>OY720359.1:0-2792146 GCA_963082945.1 Cerastis leucographa | reverse complement strand
ATTCGTAATCTCGGATTAGCAATTTCACGGAGCTTCTAATTATATTAACGTTATATAAATGGCCGTATTTTCTAACTGTTTTGTGTTTTCATTGTTTATTTAAAATAGTTCGCCTGAAGAATTTACTAAATTTAATTTTGGGATCACAATATGTCGTAGGTACTTTTCGCTGAAACTGCTAAATGTCAAGTCTGTACCTCTTTTATTGAAGATTGTGTGGCAAGGGCACATTGTTCTGCTCGTTTGATGTCAATATTATGTTCGCTCATATTACCTGTAACAACCTAAACGTACTACACCAACTAAGCAGTCAAACCTTCAATTCAAATAGCCTTTATTAACAGAATTATTCTTATTTACATTAAGAGCGTTTATCCCTTATCGCTTTTCATACAAACTTTCAAGTAGTTTTTTTCCGAAATGACTGAACCGATTTAAATGAAACTTTATACGCATAAGCAGGATACATAGGTCTAAAAAGTTATTAAAAAATATTTTCAAAATGTGTTTTAAAACAAGAGATAATTGGAATTTTCTGTTTCTATAGAAAATTTAAATTCGGTCTAATTTAACTGTAACACTATTTTTCGAAAATGTTTTTAGTAACTTTTTAGATCTGTGTATCCTGCTTATGTGTACGAAGTTTCATCAAAATCAGTTCAGTCATTTCGGAAAATAACGACTTGAAAGTTTGTATGAAATGTCGTAAGGCGTAAACGCTCTTAAGCATTAGTAATCACCAACGAGGCAGTATCCTATCTAAACTTTAAGTAGAGAACTAACTTGTTGGTATACACTGGTATTCTTAGTCATGAACTGAACTCAAGTCGGACTAACCACGGCTACATTCCGCCCTGTTTGTTATATAAATTGACAAATAAACGCCTACTTTTCATTTGTCAAATTTGAATTACCGGAAAATCAATAGTTTTTTTCGGTACTTCAACTTTGACAGACAAAAAGTAGGCGTTTATAGGAGTATGTCAATTTATAAACAAACAGGGCGGTATGTAGGCCCGACTTGTTAGTCCGACTTAAGTTCAGTTCATGACTAATAATACCTACCAGTGTTCGACCGTATAAAGGTGTTGTCAAAGTCAAAGCATTTATTTCAATTAGACCATTACAGGCACTTTTGATAGTCAAAAAAAACAAAATAAGACGCGAAGCTACAGTCCCAGTCACAAGGCATAATAACTTGTGAAAGTACTGTAGTTGCCCATTCCGTAGCGTAGATCTCTATGGAGAAGAATGGGCAAGAAACTCTTTTAAATCAAAATATGTTACAAAATCTTGGTAACATCATTCATGTTAAGAATTAAAAATATGTGAGAACAATGTAGAAATACTGGGCAAGTTAAGAGCGTCCAGAGTAAAAGATTAAATCAGTAATTAAAAAATAAAGTAATTAAAATAAACCGTGGCAGCTAAGAGATGACCAGTCACAACTGACAGCGCCCGTTCACGAACATGACGCATGTATCAGCTATCATTCAACTCAACCATTTTGAAGGGAACTAAACGGCCCGACACACATTCGTTGCGCATTCGATCAGAGAATCCAATATTGATCGCTCTTTCATAGCTCTTTGGCAAACGCTGAGTTTAGACCCAGCCTGAGCGCCATAGGCCAGGATAGGCAGGACATGTGTATGACGACGTTCGACGAGCTTCCGCTTCAGTGGGATAAAGGATGGATGTTATGTTATCTTAGAATAAAAAATATGAGAGACATTGAAAAGAGTTATTTGAATAGTGTTCTCGCATTAACTCATACTGAAAATACTACTTACACTATTATTGTTATAAGCAGTGATAGATAGTGGTATCACGTCACAGGTCTCAACTTCAAATCCAAGACACACTCTTTAATTTCGGATTCATATGCGTATTGTATTATAATCACTTGCTTCGGTGAAGGAAAATATCGTGAGGACACCAGCTTGCTTGAGAGATATTTCTCGACGGCAAGCAAAGCCAAGTTAGTCAGCCGATGAGCGGCGTAAAAAACTCTGAAGCCAGATTAGGCACTTACCACATGATAAAGAAAGATACTGAAAATAGCATCTGTCGTATCTGTCATGCCGGACATGCTCTGATAAGTGTAAACACTTTTTGCATAACACGATGAGGCCACATCTAAAGAGTAGAATCTTTGGAAAATACTAGAACCTTTTCAATATTTGATTTGTAATACAAGCTGTTGTTTTGCATTCTCGTCAAAATTCAGGAGGTTGTCACAAAAGACATAAATAATCAATAAAAATTACGGTACCTATATTAAAAAACACATTATAGTACATTATGATATAAGTGCGGTAACTTGAAAATTACAGCCGAGGCGATATTGCTAGCACGAGCCGTAGGCGAGGGCTACAAGAAAGCAGAGGCTGTAATTATCAATGCGCACGTATGTCATACGACGTTTTATAACATATTTGCGAGGAAATAAATAAAACTCGGACGACATTTTCAAATAAAAACAGTACAGCGAAAAGATAAAGCGCGCGGAATAATTTTTACTTGTTCACAGATTATGAAATTAGCGATGCACGCGCTTCAGCGCTTTTTTAAGGCAAATGCACAAAAACAGCCAGTATTACTAATAAAGTAAATTAATATTTTTGTGTTTTGTTACAGATAAATGGTTGTAATTTATGGTCAAAATTGATTAAATTAAAGAATTAAATGTTTATTTATTATATTTTATCTCCCAAGTTAATTTTATTCATAAAATGTTGACCACTTATCTGACATAAAAACTCTTTGCTAAGATTTAAAAAAGTAACGTGCGTTTTACATTACATTACCGCACTAGTGCGTAATGAGATACATTACGATACTGAAATTGGTGAAATAAGAGACCCTTTACGAGCAAATGTGTTATAAAAAAACATTTTTTTGTTGTTTGTCAGTATTTCAGAATAACCCCCATAACGTGGTTTAAGGAATAAGAAATTATCGAATAAAGGTTAGAGATTGTTTGTATGTGTGAAAGCGCAGTTATAGGGCGAGAATCAGACGGGTCGCGTTTAAAACACGAGTGGTTCACACTTACCGATTTTTGTAAATAAGAAAAAAAAAACTACCAATTTTATTATTGATTCGGGACGAGAATCAGTAGCATAGTTACCTCATCGAATATGACGAGGATGCAAAACAACACCTTGTATAATACTAACTTCATGAGAGGAGCTAGTGGCTAAAAATAACAGCCCGTAGATGGGCTGCATTTTGTGGATGGGTGGCCACCCATTACATACCGAGCTTCCTCCGTGCTTCAGAAAGCATATCCCGTCTGTCATTTGTAGATCTGTGACAGTCTGTACAGATAGTCAGTGAAAAAGTTTGACATCCAGTCTTACAAGGGGTATGGTATTCCCTAGTACTAACTTATGGTTGTGGAAATCAGATAGACATTCGCTACATGGAAAATACTGGTGTTCTGGTGTTCAGCTGCGTCCGGCAAGACTGGAAGCCGACCCGAACAAAGTTGGAAAAGCCTATGCAGATGACAATGAGGCTACATTTAAGTCTTTGGAAAATACTAGAACCTTTTCAATATACGAGTCATCATCTGCCAAGCCTTTTCCCAAACTATCTTGGGGTCGGCTTCCAGTCTAACCGGATGCAGCTGAGTACCAGTATTTTACATGAAGCGACTGCCTATCTGACCTCCACAACCCAGTAACTGACACAACCCAGTAAAGACTGGATGTCAGACTTTTGGCTTCTGACTACTCGTAACGACTGTCAATGATCTACAAATGACAACCGGGACCAACGGCTTAACGTGCTTTCTGAGGCATGGAGGAAACTCAATATGTAATTATGGTCACCTATCCACGGACCAACCTCGGCAAGTACGGCTTAAACTTAAAGATCGACCTGTGCGGCTTTGTTTACCCATGAGCTTTAGCTTTAGAGCTTTTCATTATACGAGTATGGTCTTTAATACCAACTTCAAGATATTTTGAGGACATTCACATAAAACACTTGAGCACTACATACATAACTCTATTAACATGCATATATGATGTACATCTGTCGCACCAAACCTTGTTACAATGTGGTTAGATCAAAGCGAGGTCACGCTTTGGTTAAGGCGGTTAGCGCCCGCATTTCAGCTAACCGAACTGTTTACACTATTATATTGGACCTTCCAGATAATTACAAAACATAAAATCACGCCTGTAATCCCCAAAGTGTTTGGCAGTGGTTTACAGACAGCATCACTAAGTGCTAACCCCCCCCTCAAGTTTTATAATGTTACACTGCTGTATGATACAAATAATCGTTGCGAATAATTATCTAAAGAATGCTTCAAAAAGAGCTCAATGCATCGACTTGGATTCGAATATACATATTACATATTATTATACTGAATGAACATACCTATACCAAAATAACATTTTTTACAATTTTTGTCTGTCTGTCTGTTTGTTCCGGCTAATCTCTGGAACGGCTGGACCGATTGACGGGACTTTCACTGGCAGATAGCTATTGTAGTAAGGAGTAACTTAGGCTACTTCTATTTTAGAAAAAAAAAAAAATACTACGCGGACGAAGTCGAAGGGCAGAGCTAGTACATATTTTAATAAAATTACTTACTTTTAATTCGTAAAGGCTCTGGTCCTGATATTAATTTATTTCGACCGAATTACATCTTTTGAAACCCAAATTATTCTTAACATCCTTATGATTAAATTCTGTTTACTACGTAAACGTTTTTAACAAAATATTTTATGTAATTATTTGCTCTCTTTAGAATGAATGAATATTTTTTATGATTTGTATGAGTTTTTATACAATATCAGTTGCGGCCCAAATTGCCGATGGCCTAGTGGTCGCAAGCGTGACTGCTGAGCATGAGGTACTGGGTTCAATTCCCGAGTTAGGCACGGAGGCCACGGAGTCTGGATTTGAGCCCGGTTGATGGCAATAAGCTTTCCCTCTTTCATATGGATTAAAACATAACTTTTCTCTTTTATTTCTCCTGATTTTGTAGGTGCGTTTACAAATTATGAAACTCGCATACGTAAACACCCAAAGACAGAACACCTACCTGTAGGCTATTCAAATATTTGTTCCGTGCGGGAATGAAACCCACGACACGCAACACAGAAGTCAATCGCTCAGCTACTGCACCAAACGTGCCGTCGTACTTATAGTACAGACAACGTCATTAAGTAGTTACCCCCTGGCGTACTCGGCGGGACTGTGGGGGGGTTAGCACATACTAATGCTGTCTGTACAAGTAAAAATAAAAGGGGTAGACGGTAGGTCTACTCCTTTTATTGTTTTTCAAGTCCCATATAATAGGATAAATAAATAATTCATACTAAAATTTTCAGTGCAACAATACCAATTCCAATACATGAAACCTCGCTCAGTACCACAGAACAATAGAAGCCGAACTAATTAAGGACGAGTCTCACTCGTACGTCAATACAGTCACAGTGGAAATTGCCGAGTGATATTAATTAAGAGCGTACAAATGTGAAACCCTTAAGGGCCGATAGATTGATTGCCGAATACTGTGCCCCCATGATTTGGTTTGTCGACCACACTTTGTATATTACAGCGGGACTTTCCTATGGAATGTATAAAAGTCGTTTTTTTACAGCACTGCACGGTAAAAGCTTTGTCTGATCGTCTCATACAGAGAAGTGACGTATGTCACCAAGCACGCTTCTTCCGAAAGGTAAAGAAAAAGGTAAAGGTAAGGAAACGGTATTTTCAAAAATTAATCCCGGTTCTTGCGGTACTTTCGGGAAAATACACTTTGTGTTTAGATTTTTTTTAGTTATTATTTACTGCCCAATCGTTTAAAGCGTGGAATCAAATCAAATCAAAATAGCTTTATTAATTCCATGCATAATTACAATAATTAAGCTAAAGTAAACAGTAAGTTATTGAAAACCTAATTGAAAATAATCAATGTTACATCATCATAAAAATAAAAAAATAAAAAATTAAATTAAAATAATAAATTGTTAAATAAAAATACTAATAAAACAAAAACCATTTCTACATGCCTTAGATAATAAATTAGAGTAAATTAAATAATATAATTCAAATTGTTGGAAATTGATTACTAGTTAGGTACCTATATTGAAAATAAATAGTTAATTACTATGCATGGACCCCTCTCGGGTAAAAGCCTCCTCCAAAGAGTGCCAAATGTCCCTGTCTTTCGCTCTCTCAATCCAATTTTTGCCTGCAATTGCCTTTATTTCATCTTGCCACCTGGAGCATGGTCGACCTCTGCATCTGGTTCCCTGTGGTCCCTTCCATGTTGTTATTGCTAATGTCCATCTATCGTCGTTGAACCTTGCTACATGGCCAGCCCATTTCCATTTTAGTCTCTGGGCGAAGATTATTACGTCAGATACCTTGGTTCTATTTCTTATGTCAACGGCTTTAATTCTGTCTTTCAGGCTGATTCCCAGACATGCAAATTAATGATACTAGAGCATGCTACTTTCGAGCAAATGCTACTTTGAAGCGTTCAACTAGCATGTGTATTGTGTATACCAAAAAGACCTGAGTATTTTACAGGCACAGAGAGCAATGAAAGCTTGCTACTAGTAAGCATGCTACCTTATAGCAAACAATCATGCTTATTAGTAGCATGTACATTCCAGGCTTAACTGAAACAGTTTCCCATGTAGCTTCGCGGTGCGGCCTGGTCTGTTAGATTTTGTTCGCGTCTTCGGGATGTTGTGCTGCAACAATCTGATAGGCAAGAAGCGCGTGCGCGCATATTTCATACGGCTGTTGTATTATCTCTTCTTGCTTTGTCTAGGGTTCCCGTACAATGAGAGATCCGCATAAACTGGTTTTGTATGGCATGATTGGTCGTCGTACATCAAAGCACTTTCAACGCCAATTTACGAGTATTGCCGTTTCTAGATGTTGCCGGCGAAGCGGTTCTGTGCTCTGTGGTCCAGAATAAGCCAAGAATCAAATGACTGCGCTTATTTTGAAGCTCGCTGTTCTCTTTTTTAAAACAGGCCAAAATATTGTTGCCTTCTTAATTCTTTTTGGGAAATTATACATTACCGACCTAGCTATGTAAAACCTGGATTAGTCCCGTGCAATGTTAGTATATAAAATGACTTAAAACTCATAATATTTTTAATCCACTTACGTCTGCGCCGGTTGGGCCATCACATTGGCTTAAACCAATTTCGCTCGGTAATTCGCTTTCACTCCCTTTTATATCTGTACCGTTATAAAGTTGTTAAAATGAACATTGTGTAAATAATTATAATATTTTAGTGTTCATTTGTGTGGTTACAAGTAATTTGGTTATATTATGGGGCGTAAAATTAGCTAGCGATTCATCTGGAATGGGCCTCTGAACAGGATGGTCGCCAAGATGAGGCAAAACCTGTCTCTGCCAGCAGAAGTAGTAGTAGGGCTTTGCTGGTGGAATTGGAGGGCAATAGGGGTGAAGACTGGGAGGTGAACCAGGGGTACTGAAAGTTAACCGTGGAACACCTAGGTGAACCACTTTGGTGTTCCACGGGTCAGAAAGGAAGAAAACGCCATTCTATTTTGTCCGTCAGACAGGTAATACAAAAATATTAGACATATATTTTTTGTTTTATCAAAATATCAAAAATTACTTAGTTAAAACTCATTAAACTAGGATGGTGGGGGCTCACTATGTCACAAGTAGGTATAAAAAATACGTACATGTGACGTCATGCGCCGTTTCAACTCAATATACTTGCCTTGACTGGCGTAAGCAGGTTGCGATTGTGAGCAAGAGAGTCACCGGAACGTTGCGGTCGCTTTATCGGCTGAAAAATATTCTCCCATCACACATTAAGGTAATGCTTGTACAGTCCCTAATCTTTCCCATAATTGACTATGGTGATGTGTGCTACTACGACCTGAATGCAGATCTCCTCAATAAACTTGACCGACTTCTTAATAACTGCATTCGATTCGTATTTAATCTTCGTAAGTATGACCATGTCTCCGCACATCGGTCACTATTAAAATGGTTGCCCATACGACAGCGCAGAGCGTTGAGAGCTTTGACTACCCTATTTTCTCTTCTTAATAAGCCTACTTCTCCTTCCTATGTGACTACTCATCTTCAATATTTATGCTCTGCGCACAGTAAAAATCTTCGTTCTTCCAATAATCGCCTTCTGCGTTGTCCTTCTCACCGCTCTGGTTTTCTCAAGTCGTCTTTCTTTGTCCAGGCTGTCTTCCTTTGGAATGCGCTCCCTCTGAACATCAGGTTGGCCAACAGTCGGTTCACATTTAAAGTTAAAGCTCGCGAACACTTACTTAAGAAGCTGGCAGATTCATCTCATAATTAAATTGTTGTTAGTTTGTCTCTCTCTTTACTTCTTGTATATATATATGTATGTATTTATGTATTTATGTATGTATCGCTATATTTTATTTTTGTAAATGTTTTCTAACCATCTGTTATACTGCACCTACTATGTTTTCTCTCTGCATCACCCTAAGGTAGACTGGTAGAAAATGCCTAAGGCATTAAGTCCGCCTTTGTACAGTGTTTTATACTTGTGCATAAAGTTTTAATAAATAAATAAATAAATAAATATATCTCCATAATTTTATGACCACGTGAAAAAAGAAAAAATACGTGTTCATCCTGTGTGATCATCCCCTATTACATCCTTCTGTTGGACCGTGATGCTCCGGAGGGCAAAGGGCCGAAAAGGCGTCGGGGAGGCAACCGCTTCAACACAAGAGACAAAGCTGTAAGATCCCAGGTTCTTCTTCATTTTCTTCTCTGCCCCCACTCTCCATAATCGTTCTTCTTGTTGAGTTAAGATTGACACCCATCTTCTTTGAATTGGAACACTACAATGGCTGTAAGCGACAAAATACTAATGGTATTGAAGTAGTACAGTAGACCGCATAACAGTGGTAACAAAACCAGTATAAGCCTCGGAAATTTCGCACTCAAAGTTAGTTCAATATCAAAGTAATTAGCACGGTCAGCAGCAAAAGTCGCTTTACAAAACCAAAATTATAAGACGTCTTAGTTTTAAAACGATCTATATTAACAGACTGAAGTAAAAGACATAACATTATTTTCATCAATGGTTACACAAATTCGCAAAACAATATAACATCACCCGACCAGCACAAAAATTGGAGTAATATTTATAAGTGTTAACCGACTTTTGATGCTGACTGTACCACGGACGTACGGTCTACTGTACATCATCATCCGCCTTTTTTTTTTTTTTTTTTTTTTTGTCCCTGGGAAAAAATGCATACCCGTCCATCGGGGGATGGGCGGGCTATGTGGGACTCCTCGGTCTGACCCGGTATACCCACTAAAACGACCCAGCGGCATTCCCGCTTCGTCCTAGTGGCGGGGGACTGGGAAACCGGCACAGCCTTTACTTCCAGTCCTCAAAGAATTACGGACCGTAGGGATCGAACTCGAGCTATGCTATAATCAGGTGTAGCTATGTTACCGCTGGTGCCATTCGCACGGTTATCATCATCCGCCTGCTTTTTTCCAACTCTGTTAAGGTCGGCTTCCAGTCTAATCGGATGCAATTGAATACCAGTATTTTACATGGAACACATAAAGTCCTGTACTTCCCCGTACAAATTCCTTGACAAAGCTAGACTAGGTACTTCTAAGATTTCTTTGTTGACAGATACAAATGGAACTTTCCTATCCTTGCTGCAGTAACATTCATTTACTTTAGCATTCGAGTACAACTGAACTACGTGTGCAGCTCGGTAGCTTTTAGTTAAATCGCACCTGCGTTTTGTTAGGTCAAATTGAACTTTGTGTTGGACATTTCAAGATCGCTTTTCGCCACCGCTAGCGATTTGTAGGTTAGGTTATATTATGCTCGTATAAACAAGCATTAAAGTAGAGCTGATATCCGGTTCAAGTTTCACTTCGAGTTAAAAATGCCGAATGAACGACTCAAAATTAACAAAAGGTGCAACGTTTGATATCTGCTTATCAGTTATTGTTATTCATCTTTTGAGGTTATGATTACCTGATGATACCTGATTTCATCAATTTATTGAACATACAAAAATTGTAATCAAGATTAACAAAGCCACATAATGAATTGAGAGCGGCGGTGGCCCAGTGGTGGCAGCCCCGACTTACGAGCAGTAAGCCGGGGGTTCGAACCCAGGCAGGCGCATTACTTTGTGTAATTTATTTCATCACCGCTGCTCTTAAAAACGGTGAAGGAAAACATCGTGAGGAAACCGGCAAGTCCTAGAACCAAAAATTCGAAGACATGTGACATCTACCAACCCGCACTGGGCCCGCGTGGTGGATTACAGCCCACTCCCTCTCATAGGAGAGGAGGCATGTGTCCCAACAGTGGGAACATTATAGGCTAATGATGATGATAATGAATTATGAATTTAGTTTCGAATCCACTCAGGCTTATTTTTAGGTAGTCTGTATTGTCCAACTGCTGGGCATTCCTCCCCCATTCTTTCCACTACTCACGATGGTGTGTTTCTTCTCACCAATACGCGCTGAAACCATCCAAGGCGTCAGGCCATCTTCTCCTCTGACTTAGTTCTCAGAACCCAGCTGTAGTGTGGAAACACACTTATTAATGCATGTTCCAAGGAAATTTAGAAATCACTATGGTCCACCTTCAGCTAAGTTCCTACGATACAGGCATAGCCTAGTGCTGGTAGTTTTTGTCATTACTTAAGAGGGGGCGAGACTATTGCCATCAACTGGGCATAAATCCGGACTCCGTGATTGCTATTAAAAAAATTCCGGACGGAAAAACCCAATAACACTTTGACGGACCCGTGAATCGAACCCAAGACCTCATGCTCAATGTTTTAGATGTAACACCAATGCCATCTCCTGTTTCTGATTCTTATCTTCAGTGGAACGACTTTACTAACAATTAATCAAAAAACTACTACTAACTAAATTCAGCATAAATATTTATCCATCCCAAATCACTATATCTTGGGCCACTCATCGGCAATTTTGCAAGCAGGATTTGCTCTTCACACCTCATTAAGCCATGTCCAAACAAATAAACACCATTTAAATATCAACTCTATCTCCACCGGCTACAGTTTCATTTTACTTTGGAAAAGCAGAGGACTATGAAATTCAGATTAGATCTTGACAAAGGAATTCAGAGCATCGGTTTCCAAAGTTAAGGTTGTATTTTGACTGGAAGAGATTAATACGGAAGAGTGCTTCGGTTAAGGCTTGTAGTATAGTGTTTGTTGGTACATTACCCTTAAGTGAACTGTGGCTAATGGAGAATTAATGTTGTCTCTTTCGCACTTACGGGATTGCCTAATTTTATGTCGCTTTTGTTTAATCTTTACTCAAAAGGAGTTTCCTAGAGATTTTGTTTTGTTATTAGCGGAAAGAATTTAAGCAAAGATTTTTTGTAACTTTATTTGAGACCTTTGGATGTGATTGCTGAGATGAAAAGTAATAGAGATGCATGGAAGAAGAAGATAAAGTTCCTCGATACTCCTATAAAAAAGGAAGGATCCTCAGACCAGGCAGGTGTTATGTCTGGTGGGCAATTGCCCGACAGTTGTTGTCGGGTTTTTCTATATATTCTTAACTCGATGTAAACTCTGCTTGCGCGATGTAGGAAATTAATGTTAGTTCTTCCGTCGTATCATAGATGGTGCTGTAGTACTTTTTTTAGTAAGTTGCTTTTCAACGTCTTAACGATTGGTAATCATCAAATGACCCCTCCTGCTCTGGTGCTCTGGACTTGGACTGACTAAAACCCATCCATGTTCCTTCTCAGCCCTTTGTGTTCCAGGGCCACGGTATCGCTTTCGAACAGTCCCGCAGCCCTGGCAGGCATCGACCCTCTCGGACACCTTCAGATTCGCTGACATCTCCTTAAGGCGCGCGTGGAACACAAACGCGGCGTCGACACGGCCTGTCGTCATAAGACGGACGGACGGAGAGCTAGCCCATTACTCACCATCCACTAGCCAGCGCCTACGCACTGCACTTACCTGCACTGTGTTATAGACCAGCTACGGGCATAATTCGTTTTATCCTGATTGACAAAAACAAAAAGAACACTGCACTAATTAGTATTAAACAAAGGCACATCCTACATTTTGATTTTGATGCGGTTTTCATCAATTAAAAGAATGATTCAAGAGGTAGGCTTATAAATACTACACACATCAAAAGTGTCTAGGGATCAAGCATTTTTATGCGGATTTCTTGAGATTGAGATGTGGCTTTGTAATAAATTTATGATTTTATAAATTTATATGGATCCTTTTTGGTGCATTTCATAATTTGAATCAGGAACTGTGAATCAAATTCGAGTAAAACATGAAAATCAGCTGTCAATATTTTCCCTATAAAAACATAAAACGCATTGAAGACATTATTAGTGCTACTGTTTCCCTACTACTGATTAAAACCAACGTTATTATGGAGCGGCGACGTCATTTAAGCAGGGAAGAAATGCTCAGAGCCGTGGGAATGATAGAAGCTGGTTCCCGGCAACGTACTGTGGCTTTAGCTCTGAATACAAGTCAGAGTGTTATCAGTCGACTTTGGACACGTTACCGAAGCACTGGTACCGTGGCTGAGCGCCATGGAGGACGGTATCGCTGCACCACACGGAGACAAGACCGATACATTCAAATCTTAACTCGAAGAGCTCCAACAATAACCGCCATGATGTTAGCCGTGAGGCTTCATCACTCTTCAGGGAACTTAATTAGCGACCAAACAGTCAGAAACCGCTTGCATGAAGTGAACCTTCATTCCCGAAGACCGCTACGGGTACCACCTATAGCAATGCACAATCGTAGGATTCGATATCAATGGGCTCTTGAACACAGAAATTGGGCAGAAGAACAATGGCGTTTCGTGTGCTTTTCTGATGAGTCTCGTTTTGGTATGAGACCGGATACAAGACGTATACGACACTGGAGAACCCCTGGACGCCAACAGCGATTAAAATCCTGCCAGGAAGTCCATCCTTATAGTGGTGGAACCATCATGGTATGGGCGGGTATTTGGATCGGCGGAAGAACTGAGTTGATTTGGATCAGAGGCAACCTCAACGCTCAAATTTATGCTGAGACGATTGTATCAGACGTCATCGTTCCTCTACAAGTGCAAATCGGTCCCTTATTTCAGTTAATGCATGATAATGCACGACCGCACACCGCAAGAGTTGTAAGACAGACTCTCGCCGCAGCTAACATCAATGTCCTGCCCCGGCCTGCTCAGTCGCCAGACTTGAACCCGATTGAGCATGCATGGGATATGCTACAGAGAAGAGCTCTGCCGAATATGGAGGGTATCCAGTCGCAAGAAGACCTTTTTTTGTTGTTGCAACGAACATGGGCGGCCATTCCACAGCGTGATTTGGATGAACTCATTTTGAGTATGCCAAACCGATGTTCTTGTGTTGTTAGTGTTCGCGGTAGAAACACGGATTATTAATTGTTTAAGTTACCCAATAAAATTTTAAAGAAAACTGTTATTTCAGTCTTTTTTTCGAACTTTAATGTTAGTGGTTCAAATGTCAAAAATCCCTTTATTAGAAAATGGCAAATTTCTTTATTAATGCAAAGGTGACTTGGTTTATCGTTACTGTGACAAACGAAAACACTTTATTTGATGAATCCTTAAAGAAAATTTTAATTAATATCAATCAGGAGAAAAGTTATTGCAAAAATATATGTTGATCCCTAGACACTTTTGATGTGTGTATTTTCCCTGAAAAACACATCAAAATTTCTACGCGAACGAAGTCGCGAGCAGCTGCTAGTTATCAATAAGTCAGTTACTCACATACCAGCTATAACCAGACATTCCAATTTTAAACACTCGGAAAAATGCTGAACCCTTTTTAAAATTGGAACGGAAGCGGAAATGTCTTTGGCACAAACATGGCGGCACAGGGTTGCCAACGGGCACACTTAATGAGACTCATTGCTCTGTTATGGCAGTTTTTGTGCCAAATTCATGTTCTGTTTGCTATTGTGTCGTTGGATTAGCCATTTCAATTTTGATTTAGAGGTTTATGAGGATTGTGTGTCATTGTGTTGTAAGACGTTAGGTATTGTTAGGGTAAGATTGCAGCCATGCTTTTTCAGAAAATTTAAATGAAGAACATTCACTATTTTTTTTTTGCCAATGCTATAAATCACACGAATATTTATATTTATGTATGCATTATATTTATATTAAACATGTATATGCACTGTAATAATTTTACTTTAGTTATTTAAATTTTTTGTGTAGTGCTCCGCTGACTACCCCCTTTTTTATTTTAATTCCATAATGTCCATCCAAAGGTTGTCTGGAAGATATCGCTTTAAGCGATAAGACCGCCGTTGTAACCATAAAATTGGCAGTTTTGTACACCCGATATGTTTCATTTTTGATGTACAATAAAGTTCTTCATCTTCATGGGGTTTCTGGTTTCCGCACTTAGTCCCTTAAGTGGACCATTGTGCGTGAGCCATAGTGGCCGTTATTCTAACCAGCCCACCTCCCTCCAGAAGCAGATTAGACTTCCCGGTCTTCTCAGGGTATCCGCGAGGGATCCTGGTGTTCCCAGGGTTGCCTCGCGAATCTTAGTGACACCGGTGCAGTCAAGCAGCACATGCGCCACCGTTTCCTCCGCATTCATGCATGCTCTGCACAGGGGAGTATCAGTGATTCCTAGAGTGTAGAAGTGTTTATTCAGTGAACAGTGTCCAGTGATGGTCCCCGACACCAGGCGCAGTCCATCCCTGTCCAGACGCAGAAGGCGCCTGGTCAGCTTTGTATCAAGGGACGGCATGGCTTCCTTGGCCTGCCTACATCCGGGTGTCGAGGTCCACCATTTTTCCGCTTGTGTTCGAGTGTGATCCTTTAACCAGTTTCTTAGCTGCTTGAAAGGAACGGGCACAATGGGCTCGGGTCCATAGGGTTTTGTGCTAGATCCTCTTCTGGCGAGTTCATCCGCCGCATCGTTCCCCAGGGATCCACTGTGACCTTTGATCCATTGTAGTGTTACCGTGTTGTGGCTTAGTACCGTGATTCGTTCTAGGGCGTTATGGCATTCTAGTATCAGTTTCGACGTGATCTGATTACTGTTTAGGGATTGGAGAACCGAGGCACTGTCAGAAAGTATACGAATATTGGTATACGTAACCTCTCTGGCCTCTATAGCGTGTGCCGCTTGGATAATACCTACACACTCCGCTTGGTAAACAGAGTTGAGCATTCCAAGTGGTTTGGATATTTTTATATTTAGGTCGTCGGAGAACACTCCGACACCTGTCCCGTCATCGGTTTTTGATCCATCAGTGTAGATTCTTAGCTCTTTTGTGCCTGAGTAGTCACACGACTCCGCTGTGAGTACGACGTTGTAATGTTTTTGGAAGCAGTGGGTTTTTAGGGTTCTGTCGATGGGTGATGCCATCATAGGCTGTTCTTTTATGGCATCTACTCTGATGCGTGTGTGTTTGATTCTGGAATCATTGCTTAAAGTGCCGGATGCTTCGAGTCTGAAAGTCGCTTTGGCTGCCTCCTCTCTTACGACGAGGTGTAGAGGTGGAAGCCCCAGCATCGCCTGTAAGGCGGCAGTGGGAGAAGTTCTCATACTACCGGTGATTGCTACGCAGGCAAATCTTTGTAGTTTCTCGAGATCCTTTTGTGTCGTACTAAGATTGGTCCTGGGCCACCAAACTAAAGAGCCGTATGTGATGATTGGTCGGATAACTGTGGTGTATAGCCAGTAGGTGATTTTGGGGCTAATGCCCCAATTCCTCCCAAGTAGTCTTTTGCAGTGCCATAAGGCTATACTAGCTTTTGTGGTGATGTAATCAGTGTGTTTCGCCCAGTTCAGCTGTTTGTCCAAAAAGATACCCAGGTATTTGGTTTCAGTCGACAGGCTTAGTGTGGTTCCAAAGAAGCTTGGTAGCTGTAAAGTTGGCAGCTTCCTTTTCTTTGTGAAGAGGACGAGTTCGGTTTTGGTAGGGTTCACTGCTAATTTATGTTCCTTGCACCAGTCTTCTACTATCCTCAAGGCTTGGCGCATAAGGTTGCATAGTGTATTTTCGTGTGTTCCATTTATTATTATGGTCAGATCGTCAGCGTAGCCCACCGTGTAGTAGCCTCTGCTATTTAGACGCTTGATGAGGCTGTCTACTACAAGGTTCCACAGTAGCGGTGAAAGGACACCACCTTGGGGGCAGCCCTTCGCTACCATGGCTCTAGTTGTGTCATTTACCGTAACTTGTACGGCCCTTAGTCGGAGCATGTTTGTGATCCATCCCCGCAGGGTCGAGTCCACACCGTGTTCCTCGAGGGCTGTGCTGATGCTATGGAAGATGGTTTTGTCAAAAGCGCCTTCTATATCAATGAAGACAGCTAGTGAAGAGCATTTGTGGTCCACTGCACATTCGATCTTGGAGATCACACTGTGCAGTGCAGATTCTGTTGATTTCCCTGTGGAATACGCGTGTTGTTGTTTGTGAAGTGGCCGCTCCCGAAGAGGTCCGTCCCGAATATGCCGATCACAGAGTCTCTCGAGAGTTTTCAGTAGGAAGGATGTCAGGCTTATTGGTCTGTACGCCTTGGGTTGTGTATAATCGGGTTTGCCTGGTTTGGGGATGAAAATGACTTTCACTTCCCGCCATGTGAGTGGTATGTATTTCTGTGCTATGCAGGCTTGGAAGATGACTGTCAGCCATGGCGTTAGGACGTCTACTCCCCATTGTAGCAGGGCCGGGAAGATTTCATCTAAGCCTGCGGATTTGTATGGTTTGAAAGTCTTTATTGCCCATTTTATTTTCTCTGTAGTCACTATGGTGTGGGCTCTGGCCCAGTCTTGGTCATTTGGTATGTGCCTTGGTTCACTCGCCCAGGTTCTGTCTTCCGATAGATTGCAGTCTGGGAAGTGGGTTTCCAGAAGGACTTTGCTAGTTTCGTGGTCCGACTTGGTGTAGGTGTTGTCTGAGGTTTTCAGCGAGCCGAGGGTGCGGTCCTGATCAGTAGATAGGATCTTCCTTACACGCGCGGCTTCGCTGTTTGATTCAATTTCTTCACAGAATTTCCGCCAGGCTGCCCTACTGGCATACCTGACTTGTTTCTTGAAGGTGCATTGTGTTTTCTTGTATGAGTCCCAATCTTCTGGTAGTCTGGAGTTTTTAGCTCTGTTGAATTGTTTGCGCATGGTTTGCCTGAGCTCACTAAGTTCCGCATTCCACCAGGAGTTACCCTTCTTCTTGGTGTTTGGATCTCTTAGCTTGCAACAGGCGTGGTAGGCTTCGATTATCGATTCTGATAGTTTTGTTATGGTGTCTTCTAGTTGTTTGGGGTCCATTAGGATTTGTGGCGTTTGGTGCTGTGCTAGTAGGGAGGCCAGCAGCCGCTTGTAGCCGGGTACATTGGTGCGGCGTGGGTTACGCCTGGGTCCGGGTCTATCTATATTGGCCACTAGTGAGAAGCGAATCCTTCTATGATCAGAGCAGGAAGGCTCGTTGGATACGTGCCAATTAGTGATAAGTTTTGTCGCGTTATCCGACGCCAACGTTAGATCTATAATCGTTTGTCCGCGAGATGTGACCCAAGTGGGTTCCGAGCCGCGGTTTGCGATATTAAGGTTAGTGGAAAACAGATATGTGCATAGTACCTCACCTCTAGTGTTGGCTTTGTTGGAACCCCAAAGTGGGTGATGGGCGTTAGAGTCCGTGCAGATGACCAGGTCCAGGTTGGCTTCTTCACAGTACCTTACCAGGTCGGCCATCTCTTTCGGTGGGCAGTCAGCATCCTCGCCTGGCATGTATATCGAGGCTAGGACGATATCGGGTGCGTCGCCGTCGGTTTTGAGCCTGACGGCTGTTTGGTCTCTGGAACATAATTGCGTGAGTGTGGTGGTAGGTATATCTTTGGGTATATAGGCACAGGTTCGTGGTTTATTTGTGCCTTGAGTGTCGAGGATCAGCTTACCTCCAATGTTACCGAGGCCGCATATTCTGTTATTGCGGATCCATGGCTCTTGGATGAGTGCGATGGTTCGGGGTTCCATCTCCAGTGCCCTGCGTAGGCAGGCGGTAGCCGTCTGGCTATCCTGGAGGTTGGTCTGGATGATGTTTATGGGTCGGGATGTGGTGGGTAGTGGGGTGGAGTTAGGAGGAGACGGATGCATCGGATAGTTCTCCCCCGTCCGTCAGTCCGTGCCGCTCCTCGCTCAGTGCCGGTGACGACGAGAGCAGCTGCTCCGTCCATTTTGACGGTGAGGTTGGCATTCCCACAGCGTCGGCATCCGCCATCGCCGTTCTGGCCATCTCCTCCTCAAGTTGCGTCATCGTTACGTCAAGTGCTGTCGGTGTCGGTTTAGTCGTTTCAGTGACCGTCGGGGTGTCGGAGGGATGGGTGTTGGGGAAGAAGCGCACGTATATCGACCCAAGAAGGTACGACACCCGCCGCTCCCTCCCCAAGACCTTTTCGACTTCTTCCGGTGGGATTCCCAGGGTCAAATAAGTCCCGTGGTTATCGCCACCGACCGATGTCGCCCTGTACAAAGACCACCTACCGACGGTGTACCAGGGATTTTGGCGGGTCAGGATAGTTTGCAGCCGCGCTATGTCCCCATTATACCTGGGTACAAAGAGCGCTGCACGGATCCGGGTCGGTACGTCAGACTGTTTCATGACAGTCATTGTCGCGTCTGTGTTCGGTAGTTTTAGTCTGGGCACGTTCTGGGTCAGCCAAGTCAGGGCATTTTCATCTTCACACCACACGTGTACCGTGCCGTCTGCTACCCTAGGGTACCCTCGGAAGGATGGGATGATGGTTTGGGAGGGGTCGGCACACGTGTCCATGATCAGGTCCTCCAGGCTTAGCTTGATATGCTCCGCCTCGTCAGTTGTCATATCTCTGGATGGAGGCGAGAGGCAGATCGCTACGGCAAGTCTCGCAGGAATATCCCGTGTGGCTCGCGCGTAGGTTCTCTGCTCCCCTTGAGCAGTCTGGGTTCTCAGGCGCTTGGTGTCCCCCTGGAGCATACTCGGCGAGGCCGTGTCGTCCGGTCGGTCCCTCTTTGCCGCTGCCCGGCCACTTGGACCGGGCTGTGGTTCTGTGGGGCCTAGCGAACTTTTATGTGCCAAGGTCACCCCGCGCGAGGACCCAGCCCGCTTGCCTCGTTTCTGTCTCGTGCGTAGTCGGTCCTGGGTCACCTCGATGCGGTTCTGGTTGTTTCCTCCGGATGGTCCTGGTACGGGCAGTGACTTCTCGCGCTGGGTTTCCCCTTCGCGTACTGTTCCCTGCCCGCTCGTTTCCGCGTCCGGCTGCTCTTCGCGCTGGGTTACCCCTTCGCGTATTTGTAGCTGGTCGCGTACTCCCTTACAACTAACCGCTTGCGCTTCGCGCTGGCTATTGCCTTCGCGGGTTCTGCGCAAACGGTTGTTGAGTTCTCTTTCTCTGTTCCGGATCTTTCCGCGCTTGGTTTTCAGCATGCGTACTTCGTCCACAGAGATAAAACCAGAACCACCAGATTCCGCTTCCTTTCCCGTCCCGAGAGAGCCTATGTCTCTCAACCTTACCTCGATCTTCTCGCGCTGGAGTGCCAGCGCGTGGAGTTCGCTGTTAAGGCTGGAGATTCTGGCATTATTAGTGTCGTTGTCATGGTTGTTCGTCACACTTTTCCTTACAATGCTCTGTTGCCAGGCACTTGTGGAAGGTGTCGCAGTCGTTTTCGTGTCAGTCGGCGCAGAAGTCGCAGCCATTTCAGTATGTGTGGGCGCGTGATCCGCAGCCGGTGTTGTTGGCGCTAAGGCCAGCCGCGCAGAAGGCGCGGCACTACTTGGCAGATTGGTGCCCCCCCCCAGATTACGGTGGGAGCAGACCGACGAATCGGTGTGGGATTCCCCGGCATCGCCGGGACCCACCTGGGGAATATTATTTTTTCCTCTCTGCATTTTGGATTTGGGGTGGGCTTTTTTGGATTTGAGGTTGCCCGTCCTCAGGGACCGAAAGGAAACGGGGAAAAGGAGGGAGGGTCTGGGCGTGGGATCATGGGAGTGGGGTAAGGGATTTCCATAGGCCTGGGATTTTGGCTTTCGGAAAAGAGTACGAAAAAGCGCCCGGGGGTTTTCGTTGCGTCTATTTCTTATGGAATTAGACCAAGAACAGGGTGGCAACCTCGTGAAGGTGAATCCCCCAGACTTGCCTTGAGGATCTACACGACCGTGGCGCTCCCCCTCAAGACCCCGCCACCCTACCACCTCTGAGGGAGGCAGTAAGGTAGGCCTGCATCTATACTACCATGCAGAGCGTAGGCAAAGCGTGTCGTTGTGCAACCGTGAAAGCATAAATACAGACCCTCCCCCAATAAAGTTTTATTCTGTTATATTCGAAAACTCATAGCAAAAGTTGTAAAGTTTGGCTTGTCTTATACAAAACGCAAACACTTTCAAAGCTTTCCGATTCTTGGTAAAGTATCTTTGACCTCGGCTAGGTTAGTATGCGCGGGCGTGCGGTGGCGGACGGCCGTGTGCGCTCCACTAATTCGTATGACTACACGTGAGCATGATCTGCTACAAGTACATTATTTATTTTTCCATCATCGTTATTGTTGATAGGGTGTCTCTTTGTCTATGCCCTCAGGTTTTAGTTTTCTCTCATTCATTAATTTCGACCCGAAATCATCCACTGTTGGTGTTTGCCCATATATATTCTTCTGTCATATTTCAAATTGTTTTGTTCAAATACTCCTTGCCAAAAAATATAACATGTCCCAGATGATTCTTGCCATAAAATAAAACTTATCTTAGATCACGTTTTAGTTTAGATCAATATTATTTTTAAAAATCACAATAGTGCCTCCAAAAAACTGAGAAAACAACTAACTTACGAACTAGGGCACTGTTGCTATATTCTCTGGTTGCGAAAACTCCCTAGTTTGTACAACGGACCTCTAAATTTTACAAACAATATGCTTTCCAAGATTATCCCGGACCTCAGGGTTTGTGGATATGGGTCAACTATAGAACACTTGACCCATCTTCGTAAATTAACCAGAAATATCGGTCAATTTGTGCTGAAGCCAAAAGGTCCTTAATAATAACCAGATATTTTCTGCTCTTCAACATTAAAATAGTCTCATATTATAATATTAATATTCTCTTGCCCTCCATTCTATTCGGGGTTGACTCAGGACATCTTCTTCTGCCACATTTCTATCAGTCATCATTTATTTATCGATCCTCAAACCAAGTAAACGTTTTTAGTGACCAAAAATATTTTGATAGAATCTTCAGGTTCTGCTGTTACTATTTAATAAATACGGTGTTCATCATCATTCTCCAGACCTTGTCCCAATTAATTTGGTGTCGGCGCAGCATGAGTTCTTCTTCAACCTTTGTCCACCCACTGCTGAGCTTAGGTCTTTTCCAAATCTCTCCTCTTTTGACGGTTTTGTGCCAGTTTCTTCCGGCCACTTTAGTGAGATCGTCGGTCCACCTAGTCGGTTGTCTTCCCATATTCCTCTCTCCTGTCCGTGTTCTCCACTCCAAAGTTTTCTTTTTCCATCTTCCCATACTTTTCTATTTATAATAAAATCGATTAAACGATTCATTATCTGGACTCATCTTTGATGCAGTTTATAGTTCAGGATTTTCGTTGAGCAAGAATTTTATTTTTTACCACCGGCGTATTGTCAAGCCCTGCACATAGAAAATAATACTAGCCAACAATATAAGTACTCACCTAAGTAACCTAAGTAGTAACCCTACTCATACAATTCCCCAAAAAAAAAACTTTGAGAAAATACAACACGTAAAAAAAGCTAATAAGTAAAACCGCAGTAATTTACCAATCCCTTACTTTGTATGTAAATTACTTTGAGTGTTTACCCAACGTTTTTATCTTTTGTTGTGAAATATAAAATCTTCCGTGAGGCAGCCAGAAAGCCCCAATTGGTGTTGCTTTGATATTAAAACCGTTATTTCATTTGTCAAAGTGGATTTGGAAAAATGTTACGTGACAATAAATCCTTGCTTTTTAGTCGTGTCTTTCGACGTTGATTTCATTTTGACTGTCGCAGTGCCAAAGCCCGATTGCTTTAACAGACCACAGTGCAGTGTCCTGACTGATTTCTTTGTAGTTCTTTGTAATTTGCCAAAACGCTTCTGTAAACTGTGACATCGCCGCCATCGCCGCCTGACGCTGCGGTCAAGCGGCGAGGGCAGACTGCAAACCAGTGCAAAAATCCCGATGGTCTCACTGACTTTTACGAAACAAAGAAGAGAATTGCCGTTAACGTCAAAGTAGTGACATGGCGTTTGGAATCGAAACCACAGCGACACAGTAGTTATTGTCAACTTGTTATGCCGATGTTTTCAGTCTGCCGTCACCTTAAAACTTTATTTTATTTTCCTATATTCATTAGCCAATTACAAAACTGCACTTTCTTTTGTCTGCACAAAATGAAACTTATCACCTCTGAGACATTCAAAATAACAAAAGACCCTAAAGGATAACACTAAAACTATTAATGGCAGTTTATTCAAGAAAGTTCCAGAGTTACTAGTTCAGTACCGATACGCGCCTACCCTAGTACACGATCTTGAGGGACTCTAACAACGAAGTAACAAAAAACAGAATTTAGAAGGTCCACTTTGCTTTTTTTGTCTTTTTTTTTTACGAATTATCAAATGACTCCTTCCGCTATGGGCGGAGCGGAAATGAGTGTCAGACTTGTACTGACTAAAACCCATCCATGTTCCTTCTAAGCCCTTTGTGTTCCAGGGCCACGGTATCTCTTTCGAACAGCCCGCAGCCTTGGCAGGCATCGGCCCTCTCGGACCCTTTCCGATTCGCTACCTGTTTGAGGCGCGCGTGGAACACGAACGCGCCTTCGACACGGCCTGTCGTCATAAAACGGACGGACGGTGAGCTAGCCCATTACTCACCGTCCATCCATTTGGGATCGAGCGTGGTTTACAGCTGCCGCCAACCTTTTAAACTGTGCTGTGTGCATTAAAACATAGCTTTTTGAGGGTTGGTAGTAAAATTGTACGCCCGGCGCTCGCAATAGATCGATAGAATACTCTTTATCATGTAAACCATATAAATCACAGGTATATGCTGGCATGAGGCATAATAGTTTAATGTCATGGTTAATTTTAGCTTTTCTTTTCCGTTTGGTTGGTACCTTGGTGGTTACTTGGTGTCAGAGTTTTTATCCGTCCATGGGCCTCTGACTTCGCTTTACATTCCGTCAAAATATCTCTCAGGCATGCTGGTTTCCTGCCAGGGTTGCGGGACTGTTTGAAAGAGATATCGTGGCCCTGGAACACAAAGGGCGAAGAAGGAACATGGATGGGTTTTAGTCAGTACAAGTCTGACACTCTGTCCCACTTCGCCCAGAGCGGGAGAAGTCATTTGATGATTTCCCATCCGTAAAAAAAAGGCATGCTGGTTTGGTTTCCTCACGATGTTTTCTTTTACCGAAGCAAAAAAAACAGATAGAATTCAATTCAATCAGTCAGAATCATCAGAGGCGTGTCTTGGGTTCGAACTCGATACCTATCTTGCTAAAGCTAACTAGCTACTACTACTACTACTAGCTACTAGCTAGCTAGCTTATCTGGTTTACTTACCAACGTGCACCAGTCACTCTTGTAATCTTTCTGCAGCATACATTTCGAAGTAAACCTTCTGCTACTCTCCGTTTCGCTTCAATAGAGTGAAATGATCTAATAAATAGATCTGGAACACTTCGCCTGGTGATAAGGTCAATCTGACGCCATTACGTGCGGCAACTTTCTAAATTACATTTGTACTAGATAGTGGCTTTTGCGGATTGATCATCGAAGTGTCTCTTTATTGGAGGAAGAGGCTTCAGTATAATATTCTTTTAGTATTATCTACACAAATAAATAAAATGTAAGTCCCTGTTTGTAATTACAGAACATCAGCTTTTTACTGAATGCAAATGAAAGTATATACGGTACTTATAACAAAAAAACCGGGCAAGTGCGAGTCGGACTCGCGCACCGAGGGTTCCGTACAAACCAAAATTACTGAAGAGAATAAATAAAAAAAATGTGATCTAACTAAAAATTTTATTTTCATTCAGCCATTCATGTAATTATAAAAATGCATTATTTAACCTCTTGTAATTATGAAAATCGTTAGTAGATTCACTCAATTCCTTAAAATACTTAAAACTAGGCCTTTATTATACATTTTAAGCCCATAAAACTCTCAGTCGAGGTTTATTGATTATAATTTAAAGAATTTGTTTCAAGCCCTAATTCGTCGTCGAAATGGTGACGGGAGATGTCAGAGTTCCTAGCCTAGAGTTCGTCGACGACCATAACCGCGCTAGATAATACAGTTAGAATCAGTGCTGCACGATCGATCGATCTCGAGGCTGTCTCGCTGACGAGTTCGTCGACGAGCACAGCCAAGAAAGTGTCTCTTAGGGAATAGCATGGGAGGGAATCTTGGATGCATCGTATTTGTGTCAAGTGTCTTCTATTCATCATCTTTAAATTCTGTATTGAGATGTAAAACTAATTCAAATCTATGTGTACAATTTCTAGAATAATCCCAGCCATCTTACTTGAAAAGGCTTTACTCATTTTCATTCATAAATAAGTAAATACTCGCACGTATGGGGCTGAAAGTGAATAATTTATAGTACCCTCGGGTTCTGTTAAATATGTAAATATTAGTCTTTAAACATTTTGTAAACATAGCCTTCATCTTGAATATAAGGAGAGGTACTTTAAACTTATACTTGTGAAACGGGTACATTAAACTTAAGAGCGTTTATTCCTTACCGCTTTTCATACAAACTTTCAAGTAGTTTTTTTCCGAAATGATTGAACCGATTTAAATGAAACTTTATACGCATAAGCAGGATACATAGGTCTAAAAAGTAACTAAAAAATATTTTCAAAATGTGTTTTAAAACAAGAGATAATTGGAATTTTCTGTTTCTATAGAAAATTTAAATTTGGTCTAATTTAACTGTAACACTATTTTTCGAAAATGTTTTTCAGTAACTTTTTAGATCTGTGTATCCTGCTTATGTGTACGAAGTTTCATCAAAATCAGTTCAGTCATTTCGGAAAATAACGACTTGAAAGTTTGTATGAAATGTCGTAAGGCGTAAACGCTCTAAGCGTTTTATTTGTGCTACGGCGTAGCTCCGACTTTGCTACAGCGTAGCTCACTTTGCTAAAGCGTAGGTTACCTTGCTACTTACGGTTGGAATATTTTTAGGAAACTTTTATGATACTTTTGATGGTTTTTATAACACACACTTTGTTAATTAAGTATGTACTGGAAAGCACCAGGAAACAGCGTGGTCCGCTGGTTCCTGGTGTAGGTTGCGTGAATCTACTATTTATGGTGAAATCAAGGCTCTATCATATTTGGATTTAATAAATATCAAAGAATAAAAATAATAGTTTTAAAAAACCCCCGACAGGAAAAACCTCTAAAAAACCAAAAATAAAATTAATCCAAGCGTCGTAGCGTCGGGGGTCCGCTTTGTTTAGTGTTAGTACTAAGCGGTCTACTTAGCGGTCCCCCGACGCTACGACGCTTGGATTAATTTTATTTTTGGTTTTTGTAATTTTTGGTTTCTGTTTTTTAAATATTTAATTTAATTTTTATTTCATGCTTTTTAAAATTATATTGTTTTATCTTAGCCTTGACTGTCCCAATACTGGGCATAGGCCTCCCCCATTCCTTCCACTGTTCTCGGTGTTGCGCCTCTTCTCGCTTATTTACGAAAACAAGGAAACTTATAAATTAAAAAAAAAAACTGATATTTTTAGGGGAGGGGGGGGATGCAGCCTACGCCCCTGGCGATGCCCATGGTGTCAAGTGACAAGAATTCAAATTTCGAATCAACCAGACTCGTTGGTAGAAGTTGTTTATAACCCTTCATCAACTAGAAACGAGGTGATGCTTCAAACGGCTGAGCAGATTTTCTTAAAACATAACTAAGAACACTCTCGATTAAATTACCTTTCAAACGACACCAATTTTATCCAAATCCGTTCATCCGTTTAGGAGCTAAAATGCCACAGACAGACACACAGATACTCACGTCAAACTTATAACACCTCTCTTTTTGGTCGGGGGTTAAAAAAAGAACGAAGTGTAAAAAATTGTCCTGTACGAGGTCGAAATGCCTTAGTTTCTTGATGATGATGCCATTGAGCAACGGTGGTGGACCAACCTGTGAACACATTCTATATTTACCCATTTAGGCACTTTTAAACTAAAAATATTTAGTTTTAATCGACCACGCGCTATGCAGAGATAATACGATACCTATTCATGGGTGAACGTTTTTGTCAAAGCCTACAACAATGGCTATTGACTGAACTCACTGAACACTCAATAGCGTCCGCAAACAATTGACTATTATCGACAAAACTGCTATTATACAGGGTGTCCCGTAAATAATGGATCAAACGTAACGGGTAAGTACCTTACCTCATTTCCAACAACTAATTTGAACAGTAAAAAAAAAACTGGTAAGGTAACAAAGATATTTTTTTTTTCGATTTTTACCATTTTCTCTACCAGCATTCAGTGTTTTTAATACTGTTGCTGCAAATGATAACATTTTTAGGTGTGATTTTTGTCAAACATTTCTGAATAGCTAACTAATGTTATAAGATAACATTTTTTTTAAAAACATTTTATTTGCCTTAGAAAAAAAATCTTGAATTCAAAGTTTTTTTTTTACGATGAAAAGACCAGAATTGGAAAAATTCTCCTGTAAAAAAAATGCATGACACCGAAGTGTACCATTATTTCAAAAACTTGTACATTTTTTAAGGTTTGCAAATTGGTATAAAACTTTCGTCTAGTTCTTGTGGTTACAAAGATATTGCTATGAATGTGATGAAAAAAACAGAACAGAAATTAAAATGGTACAATCTAACTTTTCTTCCTCGTAATGGCTTATGCGTGTAACCTAAGCATGTGGTTACGCGTGTAGCGGAATTCCGAGCCGATGACGTCATCTGTTTAGAATTTGGGACCACTACCTGCGAAGTTGCACCTCATTCAGTGTGAAAGGGATAGATAGGACCGCTTTTTAATTTTTGGTAAATCGGTATGTCGTTATGCTGTTTTTTTTTTTCTTCACCCTTTACTCGTATAGGGCTTCATTGTTGCATGATTTTATTCGTTTAGTTGACACGAATCTCTCTTCGAGTTGATACGTACGTCAGACAACTTTCGCTCCCGCTGTGCTTTACCGTTGTGTTCTAGAAAATTAGACTTGTGCTGTGTATTTGGACTTTGCTTTGCCTATCGATTTGGAATTCTTTGTGTATTGGACGAATGACTTGGCGATCCTACGGACTTCGAAAACATTCGTTTGTGTGTGGTTGTACGTGCGTGCAGTAGTGCTGAAATTTTATTCAGCGCAATGCCTCGTTACGAGTACACGCCACGGGAGTACGCCGAAATGCATTTTATCTACGGAGAAGCAAGAGGTAATGCCAGGGCGGCCGCAAGATTGTACCGTGAAAGATACCCGAACCGGGATCGACATCCCGACTATCGCGTATTCATTAGAGTGCATAACGCGCTTCTTGACGGAAGAATTCTTGGCACCGAAGTTGGTGGTGCCAGTGAAGGGCGGCCGCCACAAGTCAATGACGAAATCATCATTCGAGAAATCGAGGAAGATTCGTCGGTCTCAATTCGCGTCATAGCGCAACGCACAGGTATTCCAAGATCGACGGTGCATCGAGTTCTAAAAAGGTACCGATTTCACCCATATCACGTGCAACGTGTTCAAACGCTGACGTCGCGTGATTACCCGCAAAGAGTAGCATTTTGCCAAAGGATGCTTAGAATGATTCGGGCGGACCCACAGTTCTTTAACAAAATTTTATGGAGTGACGAGTCTTCATGCCGGCGAGATGGATACCTAAATTTGCATAATTCGCACAGTTGGCAGCTGGTAAACCCACATTTGATGCGAGAGGACAGGAGCCAACATCAATTTAAAATAAATTTATGGGCGGGAATAATAAATGGGCAAATAATAGGGCCCTTTGAACTACCAGCAACTCTAAACGCCGAATACTATCTGCATTTTTTAAGAAATGAGTTGCCAACGTTATTAGAAAACGTTCCAGAAGACGTGCGGCAAGCAATGTGGCTGCAAAATGATGGGTGCCCCGCTCACTATGCGACGGCAGTAAGGGCGCAACTCGATGAAACTTATCCTGACAGATGGATCGGCCGATTAGGACCAATTTTGTGGCCTCCGCGATCTCCGGATTTAAATCCCTTAGATTTTTTTTACTGGGGATGTTTAAAAGACAGGGTCTACAAACAACGAATAACGACGGAAGAAGAATTACGGCAGCGCATCCAATCCGCTGTATCAGAAATAAATGAAAGCCATTTTGCCCGTCGGATAAGAGCTTCGTTTATTAGGAGGTGTAGACTCTGCATTCTCGTAGGGGGACGTCAGTTCGAACATTTATTGTAAGCAAAAAATAAACGATTTATTTGTATTTTTTTTTTTATTCGACCTCCTAATTCTTTTCACACGCTGAGATACCTCATTAATTCAATGAAAATTACCTCTGAAATACAACAATAAAACATTTTTAAGAAAATAGTTGAATTCTGCACACTTGTTCAATTTTATTTAATTTCGTAATTTTGCACCTCTCTCAGATTCATAGCAATATCTTTGTAACCACAAGGACTAGACGAAAGTTTTATACCAATTTGCAAACCTTAAAAAACGTACAAGTTTTTGAAATAATGGTACACTTCGGTGTTATACATTTTTTTTTCAGGAGAATTTTTCCAATTCTGGTCTTTTCATCGTAAAAAAAAACTTTTGAATTCAAGAATTTTTTTCTAAAGCAAATAAAATGTTATTAAAAAAAAATGATATCTTATTACATTAGTAAGCTATTCAGAAATGTTTGACAAAAATCACACCTAAAAATGATATCATTTGCAGCAACAGCATTAGAAACACTGAATGCTGGTAAAGAAAATGGTAAAAATCGAAAAAAAAAAATATCTTGGTTACCTTACCGGTTTTTTTTTTACTGTTCAAATTAGTTGTTGGAAATGAGGTAAGGTACCTACCCGTTACGTTTGATCCATTATTTACGGGACACCCTGTATATATGTGAGGACCAAATATTTCGATTTCGGTCAAATTAATTATTCATAGTTCGGTGAAAACTGAAATGCTCTTAGTGGCTGTGTGTACCTACTAGCTTTTACCGGTGACTTCACTCGCGTAAATACATACGAGTGAATTTAAGTCACTGGCAAAATGCACGTGTAAACATTTGTAAAATTGACAGCGTCCTTTTTTTTAGGGTCCTGTACCAAAAGGGTCGAACGGGACCCTATTACTGAGACTTCGCTGTCCGTCTGTCCGTCCGTCCGTCTGTCACCAGGCTGTATCTCATGAACCGTGATAGTTAGCCAGTTGAAATTTCTACAGATTATGTATTTCTGTTGCCGCTATAACAAAAAATACTAAAAACAGAATAAAATAAATATTTGACGGCTCGCATACAAGAAAGATTGTTTTCCTTTTTCTCGTTTCTATTAATTATGGTACGGAACCCTTCGTGTGCGAGTCCAACTCGCACTTGGCCGTTTTTTTAATTTGCTGTGGAATTGCTCTGTCTTTAAGTTGTAGCAGTAATGGCGGATATAGTAGTGCAATCAAAGTTACCGATAAACGGTCAGTAGTACAGTCGGCATCAGAAGTCGGTTAACACTTATCAATATTACACCAAGTTTTGTGCTGATCAGTATGATCTGATGTTATATTGTTTTGCGAATTTGTGTAACCATTGACGAAAATATTGTTATGTCTTTTACTCCAGTCTGTTAATAAAGCTTCGGTGTCCCGTCGGTGTTCTTTCCAACTTGTATCTAAACTAATATTATAAAGAGGAAAAAAATGTTTGTTTGTTTGGCAACTATAACTATTTATTTATGTATTATATTTATATTATACATGTATATGTACATAAAGGGTGTAAAACACCTCTTAACGAAGCCGAAAGGCACTGGTTCTCCCTGTCATTGCGATAATTTTTTTGTTCTACACCATACCTGGGAAACTTCTAGTTACGGAGATATTAGGGGTCAAAGTTCCAACTTTGTGTCAAGTATTTTTTTAAATACAAGTTTTTAATGTCAGATTTTTACTTTAAACACCTCCACGACCCCCGTACTATTCAATCTGTCCATCAGCACAATGTTTTGAGTGCGTTACATTGAGTTCTACCACAAAACATGATTTTACACCCCCCAAAAAAAAGTCATTTCCCAGCAATAATTTTTGCGTTAAGTTACTTAGTTTTATGTACAGAATGCTTGGTTGACGGCTTCGTGATGAGGTAATTTACACGGTGTATATGAAGTAGATAACTTTACTTTTGTTTAATTGTTATGTTGTTGTTTTGTTTAAAATTTTTGTGTAGTACACCACTGACTACCCCCTTTTTATTTTTAATTCAATAATGTCCATCCAAAGGTTGTCTGGAAGATGTCGCTATAAGCGATAAGACCGCCGTTGTAACCATAAAGTTAGCGGTTTTGTAAACCCGTTATGTTTGATTTTTGGTGTACAATAAAGTATTATTATATTCCATTCTATTCTATTCTATAAAGAAATAACATGTGTTCAGAAGACGGCGTCGTTACAATACAACTACTTAAATGGTTCGTTCTAATATTAAGACGCCTTATAATTTTGGATATGTATAGCGACTTTCGTTGCTGACCGTACTACCAGGATAAGAAGTATTGTGTATCCGAAAGATTGCGATCTAACCGTGATCTTTCGCTGTTTACACTTCATCATTCGCCCAATTTAATGGAGTTTGGTGCAGCATATCCTCTTCCTCCATATTGGTAATCGTCTACCTTTTAAAATTAAAGTTCGCGAGTACTTTCGGAAGAGAATTTCCCTCATTGTTTGTCCTTTTATTTTAGAATTTATACCCATATTCATACTAATCCATACTAATATTATAAATGCGAAAGTAACTTTCTCATTGTTTGTTTGTAACCTTTTCACGACTAAACGGCCCATTCGATCGTTATGCAATTTGGCAAGGATATAGATGATATCTTCAAAAAGGACATAGGCTACTTTTTATCCCTGAATAAAACATCAAAATTTCCACGCGAACGAAGTTGCGTGCAGCAGCTAGTATTGATATATATGTTTATAGTATTTTAATATATATTCACAGTAGTTAGTATTTTATATATCCTTAGTATGTCTTATTATTTCTTTTTTTTACAGATATACTCCTACTACTGTTTGGCTCTACATCACCCAAAGGTTGACTGGTAGAAAATGCCTATGGCATTAAGTCCGCCTCTGTACATTATACATGAAGTATTAAATAAATAAATAAATGGTCGACCAGTCTTCATCTTAGTAGGCGATCCCTTTCTAACCAAACTGTTGTTTCATTTAACCCATTCGTCGTTTCTTAGGTAGTAGGAAGTCCTACTCTTACAGGAATCCACATTAATTCTCAAAACTTTCCTCAGGACATTTTCTTTATTATCCTGACACACTTACACATTAAGAACACCTATTATATTAGTACGAAGTCAGGTTACTTCACAACCTAAAATCATAATAAATTGTTAACAGACGGTCTAATTGCAACTAGCTGGGGAGCGGCACCCGATGTTCTTCGAACAACTGGCATGTCACTATGTTTTTGTGCTGGCGAATTTGCGTGCCCAGTTTAGCACCGATCCGTTCACGCAAAGCAAGTAGATACTGCTCTAAACGAGACTTGTCGGATAATATCGGGCTGTCTAAAACCTACTCTTCTTAACAAGCTCCATCCGCTAGTAGGTATCGCACCACCGGCTGTACGAAGGGATGTCGCTTGGGCGCTGGAAAAAAAGATCCAAGAATCCGATTCCCGACATCCCCTCTACGATCACACAACCACTCCGGGTAGACTAAAAAGTCGTAAAAGTTTCTTGCGTTCCACCCATGCAATCCAAAACAGGCCATATAAAGAACGAAGCAAGCTGTGGCAGGAAAGATGTCCACCAACTCACAACTGAACGTGAAGCCCCAAGAACACCTGGCTCCCGGTAGTGATCTGCAGTGGCCTATCTGGAAATCTATAAATCGATTACGTACCCAAGTAGGCCGCTGCAAACATAATCTGGCAAAATGGGGTATTATTAATCCCTCCAACACCGAGTGCGAGTGCGGCGCTCCGGATCAAACTATGCCTCACCTACTGGAGTGTCCAAGGTGTCCGTTTACCTGCACTCTCGACGATCTAAATAACGCCGCTACCGCTGCAGTAAATGTGGCTACCTACTGGGCCCAAACTATATAACAAAGAAGTATCATCGATACGACAAGAAGAAGAAGAACAGACGGTCGTTTTCTGAATCATAATTGGTAATTATTTTGAATAGGCAATCCCCTGGGAATTTTGTGAAACACTTATAATCATGCTTAACATTATGAATTAATCAATAATTGAGTTTTATTAGGGTGGTTGGTAGCTGTATGAAAGTATTCGCGAATCGAGTTAGTTTGCGGCGTCACTAGTTTGTTGCGTTGAGTCGTCACAACGGATCAACGCATTATCTGCCACACCTGCGTTGCGATAACGCACGACGTGGCAATGCAAGAGGGCGCAGCACGCCATCGCAGCGCTATAGCGCAGCAATGTGGATTTTAGTCTTCATTCGACAATAGATCTGAACAAACGTGTTGCTGTTTTTACGCCACCGCCGAAACAAACGTATAAACAATCAAAGATTCTGGATATCTCCCTTGATTGACATTAATATACGTAGAAAAGTCGTGTGCGTGTAAAAAATACGAAGTATAATAATGTGACGACGCAACGCAACGCACTAGTGAGGCCTCAGCCTAAATGACGTGGGCCTGGAGAGGCTTTTACCGGTGGTTTTAGACGGTTATAGATTTTTGATGGCTTCTGATTACCTCTCTCCTAGCTGATAATTATACTAGCACCACTGGCTTTTAGCAGTTGAACTTTGTTTGTCTCTCGCTGCAGTCTGTCAATGATAAAGAATTAAACAGAAAAAATAACCGTCCATAGAATATAGAATGTTTGAAATGACAATGCTCATTATAAACCAAAATGCAAAATCTACAACATCATTGAGCACTATGATTATTAAAAAATTACTAATCACTGGAAGTCAATTCACTACAAGAAGTTTTAATTTAGTCATGCAAAAGTTCTATACCTTAGCTTATTTTTCATTATTTATATTCACTTCCATACTTTCTAAATAAGTAAACACTTGCATTATTTTCCATGTTACATTGAGGATTTTTCTTCAAACTCTGCTTCAAAGATTAAATAAGTTACCATATTTATCAAGTAACTCCGAAGTAGTGCTGGCGTTGGTATTAACTTGAGCCATTTCAAGCGGCCAGCCATGCGCGAATACCCCACTTTGCATCGCTCGCCAACTTTTAAAACTTCGACGATTGACGTAGTGCAAAATAAACAGTAAGTTAACTATTAAGAATCGAAATCATCATCTAACTAGCCTTTTCCCATCTATGATGGCGTCGGCTTCCAGTCTAACCTAATCTGCTGACTCTCAGGATTTAAAATAGAGTGTCTGCCTTACGAATATATGACCTTCAAAACCCATTTTGCACGGCAAGACGGTGACCGCAAATGACAGCCGGTACCAACTGCTTAACTGGCTTTCCGAGGCACGAAGGAAACTCGGTATGTAATAGGTGATCACCCAACCACGGACCAACCTAGGCAAGTAAAAGCCGAACTTGTACGTCCACTTGAAGATTGATCTGAGCGGCCGTTATTATTGAAGTGGAACTTCTTATGCGACTTCCAACAAGTTTGTGTTAAACGTTTAACGCTACCATGGAGGGGGAATAGAAAGAGACAGAACGAGAGTGAATGCGTGGCACTCGAACGCATGCGTGTAGTATTACGAAGTTTCACTTCTTTCGCGCGGAGGGACTCCACGCACTATGTTTTTAGCCAACAGTGGCCATTTGGGGTAACGTAGTCCATATTTTTTAGTTGGAAAGTACAGCGGAGTTGACTCACCGTGACACTCTCACTACGTCAACCCCGCATTCTAGTAGTCAACTAAAATTATGCAGCAAACGTCATGGAAATCCCTAAGTAAACCGACGTTTAACTGGTTTCATTCAGCTGCTGTGCCTTTTAAATGCTCTTGACTTCGAGCTGGATTATAAACTGGCACTTAGATTATTTATATTTGACTTTTGTGTTGAAAAGATCAAAGGATTTAGATAAACGAACTTTTAGTGTATTTGTTTTTGACTATATGTACTTTAAAATAAAAAAAGGCTTTGCCCCATAGGTACTAGGAATTTATTTTGTTCCGTCCGAGGATCAAACCTGCGACACGCAGCGCAGTAGCCAATCGCTCAACAACTGCGCTAACAGCACCGTCTTTCTTTGTGAAGTTTTACAAATTGAGAGACTTTTTTATCAAGTATGTTTTGTAAGTACAATACTTTTCAAAAAAATCATGAGTTGTTAACTTTTTTAAATATATGTCATGTTTTTCTGAGTTTTGCTCAGAATCAACTGTTATTCAGATTTTTTTATGTGTTAATTATAAACGAAAGTAAAAACTGCGGTCATTATCTTCAGAGATTTTTGATATTCCTGATATTGACGGTATAGGTACGTTTGATTAAAAAAATGGATGTTAATGTTGATGGATGAAAAGGGAGTGAAACACCAAGGATTAAATTAAAAATTCAAAAAACCTCCGACACAGAAACCTCTAAAAAGCCAAAAATAAATTAATCCAAGCGTCGTAGCGTCGGGGGTCCGCTTTGTTTTGTGCTTGTACTAAGCGGTCTAATTAGCGGTCCCCCGACGCTACGAGCGACACTTGGATTAATTTATTTATGTTTTAAAAAACCCCGAGCTTTTAGGGGGGAGCGGGGCGGGTGCAGCCCCCTCCCCCCCACCCCCGGCGGTGATGCCCATGGTGACAAGTAACAACATTTCGAATCGACCAGACCTGTCGGAGTTGTTTATTTCTCTTCAACTTGAAAAGAGGTGATGATCTTCAAACGGCTGAGCAGATTTTCTCGAAACATAGCTAAAAACACTCTCGATTATAACACCTTTCAAACGAAACAAATTTTATCAATATCGATTCATCCGTTTAGGAGCTACAATGCCATAGACTGACACACAGATATACACGTCAAACTTATAACACCCCTTTTTTTTGGTCGGGGGTTAAAAAGGTGGCTTCGAAGTTTGATTTTTTCACAGCTCCTAGGGACAGTAGACCTGAGTATTTGCTATAAATTCCAGTTTGAAACCTCTTCGCATTATTGAGAAAAAAGGTCTTGACAGACAGACAGACGGACGGACAACAAAGTGATCCTATAAGGGTTCCGTTTCTTCCTTTCAAGTTGCGGAACCCTAAAAAACGTGTTGCGCCGACCCCAAGTAACACAGGACTAGGGTAGGAAGATAGTAATGCTTTAGCTTCAATAATTCACTGGTTAGACAATAATAATCTAAAAATTAATTTGAATAAAACACAAATCTTGCGTTTTAGTCAACGAATACCAGTAAAAGACATTAACTTAAACTATAACAATCACACCATATGCAGAGTTGATAATGCAAAATTCCTTGGACTAAAAATTGACAAAAAACTTGATTGGAAAGATCACATTGACGAAGTTAGTAAGAAAGTTAGTAGTTCTTCCTACGCATTGTTTAAACTCGCCCCAATCGTAAATACGGATACATTGTTAACGGCCTATCACGGACTTGTTGCATCGATCCTTAGATACGGCATTATTTTCTGGGGAAACTCTACACATAAAGATGTCGTATTTAGAATGCAAAAGCGGTGCATAAGAGCCATGTTTGGTCTTAAAAGTACAGACAGTTGCAAACCATATTTTATTAAACATCAAATTCTGTCACTTCCTTCCTTGTATATATTAGAAACGGTATTATTTGTTAAAAAGAATCCCCAACTGTTTCCGAAGTCTTCAGAGGGTTCCGAAAGAAGTCAACGAGATATTCGGAGACTTCTTAAACATGGTGCTAAAACAGCGCTCATGCGTAAGAGTGTATTCTGCATGGCCCCAAAATTATACAACAAGGTACCAAAGGCATACAAAGATTTAAATATTAATAGTTTTTATAATCACATGAAAAAACTTCTAATAAATAAATGCTTCTAAAACAGCGCTCATGCGTAAGAGTGTATTCTGCATGGCCCCAAAATTATACAACAAGGTACCAAAGGCATACAAAGATTTAAATATTAATAGTTTTTATAATCACATGAAAAAACTTCTAATAAATAAATGCTTCTATAATGTTGACGACTATTTAAATGCTGTACTTTAGACATGTTAATTTTTATTTAAGACATTTTTCCTGTAATTTTAGATATTTTTTTTATTTAAATGATGTAATTTAGAATTTTTATTATTATTTTATGACATTTTGACATTTTCCTGTACTTTATGACATTTTTTAATTATTAATTTTATTAAATTAACGTAACTTAATTATTTTTGTGCTTTGAATTATATTATTGTGGTATTTGTACGCCTTTCTAGGCAAAACATGTTGAAACTATTTTTTTTTTTTTTTTGTAATCATTCCAACTGATTGTAAACCTACACGTGTTTTTGACAAATAAATTTCTCTTATCTCTCTCTTATCTTATCTTAAGATGATGAGGTACATTTATCTAAAAAGCTTCTTATCAATAACAAGCCTTTTGTATTACAAGAACCTAAAACTCATTTAAAAAGATGTAAATGTAAACACAGTGTGTTCACAAAGACTATTAACGTCACCCTTCTAAAGGTGGATACAGACTTTGCGAGGCATGCGCCACGAACGGCGCACAACGAATGCCGCGGCCATACGTTGGCTCGCCCTCGCACGTGCGTAGCACATGCCTCGCCACGAATACAAAGGTACACACCTTGCGAGGCATTCGCTGTGCGTTGTTCGCGGCGCATGCCTCGCAATGTCTGTATACGGCTTTAGGGGTTGTGTCGCCGCCCATCATGAACGGATCCAGTTTGTTTTATAAACGTGTTGACTTCGTTACCGGGGCATGTATGTTCTCGTTTTGAGGAAATGAAGAGAAAATATCATGAGACGATGTTGAGGCGAGCAGAAATCTTGGCATAGACAGGACAATTTCTTAAGAGAACTAGCTGCGCCCCGCGGTTTCCCCCGCACAGACCGATATAAGTAAAGTAGCTTATGTGTTAATCCAGGGTATACGCTATCTACTCACCAAATTTCATCCAAATCCGTTCAGCCATTGTTGCGTGAAGGAGTGACAAACACACACTCACACACAAACTTTCGCTTTTATAATATTACTGTGATTAGGGTGATATAAATTCTTCAATGTAGTCTCATCATCTGCCTTGCCCTTTCCCAACATTGGGGTCGGCTTCCAGTCTTACCATGACAGACTTTCAGGCCACTGACTATCTCTAACGAATGTCAAAGATCTAGCAATGACAGCCGGGACCAGCGGCTTAAAGTGCTTTCGAGGTACGGAGGAAACTCGGTATGTAATGAGCAGACTAGGCAAGCATTGCTTAACCTAATCCACGAGCTCTTCAATGTCTGTGTACTTCTTCAATATAGTAAAATTCAATTTGGGGTGCTGTTTTACGGTGCACGGTGTAGGCAATTTTGAGTAATTACATATTATCATTTTATTCATTCATTCGAGAGCAGCGGTGGCCCAGTGGTGAAAGCCCCGACTTACGATCAATAAGCCGTAGGTTCGAACCCAGGCAGGCGCATTGCTTTGTGTAATTTATTTCATCACCGCTGCTCACAAAAACGGTGAAGGAAAACATCCTGAGGAAACCGGCATGTCCTGGAACTTCGAAGACATTTGACATCTAACACTGGGCCCGCGTGTTGGATTACAGCCCACTCCCTCTCATAGAGAGGAGGCCTGTGTCCCAGCAGTGGGAACATTATGGGATGATGATGATTTAATTCATCAATGCAGCTCTCGAAGATATAGTTTTAAAAACTGTCACTTACGGGATACGAGTAACTTATGTGGGTTTTATTTATTTTGAGCTCCCGATATTTCGACGCTGTTGCAAGCGCCATGATCGTGAAGTGAAGCCATCATGGCGCTTGCAACAGCGTTGATATCTCGTAAGTGACAGTGTAAGTTCAGTTATAAACGGTGAAAGCTTAAAACGATATAATAATATCGTACAGAACCACAAAGCAGAAAGTAAATATTATGTAGTTTCTGCTATGATGTAATATGATGATTCCTACGAAATTATAATTATGTAATTCCAAGGGCTTTGTTGCTGTTTACTTTCACTGAACTTATAAACTGTACGTCTACCATGAGTTGTCATAGTTAGATCGCTTGACGTAACTGCAATAGTTCCGTCAATACGCAAATACTATAGTTAGCTTTTTCAATGGTACGATGAGCTGTGTTGGTACTTACTACCAAATTCTAAGCAAATGAAGCCCAAACTTGCAGTCGCTGTAGTATAGTTTACTACACGGTGACGTATAATAGATAACTATAGTGACTCATACTGCGCATTTTAGTACCCAACTATCCGCTAGAGAGTATAGATAGATAGAGAGAGTATAGATTGTTAAAACTCATGGTAGACGTACTGAACGAAAAGTTGCTTTTACCTCATACTTATACACCATTATAGAAATCACTGAAAATCTGGGCTAGCTGAGTTCTGAAAATGTGGGCTGGGTAACACCCTTAAACCTTTAACTAAATCAACCCTTTTGTCAAATACGTCATTGATTGAACCCTCAGTCACCATGCCAAGCCATGCCGACACGGCCATAGACTGTACAACTAAAAAGCTTCTTCATAAAATTGAGAGTAAAAGCGCTTTTCGAGTTTCTGAAAAAAAAGTGCTTTACCATTGGGCGAGCCGGAAGCGCGACTGCTGATCATGAGGCCCTGAGTTCGATTCCCGGGTCGGGCAGGTGTTATTTGGCTTTTCCATCATGATCTTTTCAGTAGCAACCACGGAGTCTTGATTACTGCCCGGTTGACGGCAATGGGCTTGCTCCCTACAACATGGACTTTTTTTTTTTTTTTTATCTACCAACAATTGTTCACACTGGATACAGCGACATAATTCATTCTTAAAATTAAATTACAGTGCAACAATTACTTATAGGTAAACACCACATGCACAAAACAATATATACGGAAGATAATCTAACTTAGTAAGTACTAAGCGCCAATATTCAATAAAATTAAATTAAACTTGAAATAGTAAAATAACAGAATTATGACAAAATTGAAACTTTAAATTAAATAAAAAATATGAGTTATGAAAATGACAGCATTATGTTGAATAGATAAATTAAAATTATATTTCAGTAAATTGATAAAATTGATGCTTCAGAAAGATCGACATAAAATTAAAATTCATTAAATAAAATTGATAATTAAACATATAAATAACAAACAAAAAAAAGAAACATTCATTTATATAAAATTAAGAACAATGGTAAAATTGACACAATGGAATATTAATAATAATTCACTTGACTTAAAACATAACTGGCCAAATGTGGGTACCACTAAGTACACCTCTGTCTTACCCTTCGCGGATTACAGTCGTGATGTTATGTTATAATCCACCTTCGAAGAAACCTCTTACTTAACAAATTCTAATTTCACACAAGGCTTCACATTAACCAAAAATAGAACATAATCCCAAGTCTACAACGTCGAGTTTAATTAATGTACGGTCTAATCCTCTTCCAGTCACCCACGCCCGTTCCGGACCGTTCAGGGATGATTACGGCTACCGTTCAAACACATATTAAAACTGAGCCCAACGAATTATCCCCTTCGTCCACTTTGGTAACTAAAATTACCTAACCAGTTACAAGAGAAGATTTTTCTTTCGTTGTTTGATAACTAGGCTTATGTCCGGGTTTCAAGAATAGGGTACTCGGAAAAAATATTGTATTACAATAGGGATGTTGACTAGGTAAAGAATACGAAATTCTATTTTGCCCGTCAGTCAGGTAATACAAAAATATTAGACACGTATTTTTTGTTTTATCAAATTAACAAAAAAATAACTAGATTGGGGAGGATAAAATTTACTCAACCGTGCGTGAGGTCATACACCATTTCAACTCAATATATCGCCGTAATTTTTTGTTTACGTGAAAAAAGGAGGAGCTCGTGGCTAAGTAATAACAGCCGCAGGAGTCGGTCTTTAAGGTTAAGCCGTGCTTGCCGAGGTTGGTCCGTGGATGGGTGACTATAATTACACACCGAGTTTCCTCCGTGCCTCGGAAAGCACGTTAAGCCGTTGGTCCCGGCTGTCATCTTTGACAGTCGCAGTCGTCACGAGTAGTCAGAAGCCAAAAGTCCAGTCTTACCAAGGGGTATCGTATTACCCAGTTCTTGGGTTGTGGAGGTCAGACAGGCAGTCGCTTCATGTAAAATACTGGTACTCAGCTGCATCCGGTTAGACTGGAAGCCGACCCCAAGATAGTTTGGGAAAAGGCTAGGCAGATGACGAGGATGGACAGCGAAAAAAAAAATTGTCATCATCCCTATTGAAACATGGAGAAAATTGACAGTGAATTATCTTTTTAGTGTTATAGAGGTGAAGCTATCTTGTTCCATGGGTTTACTGTAAAGGTTGAGATCAAATTCGATATTTCCACGAAAATAAAGGGTACCGCGATAGATCTGCAAATTCGATATGAAACCTTACGCTGCAAAACGATTTGACCCGTAAGAGACCCTGTGTAATTTAGTTACATACCTTCAATCGAAATGCCTGCACCTTTAGGGATCTTTAGGGATCATCCTGAAGCCACTGGAACACGCCGTTGAAGTCACAGAGTTCTAAGGCTATAGACCCTAGACCTAGAGTAGCACGAACGCGCAATGTTAACTTAACGTTAATACGTAGATTTTTGAATGGTAAATACAATTATAATTTTAGTTAAATTGTTTGCAACAAGCACAATCCTGGGATAAAGGCCTCCTCTCTCCATGAGAGGGAGAGGTAATCCACCACGCGGGCCCAGTGCGGGTTGGTAGATGATATTACATGCCGGTTTCCTTACGATGTTTTTCTTCAAAGTTTGAGCAGATATACACCGTTACATTTTAATCGTTTAAATCCCGTGGATGGTCAATTCGGTGCATGAAACACTATCGTATTGTAGTGATAAAATTAAAAATAATTACCTTTTCTGTAACCTCGAACCAATTTTTGCATTAGTGAAAAAGCAATGTAAACCATTAGTATAGTACCATTTGAAACTAATTTCGTACCATATGATGTGACCACACACACATTTTGCAAATATTACGTTATCACTTGCTATTTTTAGGGGTCCGCAGACTTAACATCGTCTGGGGTGGAGTGCCTATCGAGCACAGCAACTTTCCGAAGTATCTTGGGGTTACTCTGGACAGATCACTGACATTCAGCAAAAACTGCAATACTATCAAGCAGAAGGTCCACACTCGCAACGGTCTCTTACGGCGACTAATTTCTTCGAGGTGGGGTGCTTCGCCTCATGTCTTGCGGACTACTGCGCTGGCGCTTTCTTTTTCAGCTGGCGAATTTGCATGCCCCGTATGGAGCCGTTCAGCTCATGCAAAGTTAGTGGATACAGCTCTGAATGAAACGTGCCGGATCATCACTGGTTGCCTTAAACCGACACCGGTACAGATGCTGTACCCACTGGCAGGGATAGCGCCACCAGAGGTTCGCCGAACAGTGGCAAGCTCTATTGAAAGAGCCAAAATGGCTTCAGACACACGACACCCTATGCACCTAAATACCCTCGTGTCGCAAAGGCTGAAAAGCCGAAACAGTTTTTTGAAGTGTGTCACCCCACTCACTGGCGAGCGGTCTTCGGAGCGACTAGCGCTGTGGCGTGGTGGTGCATCTTTACCTAACCCATTCGTTCCACCTGCTGAGAGTCTCCCGCCTGGACATGAGTGGCCATGGCTGACCTGGAAGTCTTTAAATAGACTTCGGACCCAGGTTGGTTGCAGCAAGGAAAACCTGTTCAGGTGGAGATTCATTAGTGATTCTGCCCTGGAGTGTAAATGTGGTGCTGCCCCGCAAACGATGCGGCACTTAATATCGTGTCCTGCGTGTCCTGCTGTTTGTTCATTACAGGAACTGATGGACGCTGCAGAGAGCGCCAAACTAGTGGCTCAGTTCTGGGCCGATACAATTTAGATTGCCATCGACACGCTAAGAAGAAGAAGGGGTCCGTAGCCGAATGGCAGAAAACGGAACGCTTTTATTTTTTATTTATTTTTAAGAGATAAAATGCTGTGTTAGTTGTTTATGAATAGTATTTTGAAAGTTGAATCACCCGTCCAAGGGATTAAAACGATCAAAATTTGACGGACTCATCTAAATACGGTAAAAAAAAATGTCGGTTATTTTTGTTTTGCAAAAATATTTGTTACTTATAAAGACTGCGATAATGCGATGCTTTTGTTAGATTTTCCAGATTAAGACGTACTTAGTAAAAACTTTCTTTGGTTAAATATTCCTTGTGTGCAGCGCAAGATATAAAAAAGTTATTAAAAGTGTAAGCAGCTTAAGTTTCTTCGTTGCATAGGATAATCGGATAGTGGTCTGTCGTAGAAACTTTACTTCTTCGCATGCAATGGTTTTCGTATTCTACAGGTAGTCACATCAGTTTAAGGCTCAAAGTCCGCACTAGTACACTGACTTTATGATAATTTTACTCATAGCAGCAATTTTACTACCCCACTAGTATTAAGAACCTTATCCATCCTACTAATATTATAAATGCGAAAGTTTGTGAGGATGGATGCATGTATGTTTGTTAGTCTTTCACTCAGAAACTACTGAATGGATCTGCATGAAATTTGGCACAGGAATAGACTTTGTACAGGTGATGCATTGAATAGTGTACAGGCCTACCAACCATTATTTTTTTACTCCTTTTCCAGTGTGGGAAAGAGTTGGCGCTAGACATTCCGTATAGCTCCGTGCTGGCCAGCATGTGTCATGGAGGTGGAGGTCAATAGTTTCTTACCGGTTCTTCTCCATGGGAAATATCAACCTGAACCGAGAACCTGTTGTCGACATTTTATAAGTGCCCAGGTAGGCCTAAGTGAAATAAAATATTTTGATTTTGATTTTATTTAAAGTGAAGTTTTAACATTAAAAACTTGCTTTTGGTTTAACTTGTGAAAGAGTTGAAATTTTCACCTCTAATGTCTGCGTAACTGGGAGGTTCCCAGTAGAACAAAAAAACGCAATGACGGGGAGTACACATACCCTTCAACTTCGTTATGGGTATTTTTACACCCTTTAAAAGTGGGCACTTTTAAAGGGTGTAAAAATACCCATAGCTAGCCTACTTATGCGCTAAGTGAACCCATAGGAAAAGGTTAAAATGTTGTATTTTGGCTTTTACATTCTCAAAGCTCTTTTACATAGAATTTAACATGATGCTTGTAAACATATTATTTTAATTAAAGCCTTGTAACATGATAGGCTTACGAATCTACGCTTCGCAAACTATTAGGGTAGACGCACCAGTTTTCATACTCAACATTTAATTGATGTAGCATGTCTTGGGTTCGATTCCTAGGTCGGCCAAAATGTTGTTGGAAATTTTCGTCACAGTCACGTCCATTAATTATGTGAGGCATTTAGAGGGGGGGGGGGAGTGTCGAGTCAAATCTCACCCAATCTCATGAGGGAGATTCTTGGCAAATATCACGTAATTTTTTCCCTCAAATAACAGTGTACAATTTTGTGAGAACTAAGTTTAAGTAAACATGCCTCTCCACTAAAATATGGCTTATTCCTGCACAGATTAACGTATTTACATTTAACTATGCATTTTGATAAATCTCACGTGAGATAAAGAGTGGGGTGAGGGAGTCAAGTAAAATCTAACGACATCTCACCGAGTGGGAGGGGGCGTCGAAAAATCGCCAAAATTGCCACACATAATTAATAGACGCCCCCAAAGTCAAACTTATAAATAAAATAAATAAAAATTAAAAAAAAAAAATTGCCTTTATTTCCCAATTATTCACATATCTATTGTTTTTCACAGAACTTAATCTATTACGGGTCATCCATCTCTGGACGAAGGCCTCCTCCATCTGTTTCCATTTATATCGATCTTGGGCCAATCTAGTCCATTCTGTCCCTGCCAGTGCAACGATATCGTCTCGCCATCGTTGCAATGGTCTTCCGCGGCGTCTGTTTCCGTTTCGTGGATACCAGTGCAGGACGCGCTCGCTCCATCTGTTGTCTGTGGTTCTCGCGATGTGGCCTGCCCAATTCCACTTTAGCTTTCCGGCCATAAACAAAGCATCAGTTACTTTGGTCTTCGCTCTGATGTCGCTGCTTTTTATGCGGTCGCTTATTTTTAATCCAAGCATGCTTCTCTCTACAGCTCTTTGAAATGACCTTAATTTAGTTTTCATGGCATCTGTTGTAGTCCAAGTTTGACATCCGTATAAAAGAGTTGGTAGTATATTTGAGTCAAATAGTTTTCTTTTGATGTCGTTAGAGAAATTTCCTTTAAATATTTCTTTAAGTGACCAATACTTCTTCCATGCAATAGTTATCCTTCGTTTGATCTCTTTTACAGTCCTATCGGCAAAACATATATTTTGTCCCAGGTATACATAGTTTTCTACGTATTCGAGGTGTTGGTTATCAACAATTAGCGGTATTTGTTCTCCGTTGGTCATTGCTTTCGTTTTTTCGTAATTCATTGTCAGTCCACACTTCATACTCTCTGTATTGAGATCTTTGATTAGCTCTAGTAACTCTGAGTGACTTTCTGAAAGTATGATTATGTCGTCTGCGAATCGCAAGTGTGACAAATATTTACCGTTAATGTTGATACCTCTTTTGTCCCATGTTAGTTTTTTAAATATGTGTTCCAGTAGAGCTATGAATAACTTGGGTGATATAGTATCACCTTGTCTCACACCTTTCTCCATATAGAATACGTCACCTTCTTTTTCTAATTTCACTCGAGCATTGCAATCCTTGTAAATTTCTTGTATTATTGTTATGTATTGCTGGTTGATTCCTTGTTCAGCTAGAGCAGTCCAGAGGGATTCATGTTTTAAGGAGTCGAAGGCTTTACTGTAATCGATGAATGCCATGTATATTGTTTTTCCGTATTCTATGTATTTTTCCATTGTTTGAGTAAATGTAAATATATGGTCAGTAGTTGAATAATTCTTTCTGAAGCACGCTTGTTCTCTAGGTTGGTTTTCATCAATTTGCTTTGATATTCTGTTTAACAGTACTGTTGTAAATGTTTTGTATAGACTTGACAGTAGGCTTATTGGTCTGTAGTTATTGATATTTTTTGGGTCTCCTTTTTTGTAGATAAGAGAGTCAAACTTATAGTAAACGTAATCGTAAATAGTAATGTTATATTAACTACTTTCTTTTCAATGTATCATGGTACGTGACTTTTGATCTGGTGATTGAGTTATTTTGTAAGATATAAGAAAACCAATCATCATCCTCATCATCAGCCTTTAATGTTCCCACTGCTGGGACACAGGCCTCCTCTGTATGAGAGGGAGTGGGTTGTAATCCACCACGCGGGCCCAGTGCGGGTTGGTAAATAGATAAAAAAATATACTATAGTCTCCGCCAAATAAGAAAAAATTAAAAGTTATTGACCCGACTTGTACCAAAAAGTCCACAAAATTGCGATAGAGATCGCTCGTCATTCAAAACTGTCGCTAATTCTGCTTCGGTCGAGTTTCATAATACCAAACACTTATTCCAACGGAAATAAGTAAGAAAAACGTAAATTTGAGAATTATTGTGGTATTTTTTTTTTAAGTTTCAAAAATACATATTCAAACAACGAAATATGTAATTGCTATTGTTAATTTATTTAAAAAATAATTTTCGTGGTGTATTTTTCTTTTTCGAGATTACTTATGTTTTCAACTTTTATTTCAACATAAGAACATGCAATAATTGGATTTGTTTATTTAGCTTTACCTTATAATCATAGAAGTAAACAATTCTTAAAACTAACCGAATTTTAGAGTTCTTGCCAGAAAAATTGATTTTTTGGGTTATGCCCTCATACTCAGCGTCGAGTGTGACGTCAAAGCGAGTCAGGGGCGCACTACCTATCTACCTACCTATTTTGTAATTTTATTATTTTTCTATCGCGTCCTTCGTCTCGAGTGTCATTCCAAATCTGGTTTGCGCGTGGGATTTACTGAGCGTACTCCATACTCGGAAAGTTTTCACACATTGTTATTATTTTGTTACTGTTAATTGTTTTAGTGTTTTGTTAGTTTGATACTGTTTTGTCATCATCAGATCGATAAAACAGCCGATCGCTTTATCATAAACAAACAGTAAGTTCAGAAAGTGAAAGTTCCGTGAGTGAAATTAAATCGGACACTGATTCCCCTTCTGAATGAATGAAGACATTTTGTAATTTTGTATTAAATGATTTCACTTAGAATTTGGTTAATACTATTAATGAATTATTAATGAAACTATTAAATTAATAGTTTCATTGAGTACATAATAATAAGTTCCTTCCAAAATAAATACGACTGAATAGGTATGGTTTTGGCCAAAAGGTTTGTAACTCGTGCCCAGTGAACGCGACAAGGACGCCCCTTACCGCGATACGTTTGTTTTGATCGTGTTAGCGACGCTTTCTTTACTTTTTTTCGTATCGTTTTGAAATATCGGAATACATTGGTAGAAGTGGGTTAACGACTTTTATTTTTTTCTTATCTGGCGGCAACTATAGGTCTAAACCTGGTCAAACTCGACCTATGTGCCTAATTCATCAAAATTCGTTGTCACTAAAGCGTAAATAGGTACCAGACAGACAAACACGCAGACATAGCAAGTCGCCTTACAATTTTAAAAGGGTGACGTTTCATCCGCGGATGAAATATTTTGCGGATGAATTGTCACCTAAGTCAATTTTAATGTGGATAAAGATTTTTCAAGGATTACCATCAACCTTGAGTAGGTTAGGCTGCTAAAAACAAAATGTATCCGCTTTTATTCCTTCAATACTAGCTTCAGTCTGCGTCTTCGCTCGCGTTATGGCCATTAAATATCCCACAAGAACGTTTTTCAACATAGCTAATCAAACATGGACATAATGTTACTTCCAGTTGGTGAAAGAATTTTCGAAATCGGTTAATTAGTACCGAAAATAGAGTGACCCCCACATCCAAACTAACAAACATACAAACTCTACCTCTTTATAAAATTAGTATACATAGCATAAGCATAGCATAATCAGCCTGTAATGTTCCCACTGCTGGGACACAGGCCTCCTCTTTATAAGAGGGAATTCGGTACCCACCACGTGGGTAATCTACCACGCGGGTGATGAGATGTCACCATATCAGTAGTTGTTAAGTTATTTTTGTACAAAATATTTATTAGTTTATAGTTATTGTTTTTTTATACTTATATATGTATTGTGTTTTATGGGCCCTAGTTGCCTGAAATAAATGATATTGTAATAAATGATATTGTATTGTATATCTTCGAATTTTAGTTCTAAGGCATGCCGGTTTCCTCACGTAGTTTTCCTTCACCATTTGAGAGTCATCATCATCTGCCTAGCCTTTTCCCAAACTATCTTGGGGTCGGCTTCCAATCTAACCGGATGCAGCTGAGTACCAGTTTTTTACATGAAGCGACTGCTTATCTGGCCTCCACAACCCAGTAACTGGGTAATACGATACCCCTTGGTAAGACTTGGTCAGACTTTTTGGCTTCTGACTATTCGTAACGACTGTCAAAGATCTACAAATAACTGCCGGGACCAACGGCTTAACGTGCTTTCCGAGGCACGGAGGAAACTCGGTATGTAATTATGGTCACCCATCCACGGACCAATCTCGGCAAGCATGGCTTAACCTTAAAGATCAAACCGGGTGGCTATTAATATTTTGACACGAGCTCCTAGAGTATAGCTGACATATATGGTGATTCAGGTGATTTAAACAAGAGCTGATAATCGGTACCTCCACCTTAGCCTTACCTACTACATTATACAGTAAAGCATTAATCTAAATGTTTCCGTAGAGTCTCGGGTCGGATTATACTCATAATTAACAACACAATAATGATAATGATATTATGATAATAATGATAATATTAATGATATTATTATTAATATAATATAATATTATTCCTTTCTCTGTAGCCCTGACCGCCGGTAGCTTGGACCCTGTTCCCGATACCGGTGGGCTACATTTTTTTTTTTTTTTTTTTTTTTTTTTTTTTTTTTATTATTTATAAGAAATATGTAAAAATGTATTAAATTTGTATATATTAATGAATAAAGGGAATAATAATATTAATGATATTAACCTATAATAAAATTATTTTTGTTCCTTATCTATGTTAATAAGATGTTAATATTGTAAAGCTATTATTATACTGGAATCCGGCACTAACGTAGTTGAGTAAAGACTAGGCAGAATATGATTGTCTTTATTAAAGTCAGACCTTACAATACTACAGATTACTTCACATCTCGCTATGTAATACTGTTATATTAGCCAAGGATCTAGACACAACTCCAGACTCCGAGCTGCTCGTGAGATATCTTTTTATTGAAATCGTTTGATCTGCAATAAAAAGATTCCCATCAAAGCATTTTCCACAATATTGATAAGATTGTAACTCCTGGGACTTGACGATATCACATGCTTTGTAGACGTCACATAATTTCCCAAGACATTTGAAAGATAAGCTCTTGCATAAAGGTCTGACTTCAATCGGATTCGGCAGCTTTGTGGAATGGCCTTCAAAGGAATACATTCTTTCTCGTTAAATATTATCTGCTCGTGCCTAAAATTTCAATAAACGAGTTGACAGTCTTTGAGTATCGTGAGAATGGTAGGAGTAGTACGTAGTGTAGCCACCACAAAAAGCAACATACTACAAAAACTACTACAGCGCCAGCTATGATGCGACGGAGGAACCAACATCAATTTCCTACAAGTCGCAAGCAAAGTTTACATCGACTTCAGTATATATAGAGGAACCCGATAACAACTATCGGGCAGTTGCCCGCCAGACATAACACCTGTCTGGCCGGAGGATCCTCCCTATTCTATGGAGTATCGAGGAACTTTACACCCTGTTCCTCATACCCCTAAACAAGACTCACAAAAAGATGTTGCTTGGGCCTCGTTCTCGGCGACTTGCGACTTTGTCTCGTCTAGCGACGTGCGCGCTCGTCACTTGTTTCCATCACGTGAAGGCGGCCCTCCTCAAATCGCGTCGCGGTGATTCGTGGCATGAAACAACTTCTTTTGTTTGTTTTTCTGTAGTCTCAGCAACACGCTTGTATATACTGGACAGTATATACAAGCGTGTTGCGTTACAGTTTATTCACGGCTAGCTATTACCTATGTTGGCGAAACTGACGTTTGAAAGTAGATCATACTTGTCTGTAGGACATACGGTTTTTTAGGTTTAACCAACTTTATTAAGTTGGTACTGGTTAAAAATCTGTGTAACTACAGTTTAACGTTGGTAAGTTGTCTATTCTTTGCCACGAATAAAACTGGAAAGAGTAAAATTCTTCTTTTTTTAACTGATTTGCATTCAGCTTTCAGCGACCAATCTTGACTGGCAACAATGAATTTTAATTCATCGTTCCGTTCGAATTTCTAATTTAAAATATGAATATTGCTGGCATCATGCCGACTTTGATTGGACCGTGATTGGAGTGCAATGACTACTTTTTAATTAATTGTAAGTTGGCCACCTTTTCTTTTTTCAATCTACTTTATTAATTTTTCTTTCTTTTTTCTGCAGATGCCTATACATTTCGCTACGGTGAACAAAATCCATACTTCCATACTAATATTATAAATGCGAAAGTCACTCTGTTTGTTTGTATGTTTGTTTGTTACCTTTTCACGACTAAACGGCTCATCGGATCTTAATGAAATTTGACAAGAATAAATATTTTAACCTGGGGAAGGACATAGGCTATATATCATCACGCCACGACCAAAAGGAGCGGAGCAGCAATGAAAAATGTTGCGAAAACAGGGAAAACGTGTCGCAGACGAAGTTGCGCGGGACAGCTAGTATTCTCTATTCAACAGTTTTTTATAAGCAGTTAGATCGATCGTTATGGAGCCGAGAACTGTTGAGGCCCTGGAGTGACCAAATACCCACATTTGTATCAAACGACGTTTATCTATACACTTGCGAAAGTATTAAAAATAATAGAACGAAAAGTATAATTGTCATTAATTATTACGAATAATCGTTTTTTTTAATTAAAAGGCACAAAACAGACTAATATTAAAAATAAAAAAGAATAATATTTTTCATTACTCATACACTGAAAGTAGATCTGAAGTTGCCTGAAGAGCGGGTTGAAAGTAATACTTTTCAGCCCTAGGGAGAATCGCTTTCAACTGACAGATGTCAAATTATAAAAAAAAAATAGTTCTATTTTCACATTTTTATTGAACCATGTTCCAAATTTCTATGCAGCCACGATGTAAAATTGAAATAACTCAAGTTAAGTATTGATTATAGGATATACAGGGTGTTTGGTGCATCGTTTGCCAAATCAAATAGGCTGAAAGGAGAGGTCATTTGCTATCTCTTCACGCCCTTTAACTAATTCCTTGCCACACCGGTTTTTTTATAACAACTTCTTAATTTAAATTTTGAAAAATTCCAAAATTCAACATTTTAGGTCAAATAAAAAAATTAAAAACTTGTTCAAACTTAAAATATCGATTTAATTTTGAGGTGTACTGTTGTATGATTCTATCAAATTCAAAATTACTTGCTAGGAACAATTACTTTCTTTTTTAATAGCTCTTAAAGTTTTTGTAAAAGAAAAATAAACTTAAAACTCAACTTTAAATGGCTATAAAAAAAAAAAACAAAAAGCGATTGGGATCTTCGAATACTTTTAAAAAGTTCTCTAGTCTGTCCCCTTTCCAACGGTATGCAATATGCCCAAAAAAACGTTAAATACCTTTTCATTTTTAACCAAATGTGTAATCGAGACACTAGCCTGATATTCGAAATTACAGTAAAAACAGTCGTTTTAGCATATAACATGCCTCAAGTAATCATAATCATAAATCATAAATCTTTATTTTATCTCCACATCAAAACTTTAAGGTGCTGGTTCACATTTGTACATCTTATATAGAGAAAGGTGTCTGAGATAGGAAGATCCTGAGGTACAGATCACCTCTCGGGCTTATAATTAAACATTTTAATGTTTGCAAAAATAGAAGTAAAGATAAAAAAGAAGAAAATAGTAAAATTACAATTTTAAACAAAAGTAAATCAAAATAAAATTGACATAAAACATAAAATTACTGAACATACAATAGTTCCAAAGTTGTACTACAGTAAGAACAAACATATAAAAGAAAGAATTATTATAAATTATGCTAGCAAGCATAATAAAAAAAATATATATATATATATAGATTGAACAACAAGGTGGGTTAGATGTTCATAAGACTACATTTCTAAACAAAAGGATGAATGAAAGTGAAAATGGTATGTGTGATGAACGTGCATTGGTGCAATGTGTTAGTTGATGTGTGTGAAAATGAGTGTGCGAATGTGAGTGTGTAAGTGTATATGTGTGAGTGTTAAGACACAGGTTTAAGTAAATTTTCTGTGGAAGCGTAGTCAAGACTTAATAGCCCCAGGGCTGCGGGTTGTTCGAAAGAGATACCGCGGCCCTGGAACACAAAGGGCTTAGAAGGAACATGGGTGGGTTTTAGTCAGTCAAGTCTGACACTCCCTCCCGCTCCGCCCAGAACGGGAGAAGTCATTTGATGATTTCCCATCCGCAAAAAAAAAAAAAAAAAAGACTTAATAGCCAGGTGCGCAATTTTCTTTTACAAATAGCTTTAGTATGTGTGTAGATAGATATTTTGTTATTAATTAAATTATAAAGAAAAGTGCCAAGAAAACCAAAAAATTTTTGGGAAAAACTGGTGTTAAAACGTATGATTGGACAAACATTTGCTGATCTTCTATTTTGAGTCAGCAAATCGTGATCTATGGGAAGTTCAGAGTGTTTTTTTAATACCGTCATGAGTATGAACAACTGCCGGACCGTTAGAACTTTGCAGTGTTGGTAAAGATCAAAGGTCGGATAGCGAATTGGGAAAAAACAACTGACTTTTAATATAGCTCTTTGAGCTCTCTCTAAATTAATTAAATATGATTTAGAGGAACCACCCCAGGTAGTGATGCAGTAGACTAGCAGAGACTGGCATAACGCGAAATAAACTAATTTAATTACTGAAGTATCGGATATATGTCTTAGATTTTTAAATATGTAAATTAATTTGCGGATTCTTTTAACTAAAGTTTCAATGTGTTGTTGGAAGCTGAGACGGTAGTCTATAATTATGCCGAGATATTTGATTGATTCAGTTTTTAGTAAAACAGGACAGCAGCAAAGGTTTGTGTTTAAATTACATGTGTGGGCTTTCAAGTTGAAGTTTGGTTGGTCGTGCCGTCTAAGGGAATATGTCATGTACTTCGTTTTATCTACATTTAGGGTAAGTAAGTTAGCATACAACCATTGATACACTGTATCGAAGCCTTGTTGGGCATAATGTTGAACCTCTTCCCACGTAGTAGATAGATACTGTTATGTCACTAGTTCCGGACTTCGCTTGTTTATTGTTAATTCCTTAGTTTTTAATTTTTTTATTTGACCTAAAATGTTGAATTTTGGAATTTTTCATTTTTTTTTTTTTCAAATTTTTTAAAAAGTTGTTATAAAAAAACCGGTGTGGCAAGGAATGAGTTAAAGGGTGTGAAGAGATAGCAAATGACCTCTCGTTTCAGCCTATTTGATTTGGCAAACGATGCACCAAACACCCTGTATATTTTTGAAACACTTTATTATAATTTAGTTTCAACAAAAATATTTACCATTTTTTCAATGATGAAAATGAAAAATAAAGGCTGGATAGCTGGCTGGCCACAGAAAAAAAAACAAAACAGGCGGGAAAGCGGCAAACGGTTTTACTATTTTTTTCTTTGGCTCATTCATGTTTTTATTTTTACTTTCCTTGTACTATTCGTAATGAAAAGCAGTGTTTACCTCGGGTTAAAGACTTATTTAGTCCCTCGAACGGAGGGACGGGAGGGACGGGACGGAGGGACGGGACGGAGGGACGGGACGGAGGGACGGGACGGAGGGACGGGACGGAGGGACGGGACGGAGGGACGGGACGGAGGGACGGGACGGAGGGACGGGACGGAGGGACGGGACGGAGGGACGGGACGGAGGGACGGGACGGAGGGACGGGACGGAGGGACGGGACGGAGGGACGGGGTTGGGCGCCCTCACTTCGTTCGGGCGCCAAACCCCGTCTCGAGACTAAATAAGATACTTTCACCCCTAGGGTAACAATGTACTATATTGAATTAATAACACAAATAAATGTGAACTTGTCGATAAAAGCAATAAAATTTAAAAATAATCATGTCTATTTATAATTTTCTATTTCTAAACAAAATTTGAATATTGGGTATTTGAACTCTTTGCCCAGATTAAAAATAAAATAATCACCGTTGACTATAGAGAATTGAACCACGTTGATCTTAGTTCAAAGTTATCTGTGGCCAAAATGTCACGATTTTTAAATGCTTTTGAACCTTTTAATAGTGCATTATGGACCACTTTAATGCGAAGTGTATTGAAAATATATTTTTCATTACTCGTACTCTGAAAGTAGGTCTGAAATTGCCTGAGGAGCGGGTTGAAAGTAATACTTTTCATCCCTAGGGAGAATCGCTTTCAACTGACAGATGCCAAATTATAAAAAAAACTAGCGGCCCGTCCCGGCTTCGCACGGGTGGACATTTTTTTTAAACAAACAATGGGATAAATAAAGATAATTTAACTTAGCTGTAGCACACCCTTAAGTATGTATATACCCTTTCCGTTACACCCTGTATAGATATTTTTAATTTCGTAATATCTTTTGAATGGAATGTCCGATTTCAATCATTCAAAAAGTAATTATCAGGTATTGAAACTGTCTTGAATACGAAATAGTTTATTTGGATAAGAATTAATACAAAGGTATGGATAACATGGTCTGATTTCGATCAGCATTTCTGTCAACTTGTTAAATGTAAAAAAGTAGTTATAGTGACATAACTACAATAGTTGGAGATATGGTCTCGCGAAGTTTTTTGTTGATATTGATATGTGCTACTGTAGAAATTTTTTTTGTTCTATCATCAATACTTTCCGCAGCGCATGCGATGAAAGACATTTTAAGGCTCATTTTTTTACACCTTGGGTTGGTTTTAGTAGTGATTTCTAAGGATCTATATTTTTTTCTAGTAATAAATATAGCCTATGTTGCTCAGTGATAATGTAGCTTTCTAACGGCAAAAGAATTTTTGAAATCGGTCTAGTAGTTTTTAAGTTTATTCGTTACATACAAAAATACAAATCTTTCCTCTTTATAATATTAGTGTAGAAGTGTAGATGTAGATGTAGATAGTGTAGAAGTGTAGAAGAACTAGTTCTATTTTCACATTTTTATTGAACCATGTTCCAACTTTCTATGCAGCCACGATGTAAAATTGAAATAACTTAAAGTTAAGTACTGATTAAAGAATCTATATTTTTTTAATAACTTTATTATAATTTAGTTTAAACAATATCTTTAAAATAACATAGATTTGGGCAAAATATTTACCATTTTTTCAATGACGAAAAAAAAAATAATGACTGAATAGCTGGCTGGCCACAGAAAAAAAAAACGAAATAGGCGGGAAAAGTTGTTGATTTATGTAAAATAAAATTTACAATTTTTTTCTTTAGCTAATTCATGTTTTTATTTTTACTTTCCTTGTATTCGTAATGAAAAGCACAGTGTTTACCTCGGGTTAAAGACTTATTTAGTAGTATGTACTATTAAAAAACCTGTTCTATAATACTTGATGACCACACACCAAGTGCAACTCACAATTTATTTCACTTTTAGGGTGTCCCTGTTATACTTAGATACCTAATAATAGGGCCTACCTTTTCCACTTAACCTAGGCATAGGTTCCTAGGAGAAGAGTAAATAAAACAGGTAGGTAGAAATTCGGAACAGTTATATTATAAAAAAAAAGGTCTAGCTCGGTAGATGGTCAGATTGGTGGGTTAGGGCCTATACAGTGATTACAACTTGCCCTCACTGGTCTAGCACTCCCCTGACGTCACTGGACACGCTGGAGATGAGTGCTCGCGCGTCGATCGCCAGGTCTGGGTGCAGGTACCGCAGTCGATGGCTGACTCGCTACTGTCCACCGCGGGGAAGCGAGAGGATTGAGGGTGATCCTTGAACCCTGTAATGCGCAATAAGCGAAAGCATTACCTACTGGCCGTAGACTGTGAGCACCCACAGCAACGCTTAATAGGGAAGCACTAATATGTAGCTGTGTTGCTGTGGATGTTCACTATCAGATACGGAGATGACAGTAGTGGCGGTTAAATACGGCGTTGATCCGAACATTTGAATTAGTAACGGTTATAAGTATTTACAAAATTACAGAAAATAATAAAACAATATAATTACAAAGTGTGGGGTAGAAACCAAGGGAAAAAACTAATAATTAATAAGCGTCTAATAGAAATAAAGAAGGCGAGAACACAAATACAAAATTGCTAAAAGTTGAAAACAAAGCGAAATAAACCGTTACAGTTTGTTTAGCCACTGGCTAATTTAAAATTGTGCAACACTTACCCAAATGGGGTTTTCCAAATCACTCACACAATTAATATATAGGTAAATGGTCGAGGGAACGATAGTGACGCCGTTAAAAGAATATATATCTCGCGATGACGACCGTTTTTTTCGAAACTGATCGTATTAGTGATCGTGATAAATATTGGCGTGCGTTCGCCTTGACACCAAAAATTGGTCTGCGCGGGACGTGGAAGCATTCTGTCGAGAGTCAACATGAATCATGCGCCCGCGCCAAGAACAAAAGAACCGTTCCTGGGTGCTTAATATGTCGCTTATTTTAATACGAGCGTGGTGTTAAATTGTAGCTGTGCAGAATTCTGATTTGATGCGTTCATTATTAGTTTCTTTTTGTTTTATATTTAATTTAGTATTGTAAATAGCTAATTTTTAGTTCGTAAATAATGTAAATAATTGATTAATTTAGTATTTCTTACCTATATTATTAATTAAAATCAAGACATGTAACAATTAATGTTACAAGGGACCAACGCTTTGAGGTACCTACACATACATAAGTCTGCCAAGATTGCAACGAGATGCAGTGTGGGATTTGGAACATTTCGAAAAAATAAAATAGAAGTTGAATACAGTACTTACCAACTGAACATTCTTGCGAAATGAACGTACAAGCCAAGGTTAAGAATAAACGAAACGAACCGAATACGGACTGGGTGGCGAACGGAAGACACTGACAAAGACTTCTATAAGTAACTAATCTGAAATACTTCTATCTCGAAATCATCAGTTTCCGGTGTTGGGAGCCACGTCGGCAATTTGACCGTACCTTCAGAAGGTAAAGAGAACCAACTCAAGGAATAATGTTCGAACTCACACACACACCACAAATCTGATATTCCAATTATAATCTAACAAAACAAAACAGCTTCGAAAATCATTAAAGCCGTATCATACCACGACACAGAAGTCAAACTAATAGGATTCAACCATTATTCGCAAGAGCACGCGGCAGCGACCCGAACTGAGTTTTGGCAATTAAATGTGCCAAAAAAAAAACGATAACCAACACAGATATTCGGGCTTTTTTGACGCCTATAAGCTTGTTTTTTATTGCGCATATATAAATACAGGGTGAGTGGTAATTGGATGCAGGCCTTGAAATGGGTAATTTGCAACAAATCTACGAGACGCCTCCCCGCGCGCCGTCTCACTTCTCGCGAATGCTTCGAAATTTGCACGTGTGCCTTCAGTTTTTTGAAGCGCAAAAAGCTTATGTCACGCATTAAACTATGCAATTCTGAAACAACTCTAACCACTTGTTCTGATGTGACGCTTTGAGCTCTGCAGTTACCTAAAGCATGCTTAGAATTCGTGTAAACGCTTTGCATGTCAGTATAAGCCTATTCCAACCATTTGATCCTGTTGAAGTATTATCTATGTTAATATATCTGTATGCCTGTTTTTTTTTTACGGATAGTAAATCATCAAATGACTTCTCCCGCTCTGGGTGGAGCGGGAGGGAGTGTCAAACTTGTACTGACTAAAACCCTTCCATTGTCCTTCTTCGCCCTTTGTGTTCCAGGGCCACGGTATCTCTTTCGAACAGTCCCGCAACCCTGGCAGGCATCGGCCCTCTCGGACCCCTTCCGGTTTGCTGGCATCTCCTTGTGGCGCGCGTGGAACACATACGCGCCGTCGACACGGCCTGTCGTCATGAGACGGACGGACGGTGAGCTAGCCCATTACTCACCGTCCACAGGCTCGCGCCTACGGTGGCCGGGGGCCACTGGTTGCCCCCCGACGCCCGGGGCGTCTCCCGCGGTGGCTGGGACGTGAGGTTCTCTCCCTCTCACGTTCCGCCACCTCCTTCGCTAGCATGACTGCTTCGCAGAAAGAGGCGACGGTAATACAGTATGCCTGCGGTCAGTAAAATTACCGGAGCATCAAGTCCGTCCCTGCCTCTCCTGACTTAACCAGCTGGGATTTTAATTAAGGTGCCGCGCCGTCGCTTCGTTTTGATGAAACTATCTTGAACGTAAATTACTGCATGCGACGTCAAGAGCAGTTATTAGAGGTTATAACATTAAATTGAAACAAATCTGGGGACACTAACAATTGAATTAATTAGATCCCTACACTAAAACAAGCAGCTAGTAGTAGGTTAGCCAGTTATGGAATTATTCGATACTTTGCGGAAATCCATAACGGTAAATGTTATGAAAAACTAACTAATGGAGGAACTATATTTTGTATTTTATTCAACACTAGCTGATCCCGGCATGCGTTGCGATGCACTTTTTCCTACCCACTACCTACCTACTACTACCACCTCCCTACTCCTACCTACTACTACCTACCTACCACTACCTACCTACCACTACCTACCTACCACTACCTACCTACCACTACCTACCTACTACTACCTACCTACTACCTACCTACTACTACCTACCTACTACTACCTACCTACTACTACCTACCGACTACTACCTACCGACTACTACCTACCGACCACTACCTACCGACCACTACCTACCGACTACTACCTACCGACTACTACCTACCTACTATTACCTACCTACTACTACCTACTGCTACCTACCTACAACCTACCTACTACTACCTACCGACTACTACCTACCACTACCTACCTACCTAAGAACCTTCTCCTGACAATAACAAACAAAACAAAAAAAGAATTATCGAAATCGGTTCGTGCGTTCTGGAGTTATAGCGTCAGGAAGGAAAACCCGATTTATTTTTATATAGTAGATAAATCACTTATCATTCTCTTTCCCCATATTCCAATTTATTTGGGGTCGGCGCAGCATGTCTTCTTCTTCCATACTTCTCTATTTCTTGTCATCTCATCAGATCCCTCCTTTTTTGCGTACTTCACACAGTCCTCAAATCAAATGCTATTTCAAGAAAATATTTGGTTGGAGTGTAGCCTTAGGGGCGCTATGGCGCGAGGACTTTTTAGGAGATTTTTTTTTTCTCAAATTATTTTAGTTTTTTGTACACCTTCTCATAGTTTTCTACTAGAGCAACAGTTTCTTTCCAGAAAAGATTTTCATCTGAGCTATCACTTTGGAAATATAGATAGTTTTATAAAAATTAAATAAAATTCGGAGGCCCATAATAAGGAAACGGTGCGTCTTGGGTCCACACTTCTCAAAGCCTAAATGGTTTTTATGGTCAAGGATAACCCGAAACTGTAATTTTTTTAAATTCCACTACGTCCCAAAAAATTTTTTTTAAGATTTTTTTATTTTTTTGTTTTCTTTGCTGCTCATAGTGCCCCTATATTTATAGTGTTGTGTACCCGCAAAGATATCCATAGGTTAGGTTAGGTTAGAACTGTGACCAACTACCTCGAAATTGGTAGCGAAACTTTTCTATGTATTTTTTTCATAGTGCCCCTAAGGCTACACTCTGACCCAGATGAGCAAAAGTCAAATCATTCAAATGGACGTAGAATTATATTTTCGACATGCCAAATATGAATGTCACAAATCGAGACATTTTATTGTGGCAAACATATCATAGCGATAAGTTATACGCAGTTAAAAGTTAAAATATTTGGTCAGAGTAGAGCGGCCCGGCCGTAGAAATACTAGTACCACTGGTGAATATAATAAATAAACCCGAGGCCACATACACCAGCCAGCCTCCATTCATGTCAAGCCGAAGGTGAGACAATGTCACTATCACAATGAATTTATTCAGGTTAAGACATCGGTCGTCTTTCAACGGGCTCTTCTATTGAAGCCGGTTTTCTTACAAGAGAAACTCAATAAACTTGCCAAGGAAACTTGTGTTTACTCCGACTTATCACCTGGATACCTTCATGAAGGAAGTATTTTGTCCGAATGGTGTCTTGTATCGACATTTTCGCGAAAGACTGTTCCGAAGTCTGCTAGCTTGTGTAAGCTGGTCCCTGTTTAACCCAAATTGTTTTGTTCTGGATTTAGGTCTACTGGACACTTTTATTTTTTCTTGTCTCTAAAATTCATTAGGTAAATGGTCATGCATACTTGTTATTTGCATGGTTACTAAAATGCCGATTTTAGATGTTAGTTTATTTGAATTTTAAGTGACTGTACTTTGGGTGTGCTTATCATAAAGAAATTAAATAACTCATAGCTATGAGCTTATGTCACAGATTTCATCGGCTGTGTTTAGTTACAGATCTTCATCGGCTGTGTTTAGTTTATCAGACCCTTAGGCTTACTTAAAAGTTCTATGTATCAAACAGCCAATGACAGCTTTGGCAAATGACAGTGAGTTAATTGTGTTGATTAGCCATTTAGAAACCAGCACGCGTAGCATGACCGCCGTAGAAACGGGCAATGTCGACCGAAGAATCGACAAACTGACACATTGTCTATGTATCATTGTGTTGATTCTTCCGTAGACAAAACTCGTTTTGTACAGTGGTGATGGTACGCGTGTTTGTAAATAGGTACCCCAACCCTAAATACGGAGCACAACACCACACAGTTCACCAGCAACAAATAAGCAATTAGATACTTGCTCACGCCAAAATGAACGCGATATTATGCGTTCATTTTGGTGGCAAATCGAGTTACATAGGGATCAGAAAATTGTATCGAAAGGCATTGAAAGATAATAATGTAGTTAGAACAGCGGTTTGGCTCGTAAACAGCTTATTATGATCGGATTTTCCTTTTATTAAGGAAATTCTTAGAAAGTGGGTGTACTGTCACGTAAACTCTTCCTGGCATCATGGTCTCTTTTATGATCCTGCTAATGGATAATTACAAACAATTTATCTCCATGTATTAGTCTACACAATGTGACAAGCCGTCTGCAGCGTGTGACTAGTAGTGAACATTAGGAAAGATATTGCGCTGTTTTTCCTTTCATCTTTAAAGTTTGTTGTCTAACAGCTAAGCATAGAAGGTACGTAGCAAAATGATTTTAAAGTTTCCTTTGATTGTGATACAATTTAAGCAAACAAACGAAATTATAAAAAAAAAAAAAAAACTATTGAAATAAGGACTGCCAGACCAACGCCATCTGTGGACAGTTTCGCGACAAAGCCATATATTGACAGAGTCAGACCAACGCCATCTATTGCCAGCGTCAGACTAACGTTATCCATGAACTATTTCAGACCAACGCCATCTATTGTCAAGAGCTGAAACTAACGACCACCTTCCACCAAGTTTTTGTTAACCCGTGCCGCAATGCCGCATGCCAATGTCTGTATACAGAGGGCAGTATCTATAACTTGTATTTTGCAATTCGCTGAAGAAGAAAAATAATATTCAAATAACATTTGTGGCTCAGGACACACTGGGTGAAAATGGCACGACAGATTCCGCCAAAACTTCATTCCTATGAAGGGAGGTCTTTGCCCAGGAGGGGAATAGACAGCCTAGCAAAAAAACAACCCATAATAATTTAACAAGATTTAACTGGATTGTAGAAGTCAGACAGCCGTCACTCCATGTAAAATACAGGTAATGCTGCATCCAGTTAGACTGAAATCCAACACCAACACTGTTGGAAAAAGGCAAGGCAGTTGTGTGGAACACCTGGGTCGAGACAGGATACTCTTTATACCAGAGGAATGATTCTGATTTCCGGCCTCCACCCGGGCAAAGCAACAGGCATAATCTAGTTAGTAAAATAAACCTCAGGTAAATCTATCAACAAGTTTATTTACATTAACAGCTAGCCTACATACATTAACACTAAAATAATCTACTTCTTAGGGTTCAAAGCAGCTCCTTTAGGCTTCAGCCTATTCGCTAAGATAGTTTTTCTCTCATCCTCTTTGGCAGCTTCCAAATAGTTGTGTCTCTCTTTAGCAAAGTCCAATTCTGAACACAATTCAACTATTTTTGAAGCAATCTCTCTTTGCCATAGCATCCTTTTCTTTTGCTTTACCTGGAAAACAAGAAAAATGTAGGATTATGTGTGTTGTTGATATAGGCATTAATAATACTACTTATTTTCTACCCAGAGAAACACTGGTGTGCTGAACTCAAAAACAAATTTCATACAGTTGATATTTATGGCATTGGATAGCTTATAGAAATACACATCCAATTAACTAAACCAAGTCATATGCAAATATATCAATCTGTTAATAAGTAAACTATATTTACAACATATCAATTTTCTTGAGACTGGCATTCTTTGACATTTGGCTTTTGCATTATGCACTACAGTTTAGGTAGGTATCTAATGATTTTGTGGCAAATGCCTGTGGCTAGAGGTGGCTTAAAGCAATTCATCATCGTCATCATCATCTGCCTAGCCGTTACCCAACTATGTTGGGGTTGGCTGCCAGTCTAACCAGATGCAGCTGAATACCAGTATTTTACATTGAGCTACTGCCTTCTACTTACTGGCTTAAAGGTATCATTTAAATGTATGTATGAATAAATAACAGGGTTTTTGAAGTCGAATTTTAATTTCTATTTAATTAATTAATGGATACAACTATACCAGTAAGGGGGTTGGTCGTCCATCCAAATAAGTGAAGTCGGGAGTATCAGTAAGGATTCCTTCAGCGTTACGATTTAGAGGCAAACCCTTTTCCACTCGCCAAAGCTTGCTCACAACAGTAGTGGTGCTCAGGGAACGACAAACCACTACAACAAAATGATTTAAAGGAAGTAAAACAGGAATATCAACAAGATACATGTTCTGTCACATAAAACTTGAATGGAAAGACTTACAATGCGTTTGCGATAAAGTTGCAACGTTTTTCATTAAAATACTCATGATTTAGGATACAAATAACTTTTATTTATTTTTTAAATTAGCAAAATGCTCTTTTGAGGTTACCTTAGTATTGTGACAGCTACCATAGAGGAAAGTAATATATCGACAGCTACTGACATAGACCACAGTTTTTTTTTTCGGAACAAGCTAAGGTCTGAGACCAGACCATGTTGAGTCTTCAGTTGGCAGTTTTCTTGAGTAGGGTAGATCCAGTTGAATTCATCAGTATGATAGACCATAGAAAGACCTAGTCTGACATCAAAATAGTGTTGCAAAATCACATTACACACTTGAATGCTTTAGGTTACCTATTAGAACTTTGATAGTCGTTACATGACGAGTTGTCAATGGTCCGAAAGACTGACAACCAGTTCTATTAAGTATTGTATTACTGTAACTACAGTACTAATTGGGTTGTGGAGGTCACTCCATGTAATAATAGTGGTATTCAGTTGCATCCAATAAGATTGGAAGTCGACCTCAACATAGTTGGGAAAAGGCTAGGTAGATGATGATAGATTATAAAAATCGAAAAGGCTAGAATTCTCTATGGTATGAGAAAACCATTTTTTACTTGATCCATCTGTGAGTTCTGTGACGTCTCCTGGAGGTAATTGGCCAAAAGATAAAATTTGACCAATGAGGAGCGTACCTGCTGTTTTGTTCCACCAATAGCGAATCAGGGAATTAGTCATGATTATTTTTATTTTCCTTGAATAGCGCAAATGAAAACAGTCGAGTCAGTCGATATTCAATTGTGAGAAAAGTCTGACATATTTTGCGCTTTTGAAACGTAAACTCGTTGTTGAATTTATCGGATTTTCGTGTTATTTCGCCAAGTGTTTGTGTTTGTTAATATAAGAGGCAGCAGGTTTATCCCTAAACCAGGTATGTTTGTAATAATATTTACGAAATAAGAAAACAGATCGATCGGTTATTGCGACATTCCGTCTAGTACTTTCCAGGGTGGATTTTACGTTTTTCCGATAGAAACTGGGTCTTTTTGTTTGTTTATTATTATGATCTAAGATAGTTTACATAAGAATTGCAGTGTATTTGACCCGATTTTAGGTAAATACGTAATATGGATTGAAACAAAACAATGCTGCTTCACAGTTTCATTAGTGTAGTAAATCTAATACTTATTATCAAGTCACAGTGTGTATAAAATCAATTTTATATCAGGATTTATCAGGCGGTTTTAACTGAACTAAACACCGTAGTTTCAGTTTTTGTTATTACGCGTAATCCTAATCGTTGTTTTGATTCTAAATGTAATTGTAATGATTTATCCTTCAGCATCAACTACATGCTGTTACAAACCCAATAAATAATATTTTATAGATCACACTCAGACTACACTCTTTCCAGCTTCACAAGACACCAAATATTAAATGTTGTTTGATTTTATTCGAAATTCAGAATACTTAAAGCTTTTCATTCTGTAATTAATATAATTTCATTTACTTTCATGCTACTTTTTTATCCATCATAATTTACTTAAAAGAGTAAGTATTTAATCTTATCTATTGTTTACATTGTTTCAGGTTATCTGTGTGTAAGTTCCGGAAAGCTGTCAAAACGGCTACCGAAAGTCTAAACTCGAAAGACCAACCAAATTACAACACTATGTGTATGTATCTTTTTTTTTAATTTCTAACTAACCATAGATTTTTTATTTTTTCCTGCAGCTTTGGACTATGTGGCAGAATCAAGGTGTTTATCCCGGAGGTCAATGATTAATAATATTTTATCACTGTATCAATTTTATGATAAAAGATCTAAATTATTAGATCGAAAAATTCTTATCAGAAATGGAAATAAATGCCAGTACCAATGGGCGTAACATTTAAATGATTCAACGTTTCTTTACGGAAAAAAAACAGCACTATTTTAGAGCACATTATTTATCAGTACTGCTAACACCAGATAATATATTTTTTCATAAGTTTGGCTGTATAAATTTTTGTTATTTCTAGTCTAAATAGTCATAAGAAATACTTAGGTCTTTTATCATTTAATTGACAATGTATGTTGCATTGCACCCCGCACAGGCACTTGCTAGCATTATCTCTATTTACAATACCTAAATAGTCAAGTTACATGGACCTATCATTATTGTAAATACCTACCACCTGAAGTCACAACAATGATTATCATATCACTGGTATCAAATTACTCAGAATAAGGATTTAAGGAAATCAGGTAGAAGAATAGAATAAACACTATTAAGATTAACAATAAACAACTATTAAGATTGAGGCATATTAGGCAGCTCCTTGAGATAATTATACCTAACAGTATCATGGTTCTGTGTGTGTCTATTAACATCAACTCACATAAGTATGGTTAACTTGAGCCTAGCTTTCACTGGCTTAGCACTGACAGCCTAGTGGTGTGACCATCGGACTGTCAAGTCGAACCCAAGACACCTCTGATTTTTTATTCATGTGCGATTATGCATATTGTATATTTATCACTAGTTTCGGTGAAGAAAATCATTGTGAGGAAACCAGCAACCGCAAATGGTAAACTTATAAGTGCTAGAATCGCCAGACATGTATTTTATGCCCATTCTTCCCTCAAAACGGGGCAAAAAACTCATCATGTAAACAGGCCCCTTAACTTCGAATATTCGGTTTTTCCATAATCAAAGGCCATATGCAATATGTCATAGTTATCAGAAGTATAGGGATGTTTACTGTATATTATATTTATCTGTTTGGTGACATTATCTCTTGTGAGTAATAACAATGATAAGTGATCTCATGCACCTTTGTGTCTGTAAATGTTTGTAGAATGTTATCTACTTTCTTTTATTCAATGTTTAAATATACAGGGTTATTGGTAATTGGACGCATTGCTTTGAAATGGGTGAGACCTTACCTACATTTTTTTTAAAGCTGGTTCCGAGAAATCTATGCCATTCATGATAGTAAACTGATACTCTACTGATACCCCATGGAAAAATGAATCCTTCGAAAGCCAATTTGTCAAAAAACTATACCTACCTTTGGAAATTAAGTGGCGTAAAGTTACGTTCTGAAATATTCTTGCAACCTCCTCCATCTTCCTCCACCTTATCGAAGCAGTTTTCTCAAAATAAGTGTATGACACATGTCATACAAATTACAGAAATGACTTTCTTGTCTAATTCATTAATACTTTAAACAGATGAAATGATAAGGGTTAGATCCTTTTTATTATTTCTTGATGTTGATGTAAGTTTAGAGATATAATTTAGATTGTGCATTACAAATTACTTACAATGAGATTAGGAGAGCATTGACAAGAGCAGTGCTAAGTATGGATGTCTATCTTATCTTTAATAAAAAAACTGGGCAGACAGGAGAGAAACAAGAAGAATATATGACTAATAGAGATGGCAGATAGAGACATAAGACTTGCCTGTTGCACACCCCAAAATAAACTGAGCAAATGTCCCCTTCCTCTTTCAAATCAAGCAATTTACAGTCTAAACTATTGACTCACCTCACCGTGTCTTCTATGACAACATTATTGATCCCTCTGCCATTATCCGTGACCACTGCAGACGACTTCTGCTTAACTCCTGTACTCCTGGTTTTTCCACTTTGCTTAGTAAAGCAATTGTTGCACACAACTGTGATCATTAATGCTTTAAAGATGCAGTTAATATTCGAATGAGAAGCCATACTTAGCAATGTCCAAGAGGTTTATTTGAATTTTTCCCTTAGATTTTCGCAACCGTTTTTTTTTTGCACATAACTGTATTGAATTGTCTAATAACAAAATCATTGTTTAGCTTCCATGTATGTCAATGTTGTTTCTTGCTTGCATTTTTATTGTCGTTCTTCGTGATGTATGGTTATGGCTTTACGTCTTTTTATATTCATATGCCATGCTCTATTCACCGTGCAGATATGGTTTATCTAGTAATGCTAGATAAAATCATATTGGCAATATAAAATTAATTTTTGTTTTATCGATACTGGAATCCGTTTCCAGCAAGTTTGTGAACTAGTACTAGGGACTGTGCTGGAGCCATGTGTTGTCTGCTTTAGATGGTCAACTTCCAGTTCAACTTTTAGCAGTTAATGAAATGCTTATAAAAAAATGATCTGGCCATCATAGGACGCCCGGCAGATGTCAAACATCTATTAATATTAACATTCGTGTTATTAGGATCTTTTTAATGTAATTTTACTCAGTAAATATTACATGGATATTTTCTTTTATCGATATAATGTATATCTATAAAATCTGCATCCGACCTGACTACATCACTAATGGAGTAAAACTTGGAATGTTGGCACTTTGAAAAACAAAAAAACGATCAACAATAAATTAAAAACAAACATTATTTCAATGGGAAAAAGAGTTAATTTTACGTGCCCGGCATACCTACGAGCCGCTTTTTCTGCCTAGTCGCGCATATAGATGCTTCACATCAATAACTGACATAATACATCAGTTTTGGATACCACTGCGAAATGAAATAAATGAATGACATAACCATTGCATGTAATTTAAATACTACCAACTAGTGAAAGTAACTTTCTACATAGAAAGTTCAAATGTCGCGCGGGATTATTTTTTGTTCTTTCTGATTTTGGACTGTTGTCTTGAATGTGCTGATAAGCGGGCACCAGACGTAGCGAGGCAGAGGTTAAGAGAGGTCCCATTAAAATAAGCATAAAGATTGGGGTATAGTATAATAGGTCATCCTTCTTCGGCTTTTGGGAAAAAACTGCACTATGAACTATCATGCTGTAGTAAGAAGTGTGGTCAGTCAGCTGCTTATGCCTATAGTGAGTCGAACATTTCACCTGTAAAGTCCACTATTAGAACTGTCCGAGGAGATATTATGCTAGGATACGTGCAGGATCATTTTCGTAATATGATGACTTAAACGGAAGCACGAGCGCTGAGTCACACAAATCCAGACTACTGAGAAATTCTTGATGGAAACAACCAATATCATTTTGCCCGACCTGCACGCGTAGTATGACCACTGTAGAACCGGGTTATGTCGACAAGGATACGCAAGCTGAGACATCGACCGACACAGATTTTTGTTTCAATATTTTTTTTTCTCAATATTTCTCGGGTTTTTTTACACCATCTCATAGTTTTCCACGAGAGCAATAATTTCTTTCCGGAAAAGATTTTCAGCTGAGCTACCATTTAGGAAATATAAAGCGTTTTTAAAAACAAGAAAAAAAATTAAAAGCTCCCTACTCGGAAACGGTGCGTCGGTCGTAGGGCCATGCCTTTCAGAACTTAAATAGTTTCTATGGACAAGATTAATACGAAACTGTTAATGTAAAAAAAAAGTTTTTTTTTTTTTTTTCAAATGCTTTACCTAATTTTTTTTCATGATTTTCTTTCCCGTCATAGTGCCCCTAAGCGTATACTCCGACTCCTAAAAATCCGCCCTTAAGATGACCCACTGACCAATAACTCTAGTCTAGCCAATTGGAGAGTGACCTTGCAATTGCCCCCAAATGACCCCCTTTTCAAATGGACTTTGCACTGATCTATGACATAATAAGGCATATTTTAGCCTATAATCAGATTACATTGGTTGTCCGTATCTTTTACCAGTCTTGTATTCGTCTCTGTCCATATGTATATTATAATTTATTGCGTCATTTTAGTTTCTACAAACTGAAACGAACCCAGACGTCCTCGCTCGAGTACGAACTACAAATAAGTATTTACTCACTCACTTCAGAAAATAACCACCGGCAGTTTCAATAATCAGTACATTACATACATGAGATAATCTTATTAACAGTACAAATGGGTAGACATGAAAAGTACAGCAGTTTAGACACTAACAACACAGCTCACAACCTCACATTCGTGTGTGTGAAAATAACAATTTTGACGTCACCTGTACTCATAACTTCATTGTGTGTGTTTGTAGTCAATAAACACACACACAAGCATACATGGAATTGATCACACACACACTAACAGTTTAATACGAGCGTGCATTGTAAAGTTGCCACGAATTTGTAAGAATTTTTTGCATAACAGTTTTAAACTATTTACATACCTACCAGGCCGCTCTCATGAATAGAACGCCTTTGTCATAGCAATGGATTACGGGATTATTATAGGCTGATTATGCAACATTCTACAATTACTGCAGATCTAGGGGCCTCACAGGAGTGCGTGACAAAGTGACAATTCATAATATTAAACGCGCATATGACCATTTTAAGAATTTAAACGTGATTAATATTATTATCCTATTATGATTCTGCTGTAGCGGTAATTTTAGGCCCCGAGAACGCCAGTTACTATATACACACTATTTTTTCTCTTTTAAATCTATTTTCAATTAGGTATTTCTTTAATAGGTACTTACTTGAAAATAGTAATGTTATTTACGGTATTTCCCTTCATAAGTGACACATGCTGTTTTCGTGTCGTGTTTTCCTCATAGGAACTGCAAAACTGATAAGAAACAATGAATTTTAAATCGTAGTTTTTTATGCTCATTCGTCGAATTCCACGATCATTATGTCAAGAACAATAGAGAAAAACTAGCTCAATCATATTGTTCAATTCGATTTCAAATATAAACAAATAAACACTTGGCCCTTAGAAGAAATATACTCCTACTCGTTTTTCTAATATGCACACTATCATCTCTATTAGCGGTCATCTCAGAGTTCATATACCTCAAAAAGTAATAAGCCACAGTTCAGCATTTTATAAAGTTACTAGCCGCTCCCCGCGACTTCGTCAGCGTGGAAATTTTTATGGGTTTCAGGGGTATGAAAAATATATTTTGGTCGATTTACAGACCTACCCGATATCCACACAAAATTTCATACAAATCAGTTCAGCCGTTTCGAAGGAGTTTGGTAACAAACACCGCGACACGACAATTTAGCCAATCTATAAGACACTTATAGATTGGTTAGCTTTCACTGTCACTTCAATTACGTCTTCCGGTTTTCAATCGATCATTGACCGAGCCGACCAAACATTCTGTACTATATTGAGTCTAGCCTGAATTTATTCTCCAGTTAACCTCCGATGAATAAAAATGTTCTGGCGAAGACTGGTTTGCCTCATTACCAAAAGCTGTAGACCGTACGTATATGTACGCATTTCGCTTTGCCATAGCTGCCTTTCCCTTTCAAGAATACACACGAGTGACGTAAATGACTTCACTTTTGTGAAACCGACAGTCCACTCAAGTCCATACTTCATGACGTCTTTTTGACGTAAAACCTTTCGTCTCTGAGTCATCGGATGCTTGCTTGCTGACTCATCGTCATCGGGTGATTGCTTCAAGCGACACTATCGCGTTTATAGGTCCGTCCAGAAATAAACGCGAAAGTTTTGCTTCTTACTCACAATTTCACAATAAACTATATTATTACATTTTTTTTTCTCTGTAATATGAGCACTAATACGCAATAGTTGTAATAAGAAATTGTTGGTCATGCTTGATGACTTGAGCCAATTATTAATTCTTGAAAGGATATTCCTCAGCTAAATGCTGATAATAATGCGTGGTAGCCACTAGCCACACTAACAAATTAGTGTAAGACATTTAAAGATAGTTGTTAATAGTAATTATCTTCATAAATGAAATGTTTTCAGGACATTCGAGTTAGACAGTCCCAAATTAAAAAGCAACGTCCCTAGCAACTTTTGCAGAATTGTTCTGAACTTACAGAAATTATAATCAAGAGAAAGCCTTAGTAGTCTTTTAGGCATAAAACATATTAAAAACATCTTAATTTTAACACTTGGCATAAAAAGTAAACACTTGGCTGCCCTTCATATGTCTTGGCCCCGATTCAAATAGACCGATCGATATCCAAGACGCCATTTAGGGCAAAGACAAATTTACAAAAACGGCATAAAGTGCTTGTCATGCCCTACGTTTAACACGTGTGCTGAACAAAAGGAAGGAAATAAAGGCAAATGATACCGTTTTAGAAGTAGAAACCTTTTCAAAATTAGGTCTGGATTCACCTTCAAATCCTGTGATGACGAGCTTGTGACAGGAAAATAAATTGTCGTAGTGAAGAAATGAGGCTGACAAATAAGGGATACAAATAAGGGAGGAAAGGAGTTGTAACTCAGGAAGTGGGTCATGAGTTCATGACTTCATGAGTCATTGACTACAGACGAACTCATAGGGACTTCCCATCTCCCTAAACAGATTCATAGTCTGCGAACTCGCCTCAAATGCCAATTGTTAGTTCGTTTAATAGCTAAAATAAAACCATCTTGTCCGACAAGATTTGAGAAGAGAGAAACAAATGGAAATTTCAAAATGTTTTATACGAACTTTTCGCTAGTGGAAACAATAAGACCAACATGATGTCCGACAAGATTTCTGAAGAGAAGAGAGAGACAGAGGAATTGAAATTTCAAAATGTTTGCGAACTTTTCGACAGTGGAAACAATAAGACCAACGCCTGTTTACATTCATCACGGCCTCGTATATCTGCTATATGTTTACATAGCAATGACTCATTGGTTTAAAAAAATACATATGTGCGGAATATCTGTATAAAATTCGTGTTATTCAATTAATGTCATTTAATAGCAATTCGTCGTCGACGATAAGGTATCGAAAGATAATTCGGTATTATTAATAATCTAGTCCAATTTAATTAACTAAGTAAAAGACATAATAAATACCTCGGTGACACATTAATAGCTTGTCCAGTATTTAACATGGCCTTTCTTAGGAAAGATTTCCTGTACAATGCACCCGCGCTTTTAAAGTGCACGTCTTGCTACATCGTTCTCTCTTAATGTACCATCTCAACATGAATGACGTAACCAAGGTTTTTGTAACAAGATTCTGATTTAAAAAGAGTGTTCATAGAGTTGTATGCCCATTCTTCTCCATAGAGATCTACGCTATGGAATAGGCAACAGTACGATCACAGTTATTATGTTTTGTGACTGGGTTTTGTATGGCATCTCGCAGTTCAGCCTCTGTGGCTGGCTTCTGCTTAACCGGTCTAATCCTGTGGATACCTAGAATTTAAGGCCTCCAGCCAGGGCAGAATCTTCTAAACTAAGCGACAACACGCTAAGGGCACCCCCTGCGGGGTACGGGCCTCGGCTTAGGGCGTCGCGTCGCTAGGGGAGGGCAGCAAAGGGACTGACTGGATCTGAGTGGTTTCATTATTTAAGGGCTGATTTAAAACTAAAGGCTCAGCATCGCGGGCTGGCTCGAGCAAGGGTAGGGGGGGGGGGTAGTGAACAGGGACGTCGCGACGGGCCTCGACGGCGAGGCCGGAATGACGGCGGTCTGGGTCTGTGTTTAAGTTTACGTTTTAGAGTACTGGTTTCCCTACTGCACTCTTGTAAAAGGGTAATAGGGTCATCAAGAGTGACTAGGGTATGCCGTGGACGGCGAATCCTACTATAATACGCGATGGTTCGTACCGGGCGGCTCTTGTGACTGGGACTGTAGCTTCATTTTTATTGTTGTTCGACTATTCAAAAGTGCCTGTAATTGGCCTACTTGAAATAAATGATTTTGATTTGAAGGAGAGATCCGTATAAACTGGTTTTGTATACCTTGATTGGCCTTAGTACATAATGAGATTTCTGTTGCTATTGGTATCAGCAAAACGTGCTCTCTGCTATTTTAATAATTCTCAGTAGAGAGTAAAAATATCGTGCATGAACAAAATGTCTTGGCTCGGCAAAACTGTTCGGGGAACCCCCTTTCATAGAGTCGGCCCATTTGCCAACCTTCACACATTCCATTAACATTTGTTATCGTATACTGTTTACATCACACGATCTACCCACTCGATTTCGCACCTTATTGCAATAATAATATACTGCAAATTGTATTTAGCAACACACTTCTCTCACTCGCAGTAAGCAGACACTCCATTTAATGTTTATGTTATTTGAGCCACCTTATTATACCTTAACAATTGCAGTACAATCTAATTCAATACTTATAACAGTGCTGATAAAGTTTGAAATGGGGTGCATTTAAGAAACTATGTTCGAACTGTATTAAAGATTGGGTTTCATATTTTGTCTACCTCTAGTGTTCTGTATTTCATTCATTACTGTCAAGTGTCTGGTGGGTGCAATGTCTGAATCCAAAGGTATATGTGAATTTAAAACTATATTTAGTATTGTACATATTATACGTATATGTATATATTTTCTGTATTGTGTTTTTGTCTGTGTCAGTTTTGTCCACCCAGTGTACAGTGTCTGTGTCTGGATATAGCTAATTATGTGAAATGTCTTAATAATTACTGTTTTAAGCCTTGTCTCGTTTTTAAAAACAGTTGTTTTTTTGGCATGTGTATTAAACATCAAAAATTGGCTTTAATTCTGGATTAGACAGTGAATGAAATCTAATTTCTGGCCAAGCTCAAAGCTTAATTAAGGTCAGCTCCTCAAAATATACATGTTCTGATACGCGACTTGGCTTACTGTTTACATTTCAAGGGCTTCGAAGTTTTCATACATTTTACTAGCTACTGACATCCAATACCTCAACATAAATCCCTCACTCATCAAATAAAGCTCCTCCCCTCTTTGATCCTCGATGTCTTTTCATATTTAATTTACATAATGCAATTAGTTCGTCTCGAAAGCGAAGATAGCCCCATTTATTCTCCTTTATAAAATGTTGTAAAATTTCTAAGCTCCTGAAATGTTATGTTACACACAGTCATAACTGCCATTTAATTTAAATTATTTTCCTCTAATTTATTTCGATATTTTAAATATGTAAACCAAAAATATTTGAGCCAACCACTGTATAACTGATTACAATTTTAATACGAATTAGATCGATAGTGTTTTAGGCTTGTTTTCCGTGATAACAATATCAACTCAACTCTTGAAACATCACAAAAATAGTCAAAAATATCTCGTTACATAATGCTGTGACAGACATGACATCATAATGAAATCAAGACTTTAATAGATGGTGTTGTTAGCACAGCCGGCCTAGCAGCTTCTTTCTCATTTTGATCTGACCAAAAAGTGTTATTTCATTAGAGGCTAGAGAACTTCATTTAAAATTATTTTAGCCGCATACTTTGTCAAGTTGTCAGACTGTCTGACGTGTCCTTAACATTGAATTTAATTAATTACCAAGTTTTACACAATATGTTCAAACTATGCTGTCGTCACATTTTTTTAAGGTCAAACAACTAGTAATCTTGAATATTCTCTGAATTGAAGATCAATGATACAAAACAGAATATTTGAATCAATTATATTCTATAAATAATTTCCCGGATTTTCAATACCAATTTAAAATTCATAAAATATGATGAAATAAGAGTAAAACTTAAATGGCGGTCATGACTGTGTCAATACCCTCAAAACCCATGAATGTACTTATTGAACACTTTGATTATTCACAGATCAGAATCAAGGCGGTTATCCGCAGCAGGGCGGTTACCCTCCACCTGGGGGCTACCCGCCGCCCCCACAAGGAGGATATCCACAAGGAGGCTATCCACCACCAGCTGGATATCCTCAAGGAGGCTACCCACCACCGGGAGGTTACCCACCAGCCCCAGCGTACGGCGCAGGCGTAGGATATGGCGAGGTAAGCTGGCTGAATATTTTATTTTATTATCCTTTAAAATGTAAAAAAGGACAAAAAAAAAGGAGCTTGTGGCTAAATAATAACATCCGCACGGGTCGATCTTTTAGGTTAAGCCGTGCTTGCCGAGGTTGGTCCGTGGATGGGTGACCATAACTACATACCGAGTTTCCTCCTTGCCTCGGAAAGCACGTTAAGCCGTTGGTCCCGGCTGTCATTTGTAGATCTTTGACAGTCGTTACGAGTAGTCAGAAGTCAAAAGTCTGACATCCTGTCTTACCAAGGGGTATCGTATTACCCAGTTACTGGGTTGTGGAGGTCAGATAGGCAGTCGCTTCATGCAAAATGTAAATGCTGTACTCAGCTGCATCCGGTTAGACTGGAAGCCGACCCCAACATAGTTTGGGAAAAGGCTAGGCAGATGATGATGATCCTTCAAAATGTATGAGGACCTCGTGGATAAATAATAACAGCCGTTCGGATGAAGCTTCGGGTTATCTCGCGCTTGCCTAGGTTTTGGATGGGTGACCAGACCACCCATGACATACCAGTTTCATCCTTGCCTCAGAAAACTCGTTGTGAAATTGTGACTCGTTTTTATAATATAGCTAGGATGGAATAGGAATATATTCTTCTCCCCAGCTAATAAACTAGAAAGCGGTGAAGATCAGGCGATTTGGGGAACTGTCTTCTGTAATTTTTGATGTTTAAATAGTGAGGATTAACAATAATTTGATTTTACCATATTAGGCAAAGACTTCTAGAAATGTCACCAATTATCTGACCTTGCTTGTCATTGAAAATGCCCCCAAAACAGGTAATTCCACTCAACAACAACAGCTTATGTTAATTCCATAGCGCACTAGGAAACCTTACTGATTGTCCCATTAATATCCTGTAATATTACATATCATCACGCCTGTATTCCCCGAAGGGTTAGGCAGAGGTGTACCTAATGGTACGCCCACATTCCTATTGCGATCAACCGGGCATAATCCCCTTTTCTGAGGCACTATGTGGGGAGAATGGTCAGGTAGCTTATTCCTCGCCTTATCGTTCTCTGCACATCCTACCTCGGTCACCTGCTCTATTTGTTTTGTAATTATTTTTTATCCTTGTTTGTGTAATACTAACACTAGTTATAAGGTATTTTTACTAACAAAATGGACTCATTTGTTGTCTGAATAAATTAAATTATATTATATTATTATTATAATACCACACTCCGTGGCTGCTACTCAGCAATTCCTGATGGAAAACGGAAAAAGTGTGTGTACAAAGCCTTACTATGTATTTGTAATCACAATCAGCCACCTTTATGAAGACATGGGAAATTTATAAAACATTGAATTAATGTACTGTAGTCGCATGGCATTGTATTCGATGCCCACGTAATCACTCAGAATGTAATATTTTGAGTTCAAGGGTTATAAATATAAATAGCTTGTATGACGCACTATTTTTGCCTGAGTGACCTGGAAATACGCATGCTGCGCCGACCCCCAAATAAATAGGGACAAGGGCAAGAGAATGATGATGAGTGACCAGGAAATCTTTTACGAAACAAAATTATAGGTAGTTTCATAATACAAGGCCTACAACATTATCCCAGTGCAGGGCAAAATGCTCTTCTCATAAAAAAAAGCATTGATCATCATGGTTACTCAAGGCAAATTGACCTTAACTGAAAGTCTGGGTTTTTTCTCGATGTTTTCCTTCACCGATATTAGTGGCGACTGTACTTCTCAGCGAAACCCTAACACGAGACTGAGGCCCTAATACTTCGAAAAAATATAGACCGTAATATCATAGTTAGGCTACATACGCACTAAGAAGTTAGCCGCAATGCGGCCACCCGTCCGGCTGACCGGAATCAAAAATTTGTACGAGAAAGTCGTTTTTATACGCACTGAGATGCGGCTGCGGGCCGACCGCTCCGATTGTTCTGAGCGCTGCGGCCCGACTGACGGCCAGCCGCATGGTTGTTATTTGTTATACACACTACGCGGATGGTATTCCGGCTTAATGCAATTGCGAAATAGTGTTTCTTTCTTTGCTATATTGATTTTTAAAATGCTTAAAAGTTCTTCAAACGTTTACAGACTCATTCTAGAATATCCAAAAACTTATCTCTATACTTTTTGAGCTCTTTGAAAAATAATTCAAAATGCTTGCTCTCATCTCGTGTTTGCAAATAAGGATGAACCCAGTACCTTTGCTCTGTTTCTTTATAACGCGAGTAAATGTAGTAAATAGCTGCGACTTCTTCGACGTCCATCTTGGAAAAGAGTCGTTCCAACCGCAAACCACGACGGTTTTTCAACCGCACGTTCCGGTTGCGGTTGCGGCTAGCCGCCGCCCCGCAAGCGCAACCGCATCCTGCGGTCCACCGGACGGCTGACCGCACTCCGGCTAACCGTGTAGTGCGTATGTAGCCTTAATTAAGATAATAATTATGACTCATAGTATTGCACAACAACCTCCAGTACTAACGTCACAGTTACTGTACCAGTTTTCCCTAAGCGAAACCTAAATTAATGCCTAAGTAAAAGAGCTTGTTGGATTTTCAAGTGCAATCATATGCATTTATTTTCTCATGATCTATGTTTATTTTTTGTAAGAGAACATAAATAAATAAATGACAATGCCAGATCCTGCCCTAACTTTCATTAGCCTACAAGAAATGTAAATTAATCAAAATTATGCAATGAAAATAGGACCCTTGGTTATCAAACTGTTATTCTGTTACACTTGCGGATAAAAAGTTAGTAATAAAAGGAATTAAAAAAACCGAAGTCCTATTTCCTGTTTTTATTGCGACCATCTGCGTTACTTAGTACGCATACACGCGGAACAAAACGAATTATTTGGTAAAAAAAAATACATCTACGTTCGTATTACGTACGGATTTTAATATGTATTCGGAATAAATACACATTACTTAATGAAAATAATGTTTTTACACATATATTTTTATGAATGTATATTCTAATAATTATTTCGCAACTGAGCGATAGTGATTTGGTGATTAAGGGTAACGGACCGTCATTGACGCGCTAATTGTCATGTCAAAAAGTCATTCATTGACATTCAATGTAATAATTTTTAAAGTAGTATTTAGTTTTAAACAGAAACCGCAAGTTCTAAAGGCATTTATACATGTTATTACTTATCACTAATAAAGCAGCAATAGAATGCTACATTTGGCATGCCTGTAGACCAACTTTTATTTGATAGGTCAAAGCTCTATAGAGGTTCTGGCATTGTCCTTTTGCAATGAAAATAGGACCCTTGGTTATTAAACTGTTATTCTGTTACACTTGCGGATAAAAAGTTAGTAATAAAAGGAATTAAAAAAACCGGAGTCCTATTTCCTGTTTTTATCGCGACCATCTGCGTTACTTATTAGTACGCATACACGCGGAACAAAACGAGTTATTTAGTAAAAAAAATACATCTACGTACGTACGTATTACGTACGGATTTTAATATGTATTCGGAATAAATACACATTACTTAATGAAAATAATGTTTTTTAACATATATTATTATGAATGTATATTCTAATAATTATTTCGCAATTGAGCGATAGTGCTTAGGTGATTAAGGGTAACGGACCGTCATTGACGCGCTAATTGTCATGTCAAAAAGTCATTCATTGACATTCGTTTTGTTCTGTTTGCATTGCTGTTTGTTATAACGCTCCGTAATCTCTCTGTGATCATTATCACGACGATTTTTGCTTTAATACAAGGACTCGATCTCGCCTACTCGCGACTTTGTGCTTCTTGCTATAGATTCTGACTTCTTTAACGATGTTAATGTGCATAAATTGTCACTTGTGCGTCGACAGGATGATAAGACATGTTATGTAATAATTGTTCTTTGTTTTAAACAGAAACCGCAAGTTCTAAAGGCATTTAAACATGTTATTACTTATCACTAATAGGGGATCGGACTGGGTAAAGAAAACGACATTCTATTTTGTCCGTCAGACAGGTAATACAAAAATATTAGACACGTATTTTTTGTTTTATCAAAATATCAAAAAATTACTTAGTTAGAACTCATTAAAGTTGGAGAGTGGGGGCTTACTACGTCACAAGTGGGTATAAAACTTACCTACATGTGACATCATGCGCCATTTCAACTCAATATATCTCCGTAAAATTATGACCACGCGAAAAAAGAAAAAATACGTGTCCAATACTTTTCAATAAACTACCCGACGGACAAAGAAAAAAAAATAGGATTATCCCCTATTAAGCAGCTATAGAATGCTACATTTGGCATGCATGTAGACCAACTTTTATTTGATAGGTCAAAGCTCTATAGAGGTTCTGGCATTGTCCTTTAGTTTGCGTTTGATGTCTGTGAAAACAGGCATAAGTAATGTCATAGTTCATAATGATCAACTATTAAAAGTAGGTCTGGTTCATGAATGTCTGTATTATGTCTGTTGCTCGATCCACCTCCCCGATACTGCGTATGCTTACGATGCTCAACGCGCTCGTGGAGACAAACCCAAGATTGGACTTGTTTGCTGATGAATGGAAGACGATAATGTTAGAATGTTTGTGGTTCTGTGAGAAGACCGAGTAAAATGATGTATTAATGGCTTATGTTGTACTAAATAAATAAATGTCTAGACTGTATAAGAGACTGTGACTTCTGAGTTGGTTTCGGCAGTTTCATCGCACAGTAGGCAGACACACAACACTGACCACGTCTGTGTGTAAAAGTGCTTTTAATAACCTCCTTACAAAAATAAATATAATTAAGTATTTAGTACAAACGTAACAGTTTCTAAGTCAGTAACAGAATCGTACTTTTCCATGCTCCTATTCTTTTTAGGGTTCCGTACCCATAGGGTCAAACGGGACTACTGAGACTTCACTGTCCGCCCGTCCGTCATTCTATCAACAGGCTGTATCTCATGAACCGTGATAGTTAGCCAATTGAAATTTCTACAAAAACAGAATAAAATAAATATTTAAGGGGAATCCCGTAGAAGAAAGTGATTTTATTGCTCGTTTTTATAAATAATAGTACGGAACCCTTCGTGCGCGAGTCCGACTCGCACTTGCCCGGTTTTATTTATCGATGAGAACCGTGTGCTAGATGTGGCGCGACCCTTAATATTAAAACTGTAACGACAGGCAAACTAATCGATCTGGTAGGTCATGACAAGACTATAATTTTGACAAGTTAACATACTTATTGGAAAAGATGACTTGTACACAGAAATGTATAAATTTATTCTTTACGAAGTGGCATAATTATGTTTGTTTGAATGCAAGCAGGGACGTACGGTATTAGACTAGTGAGTCATTTTTATCGATTTTCTTGTAGACGAAGGGTGGGAATGTCATAATGGTGTATTCTAATAGCACGTATTATTTGATGAGTATTTTTTTCAGTTTTCTATTAGTTATGTAGAATAGAAATGGATTTGTTTATTTTTGAAAGTATTGTTGGTATTAGATCAGATTCGTTTCACAGTGTTGGCTTTCAGTCAGTCTAATCTGATTTTGCAGCTTTTCAAAGGTCCTGGCATAACCGCGAGGTGTAAAATGTTATGTTTATATGTATCGTACGATTTGGCATAAAAAATTCGACTAGCCTGTAACATTTATTTAATTAGTATCGCTATCAATAAAGTCTTCAAACTTTGCTGCGGTTCTTTTTTAGGGTTCCGTACCCAAAGGGTCAAACGGGATCCTATTACTGAGACTTCGCTGTCCGTCCGTCCGTCTGTCACCAGGCTGTATCTCATGAACCGTGATAGTTAGCCAGTTGAAATTTCTACAGATTATGTATTTCTGATGATGCTATAACAACAAATACTAAAAACAGAATAAAATAAATATTTAAGGGCCCCATATATGAGAGCCCCATACAAAAAATGGCTCGTTTTTATAAATAATGGTACGGAACCCTTCGTGCGCGAGTCCGACTCGCACTTGGCCGGTTTTCATTTACTTGTTCTTTATACCGTTTACAATTGATATATAAAGGTAAGGAAGGTTTTGATGTCGAAATGTTATTTCTCAAAATGTGTCAATTATAAAACCAGTCCGACCACTTCTTGAGAATCTTTAATATCTAAAATATTAACATGACTCTAATCCGGTTTGTACTTTTATAGCAACAAAGTGATCTTTCAGTACAAACTACAGATAAGAACCGTATCTCTAATCAGTAAAAGAGCCTCATATGATAATGATGCTACTGATAAGCAAACATATTTATGTGTGATGAGAGGGCTAATGAAAGTCGGGCTTGGAGATATCTTACTTTATTCTTCGACACTGTAGTTAATTTAGAAATAATAATTTGTAACGGAGCACACTATTTCGTGCCGCAGCCATCACCGGAAATTTTAAGTGAGCGAGCATGCAACACATTTCCTATTTCCGCCTCACTCGGACATTCGCTCGGATACACAGTTCAGAAACGAAACGCATTTATGACAACAGTGTTTGGATATTTTTATGGATCCTACATTTATTTCAAAAGAGTTTTTTTTTCTTCGGATTCGTGATTCTTCGCAAGAATTGTACTGGGAGACATGTCTATGTCTACCTATCCAACAGACTTCAAATGATTATAATCGTGCAATTTCAATTGTAGCCTTCAAGTTTACATTACCAAGGAACTCTGAGAAAAGTTTTGATTATGAATGTGGCTTGGTGGCTATGGAGAGCAGATGAAGCCAAGATAAATTATGGATGAATCGTAGCATTAACTGGAAACTCAGTATCTAAATTAATTAAATAAAATCATCAGAAAGGGGATCAATACTAAATTGACGTCTAATACAGATGTATGGCAGAATTAGATTCCTGTAACTATCCCAAATAAATATCATCATCTGCCTAGCATTTTCCCAAACTATCTTGGGATCGGCTTCCAGTCTAACCAGATGCAGCTGAGTACCAGTATTGTACATGAAGCTACCATCCACGGACCACCCCAAATAAATATACTGGCTTGAATATAATGATGATGGACTTACTCCGCCCGGAGGAACCATTATACAAACTGTTTTTTTTATATCCCATAACTCTAGGATATGATTGAGACCATAATATATCAAAGAATCAACTGGCATATATTGATTATGTTTCAATCATACTTTTTTTAAATTTTTTTATCGCATTTTCTTTGCTTTAAATATGAATGATTGGTTTAAATGAAAAGAATTACTCGTATTTATTAATAAAACTACTACTATTTTACTATACTACTGCGAAGTTTGGCAACCTCGCAAAAGTAAAGATTCGTCATACTGGTGACAATTTCTGACCTAATTTAATTATGATTGATGATATCTCCGAAACTATGCATTTTTGGACCACCTATTCTAGGTTTTAGTATTATTTTTACCTACAGAATATAACCCTAGAGTTATGGGATTTAAAAAAAAAACATGTTGTATAAATTAAACCTTTACCAAAATTAAATTTATCATTACTGCGTATCAGAACTAATGGGTTGATGGAGAGGGAGAGGAAACCGAAGTAAAGATTGATTGATTGTGTAAAGAATGATATGAAAGAGTAAGGAGTAAATGATGCAATGACGTCTGACAAGGGAGAATGTTAGAACAAAACGTGTCATGCCGACCCCAAGTAGGATGCGCCAAAGGCAGTAAGATGAGGATGATGATACTGCGTATCGGAACTGCCGCAGGTTGGCTACTCCATCCATACTTCCATACTAATATTATAAATGCGAAAGTCACTCTGTTTGTTTGTTTGTTACCTTTTCACGACTAAACGGCTGATCGGATCTTAATGAAATTCGGCAAGAAGATAGATTTCAACCTGGGAAAGGACATATGTTGCGAAAACGGGGATAATGTGACGCAGACGAAATTACGCGGGACATCTAGTTTATGATACACCTTATGCCGTTAGTTTTGCTACAATAAGTCATTATGCTGACGATTATAATTATCCAGTTGAACTCCTTATCTTACACCCACATTTAAATTGTGTTACTGTCGGTCATCATCATTACTTTAATGATTAAATTGACACAAGGGCCAGTAGTCATAACAGGTATATTACTAATGGCAACACAAATGAACTGTCCTTCTAATACTTTATCATATCACCTCGATTGACGTACAGAAATGAATGGCATGATTCATAGATTCCAGGTAACTTATCTAGCTGAACATTGTGAAAAAAAAATCTTTAACCTTTTGACCGCCACGTCAAAAAAGAAAAAGCGTGCTCTCAGCGCCAAGCTCCGAATTCATAATTTAATACCTACAAAATAATAGTGAGGGCGAAATTATATCGATAAAGCTCATAGAAACCTGACAACATTTTTTTACATGGGTTTTAATTTCAATAAAGATTATTATACCATCCTTGTGTTGAGTTTTATTTCATCGCGCTTTGTACTTTATGACATAAATGTAATAATCTGTGTCACAGTTACGGCGTTTATTCCACAAATAGAAACAACAATCGATAAAACCAAGTCAATAGTATTACAGCACTATTGTCCATCATGACGTAATTTTTTGTCACCCTAAGACGACAGTGGCGCAGTTGGCACGTATTTCTTGAAATTGCTCGCTTCTTCTCTAGAGGTGCGACACCGATACTTATTAATAATATCGAAATATTTTATTTTGTTCGTTTTGTACTTTTAACATTGTCAACTAATAAAATTTAAGTTTCTTTGGAAGAACAAGCAATATTAATGCTTTAGTATAACGCCAGTCACTGATGACATCAGTGCAGAAGTAAATACCGTTTACTGTGTTAGTGTTGTTTACTTTGGTTTAATGTAGACAATTTACAACAGTGTAATGAATAGGAAATAATGAGGAATAATGGTACCTACCTGGACAAAGTTTCTTAAGTGTCACAAACATGAAGTTCACAAAAGATAAAATAAAACATTTTATAAAAATCAGTTTTTTAACTAAAAAGTTGGGTGGTAGAATTGGTAGAACAATCACACCATTTTTAATACCTTCATACATTATATACCGTTCAATATGTATAAGACAATCAACATAAGTTTAATTCAACAATTGTATATTGATTTATATCGATATACGTATGTATTTTTAGGTAGGATAGTATTAAAAAAAAAAACCATTATAAACGTGTCAGTATCGACTCCTTGCAATATACTTAATAAGTCTTCACTACTCATATTATAGTTATCCATTATTAATCATGTATACAGTAAACAATAATAATAACAGCAAAAGAACTACTCTATTCAAAAATTTTCCTCGTTTGACGTCATGGGACTGTCAATCATAGACGACTGTGGCGTTCCCGGCACAGACAATACAGTGGGTGATAGGGATGGGCATTGCAGTCATTACAATCAATCGATAATCTATTAACACTCGACTTTTAAAGAGCGCATAGTTCAGTATTATAAAATTTTCTTGATTTCTCAGACATGAAAGTTCAATATCAAATGTTTTATTTGTTTAATAATGCAGAATTCAGAGTAAATCAAATATAACTTGGGTTGCCGTCGAGGTCGATATTCTTGTTATATTGACTGCTGCCTACATCACTACGTGTCCTGTTGAGGTGACTGTGGCTTTGAGGGCACGAACTTTTTAACTGGTTTTCTTTTTTGTCATCTTATGTTACTACAGATGAAATCTAATGAAAGCAGTTCACTTCAAATAAATGAAGAAGAGTCAAGGTAAATAATTAACAAGGGAAAAACACAAAACAATGACATTTATTTACGTTTAAAATTCTGTCAACCATTCGCGACCGTGGCGTGCTGGGCACATTTTGGTTTGTCGTCTACACACGACTGTGGCGGTCAAAAGGTTAAAAAAATAAATACTACTTACTGATATTCAGCTGCATCCGGTTAGACTGGAAATGGATCCTGAAACTAACATAGCTGGGGAAAGAAGGAGAGCAGGTGATGAGTAGGTAGTAGACAATTTTTGTTTTGTGTCCTGTGTGAGACCAATGAACTTTTCTTTCTTTATTCGGAATCAGAAGCCGGTCCATAATCTCATCATCTGCCTAGCCATTTCCCAAACTATCTTGGGGTCGGCTTCCAGTCTAGCCGGATGCAGCTGAGTACCAGTATTTTACATGAAGCGACTGCCTATCTGACCTCCACAACCCAGTAACTGGGTAATACGATACCCCTTGGTAAGACTGGATGTCAGACTTTTTGGGTTCTGACTACTCGTAACGACTGTCAAAGATCTACAAATGACAGCCGGGACCAACGGCTTAACGTGCTTTCCGAGGCACGGAGGAAACTCGGAATGTAATTATGGTCACCCATCCACGGACCAACCTCGGCAAGCAAGGCTTAACTTTAAAGATCGACCCGTGCGGCTGTCTTTATTTAGCCACGAGCTCCTCCGTCATACTCCTGCCACTATCACAATTTATTTGGAGTTGGCGAGGCTGTTTTCTTTTTCCATACTTTTACATTACTCGTCATCTGAGCAGTCACCTCCTTTCTTAGGACAGTCCATCCGCCGTTTATTTGATCTTCCTCTATCCTTACAGCCATCCACATACATGCTCAGAATTTTCCTGACCACATTTTCCTCATTCCTCCGCATCACATGCCCATACCACGACTACCGATTATCACGCAACTTTTCAGCCACTTTTAGTTTCCTCTTATGTACTCCTTCCTTATTTAACCCATTCGATCTCAAAAAATGAAAAAATATGCTCGACAGTCTTTATAAGCGAGAACGACCATCTGCCATAAAAAAAAAAACTGGTAAAATTCAGTTCTGATAGTTACTTTGTCCCATAACGACTGTCGACATTTCTTCTAGAATATACTGAAAAATATCTTATTAAGTTATTACTTATTTATTACACAATAACATACAATTTAACACAATACTATGAAAAAACCTACCAAACACAAAAAACATGATATTAAAATATCGTTACCACAATCTGACTTATTCATAATGAATGACGAAATAATTTGACACTATAAAAATTAATTTAAATGATTATAAGGTACCTACTACCAACCAACACTGAAAACGGAAAATTTACCATGCTTAATATTTCATTTAAAATTGCCTATAATACAATACTAGCTATACTTACATATGCGTTGCAATGCGTTTTTTCCTACCTACCTACCCTACCCTACCTAACCTACCCTAACTATAGATGCTGGCGGGAAAAATTCCGAATAATTCCCATCGAATACTTCGGAAGTATTCCGAAATATTCCGAAACTTTGGGAATATTTCAACTGTCAAAAAACGTGTTTGCTTGCAAGGTTTTCGTTTATTTGTTTTTATTAACTGGGCTATTATTTTATTTTATTTTTTTAATTTTATTTATTTGGGACAAAAAACGGTTATACATTATAACATTTACAAAAAGTAGTGATATTTTAGTCGAAAAAACGTATAACCCACACTATTGTCCACGAAATGACATCGGAGTATGAAAACGAACGCATGTTAAATGAAAAGAAAAGAAAAAAAAAATGAAGAATAACACTATACACGAAGCGAAGGAAGCGGATGACAAGGGCATCCGTCTTATGGCTGACTTGCAAGAAATTCTGAGACCATTCTTTTAAATTTAGATTGCGACAGCGCGAAAATATCAAAATCAATAAACTGTGAGTCATATGTTTCTAGAAGTCGGCGGAGAGGAGCTCGCACCCCAGCCTTCGTTCTACATCGCGCAGTGTAGAATAGTTGAGGTGCGCGCACCTCCCGCCGAACAAAAGTTCTTGGTACTACGTAACACAACCTATTCGACAGCTCAGTACAATTAAATTTGTTATTGCATATGCCGTACAGCATCACAACCATGATCAATGAACGTCTGGAATCCAAGCTCAATACTTCATAATGCTTTAACAAATCTGTATAGGGAATCCTTGTACGGAAGCACCTGTAGTGCGTGGCACGAAGAAATTTTTTCTGAACCATTTCTATTGCTTATATTTATCATAATACGGGCACCAGATGGGTACCGTGTATTCCAACTGTGAACGGACTAGTGTTTTATATAAGAAGAGAAAAGTAGAAGGCTTTTTGAAGTCTTTACAAGACCGCATGACAAAACCATACATCTGAAAGGCTTTATTAATATAATAAAAACACACACACAATAATAATAATACATAAATACATACACGTTAAGTAGGTAGGCAATGATTAATACCTACCTATGCGACTCGCGATGCGTATCGAGCTACATACAAACTAACCAAAAACACCCTTTTTCAAAAAGCAAATCAAATATGCTAGGCCTGGTTTTTTATTCAACAACTGACATTTATAAAAAAATAGCATTCAATTTCGAAATAAGTAGGTACCTACCTACCTAAAAACAAAAGAATAAAAATCCTGTTAATCGCAGGCTAACATATCTACCTATAAAAATATCAACATATACTTAATCAATCCCATTTATGATTAATTAAACATTTATATTTTACTAACTTATGTGCCACTGAACAATAATTAACTCACCCACCACACCACACCACACCACACCACACCCCAAACAAACACGTTTATTCCCATTGAATTATTTCGGCGAAACATTCGGTGGAAACATTGATTGCGATTGCGGGGTACGAATCTTTCTCGCGGGGGGGAAAACTTCTCCGGGGAGCATCTCCCATCTTACCGCACCCCGCACCGCCATCGCCTGCACGTACGACTCGCTACTCGTGGCAGGCACTCGCGCCAGCGTGGCGATAGCGGCCGGCGCACAAAGGGGCAGCGGCGGCGGCGATCGACGATCGATGCAAAATACGATTTTTCAGAAAAAAAAAAATAAGTAATTAATTTCATTTTGAATCATTCTGGTTTAAAGAAACTTTCCCAGAAGTATTCCGGAATTATTCCGAATTTTTCAGAAGTTTTGCTACTATAACTAGGGCTTGCATTCGAACATTCGAATATTCGAATTATTCGAATAATAAACTGTTTCAAATATTCGAATAGAAAAGTTGCGATATTCGAATATTCGACCAATTTCTAGTAAACAAAACTCAACAATCTGATGTGCACACAAAATTCAACGTTCATGCACTCCGTCCAGACAAGGTAAACGTCATTCGACGAGCGGGCGTTACGTGTGTTATGTGTAGGTTAAAATATCTACACAATCCCAGAATAATTCAGAGGCACCTTCGGATATTTTCCCATACCAGGAAACGACACGATTGCTAAAGTTACAACTGAGATTAACAACGGATACTTTAGTCAAATACAAGACTTTGATAACAATGAAGTTAGATCGTTTGTTGATTATCACCAGCAGCAGCGACAGCGAAAAAATAAAGCAATTCGGGAACTGCAATAAGCTTCTAGTAAGCACTACAAAAAAGATCAATGAGACCGTTTTAGCAACTTTTTCCACATCTATTGCAAATTTATCATGTAAGTAGAGAAGAGTTGGAAACGACAATCCTTATGCGAATGGCGCTATTTGATAGAGAAGGTCTTAGACAAGTAAACTTGAGCCAAGCATACGACTTTCTGCACTGTATACCACCTACAAGTGTAGAGTGTGAAAGGGTGTTTTCTTCCAGCAAATATATTTGCAACCATCTAAGATGTGCCTTAAACGATGATTGCATGGATGTTCTAAGTTTTAGATGTTCAGTTAGATGTCATAAGATAATTAAGTACTGTAATTTTCTGTACTAATTGTAGTGTGCTACTTAGATCTGATCATATCTCGTGATCACTGTGATTTACTGTTAAATGATCAACATCACACATTGTTCGTGTGACATTGACCATTTAACATTAAGAAAACGATTTGACATCAAATGTTTAATTGCGTAACTTACTTGTTATTATTTTGTTTGATTTTATTATTTATTATAATACTCATAAATGATTTTATAAGACTGTTGTATTTGTGTCCAGGGTTGAAAAACAAAACAAAAATATTTTATTTTGATAAATATTTTAAGCATTTGTTCCTAATTTCTAATTTTTGTGAATATTATATTAGAAAAACATTGTAGTAATATATTCAGTGCAATATAGTGCAATATTAATTAAGACTATTTAGAAATTCAACACCGTCACATGATTTCTATAAAACTTTATTTTTTAAATCAATATTCGAATAATATTCGAAGTATTCGAATATACCCAAAAAATAATCGAATATTCGAATTTCAAAATTGTCGAATATTTGCAAGCCCTAACTATAACCCTACCATACATACCTTCCTACTTACCTTTTAAAATTTTCCTTGGGCTTGTTGTACAAATACTGTATTTCAAAACCAAAATTACCCAAATCGTTCCAGCCGTTCTTGAGTTTTAGTGAGACTAACAAATGTCATTTCATTTTTATACAAAACAAAGGTCATTTCATTTTTATACGGGGTGCATTTTTCAAGCGGGTGTGGATGGCCAAATCCGAAAGGAGGAATTGCGAAAAACACTCAAAGGAGTCTCGAGCCCGATTTTGATGAAAACTAAAACTGCATCATTGGATTTTTGAAAAATCAATATACCTAGTCAGGAATCGGACCCGTTGATCGCGAACAAAAAACACACGCTGTATGATTACACCATTCGATAGTGACTGTCAGGGATCAAATTCTCGTCAAAATTCCAAAGGATGTCACAAAATTAATTATGGATAAACGCAGATTTTATTGGTTGTTTAAGTTTGTCAGTATTTCAGAATAACCCCCTGAACGTGGCTTAGGGAATAAGAAATTATCGAATAAACGTTTGTATGTATGAAAGCGAGGGTATAGGGCGCGAATCAGAAGGCCCGCGTTTAAACCACGGGTGGTTCACACTTACCGATATCAGTAAATAAGAAAAAAAAACCGGCCAAGTGCGATTCAGACTCGCGCACGAATGGTTCCGTACCATTAGTTATAAAAACGAGCAAAAAAAAATCACTTTTTTGGATGGGAGCCCCCATAAAAATTTATTTTAATCTGTTTTTAGTATTTGTTGTTATAGCATCAACAGAAATACATAAGCTGTAGAAATTTCAACTGGCTAACTATCATGGTACATGAGATACAGCCTGGTGACAAACGGACGGACAGCGATGTCTCATTAATAGGGTCCCGTTTGACCCTTTGGGTACGGAACCCTAAAAATTACCTAACCATTTTATTATTGATTCGGTTCGAGAATCATTAGCATAGTTATCTCTTTGAATTTGAAGAGGATGTAAAACAACAGCTTGTATAGATCTACGTACAAAACGGCTCATTCATAAAACATTTCCCTTCTATTACTTGCTAACTAAATATTTATCTATGTGGCTCCACCCACCGCCGTTGTGAAACTTAGCACCTCGATATCAGCTTATCACTTAACTGATATGATGGCTTGATAACCACAACTTAGTATACAAAGTGTCGTGAAACGCTCCCCAATATGTCTGCGGTAAATTTTCCTTGTTTTTTTTTACTTAACATGTGGTTTTAATGGGATCTTTGGAGTTCTGAAAGGGTTGTGCTTGATTCTGGTGTTTCTTTGGGTCTAAAAAGGCCTTTGAAGAGCTTTGAATGTGACACAAGTTCATAACTGTAGGTAACCTAATTATAATGTGAGAAATATTGTAAACAAAAAAAACGATTGTTCTATGAACAATTAATAGGGATGGTGACTCATTTTTTTTTATTTGTCTATCGGGTAGATTATTAAAAAGTATTTGACACGTATTTTTTCTTTTTTCACGTAATCGTAAAATTACGGAGATATTTTGAGTTGAAATGGCGCATGACGTCACGGCTTTGTACATTTTATATCTAGTTCTGACGTAGTTGGCCCCCACTCTCCAACTTTAATGCGTTTTAACTAAGTATTTTTTTGTTATCTTGATAAAACAAAAAATACGTATCTAATATTTTTGTATTACCTGATTGACGGACGAAAATAGAATTTCGTTTTCTTTACCCTGTCATCATCCCTATTATGTATAAGAACAGGTAATATGTTTAAAAAGATCAAAAATCAGCTAGTTATGGACTTGTTTACCTAAACGATTACTTTATGATTTACCTAAATGATTTTAAAAGCGTAAACATGGAGTTTCTTGCCGGTTCTTCTCCATAGGAAACGACCAACCCGAACCGAGCACCTTTTTGTCGACGTTTTGTAAGTGCCCATGTAGGCTGTGAAATAAAAATATTTTGATTCTGAAACAGTACCTGAAGGTAAGTGCACGCTTGGCGAACTATTTGGGGGTTATGTTATGAATACAACCGAATTCATTGTGACTGTGAGACTCTTAATGAGGGGAGTCCACGACTGCTCTAGTGTTCCTTAAACCACAGAATAATTAAGATACAGAATACTGCCTTAATAACTTAGTCACCGGAAATGTAAAAGGCGTGTAAAACTTATTGTAATTACCCATTACAATTGCATTTAAAATATACGTGTAAGTGTACGGTAAATCACACAAAAATTTCGAAAGTGTATAATATAAAAGTGTAGTATTTTGCTATATGGCGTGGCTCGCCAGATAAGGAAACCGAAAGGCACTTGTTCTCCCCGTAATTGTGATATTTTTTTTGTTCTAGAGTTCTAGACCATAACTGGAACTTTCTAGTAGGAATTTGGGGCCAGTATGACAACTTTTTCACAAGTATTTTTTCATTACTCATACTCTGAAAGTAGATCTGAAGTTGCCTGAAGAGCGGGTTGAAAGTAATACTTTTCAGCCCTAGGGAGAATCGCTTTCAACTGACAGATGTCAAATTATTTAAAAAAAAACTAGTTCTATTTTCACATTTTTATTGAACCATGTTCCAACTTTCTATGCAGCCACGATGTAAAATTGAAATAACTTAAGTATTGATTAAAGGATATATAAGGTCTTTACCTATGAAATTGCCGTATTGCAGTACAGACTTTTTCAAACAAAAAAAAGTTTTGATTGGCTATGAGTTCTAAATTCAAATTAATTTTGTTTTAAAAATATGACATTCTATTTACAAAATCAGTCTTTTGTTTATTCATTAGCGTTGTATTTTCATTACATTTCAACATTTTTCCTCATAATGGATACTTTGAAATTTCGTGTAATTATGGAATATGAGTTCCGTCGTGGCACCAACGCGGCACAAACGACCCGTAACATCAACGACGTTTACGGAGAGAACTGTACAAACGAACGCACAACCCGTTATTGGTTTGCTCGGTTTCGTTCTGGGAATTTTGACTTGAAAAATGAACCTCGTGGTCGTCCGGAAACTTTGGTCAACAATGATGAATTAAAGGTGATTGTTGAAGCTGATGAAACTCAATCTACAGCTGAGCTGGCAGCAGCTTTTGATGTTAGCATTAAAACAATATTGGTCCATTTGCGACAGATTGGCAAGATAAAAAAGCTTGATAGATGGGTGCCCCACGAACTTAACGATCGCCAGCGCAACGTACGCGTCGAGACTTGCCTTGCGCTGCTTAACAGGCACAGAAATGAAGGAATTTTGAACCGAATTGTTACGTGCGACGAAAAATGGATTCTTTTTGACAATCGAAAGCGCTCAGCAAGTTGGTTAGATCCTGGTTCGGTACCAAAGCAATGTGCAAAACGAAAAATGACCCCTAGAAAGGTGATGGTCACAGTTTGGTGGTCTAGTGCTGGTGTGATTCATCATAGCTTTTTACAAAACGGCGAGAGCATTACTGCAGATGTGTACATTGAAGAACTGACCACAATGATGGCGAAACTCGCACGTCTGCAACCAGCTTTGGTCAATCGGTCGTCTCCACTGCTACTTCACGACAACGCGCGGCCCCATACTGCACAACAGACCGTCTCTAAGCTGCATGAGTTGGGTTTGGAAGCTCTCCCTCATCCGCCATACTCACCAGATCTTGCGCCTTCCGACTATTACTTTTTCCAAAATTTGGACAACTTTTTAGCGGGAAAAAAATTCAATTCCCGAGAGGCAGTACAAAACGCCTTTGAAGAGTTTGTTGTCTCCCGTCCAGCTGATTTTTTCAAGAAGGGCATCCATAAACTGCCACAGCGTTGGCAAAGATGCATTGATTGCAGGGGTGATTACTTTGAATAAAAGAAATAAACAAGTTCGAAAAAAAAAATACTTTAACTTTTTTCAAACAAAACGGCAATTTCATAGGTAAAGACCTAATATATATTTAAAACACTTTATTATAATTTAGTTTCAACAGTTTTTTTTTTAAACAACTTAGATTTGGGCAAAATATTTACCATTTTTTCAATGATGAAAATGAAAAATTAAGGCTGAATAGCTGGCTGGCCACAGAAAAAAAAAACAAAACAGACGGTTTGACTCATTTTTTCTTTAGCTAATTCATGTTTTTATTTTTACTTTCCTTGTACTATTCGTAATGAAAAGCACAGTGTTTACCTCGGGTTAAAGACTTATTTAGTCCCTCGAACTATTGGCGCCCTCACTTCGTTTGTGCGCCAAACCCCGTCTCGGGACTAAATAAGTCACTTTCACCCCTAGGGTAACAATGTACTATTTCTTATACGTAGTTTTTCGTAAATTGAATTCCCGTTGCGTAAAGGAATCGATCTTGCCCTCCAGACATTCAGGCGCCTGCATAACCTCGTGTTCGGTCGAGTGACCTACCCCAAACATACAAATAACTCTGCCTGTCTGTAACCTTTGATCACGCGTTGCAAACTTAGTAATACTCTAATTTGCACTTTTAAAATTTGAAATTAATGGCAGAATATGAGATATACACGGTGTAAATCACCTCATCACGAAGCCGTCAACCAAGCATTCTGTACATGAAATTAAGTAACTTTACGCAAAAATTATTGCTGGGAAACGACTTTTTTTTGGGGGGTGTAAAATCATGTTTTGTGGTAGAACTCAATGTAACGCACTCAAAACATTGTGCTGATGGACGGATTGAATAGTACGGGGGTCGTGGAGGTGTTTAAAGTAAAAATTTACATCAAAAACGTGTATTTAAAAAAATACTTGTCAAAAAGTTGGAACTTTGACCCCTAATATCTCCGTAACTAGAAGGTTCCCAGGTATGGTGTAGAACAAAAAAATGATCGCAATGACAGGGAGAACCAGTGCCTTTCGGCTTCGTTAAGAGGTGTTTTACACCTTTTATATATTTATCTTTAAGAACCTTCTGCACCTTATTTAAGTAAATAAATGATTTAAATTTTGATGTCTTGTTAGTATCCCGACCTCAACAAGGCCTGTTGAGGTCGGGATACTAACCTCTGCCGACGAAAATGCTCGTTAATAGTTTAAAAATGATTAAAGTACTTAAGCTTGTTAAAGAAAGAAAACACGTTTATTTGGCATAATATGCCAATGGATCGAGGTAATTATCAATAATAATAATAATAAGTTTAATAATAATAAGTTTATTGTTCATAAAAGAAACATAACAGTTGTGGCATACAAATCGGTGAGCCACAAACTAAGCATCGCTTGTGTCTTGTGGCTCAGGAGTAAATGCAATCAATGCTAATCATCATTTCGAAATCTGAAACAAACACACATATCTATTAGCAATTCTGGGCATCTTTTTAGGAAGAACCATGTACTACCGAGTTCACTTACGGTCGACCACTTTCCAACCTTATAAGGGCTATTATTATTTGTCGTTCCTAATTAAAAGAAGAGGAAAAAAGATTTTACCCCAAAATAGGCCTATCATCAATTGATTGCGGTTAACAACCGCAAACTATTGATAACTGTTATCCTATTCCAAACAGACATTTTCCTATCAAATTACTAGCGAAATCTAGCTTAACTATAGGCACACCTCTGCCTTAACTTTCGTGGGACAGGCTTGATGTTATGCTAACTTGTAAATGCGAAAGTTTGTGAGGATAGATAGACGAGTCAATGTTTGTTACTCTGTCACGCAAAAACTACTAAACGGATTATTGAATTCCAACAAGTTTGCGTTAAACGTTTAACGCTACCATGGAATTGGTAAAATCAACCTTTTCCCATTAAAAAAAGTTTGTTTTGGAATGATTGTTGATCTTGTTTTGTTTTTGAAAGTTTCACGTTCAAATTCTCTTCTTTCTCTTACTTGATATTTCGTTATAGGTTTTTATTTTCATTTCCTCATTACGAAGTTTCACTTCTTCCGCGCGGAGGGACTCCACGCACAATTTTTTTTTAATGGTTTAAATGGATTTTTTATAGGATTGGATTAATGAACTCCGCGCGGGCGAAGCTGGCGACATAAATTAGTGTGAAACTGACACCGAGTTCACGTGTACACAGTTTGGCCTCTTCATGTTTCATGTTCTTGTACTAATTCAATTAAGCTGACATGCTATAGGTTACTTATCGATAAAATATGTTGAAATCATGAAGGTTAATATTTTAATTTGGTGACGTCATACGTAGGTGGACCACATTCTAAAGCGCGTGAGATAGTTAATTGGAAATTAGGCCTACTTGGCTAGAGTTAAAAAAAATATGGCCTTCTATTGTAAAGTGGAAAAAAAATATTGTTCAACTCGAAAGCCAAGCAATAGTTCTCTTAAAGTTCTTATTGTAATAAAATATATACTAATATTCTAAACTTATATTTTAATTACCTTACTCCTAGCAACAGGTGTGGTCTTTGACTCTAATAAAAATTTTCGGTACTTACTCATCATAACTTCTGCAACGTCTCGCTAGACATTTTATTAACATGAGTTTGCGACGCGACAGTATCCCTACCCGCAGATATATATAGCTGGCATACAATATAATACACAAAACTAAAAATAAACAGTGGAAAGTATTAATAATAATAACTTTTGCCATGAACTTGAATGCTTCTGTTAATAGACTTATTGATATTTAATTCTGTTTTAAGTATTTCTTGTTATAGCGGCAACAGAAATACATAATGTGTAGAAATTTCAAGTGGCTAGCTATCATGGTTCATGAGATACAGCCTGGTGACAGACGGACGGACGGACAGCGAAGTTTCAATAATAGGGTCCCGTTTGACACTTTGGGTACGGAACTCTAAAAACATGTTGCGCCGACCCCAAGTAACATGGACCAGAGGCAGGAACACGATGAGATGATGATCCGTTTGACCCCAAAGTAAAAGTCATTTTCAGGTGTTGGGTTAGGTTGTGTCTAGTTTTCAGTTACTTTAATTACACTTGGTGTAATATTTATGCTCATAATGAAAACGTGCAATTTCCTCATGTTCCAGCCGCAAGGGTACGCGCCTCCGCCAGGTGTGGGCGTCGGCGAAGATGGCGAGGTCAAAGGGTTCGACTTCAACGAGCAGTCCATCAGGAGGGGATTCATTCGTAAGGTATGTATACAGGCAGGGCTGCGGGTTGTTCGAAAGAGATACCGCGGCCCTGGAACACAAAGGGCGAAGAAGGAACAGACAGACTTGTACTGACTAAAACCCACCCAGGGTTTTAGTCAGTACAAGTCTGACACTCCACTCCACTCATTTGATGATTTCCCATCCGCAAAAAAAAAAAAAGGTTGTTGGCTGTATACCAACCCGTACATTTTGATACTCTTAAGGTGGGGAGCGCTAAATTGCTGTATGTTGAACAAAATATTAAAATCATTAATACATCCCTCTAAGTTCATTTAATGACTATTTCATGAAAAAGTCATTCAAGGATGAAATGAACTTGGAGTGGAGGTAACCACATTTTGATTGTAAATTTGCAGGTTAATATAAACTAATTTTGATGTAATATTGTGTGACTGAGTGTTGTTTTTTTTATGCTTTGGCCATAAAAAAAGGCCAGACTATTAAATATGATGCTAACAAGTTCAAATTCTTTAATACTAAGTATCTCTGTTGTAAATTCCAGGTGTATGCCATCCTGATGTGTCAGCTGCTGGTGACGATGTCTTTCATCGCTCTGTTCCTGTTCCACACGCCCACCAAACAGTGGGCCCATCGGAATACTTGGCTTTTGTAAGTGTAGAATTTTATACAGTTTGGGAAACAAGGGAAACCGACGCGAAAGCGCTTACCAAGTACATCATTCTGAAATTTTCCATCGGTTTTTTTTTTTTAATTTGATGTTTGTTACAAGTGCAATACCTACACGGTCAAAATGTATGGAACAGCTGTTTCTTTTTTTAAATTACAGATGAAAAATTTCTATGGTCAGAATGATGTACTTTATTTATGCGCAGTGGGGGCTGTGACAAACGTCTCTTGTTTAGGATTCTTTCGAGTGTAAAGATAAAGAGTTGAGCTAGTGGTTGCAAGTGATACTACTTAGCATGAGGTCGTGGGATCGATTCCCGAGATTGTTAGTGTTATTGGGTTTTTCCATGAGGAACTTCTCAGCCTTGAGTCTAGATATGTGCCCTGTGGACGTAAATGAGACTTAAACATAACTGAAAAACCGGCCAAGTGCGAGTCGGATTCGCGCACGAAGGGTTCCGTACCAATATTTATAAAAACCACCATATATGATCTGCAAATGAGACTCGTTTTTAGTACAACTGACGCTTAGCGCCATCTATCGATATCTCTATGTAGTTTTTCGAAATTTTCGAGTCAAATACAATTGATCGACTATTACACGTTTACTTGTAAAGCCCACTTATGTGTGATAGTTTTCCTTTAAACTTCGTTATATATAGGTACTACTGCCGTGACATTTGAATTTCTAACTACAACCGTTTAGTCGGTACCCCCCTGTACCGACTAAACGGTAAATACATAACATAATATTTTTTTTGCAGCAAAAAAAAATATCAGCTGCCTATACATTTGGGTCGAATAGGTATTGTAATTTTCTATGGGGCAGCAGATATTTTTTTTGGCTGAAAAACATGTTTTATGATGAGAAACATGTTCAGTTTGATGGTCTGTAGCACACCCTTAAGGATGTATATACCCTTTCCGTTACACCCTGTATAGATCACATTTTAAAGATATATGAATAAACACACACAAAAGTAATGATTTAAATTGCTTATTTCGTGTTATAGTGCACCAGATTTCTTGTCACATATTTGTGTCGTTGGCGTACAGGGCACGCGCTCGCTTGTCACGTATATGTGACAATGGCGTTCAAAAGGTTAAATAATTTCACGCGCACGAAGGTCGCGGGCAACAGCTATCGTTAACAGTCGTATAATTGATAGCTCCATTAGGATTGCTATTATTAAACCATATATTTGTACAAGTTTACCGGTTTGTAATGGGATCTCTCTAATATTCAAACAATAATAATGCGGACATTCTTGCGGTAACAATCGGAGATAAAAGTAATTATATAACAATATAAACCCGACTGAAAAGCAAAAAAAAACAAAAGCATTTGGAAGCAGGCGGAACTATTGAAATATAAAATTATAAAAAAATGGAATGGGCAAGATCATCCATCATGGAATGGATGGATGGGGAGATCAGAATATACTGGTTTTACACAATTGGCCGTAGTCAGCCATAATTTGCCGGATTAACTCTCCGGCAAATTAGGTAACTGCCTAGCGACCACGCGTCGTGTAGGGGCCCTGTGCGCGCACTAAACAAATTGAAAATGTTTCATATGGTGAAAATTTAACTGGAAAATGTGCATCCTCAATGACAATAGGTGTTATCAAATTAGTAATATCAAAACTAGTAAATGACAACATAATAAACTGTAGCGTACAGTAGAATCCAAGTAAAGTGTTGAAATTTTCGAGCTCACATCGCTCGCTCTTGGCGCCTTGTTCTTAAAATTGTCGATAAGTAGATTAATTAACATGTTTTTCTGAATAAAAGTTAAGTTAGCTTGTCTGAAGAGTAGAGATTAAATTTTCTTTTAGTACGTAGACTTCTGAAATAACTTAAAAATTAGGAACTTCATATACAAGGTGTTGTTTTGCATCCTCGTCAAATTCAAGGAGGTAACTATGCTAATGATTCTCGTCCCGAATCAATAATAAAATGGGTAGAGAATTTCTTTTTTTTTCTTATTTAAGGAAATCGGTAAGTTTGAACCACCCGTGTTTTAAATGCGGACTGTCTGGTTCTCGCAAAACAAACTTAAACAACCAGAACAATCAGCGTTTATTAATAATTAACTAAGTACCGTAATTTTAATTGATTATTTATGTATTTTGTGACCACCTCCTGAAATTTGACGAAAATGCAAAACAACACCTTGTATAATCCCGAGTATCGAACCAATCCGAGGTGTTATAAACAGATGACGGTCTTCGTGTACAAGAGATTTTGTTTAAAAAATAAGCAGTGGCAGTACTTATTAAGTGAACATTGTCCACAGCTGGGTCGCCTTCGCCGTGGTGTTCGTGTGTCTGATCTCGATGGCTTGCTGCCACAGCGTGCGGCGGCAGGCTCCGTTGAACTTCATCTTCCTCGGAATATTCACGTTGGCTGAGAGTTTCCTGCTCGGAGTAACGTCTAGCGTCTACCAAGTTGATGCGGTAAGGCTAAATCTGTAAAGTGAAAGCGCCAGGGTACCCTACAAAATACAAAGGGGTTTGGGTAAAAGTGGCATGATTTTGGGAAGTCTGCGGCCACTAATGAAAAATATTTTATTATTAAAAACACAATAAGACATTCATTTTCTTCTATGAACAATTATTTCCAAAATGCATCGGAGCCGAGATATACAGGATGATTTTTTCAAGTTTTTTGCAGTTTGCAGGACAGTGTCAGGCTGTTAAACAATTGCGATTTGCGACCATAACGAATATGCTTTCACAAAGTTATAATCATTAAAATCATCAATATAACCCTCTGAGTTCATTTGATGACTTACTTCATGAAATAGTCTTACTTTTTTGATCGAATCACTTGTGTGCGACAATAATGACATAACTCGAAAAAGAGGTTTTTTTTTTCTTCTTTTTTTAAGTAGATAAAAAAAAGCTGTTAGCCTGCGTTGCCCCACTGCTGGGAAAGGCCTCTCCCCATGACTTCCAGTTAACTCGGTCCAGGGCTAATGTGGACCACTGGTGGCTTGTCTTGTCCAGCTCGCCCCGCCATCTTCTAAAAATATTTTCGTTACATAGCCAATTTTTCTTTTTTTCATAGAAATCTTTTCTTTCTTTGTCATTGACCGATTCATCATTAGTGCAACCTCGAGCTACTTGGCAGCAACTACACTCATCATCATCATCACCAGCCTATAATTTTCCCACTGCTGGTCAGCAGGCCTCCTCTCAATGAGAGAGAGTGGGAGTGGCCACGCGGGCCCAGTGCGGGTTGAAAGATGTCACATGTCTCCGAAGTCTTAGTTCTAGGACATGCCTTGCATTGGTCCCTCACGATGTTTTCCTTCACCGTTTTTGAGGGCAGCGGTGATGAAATAAATTACACAAAGTAATGCGCCTGCCTGGGTTCGAACCCACGGCTTACTATTCGTAAGTCGGAGCTGCCACCACTGGACCACCGCAATACTACAGTATATTGATGAAATGTGTTTGTTCGCAGGTAATGATGGCAGTCGGCATCACGGCGGCCGTGTGCCTGGCGCTGACGCTGTTCGCCTTCCAGACCAAGTGGGACTTCACGGTCATGGGCGGCTTCCTGCTCTGTGCTACTGTCGTACTGCTCGTGTTCGGTGAGTCCACTCTCTTTACCTATGTTATTTAGATCAGGTAACTTATTATCTCTAACTGAAAGCATTTAGTTTTAATTATACCAGTCATAGGCTAGGAGGAGCTCGTTTCTAAATAATAACAGCGGCACGGGTCGATCATTAAGGTTAAGCCGTGCTTGCCGAAGTTGGTCCGTGGATGGGAGACCATATTATTACATACCGAGTTTCCTTTGTACCTCGGAAAGCACGTTAACCCGTTGGTCCCGGCTGTCATTTGTAGATCTTTGACAGTCGTTTTGAGTAGTCAGAAGCCAAAAGTCTGGTATAGTATTACCCAGATACTGGGTTGTGGAGTTCAGATAGGCAGTCGCTTCATGTAAAATGCTGGTACTCAGTTGCATCCGGTTAGACTAGAAGCCGACCCCAAGATAGTTTAGGAAAAGGCTAGGCAGGTGATGAATTTAAGTTATCACAAAGAGTGTATAGTTAGTTATTGAGTTGTTTGTCTGGACGAAACTGTATATTTCCATTGCAACTTTAATGTTAAAATTACCGTTCTAATCAAGTAGCTGAAATTAAAGTTATAAAATGCATAAGATTTGTTGTATGTCATACTAGTATTTGAAGAAATATTTTCCTGAAACTAATCAAATAAATTATTTGTTTTTGGCAATTTTCCTTAACTTCCATGCGTCGATAATAAACTACTTAGCAACGTAAAAAACGCATCCTAAACCTTTTCAAATGTTCAGAAGCAAAAATGAAACCAAATTTCCTTAACCTATTAAACGCCATTGTCACTTATACGTGACAAGCAAGCGCGTGCCATGTACGCCAATGACAAAAATATGTGACAAAAAATGTGGTGCAAAAGTAATGATTTAAATAGCTTATTTCGTGTTATAGACACGAAATAAGCTATTTAAATCATTACTTTTGTGTGTTTATTTATATATCTTTAAAATGTGATCTATATGTCTTAAATGTTTTATCAAGAAATAAGTCAATAATACTTTTGAAATCCCATTTTTTTATTTATAAGTGTTTACGGTGATTTTGTGGCTTGGCGTGGAGGGCATGCGCGTGCGTTTATGCTCTGGCGTTCAAAAGGTTAATCATCAATTAATTCGTGCATTACAGGTATCGTCTGCATATTCATCCCCGGTAACAAAGTCGTGACCCTCGTGTACGCGTCGATCGGAGCCCTAATCTTTTCCCTGTACCTGGTCTACGACACCCAGCTCATGATGGGCGGTAAGCACAAGTACAGCATCTCGCCGGAAGAATACATCTTCGCTGCTCTGAACCTCTACCTGGATATCATCAACATCTTCTTGTACATTCTCACCATTATTGGAGCAGCTAGAGACTAGGATAGGGATCAAAGAGCTTCGGTTTAGGTGCCTTCGCGTCTGGCGTTTACGTCGCGTTACGTTCGCCAGTAAAGGCTACCATTGGTATTGAGTATGTGTGCTGATTTTTGATTATTTAGTAGATGTTACGTGCATTGCTTTGGTGTTCGCATTCAAGTGCGTCAAAACCGTGAAAATTTATTTATCTACAAATAGTATTTACTATGCAACTCATCCAAAAAAAAAACGATTTCTGGAGAAAAATAAATTCTTAGTACCATTCTCAAACATTTGATATATTCATATAATACAGCTTTCGTTTGCGTTTGCTGTGTTCACAAACCGGTGTTCGTATCACAAACCTGCGTCGACATCTTGATTTGTGATAGCGTACAAGTTAGGTTAATGTTTTGTCAGTGCGTTGGTAATAATATTCACAATTAACGCCGTTTACATTCATAAACATAGTGTAGGTTAGTGATACAGAGAAAAACAAATAAAATGTTTCAAAGATTGGATGTGCAACGAATAAAACTAATATTCTTATCAATAACACTACAAATATGAGTTTCCGATATTTCGGCGCTGAAAAAACAAATAGTAAACCGGATAAATATCCCGTTTCTATTGTTATTGATTGTGTTAAAGGCCATGTCAGTTTAAAAACTTACTAATATTCTTGTTTATGAATTAAGAACACGTCTCGAGACACCGGACATGACATTTTTTTTCTATATGCGAGCGCCAAAACAAAGCAGGCATTAAATTAACTTCTCTATACTATATATAATTCTAATAATTTATTCCAACAATTACCATCGAAAACTTGTCATTAATTATTCCAAAAAATATTATTCGAAATTTTTCTCGTCCTATTTTCTTTGTCCTATTTTATTTAATTTCGCCTAAGGTTCTTGTGATAGTAATATTATATTATTTTGCATTTAACGAATGGATCGATGCTCTTTGAAAGAACAGATATATGACATGATCCGTCTAGTAGGGGCTTATGCAGAATCTAAATACGTACATATACTCACGCTTTTCCAAATGGGGGTAGGCAGAAACTATAAAACACCTCCTGCTCGTTCATACTTGGCATATGCACACGCCGTTGAGTCTAAATAGTAAATAATAATAACTTAAAGTATAGCTACTTTTTCAGTAATAGTAATTAATATATAATCAACCATTTTAAGACTTAAATCTACTCTAAAGCAGTCCTACGCTGGACATATGCTTCACCATACTTAAAAACACTTTCCTTAAAAAATGCTTTTCTTAATTGAACTTTAAACGCATCTGCATAAGTCTCATTTTTGATCGACCACAGAGAAAAGACGGGTCATGTTTTCAAAAACTAATCAATATTCTTGCAATAATATCTCACTAGAAATAGCTGAAATAGGTTAGGTCGCCTTTGCACTGTAATCTATACTTATAAATGTTACCATTCTCGAAAACGCGTCAGCCATTGGAATTTCTACCTTATTATAATAAAATAAGAGTCATGTGACGCCTTCTCGTGTATTTCACAGATTATAATAACGAAATTAAATGTTGGAATTCTACTTAAATGTACGTAAATGGCAGTTGAAGATGGTTGCACGACCGTTGGCAACACGTTCAGTGTTGTCAGCATGAAAAATTGAAAACATCACCTAAATATTTTTGTATGTTCACTAAAACAGTGTGCTTTTATTTAGGCATTACATTTAGGTATGTCTACTGTTGGAGAAAATAACAATTATGTGCGATATTTCTCTAAACGTAATTGTAACTGTATTATTAAAAATATACAAAGGCGGCTTATACTAGAGAAACCATAGAGTCGTAGATTTGCTGTATTAAATTCTTCCTGTATGCTACAGTTATGGAAAATAATCAGTATTGTGATATCTATATGTAACACATACACTATCATTTTAGGCTAAGTACGGTTGATCATCACACTTTTCAAGTCATCAAACTGTTGCAAGTCATTGATAAATGTCAAAATTATTATTTAAGAAGATTTTTGTAAACTAACAAAATCTTACTGTCAACTGAGACTCGATTCTGCTGTAGCGAATAAAAAAATGTTTATTATAAATACAACAGGCCGCATTCGCTTTTCAATATGACTTTCAACTCGATTGCTTTCTACATTACAAATCGGAATAGAACAGCATCTAATGAAAATATTAGTATTCTAAGCATGATATACAAAAAAAATATAAGCATCACAATATCTAAACCAACTTATATCCCCACTTGGATCATAGAGCTCAGGTGACAGTATGTGTAAAATAATAATGCTGTATCAAGGATTCACGGCCACTAATTTTAAAGATATTTAATTAGAGCCATCACATTAAACTTGATATATCACAACCGTATTAATCCTACTTAAGAACTAATTAAATAATTTATAATTATTAAAATAAAGTTAGAGTTTATGTTTATAAGGTTTTTGTTATTTTCCTTTATTAATTAAATGTAAAATATAAATAGTGATTATTGTTTCTTTTATTTTCTTTACCTCACAGACCTTAATTCATTATATTTTTTACTTTGTAATGGCAATGGCCTACCATTTGAAGTATCGGTAAGGGCAGGTTGGACACTCCTGTGTCCGGAGCCGCGTCCAAACTTGTTCGTAGCGATATTTACTGAGACTGTCCGGGAAAGATGCTGTCAAGTCAAGCGAAAGCTCTTGTTTCCACCAGCTCTGCCGCACCTAGCACGCACTCCAACTGTCTCAGTAAAACAATAGGCTTGTAACACTGCTTACCGCAACATCGGTTCTGATTGACGCTAAACTGTGCCAATTGTCGTCGAGTTCACATTATTAATTCATTCTTCAGATAAAAACTTGTCGTATGACTGCACTGGGTAGTCAAGAATGTGTTATGAAACATCTTTATGTCGGCGCTTAAAAGGGATAGAGCTGTTCGCCCATCTCTGTCTTGGACTGAAAAAATACTCATTCTATCCTTGTGCATATAATGCAAGGTGGTTATAAGTATGGATTTTCTTGAAACCTAGCTTATCCAAGATTAAAATACACAATTCCATTGCTGCCATGTTCAACAGACAAGCTACGCACACTTTACACACACACACATCCACAGTGGCTGGGGTAAACATTTCTAAAATTTAGTAATCTGTATATAGAACTTTTCAGAACAGATTTCACTGTTATTATTTTAAATAAAAACCATTAATCAGAATAAGTCCGACCCCATACTACGCACGAATGCATGAAGGAACGTGCTCACTCTACGCAGCAGTGGTGCCGCTGCTGCACTGCTGCTACACTGCTGCGAGCCACTGCTCCCAGCCAAATACAAAACAGTATTTCTAGATAAACACCGTATTTTTATTTATGTATGTATTCGTTTTCTAGATTTCTGTGTAATAGTTATGTAATGTATTTACAAAATGTGTAGAATATATATTCCTACTTATGTATAAAATAATAACTACATGTACGAACTACATTATATGCTTATACACCTTAAAATTGACAATACTGTATTTAAATAGTTAATTGTATTCGTGTCGCACTGAAAAACATACATAGTCGAATGTGTGTGTTGTACTCATCAGTCCTGACTCCCCGTGTGGAGCCAAGCGAAATGTTATGTAGGTACTGTTAAGGCTTAGTAGGCCAGTGGAAATATACAAGGTGGAATCGACACCGAGGCTCTGCGAAAAAAAATCTAGTCAAAACAAAACATCACGCCTATAATTGCCAAACGGTTAGGCAGAGCATAGGTCTAAAATGAATCGACATTTCACCAATTTTAATTTTCTTACGTTTTTTTGCAGTTCAGTGTCAGTTAAAATATGATTCTTTACCGTAACTAATATGGCCTTACTGAGTTATAAACATTCAAATCATCAATACAACCATCCAGATTCATTTATATTGATGATTTTGATTGATTGATTTTATTTTTTTTGTAGAATATCAAGCCGACCAATAATTTATGTTTGTGTGTGAATAATTTATGTGTTTGGATTTTTATTTATTTTTGTTTTATATGGGTCACGGACCTGAAATAAATTATTATTATTTATTATTATTTTATTAATGCCATTGAAAAACTTTTTTATGAAATAATCATCATTCTTTCAACACAGCCTGACACTGGCTGGCAAAATTGCAAAAAATGTAAGAACATTTGTATTTCGCCGGCGACTCCGGGCTTCCACCTGAAACTACTCGCTTCTTCTCATTTTACAAAATAAAATATAATCTTGTATAACTACGGACTGAATAGTTATGAAGCTTATCATAAATTTGACGTTGACACGCAGTATTTGTTGAAATCATGGCATTAGTAATTTATTCGTTGGTGTAATATCTAAGCACCGAAATGCCATGGATTTTATTTGTGTTACCTCTTCGAAAATATAGGACTTATATGACTGATGTTGAGTTGGACGGCATCGTTGGCGCAATGGTTGAGCGATTGGCTGCTGCGCTGCGTGTCGCGGGTTCGATTCCCGTACTGAACAAAAATTTGTACCTGGCCTACAGGTAGTTGTTCCGGGTCTGGCTGTTTGTATATGTGAGTTGAAATTGAAATGTTTGTAAATGCACCCACTATATAGGAGTAATTCGTAGTGTGGGTCAGAGTTAAAAAAATATATACCTACATTTTTCATAAAACTATATAATTACATTTCTGAAAACTACACATACTGAAATTATTAAGACATTAGTCGATATAGGCACTATTCTACAACATTAATTTTTTGTCCATTAAAAAAGAAACAATACTCCTTTATTTATTTCGTATCATATAATTTACATTTTTAAATATTTTTACAATAATTCTTAGTGTATCTAGTTATAAAAACCTATTGTATGTTTACTTTTACGAAAAGTTACAAATAAAATGTTTATTCTATATCTTAGCTCGCGTTTAATTTAGCAAACCCCACCCCGTGAAACTTCATCATACTACGCAACTGTAGGCGTAGCTGTCGTAGGCCCATATTATTCCGTAGACCGTCTGGTAGGCCCATACACTGTAGGTCGTAGCACGTATCAAAACCTGCAAGGGGCCGTCCATTAATCACGTGAGGCTTGAAAGGGGGGAGGGGGGTGTAGTAAGCACGTATATGTACCATTCCTTTAATATTATTTTTATGCCAGTCAAAGTCAACCTGCAACTTTTCTGTTTAGACATTTCAGAATAAAATTAGATTAAACTTTCTACCTATATTTAAAGATAATATTAAAAAAAATTAAGATTCTTTGTAGGTACTCAAAACGTGATTTTGGGCGGCTCACCAAGGGGGCCCTCCCCCTTGGTGATGCGTGGTGAGGGGGTCAAAAATGCTAAGAAAAAAACATCACGTGATTAATGGACGGCCCCCAAGCAGCTGGTGTGGAGCTGCAAATATTCTTGCCAGGTCGTTGCTTAGTCATTTTAAGTTATTTTATCTCGGGGAAAACAATTATTTTATTAAAATGGTTACAGTTTGAAGGGTAAGGCCTAACTTGAAACAGATGGATGAGGGACGAGCAGAACCGAGAAGTATGGCATAAGAAAGGGATATATACCCAACAGTGGCTGATTCCGGGCCGAAATTGAATATTCCGGATTTAAGTGACTAGTTTTTTTGAATTTTAATTATTTTCTTTAAACCTATAAGTACTTATAAGACTTACAGTTTCGTCTCCGAGTTGGTCTGCTAACAGTAGCTAACCTGTACCTACCATCAGGTGAGCTGAAAACTTACCACACCATTGCATCTCAATAAAAATATCCTCACACCAAATATATTTTTAAGCCATGTTACCTAATATAAAATTGTTTTCTATACTAATTCCGGCAAGCAAGGAAGAGGAAATACATCATTATAAAATAACATGTAGGTAACTGATAAACAGGGATATACAAAATTATTACCTCATCTTCCTGCCCTTGTCCCATTTTATTTGGGGTCGGCGCAACACGTCTCTTTTCTCCATTCTCCTCTGTCATTCGTCATGCTATCATTTACTCCTTTTTCCTTCATATCATTTTGTACACAATCCATCCATCTTTTCTTTGGTCTTCCTCTCCATCCATCCACAAACAAAATTATTACCTATCAGGCAAATAATATCGGGATTTTCCATCAAAATATGGCAATAGGCTTTTAAGTTGGATTGGCGAAATGTGGGTTTACTATTAGGTACACCTCTGCCTAACCCTACGGGGAATACAAGCGTGATGTTATGTAATGATAACGGATGTTTATTGTTTTTCAGCATCATCATAATTGTGTAGTTGGTTTACATAAATAAGATAGTATCTCCAACCTTGATATTGGCTCAAGTATTAAAAAAAAACAATCTGGTCTATTTTGCTCCATAGAAGCGAGGATAGCACAACGGTTAAGTTGCGGACTGGCGATCAGAAAGACGGACGTGATGACGGAGCATTCCTTTGGTAACTCACTAGTTACTAAGAGTCGATCAAAGGAGTGTTAGGTAGGACTGACCATCGGCGGATTACCTGCAAAAGACCGCGTGTATGACTGAATAAGGGACCTCGAGCACAACGCGGCTACGACCATGACCTGTGGCCTGTATCTTGATCAAAACTGGTCGGACGCCCCGGTTGTGCTACCAAAATTCCTTCCCGGTCGAAACTTCTGCGGCCAAAAGACGTGGTATATATTTCGCGAGATCCTTTAAGATTTGCATAGCACAAAAGGCCAGGCTGGGAAGGGGCCAAATAATACTGTAAAACAAAATCGTTTTAAAAGAGTTACCATGGATTTTCTTGCCGGTTCTTCTCCATAGGAAACGACCAACTCGAAACGTACAAGTTTTATAAGTGCCCATGTGAAATAAAATATTATGATTTCAAGGGAGGAGCCCTGTACTCGCCAATAGTTGGAACAAACATGGCTGCCAACAAACCAAACTGCAAAGTCGTAGTAAGTACTCAAAATCCTTAATAAGCTTAAAGACAAGATGAGAAGCCTTCTAACAGACAGATACGAATATTATCATATTAGATAGGAGCCTGCTATTCAGCCGTACAACAATAAATTAAATTAAAGACACAGTCGTTGATAACAACAATACTCTGCGAGGCACTTAATTAGTTATCCTACCACAATGTACGAGCTGTTATCATTAATATAAATGTGTATCAGTTTTATCAATGTTTTCCACATTTAGTGTTGGTTCGGCACTACGACAAAATGTCGTACCTTTGTTTTGTTGGTATCGCTATTATTTTATTTATTTATAGTAAAGTTAGGAAGAACCCAAAGCCTATTCTAGGCATATATGCGGTCCCAGGAAAGTGGTATTACGTCAAATATGTGGTGTTCGGTATCCTGTATTATTATAGGAAGGTGAGTATTTGAACTTTGTATTTACAGATTGTTCTTTTGCATACCGGCTTTTATCAGAATAATTTTCAATTGTTTTCGTTACGTGGCTGATCGTTATAATATTTGTGTGTGTTTGAATGGTCTAACTTTAGTATCCCTTGAATCCACGGGCAAAGCAGGTGCTACACATTGAAGTCTGCTTAAAATAGTGGGTGGGTAAAGGACTTAAATTAACCTACGACCGATGCAGCTTGGGCGTTTGGCTGCACCCCAGCTTGTTGCTAGTTTCCTGCCTAATTCTACCAAAGCATGAGCTATTCTGTAGTAACTGTAAAGATTTTTTGATTAGTGAAAGCTTCCAATAGAATGTCTATTTAAATTAAAACAATGATAGGCCCTATTACATTGGAACTGGCGAATTGTGGGTGTACCTCTGCCAGCCTATCCACCCTTCGGGGCATACCCTACACACTATCTTGAACTGAACACCTTTATCCATAAGACCAACATATTAATCGCGACAAAAATATCAGCTGCCCCACAGCCCCATGTATAGGTATTTGACCATCCAAAATTTCAATATCTACTCGAGATATTGAAATGGATGGTTGGTTGGTTGATATTTTTTTCAGTATTATGGAGATAGGAATCTTTAGGTGGATGTGTGGTGTGACAAGAATGGATAAAGCAAGGAATGGGTATATTAGAGGAAGTTTGAAAGTTGCGCCTGTTACATATAAGTTGAAAGGGAATCGACTGTCATAGTATGGGCACGCGATGAGGAGAAACGAATCGCAAATGACTAAAATAGTGATAAATGTAAAAGTTAATGGTTTGAGAGGGAGAGGAAGACCAAGGAAACGATGGATGGATTGTGTGGAATGTTATGAAAGGAAAAGGTGTAAATGATAGCGGTACGATACAGAGGAGAATGCAAGAAAAAAAAAATAGTGCGTGGAGTCCATCCGCGCGGAAGAAGTGAAACTTCGTAATACTACACGCATGCGTTCGAGTGCCACACATTCACTCTCGTTATTTTATTGAGCTTCTTAATAATATTTTGTTGTTTTCTTGTTGTATTATTTTTATTACATTAGTTTAACGAGGTTATTCTATTCATGGAAATTGAGCGAAGGCTGGTCACACCGAAGACTCGAATGCATGACTGTTTGCACGCCATCTTTCGTACCTAGTAGAACTACGTAGTCACAAAATTAAATCTTGTACAACTGCCATCTCTTGGTGAGTTTTAGAAATGGTTGCGTTAAACGTTAAACTTGTTGGAAGTCGCTTAAGAAGTTTCACTTCAAAAAACGTTTTGCAACGACTCCAAGTGACTTAAGACAAGGGCAGAAAGGTGATGATGCTGGTCTTTAGAACACACATTCAAATGACTATACCCTCTCTGTAACACGCTGTATATTATGTCAAGCATACTACGTGCAAATCCTCAGCTGCACTGTCATAACTGTGAATAAGTAGATAGGTACTTCGTTAGTTTGCGGTTGATATCAGCAGCTCCCATTATTATCAAATGTGAGAGCTCTAGGTAGCAACGCAGGTGTAAGATAACCACTGATTTGATATTAATTAGGTAACAATTATTAACAAGCATCACGCATTGTCCATGCGGTTCTGTTAATTAGCACATTTATAAATCATTGAATTTTTGTAAGCGATCAACGAATGGCACCAGACTTTTTAAAAGTGTTATAGTATTATCATAACATATCATCACGCCTATAATAACTGAAGGGTTCTGCAGAGGTGTACCTATTGGTACCCCCACATTTAGACAGTTATGTTTTATGTCCCATGTAATGTAATAGGGCGACCCTATTGCCATCAACCGGGCACAAATTTAAATCCCGTGGCTGCTACTAAGAGATTCGGTTGGGTTTCTGGGGACAGCGGTTTTTTTTTGCCCTTTCTTATAAATGGCGGTTTTAATGTTTTTGTGCAATAATGACATAAGTACCTATATATAGGGATAATCACATTTTTTTTTCTTTGTCCGTCGGGTAGTTTATTGAAAAGCATTGGACATGTATTTTTTCTTTTTTCACATGGTCATAAAATTACGGAGATATACATATTGAGTTGAAATGGCGCATGACGTCACATGTAGGTACGTTTTATACCTACTTGTGACGTAGTGAGCCCCCACTTTCCAACTTTAATGAGTTTTAACTAAGTATTTTTTTGATATTTTGATAAAACAAAAAATACGTGTCTAATATTTTTGTATTACCTGTCTGACGGACAAAATAGAATGTCCGTTTTCTTTACCCAGTCCGCAGCCCTATTGTAGAGTTGCTTTAGATAATACCCCTTAGTAATTAAAGCAAATATAAGATGTATCTTAATGGCCCGAACGAGAGAAATAAGGGAAAGACTTCTTTCTTTGTTTTGGTGTAGGTAGGACTCACGTTCGGGTCAACCTGATTCAGCACAGGCTGGGTGGCACAATCGAATGTAAATGCCACCCGGTTTGACCAAATCGTTTCTGGCTCCTGGTGTCCTAGTATTTTTTTTTCTACTCAAGGATCTGACCTCCTTCATTTTGTAGGTGCTTTACAATAAAATTTTTGTCATCTGATAACGCTCTTATCTTTCAGTGGTCGAGTAAGCACTCCGCTGCAGGCCCCGACGGACGGGCAGGGCAAGGGGTGAAGGCTATAGCTAGCCCGAACCTCATGGACAGAGCGCAGCCGCTGAGCGAGCATGCCAAGGTAACCTTTCATTTGTTACCCTTTTCTTCATTAACCTTTCCAAATCTTTATGCATACTCGAAGTCGAACTTACCGGATTAAGGTTCGGTTAACATTTAGGCAGCACGTCTTTTGCCCTATTTATGTCTTAAAGGGCGCAGGTGCACTAATGGATGAACAGAAGATGTGACCTATTCTGTGGCAGTTTTCCACACTCATGATGTGGGTGATGAATATTTACTGCATTTCCAACTCGTGGTAGGAAGAAATCCCATTGTATGATTGTCTATACCCAAGCGGCACTCAAGCCATAAAAGAGCGCGAGTTGTTTCATAAATGTAAACCACACCACCACCGCTTTTCAACCTGTCCGCCACATTCAGTGGGGTTTGATACGAGTCCGATCATTCTATTCTCCTTCTTTAATGTCAGAAGGATAATCAGCTTCCTGCTCTTGTCCCAAGTTACTTGGGCTCGGTGCAACACGTTCATTTCTTCCATACTCTTCTGTCATCCGTCACGCTGTCATTTATACTTCTTTTTCTTTCATATAATTATCACACAAAATCCATCCATCATTTCCAAAATGATAAACATGAGAAAAAAAGGCATGAAGTGGTGCTTGGAGGGAGATACTATTGGTCTCATCAATATGTGTAACTTCCAGGCTTTCGATGCAGTGTTCTTCATATCAGCGAACAGCGAAAAAAACAAAGGCATCTATGTTATAGCTGGTTGTGAGCGCAGACCTCTCGGCATGTGCAACGGGCTCTTTTATATTGGCGTAAGTAACTCTTCATGTTTTACTTACTATTTCCAGATAAATGCAAGTTCAAAACTTCATAACAATTTGCTCTATGGGTTCTTCAGATCCAGTATCCAGTACCGTATTTATTATCTAGAAGTCATTGACTGTCGAATTTATGAGCTGTCGATCCAAAGACAATACATGATTTCTTGCACAAAGGACCATTGAAAGAGAGCCGTCGGATGTGGGACCTGTTTACCAAAACTGAGTCAACCGCTGTTTTTATAAGGACCATTATTCCTAATTGTATCCTTAATTGAAAATGTTGATATGTTCTCCAGCTCCCGAGCAAAGGCCTTTTGTGCAGTAAGAAGATACCTGACACAGTACTGTTTGGGTCAGAAATTGGAGAGTTTGGAGCCGAGGGTATCAAGATCACTCCGGTGGAGCCTATGAAGAAATGGACCGTGTCTTACAAGGGACAGATGTGGTAAGCTTGCATTATACCCTTACTAGCTTCTGCCCACGGCTTCGCCCGTGTTTTTTCGGTAATTGTCCCGCGGGATCACACTACCGCGACCGGGATAAAGTCGTATGTGCTATTCGAGACTATTATCTATCCCTGCGCCTTTCAGCCAGATCCAATCAGTAGTTTTTACATGAAAGAGTAACAAACATCCATCTATCCATCCATCCATCCATCTATACTTATAACTTTCGCGTTTATAATATTAGTAGGATTCGTTATAGGGAGAAATTCTTAAACTTAACTACTTACTTGCAACGTCTAAGTAAGCCAAAAAAAGCTAAATAAGTTTGCCATTAGGTAATGTTAAATTTTCATTTTCACCTTCACCTTTTAAGATTTTGAATAAAGATGTATTATTTATTAATTACTAGCTTAAGCCCGCGGCGTCGCCGCGTGGAGTTCGATAATTGTCCCACGGGAACATACTATCGAGATAAAAAGTATATTATGTGTCAACCCAGGTTATAAACTATCTGTGTTCCAAATTTCATCCAGATCCGTTCAGTAGTTATTGCATGAAAGAGTAACAAACATCCATCCATCCATCCATCCATACTCACAAACTTTCGCATTTATATTATAATATTAGAAGGATCTTTCCACCCAAACTTGGATTTCATTTTAAGTTTATTTCGTATGCAATTCAAATTCTACTTTTACGCTTATTTTCACATTGCAATTGTCTGAAAAAGGGGCTTGTTTAAAAAAGGCTAACTTTCTAAAATTCAATACTCAATACTCAATACTTTATTGCATTCCATAATGTGTACATGTAACAGTTGGTATGTTAAAACATCGAATCAATTATGGACCCTGTCGGGCACAGCAAAGTTAATTTTCAATAGGAGAGAGGATGAAGGCGTTTTTTGTTAGTAAAAAGAAAATAAATAATTATTAAATTAAAATAGTATCATTAAAATAGTTGCATTATTTGCTTTTATGTTATTTATTTATATATTTGGTTTAAAGTTATATTTATGTAAGTATTTTTATATTATATATTGCACGAATTACATTATTGACAATGACAATAAGCTAAATACTATTTATGTATTTTAGGTATTATGTAAAAATAGTTTTTATTGTTGTTGAAATTTATCGTTAAAATATTCGTCAATAGTGTAGTAGCTTTTGGTTATTAGAAATTGTTTTAATTTATTGATAAACATATTTGTTTTATTAATATTTTTGATGTATTCCGGTAACTTATTGTAAATTTTAATGGACATAACAAATGTACTAGAAGAGTGCATTTTTAATCGTGAAGTGGGTATATTTATTCTGCTTTCATGTCTAAGTGCAATTTTTGTTTGGATATCTCCTCTTTTGGTATAGTATTGCGGATATTTTCGTACAAATTTACAAATTTCAAGTATGTAGAGGCAGGGCAGGGTTAATATTTTTAGGTCTTTAAAATGAGGTTTGCAGGAGTCTGTATCTTTGATATTTAATAAAATTCTAATCATTTTTTTCTGTATGGTGAATAATGTAGGCGCGTCTGTACTATTTCCCCATAAGATAACTCCATATTTGAGACATGCAAATGCGTACGCGTAATATGTTACTAGTGCTGTTTTGAGATCTGTTGTTTTCTTGATTTCTCGGAGAGCGTATGAAAATTTGGATAATTTTGTTCTTACTTTTTGAATATGTGATTTCCAATGTATATTTGAATCTATGTCCATGCCTAAAAGGGTGAATTTATTTACAGTTTCTAATTTTGATCCGTTGTATTTGAAATTTATACTTAAAGGTGTTTTTTGTCGGGGGTGGAAAGTTATTATTTTAGTCTTATTGTAATTAATTTCAAGATTGTGTTCGTTCATCCAGTGTGTAATTGTGTCAAGTATAGAACTCAATTTTTGGTTTAAATTTATATTATTATCACATGATGTTAAGATTGAGATATCATCGGCGAACAATACGCATGACTCATTGATGTGGTTAGGGAGATCGTTTATGTAAACAAGGAATAGCAGGCACCCTATCACAGTTCCTTGTGGTATAGAAGCGTTTACGGGCATGCATTCTTTATGAATGAGACAATATATCTATCTCTATAAATGAAGCGTCATTTATAGAGATAGATATATTGTCTCGTTGGTTCAGTGGTCGCAAGTGCGGCTGCTGAGCATGAGGTACTTGGTTCAATTCCCGGGTCGGGCAAAGTGTTATTAGGGTATTCCATCAGGAATTTCTTAGATAGCAGCCACGGAAAATTAATTAAATTGATTTGTGCCGGTTGTTGGCAATAGGCTCGCCCCCTAATACATGGGACTTAAACATAACTGGCGAAATATGTAGGTGTACTATTAGGTACATCTCTGCATATCACTTCGGGGATTACAGGTGTGATACGTTCTACTGCTCAGCTGCTGAAATAGGTGTACAACATAAATTATGTATGAATAGGATCACATCATCACATTATTTTTTCTCTCATTATTCTTTCATGATCACATTATTTTTTCTTTGTCTGTCGGGTAGATTATTGAAAAGTATTTTTTTTTTATATAACTTTGCCCCACACTAGGAATTTCTCCTGTATCGTGGGTGCTTTTACAAACATTTAAACCGACACACACAAACAGCCAGACCCGGAACAACTATAAGTAGGCCTTGCAAATATTTGTTCCGTGCGGGGATCGAACAAGCGACACGCAGCGCAGCAGTCGATCGCATAACCACTGCGCCAACCGTGCCGTCAAATTGGACACGTATTTTTTCTTTTTACACGTGGTCATAAAATTACGGAGATATTGAGTTGAAATGTCGCATTACGTCACATGTAGGTAATTTTTATACCTACTTGTGACGTAGTGAGCCCCCACTCTCCAACTTTAATGAGTACTTTAACTAAGTAATTTTTTGATATTTTGATAAAAGAAAAAATACGTGTCTAATATTTTTGTAATACCTGTCTGACGGACAAAATAGAATGCCGTTTTGTTTACCCAGTCTTCACCCCTATTCCCCGCCAGGTTCCAAAACGAGCCTGACAAATTGGTCGACGTAGATTTCTTCGGAGAATGGAACGCCACGACGAAGTACTTTGATTACGACTCGGATCTGCACCCCCCGGCAATCATCAAGTCAATAGCTTTGGAGAAATGGAGCAAGCAATATTTTCAAAACCTCAAAACGTGAGTGCAGACATCAATACTTTTAACTATAATACCTCTACCTAACTTTGTCTGTATTTTATTATAACGGCTACATCATCATCAGCCTATAATGCTCCCACTGCTGGGACACAGCCCTCCTCTCTATGAGAGGGAGTGGGCTGTAATCCACCACGCGGGCCCAGTGCGGGTTGGTAGATGTCACATGTCTTCGAATTTTTTGATCTAGGATATGTCGGTTTTCTCACGATGTTTTCCTTCACCGTTTTTTGAGAGCAGCGGTGATGAAATAAATTACACAAAGTAATACGCCTACCTGGGTGCGACCCCACGTACGTAAGTCGGGGCTGCCACCACTGGGCCACCGCTACTCTCGGCTAACGGCTTCATGTACGTACTTATATCTGTAACCTGACCAACCTGGAAACTTTCCGTAGGATAATTTTCTTCTTGGATTCCTGTCCCATCTCTCCAACTGCACGAAAAGAGTGAGAGAAAATAGAGTGCACCTGTGTTTGAGCACCCACTTGTACACTATAATAACAGAACTCATTACCAAGGAGTATCGTATTACCCAGTACTAACTGGGTTGTGTAGGTCAGATAGGCAGTCGCTCCATGTGAAATACTGGTACTTAGCTGCATCCGGTTAGACTGGAAGCTGACCTCACCATAGTTGGGAAAAGGCAAAAGGCAGATGAACAACTGAACTCCTAATATACGCAAAAACAGTCTCCGTTGATATTGGCAGCCGTAACTAACATTCGGACAAGAGGACAACGTTATTAATTTAATCATGTATTTCCTGTTGCAGGGCTCACCAGTCTCATTACGAACAGTTCGGTACATTGAAATGTAAATTCAAGATTGAAAATGAATCCTTTGAGTACACACTTCCTTCCTTCAGGGATCATAGTTTTGGTAAGAGAAAGAAGCAATGAAGCTCTTTAGAAAACTTAAATGCCTATCGCTGGTCACTGTCGAACCACGTCGTAATTTAATAGAACACAAGTGACAATTCTCTCTCTTAGAACCGAGGCCTGGCTTCAAGCAATGAGAACATGAGATAAAAGCTAACAGCTACAAACTCCTCGACGTCATAATAAGTCTATTATCCAACCTCTTTATTAACCTTTGGTCGAACGTGGATCCGGGAAATCCTGGATGGTTTCTTCTAGGCAAGCGTGCACCACCCTAAGCATCGCTTCACATTACGCGAGTTGCGGCCAAATGCAAGCCAAAACCGTTGTTCTACCGGAACGCATATAATTATGATCCACGCCAAAACGACATTACGCGATTTTTTTAGACAACTTTAGTTTGGTTTACGTATCCACGTTATACCAAAGGTTAGTACTTGCAACCGGCGTGCGTGTATGACCAGAAGAACCTATGAACGTGGACAAGTCAAAAGGAGTAAATAATTTTCCCATGGGAAATTGGCGAGTTTATGAATGGATGTGTGATAAGAAAGGTGACTGTAACGTAACAGAACCGCCTGCATTTTTACCACTAATGTCCTAAACCTTGTTGGTGCAGGTCAGAAGCGCGACTGGACCCTGATGCACAGGTACGCGTTCCACCACATCTTCCTGGAGAACGGGTCCAGTATCAGCGTTGGAGTTGTCTGCCAGCCATCCACTGCTTCCATGTAAGTACATACTTCTCAGTAGTACATCACGACTGTAATCCTCGAGGGGAAGATGTGTGTTCCTAATCGTGCATCCACATTTCAACAGTTAGGCTTAAGTCCCTTGTAATAGGGGCGCTATAAACCGAGCACAAATCTAGACTCCGAGGCTGCTTAATTGCTACTGAGCCATTCAATCTCAGCAATTTAAGTATTATTTCGACATTCTATACTCAATCACAAACGTTGCAGTAGATAGAAATTGTACTACCTGTTGGCTACAGGCTCAGGATCAAATCATACGCGTCTTGCGGAGCGACGGTACTCACGCATGCCAAGGAAAATAACGGCGTGTCGCATGACGTCAATCACAAAAGTATTACTCGTGGTTGTGAACGAGGCCTAACACCCTGCGAACCTTGGTTCTGGCTGTTGTAAAGATACCGTGTTTAATGAATCGGTATTTCTGGAAACCAAACCTGTATAGTTTACGTGATAAAATATTTTAATATTATTTGCCGTGATTTCAGTTTGGAACTTGGTATGATATCCCTTCCAAACGGTGAGGTGCTGCCAATAAAATGGGTGGACCTCAAGCTCTACCAGCATGGAGAAAATGGGACTGCTCCTAAAGACTATGCGTTCAAGATCGGCGCGGGTAGCGAGGAATATATTATTCAGGTACACGTCTTTAATATATTTAAAATACATTATATTTTGAATTATATATACAAGGTGTTGTTTTGCATTCTCGTCAAATTCAAGGAGTTAACTATGCTAATGATTCTCGTCCCGAATCAATAATAAAATAGGTAAGTATTTTTTTTTCTTATTTTCGGAAATCATAACATAATCACATCATAATCGTAAGTATGAACCAACCTTGTTTTTAACGTGGCCCGTCTGATTCTCGCCCTATAACTGCGTTTCCACACATACAAACAATCTCAAACGTTCATTCGATATTTTTTTATTGCCTGAACTTTGGTTATTCTGAACGTTTAATAATAATTAACTAGGTACGTAATTTTAATTGATTATTTATTAATATGTCTTTTGTGACATCCTCCTGAATTTTGACGAGGTTGCAAAACAACACTTGTACATAATATATACATACATGCGAGAATTTTGGATTGATGGATGAATGGATGGATGTTTGTTACTCTTTCACGCGAAAAATATTCCAAGGATTTGGATGAAATTTTGCACATGGGTAGTTTATAACCTGGATTAACACATAGAATACTTTTTATCCCGGTAGTACAATCCCGTGGGACAACTACCGAACTCCACGCGTGCGAAGCCGCGGGTATAGGCTAGAAGTTAATACATACATGTTTTTCACTTTTTACAGGTCCTAGTTGAGTACGAATCAATCCACTACGTATCGTCTGATTGGGACGCTCGAATGGTCGAGCGGTTTTGTAAGTTTGTCGTCAACAACGTTCCTGGACGAGGAGTGTCAGAGTTCCACTACAGACATAAGGATGGAAGACCAGAGTCTGCCGCCAAGAATGACCCAGAGTGGTACCGGAAGATGTGCCATAAGATTTAAGGAAGAGAATTGGTTTTACTCTGCCGGGCATTTAGCGTCACATGATTTTGCACTACGTATTTTAAATGTAAAATATTACGAAGATAATGTTAATTTAGCTTTACTCTGCCTTAGGGTTTGTATTTAACATTTATGTAACAAATATAGTTTAAACGAGAAGTTAACAATCTTATTAATACGACCATATAAGAAACCAATCCACTGTCCATTTTCATTATTTTTTAAATTTTCTTAGTCATATTATGGAGACGCAGTTATACGGACTGAATTGATGTACTAATTTATTAATCAAAATTAAAATAAGTTTTCCAATACAATAGTATTTTTGATCCTACATAACCTTTCATCAGCATGCGTAACATGACCACCGTGGAAACGAGTTATGTCGACGGAAGAATCGACAAAATGACAGATTTCTATTGTGCGTCTGTCATTTTGACGATTCTTCCGTCGATATTTACCTACTCGTTTCCACGGTGGTCATGCTACGCGGGCAGCAGTGCTTTTTAGGCCAGGGGTGTATGTACCTTACCACTTAACCAAAAATTCAAGACATGACATCTATCAACTCGCCCTACGTGGTGGATTACAGCCCACTCTCCGTCTCCCCAAAGAGGAAGTCTGTTTTCAAAGTGGGAGCTGTGGGAACATTATAGCAGAAGTGCTATTATGACCTATATTTGCCTCCCCCTTAAAAGATAAATAGCGTGCAAAACTACAAATAGGCTAGTACCTTACAAAATAAAGGCCATGACGAAACCTTGAAGTACCTACTACATCCTACCGACTCAATCTATCATTCATAATCCATTGCTTGTACCATCTTTCAAGCGATTTTTTGTTACAAACACAGTCATCAATGGATAGCGTACAAAGTCGGGAGTACCACTAGCTCCCGACCTTGGTTGGGCATTCAGGGAACAGTCCTTTGCCCGTTCCAATTATACCGTTAATCGAATTGACTGACTGGACCACGAATGGGATAATTGCCCACGCGCATCCCATTTTATCTACATGCAGTTAGTTTTTCAGTGAAGAAATAATGCAGAATCTCATACCAATAGGGGATAATCCAACTTTTTTTTTCTTTGTCCGTCGGGTAGTTTATTGAAAAGTATTGGACACGTATTTTTTCTTTTTTCACGTGGTCATAAAATTACGGAGATATATTGAGTTGAAATGGCGCATGACGTCACATGTGGGTAAGTTTTATACCTACTTGTGACGTAGTACTAGTAAGCCCCCACTCTCCAACTTTAATAAGTTTTAACTAAGTAATTTTTTGATATTTTGATAAAACAAAAAATACGTGTCTAATATTTTTGTATTACCTGTCTGACGGACAAAATAGAATGTCGTTTTCTTTACCCAGTCCGCACCCCTATTACTAGTACTTCATGTCATATATCAAGAGCACATAGATTAACATATGGCACGTATTCTAGAACAATGAACAAGTTATAGCGTATCATACAGTCCACACCTGGTGGCCTACCACTATCAGAGTGGAAAAGAGATGGAGATAGACGACCTGTATAGCTCCGTCTCTTTCCCACTCTGGAATAAGAATGAAACAAAAATGTTTTAAGATGTCGTAGACAACAGACACCCAAGGGGGTTACCCTTGGGTGGCTGTTGACCTACCTCCTACGAAGCTACTTTCAAGTAAAAGAAAAGAAGCCATGACGCTCGGTTCTTCGCTTTTCCCATCAATTCGGTCCATGTAGATCACCGGGCTCTGGGAGTTACCTGTCACGCAAAGGGGTGACATAAAGAAATATAGAATGCCACCTACATATATTTATTTATTCAACACTTCAAGCACATAGTACAGAGGCGGACTTAATGCCATAGGTTTTTTCTTCCAGTCAACCTTTGGGTGATGCAGAGACAAACAGTGTTATGTGTCTATCTAAAAAATATTCTTAATTTAATACTAAAACAAACTACATGGGATATATAAAATACTATAAATATATATCAAAATATAAATCTAATCTAATACTACTAATAATAAAGCTGAAGAGATTGTTTGTTTGTTTGTTTGAACGCGCTAATCTCAGGAACTCCTGATCCGAACAGAAAAAATCTTTCAGTGTTAGATAGACCATTTATCGATAAGGCTATAAACTATATATATCATCACGCTACGACCAATAGGAGCGGCGCAGCACTGAAAAATATTGCGAAAACGGGGAAAATATGACACAGACGAAGTTGCGCGGGACAGCTAGTAGTAGGAAGAAGTGCTTAATAGTACGCCCCTAACATCATCTGCCTAGCCATGTTGGGGTCAGCTACCAGTCTAACCCAGATGCCATTGAAAACTAATATTTTACATGGAGCGATTGCCTATCAGACCTCGACAACCAAGTTATTACTGGGTAATACGATACCCCTTGGTAAGACTGGTTGTCAGAATTTCGGGCCACTGACTACCTGTAACGATTGTCAAAGATATGACAATAGACAACCGGGATAAACGGCTTAACGTGTTTTCCGAGGCACGGAGGAAACCCATCTACGAACCAACCTAGGCAAGCACGGCTTATCCAGAAGATCGACCTGAGTGGCTGTTATTATGGTACGCCCACATTTCGACAGGTATGTTTAAGTCCCTTGTAATTCAATTCAATTCAATTGAATTCAATTCATTTATTGCATCAAATATGGTAGGTACATGAAGATCTTATATAATATATTTAGTATCACACATTTGGCCAATATATAGCATGCAATACTACAAGTTTTACACTCAATATATTAACAATGTTAGATCCTCCACTATCTAGTTAAATATATCTGTGCTTTAACGTATAAAAATTACAGGGACATTTTTGAAAGTACTCATCTATCGAATAAAAAGACTCTTGTAACAACCACTTCCGCGACGCAACACAAAACTTAGTGAAGGGCAGTTGAGTAATTGATCTAGGCAAAGCATTGTAGATTAGGGGGGCCATGTAAACGCAGCTACGCCGAAAAAGTTCTAGCTTTAGAACGGGCATTTCAAAATCTAAATGTGTAGGTTTCCTTTTATTTGTGTTATTTTTCCGTTCAAATAAATCAAGATTAGACCTCACAAACCTGGCAACTTCGTAAATATAAATGCATGGGACGGTAATATTGAAATACCATAACATACCGCACAAATTTCCAATACTGGCTGCTACTAGTATGGGTAAAGTTAGTAAAATAGTCATCAAAGTCCAAAAAAAAAAAAAAAAAACTACTTGGCTTATCTGACAAAAAAGAAACCATATTTGCATCAGCCTGTATTGGCGGCAGTGTTTAGGGTCTGTAAATATGAGAAGTAGGTATGTCGCAACGTTTGCACAATCTGGCAGTCGACAATCGTGTTTCGAAGAGTGGACTATGCAGATTGTGCAGTTCTGAATTCAATTGCATACAAATAACGTGAGTTACCAAAACCAACACTCATTAAAAATCTTCTGCAAAGAATTTTCTGAAGTTATTTTTTTTATTGACGATTGAACGCAAGTGACTGAAAGAGCGATGGATAAGAATGTTGATGGATGGAGAGGGAGAGGAAGACCAAAGAAAAGATGAATGGATTGTGTGAAGAATGATATGAAAGAGAAAGGAGTAAATGATGCCGTGACATCTGACAGGGGAGAATGGAAGAAGAAAAGTGTGGCGCCGACCCCAAGTAGAATGAGACAAGGGCAGAAAGATGATGAATAAGACGAGGAAGTTTACCACCTGAATTCAGCTAACGCTATCAAACAAACCTCTTTGCACTGCTGTGTACAGATAATAAAACAGAAAGTCTGGACTGCGATCTTGCCAACAGCTAGAAAAGTACGTATATTGCACAGACTTTCAGAATCCAGGTCAAGATGCCAATCATTGCTGGAACAATAAATCGAGCTCAAACTGACAACGGTGATTTACCAGATGTTAAATCTGAATCTGTGTGTCTTATCTCACCGATGAAATATTTCGACTCTGGTGGGTCTTGAATTATGCACTTTGCTAAATTCATGGTAATATAGGCGCGTCCACTTCAAGCAGAAGCAACCTGTAGAGGTTGTTAAGTAGTTACATAAATTAATTTATTTAAATATCATTCAGAAACTCCCAGCATGGATTTCGACGCCATCTTAGAAGACGTGGGCCAGTTTGGAAGGTATCAGAAGATGGTGATCTACCTGATCCTACTTCCGGCGGTGATTCCTTGCGGGTTCCATGCGTACGCGCAGCTTTTCATGGCTGCACATGTTGAGCACTGGTGTCGGGTGCCCGAATTGGACATCATATCGGATGTTAGTCTTGTCAAGAATTTGAGGTGAGACGAATTTTAAGTTGAACTGCTTCGCATGCTTGACCATTGAAAATTAAACAAATATGCTTTAAGTAACATGTCCAAAAAATAGACCACCATATCGGGAAGAGGGTCCAAGCTACCAAGCGTTCGAAGCGTCCTACAATTTTGCATTCTAAATAGTCAGTGTTTTTCTTTAATTACTGGCACTTTGTTAGCGTTTTCGGCCGCTTCCCAGCATAGAAATTTCAAAAGAATATGCCTTTTCCTTTGTCTAAGTACATCATTACGAACTTTTGTATAATTGTATAACAGCCTTTTAGTGTTTCTAGATCCTAGTATTTAGACAGAACTTTCATGACTCAGTACTAAGTTGTTTGAGAGAGTCAGATTTTCTTTTTTTTTGTTTTGATTTTACTTGTGTCGAGTTTTTTTAGTATCCCAATGGAGTTAAAGAATGGTCAACTGCAGTATTCTGAGTGCACCATGTACAAATTGAACTACAGCGACATCGCGAAGAACTACCAGGGCATTGAGGGTGGTCTGAGATCTCTGAAAGGCTCTTCAGCAGAGATCATACCTTGCACCAACGGCTGGACTTATGAGAAGAGCGTCTATAAGAGCACCGTGGTTACAGAGGTAGGTCTAACACCTAACAAATATGGACCGATTCTACCCATAGGTCGATTTTCAAATGTCACATGAAAATATACTTCAACACGATCTGGGAGTGGAACCAACGACCCGTTCAGCTTTACCGTGATAACTCTAGTATTGCGTCCACTAGACAGGCGAGTTCATGAGCCGCAATGATTGTTGCTGTACCTATATCGAATTGGGTGCTTAATTTACTTTTGCTGCAAAGTTAAACACTTGACCAGATACTGGATCATGCAGTACCTAACTCCAAAAAATTAGGTATTAAAACTTGTGTTTTTTTTAACAGTGGAACCTGGTTTGCAACAGCGACTTTTACCCAACCCTCGGCTTAGTCCTCTTGGCTGTTGGGGGCATCATCGGCAACTACATCTTCGGCTACCTCCAGGACACTATCGGGAGGAAACCCTCCTTCTTCATCTACCTTCTAATCGAGTGCATCTTTGGAGTAGCTACAGCCTTCTCTCAGAACTACGTGATTTGGTGCATCTATAGATTCGGTGTGGGGTTCACAGTCCCTGCTATTATGACTACACCTTATGTTTTAGGTAATTCACTTCACTTTTTTTTTAATATAACACCAATTTTAGAGTTTAATGCCTTGCATGGGGACTCATTGCTAAAGTCACGCCACCGTCTCTCTGCGACAAGATTGTGTCTTACGAACCGAAACAGCGAGCGTTCAGAGTACGTTCCAATCCCATGGCCGCTGTCTTGGCGAATAAATATAAATACTCAACCCAAAAACACTGAAGCTCGAGGACACCCCAAGAAACCCTGATAAAAAATTGAGTGTTGCCCAGGTGACTTCGAATTTATTAAATAAGACTTAAATTTATCTTCCAGCGATAGAACTGGTGGGCCCAAAAAGCCGAACACTCTGCACCATTCTATCCAACATTGCATATTCCACGGGCCTAATCCTCCTGGCTGGTATGGTCTACCTTGTGAGAGACTGGCGCCATCTAGCGTTAGCCACTACGCTTCCATTCATCTGCTTCTTCCTGTATCTATGGCCAATGCCAGAAAGCCCTCGATGGCTTCTAGCCAGAGGACAGTTCGACAAAGCTGAAGTTATTTTGAAAAATATGGCAAGGTAAGACTGATTTGGTGTGGTGGAAATCTAATTTTCGAACATGCAAACTTCCTATGACAAAGTTTTTTTTTTTTGCTTTTCACTCCGTAACAAATTATAGAATATGCTACTCCAGTTAGTCCACTCCACTAAGTAGCGAAAATTACAAAAATACTTTCCCTTTTTCAGGATAAATGGTAAATCCTTGCCAGCAAACTACATGGTGCAACTCCACCGTAAATACCAGACGGACAAACAAAAACAAGACATCGAAAAGACGAAAATGAGAAAATATGGCATCTTGGACTTGTTCAGAACACCTAATTTGAGGAAGAAAACTATCATAATCACTTTTATATGGTTTACAAACACGAGTGTTTATGTTGGTTTGTCTTATTACGCGCCTGTTTTGGGTGGAGACGAGTTCCTGAACTTTTTTTTGGCCGGGATTGTTGAGCTGCCGACATATTTGTTTCTGTGGCCGTCCATGGAGAGGCTTGGAAGGAGGTGGACCTTGTGTATGAGTATGGTGGTCGGAGGTGTTGCGTGTTTGACCACGTTTTTGGTGCAACACGGTTAGTGACCTTTTTTACCCTATACCAGAGTATATCATCATCAGTCATCAGTTTTTAGTTTGGACCTCTCGCGATGCAGTGATGCTAGACACGATTTGATGCCAAAGCAAAACTCCGCAGCCAGTCAAACTCGCCGTGAAAAGTCAATGTTTAGATTTTCGTCAATCGTCGTAAACATTGCTTTAGGTACCAATAGCCCTACCTTGTGCAACACTACTATACGACGTTCCTTTTGCATTTTAAAAGTGAGAAAAATTATAGATAACATTTTTTTTTATATTTCAGAGACCTACGTAACACTAGCATTATATTGCGTCGGCAAGATGGGCATTTCTTCCTCTTTTGTTGTGTTACCGCTAATGGCCTCGGAACTATATCCGACAGTGGTCAGAGGCCTCGGCATGAGTCTCAGCTCCGTAGTCGGCATGTTGGGCCCTATATTTATACCACTCGTCAATTATTTGGTAATGTATCAAACAAAATATAATGAGGTACCTACTTCGTTGATGACGGTACTTGGCCGTTAATATGCACATCCAGTTTTAGGAAAAGTGCCGCTTTAAAGTGCGTCGTATCTGGTATTCTCTTTTACTCAGATATCTGTGTGACAATACCTTTCTATAACTCGATGGGCAATTTAACGCCCGGGTACTGTACCTCCTTTAGCATCATTTTATATGCTCACTCTTCGTCCTCCATCATCCATTAATAAACTTTCATATTTTCAGGGCTCTGACATAATGGTACTTCCATTAATTATAATGGGCGCCTTACTGGTAGCGGGAGGAATAGCCAGCTTACTTTTGCCGGAAACCCTGAATCAACACCTTCCACAAACCTTAGAAGACGGTGAAAAAATGGGCCTTGATACCGATTTCTGTTGCAATCCACCGGTCAAAGAAACTAATAAGCAGGAGGGCATAGAAACAATCTTAGAACAGCACAATTGTAGCGCATGCAATACTTTGTGTTCCTGTCAAAGGGTTAGCGTATCCCTGGCAGATAATATTGCCGCAGTCATTGAAAAAGACAGCGAAAAAGTAGATTTTATTATTGTTACATCATAACATTGTTATAGATATTTTATTGTATTATAATGTTATTACATCGCACTTTGGTTTTCCTTTAAATATCCTTCCTATGGGATACCCAGCCCTTCCCAATCTATATTACTCATTACTATACTCTATGCCCAGCCCTTTACTAGCGCCTAGCGCCAACAATAAGGGTAGCCGTTTTGAGGGACTGCCACTTTTAACTATTTCAAAAATCTTGATTATCAGTTTTTTTTTTTATAAATAACTTTAGATTTGTTAACATAATGAAGTACTGGTACGAGGGACAAGCAAACGTAGTAAAATGGGGAGAGGCAGTGTCTAGCGAATATGTTCTTAGAACGGGCGTAAGACAGGGAGGATTAACATCACCCATTTTATTTAACCTGTACGTAAATGACCTGATAGAGGAGCTGAGCAGAGCCGGAGTCGGCTGTTCAATCAATAACGTGTCGGTAAACAATCTTAGTTACGCCGACGACATGGTTCTGCTCAGCCCCTCTGTTACGGCCTTGCAAAAGCTGATTAGGATATGTGAGGTATATGCGGATAAGCACGGCCTTAAGTATAATGTTAAAAAGAGTCAAACGATGTGTTTTCGATACGACAACAGTGCACTGCATGTGCCTGACATGTTTCTTTGTAACGCTAAACTCGAATCAGTTAAATGTTTCACTTATTTGGGCCACATACTGACCGAGAAGCTTAAAGATGATGAGGACATCGAAAGACAAAGACGTTCCCTCGCTGCTAAAAGTAATATGCTGGCAAGGCGATTTGCGAAATGCTCCAACCAAGTGAAAATAACCCTGTTTAACGCATACTGCCGGAACCTATACACATGTGCCCTATGGTACAAGTACACGCAGCGTGCTTACAATACGCTGCGAGTTCAATATAACAACGCATTCAGATGCATACTGGGGCTTCCATGGAGGTGTAGTGCGTCCGGCATGTTTGCTGAGAACAGGGTAGATGACTTTTACGCTGTCATGAGAAAGGCACGAGCCTCCTTTATGAGCCGAATACATCAGTCTGACAATGGAATATTGAAGGCCATATACGAGGTAAACTACTTCTTCGTATATGGCAATTAATATTCCAGCTATAATAACCAAATGTATCTGATTATGTAATTCTAAATGTTATTGTAATCGTAATGTATGTAATATTGTAATTTTGTAATGTATTGAAATGTAATTTTATTTTATTCTAATTCTTATCCGCTGTATTATAATTGTTGTGTATGGGTACTTCTGCCTGAAATAAATAGTAAATAAATAAAAAATAAATAAATAAATACAGTGAAAGCCATTTCACCACAGCAAGTAAGTTGCCGTTTTAGTCTTATTACTTCTATGATATAGAAAATCAATAAAGTGTATCCAAACTCAGAACCATAGACATTCAACGATTATCTTTCCTTGTGGAAAATATTGAATAAAATCAGCTGTCATAAATGTCAGAAATCTTATATCAATGTGCGGCTTTTGTATTATGAAATAAACATTATTTGATGAAATAAACTCTATTTAAATAATTATACAATTATGGCTTTATCGTTTTTACGTAGTAGTGTAATAGCGCGCAATGTTAAGCGTCAACTTTATCAAAATAAACGCAATGCTGGATACGTTGTTCTGTAAGTAATTTGGATTTTATTTCACCATAATATCTGTGTACAGAATTATCGTGTGGTTGTTAAATTAAAATATTTTGAAATATGGAATCTGCACATTCTACTTCTGTATGGGAACGTTTATATGAATAAGAAGAAGTGTTGAATTTATAACAATAGAACACACACTCAGACCCCTTTCAGCCTCGAGTAGGTACAGATTTTTTTTTTATTTACGTAACATTTAAATCCAGAGCATGGATAGATAAGCACACTTTATCACATTATTAGAAATACACTGGCCTAAAATTATTATAACCAAAAACTCCTGGTCAACAGTCTCAATCCGTTTGAGTGTCCCACACCCACTGACCATAAAGTAGGCTAAGAAATCCAGAAGTGATTCCTAATAGAAAAATAATAAAAATATATATATTTTATTTACAGTATTCCAGAAATAGGCGAAGATGCAGAAAATACTTTACTGTCAGATAATGGACTACCAGAGTTCAATGACATCTCTATCGAAAAATGTATAGCAACTATCAGTAAGCAAAGTCTAGAGTACGAAAATGGTGTCAGACAGGTTGAAGTTGCCTCAGAGGACTGTAAAAATGCCTTCACTGAAGTATTTAAGCCTTTGGAAAAGCTAGACTCACAGCTAGAACTCACATGGGGTATGGCAAAGACACTGTACCTTGGAAACAGTTCACTTATGCCCACAAAGTCATACATCCAAATACATGAGAGGGCACACAAAGCACGGTCCGCTAAATTCAACAGTGTACCTATTTTCCAAGCAGCCGTCACAGAAAAGAACCGCCTTAAAAAACTAACTGATGAAGAACAGAGGCTTCTTGACAAATACATTCTAGAAGGAAAACTAAACGGTCTGGATGTAAAGGGTATCAAAAGAGAAAGACTAAATAATATCCTGTCAGGTTTACAGAAAGAAAGGCAGATGTTCAGAGACAAAGTCAACATAGCAAACAAAGTTTTCCAAAGTACCATCCAAGACCCCAGTGTTATGAGAGAATTCCCAGAAGGGCTACTGTACTCTATGTCAATGGGTTCTGACCCCACTAAAGGGCCCTGGAAACTAACTTTGCAGCCGCACATCTATGAACCATTTATGCAGTACTGTTCTGACAGAGAGCTACGTTGGAACACCTGGCAGGCACATGTACAGAGATGTTCCAACTATGTCAATAAAGAAATTGAAACTGCAACAAATCTAGAGAATATTAGGAGTTTACGAAGAGAGCAAGCAGCTATAGTAGGCTATGAAACTTATGGAGATATGAGCATGGAAACTAAGATGGCTGGCTCTGTTGACAATGTAAACCATGTCCTAGACAGCTTGCTAGACAGTGCCAGATCAATGCAAGATGCAGAAATTGAGTTGCTACAAAGATTTGCACAGGAGAGAGGCTTTGATGTCAAATTAGAACACTGGGACATACCTTATTGGCAAAGAAAACAAAAATGGTCCCTCTATGGTTTTGATGAAGAAAAAATTCGTGAATATTTCCCCCTACCAAAAGTTATCACCAGTCTCTTCAATTTGTGCAACCAATTGTTTAATATACAGATAGTGGAGCGAACAGGTCCTCATACTTGGCACAAGGATGTTAAATTCTATGATGTGTTTGATGAATCTGGTGGAGATCCTATAGCTAACTTTTACCTTGATCCATATGCACGTCAGGACCAAAAAATCCGCATTTACGATGATGCAGGATGGCATATTGCAATCAGAAACAAGTGCACATCCACTGCTACCACTCCACTGTCTGCATTAATATTTAATTTCCAAGCTCCAACTGAAGACAAACCATCCTTACTGTCCTTCAATGAGGTCAGTATACTGTTCCAAAGATTTGGTCACTCACTTCGTCATTTACTGACCAAAGCCAACTACTCTGAGGTAGCTGGACTCTCTAATGTAGAATGGGATGCAGCCGAGGTTTGTGGCCAAGTGATGACTCACTGGCTGTATGATCCAAACACCATCAGATCAGTGAGTGGCCATTGTGAAACAGATGAGCCTATACCAGAAGAAATTGTGAAGAACCTCCAAAACATCAGAGGTCACATGTCAGGATACAACTTGTGCAAAGAACTCTACCTATCCAAACTTGACCTGGAACTGCATACGAAAAAAGCGTTCTGGAGAGATATTGTGAGAGAAATGTGGCCAAAATACCATGCATTGCCTTTTGACAAGTATGATTCCCATCCCCTTTCATTTACCAAGATTTTCTCTGAGGAATGGGGCAGTGCATACTATTGTCGTTTGTGGTCTAGAATGATAGCTGCTGATATCTACAGTGCATTTGAAGAAGCCAGGAAAGCTGACGACCAGGATATTCTTGAAGTGGGGAAGAGGTATAGAGACACATTCTTGGCAGTGGGAGGTAGCTGCCACCCTAGTGAGGTGTTCAGGAGGTTCAGAGGAAGAGACCCCTCACCCCATGCTCTCCTTAAGAGTCTTGGTCTGCCCAAAAAAGCAACTCTTGAATTAGAGTAGAAATATGCATTTAATTAATGTATTATAATTTTATTCCCGATATTATAATGTTTCTGTTGTAAAATGTTGTTTTTCTTAAGCGTTTACAAGCTTTTAACAACATGTTTCCCTAGTCAGAATCAGGATTTTGTTCCCAAGCTTTTTCCATGTCGTAGATATCTTTCTTGATTGTTTCGTCATCAGGCAGAAGTTTGCCGGCCGCTTTCATTTCGTCGATAGCTTTGTTGAGGTACCCTACGCGGGCAAGAGCGGCTGCGCGGCGGGCGATGCACTTTGCACGACTGCGCCTGTTGCTTTCACATGCTGGCTTCATGAGGTCCAGTGCGGTGGAGCAGTCATTCATCTGTAACACCATACCATAAAAAAACGACCAGTAAAATAGAGTTGATTTCATACCTTCCGGAACTTTGGCAGGTGTTCGCCACCAAATTGGACTTTATACATAGGTGCCGCTGGTGGTGCTGTATAGGTGTGTTTATCAGTAAAAAGCAAGTTTATCTTCCTCTGTAGCCTGCCCTATCTGAACCACTGGGTGGGTATCAGAATCTATATTGTTGTTTATAAAAAAGTGATATCCAATCTCTCGTTTGACCAGCACAAACAACAAGAGAAGAGCTCACGCAGTTGTAAATTGTGAAGGAATGTTTACCGTAGGTTTCCCGAACCTCTGTAACCTCAATACTTACGCATTTATTAAAATTGCCAAGTGCGAAATGCGTGGCGGATCTGTTCGCATACAGGCTCGGCAGTTTGTCAGACAAAGAGATGCCGTGGGTATAAGCACTGATGGCTCCGAGGAAGTTCCCGGTTTTGAAGAACTCGTCACCCTTCTCCTTGCACCACTGAGGATCCTGCTCCTCCGGCCGAAGATCCTCATGCATGAAACCTACAAATTATTTAGTAACTGTAAGGGCTTTTTAAATAAGGAGATGGCGGAAGAGCTGGACTTTTTTTAAAGGATTGGAAGGAGAGAAAACTCTGCCCTGAAATGGGACAACATAGGCTTATAATAATAATAAGGGCTTCTAATATCTGAGATATGTAGGTATTAGGTTGTTAGCTACACTAATGAATGGCAATATCCGGAATTGCTCTTTGTTATTTGGTCGTTTATCGCAGACATTCAATCAGTTAGCTAGTTTTTCGACACCGTACCACGGAGGAATGGCACCATTCGTTGATCCTGTTGGAAAGTGGAATCCAGAACTACCTAAGTACTTACGAGTGCGACATGGATTCTTTACAAAAATATTTTCAACGATTGTTTTCGTCGAAGACGGTCTTCTGAAGACCTAAAGCGCGCCCTAATCGCTTGCTTACCAGTCGCCCGTCGTGCCTGTGTAACGTTCCTTAACCAAGCCTGTTCTTCAGCAGCCGTAGACTCCCTACTGGGTGTGGGAAGCGTTCGAGGCGTGTGCGAGATCTCTAAGTTCATTGTCTCTCTCAACTTTGGCAACACCCTCTTGGCCTGCTCCTTTTTCTTCTTCTCCACATATTCTGACTTCACCGGAGTCTTGGTTGGTTTTCTTGGAGGTCTCTGCACTGGCTTTACGGGTTTTGCTTGAGTTACTTCTTGTTTCGCTTTCTCTTGTATCTTTTCGTCTTCTTCGCTTTTTTCGTCGTCTGATGGAGGTAGTTCAACTATTTCTACGCCTCTCCTTTCTTGTGGTGGAGGCGATGTGTATTCTTTATAATTATTTGTAATAGCTGGTATCTGGCTTTTTTCCTTGACATCAACTTTGCCGACTCTCCAATCTTCTAACTGATCCATTGCCTTCTTTCTTTCTGAATCCCGCCGGGAGTCCATCAAGTTGTGCTGCTGATTGTCTATTTCCATCGCCTGTTGGACAGCATACCTGTCTAATTGACTCTTTTTTATTTTTTTATCCTCCGACTCCTGCTTCGCTTCTTCCTGGCATTTCTCCAGAACTTCCTGCTTAATCTTCATCTTCTCTTCTTTTGTTAACTCTTTTTCTAAACAATCCCAAGTAATTTCTTCATTCTTCTTTAGATCTAAAACAATTAAATCGTCTTTCACTAAGCATTTGCTTTTCTTTATATCGACGTCATGTAGTAGAAATACTTCAAACAAGAATGGACTAAAGTGCGCCTTGATATATTTGTCGGTAGGAAAGAGATCAACTTTTTCACGGCGGACAGGGTTTAGAGGTACTCTTATGTGGACAGTGTTATTGGATTGAGACCAAGTGTAATCTTTTACTATAATAGGCATTTTGTTAAGTATAAGCACAAGGAAAATGTTGATACAGGGCGCTCCACAATAACAACTCTGGTCACTATGGCAATTGATAAAATCTTGAATTTGGCGCTCAATTCGTTCCGATCTACGTTAAATAAGAGACTAAGCGATTTTTTTTTGCGTGTGGCAGCTCGGATGTTTATTTAACTCTCCCTACGACTAAACATGACCTCGTTTCCTACAGTTAAAGCAGCAAACGTGTTTATTATGTCTATTTGTGCTTCATTAAACAAAATCATAGGTAAATAAAGGACTTGTCTGCGACTGCGCTACTGTACAAATGCGCAGTAGCGCAGTCGCAGCCAGGTCCTTGTGTTTGTGTGTGATATTTGAAATCAATTATCACACACAAACACATAGAAGCTTATTTTTTTTATTTATTTATTTATTTAATCGAAAATGGTACAGAGTTTTATTTTAATTTAACACCTGCCAAACTGCAAAGCAAATTGTTATTCGTTATCATCAGTTAAATAATTTAATGTTGGTACTAACATTGATAAGTGAGTGGAAAAGTAAACAACATACCTACAGATTGTATTCAGTCTCGTCCGAGCATCTATCTAGTCACAAGACCAGACAGTTTTCTCCTGAATATGACTTCCAAAGTGCAAACCGGTAAGTCATTTTTTTTATTATTTAGTAAATAGGTGACTCATTCATCAAATATCTGGTGATATTTGAACACTTAACTAACCCATTTTCCTTCTTCCTGTTAGTAATGTAAATATTTCTAAATATCCTCTGCGAACACCTAATTGGAGGAATTCGACTCGAGATATTGAATTTTCCAAGATTATAGAGATAAGATATTATTTATTTATTTATTATATGTATAAACAAAACATCACGCCTGTTATGCAGGTTTAGGCAGACGTGTACACAGATATAACTTATTATAACGTTATTTATATCACAACCATATTTCGCCAGTTACGTTTAAACCCCATGTAATAGGGGGCGAGCCTATTGCCATCAACCGGGCATAAATCCTAAACTAAATTCAACCTTGTATAACTGTAGGTATGCTTTTCCAAAAATTGTCCATTTAGGACATTGATACTTACTAAATTAAATAATTACCTTTCAGTGCTTGGAGACGTACAGCCTTCAGAGCTAGGCCGAACTTTAACCCATGAACACTTGGGCATGAACTTTGAGCATTTCTACAGACAACCGCCCACAGCACTGGCTGATAAGTTCACCTCTGAGCTGGAACTGCAAACGATTGGCTATGTGAGACAGTACCCTTACAGCTCGAGGTACAACTTGAAACTGGATGACTATCATGCGCAACAAGCGGTCATTTACGATGTCGTCGAGTATAAAAAAGCTGGCGGAGGTAAGCTTTTTTTATTGTATAGTAAATTGGCCAGCGTTACATCTGGTGGAACCTTGTTGTTTAAAGCATCCCACGGGGAACTGCGACAAGACTTACGGAGCGACGGAGCTCACGCGAATGAAATGTTCCTCTGCAGTTCACTGCCCGCCGCCTATGGGCATCTAGGAACAAAAACGATTTATCGAAGACGATACCAGGGTATCCACCCCCGGATCGCTTAGCGGAATGCTTTAGTGGACACTTTACAGCGAGTACTAGAAAGGTGTGGTCATATTTAGGGGTGTGGTATGGTATCATTATCTGTCTAGCCTTTTCCCAACTAGGCAGGTTGGGGTCAGCTTCCAGTCTAACCGGATGCAGCTGAATACCAGTATTTTACGTGGAGCGACTGCATATCTGACCTCCACAACCCAGTGGAGTAGATATTACTGAATAACTATCTTTAAGGGACCAACATCGTAATCGTCTTCAATACCTACCCGACCCACTGCTAATAGTCTTCTAATCCATAATTGGTTGTAACTTTGTAGCCTTGCCAATTAGGTATTATGTTTCGTTTATGCAGGTGCAGGTGGTAAAAAAAACCGGCTAAGTGCGAGTCGGACTCGCGCACGAAGGATTGTATTTATATGTACCTACCATTATTTATAAAAACGAGCAAAAAATACTTTTTTGTATGGGAGCCCTCTTAAATATTTATTTTATTCTGTTTTTAGTATTTGTTGTTATAGAACAGAAATACATAAGCTGTAGAAATTTAAACTGGCTAACTATCACGGTTCATGAGATACAGCCTGGTGACAGACGGACGGACGGACCGACAGCGAAGTCTCAATAATAGGGTCCCGTTTAAATTGACCCTTTGGGTACGGAACCCTAAAAACTGTAAGCTTAGAATACATTTCTGAATAAATAAATTAGAACACCGTGACATGATATCCAATTCACTCGCTCTAAAAAAATAGGTACCACTATTTTAATTTATTATTCATCTCTCCACCAGGTACCATAGTAGAGAACACTACAGAAGGCATAAACCGTCACCTGTCCTTCTACCAGAACGTGTCTCAAGCGAGCAACGTCCACATCGTGGCCGGTACGGGACATTACATCGCTGACTTGCAGAGCGGGGACACTCTGAGACAGTCTACTGAAGACGTGTACAATCATATGCTGGAAGAGCTAACGAAGGGCTGTGTTAAACACCCCGACATAAAGGCTGGCTTCATGGGAGAGATCGCCAGTGTATGGCCGATAAGAGGTCAGTAAACTGTACCTGGTGAATTTGTTATGGCCGTTGGGCAGCCTTCAGTTATCTCTCTCACCCAAATATGTGTGTTTCTTTCAGCTCAGTGATTCAGAACCATGTAGGTACTTAAAGGCGCTCCCTCACCGTAGCATTCGCTGGTAATGTATAAAAATCCAAGAATCGATTTTGAACATTACGTTACAAGTCGCTGTTACAAGTTGCATCATCTGGTTGTGCACTGTAACAATATAATTTGTAACATGGTTTCTGTACAAACTGAAACTTGGATTGCTAATTTATAGCCGAATGCTCTCTCACCGTGACCCTTTTTTGTAATGCTAATGGTAATGCTCAAAATCAATTCTTGAATTTGTTACATTGCAGGTGATGGTTTCGGTGAGAGGGAGCGCTTTAAGATACTTATTTTTGCTAATAATACTCGTATTATTATTTTAAACTTGTAGTGGATAAATAGGGGTCGGCTAATCTTAGTTATGTAGAGATAATTATTTTCTTTCCTACAGATTTTGAACGTAAAGTAATCCAAGCGGCAGGGGAGTTACAGCCGCAAGTCGGTTGCGGGGTGAGCTTCCACCCCCACAGAACAAAGGAAGCTCCCTTCGAAATCATCCGCCTTTATCTGGAAGCCGGGGGGTCCGCTGACAAAGTCGTCATGTCGCATTTAGATCGTAAGTAACTTTGACTTTATACCAACCGTTGTTAGAAGGAACATGCAGTGTTACCTTATTCGTTCAAAACTGTGTTCAACAGACTTGTGATCCCGCAACCTGGATTAATACGTAGTAAATAGGTGTACCCGTTTACCCATGTAGTACCTAGTAGTAAGGTGACTAAAACAAAAGAGAGCGGCGTTTGGCCGTCGGCTAGAGAACACTTATGATTTCGTTCCCGAGCTGAGTATAGACAGCCTAAAGTACCTAATGGTTTTGTCCACAAAGGTCCTTTTCTTTCGCTCAAGCATATAAGCTGAGCATAACTACGTATTTTTTTTAAGTTATTTATGTCAAACCGATTCTTTACTTCAGCGACCGGTAAAAAGTAGGTATAGGGGTCTTTTATCGGGATAGTTTTTAGGTTTACGTGAATAATTCCAGAGTAAAGGGTATTTTAGGGTTTAGGGTTAATCAGCATATTAACTATTACGCACAACATTAAAATGGTTAACCAGTATAATGTATCAATCATATGGGGTAAGGTTTAACCGGTCAGCTGTTTAATCCGATTATTCGGTCCCTGCTTTATTTAGCCTGATTTACTTATCATAAGTAAAACGTATAATAATGTATGTACCTACCGGTAGGTATTCTACGTGTACGCTTCTGCTTATCCGTCCTGGGATACCGGCGAAGTTAATGCAATATATCTAATCTTTTCAGGCACATTGGTAGAAGATGACATTCTATTAGAATTCGCAGAGTTAGGCACCTATTGCCAATTCGACTTATTCGGTACAGAAGTGTCGTATTACCAACTGGAAGTAACTACGGATATGCTCAGTGATGCGCAGAGGATTCAGAAAATCTCCTTACTGGCTGACGAGGGCCGAGAGGATAAGATACTCATGTCGCATGATATTCATACGAAACATCGATTGGTGAGTTTTAATAAATTATTATACTAAGGTGTAGGTACTTGTTGGACGTTTGTCTTAGTATGAATAGTATGGAAAAATATATGTGGTGAGTAGAGATAAATACAAATGCCGTTGGTTCGAATGGGAAAAGAAGACCAAAAAAAAATAGGAAGGTTTATGTGAGGAAATAAATGATAGAACGGGGGTTAAAAAGGAGGGACAAGGGAGCATATTAGACATAACGTGATACGCCGACCCCAAGTAACGTGGAACAAAGGCAGAAAGATGATGATCTTGTAGAAATAGGTAGATGGACCTTTTTTGTAGCAGCAGCTTAGGGCCTTGGGTGACTTCTGCGGCTGCGATAGCCCGCTTACGCAATACACAGGTCCTTTTTTGCACCGAATAACAAACCCCTGTTTTGTGAATAAGACTTACCGACGCGGAATAAGCTTGAGCCGATCATGTCGCATTTAGTTCGCCGTGATGTCAAGCCGCGTCGCCCAAATCAAAACGGGACAAACGACGTATTTTCCGCTTTTATTTCATGAAAAAAAACAGAAACATTTAATATTTATACACTAGAGAACTTTATGTAAGATTTCTATTCATCATCATCATCAGCCTATAATGTTCCAACTGCTGGGACATAGGCCTCCTCTAAATGAGAGGGGGTGGGCATAATCTTCATCGTATCAACCCAGAATCACCCACAGCTGGATATAGGCCTCATAAGGCCTCCCCTTGTTTCTTCCACACTTCCTGCGCGACCCTTATCCAGGTGTTACCCAAGACTTTGAAGATGTCGTCGACCTAACGAGCTTTAGGACGGCCCTAGTGGCCTAACTTTGGCCACCACTCGGTCAAAGCCTTGCTCCATCGGCTATCTCCGCGTCTAGACAGATGTTGTATTGCCCAGGTCCACTTGAGGCACAGGCCTGTAGACGGTGAGTAATGGGCTAGCTCACCGTCCGTCCGTCTCATGACGACAGGCCGTGTCGACGGCGCGTTCGTGTTCCGCGCGTGCCTCAAGGAGATGTCAAAAAATCGGAAGCGGTCCGATGCCTGCCAGGGCTGCGGGACTGTTCGAAAGAGATACCGTGGCCCTGGAACACAAAGGGCTAAGAAGGAACATGGATGGGTTTTAGTCAGTACAAGTCTGACACTCCGTTCCGCTCCGCCCAGAGCGGGAGGAGTCATTTGATGATTTCCTATCCGAAAAAAAAAAAAGGGGCCAGGAAGAAGGATAGCAGGTTACGCCTAGCATGGGTCGCTCCATGGACCTTTATGCCACTCGTACTCGGTGGACAGTCTTTTGTTTATTAAAGTAAAATCTTTCTGTTCGACTGAAATTCTCTCTGAACTTCTGGAGAAACCTATGCCCAGCTGGACGTCTTTCTACTAAATGATGGGGATGAACATTCTTTCCTGTTGTTTTCAGACCAGTTTTGGTGGCCATGGCTACGCACACATAATTAACAACGTGCTCCCGAAGATGAGATCCAAAGGTTTCACGCAGCAACAAATAGACAATATTACTATCGGAAACCCGGCGCGATGGCTGGCGATTGAAAACAAGTCTTCATAATGTTTAATCGATGACTAGCTGACCCGTTCAACTTACTCTGCGTCACATTTTCCCCGATTTTGCAACATTGATGCTCCGCTGCTATTGGCCGTAGGGTGATGTTAGTACCCTATAGCCTTTCTCGATAAATGAGCTATCCTATCCAACAACCAAACAAACACACTCTTTAGCTTTTTAAATGAGTAAAGATGAAAGTTGTCACGAATACTAACCGACAACTAAACGAATGTTTAATATAATGGCACTGTTGGAATTAAATATAAATGTTTTGTGTCGGGCTTTGAAATCCGACAGAGCACACTATGTTGCCTAATTTTAGTGACAACGGGCATTACTTTTATTTTGTTACTGTATTATTGTAAATCTAAGCTTATTTTAGAGCATATGAAAGTCAAGATTATATTATTTATTACCTATAAGGTAATAGGTACTTTAACGAACCCTGAGCAACTAAAGTACTATTGCTCGAGAATTATTAATAGTGTGGCAAATCGAGTATCCGAAAAAGACTGGTCTAAATTTCTAAACGATGCGACCCAAAGGGCGCGTGTTTGTAACAAAATATTAAAACTCTTCGTCTATGATCTGTAGCTACACCATCTTTATAAACTTTTCTGTGCAACCAATAATTGCTTCGCCATCAAGAGAAAACCTGTGTAAATATAACTCCGTTTATTCTATTAAATAATTCATGTCTACGATTCAACATTTCATTGAAGAAGACAAAGACCGTCAGCAGAAATGGCTGATGACGAAACGTCGAGCGTGTCGTCTCCAAGCTGAACTTATAAGCTTAACTAATAAAACAAATTTAAATTAAAAATACGTTATTTTATTTACAAATACATTACTTTCGTTCCTGCAAAAAATATTTTTTATAATTTTCTTATGAGTATAATGTGGACATTTCAATGAAGAATGTTCATGTTTTATATTTATATTTCCCAAGTTGTGCCATTCTCTTCAACTATTTATATCAAGACTATCTTATCAAGAGCAAATATTAGATAGAATACTTGATCGTTTCATAAACATGTACCTAACTGGAAATCCTGAGCGCGCGTCATTACACTTTTAATCTCATCGAAATAAGGTCTAAATTGCCATAGTTGACGCGCGCTAGTGAAATGCAGCAATTATACTAAGATAGTTGGTATAAATAAGTTTGTCATATACAAGGGGTTGTTTTGCATCCTCGTCTAAATTCAAGAGGATGTCACAAAATACATAAATAATCAATTAAAATTACGGTAAGTACCTAGTTAATTATTAATAAAAGCTGATTTTTTTAGTTGTTTATGTTTGGCAGTATTTCAGAATAAAATGGTTAGGGAATAAGAAGTTATCGAATAAACGTTTGAGATTGTTTGCATGTATGAAAGCGCGGTTATAAGGAGAGAATCAGACGAGCCACGTTTAAAACATTGGTGGTTCAAACTTACCGATTTAAAAAAATAACCTATTTTATTATTGATTAGGGACGAAAATCATTAGCATAGTTACCTCCTTGAATTTGACGAGGAGGCAAAACGACACCAAGTATTTGTCAGCTTTTCTTCTTGATAAATTGACAACATCTTGTGAAATTAGCTATCAGAGGCGGAGGGTACAACAACAAAAACCTGCTGTTCCTTACATTTTGTATGGGTCAGCAATTTTTTTTTTATTAATTGTATAAGAGGTTTGTATCTTGCTGTCCCTAACGCCATATAAATTACGAAAAGTATACTGTATGTCTGTATTTTCTTGTTACATGAGACCAAACATTGGCACTACATGAAACTCTTTAAAAAAAAACTAATTTGAATCCTAGTCTTCTAAATCGAGGTTTTGAAGTTCTTCGTCTAAGTCTTCATCAAGGAACAGGTTTTCATTGATAGGGACAGCGGCGGCGGCTTCGTCGGAGGGAGAGGCGTCGCTGGAGCCCTGGGCCTCCGGTCCGTCGCCGTTGCCGTTCTCCAGGCCTTGGTTGAGCTGCTGCAATCGGTCATCCTGCGCTTTGGTGCCCGTGTCGTCCGCCTGGGAACAAGCATTGATATATTGTTACTTTCGGTAACCGAGTGCAGAAACTAAAGACCGATCAATCGGATTTAAAGGTTAGACCTATAACCCATATTTTTGATTAACCATCATACAGGTTAACCATTTAAATACTGCTGATAAACCAGGATGAAAAAGCACAATGCGGGCTCACTCAGTCACTTTCTGGCAAATTTTATATGTACAAAAATTTGCTATGAGCGTTGACCGGTTATAAAAGGCTGATTAACAATACAATACGGGTTAACTTTTACCCGGCTAAATCCTCGATACGGGTAACCTTTTCGGTGCGCGCTTTTAGCAGTTCAGAGAAACAGAGAAGGCACTCCAAAAATTTGAAAGCCTTACCGCCGGTTACGGTACTGTGTGGCCTATGACCAGTAGTGGACTGCGTCAGGCTAAGATGATTGAATGGCAGCAAGATCATGTTTGTTCTTCGCGCAACTTTTTCGACGATTTCAAGCAGAAAGAGTCCAACGCGTGAGTTTTAAGGAGAGACAGTTTTAGGCCGGAGATCGACATAGACTACTCTTTATCCTTGAAAAGTTTCTGTAGTCACCGCATTCTTCTGCCCTATTTTGGGGTTAGTGCAGCATGTCATCTTCTTCCATATTGACCTCTTTTCTAGACATATATGTAGATTCCTCCTCGTACTTCCATCAATAAAAGGCAATAATAAAAAAAACAGTCTTACCTCTGAAGCTTCCATGCCAATAAGATCGAACTGCACCTCCCTATACTCCGTATTATCTTGGTCCTCATCATCACCGTAGGTCGCAAGGTCCACGGCCTCGTCATCTTCATCATCAGCGTCGGCTGCCAGCGCCGGGTCGAAGGAGAACATCTCTCGGCCGGACAGACCGACGGCGCGGCCGGCCTTGAAGTCGTTGCGACGTTGGTCTTCGGCCTTTGTGAGTGCTTCCTGTGTGTATGCAAGTTTTGTTTGTTTTAGTTAAATGTTTTCTTCTTCTTTATTGCACACAAAATTAAAGAAATACACTATACAAATTCTCACTAGTGACCAACGAGGAATGTATAGGAACCAAGTTGTCAGAAACAGCTATAGACACTTTGCTGGTTGAATTGCTTAACTTAGAATTGGGTTTTCTTACAGCAAACCTGTCTTCGATTGCGAGAATTGCAAAAGAGAAAATAAACTTATGTGGATCGTCAAATTTTCAATGTTAGATTATGTTTAATGAGATTTCTAAGCGCATAGAATCAGCAACATAGATTGTTGTCAGTTTGTGCAACATTTCAGAATCTTCAGGAAAAGCTTGTGAAAAAATCACTAGCAATAAATTATTATTTGCTTATAATAAACTATGGAAGAGCAGGAATATTATTAAGACTATAAGAAGTTATACTTCTGATTGGGCGCAAATTCAAAGTCACTCTTAGCGACTCTGTCATACTCTTAGTGAGTAAGATACAAAGACGAGACGAAACAGCATAAACATACACATTTTAAAATTCATGCTAAAATGGACTTTTTTGATAGATCAAAGCATACAACGAGTGTCACACCAATTGAATCCACATTCACAAACCTGTTTATCCTTAATCTTCTTCTTCTTCCATGCGAGGAAGGTTTCCAGCGTGATCTTAGTCTGGTTAGGTCCAAGTGCTGCCCTCTCTCTCTCAATAAGATCAACCAAAGAGATCTCATTCTTCTTCTCCTCCATCTTCTTCTTGTCTCTCTTGAGGACGAAGCCTGCTGGTAGCGCATGCCTGTATATACATTTGCCACCGGAAGGACACTCCCAGAACCAACCATATTTCGATCTTTCTACAGCTTCCAGGAAATGTTTACAGATCTGTAATTTGTGAAAAATTGGGTAGTTAGATCTTTGTAATTTTGTCATGTAGCGTCATCTTGAAGGGACTTAGGTATTTTTATGCCATCATTATTTATTTTATGTTGCATATTGGAATCACATTACCCAGTAACTACGTTTTGGAGGTAAGATAAGACAGTTGCTCCATGAAAAAAAAAATTGCGGCATCCGTTTCCGACGGTCCCTCCGTTCAAGTATTACGTAAGCACCAATGAGGGGGGGGGGGGCTTTGCTTATTTTTTTATGGGCGGTGGGGGATCTAGGTGGTGATTACGTTGGCAGTTATTATTCACTTTTTTTACACATGGCAACCCACACATTTTCTATGCTTGAAAACGAAATGCATTTTCGGGGATTCCTAAAATAATGACTACGTTTAGGTACTGGCTTAGAACTGAGTAGGGGAATTACCGCGCGCTATTCACTTGCCTGCCACTGCTGCAGTGCTGCTCATGAATCAATCAATTGTACCAATGTTTACGTAAGCATGGGGGGGAGGGGTAAGAGCTTTGTTTACTTTTGCTGACGAGGGGGAGGGGTGGGTTTATAATTGCAAAAAATAAATGCCTACGTAATACTTGAACGGCCCCTTATACAGGAAGCCGACTTTAACATAGTTTGGGGAAAAGGCTAGGCTGATGATATGCCACTGGCGTGATGAAATGAGTTGCTGGGGAAAAGTGATAATAGTAGTTTGTTGCACCACTTCTACTCAGCTAAAACACTAAGAAGTGAGAACGGACAGCATTTTGGAGGACTGTCTTAATTGATATATTTGTATAAAAAGCACTGATACTTGTTCTATTTGTATCTAATATATAAAATTCTCGTGTCGCGGTGTTTGTTACCAAACTCCTCCGAAACGGCTAGACCGAATTGTATGAAATTTTGTGTGCATATTGGGTAGGTCTGAGAATTGGCCAACATCTATTTTTCATACCCCTAAAACCCCAATTTCCACGCGAACGAAGTCGCGGGCAGCATCTAGTATTTATATAACTTTTGAAATTTAAACCAGAAAATAAATAAAGAACAGCTATGAAGGAGCAAAGTGCAATGATATACATATATCTGTCGATTTATATTATAATGAGAACTTACAATATCAGTAGTAGGCCTCTGCTTATCACCTTCTCCATGCTTCTTCTCCACGACTTCCTTCAGCTTAGCTTCGTCCCAATTATCCATATTGTCCTCATCGTCTCGCATGTCCACATACAGGGAACGTTTCTCAGCCTGAAATTTGTTATTTAAAATAAATTTTGATTTGAGAGAATTTTAAGATCTAGTCTGTCTCTTTCATCAGCATTTTTTAGAAATATAAAAATAACATGGTTATTGTACAGTTCTTAGTCCATAACTTTGCTCCACACTAGGATTTTTTTCTGTACCGTGGGTGCATTTACAAACATTTAAACTCATATACAAAAGAATCAGACCCCGAATGATTAACTGTAGGACATACAAATATTTGTTCTGTACAACGACAGATCGGCATAAACTGGTTTTGCATAGCTTTACTGGTTCTTGTGCATCATCATCATCATCATTAGCCTATTATATCATCATCATTAGCAGTGGGAACACTGCTGGGACACAGGCCTCCTCTCTATGAGAGGGAGTGGGCTGTAATCCACCACGCAGGCCCAGTGCGGGTTGGTAGATGTCACATGTCTTCGAATTTTTAGTTCTAGGACATGCCGGTTTCCTCACGATGTTTTCCTTCACCGTTTTTGAGGGCAGCTGTGATGAAATAAATTACACAAAGTAATGCGCCTGCCTGGGTTCGAACCCACGGCTTACTGCTCGTAAGTCGGGGCTGCCACCACTGGGCCACCGCTGCTCTTGTGCATACAGTAACAAAATATAAAACAAACCTTTCTTTCAATAGTCAAGTCATGGGAGAATTTGCACCTATCTCCCTTTGTACATTGGCCTTGCTTGAAGAAAGCACATACCACTGATTTAGGGTCAGTACCTGAATAAAAAAAGAAAATAAATTGTATTTTCATGTACTTACTTATGCAATGACCACAAACATGTTTGTTTTTTTTTTATTTTGCTCACTCATTTTTCTGTATCGTGTGTGTATTTACAATCATTTAAACTCACAAACAGCCAGACAAACATTGTTCCATATGGGAATCGAACCTGCAACAAGCAGCATAGCAGCTAATCACTCAGCCACTGAATGCCCACAGTGCTGTCACTTAAATTACTCCATGTATGGCTGATTGTTACTCAAAATATAGCAGAATAAAGGATATTGACAAAAATCAACTGTTTCATACAAAAGTTTAATTAATGTATGGACACGGACAGTCACAACGACAAGAAATCTTTAAAAAAAACTTTTTTAACAAGTCTCAAATAAAAATCATTCTTTGGAGTCTAGAATTTAGAATCCTGTGTGTTGTATGTTTGCATCTGGCATATTTGATGACGTGGACATTGATAGTTTTCGCCACTCTGTATTTGCGCCAGCCCCAGCACGATTTTTTGAATGTTGGCTGATAGGTGGCACTCTCTGATCTTGAGGCAGTGGATATGAACAAATTCACGGACAAGTAGACATTCCTCAGGATCGGCGTGCCTCACGCAGCTTAGAATAAATGTTACTAACACAAGTTTATAAGTTTACATTGTTACTAACAAATATGGAAGTGATTCTGAAATAAATGTTTATTTATTTAAAACTTTGTGTCACAGTCCCTGACACCATGTTAAGTCCAGCTTTGTGCTGATCAACATACCTTTCTCAACCTTCTGTGTCTGCACAGGCCTGAACAGCGCTGCTAATTCCTTCTGCTGCTGCAATTTGAGCTCCTTTTCTTTTTTCTTGTCTTCCATAGGCTTAGCTGGATGGATACCGCCACTTTTAACCTGTTTCTCAACTTGCTGGATGAACTTCTGCTGCTTGGCACCCTTCTTATTTTTAAGGCCAAAGGTCTTGTCCTTTTGGAGGGAGAATCATTGATTAGTATTGTCTAAGTAAGTACGTAAGGTCAAATAGTGTGTGTTTTTGTAGTTTGTGGAGCAATTGCTCTCATTTCTAGTCTTTGCTGTATTAGTATCTCAAAAGCAAAAGTGAAAGCACATTAAGCCGTTGGTCCCGGTTGTCATTTGCAGATCTTTGACAGTTGTTACGAGTAGTCAGAAGCCAAAATCTGATATTCAGTCTTACCAAGGGGTATCATATTATCCCGTTTCTGGGTTGTGGAGGTCAGATAAGCAGTCGCTTCATGTAAAATACTAGTACTCAGCTGCATCCGGTTAGACTGAAAGCCGACCCCAAGATAGTTTGGGAAAAGGCTAGGCAGATGATGTTGTATGTATTACTGTCTCAAATCCTTGCAAAAGATTTTTGATATCATGCAAAGGCTATTTAGAATTCTATAATATTACAGTATAAATTACTGTGCCCTACAATACTTTAATGGAATCACCAGTGCCAAGAGTGAAATCAAAACGGAATATTTTTCAGTCTCTGCGAATATGAAAACTTCATGATTATGATAGAAATGGTTTATAGAAATCACCTCAATGACTTTATCCTTTTTCTTCGCCTCTGTCTTTTTGCTAGCACCGCCAGCAGCGGCTGGTGCTTTCTTCGGCGGCATGGTTATGTCGTGTCTCGAAACTTCAAATGAATAAACAACAACCAACAATCCTTTCCTCAATCTAAACTATTTATTATAAAGGACTTTACACCATTTGTAATGTATTTATCGATAATATACGTATTTTTCTGGAAAAGTAAATATCTTCCACGGTGCACGAAATTTCAGAAATTTGTGGAAGATTTTCGTTCCAGCTCTAGTATTAATCACTTCTGTCTTAGGCAAATCTTTCTCGCTTTTCCTTGTGCCGGCTTAATGTCGGTATCCCTTTCTATTGCTGAAGATCAACACAAGAACACACTGAATTATGGAACGCATTGGTTATGTTCTGACAGATTGTACACAGATTAGCTAGCTAAAATTGCACTGGCAACATAAACACGTGCACACTAGTGCGTTTTTGTACTTAGTTTATATCAGAAATCCATCGTCTTCATTAATCTTGATCTCAATCACAGAAATACCTTGGGTTTCTCCTATGTTCTTCTGACTTATGTGATTCAATGTCGACCACATGCAACACTGAAATATTATGTCAAATATTTGACATATTGATGAAATTCTTTCTTTCAGAATTATTATTTCATAGTCTGTGAAAAGCGACCAAAGTGGTTGAATGTTCGTTGATTTTTGGTCTCTGCCGTGCGTAAACGTGAAATAAACACTCGCCTATATTAGGCCATGGCGAACGCTATTCCGTGGAAAATAAAAGAGTGCAAAGATAAATAGACTGTGTTTAATTTTCATCAACGAAAGTCACCATGGAAATTGTCGACGTTGAAGAATGCCAGACTGATCCCACAGCGGTCTCAAGAAAGAAAAGTTTATGGGCTAAAATTAACACTAAGACAACGTACAGTTATTTATTTAACATAGTAGTATCAATACTGTTGCTCACATGTCTGGTTCTGGTGCTTTATTTTTTCAAAGAATATTTGAAGACAATTTTATACTGGGTAGACGCACAGGATCCGTGGATAATATTTTTGTTGTTTATGGGTTTATTTTTGATCGTGAGTTTTCCAGTGACGATAGGTTATTTGGTGTTAATAATAACTAGTGGATATTTATTCGGAAATTTTAGGGGTATATTGACTGTGTTGGTGAGTGCGAACTTTGGTGTGGCGGTTGCCCACTTCACCCTGAAAGCTTTGCGGAGCTACCTGCCGCTGGACCGGTTGCTCAAGAACGAGACGGCGCGGGCTCTGCTGAAAGTCATCTCGGGGCCGCAAGCCTTTAAAATTGTATTTTTCGCGAGACTGACGCCAATACCTTTTGGATTGCAGAACACAATATTTGCTGTGAGTTACTCTTATTGATACTCGTTTTTATTCAACTTGTATTGCCCTACTGCTGGCCAAAGGAATCTCCATAACTTTTCACTGTTCCCTGCAAATTATTTTAACATAAAAAAAGAATACTCAACATAACAATCCTCTAAATTCAGTAATGAAGTCTTATTGGATCTTGGCTCACATTCTTCACCTAAAACAATTTCTATTTTTGATTTATAAACTATAATATTATAAATTATTACCAATATTATCCGTGTTATTAAATAACATTAAATACAAATAATATGTTACATAGTTCAGTCCTTACAATATCCTGTTTCTATTTTAGTTTTATAGATTATTTTCTATATATTATTTATTTATTCTATTCTGTAGTCTATAGTATATGTCCTATTGCTAGATAAACACATCTTTCAATTCTAACATAACAAAAAATATTTAGGTACCTACTTCACATAAAAATCTATATCAATTTATAGTTAGCCCATATTGTCACAATGCTAGGCAAAGGCCTCAATATCAATTATTACAGTGAAAATAATTCACATCCTTTTAATAGATACTTCATTCATGTATCAGAAAAACATCAGCAAAATACATTAACTTTTATCAGTTGACTGCCGTAGATAGGCCAAGTGGATTGGTTTATTATCTTTTATTAAAACAAAACATTCCATTCTGACAAAAAAAATGACAGCTATTTAAAATTGGAAACAAGGTTCATTGAAATTAATACCGGCTCAGGCTCTTGAGAAGAACTTTAAAATATCTACTGTTTAAAAATGCTGTTTCTTAAAGTGATATCAGATACTTGAGAAAAATTCTCATGTTATGTTTGTATTGTATGCATTCATGAAGTTTTTTTTAATGTTTCTGTGTTGGTTTTATCTAAGGTTCTCAGCAAGTATAATTTTATTACCTATATGCCAAATATTATTTGTTAATTTTAAAGAAAATAGGAATTAAATTAAGCAATGTTTTAACTGATATTTTTGGTGCATTTTTCAATAAGATTAGATTTCTACTGAACCCTTATGCCCTAAACTCATTAACATATTAAGTATATACAAAAAACAATCAATCAACTTTACAATAAAACTCCTTAAAACATTCTTAGATTTTATAGGTACCTACTGTGCATAAATTCCTTGTTGTATTCAAGGTATGGTAATAAAATATTCTAAGACCTTACACACAAACACCCACCCCAACCTAGGGGTGTTGAGGCCAAGGTCACATAAATATCAGCATTGTTAATCCTTTGTGCCTTATTTTCAAGGCTGGCAACTTTATGGGGACCATAAAAAAGAAACATAAACTACCCATAGTGCCTTGGACACAGTCTAACCTAAATATTTAAAGATAGAACATACAAAGAAAGGCCACGACCTTTCCAAAAGGCCTTCAGAGAGGAGGATGCATTATGCATTATAGAAGATGGATGGAATATGTATAAGTAAACTATTTACGTAACAAATAGGTACTATAACATTAAAGCGATCTATACTGTAAGTTATCTTATTACCTACAGTATAAAAGTTAACGATATATAAAACGTTATCATCAGTAAAGGCGTAAAAACGTGAAAACGTTATTCTATACGAGAAAAATGTAAGTATTACAAACAATATTTTACATCCTTTTATTTTGTTAGCCTGTACTGCCCCAATGCTAGGCAAAGGCCTCCCCCAATTTCTGCCATGATGCCTATTCCCGTGCCTCCTCAAACCATCCCTCGCGGTATACTTCCAGCCCAACTCTTTATGGGCCGGTCTCGGCGGTGCCATCCATCTGCCCTCACCCACCATGTGAAGACTTTCGCCTAGCGGTCATCGTGCATGCGGCTTATGTGACCCGTCCAATCCCGTTTCAGCGTAGCAGCTTTCTTACCATCGTCCACTATTCACGTTTTGGAACGCAGCGTGGTGTTTCTACCCTGTCTTGTCTTTTGACATCCAAAGTGCTGCGTTCCATTGCCCTTTGGCAATTTCCTTTTTACATCCTTATGAATGCAATAAAGCTTAATCGAAACCATGTAAGAAATATGCGAAATATATACGTCACTGTAAAACCCGTATCAAGTCGACGACGTAAGTTGCACATAATCGAAATGCGTTCCGTTACCGTTACCGCAATCCGATAATTTCGCGGTGTAGAAGTTCATTATATGCTTAGTATATGCACATTTTCCTAGTTAAGAAGGCCAATAGAGAAAAGTAGAGAACCATCCGTGTTTATCCTAACAAGCAATGAAGGTAGAATTTAAAGAAACTGATCGCAATTATCACATTTAAACCGCGTTCAAGAACCGTCAGTGTCATTACCACGTATACCACATGATGACACCAACGTCACATATATAAACTTCGCCTTGTACCGAGCGGTTCATACTGCAGGAGACCGCATGGCTTGGAGACGTATCATATTATATGGTCGCGATCTTCAGCTCTGTCTGTTCCATTGAAGAATTGGCCCTAAGGGTTTTTTAGCAAAATTTGAGCGGTAGCTTTACTTTTGACTGCTAATAACATTATTTTGCCATAACTCAGCCTTAGAGGTATCTAATGTGGTGGAAGATACAACAGTTGATCATCGTCATCAACCTCCTGCTAGCACTAATCGTGTTTTGCCGTCATGCAACTTATTACCGTCAATGATTATTCTAACGGTGTTGTGGCGCCGGTAGCGGGCACCAGACCCCGTGTTCCATTAATCAACTTTTGACGGTTATAATTCCGCATTTAATTAATTGTCAGAGTATGCAACGAGGGCCACTGATCACAAGTTTTGAAGTCTTTAGAAAAAAAAGCAGCAAGGTAACTAATATGTTTAGCTCCAGGTGTAATCGGGGCAGGTTTCTGACGTTCGTCTATTTTATCTTTATCTCGAACGGCAAACAAACTGGTTTTAATTACATTTATCATTACTCCTGTCTGCTTAAAATAACATTACATCGGTATCAGCAAGCCTTCGTGGTGGTTGGTGGAAGAGCTAACAATAATTATGTCATACATCGCAATCATACCCTTTATCTCAATTTGGGGTTGCGCGACTTAGCCGCACTTCTATATAATATCTTCAAGTTTTTCTATGACTATTTATTCTAGTGCATGTTCCGTACCGATAATTTCTGCATACACCTTATTAATTGACGGAATATACAAAATCGAAAAAGACTTTCGAAAAATAAACCGCAAGGTGATTAATACCCCCATGTATTTCGAGAACGAAGTCCAATCGTTTAGCTCAGCGCGCAAGTGGGGCAGGTTTCTGACGTTCGTCTATTATCTCGAACGGCAAACAAACTGGTTCTGATTACATTAGAGTTGTACGATCAAGCTGTTTCCTTGTTAGCACTATCATCCACCCGTCATGTTTGCGATTCGGCCGCGATACGTTTCATGGTAATGCAGCTATTTATATCCTTAGGTTTCCATTTGTTATTCCATGCTTGTTTGCATGCTTTGGAAACGTCATGGATACCTGTTAAACATACTCCAAACTTGCTAAATGATCACTACTGAGTTTTGGTAATATTTATTCAGTTATTCAACATGTGACCACGCCACCAAAACTTGGCAAAGCAGTTCTTCATTCAAAGCTGCTGCTTAGATATGCTATAGCTGCTGTTGTCTGCGGGCTGTGTCTCGCAGGCGCAGAATACCATGTCTTTGCTTTAATACTAAATGCCCACGGTCAAACCCAATGGTCAGAAGACCTGCGATCCTCATTCAGATAAGTAACGTGACATATCTTTCACAACACATACTGCCCAAAAATCAACAAACAACAAAATGTCGAAGAAAAATCCAATGAGAACTATTATTTACTCAGTTATTCGCCGATTCGCATTTATTGGGCACGTTTCCAAACTCCGTGCTGTAAACTGAGATCGGAATCGCGAGCCACAGATCGCGAATGATCTCGGATCAGCGATTTGGAAGCTTCGGCTGAAACTCTTCATGCAAGAACGACTTCTCAACGAAGCTTGTAATTTTGCTTTGAAAAGAATATTAACTTTAAAGGCATTTTCTTACTAACTGAAGACTTTATTAAGGTGCCTTGTAATTTACAGACCAAAATACTAATGAACTAGTCTTACTCAACTTCTTAATGATGTAATTATGATTAATGTTTTAATGACAAACTTATCTTGGTTTGTACGACATCTTGAGTTGCTATACCACGTATGCGATGATTATCGAATAATATTTATTGAATTGAAGTATGAATTATTTATTTCGGGGTTCATTTAGCTCACAAAAGAAGGTGTGTGAATTATAATGACTACATCCGTAACTTTCGCTATAGGGAACTAGTGTCGGATATATGCACACCGCAAAAAAAGTTCAAAAGACGACTGAATGGTCAAGGCCTAGGAATTACCAGACAGAAGTCTGGTAATAAGAAGACTGCTTTGGTGCGGCCTAGAAAATTCGAAATATAATTTTAAAGCTCGATTCGACAATTCGTATGTCTATCTTGTTTTGGCAATACGAAAGCGAGCGAGATAGACATACGACTTTCCGAATCGAAATCGAATCCCTGCGTTTGTGAATACGGGGACAGGACGGGTGACAAAACAAATGTATGTACCTAACATTCGATTTTGTCACCCGTCCTGTGCCGAATCAGGTCCCACACATGGTGTGTGCTCCTGAGTTATTTTTATCTCGCACATTTTAAATAAATTGTTTTATGTCATCTCAACTTTAATAACCTCCTAATAGGGTCTACACATTTAGCTAAGTCCAGTTTAGAATCACTTAAAGAATCTTCTAAACCAACTAGAATCTAGTTTCGAGCTGACGCGCACACGAATACTCATTGTTTTCCGTTCCACCTATTTCATACATTCATTGGTTGTGTTCTCATACAGTTACATTTTCAAACAAAGTTTTATTTATGCAAATACCGCGCTTAATATTTACTAAACCGCAAATACCTTGCTACTTGTTTACGAAGATACTTACGCTAGCTACTGTCCGCGGTTTAGTCACCATAAATTTCTACAATCTACATGTACTCGGATAGCCCAAATCTCAATCCTGGACAAACTCTAACTAGAAGCTAAATTTCTTCAACATCCCTTCAGCTGTTAAAACATTATTTACAAAAAAATCATACCAGGAGTTGTAATACAGTTTCCACATCAATTGTATTGCTAGTGATTATTATGACACAATTATTTTATATTAAAATTACCAACTTCAATTATAACTGCAAAAATATTGTAAAATAAAACTTTTTTTTTGTGCTCCAAATGGGCAGTGGACACGAGACTTAACAGATAATTGAATGAAGAGATAAATGGTCCTAGTCAATTAACCTCATTAATGGTGCGACTGTTTGCTCGAAATCCGTCGGAATACAGCTTTGATACAGAAGAACCAGAATTTGTGATTCAACTAGACAGGATTGTAAAGGGTGATTTGATTAAGATTTTTTTTTGCATGGACATTCATCATCTTTCCGTCCTTTTCCTATTCTACTAGGAGTCGGCGGAACACGTTTTATTTTGTCGTAGGTCACGGCATCATTTTACTCCTTTTTTAGGGTTCCGTACGCAAAGGGTCAAACGGGACCTTAGTACTGAGACTTCGCTGTCTGTCCATCCGTCTGTCACCAGGCTGTATCTCATTAATCGTAGTAAGTATCTCTCCGTGATAGGTAGCCAGTTCAGTTCATTTCTACAGATTATGTATATATGTTGCCGCTATAACAACAAATACTAAAAACAGAAATATACAAAAAAGTGAGTGTTTTTGCTCGTTTTTATAAATAATGGTAAGGAACTCTTCGTGCGCGAGTCCGACTCGCACTTGGACGGTTTTTTTCTTTCATATCATTCGTCACACAAGTCGTCCATTTTTACTTTGATCTTCCTCTCCTTCTCCATTTTTATTAATTACTGTTTTAATGACATGTGGTCCACTCCATACCTCTTCATCATCGTGTAAAGACTACAGACGGTGTTCTGTCTTCTTCGCTGTTACCGGTGCCACTTCCCAAGGAAGGGTTAGTGTCAGGTAGGCGGCCGACTATAAAACCTAAGCTAAAACCAAGCATCATCATCTGCCTAGCCTTTTCCCAAACTATCTTGGGGTCAGTATCCAGTCGAACCGGATGCAGCTGAATACCAGTATTTTACATGAAGCGACTGCCTATCTGACCTCCACAACCCAGTAACTAGGTAAAACGATACCCCTTAATACGACTGGATGGTAGGCTTTTGGCTTCTGTCTACTCGTGACGACTATCAAAGATCTATAAATGACAGCCAGGAACAACGGCTTTACGTGCTTTCCGAGGCACGGAGGAAACTCGGTATGTAGTTATGGTCACCCATCCGCTGACCAACCTCGGCAAGCACGGCTTAAAGATCTACCCGTGCGTTAAGTCGCCAGCTCCTCCACCAAGCAACCAAGCATGAACATTAAATATAACAATTATAGTTCATGGACACGGAGGAGTAAATGATGCCGTGACATGAGGTGGATACAGACTTTGCGAGGCATGCGCCACAAACGGCGCACAACGAATGCCTCGGCTTGAGGCGTGTGTGTGCGGAAAAATTATACCAACATATGCTCGGGGCAAGCCATCGCGTGCGAAGCAAATGCCTCGTTCGTGTCTTCATATTTGTTGCGAGGCCTGTGCTACGCACCGTTGCGCGCGTGTGCGGCAGTTTCATTTTCTCAGTCGAGGCATGCGTGGATATCGTACGCGGTGCACACCTCGAACGAGCATGCGCGACTACGTCCACAACTAATGTAATGCTCACGCTGAGGCACTTTGATCTTGAAGCATTTACCGACATACGCTGGCTCGCCCTCGCACGTGCGTAGCACATGCCTCGCCACGAATATAAAGGTACACATCTTGCGAGGCATTCGCTGTGTGTTGTTCGCGGCGCATGCCTCGCAAAGTCTGTATACGGCTTAACAGGGGAGAACGGAAGAAGAAAACGTGTTGCGCCGAGCCCAAGAAGAATAGGACAAGATCAAGGAAGATAATGTGTTCATGGACAACATTATTCTTCGCTATTATCATCTTATCAGCCCGGAATCACCTACTGCTGGTTATTATCGGTCTCTTCTGCCATACTTCTCCGCACTGTGCGTCCCTCATCCAGCTATTTCTTGCGACTATCATTATACGTTCCTTATTCCATTTTATTTAGGAGGAACTCGTGGCTAAGTAATAACAGCCGCTTGTTCGAAAGACATACCGCGGCCCTGGAACACAAAGGGCTAAGAAGGAACATGGGTGGGTAATAACTGCCGCACGGGTCGATCTTTAAGGTCAAGCCATGCTTGCCGAGATTTGTCCGTGGATGGGTGACCATAATTACATACCGAGTTTCCTCCGTGTAAGTTGGTCCCGACTGTCATTTGTAAATCTTTGACAGTCGTCATGAGTAGTCAGAAGCCAAAAAGTCTGACATCCAGTCTTACCAAGGGGTATCGTATTACCCAGTTACTGGGTTGTGGAGGTCAGATAGGCAGTCGCTTCATGTGAAATACTGGTACTCAGCTGCATCCGGTTAGACTGGAAGCCGACCCCAAGATAGTTTGGGAAAAGGCTAGGCAGATGTGATTCCATTTTATTTAGAGTCGGATAGCATGTCGTCTTCCTCTATTGTTCTCTATAGCTCACCTCATTCGTCACCGTCACCGTTATTTCTCAAAATAATTCTTTTAGACATAATGTTAGGTATAGTTTCAATTACAATTCAGAGTATCATAATAAGATAACTACTTACTGATTTTACCTTTTGAAACGAATTGTTTTTAAATGACATGCGATTAGATATCTACCCGCGCTAAAAGTTTTAAATTAGCTTGTTAACAGTTTCAATGGTGGACTAGTTTTGTGCATTAAATTAGAATGTTCCATATTGGAACAATGTGAAAAACATTAGGTTAAAGCGTTAAAAGTGTTTGCATTACAGTTCTTACTACAATATTATGGCCGAGAGATTATTTTGGAGTCGTAAAGCAGATCTCAAAGTGCCCTAAATGCGCGTCCTTTATTCGAAACTAGCTGTCCCGCGCAACTTCGTCTGCGTCACATTTTCCCCGTTTTCGCAACATTTTTCATTGCTGCTCCGCTTCTATTAGTCGTAGCGTGATGATATATAGCCTCTGTCCTTCCTCAGGTTGAAATCTATCTTCTTGCAAAATTTCATCATAATTCGATCAGCCGTTTAGTCGTGAAAAGGTAACAAACAAACTTACTTTCGCATTTATAATATTAGTTAGGATTCCGAACACACCTAATGCAGTCTGTCAATTTAGTTTATTGCAGTGCAGTGTTGAGCACCAGTAGTCCAGTATTTCCTAGATCGCGTAGCTTCAACCAGTTCTTCGCCCGTTTCACAGCTATATCCATTCTCTATCACAAAGGCATTATCATTAACCCACACTTTAGTCGCGGTCTGTGTCACCGGTAGCCCTAAAACTGACTAGCATTGTTCATGGTTCTTGCTGACGACTTATTTGTTCCACTATCTTTAATTGCCAGTGTTTCTTTTGGTCGGTAAAAGGTTACAGCTACGGTGAAACTAGGTTTTGGAGACTTCTGGTCCTTTTTCTCAAAACCATAGTCACAGAGCCGTAAATCTGATCTCGCGATCAAAACCTTGTTAGTCTAGCACATATTGACACAATTTAATCACTAAGTGCATTGCCTAAGAGTTTGAGTTAATTGCTCTGTAGACGTATGATTGCGAACACTACTATCGTTCATGCCCCTAGCATGATAACATTAAGCCATTGTTCTTGCCGTGGTATCTGGGACGATCGCGTTTAAACCACCTACTTGGCCCGTTTCGCTTTCACTGCGCGCCGCTGTGTCGGACTGGCGACATTTTCTATAACGTATGCGTTACAATTCGCCGCCTTGGTGTTTGTATTGATTGTTATTGTGTGAATCGCCCACGCAAGGCAGTCCACGAGCCAAAATTAGACGACGTTCTTGGAAGTCTGGTCTCGGACCTAAACTGGGGTAACCGGTCGGACCAACGCGAACTTCTTTATCTATATTGTTATTCATAATAAGGTCCACTGCTTCATATTCACCAAGCAATGGACCTCATTAACGTTCATAGTTCGTACAACTTAACAATCTTAGGGAAACAGTGCCCCAAAACACCTGCTTCAGTTCTAGGCTTATGATTAATCATGGAAAGCGGGTGAATGCCGTTACTTTCCTTTTTTTTTCATTTTATCCAACACATCTCTTAGCCACCTGTCTTATAGCCCTAAATTATATCCGCACTTCAAGCAAAGGACGTGTTTGTTCAGAAGTACTTGCAATTCATAAGAGAACGTTCTTGAGAACAGTACTGGGAATATTACAAGAGTGTCCTGTGACCAATGTCTCGAAGTCTTGACGCGTTAAGATTCTATAACGGTCTACGGTATTATTACAGCGTCGTCATTGTCTTGTCTCATCAATAAACAAATGGTAATGGCAATATAAATATGGTCATACGGCACGTGGCCTGCCCATAAAACTCCATCTTACTTGAATCAGGAAAGATTTAAGCCACCTTGGAGTAAACCAACGATTTATAGCTGTAAAGGCAAAAATGGTTATCGCTGAAAACCTTGATGGCGTATTTTGTTCTAAATATGCCAAAATTTGATTGGAGTGATGATAACTTATAAGTAGTAGGTAATCCAAGGTCAACAGTCAATACTCTTATCACAGAGAATTGTCATAACTTTGAAACGCAAATAAGATTAAAAACCTTGAATTTTAGTACTTACGTCTACTTTTAAGGTTGGGACTATCTTCATGTCTCATTTAAAACGTCAGTCCACAACTTATCTCCTTATCATGTAGAATTTGTGGCTACTTCTACGGCGTTAAGTGGTGTAATACTCAAGATAATATCAAAGTCTGCTATCTTAAGTGAGACCTGTTTTTATCTGGTGCAGGGCAGTAAACTTTTGTCGCCATCTTTCTTGGTCCTATGCCAACTGTACCTATTTACATTTATTATTTCATCATTATAGATGCGCGCATTCTTTTTATGTGGTCTTCTTCTGTCGTTTAAATATCTGGCGCGTTTAGTGTCATCTCCGGCAAAAGGCAAACATTGTTGGTGAAGATTCCTTTTCAATGTATCATTCGATTCAGTACATTAATCGATCGACGCTGGTGCGTTTTTATTTATAAATTGCTTGAGGAAAAAACTACATGTGTAGGAAGGATACAGGATCATGATAATGTCAATGTTTTATTTTAGCAACAGAGAAACACAGCTATAAAATTTTAGCTGAGTTTCTAGCTGCATCGAAAACAGCATCCATATTTTATAGAGAATTGCTGTAAACATTTCGACAGCCAATCCAAATATACCAGGCACCGGAGTTTCAGAGCTCGTAAAACGTTTAGTTTACATCAGGGAGTATTTTCATTCCGTAAGCAATTTCATTACAACAGCACAGCAATAATCTAAAAATATCATTTGAATATCAGATATGCGATCGTTCGGGGACGTTCGGAATATCGTCATGTTCAATATTTGTGGAACTCATTGGGAAGATACATTACTGGGTTTCATTTGAAGATTAAACAAAGAAAGCTTAATATTTAAATTGTTAAATTCGTACTTTGAATATTTATATCACTGTCATGCTGAATCGTATCTTTTGTTCAGTGGAGGATGTACAAGCTTACTCTTGTCAGTTTAAACACTTCTTTACAAGACTTAAGTCCAGTAAAGGTACATCCAAAGGAGTCTGCTCATGACACTGTATCATACCCTTTTGCTTGACACGTTAATAGCACGGTCATGGTATGGTACAGTGTAGTGGGCAGACTCCTTTATGATTGAAGTTCCATTACCATTACTATATGAAGATGTGTTGGAGAAGTCAGACGTGTTTCTATCCTAAACTATAGGAATTTTGCCACTACACACCGACTTTCATACGGTCAGTAATTGGCCCAGTTGGACACATATTGCGTCCGGCGTCACCAAGACTCAAGGCCGCCGTAGATCGGTCAACTTGTTTATCTTAAGAAAAACAATCGATCCATCTTGCTTTTTTAATACCGTCTCACTAGTATTTACTGTGACAGAAAGCATTCCTCGCCAAATGAACGTAGTTAAAAAAAAACTTAAATGTTTCGGGGAATGACGCGTTGCGAACATGAACATTTCAAGATTAGGTTACTGGTGCTTTTAAATAATGCGTGCTTGGGTATGTATACTAAGGTTCATTTTAAAAGCGTTCGTGAATATTGTTGTTTAATTTACTAGGCGCGAAGGTATGGCGTTAATTTTCAAAGCAATCTACCTGGCTGTCGTGACTCCGGCCTTAGCAAACGCTTAGCAACTAAAATAATTGTGTACATTTGCCTTCAAACGCAAACCATACAACTTTATAATCTTGATGACAAATGGTAATAGGATTGACGTGTTCCAAATCTACATTGTTTATAAGTTTAATGTATAAACTGCACGCAAATTTATTATTTAGGAAAGTATAGACGAGATTTCATAATGATAGTCGGTAATTTATGATAATTCCCGATATTTGGGAATGCATTGAATATTTTAGCTTAGACAGTAATGCCCTTAACATTTACTTAACCTACATTTTGAAAGCAGTTTTAGGATTTCTGTCCCGACCTGATTTTAATCAGATTTTCTTCGAAGAATCCTTTAGTCGAATCTAATTTTGCTATTTCTGGAAATATTATTCAGATATATGGCATTTTCATTCGACGTAAACATTTTTTTTCTTCTGTGTATCTATGTAGCTTACTCCGTCCCCGTATGATCAGATCAAGATTTTGTCTTTACTTCACTGAGATTCTCGGTGTTTGTTCGGAGTAGTCAGATACGAAAACACCTTCATCTAGTTTTAAATTATTATAAGTTGATTGAATAAATATCGGCTTCCATCCAAGTTCTTCTCGCGTATCTGCTAATCACCCTAAAGATCTGTTTCTAATATCCAGGTAAGCGACGTCCGAGGCTGCGGCTACCACTTGGCCACGATGCTGGGTTTGCTGCCAGCTCAGCTGATCAACGTGTACCTCGGCTCCACGCTGCGGTCCATGCATGACGTGCTGCACGAGTCTCATGTCACTGGATACATCGTGTTCGTGTGTCAGGTAATTTGTCTTTCCTTTTCGTGTGATAAGTGCCTAATCTGGTGTCCTGGTGTCAGAGTTTTTATGCCTCCCATGGGCCTCTGACTTGGCTTAAAATGCCGTCGAGAAATATCTCTCAGGTATGTTTGGTTTCCTCACGATGTTTTAGTCAGGTAATTTAAAAACTTCCATCGTCATCAGTATACTCCTGCACTTATTCCAAATTATTTGGGGTCGGTGCAGCATGTCTTAGTCTTTCTGGATACTTCTCTATTAGGTTTGCGCCACAACTGTCAACACGGAATCGCATTTTAGCATGCTCCTATCATTTTTCGTCGCTCAGAACTATCATTTGTTGAAGCTAGAAACAGCGTGCTGTCGAGAGCATCGTCTTGGGTCCGTCGCTTAGGCCCCTAGTGGTCGAGGCACCTGTGGCCGACGCCCCCGATTCGATTAACTTAATAGTATTATTTTTTTGTGCTTTTTCACTTAGTACAGTAAATGAGAAAAGTGTTTGATAGCTAGCCCGTTACTTGTTAATTCGTCATCTCAGCTGTAGCCTTCTTTCTAGCTATATCATCCTTCACACAGTCCATCCATGGTGTCTTTGGCTTTACTCTTTAAGCCTACTTGATGGAGCAAATTCTCAAAACCGTATGTCATCCGTAAGTTGAACAGTTCCAATTGAGTGGACATATTAAGTATGTTTTTTAAATTTGAGCCTTACCTATATCTATAAGCACTGCAACGGATCGGCATCACCCCACCTCATTTTACTAGCTGGTCACAATCTGAGGCAATTCCTTTATATGCCGTTGCAGTATAGAGGTTCATAGTATGCTGATCTGATTTTAAGAGGCCCACTATCTGTAGCAAATTCATCTACCCTCTAATGAAGGGTTCTATTCTCGCCCCCCGGAGTTCTTCAGAATGAAGAAAATGACTTGCCGAATATGAAACAAAGTTCCTCGTCCTTTTTGGGACCGACAAATTAATTCTGTTGAATTTGAGACAGATATAAATAGGTGTGCCAAAACACAATATACATATACATTATCTGTGAGGTAAGCAGTCTCTTCGTTTGTCTGCCCGAGCGCATCGTCCGTGACCACTAATTGAATTAAGTAAATACATGTCATGCCTCTGTTTGTACGGTGGTAAGGTTTTAAATCTATTAAAGAAATTTGACAGATTGTTGTCGCTTGGTGTGCGTGCGTCTGTACATCAATGTTAGTACGTCTAAGCTTCCTTATACTGCTAATACATAGAAGTTATGTAAATAATCAAATTTAGCACATACTGCTACTGCAATAAGGGCTACCATCCGTCCAGATTTGTCCGGACTTTTCTACTTCAAACGGTATTCTTTAGAAAATAAAAACTAAAAGACACTCTCTCACTGGGAGCATTTGCCTGTAATGTAACAGTTCAGATTCGAGCATTCTATCAGTGAGTGAGAAACATCGAGCATTCTATCAGTGAGTGAGATGAATCGAGCAAAACAGTGCGCGAACTGTAACGATAAAAATTGTAGCAATCACTGGTTTCCTGGGTTGCTAGATTACAGGCGACTGCTCATGGTGGTCAGAGTAACGTTCCAGAAAGTTTGTATGACGTCATAAAGTGCTGCGGCTCATTCCGAAGTTATTTAGAGCTTGCGTATCGATAGCGGTAGTAATCGAAAGTTCCAGAGTGTATCGAGATCTTTGCATGATATTATTTTATTTCCTGTAGTTTTTGCTCTTTGGTTTTTCCCCGACGTTCAGATGCGTATGAGATTATTGAGTAACGCTATGGCCTATGGTACAACTAGCTTGGTTGTTGTAGATAGTCAATCGCACCTTGTAACGTACTGGTTTTGTACTCCTTGCTAGAATAGAAAGCCGTCTTCTAACATCGTTGGGAAAGGGTAGACATACCTAATCTTTTCGAAGACTCGCAATAATTCGCTAACATAGCGTGATCGATTCCATCCAAAGCTCCTCGTCTACTTAGATTGATCCATGAATTGGTAGATGGGAGATATAAGATCGAGAGTATTGCTCCAGCCTGTCTGAACTTTGTCGAAGTGATCTAGGTAGCAGCTTTACATACTTAGTATAAAACAAAGTCGCTTCCCGCTGTCTGTACGCGTAGATTTTTTAAACTTCGCAACGGCTTTTATTGTGGTTTTCGCCAATAGACAGAATGATTCAAGAGGAAGGTTTATACAAGGTGTTGTTTTGCATCCTCGTCAAAATACAGGTTGTCACAAAAGACATAAATAATCAATTTAAACTGCAGTACCTAGTTATTATTAATAAACGCTGCTTTTTTTGGTTGTTTATGTTTGTCAGTATATTAGTATAACCCCCTTAACGTGGTTTAGGGAATAAGAAATTTTCGAATAAACGTTTGAGATTGTCTGTAATGTATGAAAGCGCGGTTATAGGGCGAGGATCAGACGGGCAGCGTTTAAAATCAGACGGGCAGCGTTTAAAACACGGGTGGAGATTTTCGTAATTAAGAAAAAAAAAAATACCTAACCATTTTATTATTGATTCGGGTCGAAAAACAGCATAGCCTGACATTACCTCCTTGAATTTGACGAGGATGTAAAACAACACCTTGTGTGTATAATTTATCCGATGTCGCGGGCAGCAGCTTGTATAGTGTTTTTTAAATGACCGTTCAGGCGACCTACAAGGCATAAGTAAGTACCCAGGTTGTCTACCTACAGCCGAGACCTTGTTATTCTATATGTACGGTCTCTAACGGGGTCTAGGTTAGGATAAACGGCTAGGAGTAACTTATTGTGTCAAACGAACCAAGCACACACAATGCTTGTTTAAAATAGCTTTCAACTACGAACATGATGTGATGTATGCCTGTATAGCTTCGACTTTTTTGACAATGTAGATGTTACCGTGAAAACTGTTAATCGGACATTACTTCTTTTTACCTGTGTCAGTCAAAACCCTTAGTAATAAGTTAAATGGCGTTTCCAAGCGGCATGAAAAATATTTTGTTTGAGAACGCTTCTGTTATAATTACCGAGAATTTCTGCAATCACGATGTTTTTCATAGGTTCACAAAAAAAAACCTTACAAACTTAAGGCGGAAACATACTTACGTGTCGTGGCGTGTCGTGACGCGCCAGAAGCAAATCGGTTTCATACATTTATTAGGGTTAGGGACATATTTGCATGGTGTGTCGTGTCGCAACGATGTATGAAAACGTATGCTTCTGGCGCGTCACGACACGCCACGACACGTAAGTGTATTTCCGCCTTTATGGTTTCTAAGTAAATGTTAGGTATTGTAAAAATAGTTTTAACTCAAAAGTAGTTTTGACTAATTAACCGTTGTCACTGTGAAATATACATGTCATAGCTTCGACTTTTTTGACAATGTAGACAAGAAACTAACGCGATTTTATTTTAGTTAGAGGTCAACGCACACTTATAAGCACTGCACGGGTTCAACATCGCGCCTGCTATTTTGTTGACTAGTTGATCTGGTTTCGTTTCAGTCGCATGCTACTAAAAAGTGACAAATATAACTGTTGATGGCTAAAGATGGAGAGGGAGACAGAAGAAAATATGGGTTTATTATGTGACTAAAGATACATGAAAGAAAAAGCAGCAAATGATAGCATGACGGTTAACATTAATGGAAAGAAAGCAAATATGTTAGGAAAAAACGTGTTCCGCCAACTGTATTTGCGTTCTATCATGTTTATAAGGTGGTAGGAAATGCTTACAGCTAAGTATAATATTATAGACCCTGTTAGGGCACAGCAATATAGGTACATATTAAAATTAAAATAATATTAGAAAATGATAAGTAACCATTCCTAATTATAATTAACAATTATAGAGTTACTAGCTTATGCCCGCGGCGTCGCCCGCGTGGAGGTCGATAATTGTCCCACGGGAACATACTATCGGGATAAAAAGTATCCTATGTGTTAATCCAGGCTATAAACTACCCGTGTGCCAATTTTTTTGTAAATTTCATCCGAATTCATTCAGTAGTTTTTGCGTGAAAGAGTAACAAACATCCATCCATCCATCCAACCATCCTCACAAACTTTCGCATTTATAATATTAGTAGGATTAGAAACATTCTTACAAAGTTATTAATACAATTACACGATAACAGCGAAATACATTGTAGTGACGTAAAGCAACAAGCCAAGTAAGTAGCATGGGACGAGGCAGAGAGATGATCATGATCCCGTTTCGAAGCGAAGCGGTTTGATGCTTATTCATCTGATCTGCTCAAGTTGATGCCGCGCAGAGCTCATAACTGCGCACTGACCCTAAGATTCTATAGAAAACTACTTTGTCTCGAAGTCTATTTTTAGATCAGACCACGTTCCAACGGCTCTAGTTTAAAATTTAGATTTGCCAACTCCAATGTCGGCGTAGATAAATATTGTAATTCAAACATTTTATCTCATTTCCTGCGAGTTAGATATATCTCGACTTGGATACAATTTTTTTAGATCATTATGTAACAAGACTGACACGTGTGAAGGTCAGAGATAAAGAAGATTGTTTTGAAAAAAGTTTGAATTTATTCGTAGATAAAAAAAAACAGATTCGAAAAAAAAATGTGACATTAAAGACGGAAACATACTTACGTGTCGTGGCGTGTCGTGTCGCGCCAGAATCAAATGGGTTTCATACATTTAATATGGTTAGGGACATATTTGCATGGCGTGTCGTGTCGCAACGATGTATGAAACCGAATGCTTCTGGCGCGTCACGACACGCCGCGACACGTAAGTGTGTTTCGGCCTTAAGAGAAGTGTTGGTTGTCAGGCGGCGAGATGACCAGACGACTTTGTTGCCATCGCGGGAATATCCTGGATGAGGCTGGCACGAGATCGTGGAGCTTGGAATAAGCAACGAGAGGCCTATTCCCAGCAGTGGGTGAATTCGGCCGCTGGATGATGATAATGAATGTATAATAATGTATTCATGAACCCACCATTTCTTAACGCATTCATGGCAAAAACTTCTACTATGGCCCGAAACGCCCGAAACCTTTACTTACTTTACCTAAACTCTGACGTCACAATTAATCAATGCAACACGATCGTTAGAGCAATAAGGAACTAAGGGCATACAAACAGGCCCCTCCACGTCCGCTGGCTAATAAGCAACGGCGGCGTAGCAAATTGATATCAACGTTATTTTATAGCATACTAGCTGTCCCGCGCAACTTCGTCTGCGTAATTTTTTCCCCGTTTTCGCTACATTTTTCATTGCTGCTCCCCTCCTATTGGTCGTAGCGTTATGATATATAGCCTATGTCCTTCCTTAGGTTGAAATCTATCTTCTTGCCAAATTTCATTAAGATCCGATCAGCCGTTTAGTCGTGAAAAGGTAACAAACAAACATATAAACAAACAGAGTGACTTTCGCATTTATAATATTAGTATGGACTAGCTTATGCCCGCGGCGCCGCCCGCGTGGAGTTCGATAATTGTCCCACGGGAGCGTACTATCGGGACAAAAAGTATACTATGTGTTAATCCAGGTATAATCTATCCGTGTGCCAAATTTCATCCAAGTCCATTCAGTATTTTTTGCGTGAAAGAGTAACAAACATCCATCCATCCTCACAAACTTTAGCATTTATAATATTTGTAGGATAGTATGAATAGTTTAGATAATAAGCAGTGGTAGCCTAGTGGTGAGACCGTCAGACTGTCGAGTCATAGGTCTCAAGTTTGAACCAAAGACACGCACCTCTGATTTTTCGTATTTATGTGCGTGTTGTAAAATTGTCACTTGCTGCGGTGGAGGAAAACATCGTGAGGAAACCAGCATGCCTGAAAGATATTTCTCGACGGTGTGTAAAGCCAAGTCAGAGGCCCATGGGTCGCTTAAAAAGTCCGACACTTGGTCGGGCACTAAACACACAAAAAAAGAAAAGAAAGAAAGATAGCATATAATATGCTTTCGCTATATGTCTATTGCGTTTATCTGCTGCTTGAACTGGGGAAGTAATAACCATTAAACACCACTCCCTCCCAAGAGAAGTGGAGTTAAGGAGTTGTTATCTCGGCTTTCCACACGTTTAGCATAAAATATGCTTTGGTTGCATTCTCTTGATGATAATTTTGGACAGTCATCCTTGACATCCTCAACAGGGTTACACTTTCTTCTTTGTTGTATTGCAGCCATGCTATAATATATATTTTCAGATCAAAATAGAACTGCGTGTTTGTGTCTACTTTGGCTATGTTAACAAGATCTTCTATTTGATCATGAATCTTTCTGAATACATCTCTACTGTTTTAGTTAATGGAAGTTTTTTTTTTAAAGTTATTTAATAGTTAACTTGCCTTATTATGGTAAATGAAAACCGCCAATGGACTTCTAAAATAGAAGGGACATTACAGATATCTTACCGTCTCAGAAATAAAGCAGAAATTACAACAGAACCCTCGACACCGTTGCGCTACTTGGTGACAAGTTATTTACGTTACCACATAATACAGTTGACCTTATAAATGCATAAACCGATTACCTAGTCCCAATATAGGTAGCCCCAACTCTTAGAAGTGATAGGTGTATTTGTCAGAATAGGGGGAGCTATATGTGGTTAAAGGTGAGCCACAAAGGTCACAGCGCTGAATAAATTATTACCATAACAGGGTAGGTGTCTATAACTTCCACGGAAGGGTTGATTTCATACTAGACGTGCATTCGTGGATGTCATTTTTGTTTGTCTTTCGTCAAATGTTCCTCATTATCTTCTTTTTGTCTTTGTTCTTGATTTCTTCGGGTAGCTACTTTTTTTTTTGCTTACTTGTCCTCTGTCCATCTTCTCGCTATAATTTACTATTTTTTCTTCCATATTCCTAATACATTCCAGCCAGTTTTGTTTGGTCTTCCACTCCCTCTCCATCGATCAACTTTGATATTCATCAGTGATTTAGGTTCATCTCTACTCATCATACCAAGTCAGAGCATCGTCAAATCTATCTTTGCGAGACCTTTTTTCACGGTTGCTGCCACAAAAAGCAATCGCTTCGCAATTTTGTTTCTAGGTGATTGGGTTTTGGCATTATCACTATGTTATTATGGCTGATGCTCTATTTCCCCAAGTTCCAACAAAGTAAATATTTAAAAACAAAATTATGCGACTCTGTCGTGACCGAAATCTAGAAAGATACAGTCGCCGAATCAATGCTAACGTATGTACGTATCGTGTAATGTTATTGTTATTACTTTAGAGAATCAATAGGGTAAAATGTGATTTAGGTATCTCATCAAAATTGCTAATCGGCTTAATTATTTATCAACGGACGCATAGTGTAACGCTCGTTAAAAATTTGCACGTCATGATGATCATGTTCCACAGTCACTGTGTACACAAATGAAAGTATGATTACATGAGTTATCATCAGACCGACTTCAACCCTCACTCACTGCTGGGTATAGACCTCTTCTTAACTGTGCCAATCTCCAAGCACAGTTGTTTGGAGATTGGCACAGTTAAGGGGGTCAGGGGGTCCACTCGCTAAGCATCGAAATCCGTAGTTTCGGCCGATGTTACGGTCGTTTCCTACTCCGTATCGCTTACGGACAAAAAAAATCAATGACATCACGATTTGGACAGTTGTCCTTACCCCCGATGCGTTTTCAAAACTCATAAATACGAAAATATTAAGGAGTAGGGTTCATTTTGAAGTATAAAACTAGTTCCGGACGGACCCGTATTTTCGTTGACTGTACAGAGAGTAGACCCCCAGACCCAACCAAGTTTTACCCGCGATGGCAACAAAGTCGTCTGCCCATCTCACCGCTAGACGACCAACACTATTCTTTTCATTCCTAAGCTAGTTATTTAATAAGTTATATATAACTAAAATAAAATTTTCTTATATCATCAGAGTCCTCAAAACAATGCTTTGAATACATTGTTTCTCAATGTCCTTCATTCAATTAGTAGTTAGAAATAAAACAATAAAACTTTTCTCGCGTGGAAAAGTCCCACCATTATCAAACTGACACGGTGACGCTGATATTGGTAGGGAAAACATATTTTGTGAAAGGAAAACATAAATATAACCGCATTTCTGATTCACGCAAACATGTTGTTCAAAAACACAGTGAAATTATAAAGTCCACTGCATTTGTTACCGACCAAAATTGTTTGACCTTCGAGTTGAGCCTTACCTACCTTGGTAAGTTTTGCCTAGAACCTAGACCGACCCCAAGTAGATTGTGACAAAGGCAGGAAAGAAAGGAAAAAAATTTGTCGCGTGGAGGGAAATGACGTGCGTACAAAATGACAAAAAAAAAACATACAACGCATAACAAATATTTATAAATACAGCAGGACGGGACAAAAAATACTGCATGTAACGTCGTGACTGTGACAAGCAGGATACCATTCAGCATGGTGCTGTACTATGGGTGAAGGAAGATGATGATGAGGTTTGGATATATCCTGAAACCATAAACCGGTAAATTGGTATGGCCTACGAGAAACTAGTCAAGCTTCAAACCGTGTAACATATAAACAAACATTTTGCGTGAACTTGTAACGAAGATGCGTGTCAGCTTGTACTATTTATATCACTAGGCCTCATGCCTTGAGTTTGAGTCAATGTCATCAAATAAATCGGGATTTCTCGCTCCGCTCCGCTTGGTACGTTTTCCTTAATCTTATCGTTGTTGTTACTGGCTTAAATCTTAAAGGCACAGAGTTTATAATCTGATATGGCAGAGAGTTTGAAAAAATATACCTAAGGTTTTATCGTTGTTAGTTCCGTTCAAAAAACTCCAGGCGTCTCTAGGTTGGCTGGAAGCTGACCCTGACTTGTGGAAAGGTTAAACTGATAACGATTATGGTGCAAAAAGAGAATTGTTTACTTATCCGTCGTTTCCGTCCGTACGTTCCGTCGTACGTCAACTCGTATTGTTGTGATGGCTCCATTCTTCTTCTTATGGTGCCTCTCCGGTGACTGAATTCCTCCTTTTTCCTTTTTTAGCAATCATAACGGAAAATACATAATGATTGTAGAAAGATCCTTACCGAAGTCCAAGAAAGACACTTGTTCTCTTCGAAATTTTTGCTCTGGACTATACCTGGGAACCTTCTAGTTACGGAGATATTGGAGGTCAAAATTCCAACATCTTCGATAACTGTTTTTTTTTTTAAATACAAGTTTTAATGATAATGACTTTAATTTAAGCACACAACACCCCAAGTTTCTGTCTTTTCTCAGCAATACGAATTTCGCGTAGAGTTAAGTACTTTAATTTGATGCACTTACAGAATCCGTGGTTGACGGCTTCGTGAATAATCGGGAACGGTCCATTTACACCTGGTATATAATAGGGTATGCTTTTTATGTACGGGAAGACTTAATTCGGTAAAGAAAATTGTACTCACTTTCTGTTATCTTATCGCCCAACCCAAGCAGACATTCATATGCACGTCATACCATTCGTGGTATTTAGTTTCCGTTTTCGCTTTCGTGCGTGCTAAAGATATGAGAAAATGCCAAGAATCTTGGCAAAGTCATGGTAATCTTAACTTACAATATTTTCCCTATTATCAACGGTAGCGTTATCAACGGTGTACGACTTTGGCGAATCGACGGTAACACTTGACTCTTATCGCGTTGGCGATAACTAAATCAAACGAAATTTGTTTGCAGGGACCTTGCAAATGGGGTTCCCTATGTGAGTTCGAAATTCTGCGAAAATTGTTACATCGATGCCTTGATAATGCGACGATATATTTTAATTACGTTATATTTGTTCGCTGTTTCTTTATATCGAAAACCTTTTCGACGTTTGTTTGTTCTATTTAACGTTACTTTGAAAATATTTAGCTAACGAGATACCTATTTGATTTATAAAATACTAGCTGTCCCGCGCAACTTCGTCTGCGTCACATTTTCCCCGTTTTCGTAACATTTTTCATTGCTGCTCTGCTCCTATTGGTCGTAGCGTGATGATATATAGCCTATGTCCTTCCTCAGGTTTAAATCTATCTTCTTGCCAAATTTCATTAAGATCCGATCAGCCATTTCATCGTGAAAAGGTAACAAACAAACTTACTTTCGCATTTATAATATTAGTTAGGATGTTTGCTGCAATTTGTAATTATTTCTTTTAATAAAAATGGAATGGAATGGAACTTATTGGATAAATAGGAAAACTCATATTATTATTATTTAAAAAATGTTTTTGTAAAAAACGCAAGACGCGGTCAGATTCGTTATTATTAACTTTATGAGTTATCTTCTTATGCAATTTTTTACTTCTTCGTCTATATGGATGATGTGCTAATATTTTCAAGTTACCTACAATGTAAAAAGGATAAAATAAAATCAAATAAATGTCGATGACGCATGTGTTTAAACAACAAAAAAAAGTATAAAATAACTTTACTTTTGGAAGTCGTTGGCAAAAAGGCAATGAAACAAACATAAGTCACCGGCTTTCGAAAGTAAACCTATTTTTAACCTTTTAGAGTTGTTTAAACATATGCGTCATCGACATAACGTCATCGCATCGATGCAATTGATCATTATCGGTCGAATGGTGTACTTAATAATACATATAATAACTTCGTTGGTGTTAGACGATTGATGATTGTTTCTCGTGAACATACCTACTGAGAAGCCTTTTATCGACCTTCTGTCGATCTATGTGCGATAGACCGCCTTAATCAACCTGGAAACGTCGCAGCGGCCCTTCGTCAATCGATAGTTACTGATTACATGGCTTTATTAATAAGCTGTTACTTTATAAAATAGTTGTGTGGAAATCGGCCTTATGGATGAGATTCTGCTCCGCATCTTCATGAGGGAAAAGGTGGCTAAGAGTAGGGAAAGACCAAAGAAACGAAGGATGTATTGGAGATGATATGGCAGAGATAGGGGGTGACTGCTGAGATGACAAATAGAGAAGTAGGGAAGAAGAAGACATGCTGCGCTGACCCCAAATGGAATAAGAGAATGATGATGATGGCTTTCATACTTAAATAATTGTTGAAAGTAATGCCTGCGAACCTAACGAGCTTTTCTATGATCCAAACAGTCTTTTTCCTCCTCATATTGTTATGCAACTCACACGTCACGGGGTTTTTTCTTAGTTCAGACAACCACATAAACATAAGTATGATTCAGTGTCGTACTTTGTTGTACTTAAGTGTGAAATGCACACTATAATTACCTAAAGTTGAACTCATTTTTCAAATAAATCGTTTGTGTACTGGCGCTTTTGAATTGTCAAGGAGTCGGTTAGTCCGAAAGTTGAAGTTAGTTGCCCTTTGCACACTGTAGAACTGATGGATGCCTTAATCAGCACAGACTTTGACTGCAGTCCTTGTAAATCTCAAACCCTCTCCAACACCGCCTTATCTTCAACTATCTAATAATTGTTTAAAGTTCATCTAGTTGGCGTGCACTAGTCGAATAAGTATGTGTGTCGGCAGCGAAGGTACAATTCGGCGTTCAACTCCGGGATTTAGGCAATTATTTCACTGCACCGCGCTCCGTCGCGTAGCGCGGACCGCAGATTTTAATATTGTAGGCAAGTATCTCAATTAGTATAGAAAACACACTCCTAGGACAACACACTGACAACGCGCTGGCGTACGAGTGTTAAAATCTGCGACCCCACGCTAAGCGACGGAGCGCGGTGCAGTGGCATAATCATTTTATTAGGTACCACATTAAAATTTAACAAAGATGCGTTGCCAGCAGGGCCTTTGAGTGACCAAGCGGGCCGTTGTTGATCTGAAGTGGTCATTGTGGCGGGATTGGAACGCGTCCAAGTGTCGCTTTTGATATTAGCTTCACTTAGATTTTGAAAATTCTTCATTACGATGACGTTTTATATTTCCTTAGTCCAGAATTCTGTCGTTTCTTCAGGACGTGGCTATAAAGGATTCTGCCCACTACACCGTTTTGTTATGAGCGTCCCACGCTCACGATCGGAGAATTTACATAAGGAATCATCTGTCAGATTTGAAGATCCGCCAATTCCGGCTACACGATTTGATGGGCGTCTAACTGAGTTACTAAGCTGATGAGAGAACTTAAGATGGGTCATATAATACCAGTATTGGTGTTGAGATGTGCAAAGGTCTTACAAGTAGGTTATCCAACCCAGGGGTTGCGTGCATTTCTTACATAATTACGTTTTACAGTCAGTTGACTTTAGTCGCCCTTCGCTTGAAGTTGGTTTACCTTGATTTTTAATATGTATTAGCTCACCCCCTTCAGAAGGGTTACCTATGTATTATTTATAAAGTAAACGAGGGCGTTTTACTTAAACTAACTTTTACCCGCGTAAAAGTAACCATACCATAAAGTATTGTTGACCAATCTCTCGTCTCTGTACCTGTCTTTCTGATGAATTTCGTTCCCAGATCTGAGAAAGTTGAATCGTTTCTCTGGGACTACTCTAGCTTCACTGCTTCGACCTAGATAACTTTTCTGATGATTTTCCACTGTTGGTTCTTCTGCTGGTTTTAAGATGGTCCAGTGGTTGGGAATAACAATAAATGGAAAGCCCGATGTACAGTCGCGGTATCATGCATTCGCTCCCATCCCTGGCTTTAAATTCGATTATGTTCATCCAATGTTATATTCACGTCATAGTTTATCTCTATACGAAATTTAATCCAAATCTCTCCAGCCAATTTAGCGTCAAGACGTAATAAACACACACACATACCAACCGTGTATGCCCATGCTCAGAACATGATGGAACATCAATTACAATCTATCGAGCAAACTAAAGATTGATTTGATTTGTGAAAATCCAGCACGTTTTGATAACCTATTTGACTTATTAAACTGTTGTTTTTATATTTGACTAACTATAAACAATTCAAAATTTCCAGATCCTGATCGGAATCACACTAATGGTGTGGGTGGTGCAGAAAGCAAAAAAGGAGTTGACGCTAGCCATCATGGCCGCAGAACTGGGCAGGGAGACGATATCCACGTCCAGCAGCTCCTCCATCAGCTAGCCCACAGCCAGGGCTTCCACAGACGTGGACAGCGTCTCCGAAGTACCCTCAAGCTAGGGCTCCGCCGACGCCTTCGTGTCCCGAAGCCCGCAAAGAACTCATGTATGAAATGAAAAAGGGTTAGTAAGACCCTGTGATATTATATTTAATCGCCATGTTACCTCCAAGAGGATTAGTTTAAACTGTTTCACTGATTGTAGATGTTGATATTTATAAGACTTTCCTTGTATTATAATGGTTACCTTGTCTAGGTGAGTTATGGTGATGAATTGATGATGAATCTCGCTCAGAGGGCCTATCAACACCTCACAGTATTATTCAATGGTGGTGAGAGAAGGAGACGAGGCTATGTCCCGTATAGCGTCGTCTCTTTCCCGCTCCGAGGCACATTAATAGTGCTAAATGAGGTGGAGTAAAGTCCCAGTTAGGATGTGAGTGGCGCATGACGTGTGCGTGTGTTGAATACTAACGTTTTGACGTTTGACACAACTGTCAAAGTGTCAATGTCAAGTGACGTCTATTTAAAGATCAACGCTTCGCTAGAAACGAGGCAAAGTTAATTTATCTCAGACAAATCACATAACCCGTGTGTAATTGGAATAGAGCTGAATTATGGCGGTAATCTGCAACCATAAAATGTATACGATTGTATACCTAGTCGTCGTAATTACTTTATCACCCTAAGGTTAAATGTCCCTTGCACGTCATTAACATCATGGAATATTTGTCTATGTGACAGATAGTTTTAACCTAATGCTAAGGCTACATTGGTGTTATTCGACGATTCATTTCGTTGTGGGAGAGAGACGGAGCTATACAGGCTGTCTAGCTCCGTCTCTTTCACACAGAAACGGCTCACCGAATCCCGCCAATATGGCCCTAGCATTAGTTGATGTACCATCGGGAAAGTGAGAATATGGACACTTTTCAAACAAAATCCCGTGCACACGATGACATCTGTTTAACACCCTTATTACTATTGGTCCACACAAATACTTTGCGGACCAATAGCGGTAAAACAAAAAAAGACCCGACCGAAAAATACACGACCGTTTTTTAAACATGTATTGTTTTAAACACAATCTCAGGCTCTGTTAATGATCCCAGATGTTTGACCACAGTTTTTTTTTTCATTTACGACACCAAGGGACTCGGCTAAAAATAGATGCTGCGATGCTATTGGTAGCTGAGCGTTAATAAGCGCTTCTATAGCGGCCGGACGCTGCAAGTAACGATAGTCCTTACCGTGGTCAGATACGCAATTTGGTGATAGTACATACACGCATCAAGCTACAATAATCTGTCAAATTTCTTTAATATATCTTCAATTTTATTTTTAAAGGATTAGGTTCAAGTTTGATTGGGAAAATTTGACAGTTTTGGATATCTTGATGTGCGTCTCTGTACAATTAACTAGGAATTTCTGTCAAAAGTGGTAAATTAATCACGAGATTACATACCCAGAGAGAGTCGCAGGTATTTGAGAAACAAAATAAAGCGGATCAGGTTTTTTTTTTGTTTAGATAACTGTAAATCATGTCTCAAAGTGTTGGCAAATAACGAAAAATGTATGGCGTTTCTTATGAATATTAGTCGCTTCGGAAATTATTTGACTGTATGAAACTCTTAAAACGCGTTAAATTACTATTGTTATTGCAAGTCAAACTCTACGTTAGCGTTACTTAACGTGACTCCAAAGATTTTGAATTTTGCTACTTACTTATAAGTAATTACATTAACAAAATCTTCATATCTAATGCTAAAATGGAGTTTCAAAAATTGACAACATTAAGTAATTATTCAGAGACCGTTGTAAAAGTCTTAGACTTGGTAAATATTTCTGATTGGCATAACATTGTATTTCTTTCTTATGAAGCTAAGAAAACATTAAATCGAGGATATATAAATTGTATTCTTCCAGAAGGAATATTAGGTAAGTAACGATAGATACTTACTATGCAAAACATGTGTAATAAATTCGAAATAGCTTTCTAGAAAATGCACTTTATAAAAATAAAACACAATGTTTTGTGATATAAAACATTTGGAATGAATCCAATAATGTCAGATTATTGTTAACAAGGCCCCTTTAATTTGGGACTAATTAAATTTATCATGAAAGAAGGATAACACATTCGAGGAGAAACCTTAAAGGTTTGGACAATCCGGTTTGCGGACAAGTTGCGGACGCTGATCCGGAGGGACGTGGACACCATCACACATCTACAAGAATCTGTCAAATTTCTTTAATAGATTTTCAACCTTATCTATAAACAATACGGTTCAAGGTTGATTGGAAAATTTGAAAGTTTCGGGTAGCTTGACTTGCTGGCGTTTGTATAGTGACTTATTGATGGATGTCTCAGAGTCTGATGACCTAAGGAAGTCTGCTATTTATTTCCGCACTAGTTAGACTGGACTGCACTGGGCAAAGCGCCAGGGTAGACCGCGAAATTCAAATTGTATAACGACTATTTGATGAAAAAATAATTCAATGGGATTAAATAGATGGTTGTATGATTTTAATGATTATAACTCTTTGAAGACATATTTGTTACCGTCGCGAATCATATTTTATTCAACATACAACGTTCCAGCAAATTCGAATTTCGCGGACTAACCTAGCCTTTCCACGTTAATACAGGAATACACATGCCAGTAAAATTGTACAGTAAGCAAGTAGCTTGCATGCCATTTTGAAATTCACCAGAAGTCTAAGAATAAAATCTTAATACACTGTAGTCACTCTCTTATGGTCTTGGGTACAATCGCCGCCAAACTCTTTAGAGATAATTCTCATAAAATGCTCAATCCGTAAACTACAAATGAATTTGCAGTATTCATAATAAGACCCAGAATATAAAATATTCAGATATGTCAGAAACACTTGTACTAGCATTATCAATTGATAATTGTTCTAATAAGAAGCGTGAAGGTCGGGACAAGGTCTGTTTACGACGGAACCAAATAGCTTAAGTGAGTTGCACATTAAATTATAGTATACTCTACGGTGTCTATTTTAGAGTCCACTTTAAAGAAACGCTAGCTAAACTGATAAATGGAGATATTTTATTCCGTCGGATGTTATATGTATAGACAGGCGTATTTTGGATAATATCGATATGATATTATAATGACAATAACACTGCACTGATAAGAATATACATCATGGTTTATTACACCCAAACTCGGCCAAAAAATAATAACGGTGTCAGGGACAAAACTTCACAGTGAATTCAGTATTTAGTCTAGATACACCAGCACATACAGCGGCATCCGGTAAGACTGGAAGTCGACCCCAAAATAGTTGGGTAAAAATCTAGGCAGATATTGGGTCTACAATCTTCCATACACTTTGACCAGCAGTCCAGCACGCGTAGCATGACCACAAGTTTTATATACGGAAGAATCAACATAATGATAGATGCAGGTAGAACTTACTTTTGTACACAACAGTCGCCTTTTTTTTATTACTGACAAAAATGTTTCAATGCTAAGAGGTCTAGAATCGAGTACTGAATCCATCCTTAGTAAAGTTTCGTAGGCAAGGCAATCCAGCTATACAAAACCAGTTTATGCAGATCTCTCATTGTACGAGAAATCAATACAAAACGAGGCCATGCTATATTGGACAGTTATATCTTGATGCCTCCGTGTTCAAGTTCTAGTAAATCTTAAGATGATAGTCGCCGGAATCAGATATCTCCGTTCATCTTCCCCTACTGTACGATATTTTAAGGAAAACCAAATAATGTATGAAAATGTACATAGTCGGTAGATTTTCCAGTAATTACTGCAGGCGATTTATTTTTCAACGAATTTTTTCAGCAAATAAAATACTTTTCGGAATTATATTGGTAGTGTTTAATATTAAAGTTGTAGTTTGTTGCCAAATTTTATCACACGCAAACGAGTTTAGCATTAACTGTAAAAACTTTTTTTTTATATTGCTTTTGTAATGGATTCGAATCTTTATTCATCATGTTCAGCCAGTCTTTTTTTTACATTTACAAAGCTTGTTTTTTGACGTGACAACGTCTTATAAATTGGTTTGCCGGGTGACACTTCAAGAAACTGCGTTACGCTCCGCTCACGTTATGCGCTCACAATGAGAGCGAGTGAGAGGCACGCGTCCCTATAGCGTTGTCACGTTCAACTATCGTCAGTAAACAGACTTTACAGACAACCAATTTTTCTTAGTAATGTTTTTGTTGTTGCTCAGATAGCAACAAAAAAAAACCATTAATAAGTAATACTTTTAAGGAGTGGTTAATTGAAGAATTAAAGTGGCAAGTACTTCGTTTGCAATGCAATTCTCCCGAGGCGTTTGTGCAATCATGCATTATTATTTATAACATGTGTTCTGTGAAACGGACGACATCACATACATAATTGAGGAATGTAACCATCCATATGTCGCTCCTTTTTTATGTTTTTTTATTATTTATTTTACAAACAACACAACATCACGCTATCGCGAAGGATTAAGCAGAGGTGTACTTATAGTACCCCACATTTCGACAGTTATGTTTGAGTGCCATGTAATTTAACCTCTCCAGCCTTGCGGCTAAACGGTAAAACACCCAGCCGGCCTCACAATGACGTCATCGAGCGTGTCAAGTGTCCTGCGCTCATAAAAAGCTTATCGCGCGAGTTCTATTAGCTCTTATCTCAAGCGGTAAACAGTTTCGGGTTCTTGATTAACGAGACCATGTATTACAATATAAACAACTGTTTTATAACTACTTGAGAATTATAAACATCGCATAGAATTCAGAGAGCTCGCCGCAAACATACTGTTGTCGTAGTTTGTTTTTTTTTGGTAAAACTACTGAATCAATTTACACGAAACTTTAGATCTAACATAACAAATATACAAGTAATCTAATGACAGTGTTTTTTAGGAGTCCTACATAAATTATTCTTGCAAGATTCCAATTCAAACGTCTTATTAGAATCGGCCATTTTCTAACTGCGCAGTTCAATGCATGAAAATACTTGAAATATCAATAAGTATGAATAACAATGCCTCGAATGCATGAAATTATGAATTATCACTATTTTTTCGCTTATTACTAATGTTTCCAAGACCATATTTCATTGTAAAAGAGTCAAATTCATATTTTCAATTTCGACTGACGAACTTCACAACAAAGGAATTTTTGGAGAAATTTTTGGGTCAAAAACATAATATTTAGATATTTTTTCCAGCAAATGACTATCTAAAAAGTTACATTATACACTTATAACATACTATACATTTACTTACCAAAGTTTAACAACACAAAACACAAAAATTTCACTGCATTCCAAAACAAAACACCACCGTTCCACACTGGCCGCCATGACTCATTTTGACAGTCGACAAAGACGCGTTTCTTTATTTTTTTAATAATTTTGTGCAGTTGTTAGGTTGGTATGTTTGGTTTCATTTTAATCGAACTCTAGTTGGCCAGAGACGTAAATTTTTACAAACGAATTAGACCCTTACTGTACGTACGATAAGGGTTTAAGTTTGCTTGTACGAGGCGTTCCCATATGGGAACCTCGGGGTTCAACCGAATTGTTCGGCGTTCCCATATGGGAACCACGGGGCTGGAGAGAAGTAGTGAGCCTATTGCCATCAACAGGGCGAAAATCTGAATTCAGTAATTTTATGCACAAAACCTGTTAAAAGCGTTTACACCTTCCGGAATTTCATACAAATATTCCGAAATGAGTGAACCTGTAAATGTTTTTCGTAACTTTTTAGACCTGAGTATCCTGCTTATGCGTATGAAGTTAGAATCAGTTCAGTCATTTCGGAAAATAAAGACTTGAAATTTTGTATCAAATGTCGTAAAGTGTAAACACTCTTAACTTATTTTTAAAGTGTTCTGCTACTGCTAAATGCGCTATCAGAGTGCAATTATAAATTTTAATACATTACTTTCGGTTATGTCCAATTTCCGATAAGACCAAGATTAATGTCTGATTCGCTTCAATGTGACACTTGCCACCACACGGGTTTCGCTCAACTATAATTTGATAGTTAAAACCGGCAAATTGCGAGTCGGACTCGCGCACGAAGGGATCCATACCATTTTTTTAAAAAACAAGCACTTTTTTGTATGGGAGCCCCTTAAATATTTATTTCTGTTTTTAGTATCTGTTGTTATAGCGGCAACAGAAATACATAATCAGTAAAAAATTGAACTGGCTAACTTTCACGGTTCATGAGATACAGCCTGTTGACAGATGGACAGCGAAGTCTCAGTAATAGGGTCCCGTTTGATCCTTTGGGCACGGAACCCTAAAAATTAACAAAATATAATAATTCTTGAACAAAACTCGCGAAATGGGGGTGTGATACTGAGAAATTCTTGGTGAAAAATCTTCCCTTGCCTTGCCCCAAGCTTAAAAATAATTTCTTTTAAAAAAATCTTCCATGGATACATGAAAAAAAAATGGTGAATTAACCAAATTTTCTACACAGTTTATTGATTTATTTTACAAGGGAAAACGAAATTAATGTCATGTAGTACGAACTTGAGCAAAGCAAAAAGGTTATGCAAGGATCGTAGCAAGTGACGTTCTGTAATTTCTGCCTACCCCCCTGAGGAAAAGGCGTAAGTTTATGTTTTTAACAAAGGAAAATGCACTAACACGCATAGGTACCACGTTATATTCGCCGATCTGTTTCGTGGATCTAAGTAATAGCGTGACCTGCGTGCTCCCAGCTACTATTCTAACAACATAACAATTTGCATTATTTCACTTCATAATATTCCTTTTAAGTGTACACAAATAAAACTAATAGCGATCTATTTTTGTGTTTTTTTTAATTTGCGGATTCATTTAGTCAAAATTTAGTTTTTTTTTTCGTTGTAACACACTTATAAACACTTCACTTGATTGGTATCCAGTTTGCTGAACGAAACGCGCTTAGAGCGTGCGAACGGACTTTAATAGAATCAATCCAGGGTAGTTACCATGACGTCTTAAAGCAGGACTATTTTATTGTCACTCTACTGTAGGAAGGAGACGGAGCTATTGAAGACTTCTAGCACCATCCCTATCCCTCTCTGCAATAAGATCAAAACAGTACTGCTTTAAGACGTCATGGTAGGCCACCTGGACGGCTCGAGTCAAGACGACGTTGATCCCTTGCTGTGCTTATAACTGCGTTGTCCTTTTAATCAACAAAAATAAAAACGCTAAACTCTTTTGCGTGTGAGAGTACGCATTCTTTTGATGCCAAATGTATTACTTACTAAAAAAAAGTATTTGGCATTTATTATTCTTATGATGACTGAGACTAAAGTATCGTCGCGAACAGCGATGTTGAGCATGTAAAGTATTAATGTATGTATTGTTATGAACATGTGCGGTACATCGTCGGTAGCGTGGCTATTTCATATTATAAATAGGTATTGTACATTACCTTTATTGTTTAGTGTCTATGTTTATAGTCACTACTAATATTGTAACCAGACTAAAGTAGTGACCACTCTTATTGCATTAAGATAAAGCTTATTTTGACCTGCTCAAGGGTTCGCGTCTATAAGTGTGGTCACTTCGTAAAATTTGTTTTCATAAAGGAGTTTCTTCTTATTCGAAAAAACTTGAACATGAAATACTTATGATTATGTATATGGTTTGCTTGTGTTTAATGAATTATGAAACCAATCGAAATTTTACGTGCAATCAAATGAGATTATGATCTCGAAATTTTAGTGTTGTTTTAGAACTTATTTGTTTGGTTTTCTTCTTTTTAATTGACTACATTATTTATCATGTGATATTTTTTTGTGTTCATTCTTTTTGTAACAAGTCAAATGTTTATTCATTAATTTAATATCTTTGGTACAAGAAAAAGAAGATGAATTTCTTCAATTTTTTTCCATTGTACACACCTTATTTATCCAGCCACATTAAAATTCAGCTATATGTTAAATAAGTAATTTTTACGAAAAGAATTCATTGTAAATTATTCTTCCTAAATAACCTAAAGACTGATTATTGTTTCAATTTATTTTCGATTTCCTAAAATTTGAGAAATTAAGGCAAAGAAAACTATTTTCATGATTTTAAATTCTTTTCATTATATTATCACAATATTTGTACTGTTAAACATAAAATACATTAAACCCAATTATTAAATATTTGTATTCATTTTTTTATTGTAATTTCAGTTTGTAACTATATTTATTTGTATCATACCATTGTAGAAATATAATCTGTAACATATTGGTATACTAAGTGAATCAATGTCAAAAAAAAACTGTTATCTTGTAACCCTGCTAAATATCATTAAAAAATGATGTCATGTATTTAGTTTACTTGTGTAAAATTTATTAACTATTAATTGTTTGTCTATTTAACTCTTTTAACATCGAACAGTGCCATTTATTTATTTGAAAAGCAGTTAATATCGGATTAAAGTCCCATTTATGTGCCAGAAATGCGCAGGGTAGTACCTAACTGTTACACTAATGGCGCTAGCATAGCTAGTTCCAAACATCGCCATTGGTTTAAAATCTGTCAGTGTCATTTTAAATTTCAAAATAGATTGATTTGATTGGGCAGATTGAGACTTGGCTATGGTCGCGCCATCTACATTAAGCTTTGACCGACCTTCCCCAACCACCTTTATAAAATTTAAGTTTAAAGTATGACAGACAATCACTTCAAATAAATATTTATTGAACATAATTTTTGTGTGAATATCTACCGTTTTCATATTGCTTGATAAAACCTGTGCCAAATTATTTTTAAAGTTTATTTTAGCAATTTTTTTTTGAGGTAATTTCTATTAACTTGGGTCTTAGCCAAAATATTTCAAGCGATCCATTAAATAATTAATAGTGGCTGTAAGACATGTGAAACATGGTTGACCGATGAAAATTCCCAGATTCATATTTCCATTATCCATTAGTATTAGATTTCACTATTTAATGTATCTATTATAATGTTAAAAAACCGGTTACATCGAAACTAACTTATTCACCATTAATAATACCTACCTACTCAGTCATAGGCAAGATTCAAAGATAGCACCATGACTTTTCAAAGCTAAGTTATTATTGGATAGTAATGTGATCCTTATTGAAGATTGAATAATGTTCATTTTAATAAAAGCGAATGTCAGCATTTGTTTCATACGATTATAGACCTTATTTTCAATACATTTATTTGAAGCATGCCACAAGTGCACGCAATTTAAAACAAAAATATTCTAAACAAATAAGATAACACTGTGTGCCTCTAGGTTGCGCTATTAGGGCTTCAGGATTGGGCGATCTGTGAATCTTGCCAGTAATATAAAGCTAGCTACTCAACATCGATTTTGGTCTAACCGTATTGAACGCACGGCGACTGATCAAGCTATAAAACCAGTTTATGCGGATCTCTCTTTGTTTTGGAAATCTATACAAAGTGAGGCCTTGTTATACTGATGAAATGATAGCTTAACTTGTCGCAGTGTAAACTAATAACTTCTTCAAAACATTTTATACTTTATTAAATATTTATAAAGTGATGCTAGAACTGTACCTATGCTCAGAATCTTTAAAATTATTTCACTATTTTTATAATAAAAAAACTTAATACTTATTATATTATAGTCAAAAAAATTATGCATTTATTGTTAACGAATTTATTTTGTGTTATTTTTATTAATAAACCCCACTGTTATTATTTTGAATAATACTTGTTGTAAAGTACGTAGCGAATCATTTCGGTATTGTACCTTAAGAAATGGTTAAAAAGGAGCCTTATACTAGATGTAATAAAACATTCTCTTTATTCTGTGGTTTTATTTGAGCGATCATCAAAGTAATCTTTATTTTTAGTTACATAAAGTCGTTGTTCCATTGATTACAATGACAAGCCTTTCAAAACCACAGTGGTCTTTATTTTTAACCGACTTCTAAAAGGAGGAGGATTTTGGTATTTTCTACAACAAGTGAAGCATTTGCGTCAATAAGAACCATTCTATCATCAGATCTGATGATGAATCCCAGAGACAGGCACCGGAACTCGATAATAAGACAATGTATCGTAGCTGTGTTTGGGCTTGTTGGAATTGTAGCGGTATGTACTTTCTAGGTGTAGGTACAAGTAATAATTAAAAAAAAAAACTTTTTCTTTTTTTAACCGACTTCTAAAAGGAGGAAGTTATCAATTCGATTAGTTTTTGTTGAATGTACACCGATTACGCTGAGATTTATGATCCGATTTGCGTAATGCTTCTTTAGTTTGATGCGGAATAGTTGCTATTTGGTCCCATAAAAATGTGATATAGTTTGGCCCCGTAGTTTTCATTTTATATGTTTTTTATTTTAATTTTATTTGTATGTAAATTTATCACGTACACCTATTTCTCCGTGATGACTGGACCGATTTACATGATTCTTCATTCATTTGGCAGAGAAAGCTTGCCCGGTGGGCTCATATGAATTTTATTATCTTTGCTTAGGTACTTTTTGAGTTATCCTCTTTATTATGCATTTTGTCCTTTCACGTATGTATGGACGATGTGCTGGTGTCTAGTTACAAAGTAAAAATGATACTAGATAAGAATTTAAGTAAGATACCACAACTGAAAAGGGTAAAATAAAAACTTTTTACAAAAAAATATAACCGACTTCAAAACAAAAAAGTTGAAAATAATTTTACTTTCGGAAGTCGGTGGCAAACAAGTACATGAAACAAACAAGTCACCGACTGACGAAAGTAAAATTATTTTCAACTTTTTTGTTTTGAAGTCGGTTATATTTTTTTGTAAAAAGTTTTTTTAATATACATTACGGTTGTTGTTAAGTTATTGCTGTCAGATCAGAGGTAACGTAAAACGTTGTGATGGAGAAAGCTAACATCAACGGCGAGTAAGTACATTATTAGACTTGAGGTGTACCACTGCGCTCACTGATGGTCGACCACGTTTCACCCTTATGCCATCAGTATTATGGTTGAAAATCGTGAGCGCGGTAGTATCTACAAGTTCGGCTATGGAATGGGCTATGCTTGGATTCTGTTTGAGGGGTCGAATCCGTAAAGAAGTGATCCGGCAGAGAACCTAAGTCTGCGTAGAGTGTAGCTCACAGAATAAGCAAGTTGAAGTGGTAATGTGCCTTGTGTGATCTTTACATTAGCATTAGCCGTAGCTAAGGTGGGACATCCTTAGATTATACGGAACGACGATATTCGCAGGTGGTGCTTGGAAGCAGCTGGCTGATATTTTTTTCGCTGTTGCGATGCTTGTCCGATGAAGAAGCGTGTTCGGTTTGGTGGTTTGTGGCGCACTTTTATGTGAGTATATGCCCTTTCCGTTACACCCTGTATAGTCGCATAGCCCATATAGATTGAGTACTATGTACTAGAAAGCTATCATTTACTGGAAACCTACGTCTTTTATTGACTGGAATGTGCCCTGGCGGTTGAGAGTATGTCATGCTCACTCAAATGTCACGCTGATGGTGGCGCGTGTGTCAGGGGTGTCGGGTCATTTATTCCCTTCAAAATGGTTGAGTTGAATGATGGCTGATCGATACGTCAAGTTCGTGAACGGGCGCTGTCAGTTGCGCCTGGTCATCTCTTAGCTGTCACGGCTCATTTAGAACTAAATATTTTATCTTTTAATGGTCTTGGTATGGTCTTTGTGTTTTTACTATGGACACTTTTAACGTGCACGTCTTGCTACATCGTTCTCACATAATGTACCATCTCAACATGAATGATGTAACCAAGGTTTTTGTAAGATAGATTCTGGTTTAAAAGAGTGTCCATGGAGTTTCTTGTCTATTCTTCTCCATAGAGATCTACGCTTTGGAATGGGCAAATACAGTACTTTCACAAGTTATTATGTCTTGTGACTTTGACTGTAGCTTCAATTTTATTGTTGTTCAACTATTCAAAAGTGCCTGTAACTGGCCTACTTGAAATAAATGATTTGATTTGATGAGAATTGCCATGAATCGAATTCGTGCGATTGTAGAAGCCTATCAAAGATGGAAGCGCCAGGGTAGACCATCAAATTTTATTATTGCACTAATTGCAAAAAACTTAAGAACATTTTAATTTCGCGGTTGTATCCAGCAGTGGGCTACTGTAGGTTGATAATGGTGATAGCGACATTTTCCGATACATTAATAGTCTCTACTAGAGGTATCGGAATTTTCCAGGGTTGCGGGACTGTTCGAAAGAGATACCGTGGCCCTGGAACACAAAGGGCGAAGAAGGAACATGGATGGGTTTTAGTCAGTACAAGTCTGACACGGGCCCGCTCCGCCCAGAGCCGGAGAAATCATTTGATGATTTCCCATCCGTAAAAAAAAAAGGTATCGGAATCTGATATTGAGAATGCTACGTTCCATCTCTCTTTGACAAACGTTGAGATTGAACTTCTGAGCTTTAGTTAAAGACCAAGTCTGAGCGCCATAAGTTAGGGCAGGATACATATGTCGACGAGCTTCTGCTTCAGTGAAATAGGAAGGTCACGGTTCATAATATATGTGCCTTCATGGACTATATTAGCTCCTAGAGGCATTTTCGACTCGACGATCTCTGTGTCTTGTCTGTTATTGAAGGAAACTAGCTGGCCCAGGTAGATATATTCGTCGACATAGTGTATTTCCTGCGCATCAACTTCGACCCTTTGTTTAGCGGCATTGCTCATGGCTTTAGTGTTTGACCAATTCATCGTCAGTCCAAGCTCAAAGCTTGCAGTACTTTCCTGCACCGAATCGGGCGGGAGGAAACGCCCGGGTGTCATCACCGAGAGGATCGCCCGGAGGACACGGTGGAGCTCATCGTGGAGCTCTGATCAGCTTGTTCTGAGCATCGCCGTGTTCTCGTAGCGGCGATCTCTCGCGTCCAGCCCTGGTTCAATACATCCCCGGAGCGAGAGGGAATGGGAAGCCGTCGCCCCCTTCTGCGAAGCAGTCCTGCTAGCGAAGGAAGTGGCGGAACCTGAGGGGAGAGAGCCTCAAGTCTTAGCCGCCGCGGGAGGCGTCCCGGGCGTCAGTGGTCACCCAGTGGCCACTGTAGGTGCGGGCCTGTGGACGGTGAGTAATGGGCTAGCTCACCATCCGTCCGTATTATGACGACAGGCCGTGTCGACGGCGCGATCATGTTCCACGCACACCTTATAAAGGAGATGTCAGCAAATCAGAAGGGGTCAAAGAGAGGCGATGCCTGCTGGGCTGTGGGACTGCTCGCAAGAGATACCGTGGCCCTGGAACATAAAGGGCTAAGAAGGAACATGGATGGGTTTTAGACAGTACAAGTCTGACACTCCCTTCGCTCCGCCCAGAGCGGGAAGGGTCATTTGGTGATTTGAAAAAAAGAAATGCAGTGCTCAGGTCTTGGAGCATTTGTTGCAGTTGGTACCTATGCTTCAGAAGTAAAAAGAACAATATCGTCTGCGAAGCGAAGGTTTGATAGCATTCTGTCCCCGATCGAAATGCCTTGCGTCGTCCACCGTTCTGCAAGTTTTTTAAAGACCTCCTCGAGGGTGCTGGTAAACAGTTTGGAAGAGAGCGGTTCTCCTAGCTTGTTTAACTTCTTTGTTGATTTTGAATGTTGAGTTGAATTCAATTTAACATTGGCGTTTGTTATAAATATTTTGTAATTATTTTAGTTTCCTCCATAACTTGGCTTCATAAGGCCGAGAATATTGCACTGTGTCTAACGCTGTCGAAAGCTTTTGCGTAGTCTACTAAAACTATAGATAAGAGATATAGAGGTTTTTGAAATTCTGAGTATTTGCAATTAGCTGATTTAAAGTGTGAAAGTGGCTGATGGTTGAGTAACTTTGGCAAAATCCGGCCTGTTCCGGTGGATGTTCTAGTCTAATTTGGATCCATGCGGTTATGGATGACTTTGATGCTTTATAAATATGTGAAAATAGACTAATGGGCCTACAGTTGTTAATGTTAATCCGATCGAATGCATTTATTTTTACGGTCGTCGCAGAATTGAGTCGACAACAAGGCACGATTTTTTACTCTAGCAAGTCAAATTAATCATTGGAGTTATTTCTGAACGGAAAATTATAATAACATTGTCGTTTCTGATCGTGTTCGCTAATTGTCATTTTTCATTATCATGGCGGAGGACGAGGATGGTGTTTCGAATAAGAATTCGCCTCAAAATACGAATAACGGAGAACCTTTGCAGGAAAACGAACAAAATGCAGCGAAACCAGACTTAGGTATCGAAGAAGCAAAGTATAATAGTAATGAAAATGGTGACGCATCGCTTACGGAGGCGAAAAGTTCTTCTTCCAGTGAGTTTACGAAGTTGTTTTTTGTCCTAAATATAAAGGCATTCCTCGTCGACTGTTCGTTTTTCTTGCAGAGTCTACGGGGGCGACGCGGAAAGATGAGAACCCGTTTTCGTTTCGGCATTTTTTGAAGCGGGATCTCTCGTTGCCGGGTAACTCGACGTACGAAAACACAGGTGCCCGTCCGAAAGTGTACGCGAACACCGTACAGCACTCGCCGACCAAGATAGACGTGCACGCCGACTCGAGACGGGACAAGCCCCGCTCGACCGAATCCCAAGCCAAAGACAAGACTACCGACGGCAACAGCCATCGTATAAGTGACAACACATCCTCAAGTAGTTCCGTAGAAGTACCTTTTAGTGTAGTGGATAACTCTGATTCTAAGCATAACTTTTACACGGACAGTAATGACGTGCCCTTTTATCATAGACCAAATTTGGCTTCGGAGCCTCTAGGGATGCCCTCATTACCAGATTTTGTGCAAGATCACATATTAGTGGAGCAGGCATATTTGAACTTTAATGGTCCAATATCTGTTGATTTGGATAACCTACCGGACTTTACGTTTAATACTAGTTTCAATGCGGGATCCTCTTCCTCTTTGGGTAGGAGGAACAACAGTAATTATGGTGGAAGGGGGTATGATTATGAAGCTTACATGGGAGCAGCATCGACTTCTGATGCTGGACAGTCTGGCAGTGGGATGCCACTGGACTTGCCGGTGGGCTCAGAGGCAGCAGGACCGGCCCTACCCTTGGACCTGCCACCACACCTGAGCCTGGATCTGACAGAGTCTGTAAATCCTGCAGACAGGAGGAATGTGTCTCCAAGAAGTACATTCCCCTTGGATCTCCCTCCTAATGTTGGTGAGTAAAAACTTTTCTTATTTTATTCTACATCAGTTAAATCTGTAAAGTTGCAATAGAATAGTGTAACTTGTAGTATGTGAAGATGATAATGACTGGATCTAAGCAGGCTATCTTAACGAGAAAATTCACAATTCAACGAACAGCTTCACCAATCAACTGTCAATGGTTGAAAATGGTGTTTTAAGCAAAGTCACAGGCAAGATCATGTTTGCATTCATAAGTCAAATATACTGTCATATTCATCATCCCTCTGTATCAAACATAGACAGACTTTCATTATAATGACTATCAGATCAATAAATGTGTATGTCACATATAACTAATTATTCTTTACACTCATTATGAATTGATAATGAATTCTGTGTGTACCTTTAAATAATGTCCGGTGACAACTGTATTAGTATTGAATAGTTATGATGTTGGATATTACTTTTAAATGAACTTTATATTTATACTAAACAAAAGAGTTGCTAGAACCTTGTTTAGTAAAGAACATGAAAAAGACTTCTTACAATCTTGTAAAAAATACATGATATGTACCGTCAGAGGGGTGAAAACCCCATAGTCTTAATGGGGTGAATTGGGATGTAACTTTTAACGGGATTACAACATTAACTACATAACTTAAAAATTATGTTATTGTTTTAATTGAATAAAAATAGAGGTTTTTTTTTTTTGAGAGCAACGGTGGCCCTGTCATGGCTGCACCGACTTACAAGTATTAAGCTGAGGGTTCGAACCTAGGCAGGCGCATTACTTTGTGTAATTTATTTCATAACCGCTGCTCTCAAAACGGTGAAGGAAAACATCGTGAAGAAACTGGCATGTCCTAAAACTAAAAATTCGACATGTGACAGACATGTGACATCTATCAACCCGCAATGGGCCCGTGTGGTGGATAACAGCCCACTTCCTCTCATATAGAGGAGGCCTTTGTCCCAGCAGTGGGAACACTATAGGCAGATGATGATGATGATGATGATGACGAGAGGTCTTTTACAGCTATCATTAACATTTAATAAATGTGAAAATACCTCTTACCGCGCTTCATTGCGCGCTTGATTCCCGATTTACCCCCTGGTCCTATTCACCCTGTCTGTACATACATACATACATACACTCAAGTAGGAACTGCAAAATGACATATGGTACAAATCCAAATTTACATTATCAATTAGCAATAGTCTGCTAAGTGCTATGCATGTCAATCTCTCAATTCAAGTTGCATCTTAATAATGTGGTCTACATGGGCGATTAGGGCCAGAGATAATTTAATTAATTACTGTTATTTAAGATGGGCTATTCTGAAATACTATGACATTTTATTTACTTAGGTACCGCACAGTGGAACGAATGTATGGGAGCGGTTGGACGTAGACATGTCCGAAAAAAAAGAGTAAAATTATGCCAAACTAATGATGCCATCTTATTCGATTACTTAATGCCTTCATAACTTGTGGTGATGAATTTCTTCATAACTCCCATATTTCGGGAGTAATTTGAGAAAATGTGAAATTTTACTATGAAAATGAGTGTATCGAGCTCTCTCCCTCCTGATTCCGGGCTTGTTTCAAGTAGCGGTCTCTAATATCATAATGCTAATACTAAGAGCTATATTTAATACTAAGACACATAGTGCGCCAAATGTGCACTTTCTGGGATAAAGAGTGATGTTTATTTTATAACACAATTTTTTTATTTTTTGTTTATTTTGTTGATTAAAACCGTTTTTCTAAAGGTTTACCTTATTACAATAACATTTCTGAGCAGCCAATTAGAGAAGATATGAGATAGCTAATTAGGATATATAATTAGGGACTTAAGGTTTACATATAAAACTGATGCACTAATGATTACTGATAAGAACATTGCTATTATTTAATTACTAAATGGCTCTTAATACACTAATTTAGCATGCATCATTTACTAATTATCACAATAACTAATTACCTTGCAATATTTAACAAAGGATACCTGGGATACCTGGATTTTATATAAATAGGTCACTATTAGTAACTTTAAAATCAGTGTTGATTTACACCTCGTTGTATCCAAGCTAATCTCGCAATGTATTTTCCAAATTTTAATACAAATCTTGATATTCACGTTGCTTTATGCGCACGCGCACATAAAGATTTACGCGACTTTAACTATTTGTTCAGTGTTTTAAAAGATAACAGTTGTGTTCAGTTATGTGAAAGTGCTGAAACAAGTTTAAAAGACTGGTGTCGTCGATTTTGCTACCGCATTTATGCAAAATGGACACAGTCTGGAAGAAGCACAGATAAGTTTCGGAAGAAACATGAGATTTGGCTACAGGCTGCAATTCAATGGCCGGAATTACAGAATGAAAATATGGAACCTTCTACAGAAAATATAAGTGACGTCATCGAGCCCATAATTTCTCCTGCTAAATCTAATGCTTCAACTTGTACACATCCTAGTCCTCGTAAATCTTTTGAGGACCTTAGTAACCGGCAAAAAAGAAGACGCACTGAAGATAGTCTTTCATGCAGCAGTAGCAGCGCTGAAATTATGTTTTCGGCCGAAAGGGCGCTTCAAAAGGCAGGACAAAGCGATACAGCTTATGTTATGAAATACTTGACGGAGAATCCAGAAGAGGCCTCAAAAATCAAAGCCTTCATTGAAGGTAAATCAATTCAGGTACGGGAAATATCCCCTTTGAAGGCATTGGCTCTTTATGTATCGATGAACTTATCGAAATGGCGCTATAACACTCTTCGGGATTTCAACACTCAAGAAGGAGCTCTTCAATACCCGAGTTACTACATGTTGGTTAAAGAAAAAATTAAGTGCTATCCGGCCAAAGAAGATCTCACAGTTACAGAGAGCTCTGCAAAAATCAAATTACAAGCCTTGATGGATTTAACCTCAAGAAGACTTATTAGGTCGTTAGAAACCCCTGTTGATCCCAATCAACAGCTCGTATTGACCAGCAAATGGGGTTTTGACGGATCATCTAGCCAAAGCATTTATCATCAAAGGACGAGTGAAGATGAGCAAATCGATCTTGCTAGTAATTTTATGATTAGTCTTGTACCACTGCGGCTCGTCTCAAAAGGTGTAACAATTTGGGAAAACGAGCGACCATCTTCCACTTCATTTTGCCGGCCAATATTGTTTAAGTTTATAAAGGAAACCAAAGAAAATGTGCAGAGAGAGATGGCTGAAATCGAAGCAGAGATTGAAGCCTTAACTCCATCCACCATCACTGATGGAATTAGTGTCAAACACCAACTGCTGTTGACAATGATTGATGGTAAAATTCATTCCATTATATCCAATACAGCAGCTTCAGTGTGTGACATATGCAAGGCTTGTCCTAAAGAAATGAATAATTTAGAGTTAATCAAAGATAAACACGCAAACGAGGACATGTATAAATATAGCTTAAGCACCCTTCACGCTTGGATTCGCTCAATGGAATGCTTATTACACATTTCCTACAAATTAGACATAAAATCATGGCAAGTAAGGGGTGATATAGCAAAAAGGCAAGTTGATGACAGGAAGAAAAGAGTTCAAGAGGCTGTAAGAAGAGAAACGGGCTTACTTCTCGATGTTGTGAAACAAGGCAGTGGATCCACCAACAATGGCAACTCGGCAAGGAGATTTTTTGAAAACTACACTAAATCTGCTGAACTGACCGGAATAGATGCTATGCTTTTAAGAAAAATCTGTGTGATCTTGCAGTGTATTTCATCAGGAGAGAAGATCAACGTAACTAAATTCCGAGAGTTCTGCTTTGATACTGCTAAGCTTTACGTGGAGTTATACCCATGGTATTATATGCCTTCTTCACTTCATAAAATTTTAATGCATGGGCCAGACATAGTTCAGAACATGTCAATTGTGCCCATTGGTTTTCTATCCGAAGAGGCATCTGAGGCTAGAAATAAAGATTTTAGAAAATATAGAGAGGGGCATTCTCGAAAGCATAGCAGTATCTCATGCAATGAAGATATTATGCACAATCTTTTACTGTCTTCTGATCCACTTGTTACAAGTATCCGTCCAAAAGGAAATAAGTTTGTAAAAAAATCTTCTTTTAAGGAATTTTATGAGCTTACGGATTCTGAGAAAAGTGATATCGAATTTGTTAACATAAATGATTTAGCGGACATCGATTCTGAATTTGAATTAATTGATGATGATGATGATGACGAAGATAATTAAATGATGTTATTGTTTTAAAATGTGTAACTTAGTAAATTAGAGCTTACATCTTAATTATTTATTGTACTTTTAATGAAACTAGGTAATTTATTATCAACTTACTTAAAAGTCATACTCTCATCAGTTCTTGTGAATATTTTTGTTAATATATATTTCTGTATATATATAATATATTTATAGACCTCTTAATAAGTCTGTCTGCGGTTTAAAGTAAATACAAATGGGGAAAAAACGTTTTTTTTTTTAAAATTTTCATTTCCTTTTATCCCAGAAAGTGCACATTTGGCGCACTATGTGTCTTAGTATTAAATATAGCTCTTAGTAATAGCATTATGATATTAGAGACCGCTACTTGAAACAAGCCCGGAATCAGGAGGGAGAGAGCTCGATACACTCATTTTCATAGTAAAATTTCACATTTTCTCAAATTACTCCCGAAATATGGGAGTTATGAAGAAATTCATCACCACAATTTATGAAGGCATTAAGTAATCGAATAAGATGGCATCATTAGTTTGGCATAATTTTACTCTTTTTTTTCGGACATGTCTACGTCCAACCGCTCCCATACATTCGTTCCACTGTGTACCGGTAAAATGTGAATAAGGATGCGAGGGAGAATAGAATGGGATTTCATCTCTGAATACAATAATTTGTTTGTTTACCCAATTTGTATCCTTACTTAGTGTTAAAACTCTACTAAATTCTAATAAAACCAGTTTAGTTATATTCATGAAAATTTGATAAGTGTTCAAACTTTTGCCACCTGAAATGGCATTCAATAAAAATCTAAATACTGTGTTGTTTTCGACATGTAAATGATTTGGTACAAATATGAAGAAATAATAAATGGAGCGGTTTATATGGACCTTAAAAACGCGGTCTAGTGTTTTGACTCTGTTAAAATTCGGTCACACAATCTGAACTGTGCCATTTAAAGACAAACATTATTGTAATAGATCAATTAGCACATAATACTGTGTATTTATATATTCATTAATCAGTGGTTCATTTCGCTTGAACTTCGGCTGGTATTCGGACAATGCTGACAAATAAATTAACATAATAATGCTAAGGCTAATTATTTCGTTTCGTACGTAAATCATGTCTGTGTTCCCTGAAAGGGACAGTTGTAGACAGAATTTGCAAGTACTTATTCCATACATGAAAAATCCAAGCAGAGGTGTAAAATGTATAAGTGTAAGGTGTAAGATGTAAGAAAAATACTTAATTAAATAAGTAACATCAGTTATGATTTGAACCTCGAAACTTACACCACACAAATAGTATAAACAAAAAAGAATCATTGTAACATATGGTTGCAATCAAATTGTACAGAATGCAATCATTAGGATGGTCTCTACTAGGGGACTGATTGTTACGGTGCAGTACTGAGTGACGTGTTTCCCGCCAGGATAGACGAACCATTAAACTTAAATTAACCCTTCCTTCTCCCCCTTACACAGCTCTAAAAACAGCTGTAGGATGCCGTTCAAATATTTCTAAAATAGAAAAAAAAAACACGTATTTATTTCCTGTAGTTTTGAGAAGTGTTGTCTTTTTATCATGATACATGTAAAGTCATTGCTCCATTTGGTGGTTTAATGATATGAAAGAAAAAGGAGTAAAATGTGTTAGCACTGGCTTTTTCTTTCATATCATAGACAGGGCAGAATTGAAGAAACAAAAAACGTGTTGGCGTTCGTAAGCGCGACAAGTGAGCTTGGGGTTTTGGGTCCTATTCCCGGCCCGGCCTCGTTGTCGATCTTTTTCATTTGGGGCCTAGGTAATGGTAAATATGGTAATATACTCGCTTCGTAAGGGCCCTGCCTGAGGGATGAAGTATTTGATATAATACGGGGTGTCAAAAAAGTCAGCTGTTCCATACATTTTGACCGTGTAGTTATTTACACTTTTGTAGGAAAAAGCTGTTCTTTTTTTAAATTATCGATGAAAAAATTCTATGTCCGTTTAGAACGATGTACTGAGTTTGGCGTGGGTGTCCCTGACACTCTGTATAATTATTTGATAGCTTTCTGCCTAGCCTTTTCGTGAATACTGGTGTAATGTTAGAGGTGTTGGAATGTATTTCAGGAGCGGAGTCCATGTGTCTCCCGGACTTCCTACCGGTGCACCCGGGCCGGACTTCGCCGGAACCGGAACACCAGGACGAGCAGATGCGCCAGATCATAGCTGAGCTGGAGCAGACCAGGTGCGTGTCGCCATCTTGACTTTGCTTGAAGTTATTCCTCTGGACTCATCGCCATAGCGCTTGCAATGTACGGCATAATACCTTTACTCAACCGCCGCCAGATTTCTGACTATGTGTATTTGTTGAAAATCTTTAGCAATACTATAAACTGTTCCGATATTTTGTCAAAATTTTACTTCAACACTCCCATGAAGTCTAAGCGATACAATCCACCTTTGCGCGTGCCATTCGCCTCAACTAATTATAGGCAGAATTCGTACATTGTGCGTGCAAGCAGAAATTTAAACAAGCTTTGTAAAGAGCACGATATAGGTCCGTTCCTAACTAGTGTGTTGTCAGCCAGGAAGTGCCTAAGCCGTAACTTCTTCATGTAATTAGTTATGATGGTTGTTATGCAGTGCGAGCAACATAGTAATTATGCTGCAGTATCAGCAGTATATAGCAAGTATGTGTGAATGTCCTTAGATTTTTTTTTTGTTTTTTTTTCTGTCTTTTATAAGTGGAGACCTGTAATTGGCTGTCTGGCTAATACACTGTTCTTGATCTGTTTGTCTTAGCTGTAAGTCTCCCATGTTTTTTAAATACATAAATAAATAATTTTAGAGAAGGATGTTAATTGTTTATTAGGGTTTATTTTCTGTAAGTGATTCTTTTATTTGATGACATGTAAATGTAAACATCTCCTGACAAATTACAGTGTTAGTATCCGTTTCTTTATTGTGTACTAACCTGCACGTGTAGCAAGACCACTGTAGAAACGAGTTTTGTCTAAGGTAGAATCGACATAATGACAGATAGATAATGACAATGTGTCAGTTTGACGATTCTTCCGTCGACATAGCCCGTTTCTACGGCGGTCATGCTAGGCCTCCTGGTGTCAGAGTTTTTATGCCGCCCATGGGCTTTTGACTTGGCTTGGCTGGACTTAACAAGCCGTCGAGAAATATCTCTCAGGTATGCTGGTTTCCTCACGATGTTTTCTTTCACCGAAGCAAGTGATTATTATACAATACGCACATGAATCCGAAAAACCGGCCAAGTGCGAGTCGGACTCGCGCACGAACGGTTCCTTACCATTATTTATAAAAACGAGCAAAAAAAAACACTTTTTTATGGGATGTTTTTATTATTTGTTGTTATAGCGGCAACAGAAATACATAAGCTGTAGAAATTTCAATTGGCTGACTATCACGGTTCATGAGATACAGCCTGGTGACAGACGGACGGACAGCGAAGTCTCAGTTATAGGGTCCCGTTTGACCCTGTGGGTACGGAACTCTAAAAATCAAAGAGGTATTGGGTTCGAACTCGAGACATATAACTTGGCAGTCGGACGGTCACACCACTAAGCTATCACTGTCTATTACATAAATTACGTATTTCTTATTTTGTTGTAACAGTATATTTAACTTATAATTGACCTGTTTAAATTAAAATACAATCACAATTAAAAGTGCGTACAAGTAAAATTCGGTAAAAATAAAAAGCCCTTAGTTTCGAAAATCACGGTAATTTAGACATCGGTGCGTTTTTATAAACGACAAGAGGACGGAAAGTCATGTCATATGTCTATCTCGCTCACTTTCGTAATGCCAAAACAAGATAGACATACGACTTATCGAATCGAAATCGAATCCGAGCGTTTGTGAATAGGGGGGCAGAACAGAATATTGTTCAGTGCACTAAAAGTACTTGGTTTATGAAAGTAGTTATTTATTTATATGAATTTGTTAATAATACTTAACACAACTTTAACACATCGTAAGTACCTAAATTAACTACCTATGTTTAAAACAAGATAAGATTGAGGGTTTTCTGTCCGACTGCTGTCAGAAGGAACACCGAAACCAACGTGTTTTTTTATTATTATTTATAAGTATTAATGTGGAGGGGTGTAAGAGTAGAGGAAGACCAAAGAAACGATGGATGGACTGTGTGAAGGATGATATGGCAAGAAAGGAGGTGTCTCATGAGATGACAAGTAATAGAGAAGAATGGAAGAAGAAGACATGCTGCGCACACCACAAATGAATTGGGACAAGGGCAAGAGAATGATGATGAATCAGTATAAAAATACACAGTAATCTCATGTACTAAACTAGTTCGGAATCGTATAGACTGAATGGACATGACTTCGGATCCGTCACAGCCCTCTGATTTTAAATCTCTATCAAAACCATAGTGAACCTTATATATGTTTAAATAAGGATGCCGTTGGATCGCTACCACATTAGCTAACAAGTCTGTCAAAACAAAAAAGGCTTATTCTCTTTAGAATAAGGCTGCTGTTAGGTTGCTGACTTTTGACCATCCGATTCGGATGTTCCTTTGGTATAATATTCCGCTCATAAACACAATTTTATTCGTGACATGACGCCGCCATTTCCTTACTAACACGCCACGTGCAAAGGCTGCTAATGATGGTCTGTTGTATTGGCACGTGTACCATGTGCTAATTATGTTATATGCTTTCTTAATAATTAAAAAGTGTAGGTGAGAAAGAGTTTCATTGAGCTGGAAGACGTGCACGGCCTGCAGTGGTTTTTAGGGTTCCGTACCTAAAGGGTGAAACGGGACACTATTACTGAGACTTCGCTGTCCGTCCGTCCGTCTGTCACCAGGCTGTATCTCATGAACCGTGATAGTCAGCCAGTTGAAATTTCTACAGATTATGTATTTCTGTTGCCGCCATAGCAAAAAATACTAAAATCAGAATAAAGTAAATATTTAAGGGGGGCTTCCATACAAAAAAAGGGATTTTCTTGCTCGTTTTTATAAATAGTGGTGAGGAACCCTTCGTGCGCGAGTCCGACTCGCACTTGGCTGGTTTTTTATTACTTTTCATCCCATAAGATAGTACATTTTTCTTTTGGGAACAAAAATTTGTCACCCTCCAAACCATCTAGCTCCACAGTAACACAGTTGCTTATGTTAGAAAGCTGTCGCCACAACCTTCGACTGAAGCTGAACTCGAAGGTTTGATACCCTACGAAATCCAGGTCAATAATGCCAGAAAATGAATGATTTAATAACTTTAAAAATCTTATAGGTAAAAAAATATGTATGTTGATTCGTGTACATATGAATAATGAGATTATTAAAATTGACTTGCAATTTGTCAAATTAATAACATTTCGAAATATGTGACTCCTGCCCCCGCACGTTGCCTCTTCTATCGCGGTCTCGCGCATTATCAACAGTTCGTTCAATTTCAGCTCGGCGCTAGCCGGAAACTTTCGGCTTCAACCAGGACCGATCGGCCCATTTTGACCAAAGCCGAAAAGTGTTTTTTTTGGTCGGACACCAATAATAAGCGATATGGACCAAGTACCAACTGGCAAAAAATAATTTTAACATTATAGGTAGAAGTGTTGCGATGGTGACTGAAAAGAAGTGTGGCAATCGGTTGTCGTGGTATGAGCATGTGATGCGGAGGAATGAGGAAAACGTCGTGAAGAAAGTTTTGGTATTAATGTGGATGGGTAATAGAGTAGAAGAAGACCAAAGAAACGATGGATGGACTGTGTGCAGGATGATATTCAAAATTTAAATTAAAAAAATGGCGGATATGGCAAGAAAGGAGGTATGTCATGAGATGACAAGTAATAGAGAAGTATGGAAGAAGTATGGCGCCGACCACAAATAAATTGGGGTAAGGGCAAAATAATGATGATGAGTAGGAGTTCTTAGTTCTTCTCTAGTGCCACCCGCACTATTATATCTATTATCACGTTAATAAGTGATTTTCATATGTATAGATGTGAGCTATTCGCGGAGCGCTCCCGTCGCTCGCACGTGGAGGAGGAGCTGTCGCAGGCGCGCTCCAGCAACGCGCTGCTCCGCGCCGAGGCGGCCGCCGCGCGCGCCGACGCACAGCTGCGCGCGCGCCGCGGGCCGGGGCACACTGTCACTGATGCTGCGGTCAGTGATCTTCTTCTTTTAGTGCGAACCTGGTGTCAGGGTTTTTATGCCGCAATGACTTGGCTTAAGGCGGAAACACATTATTAACACGCGACGCCACCCGATGAAACGTGATGCGTGTTGAGTCGAATCAAATGTATTGTTTTCTTATGACCAGAATCACACTATGAACACCCGACGCGACGCCATGCGCCCACACGCCACCCGATCCAGACGTGCCAGGTCGGAGTGTTGCCCATGGTGGGGGTAAACACGCCATCTGACGCGGCGGCCGCAGTTTGTTTCTAGGAAACACCCAACGCCACGCGTCAGTCGTTCGAGAACTGTCACAGAGCATACATGCATTCTTTGACATCCCCTATTCTTCAAACTGTCAAACGGAATTTATGCCTATTTAATATTATTTTTTGCATTTATTTAGCGAAATGACTGACGAAAACGATATCTTGTTCTATATGACATGAATTTAGCTATATCGTAATGTGACAAAAGCCTAGTTATTCTCTTTTTCTTGAGTCCTTTATCATATATGTACCCATAATTTGCATCAAAATCTTCATCTGACTCGTTATTTATTAAATCCATAGTACATAACCATACACTTCCACTGCTGGTATTCAGATATTGCTAGTATGTCGTGGCGTCGCGTGTTGGTAATGTGCACAGTGCGTATCGGGTGTCGACACGTTGCGTCGCGTCGCGTGTTAATAATGTGTTTCCGCCTTTAACGTGCCGTCGAGAAATATCTCGTTGTCGCGGTGAGTGATAGCAATCACACTCATCATTTGTCTAGCTTTTTACCAGTTTTGTTGAAACGATTGCCTATTCTATGTCCTGGAATTCAGAGCAGAGCTGCGCTTGCGTCGGACACCCAAACACCTACAGCTAAATGTACTGAAAACTTTAAAAAGATTATAGATTAGATTAAATTATTAGAATGTAATTTTTTCCAGAGTCGGGCGACTGAGGCTGAATCAACGATAGCTAAATTGAAGAATCAAATTAAGAAATTAAAGGTTAGTCAATTTTAGATTTGACATGAGTTTTTATTAAAATTTAACTATTTTGACCATTATTTATTTATTTTTGCAAAATTATTGGTAAGGAGAATATTTTTTATGAACAGAGCATTGCAGACACGACAATGCTCTGTTGCTCTGGCCTTTTGTAAAGCCGAGCACACGAGCGATCGGTTGATAGGTTTACATACCGAGCACTCGCTCGTGGTTTTGGCATTGTCTTACCACTGCAATCGTTATAACGTGTGCAGGAGGAGCTGGCCGCGTCGCAGGAAGAGGTGCGCTCCCTGCGCGGAGTGCAGGGCGCCGCCGCGTCCGGCCTGCGCCGGGCTACGCTCGTCGCAGAAACCTCGCTCAGGTAACACACAGCTAGGTGCGGCCGTGCAGAACTCGCTCAGGTAACACACGGCTAGGTGCGGCCGTGCAGAACTCGCTCAGGTAACACACAGCTAGGTGCGGCCGTGCAGAACTCGCTCAGGTAACACACGGCTAGGTGCGGCCGTGCAGAACTCGCTCAGGTAACACACAGCTAGGTGCGGCCGTGCAGAACTCGCTCAGGTAACACACAGCTAGGTGCGGCCGTGCAGAACTCGCTCAGGTAACACACAGCTAGGTGCGGCCGTACAGAACTCGCTCAGGTAACACACAGCTAGGTGCGGCTGTGCAGAACTCGCTCAGGTAACACACAGCTAGGTGCGGCCGTGCAGAACTCGCTCAGGTAACACACAGCTAGGTGCGGCCGTGCAGAACTCGCTCAGGTAACACACAGCTAGGTGCGGCCGTGCAGAACTCGCTCAGGTAACACACAGCTAGGTGCGGCCGTACAGAACTCGCTCAGGTAACACACAGCTAGGTGCGGCCGTGCAGAACTCGCTCAGGTAACACACGGCTAGGTGCGGCCGTGCAGAACTCGCTCAGGTAACACACAGCTAGGTGCGGCCGTGCAGACCTCGCTCAGGTAACACACAGCTAGGTGCGGCCGTGCAGACCTCGCTCAGGTAACACACAGCTAGGTGCGGCCGAGCAGATCTTGCTCAGATAATGCACATAGCTAGGTGCGGCCGTGCTTTCTCAGTTCATATTTGAAAAGCCATTGAAAAGCTACCAAAAAATATAAGTTGATATTTCAACTAATATTTGAGCATGACCAAGTTTATATTGTATTGAATTTGTAATTCCAAAATAAAGCAAGTTTTTGATATTTTCTCTTTTTTTTTACGGAGATATCTTCTGTTCACAGAGAGCTCCTGTCAGGACTAGAGCAGCTGAAGACATTAAGCACGAACCTGGATCCGACATGATGGTGAACTCCTACCCTCCCCCCTCCTTTCTCTCCGCACTTCTCCCCCCTGGATGAGCCACGGACTGGCACGGTAGGAAACAAATGGAATACTGTAGCTAATGAATTTTTATGTGTACAGAAACTGTATGGTAGGGTTACTTTTCGTCATCAGAGTATAAAGAATGTTCCACTGTCTTATACAGGGTGGAAGAGACACCGACTCTAAAACAGTTAGCACGTATCCAGTACATCATTCTGACCCCCCAAAAAATATTTTTTTCTACATACAAAAAAAAGCGGCTAAGAGCGAGTCGGACTAGCGCACGAAGGGTTCCGTACCATTATTTATAAAAACGAGCAAAAACATCACTATTTGTATGGGAGCCCCCTTAAATATCATCAATCTGTTTTTAGTATTTTTTGTTATAGCAGCAACAGAAATACATATTCTGTAGAAATTTGAACTGGCTAACTATCACGGACCATGAGATACAGCCTGGTGACAGACGGACAGCGTAGACTCAGTAGTAGGGTCCCGTTTGACCATTTGGGTACAGAACCCTAAAAAAAAGAATTAGTAAAAAATACAGCTGTTCCATACATTTTGACCTTGTGTGGGCTGTCTTGCAGGTTTTTTCAGAATTATGTACTGAAAACGTGGTATAACTTTTAGAATCGGTGTCTCTTTCAACCTATATGTATATACTAGCGACCCGCGCCTAGAGAAATTGATTGCTGCAAAAACTATCTTAGAACTGCGCCATTATGGTACTACTGACTTCTGAAAGCCAAATCGAATCTCTGTTCAGTAAGTCGTTCCTCAAATTTCATGTTTTGTGATTGTTTTATAAAAAATAACAGCCAAACATAATGTAAAGGTATAATTCGGAAGGTGACCCCTACCGCAGTGAAAAAGCTACCTAAACACAAAGACAGAATGCAGTCATTCGCCTGGGCCTACAAGGTGTAACGCATTAAACGCACAACCTTTCGTGTGGTGACTCAGACTATGATACTGGACAACTTTAGCTCTATAGCTTTTGGAAATTCATGACTTTCTTTTTTAGTATACCGTACATGTTGATCAGCTGATCGCGTCCTATAGAAAGTCACATTTTTGTCGAATTCAATGAACTTGTAGAACAAAGGGTTCATGGTCCGAGACACCAAGGGACAGTTTGTGCGTTTATTATGCCTTATACCAGCGTTTCCCAATTGGTGTGTCGCGACCTGGTACCGGGTGGGTCATCAAAATAAAAAACCGGGTCACAGCATTTCTGCCTTGTCTTAAGAAAATATTAATTTATTAATGCACTAGTAAAAATAAAAGCGAGCTTATTGTGGCATTTTCTCCCAGGCCACCTTAGTGCGAATGGAGCAATTTTATGCTCCATTCGCACAAAATAGGCGAAACCGATCTATTTTACTTAATGTAATCAGCGGGGGAAGAGGTTTTAAAGTATTGAGTGGGTCACTAAGGGCCAGAGTGTGACATTTACCGGGCCATGGCAGAAAATGTTTGGGAAACACTGCCTTATACTATACCTTGCATAATTATGTAACGTACGAACGGCCCAAATCAAGCGTTTCATTTCCAGTACATGACCTCGCTTTGTACGGATTTCCTGTACAATGAGAGATCAGCAGAAACTGGTTCGTCGTGCTTACAGTCCCAATCTGCGAAAGGGTTTAATTTTTTATTTAACAGTTGTGTCACTACAATTAGCGGTTTCGGTCGCATTCGGAATTCTAACTTGAGGCGCTGCGTGTGTCTTGTGTCGGATACAAGCTAGCAATGAATATTGATTTTATAAACCAGTATGAAGTCAGCCACTACGGTTTCCGGTGACGGTGTGCCGTGTCGGTAACAAAAAGTGTCTACGTTTGCAGCCCCTTAGTTGACCTTCAGATACACAGGTTGAAAAATACCCGTAACGAAGCCGAAAGGCACATATTCTCCCATTGCGATAACTTTTTGGTTCTAGGCCTTACCTGGGAACCTTCAAGTTATGGAGATATTGAAGGTTCAACTTTTTCCCACGTTTTTTTTTGTTTTAAAAATGTTAGACCTTTATTTAAAATACCTCCATGACCCCTGTACTATTCGATGCATCTATGTGCACAATGCTCTGTGCGTTACGTTGAGCGCTACCGTAAGAAAGTAATTTCTCAGCAATAAGGGTAAGCTCGTACCATCGTCGACTTTGTCTCTGTCATTTCTGACCTAGACTAGAGTCAAGAGCAAACCCAACTAACAAATAAAAAAATATTTTTTTTTTGCACAGTGACTTATTTCGTTAACAGCTTCGTTCGAACGTACCCTTTAAAATCAAGATGTAAATTAAATGTATTTAAGTAAAACAGTAATCCATTTGTTTTCTCTACGTGTATATAATTTTATTTTATTTTAATTGTCCATTTATATTCCGATTGGATTTAACTCTAGGCTGTAACGGCTAGTTTTTAGGGTAGAAGCGTTTTTTTGCAATTTGCACGGTAGTGTCCGGTTCTATGTTGATTACAATTTGATTAGCAGCCATAACAAATATGGCTTAGAGTTATAATAGTTAAAATCATCAATACAACCCTCGTTAAGTTCATCAAATGCCATTGAATGAATTTTTCGTGAAATAGTCATTTAATGGGATTAAATGAACTTAGAGGGATGTATTAGTAGTAATGCGTATTATGGTCGCAAATCATATTTTGTTCAACATAGTACATAGTACACAGTAAGAAAATTTAAATTTCGCGGATTACTCTGCCGCTTCCAGCTTGAGTGACGAAATTTGAAGCAATATCGATTTGCTTTATTATTTAAATAATATTGGGCTTCCGATTTTAAAAAATAAAGAATAAATAAATGAAGAAAATCTTTTATATCTAGTTTACTAAAGCAATGCTTTCGGTCACTGTGAAAATGTTTGGAAGATGAAGAGCTGTTCGCTGAGATGATGAATGAAGATTACTTACTTTTTGACCAAACACATGCCTTGTGTGGGGCAATATTACGCAGCCTGAGAACAAAAGTGACCTAACACGAAATTTGCGTTTTGTGGGAAATAATACAATTATATTTCGTGTTTCCAATAAAATTTGTGATAAAATGTTTTGTTTTGTGCTTTTCTAGCACGATAACGTCACTTTTTTGATTCACTAGACCCATGTTATTTGGAGTAGTTTTAGGTATTTAACGCAATTTGCCGTATTTTTGTGTTCGGTCACTTTAGTTCTGACTGTGCTATTTTGCACCGTTCGAATATTGAATCAAAAAATGTAATCATTCACTTTTAGATGACATTGACAACAGGATTTAAATCGTTCGATGTTCCTTCATCGCACTTAGTTCGCGCAAAAAAGTGTTGACACAGAAGATTGAGCTCAGACATTCCGATACGATTTAGAAAGTGAGCGAGAAATACTATTAAAGTGTCATTGTCAACGAAACAGAACCGAGATATTTCTTGATGCGGTAGGGCGAATCTGACGATTTAATTATTTAAGTAGCAGACTGTCATATTCATAATTGCTGTGATTGGCGGACTGAATTAACAACTGTCGGCTTATTTTAACTTGAGAAAAGTTGAGAATACAAAGTGTTGTTTTGCATCCTAGTCAAAATTCAGGATGTTGTCACAAAAAACATCAATTTAATTATGGTACCTAGTTAATTATTAAAGAACACTGCTTTTTTGTTGATTAATGTTGTGAGTATTTCAGAATAACTCCCTTAACGTGGTTTAGGGAATAAGAAATTCGAAATCGAATAAACGTTTGAGATTTTTTTGTATATGTGTAAGCGAGGTTATAAGGCAAGGATCAGACGGGCCGCGTTTTAAACACGTGTGGTTCACACTTACCGCTTTACGTAAATAAGGTACCTCCTTGAATTTGACGAGGATGCAAAACAACACCTTGTATAAAAAAAGTAAGTAAGTAATTAATTATGCAAACTAGCCAAATTAAAAACCAGTCGGAATATAAAATGTAAACAAAGTGAATATTAAATAAATTGATCATCGAAATAAAACTGTGTATAGTATGAAATTAAATTTCTTCCATTTTTCTGTTAGTTATTTTACATTAAAGTTAGCATTTTTTTTTTGTAACTGTTTGTCGAAGAATTATGCTCCTTTCGCCGTAGGCCACCCTAGCCTACGGCGAAAGGAGCTGCGGGTGACATAAGATGACGTTTATTTTCAATCTTGAACGTTGCCTTGATTTAACAATCAATCATGACTGACTAACCGCACTCTGAATACTATAGTCGTAAAATACGGAATCAGTAACTCTAGTAAATTTAAAGAACAGTTCATCTAATGTCACCCGCAGCTTCCTACGGCGAAAGGACCATATCGTACTGAATACTTGTTCACATGAATTTTAGAACACATCTTACCTCCATACGTGAAGTTTTTCTCTCATGAAATATTAGAAAGGTGGTAGATGAATCAATTTAGCAATATCTGTTGGTCTGTTTGCTTTGAAATCCGTGTTCATGAAGCAAACTGTTAAAATTATAACGATTGTCATTAGAATTTCGAATAACTGCGTACGCTCGAAATCACGCGGGTGTTCGCTTGCGTGTGTGTATTTAAAACTAGTATGAGCAGCGCTAGCAGGCACGGGCGTGCGACGGACACGGGTACGGCGCGCGGTTAAGCTAATGTCTTTAGGGTGCCGGTTTCCAAAAGCTTATTCTATTTTATATGTGGTCAAATCTCATGTCGATTTTTATACAGAGTGTAAGTAACAGCTCTCTGCAAACTGACAGAGTGCATTCTGCTCCTTATTTTGTATCATATTCCACCGAATTTATTCCCAGGAAACTTTTAGGGCTCATTTGCGCCGCACGACGCGCCTTATCTCCGTAAAAAGTCACGGACATATTATCAAATCCGACGTATCGCTGGTTTTTATTTTTTATTTTATCTGCATTATTTACATGAATGGAGTGCTGCGTACAGATAATGTAATTTATATTAAAATAAAGAAATAGTAACTGGGAAAACGATTCAAAATAAAAACCTTAAAAATAATCCGGTGGAACATGATTCAAAATAAGGAGCTGAATACACTAAGCTTACGGAGAGCTGTCCCTTAAACCCGGTATTAGTAAATTACACAATCTAAACTGAGATTTAACAGGATTTGGTGAGGTTTTCAGTAACCGGGGGTTAATATTATAATTATGGTAAAAGAGGTCTGATGTATTCTAAGATTGTTGTTTTTATTAGGCCTTAAGTGCTGGCTACACTGAAACGAATCCCGCGCGGGATTTGGGTAATTTTATTTTTTCTGCGACTATTCGTGTAAGTTTGAGTGCCTCTATAGAAGTTGGTTGACACAAACAGCGCTAGTGATTTTTTTTCACATATCCCGCGCGGTATTTGCCTCAGTTTAGCCAAAGCTTAATGTGCACGTATATATTGGTCGAAAAATAAGACTAAACTCTTATTTTCTTGCAAATCTATTAATGAACAACGTTATAACGGAAAATGAAAATCTATTCCACGAACAAGTTGTATTTATTTTCTGAATTTGACACTCAAGATGTGCTACAAGGATAATTTGGCGCTTGCATCACACTGCCTGAGGGGTGATATATTGAAAGAAGATGAGGACTTTAGTTCCGATTTTGGCCACGAGCTAAAAGATCCTTGTACAGCTTCTGTAGTTTATGATTTTAAGTTGATGCTTGTTATTCCAAGACAAGCGAAACAGGCAGGATCATGATTATTTTATTCTGTTTGCAAAAATTAAACTTTGAAAATTTACATTGCATTATGGTTGTTCAATAGAAATGTGTATAAAATATCCTTTAATGCATTGTTTTGTTATGAAAAAATAATGTATCCTTAATCGAAAAGTTATTTAATATTATTAGAGGTATGTACGGAACCTTCGCTAAAATTGTAAATACGAACAAATACATATATTTTTGTGTGCCATTGAGGCTGTATTCATTTACTTAGTGGACGAACGTTGCTTGACATCAGTATGAATGTTCTGCCTGCCATCTTCAAATGAGTTGATATTTTAATTATACAGGGTGGGAGAGACACCAACGCACAAACGCTTACCGCGAATTCATCATTCTGAACCCCCGCTCCCCCACGTAGAAATTTTTCATCGGTAAAAAATAACAGGCAGTCATAAGGACTGCCGGCAGAAGTGAAAACTCAAAACAATGGAATTACAATGTTCTTTTTTTGAATTTTTAAGTAGGCTGGTTTACTACGCTTCGCTAGTTTGGCGCAATACGTCGCGAGCATGTCGATGCCTCGGTTACGGGAACCCAGATTTTACCCCTACCAAAAATGGCTCAACGCGGCTAAAAAGTTTTTTTTAGCCGCGTTGAGCCATTTTTTTAGAGTTAATTTTGACCGTGTACACTTACGGTGGACCACTTTTCAACCTTATTTCCCAGGGCATAGGTTTGAAAAGTAGTCTACCGTCTGTGAACTCGGTAGTACATTGCAGTTTTGTAGAAAACAGCTGTTTTTTTTTTTTTTAAATTTTCCTTTGTGCGTCGTTGGATTCCACCCTGTAGAAATATGTTTCATATTCTGTCCGATACTCTCTAAATAATTTAAAACTAATTTGTGCTTGTTCGACAAATGTTATTGTACATTAAACTGTGATTCATTATTTTATAATGTTGTTTTATTATCATCTTCCGACGAAAGCTACCTTTTGTTGATTCGTTCCTGACTAGAAACCGCACACATTAGGACCCGAGCACACTTCTCTCAAAACAGTGAATTGAATGAGCGAGTCTTTTCATTCTTTCTTTTGGAGAGGTGCCTTAGGCCCGGACTCCTCCGCAACGGAGACGAGACGAGAGATGTGTTGCAAACCATCAATAGAATTTCGTTACTCACACTTTTTTCCGCTTAATGTCTGCGGAGCGTTACCGTAACGAGAGCCGCGTAACCATATTCGCGTTTTTCACAAACTTATTATATGTTTACCTATGTATTTTTGAATCGCGAATTTCTCATTAGCAGCCACGGAGTCTGGATTTGAGCCCGGTTGTTGGCAATAGGCTCGTCCCCTATTACATGAGAAAACTTATATTGGAAACGGTTGATCATAAAGGAAATGTCCTATTTACACCGTGTAAATCACCTCATCACGAAGCCGTCCACCAAGCATTCTGTACATGAAACTAAGTAACTTAAGACTAAGACTTTTTTTTTGGGGGTGTCAAATCATGTTTTGTGGTAAAACTCAATGTAACGCACTCAAAACATTGTGCTGATGGACGGATTGAATAGTACGGGGGTCGTGGGGTGTTTAAAGTAAAAAGTGTCTTGCATTAAAAACTTGTATTTAAAAAAATACTTGTCAAAAATTTGGAACTTTGACCCCTAATATCTCCGTAACTAGAAGGTTCCCAGGTATGGTGTAGAACAAAAAAAATATCGCAATGACAGGGAGACCCAGTGCCTTTCGGCTTCGTTAAGAGGTGTTTTACACCCTTTATGTTTAGGCCAAGCAGGCAGCGGCGCACAGCCGAGACTAGAAGAGCCGTGAGCGGCGTGCGGCGGTCGCTAAACTGGGCGTGAGTAACCTGTACACATATCTGCTCCGGTCTAGCCAGTACGCATCTCCGCACAGATTTGGTAGAAACATCCTAGCTCCTAAGCATCTCCTTTTAGCTGATCCGCTCCGCACATCTCTCCTTTGGGGGAGTCGAAGCCTTACCTCCTTAGAAACCCAAGTAACCGGTACGCTGGAATCGAATTAAACAAAAAACTTCAAATCAAACCTATTTTATTATAAATCTTCAACAGGAATGTAGGGTGTATAAATATAACATTATTAAATTCCTATAATAAGCACAAGCTTAAACCAAAGTAAAATTTCGCTAAATAATATCTTTGATTGTGAGTTTGCAGTTAGATTGCACATTTATACTATTAAAAGTAAATCAGATCAAGAAAAGAAAGTAAAATGAATAATATCTGAAGTTAATTTATAGTGTGGTTACGTTTCTAATGCGTATTTTCCTTTCCGCATTCAATTAAAGACACCAATTTTGGAATCCCCTCCGAAGATTTTTGTTTTTGCCAAATATCAAAAAATTAAAGGTCATTTCAAAATCGCCACTGTTTTGGCGATTTGCTGTGCTATAAAAACGTGACGATGTCACTCAATTGTGTTTCATATTGAGATCAGAAAGGTAAATATGCGTCGCTAAGGGCCTATTATTTACAAGATCCAGACAGGCGTTTTACTCGTAAGCGTATTCTAGCGTATGTCGTGTGCATGTATGAGATGTCTCCACTGCTTGTTAATTATTCTGCTACAAGCAACTTTCGGATCGAGAATAGTGAATTGTATGTCACAGTCGAAACTGTTCGTTAGTCAAAACTACTTCTGACCGGTTAAAACTATTATAACAAAAACTAACATTTACTCATTAGCTTGTTATTTTTTTTCTTTTTGTGACGCTTTGAAAAATACCGTGTTTTTAGTGTAGCGACCTACAAAAAGCAACTTATAACAAAAAGTACTATAGCAACATCTATGATAAACCTAAAGAACTAATATGGTCTGAATCTCGCAAGCAAAGTTTAGATAGACTTAAGAATATATAAAGAAACCCGACAATAACTGTCAGGCAGTTGCCCACCAGACATAACACCTGTCTGGTCGGAGGATCCTCCTTTATCTACGAAGTATCGAGGAACTTTACACCCTATTCCTGATACTCCTAAAGTAGTGATTCATTAAGAGATGAGAAAAGGCATTTTAACTAAAGTTTTGACTGACACCGGTCAAAAGTGGTTTTGTCCAATTAACATAGTAGTTTGGAAGCCATACAATTACGAAATATGTAGGTCTTATCTCAAAGTAGAAAACGTTACTTCGAGAGAAAATTACTTTTGGGTTATGCTAAGTTTATTTTCATTGCTCGTGGCTGTATGCTCGGCTCAAGCTTTCAAAAACCAGTTTATGCGGGTCTCATTGTACGGGAAACCTTTACAAAACGAGGCCACGTTATATTGGAAATGTTTACGTGTGTGCAACGCCGAATCTACACAAGCTCCTAATTAAACTAATGTTAAAAAGCAGTGAAATTTTCTTACCAACGGCAACGTTTTGAACAGCGCTTCAATTCTTATTTTTTTTATAATAATTGTTTTTATACAGTGTAGAACAATCTCAGTGTCTGAGGTCTTTAGGTCTTAAATTACTTTAAATAGAAACAGTTTGCTATGTCGGAACGTCGTCCAAAAATGGCCTTATCTTACGCCAAGCTTTAAGCTCGTAATTAACGCCACTTTTAACACCTCTTTAAACATAGAAAACGTCGAACTCACTAGGATTTACGTAGCCTATAATCTGAAGTAAAAAATAGTCCATGCGAAGTAGTTTTTTGTGTTATTGGGCAATAAGAAATAGCTCCGTAGCATCCCGAAGTCTTGTGCCCAGTTATTGGGCATAAGCTCGCCCTTTCAGCAAAATGTGGGTGTCACCTCTGCCTAGCTCTTCGGGGCATACAGGCGAGATGCTATCCATGTATAGTGTTGTACAGATGGTCCCAGTGCGCGGGACACTGTAGGAAGTACTTTCTAGTCGCGCTACAGAACCGGGCCTTGTACTGTTCTGGAGATACCACTGTGGGCTGACCCGAGCCGAGGTTCTTCTTTACCAAGTGTTCCAGTTTCTTGTCCCAAGTAAACGTGCGGATGTAATCTGTTGAAAGTTGGGATTTTTATGAAAATGCATATAAAGGAAAAAAACACAAATAACAAATGTAACTAAAAGGCTCTTCTTCTTTTCTTGTGGTGAGTGACTCTGGTGTCAGAGTTTTTATGCCGCCCATGGGCCTCTGACTTGGTTTAAAATACCATCGAAAAATATCTAAATATCTCTTATATTTACCTAATGGCTTAACATCATTAATGGTAAGAGTTTGGAAAAATAATGTTTGACAATATTGTCTATTGCCTGATGTCAGGGCAAGTCAGTATAAAATGGCCATAGCAAGACGGGGCAAGACCATAGACAACTTTGTTAATTGACAATACGACTCTGACATGTAGAGGTTCAAATTTAATTAGCTAGGGAAATTCCAAAGACGCAGCTTTAAAGAGGATGTGCTAAGACAGCCTGCGAAATTTATTTTTTCTTACTTTTTTGCATTTAAAAATTATTCGAGACCTTAACACGGCCTCACTCTGACCTGCAAATGGCAAAAAAACTTAATAGAATTTGAATTTCATGAACTACTTTGGCGCCTGGCCTTAAGTTCGTCAACCTATCACGAATAGAAGTTACAAGTAAAATGTTGTTCTTACCAATAATGCCAAGCACGAGCGTGTTGTCTTCTACGCCGAGCAGCAGCGAGTAGTCCATGACGGTGTGCGACGTGAGGAAGTTAGTGTCGCGCTCCACGGCCGCGAACAGCACGCTGGCCGTGTGCGACTGTATGTACAGCGGGCTCTCCCAGCGCACTGGGGAATGTGTTACATGAGTAAAAGTAAAATGTGAATAGTAAAACTATTCACATTTTACTTTTATGATGCATCCACACCGAAGTTACTTTTTGAAGAGCAACATCTTGGGTATACAACCTGAGAACCCAACAACCAACTCATTCGCTTTTATCACAATAATACAACAGCCGTATGAAAATCGCGCGCACGCGCCTCTGGCCTATCAGCTTGGGATAAAAGTGAATGAGTATTAAAAAATTTGGGAAAGTTGAGTATAATCACGTGTTTAAGTATCAGTCACTAATTACCAGTCACCCTATAAAGATAGACGATGATTGCCGAAGCGTATACATTTCCTGGGTGACCTGTACACGATTATTTGTCCCTCGTCGAACATCAATTTAGATGATTTTTAAATGCGTATCAATATCAACATTCTTCTCTAAACAAAGCGTAAGACAGGCGCCCTTTTGACGTCACACGTCGACAAGTTGTTTAATTGTGTTTTCACTTTTTAGTTTTCAAGTAGTTATTGAGCTGTTCGAGCCCCAATACATTTTTATTTATTTATACTTACAATTAAGCAGGTTCTCGTCCATGAGCACAGCGAGCGGCGTTGTGTCGGGCGTGAGGCGATGTCGCGAGGAGCCCTTTAAAATTAACAAAAATAAAATTATATTCAGAAAAAAAAAACTTTGCCGTTTTTTTTTTCAAAAAAGTCACTGATCTTGTATTTTGATAGGGCCCATAGTCATGCCACGGTCAGATAAGACTAAAAATTTATGTGTGTAAACGAATAAACAAAAATAAATATCGATTGAAAAAAAAAATACGAATTCAAGAAGAAGTAAACAATATATCTGCTTAAACCCAACGTAAACACAATGTTTGTCTATGCCATGAGTGTTGGCAACACTGACAACCAGAGAGACGGGTGCATCTGCTTACCTTCAGGTCGAACCGCTTGGCGCGCGTCCCGCACTCGTACCACACGTTCTCCATCACGAGCACGCCGTTGCCCGCGCCGCCCACGCTGTACACGCCCAGAATACGCGCTGCGGAACATATGGGACGTGAACATGTATTATACTAAATGGTTTATTTAGACAGGACTGCCTTGTTAGACAAGCACCCCCAATACCGCATACCACGTTCTTGACAATTTGAATTTATTTTTTACATACCAAGGCACGATGGCACTAAGGAACGGTGAAGGAAAACATCGTGAGGAAACCGGCATGTCCTAGAACTAGACTTTCGAAGATATGTCATCATCATCATTTCAGCCGAAAGACGTCCACTGCTGGACATAGGCCTCCCCCAAGTGTCGCCAGATTGACCGGTCCCGTGCGACGCGCATCCAGCGGATCCCCGCAACCTTCACCAGGTCATCGGTCCACCTAGTGGGAGGCCTTCCAACGCATCGTCTCCCGGTTCGCGGTCGCCATTCCAGAACTTTTCGGCCCCATCGGCCATCTGTTCTGCGAGCAATGTGCCCTGCCCACTGCCACTTAAGTTTGGCAATTCTTCGGGCTACGTCGGTAACCTTGGTTCTCTTGCGGATGTCCTCATTTCTGATTTGATCACGCAAGGAAACTCCGAGCATAGCTCTCTCCATTGCCCTTTGGGTGACTTTGAGCCTTCTGATGAGGCCCATTGTGAGCGACCACGTTTCGGTCCCGTATGTAATCACTGGCAGCACACACTGGTCATAGACTTTCGTCTTGAGGCACTGCGGTAAGTTGGACGAGAAGATACCACGCAGCTTTCCGAACGCTGCCCAGCCGAGTCGGATTCGACGATTGACCTCTTTCTCGAAGTTAGACCTACCCAACTGGACCGTTTGTCCCAGGTAGACATAATCGTCTACAACTTCGATAGTAGAGTCTCCGATCTTGATAGGAGTGGGTGTTACATGGGCATTCAACATGACCTTGGTTTTGTCCATGTTCATTTTAAGACCCACTCTTTCGGAAACTCTACTGAGGTCATCGAGCATTGTACTGAGGTCCTCCATGGTCTCAGCCATGACCACTATATCGTCGGCATATCGAAGGTGAGAGATGTACTCGCCATTAACGTTGATGCCTAGCCCTCTCCAGTCCAGAACCTTGAAGACATCTTCCAGTGCAGCGGTGAACAGTTTCGGAGATATGACGAGATAAGATAAGATATGTGACACCTACTAACCCGCACTAGGTCAGTGTGGTGGATTAAAGCCCACTGAGAGGGAGTGCCCTCTCATAGAGAGGAGGCCTGTGCCCCAGCAGTGGGAATATTATAAGCTGATGAAGATGATGATGATACCAAGGCTGACAAGAGAATCAGTTCAAATATCAAAACACAAAAAATGCAATCGATAGGAGCGCTTCAAATTGTCAAGTACGTGGAATCCAATATTGAATATGCTCAAAAGAAACAGCCGACGTCACAATAAGGACTCCACAAAACCTGTTGATATTGTGAATGTATTTAGCCGTGACTTTGTATCAAGTGCCAGTAGTGCGCGTGAAAGACAAAGAAAGAGGGTAGACAGATTAGTCTGCTCCCAATTATTTATTTTCCATCCACCCGCATTCTCCAGTCATCCCGCGATCATGGCGCTTACAGCAGCGTTGAAATATCGGGAGCTCCCAATAAATAATCTAATAATAATAACGGAAGATATTTTATTTTAGGACAACTTACAGCTAGGCAAACAATAGTTTCGTTAATAACAACAATATGGCACGTTACAAGTTTTCACAAATAGCTAGACAATCGTGAGATAAAACAAAAACAATTAAACTAAAAGGCAAATTTTGGAACGAAATTGAATGCACCTTAAGAACATTCTCTGTATGCTCTCTAATCGTGCGATATACAAGGTGTTGTTTTGCGTTCTCGTCAAATTCAAGAAGGTAACTATGCTAGTGATTCTCGTCCCAAATCAATAATAAAATGGGTAGGTAATTTTTCTTTTTTTTCTTTTTTACGGAAATCGGTAAGTGTGAACCACCCGTGTCTTAAATGCCGCCCGTCTGGTTCTTGCCTTATAACCTCGCTTACACAAATACAAACAATTTCAAACGTTTATTTCATAATTTCTTGGTCCCTAAACCACGTTAACGTGGTTATTCTGAAATACTGACAAACTTAAACAACCAAAAAAATCAGCGTTTATTAATAATTAACTAGGTACCGTAATTTTAATTGATTATTTATGTCTTTCGTGACCACCCCCTGAAATTTGACGAGGTTGCAAAACTAACACCTTTATTATTAACACCTTGTAGATATTGTATTTAAGGTTCCAGACTTGAGAGGCATACTCGAGGTGACTACGAATGAATGAACAGTATAAAATTTTGACAGTTTTGATGCTTCTGAACTCTGATGAGACCCTGTAAATGAAACCTAGAGGTAAGCTATATCCCGTAAGAGTGTTAGTAGTTAGAGTTTATTTATAAACCGTGAAAGCTTAAAGCAGTGTTTGTATAGGACTTACCCAACAAGCTGGGCAGTTTGTTCTGCTTGCAGTTGGTGACGTATCCAAAGTAGTGAGGAGCGAAGTCCAGAAACTGTTGCCACTCCGGTTTCGTCATCTCTTTCAACACGTATCTGTCATCTGGTTTTAGAATATTTATTTTAATTAAGACTCCTTAGACCTCTTAAATATCGTGAGGAAACTGGCATGTCCTAGAACTAAAAAATCGAAGACATGTGACATCAACCAACCCGCACTGGGCCCGCGTGGTGGATTACAGCCCACTCTCTCTCTTAGAGAGGAGGCCTGCGTCCCAGCAGTGGGAACATTATAGGCTGATGATGAATTAAGACTGCCTCGTTGGTTTTTGGGCATGAGGTCTTGGGTACGATTCCCACGTCGGGCAAACAGCTATTGAGTTTTTCCATCAGGAATTTATCGGTAGAAGCCACTGAGTCTGGATTAGTGCTCGGTTGATGGCAATAGGTTCGCATCCAATAGGGATGATGACTGGGTAAAAAAACGAAATTCTATTTTGTCCGTCAATCAGGTAATACAAAAATATTAGACACGTATTTTTTGTTTTATCAAGTTAACAAAAAAATACTTAGTTAAAACGCATTAAAGTTGTAGAGTGGGGTCTCACTACGTCACAACTAGGTATAAAATGTACTGAGCCGTGACGTCATGCGCTATTTCAACTCAAAATATCTCCATAATTTTACGATTACGTGAAAAAAGAAAAAATACGTGTCAAATACTTTTTAATAACCCGATAGACAAATAAAAAAAAATGAGTCACCATCCCTATTACATGGGTCTTAAATATAATTAAATGTGGGTACTATTAGGTACAGTTCTGCCTATATAACCCTTCGGGGATTACAGGCGTAATGAAGTCTACTGAATAATCCCTCGTTGCACTGGCGATATTTTTTTATCACCCATTCGATTTTCAATGTACTGCAAAAAGCATTTTTTTCCGTGTCAATTTTTTTTTGACGATATGGTCTATAATATACATAGTTTTTCCCATGACTGCATATTATATAAATGCAACGAGACAGACACACAAATGAATATTGTACCTTTAGTCTTGCAGAAGGTAGATCCAGACTTGCCGCCGCGCGCCGCCCACGGCACACAGTGCGCCAGAGAACGGATGAAGCCTTCCTCTATCTCGCACAGCCCTGCTGGAACATACACCCTGGATGTAGACCGACCACGATGCAGACTACACTTATTTTGATAATCATACGATTGACATTATGGCAGCCGCACTTGTCTAGCGCTACAACTGTGATGCGTAGTGCACGAGACTGATACAGATGGCGCCACACGTTGTTACTTACAACTGCAAGGTGTAAACGGAGTCTTCCCGAAGCCGACAACCAAGCGTTCTGTATCTCAAATTAAGTATCTCTACGCTCAAATACCATTGCTAGAAAAGTCTACGGAATAGAATTACGGTTGGACTTAATGCAACGCTCTCAATACTTCGTGCTCATGGATGCATTGAATAGTACAGGAGCCATGGAGGTATTAACTCGTATTTATAAAAAACTTGAGATATTGTTGGAACTTTGACCTTCATTTCTCCGTAGCCAGAAGGATCCCAGCCCCCGTATTCACAAACGCTCGGATTCGATTTCGATAACGGAAAGTCGTATGTCTATCTCGCTCGCTTTCGTAATGCCAAAACAAGATAGACATACGACTTATCGAATCGAAATCGAATCCGAGCGATTGTGAATAGGGGGGCAGGTATATTTTAGTACAAAAAAAAAAGTCCGCAATGACAGGGAGAGAACAAGCTGAAAGCTGAAAATGACTCTTAATGAAGCCGAAGCTTCATTAAGAGACATTTTACAACCATTGTATGAAAGGGAGGAAATCGTCGTTGAGGTAGACCGCGGCGAAGGTGTGACGATTTGCTGGACCATGACGTGTTAAAGCGGTATTGTTTTACTCTTATTCCAGTGTGGGAAAGAGACGGAGCTATACATGATGTCTAGCGCCATTTCTTTCCCACACTGGAAAAGGAGAAAAACAATTATGTTTTAAGACGTCATGGTAGGCCATCTTGTTTCCCGAGCGATTAAGGCCAGATATCGCACAAGACAGAGAGGTTTGGAAGGAGAAAGGGGTACTTAGCCTAGCAGTAAGATACATGAGAGGCTAACAATAATAAAAATATAAAAGATGACGTACCATCAGTCCGGTCCCTCTCGTCGTAGCAGCCGCACTTGTCGGGCGCGCTCAGCGGCGACAGCAGCAGGTGACGCAAGCGCTGGAACTGCGACGCGTAGTACACGCGGCACACCAGGCCGTCCTGGTGACACGGTCCGTGTGGGCCATGACATGACATGTGATGCAATACACACACACGGGGTGGGAAGTAACCGTCGCGAAAACAGTTACCATGCACTTACTGAGTACATCATTCCGAACTCGTACCACATGGAAATTTTTCTTCGGTAATAAAAAAAAAATCTGCTGTTCCATACATTTTCATCGTGTGGGTATTGCACTTGTGTAGGAACTAGCTGTTTTTTTTTATTAATATTACCGATGAAAAAAATTATAAACGTTACCGCGTCAGTTTTATTTCCACCCCGTATTAGAAATGACAATGACATTTAAATTACTTGCACCTGTGTTTGCGCACGTTGCTGCCCACTTATTCACAATAATACTTATGTCTTTACGTCGCTGTCTTGTCGTCGATGGCTTATCGTAACTGGGACTGGCCGTCATAGGTGAAATAAGGTCTATGACCACAAATATTATTTTATCTGAGACAAATACTAACTGTAAACATTTTTTTTTTTAAATTGTTTCCCACGTCTGTTACGAGCGTACCTTGAGTAGAACTTCCACGTGATCATTGGACTTAGCCAGCTTAGACTTGTCTCCATCCAGCTTATCCTTTCCCGTTGAGTTTGTGTTCTCATTTTCTTCCTGCTCTGATTGGGTGCTGGAGAAATGATGATACAATAATTATAATAAACAGTAAAAAATACCAAAAAAATACGTATGACATGCAATATGCAAGCTGTAAACAAAGGGTATCATTTAAGCTATCACCAATTGAATTAGTTTTGTGTTTCTTAAATAATAGGGTTTGTCCTCAAAATAGTAGATCTGTCACCAAAATGTAGTCACCAAACAATGCAAAATCAGTTCCACAATAAATCACCTAAAATCCTGAGATATAAGGTCTAGTACCAAATAAATGTTTTTGTATGTATTATAATAGGTGTGTCCTAATAAGTATTTAAGCAAACTAATTTAAAGAGATCACCAATAAATCATATTATGTTACTAGAAAATTGCATTAAGTTCAAATAGTAGTCGACGGAGCCCCGCTACGCGGGGTTCCTATTTCTCTCTGCAGGGTTTAAAGTAACCTAACACGAAGGGGATGTCGGGGTCTTAGTTCGCTCGCTCAGCTCGCTCACTAGACCCCGCCATCCCCTTCGAACCTAACCTGTCCGAGTTGATGTGCCCTATGTCTCTAAGGAACTGATCTATTTATTTGGTGACAGATCTACCATTCTGAGCACAGAGCTATTATTTAAGTAACAAAACTGTTATTATAAGAACGAAGTTTATATTCATGTAATGCAATATAATTTTATTGGTTATCGATCTCTTATTTTACTGATAATTCATACTTGGGAACAATTTTTGTTTATCTGAGAACGAAAATATTTCGTGGCGATAGATCTATTTATTAGGTGATACAACTTGATGACAAATATAAATTTTGGTGATAGAAAATATAGTTCCCGTAAACAAACCCTTCAGCAAACCGTCAACCAATCATAATGCACATCAAACTAAGTAACTGTACGCAAATATTTGTTGCGGGAAAACCTTTTTAAGGTTCCGTAGCCGAATGGCAAAAAACGGAACCCTTATAGATTCGTCATGTCTGTCTGTCTGTCCGTCCGTATGTCACAGCCAGTTTATTCCGAAACTATTAGGACTACACAGCTGAAACTTGGTAGGTATGTATTCTGTGAACCGCTTTATGATTTTTGTACAAAAAAATATAATATGGATTAGGATATCCCCCCCCCCACGGAACTAAAAAAAAAACCATCAAACCTATACGTGTGGGGTGTTTATAGATAGGTCTTTAAAAATGACATTGAGGTTCCTAAAACCATTTTTTTCAAAGTCAATCTTTTGAAAGATAGACACTTCCAAAGTGGTAAAACGTGTGTCCCTCTAATTTCTAAAGTAAGAGGAGAAAAATTCTGAAAAAATATTGGAATGTAGAACGTAAAAAAAACTCTCAACGGAAAGTGGTTTGAATAAGATTTGATATTTAGTTTTTGAGATATAGGACTTTTTCCCCAAACTGCAGCAGTAACTTTGTTTTTCATTAACTTACTATGAAAACCAAATTTAGTTTTGCGGTTGAGCGTAAGTTTACTAATGAATGACCGTTCAAAATATTGTTATTATATTGTTTAGGGCTATGGAACCCTGTGTACGAATAAGACTCGCACTTGGCCCGTTTTTTTTGTGAGATATCACATTTTACGGTAGGACTTATTTTAACGCACTCAAAAGTTGTGCTGATTGATAAATTGAATAGTACAGGGGTCATGGAGGTATTTAAAGACAAAGTATCTTGTTTAAAAATACATCTCTAATATCTCCATAACTAGAAGGTTCCGATAGTATGGTTCAGAACAAAAAAATTAGGCGATGTGTGTGTGTGTGTGTGAGTGTACCTGTGTCGCATGGGCATGCGCGTGCGCCAGTAGGTGGAGGACGCAAGCGTGGCGGCGATGTGTGTGTGTGTGTACCTGTGTCGCATGTGCGTGCGCGTACGCCGGCAGGTGTCGGACGCGAGCGTGGCGGCGATGTGTGTGTGTGTGTGTACCTGTGTCGCATGTGCGTACGCGTACGCCGGTAGGTGACGGACGCGAGTATGGCGGCGATGTGTGTGTGTGTGTGTACCTGTGTCGCATGTGCGTGCGCGTACGCCGGCAGGTGTCGGACGCGAGCGTGGCGGCGATGTGTGTGTGTGTATGTGTTCCTGTGTCGCATGTGCGTACGCGTACGCCGGTAAGTGACGGACGCGAGAGAGGCGGCGATGTGTGTGTGTGTGTGTACCTGTGTCGCATGTGCGTACGCGTACGCCGGTAGGTGACGGACGCGAGAGTGGCGGCGATGTGTGTGTGTGTGTACCTGTGTCGCATGTGCGTGCGCGTACGCCGGTAGGTGACGGACGCGAGAGTGGCGGCGATGTGTGTGTGTGTGTGTGTGTGTACCTCTGTCGCATGTGCGTACGCGTACGCCGGTAGGTGACGGACGCGAGAGTGGCGGCGATGTGTGTGTGTGTGTGTGTGTGTGTGTACCTGTGTCGCATGTGCGTGCGCGTACGCCGGTAGGTGACGGACGCGAGAGTGGCGGCGATGTGTGTGTGTGTGTGTGTGTACCTGTGTTGCATGTGCGTGCGCGTACGCCGGTAGGTGACGGACGCGAGAGTGGCGGCGATGAGTGTGTGTGTGTGTGTGTGTACCTGTGTCGCATGTGCGTGCGCGTACGCCGGTAGGTGACGGACGCGAGAGTGGCGGCGATGTGTGTGTGTGTGTGTGTACCTGTGTCGCATGTGCGTGCGCGTACGCCGGTAGGTGACGGACGCGAGAGTGGCGGCGATGTGTGTGTGTGTACCTGTGTCGCATGTGCGTGCGCATACGCCGGTAGGTGACGGACGCGAGAGTGGCGGCGATGTGTGTGTGTGTGTGTGTGTGTACCTGTGTCGCATGTGCGTGCGCGTACGCCGGCAGGTGACGGACGCGAGAGTGGCGGCGATGTGTTTGTGTGTGTGTGTACCTGTGTCGCATGTGCGCCGGTAGGTGACGGACGCGAGAGTGGCGGCGATGTGTGTGTGTGTGTGTGTGTGTACCTGTGTCGCATGTGCGTGCGTGTACGCCGGTAGGTGACGGACGCGAGAGTGGTGGCGATGTGTGTGTGTGTGTGTGTACCTGTGTCGCATGTGCGTGCGCGTACGCCGGTAGGTGACGGACGCGAGAGTGGCGGCGATGTGTGTGTGTGTGTGTGTGTGTACCTGTGTCGCATGTGCGTGCGTGTACGCCGGTAGGTGACGGACGCGAGAGTGGTGGCGATGTGTGTGTGTGTGTGTGTACCTGTGTCGCATGTGCGTGCGCGTACGCCGGTAGGTGATGGACGCGAGAGTGGCGGCGATGACGGAGCCGAGCTCGCCAGCCAGCACCACCACTGGCACCACGCCGCCGCACAGGATGATGCCGCTCTGTAAAAAGACGCAGCGTTCAATCTAAATCATAATTTCAAATTCAAAATTTATTTTGGCTGAATTCCAATCCAATAGTTTGTGTACAAAAACTAAAAAGCTATTGTTGTTAGTACATAAATAAAATTGCAAGGACAATACTATACATCTTATTCTAAATACAAATGTTTTAGTGCTGATACACCCCGCTCCGTCAAGATAACCAAGAGAACCCTTTTGTTAGTGATTGACTGCTGCGCTGCTTGTCGTGGGTTCGATCTCCGCACGGAACAAATATTTGTAGGGCCTACAGATAGTTGTTTGGGTCTGGCTGTTTGTGTTACTAAGTTTAAATTTTGTAAACGCTGGGTGCGTTTACAAAATTTAAACTTAGTGCGATACAGGGGAAATTCCTACAAGGGGGCAGATTAAAAAAATATATATATATATATTACTTGGGAGCAACATTCAATTTCACGCAAAGAATCCGCTGTTCTGTACCCTTTTTAGGGTTCCATACCCAAAGGGTCAAACGGGTCCATCCGTCCGTCCGTCCTTCAAAAAAGTGATTTTTTGCTCGTTTTTATAAAAAATGGTAAGGAACCCTTCGTGCGCGAGTCCGACTCGCACTAAGCCGGTTTTTATATTTTCTACATTGCGGAGAACTTTAATATCACCATTTAGGATTTTGATGTTAGTTCCTCTTTTGCGTCATAGATGACGCTGTTCTAAATTTCAAAAGTGATATTACCTGATTGGCTGGCTGGTTGTTTGACAGCAGCTGGGATAATATTTGGCGAACTGTCTTCTTGTCACCTTTCTCTTCATCCTCTTCTGTGCCTAGAGAATTGAACAAGTATCGGTCACTAATTACCAGTCACCCTATAGAGAATGATTTTGCATAAAAGTAAATTATTCTGTACCTGTATGTTCCTTCTCCGAATCCTTATCTTTATCTGAGGTGAACACGTACGTTGTACCTAAAACGTTAATTAGAAGTTAATGTTCTGATCAGGCTGAAATAACACAGGCCAGCCGGCAAAATTGAAAAAAAAATCTGCTCATTTTAAAAACAAAATCCCGTGCACACGAAGACCGTCATCTGTTCCTGTTTATATTATAAGGGTTTATACAAGGTGTAACGGAAAGGGTATACAGTATGTTAGGTTAAACGAGGGACATATTGAGGGAGGGTATTCAGTATTCGATTCTCGTCCCAAATATGTAAAAAACCTATAACATTTGCATTGAAGATTTTTTAATGTTTTGTTTAGTACCTAGATATTTTGGACTGTCCTAAGCCAGGTAAGTTTAAAGTATGAAGGGAAAATGGATTATACCTAAGAGTCATTGACCCGCTCACATGTTCTGCGATAGTATTAAATTGCTAGCGCAAGTGTGTATACACGTTGCGAGACATTTGCGAAATTTTTGGTATGGTTCTGTCTGTTATTTATCAGTGTTTTTTTTTTGTTTATATTTTTATTACTATCATGTTAGCATGTACTATTGTGGGTTTGAATATGTCCCTCGTTTAAACTAACATACTGTATACATCGAGCGGCAGGTATACAATACGGCCGAGCGCTGTAAGCAAGAATAGTCCTTACGGTGGTCAGAATCAATTTTAGCGGTAGTACATTTTGCTTAAGCCAAAATTCATGATAAAAACTAAAAAAGTTCGTAGTAATTAAAAACATACCCGAGTTTTCTTTAATTCCATCATCGCCAGACGAATCATCCAAATCTGATTTCTCTTCAACTGTAAAAATAATACAATTTATAAGTATTGTCTGTGGTTATACACGCGGTAAAAAAATCATCCGTTACTTATACCTTTGTATGGGCCCTTTTTTAAAACCAACGAAGTATTTTAGCGTTGTGAGGAATAAAATAGTAAAAGTTTTAATTAGTTAGGATATACAGGGTGAAATTGAACAGATGCGACAAATTTAAATATACAATAATACGTGTTGTCAACAAAATTTTGAACATATCAAATGTAAAATTAAAAAATAATCTAACAGTGTTACGAAAAACGTTAAAATAATTAAAGTATCAAAGAATTTCGCGTACTACCGTTTTCGCGTAGTGGGCACGATTTAGGTATACATTCTCGCTATGAATGAATCGCGCCGCCCGCGCCGCCCCCATCCGCCCGGCCGCCCGCGCATCTCTTTCCCGCGCGCACGATTAATAAAATTTTTGTAAACCTTTCCCTTCATACTTTTGTCGGCTGAGGACGATCAAAAATACAATAAAAGTAAATAGTAAAACAATGTTTTAGTAAGAGGTATAACCCGAATAATGTTTGTTACAACAACAAATCAATTATTGTATTTCTGGCGTATTTAAAAAGTTAGAATCACAGTATTTACAATAATTATTAAGTATTTACACTAAATCAAATCAGTACACTTACGTGTATTTTAATAATTGTTCAAAATGTCCACCTCAGTTTTGTAAACACAATTGAGCACGGGGCCGCAAATTGTCCTTAAGTTTTATTAATTAAAGTTTGTGATTTTACAGTTTCGAATGCACTCCTGATTTTTTGTTTTTTAGCTCGTCTGTCCAGCATGTTTTGAGTGATTCTTAGAATTCTTCCCAATGAAGGTGGGACATTAGGATATTTTAGCCGAAATCTTCGCTGCGTTTCACGTAGATTTCTTACGGTGTTGTACCACACAACAATATCAAGATACTGTACGTTTGTTAACGGTTCACAATTATTTCGTCTCGTCCTAGGCATTGTTATGACAAACACAAGACAAAAATACAAATTATTCGCAATACGTAAAGTGGGATTTGCGGAATGCGCGCGCGACCGTGACCTACAAACGTTTTAGGACGACTAATGAACTAAGGAAGGAAGGTGGGCGGCGGGAAGGGATGTCGGCGCTGGCGCTCATGCGAGGTTTGGCAACGTCGCACGATACTTACACTAGAAAATAGGCAAAATTAGGTAAATGACCGCTATGAACGGCAACGGGATTATTGTGCACTGCGATGAGTAGGACGAGATTTTTTGATACTTTAATTTTTCTTATTTATTTTGCATATTTATTTATTTTGCTGGAGTACCGATAATTCGTACTTAAATAAAGATAATAACATCAATGGACCATTTTAAAGCGATAATCACGTAATTTTTTTTAACGATTTAGATTGTAGAAAAACAGTTTATAATTACTATGTTACTGTAACTGAAGCTCCCATTTCTTTTTGTCGCATTTATTCAAAGTCAGCCTGTATATCTCTACCAAGTAGAGGTAGCAAAACCATTTACCTAGTTTAAATTGTGTAGTCCTAATGTTTCCGGAATAAAGTGGCTGTGAAATACTGACGGACAGACAGACAGACGCGACGAATCATTAAGGGTTCTGTTTTTTGCCATTCGGCTACGGAACCCTAAAAAGCAAAGGAAATATACGTCATGTCCACGCAAAACTGTCATCGCTCAGTATTATGTTGTGTCATCATGTGCCAGCACATCAAGTTACCCGAAACTGTAAAAAATTTCCAATCAACCTGGAACCTAATTCTTGAACGATAAAGTTGAAAATCTATTAAAGAAAGACAGATTGCTGTAGATTGATGTGCGCGTTTGCACTTTATAGAGTTTTGTAACACGAAAATAGCTCATGATGTACCTGCATTGTCAGGCTGCGACTTGCTCTTAGCGGGGGGACTGGACCATTTGTCCTGTGCGTCGCGCAGCATCTTCTCTCCCAAGATGATGCGATCCGAGACGCTCCATAGACTACGCACCACGGCTGCAACAATCATCATAATGATACTTATAGTATCCGTAAGTAAATATGGCATATCGTCGGTGAAGTTCTAACACTGCATATTTAATTTTTTTGGGTTTTGACATTTTGATGCTGTTTGCTAGAGAATCGGGAGACGTGTTGTTTCAGCCAAACAGAAACAGGCAACGTCTCTATCTAATTTAAAGTGAACAGAAGTTAATAGTTTTGTACTATTACCTAGGTTTGATTGTATGATTTTGTCACTCTCCTTTAAAGTTGCTATTTTGTATACTAACGAGAATGAATAGTCAAAAATCAAAAATATCTCTTAGCTGCCACGGTTTATTTTAATTACTTTATTTTTTTATTACTGATTTAATCTTTTACTCTGGACGCTCTTTACTCGCCCGTATTTCTACATTGTTCTCACATATTTGTAATTCTTAACATGAATGATGTAACCAAGATTTTGTAACATATTTTGATTTAAAAGAGTGTCCATGGAGTTTCTTGCCCGTTCTTCTCCATAGAGATCTACGCTACGGAATGGGCAACTACAGTACTTTCACAAGTTATTATGCCTTGTGACTGGGACTGTAGTTTCGCGTTTTATTTTGTTTTTTTGACTTTCAAAAGTGCCTGTAATGGTCTAATTGAAATAAATGCATTGACTTTGACTTTGACTTTGAATATATCAGTGAGTGAATGAATGAAGTTGAGAGCTAGGTAGACTACAAAAGGAACTCCGATCTCTATTTTAAAAAGCAATAAGGTGTATATTCCCTCACCAGCCGTAGTGTTGTTCTCGTGCAGACTAGCTGATGTGAGCGCGAGGTGTATCTGCTCCATGTGTTGTTTGAACGCCGCGTAATCCTTCTCAGCGTCGCCGTCCGAAAGGCCGCTGAATATCTCGTGTCCTGTGAAATGTATTAACATTTAAGTGCTTCCGACCAGACGATGTCCCACTTGCTGGAGTTTCCGAAGACACCTGCACTTTAGTAGACCTAATGGGCCTACCACACGCACAAGCTTCACCCTCCTCCAGCCGGTTTATACACCGTGCGTACGGTTGGTAAAACAGTCATGGTGTTCCGTCTACAAACCGGTTTGCGCAGGCAGAACTGTGGTGAAGCTTGTGCGTGTGGTAGGCCTATTAAACACGCTACTGACTCTGCAATTAGCGTGGCCGCATACTGGGCCCAACAAAAAACGAGTCGTACCATCGACACGAATGAAGAAGAAGACGTAGCTCTAATACAAACAATGGCGTGCGTGCTTGCCCAGATGTATGAACGTGGACGATATCCAAGAAGTATGTAAGAATCGTATCAGATGGAGTTCTATAGTTTCTGCCTACCCCCATAGGAAAAAAGCGTGAGTTCATACATTGGCCTCCAAAAGTTAGCTAATGAAATTTCTACAGATTATGTATTTCTGTTGATGCTATAACAACAAATACTAAAAACAGAATAAAATAATTACTTAAGGGGGCTCCCATACAAAAAAGTGATTTTTTTTTTGCTCGTGTTTATAAGTAATGGTACGGAAACCTTCGTGCGCGAGTCCGACTCGCACTTGGCCGGTTTTTTTTTCTACAGATGTATCGTCGTATTATCATCGAATTGTTTTGATTGTTTGTGCTCATTGCTTAGCTAGTAGAAGAAGTTATCTACCTTTTTGTACCAGTTCGTTGAGCTGCGCGATGAGTGTGTCCCGCATCTGTTTGGTGTCGTACTTGATAGATATCATGTCGGGAGGCAGCTGGATCTCGTACGGCGTTATCTTGCTGTACCTGTGGGATTGATCTCTCTTAGTTGTGTTTTTTTTGCTATAACTTTGTTAGCGACCTACAAAAAGCAACTCACAACGAAAGTACTACAACGCCATCTATGACACGACGGAAGAACTAATAACAATTTCCTACAAGTCGCAAGAAATGTTTACATCGACTTAAGACTATATAGAGAAACCTGACAAAAACTGTCGGGCAGTTGCCCACCAGACATAACACCTATCCGGTCGGAAGAGCCTCCCTTTCTAAGGAGTATCGAGGAACTTTACACCCCGTTCCTCATACCCCTAAACTGGTGACCCCGAAATGGACGTTAGCGCAACCTTCGACCAACGTGACGTCAAGCAGCGAGTCTCACAGTCAGCCAGGTTCAAATGGGTATTCCTGACTACTAGCATCCAGCGGAAGCGCATTTCTGGTCAGCACCCACAGCCTCGTCTAAGCAACCTTGACACAGCAAACTGCGGTGCGCTTTAGCCCCGGCCGGTCGAGAGCTTCATTACCTCCCGATTGACGCCTCGAGCTGTCTGCCACATGGCGGCGCTGTACTACGTCCGACGTACCGGAGGAAACGCAGCGCCGGCCCCGACTCACTGGGGTTCGCAACACCACCGCAGACTGTTCCGTCGCACCGTGAACAATGCGGCAACGCGCTTTCAACTGGCACTGCTAAATATTACAAGCTGACTCATTCTACTATCGACGTCCAGTTTCCGGGGTGAGGAGTGATTTAGCGACCTACAAAAAGCAACTTACAACAAAAAGTACTTAATCACCATCTGTAATAGGACGGAAGAACTAACATCAATTTCTTACAAGTCGCACGCAAAGTTTGCCTCGACTGAAGACTATATAGAAAAACCCGACAACAACTGTCAGGCAGTTGCCCACCAGACATAAAACCCGTCTGGTCGGAGGATCCTCCCTTTTCTATGGAGTATCGAAAAATTTTACATCCTGATCCTCATACGCGTATAACTTAATCTGTGGGAATCGATGCGACAACTTTCGATTGCGATGTTTTTCTTCCACTAAACTGAACTATTTTCTACAAGCTTTTATTAAACTTGTAATGAGTGCTGAGTGCGTGCAACACAAGTGCGTCATGCCATAGTTACCTGAAGCAGGCGGTGGTGAGGTGGTGCACGAAGGCGTGCGCGTGCGCGTGCAGCGGGTGCGCGCACGTGCTGTGTGCGTGCGACACGTGTGCGTCATGTCACAGTTACCTGAAGCAGGCGGTGGTGAGGTGGTGCACGAAGGCGTGCGCGTGCGCGTGCAGCGGGTGCGCGCACGTGCGCACGTACGTGCTGTGTGCGTGCGACACGTGTGCGTCATGTCACAGTTACCTGAAGCAGGCGGTGGTGAGGTGGTGCACGAAGGCGTGCGCGTGCGCGTGCAGCGGGTGCGCGCACGTGCGCACGTACGTGCTGTGTGCGTGCGACACGTGTGCGTCATGTCACAGTTACCTGAAGCAGGCGGTGGTGAGGTGGTGCACGAAGGCGTGCGCGTGCGCGTGCAGCGGGTGCGCGCACGTGCGCACGTACGTGCTGTGTGCGTGCGACACGTGTGCGTCATGTCACAGTTACCTGAAGCAGGCGGTGGTGAGGTGGTGCACGAAGGCGTGCGCGTGCGCGTGCAGCGGGTGCGCGCACGTGCGCACGTACGTGCTGTGTGCGTGCGACACGTGTGCGTCATGTCACAGTTACCTGAAGCAGGCGGTGGTGAGGTGGTGCACGAAGGCGTGCGCGTGCGCGTGCAGCGGGTGCGCGCACGTGCGCACGTACGTGCTGTGTGCGTGCGACACGTGTGCGTCATGTCACAGTTACCTGAAGCAGGCGGTGGTGAGGTGGTGCACGAAGGCGTGCGCGTGCGCGTGCAGCGGGTGCGCGCACGTGCGCACGTACGTGCTGTGTGCGTGCGACACGTGTGTGTCATGTCACAGTTACCTGAAGCAGGCGGTGGTGAGGTGGTGCACGAAGGCGTGCGCGTGCGCGTGCAGCGGGTGCGCGCACGTGCGCACGTACGTGCTGTGTGCGTGCGACACGTGTGTGTCATGTCACAGTTACCTGAAGCAGGCGGTGGTGAGGTGGTGCACGAAGGCGTGCGCGTGCGCGTGCAGCGGGTGCGCGCACGTGCGCACGTACGTGCTGTGTGCGTGCGACACGTGTGCGTCATGTCACAGTTACCTGAAGCAGGCGGTGGTGAGGTGGTGCACGAAGGCGTGCGCGTGCGCGTGCAGCGGGTGCGCGCACGTGCGCACGTACGTGCTGTGTGCGTGCGACACGTGTGCGTCATGTCACAGTTACCTGAAGCAGGCGGTGGTGAGGTGGTGCACGAAGGCGTGCGCGTGCGCGTGCAGCGGGTGCGCGCACGTGCGCACGTACGTGCTGTGTGCGTGCGACACGTGTGCGTCATGTCACAGTTACCTGAAGCAGGCGGTGGTGAGGTGGTGCACGAAGGCGTGCGCGTGCGCGTGCAGCGGGTGCGCGCACGTGCGCACGTACGTGCTGTGTGCGTGCGACACGTGTGCGTCATGTCACAGTTACCTGAAGCAGGCGGTGGTGAGGTGGTGCACGAAGGCGTGCGCGTGCGCGTGCAGCGGGTGCGCGCACGTGCGCACGTACGTGCTGTGTGCGTGCGACACGTGTGCGTCATGTCACAGTTACCTGAAGCAGGCGGTGGTGAGGTGGTGCACGAAGGCGTGCGCGTGCGCGTGCAGCGGGTGCGCGCACGTGCGCACGTACGTGCTGTGTGCGTGCGACACGTGTGCGTCATGTCACAGTTACCTGAAGCAGGCGGTGGTGAGGTGGTGCACGAAGGCGTGCGCGTGCGCGTGCAGCGGGTGCGCGCACGTGCGCACGTACGTGCTGTGTGCGTGCGACACGTGTGCGTCATGTCACAGTTACCTGAAGCAGGCGGTGGTGAGGTGGTGCACGAAGGCGTGCGCGTGCGCGTGCAGCGGGTGCGCGCACGTGCGCACGTAGCGCGGCGCGGCGGTGCGCGTGCGCACGTAGGTGCCGAGCGACATGCTGAGCGCCGCACGCGACACGCGCCGCGCCGCGCCGCTGCCGCCGCATGACTCGCAGCGAGACCAGAACATCACCTGCACGCGGGAGAGGAAAGCGGAATTTTTATTAATGATGGATGTAAAAAGACCTTTAACGAAGCCGAAAAGCACTTGTTCTCCCTGTCATTGCAATTTTGTTTGTTATGGACCATACCTCGGTACCTTCTAGTCACAACCACCAAACAATATCTAGGGCAGTAGCCCACGAACACAACACCTGTCTTGTCAAAGGATCCTCCCTTTTCCTTTAAACCGATTCTCATTACCATTCCAGACAGCTGAACTCCGTAGTGACTGATTTTACTAAAACCGTGCATATGATTTATGCGACGAGGAACATTTACGTGCTGCGGTGGCACATGTGCAGAGGGTCTAACAGAAACGGATATACAAGGAAGACGGCAAAATTAAATTTAAAAAAAAAAATCGTAAGCACCAGAAGTGCGAGGTTGAGAGGCAGCCAGCATTTTTGCCGTAAAGGAACTGACAGATAGGGTTGCCAACTTTCTTCGGAAATACGCCGTAAAGACTGTCTTCAATCTTTTCAGAAGTGGCTTAGATGTTGCGTTCGCCGAAGGACAACTTTCCGCTGGAAAAGCCCGGTGTTTATAAAGAAGACTGCAGTTGCGGCAAGTCGTATATCGATCAAACGAAACGTCGGTAGCTTGTCGAATAGAAGAATGGCGAAGGGCGGATAAAAATAATGAAACACATCTCCTGGAATCAGGATTGAACCACAGGATTAAGTTACATAACCCTCAGGTAATCTCAGCAGAATGCCACTATATACCCAGACTGGCAAGAGTAGAGTAGCAATTGAAATTACCAAATATAAGAACTTCAACCGGGAGGATGGGTTTCAACTGTCAAGAAACCAGTGGACTGACATCCAGGGGTTCAACTGTGTCAAAACCGAAACATTGCCGTAAAAAGTTCGCGAGCGAACACAGTGCGTTTCGTCTGTCGGGAGGACCGAGTAGTCAGTGACAGTGTTTGTGGGACGGAGCGCAAAAACCGAACAAGAAAGAGGGTAAACCGATTTGTCTGCGCATAAACACCCATCCGCTGTAACTTCAATTTATCCGTGATCAAGGCGTTTGCAACATCGCCGAAACATCGGGAACTCGAAACAAATAGTAAACATGGTAAATATCCCGTTACTAGTGTTATTGGTACGTGGCGACCTTTTTTTGTAAGTTTTGTCGTTTGAACAAAAAAAAAACAACTAGAACTTTATAGAACTTTTTATTCTTTTTCAAAGTATTTTTTTATTTACAAAAAAAAAAGCAACTAGAACTTTATAGAACTTTTTGTTCTTTTCAATTGGCTTGAACAAGTTATTAAAACATTTATTCCACTCCAATGTAGGGGTGTTCAATATGGCTGATTTGAAAGCGCTGACTGCTCCTTCACCTTTGACCACGAAGAGTTTTCTCAATTCTAGGAAATGTAAAGAAATCGTTAGGGCTTAGGTCAGGACTGTATGGAGGATGGTCAAGACTTTCTAAGTTTTCCTGCTTCAAATACTCAATCGTTTGACGAGCGCTATGTGAGCTTGCGTTGTCATGGTGTAGTATGATGCGTCGCTTTGGGTTAGATTTCCGAATTTCGGCGATGACTTGTGGTAAACAAACTGTGGTATACCACTCTGCATTAACTGTTCTACGATCTTCAAGTACAATCGTCGCAACATGACCGGTTTTCGCCACGAATGTAGCCACCATCTTCTTTGAAGCGCTTCGAGAGCGAACAACTTAAGTCGGCTTGGGCTCGTCTTGGAAGACCCAGATTGTGGATTGTTGTTTGGAATCAGGATCGTAGGCATAGATCCAAGATTCGTCACGACTGATGATGTAGTAGATGTGATTTGACTCTCCTTGGTTGAACCTTTGCAGAGTTTTCTTACACCAACTGACGGGCCGCATAATGATCGTCAGACAGCAAATGCGTGATCCAACGGGAAACTAGCTTTCTTACACCAAGCGTCTCATGCAAAATCTTCTGAATGGTTTTCCATGAGATGTCTAATAACCCCTCTATCTCCCGATATGTCACGTGACGATCTTCGAGGATTACTTGTCTCACAGCAAAGATGTTATCTTCAGTGAAGGCGGATTTTGGACGTCCTTCACGAGATTTGTCACTAAGATTCGACTGGTATGTCTACGCTGGAATTATAAATACCAGCGTTCGACTGTCCGCAGACATGGGGCTTCATCATGGAACACAGATATTATGTTAGCTCGTAGCAATAGCAATGAAGCCGTGTTAGGCCTCTTCGGAAGTTATAGAAAATTATTGCACGGACATTTTATTTTTCCTTAGTGAGATTCATTTACAGATTCAAAATGCTAAATCAAAACAATTGAAGGAATCCTAATTCCTTCAATTGTTTTGATATTCTAAATTACTCCAAATTTGAATATTGAAAAGTTCTAAATTCAAAATCGGTAGCAAATATGTAAACGACAGAACTTAAAAGGCATGCCTGGAAACTACACGCCTACTGTTGAATTCTGTGAGTGGGAGACCTGTTACCGTGGTTACAGACCCGAAAATCTGACAACCAGTCTTAACAACAAGGGGTAGTGCGTTAGGTTACTGGGTTGTGGCAGAAGATCAGATTGGCAGTTGCTCCATGTAAAATACTGGTATTTAGCTGCATCCGGTTAGACTGGAATGTGACCAGACCAATATAGTTGAGATTGAGAACAGGCTCGGTAGGTGATGGATTTAAAAAAAAATAGAGCGGGAATGCTATCGCACGCGGCAGCAGCGACAGTGCGATCGGCAACACGCTCTGTATCTCGCTCTTTCTGCAAATGACGGCTCTGAGCGACCGAAAGGGATTGGAGCATGGAAAAGAGCTATTCCGTGTTGAAGATGAGGTTCAACTCTTAGGTAACTGCGCGGTGTTTGACCAAAGTAATTAATTGCCAGATACATCAAATAAAACGGTGTATAAAATCTACATAGAATGAAATGTATCTTCATATTTTCATCATTAACTAGCTAATTTTAACAGTTGTGATTATTTGACTGGAATATCAACAGCCAATCAAATAATTTGACAGTATTTTGTCTATCCATTAGTTTCCTGGGATGAGTAATCTTTCGGGAACCGGTAGCTTACCTGTTTGCTCTGTTCCTCCTTGACCTTGTCGACGTTGCTGTGTCCAATGGTGTTGCACGTTATAGTGATACACACGTCCCCGTGTACGAATCTAATTGTAAATAAATACAGTTAATAAAATCAATTCGAAATAAAGATATGAATACGAAATAAAATTTACTTCTATAAGTAGATCTACCTAAGTCAATCGTTCTACCAATATCTTAGTTGGTCAATTAGTAAGTACTTACCTTCGCACATGCTGGTTCATAGGTACGTTACAGTTCGGCGAGGTGCACTTGTAGTCCCCGTTGAAGCAATACTTGTCAAGGAATGCGCCCAGAGATATGTCGTGACGGCCATACATTTCCATGGTCACTATCCTGAATAGCAAAGTAAAAGTTTTTTTTAAGGAGCTGCTCTTTGCTGTTTGTCAATTCATTAGTACACAAAGTTAATTTAGTTTTATATTTTTGGTCCCATTGTAAAAGTTGTTGGGAATTAAAATCAAAATCAAATCAAAATATTTTATTTTACTTAGGTCTACATGGGCACTTATAAAACGTCAACAAAAGATGCACGGTTCGGGTTGGTTGTTTCCTATGGAGAAGAACCGGCAAGAAACTCCATCGTTAATAATTATGAATAGGACTATACCTGGGTATATGATCCAGAACTAAAAATTATTGTAATGACGAGGAGCACAAGTGCCTTTCGGCTTCGTCAAGGGTCTCCACCCATTGGTTTTGTAGCATAGCATGCTAATTATTGCTGTACCTGCATGTGCATACTGGGTACAATCACGTATTTAAGTATCGGTCACTAATTACCAGTCACCCTATAAAGGGTGTAAAACACGTCTTAACGAAGCCGAAAGGCACTGGTTCTCCTGTCATTGCGATCATTTTTTTGTTCTACACCATACCTTCTAGTTACGGAGATATTAGGGATCAAAGTTCCAACTTTTTGACAAGTTATTTTTTTTTTAAATACAAGTTTTTAATGTAAGATTTTTACTTTAAACACCTCCACGATCCCCGTACTATTCAATCCGTCCATCAGCACAATGTTTTGAGTGCGTTACATTGATTTCTACCACAAAACATGATTTTACATCCCCCAAAAAAAAGTCGTTTCCCAGCAATAATTTTTGCGTAAAGTTACCTAGTTTCATGTACAGAATGCTTGGTTGACGGCTTCGTGATGAGGTGATTTACACCTTGTACGAGTATATGCTAATTGTGCTTACCACGGGTTGACACAGAAGTCAGGCACATTGGCGGACTTGTTACTGAAGCTGTACAGCAACAGACTGAGCTGTTGATGGTTCTCGGGCGCGAGAGGGTCAAGCGGTTCGTTGTCGGTTGGCTTGTCGTTCGGGTCCAGTTCGGGTTCTTTCGGCTTCTTCACCACTGATGGCTTGTACATCGGACATTGAGCTAGAATAAAGCAAGAAAGAGGATTTATTAGTCTCAAAAAAAAACCGGCCTAGTGCGAGTCGGACTCGCGCACTTGGGTTCCATACCATTATTTATAAAAACGAGCAAGAAAAAACACTTTCTGTATTGGAGCCACCTTAAACATTTATTTGATTCTATTTTTAGTATTTGTTGTTATAGCGGCAATAGAAATACATAATCTGTAGAAATGACAGCTGGATAACTATAACCGTTTATGAGATACTGCCTGGTGACAGACTGACGGTCAGAAGGACAGCGAAGTCTCAGTAATAGGGTCGTTGACCGGTATGGAACCCTAAAAATCATTATCTGCCTGTTATTTTTCCAACCACGTTGGGATCGGCTTCCGGTCTAACTGGATGCAGCTGAATACCAGTATTTAACATGGATATCAAACCTCCACAACCCAGTTAGTACTGGATAAAACGACACCCCTTGCATCACGCAATGGGTCCAATGGCTTAACGTGCTTTCCGAGGCGGAGGAGACTCGGTATGTAATAGCGGCCCATCCACACCAACCAATCTGGACAAGCCGCGCGGCTTAACGTGAAGTTCGACCCGAGTGGCTGTTATTATTTAGCCAAGAGCTCCTCTTCTTCACCGAAGATGGAGCATTAAAAGATGGTTATCTAAATAGCTATTAGAATGAAATCTATTTAGTTAAACGTAGTCAAAGCCCATAGGAGCCCGGTATTGCACCTTCCACAGGTTATGCATGCTATGCTTTGCATCTTATGCTATGCATCTATGCTAAAGATACTAAAAAACATTTTCGAAATTTGTAAAAAAAAAAATACAATTGTAATTGGAAATTTCTGTTTCTACAGGGTGTAACGAAAAGGGTATATACATACTTAAAGGTGTGCTACAGACCATCAAACTGAACATGTTTTTCATTATAAAACATAACATATCAGCTGCCCCATACATTTGGGTCGAATAGGTATTGCGATTTTCTATAGGGCAGCAGATATTTTTTTTGCTGCAAAACATGTTCATGCGTTGAAAAATAAGCCATAAGGATCAGTTCACACCGAGATACGACGCGACGTGACGCTGCGCGCACACTTTTAAAGAGCGATTCAAAATATAACTTTATTTTCTACACGAAAAGATACACATTTCGTTGTGAGAATTCAGAATACGTTGGGCCACGCAGTGCTGCGCCGCGCGACGGCTCGCGGGATTAGAGCGACGCAGCGCGGCGTCGCGCTGCGTCGAGCGGCGTAGAGCGACGCGGCGCGAAATCACTGGCCTCTTCAAGTATCGTCGCGTCGCGTCGCGTCTCGGTGTGAACTGACCCTAACAGGATACAATAACTCACTTTTATGTTTATCGTTTACGAGCCGGCAACCGGTAGCCCTGTAATGCGCAAGCGCCGCCTTTACTGCCGGGTCGTCGGCCGGCGCAGATATAGCCATCGTTGCGAATGGGTGGAGCTCCTATAAGAGACAAGTTTTACATAAATTAAGCATAACATTTTCAGTCTTATCAATTTAATTCTATATACTTCAGAAAAACTCAAGGGCGCGGTGAGTGTGCGGGGGCGCGGAGTGTCGGGGGGCCCGGGGGGAGAGCGGGGAGCTGTGTGCGGTACCTTGAGCTCTTGCTGCGTGTGGGCGGCGCGCGTGGAGTGTCGGGGGGCGCGGGGGGTGTGCGGGGGCGCGGGGGGCGCGGCCAGCAGGGGCGCGGGGAGCTGTGTGCGGTACCTTGAGCTCTTGCTGCGTGTGGGCGGCGCGCGTGGAGTGTCGGGGGGCGCGGGGGGTGTGCGGGGGCGCGGGGGGCGCGGCCAGCAGGGGCGCGGGGAGCTGTGTGCGGTACCTTGAGCTCTTGCTGCGTGTGGGCGGCGCGCGTGGAGTGTCGGGGGGCGCGGGGGGTGTGCGGGGGCGCGGGGGGCGCGGGGGGCGCGGCCAGCAGGGGCGCGGGGAGCTGTGTGCGGTACCTTGAGCTCTTGCTGCGTGTGGGCGGCGCGCGTGGAGTGTCGGGGGGCGCGGGGGGTGTGCGGGGGCGCGGGGGGCGCGGCCAGCAGGGGCGCGGGGAGCTGTGTGCGGTACCTTGAGCTCTTGCTGCGTGTGGGCGGCGCGCGTGGAGTGTCGGGGGGCGCGGGGGGTGTGCGGGGGCGCGGGGGGCGCGGCCAGCAGGGGCGCGGGGAGCTGTGTGCGGTACCTTGAGCTCTTGCTGCGTGTGGGCGGCGCGCGTGGAGTGTCGGGGGGCGCGGGGGGGGCGCGGGGGGTGTGCGGGGGCGCGGGGGGCGCGGCCAGCAGGGGCGCGGGGAGCTGTGTGCGGTACCTTGAGCTCTTGCTGCGTGTGGGCGGCGCGCGTGGAGTGTCGGGGGGCGCGGGGGGTGTGCGGGGGCGCGGGGGGCGCGGCCAGCAGGGGCGCGGGGAGCTGTGTGCGGTACCTTGAGCTCTTGCTGCGTGTGGGCGGCGCGCGTGGAGTGTCGGGGGGCGCGGGGGGTGTGCGGGGGCGCGGGGGGCGCGGCCAGCAGGGGCGCGGGGAGCTGTGTGCGGTACCTTGAGCTCTTGCTGCGTGTGGGCGGCGCGCGTGGAGTGTCGGGGGGCGCGGGGGGTGTGCGGGGGCGCGGGGGGCGCGGCCAGCAGGGGCGCGGGGAGCTGTGTGCGGTACCTTGAGCTCTTGCTGCGTGTGGGCGGCGCGCGTGGAGTGTCGGGGGGCGCGGGGGGTGTGCGGGGGCGCGGGGGGCGCGGCCAGCAGGGGCGCGGGGAGCTGTGTGCGGTACCTTGAGCTCTTGCTGCGTGTGGGCGGCGCGCGTGGAGTGTCGGGGGGCGCGGGGGGTGTGCGGGGGCGCGGGGGGCGCGGCCAGCAGGGGCGCGGGGAGCTGTGTGCGGTACCTTGAGCTCTTGCTGCGTGTGGGCGGCGCGCGTGGAGTGTCGGGGGGCGCGGGGGGTGTGCGGGGGCGCGGGGGGCGCGGCCAGCAGGGGCGCGGGGAGCTGTGTGCGGTACCTTGAGCTCTTGCTGCGTGTGGGCGGCGCGCGTGGAGTGTCGGGGGGCGCGGGGGGTGTGCGGGGGCGCGGGGGGCGCGGCCAGCAGGGGCGCGGGGAACTGTCCGCGCAGCGCACAGCGCCGGCCCGCCTCTGTCTCCAAGTAGGGCGCCGGGATGATCATGTTCGGCGACATGGATAGAACCACGTCGTCTGTCGACCATCTACGAAGGAAAGTAGTAGCACTTGTTGCATTATCAGCCTTAAATGTTTCCACTGCTGGGCCACAGCTGCAGTAATTTTCAAACAGAGGAGGCACCCTGAGTGACCCTGGAAGTACACTGTTATTACAAGCTTAGAATCTATCGTTTCAGATATTTTATGGAACTAAGCAACAATCGTCTGAATCAGCCAAAATATATCTGTCAATTTAACAAACACAAATCTTATCTACAGATCGAAAACGATCCTGGTTACATGCTTGATCGCATTGATCTTCTTAACAAGATGATCACTACTGCTCATAACCATCATTCAAGAATCCCCAACGACCAGACTTTTACTACCCTTATCTAAATTATATAATTTAGTAGTTAAGTAATGAATAATGATATGTTTTTCTAAGTTATGGCCAGAAAAATAAAAGGCTTCTTATTTTATTACCCTACAAATTTTAATTTCATTTATCTCTAAGAATTTCACTTTTGGAGTGAATCAGTATATTTGAGAAGAAAGGGCTTTGAATTATTTGGCCTTTCTAATCTCTGCCATTTTATTTTACTTTCAAAATAGCGGACACGCTTTCAACCTGTATTAGTCAATGGCTTGCATTAATACAGACAAGTATTGCTTGAGACAAAATCATCTGAAGCGTCACGTTTCCGAGATATAAGCCGTCAAAGTTACAATATTTGCCATCAGCACAACCTTGATAGCTTGTATTCCGGAACTGTGATATGACGCTTTAGAAGATATTATTGTCTCATTCAATATTTGTTTTGATTGATAAAAAAAAACCAACTTCTTTTAAAACCAACTTACCGATCGGTATGCGGATCTGCTTTCAGCTTAGCTTCCTCCTTCGGTAAGAAAACATCGTCATCAACAGATAACGTAGCGCGCAAGGGATCACTGAAGTCCCTGATGGGAACCCCACAACTAAACGTTTTATCACTTTCCGTCTTACGGACAAACTGCTTTGAACTCTGTAGAGGATCCTCTGCAAAAGACTTCTTATGGATAAATTCATTTTTCCTTTCATCATTTGCATTTTTGGAAATAGCATTTTTATCTTCAGTTTTAGCAGTGTCTTTAATACTTGAATTCGTAAATATATTGTCAGATCTAGAAGATTCATTGCTGTCTGTTTCGTTACTCTTCCTCGATTCCTCGTTCAAGGAATCTTTACGAATAGCAACTTCTTTCTCATTTTCATTACTTTGAGTATCATTATTTATAATATCATTTTTGACAGTTTCATCTTTTGCTGTCTCGGTTTCATTGAGATCATCGTCAAATGTCATTCCCGGTTCTGGCAGGATCGCTTCAATGTCTCCTAGGAATGCTTTCTCTAGCTTCCAGTTGTAACATGCTAACAACATGAATTTCACAACTTTTTTCACTTTGATTAGTTCCTGTAAGGATGCTCCACGTAGCAATATGCAGCAGGCTAGGTTTGGTTCCGCACATCCTTCGAGTACCATAAGTGTTTTACTGGAATCTGGGGAAGGAAAAGTTTTTGTCACCGTTGATATTTCACTTAAGTTGTTTATTATAGTCAGGTGAAAACATAAAAGCTCGTCACTGCTTAGCCTGCCATTCTATCTGTCTACGTACCATGTCGTCTCATATTACAGTTACTTTTTACACTTTTTGGACATCGAAGATTACACATGAAAGTTTCCAAAATACTCGCCATTTACGAACGTTGTCAAACTATAGAGTGGAGTTTCTCGTGGTTCTTCCTCAAAGGAAACGACCAAACCAAACCGTGCACCTATCTTTTGACGTTTTATAATCGCTCATGTAGGTTCTTAAAGAGCACTTACAATTCTTGACGTAGAAGTTAGCGCAGGTCCCGAGGCGCGGCATGCCGACGCGCGCGTCTATGGAGGCGAGCGCGTCGGCGCGCGTGGCGCGGGCGGCGCGGTGCAGCGCGCGCGCCGGCACGTGCGCCGCCAGCGCCACGCCGGCGCGGCGCAGCGCGTCCTGCACGCCGCGCGCCGCCGCGCCGCGCACCAGCACCACGCGCGGCCGCAGCGCGCTGATGCGGGCCGCGCAACGCACCAGGTACTCGCGCTCCTGACAATGTTCACATTGTTATCGTCGATGTTTGGAGTCATTGTGCAATCAAAACAAGAAAGTACATTTTCATTACTCATACTCTGAAAGTAGATCTGAAGTTGCCTGAAGAGCGGGTTGAAAGTACTACTTTTCAGCCCTAGGGAGAATCGCTTTCAACTGAGAGATGTCAAATTATAAAAAAAAACTAGTTCTATTTTCACATTTTTATTGAACCATGTTCCAACTTTCTATGCAGCCACGATGTAAAATATTCACTTCGTTCGGGCACCAAACCCCGTCTCAGGACTAAATAAGTTACTTTCACCCCTAGGGTAACAATGTACTATTAAAAAAAACGGGCCAAGTGCGAGTAAGACTCGCACACAGGGTTCCGTTTCCCCAAATAATATAAAAACAATATTTTGAACGGTCATTCATTAGTAAACTTCCACTCAACCGCATAACTAAATTTGTTTTTCATAGCAAGTTAATGAAAAACAAAGTTACTGCTACAGTTTGGTGAAAAAGTCCCATATCTCAAAAACTAAATATCAAATCTTATTCAAACCAATTTTCGTTGAAACTTTTTTTTACGTCTACATCCCCATATTTTTTACAGAATTTTTCTCCTCTTACTTTAGAAATTAAAGGGGGGGGGGAGGACACACGTTTTACCACTTTGGAAGTGTCTATCTTTCATAAGATTGACGTTGAAAAAAAAATGGTTTTAGGAACCTCAATGTCATTTTTAAAGACCTATCTATAGACACCCCACACGTATAGGTTTGAAAGTTTTTTTTTTAGTTTTAGTGCCATGTGAGGGGTGGGATATCCTTATCTATGTTTTTTTTTGTACAATAATCATAAAGCGGTTCACAGAATACATCAACCTACCAAGTTTCAACTGTGTAGTCCTAATAGTTTCGGAATAAAGTGGCTGTGACATACGGACGGACAGACAGACAGACAGACAGACATGACGAATCTATAAGGGTTCCGTTTCAGGGTCCTAAGAATCTACACTGATGGATCAAAAACCGATGACGGGACAGGTTTCGAGGTGTTCTCCGACGACCTAAATATAGAAATATCCAAACCACTTGTAATTCTCAACTCTGTTTACCAAGCTGAGTGTGTATGTATTATCCAAGCGGCACACGCTATAGAGGCCAGTTACGAATATTCGAATACTTTTCGACAGTGCCTCAGTTCTCCAATCCCTAAACAGTAATCAGATCACGTCGAGACTAATACTAGAATGCGACAATGCCCTAGAACGAATCACGGTACTAAACCAACATGGTAACACTACAATCGATCAGAGGACACAGTGGATCCCTGGGGAACGATGCGGCGGATGAACTTGCCAAAAGAGGATCCAGCACAAAACCCTACGGACCCGAACCCATTGTTCCCATTCCTTTCAAGGCGCTAAATATCTGGTTAAAGGATCACACTCGAACACAAGCGGAAAAATGGTGGACCTCGACACCAGGGTGTAGGCAGTCCAAGGAAGCTATGCCGTCCCTTGACGCAAAGCTGACCAGGCGCCTTCTGCGTCTGGACAGGGATAGCCTACGTCTGGTGGCGGGGACCATCACTGGACACTGTTCACTGAATAAACACTTCCATACTCTAGGAATCACTGACAGTCCCCTATGCAGGGCATGCATGGATGCGGAGGAAACGGTGGCGCATGTGCTGCTTGAGGGCACCGGTGTCACCAAGATTCGCGAGGCGACCCTGGGAACACCAAGATCCCTTGCGGATGCCCTGAGAAGACCGGGAAGTGTGATCTGCTTCTGGAGGGAGGTAGGCTGGTTGGAGTAACGGCCACTATGGCTCACGCACAATGGTCCACTTAAAGGACCAAGTGCGGAAACCTAAACACCATAAAGAAGAAGAAGAGACGTGCTCCTCAAGATCTTCTCTAACACAAGTATAAAGAAGCCATACTAGATGGACATATCATTGGATACTGTATCATGCACACCATATTTGTTTATACACAAAATCCAGCTTAATGTCGACAAGACAGATTGCAGAAAAAAGGAGATAAAAAAAAACATGTGTTGGTACATTTCGGACACTTTAGCAAGTGGGACAGCATCTGGCCGCATACACACTGTGTTTTTCAACTTACCTGCATCATCACTGGTTCCAGCGAAGTAAGTTTGCCCTCAACTCGCTGATAAGCGATAGAACAGTCTAGAAGTAATATCGTAGGGTTCGATATCTGCTGCGGCATGCCTCTGCATTAAAACAAATGTACAGGGTCAAATTAAATTAAACAGTTGGCGAAACTCTTTTCCCTTTAATTTTATGATTTTATTGGGGTCAAAGAATGGAAAAAAAATGTGTCACCGATAGCGTCACGTCTGCGGAGTTTTGAAAGCTAATTTAATTATTATGCATATTCCTAAAAAAGTTAATCTATACTTCCATATTATATTATCATAAAGCTGAAGAGTTTATTTGTTTGAACGCGCTAATTTCAGGAACTAGTGGTTCGAATCGTAAAATTCTTACGTTTTTGATAGCCCATTCATCGAAGAAGCATATATAACACCACGCTAGCACCAATAGGAGCGGAGCATCAATGAAAAATTTTGCGAAAACGGAGAAAATTGAACCCTATCTCTCTTTCTCTTACGTGGCGCAGAAGTTGCGCGGTTCAGCTAGTAAGTTACAAAGAGTCGGATGCTATATACATACTTTATTGATAAGCATTTGTATTTGTAGCAAAGACATTTTTTTTTATAAATGTGATCGTCAATCAAGAATATAATATATTTATTTATATGAAACCGGCCAAGTGCGAGTCGGACTCGCGCACGAAGGGTTCCGTACCATTTTTTATAAAAACGAGCAGTAATATCCCTTTTTTGTATGGGAGCCCCCATAAATATATATTTTATTCTGTTTTTAGTATTTGTTGTTATAGCATAAACAGAAATACATAATCTGTAGAAATTTCAACTGGCTATCTATCACGGTTCATGAGATATAGCCTAGTGACAGACGGACGGACGGACGAACGGACAGCGAAGTGTCAGTAAACAGGACCCCCGTTTGACCCTTTGGGTATGGAACCCTAAAAAGAACCTAAGCGGAATACATTCCAGGCATTAAATTATTAAGCAGACTACATACTAGATACATCGATTTTCCGTAACATAGCCACTTCATACGACATAAAAAATACAGTTGATGGAATATAACTGTTTTTTTTAGCAAATAAAAAAAAAAACTTACCTGTGAGCTACGTTCTTAGTAAGCACGACGCCCTGGACCACGCAGCTGTCTCTCATAGTACCGCCGGGCACCTTCTTCACCTGCACGTAGTTCCGTACGTCTATGTCATTGCTGTTCACGTCTGTACACAAATAACGACACTATAAGTATTTATACACAGTTTTTAAGCACGTGAAGCCAGGCTGAGGGCGTGTCGCACTCGCGCTACACACTGTCGCATGCATCAGTAGACACGCGCAGGTAATATTATACGTACCTAGCACGATGGTATCGGCGGCGTGCACACACAGTGGATAGAGCACGTGTAGCCAGGCGGCCGGGAGGGCGTGTCGCGCGAGACACTGTCGCATCAGTAGACGCAAGTGATCTTCGCCTGACACGACGATCGCTTTGCATATGTTGCGTGCTTCTGTCGATACTGAGCAAACCACGTTTTTTTTTTACACATACACGATTAGAGACATAATTAAACCATCGAAGGTAATGAAAAAAAAAATCTGCTTAGCTGTAAAATTATGAAAACTTTTAGTCCGGTCAAAAGAGACATTTCAATAAACAAAAACTCGGATCAAGCTGAATTTTGGTATCGATCCCAAGTGTGCTAAAAAAGTTATGCGAGGTCAAAATTTAGATTTTTTGAAGAAAACAGTAAGTTTTATCAAAAATATAGCATAGACAAAATTGTAGATCATAAAATTACCTACATAAATGGTATAGTACTCCTAAGATATCGCGATTCTAAAACTTGAAGAAGGTACAAAGTAAACATATCAACAATCAATTCAAAATAAACCTTATTTTAATGGGAAAAGTTTGATTTTACGCAGCATAGAGGTTCGTTGTTTACGAAGACGCGGGGCATGACGCGACGCTTGCGTGGTTTTCCTGGGGCACGCAACGTGAGGAGCATATTTGCCCGCTTCGGTGCACGCCGCGACGCCCGCGGCCGAGCTTGTAGCGTGTAAGCGTTGCTCGTGGCGTTACAGAAGGAGTGAAGGAATCTCCAAAACGTCTTTTATTCGAAGTCAGTGTAGTCACCCCTCCATTTAAAGAAAAATACTGACTCAGTTTTAAAATACAACTATGTGTAAAAAAATTAACGAGCTATGAACAAGATTATATAGGCACAAGAATGATGAGCCCAATTTTGGGCTTATTTTAGGTTTTTGGTGTGAAAGAGCTCATTTGCAAAGCCTCCTTCAACTTCTAGAATCGCGATATATTAGGCATGGTGATTCTTAGGAAAAAAAGTATCACACCATTTTTGTACATAATTTTATGATCTACAGTTTTGTCTATGCTATAATTTTTGATAAATCTTAATGTTTTGGAGAAAAATCCAAAAACCAAAAATGTTGACCTATAACCTCGAATAACTTTTTTAGCACTAATGGGATCGATGGAGACTTTTGGCACTTTATTTATACTGGTGTACCCAAGGTCTCTATTTCGAGTTTTTGTTATTTGGTCACTATTTTATGTCTAATTTGACCGGGCTATTTCGAATGTTGGTGAAAATTAAATGCATATTCACCTTCATTTTGTTCTATGACAGGCGCCTCTTCTTCACTAGACGAAGATTTCTTCTCTGAAACAATTCGCGAATTTAATTTCAAACTTGATTTAGCTCTTATTTAATATTCGTTAAGATATACATATTATTGCATGAATACCTGCTTTAGATGTTCTGATCAGCCTTGCGGAGCTGTCTCCGAGGTTGAGATCGAGGCAGTAAGATGAGACACTCTCAACTAACCTCGTTGATTCCTCTGCTGTGGACGAATGTGAATTTTGACGATAGTTTACTTGACCATTGCTTTCTGCAAAATATTTTCATTTTAACGCAATTTAATTTATAAACGAAAGCTCGTGTGTCCACTTATAATATTATGGGGTGATTTTTAGGGTTCCTTAGCGGTTCATAGAAGGAACCGCAATGGAATCTCTCTCCAAATTTCAACTGTGTGGGGCCAGTGGTCTCGGAATGAAAACCCTGTAAAAACATGAAAACATACGGACAGACAGATAAACAGACCGAATCCATAAAGGTTCGTTTTTCCGTCCCTAAAAATCAGACGGATTTCCATACGATTTTCACCAATAGACGGAGTGATTGAGGATGATTTTGGTGTATAATTAATTAGGGTTTTGTGTAAATTGTCTGAAATATGATGATAATTGTGGAACATGTCGGAAATAATCATGCGGACTGGCTAGCTTTACTGTGCTACCCGTGCAAAGCCGGGGTTGCTGTATTTACTTACGTGATTCGTCCTCATCGGTGGCCCGTGGAGGCAGCACGATGGGCTTGTACAGGGCATAGTCGGCAAACTGTGGCAGTTCCGTCATACAGTCCATATACCCGGCGCTTAAGAGGTTCTGGCATACCAACGTTGCTTGCGCTCTATAAAAGGAAACCAAACTTACTTCTTAGACCGAAATTCACCGATAATATTGAACGCGGTCAGCACAACTAAACCGCTTTTAATTAAGAGCTGTCAATATTCCATAAAAATTCTCGAAGTTTCATTCGTGAAAATCGGCCTTAATCAGCGTTGGTACGCATATCCCATTTGTCAAGGAGATAGATTATATGCTGGGGAAGGACACAGGGATTACATATCTTTTTTTTTTACATACACATACTTACACATCAAAATTTCCCACGCATCAACTAGCTCCAAATAATAATTTCCTTATTTTTTGTAGCACACTAAGTGTCAAAAACCGGCCAAGTGCGAGTCGGACTCGCGCACGAAGTGTTCCATAACATCCATACTAATATTATAAATGCGAAAGTCACTCTATTTGTTTGTTTGTTATCTTTTCACGACTAAACGGCTGATCGGATCTTAATGAAGTTTGGCAAGAAGATATATTTCAACCTGGGGAAGGACATAGGCTATATATCGTCACGCTACGACCAATATAAGCGGAGCAACAATGAAAAATGTTGCAAAAACGGGGAAAATGTGACGCAGACGAAGTTGCGCGGGACAGCTAGTTATTTATAAAAACTAGCAAAAAAAATCCCTTTTTTTATATAGGAACCCCCCTTAAATATTTATTTCATTCTGTGTATTTATTGTTATAGCGGCAACAGAAATACATAATCTGTAGAAATTTCAACTGGCTAACTATCAGGGTTATGAAATACAGCCTGGTGACAGACGGACGGACGAACGGACAGAGAAGTCTCAGTAATAGGGTCTTGTTTGACCCTTTGGGTACGGATCCCTAAAAACGACACTTTTGTGTTACAATTTAAAGTATTATTAGTATACTAGTTCATGTTTCGCCTGGGTTTAGGTCGATTATTGTCCCACGGGATCGCGCTACCGGGATAAAAGGTATCCTATGTATTGATCCAGGTAAACTATCTGCTATGTTGCTAAATTTCATTCAAATCCGGTCAGTAGTTTTTGCGTGAAAGAGTAACAAACATGCATCTATCCATACATACATTCATCCTCACAAACATTCACATTTATAATATTAGTAGGATTTTTATGGTTAAAGCTTATTCACCTCGTCTTATTGTTGGTGTTATCTATGACCCATTGCAGAATATCACAGCCACGCCAAACACCATTGTAGCGGACAAGACGATACCTGAAAATAATGATAAATTATACATGGTCAAATATTAACTATAGACACTTTGCAGACTTGATGGGTATCAAAACCTAAATACAAAAAAAAAATGGGTAAACTTTTAAAATTATTGGGGTCAATGACCGACAGGCAGACAGTACCATTACTTGTAAGTATGTAGTTTAGAAAACTATACGATCTTCTTTTCGATTCAATGATACATTCGTCTAGTTACGATTATTTTGGCCCCTTAAGAGGCTTTGTCGTCATCTAATCAGCAGGAGCAAGACTCTTTGGACTCTCCTACGACTAACCCATTCTGCCAGGAGAGGCTCAGAAGCTACACACTTGGACTATGTGTCGGAAAAACCAGTAATCCTCTCATTTTGTACGACAAATAACAGGAGATACCGTAACAAGCCGTGCCAGTTCATTAAAAGGCCCTGTTCGCACGTTAGTTGTGTTGCTGCGTGTTTGTTACCTGTGTTGCTGCGCGCTACCTGTATGCTACGTGTTACCTATGTTGCTGCGTGTTACCTGTCTTGCTGCGCGCTACCTGTATGCTACGTGTTACCTATGTTGCTGCGTGTTACCTGTTTTCCTGCGTGTTACCTGTGTTGCTGCATGTTACCTATGTTGCTGCGTGTTACCTATTTTCCTTCGTGTTACCTGTGTTTGAGCGTGTTACCTGTGTTTGAGCGTGTTACCTGTGTAGCTGCGTGTTACCTATGTTGCTGCGTGTTACCTGTTTTCCTTCGAGTAACCTGTGTTTGTGCGTGCTAACTGTGTAGCTGCGCGCTACCTGTGTAGCTGCGTGCTACCTGTGTAGCTGCGTGCTACCTGTGTTGCTACGTGTTACCTTTTTTGCTGTGTGTTACCTGTGTTGCTGCGTGGGCAGCATGAAGGTCAGCTGTCGAAACACGTCGTGTAGAGCCTCCTTGTGCGACGTGCGCGTTTCACAACGCTCCTCTTGTTCGCGGGCGAACATGAAGTTATCGCGTAATTTGCTCGCTTGAGACGACTTGTTCTCAGGGAACTTCACCTGGTATATAAGGAGTATTTTTTTTTTAATTCGTCATTTTATTCGGTTAAATAAGGAGGATAATCATACAAATATAAAAATACAGGGGATGATGATAGTTTCATTGAAACTTCGTCATTTTTGTTATTGGAAGTTCCCATGGGGTATGCAGCTTGTAGAGCCCATAAAAGGTGGTAAGGGTAACACAAACCTGTAAGTTTTCCTGTAATGTCCTCAGATCTGGCGGAATCTCGCCCGTCATATCATTCTCCTTTAGATAACTCAGTACTACATTGCAACAATAATTGCATACTCGTAGTCCACCGGCACAACCGAATATGTGTCCTGAAGCAAGGAAATATGGTTTTATTTTCATTTGTTCTAAGTTAATAAACAATTAACGTCTGCTCTGTGTAGCTAAAAGGCTGAGAAACTATTGTAACATCATTGGCTGCTTTTTATGGGACACAGCCAATCAGAGCAGCTAATATAAGTTTGATTGTTGAACAATTTCTCTGCCTTGAAAGGCCTGTGACTTCTGGTTTTTACAATCCAGGGTCTTAGCATGTATAGCAGGTGTCAGTTTACCTGTACCCTTGACGACCCAAGCAACGCCTCTGAGGCTTACAAACATTATAATATGGATGTTGCATTCTTATTCTTTATTGAACATACAATTAAAAGGTATACACAAATAATATATAGCTTATGTACAACGGCGAGCTTAACCCAGAATTGGGTTTTGTTACAGCAAACCTTATTTTAGAAGGAATATTTGCCAAAGAGGATGAGCTTTGTGCATGAACAATACTTTTAAAACTTAAATCAACTTATTTTATAAACTAAACTAAATCATCATCGTTTCAGAAAAAGTAGCATCATTTATTTTATTTACCTGGCACTCGTTGGCTACAGCATCTGGAGCAAAATATCTGCCCACACACACGGCAGTGGTGTCTCCTTCTCAGCGTACTGAACCGTGTGGCACATTCATAGCACTCGCGAGATATGTCATCAGGCATCCAGTAGCGGGCCAGTTCCGTATCTGCGTACTTTGTACCACTCTGGAAATAAAACTATTATTTACATAAATACTCTTGTCTTACTAACACATTTGTACATCGACACCGTAAATCACTACTCTACATAAAATACTGGGTGTAAAAAGACCCATCACCAAGTTGCCATCTAAGGATTTGGTACATCAAACCAAGTACTTAGTACCGAGCAAAGGAAAACAACAGAGCTGTCTAGGTCGCCTTGTACATGTTGCAGACCAATCAAGCTAGATAAAACCAGTTTATGCAGATCTCTCCTTGTATTGAAAATCTATACATATCACAAGGCCATGTTATGCTGGAAATATATAGCTTGATGTGTCACTGTAGTCAGACAGAATTTTTGTCATCAACACAAGAGGACAAAGAATTACAACTTTAGATAACACAGCAACTTAACTTTACAGGATGTCTTAAAACTATTGTAGTGATATAGAAACTCCTTGGAGTTTCTATAGTATTAAAAATAATGTTGTTATTTTATCTGTCATTATGACAGATCTATTTAGCTGATTAAAACCGATTAAATTGATAAATAAGATAAAACCTTTTGAAATAACGGTTTTAATCAGCTAAATAGATGTGTCATAATGACAGATAAAATAACAACATTATTTTTAATACTATAGAAACTCCAAGGAGTTTCTATATCACTACATTCTTCCAGGCTAAAAAGAGAACAGCTTTTCAGTTTAGAACGTAATCCACGTAGCGGCTTGGAAGCCTACGATCTCTCGTCGATCTTCGCTGAGTAGCTGAATTTTCAGTGACCGGGTGTTCTGCTTCGACTATTTGATGATCCTCAGCTGGAGCTGTTTCATCTGTCGGCTGTTCCTCTTCTACATCTTTCGTACTTTGAGAATCGTAGAAGTCTTCTTCACTTGTTTCTACTGATTCTCTTGTCTCATTAAGTATCTCATGCGTTTCCTGAATGATCTCACTATCTTGACCCAATGGTGCTAGATGTCGGTTTGAGACAGTTGATTCTCGACCGTCTGCTAAACGAACATAAGAATAATCTGGATTTACATGGAGTAACGTCACCTCCTCAACGAGTGGTTGATATTTATTAGTGTGGTTGAATTTTCGCATTAGCACATGTTCCGATTCTGTCAACCAAGTGGGTATAGAAACTCCATTCGTAGATCGCCTGGTATGCGTAAACATTCGTTCATGAGGTGTGCAATGTGTGGCTGTGCACAGCAAAGACCGTATGGAATGTAAAGCTTGAGGAAGAACTTGTTCCCAATTTTCAATTGCCAGTTTGCGTGAACGTAGAGCCAATTGTATTGATTTCCAGAGAGTCCCGTTGAAACGTTCTACTTGACCATTCCCTCTTGGATTATATGGAGTGGTTCTACTTGAAGCAATCCCTCTTTGATTCAAGAAATTCTTTACTTCCGCAGATACGAATGAAGTTCCTCGGTCTGAATGAAGGTAAGATGGCATCCCGAATAGCATAAATATCTCGTTTAGATGTTTTATAACCGTTGCAGAACTCATATCAGCACATGGGAACGCAAATGGGAAACGTGAGTATTCATCGATCGCAGTTAATATGTACTTATTTCTTGTATTAGAAGGTACTGGACCTTTAAAATCAATACTTAATCTCTCCATAGGTGAAGTAGCTTTTATTAAGATTGGATCTGGCAAGGCAGATCTGTAGAATTTTGGTTTTATTTCAGAACAAATCCGACACGAATTAGTCATATTTTTAATTTCTTCAGTAGAATAAGGCAAATTTTTCGATTTTACCCAGTGGTTCATACGCACTATTCCTGGGTGGCACAGGGCTTCATGTAATGAAATTAGTTTCTCATTCCGTAGTGGTACCGATGCACATACTCGTGAAAGTGCGTCAGCAACATTATTCTGTTTTCCTGGGCGGTACACAATGTCATACTTGAACGGTGCCAAGTCCAATCGCCACCGTTGTATTTTCTCATTCTTTTTTTTACTCGTCAGTTTATTATCAAACATGAAAGATACAGATCGCTGGTCAGTAATGAGACGAAAAGGTTTTCCAATAAGAAAATGACGCCATTTCCTTAACGATTCCACTATAGCGTAAGCTTCTTTTTCTATAGCTGAGTGGTTAAGTTCACTATTATTTAGCATTCTGGAGAAAAATGCAACCGGTCGATCAGATTGAGACAAAGTTGCTGCAATGGAATGATTAGATGCATCCGTTTCTACGGTGAACGGTGCATTATTGTCGATAGCGTGAATAGTAGATTTAACAATATCACATTTCAGTGTTTCAAAACTTTGTACTAGTTCATCGTTTAGTGGAAATAATTGTGTATGAGCGAGAGCATGAATTCTTTCAGAGAAATTTGGAATCCATTTACTGTAATGCGCAAACATTCCTATTGCCCTTCTTAATGACGGCAAATCACATGGTGGTGGCAAACTCAGTAATGGCCGTAAGCGTTCCCCATCTGGCTTAATTACGTGGTTCTTGATATTGTATCCCAGAATATTAATAGAATCTTGGGAAAACTTACTCTTGTCTTTGTTGAGCGTAAGGCCATATTTTTGAGCGGCCTTCAAAAAATTCTGAAGATTTTCATCATGTTCCGCCTGGTTTTGTCCACATACTGTTACGTCATCTAGGTATGCAAACGTTCCTTTAAGCTCTTCTTTACGAATGACCCAGTCAATGGTTCTTTGAAAACTTGAAACTCCATTTGTGACACCGAATGGAATACGCCGAAATTGGTAGAGATTTCCTGAAGCTTCAAATGCAGTGAATTGGCGCTCCTTCGGCAGAATTGGTACTTGATGATATGCGCTTTGCAAATCTATAGCGCTAAATACACTATATTTTGATATCTGTGACACCAATTCCTCCATGTTTGGAAGTGGGTATGCATCTAAATGTGTATATCTATTTATTGTTCGAGAATAATCTATAACTAGACGTTTTTTATGATTAGTATTACTCGTAATAAGAACTTGAGCTCTCCAGGGTGACGTACTCTCCTCAATAATTCCCTCGGCCAAAAGTTTTCTAACTTCATCGTCGATAAACTTCTTATCATCCTCACTGTATCTTCGAGATTTTATAGCAATAGGCTTGCATTCAGGAGACACGTTCGAAAACAAGGGTACAGCTGGTACAGAGGCTGCAGCAACACTGCATACTTTAATTGGATCTTTAGGTCCTCCAAAAGAGAACTCTAGTGAAGAATGCTTCTCTAGTATATCATGACCAATAATAAGATCAGCGCACAGGTTCTTTACAATTAGTAAATTCAGACCCTCGTAATTATGATCTGCAATTTTAGCTGATACGCAGGTTTGTCCCGCTACTTGAGATGTCAATGAAGTTGAAGCCATTGAAATTGTTTGATTACAAGGTCTCTTCTTTAAACGACACAATTTAAAGAAATCTTCGTTCATAAAACTAATAGAACTGCCTGTGTCAATTAATGCTTGAGCTCGAATTCCCTGAATGTAGGCTGTTACAGTTGCTTTCTTAAGGGAATCCGGTGACGCTGCTACAATACATGCTGAGCTGTTGGTATTAGTTTCTCGTTTATCTAAACCTGCAACAGTATGAAGTTTCTTGCTTCGGCATACATTAGCATAGTGCCCTTTCCTATCACAAATCTGGCAGTTGGCATCGACAGCAGGGCAATCCTTCCTAGGATGCACTCGCCCTCCACAGAAGAAACACTTTCGCTTAATAGAAGCTGTTATTGGGTCCTTGTTCCCTTCCAAGCCTTCAACAGCACTCAAATTTGAAACATTATAGCTCAGTGAACTCAATTCAGCCATTTCTAGCGATATTGCCTGATTGTAGGCTTGGTCGAGTGTTAACGATAGATTTTCAAGCAATCTTTGTCTAATTTTGTTTGACTTGATACCAGAAATAAATGCATCTCTTATGCTATCATTTTTATTTGTTTCCGCATCAACTTTTTCAAATCCGCAGTCCTTTGCCATTAATTTTAGAGCTTGAATATAGATGTCAATGTTTTCTTCACTCTGTTGCTTTCTCGTTGCCATCATGTGTCTAGCATAAATTATACTTTTTGGCTTGATAAATATATTATTCAGTGTACTCAATGCTGCTTCGTAAGTCGTACACTCACTGATAAATGAGTAAATTCTAGCGGATACATGATTTATGAGTAAATCTAAAGTAGTTTTACCATCTTTTAAATCTTTTCCGCAGAATGACAGGAAACTTTCGAATGTCCTCTTCCAGTACTCCCAATCCCTCGGCGCAGAGCTATCCGATGGATCAATGTCCAATTTTTCGGGACGTAAGAATCTGTCCATTCTTATTAGAACATTTAGCTGATTAAATTGATGCGGAAACAAATAAAAATGATAGCATAAGAGATGCATTTATTTCTGGTATCAAGTCAAACAAAATTAGACAAAGATTGCTTGAAAATCTATCGTTAACACTCGACCAAGCCTACAATCAGGCAGTATCGCTAGAAATGGCTGAATTGAGTTCACTGAGCTATAATGTTTCAAATTTGAGTGCTGTTCAAGGCTTGGAAGGGAACAAGGACCCAATAACAGCTTCTATTAAGCGAAAGTGTTTCTTCTGTGGAGGGCGAGTGCATCCTAGGAAGGATTGCCCTGCTGTCGATGCCAACTGCCAGATTTGTGATAGGAAAGGGCACTATGCTAATGTATGCCGAAGCAAGAAACTTCATACTGTTGCAGGTTTAGATAAACGAGAAACTAATACCAATAGCTCAGCATGTATTGTAGCAGCGTCACCGGATTCCCTTAAGAAAGCAACTGTAACAGCCTACATTCAGGGAATTCGAGCTCAAGCATTAATTGACACAGGCAGTTCTATTAGTTTTATGAACGAAGATTTCTTTAAATTGTGTCGTTTAAAGAAGAGACCTTGTAATCAAACAATTTCAATGGCTTCAACTTCATTGACATCTCAAGTAGCGGGACAAACCTGCGTATCAGCTAAAATTGCAGATCATAATTACGAGGGTCTGAATTTACTAATTGTAAAGAACCTGTGCGCTGATCTTATTATTGGTCATGATATACTAGAGAAGCATTCTTCACTAGAATTCTCTTTTGGAGGACCTAAAGATCCAATTAAAGTATGCAGTGTTGCTGCAGCCTCTGTACCAGCTGTACCCTTGTTTTCGAACGTTTCTCCTGAATGCAAGCCTATTGCTATAAAATCTCGAAGATACAATGAGGATGATAAGAAGTTTATCGACGATGAAGTTAGAAAACTTTTGGCCGAGGGAATTATTGAGGAGAGTACGTCACCCTGGAGAGCGCAAGTTCTTATTACGAGTAATACTAATCATAAAAAACGTCTAGTTATAGATTATTCTCGAACAATAAATAGATATACACATTTAGATGCATACCCACTTCCAAACATGGAGGAATTGGTGTCACAGATATCAAAATATAGTGTATTTAGCGCTATAGATTTGCAAAGCGCATATCATCAAGTACCAATTCTGCCGAAGGAGCGCCAATTCACTGCATTTGAAGCTTCAGGAAATCTCTACCAATTTCGGCGTATTCCATTCGGTGTCACAAATGGAGTTTCAAGTTTTCAAAGAACCATTGACTGGGTCATTCGTAAAGAAGAGCTTAAAGGAACGTTTGCATACCTAGATGACGTAACAGTATGTGGACAAAACCAGGCGGAACATGATGAAAATCTTCAGAATTTTTTGAAGGCCGCTCAAAAATATGGCCTTACGCTCAACAAAGACAAGAGTAAGTTTTCCCAAGATTCTATTAATATTCTGGGATACAATATCAAGAACCACGTAATTAAGCCAGATGGGGAACGCTTACGGCCATTACTGAGTTTGCCACCACCATGTGATTTGCCGTCATTAAGAAGGGCAATAGGAATGTTTGCGCATTACAGTAAATGGATTCCAAATTTCTCTGAAAGAATTCATGCTCTCGCTCATACACAATTATTTCCAAGATCATTCAGGAAACGCATGAGATACTTAATGAGACAAGAGAATCAGTAGAAACAAGTGAAGAAGACTTCTACGATTCTCGAAGTACGAATGATGTAGAAGAGGAACAGCCGACAGATGAAACAGCTCCAGCTGAGGATCATCAAATAGTCGAAGCAGAACACCCGGTCACTGAAAATTCAGCTACTCAGCGAAGATCGACGAGAGATCGTAGGCTTCCAAGCCGCTACGTGGATTACGTTCTAAACTGAAAAGCTGTTCTCTTTTTAGCCTGGAAGAATGTAGTGATATAGAAACTCCTTGGAGTTTCTATAGTATTAAAAATAATGTTGTTATTTTATCTGTCATTATGACACATCTAATTGATATAAACTGATAAAACCTTTCATAAATACAAGGTTATTATTATGCTTAAAATTTACAGAATATTTAAGACAAATTGGTGACAATATTAATGACAAACGAAATTATAAGAAATACATTCATAAAGAAAAAGAGTAAAGAGTTTCTATATATCATTCTCCCCCACTAATTTGTAATGTAATCTTCTAAAAATTTTGGTGGTCGTCTTATGCGGCTGGATCGATGATGTATCTCCTGTGGTGGAGATAGGGGTGGTAATTCTTCTTGAACTCGGTGTCCGCTATGATCAGACATAGGCTCATTCAACTCTGTAGGTGTAACGTCACGGTTTTCAGTTATAGGTGATGTAGGTGGTGTAACAAAAGAATCTTCTTCCTCACAAGTTCCTTGGGGAGCCATATCATCTGATCCCAATGGTGCTAGATACCGATTCGAAACAGTAGTCTCTCGTCCATCGGGATATCTAATAAACGAATAATCTGGATTACTGTGTAATAATTCCACCTCCTCAATTATTGCTTCGTACTTATTTGATCTATTCAATTTCTTCATTAAAACTTGGCCCGAATTCGTAAGCCAAGTTGGTATAGAAACTCCGTTAGTTGATCTTCGAGGATGTCTAAACATTCGCTCATGCGGTGTGAAATTAGTAGCAGTGCAAAGTAGGGAGCGAATAGAATGCAAGGCTTGAGACAGGACTTGCTCCCAGTTCTCGACTGATAAGTTTTTGGTTTTCAACGCAAGAAGTATTGTTTTCCAGAGAGTCGAATTCAATTTCTCCACTTGTCCATTGCCCTGTGGATTGTAGGCAGTAGTTCGACTTGTGGCGATACCTCTCTCATGAAGAAATTTTTGAACTTCAGAAGAAAGAAAAGCTGTGCCGCGATCCGAATGAATGTAAGATGGAAAACCAAATGTCATGAATAGATTATTGAGATGTTTGATCACTGTTTTCGAGCTGACGTCAGTACAAGGAAAAGCGAACGGATATCGTGAAAATTCGTCAATTAGAGTTAAAATGTATCTATTAGTAGTATTCGTAGGAACTGGACCTTTAAAATCTATACTTAAGCGTTCGAAGGGAGCCGTTGCTTTGATGAGTCTTGCTTGCTCATCATTGATATTTCGCAGGTATCTAGGCTTTATTTCTGAACAAGTTCGACAAGAATTGGTCATGTTTCTGACTTGATCAAGAGAATATGGTAAATTCTTAGAACGTATCCAATGAAACATACGTGAAATGCCAGGATGGCAGAGAGCTTCGTGGAACGATATAAGTTTGGCTGTATTATTTTCTGTTGAGGCACAAACTCTAGACAAAGCATCGGCAGCGTAGTTTTCTTTACCAGGCCTGTACACGATATCAAATTTATAAGCAGCAAGTTCCAACCGCCATCTCTGAATCTTCTCATTTTTAATTTTACTAGAGTGTTTCATATTAAACATAAAAGAAACTGAGCGTTGATCGGTTACCAAACGAAATTGCTTACCAATAAGGTAATGGCGCCATTTTCTTAAAGACTCTACGATAGCATAAGCTTCTTTTTCTATGGCAGCATGATTTTGTTCGGTTGGATTAAGGGTTCTTGAAAAGAATGCAACAGGCCTAGAGTCTTGCGTTAGCACTGCTGCGATAGAATGATCTGACGCATCAGTTTCGACAGTAAACGGTACATTTTCATCGATCGCATGGATTGATGATTTGGCAATGTCGTGTTTTAGACTTTCAAAGCATTTAGTTTGATCGTTTGTAAAGGGAAAAATTGTCGTTTTAATAAGTGAGTGAATACGTTCTGAAAAATTAGGAATCCATTTAGAGTAGTGTGCGAACATACCAAGTGTACGTCTGAGACTCGGTATGTCCTGTGGTGGTGGTAATTCAATAAGTGGCTTCAGGCGGTCATGGTCAGGTTTGATAATGTGCTTATGAATATTGTAGCCAAGAATATTAATATTATCTTGAGAAAATTTACATTTTTGCATACTCAATGTCAGACCGTACTTTTTAACGGCTGTCATAAAGCGGTTTAAATTGTGATCATGTTCTTCAGGAGTAAGGCCACAAATAGTAATGTCATCAAGGTAAGCATATGTTTTGTCAAGTTTTTCTTTTCTGATAATCCAATCAATTGTTCGTTGAAAATTTGAGACGCCGTTTGTCACCCCGAAAGGTATACGTCTGAACTGATATAAATTATTTAGAGCTTCAAAAGCAGTATACTTTCTTTCTTCGGGTAAAATAGGAACTTGATGGTAAGCACTTTTCAAGTCAATCAAGCTAAACATTGTGTTCTTCGCTACTTTTGCGACTAAGTTCTCGATATTTGGCAGTGGATATGCGTCAAGTTCTGTGTAACGGTTAATTGTCTGAGAATAATCAATTACAAGTCGCTTCCTATGCGTTTCATTCTTAATTACGAGGACTTGAGCTCTCCAAGGTGATTTACTTTCTTCAATTACACCTTCAGCTAAGAGATTACTGATCTCTTCCTTAATAAATTTAGTATCTTCATCAGTGTGTTTCCTGGATTTTACAGCAATAGGTTTGCAATTAGGAGCGACATTTGCAAAAAGTGGTACGGCTGGCACAGATGCTGCAGCGAGATTACACACCTGGAGCGGCTTCTTTGGCCCACCAAAGGAAAATTCTAACGACGCATGTTCTCCGAGAATATCATGACCGACTATTATATCGGCGCAAAGATTTTTGACGATAAGAAGATTCACATTGTCGTATTTGTGATGTCCAATATTGATTGTTTGAAAAGTTTGGCCTTCCACTTGTGATATATGGTTAAGTGAGGCCATTGATATTGTTTGACTGCAGGGCTTTGTTTTAAGTCTGCAAAGTTTACAGAAACTGTCATTTATAAAAGAAACGGAACTTCCTGTATCTAAAAGTGCTTCCGCTCTTATACCTTTGATGTATGCAGGTACGGTAGCTTTTCTAAGAGACACAGGTGATGCTGCGACAATAGTACAGGCTGAATTATCCGTGTCTGTTGTAACTGAATAAGATTTTGTGGATGAACTTCTACATACAGAAGCAAAATGTCCTTTTTTGTTGCAAAGTTGACAGACTACTTCTAATGCTGGACAGTTTTTGCGCAGATGTACTTTTCCTCCACAGAAAAAGCATTTTCGTTGACGTGAATGAGTAGCAGAGAGGTTCCCGTCTTGCGTTTCTCGTTGTTTCTCGTCTTTATTAGTTGCGTTTACTGGCAGAATATTGAAGCTGTTTGTGTTTATCTCAGCTGTTTCTAAAGAAATTGCTTGATTGTAAGCTTCATCGACAGTCAAAGTAAGATTTTCTAAAAGTCGCTGTCTGTATTTGTTTGATAATATACCAGATATAAAGGCATCGCGTATGCAGTCGTTTCTGTTAGTTTCAGCGTCGACGGCAGTAAAATCACAGTCTTTAGATAGTTGTTTCAAAGCTTGTAAGTAGGAATCTATTGTCTCATCAGAGCGTTGCTTTCGCGATGCAAGCCTGTGTCGCGCGAAAATAATATTCTTTGGTTTTACGTACAGCTTTTGCAAAACAGATACAGCTTCTTCATAGCTTTTACTTTCATTTATGAATTCATAAACGTTTGGAGAAATATGGTTTACGAGAAGTTGATACTTAACTTCGTTCCATTGATTGTCCGTCGACTGTGCGTCCTTTGCTGATGAAGAAGGAGCGGTCGCATTATTTTGACTAGTCACGAAGTATTCAAATGTTTTTATCCAATGTTCCCATGCTTTGGATGCAGTACCATCAGATGGGTCGGCGTCAAACCTTTCTGGCCGTAGATATTTTTCCATTTTTATTTAAGCATAATAAATTGATATAAACTGATAAAACCTCATCACCTATAACTGAAAACCGTGACGTTACACCTACAGAGTTGAATGAGCCTATGATATTTATTTAAGTTGTTTGACCATTGTACTATATCATGGAGTACAAAGAAACAAATGTCAGTGGCTGCCTCATCTACTGAGGCTGAATATATGGCTTTATATGAAGCTGTCAGGGAAGCTTTGTGGCTAAAATCACTGGCAGTAAGCATACATATTAATATTGATAAGCCTATACTCATTTATGAGGACAATACTGGCTGTATAAGTATTGCAAATAATCCGACAAATCATAAGCGATCAAAACATATTGACATTAAATATCATTTCTCCAGAGAACAAATTGAGAAAAATGTAATAACGTTAAAATATATCCCCACAGGACAACAACTGGCAGATGTGCTAACTAAAGCGTTACCCGCAGTCACGTTCCGGGTAATGAGGACCAACATGGGTTTGGAGTGAAACTATAATTGAGTGTTTAAATTATTTTATTTTAAATTTAATGGTCTGATTAGGTTTTTCTGGGTTTTTCCTAATCCTTTGCAACAAATGTTGGATCATAATGTATACTCCCAGCAAATACTAGAAAGTGTATATGTTTTGAATAAATTTACTTGCTTTGATTTTACGTTTGTATAATGGCGATTAATTTTTGAGGGGGCGTGTTGATTTATTATATTTGAGTTTGCAAAAATTAATCTACACTTAATACGACCTATTTTGTAACTACTGAATGAAGCATTACAACAATTTAAAATAAAAAAAAAACGCCATTCTTTTCAATGACTTATTCTTTTCTTGTTAGATTTCTGACATATGATTTTCTAGTATTTGAAAATAATTAATATAAACTTTAAAAGGAATTCCGTCGTTTAATTACCACCCAGCACCTAAATTCTAATAGGTTATGGTTATTTTTGTTAGTATACCTACTAAGTATATTAACAAAGGGAAGCGTGAAAAATTCTTTAGAAATGTCGATCGGGAAATTATCAGAATTTAATTTAAGATCGGGTGACTGGGCCATGTATGTGGAACGAATGGAGATGTTCCTAATGGTGAATCAAGTTAAGCAAGAATTTTGGCTACCAACCTTGATTGCGGCTGTGGGTGACGAAGCGTATGAATTGCTTAGTAATTTAACAAGTCCAGACAAACCAAGCGCAAAAACTTATGTACAAGTGGTGAAGCTAATGGAGGACCATTTACAACCCAAGCCGTCGTTCATGGCGGAGAGATATCGTTTCCGTCAAAGAAGGCAGAATGTCGGGGAATCGATTTCACAGTACATATCAGAATTAAAAAAGATGTCTAAATTCTGTGAATTTAAATCGGTTTTAGAGGATAATTTACGGGACCAGTTAGTGTGCGGGTTGCGAAGCGAGTCGATCAGGCAACGTTTGTTTTCGGAGGAAAATCTGCATTTTGCAAACGCCGTAAGGATTTCATGCGCTATGGAAGCGGCGGGAAGAGACGCAGCGGCCGTTGAACAGACGGACGGGAGGAACAGCAACTCTGGCGGTAGCGGTGACACAGCGGCCGGAGCGCTACATACGTTGGCGCCGTCGGGCAGTCGGAGCCGCCGAGGGCGTGGCGGATCACGCGGGTTATCGGCGGTACGCTCATGGAAGGGAACCAACGAGTCGAAGAACTGCTGTTCGGCTTGTGGAGCTCCGGATCACCTGAGTGAAGGTTGCAGATACTCTCGGTTTATCTGTGGTAGGTGTAGACGGAAGGGACACCTACGTCGGGTTTGTCCTATGATTGCAGGTGGAAGACAGTCCCAGGATCGATTTTATACCAACAACATGGAAGCCCAGGTGCAAGTAGCAAAGGGGGCAGCTAATCAGTCAAACCTCGAGGATCAGTTTGGGGAGGATGAGCCTCCTTTGACAGACGAGGAGGACTGGGAGCCAGTAGAAGATGTACATCAACTTAATTTGAATAGTTATAAACCGGTGAGCATAAATGTTTTTGTAGATCAAACCCAACTAGATATGGAGGTTGATACGGGGTCTTTAGTATCATGTATTAGTAGAGAAATGTTTAACCAACGTTTCAACCATATACCTTTGCTTAAAACAAATTTAGTTTTTAGATTCTATGATGGTACTATTACCAAGCCAATAGGGGTGTTTAGGCCAATAGTGAGATACGGCAATAAGTCCAAACAAATGGAATTGTTTGTAATAGAGGGTGGCTCTACTTCTCTGTTAGGTCGACAATGGCTTACGGAACTGGGCATTAAAATACCTTTGTACCAAAATACTGCCACAGGGAGCACAGAAGACAACAGTATCTCATGTAGTGAACAATTGAAAGTATTACTTCACAGATATAAGGATCTGTTTACGGAGGGACTGGGCCGGTTCACGGGAGGCAAGGCTCGGTTAAGACTGCGTGAGGGAGCAACGCCTGTGTTTTGCCGCGCACGGCCGGTGCCGTACGCATTACGCGAGCGCGTCGATGCAGAGCTGGAGGGCATGCTGCGTGCTGGTGTCATCGAGCCTGTGGACAGCGCGGACTGGGCTACTCCACTGGTACCAGTACGTAAGGCTGATGGTGGACTCCGTATCTGTGCTGACTACAAAATAACGATAGTATTTGAAAATAATGAATCTCTTAAATGATATTCCAAATGTAGAAGTGTTTCTCGATGATATTATCGGGAGGCAAGGCTCGGTTAAGACTGCGTGAGGGAGCAACGCCTGTGTTTTGCCGCGCACGGCCGGTGCCGTACGCATTACGCGAGCGCGTCGATGCAGAGCTGGAGGGCATGCTGCGTGCTGGTGTCATCGAGCCTGTGGACAGCGCGGACTGGGCTACTCCACTGGTACCAGTACGTAAGGCTGATGGTGGACTCCGTATCTGTGCTGACTACAAAATAACGATAAATCCAGTTTATTGGAGACAGCCATGACAGCCGCAACATCTGTCATCCGCTACCAAATTGACAACGCATAAAACAATACCAGCCAGTATATATGTATATGGCCAGTACATACATTACACCCTCACCCTTAATCAAGAACACCTATAGATTTACAATAAATAATACACTTAAAAACTAACAACTGATACAAACAAAATAAACTTTAAACAACTTCATAACAGAACTACACAAACAAAATAAACTTAAATGTTTCTACACCTTCATCAGAACTTATATCTAGCTGGCTTATCAATCCGGCATTGGCGAACGGGACGAGACTGGGGCGGTTCAGGAGTAAGCAAGGAAGGTTCTGTTGTGCTCTGAACTGGCTCTTCAATGCAGTCTTCGAAATGCTCTCGTTCTTCATTATCCGGATATGTAGTCGCTGTGGCTGAACCATCGCACCGCAGACTAGGCGGTTCCAGTTCCTGAGTTACCACAACTGTTCCCGACCTCTCACCAACCGGGCTAGATGAAGAAGGACAGATTAATGAACTCTGTATCCGTTGTTTAAGCTGATCTACATGTTTGTGGAATTCTCTGCCTAAAGCATCTACTACCTTATAATCGGTTGTGCCCATTCTCTCAGTGACCGTCCCAGATACCCATTTATCCTGTCCACGATACTGACGCAGCCAGACTTTATCCCCTGGATGCAATTCACGAACCCCCCTTGCGCCGTACTTTTGTTGAAATTCCTGAGCATCCCTAACTTTTTTGTCTGTACTCGGTCTAAGAGCGTCGAATTTTGTACGCAACCTGCGACCGAACATGAGCGACGCCGGTGTTTCGCCTGTGGTACAGTGTTGCGTGTTTCTATAGTACAGCAGAAATTGATTTAAACATAAATGTATGTCCAAGTTTTCTCTAATAGCTTTTTTAATGGCTCTTTTAACAGTATGTACTGCGTTTTCTGCTGCACCGTTTGAGGCAGGATGATATGGCGCTGAATAAATATGTTCGATGCCGTTCGACTTTAGAAATTGTGTTAACTCGTGACTAGTAAATGGCGGCCCGTTATCTGAGACTATTTGTTTCGGCAAGCCAAAACGAGCAAATACGTCACTTAAAACTCTGATCGTGTGGTTAGCCGCTGTACTAGGTACTTGACAAACTTCAAGCCACTTGGTCCTGGCATCAATCAGTACTAAAAATATCCGTCCCGCGATAGGGCCTAAAAAATCAACATGTACGCGAGCCCACGGTCTATCTGGCCATGCCCATGGACAAGGCATATGTCGAGGCGGCGCCTCACTCTCAGCAGCACACACACTGCAACCACGGCACGTTTTTTCAATCTCCTCGTCCATACCTGGCCACCACACATAGCTCCTAGCAAAAGCTTTAGTTTTGACCATACCCATATGAACCTCATGTAAATCAGTTAGAACCTTTTTTCTGCACACACCCGGTATGACCACCCTAGGGCCCCACATCACACAACCTAATTCCTCGTACAATTCTTTTTTGCGATTAAAATACGGTTGGAGCGATTCAATTTCATTATCAGACGGCCATTCGTCGCGGATATATCTTAGAACTCGGCCTAACAACTGGTCTTGGCTCGTCTGTCTTTTAATCTCATTATAATCTAATAACATGGCATTTTGGGCAAAATGTAAATATGATTGTTCCGGAATTTTATTAGGTTGTTTACAAGCGGAAAAAGCTGGCAACCGCGATAACCCATCTGCCCCATTCTGCTTTGAAGTAACATACTCGATATCATATGTATAAGCTGACAATTTAATAGCCCACCTTTGTAACCGGCTTGCAGCCATCGATGGTATACCCTGTTTAGGCCCAAAAATGGTGACCAATGGCTTGTGGTCCGTGCGTAGTGTAAAACGTCGCCCGTATAAATACTGGTGTAATTTTTCAAAGCAGAACACAATAGCTAACGCCTCCCGCTCGATTTGTGAATAATGTTTCTCAGCCGCGTTAAGCGCGCGTGACACAAACACGACAGGTCGCTCTCGCGCTCCGTCAGTGCCACTATAATTTAGCTCGCACATCTGACTTAGTACTCCGCCTATGCCCCTCGAGCTCGCATCACAAGTTAAAAACAAAGGTTTATCAGGTTCGTAATGAGCAAGGACATCGGCACTGATCAAAATATTTTTAACTCTTTTAAAAGCTGGTTAACTCTGACGATTCGAAATCAGATCGGTCTAAATCTGATGATATGGGTTGCCCCAGTAAAGTTCGCAAAGTAAACCATGATATGTCTGAGCAATTAGTAATATATTTTTGTTAGTATACTTAGTAGGTATACTAACAAAAATATATTATGTAACACAGTAATGAGTATACTGATCTACAAAAAGTACAAAGTAGTTCTTGGAACTGTTAAATGAATTCTCTTTTATTTTATATTGACAAATCAGTTTAAAAAAAGTAATTAAATAAAAAATACATACTGCCAATTACTAAACTATTATAATGAGGTCGGTCCACAACATGGCCCCGAGCGGTGTGAAACACCAATTATCAATTTAATCGGACCAACTTGCGGACCGGCCGACGCAACACACCCCCTTTAGTTGCTACGTTTACTACGCGAACGATATTGTCCCTACCCGGAAACATCTCGGTGACGCGTCCCATAGGCCAACAGTTTCGGGGTAGATTGCCGTCAGCAATTAAAACCACGTCTCCTGTCTTCAATGATTGGTGGGGTGGAACCGTTCTACGCGGCAACAGAAGTGGCAAGTATTCTTTCGTCCAGCGTTGCCAGAAATGGTCTGCAAGACGTTGGGCTTTCCGCCAATCTACACGTCGTGAGAGGTCGGCGTCGCAGAATTCCCGTAGACACAGATCATTAGTGGATGTTCCGATTAGAAAGTTGAAGGGTGTAAGCGCTTGTTCACTTCTTTCATCAACTGGGACATGCGTTAGCGGTCGAGAATTAATAATACCTTCCACCTCTATCAGCAGCGTATGTAATACTTCTGTTCTTGGTGATCTATCTTTCAGCGTTACTCTTAAGGCTATCTTGACGCTGCTTACTAGGCGCTCCCAGCAGCCGCCCATGAATGGAGCTGAAGGAGGGATAAATTTCCATTCTATGCCTTTATTTACCGAAAAGTCGTAGAGGTCAGGTAATATATTCGAAGCGCCTACAAATGCCGTTCCATTGTCAGAGTAGATGCAAGTGGGACAGCCGCGTCGGGCTATGAATCGACGTAGGGCCATCAAAGCGGAATCGGAAGATAATGACTCGACGATCTCTATGTGAATAGCTCTCACAGTCAGACAGGTGAATAGAGCAATCCAATTCTTCATAGTCCGACGTCCTGCTGTAACAGTCAAAGGGCCAAAATAATCAACACCAACGAAGGTAAATGGTCTAGTATGATGAGCCATCCTTGCTTCAGGTAAGTCTCCAATTGGTGGTATGAGTGGTCTCGCCTTCATATTCCGACAAAATTGACATTGCTTTGCCACACTTCTCACAGATGGTCTCAAACTGACTATGAAGTAACGTTGGCGCAGTTCGTTCACTACAAGTTCGTTGTTGCCATGTGCAAATTTGATGTGGTACGAGCTGATCAGTAAACGGGTTATCGGGTGTTTCCCATCCAACACAATCGGTTTTGGGTCTATGGCTGTTGAAGCTCCCGTGCGGCCGGATAAACGCAGAAGCCTATCATCTCCTAGTATCAAAGAAATATTCTTAAGCCTACTTTCTTTTGAAACGGGGCGTGCAGCGTCAATCAATTTACATTCACTGTTGAAAGAATCTAATTGTACGCGCATAAAGGCATGGCGTTCAGCAGATGAAATAAAACAGACATCTAAAACTGCTAAGCCGCGTAATGGAAATTTAGGATTTTCAGGAGAACGGCGAAAAAATGAAGCGCACTGATGAGCACGCGCGGTAGCACGAATAAATCGCAACCAGACGCTAAACCGAGTATAATCAGCAACCACAGGTGATGGTGAGTCACCTGACTGAGTTAATGTCAAACCCACCAGATCCCTATTGGATCTATTTTCCTCAGGAGCTGGTGTGTCATTAATAGCTGGTTCACTGGGCCATTCGTTTGATGATTGGAGTAAAAATGATGGCCCGGTAAACCACCGTGAGTTTATCGTAAATTCATCTTTGAATCTGGTGGAATCATCCGCGACATTCAAGGATGAAGGTACGTAGTTCCAATCAGAAAAATTGGTAATCTCGCAAATTTCACAAACCCTATGTGCGACAAAGGACTTAAAGCTGCTTGGGTCAGAACGTAACCATTTGAGAACAGTTTGAGAGTCTGACCAGAGAAAAACTCTTTCTGGCTTTCGCTTGTGAGATTCTAAAATAAAAACAGCTAAGCGAGCAGCGATTAACGCTGCTTGAAGCTCAAGTCTTGGTACTGTTGTTAGTTTTAAGGGAGCAACACGAGCTTTGCCACTTATTAAAGAGATTTCAATGTTTCCATTTGGATACAAGAAACGCCAGTAAGCAACACAAGCGTATGCTTGCTCACTTGCGTCGGCAAAGACATGTAATTGAATTGAACCTATATGATCCTTTGAATTGTAATAGCAGCGGGGGATAGAGTTGTTCAAAACCTTTGCCAAATTGTTGAACCATTGTGACCACTTATCTATAAATTGTTTCGGTAATAATTCATCCCAAGATGTGGCTAATTTCCAAGTCTTTTGGAATAAAACACGACCTTTTATAACAACGGGAGTAAGAAAACCAAGAGGATCGTAAATTTTCATCAAGTTTGATAGAACAATGCGTTTAGTTAATTTGTGTGGTATCGTATCGAAATTTACACACGGAAACGACAAAGTATCATTAGAAATATTCCAAGAGACACCTAAAACGCGTGTTGGCGGTCGTGAGCCTGAACCTACATTTATTTCTGTTGCTCCACTAGCACATAGGTCAGGAGGTAACATGGACAGAGCCTTTGCAGAATTTGATACCCACGATCTCATCTCGAATCCGGCTGCAGCATGAACCGAGACGATATCTGCTGCCAAAACAGCGGCTTTGTGTTCATCATCACAACTACCTAAGTAATCATCCATGTATGTATCACTAATAATAGCAGCTGCTGCTTCTGGGTATGATCGTTGATGTTCGATAGCATTTTTGTTTTTAAGATACAAGGCTGTAAACGGACTACATACGGCACCAAACATCATCGATGACATACGATACTCCTGAATTGGTTGTGTGGAGTCGTCACGCCACAAGAAACGTTGCGCATCACGATCGTTTGGTCTAATTTTAACTTGTGGGAACATTTCTTTAATATCGGCAGAAAGTGCAACACGTCCTTCCCTAAATCGCATTAATATGGCTAATAACGATTGAAGTAGATCTGGACCTGGCAGCAATAACGAATTTAAGCTAACCCCTTCACACATGGCTGCAGCATCACATACAATTCTAAGCTTTTTCTTTTGCGGTTGTATAACTCCAAAATGAGGTAAATACCACAATAGTCCAGAAGGGTCAGTATTACACATCTCTGCGTAACCTTTATCAAGCATGGAATGAATATTTTGCCTGTATTTGATTGCGTAATCTGAATCTTTGGCCATTTTACGCTCAAGAGTTCTAAAACGGCGTAAAGCTAGGGGGCGACTATTTGGGACGCTTACAATATTATCGCGCCACAATAAACCTGTCTCAAATCGCCCAGATGGTAAACGCCTAGTAGTTTCTTCTAATAATTTTAATGCTCTTTGGTCATCGGCGGAACGACAATCTCTATTTAGAATACCTATCGAATCTAACTTATAATACTCTTTGATGAGAGTGTCTAAGTTACGGCTATCTCCTTGACTATCTTTCTCGAACTTGGTGTATTACAATTTAGGTGCTGGGTGGTAATTAAACGACGGAATTCCTTTTAAAGTTTATATTAATTATTTTCAAATACTAGAAAATCATATGTCAGAAATCTAACAAGAGAAGAATAAGTCATTGAAAAGAATGGCGTTTTTTTTTTTATTTTAAATTGTTGTAATGCTTCATTCAGTAGTTACAAAATAGGTCGTATTAAGTGTAGATTAATTTTTGCAAACTCAAATATAATAAATCAACACGCCCCCTCACTCATGTTGAATGTTCAACTTAATGTAATGCTCGCGCTGAGGCACTTTGATCTTGAAGCATTTGCCGACATACGTAGGCTCGCCCTCGCACGTGCGTAGCACATGCCTCGCCACGAATATAAAGGTACACACCTTGCGAGGCATTCGCTGTGTGCTGTTCGCGGCACATGCCTCGTAAAGTCTGTATACTGCTTAAGGCGTTTATAATTATGCTCATAAGAAATGAAGGACTGTGTGAAGGATAATATGGCAAGATCCTAAGCCGATCTTAAATTAAATTCTGATAATTTCCCGATCGACATTTCTAAAGAATTTTTCTAAATACTAAAATAATAAATAATAAATAATAATAAAAATTTTCAAATACTAGAAAATCATATGTCATCAACCATATTATTATTTTTAATTTCTAAAAATTTATTTTTGCTAATGTGACCGAAGCGATCATGCCATAATTTGTAACTATTCTTATCAGTATTGCATATTTGTCATGATCGCTTCGGTCACATTAGCAAAAATAAATTTTTAGAAATTAAAAATAATAATATGGTTGATGACATATGATTTTCTAGTATTTGAAAATAATTAATATAAACTTTAAAAGGAATTCCGTCGTTTAATTACCACCCAGCACCTAAATTCTAATAGGTTATCAATCGTTCTCTTTTATTTTATATTGACAAATCAGTTTAAAAAAAGTAATTAAATAAAAAATACATACTGCCAATTACTAAACTATTATAATGAGGTCGGTCCACAACATGGCCCCGAGCGGTGTGAAACACCAATTATCAATTTAATCGGACCAACTTGCGGACCGGCCGACGCAACACACCCCCTTTAGTTGCTACGTTTACTACGCGAACGATATTGTCCCTACCCGGGAACATCTCGGTGACGCGTCCCATAGGCCAACAGTTTCGGGGTAGATTGCCGTCAGCAATTAAAACCACGTCTCCTGTCTTCAATGATTGGTGGGGTGGAACCGTTCTACGCGGCAACAGAAGTGGCAAGTATTCTTTCGTCCAGCGTTGCCAGAAATGGTCTGCAAGACGTTGGGCTTTCCGCCAATCTACACGTCGTGAGAGGTCGGCGTCGCAGAATTCCCGTAGACACAGATCATTAGTGGATGTTCCGATTAGAAAGTTGAAGGGTGTAAGCGCTTGTTCACTTCTTTCATCAACTGGGACATGCGTTAGCGGTCGAGAATTAATAATGCCTTCCACCTCTATCAGCAGCGTATGTAATACTTCTGTTCTTGGTGATCTATCTTTCAGCGTTACTCTTAAGGCTGTCTTGACGCTGCTTACTAGGCGCTCCCAGCAGCCGCCCATGAATGGAGCTGAAGGAGGGATAAATTTCCATTCTATGCCTTTATTTACCGAAAAGTCGTAGAGGTCAGGTAATATATTCGAAGCGCCTACAAATGCCGTTCCATTGTCAGAGTAGATGCAAGTGGGACAGCCGCGTCGGGCTATGAATCGACGTAGGGCCATCAAAGCGGAATCGGAAGATAATGACTCGACGATCTCTATGTGAATAGCTCTCACAGTCAGACAGGTGAATAGAGCAATCCAATTCTTCATAGTCCGACGTCCTGCTAGATAAGTGGTCACAATGGTTCAACAATTTGGCAAAGGTTTTGAACAACTCTATCCCCCGCTGCTATTACAATTCAAAGGATCATATAGGTTCAATTCAATTACATGTCTTTGCCGACGCAAGTGAGCAAGCATACGCTTGTGTTGCTTACTGGCGTTTCTTGTATCCAAATGGAAACATTGAAATCTCTTTAATAAGTGGCAAAGCTCGTGTTGCTCCCTTAAAACTAACAACAGTACCAAGACTTGAGCTTCAAGCAGCGTTAATCGCTGCTCGCTTAGCTGTTTTTATTTTAGAATCTCACAAGCGAAAGCCAGAAAGAGTTTTTCTCTGGTCAGACTCTCAAACTGTTCTCAAATGGTTACGTTCTGACCCAAGCAGCTTTAAGTCCTTTGTCGCACATAGGGTTTGTGAAATTTGCGAGATTACCAATTTTTCTGATTGGAACTACGTACCTTCATCCTTGAATGTCGCGGATGATGCCACCAGATTCAAAGATGAATTTACGATAAACTCACGGTGGTTTACCGGGCCATCATTTTTACTCCAATCATCAAACGAATGGCCCAGTGAACCAGCTATTAATGACACACCAGCTCCTGAGGAAAATAGATCCAATAGGGATCTGGTGGGTTTGACATTAACTCAGTCAGGTGACTCACCATCACCTGTGGTTGCTGATTATACTCGGTTTAGCGTCTGGTTGCGATTTATTCGTGCTACCGCGCGAGCTCATCAGTGCGCTTCATTTTTTCGCCGTTCTCCTGAAAATCCTAAATTTCCATTACGCGGCTTAGCAGTTTTAGATGTCTGTTTTATTTCATCTGCTGAACGCCATGCCTTTATGCGCGTACAATTAGATTCTTTCAACAGTGAATGTAAATTGATTGACGCTGCACGCCCCGTTTCAAAAGAAAGTAGGCTTAAGAATATTTCTTTGATACTAGGAGATGATAGGCTTCTGCGTTTATCCGGCCGCACGGGAGCTTCAACAGCCATAGACCCAAAACCGATTGTGTTGGATGGGAAACACCCGATAACCCGTTTACTGATCAGCTCGTACCACATCAAATTTGCCCATGGCAACAACGAACTTGTAGTGAACGAACTGCGCCAACGTTACTTCATAGTCAGTTTGAGACCATCTGTGAGAAGTGTGGCAAAGCAATGTCAATTTTGTCGGAATATGAAGGCGAGACCACTCATACCACCAATTGGAGACTTACCTGAAGCAAGGATGGCTCATCATACTAGACCATTTACCTTCGTTGGTGTTGATTATTTTGGCCCTTTGACTGTTACAGCAGGACGTCGGACAATGAAGAATTGGATTGCTTTATTCACCTGTCTGACTGTGAGAGCTATTCACATAGAGATCGTCGAGTCATTATCTTCCGATTCCGCTTTGATGGCCCTACGTCGATTCATAGCCCGACGCGGCTGTCCCACTTGCATCTACTCTGACAATGGAACGGCATTTGTAGGCGCTTCGAATATATTACCTGACCTCTACGACTTTTCGGTAAATAAAGGCATAGAATGGAAATTTATCCCTCCTTCAGCTCCATTCATGGGCGGCTGCTGGGAGCGCCTAGTAAGCAGCGTCAAGACAGCCTTAAGAGTAACGCTGAAAGATAGATCACCAAGAACAGAAGTATTACATACGCTGCTGATAGAGGTGGAAGGCATTATTAATTCTCGACCGCTAACGCATGTCCCAGTTGATGAAAGAAGTGAACAAGCGCTTACACCCTTCAACTTTCTAATCGGAACATCCACTAATGATCTGTGTCTACGGGAATTCTGCGACGCCGACCTCTCACGACGTGTAGATTGGCGGAAAGCCCAACGTCTTGCAGACCATTTCTGGCAACGCTGGACGAAAGAATACTTGCCACTTCTGTTGCCGCGTAGAACGGTTCCACCCCACCAATCATTGAAGACAGGAGACGTGGTTTTAATTGCTGACGGCAATCTACCCCGAAACTGTTGGCCTATGGGACGCGTCACCGAGATGTTCCCGGGTAGGGACAATATCGTTCGCGTAGTAAACGTAGCAACTAAAGGGGGTGTGTTGCGTCGGCCGGTCCGCAAGTTGGTCCGATTAAATTGATAATTGGTGTTTCACACCGCTCGGGGCCATGTTGTGGACCGACCTCATTATAATAGTTTAGTAATTGGCAGTATGTATTTTTTATTTAATTACTTTTTTTAAACTGATTTGTCAATATAAAAATAAAAGAGAACGATTGTAGAAACTATGTGAAACGTAATAAAAAGGGAAATATATAATATTATCTTAGAAGTTTTTATTTTATGTTGTAATCTAGGATCTAGTGGCTTCCATCCTCCACATTTTTTTGAGTGCTGTTCAAGGCTTGGAAGGGAACAAGGACCCAATAACAGCTTCTATTAAGCGAAAGTGTTTCTTCTGTGGAGGGCGAGTGCATCCTAGGAAGGATTGCCCTGCTGTCGATGCCAACTGCCAGATTTGTGATAGGAAAGGGCACTATGCTAATGTATGCCGAAGCAAGAAACTTCATACTGTTGCAGGTTTAGATAAACGAGAAACTAATACCAATAGCTCAGCATGTATTGTAGCAGCGTCACCGGATTCCCTTAAGAAAGCAACTGTAACAGCCTACATTCAGGGAATTCGAGCTCAAGCATTAATTGACACAGGCAGTTCTATTAGTTTTATGAACGAAGATTTCTTTAAATTGTGTCGTTTAAAGAAGAGACCTTGTAATCAAACAATTTCAATGGCTTCAACTTCATTGACATCTCAAGTAGCGGGACAAACCTGCGTATCAGCTAAAATTGCAGATCATAATTACGAGGGTCTGAATTTACTAATTGTAAAGAACCTGTGCGCTGATCTTATTATTGGTCATGATATACTAGAGAAGCATTCTTCACTAGAATTCTCTTTTGGAGGACCTAAAGATCCAATTAAAGTATGCAGTGTTGCTGCAGCCTCTGTACCAGCTGTACCCTTGTTTTCGAACGTTTCTCCTGAATGCAAGCCTATTGCTATAAAATCTCGAAGATACAATGAGGATGATAAGAAGTTTATCGACGATGAAGTTAGAAAACTTTTGGCCGAGGGAATTATTGAGGAGAGTACGTCACCCTGGAGAGCGCAAGTTCTTATTACGAGTAATACTAATCATAAAAAACGTCTAGTTATAGATTATTCTCGAACAATAAATAGATATACACATTTAGATGCATACCCACTTCCAAACATGGAGGAATTGGTGTCACAGATATCAAAATATAGTGTATTTAGCGCTATAGATTTGCAAAGCGCATATCATCAAGTACCAATTCTGCCGAAGGAGCGCCAATTCACTGCATTTGAAGCTTCAGGAAATCTCTACCAATTTCGGCGTATTCCATTCGGTGTCACAAATGGAGTTTCAAGTTTTCAAAGAACCATTGACTGGGTCATTCGTAAAGAAGAGCTTAAAGGAACGTTTGCATACCTAGATGACGTAACAGTATGTGGACAAAACCAGGCGGAACATGATGAAAATCTTCAGAATTTTTTGAAGGCCGCTCAAAAATATGGCCTTACGCTCAACAAAGACAAGAGTAAGTTTTCCCAAGATTCTATTAATATTCTGGGATACAATATCAAGAACCACGTAATTAAGCCAGATGGGGAACGCTTACGGCCATTACTGAGTTTGCCACCACCATGTGATTTGCCGTCATTAAGAAGGGCAATAGGAATGTTTGCGCATTACAGTAAATGGATTCCAAATTTCTCTGAAAGAATTCATGCTCTCGCTCATACACAATTATTTCCACTAAACGATGAACTAGTACAAAGTTTTGAAACACTGAAATGTGATATTGTTAAATCTACTATTCACGCTATCGACAATAATGCACCGTTCACCGTAGAAACGGATGCATCTAATCATTCCATTGCAGCAACTTTGTCTCAATCTGATCGACCGGTTGCATTTTTCTCCAGAATGCTAAATAATAGTGAACTTAACCACTCAGCTATAGAAAAAGAAGCTTACGCTATAGTGGAATCGTTAAGGAAATGGCGTCATTTTCTTATTGGAAAACCTTTTCGTCTCATTACTGACCAGCGATCTGTATCTTTCATGTTTGATAATAAACTGACGAGTAAAATAAAGAATGAGAAAATACAGCGGTGGCGATTGGACTTGGCACCGTTCAAGTATGACATTGTGTACCGCCCAGGAAAACAGAATAATGTTGCTGACGCACTTTCACGAGTATGTGCATCGGTACCACTACGGAATGAGAAACTAATTTCATTACATGAAGCCCTGTGCCACCCAGGAATAGTGCGTATGAACCACTGGGTAAAATCGAAAAATTTGCCTTATTCTACTGAAGAAATTAAAAATATGACTAATTCGTGTCGGATTTGTTCTGAAATAAAACCAAAATTCTACAGATCTGCCTTGCCAGATCCAATCTTAATAAAAGCTACTTCACCTATGGAGAGATTAAGTATTGATTTTAAAGGTCCAGTACCTTCTAATACAAGAAATAAGTACATATTAACTGTGATCGATGAATACTCACGTTTCCCATTTGCGTTCCCATGTGCCGATATGAGTTCTGCAACGGTTATAAAACATCTAAACGAGATATTTATGCTATTCGGGATGCCATCTTACCTTCATTCAGATCGAGGAACTTCATTCGTATCTGCGGAAGTAAAGAATTTCTTGAATCAAAGAGGGATTGCTTCAAGTAGAACCACTCCATATAATCCAAGAGGGAATGGTCAAGTAGAACGTTTCAACGGGACTCTCTGGAAATCAATACAATTGGCTCTACGTTCACGCAAACTGGCAATTGAAAATTGGGAACAAGTTCTTCCTCAAGCTTTACATTCCATACGGTCCTTGCTGTGCACAGCCACACATTGCACACCTCATGAACGAATGTTTACGCATACCAGGCGATCTACGAATGGAGTTTCTATACCCACTTGGTTGACAGAATCGGAACATGTGCTAATGCGAAAATTCAACCGCACTAATAAATATCAACCACTCGTTGAGGAGGTGACGTTACTCCATGTAAATCCAGATTATTCTTATGTTCGTTTAGCAGACGGTCGAGAATCAACTGTCTCAAACCGACATCTAGCACCATTGGGTCAAGATAGTGAGATCATTCAGGAAACGCATGAGATACTTAATGAGACAAGAGAATCAGTAGAAACAAGTGAAGAAGACTTCTACGATTCTCGAAGTACGAATGATGTAGAAGAGGAACAGCCGACAGATGAAACAGCTCCAGCTGAGGATCATCAAATAGTCGAAGCAGAACACCCGGTCACTGAAAATTCAGCTACTCAGCGAAGATCGACGAGAGATCGTAGGCTTCCAAGCCGCTACGTGGATTACGTTCTAAACTGAAAAGCTGTTCTCTTTTTAGCCTGGAAGAATGTAGTGATATAGAAACTCCTTGGAGTTTCTATAGTATTAAAAATAATGTTGTTATTTTATCTGTCATTATGACACATCTATTTAGCTGATTAAAACCGTTATTTCAAAAGGTTTTATCTTATTTATCATTTAATCAGCTAAATAGATGTGTCATAATGACAGATAAAATAACAACATTATTTTTAATACTATAGAAACTCCAAGGAGTTTCTATATCACTACATTCTTCCAGGCTAAAAAGAGAACAGCTTTTCAGTTTAGAACGTAATCCACGTAGCGGCTTGGAAGCCTACGATCTCTCGTCGATCTTCGCTGAGTAGCTGAATTTTCAGTGACCGGGTGTTCTGCTTCGACTATTTGATGATCCTCAGCTGGAGCTGTTTCATCTGTCGGCTGTTCCTCTTCTACATCATTCGTACTTCGAGAATCGTAGAAGTCTTCTTCACTTGTTTCTACTGATTCTCTTGTCTCATTAAGTATCTCATGCGTTTCCTGAATGATCTCACTATCTTGACCCAATGGTGCTAGATGTCGGTTTGAGACAGTTGATTCTCGACCGTCTGCTAAACGAACATAAGAATAATCTGGATTTACATGGAGTAACGTCACCTCCTCAACGAGTGGTTGATATTTATTAGTGCGGTTGAATTTTCGCATTAGCACATGTTCCGATTCTGTCAACCAAGTGGGTATAGAAACTCCATTCGTAGATCGCCTGGTATGCGTAAACATTCGTTCATGAGGTGTGCAATGTGTGGCTGTGCACAGCAAGGACCGTATGGAATGTAAAGCTTGAGGAAGAACTTGTTCCCAATTTTCAATTGCCAGTTTGCGTGAACGTAGAGCCAATTGTATTGATTTCCAGAGAGTCCCGTTGAAACGTTCTACTTGACCATTCCCTCTTGGATTATATGGAGTGGTTCTACTTGAAGCAATCCCTCTTTGATTCAAGAAATTCTTTACTTCCGCAGATACGAATGAAGTTCCTCGATCTGAATGAAGGTAAGATGGCATCCCGAATAGCATAAATATCTCGTTTAGATGTTTTATAACCGTTGCAGAACTCATATCGGCACATGGGAACGCAAATGGGAAACGTGAGTATTCATCGATCACAGTTAATATGTACTTATTTTTCAAAACTTTGTACTAGTTCATCGTTTAGTGGAAATAATTGTGTATGAGCGAGAGCATGAATTCTTTCAGAGAAATTTGGAATCCATTTACTGTAATGCGCAAACATTCCTTTTGAAATAACGGTTTTAATCAGCTAAATAGATGTGTCATAATGACAGATAAAATAACAACATTATTTTTAATACTATAGAAACTCCAAGGAGTTTCTATATCACTACATTGAAGCAAGAAACTTCATACTGTTGCAGGTTTAGATAAACGAGAAACTAATACCAACAGCTCAGCATGTATTGTAGCAGCGTCACCGGATTCCCTTAAGAAAGCAACTGTAACAGCCTACATTCAGGGAATTCGAGCTCAAGCATTAATTGACACAGGCAGTTCTATTAGTTTTATGAACGAAGATTTCTTTAAATTGTGTCGTTTAAAGAAGAGACCTTGTAATCAAACAATTTCAATGGCTTCAACTTCATTGACATCTCAAGTAGCGGGACAAACCTGCGTATCAGCTAAAATTGCAGATCATAATTACGTGGGTCTGAATTTACTAATTGTAAAGAACCTGTGCGCTGATCTTATTATTGGTCATGATATACTAGAGAAGCATTCTTCACTAGAATTCTCTTTTGGAGGACCTAAAGATCCAATTAAAGTATGCAGTGTTGCTGCAGCCTCTGTACCAGCTGTACCCTTGTTTTCGAACGTTTCTCCTGAATGCAAGCCTATTGCTATAAAATCTCGAAGATACAGTGAGGATGATAAGAAGTTTATCGACGATGAAGTTAGAAAACTTTTGGCCGAGGGAATTATTGAGGAGAGTACGTCACCCTGGAGAGCGCAAGTTCTTATTACGAGTAATACTAATCATAAAAAACGTCTAGTTATAGATTATTCTCGAACAATAAATAGATATACACATTTAGATGCATACCCACTTCCAAACATGGAGGAATTGGTGTCACAGATATCAAAATATAGTGTATTTAGCGCTATAGATTTGCAAAGCGCATATCATCAAGTACCAATTCTGCCGAAGGAGCGCCAATTCACTGCATTTGAAGCTTCAGGAAATCTCTACCAATTTCGGCGTATTCCATTCGGTGTCACAAATGGAGTTTCAAGTTTTCAAAGAACCATTGACTGGGTCATTCGTAAAGAAGAGCTTAAAGGAACGTTTGCATACCTAGATGACGTAACAGTATGTGGACAAAACCAGGCGGAACATGATGAAAATCTTCAGAATTTTTTGAAGGCCGCTCAAAAATATGGCCTTACGCTCAACAAAGACAAGAGTAAGTTTTCCCAAGATTCTATTAATATTCTGGGATACAATATCAAGAACCACGTAATTAAGCCAGATGGGGAACGCTTACGGCCATTACTGAGTTTGCCACCACCATGTGATTTGCCGTCATTAAGAAGGGCAATAGGAATGTTTGCGCATTACAATAAATGGATTCCAAATTTCTCTGAAAGAATTCATGCTCTCGCTCATACACAATTATTTCCACTAAACGATGAACTAGTACAAAGTTTTGAAACACTGAAATGTGATATTGTTAAATCTACTATTCACGCTATCGACAATAATGCACCGTTCACCGTAGAAACGGATGCATCTAATCATTCCATTGCAGCAACTTTGTCTCAATCTGATCGACCGGTTGCATTTTTCTCCAGAATGCTAAATAATAGTGAACTTAACCACTCAGCTATAGAAAAAGAAGCTTACGCTATAGTGGAATCGTTAAGGAAATGGCGTCATTTTCTTATTGGAAAACCTTTTCGTCTCATTACTGACCAGCGATCTGTATCTTTCATGTTTGATAATAAACTGACGAGTAAAATAAAGAATGAGAAAATACAGCGGTGGCGATTGGACTTGGCACCGTTCAAGTATGACATTGTGTACCGCCCAGGAAAACAGAATAATGTTGCTGACGCACTTTCACGAGTATGTGCATCGGTACCACTACGGAATGAGAAACTAATTTCATTACATGAAGCCCTGTGCCACCCAGGAATAGTGCGTATGAACCACTGGGTAAAATCGAAAAATTTGCCTTATTCTACTGAAGAAATTAAAAATATGACTAATTCGTGTCGGATTTGTTCTGAAATAAAACCAAAATTCTACAGATCTGCCTTGCCAGATCCAATCTTAATAAAAGCTACTTCACCTATGGAGAGATTAAGTATTGATTTTAAAGGTCCAGTACCTTCTAATACAAGAAATAAGTACATATTAACTGTGATCGATGAATACTCACGTTTCCCATTTGCGTTCCCATGTGCCGATATGAGTTCTGCAACGGTTATAAAACATCTAAACGAGATATTTATGCTATTCGGGATGCCATCTTACCTTCATTCAGATCGAGGAACTTCATTCGTATCTGCGGAAGTAAAGAATTTCTTGAATCAAAGAGGGATTGCTTCAAGTAGAACCACTCCATATAATCCAAGAGGGAATGGTCAAGTAGAACGTTTCAACGGGACTCTCTGGAAATCAATACAATTGGCTCTACGTTCACGCAAACTGGCAATTGAAAATTGGGAACAAGTTCTTCCTCAAGCTTTACATTCCATACGGTCCTTGCTGTGCACAGCCACACATTGCACACCTCATGAACGAATGTTTACGCATACCAGGCGATCTACGAATGGAGTTTCTATACCCACTTGGTTGACAGAATCGGAACATGTGCTAATGCGAAAATTCAACCGCACTAATAAATATCAACCACTCGTTGAGGAGGTGACGTTACTCCATGTAAATCCAGATTATTCTTATGTTCGTTTAGCAGACGGTCGAGAATCAACTGTCTCAAACCGACATCTAGCACCATTGGGTCAAGATAGTGAGATCATTCAGGAAACACATGAGATACTTAATGAGACAAGAGAATCAGTAGAAACAAGTGAAGAAGACTTCTACGATTCTCGAAGTACGAATGATGTAGAAGAGGAACAGCCGACAGATGAAACAGCTCCAGCTGAGGATCATCAAATAGTCGAAGCAGAACACCCGGTCACTGAAAATTCAGCTACTCAGCGAAGATCGACGAGAGATCGTAGGCTTCCAAGCCGCTACGTGGATTACGTTCTAAACTGAAAAGCTGTTCTCTTTTTAGCCTGGAAGAATGTAGTGATATAGAAACTCCTTGGAGTTTCTATAGTATTAAAAATAATGTTGTTATTTTATCTGTCATTATGACAGATCTATTTAGCTGATTAAAACCGTTATTTCAAAAGGTTTTATCTTATTTATCAACTATATAAACAATTGAATTTTTATGTGCTTTTTTAAGAAACATGTAAAAATGTGTATGAAAATGAATAAACGGATAAATAATAACTATTTTAATATTTAGATAGATAATTAATTTGTTGAAAATATGAATTATTTGGTCCTTGACCAAATTATGAAAACACTACTTACATTATATTAGTATACAAAATGCAGATATTTATACAAAATAATTATCTTATTCAAGGTCAATTTTCTAAATGCATCATAGATAAGATAAGATAGGAAGCCAAACATTTTGTGTATTTGAATATACTAGATTCATAATCAATGTTTTTTTTTTTAGTCATAATTTAAAACAAATCAATAAAATTCTGAACACACAAAAGGCAAATAGGCAATTACTAGGCTACTAAATAATACCATGTTCTACTTACGCCAGACCCCATGGCAATGAGACTGCTTATTCTTCTAAGGACGTTAGGCAAACTTCGTCCTTCTAACTCAATAGCGTAGGACCCATTCTCCGGTTTCCCATCATCATAATCTTGCTTTTCATCGTCAGCTCGAGGGGCGTCTTTACCGTCGCCCATCGCTTTATTTTGCAAACTATCTGCGCCCTCACTTGGTGAAAATATTGGAAACTTCCATAATTTATTAAAGAACGTCGAGACACCGCTCTGAGCGGACTCTGATTCGTAACGAGGGAATTCTGTAATTTGAGACGTATCATATTTGTCCATAATCAGGAGATTATTGTGGAATATTTAGTAATAAACATTGAATATATTGAAATGTTTTTTATGCTTTGTAATTTGTATGTGTCAACAATAGTAGCTGACACAAGAATGACATTGACATAAGCTTGACTGCTGCAGGTTCTCGTTCAGTCAGCTGATTCCTAGAGGTGCGCTACAACTCAACTATTCCTCTATGTATACCCAACACACACAACAGAGATCGAGGTGGAAGCGTCAGGGAACCCGTGATATTTTCTTAAGTTTTTTTATGAATGAGGTGATACGGTGGTTTTTTACCACACACGTATTGATTTATTTTATAAGTTTGATGAATATTCAGTAATATTGGACACTGCTTGTTTCTAGCCTCATTTATTTTCTTTTTAGTATGTGGTTGTCGTCTCAAAAGGCAAAAGATTTTGCCATATTAATTTTTTGACGACACCAAATTGACAAAGCAATGACAACGACAATCGTAGTGACATTTAATAATTGGACGTAGTTATGCAAAAATGTTTCATTCCACAGTAAGTTGAATTTGAGATAAAAGCATTAACGCGTTTCAATGGTATTCTTTTTTATTCTAACTAGTAAAGGTCAATACTAAAGGTTTTATTATTGAATTATACTGTGTTTAGATAACCATACGTTTAATTTTAGGCTATTCACTTTACAATAAGAAATAAAAAAAATATTGGTATTGGAACATTTTAACATAATTAATATTTACATGAACATAGCTTCAAATTTTTTTTGCACAAACGTTCCAGGTACTTTTTATCCATCTGTACCTTAATTTATGATCTAAATTTTAAAATATGTTAAACCTTAATAAATATTTTAAACCTGAACAACAAATAAAAGAATAATAATTGCTTATAATTTTTTTTATTACTAGGTCTCAATTCAAAAATCAGTATAAAATCTTGTGCTATTGGGGAGGCCTACGTCCAGCAGTGGACTGCTATAGGCTGATGATGATGATAATTGCTGATGATGATGATGATAAATTAATTGTTCAAAAATCGAACTGGCCACCACGAGATAGAATATAATTAAAAGAAAAATAGAACACAAATTAAAAAGAGGCGCGAATACTGTCAATTGCTTTGCTTTGTTCATTGTTATACAACAACAAATTACTTAAAATATTGCAAATTCTCACAAAAATGTCGAGTGACGATAGTGATTTGACTCCGGAGTACTTGATTCTAGTACTACTGGTTTTATTGTCTCGTAAATGGTGTGAAAAGTAGAGTATTCACCTCGGGGATAAAGGTGCCTTCGTCTTGGGCGACCTTGATTCCCACGCTGCACTCAGGATTCTTGTCTAACTCCCTCGCTTAGCTCGGGAGTTAACTCTAAACTCCCTCGCTCCGCTCGGGAGTTAACGCTATGATCCTTCGTTTTGCTCGGGATTCAATACGGCGCCCCCTACATAAGACACTGCTTTATCATCTTGGTGCATAATCTACTATTAAAGTGTCATGTGAGTTCAGAAGTGCTTTCAACATGAGAACTATTTTTATGTTGCGGTTCTGCCCTCCACAACAATCGCTCCACACTTCACAGAGTATGGTGTTCAACAGTGGGCCTTAGTTTAGTTTGAATATATTTAATAAGGCACGATCATCATCATCATCATCAGCCTGTATTCGTCTACTGCTGGACATAGGCCTCTCCCATGACACGCCACTGAGCACGATCCTCGGCCACTCTCATCCAGCTCTTGCCAGCCGCCTTGCGAAGATCATCGCTCCACCGAGTCTGAGGACGTCCTACGCTACGTTTACCGATCCGTGGTCTCCACTCAAGAACTCGTCTACCCCAACGGTTATCGGTTCTTCGGGTTAAATGGCCGGCCCACTGCCACTTCAGCGTGCTTATGCGGTGGGCTATGTCGATAACCTTGGTTCTCTGTCGGATCACCTCGTTACGAACTCGATCTTTCAGAGAAACCCCGAGCATAGCCCTTTCCATAGCACGTTGAGTGACTTTCAATTTGTGGACCAACCCTACCGTGAGTGTCCATGTTTCGGCACCGTACGATATGACGGGTAGGACGCAGTGATTATAGACTCTCGTCTTTAGACTCTGTGGAATTGGCAATGTGAAGACTCGACGCAGTTTCCCATACGCTGCCCAGCCCAGCTGTATTCTTCTGTTGGCCTCTTTCTAGAAGTTGTTTTTACCCAACTGCATAGTTTGCCCGAGGTAAACATACTCCTTAACAACCTCGAGAATACTGCCTTAAACTGCAATTGGTTCCGGACTGACATGTTCATTGAACATAACCTTGGTTTTATCCAGGTTCATACGGAGACCAATGCGTAGAGAAGAATCAACTAGGCCATTCAGCATATGTTGCAAATCTTGCAGCGTTTCCGCCATGATGACGATATCATCTGCAAAACGTAAGTGTGAGAGGTACTCGCCGTTTATATTAATGCTGCGCCCCTTCCAGTCCAGCGTGTTGAATATATCCTGTTGAGCTTTTCTTTTGATGCCTCATGATCTACACTATCATTAAAAGACGAACAAGAGGTTGTCGACTCATCTATATGTATTACTTTGCTATGTGAGACATAATCCGGATCTCGAACGCTGTCATCACTATCACAATAGTCAGGTGCATCTATGTGTTTTGAAATATCATTATTTTCGTTAATGTTGTTAATTGGTTCATACTCAGCTAATATATTAAATAGTTGTTGCGTTTCTGGTGACATTGGTCGAAGAGGTGATGATAATGGCGTATTATGGATAATTGCAAACAAAAGACGACGGAAACTACCTCTTCCACGACGTTTGTTTCAATAAATAGAAAATACTCCGGCTCGCTTGCACCAGTAAAAAGTTATTGAAAGATGCGTTCCCGGTTGTGCATAACTTCGAATTAATGTCATTATTATTCTTTTCTTTTGTCTATGTTATTAAAAGTTTCAAGTAATATTTTATTGGTAAATAACTACAAAGAAAATAAACTTTTTCTTAACGTGTTATAAATATTTATTTTTAGTGGTTTTGTATGCAAACAGTTAATTATGAAGCTAATTAAAGTGTGTTAAAAATGAACCCTTTAAAGTTGTAACTTTTTTTTTTCAAAACACTTTTTTTATTTAGGTACATAATAGTACAAAATTCATGAAACCTTTTAAGTTTTCAAATTATGTTATTAAGGTCTGAAACATAACGTACCACACATTATGGATCGTTTATGCCTCGCTATTGTAATTTTGCAAAAACGTTCCAAATATAAATGGAACATTTGTTACAAAATAAAATGGTTTAACATGGTTTTGCTAAAACGTTACAAGATTGTTGTGGCGTTTTAATAAAATAAATATACTGTTTCATAAATCATTAAATGTTCCTGTCCTCATAGTACGTTCTAGTTAATTTACACAAGTTATTATTTGATAAAGGTTGTGGGTTGGAACGTAAGTGAAAAAAATATTTTCTGATATAAGATTTAAAACTTGAAACCTTTTTGCTAATCTGACGCTAAATTTCATAAAAGGTAGTTTGATGACATTATCTCGATTTCGGGTGACTTGTGGGTTGGAACGTTTCTGCATAACTACGTCCAATTGTCAATTTCCTTTCTTGCTGGCTGCGAGGTATCGCGAGTTACGTTTTACTTTCATTATTTGAATAAACATTTATTAAAACAATGGGAGAAGTGTCGCTGGAAACTGCGGCTTACGCTAAAATCATATTACACGCTGCTAAATACCCGCACTGTGCTGTAAATGGAGTTCTTTTAGCTGATGCCACAAAAATTCGAGATGCAGCTAAGAATCAGGATTTGGATATTGTGGACACAATTCCGCTGTTCCACCACAGCCATTATTTGTCGCCAATGGCTGAGATAGCTCTTACGCAGGTAATTATGCATAGCAGAACTAGATATGCTAGGTTAATTATGATTTTGTATGACAAATTTTGTTGATGGTTGGACTGGTTAGTGGTGTTTGCTTACAAGAATTTGTTTGTAAACTTTTAAGATGTCATTTTTGTTATTGTAATGGGTTGAAGAAATTACATGCGAATATTTGTTTAAATACTATTAAAAATGATGTAATTAGAATATCAAGAAATGTATGGTTTCCTGTGTCTGTTGTCATTCCCACACTCTTTAGATGACACTGCTGAGCTTCTCTTGTCATTATATCATTTGTTTCCAAAGATCGAGACTGTGGCTCAGACAGACAACCGAGTGATAGCCGGCTACTATGCAGCCTGTGAGAACTTCAAAGACAACACTGTTGAGAAGTGCCCAGGACAGAAGATTGCAGAAAAAATTGCAGAGCACTTCCCTTCTGCTGTCTTTATTGTGGTAAGAACTATTTCAAAAGCAGTATTAATACATATCCTGCTAATATTATAAATGCAAAGTTTGTGAGGATGGATGGATGTTTGTTACTCTTTCATGCAAAAACTACTGAATGGGTTTGGATGAAATTTGGCACACGGGTAGATTATAACCTGGATTAACACATAGGATACTTTTTATCCCGATAGTATGTTCCCATGGGACAATTATCAAACTCCACGTGGGCGGCATCGCAGCATTAACTAGTCTGTTATAAAAATTCATCAATGTCAAGATACTAATCTCTGCACACCTGGTTTTTTTTCTTTGAGTGAATGGTAACCAAACCAAGTTCTTAGGATCCTGCCAGCAATTTCAACAATCTTTTTTTAATACAAAATAGGCATTTGCCTGCATCTCGTCTGATATGAAGCAATGCAGTCTAGGATTAAGTACGCTTGGCTAGAACAAAACCAATTCACTCAAACTTGAATCCAGATTATAATGGTCAGAGGCAGAGACGCCGGCAGTGAATTTCGCAGACTGGCAGTTCACACTGTAAAAGTGGGAGCAAAGCGCGTAACAGGAAACAGACATGTGAAAAATTCTTTCCTGCTCTCCTCAGGTGGACAATAAGCGGATGATGCAGCATCTGGACACTCCTGCCATCAAGTTGCACAAGTACACCGATGGAAGGTGGAAGCCCAAGGATGCCAACAAAGTTATGTTCCGTAAGTAACATTTATCCATGATATATTTAAGAGTGTTTACGCCTTACGACATTTCATACAAACTTTCAAGTCGTTATTTTCCGAAATGACTGCACTGATTTTGATGAAACTTCGTACACATAAGCAGGATACACAGATCTAAAAAGTTACTAAAAAACATTTTCGAAAAATAGTGTTACAGTTAAATTAGACCGAATTTAAATTTTCTATAGAAACAGAAAATTCCAATTATCTCTTGTTTTAAAACACATTTTGAAAATATTTTTTAGTAACTTTATAGACCTATGTATCCTGCTTATGCGTATAAAGTTTCATTTAAATCGGTTCAGTCATTTCGGAAAAAAACTACTTGAAAGTTTGTATGAAAAGCGGTAAGGGATAAACGCTCTTAACATATTTGATTTGGATGAATTTAAGTGACAGGTATTTAAACTTATGATTTAGAGCCAAGAAAAAAATAAAAATAAAATTATTCATCACTGCTCTCAATACATTGTGGGGAAACCAGCATATCCTTGATCCACTACATCAGTGTCACTGTCCCCCCTTACGAAGAGGAGGCCTGTGTGACAGCAGTGGAAATGATAAAGGATGATTATGGTATATTTCTCCAACAGACTGCCTCATGGGTCTAGTGTTTGCAAGGGCAAATACTGAGCATTAAGTTCTGGGTTCGATTCTCAGGTCGGGCAAAGTTTTATCGGGTTTTTTCATTAGAAATACCTCAGTAGCAGCCACGGAGTACGGATTTGTGGCCGCTTAATGTTCGCAACCTTTAACATGGGACTTGAACATAACTGGCGAAATGTGTCTGACATACATCATTTTATAATTTCCATTTTCTATCTTATTCTTAATATTCTATTTCCTTTTACAGAAACTCCATATGTCTTAGAGACCGTATCGCACTTGCTGCAACGTGGCGTCCAAAAAGATCTGGTAGACTTTGACAACTATTTGGATGACCTGTCTCAAGACTGGACCAACCTTGGCATAGAGAAACTGATTGCTAGCATCAACGCTTCAAACACAATTGACTGTAAGGAGGATGAGAAACTCTTCCGATAATGTTAAGCGGGTTTAGGGAGTAATACACACAATGTAAGCTATACTTAACAGCATGCAACCTAACGTGGTAAGAGTGCGATCTAGAACGCAGACGGACATGAATATGCCACAGCGTACCGTCACGTCATGGGAGAGCGTCGTGACGTCACGGCCGGGCGTCGTAACGTCACGGGCGGGCGTCGTGACGTCACGGCACGTTGTCTGCGGTCTTACCACGCGGTGGAGGTCATACTTAGTTTGTTCGATAGTGTATGTGATGGTTTAGTTTACTTTGTGGTGTTAGAGTAATTTATTATACATATTATGTTACTTGAATATACGAATTTTATGTTTAACATGTGTTATGGATTGTTTATAGATTGAATTTACATTTGTAGTCATGCATTTATTGTTCCATTTTTTAACACTATACCTTCAAAATCAGTGCATTTCGATATTTTAATAATTCTGCCATACTTTGTAAAGAAAAATAAAAGTTGAAATGGGACTGAAAACTGAAATAAGTGGTTAAAAGTATTTTTGGTTTTCCTTCTTTTTTTCGCCTCAAAAACACATTGATATATGTTTTAGCTTCATTAGCAAAATTTATTTAAAGTTACTGTTATTTAATTTAACCATGCAGGTTTTATGGTGTGAAACATAGTCAACAATTATATGACAATCTTAATAAAGCTCTGGCCAAGCTGAGGCGAAAACCGCGCGAGACGAGTCTACGTTTGTAGATTGATTCAATGATTAAGAAGTCACGCGACTACACGTACTGTTAGTTGGATCGGCACTAGCGAGGCCCTTATCCCGCGCAGGGTTTGCTTCAGTGTGGCCGAAGGTTTACCTATGCACGAAAAGCAAACTGATTTAAGGTGGAAGCGAAAGGTTCGCTCTCGAAATTCAAATTTTCTTTCTTCATTTAATCTCATTGAATGACTTTTCATGAAATAGTCATTTAGAGGGACTAGATGTGCTTAAGAGGGTTGTATTGATGATTTTATCACACTAATATTATAAAGGCGAAAGTTTGTTTGTGAGTGTGTTAGTCACTCCTTCACGCCTCAATGGCTGAACGGATTTGGTATGTACCCTGGATTAACTTTACTTTTTATCCCGGTCTGCGCGGGTGAAACCGCCGGTCGCAGCTAGTTTATTATAATTATTCAGCATTCAATAAAGCCATATTTGTTACGGCCGCGACGCGAATCATATTTTGATCGATATACAACCTGACACTGTTGAATTTCGCGGGCTACCCTTGCACGTCCACCTTAATATTAATAAGTATTTAAATATGTTTGAAACTTCGATATGTTATTGTTATATTTAAATTCATTCCTTAGTTTAAGTGAATTTTTATTATACTGACTATCAATCGACGTACCACTTGTCCCCAAAATGATCGTCGAGCGATAAGAGACCGTTGCGATGATATTGTTCGGCGAACCAGTGATCGCGTTGACGCTAGGGCGCCTTCCGCTTTACCGAACAGTATATGAATGCGCCGATCGCTTTGGTTAAGACGCGACCATACTGTATTCATATTGCAAGCACGCATTTTGTGTAGTATTGTGGACACTTTTGTGTCTTGTGTCGGATACAAGTTACCAATGAATATTTGATTTCTATTTAACCAGTATGAAATCAGGCACTCCATGCGCAGACGCTACAGGACACAGCAACTACGGTTTTCTATGATGCTGAGCCGTGTCGGTAACAAAGTGTCTACGTTTGCGCAGCCCCTGTAGGGTTGAAAGGACACCGACGCTAAACCGGTTATCGGATTCAGAACCGAAAAAAAAAACAGATGTCTCCTACAAAACTGCAATACCTATACGGAGAAAAAGTATGGAACAACTGGTTTTTTTAAAAGCACTGCTAGCTAGTTTTATACCGATGAATAATTTCTGTGGGGCGGGGTTCAGAATGATGTACCGAATATGTGGTAACCAGGTGGCGTACCATGACGTCTAAAAACATTATTGTTCCATTCTTATTCTTGAGTGAAAAGAGACGGAGCTATACAGGTCGTCTAGCTCCATCTCTTTCCCACTCTGGAATAGGAATGGAACAATAATATTTTAAGACGTCATGGTGCGCCACCAGAGGTCGGATTAGGTAGAGTTATTTTTGTACTTACACTGATTTCATACAGCGAAAGAATAAGGTGGATATGCGTCAAATCCGGAGATTAATGTTAAAAGAGCAGAAAAATCCCGTGATTCATTAAATAAAAAAGTTATTTACTTTTACACAATTTAAACCATCCGACGATGTCCGAAGTTGCAAAATTCCAACGCGCACGATGTTGCCACATTTGTAGTTCGCACAACATAACGAAGATCCATGTTAATATCAACATTTCGATGAAGGTACTTAAATAACTCTACCTAATTCCGACTTCGGGTGGTAACCGTAATACCGACGGTATACCTTCCTCCTTGTATACAACCTGTTTCTTTTTATATCCCATAACTCTAGGGTTATATTTTGTAAGTAAAAATAATACTAAAACTCCTAGAATAGGTGGTTCAAAAATGCATAGTTTCGGAGATATCATCAATCAAAATTTACTTAGGTCAAAAATTATCACCAGTATGACGATTCTTTACGTTCGCGAGGTTGCCAAACTTCGCAGTGGTGTAGTAAAATGGTCGTAGCTTCATTGATAAATACGAGTAACTATTTTTATTCACACCAATAATTCATATTTAAAGCTAAGAAAATGAGGAAAAAACCAAAAAAAAAATATGATTGAAACATAATTCATAAGTATGCCAGTTGATTCTTTGATATGGTCTCAATCATATCCTAAAGTTATGGGATATAAAAAAAAAACAGGTTGTAACTGCGTCAGTGAAAAGTCAAAGCATTTTATGCTTATAACAGTTATATAAGATGTGTGTAAGAAATATTTATTTCAATAAAATATCAACAATTATGACCAGTTCTTGTTTATTTATTTTTAAAGACCTTCAAAGTATTCTTCGATCAATTTCCTGCATTTACTCATGCCGCTTAAATCGCCAGCTTTGCCTTGGAATTTTCCGTTTTTGAACGCACCTTTGCCGTTTAGTAGTTCTGTTATTCTGTAAAAGTAGAAAGTGTTTACATACTTTAAGTAAATATTTTTAATGCTTTTAAAAATACTCAAAAATTGCAGACAGCATGTCGACATTTTCTGCCAGTCAACCAAGGGTGTGGGAGCCCATATTTTATTAGTCTAAAAGCCTTTAGGAAATGTTAGCGAATAAAAAACATTTTAAGGATCCAAAGTATTGTAAAAATCATCATCAGATATAAAACTGACTAACAGCAGATTCACGGAAAAATACGAGTAAGTGTTATACGAATATGAAGCTTATTTTAATACAGATAATATTCAAATTCGTATAAGCAAATGTGAACAAGCGATGCATACGAGTACCTATGAAAGTTATTCAGATAAAAATAAATCGCTAGAAGTAAAAGTGTATTCTATCAATCAATCAAAAGTCATTTATTCAAACTAGGCTGATAATCAGCACTTTTTGAACGTCAATGTTACAAGACACAGTCCCCCAAAACGGGCCCCGCCCTTCGCCACTTCCTAGTGTTTTAGCTGGGAAGAAGAATTGGCGGAACAAACTCCCCAGCAACACATCTGTCTGTTAGGTTAGAAGAACCAGATTCTATACAATAAAGTTCAACAAGTTTCTTAAACAAGGAATCCATTACATCAAATTAATGTCACATGTCAGCTAGCACACACCAATAATAAAATAAAATATAAAAAAATATACTCAAGAATAAATACAGCCTCCAGACATAAAGGGCGTGCCCGCTTACACGTGCATATAGACGAATAAAATAAAGTAAAATAAAATAAGAAAATCTATGCGTGAGGTTATATAATATCACTATGCTAATTTGGAGAAAGAAAGAACATGAATCTCGACCTTAGCTTAGATTACTTGCACCGGTATCTATTAGTCAAGAGTAATCACTTTTTTTGCAATTGGCAAAGCAAAGATAAGAATGCCTACTTTCGCAGTTCCAACTTCAAAGCAATTAATAAGCCACATAATAAAAAAAATGTATCTTAAATAATGACATTTACTCAAGTAAACACTTTGACTTGTTTATAGATATGGCTGATAATCCTTAAGAGCGCACCGAGCTTCTGGCGGTAGGTATCTATGCGCTCCGTGTATGTGTGCGTAAGATAGATGCGCGCGACGATCTGGGAAGAGCGGCGGCTCTAGTTATAATGGGTGGAATGCGCGCTAATTTAGGTATTTCCTTCATATTACTAAAACCAATACACATTTTGAAAATATAAAATGTATACCTTATAGAAAACATGTAGTTTTGTTATTATTTAAAAGCTGATGACCTTCCGTGGAGGTTTTACGCCGTACTGAGGATTTATTTTCTTTTTTAGAGATTGCTTTGGCATTATTTTCTATCGAGAAAACTACAAGTAATCGTGTTTCAAAAGTGTATGGTTTATAGAGTGAACGCTTGAATATTTTACAAATTAATTTCAAAGCTAAAGGTTAAGTAATAACGATGCAGCAAGGGATCATACGAACGGAATTATTTCGAAATTACGTATCGTTACCTCGGTGCGCCCTTTAAGCTCCATGCGGGTACGTAGGTTGTTAACATTCTGCTAGATCTAAACAGCATACTCAAAAATTGGTATTTACCGAATATTAACTGGATTGTGGAAGTCAGATAGGCAGTCACCCCATACAGAATACAAGTCGTTGGAAAAACGAAAGGCAGAAGATTATAAAAAGGTACTTACTGAGTACCCAAAGCATTACAGTGCTCCTCAGGGCCCTGTATAATAATTTGTCCCTCTTTAGGCTTATCCGGATCTTCGGAAACCAAGAACATGAACAAGCCTTCTCCCTCCAAGCCTTTGAGGATAGCCCGGTTAAATTCAGGAGTAGCCTCCTTCTTAAACATGATCACGTATTTAGGCTTCGGATCCATACGCTTTATTTTATCCACCTCATACTGAGCTAGTTCTTGGAGAACATTTTGAAGGTTTTTGTTCGTGATTTTTAAGTTCTTTTGCAGTTTTTGTATAAGTTCTTCGTGTCTTGACGGTTCGTTTCTGTAACAGATAAGTTAATTAAGGTTATGGAGGCACTGTCCCCAAAACAAACACCTATTTACCACAGGTGTGACAGACAGCCCTCTGTGCAGAGGATGCATGAAAGCAGATGAAACACCACAGCACGTGCTCATGGAGTGCAGAAGCGTGGCAGATTAACGGGCACGGACTCTTCAATCGCCGGCATCGCTCCCGGAAGCCTGTAGCAGCCTGAAAAGGCTGCTAGCTTTCTGGGAGGACCTGGGATGGTTAGAGTAACAAGAGGATTTTCAGACATACAATGGCCTAATAAAGAGGCTAAGTGCGGAAACAGCCCAGTTAACCTAACCTAAGGTTATGGAGGGCTAAAACCTAAATTTCATAGACAAGAACATTTTTCTTTAGTGGGCTCTATGTCGGTTATACTGAAATAAATTTTTAAATTTCTCATGAAGCATGTTTTTTTTTTGTAGGCTAGCGTCTATTGCCACTTAACAGTAACAAATCCCATTTTATAAAGGGCGACCCCACAGTACGACGACAATGTACGTTCGTGGATTACATACATTCAAGATGAATTCGATTTGAAGATCGCCGAGGGCAAAAAGTAGTATAGAAGGTATCTTACTTGAGTAGCGCAGTCAGGGCTCTCTCCCTGTCAGTCATCACTTGAAAGGTTTTAGTGACTCTGTTGCCGACCAGAAACTTGAGGATAGTTTTGCCTTTCTTGCCAGGTTCTATTCCTGTCAGCTTTATTATTTGCAGTTGACTGAAACATGGAAAAATATTTATTTATCTAAAGTATACAGGGTGTAACGGAAAGGGTATATGCATACTTAAGGGTGTGCTACAGACCATCAAACTGAACATGTTTCTCCATCGGACAAACATAATAGTGAAAAAAATATCAGCTGCCCCGTACATTTGGGTCGAATAGGTATTGTAATTTTGTATTGGGCGGCAAATATTTTTTTCGCTGAAAAACAGTTTTATGATGAAAACATGTTCAGTTTGATGGTCTGTAGCATACCCTTAAGTATGTATATACCCTTTCCGTTACACGTTGTATATTTATAGATTAGATATTCCCTTTTCAAGTAGATATTACCACTAATACGGAGGCAAATATAATTTAATCTGTGTGTGTCCTTCCCTTTAAATATAAGATAGGGTAAATTAAACTTGCTCCATGCTATCCTTCCCATCAAACGCCAACGTCGCTCTGCCGGTGGCCAAGGGAGGATGGAACCTGGGAGCTCTGGCCTCTCAATTCTGTTCCACAATATGCATTTGTGTTATATTCTTGCTAGACACCTACATCTACCAACTAATTGAAAAAAAAAACCTTGTAAGTACAGTAAAAGTTAGTTATTACCTCAGATTGGTGACGTGGGTTCCGCAACACATATTTTCGTCAATATTCCCGATACATATAATTCTGATCGTATCCATGCAGTCTTTAGGCAGCCCTCTTGTGTGTGCCTGTAAAACAAGAATTGACGAATAAATAAATTAAGAATCTTTTATAGACAAACATCATGGCTGCATAATAATCAACTACGTTAGCGCAGGAAGCTTTCCAGTCTTCTTACGAGATGCACGTTGATGCAGAAGTATGTTAACTAGAGTTACTGTTTATCTGACACTTCACTAGTTAACACTCTCGCTGCTAAGTTAGGGTTCTTTTTTTTTTGGTATATCGTTAAGGTATATTATTTTTACTTGTATGCGCAAATCATTATAGCTACGTATACCGACGGTTCGGGAGACGAGTTGTGGGCACACGATCAAATTATTGTTCGAGCCATATGCTGGGTGCTTAGCACCGAATGTTAATGAGTAACATTATGCCCCGAGTTAAGACTGGTTTTGAAAAGGCAAGCTCTACAAGTCTACACAACGTGCGAAAACAGCCGCATAAATACGAGTAGGTACAGCTAGAGGTAGAGGATAGTTTGCGGCGGCATTTGTTTGAGATCGTCATGCATCTATGCATATTATGGCGACCTCCAACAAACATGTGTGTTCGTACGTCTTCGCTTGATGGAGATGTTGATCATATGCATACGATTTGAGCATGCTAATAGCAGCAACCAAACATCATCCTTATCGTTACTACAATAAAGATCATAGTGATGCAAAATCAGAGGACAGTTATTTAGTGCGAGAATACTGATGAAAAAAAAAGACTACTACACCTCATCCAAGTCAGGATCGGTAACTTTACAAAACTTCACGTTGACTGGCACCGCTTCTTGGATCAGTTGATTGCACCTGTTCTCCGCGTCAGCTATGACGTCACTGCTCATTTTGACCGTGTCCAATTCTACGTAGCTCTCGTCAGAGCCTAGCCACCAGCTCGTTGTGGGCAGATTGTGCTCTTTCTCTAATATTGCAGACAGTAAATGCTGGCCTGAAAACGTGTTCAAACAAAATTACATATTATAACGGCAGTGGCAAAAAAAATAGGCAGGAACGGATTTAAACTTTTATTCGGGCAGAGTTTTCCCTTGCAATTATTATAATCAAGTGCAACCACAAAATCATCGCTCTGGGTTTTTATATCACTGGCTGGCTGGCGGCTACTTCACCTCCCCTGGCTCGGATTTGGCGGGGCAAGGCTCATGTGGTGGGGAAGTGACGTAGCGGCTAGGCTAGGCGGGCTTGACAGCCGGCTTGACGGCTGGCTAGCGACATCTAGCGTTACACTCGGCCATCCTGGAACAATTGCTCCCGCAATGGAAACAAGAAAACTATGATTACAAGTTAGCTCAAGAAACAAGTTGAATTATGGGGAAATGAACTTTGATCTAGCTCTCAAGAAGATCTACGAGATCTTCAGTTTCAAATTGTTCATCTACACTACTGGCGCTGTCGGACATAGAAGCAACGCTACGATATTGTCGTAAGCAATCAGCGGATACTAGGCCTGTAAACTTCTTGTATCCTAGACCTTTTATACTTCTTAGTTTATAACGATCATTACCTAACTCCTTAATTATCACATAAGGGCCAGACTACAGATCATCTAACTTAGAATTAATCTTATTGCCGGTAGTAGTCTGCGTCTGGCGCGTAATCACCTTTTATTTAAATCGTAAAATTTTTACGCCTTTTATCATAGTTACGTTTTATTTTATTGCCCAATCGCGTCTAGATTGCACTGGCTCAGAAACCTGATCAGGGATGGAGACATTACACCTACTACCTACCTTCACGAGCAAACATTAAATCGTATGGCTTATACCTTGATGTATCATTAACCGTAATAGTAATACCCCATATTACATTTGGTAAACTATTGTCCCAATTATGAGAGGCCTCACTAGGTTCCGGGATCTTAACACAGCGAGGATCGTGCATTTTACTTGTCCATTACACCTAGAACACGCAATAGCTGTTAACGTGTGTTTAAGGCGACAATAAGTGCCCGCGACCTTGAGCGAGTAAAAGTGCATGCGTAACGCTTCAACGCGCACCAAGATTATTTGAAAAAATAACCCACCTTGATTTATCAAACACAATACAAATAAAAGCCGTATACTAAAATATAGGTTGTTAAATTGTCTTTCAGATGGTCAAAGTTTCATGCAAATTCGTCCGATAGTTTTTGCGTTATTATCGTTTTTTTGTCCGCGTTAGACATGTATTTAGAAATTAATTACACTATGTTATAAAAATATAATTTTACATTTTCACATATCATTTTATAAAAAACATTGTCTAGTATAACATATATTTTTTTCAAAGAAATAAGACTAGACGTTTAGACGTGATGTTCAATTTAAAATCATTAAAAGTCGTATATCTGCGCCTTAAACTGGTTTTCCGTTACAAACTTCTTGAAGTATCTAGGTACTCGTAAAGGCATTACCATGATTAGAAACTACGTGATCTGGGTAGCCAAATAAACTAAACGTGCGTTTTTTTAAAATCTCCGATTGTCTCCACAGAATTGAAGTTATGTGAAGGCTCAGAAACAACGAATTTACAGAAAGCATTTGTCAATACTAACATGTAGGTACTCGTAGGTACCTACTGGTACCATTTCTTAGTTTTGCTAAAAGAGCTCAAATAGTCGATAATTTACCATTTTCATTGGTTCAGTAGGTTTCGGAATTGGATTTAACGCATGACGTTACATATTTCCGTATAAATCGGGACATTTTTGAAACCAGAATCGTTTTTTTTAAGTTCTGAGCACTTTTTTAAATCCTACATGGCGAATATCGTCATGATGCATTTGTAATATTTTCCATTGCGCGAAGTTTGGCATAGCATATCGGGTACCCTATATATAGAGCTTTAAGTTAAAGCCTACCATCAACGATTACATAATTATTCACTATATCACTATCTGTGCATCCACTTTGTAGTAGTAAATCAATAATACCTTCCTTTTATATTATAGTACTCTGTGAATAATACGTTTCGACTTTTCATCTAGACATTGCACTGTATTAAAGCAATCTTATACTTAAACGGTACACATTAACGGCATCTATCGGACCCCTACTTAAATCGTCTTATGCTTCATACGCTCACCCAGTCTACAGTCAATAGTAATATCATAGTCTTGAATTAAAAGCCACCAGCTGGCAATGCGTGGAATAAGATCACGTTTAGGCATTGTATCGCGCACTGCACAGCAGTCCTAATTACACGGACATTTTACCTAACACATAAATACGAAACCTTCGCAACAATTCCACCACTGCAAGAGAATAGAGTTCATAACTGTGATAAACACTTCCCGATTGGTAACTCAACTAAAACACAAGACAGGAATCAAACTACCGTCATTTGGTTTTTGTAAAAGAATGCCTGCAATACCTAACTTCCGTGTGAATTTCTGTTGGCAAACTAGGATCGTATATCGCTAACATCGGCTTATCAAATAATTTATTTTTTAAATTCTCGAAACTAGTGTTTTGAGTCTCACCATACCCACATTTTCGTAAAATAACTACATATACGAAGTGCGTCAGTTTATTGGTCTAAGTTACTCTCTGAACAGGAAATTGAGAGACCTGGTTGAATGCCATTACATGATATTTCATACCCTAAATTAGAAATCCTTTTTGTAAAAATTAACATTTGCTCATATTTACATTCTCAGTTTGTAATTTTTCATGTACTTTATCTAATAAGTCTAAACCCGTTTCAAAATTAAGTGAGGGTAGCAAGAGATCGTCAAGGAATGCTAATACCTTTTGACGACCGATTGGTGAAATTATTAGAGTTATTTTTATCTAAATGATTTACTTTGAAATTTTCCTAAGACGACCCACTGACCGAATTTTCTAAACTACCTACAACCTTGTTTAATAAACGCATAAACACTGAGGGGGCGTCAGCGAGACTAAAAGAAACCTTAGTATATTCGTAATGTCCTTCCGGTGTCATAAAGGCCGTTTTGTGTGTGTCTTTAGGATGAATGCAAAGTTGATGGTATCCTTGAGCAAAATCAAGACTGGTGAAGTAGTTCTTGCCAGATAATTTAGAAATTTGTCACATATCTATCGCGGATAGTAAACGCAATTTAGTGCTCGGTAATCGACACAAGACTATTTCCGTTCTTCTTCTTAATTTAAACAATGGGAGAAGCATAATCTGACGATGAATCTTTTAAAATGCCTGCTTCTTAATAGCTCATTAATTTTGAGCCTAACAATCTCTTGTTCGTGATGTGCTAATCTGTAAGGCCTACGGCTCTGGTTCATTATTGGATAATCGAATACGCATTTGATCTAAATCAGTACATCCTAACTCCTTAGTATAGCTAGCAAAACAATTAAGTACATATATAATAAACTGATTAATTGATTATGGTCAGATTTGCTTATCGGGCCTACCCTAATTTTGTCGGGTGTCGGGGTAGACTTATCTACCCCACCAATGGCATAATGATCAACACATGTGGCACTCTATTGTAAAACACATTTGGCTACTGGCATTTTGCAAATATTGGCATTGGCATGTTGACTGACCTGGTTATAAATGCATGGTTCTTGGCAGCTCTCGGCACGAAGTAGGACGGTAACTTCCTTCCATGCGATGTCCTTGGCTCCGCTGTTGATGACCTTGAGGTAGCCTTCATTTACGCGTAGTAGCGTTGCTGGCAGAGAGAAGGATACTTCTTGGAACTCGAAGTGCGGCACGGTGTTCTTTCCGACGAATGAGGGTAGGCGCTTCACGTTCCAGATCGTGGAATGCTTTTCCAACTTTTGCTAGGAGAATCGTCAATATTTTCCTTGCGGGTAGTGTGCATTGACCTCCTTGGTTTGAATCTTCAGTTATCTGGTTTACCGACGCAGAATCTTCGTCCTCCCGACCAGGCGACAGCCGCCGTTTATGTGTAGCAGAGCGTCGTTTCATCGTAGGTTTTTCTTCGATGCCACTTCTGAATATAACGGCAGTGGCAAAAAAAATAGGCAGGAACGGATTTAAACTTTTATTCGGGCAGAGTTTTCCCTTGCAATTATTATAATCAAGTGCAACCACAAAATCATCGCTCTGGGTTTTTATATCACTGGCTGGCTGGCGGCTACTTCACCTCCCCTGGCTCGGATTTGGCGGGGCAAGGCTCATGTGGTGGGGAAGTGACGTAGCGGCTAGGCTAGGCGGGCTTGACAGCCGGCTTGACGGCTGGCTAGCGACATCTAGCGTTACAATATATTCTGGGGACATAAAATAAACGCATTGCGGCGACCTTAATATGTGCAGAAAGATGATGATGATTATGTTGAGGATCAAATTAAATTATGAAGTAAAAGGATCCTCACGAAGCCGTCAACTGAGTGACGGATCAACGGATGAGAGCGGGGGAGGGTGATGCGCTTTTTAATGCAATCAAGGGAGATATCCAGAATCTTTTATAATAATAGAACACGTTTGTTCAGATCTATTGCCGACTGACGACTGAAATAAACACGGAGATGCTGCGCTAGTGCGCTGCGATGGCGTGCGTCGCTCTTGCGACGCACCGCAACGCACCAATGACTCCTCAGCATAACCACACGAAAAAGAAGACTATTATGGAATACTGATGTATCCATTATGGTATATTTTCGGCATTTTGCCTTGCCAGTTATAGTACGCATGGTACTGTATGAGGCTCATTGCCAGCAACTGGGCGCATATCCAGACCTGGGCCACTACTAAGATTTTTAAATTTACCCAATAATATTTTCCGCCCTGGCTATCGAACCTAAAGCTAGGCATACACGCTAGTGACAGGTATACCTGTCTGGTAAACTGGAGCTGCGTAGAGCATATAAGGTGCTGTCTGTGCCAGTGCATGTGTCAGTTGAAAATCAAACCATTTTCAGTTTTTTTTTCTTGCTTGTACTTAGGAGACTTTATTCATTACCAAGTTGAATAAAATTGCTACCGATTCAATCAATCCCGTCCATAGATGAGTAACAGCGTTTGAGACATAACCACTGAATTCCCAGAAAATTTATTTGACAGTTTAGGATATAGCCACAATTTGTGAAAAAAAAATAGGTTTCATCTTAATTTATACAAAATAGCGTTCTTATTTGTCAGTCTACGGGTATAATTTGCAGTAGTGCAAATTATACACCTGTGCTATCTTTTTTGAAACTTGATCCAACCATGCAACATTCAATAATGTTTATTAAAAACGGCCATTCCCCTGATTTATAAGTAAAATGGTAGTGTTTTGTTGTAAACAAAAAAGATGCTGAGCACTTCATAGTTCATTAGTAGAAAATACTGTACCTCTTTTATTTTTATCAAAGGTCGTATTTTCATTTCACGCACCAAAGACTATACTCAAGACTTGTACATATTTGTAAATTCCACCATGACTGGGTTCGGCTTACGAGAAGACATATTATACAATTATGGACCGCTGCACGTCCTTCTCTTGTATACCAATGGGCAAAAAAAAACAAAATTAATATAGGTTCAGGTCACCTGTACAGGTGAGAAAACATGCACAGTTTACCTGCTCAGGTAAACCTGTCAGCACGCGTAGCATGAACGCCGTAGAAATGGGCTATGTCGACGAAAGAATCGAGAAACTGAAACATTTTCATTCTTGACGGCACGGTTGGCGCAGTGGTTGAGCGATCGACTGCTGCGCTGCGTGTCGCGGGTTCGATTCCCGCACGGAACAAATATTTGTATGGCCTACAGATAGTTGTTCCGGGTCTTGCTGTTTGTGTATGTCATTTTAAATGTTTGTAAACGCACCCACGATACAGGAGAAATCCTAGTGTGGGGCAACGTATTGTAAAAAAAAAAAAAATTCATTGTCCATCAGTCATTATGTCGATTCTTCCGTAGACCCTAGCGTGTCTGGCTAGCTTAGACCACGTCAGCACTCGGCAGTTTTATTATTTTTAATTATAACACCAGTTCAGTCTTAATTTAGGATGATGCAATGTCAAAATATAATTATACTACTGGTATTCAGCTGCATCCGCTTAGAATGGAAGCCGACCGCAAAATATGTTGTTTATATATTTTATAATATATATTTTTATGTGTAAAAGTCTAGCCAGATGGTGATGATGACAAGTTCTAGTCGCAATTCAAAATGAACTAGAATAAACATTTATTTTGCTAACTACATAATTCACTGTACGGTGGGTGTCTTATGACAATACTAGCTGTCCCGCGCAACTTCGTCTGCGTCACATTTTCCCCGTTTTCGCAACATTTTTCATTGCTGCTCCGCTCCTATTGGTCGTAGCAACGGCGGATTCAGGGGGGGGGTCATGGGGGTCATGACCCCCCCCTGAGCTGGTTCCAGGACTTAGGTGGACCACTAATTGAACATAATGATTTCATTTATATATTTTGTCAGGGTGCGCCAAAGTTCACCTAAATTTTCAACTCCGATAATTGGAAATCCGAAAATGTTCTTCCTAACATTTTTCATCCTAACAATCACAATTCCTAACTACTCTGTCTCTAATGTTCATAATTCCGAAGCATTCAACTTCATAATGTCAGTAGCAATAAACATCTATTATACTTTTATTTGTTTTCCTATATATTTTCTCAACATTTAACCGTCTTTTACACTATTATTCAAAGTCATATCTTTTTTGTTTAGATTTCTTTTTTATTAATTAAAGCGTCTTCTTTAATTTTATTTATAGCGGTGTATACCTGCAAAGATATCCATAGGTTAGGTTAGGCTAGAACTGTGACCAACTACGCGCGAGCCGAGCGAGCGGAGCGAGCGGTGCCGCGGCGGCGGCCGGCGAGCGCTACCTCGAAATTGGCTGCGAAATTTTTCTAAGTATTTTTTTCATAGTGGGGGCACTATAACTATCATCTTCTACCCACATATATTTTTTATTACACTTGGTAAATGTTTCTTTCTGAGTATGAGTGAAAATATTAGGGTAACTATGTTTAGGGATAAAAGCGTTATGATAAAAAACAGTAGGAGTTTAAATATATTTACAATAATGATATATAGATAAATTTCAGGAAGAGTGATCATTCGGATTACAAATCATTAGGAAGAATAATTTCGGGTAAAGAACTTTAGGTGATCCAATATGGACCCATTTTATCACCATACAGATTTTATGTAACTACATACCTTCAATATTTAATTAATTTAATATAATAGCTTTGTGTGATGGCAAACGTTTGGGAACAAACGCATCGATTTGCCGACGATATAGTGGTCATGGCTGAGACCATGGAGGACCTCAGTACAATGCTCGATGACCTCAGTAGAGCTTCCGGAAGAGTGGGTCTTAAAATGAACATGGACAAAACCAACCTTAACACCCACTCTTAACAAGATCAGAGACTCTACAATCCAAGTAGTAGACAATTATGTCTACCTGGGACAAACGGTCCAGTTGGATATGTCTAACTTCGGGAAAGAGGTCAATCGTCGAATCCGACTCGGCTGGGCAGCGTTCGGGAAGTTGCGTGGTATTTTCTTGTCCAACTTACCGCAGTGTCTCAAGACGAAGTCTATGACCAGTGTCTATCTATTGCCAATGATTACATACGGGACCGAAACGTGGTCGCTCACAATGGGCCTCATTAGAAGGCTTAAAGCCACCCAAAGGGCAATGGAGAGGGCTATGCTCAGAGTTTCTTTGCGTGATCGAATCAGAAATGAGGACATCCGCAAGAGAACCAAGGTTACCGACGTAGCCCGAAGAATTGCCAAACTTAAGTGGCAGTGGGCAGGGCACATTGCTTGCAGAACGGATGGGCGATGGGGCCGAAAAGTTCTGGAATGGTGACCGCGAAGAGCATTAAGGCGTTTCCCGGACCCAATCCCGTTTTTTTCGCTATCTTTAGGTGCTGTACCCTCAAAAAATGAAGGATATGAAAAGTAAATGTAAAGTCCACATAATTCTTAATGTTTTATCTTTAAAATCCCCATTTTTTTTTAAATTAAGCTTCGTATTTACTTGGTTAAAAATTCACAAAAAAACCACTAAAATAGAAGTAAATCTTCATCTCCTTCAAAAGTTGATGATTTATTTGTTTTATTGGTTTACACCAATAGATAGGAAATTCAATAATTTTAATAATGCCCATTTCATTTGTGAAAAAATATGAAATTTATCAAAATTAAATTATAAGTTCTAGACTTGACCACGACTATGTGACCCCCTCCTGGCGCCAAAGCTGGATCCGCCCTTGGGTCGTAGCGTGATGATATATAGCCTATGTCCTTCCCCAGGTTGAAATATATCTTCTGGCCAAATTTTATTAAGATTCGATCAGCTGTTTAGTCGTGAAAAAGTAACAAAATACAAACAAACAAACAAACAGAGTGACATTCGCATTTATAATATGGATAATATTTTTGTGTTCACCAAAAATCTAAAGGTACATCTATGTATGCATTTCTAAAATATTGATCTTAAACCCGTTTAATTGTTTTACTATAATTAAACTACTCGGCCAACAAAAAAATGTTACATCAAACAAATTCCAAATTAACACCAAGATATAACACTTTTTTATTGTAGTGCGCTGCAAATATTCTATTGTAACAATAACTATTTTATTCTTCCCCGAAAAATACTGATCGTGCACCAAATATTACTGACTTCTTGGGGCACCCCGACTTGGACAGGTTAGGTTCGAAGGGGATGGCGGGGTCTAGTGAGCGAGCGGAGCAAGCGAACTAAGACCCCGACATCCCCTTCGTGTTAGATTACTATAAACCTTGTAGACAGAAATAGGAGCCCCGCGTAGCGGGGCTACGTCGTACAACTAAAAAAATAAATGCTTGTTTTTAAAATTTGGTGTATTACTATTTTTACAAATTTGCAACAGTTGTTAAATAGATGCTCGTTATGACATATTTTAATGAACATATTTTGGTGCACATTCAGTATATTTGGTGGAACACAGGCAAAATTAGGTAAATGAAATGGGAATAAATTGAAGTACTTTTAAATACCATCCTTATAATATTAGTATGGATTTGTTGTGTCTATTTGCCTTAGATAGTAGTGTCACTTTCTTATTTAATATAGCGTTTACGTAAATCTCTTTTTCAGGAATGTGTTATTTTGTGCATCTCTTATAATGGTACAATAAACGAAACAAAAAACATGGCGCATGACACAGCAAAGGAAACAAATATTTTTAATAGAATGTTGCGTTTAATAAGAAAATCACCTAATGACTGCTAAGATTGAGCTTGTTGGGGGTTGCACTAAAAACCTGTATAACAAAAACTTTAATCAATTTCTAACTTAATAGTTAGTTACCTGAATGCTGCTGCATGTGATCAAATCGTCTGTCCCAGTCAATCTCCTGTTCCACAACAGTGCCCACAGGAATGGGCTCTTTAGTAAAATGCAGTGCCTCGTCACCCTTGCGAACAACTTGTACTACTTCTGTGCTGTTCAACCGGCCAATATCATGGGGCTAAGCAAATAAAATATATACTGTCTCATTCACTTAAAATTTAATTGCAATAGGGCCATTAATATAGGGTGGAGCAAAACCGGTTACCAAGTATTATTGTAAAATTAAAAAACATAAAACACCGTGTTGGTTTTGCACTTTTGTAGGACACAAATGTGTTTTAGCGTTCCATACCCAAAGGGTCAAACGGGACCTTATTACTGAGACTTTACTGTCCATCCATCTGTCACCAGGCTCTATCTAACGAACCGTGACAGTTAGCTAGTTTAAATTTCTACAGACTATGTATTTCTGTTATAGCTGCTATTACAACAAATACTAAAAACAGAATAAATATAAGAGCCCATACATTTTTTTTTAATAATAATAATAATCCATTTATTTCAGGCAACTTAAGGCCCATAGATAAAATACACAAAATAAACTTATACAATAAAAATAAACTAATACATATTAAAAAAAAAACATTATTAAACTATTACTAAACACGTTATGTTGACGGGTCGTGTTTCGCTGCGTGGTGTCGCGTAACCGTCCGCGGAAACGTCGATAAACGACAGCTTTCGGCCAAAAGTCCTCTCTCAAGCAGGTCTGGAGTCCAACTCATGGTGAGTTGGAACTCGTACCACGAACGACTAGTCGATGTTGTGGCGCGATTCCAACCTTACGACCCTCAGAGTCCAGTTGGTCTTCACTTTCAAATACTGCACTACTTCCTCATTTGAAGTGGAGTGATGCAGACGTGAAATGTACAGCTGCGTCGTAGGCACAGCAGGTCCACTCGGTGCGGTACCGCACTGGTTGCGTGAACAGAGACAGAAACCCTCTTCATCGACTTGGCCCGTTCTCAGCAAGGAGCTGCAGTCCGTAGTCAGGGCAGGTTGGGCACCCTTCTTCTGCTTATCCCCCTTTTTGTTTTGTCGCTTAGGCTGCGACACACCTGATTTGTCGATGGTGACAACAGCAGCGTAGGCACGTTTAGGGGTCGACGTACCTACGCGTGACGTTTCCGCCAGCCAGTGTTGTGTTGCTCTTGCTGGTGACGGCGGCGGCGGGCGGCGCTTGCTAGCTTTTTTGCTCGTTTTTATAAATAATGCTACGGACACCTTCGTGCGCGATTCCGACTCGCACTTGACCGGTTTTTTTTTCAAAATAACCAATGAAATCTAGGGGCTTCAGAATGATGTACTGAATACATGGTAAACGTTTTCACATTGGTGTCGCTTCCACCCTATATGCTTGAACATATCAAGTCAACAAGACACTTCACAACCCCTTGTGAAGTGTCTTGTTGTGAGGGCGGGGAGTTAGTCTTAAACCTCACCATGTATCACCTAGGGGGAGGAGAGCTTAAAAAATGCAAAAAAAAAATATCACGTGATTAATGGACAGTCCCCAAGTCTGTCAAACTTGCTCAAACATTGATAGGACAAGTTGATATGAAGAAATAGAATATACTTTATAGTACACCAAAATTAATTCATAAGGGTATTACAGTGGTAGGGCTGCGGGGTGTTCGAAAGAGATACCGCGGCCCTGGAACACAAAGGGCTTAGAAGGAACATGGGTGGGTTTTAGTCAGTCAAGTCTGACACTCCCTCCCGCTCCGGGAGAAGCCATTTGATGATATCCCATCCGAAAAAAAAAAAGTGGCAGTAAAATAGTCAGTGGTACACTACTAACAACTACACAAACATTTTAAATAATAAAAAAAAAGTAGTGGATTTTATAAATATTACACAGGCGGCACAGTTTTTTCAGATCAGAATATTTGGATATGTCTCCAATTCTGAGATTTCTATTGAGTGCTACATTGCCGTTAGCAATTTGCCACTTTAAATAACTTTACTCGAAAATAGCAACACATTTTCTAAGTTTATAACTTACTTGACCACCGCCCGCAGGAAACAGGATTGTATCTTGCAAAGTGACCTGGTATCCTTGAAACTGTGAAGATTTTCCATACTCAACCACAGGCTCAGTTGTTGGTTCGCATTTTAAAACTATTGATGAGTACTGAAAAAAATTGAGGAGCAAACTAATCTACCATATTCAAATCGTTTTCGAATTGATTGATTTAAATTTTTAAATAACATCGACATCAAATTGATTTAAATAACATTAACTTTATAACTTTGCAAACTCTGTTGATTTTACAATGACATTGAAATAGTCTTCAAAATGCTTTTTGTTTAAGTATTAATTTCGTTTTCCAAAAAATACATAGGCCTCGCCCAAGTGTCACCACATTGACCGGTCTCGTGCGACTCGCATCCAGCAGATCACCAGGTCATCGGTCCATCTAGTGGGAGGCCTTTTGACGTATTGTCTTCCAGTTCGCGATCACCATTCCAGAACGTTTCGGCCCCACTGGCCATCCGTTTTGTGAGCAATGTGCCCTGCCCACTGCCACTTAAGTTTGGCAATTTTTGGGGCTATGCAACCTTGGTTCTCTTGCGGATATCCTCGATTCTGATTTGATCAAGCAAGGAAACTCTAAGCATAGCCCTCTCCATTGCCCTTTGGGTGACTTTAAGCCTTCTGATGAGGCCATTGTGAGCGCAGTTTCAGTTTAATTTTATTTTTAACATTTACTTACTTCCTTATTTATATAAAGTATTTTGGTCAGTGGGTCGTCTTAGGGGCGGTATCACTACATAGTATATAACACCCCTCTTTTTTGGTCAGGGGTTAAAAACAAAGTCGCTTTCTCTGTCCCTATATCCCTATGTATGCTTAAATCTTTAAAACTACGCAACGGATTTTGATGCGGTTTTTTTTAATAGATAGAGTGATTGAAGAGGAAGGTTTATATGTATAATAACTATATATTTTATACCCGTGCGGAGCCAGAGCGGGCCGCTATGTTTTTATATACAACGTTCACAGTTTTTCTGTAGTGTATTTAGTATCAGCATTGCACCCGTGCGAAGCCGGGGCGGGTCGCTAGTTTTATATAAAGGAAGTAAGCAAATGTTTGCAAATAAGATGGTCTGACTATAATAATTTGGTAGCCTGTCGTACCTGTTTTAAGAAGCTATCCTCCTGGCACTTAAACACCATGGTTACTTCCTTTACACTATAATTAGGATAAAATGTTTGGTAATTAGTTCGCCGCTTTTTAGGCTATATTCTTTTAAAAAGCCGAAATGGATTTATATAAGACGTATAGATTTATCTAAAAATACAAATAATGGTGCATGACACTTTTTTACTATTTTTAGCTAGTATTCAAATTAAAAATAAAGCCGATAGGCAATTTAACAGAAAAAGCCTGACACAGGCACAGCTGATTTGAGTGACAGAAAATGAGAGCCAGGTGAAGTGACAGCTGACACCTTTCAATCAGTTTTGAAATTGGAAGCGAGGATGCGTTCAGAAACTTTAATAGTTCGATTTCTCCAAAACAACTCAGTTTGGAACTTTGGACCCCAAGTTTTCGGGGTAAAAATCGTTGCAAATTAGGTATCACCCATTTTAAGGAATTCACCCAATTACAAATAACCCTGTATGAATACCAGAATTTGATCCGTATTAGTTTTCATCAAAATCGGGCTCGAAACTCCTTTAACAATTTTTTCGCTATTCCTCTTAGTTTCGGATTAAGCCATGTGTGTATCGTAAATTATAATATGCAATATACGTATCAGTTTAATTATAGTTGGAGTTTTATTGTTTTTTAATGTAATGTTTATTTTACATTAGTTCTAGTTTTAAGTAAACTTGCTGCATCCTAACAGGATCACATGCTCATTAGTTTTTTACATACATTTTTTAATAAATTATTAAATGGTGTAGCAGTAGTACTATCAATTTATTTTCAGTTGCGAGGGGGTCTGTACTTTCGACACCAAAGAGTAGAATACTTATAACAAATGGATGTAAAAACTATAAAAATAAAACCGCTTTTCATCTAAAGTTATTTATTTTTTATTGTTTGTATAATTCTTGATTGCTTGATCTATAACAGATACAGTGAAGTCGACGTCCTCTTTGTTGATGCACATCGGTGGTTTTATCCTCATTACCTGTAAAAGTGTAAATAAATACAAATTATGTATATAATGTATTCTTGCCAATTGTTTAAGCATGATGCCTCCAGAGATATAACCTTAATCTGTTTTAACGTCGTAAAACCTTTATTTTATTCAAATATATTTTTGGCTGCTTTTTATTCATGAAACTACTGTAGAAGATCGGTCAAACAGATGCTCATCAATTTCGGACTCGAAATATCCTTCAGTAAAATTCATTAACGTCCGTGTCCGGTGTCCACCAGTCCTTAATATTTGTCCGTTCCGGCTTCACAAAACCTTTACTATACTACTACTACACTACTACTATTCTATTCTATCATATATATGTTAGCCTGTAAGGTATATATCTATGGGCCAAAGTTGCCTGAAAATAAATGTATGTTGTTGTTGTTAGCTTTAGACTCATGTTGACCGGCCGCTGACTTTGTACCTACAAACAATCAGTCAACAACACTAGTACACACAGCAACACATCAAGCAAAACATTACCAGTATAACAAAGATGTGTGACAACCTGAATTCACTTATTAAGTCCATTCCTGAGACAGATATATTTGGTGACTCTAAGGCGAAATTTAAATCGAGAATTCTGGCATCCCTACGTGCTATCAAGTCTCCTGATCAAGTCAGTGGTCCAAAAAGTTATCTGTATTCACTGATCCACCACTGTTATTTTTTCCGTTTTATTGTATGTTTTATTGTTTTATTGGATGTATTGTATGTCATTGTTTTTACATCGTGTCTTTTTGTAGTAGTGTATAAATTATCTGGCGTACTTTTGTCAATGTTGTGTTTGCCCGTAATTGGCATATATATTAGAATATTACCATAAAACTCAATGTTTCTATGTCTATATATGTGCTGTGGGTGAACCTTAAATAAATAAATAACAAGAGAAGATCTTAAAAACATATGTAACCAATATTCTTGCAAATGAAAATATCATTCATTAATTCAACATGACCTCGCTGTATATAGATTTACCATATAATGAGAGATCCGTATAAATTGGTTTGGTATAGCTTGAAGTGCAGTTTAAGGTGGCGCTGCTTGTCAAGAATATTTGCATCCTACATGTCAAAAGTGGTACATTTATTTTAGTTCTGTATTTTCCCGCCTGCACAGATGAGTTGGTTGAACAACTGTACAATCGTGATTCTTTTGGTTTTTAAAACGACATTGTCAAGATGGCGCGGCTGTTACTAGTATTGATGAGATGAGATGTTAGTAGTCTTTGGTTATAGTATGAAAAACAAATGCCGGCGATAGTTTCAACTATGCGCTAAAAGACACCAATGTTACCGAAGCGATTGCAAGACTTACATTGCTCCATCTTCCCCCGCGTCCTATAAGTACTCCCATGTCCTTGATATCTTCATGAATGCTGTTCACGTCAGCTACGTCCAAGGGTTCCTTGGTTCCCGGTACGACGTACTCGAAGCCTAGCATCAGGCCTTTCCCGCGAACGTCACCGATCACAGGATGTATCTTTTGCAACTGCATCAGTTGTTCGATGAAGTACTTGCCGGTTTCTTTGCAATTCTTTTGTAATTCTTCTTCCTCTATTACCTGAAATTGCGTTACGAGCGTAAGATTAACTGGTGCTCCCTCATCGGGCACCTTAATTGGTTAAACTATAACAGTTCAGATTCGAGGATTTGTTGCACCAGGGACAACCGAGCATTGTGCGCAACCTGTAACTATACAATTTGTAACATTCGCTTTTTTGTGTTCAAAATTGCTTATTTGCGCCCCGCCCCGTTGATGAAAATAGGCTAGCCCCTAGGTGTAAAATGGTACACCCTTTTTATTTTATTATTTTCGGATTGGTAATCATCAAATGACTCCTCCCGCTCTGGGCGGAGCGGAAGGGAGTGTCAGACTTGTACTGACTAAAACCCATCCTGCATGTTCCTTCTTAGCCCTTTGTGTTCCAGGGCCACGGTTTCTCTTTCGAACAGTCCCGCAGCCCTGGCAGGCATCGGGCCTCTCGGACCCCTTCCGGTTTGCTGACATCTCCTTGAGGCGCGCGTGGAACACGTACGCGCCGTCGACACGGCCTGTCGTCATAAGATGGACGGACGGTGAGCTAGCCCATTACGTCCACAGGCCCGCTACTATGGTACACCCTGAGCTGCCTTACTCTTCGGGAAAATACACACGTGATTTTATGTAATGTAAAGCTTGTTCTTAAGTACCTACCACAACTAGTACACATCGGAGAAAATGTGTGTAGCAAACTTACGTCCAAAACAGCTTTACCCACTGCTCCGGCCATGGGGTTGCCGCCAAAAGTGTTGAAATACGTCGATCCGGTGTGCGCAGCGGCTATCTCTTTCGTGGTGACAACAGCAGCCATTGGGAACCCATTGCCTATGCCTTTGGCCATTGTCACAATGTCGGGTACCACCCCGTGGTTTTCGAAACCCCAAAAAGCGTCTCCTGTACGTCCAAAACCGGTTTGAACCTTAAAACAACAAAAGAAGATTTAGTTTAAAATATTCATATAAAAAAAGTAAGTCAGCCTTTATTGTAATACTGTTCTTGCAACGAAGATCGAGCCATAATCCACCCAGCACGCGTAGCATGACCGCCATGGAAACGGTCTATGTCGACGGAAGAATCGACAAACTGACACATTGTCATTGTCTATCTGTCATTATGTCGATTCTTCCGTAGACACCCTCACGCGTCAAGCACGTTTTTATTTGTTTTCTTCACATGAGCAGGCACTCGTGGGACTTTCATTTGTTTTCTCTGCAAGCTCAATTGCGACGCGTTGAGGGAAGCTCGTGCCCAAAAGAAAAATAACTTGTAACTTACTTCATCAGCCACATACAAGCCACCATATTTCTTGACGAGCTGGTGGGCTTTCTTCAGGTATCCTTTAGGAAACTGTACGGTGCCGTTGACTCCTTGTATCGACTCCGCGAACAAAGCTGCCAGACGTCCCTTGGGTATCGAGTTTTCTAGAAGCTGTCAAATAGAATGGGAAAAACTTTAGAAGATAAAGTTGCCAAAATGGCAGCGGATCGACGCTAGATGCTTGATTACCCAAAAATAAATAAATTTATATTCGTGTCTCAAATTTGGGATGGGTCAGGCCGGGAAGCAAAATCATATAAAAATGCTTATTTTGTCGTCAGGCCAAATCGAACACATGTGTAGCAAGCCTCACATTGTCATTCACAGACATAGCGAGTAGAAAAAAGTTACCGGCCTTCGATATACCGTGATTTTACACTGAAGCCACTAATAGCCAACCTTCCTAATCTTGATTAAAAGAGTCAGCTATAAGATTTCTAGCCACTATCTACAGTTACCTCGTTAAGTTGGTTAACATATTTGTCAGAAGTCACGCAGTCGCCGGGACAGGCACACGCTCCGGGCACCTGAGACACCGAGTCTCGACACCCACCCCAAATGCCGCGGTAAGGGTCCGGTAACATGGTCTGAAAACAAAGATAAGAAAAAGAACTGAGCAACTTGTTTAAATATAACCTTGTTCTAGGCTAGGAGGCTAGGAGGCTACCTTGAAAATATGATGAAAAGTACAAAACAAGACCCCATCCATGACCTGTACCCTGGTAGGGCAATTCCAATCAAGTTCGGGTTTTCAGTAATCCTACAAGCAAATCCCGATAAATGAAAATAGTGATTGTCAATGGCAGCCGGAAGACTAGATTTTTTTGTGCTCAATTGAAGGCAAAACGTCGTGGAACATAGACGTGATTTTTAATTTAGAACTTACGTGATAGAATCCAGGAGGTACAGGTACTTTCATTCTGTATGATTGGGTGGCGGTAAGTCCCATCAGGGCGGATGAGTAGCCATGGTAGCTGCTCTGAAGGGACACCACGTCATGGTTGCCGGTGTAGGCCTTCGCCAGCAAGGTAGCGAGATCATTCGCTTCGGTGCCACTGTTCACGAGGTAAACAACCTGGAATGTTTCAAGGCATTGAAGGTGGAAGGTGCTGTTGAAACCTAGGCTAAGATCATTAAACGTTACTGGTAAGGTCTAAAAGTTTAAGGATAAATATTAGAGATGTGCCGCCTATGACTATTGTATAATATATGCACATTTATCCACTGATAGTTACACTAATAGTTGACTCGCCAACGCACCACCGCACAGGCCGACAGTCCGACAACGACTGCCCCCCACTACACGGACCGGTATTAATAACCGAGCGACGTGCGCGCCCGAGGCAACGTTACAATACTGTAATCGGTTTGTAGTGAGATATATTGATATCTACATACACTACATCCCTTCCTTGTGTTAACTAGTTTTTATGAAACCGGAATATATCTCTAGCTTAACCAAATCACAGCACAATAAATATTTAGTCAATCACAATATGTTTTAATTTAATGTTTCCTTTTCCCCTTCTTTTTCTATTCCATTTTCTGATTCATTTACATCTTCTCCTACGTTAATTTCTTTATTTTGGTCACTTATAACTTCCCTTCAACTTTCTTCAAATGAACTACATTTCTTCGTGATGTACCTTCCCAGTTATATCGTTTCGAACACATAAGTGTCCACCTTTACTCTTTTCTACAGTATGAGAAGTTGGATCATAATTTAGGCTTAGTTTATCTTTGACCATATTCTTGACGTAAACTTTATCCCCAGGCACTAGTTCACATTCACGCGCTCTTCTTTTCTTATCTGTATATTCTTTCCCAGTTTCTTTCTTTTCTTGATCTCTGTATCTAACATCTGAATCTTCTGGTTTAAGTGTATGTGTAATGTCTCCTGCCATAGGTATATTGCCACGGTATTGCCGTTTGAAAAATGATCTGTAGGAGTTTTACCTGTAACACTATACGAGGTACCGTTATACATAGCCAAATACATACTTTAACAAAGCTTCTTGCCAGTTTTTTCGTTGGACTTGACAATTTTTTTTTTTTCTTTGGAATATCTCGGTTCTGAAGTTGGAATTCTCCGTTCTGTTGAGGCCAGTATGGTACCGTATTATGCGAAATTATATTCCTTTCAGTACAGAATTTTTTTGAACTCCTCTATGTAGAACTGTCTGCCATCTGGTTACCAAGTCTGCTAAAAATCTCTTATAGACATTTTATTATGTCAGCACTAGTAATTTTACGACAAATCTTTACCTTCTTGTATCCACTGAAATAATAGACGATTACTAATATGTAATCGATACTTGGTAAAGGACCCAACAAATCAATACAAGTATCCACCCAAGGTTAACATGGTAATGCCCGTCACTTCAATGGGTTTGGAGGATTTGGAGCAGAGACCAACGTTCAGCCTTTGCAGCATTTGACCAAGTTCTCAGTTTCCTGGTATCTAGGCCACTAAACTTTGGTTCTTAGTCTCGCGTTCATTAGGACTATTGGGTGCCCTTCGTAAGTAGCTGTCAGAACGTGACTGCGCAATTTTTTTTTTGAATCCTCTCAATAAAACTCCTTCGTAAAAGCATAATTCGTTTTGTAAGATTTTGTAATTTTTTACCTCTTCATCCCATTTGTTGTTATAAAGGCCTTACCTTCTTTTTAATATTTCCGTGTCTTGCTTTGATGCCTCCATAATTGCTTCCAGTGATACTGCTATTGGCCAGTTTCCTTCAACAACTTGGTGTATATAGTTTTCCAACTTGTCTTGTGACGTTTTATTTAATTTGCACAATCTTGATAAACTATCTGCTACATTTTCCTTGCCAGGCCTGTATATTACTTTAAATGTATATGCTTAAAGTAGTATCCACCTTTCTATCCTTACACATGGTTTTGATTTAGGACCGAATATAACCTCGAGTGGTTTATGGTCGGTCACTAGTTCAAACTCTTTTCCAAACAGAAAAACATAAAAATGTTCCACCGCCCCGACCAAAGCTAAGGCTTCTTTTTCTGTCTGGTAATATCGCCTTTCACAGTCTGTTAGTGTCCGGTAGCCATACGCTACAATGCGAAGTCAATGATCATTAATTTGAACTAATACTCCTCCTAGTCCTACTGGACTAGCATCTGATATTACTATAGTCCGATCTTTGACGTCATAGTATCCTGGAGTAGGAATATTAGACAGGGTCAATTTTAATTCGTTAAATGCAAATTCCTGTTTACTGCTACAAAGATTTTTTAATTCTGTGGTTTTGGTCTATTTCTTCCTAAGCAGGTCTTTCAATGGTTCAGTAGTTGTTGCCAAATTTGGAATCCATTTTCCAACATAATTGATTAATCCCAAGAAGTTCTGAAAGCTCACCTATATTCATAGGTGGACGAAATTATTAAATAGTTGTCACATACTTATCTAATGGTTTTACACCTCTGTGTGATAATTCGTGTCCTAAAAATTGAACCTTTTCTTCCCTGAATATGCACTTGTCTTTTCTCAGTACTACATTATTTTCTTCTAAAGTTTTCATTACTGTTTCTAATCTTCGATCATGTTCTTCCAAATCCTTCCCATAAAATTAATAGTGCCATTACATGGAAATCATCAAATGACTTCTCCCGCTCTGGGCGGAGCGGGAGGGAGTGTCAGACTTGTACTGACTAAAACCCACCCATGTTCCTTCTTCGCCCTTTGTTTTCCAGGGCCGCGGTATCTCTTTCGAACAACCCGCAGCCCTGTGCCATTACATCCCAATAACATTTGTTCCAGGGTTTTTTGAAAATTTCCGGGACACAGGATATTCCAAACATTAGTCTTTTGTATCTGAATAGACCTTTACTTGTAATAAATGTTGTAATGTGCCGAGAATCGGGATGTAATTCAATCTGGTGAAAAGCATCTTTGATGAAACATGATTTTTGGTAGTAGCTTGTCCATAGTGGGCATGGGCAATGGGTGATTTTCACGTAAACTTGCTCTATTGGCCCGCCTCATATTTACGCAAATGCGGACTTCTCCAGTATTTTTCAAAACCGGCACTATTGGTGATACCCATCTTGAGGGTCCTTGAACTTCCTCAATAATTCTTTCTCCAACAGTTCTTTTATTTTGTTTTTAACTTTTTCTTCCAGTGGTATGGGGATCCTCCTTAATGGTTGAGAAATTGGTTGTACTTTCTCATCGATTGGTACCTCCACTAAAAGATCCTTGAATTTAGGAAACTCTTTATTTCCTTTTGGTCGATTTCTAATTCGATTTTAAGAACACCCATAGCCATGGCAGTTTCTTTCTCAAGCAGATCTCTAGTTCTATCAGCGATGACGTAAACCGTTGCATTTTCTGATCTATCTGCGATTTTTATTTTTGCGTCAAATGGTCCCTTTAGGTTGAGGGGGTTCTTACTTGCGTAACCATAAAAAGTCTTGTTGCAGCTGTTTGTTTGGTTACGAACCTGTACCTTATTTTATTTCATATTGTCCCAGGTTTTGTTTGTTGTTGTTTCTCATATTTTCTTTTATTCTCTCCACTCTGTTTATGTTCGATGTGCTGCTTCCTCCGAATTCTTCTATTTATCAACTTACAGCTCCAAGAGTATTTGCTTCAACAATTATATTTGTCAGTGTTACTGTGCTTCCTGTTTGTAGAAATCTTTCTAAGCTCTTTAGAACACTTTTCTGTAATTTGATCGATTATATGATCGTCTTTGCCCTTAAACTGACATTTTTCTGCTTGTTGTCTAAGCCGTACTAGGATTTTTTCAAACTTTTCATTTGCTTCTTGTTTTATCAAACGAAAAAGGTGACGTTCATATATTATCTTACTTTGTTTAGGTAGAAAGTATGCTTCGAGTTTGGTTATAGCCACTGCGAAGACGTCCACTTCATCTGCTGGTGAAACATTCGCATCTGGTATATTATAGAATATTTCCTTCAATTCTAGTCCAACAAAGCAAAGCGCGTTTCTTCGCACTACTGTCTATTTCAGCAACTTCGAGGTAGATCAACAGTACCCGCTTCCAGCGTTCCCATGTCGTTCCTGCTGCACCGTTAAAATATTTGTCAATTTAATGACCAGTATGTACATCAATAGTACCACTACCTGCTGACCAAATTTTTTGACTTATCAATTTATTGATCAATGTATGTATATATATTCTACTGCTATAACCGTCATTTTCTGATGACTTGTCAATTTAATGACCAGTAGGAATATTCTATAGCTATTACTGTCGTTCTTTGATGACTTTTCAATTTAATGACCAGTAGAAATATTCTACTGTTATTACCGTCGTTATTTGATGACTTTTCAATTTAATGACCAGCAGAAATATTCTACTGCCATTACCGTCGTTATTTGATGACTTTTCAATTAAATGACCAGTAGAAATATTCTACTGCTATTACCGTCGTTCTTAGATGTCTTTTCAATTTAATGACCAGTAGGAATATTTTACTGCTATTACCGACGTTCTTTGATGACTTGTCAATTAAATGACCAGTAGAGATATTCTACTGCTATTCGATTTATTATTTTAGAACTAATCCTGTAGTATAAATCAAGTAATTAAACATGTGGTCCTGGTTCGACTCCCAGGTCGGGCAGTGTCACTGAGTTTCTCCATTAGGAACCTCCCAATAACAGACCTGAGTCCGAGTTGGCGTCTGGTTAACGGCAACAGGCATGCTCAACGTTATTGGTGAAACGTGGTTGTAACACACATCTCTGCCTACCCCCTTGGGGAAAACAGGCGTAATGTTATGTTAAATAATTTAATCAGTATGTTTTTTCCTTAACAACCAAGATAGCATTTAATTAGTTGCAAAACAATACATTAACGAACCACTTTTTGTTTTAGCCTTTACAAAAATTATTTATTAACAGTTAATATGTCCAATGACAGATTCTAACGTATTATAAAGGGTGTAAAACACCTCTTAACCAAGCCGAAAGGCACTGGTTCTCCCTGTCATTGCGATCATTTTTTTGTTCTACACCATACCTGGGAACTTTCTAGTTACGGAGATATTAGGGGTCAAAGTTCCAACTTTTTGACAAGTATTTTTCTTTAAATACAACTTTAATGTAATATTTTTATTTTAAACACCACCACGACCCCCGTACTATTCAATCCGTCTATCAGCACAATGTTTTGAGTGCGTTACATTGAGTTCTACCAAAAAAACATGATTTTTAAAAAATAAAGTCGTTTCCCAGCAATAATTTTTGCGTAAAGTTACTTAGTTTCATGTACTGAATGCTTGGTTGACGGCTTCGTGATGAGGTGATTTACACGGTGTATTCATAATTTGATTTTTGAAGTGTAATAGTAATTTGAATTTTTCTTTCCAAAATATGATTAGTTATCTCGCTGTAGGAGTGTATTTTTTTTTTTTTATTTTTTTTTTATATAAGTATAAAACTTACGGTTTTATCCTCGTCGCCAATGTATAATATATGCACATTTATCCACTGATAGTTACACTAATAGTTGACTCGCCAACGCACCACCGCACAGGCCGACAGTCCGACAACGACTGCCCCCCACTACACGGACCGGTATTAATAACCGAGCGACGTGCGCGCCCGAGGCAACGTTACAATACTGTAATCGGTTTGTAGTGAGATATATTGATATCTACATACACTACAACTATGGCCGACTATAGCCGATTAAAATAAAATAAATAAATAAATTTTATTTTATTTTATATATTTATTTTTAAAGTTGGTTTACGTGCGTCATAACAAAACATTGATACGGCGCAAGCGTACAATGAGAGTAACGGGACAATGAGCGTAACGGGACAACGAGTCATCCATTTTCGTGCAGTGCGTTCATCGATTTATTAGACGTTGTCACGTAAAATGTATAAGGGGGTTGACTTTCTTTTTGACATGATTAAATTTTAATTGAGCTCTTTCACTTTAATGTACAGCTTGTAATAACCAACCCGCACTGGGCCCGCGTGGTGGATTACAGCACTCTCTCTCATAGAGAAGAGGGGAGGCCTGTGTCCCAGCAGTGGGATCATTATAGGCTGATAATGAACTGTTTTATTTATTTTTTCACCCAAAAACACCGCTCTGACCAGTGCAAAATCAAAAATCAAGAAATAATGCGAAGTAAACAAAACAAGTTTCGACATGCTCGAAGGTGGCGGTTGCAACTTGCGCGCGAATCACCTATTACGTGGTGTCCTGCGTGAGCGACGAATACGACGCGACGCGACGCTGCGAACGCGACGAACGCGATCAACTCAACGGCATACTCTGCTTGCGGCCTATATGACAGTCTGCGGCGAGACGCGACGTAACGCATACTTGTTTTGAGGGCGTTCAGACGCGTCACCACGAACTACTACTTTAAATATGAACTTTCGAGCAAAATTGTACTGTACTTTCCCATGTCTCGAGAAGTAATGACCGAAATCACGTAGGACATTTGTCACGTGTAGTATCGCGTCAAAATCAAAAAAATCAAAATCAAAAGTCATTTATTCAAACTAGGCTGATAATCAGCACTTTTTGAACGTCAAAATTACATGAGACAGTCCCCCAAAACGCCCGCTCTTCGCCCGTCGCATTACGTCGCGTCGTGTTGCGTCGCATTACGTCGCGTCGTGTTGCGTCGCGTCGCGTCGTATTGGTCGGTCACGCAGGACACCGCGTTGTAAACGAAGCATCACTCCGAATACCCTCGAAAGCGTGATCGGCTCGGCCGACTAATTAGTCACTCTACAACCGACTAATCGGCTAGTCGGCTAGTTGGTCAAAGTCATAGTCGGCACACTTCTAATTATTACCTACCTAAAAAGCTTAAGCTATCTGTCTATCTAGATTCTAGATCACAGATTCACAGCGCTGTTTCTTTCGACCGTGAACAAGTAACATATTTCACACGACTTTAATCATAGTATCTACATTGTATCAATGAACATGACATTACAATTTGATAAGAATCTTATCTAGCTCTCCTTCTATCCAAGGTAGCGGTAGGTACTTACTACGTATAACCTATTATTTTAATTAATTGATGTGTACCTACCTATAATCGTGGAAATGTACGTTCCTAACATACCTGCCCGATCTGGGTTAATCATTTGTAAGAACAATAATATGTAGGTACAGGGTGCTAACGGAAAAATTTTGCTTGTAAACGCCTTTTTTTGAGTCATCATCATCATCTGCCTAGTCTTTTCCCAAACTATGGGGTCGGCTTCCAGTCTAACCTGCTGCAGCTGAGTACCAGTATTTTACATGAAGCGACTGCCTATCTGACCTCCACAACCCAGGAACTGGGTAATACGATACTCCTTGGTAAGACTGGATTTCAGACTTTTGGCTTCTGACTACTAGTAAACTACGACTACTATATAGTAAAAGATCACCAAATGACTAGGAAAAGACTAAACAAAACAAAAAAGAATTATCGAAATCGGTCCAGCCGTTCACGCGTGATGCCGTGACCAAGGGAAATAGGGATTCATTTTTATATATTTAGATATAAAATTTATAACCCATGTATCTATGTTTAAATAGGTAACTATATAATACCTACGAGCTCTTTTACATCTCTTTGCTATAGAGTTATTATGTAGATATATTTGCAATCTTGATAATTAGGTACTTATATTTACACAAAATAACAATGTTTGGACTAATTCTTATCTTTTTCACATGTTCCTACGTAATAATGTTTTAAATATAATATTATTATGATGACTATCGCGAATTGTGTGTGACCTTGATGTGACCTAAGTGAACTCATCTCATACAGAGAAGGCATGAATACAACATCAGTCAGCACGTATGCTCGAGGCGGATTGGCGACTTATCCAGTCCAATTTCTTCAATGTTTTATCCATAATCAACTGCCCAAAACGTAACAATTTTCCTGAACAGATGTGAAGGGAACAAAATAAAAAAGTCGGTATTAAAAAAACTGACTGAAAAACCCGACTGTAAAACAAAAGTTGTGATGAGGCGAGACGCTTTTGACTATAAAATTATGAAAATGGAATGGGTCGATGGCCTACTTCCAACTTTTGTCGGTTATAAGACTGACTCTCCCCCTTCTCACTCAAAGAGAGGGTAGCCTGAACATAATCAAACTATAACGTTCCCACTGTTGGGATGAAAGCCGCCTTTCAATAGGACGGAGTGGGCCGTAACCATAATCGGACGCGGACCTAATGCGGGTTGGTTGAAGCCACATATTTTTTGTTTTAGGACATACCGCTTTCCTCACGCTGTTTTCCTTCAACGTTTTATGAGCAGCGGTGATGAAATAATTACACAAACTTACGTGCATGGTTCGAAAGTGGCGTGCCTAGGGGCCAACAATACAGCAAGCCCCTAGGGCAAGCACACTGTTCAGAAACTAAAATCTTGAAGAGTAGTAGGTGGGTTTTAAAAGCAAGCCAAGCTTTTAGGCTTGTATGGTAGTACCGCTACTCTTCGACTCTATCACCTACATACGACAGCTAAGTCAGGGCCGACTCTCGGCCGCCACTGCTCTAGGTGCCATAGCCTATTTATACCATTAGTTCAGTAAAACCGGTATGCACAGGCAGGTTCTAGAACGGCTGCGGACTTCGGACTCTGACAGATACTGCAGTACATGAGTCCAATCTGTCCTTCTCTGCTGGTTCGACTGTATCTTAACTTATGCTGAATAGTATATTAGGTACCTTGAGATCTCCGGGAAACTTCGATACCAATTGCTCCACATACTCATAAATCTTCGGGTGGCGATAAATATTCGTGCAATGCCATAGAGTGTTTATTTGATCTTGTAAAGCGCCAACAACCTTGCTGAAAATAAAATCAAGTAAAGAAGCGAGCAATATGGCGTATCAGTGGATCTTATTTTAAAGATTTTTTAATCGAAATACGTGGGCCACAACTACGGGACTAAATATAATGACCACGAAAAAACACTTTAATATTTTAAAAATTACAATGGTTCTAGCGGTTTTAGTTATCCCCACACTAACATAGAAAGGCATTGTGGCGAGGAAAACTTAGGATGCAAGAGCGAGCCAAGCGAGCTCGGGACTGGGGTACCAGATTGGGACAGGCTAGGTTCGAAGGGTACGGCTCCGCTCGCTCCCTAGACCCCGCCATCCCGTTCATGTTAGGTTACTTTAAACCCTGCAGACAGAAATAGGAGCCCCGTGTAGCGGTGCTACGTCCACTACGCCTTAGTTTGGAGTTATTTGCTTTAATAGGATAGCCAAATGTAAAATGTTGTGTATAATATAACATTACAATGGAGTTTTCGTTTTGGTGATTATTGTACAATTTTTGTCAGTAAAAAGGTTTTGTTTTAAGCTATTTAACTATGTTTTACAATATATTATCTGGTGTTAAGTTAAACATACGTAAGGGAAAGGCAATATAAATTGCGTTTCCCTTACGTCTTACATCATTCATACCTACATAGATATGAAAAAAATCCTAAAATAAGTTAATAAATATTATGCAAGAAACGAGTACCTATACCTACCTATTTTTAACTGACTTCAAGAAGAGGTTATCAATTCGTTTGATTTCTTGTTTTGTACCTAATACATTTTTTTGGAACGGTTTTTCTCCGAGATGGTCCCGTTTAAAGTTAAATTTGCTGACCTACGAAGACCGCTAATTTCCGCTCAATCTCAAGACTCTTCAACAATAAATAGCAAAACTATCGTTATGGCTGCAATCGCTTGGATATATTATGTATTGTTTACACATTTCCATTACATAATACCATCACGCCTGTATGCTCTAAAGGGGTACGCAGATTTGGACAGTTATACACCCACATTCCAGTTATGTTTAAGTTCTATTTTATTGGGGATAAATCTATTACAATAACATGTGAACAATGTAAAATTAAAACATGCAACAAACAATTAAAAATTGAGATTAAAAAAAACCGACTTCAAGAACCCTAAAATCGCGAAATAGTTAAAAATAGGTAATACTATAAACTATCTATATTATAAACTTAACCTAACCTACGATTAACCTTTAATAAAATTTAACATTTTGGAGTCAAACAAAAAAAGAATAATTCAAATCGGTTGGCCAGCGTAGTTATGCGCGAACAAACATAAAAAAGAAAAAAAAAACATACAAACATCCGAATTGAGAAGTTTCTCCTTTTTTAGAAGTCGGTTAGAAACAAAAAAGTATAACCGACTCCAAAAAGCCCCAAAAAGTGGAAATTAACAAAAAAACCGAATCAAACAGACGGTATGTCACCGAAGTCCGAAGCTAAAGTTGACAATTTAGAATTGTTCGAATTTACAGTATTACAGGACCTACGCGTTCGTTCTAGGTCCAAAGGTGGCACAGTTAAGAGGGGACTCTAGGCTCGAGGAATTTGAAGAATAGGTATTTGAAGAAGATATTGCCGTCGCGCTGCAACCGACCAAGCCCCCGTAAAGTGCGAAAGGGACAACTGCAACTCACGCTGATTTTACCTACAAAAATCGTGAATCGTGAAAATTTAGAGGAAAAGTATATCTATGCTTCTATTAATTTCTTTTTTGTTAAAAACTTATCTAATTTGTCTGATAGTCGTTTGAACATGGCGCTGGGCTTTTTTTCAGCTTTTTGGATTGTCATAATTATTTTATTTATTTATTTATTTTACTTAACAGGACAATACATTAAGATACAAGAGCACAAAGGTACTGCTGTCTTCCAGCAGACCTGCGAGAGGAAAGTTGGATTAGAAATGTAGACACAGTGTGTAGAAAATATAGAACAGGAAAAAAAATAAATTAGAGCTTAAAACAAACTTAAAACCTATATAGGTTTTAAGTTTGTTTTAAGCTCTAATTTAATTTTTTTAATAATATAAAATAAACATACATACAAATAAATACACATTTAAAAATTAAAAGTAGACGTAAAAATATACCTATAATATATATCAGAATATTACAGCATAGAGGAAAGGTTAGACTTGCTTTTTGAAGATAAATAAAGTTTTAGATTCTCGAATGTTAGGCGGAAGTGAGTTCCATAGACGTACTGCGTGAACGGAGAAGGAGTAGGAATAGAATTCAGTTTTATGAGATGGGAAATTAAGATGATGCCTGAGGTGGTGATGTTTATTTTAGTGATTATGTTTTGAAAAAAAGGAAATGATAGATGATGTATTAATAAGACTTATTTTTTTTGGAAAAAATCATTGCTCTAGACGCATTATCCACGAATAAAACAGCGGAATACGTTTATATGGAGAAAGGCCTACTAGAGTCCCCTCTTAATAAAATTCAGGGTCAGACCTACAGGTTTGGTCCTAGGTGCTAGCCCGCCTTACCGGAAATTGTCGGCATAAGTAGCTGTCCTTAAAGTGCCATCAACTTTTTCGCCCATTAAAAGTGAAAGGCGCCTTAAAGTTCCATTATTGCACATTCAAGTGTGATAGTGACGATCCGACCAAATATTTAAATAATTTAAAATTAATTCTTTCCATTCACCTCAAATGAATGACAGTCCAAATTTATTTTAATTTTAGGTACCTAAATGCATTAATGTAAAGAGTATTATGTTTATTCAAAGCAACTGTTGAATAAAGGCTAAGAAGGAACTTATAAAGACAAACACTTTACTTATGAAATAAATAATAGTGAGTTACTGCTGTTGCCATGAAGCAACAAAGGAGTTATTTGTTTGAGTACTTATAGCCAGACTCCTTGTTCGAATTTAAGATTATACCACCCATTAGAACAATCTATGTAGGTAGCTTCCAATGTACATGTGTTTGATTTTGAAAAAACAGTGACATTAGTTCCATTTAAGACCACACGTCTAAATATCCATGTACTGTACAGCTATACTTACGGGTGACAATGTCCAACTGAGACTGTGACAATGCCTCCGAAGAGGTCCAGGTAGCGGTTACCTTCGTGGTCGTAGACCCATTGCATGCGACCTTGGTGCAGCAACAGTGGTTTCTTGTAAATGTTGAAGACCGCGGGAGGCATGTGCTGACTCTTCACTTGTTCCGTCTTCTGGTACGATGGACCCTGAAACATTGGCAGTAGCAGTTGTATACACACAGCAGCTGCAGCACTTAAACTTCAAGTAGGTATTGCGACAATAAAGGGATATCTATAAAACGTTGCCTTGGAAGGTAAGTGCGATTCTCGACTGTACGACGACGAGACAGGGAAAACATCGGACAAATGCGAGTCGTACTTGCACACACAGGGTTCCGTAGCACCAAACAACATAATAACAATATTAAACGTTCATTCATATAAAAATTTACACTCAACAGCAAAATAAATTTGTTTTTCATAGAATGTTTATGAAAAACCAAGTAACTGCCGCAGTTTGATGTAAAAGTCCTTCATCTCAAAAACTAAATATCAAATCTTATTGAAACCAATTTTCGATGTAAGTATTTTTACGTTCTACAAACCATTCTCTTTTCTGAATTTTCCTCCTCTTAGAAATTAGAAGGGGGGGGGGCATTTTGGCGACTTTGGAAACAAATATCTCATCAACCATTGACTTAAGAAGCTTTCAAAAGACACACCACACATATCACCATACGTAGAGGTTTTTTTTTCAACATAGGGTCCTCCTATTTTTTTTTTTCATTATTGCACATCATATTTGTGTAACGGTTCATAGAAGGCTACTCTCAAAATTCCAACTGTGTGGTGCCGATAGTCTCGGAGTAAAATTCTGTGACATGGACGGACAGAAAGACGGACACTACAGTATTCGTCTATTATTATAAATGGGTCTTTAGTAAACGGCAACATATACGGAGGTGATGTAAGTCCCACCATTTTACAGCATGATAGTTAAAAAATTAAATGATAGTTATTAAATTTTTAATTTAATTTTTATTTCATGCCTGATGATGCCCATGGTGACAAGAATTCAAATTTCGAATCGATCAGACCCGTATAAGTTGTTTATTTCCCTTCATCAACTGGAAAAGAGGTGATGAGCTTCAAACAGCTGAGCAGATTTTCTTAAAACATAGCTAAGAACACTCTCGATTAAAATACCTTTCAAACGACACCAATTTTATCAAAATCGGTTCATCCGTTTAGGAGCTACGATGCCACAGACAGACACACAGATACACAGATACAGATACACATGTCAAACTTATAACACCCCTCTTTTTTGGTCGGGGGTTAAAAAAGAATAGTGTTATAAGAAGGCTAATAACTCTTCGATCATCCTTCGCCGACCTAGCACATGAGTTCTCCTGTGAATAATTAAAAACCGGCCAAGTGCGAGTCGGACTCGCGTACGAAGGGTTCCGTACCAGTGGTTTTTGCTGTTTATAAAAACGAGTAAAAAAAAACAATTCTAATTTTAGTATTTGTTGTTATAGCGGCAACAGAAACACATAATCTGTAGAAATTTCAACTGGCTAACTATCACGGTTCATGAGATACAGCCTGGTGACAGATGGACGGACGGACGGACAGCGAAGTCTCAGTAATAGGGTCCTATTTGACCCTTTGGGTACGGAACCATAAAAATGCATAATCAACCAATTCCGTGCCCACTGCAGAGACTCCATTCCATGAGACAAAGAGGGCCACCCATACATCACGCGAACAAAGTGTTTCAGTGGTTCAAAAGGTTACTTTATAAAAAAAAAGAAACTCACAGTATATCGCTTCGGCGTAAAATCACATTTTGGAATAGCTGGCGCCGCAGCTGCTGCAGTTACATAGCGCCTAACTACTGAATTGCAGCTAAGTTTTACAACTGAAAACAGAAAATTTAACACAAAACACAGATTTTATCATGATGGTGCGTCGTTAGATAAATGATTTTAATTCCTAATGATTATTTTTGTACCTTTATCAGCCATAGTATGAGCGCGAGCGGTACGACGGCTAAAGTGATACTGATTTCGTGGTGATGACCGCTGCCCCGTGGTGAATAAATCTGCACTGACAATCAAAGTAAAGCGCACTTCACACAGAGACGCATGCGGGGGAAATATTTTATTCTTCTTAATACAAGCTGTTACCTATTTTGCAATCTCGTCAAATTCAAGAAGGTACCTATTCTCGACCCGAATCAATATTTTTTTTTTTGTTTTCTTCTTATTTACAGAAATTAGTACCTAAGTGTGAAACCATCCATGTTTCAAACGCGGCCCGTCCGATCCTCGCCCTATAACCGAGCTTCCACACATACAAACAATCTTAAACGTTTATTCGATCATTTCTTATTCCCTAAACCACGTTAAGGGGGTTATTCTGAAATACTAACAAAATGAACAAAAAAAAAGCAGCGTTTATTAATAATTAACTACCCAACTAGCAAATAAGTCCTATAATAAAAATTATAGGACTGCCAAGACTAATAAAACTCTTATACTAGCACCCGTAAAGACTTACATTCTTATAATAGCTTTCCACAAGCTGTGATTTACTCAAGATCAATTGTTCTTAAAACATATGATTATAGTATACTACCGGATTAAGTTATAAGCCTTGTCATACTCAAGATCTCTTGATCTTATAACTAAGGTTTATAGTTCACTACAAGATTAAGTTATTAGACAGTTGTAGGACAAAAGTGCATGTAGCAAGACTAATAGTCTTTGTAAAATTTCTGCTCCTGTAGTAGCATTGAGTAGGAGTATTAGATTTAATAACATACTTAGGGGAGTCCATAATAAGATTGTAATAATATAGTCTTGATCAGAATTATTATAAAAGTAAAAGCACTAAATTAGAGTACTATAAGAGCAATAAGCTTAAAAGCTATTTAACCAAGCATATTATTAGTATAAAGTTATCATGTTTAATCTGTTCTGCGTCGTTGCTTAAAAAACAGTCGACATTAAGAAATACAACCATCTTGAAAATATAACACCTAAATAAAAAACAATGTTTTAAATAATGATTCAATGAGAAACCCTATTTTATATTAACATGGAGGCGAATAATTCTTATTAATATTGAAACAAGCGTTATTATGCTTATAATAGTCTTAAAACGCTCTCGGTCAATATCATTTTTAAATATGGCGAATATTAGATAAATTAGCTTGTTATAAATTTATTAAAACAATTGTGTAACGTTCAATTTTTGGAGGCGCTTTAAAAAAATGATATAAATATAGTATATTTTAACATTGAATATTACTTCCCAATGGTTTCACACCCTATATTAACATACTTTGCTACCATACCAAATAGTAATACCTAACACTTTTAATAAATTAATCCTGTATTTAAGTTTTTAATTTAAATGATTACTCAGGGAGCAAACACTAAACAAAATACATAAAACAAGTATTGGAAAATACACTTATAATCAACAACGAAGTACTTTACTAGCACATTATAAACAAGATTTGTTTGGTAAGGATCTTGTATCAGACGCTTATAAAAGTTATCATACTTATAAAGGTTGTATGTCTATCATTGTAGGACTCATTATACTTCTCAAATGCTATTACAAGTACATCATAGGAGTTAATAACATTGTGTAAGTTGATTATACGATTGTTATAAAAATAAAATGCTCCTATAAGTGTGCCCAAATCCAGGGTTGTAGCAAGCTATAAGTATTTTATAAGCGTTAAAAAAATAGTCTTGTAGATAGTTATAAGCACATATTTTGCTAGTTGGGTAGGAACCGTAATTTATATTGATTATTTATGTCTTTTCTGACAACCTCCTGAATTTTGACGAGGATGCAAAGCAACACCTTGTATACGTGTAACGGACACCGACGCGATTCTGATCTGAACCCCCATGGAATGTATTTTTGTGTTCAGAATGATGCACTGTGAATGGGGTTAGCGTTTTTGAATCGCAAAAAAAACATCTGTCACTTTGTTGGTGCAAGCTAATCTCCGAAACCATCCAACCGATTTCAATGATAAATGTGTATGATTGGTTCCCGCTTGCAAGAAAGGATAGTTTTGGAGCGGATAGTGCCGTGCGAGGCAGGCGCGGGTCGCTAGTATTTTATATTATTTAAACAAAATCTAAAGCAATATTTTTTTTATTTCAGATGGATTTGCTCTTGACTCAAGTCCAGGTTAGAGATGATATTTTAAATAAATTATTAACAGCCACTTTTGAATTGTCAAGGAGTCGGTCAGTTACTAAGAAAAACATTATTGATATCTACTCGTATATGGAGAAAAGCGAATAAGAAAATCCTACTCTCTTTTATATCATCTTATTTAATGTACAAAATCATGGAAATATTTTATTAAAATAATGTTTCCGGACATTTTCAATTAAATGTTTTCATTACTTTTTATTTGAATTTGTTAAAAAAAATGATGTTTATTTTAAAATTTGGCTGGTTATTGAAAATTACCCTATAGACGTATAGTAAAAAATATTCGCTCTAGTTTATTCAAAGATGGGGGGATTTTCATACGTTTAAATGATGGGCGAAGCGCCGCTAGCCTATTTTTTTTTTTGTGTAACTTGAATTTGCCGTCCATGCCACGGACCCCAAAGGTCAATTCAATTCAAGTTAAATGATTAAATATTTATGTAGGTAACATAAATTGAATTATAATCTAGTAGCGACTCCCATGTGGACACAGCCATCGGACAAACATTCTTGCATTTTATTGCCCTTGACACTACATTTGAACAATTACTTGAGGACTCCTCAGAACGTTTGAAATGATGATATATGTGATGTTTGTGATCAGTGTGGTGTGATAGTATATGGAACAATCTTCAAGATAAGCAGCGCTTTCCTAGGCTGGTCTGTAGACAAGGACCACGCATTACATACCGAGTTTCCTCCGTACCTCGGAAAGCACGTTAACCCGTTGTTGTAAATCTTTAACGGTCGTTACAGGTCAGTGGCCCGAAAGTCTGACAACCAGTCTTACCAAGGGGTTTCGTATTACCCAGTAAAAACTGGGTGGTGTAGGTCAGATAGGCAGTCGCTCCTTGTAAAATACAGGTATTCAACTATTGAGAAAAGGTTAGGCAGAATATGATGATGTATGGTGTGGGGTGTGATAGTTAATAAAACAGTTCTCCTGACCGTCTTCCACGCGTCAAACAACTGTCATACACGTATCAAAACTCGAATACGCTCTAAACACAATTTAATTAATGACGTGGCTCAAGAAATCACTAAAGCTGAAGTGGGACTGGGACGGCCATTTTTAGGGTTCCGTAGCCGAATGGCAAAAAACGGAACCCTTATAGATTCGTCATGTCTGTCTGTCTGTCTGTCCGTCCGTATCACAGCCACTTTATTCCGAAACTATTAGGACTACACAGCTGAAACTTGGTAGGTAGATGTATTCTGTGAACCGCATTATGATTTTTGTACAAAATTTAAAAAAAAATATAGATAATTATATCCCCTATACATGAAATTGAAACTAAAAAAAAAAAACTATCAAACCTATACTTGTGGGGTGTCTATAGATAGGTCTTTAAAAATGACATTGAGGTTCCTGAAACCATTTTTTTTCAAAGTCAATTGTTTGAAAGATAGACACTTCCAAAGTGGTAAAACGAGTGTCCCCCCCCTCTAATTTCTAAAGTAACAGGAGAAAAATCTGAAAAAAATATGGGGATGTAGGGTTGAATAAGATTTGATATGTAGTTTTTGAGATATGGGACTTTTTCACCAAACTGCAGCAGTAACTTTGTTTTTCATTAACTTACTATGAAAAACAAATTTAGTACTGTAGCTTCGCGTTTTATTTTGTTTTGTTGACTTTCAAAAGTGCCTGTAATGGTCTAATTGAAATAAATGCTTTGACTTTGACTTTGACTTTAGTTTTGCGGTTGAGTGAAGGTTTACTAATGAATGACCGTTCAAAACATTGTCATTATATTGTTTGGGGCTATGGAACCCTGTGTGCGAGTAAGACTCGCACTTGGCCCGTTTTTTAAAATATGTCGTCACAGCCAGAACGTATCGTGGCAGACCGCGTGGAAGAAGGCGGGACACCCAGGACAAATACTCCACAGAAAAACCCAATAGGTAATGCTTTCCCCTACTTGGAACTCAAGCCCAAGACCCCAACCTATGTAGCCATGCACCAACGAGGCAGTAGGTAATAGTAACTCAGTGTGGACACACTATCTTCTAAGCGATATCAGAACAATTATAAGTTTTATCTAAATTATAATACCACCAAGGTCGACGTTGAGTGTTAATTTACGTTTGATTATGATAAATTATTATTAGCTCTAAATAAGTCGTGTGGGAATTACCGACATTCTAATCATCAGTTTTTGCTTTACTTTAAATCCCACGGGATTATAAGAACACGTAGACTCTACCTACTGTCAGTTCTTGCACCCGTCTCCTACAGAGCTGTACCAAATATTTTGTAGGTAAATCTTTTAAACCGTACCTATAATTCACAAGTTTGTGTATAAATAATGTAAATAAGTAAAGGGGTGGGGACCATTTGTCTTTTTCGGCATTTTTGTTAGATTTATGATTACTTACATTTAGTAAGTTACGGAACCCATCGTGTCCAAATCCGGCTCACACTTGAAAGGCTAGATTTTGCCGCATTGGTGGTTACACGGACAGTGCGGCGGCGGCGCAGTGTTGCTACGGCGGCGTCGGCGTCGGTCGCAGCGATTGGGGTTCGGAATACGTTGCTCCTATTACTACGCCATCCCCGAAATCGACGTAGAAGCACACGACTTGGATTAGTCTCTTTATAGCATTGAGAAACAGTGATGGATATATGTATCTAGTTCTTTCACCAAGAATATTAACTCATATGTTGATAACACACATTTATACAGACAACACACCAAGGATAATAAAACCAAAAATATGACTAAAAATAAAAAGACTTGACAACTAACCGGCCCTGCTGACGGCAACATGCCTATTAAAACATTGCTGTATGCATGGGCAGTCCATCCGATCCGCTATCATCGCCAGGACAGCATTGGTGCTGCACCACACCGTACGCACCAGCGGCGACGCGCCCAGTCTGCGCATGGTCGCGTAAAAGCAGCCTGAGGCGCTGCAGTAGCGAGGCAATACAGCCCTGAGCGCGTTACTGAACTGGACGCGAAAGGCCCAGTATGATTTATTTATTTGAAAAGACATGTACAATATAACAGAAAATCTAAGTAATTGTACAGTGAAAAGAAACATATTTACAATAAAGTATGATAAAACATTTAAAATAAAGTACATAATTAACATTACAACAAAAAAAAAAAGTCATGATGTACGCATGTACCTCGTCCACAGGCTGCACGTGTAGAGGGACGCGTTATCTTCACCTCCCTCGATCAGCTCGCAAACCTACATGCGAGCCTGTGCGCCCGCACCGATTAGGCCGTTCGTTCCAGCTTCATGTCAGCACCATAAAGAACTGAGCGGTGCCGCTCCGGGGTCGCAACGCTCCATAACACCCTCGCCTGCAGATCGGGTGTGAATCCTGCCTCGGTTTCAATAACATTTTTTTTTCCACTTGTATTAAAATGTTCTGCATTAGATATAATCCAATCAAGGTGACTCATTAGGATAAGATTATTGCACAATAATCTTAACATAATATCGTTTTGCAGTACACCACTCAAACACGACGGCGCGTCGGTCGGAAGTGTTATCTATCACTTTTTATCAATAAAAAATACCACCAATACATTATTAAAAGTACTTGATAATTGATTCAATAAACATTTCGGTCATCAAAATGTAACACAATTAACTGTTTTGGAATATGTAAACTCTTAGTAGGTTCCTACATGGATTAAAGGTAAGTCTCAGTTTAAATTAATACGTTTTCGTTCTTTACGGGATTTGGGCAGGCAGAAGAGATGAGAACTTCGCAGTAAAAACTGTGTGACAGAAAGGAGGTGTGGTCATATTTAAGGGTGTGCTGCAGCGCCTCAAGGAGATGTCAGCAAACCAGAAGGGGTCCGAAAGGGCCGATGCCTGCCAGGGCTGCGGGTTGTTCGAAAGAGATACCGCGGCCCTGGAACATAAAGGGCGAAGAAGGAACATGGGTGGGTTTTAGTCAGTACAAGTCTGACACTCCCTCCCGCTCCGCCCAGAGCGGGAGAAGTCATTTGATGATTTCCCATCCGCAAAAAAAAAAAAAAAGGGTGTGGTAGCACACCATCAAACTTGAAACACTTTCTACATGCTATCATCGTAACCACCGAAAACATTAAATTTCTAAAGATATTATTATGACATCATCCGCCTGGTCTTTTCTTAACTTTATTGGGGTCGGCTTCCAGTCTTACCGGATGCAGCTGGATACCAGTATTTTATTTGAAGCGACTACCTATCTGACCTCCACAACCTAGTTAGTACTGGGTACTACTCGTATGTACGGTACCCCTTTGGTAAGACTGGTTGTCAGACTTTTAAGCCACTGACGACATGTAACGACTGCGTGCTTTCTGATTCACGGAGGAAACTCGGTATGTAATGATGATTACCCATCTACGTACCGACCTTGACAAGTGCGGGTTACTCGACCAAAATGTATGGGACTGCTGATTAGGTATTTTTTCGCGATACAATGTTCGTCACGTCACATAGTCTGTACCGTACCACACCCTTCAAATTACCACACCTTTCTGTCACACGCTGTTAACTGCCATTTTCTCAATCTCTTCTGCTTGCCTACTGATGCTGAAAATACTACCTTATTATTTACTAGCCACTACTAGGTCTAGACAGTTCCATGGTGGAACATTCTAGACTCGGACGTAATCTAGAATATTCTCGTCGTAATAATACTAAGTCATTCAAGATTATCAATGTCGTTTGGTAATATTTCAGCTTTTAAACGTCTATTACTAGAAGCTGTGTGAGGCGTGTCTTCTCAAGTGGCGAGCACATCAAGTTCACTCAATGAAGTTGCTGCGGCGAATTATCCACCATCTTCGTCTGCGGGGGAGATGAATCAAGTAAGTATTATAAAATAATGACCAAGTTTTTCATCACTTCCCCCTCATTTCCTATTTATTAAGGGTAACCCCCCTCCCTAGCCGAATTCTTGGCAACGGCCCTGCCTCTATGAGTAAAGGTCTTTGTATCTGTACACGGACCTACGTATCGTTGGTACTCGAATGTGTTACATGGCATAACCCACAGAAAATGGAAAGCACTCAATTGATTGCGCACCCAAGTAGGTAGGACCCTTTGAATACCATTTCGCAAAATAGTTGGTTATAGAGCCTAGCAACCCTCTGTAAATACTTCACTCGTCGCTGACAATGCGTCGCTACTTATCGGACCGTGCTGCACAGAGTTAAAAGTACCTACACTTTAGCTATTGGAATTTGGACCAAAGTTTCCTAGTAGGTGAAAACACCTAAGTTAAATGTAAGCTTGATACTTCCTATGCCTACCTGAATATAAACCTCAGGATACAGTTATGAAATTTTTACTTTATTTGCAGAAACAATTTGAAAAAATATTTGATAAGATAAATGATGCCATAGGAAAACGAGACAACGACAAAATCAAGGAATTAATTGATTCGTTTGACCCACACGACGGAAGCTATGACGACACAAAGGTGAAAGAGCAGAGAACGGAAGTGTTAAAATATGCGCTGAAGTTTAACGCTTATCCTATGGTCGAAATGTTGTACGACTACTGGAGCGGCAACTTGCACTGGATCGGACATGACATCGAAAAACTAAAAACGATAGGCCAGTTGCTTGAAGACGCTCGTGTCGTATGCGAGGACCAAAATCCACAGCTGCCCCAATCACTTATCAAATTCAACGCTTTTCAACAAACACTATATTCCAAAATTTCCAAGCTACCTAACACCACACCGCAAGAATCGGCCTCCATGCTAGTAGAAGTGTCGCGTCTTTATGACACATATTCAGATTACGAAAAGGTTAGAATACCAAAAAAGTGTGAGCAAGAAGAGCAGAAGTTAAAAGCCGACTTGACAGACAAGAGCAGTGAGTATCAGGAAGGGCTAATTTACATGGACTACGAAGTTTATTTTCGTAAGTTAGATTTTAATGTTGCTTTGCTAATATTGGAGAATTGGTTTGTTATTAGACAAGATTTTAAAAAAATGTTTAGTATACCACAAGACACACCACAAGAAAAAAAAAGATCAAAAGATGAAGCAGATAGGTACAAAAAAATTGAATGTGAACTCTATCATTTCATATATCGCACTGCTGAAGATTGGAGGTTGTACTTACCTCCAGATAGACAACTAAAAGAAACGTCTCACGAGGGTATTTCTATAGATAAAATTATTGATTTAAAAATATCATATGACGAGGAGAAATTGTTTTATGCTCCAGTATTATTTTTAGAGAGAAAGTATTTCACTAAAAGTTTGACAGAATTGAAAATTATGTTAGAAAAATATATTACTATCAGTGTACCGGGTGAGGTTTCCAAAGCAGGACACAAATTATTAGATGTCCAGTACCTAACACCGACCTACATGAGTGACTATTATTCACTCAGTAAAGTAGTCTATTACATAGGGGCCTTAAAAGACACAAAACACGATGATGATGTTTTAATGATTGAAAGAGTCCTACAAGTTACTGGAGAAATGATTAAAAGTTCTGGAAAAAGTAATCATCTATTGGAATCTACAAAATCATTTCTGCAGATAGGAATATCTGTGGAGACAGTAAGATATTTCAATACATAAGGAATAATTTGTCACACGTAGACGAAGGGCAGTTAAGCACAAGAATTGATATCGGGAAAGATCAGGCCAAAATATTTGATGATATCAAGCAAGACTTGAAAGATATTATGGAAGTTATTAATGGGGTTCGTGATATTTACAAGCTTATTCTTGATAAATCGTTGCTTGAAAAGGGCATATGTTTATTAAAAGAACGAATTAATGATTTGCCCGATGAAGCATTACGACATCGTGATTTCATTGATCAAAATTATAAAAAACTTGAGGATGAAAAGGATATAAGCTTTAATTTCTTTTTACAAGAAATAAGAGCATATACTGGTTTAACATCTCAACTTATTAAAGAAATTATTCGTCTTTTCGAAATTAAAGATGATATAATAACAAAAATAAATAAAGTTGAATCAACTATTAATAAAAAGGTTCTTAGTATATTACCCACGTATATTCAAAAATTCATTTCCTCCCGCCAAATTTGGTGCAGGACCCACAACCGTGTCCGGTGAGGACCTGTGTCAGGCGGAAGTTGGGACGCCGTGGCGCCTCTCCAGCCACTCCTGAAAGAGGGGACTTATCGCCCCTATTGTGGCGTGCCGTGCACGGGGTTGCAATAGTCGCCCCGGAGAACAAGTGACCGCTAGGTCACGTGTCCTGATCGAAAATTCGTAAGACGGATTGTAATAGTTCGTGTTACATTTTTAATGTAATATAAATTGTCATATTTGTGTACGATAGCGCAATAAATGAATATTGTATTTTACCACATAAATGATAGTACTTTTATAGGTACCTACTGATAATTAAAGCAATTCGTGCAAAATGATTCCCTAACCATTCCAAAATATCAGAAATGCACAACGTTAATATTCAAGTATTCACTTCTGCCGGCAGTCCCGGAGTGCAACCTGTTTTTTTAAGGGTATTACCTTGCTCAATGACCTTTATGATTTGACCTCTGTACTAGTATTTGTTACTTTTGCGCCCTCTACAGACAAACGAACATACTAAAATAAAACGGACTGAAGATTAGGCAAGAACACAGAGTTGTGAACGTTTTTGCCTATTTTATTCGCTCTTATATGAATCTCGAATCTATAATAAATTATTTTATAGTAAACAATTGTATTTTGCCTGCTGACCTACCTTTCATTCTACTACATGATACATTCTGAAGGTCTGATGATGACCAGGTACTGCTTGTCGGTTCTCAGTAACGGTTATAGTTAGGACTACCTAGCTTTCAACATTTATCTAATTGAGTACGGGTGCTACTACATGATACATTCTGAAGGTCTAATGATGACCAGGAAAGTGCTTATCGGTTCTCAGTAACGGTAATAGTTAGAACTACCTAGCTTTCAACCTTTATGTAACAGAGCACGGGTTAGCACCCGTGCTCTGTTGCGTTTTTGCCTATTTTATTCGCTCGTAGATGAGTCTCGAATCTATAATAAATTATTTTATAGTAAACAATTGTATTTTGCCTGCTGACCTAGCTTTCATTCTACTACATGATACATTTTGAAGGTCTGATGATGACAACTTTTGTATTTAATTTCGAAAAATTTACGCGCGTACAGCCCACCCATCGCAAGAGTCATCGAGACACTACATATTACTATACTCTTTGCACTAATGTATCGCGTCCCGGTCCCGTCGTTGCGCCACAGGCCTTTGCGGGGGTGCTCCAGCGGGGTACTGGTGAATTGTGAAATACGTAATTACCTATTTTTTGGTACTCAATTGATGCCAAACTATTAAGCCGTTACATAGAACATTTACAATTTAGGTTCAAGAAGGACCTATTTACTACAACTTTTTTCCTAAAATTTGGGAATGTTTATTAAAATTTTAAACAAGAAGATGCATTTGTGATGGGGTCATCATCATAAGTATACCATATATTTTCCCGCCCAAAAGGATTCATCTACAAACTTCTTTGAACATACGGTGTTTTTGGGATTTGAGCAATGTAATCCCCTTATGGCGGGGGTTTTTTCAAAGACTAACAAGATATAGATTCACAATTAACAATTCATATCACCTATATCTTGGCCCCTTTGCCTTGGTCTCGATCTCGTAAGCATTTTTCTTTCTACCACCAGCTACGTGTGAATTTACGTTGGCTAAAGATCAAATAAAATTCTCTTCCCTGCCGTCCCGGCCTTAAGTTTAGAGGCAGCATGTAATCGTTCGGCATGTTTCTCTCAGTTCAACATCTAAAGATTACGTTTTTATGTGACTTACTATTAGAGCACGGGATGGCCGTGCCAATCCCTACTCTATGGGCATATAAGTTACTGTAGTTTATAAATAAAAACAAGCAAATACAAATTTAACATTTTTATTAAATAATATTCTCACATTAATATTAAACGCTCACGTTGTTAAAAAGCTTCCACACTGTTTGTTCCATAAGTTACTCTCACAACACACTGAACTTAGTATCTACAAACCACACAGTCTGCATATAAAAATCGACTAAAATAAATAGGCCTGGCTGACTAAATTGTCAATGGAAAAGAAGTGGTATTTTTTTTTATGAACAGTGGTATGATTTTGTAATGTTTATAGTTTCCAGGCCTATTTTTAGTTTAGTCTCCGCGGTCGTTTTCTTAGCACTCCGCGAGTCCTTGATGTACTCGGTGTACTCTAAGAACTACTACTCAACACTGAAATTAATCGTCTCCAGCTGATCTCTTTGCCTTCCTCAGGCGAGGCGACTGTTTGGGCGTCTTTGGAGATTTTTCTGTAAAAAAAAACGTATTGATTAGTATTAAAAAATAATTAAAGTGTGTTTACTAAAGAACTTAAATACTATCTGGAATAAGTACAAACAAAATGTAAATAAAAAAAACCGTTAAAATATGAATTTTATCTCAAACACGTGTAGTTCCGTATTACTTTAATTAATACGAACTAGTAAATCAAAGGGAAAAAACTTCAGAGCGAGATAGCTTTCGAGAGTGGAGTGTGTCCATGTCTAGCATTTGCTAGTGCCAGTTAAAGAATTAAAACTATATTGAAATCGGAAATCACGTTAATAGCTAAACTAGCACATAAATCGTAACGGGAATGATTTAATATTCATATTTTAAATATGAAAATATTATTTTTTTGAGAAATAGTATTAAATTCAATTATTTGTGAAATATTTATGAAAAATAAATAAAGATTTAACCCTCTCAAGTTCATTTAATCCCATTGAATGACTTTTTCATGACATAGTCATTCAATCTGAATCATATTTTGTTCAACATACAGCTTGACATTGACTGGCAAATAGCAAGAAAAAACGTCTGAATTGAATTTCGCGGTCTACCCCGTCGCTTCTACCTTAATTAAAAGAAATATAAAAAAATACATACTGAGTTGATTGACGACTTCCTTAGGCAGCCAATCGTAATCCACGTCGTTGGCGGTGCCGGTCTCCAAGGGTCTGGGCGCGGCGCGCGGGGAGCGGCGTCTGGCCAGCTGCGACAGCGCCTGCTGGCCGAGCACCAGCGCCAGCACCACGCCGGCGCCCAGGAACACGTACAGGAAGAACGTCTCGCCGTCCAGACCTTCAGACACCTCCACGATGTTCAGCGTTTGGTTGTATACGGCCTCCTGTTATCATTATCATAGAATTAATTCATCATCTGCCAAGCCATTTTCTCAAACTTTGTTGGGGTCGGCTTCCAGTCTAACTGGGTGCAGCTGACTATTAGTATTTTACACAATCAGTAACTAGGTAATATGTTTGTAAGACTGGATGTTAGATTTTCGGTTTCTGCCTACTCGTAACAACTGTCAAAGATCTACAAATGACAGCCGGGACCAAAGGGTTGACGTGCTTTCCGAGGCACGGAGGAAAATTGGTATTTAATGATGGTCACCCATCCACGGACAGCAAGCACGGCTTAACCTTGAAGATCGACCCGTGCTGCTGTTATTATTTAGCCACGAGCTCCTCAATCATAGAATTTAATTATAGCTTAAAATCAAAATATTTTTATTTCACATAGGCCTACATGGACACGTAAAACGTCGCCAAAAAGGTGCTCGGTTTGGGTTGGTCGTTTCCTATGGAGAAGAACCGGCAAGAAACTCCATCGTTACTCTTTTAAAATCATTTGGATTTACTATTTTTCTATGTTACAGCGTTGGTACTTAAGTATGAGAGGACATCGTAGAAATCGTTCCTTTAAATATTTCAATAGAAGCAAGTCTTTTGGAAAAGTTCTAAAATATAAAGTATTACACGCACTGGTCAATGTAAGTACTATTTTGAATCGAGAAAGGTCATACAAAGTTAAGTTTTAAATTATCGACTATGACCGAATATCGAAAATTTTGAACAACTAAATCATGCATTCGTGAAATTGTCTTTGGAAATTTTATTGAAAAAACACGCGCCTAAATATCCATAAACTGTAACTGTTTTTTTTTCTGCAACCAGTTTGGTGATCTGAACTGGTATGGTTTAGAGTTCTAAGCATTTTAAAAGGCAAATTTATTTTCAAAATTTAATTTCGGCTGCCACTTGACTGAAGCTCATTGCTATCTCACTGACCTGGTAAGAGTTTCCACTGGCATCCCTGTAGTTGAGCTGGATGTTCAAGCCGAACGGCCTGCCAGCGAAGGCCTCGTTGGGAATGAAGGAGTACGCGAAAGTGGCTTCTTGCTTGGGCTTCACCTCTCTGTTGTAGGGCAGAGCCGTGAAGTTCTGGATATAGTAAGTGTAGTCCATGGGGTATCTGAAGGAGGCTTCCATGGAATCCACCACGTAGTCCTCGGCACCCTTGTTGATGAATCCTACCAGGAATTCGACTGGGTAGCCCGCTTGAATGTCTGGTGGCAGAATTAATTACAATTATTGAAATGAAAACTTTCCCGTTGAGCGAATTTTGCTAGAGGAGAAATCTTTGGGTTCGCGTCACCGATGACCTCGACATGTTCGTGACGTATTTCACCAGACTAGCGACGCGTAGTATAGTGCCATCCTGATATTTTGTATTGAGTTTATGCAGCATATCATGTTTGATTAATTAATAAACTGAATAAAAAATATATAATTATTGCTTGGAGTGCCAATAGATGTGAAATCCAGACTAATAATTTCAATTTACTAATTATAAAATTAAAATAATTCAGACTATAATTGATTAAAAATGCAAAAAAGAACACAGTAATTCCATTGTTTTGGGTTTTCACTTATGTCGGCAGACTGAACTTATGACTGCCATGTTTTTTTATTTATTTGTTGATGGACCCTGAGATTCTGGGGACCAAAAAAGGCGGAGTTAGATCGAGGAGCTATTTTCAGTCATTCTTAATGAAAATAATTTGATTCTTATTTCTCCATACTATGCAAGCGCACCCATATGTTTTTCTTTTTTGCTCCAGGGTGGAAAATCGTCATGGATGTCCTCCGCCCTGGGGCTAGCGGAGGGGTCTGTCAGACTCTAACTGACTAAAAGTACCCCAGTCTTCCCTTCCCACACTTTCACCGGGGATCATGGGAACTAGTTAGTGCGCCTTCGCGCTTCTGCGCATGATCCCCAATGCAAGTACACCCAAGGTTAACCCCAGGTTGGTGAATGACTATTGCAGGCATTAGAAACAAAAACCTTGGACTTGTGGATTAGGTGTGAAAAAAAATAAGAACTATAGAATGACTATGGCCTTATTTTATTATAAGCTATTAATTGGTGGCTAAAGTAATTTTCTTGGACTATTGCCAGGGTCAGATCACTCAGATCTGCTAGGGAGCGTTCAACTATTACGTTACGTTTCTTTTACCCTTCAGAACGGTCGCGGAGTATTTTTTTTTTTCAGGCAAATAAAAAAATAAAAAAAAACTGAGAATTTCAAATTACGTACGGAAAAACGTTACAAGGGAGGAAGGGGGTGTCAAGGCGCCACTGACGCGCGCCTTGCACGCACTAAATGACACTGCTGACAGGATCGATTTATTTTCCTGCTTTCTAAATAAATTCACAAAAACAATATTGTCTGTGTTATGTTATTTAAGTATTTCCAGTTTAAATAAGGACCACGCAAACGCATTATTAATTTTAGAAGTGTTTGCGATAAATAAAAAAATCTCATAATAGAAGATGTGTAATAGATTTTATGTCATCTTTTACTCTAGCTAGATTTCTTTCATCATCATCATCATTTCAGCCGAAAGACGTCCACTGCTGGACATAGGCCTCCCCTAAGTGACGCCACATTGACCGGTCCCGTGCGCCTCGCATCCAGCGGATCCCCGCAACCCTCACCAGGTCATCGGTCCACCTAGTGGGAGGCCTTCCAACGCTTCGTCTTCCGGTTCGCGGTCGCGGTCGATTTTAGTTTTTTTTTAGATTTTTATATTTCTTTATTGTTGAATTAACAAAAATAACATAGTTGAAAATGGTGATTCAGAGGATATATAAAGAGAATTTGATATCTAAACATAATATGTTTTCAGTGCAAAATTATTGAAAAGTAAAAGTGGCACTAGAAAACTAATAGATTTGTCTTCTAATGATATCCATTAGGTACAATGAGTAACTAGTATTGAGTACCCATCAGTTAAAGATATTTAACTATTCGGCTATTAGAAGTTATTTATTTAAAGTACATTATGCAAAAAGTTTTTAATATTATTCCTGGAAAAATTATCATGTTTTATATTTCTTTTTTTTCATCTGAGCTGACATCCCATGGGCCATCAAGATAGCAAAGAGATTTCATTACAATCAATGTTGCAATGCTGAAAAATAATTTCAAATCCTTACCAAACACAGCATCTCCTAAGCTCGTAATAGGTTTTGTGAACAGGATGGTGGTATCAACGTCTTGCGAGGACTTAACAATGGAGTCATCATCGTCTCCCAGTGTGTCATCTCCGACAACCTGATTATCCTCACCCTCAATGTCCACTACATCATCAAGCTCGTCTTCCTCGGCTCTCGCCAGGATTGTGTTGCCTGTAACATGATGATTTGAAAAAAAAATCAGTCTGGTGTTGTCTGCAGCATTTCTTTTTTTGTGATTACGATATTGGTTCTATGGAGAAAGTTGTTAAGTTTAATGGTCTACCTACACGACTACACCACATATGATACAATACTTAATATGGCCACATCTATAGTCCTTTTGCTATAGGATGGTGCGGGGGAAATTAGATTAAATGTACCTTTTCAATCTTGAATTGTACCCTGATTTACAATCAGTACTAAATATTTTTGATGCACCCTGAATACCATAGTTGTAAAATACGGAATCAGCAATATCTATAGTAAATTTATTGAAAAGGAATCTAATATTGCCCGCACTATCCTACATCGAAGGACTATACCTGATACATGTTGTATTACATTGCACTGCAGTTGGTGTGCCAGTCATGCAGTCACGAGTAGAATGGCATGAAAGAAGAATCAATGTTTTTTTTTCCTTAAATACTACCTACTTTACCTACTACTTTTGAATAATTTTACCAATGCCATTGAAATAGTGTATAAAATCACTGAAAATGAGGGCAAGTTAAAAGGTGATGTTTAATATTGACCCTTACACAGATTTATTAAGGTTCAAATCCAATAAAAGAAATTCAGGAATGGTCTTGGTTTGCAAATGTGGTAATTAAAGTAACGAGTTATTTATGTACTTAACACATTGAATGACACATACAAACATATGGTACTTGAATAAGTGCTATTCGGCTTCGTTGAGGCTCTATTTAAACTCTTTATATTTTTAAATGACCTCAAACTTCTCTTTAATACATAAGATCAAGAGTTTCATTTACCATAAACGGATTTTCTTCACAAACAATGAGATTTCAGGGAAACTTTAAGTGACCTTTCAATTCATTATTAGAAGGGACTGAATTGTTATGAAAGAAGAATATTACATGACCACTTTCTAAATCTTCAGCAGTTCTTTACATAACACATTAAAATAGTGGCTTTAACCCATTATTGAGGTTGATTCTATAGTTTTATAATGAGGATATGATGAGGACCTGCTTTATGATGGCTCTGTTGAAACAGAGGTTACAAAGTAGTACTTCCAATAATTTAACAGTAAGTTCTATATTGTATTAGATACTATGTAAATAGTATTTGTAAACTTATAAAAAAGTTTTGTATGAATACTTTCTCTCAAAAAGTGTAACATATACGATGCCACGTACATATATCTACATTTATCATAGATTTCAACGTTTTTAAAGATAACTTACCGCTTTGGAAACACAAGAGGGCCGCAGGGAGAACCAGGAGCGTCAAATATATTAATTTCATTGTGATTTAATATGTAATTGATTACTTAAATGTGCTATAAACTGTGGCGACTACCAAACTAGATTGTAGGCCATTCACTTTTGTAACAAACAGTCCAACGGAGCAAGAAACTTGGGGCGAAATGCCAATTTTCTTTCCAACTCGATTGACGTGGAATCTTATGTCACTAGTGATGTGCCCTTTTTAAAACCGATCATCGAAAGAAACCGAACTGTGTATTTTAAATTGTGTCTATTTAAAATAATAATTTGAAAAAAAATATTACTTTACGGATGATTCATAAATTGATTATAATTTCAGAAAGTTAATTAAATTTATAACATTCTATATTTTATTATTCATATAATAACTACATAATCAATACGCCACCACATGCTTCCACGCCACATTTCCACTGATTTAAGTCGTTTTGCATATACTTATAAAAGGAATAATAACAATACAATAAAAGTGGCTTTCAATTTTAACATCACCATTCAGCATCTTGAATTCTTCATATAGTTCTATTTTGAAAAACGTAAATTAATTAATTTACGGTTTACGAAACGAACCTAGTTAGTTTCGTTTCGTCAGTACCAGCAACGAGAATGCCAACCGGGTTTGTCCATAATCGACTAACCAAACTATTACTAAATTCTCATAAGACCAACTAGTAGCATCACTCAAGCTGTCAAATTCTTTTCCACACACGCCATTCCAGGTGCACGTGTATTATTCACGAATAGCTCGATATTTAAGCTAAAATGGACAAGCCAAATGTTCTCGCTCGTGTCGTCAAGGTCTTGGGCCGTACCGGCTCCCAGGGACAATGTACCCAGGTCAAAGTAGAGTTCATTGGAGAGACTAGCCGTCAGATCATCAGGAACGTGAAGGGACCCGTGCGTGATGGTGACATCCTGACCCTCCTCGAGTCTGAGCGTGAAGCCAGGAGACTGCGATAAGTGGTAAATATAATATTTATTTATCAAATACTTGTGGTGGAAACTAATTATCATGTACCCGGAACATAAAACAGTTTTGAAGGTTATGTTGCTAAATAACGGGGTTTCAAAAACTTTGCTCTTTAACCTGAAACTAGCCAAATAATGAAACCACTGATAGTCTGAGTCATCTAAGTGGTTCTCAAATTAATAATCCGCGTTTTTTTACTTGCTTTTTTTTACTATACTGCTAAGATTACTCGTTTGTCTTTGAATGAATATGAGTAAGTATAGCGTATTCACGGTTATTTTACCTCTGACAACAGCAATCTAACAGCAACCATGCCACATAGAATACCATATCCCTGTGATTTTGACAACCTTGACAGCAACCCAATGCAACAGGCATAATAGAGAAAATAACTGTACATACTGTACTTATGTTTATCTTGTTGATGCTCCTCCCAAAGCAAGTGAGTTACGAAATAGAGTACAATTGCCACCATCAAAGTACTTATACTGTTCAGCTCACACTTCCACAGTCCCTAAACCAATTTCTTTTTGTTCCAGGTCTTTGAACCAGTTCATTAGGTTAAGGCTCGCTATGTACCATCTATCCAACTTATTATGTTAACTTTAAGAAACCGTCAAAGATGAATATCTCATTGTACTCACACATAATAAACAACTTACTGGTGTAAACTGTGTTGTTTTCTTTTTCATCTTGTCCTTTTTCTGTTCTTTTTCATGTTTTTGGTTTATGTAAATTGCAGTTCAGTATAGCCACAGCAGGCCCGAAGGCTCCTAAGAAGCCGATTCCTGCCGGCTTCCCTTTGGGAACAAGGCACTATACGTAGTGTCTAGTGTCTACTGTAGTCAAATAGTAAATTATGTACACATCTGAGGTTATCACATCACAGTACAGACATATACATCATAGGATTGAAAACATTACATAAATGCCAGCATTTTTCATGTCAACAAAGAAAGCAACATGTGGCGCCAGTAAGCCGACGCTCGGGTGTCAGAATTCAGAACTAAATTCGTATGAACGCGGACACGTGACTTCGCAGCTATCAGCAGCGTTTTGTAAGGACTAGGTAAGCCGAAGATTTTCGAGTTACGACAGGGAACTTTCAATGTTTGTATGTATAGCAAGCTAAATTAGAACCACTTCCCGATGCCCGATTGAGCTGAAATTTAGCGCACACCTTTGGTTTTAAGAACAATACATTTTTATGACAGACATAACTTAATCCTGCAGCCAGGATCGTCTCCTCACGAGGGAACTCCTCAACGTTTAATAGCACAGACACGAAAATTTGTGTACAAGTTCATATTTGATGGATAAACATGAATTCTATCATGATCTCATCCTGCAGCCAGGATTGTCTTCTCACGAGGGAACTCCTCAACGGTAAATAGCACGGACACGAAAATTTGTATGCACGTTCATATTTGATGGATAAACACGAATTCTATCATGATCTCATCCTGCAGCCAGGATCGTCTTCTCACGAAGGAACTCCTCAACGTTTAATAGCACAGACACGAAACTTTGCATACGAGTTCATATTTGATAGATAAACACAAATTCTATCATGATCTTATCCTCCAGCCAGGATCGTCTTCTCACGAGGGAACTCCTCAACGTTTAATAGGACAGACACGAAACTTTGCATACGAGTTCATATTTGATGGATGATCATGTTTTGTATCATGAACTTATCCTGCAGCCAGGATCGTCTTTGCACGAAGGAACTCCTCAACGTTTAATAGCACAGACACGAAACTTTGCATACGTGTTCATATTTGATGGATAATGACGATTTGTATCATGAATTCATCCTACCGCCAGGGTCCTCTTCTCATGAGGGAACTCCTCAACGGTTAATAGCATAGACATGAAACATTGTATTTATACGCGTTCACTTTTATGAATAAACATATTTTCTATAGTTCCTGTGCATTTAATCGTTACAATACATAAGTTATGAAAAAAAGATCAAGTTGGGTCCTTCGAAATTTTTTATGTATACTGATCATGGGTGACATTTTCGTGGTTTTCGGGGTCGCTGACAATCAAAATGAAATTTAAAAATGCGATGACGAATAAAAGGATTGTGTGGTTTTATGAAACCACGGTAAAAGTGACACTTTTCCACGACCGATCGTCACGCAACATGCAACACACAGACTAAAAAGTTTGAGACGATGTAATAAAAGTTTCACTTTAAAAACAAAATTAATGATCTAATTTTTTTCGTCGGCTTCCCCTTACAAAATTATAACCCTTCGCCACTGAGCCACAGCCTGTCTTTGCTCATTGCTAGGTAAAGGCCTCTTTTTGCCTGTGTTGTGCAAGCATCATCCAGGATATTTCTGTGATAGCAACAATGTCATCTGCCCATCTCACTGCCATACAACCAACATTTCTCTTTCCATCCTTACTTATTTCGGTCAGTGATCCACTAAGTGTGTGCTGCGGCCCACTAGTGTACAGTCAGCATCAAAAGTCGGTTAACACTTATAAATATTACACCAAGTTTTTTGCTGGTCAGTGTGATCTGATGTTGTATTGTTTTGCGAATTTGTGTAACCATTGATGAAAATATTGTTATGTACTTTACTCCAGTCTGTTAATATTCGTTCTAAAACCAAGACATCTTATAATTTTGGTTATGTAAAGCGACTTTTGCTGCTGACCGTACCATGGTCATTAGGTGGTGTTCCTCGGAAAAATAAGGTTATCACTTAAAAAAAAAGAAAGGTGGGATTGATTCCGGATTCCGATTTCCTAGATGTACCTTGAACACAGAAAGTTTGCAGAACACCAATTTTCATATTCCCACATGCTGATACCAACGTGACAGGATGTGGTAATATCTTAATTACCCTGGGATAGCAAAGTACGGTCCATTAAAACCATTTGGTAGGCCAGCTGCTTACACCTTTACATCTAGAGGTGACAGGGTTAGCTACACAGCTAGCATACATTCACTGTCTTAAAATTCTCACTAATTCATTTGTCACAAAAGAATCCTTCGGGTATGTGATGTATGTATGTAGCAGGTGGCGTTCTATAGTTTCTGTGTCCATGGGATAAAGGCGTGAGTTTATGCACATATATGCAAGAGTAAAGCCGTGGGTAAAGGGTAAGTAACGATAAGGTCTAAATATCTACTTAAGATTAAATGAGACAGGAGAAGATAGTCTTCACTCACCCCATAAAAGGCAGTATATCAATTTTAGCCACGATATTGACACCAGAATCAGTTTCACTTAGATTTTTAGGGTAGTTTCAACTACCCTAATCAGTTAACGTGACTCCCCCATGGAGTGTGTATGGCAATAGCAGCTCGCATATCAATAGTTGCAGTTGTAGCAGTTTGTATATCAATAGTTTGCCAACTCAATAGCTCTATTTATACATGTTTTGCGATTTCGGCGGTCCAGTCCTGGAATCTTATCGCTAGATGGCGCGCGTTCTTCCTGTCTGCTCTGACTTTCGGTATCTCTGATCACTCATGCAAAGCAATGGCGAAATAGATCGTAGTGTTAGCATGATGAAATGGCGGCAGGTCACGGGAAGTCGGGAACTATCTGCGACTCCCGCTCCCGCATTCCTCTTAAACTCAAGGGGAAGGTTTATAAAACAATGGTTAGACCTTCTGTCTTGTATGGATCAGAATGTTGGGCCACAAAAGGGATGAATAAAAGGCATTTGCATGTGGCTGAGATGAGAATGCTAAGGGGGATGTGTATGTGTTACGGGAATGGATAAAATAAGAAATGAGAACCTACATAAGAGGAATTCTGAAAGTGGCGCCGGTGATTGAAAAGTTGTGTCGGTTGTCGTGGTATGGTCATGTGATGCGGAGGAATGAGGAAATGTCGTAAGGAAAGTTTTGAGTATGAATGTGGATGGGTATAACAGTAGAGGAAGACCACAGTTTCGTCGCTTGCGCAGCACTGCGGTCAAGGCTGTATCCTTAGAGAATAGCACTGCAGAAACGATGGACGGACTCTGCGAAGGATGATATAGCAAAGAAGGATGTATAATATGTATCTGATGAGATGACAAGTAAGTACCTAATAGCGTAGTAGGTATGGAAGAAGACATGCCGCGTCGACCCCAAATAATTGAGAGTAAGAAAATAATGAATAGCTCAACTATTAATTTATTTCAAAGGTAATTAAAAATTGGTTTTCAAGCCTAAAATAAAGTGTGTTTTCATAGAAAATGTGTCTTGGAATTTTTTTGAAGGTTACTCCCTATCACAATGGTGGATTTTGTCACATATATATAAGTCAAAATTATTTTACTAATGGGAAGTCACATTTATCCCCGAATGTCGTAGGCTCTATGTACAGGACGTTCCCGTGGGATAATAACCGACCCTAACGTGAGCTGCGGGCAAAAGCTATTGTAACATCCGATTAGAAGGGGCGCTCTCTATTGAGAGCGCGTTTGGTGGCTCATCATTACACGACGTAAAAAGTACCAGCTGAGATCGTGCATTCGAACTCAGGCTGGGTGATTTGCTTAGAATAAATGATTTAAAAACCACTGTTTTTAGAAAGGCGAGGAAACGGGCATGTCCTAAAGCCTAAACTTCAAAAACGGAATGTCCACGAACATGTACTGAGCGCTTGTGGTAGATTACGGACCCGAGATACAGGCGCAGCCTAGTTTGGGTACCTCTTTTTTTTTTACTATATTTAAAATTAAATTAAAAATTTTAAAAACCCCCGACACAAATTACCTCTGAAAAGCCATAAATAAAATAATCCAAGCGTCTTAGCGTCGGGGGTCCTCTTTGTTTTGTGCTTGTACTAAGCGGTCTACTAAGAGGTCCCCCGTATTTCATGCTTTTTAAACCTATATTATTGTATCTTAGCCTTGACTATCCCGATCCTGGGCATAGGCCTCCCCCATTTCTTCAACTTTTCGCTAATTAACGAAAACAAGGAGTTATAAAATTTAAAAAAACCTGATCTTTTAGTGGGGGGGGGGAGCAGTTCCCCCCCCCCCGGCGATGCCCATGGTGACAAGTAACCAGATTTCAAATTTCGAATCGACCAGATCTGTGGAAGTTGTTTATTTCCCTTCAACTAGAAAAGAGGTGATGACATTTAAACGGCTGAGCAAATTTTCTTGAAACATAGCTAAGAACACTCTCGATTAAAATATCTTTCAAACGAAACAAATTTCATTAAAATCGGTTCATCCGTTTAGGAGCTACGATGCCACAGACAGACACACATACACAGATACACACGTCAAACTTATAACACCCCTCTTTTTTGGTCGGGGGTTAAAAATATAACTTGTCACGATTACTCATAGCGTTAAGTTAGATTAAGAAAATGTTTGTAACAATGGCTTAATTTTATTCTTATTCTTACGTAGAGTGGCAACGGCCATCAGATTTTGGAGTTGATAAATAGGTAGGTAGCTACTAAGTATCATTTCAAAACCTACTTATGCTTGTAGTTGCACCTACCTATAATTTAGCGGTGGCAGTAGGTAGGTGGGAGGTATTTATAATCGAAACAAACAAAACATTGATTTGATTATGGCTTTGGTCATTAAAAAGAAATTGGGTTAATTAGAGTGCGTGGCCATACAACTTAGTTGTAACGAAACCTCGCCTCCGCAATGCGAATCTTCCGGAATCTCGCGTCTATCTGAGAATACTAGCATAGACAACCTTGTAGCCAGGATTATCCATCAGCAACTTGCTCTAAAATACAGCCTTGTGGAATAAGAAGTGCCGTACCTACTATAGATATGTGCCCGACCCAGTTCTCGAAAATGGCAATATCAAATTATACTGGGATCCAATCCATCCTCACTGACAGGACTATTTTTTAACCCCCGACCAAAAAAGAGGGGTGTTATAAGTTTGACGTGTGTATCTGTGTCTGTCTGTGGCATCGTAGCTCCTAAACGAATAAACCCATTTGATCAAATAAGTTTCGTTTGAAAGGTGTTTTAATCGAGAGTGTTCTTAGATATGTTTCAAAAAAATCTGCTCAGCCGTTTGATGGTCATCACCTCTTTTCTAGTTGAAGGTGTTAATATAACTCAATGCAACACCTTTTTAGGTTGGCAATACTTGCCCTTATAATTTAAGAAGTAACTGTCATGGCGATTTTAGTACTGCGTTGTGTTTGTTGATTTGCATAATATAAAACTGCTATTGAACAAAAGCTCGTGTTTATTTATAAATCCAATAGGTTATGGGCCCAGGCACATAATTCTGCATGGTTTTAAATAAACTGAGTTCGAAGAAACGCCCGGTCGAAACGGCAATTCGGCATTCGTGTGACCACGTGGTGCAAGAAAAAATTTGCCGGCCGGCGGCGGGAAGAAAAACACTTGATAAGTGGATACTACTTACAAGGACGGGACCAGCAGGAAGGAAATAGAACAACATGGAAGAAAACAAAGTACCAGTTTCTCATATACGACTTGAAGGAGCATCCAATTGGAATGTATGGAAATTCCAGTCCATAATTCTGTTGCGGAGTCAAGACCTACTAGATGTGGTTCAAGGGACGAAGGTGAAGCCGGAGGTGGCGATAGACAGGGAAAAATGGGAAAAACTGGACGCAAAAGCTCAAACATGGCTGGTGACAAGAATGTCAGAAACCGTGATGACACACATTTTGACCTGTACTACATCTGCAGAAATGTGGAAGAAACTTGCTAGCGTTTACGAGCAAAAATCAGAAACTAACATACATATCATCCAGCAACGTTTCTTCCAATTTAAGTATGTGGAGGAGACAGATATGTCCACATTTTTATCTAAAATCGAAGAATTAAACAACCAGTTAAAGCAGATGGGAGAACAAATCTCGGAAAAATTAATTATAACTAAAGTGCTGATGTCACTTCCAGAGAGGTACAAACATTTTGTGTCTGCGTGGGAATCGGCACCGGACAACAAACAAACATATGATAACCTCGTAGCAAGATTACTAATTGAAGAGGAACGATTAAAAGATAAAGAAGAAGTGTCTCAGCAATCATCAGCGTTCGTTGTAAAGAAGATAGAAAAGAAGAACGTAAAATGTTATAAGTGTAATAAAATGGGACATTTCCAGAGTGAGTGCGGTAATCGTAACATGGAACAGAGAAATCGTAATTACAATAACAGTTCGAACAATAGTAATAAACCGGTCAAAAAGTGTTATTATTGCAAGAAAACGGGACATTTGAAAACTGAGTGTTGGTTCAGGAAAAATAAAGAAGATAATAAAGTGGGCAATGCTTTCGTAATCGTAAACCAAACTCAAAGTGGACATTTCCATAAATCGCAATGGCTAGTGGACTCTGGTGCAAGCCAGCATATGTGTCGAGACCGCCATCTTTTTGCGACTTATCGTGTTTTGGCTCATAAAAATGTGATTATTGGAAACGGAAATGCAATTAAAGCGCATGGCTGTGGACAGGTGGCGCTACAGGTCTATGACGGAAAGCAGTGGATAGACACTACCATAGACAATGTTTTGTACGTACCGGAACTAAAAACAAATCTACTATCCATGAACTGCGTCGCAGATAGAGGTTATGTTGTGGTAACGAAAAATAAAATGTGCAAATTTTATAAACAAGACAAACTATGTGCAGTAGCTAAACGTAAAGGTGATATGTACTTTATGGACGTACGTTACGAGTGGGAAATGGCAAATGTATCTCAAGTGCAATCAAGTCTCAAAGAATGGCACGAAAGACTAGCTCACCAAAATATACAACATGTGAAAAGTGTGCTTAAAAACAATAACATCTCAGTGACAAATGATACCGACTTTAAATGTGAAAGCTGCTTGAAGGGCAAAATACATCGATTGCCTTTCAGTGCTAGTGAAACAAAAACGACTAGGCCGTGTGAAGTCATACATGCGGACACATGCGGGCCTATGGAGGTGCCGTCGGTAGGAGGTTCTAGATATTTCATCATTATGAAAGACGACTACTCCAACTTTCGATCTGTGTATTTTGTTAAAGGGAAGGATGAAGTAAAGGCATGTATTGAGAACTTCATAACTAAATCAGAAAATATTACCAACAACAAGATACAATACTTTAGAAGTGACAACGGGCTCGAGTTTGTAAACAAAGGAGTGCGAAACCTGTTTACTACACATGGAATTATACATCAAACCACAGTGACGTATACCCCGGAACAAAACGGCAAAGCAGAACGAGAGAATCGAACCCTGGTTGAAGCGGCAAGAACAATGTTGTGTGCAAGAGGATTACCCAAGAAGTTATGGGCAGAAGCTGTTCAAACTGCAGCGTATGTATTAAATAGGACCAGTAAAAGTAATGAGCCTGAAAAAACTCCATTTGAAACATGGACAAATAAACGTTTTGATATAAATAGTTTAAAAACATTTGGTACTCCTGTTGTTGCTCATATCCCAAAAGAAAAGCGATTGAAGTGGGACTCTAAAGGAGAGAAAGGAGTCATGGTAGGGTATGGAGAAGAGGTTAAAGGTTACAGAATATTTTTCCCAAACAAAAATAGTGTACACATAAAGAGGGATATTGTTTTCCTTGATCAAGGCAAAGAGAAGACAGAGCAATTGGTACTGTTGGAATATGATACAGATAATAAAGAAGAAAATAAAACAACTATTGAAGAGACAGTCAAAAATACAGATAAGCGGTCCAATGAAGGTGTTCAGCAGACAGAATCAAATGAAGGTGAACAGTACTCATTTGCAGAAAGCTTAGATGAATCTACAGAGAATGACTCAAGTATGTATGTACCATGCTCCAGCGAAGAGAGCTCTAGTACTGAAGAAAATGGAAACATACAACCACCACGTCAGAAAAGTTCTCGCATTAGAAAGCAGACTTCTTTCTATAATTGCCATCATGTTTCTTTTGAGGAGGATGAACCTAAATCTTATAAAGAAGCCATACAGAGGCAAGATGCTGAAAAGTGGAAAGAAGCCATAGAAAGAGAACTGAAAACTCTAAATGAAAACAACACCTGGGAAGTTTGTAAACAGCCAATTGATGTAAAAACCGTAAGTAGCAAGTGGGTATTCAAAATTAAAAATTACACTCAATATAAGGCTAGGTTAGTGGCCAGGGGATTTGAACAAAATGACATATTAGATTCATATGAAACTTATGCTCCGGTAGCAAACTTATCCACCTTTAGATTATTTGTGTCAGTTGCTACAAAGTGGAATTTGCCTATTTACCAGATGGATGTGACTGGTGCTTTTCTGTATGGAGATATTGATGAAGTAGTATATTTAAAATTACCAGAAGGTGCCTACAAGGGTGATAGTAACATAGTGAAATTAAATAAATCATTGTATGGTTTGAAGAAATCTCCAAAATATTGGAACAATAAATTTAATTCTGTAATAATGGCACATGGTTTTGTAAAATCTCATAGTGATAATTGCTTGTATATCAAACTAAATGGTGATGCTAAAACATATGTATTGTTGTATGTTGACGACTTATTAATTTTTGGAAATAATAGTAATGAAATATGTAACCTCAAATTACTACTAAATAGTGAATTTAAGATGAAGGATTTAGGGCCGGTATCAAACTTCTTAGGCATACAGGTCAGACAGGATTTACAGAATGGAATCACTAGCTTATGTCAAAAAGAATATCTCAAAAATGTTTTGATAAAATTTGATATGCAAAATTGTAAAGGAATGTCCACTCCTATGGACCTCAACTTTAATATCAAAAGTTTAGAAGAAAATATAGATAGTACTGTAATTGATAAAAATATTGAAAACAAATGCAGAAAGATAATAGGTAGCCTATCATATGCAGCATTAGGCACAAGGCCAGATATATGTATAGCTGTGTCAATTTTAAGCAGATATCAGAACAAAGCAAACGAATTGTTATTAACAGCGCTAAAAAGAGTTTTGAGATATATTAAATGTACTATCAATTATAGTCTAATATATAAGTGCAATAGTGATATGTTAATTGGGTATTGTGATGCTAACTGGGGAGGAGATTTGAAAGATAGGAAATCAACAAGTGGTTATTGTTTTATGTTTGGTAATTGTCTAATTTCTTGGTGTTCTAAAAAACAGGCCAGTGTTAGTCTGTCATCAACTGAGTCTGAGTATGTAGCAATCAGTATGGGCGCAGCTGATGTTTGTTGGCTAATAAATTTATTAAGTGATTTTAATATTAAGAATGTTTGTCCAGTAGTGATGTTTTGTGACAACCAGAGTGCAATAATGGTTGCCAATACTGATTGTGTTAAGCGATTGAAACACATAGATATTAGATTTCATTATATTAAAGAATTGATTAAAAAGGGTAGAATAATATTGAATTATATAAAAACAGAAGATCAGATTGCAGATATGTTTACGAAAGCCCTAAATAAAAATTTGTTAAGTAAGTTCACAGAAAGATGTGGTGTGTATGAATACTAAGTTATAAGTTTAAGTTAGAGTTTAGTTTAAGTTTGTTATCATATTTGTTTTTTCTTCTTTTCTTATTTTGTTTATGTAAGTAAAGGTATTGCCTTGAGGGGGGGTGTTAATATAACTCAATGCAACACCTTTTTAGGTTGGCAATACTTGCCCTTATAATTTAAGAAGTAACTGTCATGGCGATTTTAGTACTGCGTTGTGTTTGTTGATTTGCATAATATAAAACTGCTATTGAACAAAAGCTCGTGTTTATTTATAAATCCAATAGAAGGGAAATTAACAACTTCAACATGTCTGGTCGATTCGAAATTTGAAATCTTGTCACTTGTCACCATGGGCATCGCCAGGGGGGTGACTGCAGCCCCCCTCCCCCCATTTTTTAAATTATATTTAGCTGTTTGTTCGTTTATAGGCGAGAAGTCGCGCAACACCGAGAAAAGTGGAAGCAATGGGGAAGGCCTATGACCAGGATTGGGATAGTCAAGGCTAAGATATAATATACGTTTAAAAAGCATGAAATAAAAATTTAATTTTTGCCAATAAGCCTGATATATGGTGGTGGATCGATTAGAGTGGTAAACCACTCTAGCGTTACCACTCGCAATTATTGTTGAAATAACGGTTCCGAACGGTAACGAGGTTGTCGACATGTGGGATGTAGACTCAGCGATCATTGTGCCGATAGTCGTATCAGCCAATGGCTTAATTGCCAACAGTGTCGACCACAACCGATGTGTGAGACTCTCGTTAGGCAGCAGGATCAAGGGCTTGATTTCAGTAAGCGGTAATCGTGGACACGGCTTGTATTGTAAGGAAGTTCATTTCTTTGGGTTCGATACTAACGGGCTACGATTTTTTTCATTTTTTTTTGTTAGTGTGGAAATAAATAAAGGACGATAAAGATAACTAGTAATGTACTATGATGTACTTGAATGTGATGTAGATTTTATTTAATTAAAAACATTACTTAGTGATATTTTACCCACCTCTTTTAACCTCTGCATTAGCAGAGGCCAAGCTGTTCATCTCCGCATCCCATCTGCCTCTGCTTCCCTCCGCTACAAGTCTAGAACATACCTCACTACCTATTTCTTCATCCAGCTGTGGACTGTTAACTGTTATAGGCTTATGACGAGTGATGTAGAGCGGCTAGTCAAATGAGGAAAAGATTATTTTTCATATTTAACTCAAGCAAAAAGCATTGATTGCTCTTGTTTATGTATGTACTGATGTCACAGGACTCCACAACATGACCTTTGTTCCCCGAAGAGTTTGACAGAGGTGTAGCTAATAGTACGCCAGATAATCCTGTCCTGCACTGTTTCATAAACCTATATCTACCTACCGTAGCAACTAGATGTACTATAGTTACCTAACTATAGTACATCCTATCTACCACTTACCTATTATCAATGTAATTTAGTGTTCATACTTATCATTATCAACAAGTTACGAGATATTTGATGTCTACAAAATATTTGTACGTGGTATGTGAGGTTGATACTGTATCTCAGTCGTGTAAATAAGAAAACGCGCGATAATTTCCGTCGGCAGGCGTCAATTAAAAACTTTACTACTAATCTGATATCAACATAAGTAAAATGAAAATTAATGAAATGTTAAAATAATTCGACGGCACGATTGGCGCAGTGGCTGAGCGATCGACTGCTGCGCTGCGTATCGCGGTTTCGATCCCCTCACGGAAGAATTACATTTGTATGGCTTACAAATAGTTGATCCGGGTCTGATTGTTTATGTGAGTTTAATTGTTTGTAAAGGCACCCAGGATACAGGCGAAATTCCAATTGTGGAGAAAAAAAAAAACGCGCAAAATTCCGTTCAAAGCAAATCCCATCCAGTTATTAACTGGATGGGATTTGCTTTGAACGGTACCAGAGTCCTAATAGAATTATTTTTATTTATGTTAAATTTCAACCACATAAAAAAAAGATGGGTATTATGATGAGATCTGAATGAAATCCTGAAATAACCTACCTACACTGATAGCACGCCAAGTCCGTCCTACATATTTAATGATAGTTCACCGACACTGATGAACTTATTGCTGCAAAAATCCTGTCTTTAGTTGGTGCTACAACCTACAAATAAACTTACACTGTCACCTATGCAACATCTTCTTGTTGCGACACCTATGCAACACCGTGTTTTTAAATAATTATGAGCTCACAATATCCCATAGACAACAATGTAAGTTTAGTTATAAACTGTGAAAACTCAAAACAGTCCAACAAATGCCAGTATGTGTGTGTCTTTCTCAATAGTTCCTAAAACAAAAGAATTAGGATGCTAACATCCAATAATGTTCGTCTATGAATGGTACCTCTACAACAATAGTAACTGTTTCAGACGTGTGCGACGAGATTTTTGAGCTAGCAATTTTTTTTTAAGAATTTGTTTAAATTTGAGCATTTTGCTGACATTTTAGCTATTGTGGAACAGTTGTGGTCTGCGGACCATAGCTTGGGAACCAATTGTTTAATCATAAGGAAGATAGCAAAAAAAAAGGATTGTGTGGTTTTATGAAACCACGGTAAAAGTGAAACTTTTTTTCACACTAGACATTTAACTAAAAAAAATTTGGAATAATATTCGATTAAGGGTATAAAACCTTCCTTTCACTTTATCCCTACTCCACCCGAGCGTCACGCGACATGCAACACACAGACGAAAAGTTAGAGACGATGTAATAAAAGTTTCACTTTAAAAAATGGAGTGCACTGAATTCAAATTTTAAAAAGTTGTGACCTAAATATGGGGCGGAAGGGGCAGTACAAACGGTTACCTTCAATTCTCATTTTTCAAAAATGAAATTAACTGTTCCATACATTTTGACCGTGTAGGTATGGCAGTATTTTGGCAACAGCTGGTTATTTTTTTTTAAATAACTGGTAATAAATTTTTCAAGCTAGTGTGTTCAATTCAAGTGCTGGATAAATGGTGAGCGTTTGTGCATCAATGTCCCTTCTAACCTGTATATTCAGATAAGACAAGTTTTACTCCAATAAAACAATGAGTTATCCCCAAATTGTTATTACATTATCATATTATTATAACAACTGTATGTACATTGTCATTTTTTATTTTAATAACATAACAATTCAGATACTAAGTACAGATCGGCACATTACTTCCATTATATTGGAATTATTCATAATCACACATTATAACAGTACATAATTATAAATAAGAGATGTAAATAAATAAAAAACAATCTATTTACAAAAATATACAAAGAAAACAATTTTCAATGCACTAGGCAATGGTGTTGGTATTCAGCCTCACATTGTCACGATTTTCCTGGCCCTTCGTGGAACAGGGCAGTAGATTGCATTTTGAGCACTTGAAGGTAACTCTGGAAGAATTGCTGGCGCAGCTAGGTATCGTACTTGTCAGCTTCACACTGACTGGCCCAGAACAAACAGTTCCCAATACCGCTGTAACATATTAGTATCACTGCTGCGAGGAAGACTACACTGCACACGGTACACGGCTTCCTTTCGAGGAAGAATCCTATTAGATATAACACCATGAACATAACATGTGTGTTGACTAAAGCCGGGTTCACGGGCTTCGGTATCAGTAGCACGGGGATTAGCCATTGCAAACAATACATGTCGCCGAGTAAGCGTGCAGACCTGGATCACAATCGTGTAGCACTAGCGTGAATTAACATTTGTATCGCAAACAACATGATTCGATTAATAACTTCATTATTTTTTTAGAGTAGAAACAAAATACTGTAGTTCTGATTTGCGTTTAATTTTTGACAGCAGGCAGACACTAGGCAGGGAGACAGATTATATATTATAGATAGTAGAATCAGATAGAACTACAGTTGTCAATGTCGATGTGGCCATAGACGAAGCAGAATATTATTTTTTTCATAATATTCAAAATAAACTAAATTGTAATACGGTACCTCATATTTCACAAGTATATTATTCAAAGTAAGCTGCTGGTAATTAATCCAGTCGAATAAAATTCGTATGATGGCAAGTATCTCGGAATGAGAGATAGTCAACTATAAACCTCTATAAACCTTTATTTTGACACCCTAAAAGTTGTCTCAAAACCTACTTATCGCAACTAAATAAAAAGAAAAGAGTTAAATTTTTAACTAATGTTTTTATTTAATTGGCACTATCAATCTGATATGTATGAAATGAAATGTTGATAGAGGTAAATGTCTGTAACACAATGATATTTTGGTGGCGATTGAATGACATTGACAGGAGTGCGTTTTATTTTGGCTTCGCACGGTTTGTGCATTCAGCCAATGTCATGTCAGGATAGGAGTGCGTTATTGGTTTATAAACATTTGTGTAGAAGTTCCATGTATTTCTTTTTTTAAAACAAAATTTCTGCCTTACCCCTGATTTTGACTGAGAGATCCACGTATATACAATTTAAAAAAAAAACAGTTGTTTCCCACAAAAGTGCAAAACCTACACGGTTGAAAATGGAACAGCTGTTTTTTTCATTATATTTCTGATGTTTTTTTGAAGTGAAACTTCTTATGCGACTTCCAACAAGTTTAACGCTACCATGGAGGGGGAATATTTTCTATTAGTCACTAAGAGATGGCAGTATTACAAGATTTGTGACTACGTAGTTCTGTACGCAAGATGGCGTGCAAACAGTTATGCATTCGACTCTTCGGTGTGACCAGCCTTCGCTCAATTTCCATGAGTAGAATAACCTCGATAAACTTATGTAATAAAAATAATACAACAAGAAAACAAGAAAATACAAGGTGTAAATCACCTCATCACGAAGCCGTCATTCACACCAAGCATTCTGTACATGAAACTAAGTAACTTTACGCAAAAATTATTGCTGGGAAACGACTTTTTTTTGGGGGTGTAAAATCATGTTTTGTGGTAGAACTAAATGTAACGCACTCAAAACATTGTGCTGATGGACGGATTGAATAGTACGGGGGTCGTGGAGGTGTTTAAAGTAAAAATCTTACAGTAAAAACTTGTATTTAAAAAAATACTTGTCAAAAAGTTGGAACTTTGACCCTAAATATCTCCGTAACTAGAAGGTTCCCAGGTATGGTGTAGAACAAAAAAAATATCGCAATGACAGGGAGAACCAGTGCCTTTCGGCTTCGTTAAGAGGTGTTTTACACCCTTGATAAGTTAGAAGTTCAATAAAATAACGAGAGTGAATGCGTGCCACTCGAACGCATGCGTGTAGTATTACGAAGTTTCACTTTTTCCGTGCGGAGGGACTCCACGCACTGTTTTTTTATTTGGGGTGATCAGAATGATGTATACTGAATATGTGGTAACCGTATGTAGCTGAAATCTCTGAAAAATGCCATGCAACTTTAGTTAACATTATAGAGCGGGGGGACGTTATCCCAGGGACTCTTTAACTTCGTGAAACAGGCATTTGTTTTCCTTACGGAATTAAGAGGGGAGGTGCAAGGGTTGGAGCAACTTAATCTCTAACTAAGTCATAGGTATTTGAGTACATAACAAGTGCTATAATATTATTAAGCAAGTTGGATAAAAGGATTATAAGTATCTTGAGTTACCTTTGCGTTGGTCATTGTTTTTTTTTTGTTTTAAGGCCGGGTCAGAAAATGGGCGGCGTGACGAGATGCGTGACGTGACGTGCACACGCGCGTTCAAGCCTAGTCCATTGGCAAGATCGGTGCAGCACACTGCTAACTCACGCACGCAAGTATGACGTCACGCAGGTTACTACTGCACGCGCATGCGAGCCATCTTGTCAGTTGCCGTACCTCCTTTCAGCGTCGTTGTGCTGATCCTCTTCCATAAACACTACACAAAACATCTGGTCTCAGACTTATTGGTATCTAATATTTTTTTTAAATCTTTTCTTATAACTAGACCGAGGGAAATTTCGTGAGGAAAGTTTTGAGTAGGTACGAATGTGGATGGCTATGAGAGTAGAGGAAGCCCATGTCAAGATTTGATTTGATGGACGTAGGTACTGTGTGAAGGATGATATGGCTAAAAAGGAGGTGATTGCTGAGATGAAGAGCAATAGAGAAGTATGGTAGAAGAAGACATGATGCGCCGACAAATAAATTGGGATAAGGGCAGGAGATTGACGATGCTTCGAATTAGACCTACTCACATACAGTGTGTAATGTAGCAAGCAATCGCGTATTAATTAGCGCGATGATTACTTTCTATAAAGACAGCGCCATAAGAGATTTTAAATTGACACTCAAGGGGTAGCACTCCTATTGGCGGCGGCGACCTCTCGCGTCCGGCCTTGGTTCAATCCATGGTCCGGAGCGAGAGGGAATGGGAAGCCGTCGCCTCCTTCTGCGAGTCATGCTAGCGAAGGAGGTGGCGGAACGTGAGAGGGAGAGAGCCTCACGTCCCAGCCGCCGCGGGAGACGCCCCGGGCGTCGGGGGCCACCCACTGGCCCCCGGCCACCGTAAGCGCGGGCCTGTGGACGGTGAGTAATGGGCTAGCTCACCGTCCGTCCGTCTCATGACGACAGGCCGTGTCGACGGCGCGTACGTGTTCCACGCGCGCCTCAAGGAGATGTCAGCAAACCGGAAGGGGTCCGAGAGGGCCGATGCCTGCTGGGGTTGCGGGACTGTTCGAAAGAGATATCGTGGCCCTGGAACACAAAGGGCACAGAAAGAACATGGATGGGTTTTAGTCAGTACAAGTCTGACACTGCCTCCCGCTCCATCAAGTCAGAGAAGTCATTTGATGATTTCCCAATCGTAAAAAAAGGGGGTAGCACTCCTATGAGTGCTTAATTGATTTCTTCTCCTTATAAGTATGAGGCTGCAAAACTGGTGAGAGCGTGATTTTGTGTTACAGAAAATTCCGCTCTATTCGTATTTTAGGATATTTCCACCACACGAAGTTCACTGTTTCTATCTACTTGGTCGCATGTCGTACGCTACTTATAAAAGTTATTTTCGCACGAATTTAATATTCAGCTGAACTAGGCCATGGTTTGATCAAGAGCTAGTATCTATGTATACGTAGCTACGGTGATGGACAATGGCCGGCCGCCATGATTGATTACGATATCACGATCCGGTCGCCCTAAAGAGGGGTTGAAAAGAATATGAGGTACTTACATTGTTATTGCAGAGGTTATTGACCCTTATGTGATTATTTTTTGGCTAGGTACACGGTAAATTTCCGACACAGTGGCTAATTTCAACTGAGCTAGCCAGTACCTATGCAGAACCAAATTATTGTATTTATTATAATTCACAGTCGTTACGAGTAGTCAGAAGCCAAAAAGTCTGACATCCAGTCTTAGCAAGGAGTATTACCCAGTTACTGGGTTGTGGAGGTCAGATAGGCAGTCGCTTCATGTAAAGTACTCGTACTCAGCTGCATCCGTTTAGACTGGAAGCCGACCCCAAGATAGTTTGGGAAAAGGCTAGGCAGATGATGATTATAATTCCCATCCTCCATGTATGCTTATAAGTTGTAATGTCATGGTACCTTCAGAGTTCGGCCGCGGCAGTTTCTTATCGAATCTCAGAAAAAACTGTGTATGACTGTTTCGAACACGTCCTTTGTACAGGGTGCAATTGAAGTCATGGGCATTATTGTAAACTATAGCACTACTCACGATACTGATTGCAATAGATTTACTTATTCGCAAACCAAAAATATTATTAATGCAAGGATGGAAAACCTCTAAAATGTAGTAAGTCATGCGAAGTATCAAAAAGTTGCGCATCGTACGCATCATTGTGCGTGAACTCTTTGGTTTTACGGTTTGCCCCGATTAAAAAAAATGTTTACGTACCTAGATAAAATTAATTTCCTGCCGTTTAATTGGCTGTTGTATGCTTTCCGAATTAATCTGTCTCTCTCTATAGCCTGTCTATAGCATAACTCCTGGTCAAAACCTGTAAACCGTTAACCCACGTTACTGTAATATATAATATTAGTAAGTACCTATTATAAGATTTTTCATCATGTACCTACATTTATAACAAAATAAATGCTCAAGTAATCACACACACACTAATGAACAAGAACGTTTCCAATACAGTAAACTAAAGTTATTGTAGGATACTAAATTTAAATTGAGGGTATACTTGGGTGTTCTTTGCAGAATTGTGTCGCTTGAAGAATCCATGGTTTAAATACTGAATTTGCCAAACAGGATCGTTTTCTTCAACACTATTGTCATAATAAAAAAATACTGCCTTTTAATTCATGGAATTATAAGACTATTATCACTTTTTTTTAAATATCTCCTAAGAGGATAGAGTGGATTTATCCGAGTTTGGAGTTAAGCGACACAATTATTAGATTCATATTAGAGTTGCTAAGTTCTAAACTTGAACGGTATGCGGTAATGAGATTTTTTTGTGACAAGCACGATTTCTGGGCGTTTAAGGTGGGCTACAGTTGGCGCTAAAACACTCTCTGACTTGTGACCCGCATGAGTAGTGAAGCAGACGAAGCTGCACGGGTCAGCTTGACAGGATAAACCTAATCAAGTATGTACTATGCAAAATTGCAATCCACGTAGATAAGTATATCAATGTGCCAATAGCCCACTATTCGTTTAGGGCCTTTAGGGCAAGTACTGACGAGAGTAAGGTTGTGAGTTTGATCCTCACTTGTTGCACTATCCGATAAAGGTATGGTTCCGTGGTCTTAGGTCTATCATTTAATGTTGGCCTGTACTACCAATAGATCGAAGTCTTAAAGAGTGCTGTGTGTGACTGTAACCGCCTTAACATCGAAGGAACCCTCAGAAGCAAATAATTGAAATTGGACACCCTATGCAAGTAAGCCACATAAAACCAGTGTAAGCGGACCTCTCGTTGTTTGGGAATTCTATACAAGGCAAGACCATGTTATGCTGCATAGTTTGATGTGTCATCGTGTGTAAAATCTTACAACAGTTATTTTCCTACGACTTGCATCACTGATTCGCGTTTGATTAAAATTGGGGTCGGGACAAGTCTGTCAAAACTACAGTGCACTTTATCCCCTTTTTCTTACGGCTGTTTTTGTATTGCTGCTGTGAGAGGTAAAATATCTGTGAGATGACTGAATGTCACCGACACCAGGATATGCATCCCACCTGGCAAATCTAGAGCTGATAAGCAGAGTCGATTGAGATACCTTCAACAAGCCGTGTACTCGCAGCAGCAAACGGGTAAGACTTGACCAACGGGGCACACGACGCCAAGGCCATGGTAGACACAGAGGGGCAAGGGAGCCAGTAGCATTCAGCAGACCGCGTCAGGGAAGAAGACTTGTTGACTCGATTCGTCGCAGGAGGACAGGGCGGCGGAGGATGCGCCATAGCGACGATGTGCCCGGAAAGCATTGCCAAAGGAGTTCGGAGCTCAGAAGCGGGCGTTCGGTATTTTTAAACGCTTAAGAAAAAAAAAAGTTATTCCTTTAACAAATGACAGATCTAATCGATTTTCTTCTCCGATTATTTCTTTGCGGGATACAGGGTATTTGAATTGTAACTCTTGTCGAGCTTTACTGCCTTGGCAGTATTGGCCACAGCGGTTGATTCTGGCTTCCAGGAATTTGCAGTGAGTGGCAGGAGTGTGTCGAGAGACCTGCCAGCTAAGCCTGCGAGCCAGGAAAGCTCGACATTGTTCGTCTCCCCGTCTCCCCAATCTTAGCGGGGTACGGGAAACATGTGGGTAGCATTTTCTTTTATTTATCAAACGTGGTTGGATCATAAATCAGTGTCACCACCGCCCACTATGCCACCCCTTCCATTAACAATATAAACATCTCGCAACATGTTTCATACCCCGAGGAGAGTTTAAGTGAATTTTCTTTTGATTTTTATTTATTTTAGTTACTGCGAGCGAATTAGAGCGAATAGTTTTTGTCGTGGTACTTAATATTCAGGTTTAATGGAGCTCTTGTAAAAGTAGGTGCCCCAAAGAAATACTTTCTTAGAAAACAATTTCATTAAAACCTCCTATTAGTTTACTTAGCACAATATAAAAGACATTATTTTCTCAGAATGGCTTCTACAGAAAATAATTTATATCTACACTACAGATAAGTCGTCCTTGGAACCAACCCTTTGTCTTTACAGATGTGTGCCGACAATGTTATATACTTTCTTCAAAGTCTTTAGGTACCTACCTATACTTATTTTTCACAATTGATAAGACTTGCTAAAGGGAAACAGGTATAGAGGAAAATGTTTATTTTACCAACGGCATATCGTGTACCTTATTGTTTGTCAAGTATCAAAGTCTCGTGAACGCTAAATTCTCTCTTGTCAAACTGCTAAATCAATGTAGTCTACATACAATGGGCTCTATTTGTACGTAGGCGTTCAGATTCCAAGCCGTTCATTGAAAAATCTCCATTTGGGTGTAAGTGGCATGAAGGAGGCATTATTAGTGCGCATGCGTGTGGATCACGACCCTCCGACACCCCGCATTTCTGGCGAGTTTCCCGCCAGCGCCGCGCGACCCCGTGCCGACCCCACAAAGAAATAATAAAACCAAAAATGTCAATCATAAATCTTTGTGTAACAATCTAAAGTTCAGTGCCGTGTTACATAAATACGTTTGTATTTTTCATTACAAAAAAAATGCTCACTCATAAGTCAATAGCCATGCCATTCAATGTACATATAAAAGCGCTCATAACCATCACGTGTAATTTATTGTTCCTCATTATGTGCCACGACAAGGAATCGGAATCGTTTTAAAAGTTAAACAATAATGACAATAAGACGACAATAATAAATAAATATTTAATTAACAAAAGTTGTTGAAAAATACAAGAGAAATGGCGAACACAGCACATTTGATGAGGCGACAGAGCTCGCGGGATCTGTACGCACAGCGTTCTATAGATCGGATGGAGATGAAAGAGCTTCGAGGTCGGCTGGTGACGATGGAGAACGGGCACCCGTCGAGTCGCTCACACGTCATGTATGGTGCCACTAACGAGGCCTTCGAAGACACCAGCCCTAACAGGCGCTCCTCAGAGACACCCACCAGCAAAGCCAGCTCAGTAGAAGCTGGCGCAGTAAAACCCGAGGGCGGCGGAGTCGAAAGAGAATCTTGGGACAGCAAGCTAACTTTTCTCCTAGCCACAGTAGGTTATGCCGTCGGCTTAGGAAACGTTTGGAGATTCCCATACCTAGCTCAAAAAAACGGCGGAGGAGCGTTCTTGATTCCGTATTTCGTGATGTTAGCTATCGAGGGGATACCTATCTTTTACTTGGAGTTGGCGATCGGACAGCGTCTGCGGAAGGGCGCTATAGGGGTCTGGCACCAGGTTTCACCTTACTTAGGGGGGATCGGGATCAGTTCGGCGGTGGTGTCGTTTAATGTGGCGTTGTACTACAATTCCATCATCGCGTGGTGCCTGTTCTACTTCGCGCAGAGTTTCCAGGCGGAGCTGCCCTGGGCCGAATGCCCGAAGAAGTACTTCCCCAATGGATCGTATACCACTGAACCGGAGTGTGCAGTAAGTGGTCATTTTGTTCTGTTCTCTATCGTCTAGACTTCGGTCATGTTTTGGACCAACATTTTATGAAACTCTGTGATTTTCGAGTAATTTTTTTTTTTTGAAAATCTCGATCGTTTCGTGTCCAAAAAGTTACTAAAAATCTTCATAGTCTAGCCACATTATACACCTAAATAAGTCCAGTAACATTAACTTGTCGACTTGCCCGTTTTTTTTTCTTTTTATCAACAGGGATTTTTACCCAATGTTGAAGGTTTAAAGCTCTCTGTAAAAAAAAATACGACAATGGGAAAATAACAATTTTACCACAAACAAAGAATGCTCGAAACTGTCATCTCATATCGTGTCGTATCGTTGTAGATAATGGTTAGAATACAAACCAATTTGCAGTAACCCCTTTTTTGTGAAAGGGTGCCGTGTGCCGAATCGATATCAGGCGGTCCGTATTGTTGGCACAATAGTTATTGCATGAACGGACCGTTGTTGTCCGTTAGAGTCAAATGTAGTATATATACAGGGTATTCAGACATTAATTGACATTTTTCACCAGTAATTAAAAAAAAACAGCCTTTCCAAGCATTTGACCGTGTTGGTATTGCACTTTTGAAGGAAACAGCTGTTTTTAGGGTTCCGTAGCCGAATGGCAAAAAACGGAACCCTTATAGATTCGTCATGTTCGTATGTCACCGCCAATTTAATCCGAAACTATTAGGACAACGCAGTTGAAGCTTGGTAGGTAGATGTATTCTGCAAACCGCTTTACGAATTTTATACAAAAAAAAAAGAAAACTACTAAGAAAATTTTTTTACAACACCAACCTACTCATTCCTATTACTAAATGGTTTTTATAGTCCTTACGCCGTAGGATAGCACCGACGACGTCATCGATGTACTCGCCGAGGAATATCTAATACAAAATACTTTTCAATAAAACTACAGTTATTACTTATTACTGATTCCGTATTTTACGACTATTTATTACTATTTTTATTTATTTATTTTATTCAGGTTGCAGCTAAACTATTCAGTCATGATTGTAAATCAGGCTAACTTTCAAGATTGAAAAGGAACGTTTCATCTAATTTCACCTCCACTATCGTAGGTTAATGTACTTTTGCGATCAAAGCAGCAGAAACAATGCCAAAGGATATCTATTTCAATCTCCTTTGAGATATTTCGGCTTTGTCTCTGGGTTGGTATTGCAACAGCTGTATATACTCCATCATAGGCTGCGGCGTTGATCACCGATCATTATACCGAGCGATATTTCCGCAACTTATTTCCAAAAATAAATTCGATTTGGCCGACTACCGAATCAGGCTGACATCTGTGAAGATACCGGAGTTTCACTGCTGATTCCGCAAAAAAAACAAATGAGAAAAAAAAAAACGAAATTACTTTGCCCAAGCTGGAACTCGAACCCAAGAGACTCAGCCTCAGCAATTTCACTTGTGAGCATCTGAGCACTAGATAACACTTAATCCATAAACCAGCATTAACTTAAATCAGTCATGCGTTCAAAATTAATCTTCTGGCTCTCCTTTGAAAGCTCGATCAATAACCAAAAAAGTAATTTACTTAGACTCACAATGAAAGAATGGAGGGAAACGAAATGAAAGATTGTTATTGAGAATTTATTTATCATCAAAGAAGCAGCGAAAGAAGATTACTACAATATATATATATATACACCGTGTAAATCACCTCATCACGAAGCCGTCAACCAAGCATTCTGTACATGAAACTAAGTAACTTTACGCAAAAATTATTGCTGGGAAACGACTTTTTTTTGAGGGGTGTAAAATCATGTTTTGTGGTAGAACTCAATGTAACGCACTCAAAACATTGTGCTGATGGACGGATTGAATAGTACGGGGGTCGTGGAGGTGTTTAAAGTAAAAATCTAACATTAAAAACATGTATTTAAAAAAATACTTGTCAAAAAGTTGGAACTTTGACCCCTAATATCTCCGTAACTAGAAGGTTCCCAGGTATGGTGTAGAACAAAAAAATGATCGCAATGGCAGGGAGAACCAGTGCCTTTCAGCTTCGTTAAGAGGTGTTTTACACCCTTTATATATATATATATATATCTTATATGCTTAATAATCATAAAGTTTTCTCATTAAATCATATTAATAAAATTCTGTGAGGTAATTTCAACACAATTCTTAAGTATGTTGGACAGTTAATACTAACACCAATTTTTGTATATATACATATACAAGGTGTTGTTTTGCATCCTCGTTAAAATTCAGGATGTTTGTCACAAAAGATATTGTTAATTATTAATAAACCCCTTTTTTTGGTTGTTTAAGTTAGTTAGATCAGAATAACCCCTTAACGTGGTTTAGAGAATAACAAAATTATCGAATAAACGTTTGAGATTGCTTGTGTGAAAGCGCGGTTATAGGGCGAGGATCAGACGAGCTGCGTTTAAAACACGGGTGGTTCACACTTACCGTTTTCCGTAAATAAGAATAAATAAAAAAAAACCTAGGTAGCCACATTATTATTGATTCGGTTAAGTACCTCCTTGAATTTGACGAAGATGCAATACAACAACTTGTAAAGTATTCTTATTCCAGATATCGAACCTAGATACCCTTATAATCAATATCACTAAGCACTACCGAATAGATAAACTCTAGTTAAAATTGAAAGTTTTATTTCAGTTACATCATTTACAGGCACTTGAGGAGCTCGTGGCTAAATAATAACAGCCGCACAGGTCGATCTTCAAGGTTAAGCCGTGCTTGCCGAGGTTGGTCTGTGGATGGATGACCGTCTTTACATACCGAGTTTCCTCCGTGCCTCGGAAAGCACGTTAAGCCGTTGGTCTCTGCTGTCATTTTTAGATCTTTGGCAGTCGTTACGAGTAGTCAGAAGCCAAAAGTCTGACATACCTGAGTCTTACCAAGGGGTATTACACAGTTACTTGGTTGTGGAGGACAGATAGGCCGTCGCTTTATGTAAAATACTGATACTCAGCTGCATCCGGTTAGACTGGAAGCAGACCCCAACAAAGTTTGGGAAAAGGCTAAGCAGATGATGATCATTTACAGGCACTTTGACCTTTTCACCTCAGTAACCAGGCATTTAGTAAGTATAAAGTTTAGTAGGATTAAGCCTTACCTCATTAACTACATTCTTGAAGATATGGTACTTTCCCTTGTGCATGCCACAGCTGGTCTTTTGAAAGACCGTAATAAAAACGTTCAAAGAACGGTCGGTAAAGATCTCACATAAAAAAATGACACCAGTAACGAAATTCATTTATTTCATTTTACATCACTTCTTAAAGCGTCAAGTGTCGCTATATTTCATTTTTTTACGATAAACCCATTGTGTATGCAATGTGGACTCAGAATACTTTCCACAAAAATCCGAGAAGAACTTTATCACTTGAATAAAATAAAAGAAAACACTTTTTATCGCGTTTTTATGGACATTTCACTGTCCGTAGCGTTTCAGTAAACTGGGTGGAAAATTTCTTTTAAGGGACACTAAGTACATTTAGGTACTCTTTAAGAAATAGGCTTAGAGACGACGTTGACGTTGAAATAAATCTAAACGAAAGTCCCTGACGTAAACAAGTATTATTTCGTTTAAAAACGATTTCTCATTGCTTAGCTCTATGTAATGGATTGTGTTCATTCGTCATTTTTACTACGATATGCCCGTTATTGTTTACTTCAGAAATTATATCCGAGTACCTAAAACCACTGGTCAAACATGAAAAAACAATAAACACACAGATAAATCACACGGATTTGTAAGCGGGCTTGTTTATGTTGCGAAATGACAAGCCAATCAAATCACTTGTTCGAAAGCAAATTAATTTCGATAGGCTTTCAAAAAACAGTGCTCCAAATAATTTTACACGAATCCGAATAATTGATGAAAGTTAATGGAGCCTTATGTTAATGTTTCCATTTTCTAGAAGCTCTACGAACATTCTTGCGTGGAATCAATCATTAATTTTATTTTGAACTAACTGTCACGCGCAGCTACGTCTGCGTCACATTTTCCCAGTTTTCGCAACATTTTTCATTACTGCTCCGCTCCTATAGGTCATAGCGTAACAAATATAGCCTTCCTCGATAAATGGGCTATCTAACACTGAAAATGGGTTTATTTATTATATTTTACAAATTAATATTATTTTTAAAACTAGATACTTAACTAAAATAACAACAAATTATAAAAGGGCGTCAAAAAACTCCTCCTCAACGCTGTCAACTGGTAACGTGCCCAAGAGACTGGCGGCGTTGCCACGTTGTATGGCAATACTTAGCCTCTGGCCAAAGTAAAACCCAGCCCTTGGATCACGGGAAGTGTCAACTAGGCGTTTAGATATTTCCTTGAAAAGGCTGTGACCACTCGGACCCTACGGCCCCAGAGTTTCAACCCCAAACGGCTCAAAAATATAGTTACCACAAAGGTTACTATATTTACGCCGCTTGAGGTTCTCCGCAGCCGCAGCGGCAGCGCCTGTACAGCACGATGAGCTTGGAAGATGTGATGGCGCAAGAGTATCGACGCAAGTTGCGTCCCACACTAAAGGCCTACCCATCTTCCAAGGAAACAAAGACATGCCGTCCGGTCTTTTGCCATCGTCGCGTGCCAAGCCATTGGGTTCTAAGATAGCTGGAACGCCGACGGTAACAAGAGCTCGACGGATGATGTCATTTATGTTCGCGTGCCGCGCAAAACGTCCCGCACTTCGGTTGCATGACAGGCCGTGGTGTCCGAGGCTGTTGACAGCTTCACCACAGTGACAGCTATGAGGAGAGCAGCAGGCGGCACCAAGACGTAAAGAAGCAGCGAGGCGGAAGGTCGTGTCGTCGAACAAAGTGCCTATGCTCGACGATGGCAGTGCGAGAAGCCAAAGACTCGACTCCCACTCACCCACAGCCAGCAGACGCGCACGCTCAGCAGTAGTAGCAGACGTGTTGAGTAAATTGTCCTGAACTATTCTGCAGAGCGGCTCGTCCCACCGTCTCTGGGATAATGGATTGTCGGGTTTTTCAGTATTACGGCAAGCGAGTTTCCAAGCATCGATAGCCTCGGAGAAACACGGCACATCAAAATCAATCAGTGTGGAAGCCAGGATATTCCTGATTAATTTTTCAGTGCCGTAGACCGAGGATATGAATGCAGGTAAACTAATACTAGAAATTTTGCGGACGCCGAGTCCTCCCATGCGAATAGGAAGACTTGCTTGTGCCCAAGTCCGGTCGTCCAAAGCCACATTTAAAATGGATGATAAAGTACGTCTGATAATTTGATCCATGTTGTCCAAGAGATGTGTATGCTTCCATAAAGGGGAAGCACGAAGGAAGTATGTTAATTTAGGGCCGAAACAACAGTAACGAATTATGGTGATAGCCGAATGCATGTTAATTTGGAGCAATCTTTCCGAAACATCATTAAAATTAAATTAAATTAATTTTTTTTTACACTGAAAGAATTTTTCAAATCGGACCAGTAGTTCCTGAGATTAGCGCGTTCAAGCAAAAAAGCTCTTCAGCTTTATAATATTAGTATACACCGTGTAAATCACCTCATCACGAAGCCGTCAACCAAGCATTCTGTACATGAAACTAAGTAACTTTACGCAAAAATTATTGCTGGGAAACGACTTTTTTTTTGGGGGTGTAAAATCATGTTTTGTGGTAGAACTCAATGTAACGCACTCAAAACATTGTGCTGATGGACGGATTGACTAGTACGGGGGTCGTGGAGGTGTGTAAAGTAAAAATCTTACATTAAAAACTTGTATTTAAAAAAATACTTGTCAAAAAGTTGGAACTTTGACCTCTAATATCTCCGTAACTAGAAGGTTCCCAGGTATGGTGTAGAACAAAAAAGTGATCGCAATGACAGGGAGAACCAGTGCCTTTCGGCTTCGTTAAGAGGTGTTTTACACCCTTTAGATTTGACGCTAAAATCATGGAACTATCTATTCGGTAAAATATCGAATGTTTGAACTAGACTAATCTATTATCATAAATTAAACTGCAAATTCGATTGCCTCGTTGGTCTATGGTCGACTGCTGAGCATGAGGTCCTGGGTTCACTTCCCAGGTAGGGCAAAGTGTTATTGGGTTTTTTCTGAAATTATGTTCTTTTTTCTACTCCCCCGCTATTCTTTCTTTCTTTCTTTCTGAGTTCCTGTAGGTTTTGATTCCTTTACGAGTGTCGAAAATTTGCGGAAATTCTGCTTAGCCTTTTCCCAAACTATCTTGGGGTCGGCTTCCAGCCTAACCGGATGCAGCTGAGTACCAGTATTTTACATGAAGCGACTGCCTATCTGACCTCCACAACCCAGTAACTGGGTAATAAGATACCCCTTGGTAAGACTGGATGTCAGACTTCTGGCTTCTGACTAATCGTTACGACTGTCAAAGATTACATGTGACAGCCGGATCCAGCGTCTTAACGTGCTTTCCGAGGCACGGAGGAAACTCGGTATGAAATTATGGTCACCCATTCACGGACCAAACTCGGCAAGCACGACTTAACCTTAAAGATCGACCCGTGCGGCTGTTATTATTTAGCCACGAGCTCCACAACAACTATTTGTAGGCACTCTATGTTTATAATTGAATAAAAAACATACAAGTTTGAAGTTCGGTTGGGAGAAGTTCAATCTAATGAATTTATAATGTTAGTATAATATCGATAGGAACCCAAAGGTCTTATACTCAGTATTCAGAAGTATGATAATGTTACCTTTTTATGAAAGTCACAAAAGGGTTAAAAAGTCGCTCAGCAGGTAAAACCTATTCGGGTGAACGTCCAGCGATTTAAAAGGGTTTGTAGGGAATTTCAGCCTTGTGTACATAAAGAGAAACGACATTTATTTATGGTATAAAAAACTGCTGTTAAGTCAGCGCGCAATCAACCAAAAAACGCTATGGTAACGTTCTTCCTCTTCTTCTTCGTTTCCTCATGACTCAGGGTCACGACAATCAGTGGTCGTCACCTTTTGCATCAGAACTCTCCAAGTGGCTCCCTTTTCCGCCATCCTGATTGACGTCTGCAGATTGGCTTGGCAGACTTCAGTGATCGTCCACGGCTCCTTTTTCCTTCCACCAGTCCAAGAACGATGAGCTTTTCATTTGTCTGGTTCTCGTCTGGCCACTTGTTAATTTAACATGTGCATATCCTGAGTCATTTTTCATTCAGTCTTTTGGGCGAATTTAAAAGTTAAAGTTACCTTATCTAAAACTTGTATTCGTGAAAAATTGTTGGAACTGTGTTATTCAATACCTCCGTAGCCTGAAAAGGCCATGACAGGAACACAGGCTTTTCGGCTTCGTTAAGCGTCTTTTTGCCTAACATAACAAATCAGTAACGTTTAGTTCCCATGTAAAGGGGACGAGGCTATTGTCATCAACCGGGCCCAACTCCAGACTCCGTGGGAAGTGAGGAATTCCGGACGAAAGACCCAGTTACAATTTGCTTCACCTGGGGATCGAACCCAGGCTCTCATGCTCAACAGTGGTGCTTCCGACCGTATTAACCAACGAGGCAGGCTTGAGTGTCTTTTAAAACTCGTTGAAAGAGGTTTTGGCTTGCTGACGGATCTTAGTCCACTCTTTTTTCATTAAAACACAACATTGAACATTGCGCTTTCAGTATAGTTAATCCTCCTCCTCCTCAAGTCGTGTTCCTCATTACTGAGGGTCGTGATCCACCCTTGCAAACATCTTTTTCATGACTATATTTCGCCATCTCAGTCTATTCTTGGCCAAGTGAAGCGCATCGTGGAATTTTGTACCAAGAGCAGAGCTTATCTGGTCGGACCATCGTAAAAGGCTGCGACCTCTAGGTCGTTTACCATCCACCTTGCCGGTAACCATCAGTTGTTCGAGGTTATTGCCATCTTTCCTTGCTATATAGCCCAAAAATTCCAAGACTCTGCGGAGACAGGTCGTAAAGAGTCTGGTCTTTATTTTGAGCTCTCGTAGGATGGACTCATTGGTGCGAAAAGTTAATATGTATAGTATATTAGCTGTGGTCAGTCAAATAGAGTAAATTAATAACGCTTTTGTCCGAAGTTCAGTTCGGTATAAAATCAATAACCCGTGTATATTGGTGGCGCACATGTGACACAGATCCTCCCTCGCATATTAAAGATACGTTCTCTTTTTTCTAACTACAAATTCACCGTTTCCTAGGAAATGATTCAATACTTGCTAATGATTTCTTTGGAAAGGGTTAATGATATGTTTGGCTCGAGTTCACGCTTGTAAACAAATAGTCAAAAGGTCTTTTTGAGGAAAGCCTTGTAAAAGTCTCGTATTAAGCCTGTCGTTTTAAAAACATACCGGGTGTAAGGGACAAATATTTAAAAAACGCTTATCACTTACCTACTCACGTACTTCGAACACGAACCTAATCTGTCCGAGTCCGGGTACCAAAGTCCCAAGGTCGCTTCGCTCGCTCTTGAAACCTAAGAAGTTGTTGTTTTTTTTTAGGAAATAGTTAATTATAACTTTTTTTTAGGAAATTGCTTAAGTATTGATGCAATAATTTTGTGAAACGTTTTTATTTCAAACGTTATTTTACGAGATGATATTATTTGTAAATATTTTGTAATGACCTATCATGTTCTTGCAATCGTTGGTTGTGAAATGCAAATTTGTGAATAAATTTTTGGTGAAAAGGCAGAATACCGCGAGAAACTGAGCAGCATTCACGACAAAAGCATAGACATATCTGAAAAATCGATACTACCTTAATCTCTTTGTATAATAACAAAATAACCCATTTATCAAACAAAAATGGGCAAAACTCCTAAAGTCTAACAAGTTGGGTCATTAGGCTTAAACTTGTTAACGATCATTCAATGCTAATACTTCTCAGTTTGTAATAATTTACAAAATATCCACGGAAATGTTTGGAAAACTTTGTTTGCTTGTCATTTGTAAATAAGAATCGGAATAAAGCTTGAAAGTTTTGTAAAAGCATAAAAATATTTTATTAGTTTCATTATCATTTGAAAACTATGAAATACTGCCCCGGCTTCGCACGGGTGCAATGCTGAGAATTATAGCCATTATTTGTCGTAAAAAGTAAATGAGAAAAAAATGTTATTGTGGGATATCCATAAGAGATAGACATATACCATCGCGGAGTTTCCTGTAGACCTTTTCAATGTGTACAATACTTGTTATATTATTTTGATAAATCCCGTAGGGTTCAGCCTGCTTTTGCAATGTAAGCGGAAAAAAAAAAATTGTTTATGACATCACATTAGAAACCTCAAAAATAACAGTATTTCTCCACTATTCAATGGATGTTATTATACATATAAACCTTCCTCTTCAAGCACTCTATCTATTAAAAAAAACCGCATCAAAATCCGTTGCGCAGTTTTAAAGATTTAAGCATACATAGGGACATAGGGACAGAGAAAGCGACTTTGTTTTTAACCCCCGACCAAAAAAGAGGGGTGTTATAAGTTTGACGTGTGTATCTGTGTATCTGTGTGTCTGTCTGTGGTATCGTAGCTCCTAAACGGATGAACCGATTTTGATGAAATTGGTTTCGTTTGAAAGGTGTTTTAATCGAGAGTGTTCTTAGTTATGTTTTGATAAAATCTGATCAGCCGTTTGAAGGCCATCACCTCTTTTCTAGTTGAAGGTAAATTAACAATTTCCACAGGTCTGATCGATTCGAAATTTGAAATCTTGTCACCAGGCATTGCCAGGGGGGGTGGGTGCTAACCCCCCCCCCTCCCCCCAGAAAGTTTTTTTTTTTAATTTTTGCTGTTTTCGTTATATACTATGTACTACTATGTAGTGATAAACAAAAATACTGCTGCAGTTTCACTAAAAAGTCCCATATCTTAAAAACTAAATATCAATTCTTAATCTAATCATTTTTCGTTAAAAGTTATTTTTACCTTCTACAAGCCCATTTTTTTTGAATTGTCTTCATCTTACTTTAAAAATTAGAGCAGAGGAGGCCCAATTTTTACGACTCAGGTGACTACTCATCCGCAAAATATTTCATCCGCGGATGAAACGTTACCCTTTTAAAATTGTAAGGCGAAGAATCATCCTCAAGTTCGGATGAGTCGTCGCAAAGTTAATATTTATGTGGTCATATCGGTCAAATAGACAAACAAACATTTTTGTATAGGAACATTGTCTGTTCTTTAGTTTCTACGGCGTTAGAAGCGAATATCTCGACAACCAGTGACTTAAAACTTAAGGAACCTCCCACACACCACACAGTTACACAAGAAGAAAAAAAGGTCAACCCTCTCTTACATATTTATAAGGAGGCCACCCATTTTTATTTAATAATTTCATATCACTTTTGTGTGGCGATTTATAGAAGGCACCTACTCTCCAAATTTAAAATTTGTGGTACCAACAGTCTCGGACTAAAAAGTTGTGACATACGGACGGACAGGACATTCGAATCTCTAAGGGTTCTAAAAGTACTGAAATAAAACTCAGTTCGTACTATGAGCAGCGTAGGCGTACGCAGTCTATGCTACTACGTAACCATAGTCGCCTACGCCGTAGCATCAACTGAATTTGAAGACGCAGCGCGTAGGCGTTGCGTAGGCGAACTCTGGGAATATTTACTGGAGGTATTAAGAGTGAACTGGCAAACAGGATATTTTTGTTTATGAAGCATTTTTCAATGAACAGAGAAATTATTTAATAGTTGAATTATTTACGCTACAAATGTTATGTTGTTACACGGGATGTTTGTTCCAAACCGGTTGCAAATTGACACAGTTAACGCTTGTTTACTACTCTGAGAGCAGAAAGCTGGTCTAAAAATAGGCACACATACTATAAACACACAGATTCACATGTGAATATCAACCCTAATCACATGATACCAAGAGTTGATTTCAGAATGCTATAAAACTGGTGGAAATATAAAAAATGAAACTTTCCAGAACTGAATAAAATTGGCTCTTTTACAAAACAATTTTTAAAAGGTTTTTGTTAAAGGTTTTCACAATACATTGTTGATTGTTTCTACATTCATTTAAACATCGAAACAATGTGTTCGTCGTTGTTGGCGAAGTAAAAGTTTTCATACAAACTTCCAATCTTAGCGATTTTATTTTGGGAATATAACCATTTTCGGTATCACCCCAGTGCACATCCTTTGTTGATTTGACTTGACTTTGAAATGGTCTCTGCTCCCTCCCTACTTACAATCAGTAATGCTTTCTTCTTAATAAGACCCTATCAGGGACATGAAAGGCACCGCGTTACATCGTAGACCTCAAAGATGACCTACTTTGGTCCCTCTTTCGTTCTGCCAAAGACAAGTCGTGATTTTAGGGTTGTCATAATGTCTTTCCGGCTGCCAAAAGTTTTGTAAGCTAGTAAAAACATTTTTTTTTTACTAGCTGTTTTTTTTTATTTTTGTTGCATGCACTTTTTACCTACCCTACCCTCCCCTAGCTACCCTACCCTCCTCTACCTACCCTACCCTCCCCTAGCTACCCTACCCTCCTCTACCTACCCTACCCTACCTACCATCATACCCTGCCCTACCTTTCTCACCTTTTAAACCTTCCCTGGACTTCGAAAAACATTTTAAGATCAAAATCAGCTAAATCGGCCCAGCCGTTCTCGAGTTTTAGCGAGACTAACGAACAGCAATTGATTTTTATATACATAGATAGATAGATTAAGGTTATTTATCATTCTCTTGTCATTATCACAACTTATTTTGGGTAGGTGCAGCTTGTCTTCTTCCTCAAGTCTAATTACTGTCTTCTACTGTCTCTTTAACACTAGAAAGACCAAAGTCGTCAAATTGACGATTTTGTGAAGTAAAATGATAATATTTTTAAAGTTACGGCTTGTTGCAACATGACACTCAGTGACTTTTAATATTTTGTGGTTTTAAACACCCTATTGATATATAACGTTGTTATCTTAATTAGTTCTGGAATTACAATGAGTAATACCTACAAAGACCACTATCGTCAAAATGACCCAATACAAAGGGCTCGGTTAAGTTTGATACTTGAGGGTATTTAGAAATATTTTGTTTACATTATCACTCAATATATTGTTGTGTTAGCTTATTGTTCGACCCGTGTTGAATATCTTAGTGGTGTGTAAGGAGATAATTTTGCATTCGTCGCCTTTTGGATTCGTTTTGAATAAAATCGATATGAGTGCTCGTAGAAATAAAATCTTAGTTTGAAATACAGAGACAACTGCAAAATCTTCGGAATTTGCGTAGCTCAGAGTCTGAATCGGGTGGAGAAGACATCCAAATAGAATCACCTTCCACAATTGACGTGAGTCCTAATCGTCGCAGTATCGCATTGAGAAGCAGGCGTAGAGGAGGGCGAGGTCGACGCGGTGGGAATTCTTCCAATCGACAATCTACAGGTGATACTTTGATCGCAAGTGATGGCACCGAATGGAAGTGTGTAGCACATACCCAGAGTAGACCGGACGGCGTAGTTGTCAAAACGTGCTTCGGGAAATCCAAGGCCCAACCCCCTACGCAAAACGATTCGTTGAAAATGGTAAGGTGATTACTGCTTAGCGTCTATTCCTTGTTGACACAACTCTTCGACTCATAAAGTCGTGCATAGAAACGGAGAGAACGGAGAACCGTGACAGCTGATGGTACTCGTAGATGGCCCATCTAATATTTTATAATATTTTAGATATAGCTCATATCAACTCGTGGGTTATTTACAGAAAAATTACTCAAAATAATATTTCTCGGCACAGTTTCATACTCCAGCTCGTTTCTGAGTTACAAGCCGAACATATAAAAAATCGCCCAGGCCCAGCTCGTCTAATAACTGATCCTGAAAATGTTAGCATGGAAGTAGAAGACACGGAGTCGAATAAAATACGAACTTGTCAAATAAATGTAAAAGAAATAAAACGTCTTACTTTTGTGACACATGCACGGAACCCGTTTGAGGAAAATGTATAAAACATATTTAAAAAAAAAAACATTATTTGTACAAAATGTGTCTCTGGTTAAAATAATTAAATGCTTGTTAATAATAACTGTGTTTTCTTTAATACATTCAACAATAATTTGACATCAACGTCAATGGATATCCTAACGTCAATATGACGATCTTGGTCTTTCTAGGTAGGGTACGAATGTCGGTCTTTCTAGTGTTAACGAAACCATTGACGATAATCAACTAATATCTTGCTAAAGACTTTCAAATAATGTGTTTGGAGGAGAATGACAGCCGTTTATGTAGTCAACCATCTAGTATCGTATGTTTATAATTAAACAGCATGCATTACATAACCTCACGCCTGTAATACCAAAAGGTAAGGCAGAAGTGTACCTAAATAGTACACTCCCTTTTCTCCACATAAATGTATTTAAGGACCTCATGCTCAAATGTCGCGCTTGAAGAATATTAACACAATTTAAGATCGTTTACGCATTACGACATTTCATACAAACTTTTAAGTCCATATTTTCCGAAATGGCTGAACTGATTTTAATGAAACTTCATACGCATAAAGCAGGATACATAGGGCTAAAAAGTTACTAAAACTTTTTCTAAATGTTTAAAAAAAGAAGATGATTGGAAATAAGATAATCATTATCATCAATATAGATAGGGTCTAATTTAGCTGTAACATTATTTTTCGAAAATATTTTTAGTACCTTATTAGACCTGAGGAGGTCGTGGCTAAATAATAACAGCCACCCGGGTCGATCTTTAAGGTTAAGCCGTGCTTGCCGAGGTTGGTCCGTGTATGGGTGAGCATAATTACATACCGAGTTTCCTCCGTACCTCGGAAAGCACGTTAAGCCGTTGGTCCCGGCCGAATGTAGATCTTTGACAGTCGTTACGAGTAGTCAGAAGCCAAAAAAAAAGTCTGACATCCAGTCTTACCAAGGGGTATCGTATTACCCAGTTACTGGGTTGTGGAGGTCAGATAGGCAGTGGCTTCATGTAAAATACTGGTACTCAGCTGCATCCGGTTAGACTGGAAGCCGACCCCAAGATAGTTTGGGAAAAGGCTAGGCAGATGATGACCTTATTAGACGTATGTATCCTGCTTGAGTATGAAGTTTCATTAAAATCTGGTTCTTTCAAGGACTTGAAAGTTTGTATGTTATGTCGTAAGGCGTAAACGCTCTAGTACGAACGAACGCGATCGTTATGAACCAATAGATTACGAGTTTATTTTAATAAATACTCCTTCGGATTGCGATTAAAAGTACGTTACGCAATCAAAGGTACGATCAAATCGGGCGGACTAGAGAGCGGACCAAACTTTAGACTTCGTCAGACAAAGTACTCAAATATCTGACAACGTCTGATAACCGCAGTCCGTTCGGTGTGACCGCACATTTACACCCGTATGTATAGCCAATTTATCATTCGATTATAGATTTATCGAAGTAAGAACCGTTGAAGAAAAAAAAAATAAGAATTCTAACTTGTGACGGTTCTAACTTCAAGTAATTACTAAAAAACATTGAAAATCGTATTTTAAATAATTACTTCTACTAGTCACTTTGCCTTGTTTCTAGATACGGGTATGAGTCCTGGATTGAAAACATTTTTTAGTTCGTTGTCAAAACGGACGGGTGACACACAGTGGAACGAATGTATGGGAGCGGTTGGACGTAGACATGTCCGAAAAAAAAGAGTAAAATTATGCCAAACTAATGATGCCATCTTATTCGATTACTTAATGCCTTCATAACTTGTGGTGATGAATTTCTTCATAACTCCCATATTTCGGGAGTAATTTGAGAAAATGTGAAATTTTACTATGAAAATGAGTGTATCGAGCTCTCTCCCTCCTGATTCCGGGCTTGTTTCAAGTAGCGGTCTCTAATATCATAATGCTAATACTAAGAGCTATATTTAATACTAAGACACATAGTGCGCCAAATGTGCACTTTCTGGGATAAAGAGTGATGTTTATTTTATAACACAATTTTTTTATTTTTTGTTTATTTTGTTGATTAAAACCGTTTTTCTAAAGGTTTACCTTATTACAATAACATTTCTGAGCAGCCAATTAGAGAAGATATAAGCTAATTAGGATATATAATTAGGGACTTAAGGTTTACATATAAAACTGATGCACTAATGATTACTGATAAGAACATTGCTATTATTTAATTACTAAATGGCTCTTAATACACTAATTTAGCATGCATCATTTACTAATTATCACAATAACTAATTACCTTGCAATATTTAACAAAGGATACCTGGGATACCTGGATTTTATATAAATAGGTCACTATTAGTAACTTTAAAATCAGTGTTGATTTACACCTCGTTGTATCCAAGCTAATCTCGCAATGTATTTTCCAAATTTTAATACAAATCTTGATATTCACGTTGCTTTATGCGCACGCGCACATAAAGATTTACGCGACTTTAACTATTTGTTCAGTGTTTTAAAAGATAACAGTTGTGTTCAGTTATGTGAAAGTGCTGAAACAAGTTTAAAAGACTGGTGTCGTCGATTTTGCTACCGCATTTATGCAAAATGGACACAGTCTGGAAGAAGCACAGATAAGTTTCGGAAGAAACATGAGATTTGGCTACAGGCTGCAATTCAATGGCCGGAATTACAGAATGAAAATATGGAACCTTCTACAGAAAATATAAGTGACGTCATCGAGCCCATAATTTCTCCTGCTAAATCTAATGCTTCAACTTGTACACATCCTAGTCCTCGTAAATCTTTTGAGGACCTTAGTAACCGGCAAAAAAGAAGACGCACTGAAGATAGTCTTTCATGCAGCAGTAGCAGCGCTGAAATTATGTTTTCGGCCGAAAGGGCGCTTCAAAAGGCAGGACAAAGCGATACAGCTTATGTTATGAAATACTTGACGGAGAATCCAGAAGAGGCCTCAAAAATCAAAGCCTTCATTGAAGGTAAATCAATTCAGGTACGGGAAATATCCCCTTTGAAGGCATTGGCTCTTTATGTATCGATGAACTTATCGAAATGGCGCTATAACACTCTTCGGGATTTCAACACTCAAGAAGGAGCTCTTCAATACCCGAGTTACTACATGTTGGTTAAAGAAAAAATTAAGTGCTATCCGGCCAAAGAAGATCTCACAGTTACAGAGAGCTCTGCAAAAATCAAATTACAAGCCTTGATGGATTTAACCTCAAGAAGACTTATTAGGTCGTTAGAAACCCCTGTTGATCCCAATCAACAGCTCGTATTGACCAGCAAATGGGGTTTTGACGGATCATCTAGCCAAAGCATTTATCATCAAAGGACGAGTGAAGATGAGCAAATCGATCTTGCTAGTAATTTTATGATTAGTCTTGTACCACTGCGGCTCGTCTCAAAAGGTGTAACAATTTGGGAAAACGAGCGACCATCTTCCACTTCATTTTGCCGGCCAATATTGTTTAAGTTTATAAAGGAAACCAAAGAAAATGTGCAGAGAGAGATGGCTGAAATCGAAGCAGAGATTGAAGCCTTAACTCCATCCACCATCACTGATGGAATTAGTGTCAAACACCAACTGCTGTTGACAATGATTGATGGTAAAATTCATTCCATTATATCCAATACAGCAGCTTCAGTGTGTGACATATGCAAGGCTTGTCCTAAAGAAATGAATAATTTAGAGTTAATCAAAGATAAACACGCAAACGAGGACATGTATAAATATAGCTTAAGCACCCTTCACGCTTGGATTCGCTCAATGGAATGCTTATTACACATTTCCTACAAATTAGACATAAAATCATGGCAAGTAAGGGGTGATATAGCAAAAAGGCAAGTTGATGACAGGAAGAAAAGAGTTCAAGAGGCTGTAAGAAGAGAAACGGGCTTACTTCTCGATGTTGTGAAACAAGGCAGTGGATCCACCAACAATGGCAACTCGGCAAGGAGATTTTTTGAAAACTACACTAAATCTGCTGAACTGACCGGAATAGATGCTATGCTTTTAAGAAAAATCTGTGTGATCTTGCAGTGTATTTCATCAGGAGAGAAGATCAACGTAACTAAATTCCGAGAGTTCTGCTTTGATACTGCTAAGCTTTACGTGGAGTTATACCCATGGTATTATATGCCTTCTTCACTTCATAAAATTTTAATGCATGGGCCAGACATAGTTCAGAACATGTCAATTGTGCCCATTGGTTTTCTATCCGAAGAGGCATCTGAGGCTAGAAATAAAGATTTTAGAAAATATAGAGAGGGGCATTCTCGAAAGCATAGCAGTATCTCATGCAATGAAGATATTATGCACAATCTTTTACTGTCTTCTGATCCACTTGTTACAAGTATCCGTCCAAAAGGAAATAAGTTTGTAAAAAAATCTTCTTTTAAGGAATTTTATGAGCTTACGGATTCTGAGAAAAGTGATATCGAATTTGTTAACATAAATGATTTAGCGGACATCGATTCTGAATTTGAATTAATTGATGATGATGATGATGACGAAGATAATTAAATGATGTTATTGTTTTAAAATGTGTAACTTAGTAAATTAGAGCTTACATCTTAATTATTTATTGTACTTTTAATGAAACTAGGTAATTTATTATCAACTTACTTAAAAGTCATACTCTCATCAGTTCTTGTGAATATTTTTGTTAATATATATTTCTGTATATATATAATATATTTATAGACCTCTTAATAAGTCTGTCTGCGGTTTAAAGTAAATACAAATGGGGAAAAAACGTTTTTTTTTTTTAAATTTTCATTTCCTTTTATCCCAGAAAGTGCACATTTGGCGCACTATGTGTCTTAGTATTAAATATAGCTCTTAGTAATAGCATTATGATATTAGAGACCGCTACTTGAAACAAGCCCGGAATCAGGAGGGAGAGAGCTCGATACACTCATTTTCATAGTAAAATTTCACATTTTCTCAAATTACTCCCGAAATATGGGAGTTATGAAGAAATTCATCACCACAATTTATGAAGGCATTAAGTAATCGAATAAGATGGCATCATTAGTTTGTCATAATTTTACTCTTATTTTTCGGACATGTCTACGTCCAACCGCTCCCATACATTCGTTCCACTGTGTGACATCCCTGCCCCAGACAGAGGTCGGAAACATGTGGCGTTGTTTCTAATTGGTGTAGTCTACGCTTTCTGTGGCTCTGCTATATGTTTAAACCACTGACGCAAAAGGGGCGCTCTAAGATGTCGTATGCTTTTTGATACCTACCCACGAGTAGGATATTTTTGGGACGTAGAATTTAGACACGTTATAATAATATCATGACTGTATTTCCCGAAGGGTTAGGCAGAACAGTTATGTCCAAGTTCGATGTAAAAAGCGGAGAGTCTATTGACATCAACTGAGCACAAATCCTCTAAAAGATGGATAGACTTCATAATAATTGGCGCTGATGCAGTCGCATTTGTTCAGTGTCACTTAATAAACAAGTTGCATTCATGAGGTTCCTAAGATGCACTGGGGTAATCCCGAAAATGGTTTTATTCCGACAGTTTCAAAAATAACTTTAACTTTCGGAAAATCGAGAAAAGGTACAGAATCATTATTTAGAATAACATGAAATAAAGTTAACACTATTATTGTGGGCAAAAAGGTTATTATTTCTAAAAGGTCCAAAACAGGGATTAAATCTTTACGCCACTTTAAACGAATGTTGAAAAAGGGTCTGCCTTTTATCGGTCCGTTTATTCACTCTAAATTGTTTTCTGTCACCTAAAGGATGCCTAAAAGGTGTAGTAGGCATTCTATTTGAAATACTTAGGGACTTATTAGTCTTTAGTGTTTAAAGGTATAAGTGTTGACATTTGTCGGGTATGCCACCGTCAGGGAGAATCGATCCGACACATTATTTCGGGGTGTTCTCGTCTGGCTTAGGGATAGTACTTGCATAGACACAACCTGGTTGACATTTGTCGGGCATGCCACCGTGCGGGAGAATCGATCCGACACATTATTTCGGGGTGTTCTCGTCTGGCTAAGGGATAGTACTTGCATAGACACAACCTTGTTGCCAGGATTATCCACCAGCAACTTGCATTTGCAATCTAAAGTACCATACTATAAGTATAAGCCCTACCCAGTTCTGGATATCGTAATATTGGGATAACGTTGTGTCGGGATCGACCCAGTTCTCGATGATAGTAATATCACGTTGTATTGGGATTGACCTATCGTCACTGCCAGGACTATTGTTGCCAATAAGCCTCACATTGTGGTGATAGATCGATTGGAGCGTCGCGCAATAATTGTTGATAAAACGGTCCTGTATGAAGAGAACCTCGTGAAAGCAGAGCAAGATAAGCAATTCAAAATCTGGCTCGTGAGGTTGTCGACATGTGGGATGTGAGTACAGCAGTAATTGTGCCGATAGTCGTGTCGGCCAATGGCTTGATTCCCAAAAGCCTCGACCAATATATGAGTAGACTTTCAAGCGAAAGCCTGCAGCTGAATGAAGGGCGTGATTCAGAAAGCAGTAGTTTTGGACACGGCGCGTAGGTTCCTCTCTCAAGAGCTCGGACCCTGTTCCCAATACCGGTGGGCTACTATTTTTTTTGAGAGGACTGAGTGAAAGAGCAGTGGTGGCCCAATGGTGGTAGCCCCGACTTACGAGCAGTAAGCCGTGGGTTCAAACCCAGGCAGGCGCATTATTTTTTGCAATTTATTTTCAGAACGGTGAAGGTAAACATCGTGAGGAAACACTAGAACTAAAAATTTGAAGACATGTGACATCTACCAACCCGAACTTGGCCCGTGTGGTGGAATACAGGCCACTCCCTCTCATAGAGAAGAGACCTGTGTACCAGCAGTGGGAACATTATAGGCTGATTATGCTATGCTTAATGCTATAAGTGAAAGGAGACTAACAAAAAGTACTTACAAGGCAAAAAAGACTGATTTAGATAGGGGCCTTTTGGCCTTGTACAGGACCAGTTTAGATTGTCTTATTTTTAAAAGCTTAATTATTAACATTTTATTTTTACTTTTTTTTTATTTATTTTTTTATTTAGTTAATTTGATCATTTTTGTATTATCCTATGCGAGACGAATAAATTTTTCTTTCTTTCTTCCAACGTCGGGAGGGTACGCCCTAGAAGGCTGTACAATGACCTTATTGTTAGGTTCTTCAGAAAAGTCTGGTGAATAGTACATACATGCAACGGGCATGCTGTATGACCAGATGGTGTGCAAGAGTATGAATGTGGGCGACTTGCGAGGAATATGTAAGGATGGTAGATGGTGGCGTTCTATGGTTCCTGCCTAACCTCATAATATGGGACAAAGGCATTAGTTTATGTCTATGTAATATACTATTATATTATAAAGAGGAAAGATTTGATTGTTTGTTTGTTTGTTACGGTTGAACTCAAAAACTACTAGACCAATTTTAAAAATTCTTTAACCATTAGAAAGCTACATATATACCCAGCAACATAGGCTACATTATATAAAAAATTTCGCGGACGAAGTTGCGGGCGAAGTACTAGTATGTTATAAGTAGAGACCGGATTATATGCAAATTAATACTTGCATTATATGCATTTGCATATCATTGTTGGTTTTCAATGATAATGCATATTTTATTTATAATCGGCTGATCGTACATATTTTATGCATGTTTTACCTGTATCTGGTAAAATGAAAAAGTTTGCCAATGGTGTAGAACGATCGTTTTCAGATTATAAACTTATTTTAAATAATAGAAGACTAAATCGTACTACTGATAAAATTAATTTGGAAAAGTACTCGGTCATTAAAGTTTTCAAGAACAAAAATTGTTTTATCTCGTCAAAAATGCAGAAATTAAAAAATACCCATTCGTTTTTATGTTGCATATTTTGGCAATTTGTTGCATATTTCGAGCATACCTATATGATGCATATTTCGACGATATTAAGTGTCAGAAGATACAAAGTCCGGCCTCTAGTAATAAGGCATAGAAATAAAGAGAGTCAACGAAATTGAACACAGAAATTAACAACAAAATTTAGTTCTCTATTTGCACAGGAGCGTACGCGATAGAATTTTCCACCCGATAGAATTTTGCCCCTTAGGTTAGGAGTTTCCCAAAATCGATGATAAAACTGACTTTCACTTTATAAACAGAAGCCTAAGTACCAACTTCCACATTTGTAACTTCAGAAGTGATGGCCTTTCATACAACTTTCATATCTTTACGGCATGAATTTTTGCAAAAATCTTGCCTAAGTGCTCACTTCCAGTGAATAAGAAACTCCTGTGAACAATTTCATGTTTCTAGACCCAGCTTTTCAATGAAAAGAGTGAATTGGAAGGGTTCTGCGTTGTTTTATAGATAGATAGAATAATCAATACGCAGAATACTTACTTTGAAGAAATTTATAATATCATTGATTTTTGTTTGAAATAAAGTTTAATGTTAGAATATTCATATGACAGAATAACAAATTAAATATTCTTAACCAAGAATAACATTTTATCGAGTGACAGATAAAATATTACAAAACCGCGTTCAAAAAAATATTGCGGGTAAAGTCTTGTCAAGCAGGAAAACAATCTTGTCATTCTCACAAATAGAGTTCATGCCTGTTGCATGCATGTTTCAACAGGCATGAACTCATGCATGTTTCTGCCACGGCTCCGGCGCTGCGGGGCTCTGGTGGTACGATGCGAGCTTATCGTCGCAGATGGTATCGCAAGAGTACTGAGAGGTTAACGCTTACCACCACAGCTTCAGCTTGCTGGCCAGCGAGCGTTAGAAACCACCTGCTCCTCAGCTCGTGGGCCGCTTCACCCCTCCGCGGCCTGCGCGAGCTTAAATTATACACTATGGGTATGGCAGACAAGACTAGTGGAGACGGTTTGAGAAGATTGTTAAATAAAAAAATGTGAAAAATTCATTGAATTGTGTTTCTTTAAAATAAAGGGTGTAAAACACCTCTTAACGAAGCCGAAAGGCACTGGTTCTCCCTGTCATTGCGATCATTTTTTTGTTCTACAACATACCTGGGAACCTTCTAGTTACGGAGATATTAGGGGTCAAAGTTCCAACTTTTTGACAACTATTTTTTTAAATACAAGTCTTTAATGTAAGATTTTTACTTTAAACACCTCCACGACCCCCGTACTATTCAATCCGTCCATCAGCACAATGTTTTGAGTTCGTTAGATTGAGTTCTACCACAAAACATGATTTTCCACCCCCCAAAAAAAAGTCGTTTCCCAGCAATAATTTTTGCGTAAAGTTACTTAGTTTCATGTACAGAATGCTTGGTTGACGGCTTCGTGATGAGGTGATTTACACCGTGTATGTTTCATTCTAGTAAATTGCAGTTGAAACAAAATATTCGAAATAAAGATACAAAGAACAAATTTTATGTGAAACATTTTCTGCGAAACGAAATTCTATGAAATTTCTGTCTGCGAAACAAGGGGACACCGAATTGAAGATTTGCCCGAACAAGTTTAAGTTTTCTTTTAGAGCGAAGAGCAAAAACGTCGAGTCAGTTAAATAAAATCTGTCTTCTATCGAAGTGCTGACAAGTCTAATAAATCTTATATCGACAGATTCCAAGCTATACCTATTCAAAGTTATTTTTTTTAATATCAAGTTGATGTGAAAATATCTTTGACAGTAATATATGCAATGCTAATTTGATACCATACTTCGCTGGTTCGAAATTATGCAAACATATTACGCATTACAATAGCAAATTCCACCATTTCCATCAGGAGTCCAGATGTACTGCGGATTATCACCCATACCTTTCTTCAACCACATATTTTATATTTTGGAATTCCCTGTCTCGATGTGTGCGTCGGTATTCCCATCCCAAGTTCATGTAACTCGAATTTTCATTTCCTTTCACCACAGACCTCATCTCTGTCCTCAGGACAAGATTGAGGTCTAGAATAGTCCCATTTAAATGACCTGGACAAGCACGGCCCAATCTAGAGATGGACCCGTGTGTTGCTGTTATTATTTAGCCACACAACATACGCTAAACACATAAAAAAAAAAAAAAAAAAAATATGATGAGATGAAAAATATCGAGGCTGCACCAAAGTCCAGTTCAGCTAAATACCAGATAACTGGTGCCCGTCATTGGTTATCAACTGGACCTATGTGTTCTAAAATGTCTATAGTCCACTATTGTGCATAAGACATAAAATAATAAATGAATAAACACTACAAAAACAGCAAAAAAGACTGGTCATCTGTCAAAAGTATTAATGAAAGTGCTCAGTAATTTATAACAGACTTTTTCATTCAGATTCGCATCTGGCTGGCATTAATCAGAAAAAAACTTGTTCCATTCGCAATCTCTTTTATTTTAAAATTCGAATGCTTTTCTGTTATTCTTTACCTCGAATGTACACACAGCTCCATTAAGTCATTACCCCCCAAAAGAGATGTGCGTATAAATCCGTGTTGGACCTAGTTGGTTTATGTATTTTGCAAAAAAAAAATGTTATAATGAATGTATTAGTTTAAGTTTGTATTTTTCTTTTAAACTCAATTTTTAATATTGATTTTTTAAATAAAACATTAATACTTTTATTGTCGTGTATAACGACTTGTAATAATACACTTAACATTTACACAAGGGTCTTAAATGTATAAATAGTCCGAAGATATCATAACCACTAGACGTGCATGAGGTTGGATGTTCGCATCGTAGGCTTGTGAATACTTTAATAATTTTAAAATTATTACTATTATTTAACACAAACTTTGATCTTATTTTACTGCAAAGATTTATATTATATTTTTTTTACAGTAATATACATATTTTACCGGACACAAACAAGTCCCTAGAAAAGTTAAATCCTATTTACGCAAACCATAAAATAGGAAGCGCTATAAATGTGAAGTATATAGGGTCTACTCATGGGTATATGATTAATTTTATAAAAAAAACGTAAGTAAGTAAAATTAATGGATATCCTCAAATTTTAACATCTATCGATTAGACAGAGACCAAATAAAGACCAAATAATTTGGTACCAGTTTCATATCAATTTTCAAGGGCTTAAAAGACGCAGATCTGTGAAGTGATGGTTCGATTCCGGGTGTAAACATAGATTTTTTTTAAAAGTATTCTTTAGATTGTTCGAAACAAATTCAATGTTGTAGCAGTGTAACATTTTAAAACTTGAGGGGTTAGCACATACTAACACTGTCTGTACCTACTTCGTTGTTTTGTTTTCGAATGTAATTTTTGCCACGTCATTCAGCGTGTTAAAAAACAAAGGCGCACCCGCAATATGTTTTGAACTTTGTTGAAGTGAAAACTTCTTTTATTTTTGGTAGGGGAAAAAACTATGGGTTAGCGTCACCGATGACCTCGACATGCTCGTGACGTCTTTACGTGACAGACTAGAGAAGCGTAGACCGTAGTATAGCGGCTATTATTGATTAAAAAAAAGAACACAGTAATTCTATTGTTTTAAGTGTTCACTGCTGTCAGCAGTCCTTATAACGGCCTCTGATTCTTTTTAAACTGCAACATGATCAAGAATGTTCTACAAAATGTGGCACGATTGTTGCTACAGTTTATGTTACATTAATACCTAGGCTTAACATGGGTGAAGATTTAATTAAACTGACTGTAATATTAAAACTCCTTTTCTACATAGTTTTATGGGAAAAAGTAAATAAAGAAATATAAAAAAGGTGTAGTGCAGTTTGTACAACTTCCCTCCCTCCGGGGCCTCCTTTTAAGTAAAATATTTACCTGTGCTAGGAGGCGCCGCTCTTCAATGACAGATAAAAAAATGGTAAAAGTGATGTACAGTCACGTCTAATAATATGTATACACATAACAAAACTGAAAAGTGATTTGCTCGAGAAATTACGGTTTTTGCGTTGAGATAAGACCTATTTCGTAACAGTATGGCTTCCAAAATTCCATGTTCGTGAAAACGTAAACATCAAAAAGAAAATACATACAGTATAAATAATAATATAATATCAATCAATACCTACAGTAGGTAGGTAAAATTACTTTTAAAAGTTGCTGCGTGTATACTGTATACATATTATTAGACGTGACTGTACAAAAATATGTTAGAATTAATAAGGCGTTATCCTTAATCCCCTACTCATTATGATAGTCATCGTTGAACAAACGACATCTTTCCCTAAGACAATTACTTGGGTCAAAAGATTTTACTTCAAGAGCCAGATTTTCTTTGTCATTTTATCTTATTACAAAAATTAAGAGGAATGAATTCGTCTCGATGTCTTCAGTGAGGAATGTATTGGATAAGGGACGTTATTTAATAAGTGTCTTGTTCAATTTGAAATGATTTTGTTGGAGTAACATCGTGCCTGCTGTCCTCGAAGGTTTAGGCAGAGAAGTTACATGTTATTGCCGTAGCCATTAACCGTGCACAAATACTGACTCCGGTCTGCTACTGAAAAAACTGGTGAAATCCCCAATGACACCCGGTTGCCCGGCTCAGAAATGCAGGCACTCATAAAAAAAACTTTATGGGCTTTAAACTCTGTTAAGTGCTTATCGAATAAAAGTATCCGGTATAGCATTAAAGCTATAACATACAAACACAAATATACTTCATAACGTGCCGGCAGCTACTGGTCCACGAAGGCATTTATGAAGGGTGACCTTTCCATCTCACTGAAGCGTAAGCTCGTCGACATGTGTATCCTGTCTATCCTAACCTTGGCGCTCAGACTTGGTCTATGACTGTAGTTCAGAAGTCCAAGCTCAACGTTTGCAAAAGAGCGATGGAACGGAGCATTATCAATATTAAACTCTCCGATCGAATGCGCAACACCTTAATACGATCTAAGACAGGCCTCGCCGATGTGGGCGATAAATCTGATAATCGATGCTAAATTGATACTGGGCGGGTCATGTTTCTAAAATGAAGCCGGACATATCGGAAAAGATAGTCACACCCTTGAGCGCCTGAAGACGGTCGTCGCGCGTAGCCGAGACAGGCCAAAGAAACGCTGGCGTAACGATTTCGACTCGTTCTAACGGATTGGTCAGAAAAGGCAAACGTTAAGGAAAATTGGAAAGCCATGGGGAGGATTTTGCCCAGCAGTGAGACAGAGTAGGCTGACATAAAACGTGCAGGCCAAGAGTTAACTACCTCATCAATGTGAAATCTATTATATTTGAAGTAGCACCTGACAGCTTCTTAATAATTATTCAAAATAAAATGCCTAGAGTTTAGCCAACGACTGTCCAAACTAAAAGGAGTGTCGTTTAATGGTGTTGCATAAAAACTTAATTTTATAGGTTACACTTCTACCTAACCTTTCAAGGCTAAGGGGTGTGGTTTTATATTTATGATTAGTAGTAGGAGTTTAATTGAACTTAGAAAATACTAATGAGATGTTTTTGTTGTTTCAGGTGAGCAGTCCAACTCAATACTTCTGGTACCGCACTACACTCCAAATATCCGAAGACATAAACTACCCCGAAACCTTCAACTACAAGATAGCTCTAGCCTTAGTGATCGCCTGGATTCTAGTCTACCTCTGCATGATCAAAGGCATTGCCTCTTCAGGGAAAGTTGTCTACGTAACAGCCACATTCCCATACATTGTCCTCGTCATTTTCTTCTTTAGAGGCATTACACTTAAAGGCATGGGTGACGGCCTGATTCATTTATTTTCGCCGAAGTGGCACAGGATTTTAGACCCTGTCGTATGGTTGGAAGCAGGCACACAAATATTCTTTTCCCTCGGCCTAGCTTTTGGTGGCTTGATAGCATTCTCATCGTACAACCCGGTTGACAATAACTGTTACAGAGATGCGATAATGGTCTCTATGACGAACTGTTTAACGTCGATGTTTGCTGGCATCGTAGTGTTTTCTATAATTGGGTTCAAGGCTACCATGGTGTATGAGAAGTGTTTGGACGTGAGGAACGAAACTTTACTGGAGTTGTTCGGATCTGGATACAGGGCTATGGTGCTACCCGAAGCTGGGCAGATGGTGACGGTGGACCTTAACGGGAATCTAACGTCTTTGGTGATGCCTCATCTTCCTGAGTGTGACTTGCAAAAGGAGCTGGACAATGTAAGTGGTGACAACATGGTAAGGCCCAGGCTTCCACCATAGCGGAGATGAAGTTCGGGAGTCGACCAGTAAATTTGGGTAAATTCCACATCGCTTTTGTCATATCTCCTGTGATTGGTCGAATTTTCCGCTCCGCTCTTGTCCGCTATGGTGGAAACTGGGCCTCACTGTTTTCATCATGTGTACTGTGTAAAAAGAATATTATATCTATCCAATCTTCTTTACCTCTATCACACATAAGACTATCTAAACCCTCACAGCTTTAATTTCTCCTTCCGCAGACAGCCTCCGGCACGGGCCTAGCCTTCATAATCTTCACGGAAGCCATCAACCAGTTCCCTGGCGCCCAGTTCTGGTCCGTCCTTTTCTTCCTGATGCTCTTCACACTAGGCATAGACTCTCAATTCGGAACTCTAGAAGGAGTCGTAACCTCCATCGTGGATATGAAGTTGTTCCCTAACTTGAGAAAGGAGTATTTAACTGGAGGGTTGTGCTTCCTTTGCTGTCTCTTGTCCATGGGTTTCGCTCATGGTTCCGGCAGTTATATCTTCTTACTGTTTGATATGTACAGTGGGAACTTTCCGTTGCTGATTATTGCATTCTTTGAATGCATTGGGATTGCCTACGTGTATGGTGTTAAAAGGTGAGTTAATATTACTATCTGGCCGTTATATGACGCATCAGGTTCACAAAAGGCACGTCGTTTACAGTCAGTTTTATAGTTGGTCTACATTTAGTTAAATAATTGTTCTCTGATTTTGAATCACAGTGATCTTGATTCTTCTTTGCAGAAGGTCGCTTGCAAGACTGGTCACTCATACTCATCCTTGAGTGATCCATGAGGGTTTCATAAAAACTTGAGGTGTCATTTTTACGACCAGATACTTTTTGTAATTAACAACTTTGTATAATGTTTTATTCCATTCATTTCTTTTTGTATGATTTTCACTAATATTTTTCATAAGCAGACCTATACAAATGCTATGCTCTCTTATGAATGAAATGAAATAAAACTTTTACTGCTAGACGAAGAAATTAAATGCAAACATTGACCAACAAACAGCAAGCCTTACTTGACTCCTAACTTAACGACGTTGAAGTTATAGGGGCACGGGCTAACTTGAGAGAGATCGTGGTCGAACTTTGTTGGTTTAGATTAAGCAGGTCTCCTCTCAGGTATTGGTTCGATGCTATAGAGCATATACTAGCAAAGATTTTAGAAGGTTCACTCTCAAATTACTTAAGAAAATACCAGACGCAGAAATATAAAATTTATCAAATTATAATCCTAATTAAGTTTTAATTAAAACGTTAAATTCAATTACTGGTTTTCTTCTTTCTTTATCGTGTGGTTATTGCCTATAATAAAAATAAATAAAAAATAAAATAACCACATGTCAGAGCTTTTATGTCGCACATGGGCCTCTGACTTAGCTTTATATGTTGACTAGAAATATCTCTCAAGCATGTTGGTTTTCTCACGACGTTTTTTCTTCACCGAAGCAAGTGAAACGCACAATACGCACATGAATCCGAAAAATCTGACAAGCGTGTCTTGGGCTCGAACTTGAGACTGTGACTTGGCATGTCCAACGGTCACACCTCTGGGCTATAATGCTTTCTTAATTAAATTAGTAATGAATTCATCGTCAATCAATCAATCTAATTTAGTAAAACTATTTTTATTAATGTAGTGTAGTGTATAGACAAGCATGGCTACTATTAATAGTACCTTAAATCGCCATGCTTGTTACACAGAACGAAAATCCATGTTAAAGCAAATGTATGATAAAATGTATAGTAAATATGTAAAAAGTTAGTGTTCTTAAAAACAAATAAATATAAACTGCTCTCTGCTTTAACCTAAATGGCAAAAGCAATAAGTTTTCGTAGATTTAAGGCACAAGTGCACAAGATGGAATCTTTGCCTTATGGGGCCAGCCAGTCGTCTGAAGGGCCTCCAATCAGTTAAACGCACCGTGAAGACAGACGGCGGGCTTAAGACGCCATTTTGTAAATTAGTATGTTCGTTTGCTTTGGGTTATTCTTGTACAGGTCTACCAATACAACATTATTATTGTGAGTAATACTATCGTATAGTTAGTTACCGTCTGTCAATTGTAGATCTTTGACAGTCGTTACAGGCTGTCAGTGGCCAGAAAGTCTGACAACTAGTCTTACCTAGGAGTATCGTATAGCGGGCCTGTGGACGGTGAGTAATGGGCTAGCTCACCGTCCGTCCGTCTCATGACGACAGGCCGTGCCGAGCGCGCGTTCGTGTTCCACGCGCGCCTCAAGGAGATGTCAGCAAACCATAAGGGGTCCGAGGGGCTAAGGGACTGTTCGAAAGAGATACCGTGGCCCTGGAACACAAAGGGCTAAGAAGAAACATGGAGGGGTTTTAGTCAGTACAAGTCTGACACCCAGTACTAACTGGGTTGTGGGGGTCAAATAGGCAGTCACTCCATGTAAAATACTGGTATTCAGCTGCATCCAATTAGACTGGAAGCTGACCCCAACACAGTTTGGGGAAAGGCAGGCAGATTGATGATGACAATGACGTTTGTATATATTTTTTTAGTTGTTTGAAAAAAATGGTGGATGTTAAAGTTAAAACCTTCTAAATAAAGACGAATGAATTTGTTCATTCTTTTTAGTGAGTGTTTTCGTAAGAATTAGTCCTGAAGTAGGTTTAGGTATACTTTTATAAAATACTTTGAGGACAGACTTTAATTAACTTCGGGCTATACCTAACTTTTCAGAGTAGATATTATTTTTATGGCCATTCAAGGTACACTGAAAAAAGATTCAAATCGAGTCTATTTGGCGACTTTTTCCTTGTGGATTTTAGAGGCAAATATTCACAAGCAATTTGGCCGACTTTATCACATAAAGTGAAGGTGTTTACATTTTTATGGACGTTTTAAACTTCAGTATCCTTTGCGTAGGTATTCTTAGGAAATGTGTACTTACGAAAATTTAGCATTTTTAAATTATTAATGAAACTGATTATATGAATGAGACAGAATAATGACTGCCTCGTCGAATGAGGTCCTGGGTTACATTCCCAGGCAAAGTCTATAATAAGTTTTATTGGGTTTTTCCATCAGGAAATTCCTCAGTAGCAGAAGCTCCTCGGAGTCTGGATTTGTGCTCGGTTGACGGCAATAGGCTCGCCCCCTATTACATGGGACTTAAACATAACTGGCGAAATGTGGGTGTGCTATTAGGTAAAGCTCTGCCTTACCCTTTTGGGATTACAGGCGTGATATTATGCTATACTAGCCTATGCCCGTTGCTTCGCACGTGTGGAGTTCGATCACTGTCCCACGGGATTCTACTATCGGGATAAAAAATATCCTAAGTGTTAATCCAAGTTTTAAACTACCCCTGTACCAAATTTCATCCAAATCCGTTCCGGAGTTTTCGCGTGAAAGAGTAACAAACATCCATCTATCCATCCATCCATACTTACAAACTTTCGCGTTAATAATATTAATATTAGTAGGATATGTAATGAAACGGATTTAATATTTTAAGGGCCTCGTTACGTCAGCCTCGGTAAAAGATAATCCTAAATTCGTGTGTATTTCATTGATTTAATAGGAGTCTATAATAATTGTAGGTATATACCTATTGCTCCAGGCTGGTAAACAGACACGATGTTGGAGCAAAATACGGAGCTTACATATTTGGTAGTTACCTATTTCTGTGTAGGCAGGGCCATCTTCGGACACTCTGGGCACGTGCCCAGGGCCCCACGATCCAAGGGGCCCACAGTTCCTGTAAGTGTCACAGCTGTCAAACGAAACTTAAGTTATCCCAGAGCTACTCAATTTTTCGGGATCGTTTCGCTCGCTTTTACGTCCTACATTAATTCAATTGTCTGGCTTTTTTACATAAGTCATACTTATGTATATTTCTGTATGAACTGTCACAAGAAAACCTAACCTATCTGTTGAAAAAACCTTTTTCGGTGTCCAGACCTGGGGGGTTACTATGACGCTTAAAACATTATTATAGCTTTGTTCCATTCCTATTCCAGAGTGAGAAAGAGATTGCGCTAGACGACCTGTATAGCTCCGTCTCTTTTTCACTCTGAAATAAGAATGGAAGAATAATGTTTGAAGACGTCATGGTTCGCCACCAGGGCCTCTAATTGATTAAATACGGCCCTGGGGTAGTACCAACCTAAGAACTTCAATATGTATCGAGTAGTTTCGACAATTTTCACTAAGTCGGTAGAAAAGAACTATAAAACGAAACTTGCGTAACCAAAAAGGTCCAACCAAAGGGTTTTATAGCTGTGTACTTAAAACCTGTTGCCATTGCTAGAAATAGTAAGAGGCATTGCTAAAGGTAAAATAAAAAAACCGGACAAGTGCGAGTCGAACTCGCGCACGAAAGGTTCCGTATACCATTATTTATAAAAACGAACAAAAAAGTTAAACAAGTAAGAGGTTTTTTGTATGTCGCCTTAAATATTTGTTTTATTCTGTTTTCAGAAATACATAAACTGTATTAATTTCAATTGGCTAACTACATGATAGTTATGTTCATGAGACACAGCCTGGTGACAGACGGACAGCAAAGTCTCAGTAATAGGGTCCCGTTTGACCATTTGGGTACGGAACCCTAAAAATGACTGAAAAACGAGTGACTATACGCCTAATCTTTGCTTTACCTTCATATTTGTAGTATTTCAGTTTTAACCTAAAAGAAAATCATTTACCATCATCTGCCTAGCCTGTCCCCAACCATTTTGGGATTGATTTCCAGTCTAATCGGATGCAGCTGAATACTAGTATTTTACATGGAGCGACTGCCTATCTGACCTCCATAACCCAGTTAGTACGCCCAGCTAATACGATACTTCTTGGTAAGACTGAATGTCAGACTTTCAGGCCACTGACTACCTGTATATCGACTCTCAAAGATCTACAAATGCCAGCCGGGACCAACAGCTTAACGTGCTTTCCGAGGCACGGAGGAAACTCGGTATGTAATAGAAGGTCACCCATCCACGGACCAACCTACCGGCAAGCACGGCTTAACCTTGAAGATCGACCCGTGCGGCTGTTATTATGTAGCTAAGAGGTCCTAAAGATAGGTAATCATTTACCAAGAGCACTAAACCACATTTCCTGAGCGGATAATTCTAAAATGTAACGTTTTCTGAATGACCCAGATATTACGCGCCCTCCTAATTCGTATGCTATATGTAGTATAACATCTACTTACATTCATACATGCTTGGGGCTTGTTTTCGTATATGTACCTTACGTAAAATTTTCCTTTGAGGCCAGACCGGCTCTTACGTCACTGTTTTCCAACGCTGGTTTCACGTTAAATAAACGTAGGTACATAATACAAACACTTGGGTTTTTTCTACCTAAGCTTTTCTCGTCTTATTTAAAAGAAGAAGAGGAAGAGGTTCTTTATAGAACATAATGACGGCTAGTATCTAAACGTCCCATGTTTTTTTTTCTTCGGATTTTCAGAGAATTTATTTCGAAAAAAACCATTTACTTTTGAATTGTCAAAGCGTCGCGGACCAATCGAATAAAAAATGTTTATTCTGTAAATTAGTTTTACAAACACTTTATACGTGTTTATTTTATTTATACGCGTAACAAGTTCGTAATGAAACATTCATGTATTGTTTTACTCAGGCTCATAAACAGCGAGTATTATTTTCAGGTTCACTTTTTCTCTTTTTATAAAGTCATCATACTGCCAAGGAGTGTCGTAGTACCCAGAGACTCAATAAATCAATCAATAGTTATTTGTGCAACAAGAGAGCAAAGTTGTTTTTTGCTGCGAGTGCTGATTTTGAATCCTGAGCGTGGCGAGGGATTCAATGGCACGAGATGCAAAAATCTTTGCTCTCGTGTAACACACATAACTTTTCACTTCAGCAGCGAGAACACTTTACGAGATAAAATAATAAACAGGAATTGATTGAAATAACTATTTATTGTGAATCAAAATAATTAACATTATAGATGATCACCTCATCTGTGATAAATCTAAAAAATAAGATAGCAACACCGTCTCCGAAAAACTGCTTGCGCCCTTTGTAAGTCTCGTTGAAGACATGGTATGCTTTCAGATATTTCTTGCGAGACTTCTCAGGTAGGAAACTTAATTCTGCATTAATAACTGTCTTGTTGTTTTAACTCTTCCGGTGTTACAATACTGTTCTCGTCGCTAGTTTCACTCATATTTTACGATGATTTTAATATTTTTAACTTATTCAACTCTTTACGCCAGCCACGATTTTTTTTTCCCGGTCTTTCATTTAAATTAAGTAAAAAGTTACTTTGTCTCACTCAGTGAGCAAAATCGTATTTTGCTCACTGATTTCAGGCAGCAAAACCTACATGTTTGAGCTACTGAAGTGAAAAATATTTTATTTCACATAGGCCTACATGAGTACTTATAAAACGTCGACAAGAGGTGCACGGTTTGGGTTGGTCGTTTCCTATGGAGAAGAACCGGCAAGAAATTGCATGGTTACTCTTTTTTAGTTGGTTTTACAATATTTGAATGTTACACCCGACAGTAAGTCGTTGCTCATTACAAAGTTTGTGTCTAGTTTTTGACGGTCAGATAGGCAGCCAACTGCAACTGGAAGCTCTCCCCAACCTAGCTAGGAAAAGACTAGGCTAGGCTAGCAGATGATAGTGCTTGTAGCCATCGCATTACGTGCCCTACAACCCTTTCACAAACGACAAAAACCTTTTTTCTTTATTTCATTAGTACGTACCCCATAACCGGCCACCCTGTAAAATGTATACCTAAGTAATAATTTCATGTACCTACTTTTGTTTGTCTTCTAAGAGTCTCTTGACTAATTAACAATGGCGCTGGTCGATTAATCCTTGGGTCTAAGCTACGTTAGCTACGGTTAATTCGGGGCTCAGTCAATGGATGGCCATTGTTTACACAATGGAACCACTTTGTGTCTTTGAGGGCACGTGTAACTGGGGTTGCCAACCGTATTATAATATATAACCGTACTATAGTATTATATTTCGGGTCTGCGGACTATATACTGTTGAAGAAATATCTAGCACGCAAAAATACTATATTTTCAACATCAAAATCTAACGAACAAATCAATATTTTTATTAATATTATCAGTTTTACTTTTGGCTGATGCATACAAAGCATGTATCCGAACTCATGTGTAAAAAGTAAAATAATGTAGGAGTTTACTGACAAAACAACTGTTCAAACCGGGAAGCATATTTTAAAAATACTGAAAATAACTTACCAAATATATTTGAAGTAATTTATTCCTGCTCCCTATTCCCGCCACGTCGGCTTCACAGAAAGGATATTTTCGGTTATGAATTCGAAATGGCAGTAGTATAAAAAAAAAGTAAACAAATACATCTTTGTAATTTTTTTTTGCCTTCTCCATAAAATACTATATTTTTTTGAAGTATACTATAATTTTTAATAGTTTATACCGAAAAATACAGGGTTTTCCAATAAGAGGTGTTATTTTAATATTCAAAGCAAAATGCCATTTCTTAAATAACTGATCGGATGTTTATTTCATTATAAAGAGGAAGGTATGCCGTTTATAGTGGAAAATAACATCAGGCAAATTACCACCACGACCACGCTTACAGGATCATATCCTTTTCATGAAATTTTCCATAACCAAATCGCAAAGTGGCTGCCATATATGTCCTCGATAGCCTCACGAATTCCATCTTTGAGGTCTTGAATCGACGCTGGGCTGTTGGCGTAGACCTTCTCTTTCACGTGGCCACAAAGGAAGAAGTCGCAAGGCGTTAAATCACAAGATCTCGGTGGCCAATTGTGATCACCTCTTCGAACGAGCAACAGTTACAGTGAATGGATTGCGCTATCGAGAGATGATTAATGATCATTAGTCATGAATGAATTCATGAAATTGGGTAAGAAGTAGAGGAAGACATAAAAAACCGTTTGATGATGATGTGGTTGGGCTAGCATTTTTGAAAATGAAATATAGTAAATCTCGTAATAGAAAACCACACAATGTTTCATAAATTAAACCAAAATATCTAGTATGATTGTTCGGCTACTCTGATACCTAAATGTAATGGCAAAAACCATACTAAATAATATTATACAACCCGAAATTAATTCTGTGGCATAGGCTACTTTTTCATCCCAGTAAAATGTTCTCGAGGGATAATTTGATCAATGTGGGCGAAAGCTAGCATATCTCACCATCATCATATTATTATGTATTATCTCCCCAAGATTCATAGGAAAATAAACCGTGAGAATGGGCCTTCTTTAATAACTGACATACAAACCTATCTCTTTAGAGTTAAAATTATTGTTTGATATTATTATGTAGGTGGATAATATGCAAGAAAATTATTGACACTAGAAATGAGATACTTACCATGTTTACTATTTGTTATGAGTTCCCGATATTTGTTTTTTTTTTATATATACAGGGTGTAACGGAAAGAGTATCTACATCCTTAAGGGTGTGGCTACAGAACATCAAACTGAACATGTTCGTCAACATAAAAAAAAAATTGCAGCAAAAAAAACATATATATACTGATACTGATACTGCTAGCCTGCGTCATCCCACAGCCTCTCCTCATGACTTCCAATTGTCTCGATCCAGGGCCACTGGTTGCTGGTCTTGTCTAACTTGTCCCGCCATCTTTTACGAGGTCTACCGCGACGCCTTCTGGCTGTGTCAGGGCTCCAGAAAGTGGTTATTTTGGCCCACAGATCATTGGGCATGCGGCAGACGTGGCCTGTCCAATCCCACTTCAGCATAGCGGCTTTTGTATATATATATATTTTTTTCTTTATATCGGGAACTCATAACAAATGGTAAACTAGTGTGTCGTCATGTCGGTTTAAAAACTTACTCGTATATCCAAGAAAATGACACTTGGTTATAACCCATTTTCAATCGATCGATTGAAACTTAGCATGATTGCAACGCTAATGAGTTTCTGCAGTACCTACTTACCTACTAGAACCTAGTAGACGCGAGAGCTTACCCGTTCACTTTAATTATTATCTTTGTAGGGAGAGTAGGGAGCACTCTAGTATCTTAACATAGGTAGGTTATACTCGTTCATTCTTATCACACTAACACAACAGCCATATGAAATTAGGGGTTGCGAGCCGTGCGGGTGCTCTGCCGACCCTATGTGGCACGGTACAATAGTAATGAGATAGAACGACGTCACGGGGCTAACAGCTGATAGGTCACAGGCGCACGCGAGCGCGAATTTTATATGGCCGTTGTGTTATTGTGATAAAAGTGAATGACAATTTAAAAAAAAAAAAAATTTTTTTGGTTTATCATGAGTACAATCGTGTGTTTATGTATCGGTCACTAATTATCAGTCACCATATATAGTATTTTGAGACGGTGCACTTTTACTTTGCTCGACAGCTTCTGTCTGCCTGTACCCCATGTATTTCTCACATTATTAAAAGTGTATTAACTAACAAAATTATGGATCATTTTGTCTGAAATTAATGAATTAAATTGAATAAACCTCAACAATTTTATAAAACTTGAAAGTCTGGAACAAACAATACAACGAAGTCTTCAATTCTTCATGTCCCAAGCCCCTAATTTCTGAATTCATTTAAAATTTCACAAGCTTCTTGATTTATGTTAATTAATTAAGCTAAAATTTGAGGGGGGATCGAATCTTTCTTGAGGGATGAAAGTCTCTCTATCCAATAATTTCATCAAACTTTTTTAGCACGTCAGACAAACTGTGAAGTTAAATGTAGGTTTGTGGAACGAAAAAATAGTTTCAACTAAAATTGATTTGAATAAGATATTTAGTTTTTGAGATATAGAACTTTTTCGTTACACTGCAGCAGCAAAGAACTATGTTTCCATTAATTACTATGAAAAACAAATTTAGTTTTGCCGTTGTGTGTAAATTGACATATGAATGAACGTTAACAATATTGTTTTTATATTGTTTTTGTTTGGTGTTAATTATTACATTGTGTGCAATACGACTCGAATTTGGTCGGTTTTTAGCAAGTTTTTTCGCCTGTTATCGTGTCTTGTACCCCTGAACCTGATGTACCGTATCTCCGTTTGCTTGTGTGTGTAAGATTCCCTTTCAAGTCTGCATTTTTAAACCAAATGACCATCTTTTTCAGATTCGCAGACGACATCCAACTGATGACTGGGCAGCGTCCAGGAATATACTGGCTGATCTGCTGGAAGTACCTGTCTCCACTAGCCATGTTGTCAATTCTAGTGTCTTCGTTCTGGGAGCTGGCTACCGAAGGGTCAGCGTACGACGCCTGGATCAAGTCCATAGGGGACACGGAGAGGAAGCCCTGGCCGGTGTGGGCTGTGCTGTTGGTACTTGTACTGGTGCTCGCTTCTGTGCTGTGGATACCTTTACTGGCTATTTGCAGGTAAGTAGTTTAATAAATCGGTAAAATGTGGTAGAGTGATTGATTATGGTGAAATTAAGAAAATTTAAAATACACACATTTCTAATTGTGAAACAATTTGATTCATTTGTTCTCGTCATCTATTTTGACTCTGAATAGCCTAATACTTCAACGCTTTAGAAATATGAAACCTTCGCCATGCCGGCTAAAAAATTGCAAGACCATTTTACGTCCCACGCCCCACGGAGGACTAAATTGTTCAATGCTACCACGATTGTGTTGCTAAACATTGATTATGCTTTCAGTCATGTATAGCATTGTCCCTCTCTCTCTCTCTCTCTCTCTCTCTCTCTCATGGAAACCAGGTACTTGACATTTATTTCACCATCGCAGCTCATTCTCTTCTCAAAGCTAATTGAATCATTCGTCGCTAATCAGACATTTCCAAAACTTACAGATACTTCGGCATCCCAATCATAGATGACGAGGAACGCGCTTGGTTTCCCGCCGAGGAGTTGCGAGACTTCCACGGGATAGAGCCGAGACCTGTCTCCACGATGGAGACCCTGCTGTTCTGCACCAGGCCTGATGGAACTGAAGGCTGCTGCTGGCCAGGATGCTGCGAAACTGACGATGAGGAGTAGTCTCGAGGATGGTTGAGGGTTCGAAGGTGGAAGGAGTTACTGCAGCGTGGGTATCTAGGGACTGTAATGGTTGGCGCATACTACGGCAGCATTGGGCGGCAGCGCATTGCTTTGAAATAAAAAACCTTCTTCCGTCAATATAGCCCGTTTCTACGGTGGTCATGCTACGCGTGCTGTAGTGTGTGACGTAACCATCACACGCTACAGCACGCGAACATACAAAATGAAGATAGAAAGATTGTCGCAATGTAATACAGTCCTCTCAATTGAGTTAGCAGCTCGCTTCATACAATGTTACCTACTTGCAAATCCCAAGCAGGAATCTTAAAATAATAGCCTGTATTATACCGACAGACTAAGCCAGTGAGTGCCTAGTTAGGAGTACATTCCAAAAAAACCCAAAGAAGATACAGTGACTCGGAAGACGTGCTGCAGTAATACCCTAAAATGGAAATAGTAACGAAAGCTATCGAAATAATATAATAATTTAGGTTATAGAACTTGAGAAATAGTACTTCAATTTAAATCCCTGTCATTAGGGTGATCCAGATATGTTTGAATATATTCTTTGCCTAAACAGGACTCATGCTAGTTACAAAATCTTTTGAAAACCCCGTGAATGAATATTTAATGTAAACGAAAATCCTATAAGTCTTGTTATTCTGTCTATATGAATAAGCTTCATGTGTCTTTTAAAAGAAGTAATTAAATTGGTACTAAAAGGATATCATCTGTACAGTCAGCAACAAAAGTAGATTTGCACTTCTGTTGTTTATTCTTGCCTATTCATAATTTAAAAATAAAGAGTAGGTAAATTTCATTGTAGCTCTTAGATGCATGGAACGCTGCAAAGCAGTTTCATACATTTTGCGTCTCAGATGTAGTGTAAAGAAAACAATTTTCGTCTTTTGTTGCTGACCATACAGATTAGATTTAAATAAGAAGCAGGAAAAATAATGATCTAGAATTCACCATATCCGAAACATAAGGAATTGGAAACATATCCAAATCTTATATAGTTAACTAGTCCATATCTAGATAATCATATCCTGCCGTTTGTATCAATCTACAGTTGAATTTTATATTACGTATTGTAGAATTTTAGTCATAAAAAATTAAAAATATACTCGTCTTCGAAAACAGCCTATATGTAATGGCTAAATAAGTTCTAGAAAATTATTGACAATAATAAAAAAAAAATCTTGACAATAAAACCTTGTAATCTTTTTCTTATAAAAAATGTTGCTATTGCTATTATATTTTATTGTTGAAGACTGTATTTTTATAACTTTTATTATTTTAATAATGAAAATATTTAGAAGAAAAGCGACAATAATCATAAAAATATGACAATTGTGTCTATGTTATAGTTCTTATTGAGTTTACATTCGTTAATGCTTCAAGCTAAATCTTGTTAAAGATTACAAAAAACATTAGGTGTCTTTAAAAAAAGATTTATCTAAAAATAAAGTATACAGATGACTTTATGACAATAATAAAAAACCCTACACTATTAGGTATCTTGTTTTAGCTGCTTCCAAATGTATATAATGTATTTACGATGTCTAAAAAAACCTTATTGTTGTTGTTAGTGTTTAAAAAAATTATACATCTAGGTAACCTAATACCAATTAATATTACATCGTGCAATGTATATTGTACATATCTAGAAATTAGTTGTAAGTAAATAATAAAACACCTTAGGATTTTCTTGGACATTATGCACAAATAAATGACGCCAATTGATGTTGTTATGCCATTAAAATATAGCTAAGGTTACCTATATGGAACTATAATTAGAAAAGTAAGTATTTATTAATGTGTATAATCATAATAAAATGAAAATATGATCGAATGATCGTTATCTTGAAACTGAAAGCAGTTTAAAAATTGTGTATGCCACCTATGCTTTATTCAGAGAATACAATATACCAACAGCGTGTACCAAAAAGGTGTTGCCATATTCAGACCAGCAATATGTTTAAACAAATCCTCCGCGCGGAAGAAGTGAAACTACGTTATACTACACGCACGTATTCACTCTCGTTATTTTATTGACCTTCAAAATAATATTTTTTGTTGTTTTCTTGTTGTATTATTTTTATTACATAATTATTACATAAGTTTATCGAGGTTATTCTACTCATGGAAATTGAGCGAAGGCTGGTCACACCGAAGAGTCGAATGCATGACGACGTTTGCACGCCATCTTGCGTGTAGAAATACGTTGTCACAAATCTTGTAATACTGCCATCTCTTAGTGAGTTTTAGAAAATATTCCCCCTCTATGGTAGCGTTAAACTTGTTGGAAGTCGCATAAGAAGTTTCACTTTAAAAAAAGTCGTCACCTTCCCATCATCTGCCTAGCCTTTTCCCAACTATGTTTCGGTTAGCTTCAAGTCTAACCAAAAGCTGATGAATACCAATATTTTACATGGAGCGTCTGTCTGCCTATCATACCTCCACAGCCAAGTTATTACTGGGTACTACGATACCCCTAAGTAAGACTGGTTGTCAAACTTTCGGGCCACTGACTTCAATTCAAAGATCTACAATTGCCAGCCGGAACCAACGGCTTAACGTGCCTTCCGAGTCGCGGAGGAAACTCGGTATGTAATGGTGGTCACCTATCCAAGGACCAACTTACGCAAACGGTGTTTAACCTCAAGATTGATCCGAGCAGCTGTTCTTATTTTGGCATGAGCTTATACAAAGGTTATACAAAACTCTTTTCCACGCGTCCCTTCCATTCTTACACTGGTTTGCGCTCACCTGTTCGCAGAATGATAGATGTCTACAATAGGACTTTTGAACATATTGATATCTTTGCATGTTCCCAGTAAGTTCAAAGGTCTTATAGTCAAGGAGCTCTCTTGATTGATGTGTATAAGTACAAATGAACATGATAGTTAAGTAAGTTTAGTTTTTTTGCCTTCAAATTAAAATTGTATAATATATTCCACAGTTAATCTGTGAACAGTGCTGTGGGGTACAATATTGTTCAAATGTTGTGTATTTCTTTTTTTATACTATATATTGTAACTGTTTGCTGTTCCTTTTGAATAATTAAAAAAAAAACTTCATTACTTACTCGATGCAAACGTATAATATGACCACACCTTTCTGGTACCTACACATAATTATGCCAATACATAATACGTGTTTTACATTCCTCTCAGTTATGTTCCCTCAGATTTAGCACCATTGTAACATCGGAGTAAGCGTTACTACGTTACAGTAATGTTGCTATCCTGAATAAAGTATTGTGAATAATAAGTATCTACAGAATACACACAAAAAAGAACTTGAGTAGGATGTGTTAAATCTAAACTTATTCTAAAGTTAGGTATGTCAACTATTAGAAGAACTGAAAATCTGATAAAAATACTTAAATCAAACAGATTATGCACTTAAGGTAAACGCGGCTGCAAAATTAAAATGTTCTTACGTTTCTTGCAATTTGCAGGTCAGAAAAAAAACCAAAGAAAACTTAAATTTCGCAGGTGCCTTGACGCTTGCTCCTTAAGCCCCAGGACATCGAGTTTTCCTGATAGCGTTTTTAACCCAGTTAATCCAGTCTTCTTGTTAGATTAACGTTAAGAAGGCACAAAAGCGGCAAAAGTCGGATTATATCCCAGGTATTTTTTGCTGAAATACTATTTAGATGAGAAAAGTTCAATAAACGCCATCTAGCGGTCACCTTACGGGATTAAATTTATTACTTACCTGATAAGTAGATGTTTGAATGCACTGTGTAAATTGATTATTATGAAGGCAGCTATTTAATTGGAGTCAATTAATCAATGTAAACTTTCACCAATTTAATAATAATGCATTTTGCACGAAAAAAAATAGGAATTGTATTCAAGTTTTTTCAAAAATATTGTTTGGTTTGTATTGAATGACTCTGTTCCTTAACGTACTATGCATAGAGTTTATATTTAATCTTGATTGAAGTAAGTGAGTATTATTATTATTTTATTAAACTCGGAACGCACAACGAAATTATTAACGTCAATAAGTTTAGGTACTTTTATTTTTCAGTGGATTCATGAGGAATTACATAAAAAAAAAGATTTCGGGATAAGTGACATAATAAGGCAGGAATATTACCGTTTTCACTTGCACTAGGCGACATCTAAATTAATGCCTAAATACATATAAACGCCCAGTCAGTCAGTGCTAGGCTTTATTTAGACATACCTACATTACGTGTCGCTTAGCGTTTGTGCAAACAGACTACTTAAGTCTTATTGAATGTTTTTCTAAGTCTCGTTTGATACATATCCTTTCAGTTTTTTAGGAAAAAGCATGTATAGCATATCTTATGAAAGACGTATCACTTGTACCTAGCTTGACAAAAACTTTTGTATAGTATCTACCTTTTATTAATAATATTATGTGACTTGAAAAATGAGAAAAGAACAATGTTATGAAAAAGTAGAAAAGAATCGCACTGACCTCCATTGAAGCAATTTTAAAGGGTGAAATTTTGAATGAGTGAGTGTGGATGGTCCAATTCAAAACTATGAAGAATAGCGAAAAATACTCAAAGGAGACTGGGGTCTAGATTTGGCAAAAACTTAAACTACATCATTGGATTTTTGAAAAATCAATATTCCTTGATAGGAAATCCATTGATTTACCCGGTATTTTGAAAAGACCAAATCAAAATGGGCAGTATTGAAAAACGGCGGCCCTCATAGTTGCGGATTTGGCCACCCACCCCTACTTCACAAATCCACCCTATTTAGAAAATATATACATATATGCTTATTAAAAAAATGTTCAATCAGCACCGAAAGGTACCTTACTTTTTTTAGTTATAGCATATCGTCGTTACACGACAAAACCGTAAAAATCAACCATATTCATTTTATATCGATTACCAAAACTCTAGACCTAAAAATAATTTAACTTCTAGGCCATTACTTTTGGACTGGCAAGACAATCAAGTAAAATGTGCGATCGGTGCGAATTTTGTTAGAGAATCGGACAGGTCGGTTAGTCATAGCTTTGCGATGAGAATATAAATTCCTATCGCAAATATTGTTGTTTCTGTGTAAGTAAATATGCCTAATAACGTGTTGATGGTAAATAAACGTTCTAAAAAATAAAACTTGTTTTATTAAAATTTTAAACATTGGTTAAAAACCCTTTTATGCGTACTAGAGATATCAATATAAAAAAAATATATATCTTATAGATTTTTTTAGACTCTATGGTTAGGGGCAGTCCTTTCATAGTTATTTAAGTTATTTTACTTCTCATAGTGCCAGAAAGCTTCTAGATACGAGAATAAAGACCACTGTGATTTCTGCAGACTTGGCAGAAATCTTACGGAATAGCATTTTACCATGCTCCTATCCTTTTCTGTCACTCAGAACCGCCATTTGCTAGAGCGAGCAACAGACTGGGATGGCTATCGCACGCGGCAGCATCAACGATGCGCCGCCGTTTCTCGCTCAAGCAAATTCCGTGCTAATGGATGATGTTCAGCCCTAAAGATCACTGTTGACGTTTGACAGAGATGCAAAGTCTGAGGTAAAATAAGCGCGGAAAGGACTGCTGTAAGGGTTACTTTGCACAGCAGTTAATTTCTAAAGTAAAGACGCCTACCCAAAACTGTAAAATTTTCCCAACTCAACCTCGAACCGAAATCTTTAAAAATAAGGTTGAAATAAGAAATTTGACAGATTGTTGTAGCTTACTGTGCTGGCGTCAGTACCTTAGTAGGTAGGTACTCACAATTCCCACTTCTATTTCCCGTGATTCCTCCCATACATCATTTTGGCTGCTGCTGCTGGCTCAGTAGGATTTAGTGTTGCAGACTGCTCAATTCACTTTATTCAGGGCAGTTCCACAATGAAATGAGACCGCTAGGAGTTGCCGGCTTGCTTGCCTGAAATTGCAAGAACAAAATCCTCGCTATCCGGCTCGAAGGATTACGGATGAAGACTTTAGCCTAAACAGTCTGTCAAGTATTCACTGCCGAGTTTGCTGTTTCCATCATTTGAGCCCCGTGTAGCTTGATCGGGTGTCACATGTCTTTGTATTTTATGTTCTAGGACATTCCAGTTTCGAGAGAAATCCAGGACCTTGGTGAGGGTAAATGCTGGGGTCAAAAGAAAAATAAACACAAATATGCACTGAATACATTTTATTTCAACTTCAAAAGATACAATTTAATACTATTCAGTAACATTATCAACTAATTATTGCTATCTAATCGAAATCAACCCAGTCTTTTGTTTCTTACTGTGGGTAAAAAAATATTTTTTCTTTGAATCTAATTTGGATACTTAAGGTACATTATAGATGAGGTAATTTATTTGGATTATTTCTTAACTTTACTTATATATGATAATAATTTCGATGAGAGAATATGGCCAAGTATAGAAGAAGTAAATTGAATTATGTAGTAATTAGTTTTAAGGAAGTTTAGGCTACTTAATGTAAACCTACAACTACCCTTCTATCTAAGTCAGTAATCAAACTTATCGTCCCGGAAAGGGCATGAACCAGGAGGAAAAAGCTGAAGTTGACTCCGCGTGTCGGCGTGGTCACTCTCTAAAGGTTAGATGGAAGTATTTTTTTTTTGTATATGAGGGACGAAACACCAAAATTACACTTTCTTTTAAAGCATTTAGAAAAATTTGTTAGATTTCATAACCTCCTCCTTTTTTTGGGAGTCGGTAAGAAAGATACGGTATGGACAATGTTGAATAACATTCTTGAAAATCAATTAAGGTTAATAGCTTTTGTTTTATTGTTTTCGGTTTATCGCAGTTTTATACGAAATAATTCTTCATTTCCCAAAATTTGATTTTTATTGTTTTCTCTGGCGATTTGAAATTTAAGAATCTTTATTTCGTAATGAATTTTAAGCTTTTTAGCGCCATTCATAATCTTATAATTCGAACCGGAACATCGATCAATCAACCGCGACAGAAATTGTTTTTGTCTTAAAATTCATAAAGATAATTCCAAAAAAATAGGCAAGATTGCCAGAAATAAAGTTATCATTCCGGGCTTGTTGTTAGAGTTATCAGGTGTAAGTAAGTCATAACATTTATATCTACACAGTGCCAATTTTATTTCACTAGAAATCTTTCGATGATATTTGTACTGTCGAATTATCTAAGTATGTCTACCTCAATTACCACAAATGTCAACTGCATACTCCATTTACTTTTCTAGCCATTATTGCTCTCAAAATAATTTTTTTGATGCTCGGTCACTTATTTTTAGTAGCTGAAAAAACCAAATTGCTGATTACAAGCATACAAACAATCTTGAAAGAAACTTTCTATAAATTAAGGTGGGATAGAGTTTTCTTCTTGCATGTAAAACCGTTACTTCTGTTTTTAGCTAAACAATCAACCAAGACTATTCATTATGCATAATGATAATATTACATAACTATTTACCAAAATATTGAGTGATAATTTAGAATAAGGAAGCATCTATTATCATAAATAGTAGTACAAAGTTATATTATTCTGTTAACCAGTTGTTTCATGCTACATAATAAAATGAAAGAATTTGCAATCACTTAGTTTTTCACAACCTGACAGGAACATGGCTTAACGCATAGTGCCTATAACCAAGCAGGCAAAGAATATTGGGGGTAGACCCTTACAGTACTGCTTGCTAATCATTCTGTTAAGGTACGAGCTGACTATGGCAAGCAAATACTGACAGATACTTCAATACATTACCTGTCAGAGTCTGGTATCCAGAGTTGTGAGTTGTTCTGCAACTTGCCTGGGCCATATTGAATGAATGATCATATTCTCACAATGATTAATTATTTGCACTATAATGTGGATAATCATAATTTTATGTAAGTGGTTTGGTGGCACAGTTAACAAATATTAAAAATTAGACTAAAACCGACTATGTATTTAAATTTAAACAAATACTAAATTTGCTCACTACTATCTGCGTCCCGTTTCTCAGTCTCCGCTTTCTTCATCTTCTTTGCTTTTATGTCAGCCATAGTCTGTTCAATGGACCTCTGATCCTTTTTATTCTCACTAGGAACCTCTCCGTAACTCTTGTTGACGTTTGTCTTGTGAGCTGCATCGATGGCAGCCTCCTGGCCAATCAGATGGGCATACTTCTGCTTATAGAAAGTGCCACTTAATTCCTCTTTACCACGTTTACGTTTTCTATTCTTTTCTTCTTCTAAGTCTATAGCTGCTTGTTTCCGCTTTTCAAAGTGTGCTAGGGCCATCTCAGCAGCTTTGTCTTCGTTCCAGACGCCTCCTGATCTACGTACTGTCAGTTCATCTTCTGACGGTCCATTGTCTTTGTGGTATATGACTGAATATCGATCTACACCCTCTTGACCGAATGAAAATACTTGTAATCCAGCAATTTCGGATACGTCCCTGATAATCGATCTGTACATTTGTTCCATGGGTTCAAATTGAATATGAGGTTTAGTACCGTCTTTAATAAAGTCACTTATTTTCTCTTCAACTCGTTTTCTGAATCTGTTTATCATATTTCGTTCCTCCTTCTGTCTGTTCTCCATAGCCTCCTTTTGCTTCCGCATGGCATTTTTCTGTGCCTCACTGGCCGTTGGTGGCTTTTGCATAGAATTGAGGATTGAGTCTAGTAGGTCCATCTTTAAATTTGGTTTTCTGACAAGAATGAAGTGTATGAGAGTATTTCAGGTATGCGGCGCTGCCACTCTTTGGGGAATCGAAAATTGTCTACTAAAGGCTCTGTATTTAATTCTTTAAAAGATAATACGTCTAGTGATGTATCTATCTGGGCACAGACTTGGCTGCCAAATGTTATTGTATCATCGGCAAACTCCAGCAGCTGGTTGAGTGATGGCTGAAGTGGAGTGCCTTTCACAAGAGCGGAGTTCTCTTGAAAGTTAATTTCTCTACAGCTATCTCTAAGTGTTTTGTTCTTGTTGCATAGCTTCTCAAATGACTCTTCTAAAGTGCACCTGGAATTGACCAATTTGTCATTGTTAATGTAAATTGTATAAATGGGTTAAAAAATTAGGAACATAAAGTAAAAATTCTATTATTTTATAATTACTAACAGCTATCATGTTTGACAATTGCCACTGATGCTAAATTCATTAAGTCTATGCTTAAATGCATCTCTGAAAGACTTTGACATTACAAAACAAATTAAAATGTCTGAAATAAACACATATTATTTAAAGGTAAATAAACAAGAAGCATGATTGCCAATGTCATTGTTTGATCAATACTACAGTTCTCAAAATGTCTACGTAAATCCTTCAAATATAGAAGGCATAGCTAATAAATACGATGCACATATATGACAAGTACACAGTACTTACAGTTTACTCCGTATTTCTAGTGCGTCCTCCGAAATTAGGTTATGTATGGAAGCACACAACTTGTTTTGTAAGCCTTCGAATTGCTCCAACGGCGACCCCGTCACGTCAGCCCTACAACGACCAAAACCATTACACACAGTCGTAAAATACAAACAATAAACATTTCTATAATTTCACTCACTCCTTTATGCTCTTACAACGCTTTATCTGCGTATTTATAGATGCTGCGCACTTTTGGCATTCATTCAAACTTGTTTTCGCTATGATGTGAAATTCGTCGAAATAAGAAAAGTAGTCAATTATTTGTTTTTGAACCTTCCCTTCCATTATTTGAGAGAAAATCCATATCAATATTTGATTTTCCAGAATAATCACAAAACAGTTGCCGTTTAGAGCAAAGAAAAATATGATGAGAATGAGACGAGATCGGGAATGACAACTTGAAAACAAATACGTTTACGCGGTAAGCAATTAACTTAAAAAAAAACATCTGCGCCTGAAGTGTGAGATTCAAAGCGGATTTGTGAATAGCGTATTTATCTGATTTTAAATCTTAAGTTTTTTATTTGTTATATCTTACTGAATGTTGTTCTATTCGTTTGATGAAATAAAATAATACTGTAGCTATCTTTATAAAAGTCTACTAAAACTAGATTACAAATTATGACTAACCGTAAATTTAGAAAAACCGATATTGTATCGAAATAGTACCTCACATTATGGGACAGTTATATATAATGTTGTATATTTAATTAGATTTTTTTAAAAGATTGTTTGTCGGTCACGTTCGGTTTCATTCGACGGGTGGTCGATTGCACCTGTCAAAACTTAGCACCAATAGCAGGACTTCGTGTGTGACCTCGAAAAACAGCAGTCTTGATTTTGATGCGGAGAGAAACGCGCGTCTAAATTTTTCGCGTTTTAATAAATGAAAACACGTCGGAGATCTTTTATAATAATAAGCGCTTGCTTATTTTTACGAATGAAGTGTGCCGTAAAATGAGTGTAAAAGGTGTGATCTAATTTGAGCTTATCTTAAGAATATTGTGTTTTTGCTTTCGTGAAAATGAATGGCAAACTGCATAGTGAAACTGGCGCTTTCTCATCTGACGACATGCGCGCCGAAATATTGAACCCTTTCGTTCACAAATTGGAGCTAGATAACACATATGACAAAATAAAGGTACGGAGACGAAGCAAGAAGGTTTTAAATTGCGTAACGCAATAAAGTGAAAGTATTATTTGATTAAGCTGTAATGTTTAAAGATTCAAAATTCGTAACATTCTGCGCATGTCTAAATCCAATAATGACACAGGATGAAGGTGTTTTGTTGCAAAAATGTACTAAAAACAAAAACAATGCGTAATTGCTGCAAAAAATAATGATTGTCATATTACTCAACTATCATTCATAACATAACAGAGATATCCACGCGATGGAGTGTGCGTCTTTAATATTTTTAATTTATTCAAAAATATTCTAACATTGAATGAGGAACAATTAAATTAGATGCGATTGCCAAATATGTACTGAAAACGTTTGTCTTCAGGGCCTTGTGCCATGTTTTATTGACACTGAATTGAATACAAATAAATCGAGACCTTCGTCCTGACGTGGTTTTTATTTTATATTCAATACAATTCTTTTTTTTAGTGCATTGTGGTTACTTTGAAGATTAATTATACTGGGAGAATAAGTAAACCTTTAATATTAAAGGTTCATACCGTTCTATAGCAAAAAAAATTAGTTGAGACAAGCTTACTGTCCAGACGCCAGCAGGTCAAGCTACTCGAAACTGACAATTTCTTCCACTCAACCTTGAACCTAATTCTTTAAACATAGAGTTAAAAATCCATTAAAGAAATTTTAACGATTGTCTTAGGTTTATGTGCTGGCGTCTGTACCTAGTATACATATCATAATGGGTCCGTTTTTGATCTCAATATCGCAAGTAAAGTTTCTTAGATGGGGTTGGGGAATTTTTAATATTAGGCAAAAGTGAAAAAAAAAAACAAGGAAAATGTAATGTTATTTCAATTCCATGAACCAAAAAATTGATTCGTAGGAAGAACTTTTGGGTACTATAATTTCAGTGCAGTGTTAAGTTATTATTTTTATAGATGAAATAATTGTTACTTAATGATAATGGGGATACATTCATCTCAACAAAGTAGTTCTTTAAATTAAGTAATGTGATTGATTTTTTTTCCCATAAATACCTAGTCCTTCATCTTTGTCCTATTATTTTTGCATATTAAATTAACCTAAACTTCCTTAGCCAACTTACCTAATCACGCAATCATGCATTGACAGTTACTTCCTAATTAGTTGCAAAATCATTGAAGTACTTCTATTTACCACCAACGCTTAAAGATATGTCTCTTCATCAATGGAATATTATTATGATACTCGAATCTTTGTAAAATATCACCATTTAATCATATTCAACAAGCAATGAATCTACATCTACAATTATAAGAACAACAACAAGAAGTTTGTGATTGCAAGATTTTGTAACTAGGACACGAAGAACAAGACAAGATAATTTTAATCATGGGTTCTGTTGCAGAAAGCCGTTACTCATAAATACCTGTATGTGTATGTGGGGGAAAGTCACAAGTTTACATGATACACCGCGCTGTAGTACCGTTTTGTGCAGATAGAACGATAGACTATGTATTCTGTGCCGATAGGCATCATATAACTCTGGTCACGCAATGACACAATTTTCTTACGATTTCCGTAGCTCATTGAACTTTATTACGTAATAAAATAATAAACAAATGGTTATGAAAATGAAAGAGTGCTAGCAATGAGTTAATATCAAAGAGGCAACGTTTAGAGAAAGTAGTTTGATGATATAATTATTGTTGTTGTGTAACTTTAGCTTGCTATGCATCTACCTGATTCGTTATTTTCATATGCATGTCCAGTGGCAAGAAATGTTAAGTATCTTAATTCATTAAATTATAGCATAAGATAACCAAGTAGGTGTATAGCATTTTTTTAAAGATATGTCGCAATTATTTTGCGGGCTAAGGGCCGAGAAGATCATGATGTCTTAAGTCTGGATTATCAAATGAAACAAACAATAATGTGTTCGTGTGTGCGTCAGGAGCAAAATATAACTGCTCAACTGCCGAGTCATTTGAGTGAGAGTAAATTATTTATCAAACCCGTACTAAAGACTCATTTGGCATTGGCATCAACAGGCGACGAAAATTAAACACGTGTGCATCAAATACGCATTGCATAAAACAATATTATGTTATGGCCCGTAAACATAATCTATAAACAACTCTATCGTTCTTTATCGCTAAATATCTCAAATCTGAATAACTTATTGCATGAAACAGTACGAGTAGGTTAACCTTTGCACGCTTCTTTTTGACTAATTACTAACTCTTGATTTTGGAAAAATCGTAATTATTTGAAAACTCTTCTATTGTCAAGTTTTATTTTATGATGACATTAAAATGTATACGAAATTGCATTTTAAAATAATCTGGAAAAAACGCAAATATCGGAAAAGCGTTTCCGAGATTAATCTTTCTAGTTTAGCATGCGAAACTTTTTTGGGTATGGATGTATGTTTATCACTAGGTCACGTAAAACGCATACTAGCCTAGCCTGGATGAACACGTAGGTTTTTTTATCCCGGTAGTATGCTCCCACGCAGGCGAAGTCGTGGGCATAACCAATTGCATGATAAGTACTCTTATAACTATCAAGTAATGTATAAAAATATAAAACACAAGACTATCATCGCATGATCCAATCGTCATCCGATTATAGTATAGTCAATTATAAGTTAATCTACCTGTCAGGCTATTATTTTCGCTTATGCCTCAATAGCCACTAAGTTAAAATTTCAGTATACCAAAATTATAATAATTATAAAATTATATACTATTCTTATGTTAGAATTTCTGAGCAACTTAATTTGTAACAGTAGTTTTAAGATATTCAGCCACATGCTCAATGTTATTATCTTTTGTTGCAGACAGCGATATTCACTGTGATATTACTGCCTTTCCGAGTCATCGTCATCTGTTACCTAATAGTGACAGCATGGTTCCTCGCTTGTATTGGCCTCTATGGCCTCAGTGAAGAAGATCTCAGGCGAGCGCCTATGACAGGATGGAGAAGGTAAATTAGTTTCTTTTCTTCTGACCGAAATAAGTTAATTAACAAGTCTTGAAATGCCAATTACTCTAGTGGTTCAGCATTTACTTAATCAAAAAACCAAAATATTTAGTCAGTTTTGGGGTCATAATAAGTATGTATTTTAAGTTAGAAAGTCTGTGCTTGCTTTAACCTAATTGGTCCAAGGTTAGTGCCCGTTATCTACTTCCTCTCTCTATTAATATCCAAAAGTATATCTACAGTCCATTGATGCGCAAAACTTAATCCAATCTGTATTTAATATGATTTGCATTTTTTTCCACTGCTTTAATGTTTAATTTACAAGTTTTTATTCCACCGTTAACTACTTGTCTGGTGCTCAATGGAGCGTGCGTGTAGATCAGCTAAGTGTTTGGGAATGTTAGAACACTCTGTCTCACAGAATCGTGTTACATAATGCAGATGCAAAATGGTACAAGGTGAATTTTTAACAATAGCTGGCGACCCAATAAAGGTTTCGTTTTCTGGCCGGTTTTGTTTTTCACGGTTTCCTTTTATTTGGCTATCGTCAATGTCAAATGCGAAGGGCGGGCATTTTGGGGGACTGTCTCTTGTAATTTTGACGTTCAAAAAGTGCTGACTATCAGCCTAATTTGAATAAATGAATCATGATTTTGAATCAGTTAAACTTATGCTTTATATCACTAGACAGAAAGACACTATAATAATATTAAAAGATTCATTCATTAAACGTTGGACATGTAGTTATCTGTGAAATTTACTTTCTTTGGTATGTATGCCAGAAACGGTGCTCAGCCTCAATGTGAAATGATAGCTTTACAATGTTTTTGCTAGTCGTTGTTGACCTTGATGACGTTAATGTTCTCAACCACAGTCTTAAAGATTGTGAAACTGTAACCGATTAGAAAATTATTCGAAATAAATAACGACATTAACATTACAAAAGTGAGCCCTTAATCTAAAATATGTAAAAGACATAAATCGCATGGCGTACATTGTGGATGCGTTTTTACGTCGGCGACGACGTTATGAGCAAACACTAAACCGGTAATTTCAGTAAAACCGGTTTTTGATGTTCACACAGTCAAACATCTCTAGTATTTATTTTAATTTGAATTGTGAAATGTGAACCCTTCTGCTATTTTCGTTTATTTACTATGTAGGTCAAAAGTTGTCAAAATTAAATTAATCAGCATAGATATTTATTTTACACTTAGATTCTATCATTTATTGTCAAATAATTGCTTAGATCATTAGCCTATAAGTCTAGGTATTTATTTAGCTACTGCCCGCAAAACCTTGATATTTTGAGTTCAAGGTTAGAGCTGATTTAAGATAGATACCTACTTACCTACATTGCTTTACAATTTTCATGAATTTCAGGAACTCGAAATAGCTAAACTGTAGTACCTACTTAGGATTTTTACTTCGGGACCTAGTTAACATTAGATATATAACGTACTCTATATATTTATAAATATGGGTACCTACTTAACTGTACAAGGATATTTTGTCGCGTGGCCAGAATCGGAACTAACACCGCCATCTGGTTTTTCAATCCACTTTACACGATTGTACAATAAAATTTGGAACTAATGTCTACCAATAGCGCCTCCCTGTCATCGTTATTCGATCGCCAAATATCCTAGCTACATTTTAATAAATTGAAGAACCAATGAAGTGTCAAAGTATCGTTAGATCAAGGCCGCCCGCTAGAAAGCGCGGGAAAGTAGATAAAGTGGTTATAGATTATTCTTGAGGCAGAATCATATTGAATCTTGACCTTGTTTGTAGGTAGTTTGGGTTTGATTTTAAATTGGATTCTATTGACAGTTATTATCGTAAAATGGTTGTGTTATTTTATTAAGTATGCGGTTTTACAAAACAAAAAATGCTAGTACACTAGTATGCTAGTGCGAAGGCACATCAGTACACGAGTAACAATTTCACATTGACAATTTGACCTCGCTTTTATGCTGTGGCAATAAGTGAATATTCCTAGTCGCCACCACATAGATTGCCACTAGGTGGCTATCGGGAATAAAATTCCCAGTGGCCACCAAAAGGGTTCCGTGGAAATATTGCATTTAATTTACAAGTGTTGCTGATGGGTGGTTGACCGTACCTACGATAGATACTATAATTCGCACTCCCCACCGAATAATATACACACATCAAAAGTGTCTAGGGATCAAGCATTTTTATGCGGATTTCTTGAGATTGAGATGTGGCTTTGTAATAAATTTATGATTTTATAAATTTATATGGATCCTTTTTGGTGCATTTCATAATTTGAATCAGGAACTGTGAATCAAATTCGAGTAAAAGATGAAAATCAGCTGTCAATATTTTCCCTATAAAAACATACAACGCATTGAAGACATTATTAGTGCTACTGTTTCCCTACTACTGATTAAAACCAACGTTATTATGGAGCGGCGACGTCATTTAAGCAGGGAATAAATGCTCAGAGCCGTGGGAATGATAGAAGCTGGTTCCCGGCAACGTACTGTGGCTTTAGCTCTGAATACAAGTCTATCAGTCGACTTTGGACACGTTACCGAAGCACTGGTACCGTGGCTGAGCGCCATGGAGGACGGTATCGCTGCACCACACGGAGACAAGACCGATACATTCAAATCTTAACTCGAAGAGCTCCAACAATAACCGCCATGATGTTAGCCGTGAGGCTTCATCACTCTTCAGGGAACTTAATTAGCGACCAAACAGTCAGAAACCGCTTGCATGAAGTGAACCTTCATTCCCGAAGACCGCTACGGGTACCACTTATAGCAATGCACAATCGTAGGATTCGATATCAATGGGCTCTTGAACACAGAAATTGGGCAGAAGAACAATGGCGTTTCGTGTGCTTTTCTGATGAGTCTCGTTTTGGTATGAGACCGGATACAAGACGTATACAACACTGGAGAACCCCTGGACGCCAACAGCGATTAAAATCCAGCCAGGAAGTCCATCCTTATAGTGGTGGAACCATCATGGTATGGGCGGGTATTTGGATCGGCGGAAGAACTGAGTTGATTTGGATCAGAGGCAACCTCAACGCTCAAATTTATGCTGAGACGATTGTATCAGACGTCATCGTTCCTCTACAAGTGCAAATCGGTCCCTTATTTCAGTTAATGCATGATAATGCACGACCGCACACCGCAAGAGTTGTAAGACAGACTCTCGCCGCAGCTAACATCAATGTCCTGCCCTGGCCTGCTCAGTCGCCAGACTTGAACCCGATTGAGCATGCATGGGATATGCTACAGAGAAGAGCTCTGCCGAATATGGAGGGTATCCAGTCGCAAGAAGACCTTTTTTTGTTGTTGCAACGAACATGGGCGGCCATTCCACAGCGTGATTTGGATGAACTCATTTTGAGTATGCCAAACCGATGTTCTTGTGTTGTTAGTGTTCGCGGTAGAAACACGGATTATTAATTGTTTAAGTTACCCAATAAAATTTTAAAGAAAACTGTTATTTCAGTCTTTTTTTCGAACTTTAATGTTAGTGGTTCAAATGTCAAAAATCCCTTTATTAGAAAATGGCAAATTTCTTTATTAATGCAAAGGTGACTTGGTTTATCGTTACTGTGACAAACGAAAACACTTTATTTGATGAATCCTTAAAGAAAATTTTAATTAATATCAATCAGGAGAAAAGTTATTGCAAAAATACACACATCAAAAGTGTCTAGGGATCAACATATATTTTTGCAATAACTTTTCTCCTGATTGATATTAATTAAAATTTTCTTTAAGGATTCATCAAATAAAGTGTTTTCGTTTGTCACAGTAACGATAAACCAAGTCACCTTTGCATTAATAAAGAAATTTGCCATTTTCTAATAAAGGGATTTTTGACATTTGAACCACTAACATTAAAGTTCGAAAAAAAGACTGAAATAACAGTTTTCTTTAAAATTTTATTGGGTAACTTAAACAATTAATAATCCGTGTTTCTACCGCGAACACTAACAACACAAGAACATCGGTTTGGCATACTCAAAATGAGTTCATCCAAATCACGCTGTGGAATGGCCGCCCATGTTCGTTGCAACAACAAAAAAAGGTCTTCTTGCGACTGGATACCCTCCATATTCGGCAGAGCTCTTCTCTGTAGCATATCCCATGCATGCTCAATCGGGTTCAAGTCTGGCGACTGAGCAGGCCAGGGCAGGACATTGATGTTAGCTGCGGCGAGAGTCTGTCTTACAACTCTTGCGGTGTGCGGTTGTGCATTATCATGCATTAACTGAAATAAGGGACCGATTTGCACTTGTAGAGGAACGATGACGTCTGATACAATCGTCTCAGCATAAATTTGAGCGTTGAGGTTGCCTCTGATCCAAATCAACTCAGTTCTTCCGCCGATCCAAATACCCGCCCATACCATGATGGTTCCACCACTATAAGGATGGACTTCCTGGCAGGATTTTAATCGCTGTTGGCGTCCAGGGGTTCTCCAGTGTCGTATACGTCTTGTATCCGGTCTCATACCAAAACGAGACTCATCAGAAAAGCACACGAAACGCCATTGTTCTTCTGCCCAATTTCTGTGTTCAAGAGCCCATTGATATCGAATCCTACGATTGTGCATTGCTATAGGTGGTACCCGTAGCGGTCTTCGGGAATGAAGGTTCACTTCATGCAAGCGGTTTCTGACTGTTTGGTCGCTAATTAAGTTCCCTGAAGAGTGATGAAGCCTCACGGCTAACATCATGGCGGTTATTGTTGGAGCTCTTCGAGTTAAGATTTGAATGTATCGGTCTTGTCTCCGTGTGGTGCAGCGATACCGTCCTCCATGGCGCTCAGCCACGGTACCAGTGCTTCGGTAACGTGTCCAAAGTCGACTGATAACACTCTGACTTGTATTCAGAGCTAAAGCCACAGTACGTTGCCGGGAACCAGCTTCTATCATTCCCACGGCTCTGAGCATTTCTTCCCTGCTTAAATGACGTCGCCGCTCCATAATAACGTTGGTTTTAATCAGTAGTAGGGAAACAGTAGCACTAATAATGTCTTCAATGCGTTGTATGTTTTTATAGGGAAAATATTGACAGCTGATTTTCATCTTTTACTCGAATTTGATTCACAGTTCCTGATTCAAATTATGAAATGCACCAAAAAGGATCCATATAAATTTATAAAATCATAAATTTATTACAAAGCCACATCTCAATCTCAAGAAATCCGCATAAAAATGCTTGATCCCTAGACACTTTTGATGTGTGTATATGTTGATCCCTAGACACTTTTGATGTGTGTAGTAATGTGGTTTTACGACAGTTTTCGTTTTATGATTATTCGATGTTTAGAGCATTAATTACACCTTGTAATTTTTTTTCGGTTTTTCCTACGTAAGTATATTTATAAAAGTACAATAATTTCAATAGACTTGAATGGTAATGAACATAAAAATATTATTCCCTTAAAATTTCAACGCATGCTTTTTTCACGAATAATATCATAACATGTTAGAAAAGCATGCAATTTTTAACTTTTTCGGTAAGCGACACCACTTTAGTCGCGTAAGAAATGCGACTGTTTATTATTTAGTTTTATACTGATTATTATATAGTTTATTCATTTTCATATTTTTTTTTTAAATATAATAGACATATAATTATTTCCTAAAAAAAAACATGAAAAAAACATTTAAACATACATATAGCCCACCGGTTTCGGGAACAGGGTCCGAGCTACCGGTGGTCAGGTCTCTTTAAAGAGGAATCTCCTAACCACGCCATGTCCAGAAGTACGGCTTTCTGAATCAAGCCCTTGATCTAACTGCCAAGTGAAAGCCTCCTTAGATCTAAGTCAGGGCTTTCGGCTATTAAGCCATTGGCCGATACGACTATCGGCTCAATGGACTGCTGTATTCGGCTCAGGCGCAAAATGTCTCTTTCGCAAAATGTCTACTGGTAGTAAAATGTCTCTTTCTCATTATGTCGCTTTCTCATAATGTCGCTTTCGCAGAATGACTCCTTCTCAAAAGGTCGCTTTCTCACAATGCCTCTTTCGCAGAATGTCTCTTTCGCAAAATGTCGCGTTAGTAACTTAGAAAAATAATTGGCCAGGTTTAAAAAAAAGGTTGTTTTTTTTCCAATTTCTTATTCTTGATTGGTTCTTGGTTCTTGGTCTTCTTTTGGGGGGAATAAAAAAAAAAAAAAATTATCATGAGTTCTTTACAAAATCTGCTTTAATGGTACAGTACGTTAAACATTTAAATAATAAAATAACATATTTTGTTAAAGTCATATATTATAAAAAGGAAACAAATCATATACGTCTTCAATTACAAAGACAAAAGAAACAAATCATAAGTCTTCAATTACAAAAAAAAGGAAACAAATCATAAGTCTTCAATTACAAAAAAGGAAACAAATCATATACGTCTTCAATTACAAAAACAAAAGAAACAAATCATAAGTCTTCAATTACAAAAAAGGAAACAAATCATATACGTCTTCAATTACAAAAACAAAAGAAACAAATCATAAGTCTTCAATTACAAAAAAAAAGGAAACAAATCATAAGTCTTCAATTACAAAAAAGGAAACAAATCATAAGTCTTCAATTACAAAAAAGGAAACAAATCATATACGTTTCCACTTTGGTAAGTACTGTAATTTACTTATTTTTTTATTTTATTTAAAAATGGAGTAAACAATAACAAAGCGTACTTTGTATTAATACCTCTCATCTCAAAGTCGCCTAATATTTATTTTGAACATTGTAAAAAAATTATTCTCTTTAAAAATTGCGGCAGCGTCAACTCCTTAGATTCTAATTGTCTTAGCAGTTTTTTGTATTTACTATCAAAATATATATCTTTCTTATTTCTGTTTTGATTTTTTTTGTTTGTAAATAAATTATCTGATATTCTTCTGTCCCAATATTTACTCTCTTTACGTAATTTATACACGAACATGTATAAATTTGGCTTTTTTGGAATCCGGCCTGCATTTATACGCCGGTGCCACCCCTCTAATGCGTTTGTTGTGCGATGGCGTTGGTAGGCGCAACTAATCAAAGATGGTGCCAATTTTGGGTACCATTGTGTTTCGTAATATTTTCTGAAATGTTTCATTTCTTGTGTGTCCGGAGCTATACTCAAAACATATCCCCAAGCAGCAGGGATGTCATTGGCCGGCACCAAAGCTATGATTGAAGCAATTCTAGTGATATTTCGCCCTGCTCTTGTGAGGAGTAAGCCTTTATTTTCTGCATTTTTCCAGATTGCTGCGTTGTAGTGCCTATAACATCCCGTTATTTCAGCTTGGGGAAAAACTGTTTTTACAGCATTAATTTGTGCTATTTCATAATCACTCTTAAATGTTTTTATATCTAAACCCAACTTTTGTTTTAAAATAATATAAAGACGTGTATATGTCTCTTGGGACTTATTAGGTAGTAATGTGTAACAAGACTTATCTATGTGAGGATAGATTTATATTAGTAAGGTTGTTGTAAACAGTCCATAGATATACGTTTATAAATGTAAAAATGACTGGTACTATATTTGTACACTTTTGGCTGGAATTGATGTCCAAATGCAAGACATAAAACTGGTAAAAAGGCGGTGGCGCAGACTGAAACGTACCGTCTGCGTAATACGATCCTGGATTTTTTAAAATCTTCTTTACTAAAGTTGTTGCAAACACCAAAATTTTTTCATTTTGGCCATCTTCACATATGAAAAAATTCTTTCCTAGGACTTGTGGCACAGTTATACTTTCCGTACTGGAATGCTGTAATCGTGGTACATTCAGATAACACTTCCGTGCCCTATATAATGTATCCTTAATAGATTTAAAAGCAGGAATTTTATACTGTTCAGAAGTGGGTATTTTTTCAAGTATTTTTTCAACATTTTCTTCATAAATTTGTTGTATTGGCCGAAAATCGTTAAAAGTTATATGTTCTAATTACATTTTTAATTTCCATTGAGTCACATGTATGTAGTACTTTCCCCTTAATTATTTTTCCTGTTCTGTCTAACGACAATGAAGCATTACATTCCAGTCTATTTACGCACCGCCATAAAGTGCTTCCACTTTTATTTGTCTTGCTTTTATTGTATCGGTAATCGCGGAGTTTAAGTGTTCTATGCCCTTTTTGATTAATGATATATTCAATTTCTTGATCCATGTTTTAACTCAAATCGCTTAATAATGTTTATCTGATAAAAACACAACCAGTTCACAGATTTATTAGTCTTGACATAATGACACATACGTTTATAAGTTTTTTAAAAGTACAATCGAACCATCTATTTGGTTTACATCTTACATGTGTGCGTGAAGTCATAGTTATACACACAAACACTAAATAAAACGAGCGAGGGCAATTTTAAGTCTAAGCTATTAAAGTCATGGATGCTATGACTTCAATAGCGTGAAGTAATAGCTATGCTATGACTATGAGTTAACGCAAACATGTAAAATGTAATCCAAATAGATTGGTCGAGTGTACCTTCAGCTTATTTCATAGTACTTAAATGTCAATTTGATTGACATAAATGTATGTTGTTATAATTTTGAATGTGTTTTTTTTTGTGACAGACTTAAACCTTTTTGTGTAAAGCAAAGAGATTGAAGTCCTTAACGCTCCAGGGCTTCGGGCTGTTCCAGGGCTGCGGGCTGTTCGAAAGAGATTCCGTGGCCCTGGAACATAAAGGGCTAAGAAGGAACATGGATGGGTTTTAGTCAGTACAAGTCTGACACTCCCTCCCGCTCCGCCCAGAGCGGGAGAAGTCATTTGATGATTTCCCATGCGAAAAAAAAAAAGTCCTTAACGCTGCCCAGCTGAGTCAGAATCGACGATTGAATATCTTGTAAAACTTGTAAACATTAAATAAGAAATTGGAAAAAAAAACAACCTTTTTTTTAAACCTGGCCAATTATTTTTCTAAGTTACTAACGCGACATTTTGCGAAAGAGACATTCTGCGAAAGAGGCATTGTGAGAAAGCGACCTTTTGAGAAGGAGTCATTCTGCGAAAGCGACATTATGAGAAAGCGACATAATGAGAAAGAGACATTTTACTACCAGTAGACATTTTGCGAAAGAGACATTTTGCGCCTGAGCCCTGTATTCCAGTCCCACATGTCGACAACCTCGAGAGCCAGATTTAGATGCTTAGTAGCTTATCTTTCTCTGCTTTCACGAGGTTCTCGTCAGGCGGGACCGTTATATCAACAATCATTGTACGACGCACCAATAGATCTATCAACACAATGTCAGGCTTAATTGGCTACAATAGTCCTGTCAGTGACGATAGGTCGATCCCAATGCAACGTGATATTACCATCATTGACAACAGGGTAGGGCGCATATATAGTATGATACTTCTGATTCCACAAGGTTTGTACTTCAAAGCAAGTTGTTGGTGGATAATTCTAGTAACGAGGTGGTGTCTATGCCAGTACTCTCCGTTAGCCAGACACACCCAGAAATAATGTGTCGGATCGATTCTCCCGGACGGTGGCATGCCTGACCTATTACTAGTCAACCGTGCCATCGTTCACAATGTATTTCCTGAACTTTTCGTCATCATAACTTCGTTCATTATTACACAAACTAAAACGTCGTTCTCCCCGAAGAGGTCACCGAAACGCAGCATACGGCAGCTAAGAAGTCTACATTGGTAAAAGCGTCCGTGAAGCTCCTTGCTCTACCATACCTCCCTGCGATCATTATTGTCTAATTCTATAGACTTGCACCAGTTGTCGTTAGCCAGGGCGAGCGGCGGGGTAAGGCCCTTGTCTACTGAGACCACATCTCGGTGCATCTCCTTGTCAGCTTCTAGGAAGTATGTTCTGAGAATTTATACCTCGCGGTTGTGCATTTAAGAAACCAAGATACCAGCACTTCCGTGGGATATACAGCCTCATCAACGACGACCTGGGTGATGCATTCGATTTGCGGTAAGCAGTGCGCGGAGGGTGCCGGGGCATCAAGTTCCATCTGAGTCCATTTGAGGATGCCGAAAGAATACATCAAAACCGGCATGACACAAGCGCGCGCACCTTGTTTCCTCCTGACAAAACACTGCCTAGTACTTAATGTATTTGCAACATTATATTACTGTTAATCTTTTGACTCTACACATCGACGAATATAATGTTATGTTATTTATTAGAATACACTATCGCTTAGATTGTACCCGAATAATATCGTAGTATGTATTGCCGGTAGGTTTTTGTCACCGTTTTTCAACGAATAATACCGTCATCATACAACCTACGATATCGTTGAGTTTACACGCGACTAATTTCGTAATGATGTGTTGCATAAGTACTATAGTTTTGCCCTACAATTACAGTAACATAATTTTTGTCAAAAACTTTATTTTGTATATAAAACAGACTTTTAGTTTTGTTTTGAGGTGGCTATCATAGGATCCACCCGTGCTGAGACTTAGGCGAAAAAAACTTTTTTTTTTTTTCCTGTAAAATTTAGAATTATCGATTAGGTACCATAAATAGTATTCGGTGGGGAACGAGAATTGACTAATTTTATATGTAAATTCTAGATACCGTCAACTTTCTAGATTTATCGTCTCAGCAACATTACAACTTATTCAAAACTTAACCTTATGGTAATGAAAACAATAGCTAAATAATGCTAATTATTTGTTTGTCAAGGCGCTCCAACTGTTGTATAATAATTAATTGCCAATAGCATCAATAGATTGGCTTCACAGGCGTATACGTTCAGTCAACATAAAAAAAAAATTTATTATTAATTTTAAAAGTGTCTTAGAACGAATATAATTCTGTTATAACCACACTGTTTAAGATCGCAAATCAATCAATAATACCTGTATGTACTACAATATAATACTAACATTCAAATTGCAAAAAAAAACATACGAAAAATTCAGTTCCTCCTTTTCTGGTAAAAGTGTTGTGGTAGGCTCGCTGTAATCTTGTGAGTTAATAAATATAGAATTACCGATAATTAGTGACCGATACTTAAACACGTGATTGTACCCATTAAAACAAACAACTTTTCCAAGGAAACATTTTTTTTATCATATATTACTCATTCACTTTTAACACAACAGCCGTATGAAAATCGCGCGCGCGTGCGCCCGAGACTTATCAGCTGTTAGCCGTGTAACGTCTCGTTCTGTCTCATTTCTATCGTACCGTGCTACAGTGGGTAGGCAGAGCACCCGCACGGCTCCGCAACTCCGAATTGTATATGGCTGTTGTGTTATTGTGATAAATTACCAGTCACCCTATACAAGGTGTTGTTTTGCATCCTCGTCAAATTCAAGGAGGTAACTATGCTAATGATTCTCATCCCGAATCAAGAATAAAATGGGTAGATATTGTTTATATTTTTTCTTATTTACGAAAATCGGTAAGTGTGAACCACCCTTGTTTTAAACGCGGCCCGTCTGATTCTCGCCTTATAACCATATTTTGATACATACAAACAAAAATCTCAAACGTTTATTCGATCATTTCTTATTCCCTAAACCACGTTAAGGGGGTTATTCTAAAATACTCAAAAACTTAAACAACCAAAAATATCAGCGTTTATTAATAATTCACTATGTACCCTAATAGATAATTTATGTCTTTTGTTACATCCTCTTGAATTTTGACGAGGACGCAAAACAACACCTTGTATATCAGTCGTTCACACAGCGACACATCAAGCTAAACTCATCTGATATAACCTGAGCTCGCTTTGTATGAGCTTCCCCTACAATGAGAGATCAGCTTTATTTTGTTTTGTATAATCTTTATTCGTCGTGAGTACCTGCATATTTCTTCTCAGAGTAGTCAGGTACGAAACACCGGCCCCATCTAGTTTAAAAAAAAAAATGACCTGTAAAAGTTTTTTGTAAAAACCTATTTGCAAAATAAACATCATTTATCATTTATCAATATGACTGAATTCCCCATAGAGCAGTCTTGCCGAAGTGTTTGCATTTTTTCACAAGTATTTTATATACTTCACATTTGACACTTGCAAAACATGTCATAAAAAAGATCACAACTGCAATAATAACCTGAACAATTATTTTCGTCAGTTTATTAAACTAGATTTAACAAAAAAGTTTGAACTCATTGTTATTTTTTTACAAATAAAACCTCTTTTTTTCGCATTAGGGCATAATGCCATAATTAAATGGCTTCTAATGACATACATGCCTTTTATGCAACCAACTTATCTGTGCTGGCGGCAAAACACAGAACCAAAATAAATGTACAAAGTTTGACTTATCTATGGTAATTTTCTTGACAACCACTGCCACCTCGAAGTGCATACTTAAAGTGGTCATATTGTATTGTACTTGTAGGAAGGTAAAGTCTTTTCACAATTATATTACCTGTAACAGCTGTAAACTCTGCATGCAATAACAACCTTTTTGAAACCACGTAAAAAATGACAGTTATCTTGACATAATTGTCAGTGGACGCAACCTAACAACAACCATACATAAAGATCACTGATAATTTGACAGTGATGCCAGAGGTAACATTATTATGAAAAGACTATAGGTACCTAGTTAATATAACGAAGTACCGAGGCAGACATCTTTCATCATCTTTCACCTTGGTTCACGTAGGTGAACGTCAAAAATTTCATTGTTAAGAATATAGCAATAGTTAATAAGACAAAATTATACTTACAAGTCAAATTGCTTTGCAATCATTATTAAATTTGTGTTTCGTTATAGAGAACTTACGTGGTTTTGTAGAAGTAGACTATAGAATATTGTTTACTAATTAGTATAGAGTTTGCAGTGGTTTGTATGAAGATACCTTTCCTCACGAAAAGTCATTCTCATTCTTATTTTAATAGTGGTACAGTCTAGCAATGAAAATTATGATGTACCAGAAATCCAAAGGCCTCCAGCAATTTTAAGTTAAGAGCGTTTACACCATAAGGCATTTCCAAACTTTCCAGTCTTCATTTTCCGAAATGACTGAACCTGATTTCAATAAAACGTTACTCAAAACATTTTCTTTTTTGGAAATTTCTTTTTCTGTTGATAATAATTTATAATCGGTCTATTTTAGCTAAAACAATATTTTTCGAAAAAAAAAATGGCATAACAACTCAGACACCAGGCTTTTAAGAAAAAGGCCAAACGAATGCTGCAATAAGTGCCCTAAGTAAATTATGTAAAGGAAGAACACTTAATCCATACATACTCGTACACATATAAGGCCTTAAAGCCTTCGATGAGGTCGCGCGAAATTGTCATTGCCACAATGTTTTGACCGGATGTCCTTTCTGTAACTAACTTATGTAATAATAGCATTTCCGCATCCGTTACGAATGATTTTATGGTGTTTGGCAATGAGTAAGTAGGTCATCCACACTAGGTAGGTAGGGATTATTTTATTTATAAGACAGATTTTTTGCAATAATGTATTCATCACCGTCACCGTTTTGAGGAGCTCGTGGCTAAATAATAACAGCCGCACGGGTCGATCTTTAAGGTTAAGCCGTGCTTGCCGAGGTTATTCCGTGGATGGGTGACCATAATTACATACCGAGTTTCCTCCGTGCCTCGGAAAGCACGTTAAGCCGTTGGTCTTTGACAGTCAGTACATTTGTAGATCTTTGACAGTCGTTACGAGTAGTCAGAAGCTAAAAATTCTGACATCCAGTCTTACCAAGGGGTATCGTATTACCTAGTTACTGGGTTGTGGAGGTCAGATAGGCAGTCGCTTCATGTAAAATACTGGTACTCAGCTGCATCCGGTTAGCCTGGAAGCCGACCCCAAGAGTTTGGGAAAAGGCTAGGCAGAGATGTATGTGATAGTACGTCACCGTTACTATCACATTTTTGGCATCGTGAATCATTACGAAAATATCATCTTTAGATAACGAAAGCCGATTAGCCGATAGAGTGATAACTAATCACAACACACACTATATCCATACTAATATTATAAAAGCGAATGTCACTGTTTGTTTGTTACCTTTTCACGACTAAACGGCTGATCGGATCTTAATGAAATTTGGCATGAAGATAGATTTCACTTTAGGGAAGGACATAAGCTATATATCATTACGCTACGACCAATAGGAGCGGAGCAGCAATGAAAAATGTTGCGAAAACGGGGAAAATGTGACGCAGACGAAGTTGCGCGGGACAGCTAGTAACGTAATAAACTTACTCTGTCACCTACGCCCATCTTCTTCTTGGCGCTTTCAACAACAGCATCGAACTTCGGGAACTCACACTAAAAACATCATCTACCTAGCCTTTTCCCAAACTTTGTTGGGGTCGGCTCCCAGTCTAACCGGATGCAGCTGAGTATCAGTATTTTACATGAAGCGACTGCCTATCTGACCTCCACAACCCAGTAACTGGGTAATACGAACCCCCTTGGTAAGACTGGATGGCAGACTTTCGGCTTTTGATTACTTTTAACGACTGTCAAAGATCTACAAATGACAGCCGGGACCAACGGCTTAACGTGCTTTCCGAGGCACGGAGGCAACTTGGTATGTAATTATAATCATCCACGAACCTATCTCGGCAAGCACAGCTTAACCTTGAAGATCGACCCGTGCGGCTGTTATTATTTAGCCACGAGCTCCTCTCTCACAATAAATAAGTAACAATAAATAGAACGGAAGAAATCCCTTAAGTGACAATGTATATATGTTTAGTTTTAAATCGTGAGAGCTTAAAACAGTGTTTACATAAGTAATACATATCCTACTAATATTATAAATGCGAAAGTTTGTGAGGATGATGGATGGATGTTTGTTACTCTTTCACGCAAAAACTACTGAATGGATTTGGATGAAATTTGGCACACGGGTAGTTTATAACCTGGATTAACATTTTTATCCCGATAATATGTTCCCGTGGGATAATTATCGAACTCCACGCGGGCCACGCCGCGGGCATAAGCTTGTAATACAATAAAAATAAATGTCAAGGATTTACTTAACCATCCGTACGCAAACACAAATCAAATCAGTTTATTTGCGATAAGTGTTGGTACAATTTCGGTCTTAAGATAAATAAATATAGATCCAGAACAATTAGTCATAATACTGTGAGTCATGCAAACATTTGGGTTTATACTTAGTCATATTCTAATATTCATAGTTATAATGAAATAAAAATTAAATTGAGTAGCAATATTATTAGATACATTAAAAAATATTATTGATGTCAGAGAGTAGATGATCACTAATCAGTAAGCGACATATTTAAGAAGAAATTTATGTGGAAATTCTTTTCCTTAATCATACCTTAAGACACCTTATAAATTTACTTGCCGGTAATATTTTAATTCTGTCAGATAAAGCATTTCCTTCTCATAGAGAGGAGGCCTACGTCCCAGCAGTGGGAACATTATAGGCTGATGGTGATGATGATGATGATGAGATAAAGCTTTAAATATGCGAACACACATTGCATAGCACACACGTTATCAAGATAAACATTTCCTGTATAAATTGACCTCGTATGGTAAGAAAAGGGTTAATTTAGTTTACCGGTAATAATCAACGACCAATCACGCCATCCATAACCAGTATAAGCTAACCTCGCATTAAGCTGAAAGTCTATACAAAGCGAGATCAAGTTATACTGGAACAGAATAGCTTGATATGTCGCCGCCTACTACATCATTATGATTTAGTATGCGAATTATGGGACTATTACTGAAACCGCGAGAAAACCTACCTACATTTATTTTCAACTAAAATATGGATACTTACGTTGTTTTTTCGTCTAAATAGAGTTTCACTACAATGAGACTCTGTCAGCATGTCAATTTAATTAGTATATCGTGGAGCTTAAAAGGGAACAGGGGCTGCAATTCTCCATAAAAATTTATTCCCCTTTTTTTCCTGAATACTGCCTCTAAAGCAATATTTTTCATAAAATCAAGGTCTGTTGTATACACGTCCTTATTATTTTCCATTTTTTCAGCAATTAATAAATAAATAAAATAAGACCCACCAAAAATTACATAAAATGCCCCATTTTTACCGCCATGGTTAGAGGACTACCAGACATTTTTTTTTACTGCACGCTTGGCGCTGAGGCTAAGGCTTAGCCTCTACACGCAGTCGCAGAGCCGCTAAGCGATTGACTGTTGCGCTGCGTGTCGCGGGTTCGATCCCCGCATGAAACAAATATTTGTAAGACCTACAGATAATGGTTCCAGATCTAGATGTTTCAGATGATCTAGATGTTTTTTTTTTAGTAGATTTTTGTGTATGTGAGCTTAAATGTTTGTAAACGCACCCACGATACAGGAGAAATTCGTACAGTGAGGCAACATTTTTAAAAAAGATGAAGGCGAAATTCAATACATTGATAGGACTCTTTCTTAAAAATTTAATGTCAAAAATAATTCAATCGGCTCAGTTTAGAGAAGAAAAAGGCAAATACGAAACGTCGATTTCGTCGTGATATAATCGGTCTGAGCTGCAGCTCCCTATCGCACTCTCCGGGGGCAGGCAATAGCGAATGCAATAGTTTCTTCAAATACAATTTTTTCAAATTCCTCGCATGCCCTGTTCCCTCTTAATAATGTCGTCGATTTGTCGTGCGACAATCTTAAAAACATTTGTATTACTCAGTCACTGGGTTGTGGAGGTCAGATAGGCAGTCGCTTCATGTAAAATACTGGTACTCAGCTGCATCCAGTTAGACCGGATGCCGACCCCAAGATAGTTTGGGAAAAGACTAGGCAGATGATGAATCTTAAAAACAATGTGGATCATCTCTGTAACAATACTTTCGCTTTTTATTTGGATTCTATCTATGATAAACATGGTATTGCGTGCGTGTGCGCAGTTTTTATATGCTGCGGTCCAATAGGAAGTAAAGCGAACGAACAGAGAAACAAGAGCACAGACGCTAAAGAAAAAAAAAATGGCAATTACCTAAAGCAAAAGTTATGGCTTTACATCATTAACGATCTGCAAATATTCTTAAAGTGTAAGTGTCAATTTATGCAGAGTTACATAAGGATCATTTTGCATACCTACTTTGTTATTTGCATTTGTTTAGCGGCAAGTTTGGTCCAAGTAGTGTGTCTAAAGTTCCTAGTTGTCGGTCCAAAAGAGTCATAATATTGTCGTTGTGACGAGCCATGTATACAAAAGGCTTACTTAACCCTATTGCAAATCTAAATCAGACATTAGAAGTATTCACGATTTAGTAGAATATTCCAGAAGCTTCTTATAATTACTGGAGCTTAATTTGCTTAACTTGGTCCACGAATACTTACAAAAGATTGACTTCCAAATCTCGTATTTATTTAAATAGACCATAATTCTCTTGCCCTTATCCCAATTCATTTGGGGTGCGCGCAGCATGTCTTTTTAGTCCATACTTCTCTATTACTCGTCAGCTCATCAGACACGTCCTTTCTTGCCATATCACCCTTCACACAGTCCGTCTATCGTTTCTTTGGTCTTCCTCTACGCTTATAACCATCCACATTCATACTCAAAACCTTCCTCACGACATTTTCCTCATTCCTCCGCATCACAGACCCCACTTATTTAAATAGAAATGTCCCTAAATACTAATAGTAAGTTAAGATTTTCGGTAAAGTTGGATCTCTGATTGCCTTCTTTGTGCTTGTGGAAGTCCTCATGAATACCCTCCGTCCAGGGACACTGTCTGATTCTTACTGAACTATATCCCACGAAATTTTGAAATAAAAAACAACTTCTGCATGTCATGTGTCAAATTAACCTATATCTATACATTATTCCCATATTTCATTCCGATTTTATCGATTCGATTATAAAATGTAGATAGGTTTGTTTAATATTTTTCATGTCCACGTCCATACATCGTCTGTTTTCAAATGAAGATAAATGATTAATCAACACTTTCTATTTAACTTGAGTGAGATCGCTACTTTCTCATAAAAACTGATTGTGTTAGCGAGTTATTTTCGTGTTTAATTGTGATTTTTTATCACAAACGGATTAAGTGTTATTGCTGATTAATATGTACCGCCATAGCTGGCAGAGTAACACTAGTATCTATAAACAAGACAAAGTTTTTATTTAAGATACGATTTCTATTCTTTAGTTTAGTATTTGCATAAAGTGAACTGTCTCAAGTTATAATTCGACGACTTTGACGGTTCTAACTTCGTTTAAAATCTTGTCTATTGCATACAAATGTTTGCGTAAGTAATAATTACACTCAAGTAATTACTTTAACTTGACTATGGATACGGGTGTAAACCATATCCGGCCGGCCGTGTCTGTCGAATGGCCGCTGTTCTTTGGGGCAAATCGTGTATCGGCAAGCGGAGCCTGCTGCGCACCCCAGCTAGACGGCTTGGACTGGGGGAGGACTGGGTGTTGTGGTGCAATTTGTGAGAGGCCTTTGTCCAGCAGTGGACTGACAGGCTGTAATGATTGATTGATATGCGAGTCCCATAGTGAATCTGCGTTGATATTGATAAAAATGCGTCCTTGCAACTAATATCCAAAAACAGTTTGTACCTCGTTGGAATATTTCAAAATTAGAACAAAGGAAAATTTTTTTTGCTTATTTATTGTCTATTGTTTTGACTAAGGTGCACAACATTTAATACAATTATTATGTCTGTCTATTCACTTTATGAATGTAAAAATGCATGCTTTACTGGGGCATTTGGGTAACTTTTATTCCTCTACTACTAACATTTCCATATTTCCGTCTTCATAACAGTAAGATTTATTCCACAGCAAACTTCGCTTCTCAATCTTGTCACTAATGCGGTTGGTGGTGGTAGCAGCTGGGTTCCATCGTGTGAAGGTGCTTGGGCGTCACCATCAGCCATCTAACCCTCGCGACGCGCCAGTGGTGGTTATCGCGCCACATTCGTCCTTCTTCGACGCCATTGCGATCGTCTGCCTCGGTGCACCTAGCGTGGTTGCCAAAGCGGACACTGCGAGGTTGCCGTTCATAGGACGTAGGTCTATAGACGCATGGTGGTTTGAATAGCTGTTTTTCGCTTGCAGTGTGTAGCATGCTTGCCGCTAGCTTTTGTTTTTTCTTTTCTTCCTTGCCTCTTTTGAACTGATTTCAAAAAAAGAATTTGTTTGTTTGGTTTTATATATTATTTCAGTAGGTATTTTAGAAAATTGTATTTTAGCTTCGCATATTTTGACACACTTGCACCGTTCTTTCAGCACAAGTGTTGCCCGTCGAAAATATTCAGAGCATGAATTAATATGCAGAATCATAGTAAAGCCTTCACGGTGTTATTGAGCAACGGTTCTATTAAATTAGTGTACATTGTGTTTTTTCCTTACCAAGTATTTAGAGAGCTTGTTTGAATCGTAATGAAGAGAGACTGAGGGAGCTGTACGCTTTATTGTTATCTATTTCTTCTAGGACTTGCCTCTTCTATACCGACTTATACTAAAAACTCGAATCGTTTAAGGCTATATTTAAGAATACTCTGAAACAAGGCCATAATAAAGGTTGACTCTAAATTCTATTTATGCATTTTGGTGCTAAGTTAAGGTAACATGGAAGTCCAAACCAACTGCAAACGACTGCTATATAGTCCAAAATACCCAGCTTCGATGAAACATGGTTGTATTAGATTAGGACTTAAGAAAGTGAGATTCTATCAGCAGTAATATTTTCCCAAACGAGCTGGACACAGTTCAGTCACAAAAAAGAAAAAAACTATAGTTTGAAACTAGCTTAAACCTTGAAAATTTCATTAATTTCAACTGTAGTGTGCCGTGCAAGTGCCTACCTACATATTTCTGCAGTAAATCTGCTACTGTAGGCAGTCATCTGCCTAGCCTTTTCCCAAACTCTCTTGGGGTCGGCTTCCAGTCTAACCGGATGCAGCTGAGTACCAGTATTTTACATGAAGCGACTGCCTATCTGACCTCCACAACCCAGTAACTGGGTAATACGATACCCCTTGGTAAGACTGGATGTCAGACTTTTTTTTTGGCTTCTGACTACTCGTAACGACTGTCAAAGATCTACAAATGACAGCCGGGACCAACGGCTTAACGTGCTTTCCGAGGCACGGAGGAAACTCGGTATGTAATGATGGTCACCCATCCACGGACCAACCTCGGCAAGCACGGCTTAACCTTAAAGATCGACCCGGGCGGCTGTTATTATTTAGCCACGAGCTCCTGTAGAAGAAGAAGAGATTCATTTCTTCTTCTCCCGTTACTGTAGGTGGTAAAAACGGGGGGAAAAGCTTCATTCGTTATTCTTATAGTGTGTAAAGTTTGACATGAAATGCTAGGCAGCTGAGTGATAGTGGAACAGGATCCCAAAGTAGACCTACGACCGACTCCAACTTGCTTGAAATTAGCATCTAGACTAGACTAGCTGACCTAGCAACTTCGTGTGCGTCACATTTTTCCCGTGTTCGCAACATTTCTCATTGCTGCTCCGCTCCTATTGGCCGTAGCGTGATGATGTATAGCCTCGACCTTCCTCGATAAATGGGCTATCTAACACTGAAACAATTTTTCAAATCGGACCAGTTGTTCCTGAGATTAGCGCGTTCAAGCAAACAAACAAACTCTTCAGCTTTATAATATTAGTATAGATTTATATCTTGAATATTTATATAATGTCAAAGATCTGCTACGTTGACGGAAGTACCTTAAGCACAGGTGGTTGTTATTAAAGTCTCATTGTGATTTCCGCAGCACTTTTGACACATCCCACAGACAACATGGTATTGCTAAGTGCTGAGATAGATGTTTATGTTAATTAATAGGTATTGAATTCAAAAATACTTGTCTTTGGACTACTACTAAAACTGCCATAAGAAGGCGTATAAAAAGTAACATTCCATGACGGAGAACTCAAAATTCTATTCATGATGACATTGCTACCGAAAAGCTTGTATCAAACACGGTATGTAATTGGTGCTCACCCATCCACAGACCAACCTAGGCAAGCGCGACTTAACTTGAAGATCGACCCAAGCGGCTGTTATTATTTAGCCACAAGCTCTTCCTCGAGTCACCTTGCAAACTATATTACCTTAAATAGTTTCCTCACTCAGTTCACAAAAAAAATCGGTACTTACCTCATAAAACCGTAACCGTGTGCTTGGTGAAACTGAAGGAAAACGTAAAATAAAAACCACTAGTCCATACTTCCATAAGTACTAATATTATAAATGCGAAAGTATAACTCTGTTTGTTTGTTTGTTACCTGTTCACGACTAAACGGCTTATTGGATCGTTATGAAATTTGGCAAAGAGATTATATTTTCGAGAAGGACTTAGGCTACTTTTTATCCCTAACAAAAAATTTAAATTTCTAAATTTCCTTTACATGAGTGGTCTTGAGTTTTGGCAACAATATCACTTATTTTAGATGCTTTACTAAAAAGGTAGGTACCTCCAGGAAACTAAAGTTCCCGAAAACTTATAAAGATAAGACGTGATTTTGACAGATAGAAGAGCCGAGAAGCGTAGTGAAATAAGTTATTTTGTCAGACTTATCAGTGGCCAAATAAAATAGAAACACAACAACATTAACTGCCCTGTTGGTCGCGTGGTTGCAAGCGCGACTTCTAAACGTGGGGTTTTGGTTCGATTCTCGGATCGGATAACATGTGCTATTGGATTTTTCCATTAGAAACTAGAGTCGAGTTCAGAGTATGGAAGTTGGGTATGGGTCCCACATGCCTCGGAAAGCACGTTAATCCGTTGGTCCTGCATCTGATCTCTCTGGGGTCGTGTCGGATTGCCGTCCCATCGGAATAGGAAAGTAAAGGCACCTGCAAAGGGCAAAGTACACCTGCGCGCTGCGCGGGAGAAACTATAGGGCTCACTTGTGCTCTATAATATCTCCCGCTTCCGCGGTCATGGGTAATCTCCGCTCAGATTGGCTGCCATGACCGAAAAGGTCGCGCAACTTCGTCTGCGTCATATATTATCCGTTTTTGCAACCTTTTACTTATTGATGCTCCGCTCCTGTTGGCCGTACGGTAGCGTGAGTATATATAGCCTTGGATAAATGGGGTGCCCAACACTGAAATATTTTTCCAATCCCAACCAATAGTTCCCGAGATTAGCGCGTTCAACCAAACAAACAATACAAACTTTCAGATTTATAATATTTGTCGTAGTGAGGGGTGATTTATTCCGTTAGACTCGGTCACCATGTGGGCAGAACATGGGTTTCGTTCTGTGAGAACACACACTACACAAGTACACACGGTACACTGCTATTATCGAACTAACAAATTACTTGAAATTACAATCCAACACAGTAACACTAGGCACCATGAATCGGGATACAGTTTCGGGACATCTTGACTCCGCTGCGATCAGACACTGACTGTCCTGCAGCGAGCAAGAAATCACGACTCTGTAAAAGCGCGCTTAGGTGGGGGTAGACTGGTAAGTAGATCGCGTAATGCCACCTTTGGCGCGCTTCCGATTCATTTTCTGTCCGTACTAATGACCGGATCCGACATATTAGTACAGATAATCAAAATAAAGATCACGATGATTTTGTCAATGATGCAAAGCGTAATCTTTCAGGTGGCCTACCGTCTTAAAGTGGTATTATTTTAGTCTTATTCCAGAGTGCGAAAGAGATGGAGCCAGACGTCTTGTATAGCGCCATCTCTTTCCTACTCTAGAATAAGAATAAAACAATACTGGTTTAAGACGTCATGGCAACTGCCCTGGTCTTGATCATACTGAGGGCAATTTCATCAAGAAAAAGGCCTAACTGAAACTTCCAGCACGCGTAGCATGACCACTGTAGAAACGAGTTTTGTCTACGGAAGAATTGTCATAATGACAGATAGAAAATGTGTTAGATTGTCAATTCTTCCGTCGACATAGCCTGTTTCTACGGCGGTCATGCTACGCGTGCTGTAGTGGGATTATTATTTGGTAATAGGCAGATGAGATGATGATGATAGGAGGAGCTCGTGGCTAAATAATAACAGCCGCACGGGTCGATCTTTAAGGTTAAGCCGTGCTCGCCGAGGTTGGTCCGTGGATGGGTGACCATAATTACATAACGAGTTTCCTCCGTGCCTCGAAAAGCACGTTAAGCCGTTGGTCCCGGCTATCATTTGTAGATCTTTGACAGTCGTCACGAGTAGTCAGAAGTCAAAAGTCTGACATCCAGTCTTACCAAGGGGTTTCGTATTACCCAGTTACTGGGTTGTAGAGGTCAGATAGGCAGTCGCTTCATGTAAAGTATTGGTACTCAGCTGTATCCGGTTAGACTGGAAGCCGACCCCAAGATAGTTTGGGAAAAGGCTAGACAGATGATGATGATGAGGCAGATGCTCAGAGATACTTTGTGGTAGACATAACAAGGGCATAAAAAGATTTCTTAACCAACATTAAGTTCTCATCAAACTCTCCCTTGGCCTTAAATACGTAGACATTAGTTGTACAATCGTCAACAACAGTGCCTTTAAATACTTACGCACATTCAGAGATGCAATTTAGCCTCAGATATTTTATGATATTGCAAGTGGATCATGATGAAATTTCGTGCAAACTTTTTTATAAAACTTAAATTTTATAACTGCCTTGAGAATTAATCAAAATATACAGTTATTTTTTCTTTCAACATTCAGAGTTTACTTAATTAAAAAAAAAATGTACTTAATTAAATCTGAGGAGTTGGTTGCACCACTTCCTGCAGCTGAGTAATAGTATTTGTATTAATTATCATCCTAATATGAACACAAAACATAGCTATAGTAGTACAAAAAATATTTCTTTTTTTGCTAAGTGAATATGACATTGAACTATTAAAGCATTGAAAATCTTGATCATGGTATACTAAACCTCTGACAGAAACATAGACAAACACATTCATCTGCATTTAAAAAACATAGAAAAACAAGCTTTCATATTTTAAAATGTCATTAATCACCATACAGGCCCACAACCTAAGAAACTGAGGCCCAAAAACGCAGCACACCCATAAATAAGCGAATAAATTTGTAATTAATAACGTTACTCTTTTGTTCGTTATTAAGTCATAGTTGTCGGTACATTAATCTCGTTGTTTGTCTGCTATACACAGTTACGAATACCACAATATATTCACATGTATTATTTAAAAAAAAATGTGTAGTAGGTATTAGCAGTAGGTAAGTACACCACTGACTATTCCCTTTTTATTTTATGTCCGTAATATGTGCACAGGTTGTCTGATATCAGAAAAGACAGCCATTGTAACCATAACATTAGCAGTTTTGTAAAACCGTTATGTTTCAATTTTAGGTTATACTTATAATAAAGCATATTATTATTCTATTCTATTCTATACTGCACAGCTAGTTACTTATAAAAGGGTATTTCGAGTATTGTATTGATTGCAATTTTATGTAGTTACGAAGTTACGAACGTTTTATTTTGGAAATAGGTCTTATCTGAAAGTTCCAATCGTTATTCCCAGATATTAAACTGTTTTTTATTTGGGTATGTGTAGGTACATACATATATATTACTGTTAAATCTAGAACTACGGTAAATTCTAAGATTTTGTTTATTCTATTAATTATAGTAACCTTTGTGGTAACTATATTTTCGAGCCTTTTGGGGTTGAAACTCTGGGGTCGTGGGGTCCGAGTGCTTAGAGCCTTTTTAAGGAAATTTCCAAACACCTAGTTGACGCTTCACGTGACCCAAGTTTAACAACAAGCACTAGGTAAATTTTAGGGTTTTACCTAATTGACAAGGTAAATGTTGCATGACTAGAAATCGGTTATACGGCGACTTGAAAATACGCAAACAATTTGGATATAGGTCACAGTTCTAATCTAACCCAAAGCCATGGAATGTCCTAGCTTATTTACTGCGACTATTTCGACACAGGCATAGTTGTCATGGAGCTGACCTAATGGGTTAGCCATTCGGTTGCTCAGTTTAGTATTACAGTATGTCGTCATCAGTTGTCAGGTATTTAAGCAATATCCATTGCTTTATTCCCAAAACATAAAAAATAATATCTTGTCTTTATAAAATCCTTACTTTTACCTATTCATCTAGGTAAATCTTAAGTTTTACTCTAGTAGTTTGTTCGTTTGTTTGGTCAAACACGGTAATCTCAAGAACTTCGAATTCGGTTTCTATTTTTTTTTGTTTTGTTGTATAGCGCATTTATTGAGGAAGGCTATAGGCTACATAAAATCATGCTTCGACCAATAGGAGCGGAACATCAATAAAAAATGTTGCAGAAAACGGGAAAAATGCGACGCAGTCGAAGTTGCCGGGGCCAGGTCACATATTGGTGCTCGAGACTGTACATTAATGTCGTACGTCTATTCTATGTATACTAACATCTTAACACCGTTAGTTTATGTCGATAGAAGCCATAGTAGATTGTTTGACGTAAGTAGGTACCTACTGGGTTTCTCGACGGCACTGTGCCGAATGTTTTTGTGGGGTTTTTTGTCTCTGGTGGCGCAGATAGGTCAGGTTTTTGATGAACATACTTGACTACTACTGACAGCAAAACAGCGAAGTTTTTGCGATTGCGACCTTGGCAACGATAAAAATGCAATGGTATCTACTAGAATCTAATACAGGTAGTACACGAAAACAGCATAGTTTACCGTTATTTTTATTTTATTTTGATCAGCTTTTGCTTCAACTAAAGTATTGAATAAATCAGTGGTTGTTTAAGTATTTGTAAATATTTTTTATCAAAACTCGGAAACATTGTTGTTGTTTGACGTTATTTATTTTGTTATTGACTGTACTTGATAACCTTTTCTGATTATTGCATTTTTAAAAGATTGCTTTTGATTATCACTCGCACAAAAGGTGGGCAAAATTACTAAAATAAAAGCTTAGTTCAGGTAAGTATATTTATAGCCTAAACTACTTATTAGATTATATAAGTAGGGGCAGGTGAAGGGACAATTATGGTAGAAATGCCAGCACATCAACCTACAACAATCTGTCAATTTTCTTTAATACATTTTCAACCTTATCGGTACTGTATACGGTTCAAGGTTGAGATAATTTGACAGTTTCGGGTAGCTTGACCTGTTAGCGGCAGTACATTTATAAATATTAAAGTTCAATGTCATTGACACAAACGATACATAACCGACCTCATCAGGTTACGTCATATTTCTGACACTGACATATCTAGTTTTATTTGGGCTTTTGGAATATAAATCGGATCATAATAAATGAACATCGACTGGAAATTATTATTCCAATAAAAGTAATTTTCTTTACTTTAGACTGTTGGTATGGACAGGTGTTATAAAAGTCAAACTCGTGTTTGAAAAACTTTCATTATTGATTGCAAGATTTTGATTCCATTCCTTTGGATCAGTCTGGATTTATGGCTGGTTGATTGTAATAGGCATAGGCACGCCTCTTACTTTAAAGAAACACTAACCCAATTAAAAAAAAAAAATACCGAATTCAAAATCATTTATTTCAAGTAGGCCGTAGGACCGTGGAAAGAGGCACTAGAAAAGGGAGGCCCATGGTGGATTCAGGCTGTGGAAGATGATGAGGCCAGTTAAAGGCACTCTTAAATTGTCGAAAAGCCCAAGTTACTCCTTGTAACATCAGTATCTGCTAATACAAGACCCGTCTAAATCGGTCCAGCCATTTCGGTTACCCGGGACAAACAGACAGGCAGACAAGAATAAAAACAAAAACCTGTTTATAAGTACCTTGTAGACTTTCATATTATTAATATTATTATGTATTCAGTAAAAAGCTGTTATTTGAAATTACAAACAGACACTTAATTTTTATTTATTTGTAAACATAAATAAAACAAATAAAGAGTCTATTTAAACCTCAATTTATTTAAATACGATGACTTCGGTCCCAAGTTGTGCTACATTTGTCAAAAGCTCGTTAAATCTTATAACAAGAGAAATTTTGTTAAAAAAATCTTCGTTTTTTTGTTAACTCGGAACAAAATTGCGCTTACCGTTATTAATGGAGATTCAGCGTAAAGCCATTAAAGTAGGCAAAGATAAGATTTATAGCTTCCTTTTTATATTCATTAGAATCAATTTTGGTTTATTTCTCTTCTTTATGAATGTCGAGATTTTCAATATTGGAAGTCATGATAGTGATGTTCAAAATACCGAACGTTTATTTGGAATAACAATTTAAAATTTATATTTCGAAAGTTTAAAGAACACATTTTATTATTGCCAAAATGCTATATTTATTAACTATGTTCTGTAGAATGTTTCGAAGTTTAAATCGCTGTCAGCAATCTGGGTCTAGAGAGAAAACCTAAAAATACCGCTCTCTTTATGCGATGGTCGAATCTCTTGGCTATTAGGCTATTGGCCGTAATGACTAGGTGCTATTGATTTATTATTATCCTACTATAATTTATAGCCAGTCTATGAACGTATGGTGAAAATTAGTCTTCTTTTAGATACCGTTAAAAAATAATTTAAAAACAATGAACTTTTAAGCATGAGCTACTTTTTTTTTTTCGTATGGGAAGTCATCAAATGACTCCCCCCGCTCTGGGCGGAGCGGGAGGCAGTGTCAGACTTGTACTGACTAAAACCCATCCATGTTATTTCTTAGCCCTTTGTGTTCCAGAGCCACGGTATCTCTTTCGAGGGCCGACGCCTGCCAGGGCTGCGAGACTGTTTCTCGCAGCCCTGGCAGGCGTCGGCCCTCTCGGACCCCATCCGATTTGCTGACAACTCCTTGAGGCGCGCGTGAAACACGAATGCGCCGTCGACACGGCCGGTCGTCATAAGACGGACGGACGGTGAGCTAGCCCATTACTCACCGTCCACAGGCCCGCCCGACAAAACATAAAACATGAGCTCCTTAGACAAACATTGATAGTAACGGATGACAAGAAATATTAATTTCAAATGAGCTATGATCATTATTTAACAGTCACAAAAGGGATGAATGAAAGGCAATAGGGGATCGGACTGGGTAAAGAAAACGACATTCTATTTTGTCCGTTAGACAAGTAATACAAAAATATTAGACACGTATTTTTTGTTTTATCAAAATATCAAAAAATTACTTAGTTAGAACTCATTAAATTTGGAGAGTGGGGGCTTACTACGTCACAAGTAGGTATAAAACTTACCTACATGTGACGTCATGCGCCATTTCAACTCAATATATCTCCGTAATTTTGTGACCACGTGAAAAAAGAAAAAATACGTGTCCAATACTTTTCAATAAACTACCCGACGGACAAAGAAAAACAAATAGGATTATCCCCTATTGCATGTGGCTGAGATGAGAATGCTAAGAGGGATGTGTACAGCACAGATCCCTCTTAACGGGAATGGATAAAATAAGGAATGAGTACATAAGAGGAAGTCTGAAAGAGCCGGTCACTGAAAAGCTGTGTGGTTATCGGTTGTCGTGGTATGGACATATTGTGATACGGCGGAATGAGGAAAATGTACAGCTTAAAATATTGGGTATGAATGTAGATGGCTATAAGAGTAGAGGAAGTCCAAAGAGACAATGGATGGACTGTGTGAAGGATGAAATGGCTAGAAAGGAGGTGACCGCTGAGATGACGAGTAATAGAGAAGTATGGAAAAAGAAGACATGCTGCGCCGACTCTAAATAAATTGGAATAAAGACAGGAGAATCATGAAGACATCATTACAAAAAAGTATATATTTAATTCACATTTATGCTAAAGAAAACATGAGACAGTAGTTGAAAAATGCACAATAGGGGTGAAGACTGGGTAAAGAAAACGAAATTCTATTTTGTCCGTCAGATACAAATACAAAAATATTAGACACGTATTTTTTGTTTTATCAAAATATCAAAAAATTACTTAGTTAAATCTCATTAAAGTTGGAGAGTGGGGGCTCACTACGTCACATGTAGGTATAAAAATTACCTACATGTGACGTCATGCGCCATTTCAACTCAATATATCTTCGTAATTTAATGACCACATGAAAAAAGAAAAAATACGTGTCCAATACTTTTCAATAATCTACCCGACAGACAAAGAAAAAAAAATAGATTATCCCCTATTCTGAAGGAATTTTAAACATATTGGTAAAGTACCAAAGCTTATCATCAGCTGTAATCTCCACGTCACAGAGATTGTAGTTACCTTAAAGCTTTTTCGTCGCTTAGAGTTAGTATTGCCACTCGTTTGCACTGTGACAAAGTTTACGTGAATGTTGGCAGATTAACTCTTTTTGGAGATTTGTGCATGTTAAACAAGTAGGTAGGTGCGAACAATCTTTCTCTTCGATAGCTCTTCAATGAATAATTTATTAGAGATAGAGTAGATATTTGCCCTATTAGTTTTAAGGCCCGAAAAGGAAAACTGCTAATGATTATAATAAAAGAGAAATTTTTCATAGAAATCATCATTATAGTAACACTATTCTCAAAAGTGTTAAGGAAAATATCGTATTTTCAACAAGCAATTCTAAGACAAAAATGACAGTTTAAAAGCATGTCTAGAACTAAAAAAAAAGCAAAGTGTGAGTCGGAAGCGCACACACAGGGTTCCGTAGCACTAAACAAAATTTTTAAACAATTCCCGTTTCCTATACTGTCATTTTTTGATGAGGATCCTTTTTTTTAAGAAATAAGAGTAAGGCTCAATCTTTACGGCTTAGAAGAAGCAAATATCTCATCAACCATAACCGACTTAAGAAAAAATGTGTTTTAGGAACGTCGTGAATGGAGAGTCACCATATAGGTAACATTGTTTTTTGTTACATTTATTGTTATACTAACAAAGTCTTTGCATGCGTATTGGACGTTAAGTTCGCAAGCTCGAACATGGCTGGATCCCATTAAATGAATAAGTTAGGGCTGAGGGCTTCGCGTTGCGGAATACACCCTTCCTTTGTATTTGCATACGTCAAACAAACTACCTACCTATTTATTTTTATAACTGACAAGAAAATTATTCAACAGTACCTTGCTTTTTACTTGGTTTATAAAAACGGAAATATAAATTATAAATCGTGCTTTGAAAGCTTTAATTCGACCTTACTTAACAAGGTTTTATGATGTCAAGATCTCTGCCAATGTTGGCGAATATTTCAAGAGCAAGATATTATACATGATCATTATAAAACCAGTTTTTCTAATTGACATAATATGGGAATATACAAGGTTTTGTTTTGCATCCTCGTCAAAATGCAGGAAGTTGTTGAATTTAACTGCACACGCTTAAAATATTAAATAAATAATCCCTTTGACAACAAAATTTCTGTAGTACATCAATTAACGAGCGAAACTTTTAGAACAAAGATGCAGACTGTGTTCCTTAGCAATGAACACAGAACACTGTATATAAACTATGCATTGAAGCTCTGAAATGGCCTGATTTCTTGGAATTAGAACATTGACCGAAACAGTAGCTTAGGCGATCTACACAGCTCCAATTCGGCAAGACTCAGCACAGAAAGATCGGCACAAATTCTATTATGAAATCTTAGTCTGAAGATTCGGTAATTTTGAAATAATTGAAGAAAATAGAAAGTTTATCTAAAAAAAACTTGAAGTGCGCATTACATCGACCACAATGACAAAGTAATAATAGGATTAAAGAACTTGGAGTGTTGTGTTGAGGATTTTTAATGAAACATAGTAAAACAATATTTGTTACGGTCGCAAATCATGTTTTAATTAACATACAACCTGATACTAACCTGCAAATTGCAAAAAAATGCATTTCACGGGCTACCTCGGCGCTTCCACCTTCCACCTTAAGTTGAAAAGCCCAGACATCGGAGATTGCCGGTCAAGTCGAGACGCGGTCCCAAAAAGTCGACAAGTCCAAGCAATTCGGTCTGACACAGATGATAAAGTATACACACATTCATTTGACTTATTTCCTGTATCTAAATATCTATTATAAACGGTTGTGGAAGTCTGTTGTCGGCAATGACTGTCTAAAATAGTCTAGTTGCCATATTATGAAGGTTTATTATTTCGCCTGTATTCTGTCTCTTATTTTATCTGCTGCTATTTTATTAAAATTATATAAGATGGGTAGCTACTAAATAAAACAGTCAGTGTTATTTCGTGAGTAGCATGACACTTTCAAAATGATTTGTAATGCAATAATTAATTATAATTTATTATTTAGCTTTCATTTTTAAATTGCTTATAAATTGGCATGTAAAGCCAATTTAAGTCGCAGGCCAATGGCGGCATAAAAACTCTGACTTCAGATTTGGCACTAATCACACAAAAAAAATAGTTTAAAAAGTTAAAATATTTTCAAAAACTCTTCAAATCAATGAAAATACTACGCAAGGTTGACCAGACAAAATTAATCCCAAGCATAGCGAGCAAGTTACGCAACGTTTGTTCAGTGGCTATCCTAAATTCCGGGGGAATATGGCTGTCTCAAGACTTGTAGAACCTCATTTGACTTGCTATTTTATTTTTATAGGGCCCTGAAGCCGTTAATATGCTTCATCGGGAAAATGTCGTACTTGGCTGGCGGTATGGCGATCACCATTCGGGGGAGGCAAGCTAGCCGAAAGGAGGCGCCTATTCTAGTGGTCGCCCCCCATTCATCATTTTTAGACAGCTGTATCGTGTATGCCACCAAGATGTCTTCCGTCATCGTCAGGAAGGAGAGCATGGACAATTACGTTGGAAGTAGGTGCTCATTTTGTCCGGTGGTGGGTTTAAAATGGTCTGGTTATGGGTCTATGGTGGTGGTTGTTTTAATGTTAGTTAGTATTTTTGGGTTTTATGTTCATATATATCGTTTTATGGTTTTGGAATAAAGAATAGAGCTGGGTCTATACCATACCGGTAAAGCAATGACCCCTTGAGACCTTGGATTCCGAGGTCTGGGGTGTAAATGATCGATGAACAAAAGCCTTACCAATGGCATAGCTCTGGCTTATTCCTGATGGTTTAACTGTTCTTTTTCTCTTGACTTTGTGTGCATGTTATCTTTAATTGGCGCGGGTGAGTTTGATAACGAGATTTGTGCAACTTTTGCCTTTTGATTATACATACGTAAGTAGGCTACAGCATTTATCTATTTAGTTATAGAATTCTTTGGTGGTTAAACATTGTCTTCTTTTAACATTTCCAGTTAATCAATCAGGGTTCTTCTTTGCATGTTAATTAGGTATTTATATGTATAATTAGAACAAATACGAACAAGCGTCTCATATGTTCTTTAGAGTATATATAGCCATATTTGCCACGAAACATGAATACCTGCAGTAGACCATACCACTGTACCAAATCGAACCAGTGATCACGGAGTTATGAGGTAACAATACAGCCGAATTACAACGTCAATCCTCCTTTTTAGAAGTCGGTTAAAAACGTTTGATAGTGTCTACTTTTTATACTTCTACTATAAGTCTACTGTAGTTTGATTTAAAAGTGTCCATGGAATTTCTTGACCATTCTGCCCCATAGAGATTTCACGCTTTGGAATGGGCAACTACAGTACTTTCACAAATTATTATGCCTTGTGTCTTGGACTGTAGCTTTACTTTTTATCAGTTTTTTTTAAAGTGCCTGTAGTGGTCTAATTGAAATAAGTGTTGTATGAGTTGCGTTTGAGTTGAGTCGGAGAACCAAAAAAAGAGTTTATACTCTTACAAAACCTGTTTATTTTAAACATACCTACCTCCTTTGCAGTGTTACAAAAGCGCATAACAGATTTGGCAAACCCTTTGACTTCTACCATCCATGTTTAAAGTCGAACAAACAGCATATAAAGGGTGTAAAACACCTCTTAACGAAGCCGAAAGGCACTGTTTCTCCCTGTCATTGCGATCATTTTTTTGTTCTACACCATACCTGGGAACCTTCTAGTTTCGGAGATATTAGAGGTCAAAGTTCCAACTTTTTGACAAGTATTTTTTTAAATACAAGTTTTTAATTTAAGATTCTTACTTTAAACACCTCCACGACCCCCGTACTATTCAATCCGTCCATTAGCACAATGTTTTGAGTGCGTTACATTGAGTTCTACCACAAAACATGATTTTACACCCCCCAAAAAAAAGTCGTTTCCCAGCATTAATTTTTGCGCAAAGTTACTTAGTTTCATGTACAGAATGCTTGGTTGACGGCTTCGTGATGAGGTGATTTACACCGTGTATATTTCAAACTACACAACAGAAATAGGTATATTTTGTCATGGTTGTTAATTTTCTCCAAAGCATTGTGTACTCTCACGTTCGGGTGCACAATGGATGGAATGGACTTTTATTCTCCATTCATGTCCATACACCTTTTGTTCGAGCTGACCTCTTTCGATACGGATTGATGCTGCATGCTCGTGCGTTTACATTCGAAATCGAGGTTTAAGAGGCTGTTTTAAAAGAATGATTGGTCGTAAATTCATGATACTTTGTTGGGCTTTTTGACCTTATTCTTCTGAAGCACTCGCTGAGGTTGGGTTGTTGCTTGGGTTCAATTTTGAGGTCGAACAATGTGTTAGTTACTTTTTCGTCAGAAATTTCTCAGATGTACCCCGGAGTTTGACGTCAATACGGTAATTTCACTCATTATGGAACTCGGAGCTACCTAAATATGGGTTTCTTAAGTAAACCTAAGCCTAATACTTCGGGATTACAGCGGTGATGTTGTGATATGTGTATTATGTAGTGGTTTTTGAAAAGGAGCCGGTTAGAGATGTCCTAGTCTCTGTCTACTTCTTCCGCAAGGCTCTTTAAGATTTATGGAATGTCGGTGGAATCACAGGCATTTCCAGACTTTGTCTCTGGAATGTTTATCTGCGATGTCCCCCTGGTATTGCAAATGTCAATATGCGACCACTTACCATCAAGTGTGGTCTATTTATTTAAACCTTATATTATATTTATACGCAAATGATGAGATGAAACGTAAAACGGTATCGACGAAGATCTTTTAAATTAGGGTTGCCAGACGTGCGGAATAAGTCCGAAATTTTAGTTCAATGTCCGTAATGTGGAATTCTAATGCGTCAGGAATTTACTTAAAATTATTCCGAAAATTAGACAAGCACTTACAAAAAATAAATTTGATAATTAAATCAACCAAACTCGACAGTGCCACTTTTATTCGTGCCAATAGATTAAATAATAAATACGCTGTTTTTAATGTAAACATTCGAGTAAAGTTAAATTTTAAGAGTTTTCATTCCGGTAAAGAAATGTTGTTACTTGTACAGTATTATTGTTGCATTTAAATTTGTTAAAAATTGCTGTGTAAAAATTAAGTCATCAATTACAGACAAAAAAGATTTTCTAATATCCGGAATTAAAAATAAACATCTAGCAACCCGATTTAAAATGTTATCATCGCCATCTGAATCAATTTGTTCTAAACGATAAGATAATACCTACTGATATTCTTGCCTGTCTGGAAGGCAATTCGTTATCTTAGAGAGAATATCTAAACAAACGTTATTCAATCAAGTATAGCATAGAAAATATTTCAAACATAATATCTATTTTTCCATATGCGGTGTACCTCAAGCGGAGTTTATATTGGAGTTGAAACTCTGGGGCCGCGGGCCGTGAGGTTCGAGTGCTCAAAGCCTTTTTAAGGGAATCTACAAACGCCTAGTTGACGCTTTCCGTGACCCAAGGGCTGGCTTTTACCTTGAGCAGAGGCTAAGTATTGCCACACAACGTGGCAACGCCGCCAGTCTCTTGGGCACGGTACCAGCTGAAAGCGTTGAGGAGAAGTTTTTTGACACCCTTTTATAATTTGTTGTTATTTTAGTTTTAATTGTTTTATTACTTGAAGGAAGTGTATTCTAGGTAATTAATTATCCATAGAGTTAAATGTGTCCGACGAAACATAAAAACATGTTTTATTATATTATTTTTATGATTATGATAATGATGACATAACTTAATTTAAATCCTTAATTTTTTTTTTCAAAAATCTTCGATAGGAGATGGAGAGAACGAACAAAGCAAAGATGGATGGATTGTGTGACAAATGATATGAAGGAAAAAGGAGTAAATGATAGCATGACGAATTACAGAGGAGAATGGAGGAAAGAGACGTGTTGTGCCGACCCCAAAGGACAGGAAGATGATGATGATCGACGGCACGGTTGGCGCAGTGATTGAGCGATTGACTGCTGCGCTGCGTGTCGCGGGTTCGATCCCCGCACGGAACAAATATTTGTATGGCCTACAGATAGTTGTTCCGGGTCTGGCTGTTTGTGTATGTGAGTTTAAACGTTTGTAAACGCACCCACGATACAGGAGAAATTCCTAGTGTGGGACAATGTTTAAAAAAAAAAAAAAAAAAAAAAGATGATGATAGAAAATAAGTATAAATTGTAGTACAAACTGAACTTTAGTTATGGGCATTAAAGTAACTTTTTAAAAATCACATATTTCTCTGGATGCTTCAAATACGCGGTTTGCTTAACAATGATTACCATCACAAAGGTAAAACTTTCACGATGATAATTATTGATAGTCATTCACACAAGCAGGTATACAATAGCAATAAGTGCTAAGTGCTAAAACAACTTATTAATATATAAACGAAACGATAGTTGTGAGACAAGCAAATAAAGATAAAGCAGAATTAAACACCTTTCATTTAAGATACTATAACACCTTTCATAGGTCATAGACAAAATTACATTCTATCAGCTAGAACGATGCTGGAAAAGTGATCAATGTAATATATGCGAGATAGCGAAATTCTGGTGATGATTCCCAATGTCCTCCACTTGCTTGTCCCCCAGTGGTGGACAGTGGACTGAACTTGCATCTCTCAAATAGCAGCAAAATAAAACTTGAATATTAACGTTGTGCATTTTTGATATTTTGGAAAGGTTAGGGAATAATTTTGCACGAATTGCTTTAATTATCAGTATAAAAGTACTATCATTTATTGCGTTATCGTACACATGCATGACAATTTATATTACATTAAAAATTTAACACTTCAGAACTATTACAATCTGTCTTACGAATTTTACCTTTTTGGAGATACCGAAGGTTTTGTTAGTGCATAAGATAATTATCCAGTTTTGGAAACCCAAACTCAATGACAGATGTCATAAAGTTCAAATTCCTTGGTAACCCAATGTCAATCTGTCTTACGAATTTTCGATCAGGACACGCTAACTAACAGTCACGTGTCCTGACGCGAGTTTAAAACTTTTTACCCATCGCAAAAGTGCACAACGTCGCTAAAGAAGTTTTCACTTCAAAAATGGTAGTTACTGGAAATAATATTCAAAAGTTGGGTCTGCAGGTAGTCGATAATAAGAATTATTTTTAAACATCGTGCCACCGTCCACCAGTGGGGGACATTGTGTATGCTGGGGTCAATAACGTTGCAATTTGTTGTAGAAATATGAAAACAAAGATTTTCCTTGAATAGAACTCGGGGAGCCAAGCTCAGATAGGAATAGTGGTCTCTTTTAAACACTTTTAATACTAAGTTACAATTCAATAAATAAATAAGTATATAATAGTATCAACAAAAAAAGTTTAGAATTGAATCTTTTAAGATTTATCTCCCTAATTTCTGATTCTTACGAGACCAATCTGTAATTACATTTAAAAAACCTTTTCTCTCTACTGATTATCAAGTTCATGGTTAATGAATATTCATTAATTAACAAAACACAATTAATCATCAAAGCATTACCATAATTTATTTTTTTATTTAGTAGAACATGTAGATACAAATTATAAGATTTATAAGTTTATAACGGTACTTCTTTAACTTTACGATGCTTTAAAGCGATGATTGCATTATTTGAAAGCAATAGCGTGTACCACTGCGAACTTTCACAAACAGTTTGGAAGAAAGAAATAAGAAATCAATGATTATAATAACTGCAGACAGATACATGATCTAATGTTTAAATACCTTAAACGAAGCCGAACGAAGATATTTGGGGTCAAAGTCACAAGATTGTATTTATAAATAAAAAATATTTATAAATACAAGTATCTAATGTTTTGGGAGAGCAGCGGCAGCCCCGACTTACGAGCAGTAAGCCGTGGGTTCGAACCCAGGCAGGCGCATTACTTAGTGTAATTTATCTCATCACCGCTGCCCTCAAAAACGGTGAAGGAAAACATTGTGAGGAAACCGGCATGTCCTAGAACTAAAAATTCGAAGACATGTGACATCTACCAACCCGCACTGGGCCCGCGTGGTGGATTACAGCCCACTCCCTCTCATAGAGAGGAGGCCTGTCCCAGCAGTGGGAACATTATAGGCTGATGATGATGAATGTTATTTCTTACTTTAAATACCGTCACGACTCCCGTACTATCCAATGCATAGGTACACCAGTACGATGATGCGGTACATTCGTCCTAACATAAGTTTTTACCCCAAAAAAAGTATTTTCCGAGCAATAATTTTAGCGTAGTTTAATGTACGGAAGGCTTGGCTTTACACTCTGTATACTGGTTACTTTTTGTAGGTTAGTATGAAACATGTCTGGGTCACTCATCCATTTTTTTTTTGTCTAAATGCATCGTTAATCTAGTAGTCTAGTTTTAAAGAAATAAAAAATAGACTCAATGATTATAGTAAGTCAGATGCATTATATGCTGGTTACTATTTGTATGTTAGTATCAATCATGACATGTCTGGGCCAGTTTCATCCATCTTTTTATTTTTAGTTGTTTTGTTTAACTGTCTCGTTGCTGTAGTCATTTAATCTTCGCAAACGTCACTGCTAAACATGAGAACCAGTTTGAAAGCAAGAAAGAAAAAAAACGCATTGGTCTAAATAACTGCAGTCTGTAGACTGCGTTTTTTAGAAGATTACGTGTTGGCTGCCGTAATTTGGCGTCGTATGTTAGTGTCAAACTTGTCTGGGTCACTTTGTATCATTATCATTCGACCATCCATCTTTTTATTTAAGTTTTTTTTTTGTTTTTGTGACTGACCTGTAAATTGCAAAAAAACGTAAGTCAATTTTTGAATTTCGCGGGCTACCGTGGCACTTCCTCCTTAAGCATGCAAGGTGCCTAAATAGACGCCTTTTTATCATGGGAAAATAAACTTTATTGTTTATGGTAGAGAAAAGTATTTATTTTAATGATGCACTTAAATATTATTTTGATGTAAGTACATGTTAACACAAGAACATTATGCATTTTTTATTGTTGTTGTTTCCTCATTATCGGCAATACGAAGATGGCGTGCAATTTATACATATTTTCAATTATTACTGACGGATCCGAGAAATGTAATCATCGTTTCATTGGAAATAATTTCGGTAAATGCCAGATATATTGTTACGTGATCTTTTTTACATAATTATGAACATGCAATCATGACTTACGTCACTTGGTTACAAAATGACATTATTCCAATCTTTATAGATTGGAATAATGTTTGTACAGTCCAGTCCAGTTTGTTGTCTACAGTCTTTATAGACTGTAGTAATTTATGTCATTTTGTAACCACCCAACCCTCCGGCACCATAAATCGGGTACTACTGTAGAACCCTAAAATTATAGAGTATAGACCTATTACCTGTCTTCCGACAGTGTACTTAGTTCTTACATCCATTTTGAGAGCTAAAATTTGTAAACACATTGATGACAATTTGATCATGTCCGCTTCTCAGAATGGATGTAGGAACGGGTCCCGCGGTACTAAGGAGCTGCTCCTCATTGATAGGGCCATTAACCAATAGGTTCGCCGTTCCCGAAGGGATCTGTCGACAGTTGGATAGATTATAAGAAGGCCTATGACTCGGTGCCACATACATGGCTCATGAGGGTGGTTGCTAGAGTTGTATAAAGTTGATGCAACTCTGCGCACCATGATGTCGATGTGTCTGGTCCTGATGTCGTGTATGGTGCAATGGAGGATAGTCCTTCATTATCCAGGATGTCGGCATATCCAGAGGAATAGCGAACCGATACGGATAGAGCGTGGTATTTTGAGGGCGATAGTTTGAGTCCGCTTACGTCTGTCGTATCAGCCAATAGCCTAATTGCCTGGAGCTCACATCAAAGGCTTTATACAGAAAGCGGTACTCCTGGACACGGCTCGTATTGTTAGGAGATTCCTTTCTCTGGAGCCTTACCGCCGGCCGGTAGCTTGGGCCCTGGTTCCCGATACCGGTGGGCTACTATTTATATATTTTAATATGTTTTTTACATGATTTTGTAAAAACATTTTGCAATGATAACGCTGACAGTACATAATAGTCGGCATCGACTCAATTGCAAAAGAGGGGAAAAAACACAGACAGCGCGGTGTTTGCCCTAAACCGTGTAGAACATCGAACCAAACGAATAGCTAGGTACTGTTGTTTATAACAATCATATATATTGAAGCAGTTACGCATTACATAACGTTGCGTGTACCTACGAAGAATGGAGGTTAATAAACCTCAGCCCCCCTAGCATGACCGTTCTATTTCTATTCTACCAAGAAACGACAAGAAATCTTTTCTTTACAACTTGTCATTTCTTCTGCCCGAGCATGGCGCGCACCGTCGACTCGCGTTTCTACGAAGACATAGTCAGAAATTCTTTCCATAGCAACGGGGACGTTGCTATGGAAAGTTAAAAGGTTACGTTTAGTTAACAAAAAAAAGTTGCCAATTGCACGAGTTTTTCATTTTTCGTGGGCGGGATGGTTTTGCTGCATCTTGGATCCAGGCCTGGATCTTTTTCGCGAAATTAAACCTAAATATTTTACATAACATTCCAACCTTTTGAACGTAACTCAACGCAACCACGAAACGTATTTCTCGTATTTAGTTTTTATTAAGACTAGTTTGACATTTGTCAGAAGTAATGTTTCTATATCCAAATGTCAAAAGAAGAGAAAATATGGTCGTCATGCTCGACGTTGTAGACTTGTGTCGACTGAAGAAAAGAAACATTTCTTTTCTACATTCTTAATATCGCCATGCTCGGGACGATAGAAATATCTGTCAAATTGTCGATTCTTCCGTAGACATAGCTCGTTTCTACGGCGGTCATGCTAGGCCGGCTGTTCTTAAAAAGAAAGTAAAAAAACGTTACGTAACTGACGGTGCTTTCACACATGGCTTCACGTCAAATAAAAATATGTTATAACGTTATCATAATAGGTATATATTTAGAAATTACGTGAGGCACGCTCGTCGTGATAGGGCTTCCTGACGCCTTTTACTTAGGCTTAGGGATTACCTAAGTTTAGAGCCCAAGGTTATTTTGACCCGGCACTGTCGTAACTCTTAATACCTTTTGTTACCGAAGGTCATAGTTGTCGTTTTTGAAAACCAAACTAGTTTAAAATTAGGTGCCAGACAGGTTCCTAGCATTTGAGTTGCTATTAAGTTCAAGATCAGAAAACTTTAAAAACGTTTAATAATAATTGGTTTTGATATTTTTGAATTTTTGCCAAGACTGCTCTCATTGAACTTCATGTAACTGCAAAAGTGTGGACTTCAGAAAATTTAACAGGAAAATCAATTAAATTAATGTGAAAAAGAGTACCTAGATATCTAGGTATCCATACTAGAAACCGAACGGTTTAAGTCTATTATTGACAGAATAATTTTGTCTTCATATCTTGGAGGATTAAACTAGAATTTTCCACAATTTTTTTACAATTTTGTGCTGTTCATAGAGGGTGCGCGCGCCCATCTTTGGTGTTTTAAAGCGTTAGTCGATGTCCAAATGACAGTTTTATCTCAGGTAGCACCTCTATTTACCTGCATAGTTAAGGGGCCACCAACATTAACACCCAAGGAATTTAACCAGAGAGCCTAGAAAAAGTGACAGTGAAAACATAAAATGAACATTCAAAAATGTATTGTAAGGACGTAATAACTTAGGTAAAGTTAAATGTTTACTGATGTAGATAGTGTTATTCTGTTGTGTTTTTGTTGAAAATAGAAAATGCTTTAAAAGCGATTGTCAATAGCCTAGGCCCCAGGTTTTTCCCCAATGCGGTATAGTTTGAACTTTTAAACCGTTTAGGGTTTAATAACCCCAGATAACTTCGCGTGTTAGTTGAAAACTTTTTCAAGAAAATAGGGGTTCATTGCCTATTATAGACTTTCGTGAAAAATACTAATTTGATTTTTATTTAATGTGGTTGCGTGTAGCCTTACTAATCATTAAAAATGTATCGATACTTGACTATTTTTTCTATTACTTTTTTACTTCCAACTTGAATTATTTACTGTTAGTTTTTTAGTCTGTATCAAAATAAAGAATAAATAGACCATAGTGGCGGAAACTATCTGTAGTATGTAATCTGTGTTTTTGTCTATTAAAAAATAATATAGTCTGTTGCGAACCATTAACACGTTGTTTCAATAGGTTATGGGCAATCCGAATTTATCAGTTATTTTCAGTGTAAAATAGATAAATTGTGTACGTTGTTTCGCGGAAACATGACTACGAACTATATTGCTAGTGTGCCAAAGCTTAAAGGCAGAGAGAATTACGATGAGTGGTGTTTCGCGGCTGAAAACTTGTTGGTGCTTGAAGGCATGGAAAAGTACATCAAGCCAACAGAAGGTTTTGAAATAAAGCCAGTAGACGACGCCAAAACGAAGGCCAAGTTAATATTGACGATTGATCCAGCTTTGTATGTGCACATAAAGAATACCAAGAACTCTGCAGAATTATGGATTAAGCTAAAAACCATGTTTGATGATTCTGGTATAGCAAGAAAAATATCGTTACTTCGACATTTGATTTCAATAAGGCTTGAAAATTGTGACTCAATGGCTAATTATGTCACACAAATGGTTGAAACAGCCCAACGATTAAATGGCACGGGATTTACAATAACAGATGAATGGATCGGCTCATTATTATTAGCAGGTTTATCCGATCGTTATTTGCCAATGATAATGGCGATTGAACATTCGGGCATTGCGATAACTGCTGATGTCATAAAATCAAAGTTACTTGACATGGAATTTACAAGTGATTCGGAAGGTGGCGCAGCGTTCGTAGCCAGAAATAAATATTCCTCTATGAAGAAAAATGGCGGGCCGTCAACGTCAACAAAAAAGACAGTGACAGATAACTCGAAAACAATTACTTGTTACAAATGCAAAGAGGAAGGACATTATCGAAATCAGTGCCCAATGCTAAGAAAAAATGCAAGTAAATGCGTATTTAATGTTGTTTTCCTGAATGGAAAGTTTAACAAGAACGAATGGTACGTAGACTCCGGCGCAAGTGCACATATGACTCCGAATAAAGCTTGGGTAAAGAACATGAGTGAATCGCCGTGTTTACCAGAAATTATTGTCGCCAATGAATCAAAGGTGCCAGTAGTTTGTTCCGGAGACGTAGATATTGTTTCAAATTTAGAATGTCACATAACAGTTAAAAATGTGCTATGTGTGCCTAGTTTAACAACCAATTTATTATCAGTCAGTGAGCTAATTAAAAATGGAAATCATGTGATCTTTGAACGTAACCATTGTTATATTAGAGACAAGAACAATATTTTGGTTGCAACTGCTGATTTATCTGAAGGTGTGTATAAGTTGAGATTACAATCATCAAGTTGTTTGTTGGCTGCTCAAGCAGATAGTGAAATTTTATGGCACAGAAGGCTAGCACATGTAAACAGTCAAGATATGCACAAAATGAGAAATGGTGTTGTGGATGGTTTGTCATATGATAGCGCTTATGACATAACCAAGTCTCAATGTACCACATGTTGTGAGGGGAAACAAACTAGACTACCCTTTACTCACGTAGGTGAGAGAAGTACAGAAACGCTACACAGAATTCACACCGATATATGTGGCCCGATGGAAACAAATTCATTGAATAATGCTCGATATTTCCTGTTGTTCATTGATGATTATAGTCGGATGACTTTCATATATTTTCTGAAGAATAAGAGTGAAGCTTTTAGCAGATTTAAAGAATTTAAATCAGTTGTTGAAAATCAACTCAGTAAGAAAATTAAGATATTGAGGTCAGACAATGGACTGGAATTCTGCAATAAAGACTTTCAGAGCTACTTGAAACAGGCAGGTATAATACATCAGAAATCAAATTGTTATACTCCAGAGCAAAATGGACTTTGTGAAAGAGCTAATCGCACAGTAGTTGAAAAAGCTAAATGCTTATTATTTGATGCGAAGTTAAGCAAGAGATTTTGGGCAGAGGCTGCCAATACTGCTGTATATTTGAAAAATAGGTGCATTGCATCGGGATTGGATAAAACTCCATATGAATTATGGTATGGTATTAAACCAAATTTGAGTCACCTACGTTTATTTGGCAGCAAAGTCATGGTCCATATTCCCAAACAGAAACGTTTGAAATGGGACAAGAAAGCCACACAACACATTTTAGTTGGATATGGTGAGGATGTAAAAGGTTATCGCGTCTATAATCCTAAAAATAACACTGTTGATTACAGCAGAGATGTTATAGTGATGGAGGAGAAAACAGAGGTCGAGAAAACCAGCCAAGAGTCAGCCAACTGGTTTCCTAATGAAGAAATACCAGCAGACAGTCTGGAAGAGAGAAGAGATTCAGTGGGGGAAAAATCCCAGAATATTCCAGAGACTGAAGTTTATCTTGATTGCTCTATAAATTCTTCAATGAATGTTGATGGCTATGGAAAAGAGACTAGAGATTCAGTGGGGGAAGAATCTGAGTATATTCCAGAGACTGAGGACGATTCTTCAGATTCTTCAGCGTATGCTGATGGCAATGAAACATTGGTTGAAATTCCTACACCAGATGTTCCAGAACAACAAGAAGTGTCTAGCAAGCGACAGAGAAAGCCACCTGAGCGATTTGGTATTACTAACATATGCGTTTCCAGCACTGTACCAGCATCTGAAGAGATTACATTCTCAGAGGCTCTCGAAGGGCCAGAGAAGGAGCAGTGGAAGCGAGCAATGGCTGAGGAGTTGCAGTCCTTTGAGGACAATGAAGCCTGGGAAATTGTTGACAATCCAGGTGATTCAACAATAGTGAAGTGTAGATGGGTGTTCACTAAAAAGTTTGACATTGACAATAATGTGCGGTTTAGAGCTCGGCTCGTAGCAAAAGGTTTCACTCAGAAACATGGTATTGACTATACTGATACTTTTTCACCGGTAGTACGTCATTCTAGCCTAAGATTATTGTTTGCTCTTAGTGTTAAGTTGCAAATGAGTATTACTCATTTAGATGTCACCACTGCTTTTTTGAATGGCTTGTTGAAAGAAGATATATATATGTCAATCCCTGAAGGTTTTGTAAACAAAAGTGGGGGAAAAGTATTAAAATTGAAAAAGGCCATCTATGGACTGAAACAATCATCTTTAGCATGGTATGAAAGAGTGAAAGAAGTTTTAAATAAATTGAATTTTAAAAACAGCCAATATGAACCATGTTTGTTTACAAAAACCAATGGAAAAACTAAGATTGTAGTTGCATTGTATGTCGATGATTTTTTGATTTTCTCGAACAATGACACTGAAACTATTAAACTAAAAGATGTATTAGGCTCTGAATTTAAATTAAAAGATCTAGGACCTGTCAGACAATATTTAGGCATGAGAATAACAGTAGACAAAAATAAAAATGTTATAACTGTAGATCAAGAGCAATATATTGAACGTTTGGTTGCTAAGTTTCAGATGTCTGATTGTAAAACACAAAGTACTCCAATTGAACCCAAATTGAATTTAGATAAGTCATCTGACAAATGTTTACCTAATGTTCCATATCAAAAATTAATTGGAAGCTTAATGTACCTGGCAGTGTTAACTAGACCAGATATTTCTTACTCAGTAAGTTATCTCAGTCAATTCAATAATTGTTATAGTCAAATACATTGGAACTATGCAAAACGTATATTAAGATATCTACAACATACTAAGAATTATTGTTTAAAATATAGTAATAATCATAGTCATATACAAGGATTTGTAGACAGTGATTGGGCAAGTGATGCCATAGATAGGAAATCATATACTGGTTTCTGTTTCATGTTGTCTGGGTCAGCTGTGTCTTGGCAAAGTAGAAAACAGAAAACAGTATCATTATCAAGTACTGAGGCAGAATACACTGCTCTGTCTGAAGCTTCTAGAGAAGCTGTCTATTTAAGAAATTTAATGTGTGAAATTACTGATACACTTTATGTCATTGATCTGTATTGTGATAACCAAAGCGCATTGAAGTTAGCTTCAAGTAATCACAGCCACAATAGATCTAAACACATAGATGTTCAATATCATTATATTCGAGATGTTGTAAAGAACAAATATGTAAAAGTTAAATATATCCCGAGTGAGGAAATGCCTGCTGATGTACTGACTAAAGGTCTCTGTCACATTAAGCATTACAAGTTTGTGAATTTACTTGGCATTGTTCCTTTGTAATGTTCAAAGTATAAAATTTATTTTGATAAGTGGGGGTGTTAGTTTTTTAGTCTGTATCAAAATAAAGAATAAATAGACCATAGTGGCGGAAACTATCTGTAGTATGTAATCTGTGTTTTTGTCTATTAAAAAATAATATAGTCTGTTGCGAACCATTAACACGTTGTTTCAATATTTACTATTCTGGATGGAAAGCGAAATTGTTTTGAGGTAACTGGCTGGTTCAAAGACCCAGCGGATTAAACTCGTTGTAGAAGTTGTATGTAGACTCAAATGGAAAAAAATAAAGTGAAACTAGTTTCTACTTTTGAATTACTTCAAAGTTAAAGTAAAGTTTTTGTGCTCAGAATGATGTACTTACTGAATACGTGGTAGGGTAAGTAATATATGATATAATTACAAAATCTCTAATATTTACAAGATATAACAACTGAATCTATAATGTTATTCGATATAATGTTCAGTTAATATAATAAACGATTGATATAATTTTACAATAACTAATTTTTATAAGCATAACATACATTGAATATAAAATCGTTTGATATACCACTCAAAAGACATAAAACCTATTTAGTCTAATATGATAAAGCAAGCATGCAAGCAAGCATGTAGCAAGCATGCAGCAGGCATGCAGCAAGCTGGCCGGCTTGAAGCCGGCCTCAGCCGCGGCGGCGGGTGTTAAAGCCACCTGCTCCTCAGCTCGCGGGCCGCCTCGCGCCTCCGAGCCTACGCGATTTTAAATAACACTGTAGGGGTAGGGCAGACAAGACTACGTGGAGTCGGTTTTGCAGCGATTCGTTTCTGTCACGCCGCTTCCGCAGCACGCTTATTATATCTTGTGAACGTTATTAAAATGAAATTATACCAAATAACTTTATATGATATGAGACGCACCCTGTTTTTTCAATTCAATTTTTGAAATTCTTTAAGAGACTTCCAATAGTTTAACGTTAACATGGAAGGGGAATATCTTTATATATTTATCATAACGCTGACACTGTCATACAAGCGCAGGAGAACCATTGTAACTTGAATTAATGTTCAAATAAATATACGAGTTGAACTTTAGGTAGTCTGGCTGGTTCTCCTGGAGTAAAAATACTTGGCCTCTGTATGTTGACTCATTTGGAGTAATCAAAAACATTATACAGGGTGTTTGGTGCATCGTTTGCCAAATCGAATAGGCCGAAAGGAGAGGTCATTTGCTAACTCTTCACGCCCTATAACTCATTCCTTGCCTCACCGGGTTTTTTATAATAACTTTTTAATTTAAATTTTGAAAAGTTCCAAAATTCAACATTTTAGGTCAAATAAAACAATAAAAATATTGTTTAGACTTAAAATTTCGATTTAATTTTGATGTGTACTCTTGTATGATTCTCTCAAATTCAAAGTTACTTGCTAGTTACAATTAGTTTATTTTTTAATAGCTCGTAAAGTTTTTGTAAAAGAAAATTAAACTTAAAACTCAACTTTAAATACCTATAAACAAAAAAACTAAAAGCGATCGGGATCTTCGAATACCTTTAAAAAATTCCCTAGTTTGTCCCCTTTCCAACGGTATGCAATATGCCCAAAAAAACGTTTAATATCTTTTAATTTTTAACTAAATGTGTAATCGAGACACTAGGCTGATATTCGACATTACAGTAAGGACAGTAGTTTTAGCATAAATAACATGCCTCAAGTAAGTAGACAGATACTGTTATGTCACTAGTGCGTAGTGTCCTATCTCTTTCTTAAACAGAAACTTAAAATTAAAAAAAAAAAAAAAACAGATATCACAAATCTTGTTCGAGTTGTCCGCCACTGTTGCGAATGCACGCGCGGCATCTTCATCTTATCTCAACTGTAGTTGAGCGTAAACGTATTTCTGCTTTGATAGTCACGAAAGCCGCATCAATGCGTTGGACTAAATCATCCCTAGTCTCAACTTCCGTGGCGTTATTTCTTTGGCTCGTTCTTAGACGTAAAGATCTAACACAGTTAAGTCTGGGGAACGTGGAGGTCATGAAATAGCCATCCCAAAACACCGAAACAGACTTCCCCTTATTGTTAGCTGAGCTGCTAATTTTCCGTGTAGACATCTCTTTTGTATTCCAACAAGACGGTTGTCCCGCTCACTGGAGTTTAACTGTCAGGGAGTACCTCAATCATACGTCAGTTTCCAGAATCATGGATTGGGAGGGATGGCCCTATTCTATGGCCTCCACGTTCCCCAGACTTAACTTCGTAAGATTTTTACGTCTAGGGACGAGCCAAATAAATTTTCTACGCCTTGGAAATGTGGCTTTTGTGACTATCAAAGCAAAAATACGTTTATCGAGATAAGACGAAGATGCCAATGCCACGCGTGCATTCGCAACTCGAACAAGATCTGTGATTTCGGTTTTTTTTTTAAAGTGAAACATTTATTACATCGTCTCAAACTTTTTCGTCTGTGTGTTGCATGTCGCGTGACGCTCGGCCGCGGAGTAGGGATATGGTTTCATAAAACCACACAATCCTTTTTTTTTTTAATTTCAAATTCTTGAAACTTTGGTTCCTGTTTAAGAAAGAGATAGGACACTACGCACTAGTGACATAACAGTATCTATCTACTTACTTGAGCCATGTTATTTATGCTAAAACTACTTACTGTAATGTCGAATATCAGCCTAGTGTCTCGATTACACATTTAGTTAAAAATTAAAAGATATTAAACGTTTTTTTGGGCATATTGCATACCGTTGTAAAGGGGACAGACTAGAGAACTTTTTAAAGGTATTCGAAGATACCGATCGCTTTTAGTTTTTTTTTTATAGCCATTTAAAGTTGAGTTTTAAGTTCATTTTTCTTTTACAAAAACTATACGAGCTATTAAAAAAGAAAGTAATTGTTCCTAGCAAGTAATTTTGTATTTGATAGAATCATACAACAGTAGACATCAAAATTAATTCGAAATATTAAGTTTAGACAAATTTTTTATTTTTTTATTTGACCTAAAATGTTGAATTTTGGATTTAAAAAAAAATTAAATTAAAAAGTTCTTATAAAAAAACCGGTGTGGCAAGGAATGAGTTATAGGGCGTAAAGAGATAGCAAATGACCTCTCCTTTCGGCCTATTCGATTTGGCAAACGATGCACCAAACACCCTGTATAAGTAAGGTAGGTACTTGTAGGTTATCATTATCATACATCTACCAATACAAATAAATAAAATTGAAGTGTCTGTTTGTCATTTCAAAATAACACAACACTGAATGCATATGAAAGTAGAAATATACGGTAATTATTATTTTTTTGGCTTTCTCTCATTCGTTTGTTGCGGCTAATCTCCAAAACGGCAGACCGATAAGGATTAACGTCTACTTTTATTGCATATACATTAAACCATTTAAAATGTTAACAAAATTCAATACAAATCGGTCAGTAATATATTTTTAATCCCACACGCATGAAGGTCCGGAGCACAACTAGTCTCGAATAAAATACAAGTTTAGAATCGATTATTTTTGAAGATTTTGGTATGAAATCGTTACTTTTGAATCGAAAATCATGTTAGATCGTAGCTCTAGAATATGACAGTGAGACCAGTCGTATTGGAACAAAACGGTAAAGACCTGTTTGCCGTTGGACCACCTCTAAATAGACACAATTTTACGAGTAGTAGTCAAAAATAGAACCGAATTTGTGTAAATTTTGTAACTTATAGCTACTGGAGCACCGGTGGCCCAGTGGTGGCAGCCCCGACTTACGAGCAGTAAGTCGTAGGTTCAAACCTAGACAAGCGCATTACTTTGTGTAATTTATTTCATCACCGCTGCTCTCAAAACGGTGAAGGAAAACATCGTGAGGAAACCGGCATGTCTTAGAACTAAAAATTCGAAGACATGTGACATCTAACAACCCGCACTGAGCCCGCGTGGTGGATTACAGCCCACTCCCTCTCATAGAGAGGAGGGCTGTGTCCCAGCAGTGGGAACATTATAGCCTGATGATGATAGCTTCTGGTAATGATGGGAATTTATTGTGCAAACTTCTCTGTTCCCTGATCATTATAATCTGGACCTCTAGGTCTCTCGTATAAGTTGAGTGAATTGGTTTCTTCTAGACAAGCGTGCTCCACCCTAGGCCACATCATCGCTTCACATCAGACGAGTTACGGAAGACTATTTATTATTAAAAAGAAAAAACAAAATGACGGCTATGTGAAAGTGTTTCGTGCAACATAACGCTGTCGTTGCACCTAAGAATTAACTTGAACGTAAGTCATCATCTGCGTAGCCTTTTCCCAAACTATCTCGGGGACGGCTTCCAGTCTAACCGGATGCAGTTGAGTACCAGTATTTTACATGACGCGACTACCTATCTGACCTCCACAACCCAGTAACTGGGTAATACGATACCCCTTGGTAAGACTGGATGTCAGACTTTTGGCTCCTGATTACCCGTAACGACTGTCAAAGATCTAAAAACGACAGCAGGGACCAACAGCTTAACGTCGTGTTTTCCGAGGCACGTAGGAAACTCGGTATGTACTTATGGTCATCCATCCACGGACCAACTTTGGGAAAGCACGGCTTTACCTTAAAGACCCGTGCGGCTGTCATTATTTAGCCACGAGCACCTCCTTATTAACTTGAACGTAAGTAGTAATCAGATATCATTGATGCTGTAATTAAATGACTTATCGTTCAATGTCACAGATCACATGTTTTCACTTAGTCACCTATGGCTTGAAATAATCTGTACAGTGCATCAGTCTATTTCCGGTATAACATGACCTCGCTGTGTATAAATTTGCCGTACAATGTGAGATCCGCATAAACTGGTTTCGTATGGCTTGATTGGTCCACGTGCGTACACAAATATTATCCTACCCTCATAAACTAAAGGAAATAGGCAATTTATTTATTTATCATGTACTATTAAAATTATGACATACATATTATTATTAATAATTAATATAAATTCTAAAATAAATATGCAACAATAATAATAACAAAAAAAAACACAATTACTAAAAACAATCATACCTAATAAATGGGATGTTCTTTTTTTAAATTGAAAATTGTAACAAATATATGTTATAAAAGCTTTTATAATACATTTGCTCGTAAAGGGTCTCTTATTTCACCAATTTCAGTATCGTAATGTATCTCATTACGCACTAGTGCGGTAATGTAATGTAAAACGCACGGTTTATCAAAATGCTCCGTCTAAAACGAACGGTACTTTTTTAAATCTTAGCAAAGAGTTTTTATGTCAGAAAAGTGGTCAACATTTTATGAATAAAAATAACTTGGGAGATAAAATATACTAAATAAACATTTAATTCTTTAATTTAATTTATTTTGACCATAAATTACAACCATTTATCTGTAATAAAACACAAAAATATTAATTTATTTTATTTGTAATACTGGCTGTTTTTGTGCCTTTGCCTTAAAAAAAAAGCGCTGATGCCCGCGCATTGCTGATTTCATAATTTGTAAACAAGTAAAAATTATTCCGCGCGCTTTTCCTTTTCGCTGTATTGTTTTTATTTGAAAATGTCGTCCGAGTTTTATTTATTTCCTCGCAAATATGTTATAAAAACGTCGTATGACATACGTGCGCTTTGATAATTACAGCCTCTGCTGTCAATATCGCCTAGGCTGTAATTTTCAACTTACATTATTTTTTTTTAATTACTTACACTTATAAATCATAATGTACTATTAACAAGTCGAAGATGAATGTTAAAACTTAATCTACCATTTATGATTAGAAATGTGCAAAGGGCTGCATTCACGACCTCGAGTGACCACAGTACCTAATTACTATCAACTTAGTCCATTTTTTTTTTATAAATAAGCTCGCGCTTGACCACTATCTCACCTGATGGTAAGCGATGATGTGGTCGGCGGTGAAGCACGCTTGCCTAGAAGAAACCTATTCACTCTTGACTTGAAGATCCCCAGATTGTAGCTATCGGGAAACACAGACTCCGGCAGGGAATTCCACTCCTTGCATGCATGTAAATGTTACCTATGAGTACTAGCTATTATATTATCTATACGAACTGTAATTTAATATTACTTGCCGTGTAATTACTATGGATGGGTCAAATCATGCAAGTGAATTTTAAACCAGTTCCGCCAACCGATTGAGCTGATATTTTGCACACACCTTTTGTTCTGATGACAACAGAATTTCATGGCAGACATGACCTGATTCTGCCGCCAGGATCGTCTCCTAACAAGAGAACTCCAGCATGGTAGGCCAGCAGTTATAATGTTCACTCATATTGGTACGGGCTGTAGCGGAGTAGCTGCGGACTACGGGCAGATTATTTTGTATATAATCTGTCAAAGTCTGGTGTCGATATTCTGGTCAACAATCAGTTCGTAACGGTCTGACCACACCTTCAGTGTGTATAATAACTGGATGTCTGACATGCCAGTATTTGCCTACATTCCTACCTACCCAGTGTAAATCAGCTTAAAAAATGTTTGTCCAAATACGAGAATCACTCGCAAGGAGGTCAAACGGTAGTTTCTCGATAAACCGGAAACGCGTCAAGTCATGGATCATTTGATGTCACCTTTGAGCAGTGTTGACCTTGATTTCTATGCTGTGGGTGAATTAAGAAGACTCTGAATCCTAAAATCAAGACATTTTAGGCCTATAAACTGAACGCCTATAAACTGATGAGCTAATCGAAACGCGTTCATGAGGTGTCACTTAATAGATCCTTAACAACGATTACATTGACAGCTCTTGATCTTGGTTTACATGTGGTGATTGTGTTTAGTTTCAACGGCCCTTAGATTTTAAAACTTTTATTGCCACCTCTAGTTCTACGACAAACAAGCTGCGCGGGTAAGGGGCCTCTGAGAATTTAAAAAATAAGAGGCGCGTTTGAGGCACGTTGAGTTGCATTTAAGTTTAAGTCTATCATTATAAGGAGGCCACTTTAGCAATCATCATAAAATTTAGAATCATAATAGGAAAATAATACGAATTAAAAAACACTGGAAACGGGAAAAATACCGGGATGTATGCTTACGATTTCTTTTACCCGGTGTCGTTATCCGTGATGATGGCGCTTGCAACAGCGCCGAAATATCGGGAACACAAAAGAAGTAGTACCTAAACATCGTAAATATCCCGTTTTTAGTGTTATTGATAGTATAAGTGATATCAAACTTGAGTTTTGTTTGTATATTCGTTGGTAAGTATTTCAACATTTATAATTTCGCAGCCCAAACATGGGAGTCTTAAAATCACAACTAGGTAAAATACAAAGTATTAGTGACACAGACGAGAAAATGCTTGCCAAGTGCGTCATCCTGAAAAAAATCAACTGTTTCCTACAATTCTTTCACTTTCACACACAACACCAATTTATCTCGTCTTTTCGACGTCCGTATGTTACTACAGGGATCCAGCAGAATATCAGCGTCAGGTGCATGTCTGGCATGCTGAGCTGGACTCCCATTTGGTGCAACCTTGAAACGCACACCGCACCTTGTATATTCGTTATTTTATTTGAAGTATGTCATGGTGTTACTATAACTGTTTGTAAATGTGTTTGTTCTCTTTTTGTATATTGGCACCTTGTTTTTATATAGGTATATTTTGTAATCTGTGTCATTTAATTGTGCTTCTGTGTGTTGTGCTGATTTTTGTATGCACTGAATAAATGATTTATCTATCTACTGAAAGTGCGATACCTACACGGTCAAAATGTGAACAGCTGATTTTAAAGAAAATACCGATGAGTAATTTATATTTGGGGGGCGGGGGGTTATAATGATGTAGGTACTGATTACGTAGTAAACATCTTCGCCAAAAGCCGTGTAATCTATCTTGACTGCAACAATGCTTAGACATATTATCTTAGCTGTAAACTGAGCTAAGCCTAGACACCGTGTCCGCTAATTGAATCTAGTTCGTAATGAGCGCAATTTTTCAAAACTTTCTCTTACGTTGCTTTTGTTCATTGCCTGCTGCACTGTTGTCAAGTAGCCTATCCGTACTAATCACTAATATGTACCTATTTAAAATGCTTCATTGGATTAGGTAAGTAAGTATTGAGAAAGCTGATGTTTCATAGTCTGCTTTAGCCTGGTTTTGAATATTGTAAAACTGTTAGATACAATTTTGCTATGGTGTTTAGTATAATGTCTTCACATTAATGTCTAGTGGCAGTTTCCAAGTGAAGTACCTTAGAACAATTGACGGGATATTGAGCGCCCTCTTAGACGTTCGGCTCAGTGATTAAATTTGAAAATGCACTACGCATAGTCCGTCTCGGTGTAACAATTTAATGTGAACTTGTACCAAAAACTCGCAATTGTAAACGATAGCTATCTGTCTGCCCGTACTAACTGTCGCTAAATATCATATCATAATACAGGATCTGTGTATTCATTCACATTCAATTGTTTTACTTAGTTAAAAAGAGGCGAATACTGTCTTTTTCGCTTTTGTTGATTCCGTATCGATAAGTCTATTCACTCCCTTAGCGTGCCAATTGCAAAAACAAAGTAGGTATTATTGGTTTCCACAGGCAGGCCCCTGTATTCTATTAATAAACATTCCCTTGTAAATGGAACCATAAGATATGACACTAAACTTATCATTAATATTTTTTCAGAGCTAATAAACTACACGCAACCTGTCTACGTCTGGCGGGATGACCCTAACTCCAGGCAGAATACCATCAAGGAGATCATTGAAAGGGCTACTTCCAAAGAGGACTGGCCCCAGGTGAGTAAATACTGAACCGATAGTTTAGCAAGGTTCTTTGTACTAGAATGACGTTGTTAGGATATTTTATTTTATTTTATTTTTATTTTTATTGAAAGGAACAGTAAACAGTTGCATTATGGATATTGTATGGGAAGACAAGATGGCGGCATTCGTTCTGATTAAAACAGCGCACAAATAGAACCGCGCAGCATTATAAGTAGGATGTGCACGGAAAGGTTTGGCTGAAGCCTCTGTTGTGCGGTGCGTTGAGTCGTGGCAACGGATCAACTCATTGTATGGCACACCTGCGTTGCGCCGACGCACGTCGTCGTAACGCTCTCGCCCCTCTAGCCGTGGAACACTGTCCGTCGTCGTACCGGAGATCCGACATTGTAGCCCATCACCCTCCTCCCGCTTCGTCTGTCGTACGTCGATCCGGTAAAACGTTAACGCTATGAAGCGCCGCCTTTGAAGCACTCAAACCACTGCTGAAAGAGGAGCCTAAGCCTAAGGGTAGATAGATGATGGTCTACTAAACCACTAGAAAAGTTTTGATTTCTCTCCTCCGGAGGAATGAATAGATGAACATAATCTATCGTTACAATTTGTATTCATAATCCTTAAGTATTGAGTCGTACGTAGTTAGTCATAGCTCGTAGTTCCCCAAATAGAAACACTCGGGCGCTTGGTTATAATAAGCAAGTATGTCTGGAACGGGTTTTACATACTTACATAATAACGCCTTAATCACTGATGGGATAGGGAGAGTTGTATCTAATAGTACAAACACAATTCGCCAGATCTTGCAAGTCTTGTGTAATGGGGGCGAGCCTACTGCCATCAACCGGGCACGAATTGACCCCGTGGTTGCTACTAAGAAATATAATTCAGAACCTAATGCTCAGCAGTCAGCAGTGCGACCACCTGATGAACGACATACTCACTTGAATTACTATGGTATTATTCGAAGTAACGTAGTTACAACACCCGGTGGTTTATTCGGCGAACTTTATGTAAGCCACGGATGTTTCCAGAAATGCTCTGGACTATTCTTATACTCGCTTTAGGCTTCAACTATTTACAAACGGTTTAAATAGTGGTATGTCGATTGCCAGTTTGTTTCTTAATTTGAATGGCAAATCAAAGGGCACTAATTTTATTGAGGGTTTCAGAGTTGAGAAGTTGAAGTTTAGAACATAATAATAATATGTCAAACCCTACTTTAGCAGTGACCTTCGAAATTAAAAATTCAATGCCAAAGTGGAGTTTGGCAGGCTCTCAAATACTCAACTTAAAATTTCTAAATTCAGAAGCAGGGTGTCCGACCCCTGTAAATTTGTGGTTCGAGTATGGGCCCTGGTGTAGCAGCCAGCGGAGGTACTTTTGCACAGGTAGATCTCTCGGGTGGACTGTATCGTGTAGTATGTCCGCCATTAGAATAACACACACAGGCATTTCTGACAGAGATGACACTCAACATATCCGAACTTTTACCGTACCGAGCCATAGCGTGCATACTTATCATTGAAGTGTATGAAGTAACACAAATTAAACGACCCTGCCGCGACTATATTTATAAAATAATTTTCTGGACACTCCGAGTTTGCTTACGGCTACAAATAACTTAGGACGACGACAGGCAATTTAAATTATATAGACGACTGATTACAGACATGATAGAGCTCTGGTTAAAGGGAACTATCAGCCTATAATCTTGGAACTGACTGATGGCTCAAGATGGCCGCTGTAGATCATATCTGGCTAGATGGGGTATTCGACGCATCTCGAACACAATGCGAGTGTAGATCCCCTAAACAGGATATGCCACAGCTTCTCTCCTGCCCGTCGTACACAACCGACTGACCAAGAATTAAGTGACGCAAGCGACTGAGCTGTCTAGCTAGGAGCTATACAGGATGTCTAGCGCCATCTCTTTCCCACACTGGAATAAGAGTAAAACAATACTGCTTTGAGACGTCATGGTAGGCCAGCAGGTCACCATTTACTTGAATCGAGAAGAAGAGGCCTATAATATTTCCGTTTTATCTTTTTATAAATTATAGGTTTTTATAATACAATTATTCTATTTATTTTAAAAATAATGAAATAAATGTCTCAAATATGTTCATTAAGAATGTGCGCAATATGGAGTATAATGCCGAGCGATGTAGGAGGGGTGACCTGACACTGCATGAGCGAGCATGATCCTCCGCCGCTGCCAGTTGCCACCCGATCGAATGATGATGGAAGATGAATAGCTGAATAAGTTTAGTTATTCTTGTGCATTGGTATGATTCGCATCAGTGTAACATGTAAACAACAGTTAACTATAGTTAGGGGTCCAGTGGACAAATTATTTATTGGCGGTCGAGGGGCCGAGAGTGGACTACTGTAAATAATTTTAAATAAATAACGTTCCCACTGCTAAAACACTCGCCTCCTTTTTGTGAAAGACACTGGGTCATAATCCATTAAGTGAGCCACAATTCTTATACTGAGTCCAATAGCTCTTAAAAATCATGTTTTTTTCAACTGTACTTTCCAGGTCCTGATATTTCCCGAAGGAACTTGCACGAACCGTTCGTGCCTGATCACGTTCAAACCTGGAGGGTTCTACCCTGGGGTGCCAGTGCAGCCTGTCACCATCCGATACCCGAACGCGAGGGATACCGTCACCTGGACCTGGGAAGGACCTGGCGCGTGAGTACATTGCTTTCTATAACAGCATTATTTGCCTTAAAAGGTTCCCACTGCCGAAGCAAAAACTTCTTGTATTTGAGAGGGACTTCTTATCACTATAATCACGGGATTTAGATGAAAGATATCCTTCTTCATAATCAGTCTTCAAAAAAAGAGAGAATTTCAGATTCCGGACGTGCTCGTTCTATGTTACACCTCATCTATCAGTTTCATAAATTTAATGTATTTTTTTCAAATATGATTTCAGTCTTAAACTGCTGTGGCTGACGCTGACTCAGGTACACAGTTCGTGTGAGATCGAGTTCCTACCGGTGTACTACCCTAGCGAGGAGGAAAAGAGGGACCCCAAGCTTTACGCCAGGAACGTTCGCGATGTCATGGCTAAGTAAGTTCGGAATATAATAATTTTCATCATACATATATGATCCCATTAAAATAGATGGACATTTTTTTTTAACACAGCGCTCTGTACGTATAAACAAATACATATATCTGTTACCGGCCAAACCCGATTTCCTGCTAAACTAGTTTGTCCTAGGCCAAACTAAGACTCATCATAACAGGATCATATAGAGCAACCCAACTAAATGGGTTAGGTTAGGTTAGAACTGTGACCATAAACGCGCGAGCCTAGCGAGCGTAACGAGCGGTGTCACATCCAAGTTAGGCGTATTGTGGGTCAATATATCCTGACACGATAAGCCACTAAACCGGTTTGGCTTAGGACAAACTAGTTTGGCCTGAAATCGGGTTTGGCCGTTAACATATCCAAACAAAAAAAAACACTGATTAAAGTGATTTTATTTTGACCTAAAATAATATCAATATGTTTACTGTATAATCGTTGGCTGTTTTTTTTTCTTGTAAGTCTCTAATGTGTTTTTCTTATTTATTTTTTACCATTGTCATATTTTGGCTGTCTGAATGATTTCTAACATATATATATACATAATTATTATTTAATCGACAAGGTGTTGTTTTGCATCCTCGTCAAATTCAAGAAGGTAACTATGCTAATGATTCTCGTCACGAATCAATAATAAAACGGGTAGGTAATTTTTATTTTTTTCCTTATTTACGGAAATCGGTAAGTGTGAAACACCCGTGTTTTAAACGCGGACTGTCTGGTTCTTGGCATATAACCTCGCTTACACACATACAAACAATCTCAAACGTTTATTCGTTAATTTCTTATTCTCTAAACCACATTAAAGGGGTTATTCTGAAATATTGACAAACTTAAACAACTAAAAAAATCAGTGTTTATTAATAATTAACTAGGTACCGTAATTGTAATTGGTCATTTATGTCTTTTGTGAGCAACTCCTGAAATTTGATGAGGATGCAAAACAACAACTTGTATATGGTGTAAACGGACTATTTGCGAAGCCGAAAACCAAGCATTCTGTATTGATGAACAGAGGAACTCTACCCAAAAAAAATATACTGAGAAACGTTTTTGTTGTTTACGGTAGGACTCAATATGACGCACTCAAAACATTGTGCTGATAGGTACATTAGATAGTACAGGGATCATGGAGGTATTTAAAGTAAAGTTATAACATTAAAACTTCAAGGTTCCCAGGTATGGCCCACAACAAAAAAAAAACACAATGACGGGGAGAAAGCTACCTTTCGGCTTCTTTAAGAGTCTGCTTACATCCATTATTGTCAGTACTCCTTAAAGCGCCAGGATCAAAAGACACTACGCATATCTGACATAAGCTTCGTTTAAAGATGCAGGTGGTTTAGCATGATGGGTAGGAAAGGAGGTAGGGCATGTCCTCCAAAGAAGTTTCACATTGGGTCTGTGTTTGGGATGAATCCAGGATGTCTCATTTGCCCATATCGATATCTACAGCGGCCAGCCTGGGCCCGCAATTGGTTAAGAGGTTTCCAAATTAGTCCCTCAAACTCATTGGTCAAATTCGAACCGATTAGTAATAACTGAATTTTCGAAAACTAGTAGTTGTTTGTAATTTTTTTTTTGTGTACCCTACCACTATGTTGTCGTATTTGACCCTATGGTTGACTGGCAGAGAATGCCTTGTGGCATTAAGTCCGCCTATGTACCACTATTGTACATGAAGTTTAAATAAATAAATAATAATGATGAATGATTAAAAAATGATGAAATGATTAATGATTTCTCAGTAGCAACCGCAGAGTCTGCATTTGAGTGCGTTTGATGTCAATAGGCTCGCCTCCTATTACATGGGACTTAAACCATAAGTGGCGAAATATTGGTGAACAATTGGGTACACATCTGCCTAATACTTTGAAGATTTGGGATTTAAAAAAATATCGACTTTTGTGTACTTTCAGAGCTCTTGGCGTTCCTGTCCTCGACTATACTTATGACGACTGTCGGTTGATCGCCCGCGCTAAACAGCTGGGCATTCCTTGCGCAGCCTCCACGAGGGAAGTCAGTGAAATCCGAGCTCAACTTGGGTAAATTTTATAATAATACCGTGTGCTGTTTACCGACTTCAAAAAGCAGAAGGTTTTGTATTCTCTTCTTTATCTTTTTAGGGTTCCGTATTCCGTACCTCTAACGGAAAAAACGGAACCCTTATAGGATCACTTTGTTGTCCGTCTATCTATCTGTACGTCTACCATGAGTTGTCATAGTTAGATCGCTTGACGTAACTGCAATAGTTCCGTCAATAAGCAAATACTATAGTTAGCTTTTTCAATGGTACCATGAGCTGTGTTGGTGCTTACTACCAAATTCTAAGCAAATGAAGCCCAAACTTGCAGTCGCTGTAGTTTAGTTTACTACACGGTGACGTAGGATAGATAACTATAGTGACTCATACTGCGCATTTTAGTACCCAACTATCCGCTAGAGGCGCTGTAAAAGTTTTCATACATTTTTTTAACTACAGACGCTAGCGAGTATAGATTGTTAAAACTCATGGTAGACGTACTGACCTGTCTTCGAATCTAACGACGTATAAACTTATGGAAATCGGTTCATCGGTTTAGTGTTTTCTTATTATTATCTGTTGGCAGCACCAACAGAGTTTTTAAATACTTGCAACATTGCTTTGGTATGTCAAGATCGTAAAAATACACGCGCGAGTTGTTTGATCCGCGAGGGTGTTATTAGGTATCGAGATGAGATTCTATTCGTTTAGTCCTTTTTGGATAACAAGTAAAAATATACCCCGACATTTTTTTTACTAAATGGTAATATGAGGAAATTGACATGGTAACACAGGATAACACACCGATCGCTTCTGAGGTAGTGACGTCGATTTTAGGGAAATGGTAGTAATCTAGGCTTAAAAACGGGTTCTTACAATTCATTAGTATGTCCATTTTCGTAAATATTTTATGTTTCTTATTTTATTTGGTGATGCCAGTGGTATTTGCTCTTTTCGTATCGGACAGATTTTTTGAAACATGTTATTATATTATTGTGAGAAGAAATAAGAGTTTGTATTTCCAGTCGCAACACATACTTACTGCCACCGACGTCAAAAAACGATAATAATTACAGTCCACTCATTAAGACCGGTCAAATCGACACTAAAAGAAGAAATTATGTCCCTTTTTAGGTTTTCAATTGTTTCATCCTATAGCCTGTATTTTAATTGTTGTTCCTAAGTTGGAACAATAAACTTAATGTCATGTAACCTAACCATTACCCCCACCAGCTTGGAGCGATCTCAGCTGGAACTGCACCTAGCAGCTGCGGGCCTGCAGGAGCGCGCGCGCTGGCTGAGCGGCGAGGAGCTCGCGCGGCGCCTGGGCGTGCCCCTGGAGCCGCGCACGCAGAGGCTCGTCGATATATTCATGCAGGTTGGTAGCTCTTGTACCTAGTGTGACGTCACGAGGGGGGCAGGGGAGCAGCTGGGCGGCGAGGAGCTCGCGCGGCGCCTGGGCGTGCCCCTGGAGCCTCGCACGCAGAGGCTCGTCGATATATTCATGCAGGTTGGTAGCTCTTGTACCTAGTGTGACGTCACGAGGGGGGCAGGGGAGCAGCTGGGCGGCGAGGAGCTCGCGCGGCGCCTGGGCGTGCCCCTGGAGCCTCGCACGCAGAGGCTCGTCGATATATTCATGCAGGTTGGTAGCTCTTGTACCTAGTGTGACGTCACGAGGGGGGCAGGGGAGCAGCTGGGCGGCGAGGAGCTCGCGCGGCGCCTGGGCGTGCCCCTGGAGCCTCGCACGCAGAGGCTCGTCGATATATTCATGCAGGTTGGTAGCTCTTGTACCTAGTGTGACGTCACGAGGGGGGCAGGGGAGCAGCTGGGCGGCGAGGAGCTCGCGCGGCGCCTGGGCGTGCCCCTGGAGCCTCGCACGCAGAGGCTCGTCGATATATTCATGCAGGTTGGTAGCTCTTGTACCTAGTGTGACGTCACGAGGGGGGCAGGGGAGCAGCTGGGCGGCGAGGAGCTCGCGCGGCGCCTGGGCGTGCCCCTGGAGCCTCGCACGCAGAGGCTCGTCGATATATTCATGCAGGTTGGTAGCTCTTGTACCTAGTGTGACGTCACGAGGGGGGCAGGGGAGCAGCTGGGCGGCGAGGAGCTCGCGCGGCGCCTGGGCGTGCCCCTGGAGCCTCGCACGCAGAGGCTCGTCGATATATTCATGCAGGTTGGTAGCTCTTGTACCTAGTGTGACGTCACGAGGGGGGCAGGGGAGCAGCTGGGCGGCGAGGAGCTCGCGCGGCGCCTGGGCGTGCCCCTGGAGCCTCGCACGCAGAGGCTCGTCGATATATTCATGCAGGTTGGTAGCTCTTGTACCTAGTGTGACGTCACGAGGGGGGCAGGGGAGCAGCTGGGCGGCGAGGAGCTCGCGCGGCGCCTGGGCGTGCCCCTGGAGCCTCGCACGCAGAGGCTCGTCGATATATTCATGCAGGTTGGTAGCTCTTGTACCTAGTGTGACGTCACGAGGGGGGCAGGGGAGCAGCTGGGCGGCGAGGAGCTCGCGCGGCGCCTGGGCGTGCCCCTGGAGCCTCGCACGCAGAGGCTCGTCGATATATTCATGCAGGTTGGTAGCTCTTGTACCTAGTGTGACGTCACGAGGGGGGCAGGGGAGCAGCTGGGCGGCGAGGAGCTCGCGCGGCGCCTGGGCGTGCCCCTGGAGCCTCGCACGCAGAGGCTCGTCGATATATTCATGCAGGTTGGTAGCTCTTGTACCTAGTGTGACTTCACGAGGGGGGCAGGGGAGCAGCTGGGCGGCGAGGAGCTCGCGCGGCGCCTGGGCGTGCCCCTGGAGCCTCGCACGCAGAGGCTCGTCGATATATTCATGCAGGTTGGTAGCTCTTGTACCTAGTGTGACGTCACGAGGGGGGCAGGGGAGCAGCTGGGCGGCGAGGAGCTCGCGCGGCGCCTGGGCGTGCCCCTGGAGCCTCGCACGCAGAGGCTCGTCGATATATTCATGCAGGTTGGTAGCTCTTGTACCTAGTGTGACGTCACGAGGGGGGCAGGGGAGCAGCTGGGCGGCGAGGAGCTCGCGCGGCGCCTGGGCGTGCCCCTGGAGCCTCGCACGCAGAGGCTCGTCGATATATTCATGCAGGTTGGTAGCTCTTGTACCTAGTGTGACGTCACGAGGGGGGCAGGGGAGCAGCTGGGTGGCGAGGAGCTCGCGCGGCGCCTGGGCGTGCCCCTGGAGCCTCGCACGCAGAGGCTCGTCGATATATTCATGCAGGTTGGTAGCTCTTGTACCTAGTGTGACGTCACGAGGGGGGCAGGGGAGCAGCTGGGCGGCGAGGAGCTCGCGCGGCGCCTGGGCGTGCCCCTGGAGCCTCGCACGCAGAGGCTCGTCGATATATTCATGCAGGTTGGTAGCTCTTGTACCTAGTGTGACGTCACGAGGGGGGCAGGGGAGCAGCTGGGCGGCGAGGAGCTCGCGCGGCGCCTGGGCGTGCCCCTGGAGCCTCGCACGCAGAGGCTCGTCGATATATTCATGCAGGTTGGTAGCTCTTGTACCTAGTGTGACGTCACGAGGGGGGCAGGGGAGCAGCTGGGCGGCGAGGAGCTCGCGCGGCGACTGGGCGTGCCCCTGGAGCCTCGCACGCAGAGGCTCGTCGATATATTCATGCAGGTTGGTAGCTCTTGTACCTAGTGTGACGTCACGAGGGGGGCAGGGGAGCAGCTGGGCGGCGAGGAGCTCGCGCGGCGCCTGGGCGTGCCCCTGGAGCCTCGCACGCAGAGGCTCGTCGATATATTCATGCAGGTTGGTAGCTCTTGTACCTAGTGTGACGTCACGAGGGGGGCAGGGGAGCAGCTGGGCGGCGAGGAGCTCGCGCGGCGCCTGGGCGTGCCCCTGGAGCCTCGCACGCAGAGGCTCGTCGATATATTCATGCAGGTTGGTAGCTCTTGTACCTAGTGTGACGTCACGAGGGGGGCAGGGGAGCAGCTGGGCGGCGAGGAGCTCGCGCGGCGCCTGGGCGTGCCCCTGGAGCCTCGCACGCAGAGGCTCGTCGATATATTCATGCAGGTTGGTAGCTCTTGTACCTAGTGTGACGTCACGAGGGGGGCAGGGGAGCAGCTGGGCGGCGAGGAGCTCGCGCGGCGCCTGGGCGTGCCCCTGGAGCCTCGCACGCAGAGGCTCGTCGATATATTCATGCAGGTTGGTAGCTCTTGTACCTAGTGTGACGTCACGAGGGGGGCAGGGGAGCAGCTGGGCGGCGAGGAGCTCGCGCGGCGCCTGGGCGTGCCCCTGGAGCCTCGCACGCAGAGGCTCGTCGATATATTCATGCAGGTTGGTAGCTCTTGTACCTAGTGTGACGTCACGAGGGGGGCAGGGGAGCAGCTGGGCGGCGAGGAGCTCGCGCGGCGCCTGGGCGTGCCCCTGGAGCCTCGCACGCAGAGGCTCGTCGATATATTCATGCAGGTTGGTAGCTCTTGTACCTAGTGTGACGTCACGAGGGGGGCAGGGGAGCAGCTGGGCGGCGAGGAGCTCGCGCGGCGCCTGGGCGTGCCCCTGGAGCCTCGCACGCAGAGGCTCGTCGATATATTCATGCAGGTTGGTAGCTCTTGTACCTAGTGTGACGTCACGAGGGGGGCAGGGGAGCAGCTGGGCGGCGAGGAGCTCGCGCGGCGCCTGGGCGTGCCCCTGGAGCCGCTTCGAATAAAAACACAAATCAAAACTGGTGCTTTTTAAACGGTTTTATTCAGCTTGCCCTGTTTGTTATTATATTTCTACAAGTGTAAAATTTCGTTACATCCCGTTGAAAAGACACATTGACTCCACGCAATGTTTGTCATTGGCCTTTAATTGAACCATCCACACGAAGAAGTCTACAGGAGATTTTTCATACGCTTACCAAAAGGTGGGTATTCTGGACCCTCGTTGCATTAGATGTTTTGTTCTGTAGCTACGCCATAAGGGATATCAAAAATATATAGTCCTTCTTATCGTTTTCGGTCACTGCGGCCAATCTTGGTGGGGATTAGCCATCGGCGCGGGAGATATTATAGTGCACAAGTGTGTACGCTGGCACAGGTGCACTCACTATTAATAGTGTGATGGGACGGCAATCCGGTACGAGTCGAGAGAGATCAGGCGCAAGACCAACGGCTTAACGTGCTTTTCAAAGCACGGGGGTATCATACCGCCAACTTTCAAACTCCGGGCTACTAACAATATATTAAGTATTGAGGAATTCCCTTTTTGCCCGACCCGGGCATCGAACCAAAGACCCGTTCAGCAATCCCTCTTGCGACCACGAGACCAACGAGGCAGTCTTTTGCAATCTACAATACAGTTGATGTAAAAGTCAGTTGACGTTTTAAGAGCGACCGTCACTTGTCCAGGCCTGAGAGAATCGCGAGTTATAAGAATAAAGATAAACTTTTAACTAGAATGAAAATTGTATTTACAGCGGTCGAGTGGTCTGGTGTACTTTCCTGACTACCTGCTGCATGCAGCGTTCCTGTCGCTGCAACACGCGCCCTTAACGCAGCTTCTGTCCGTCGCATTCAAGGTATAATAGCTGTCATTTTACGTTTCCTACAGTCATACTGTCCCCTCTAGTGGCCGGTGCCTTGTCACTGCAATGCACCGATAAGAGTGAAAGCTTTGGTAGTCGGCGGAAAACAACAAACGAATTCGACTAATATTGTCGAACCAGTGTATGGACCTCTTTACGCAAAATTTACAGGAAGTTTTGTGTCGAGACAGCCCTTTGATGAAACTTAGATTCAGAGACCAAGCCGCAATCGAAACAATATGGTCATCATCTGCAAAGACTTTTTACAACTATGTTGGAGGTGATTACTCCACGAAGCGATAACATAACTGAACTCTGCAAACCAGACTAGTGTTACTAGTGCTAAAAATAAATTGTCATTATTATGTATGCAATATGTTAAAAAACCCTGTCCGATCCGAAAGAGGTATACCAATAACGTTACCAAATAAAATAAGAAACATAAAATATTCATTAAAGTAAATATGTAATTTAATTTTAGAAACACGATTTGCTGTGGCCAAATTCAGGGAAATAGAGGTAACCATTTCCCTAAAATCTAACAAGCTTTTTCGTGACAACACCATATTCGGCATTATTTATTATGTTCGATCGTCACTTGTTTCTTTATGACGTCACTACCTCAGAAGCGACCGGAGAGTTGTCCTGTGTTGCCATGTCAGTTTCCTCATATTACTATATTTAATTTTTTTTCGGGGTGTTTTTTTACGTATCGATACCTTATAACACCCTCCGGAAAGGTTTTTTTTAAACATATTAGGTGCATGAGTGTTATAGTAATTCAGTAATAATAAGAATAATAAATTCTTCACCCTTCATTGTTACAAACATCATAAAGTAAAACATACAGATATTGTGTTATTATTATTGAACTATCGAGCTCTTGCAAGTAGATTACGATTTTGTTAGTTTTGGTACATCTATCCTAACTAAATTTAAATATCTTTGGTTTTGTATTCGTAACTTATTATATGTATGTAACGTTTGCAGTTATACGACAGCAGCCGTACTGGTCGGTTGAGCTTGGCCAACTTCGAGGAGTTGGCGACACGGTGCCTCGGGCTGTGCCAGGAGGATGCACACAACACCTTCCAGCAGGCTGATCTGGATGAGAAGGGATACTTGACCTACGGTAAGCTAATGTTCTTGAAGTATTTCAACCTTAAAAGTCTACTGGGTCCACACCATAGTTATGTTCAGCAAGAAACACTACCAACAGATGCAAGGATGTTATTTGAACGTCAAAAACGGCGAAAGAGCCAAAATATTCCTTTTTAGGGTTTCGTACCTCGAAAGGAAAAAACTAAACCCTTATAGGATCACTTTGTGGTCCGTCAGTCCGTCTGTCTGTCTGTCAAGACCTCTTTTCTCAAGAACGCGTGAAGGCATCAAGCTGGAATTTATATCAAATAGGTACTCAGGTCTACTGTCCCTTAGAGCTGTAAAAAAATCAAACTTCTAAGCCAAAGCAAGCAAAAGAAACAGGCGTCTATGCCACACGCGCAAGGGAATCAAAACCTACAGGGTACTTTCCGTGAACTAAGAATCTTAAAATTTGGTACGAAGCAACGTCTTATAGCACAGATAAAGGAAAAATTGCGAAAACCGTAAATTTTTAGTTACATAATATAATAACATTTTTTTTTTTTTACTTGCAATGTTTTTACGGAACCCTCTGTGCGCGAGTCCGACTCGCACTTGGCCGGTTTTTTTTTGTACAGCGTTGAATGCATCCTATCTAGATAGACGGACGATCTTTAAAAAAGGTGGCTTGGCCAGACTGGATGTGACACACTTAGGACAGACTGTCAAGGCTTGGGAGAGGACTATGCAATGGACTGTTATAGGCTGAGATATGCTGTAGAGCCATATCTTTTTATTACGACAAAAGTTTAACAAAAATCTCAATATTTTTCAGATGAATTCATATCATACGCGCAGAAGAAGGCCGAGTTTGCGTTTGTATTCGCTTGCGACGCCACACATCATAAGCCGAAGACTCAGTGAGGGTCACCAGTTCACATTCCAACAGTCTGTAGTCACGTGCCCTAGTGAGAGAAACCGCCCCCCACCAGGGCAGGGTAGAGAGAAACCGAGAAATGTCGAGAATGTGATTTTTCTACGATCAATTTTGTAGATTCTGTTGATGTATGTTGGAGTTACGCTATTGTCGAGCATGTTGTATTATACTGTTAGGCAAAACTCTTTTGATTACGTCAGAATACGGGCATGGGAGTCGGGCTGTGTAGTCTCATTGTTGAGTTGGATATTACCCCTCCCCCCCTGTTAAAGAAGAATAAAAGTAACCACGCAAAACAAAATAAATATATTATTGACAACTTATTCCGAAACAAAATGTACACGTGCCCGTGTACATTTTCTTCCGGAATACGTGTAAAACGTGTACTATTTGGGGCTGGCTTTGGCTGTTTACTAAGTAAAATTTAAAGTTAAAAATCGACAGCCTTATTTTATGACACATTGTTTACGTTGCCAATGTACTCGTAAAATCACCGTTATATCGGCATTATTGAGCTTCATCAGACCTACACGTCATAATGATGATGTAACACAAAATAAAAATGACACTAAAAGGACGTAAATACATAACAACGATGCAAGTTGAAGACGAAAACGCATGATTGTTGGCATAAAGAACTACCGCAGCTGACCAGTTCCGCAAACGCAAATCAAATGATCTGATTGGTGGAATGAATTTTAGCCAATCAAATCATTCAACTTGTGTTTAATTTTCACCGTCGTCGTCGTTTTTATCGTCGTTCCAGTGAAACGGGTGTACACGGTGACATTTCCAATATAACATGGCCTCGCTTTGTTTAGATTTACCCTACAATGAGAGATCCGTATAAACTGGTTTTGTATAGCTTGATTGGTCGACCTGCAAACCTATGTGTTTTTTTTTAATGTATTAACATAATATTTGCTCACAATGACGATGTACGCAACTCAAACTCATGTAGAGTAGCCGTTCTTATGTAGATTTTGCCTTAAAATGTATTTAAATAACATCTCTATTAATAGAATGATCGAGAATATTAAACAAACACACCTCCTCCCTCTGCCTCTTTCTAAAACAATGATAATTAAATACGTTGGAGCGTCTCGTATGAATCGGGGACTGGAAACTGCAGACAATTGGCATGTGAATAAAATAAGAATAACTTGTATGGGGCGAATAACTACTATAAAATGCTTAAAAAAATAAACACTGCATTTTAAATGTATTTAAATAATATAAAAAGTATTTGAACACGCGTAGTGCTGATGCTTCCAATGTAAAAGTGTAGTTATTCTTCCTTCACAAATGTCTAGTGATATAATAATTTATTTGTGAATAGATTTAGTCTTACGCCTTATTCCATAGTTATGTAATGATTAAGTCAATTATTGGCCGCATGTGTTATTTTTTTAGAGTACTTTTTAGCTTTGAGCGTATTTCACCTAAGAAATTGAACACTATCAGTAGATCTACAAGGTGTTGTTTTGCATTCTCGTCAAATTCAAGGAGGTAACTATGCGAATGATTCTCGTCCCGAATCAATAATAAAATGGGTAGGTCATTTTTTTTTCTTATTTACGGAAATCGGTAAGTGTTAACCACCGGTTTTTTAAACGCGGCCTGTCTGATTCTCGCTCTAAAACCGCGCTTCCACAAATACAAAAATACTCAAACGTTTATTTGAAAATTTCTTATTCCCTATACCACGTTAAGGGGGTTATTCTGAGATACTGACAAAGTAAACAACCAAAAAAATCTGCGTTTTTTAATGATTAACTAGGTATCGTTATTTTAATTGATTACATATGTCTTTTGTGACAAACTCCTGAATTTTGACGAGGATGCAAAACAACACCTTGTATAGTGTAGTCCTGTGGTTCTTTCGGCGCGTGGTCATAGTCTACAGAACTAATTTACTGAAGTTATTTCAAGAATCATTTCATATAAATAGCGCACGGTGTGAAAAATAGATAGGTTGACAAAGTGAAGCCGTTATGCCTTCCTCTGAGCGACATACAAAACGTGTTTTTTTACTTGAATGAAAATTGGTGGCCATTTTGTGCGCCAGCATTTTTGTAGGTAGGCACGCTATTTCTGTAGGTATGCCCAGTCCATAAACTTTTAAGTCGGTGATGAAGACAGAGACACAGACAATTCTTGAACGCGATTTAAATGTGCTGATCGTGTTCAGTTGATTTGGTGAAATTTACCCGTATTGGACGCGTTTCCTGAAGCCACTACTGTTGGGAAAATCGATAAGTATAGAGGCAGTTACTTTGTAGATCATTTTAGTTCAAAAACGTTTATGAACAAGGGAATAGTTTTTAAAATGTAACATTTTATATTAAAGAAAAGTAATGGCTGTCTTCGGCAGAATAATATAAAATAATTATGGTAAAATTAAATTAGCTTAAAATACATCACGGAGAGTATTTAATGACAACAAAATAAAAAATAAAAATATTTTCACTAGTAACAAGTGATAAAACATATTACGGGGTTAACGGCCACTGGTCGTGTTTGTAAAGTATCACTAGCTAATTTAACTTTACCTTATATTAAACAAACAGCCTCGTAGCGATCATAATACATTGACACGGTGTACGTGTGTCCAGCTGTGTGACAGAGAACATTTATTACGGAAAAGTATTTTTTGGAGCTCATGTTGTCTCGCTCCTACGTTTTATAACCGCGCCTGCCTCGAAGTTCAAAGACATCAGTCTGTATCAGAACACAGACGTGTGGTCATTTCAAGGCTGTGTTAAGAACTGTTTAAGTTTTGTATGAGCATTGAGCCTCTGCTGGCGTATCATGACGTCTTAAACATTATTGTTCCATTCTTATTCCAGAGTGAAAAAGAGACGGAGCTATACAGGTCGTCTAGCTCCATCTCTTTCCCACTCAGGAATGGAACAATAATGTTTTAAGTGTCATAGTATCCCCCCTGATTATTCTTTCGTGATTACAATGTTTGTCCCATGGAGATAGTTGCGCAATTTGGTGGTCTGTGCCACCCTTAAATATGATCACATAAGATCAAAATATTTGTATATAGCGTTATTGTAAGGCATATTGCATTTTATTCTAAAACATTGTAAATGTAGGTACGCTTAAACTTAGGGTAGGTTAAATACGTATAGTGTGCTTATTTTACTCACAAATATTAAGTAAGCCCAACGTTCTTCCACTTTAAGTAAAAGGGGCGTATCTAGGAGAGGGTAGGGGGGAAATGTCCCTTATTTGTGCCTTTTTTGTGCAGTTACGCTTAAAAATGTTACGATTCCGACTCGCAGTGCAGTGCATCCAAACCAATATAATATTTGCGGAATTCATCTTCCTGCTCTTATCTAGTGTTTCTTGGGGTGGGCGCAACTCGTTTTTTGAAGCAAAAATAATACAACAAGAAAACAACAAAATATATTTTTTAGAAGCTCAATAAAATAACGAGAGTGAATGCGTTGCACTCGAACGCATGCGTGTAGTATTACGAAGTTTCACTTCTTCCGCGCGGAGGGACTCCACGCACTATTTTTTTTTCCTTCCATTTTCCTCTGTCAACCACCACACTATCATTTACTTACTTTCATATTATCTTTCCTCACTTAATATTCAAATTTTCGCTAGAAACATTTTTTTTCTAATAGATTGCAGCATAGTAATGCCTGATTCCATACGTTTTCTTTGGTAGGTAAGGTTGATTTTTCTTAACAGTTTTCCTGTATACGCCCCTTTCACTTACATCGGCAGAATTTGCCTCTTCAAGAAATAAAAATGAAGGTCATTTGTAATTTGTGATAATTTTAAGACCGTAGTTATATCAATACAAGCTTAAACGACGCTATTGTTAACGCAATTGAGATTATTTCCCAATATTCTATGTGCAATTTGAATTTTTCCGGGCCTTATCGTTCTTCCTTTAAATTAGTTAATAATTCCATATTAATAGGTGTAATTGTATTGCGAATAAAAGGAATTGTTTTTATTAGCTACTTATGAAGTCAAGGATTTTTGTCCTAGTTTTTTTTTTGTTAATAAAACAAGTTAGTTTAATATTTAATGAGTTTTTATTCTGCCATCATCCTGAATTATTCCTGTGTTGATTAATTAGAGGTCAAGATGTTACCAACATATACTAAACCGCACTATTTCCGCGTGCTGGAATATGGTCGACACCCTTTCATATAATCACAGCTGGAAAAATGAACCAACAGCTGGAACTTTTCCAACAGCTGGAACTTTTCCAACAGCTGGAACTTTTTCAACAGCTGGAACTTTTTAGGTTGATTCTACTAAGAGAGGAGGTCGTGGCTAAATAATAATAAGCCGAGCTTACCTAGGTTGGTCCGTGGATGGGACCACCCATTACATGTCAAGTTTTCTCCGTGCCTCGGAAAGCACGTTAAGCCGTTGATCACGGCTGTCATTTGTAAATCTTAGAGTCGTTTCAGATAGTCAGTGGCCCAAAGTCAGACAACCAGTCTTCAAAGGAGGTATCGTATTACCTAGTACTAACTGGGCTGTGGAGGTCAGTTAGGCAGTCGCTCTATGTAAAATACTGGTTAATTATTAAAAAAAAAAAAAATCAGCTGCATCCGGTATAGTATCTGCCTACTACAGACACTTTATACTCACAGTTATCATCCATATTCATACTTTTATTGGTTTTACATTAGCATTTTACCAATACTTTCATTTTTATAAATATTTTTTTTTTTTTTTTTTCGTTCGCCTTTAAAAGGCAGGCATCGATCTATAGACCATTCAGCCTCGTCATATTATATCCTTTGTTGTGACAATTTTTACTTCAAATTTGTCAACTGTCATTTACTTTTATTTTTTTTAGTTACCAGCCAAATTCTCTATGAAGGTTTCATTTAGATTATATATTGCTAAAATAATTGTCATCAATACGTGAGTTCAATTGTTGTATTTTATAGTTAATAGCGAATATTTGCTGTGTAAAGATATTCTGAGTTATATTTATAAAAATATTATGCGCAAGGTTTTTGACCAATTGTTACTGGCTGTTTTGAATACTGGCAGGTTGCGTCTTACTGGCGCAGCAGTTTTGAAATTCGAGAAAAAAGAAAAGAAAGAAACGGAGGATCAGGGTAGGAAAATAGTTTTCGGATGGCACTGGAGAGAGTCAAGATACAGTCAAGCTTAAGTTAAGCAGTCTGAATCTGAATCTGACGAGTCATTACTGTCCAGATCTAAATACAGACTCCTGGGACTTCTACTACTAGTCTTTAGAAGCTGATCTAAGTTCCTGACTATTATTGTGGATCTTCAAAAACTGAACTACGTTCCTGAGTACTACTGTGGATCTTCAGAAGCTGAACTACGTTCCTGACTACTACTGTGGATCTTCAGAAGCTGAACTACGTTCCTGAGTACTACTGCGGATCTTCTGAAGCTGATCTACATTCCTGAGTATTCATCTCGCCTCATCACTATACTGTTCTGACAATCGGGTTGGTTGTCAGATCTCGCCTCTTCTGTTGAGTTGGTCTTAATTTTTTTACAGTTTGCCTTAAGTGTGAATGATAAGCAGATTTTTAATAATTTGTTGTATTTTTCATTTCATCTATTAATATATTAATTTTCCCTTTTTAACTTTTTTTAATGTACAAATTAGATTCTTTCTTTTTCATCACAAGGATTAAGCAAGTTCGGCACCGGTTAAACTGGAAGCCGACCCCAAAAAACTATGTACTAAATATTAAAATATATAACTTTGATATAGCTGTCGTGGCTCTAAGACAGGACATGTCTGACACATGCCGGACAAACTGTATCGTAAAGTGGAGCCAAAGACGGAGGAGTAAATGATAAACGAAAAAGATTAGTTTTTAACCGACTTCTAAAAAAGGAGGAGGTTCTCAATTCGGATATTTGTATTTTTTTTATAAACTTGTTTTAACGTACACGTCTTGCTACATCGTTCTCACATAATTTACCATCTCTAAATGAATGATGTAACCAAGGTTTTGTAACAAGATTCTGATTTAAAAGAGTGTCCATGGAGTTTCTTGCCCATTCTTCTCCATAGAGATCTACGCTTTGGAATGGGCAACTACAGTACTTTCACAGTTATTATGTCTTGTGACTGGGACTGTAGCTTCATTTTTATTGTTTTTCGACTATTCAAAAGTGCCTGTAACTGGCCTACTTGAAATAAATGATTTTGATTTGATTTGATTTGTTGCGTATGGCTTTTTTTTACTTTCAATAACCACGCGACGAGCTTTTATGAAAACTATTCTTTTTCGTTTTCATTAATCAATGGCTTATTTTCTTCTTTTCAGTGCATTTTCATAAAACATTGTTTTAAAAATAATAAGAAAAAATATTCGTAACTTTCCAGGAAAATAAAGACAGAGACAAAGATGATACGAGCTTAGCTTATTTAGCTTACAAAACACCGCCCAGCATATTTTGGTCAGCTCGATAATATCTTACGGTCATAATGCTTGAGAACCCGCTTTTTCTTTTTTAACCTTTGTGAAATTGTTCATCATTGGTCATTGTTGTTTTTGAGAGCCTCGCAAAAACAACTGTTCAAGTAATACGGTAAGCCAAAGGAATGCATAACCGACCGAGCCGAGACCGGTTACGAAACACCGAAATCGGACGTAAGTCTACGACGTCGGGGACACGGTGGGGCGCCGCAAGTAGAGTTGAGCAGGTCATCTGGCGAGACGCAGAGATGGCTGATGGAGTAAAGTTCTGACCTAATGACCAAGATTGGGCCAAAGAAACCAAGGCTATCCAATAACGCGGTGTGTAGTCTATTTCGTCAAAGTCGCAGGAAACATGCATGAGGCACGAATTTATATAGAACCGAGACGGATGGCAGAAGATAAAGGGAGTCTATGAATAGTGGGTGATTCCAGGTTGACATGACTGTTGATCATTCATACATAGTTATACAAGGTGTTGTTTTGCATCCTCGTCAAATTCTAGGTGGTAATTATGTTAATCATTCTCGTCCCGAATCAATAATAAAATGGGTAGGTAATTTTTATTTCTTTTCTTATTTACGAATTCGGTAGGTGTGAACCAACCGTGTTTTAAACGCGGCCTGTCTGGTCCTCGCCCTATAACCACGCTTTCATACATACAAACAATCTCAAACGTTTATTCGATAATTTCTTGTTCCTTAAACCACGTTAAGGGGGTTATTCTGAAATACTGACAAACATAAACAACCAAAAAAATCAGCGTTTATTAATAATTAACTATGTTCCGTAATTTTAATTGATTATTTATGTCTTTTATGACATCCTCTTGATTTTTGACGAGGATGCAAAACAACACCTTGTATACCTGTATACATGTTCAGTTTGATGGTCTGTAGCACACCCTTAAGGATGTATATACCCTTTCCGTTACATCCTGTATAGCGGGTGCTAACCGAGCTATTGATTATAAAATTTCGTGCGGGTTAAAAAAAAATCTGTTGGGAACAAAGATCGATTAGTTTCTTCCTCGGCCTCGTCGTCTACCACCCAACATTTCATTCTGTATGCCATGTTTTCTTTTATACACCTCAAAGGCAACAGGATCATCCATCAAATCCCTGAGTTCGGCTGCTGTTAAGTTCAGTCTTGTACTCTTCATTCTCGATCCTCCCTTTTCGCGCTCTTCCACTTCCTGTATCGCAAATAATTTCTCGACGATGTCGCCAATATCAATATTGCACGCCAATATCTTCTCATACATTATAAGATACCAAATAAAATGTGTTCTAGCATAGAAACCTTTCTGTTGAGCTAAGAGACTTTCCATTTTGCTTAACAATGCTGCTGCCGCACCATACAGCAATGCGATTTGGTAAGCAGGGCGTTTGTTATATTTTTTTCTGTACAATCTAGTAGAGTTAACCTTTTCTTGTGTCATGTAAATGGTTTGCTTCATTAAGTCGATTGATTTGTCGATGATGTACGGATGCCATTCATAGGCTTCATCTCTAGGGTGTATTGTGTAGCGTCGAGTGTTGGCGACTTGCATTTCCATCTCATGCTTCTTTTTGGCGAAGCTAATAATTCTCCTGACGCTATCTACGTCAAGTATGCTGATGTCAAGGTTGTCTCCTGCAGAGCCAGTGGTTTTTGCGTCTTTGTTATTGTTGGGTTCTCCCAGGATGAAGTCGAAGAGGGCGTTGTTGCTGTAGCTATCGCCGAGGAACTTGGACAGCAGATCGTCGAGAATGTCGGCGTGTGGGATTGGTTGCCCAGGGGTAGCCCTCACACATAGTAAAGTTGTTATGTCTGAAATATAATTTAGTTCATAATTTTGGCTATCAGCCTGCAGTGCTCATATCTTAACAAAACCAGTAACCAGGACTGCCAGTACCCAGTTTTTGTTTTCGTGTGTAATTTTGAACTTATGCTCATCATGTCACACTAACTTTTTTTGCACAATCCACATTTTATTATGCTTGCAAGTATTATTTTAAATACATTTACTAGCTGCTGCCCGCGACTTCGTTCGGGGTTTTTTTTTTGGGCTAGCTTTAGCTAGCTATTATCGTATACATGGTGTAAAAAAATCAGTGGTGTGACAAGCGAGAAAAAAATCCTGTTTGTCACACTGGTGTGACAATCTGGTGTGACTACGAGTCAGCAAGGGATTTTCAGACCTACCCGATATCCACACAAAATTTCATACTAATCGGTTCGGCCGTTTCGGAGGAGTATGGTAACTAACATTATGACACGAGAATTTTAAATATGTAAAAGATTTTTGTTTCATAAAATACTTAAAGCCACTAGGCAACATTGAAAGTTAGCGCGGAACTTTTGTTTAGCAATGTTGTCTGTCTATGCATGATCAGTCGTCGACAACATGTCGGCAGAGGAACTAGTGTTGATTTCAGCGGCGGTGTTTCAAATTTTATCGAAAATGTAATAAGAAGTAAAAAAAAAAACACGTTGTTGGGTTAGAAATAACTAATTTAATTGAAGATGTCGTTACGTCCCGTCAAACGTTGCTTAGTTCTAATCGTGCCTTCCCGTGCTCAACTACGTTGCACGGAAACAAACAACAAGCCGCGCGTCAAGTTGCGCGACAATTGGCAATGTCGCGCGCTGTTATGCAACGCTGCCAATCATGTTGAGCGTCACGTGTTGCGCAATTCAATTGTTGCCTAGAGGATACGAGGCTTTATGTTTGTCTGTAGTCATATTTAATGTTTCAGTAAGTTTATATTTTATGTCATTTTCATATTGTGTTTTACCTATGTTCAAATGTCCAACTAATTAATATAAAAGGTGCTTGTTTACTTACTTCAAATTTTAAGTCTAGTAACTTGACTTATTTTTGCTATAATTATAATTATGAAATATTATATCTAAGCCGGAGAGGTCATTGTACGTCATGACCTTCCTACTTCAGACAACTCTTTCTTTAAAAGATTGTGCATATGAAAACCAGCATGATGAGTACAAGTTGGTCTATTTTTCTAATAAAACTCGAAAGTTACAACTAATATAATAACTCAATAACTTGATGAACTTTCAATATTCTCCTCGAGCAAAAATAAAAGTTCATCAACTTTTATTTTTTAATTTGGTGCCTACTTACAGTTGCACTAGAGCACACTTTTGATAGATAAATCGGGGATTTGCCAAGACCTCTATTGGACCTCCCTCACCACACACACGGCATTCTCATGCAAATGTAACAGTTCATATTGAAGCATTACACACTGAGGAGAACCAGGTATTACATTGCGCTATCTGATCTGTAACGATATTTTAATTTGTACCAACTACTTGTTTATGAACACCATCAAATCCTGGATTTTGTAACATTACACGCGAATGCGACGGTCAGGGGACGCTTTTTATACCAGTATTCTTTTTAATTTACCTCATGAACATATATGTCGCCGCAAGAGCGTCTATCTCTAAGACTATTCATTAATCTAATTAAGGACCAACTCATAATTAGCGTTTTTGATAATATGGATGAACCAGCCATGCCATCTGTGAGTCAGCAAAACAATTAATACAAAGAATAAACCGTAAGTAACTTAATTCAAAGACTCCAAATAACCCTCGAGAACTCTACGAGAACCTCCGAGAACTCTACGAGAACCTCCGAGAACCTCCGAGAACTCTACGAGAACCTCCGAGAAATCTACGAGAACCTCCGAGAACCTCCGAGAACTCTACGAGAACCTCCGAGAACCTCCGAGAACTCTACGAGAACCTCCGAGAACTCTACGAGAACCTCCGAGAACCCTTCAATAAAATCTCCGAGAACCTAACCTCTCAAAACAACGCAAGTTGTTTACAGTAATACTACTCAGAGAACCTTCGAGTAACTTCGAGTAACTTCGAGTAACTTCAACTACACTAATATCACCAACCATGAAAGGCATTGTACAAATAAGAACAACATTCAACGAGGCTGGTGTAGAGCTCGCACCGCCTGTCAGTATGGCCGTATCGGCGCAACAACAATAATTAATAAATGAGTTTAATAATTTGATTAAGTCAAAACTAGTTCACAAGCCATGAATTAATAATTGTTTGATTATTGTAATGTAAAAATCTTGTGATTCAAATAATGCAATACTTAACCTAAAATTATGTACACGTGCTTGCCACGTTATAAATACGGCCGCACAGAGCGCGCTAGGGCAGTCTTGCTTGAGCCGCCGTACTGTACGGATCTATGTAAATAAGTCGTTACGCTGTCGGTTTGAATAAACGAGGCATACAGTATACTTGTGGTGTTTTACTTGGAAGATTGAAGATGAGTGATCACCATGAAGATAGTGTCAGTGACGTCAGCTATGCTGACGTCACGCTTTTTAAAAACAGAACGGAGACAGTTTCTCCGTCATATATAATTGCAAGCTTATTTTTTTAAAAGGAGATAGGTATATTAAATGAAAAGTAAAGTTGAAGTTAGAGTGAAACATCAACTCTACTTTTTTTGGGTAAGCTCGTTTCATCGTCGACTTTGTCTCTGTCATCTCTGACCTAGACTAGAGTCAAGACAAGAGCAAACCCATTTTAAATAGAAAAAAAAGACTTACATGTTATTGTAAATATAAAAAGCAGTAGCATTTTAATCGTCAGAAATCATTGGAAAATAAAATAAAGTGTTACTAGACTAGCTAGTAGGTACTAATATAATATTTTAATTGGTGGTTCTGTGATATTAATTTAATGTTTGTTCCTACCGTATACCTATTGTTAATTGCAATTATTAATAACCAGTTGTAACTAGTTAAAAATGTGTTATAAACATTATATATTTTTGTATGTTTGTTATCTCATATTTCCGTCATTTATGAACCCATTTGGAAAATTCTTTTTACATATGGAAGGATTGGTCCCATAGATATTTTATCAAAATCGATTCAGTTATTTGGGTTTTTAAAATCAAAATTGCGATTTTTTTATGCATGTTCACCGATTTCTCTGTGAAAACTGGCCCAATTTTTATGATTATTTTTTTATGTGGTTGAGGAAACTTGCGCGGTGGTCCCATATAAGTTTTATTATCTTAACTTGTTTACTTTTTGAGTTAATTATCTTCTATCTATACTCGTTTTTACTTCTTCATCTATGTTGTTGATATAATAATAACTTCTCGTAACAAAGTATAATTTATGTGGGCGTACTTATGGCTAGAAGCCTTTAAGCCTCGTTCTGGCCCTTCCAAGACAGGTGTTCTCCTTGGCAAACAAAACGGATACCTTACAGTCATTGGCTTTTCTATGGATAATATTTTTAGTATGTCATTGCGATAACTAGAAATTTCTTATTATCAATGAGAATCTAGTTTTTTAGTTTTTTTTTATACCTGGAATCGGTTTTTTATTCAATGTAAATAGAGAACCGTGTTAAACTGGACAATCAAGACTACGAGTATTATTAAGTTATTTTAATTAAAAAATATAACGAGTATGACCTCCCCTTTCACCAAATAGGTACTGCATGTGATCGTCTTGGCATGCTTTCCACCAGGCTTTTGATGGTGTCCTATGGAATGTGTTCCCACTCAACCTAGATCAGACTTTTAAGCACCCTGATGTTTTGTGGAGGTGGTTGGACAGCTACGCACCTTTTAGCGACGTCCCAGACGTGCTCAATGGGGTTAAGGTCGGGGCTCCGCGCTGGCCAATCCAAACGACGAATACCGACCTCTTGCAAATAAGTATCTTCGTAGCCAGAACGGTGGGCCCGAGCATTATCGTCCAAGTAAATGGCATCTTCACCAATTACTGTCAGTGCGGGTTGTGCATGTTGACAAAGGATTTCTGTTATGTACCATTGCGCATTTAGTGAGCCTTTTTAATAAATACTATCTCGGTACGATAGCTGGAAGTTACGCACTCCCAAAACATTACGGACCCCCCACCATAAGGGGTGATTTCTCCAAAACACACGTCGACATAGCGTTCCCTTGGTCTTAGTAACACTCGCCGAAGTCGGTCCTCACCATGCATATTTGTCTGTATGGTAAGGACCGACCTCGGCGAGTGTTCGAGCCTCATCGGAGAAGTGAACTGACTGTCGAGACACCATGGCCACTCGACATTGCGAACTTCGGACGCTAGAAGTAGCCAGACCTGCGCCACTGGCTACGTCGCCATGGCGTGTTAATGGTCATTAAATAGTGCAGTGCGCGGTCGAATACGGACGTGGTTCCACTGTGCACGGAATGAATTTTATTCGTCTGTTGCGCGGCCATAGCCGTTGCCTGCACTCTCACTTTGAGCTCCAAACCACTCATAGTCAATAAATTGTTGCCATTCTTAGTCCATGCCATCGACTAGGTGGACGAGGTGAGCGTTCTGCAGACATCGGCGTCCAATTTCAAGGAGGACTAGATGAGCAGTGGCAAACTGTTATTGTTCCAGTCGCATGGAAAGCTGGACCAGATGCCGTCTTTTCGCAGAGATGGAACGGAAAAGAGACTTCAAGATGTTGCTGATATGTTGAAGAAAACCGACCCAGACGACGTGCCAGATTTCGTGGCGAAGGGGCTGGGTAAGCTGCCTCCCGTCACGTTCGATGACGTCTACGTTTTTTACAGAGATAAAGTCGAAGAGCTCTTAGGCTCATCTAGCATACGTAGAATAACTCGTAGAGAAATATTTGATGTCATGGAGACTCACAAGACGTTTAACGGGAAATTAGAATATGGCATACATAATTTAATTTCGTTGAATTTGTACGGTGGGGACGATATGAAGGCAATAAAATTTTAAACAATATAATTGACAATTCGTTTTTATTTTTAATTTAAACATTTATAATTGAAATTAGTTGTTTCCGATGGAACATGACCAAAAATAATTTTGGCCAGCTAAAATTATCAAATACCTGTTTTTGCGACGAGTAACTGCTAGTCATAAGCAGTCCTAATCAAACTTACGGCGGCTCAGAAGTAGCTGCGAGCGTCTCGGACCTACAATGTTTAATTCCTAAAATGTATATAGAAATGTGTATTATATCATAGGTATTGAATGAATTTTTTTTTTAATTAATTTTATTTCAGTAACAAAATATCATACACTGTTAGTTACTTAATATTAAGATAACCTACTATCTAATGTTAGTTCCAACTACCCTCTGCACAAAATGTTTTACAATCGGAGAGCTAAAGCCCTCTGCAATAGGCTCGCCCCGTATTACATGGCAGACATGCATGCATGTAATATGAAGGTAGCGGTGCCCCGACTTACGAGCAGTAAGCCGTGGTTTCGATTCGAACCCAGGCAGGCGCATTACTTTGTGTAATTTATTTCATCACCGCTGCCCTCAAAAACGGTGAAGGAAAACATCGTGAGGAAACCGGCATGTCCTAGAACAAAAAAATCGAAGACATGTGACATCTACCAATTCGCACTGGGCTCGCGTGGTGGATTACAGCCCACTCCCTCTCATAGAGAGGAGGCCTGTGTCCCAGCAGTGGGAACATTACAGGCTGATGATGATGCATTATATGGAACTGGCAACATAACTGGCGAAATGGGGTATACGATCATATTAACATCTGCCCAAGCATTCCATCCTTTCCACTACTTTCCAACCACTCCATTCCATGCTTTCCATTCCATGCTTTCTGAGAACAGTATCTCAGAAAGCATTTGCGACTGTCTCTCACTCGTCGGTCAGTTCTCACACATAACAATAGCATCCGCCTCTAAAAAAAATCCCGAATGCTTAGGCAGAGGTGTATCTGATCGTACACCCACATTTTGCCAGTTATGTTGCCAGTCCCATATAATAGGGGGCGACCCTATTGCCATCAACCGGGCACAAAATTAAGACCAGACTCCGTGGCTGAGAAATTCCTGATGGAATAACCCAATCACCATTTGCACGATCCGAGAATCGTACCCAGGACATCATGCTCAGTCGTCGTATTTGTTGCGACTACTTGACCAACGAGGCAGTTTTACATAGACATTAACATGTCCACGCGAACTATGTCGCGGGCAACAGCTATTAATGTATGTGATACTTTACGATGTGTTGATACTTTACGTTTTATTTTCTGGCTCGTAGGTCAGAGACAAGTTCGTGTTAGTGACCACGGCTGGGTTGGCCCCGGCCCTCTGAAGCGGGACCTCGGCTGTGTTGGCTCCGGCCACTGTCATCCATCAGCCCCCGCCATTGACGGCCGGCGGGCCCCAGCCATTGTCGGCCGGCGAATCCTCTCCTTATTTTTCGGCGTAGATCATCTTCTGGCGGCCCCTTCGTAGTTGAAGGCGGCATGTCTGGGCCCTTTTTCTCCCCTTTGGCAGTCTCTTTTGCTTTACGCTTCTCTACTTCCTCTTCCAAAATTTTTATGTATTTCTTTTTCTGGGTCCGTATATCGGTTACCTTTCTGTGTGCACCATCCACTTTAATCAGAACCCACCAAAGGTAACAAAAGTCCACGTGAAGTCTCGTCACTTTGCCATGAATCATTATTTGAACAGTTGGATGCGTGACAGCGTCTGTATCATGACGGCGTGCGTGAGAATAGTATCTCATCATTCTCCTAAAGAGCCTGACTATCAGTCGAAACGTGTATGCAATACGGAAGCCAGAATCTGTAGTGCTGTAGTATTTACCTCCTGTCAGTTTCTTTATTTTGTGTCTTGCCATATATAACACCTGAAGCATGAGATCAAGAGCTTTCCGCCTTAACCTTTGATGGACACCTTGCCAAAATTGTTTGCTATTAGCCTTTACATAATTGACATTTCCTTGTCTTCTCGACGCGTTCACTTTTGTTTCGTCTTTTGCCATTACGCTTGCGATTGCATCCATTTTTTTTCTAAACTTATTTATATTTAGTTTTTCTATGTCAACTGATGATATATTAGTGACTATTGCACCAGGTATGTCATCATAATCCAACGATGTTTTTTTAACAAGTGTCGGCAAAACATCACTGAGCTCAGGGAATTCGTCAAAAGCAAAATCTATTTTGGGTACCGGTTCATAAAATGTAGAACTATTATGTGCTCTTATTGATTTGTTTAAGTTTTGAACAAAAAGTAAAGATACTGAAAAAAAAACAATAATTATATTTTGAAACAGGCATTTAGTTTCATTTTTGGACTGCCCCATGGGGGAAACTGCTGATTATTGAATATAACACCTGAAAACTACTAGTACGTAGAAATGAAATGTTATAGTGATCAAATTAGACATTTGAATGTGGCTGGTCTATTACTTACAAATTCGTTTAGCATTTACATAATCATAAACTGCCTAGCCTTTTTCCAATTATGTTTTTCGGTTTTCAGTCTAGCCGGATGATGCTGAGTACCAGTATGTTGCTGACATGCAGTTACTGGGTAATACCATACCCCTTGGTAACCCTATTTGTCACTTTCAGGCTTCTGAATACTTCGGCTTTTGCCTTACTTAAATTGTATAATAAATAATTACTTCAACTTACAAAGCAGCACAACAAATTTCATATTTATGGTAAACGATTGATATTTTATATTTGTTATTCTTATTTTTTTAATAAAACAAATACTGTGGTTAATGTGTTATTGTGTACAGACCGCTTTTGAATTGATAAGGCGTAACTACGTTTTTAGAAACTATAATCAATAATAGCCTAAAATGGTAGGTGCGATATGAGATGATCAATTTTTTTTTTTATTTGATTATCATTAATATTTACTGCAAATTAATGCGTTATCGATGTTTGTGTCGGTAATAACTAAGGTATTGTATTCATTTCCGGGTGGCGACAGCAGCGCCGCCACGCGTATAGTTAGGCTTTATTGCACTAGGTACCAACAAATCGTTCTCGATAAGTTGCTTAAATAAAGGTTCTTAATACCCCACTTTTAGATTCAAATGCAGTATAAAGGGTGTGAAACACCTTTTAACGAAGCCGAAAGGCACTGGTTTTCCCTGTCATTGCGATCATTTTTTTGTTCTACACCATACCTGGGAACCTTTTAGTTACGGAGATATTAGGGGTCAAAGTTCCAACTTTTTGACAAGTTTTTTTTTTTTAAATTACAAGTTTTTAATTTCAGATATTTACTTTAAACACCTCCACGACCCCCGTACTATTTAATCCGTCCATCAGCACAATGTTTTGAGTGCGTTACATTGAGTTCTACCACAAAACATGATTTTACACCCCCCAAAAAAACGTCGTTTCCCAGCAATAATTTTTGCGTAAAGTTAGTTAGTTTCATGTACAGAATGCTTCGTTGACGGCTTCGTGATGAGGTGATTTACACGGTGTATAAAGGACAGTATATAAACAACTATTTTGTAGGTGGGAAAAAAAAAAACGTTTGACGGTAACGCTCAACAATCAAACATTGTGTTGATGGACGCGTTTGTAGAGTAATGATGAACAGGGTGTAAAGTTCTTCATACCCTATCTATAGAAAAGGGAGGTTCCTCCGACCAGACAGGTGCTATGTCTGATAGGCAACTGCCCGACAGTTGTTGTCGGATTTCTTTATATATTCTTAAGTCGATGTAAACTTTGCTTGTGAGATGTAGGAAATAGAGGTGCGGACTGGGTAAAGAAAACGACATTCTATTTTGTCCGTCAGACAGGTAATACAAAAATATTAGACACGTATTTTTTGTTTTATAAAAATATAAAAAAAATCCTTAGTTAAAACTCATTAAAGTTGGAGAGTGGGGGCTCACTACGTCACAAGTAGGTATAAAACTTACCTACATGTGACGTCATGCGCCATTTCAACTCAATATATCTCCGTAATTTTATGACCACGTGAAAAAAGGAAAAATACGTGTCCAATACTTTTCAATAAACTACCCGACGGAAAAAAAAGTGTGATCATATTAATATAAAAAATTATCATATTAATATTGAAATGTGATCATATTATATTCATGATTGATATCTATTGATGTTAGTTCTTCCGTCGTGTCATAGATGGCGCTGTAGTACTTTTTGTAGTAAGTTGCTTTTTGTAGGTCGCTACACGTTGACTGCACATAGAGACGCAATAATCTAACTTGTTTGGACTTTGAACTATTAGAAGTTGAACGCTGCAAATCGTGCGAGAGATTCATAGGGCCCAAAGAGGTCATAGAACAACATATAGATATATATATTGTTGTTATTTCGTCTATCTCACTCGCAGACCGTACGGTATAAGCGCCGTATTCTATCCATATCATAACTTTCATATCAATAATTTAATAATATTATTTTTTAAGCAAGTTGAGTATAATTATAGATACGGGTAGATTGTTTTTCAATTTGCGCTGCACTTGAACACTAATACATGTTATTCTTTATTAGTGTTTGCAACAACGATAACTAGCTGTTGAGGAAAATGTATGTTTAAAAGTAATAATGTTTTAGATTTTACTCATAAAATTAAATTAAAAAGTTGAAGGTAGATAATTTTCCAATAAAAAATGAGTAAGCTATAAATGTTTTCTTATAGTCGCACTGGCATAATTATGTTTTCGCTGTGAAATTTAATCATACAACTATAAGGGGGTTTTTTTTGGAAATTTTAAATGGTATTTCAGTTTTACAATTTCGTAAGGCACATTGATTGGTGCCAATTGGCTTATTTATATAATATATATTATATTGTATTATTGACTTATTTATATTATATTAACAGAGACTCGTAGCTAGTGCTACCCATAAATCGGATGAAAAAACGGCATGGTTGGTTCAGTGTCTGAGCGATTGGTTGCTGCTACGTGTCGGAACAACTATATTATGTCGGCCTTGCAAATGTATTTGTATGGCCTACAGATAGTTTTGATTGAAGTTAGTGAACACAAGCACCTTTTAGGAGCTGTACGGTTTACGTACACACCGTTAGGCTGCAAACGCACCAACACACTTTTCTCTTTCACATTTAAAACAATATTTAATATAATTTTTGACAAATTACATACTTACGCGAACACCGCGGGTTAGCATCCAACCTACTCTTACTTAGTTGTTGTGATCGTTACTATTATAAACTTTGAGTGTTACCAAGTCTGTGTGTGTTTACGTCAACTCACCTAACTCCAAGTACTTACGTACTTGCCACTTCTTACTTAAAATGCAAGTGTAAGGTGCCAACTAATACGGGACCTTACAGGATCATTCCTAATTGATACTGAATAGCTGTCCTCAAACGATAGCTGTGAAGGCTTACTCCCTTTCCATTATTTTATGTTACAGCACCATGCTGAGATAGGGGCCTGTTGGCCTCGTACCGGACCAATTTTATTTTGCTTATGTTTACTTTTTATACAATTAGTTTTTTTGTTAATTTTAACAATTTTTTTTGTCTTGTGTGTGTCCAATAAATACTTTTTTTTTCTTTCAAAATCAAAATTTATGTTGTTTTACATAGGTCGACAAAAGGTGCACGGTTCGGGTTGGTCGTTTCCTATGGAGAAGGACCGGCAAAAATCTCCATGGTTACTCTTTAAAAATCATTTGGTTTTACAATATTTGAATATTAGAGCGTTAGTACTTTAGTATGGGAAGATAGCGTAGGCCCGATGGTGATGCTTACTAAAAACGTAGAACAAGGAATTTACAAGACCTACAATGTCCAGACATTCTCGATACAAAAACAAAATTTTGTAAGAAGACTAAATTAAATAATCGACACAAATGTTGTCATCAGTGCAGCAGTGCTGAAACTATTCTGAACAATGAATGAACGGTGCAATGATTCGAAAACTGTTGTAAAACATCTGAATTAAAAGACTGGAAATGATAAAATTTTGAATAGTTAGAGACATCCACGCATTTGTGTCGTTTATGAGCTAGGTACCAGGAAGCCGCATGAGCAGAAGGAACTAGAGCCAAACATCTTTATATTCAACGTAGTCCTTAATTTTGTAATATGCTTTTAATAGGTAAGGACACGTTTGATGTAATTTTTAAACTTTCCATCTGTCAGTTCTGTAACTGACTTAGGCAACTTATTATAAAAGCCTATACTGTTTGTAAGAAATGACTTGCTTGTTTTTGTTAATCTAATTTTGGGAATTTCAATTTTGTGTATAGGTAATATTATGGACATCGCTTCTAATTTTGAAAAGTTCTCAGTTTTTGCGGCAATATAAAATACATTCTATGATATAAAGTGAAGGCAGAGTCAGTATATAGATCTCTTTATATTTTTCTCTGAGGGCCAGGACCCATTTTATAGAACGCGGACTGCCAACTTTCGCAAAATGCAAATTGAATCAACGCCTGCTGCCGATCCCCACAGCAGAAAACCATAAGACATAATACTGTGGAAATAAGCGTGGTATACCTAGCTGTGGCTACATCAGTTAGCAGCCTTATTTTCTTAACTGCATAAAGTAGTGCAGTTTTGAATCGATAGTAATCCCTATAACAAATGTAGCGTAGTTGTTATGGGTATATTAGGGTGTCAAATTCAATGTGTCGCCGTGTGTACAAGGGTTATGGAGGTATTTAGAACAATGTGTATTTTTAAAACTGTAAGAAACTAAAAACTTTGACTTTAAATATCTCTATAGCTAGATAGACAGAAACTATGCATTTTTGGACCACCTATTCTAGGAGTTTTAGTATTATTTTACCTACAGAATATAACCCTAGAGTTATGGGATATAAAAAAACAGGTTGTAATATATTAAAAAAATAAATAAAATATTGTATCTTTTGCTAGAACAGGAAAATTTGGTTTGGGGACTGTTGCATGCTCATAAACACATGCGGACGCCACATGCAGTTATTGATGGGAAAACAGGAGCTCTCTAAATGTAACTGCTCTAAATGTAACCTTCGCCCTTGTGATCTATTTTTAGGCTACCAATAAGTTTACAGATTGGGGTAGGCGACAATACCTATTACAGACCCTGTTCCTGATGCCAGTGTGCTACTTTTTATATTTTTAAATGTATTTTTAATAAAAAGGAGGAGGTTCTCAATTCGGATGTTTGTATTTTTTTTTTATATTTTTCGCGCATTACTCCGTCACTTGCCAACTGATTGCAAAAATATTTTTTGTTGGAAAGGCTATACTTCCCAAATGGTCCCATAGTCACCAAGTCGGCATCTGATGATGGAATCTTGGCGAAATCGAGGGAACTCTTCCAATTTTATAGGAAAACGTACAGCGATTTTGATATTTTCTACAACAAGTAAAGCATTTGGGTTAAATAAGGACCATTCTACCATTAGATCTGATGATGAATCCAAGAGACAGGCTTCGGAACTCCATAATAAGACAATGAATCCTAGCTGTGTGGGCTTGTTGGAATTGTAACGGTATGCACTTTCCAGGTGTACCACTAATAATTAAAAAAAAAAAAAAAAAAAAATTAACCGACTTCTGGAGAAGGTTATCATTTCGATTAGTATTTTTTTATGTGTGTACACCGATTACGCTGAGATTTATGATCCGATTTGCGTGACTCTTCTTTAGTTCGATGCGGAATAGTTGCCATTTGGTCCCATAAAATTTAATATAGTTTGGCCATGTAGTTTTTATTTTATTAATATTTTCTTTATTTTATATGTAAATTTTTCACGTATGTGCACCTATTTCTCCGTGATTACTGGACCGATTAAGATGATTCCTCATTCATTTGGTAGAGAAAGCTTGCCCGGTGGGCCCATATCAATTTTATTATCTTTGCTTAGGTACTTTTTGAGTCATCCCCTTTATTATGCATTTTGTCCTTTATCGTATGTATGGACGATGTGCTGGTGTCTAGTTACAATGTAAAAATGATACTTGACTAGGATTTAAGTGAGATACCAAAACTGGAAAGGCTAAAAAAAAAAACGACTTTTTTGTAAAAAAATAATATATCATTTTGTTGATTAAAATGTTATAATTCAAAGTTCACAGTTTAATGCAAATTATACCGTCGGTCTAATTATCGCAAACGATACTGCTAAGTATAGCGTCCTTGGTTTGGATTCCCGGGTGGGGCAAAGTTTTCCTCAGTACCATCCCAAAATCTAGATTCCTATCCGGTCGATAACACTAAGCTCGCCCCCTATTCCATGGGACTTAAACATACCTGGCTAAAAGTGGGTGTACAGGGCACACCTTTGCCTAATCCCTTAGGGTTAACCAGCGTGATCTTGTGATTACCGTTATAATCCGATGCCAAATGATCTTCGCCAATTTTCAGAAAAGCTGCCACATATTATCCCGATTGTGTATCGTTGAATACTATCATCACCATTAATTTGACATACTTATATACTCTAGCGCCGTGATTCACCAAGTAATACGTAATTACGTATGGGGATAGAACTTGCGACCCAAGATTATTATTTTTGGAAATCAAAGAGCATTCAATTATTACATTTCTTACTTCGGAGACAAATTTACTAAATTAGCTTTTGTTTTCTAATGCATGTCATGACAGTTGGAAGTTCTTAAACAGTGGACTTATTGCAATATTGCTCATCCCATGAGGGATGGGATGTACTAAGCAGTAATTAGCGTTATATTATATAGCTGATGTCCTTTCCCAGGATAAAATCTATAATCAGAATAAAATTACGACATGATCACTAGTTTAGTCGTGAAAAGGTAGCAAACAAAGAAGCACAGTTACTTTCGCATTTATAATATTCTATAGTAATATAGTGTAGTATGGAAGTTTTGATAAATATTTTATTATCACGAAGTTCAAGTACATTGCACTGTATACAGATTGAAGTTCTTATTTCACCATTAGATAGACAAGTACAATAGGTTCAATCCTTTTCGTCATCTTATTTTTGCGACTTTTTTCTGAGTTCGATTTTATCATAAGGCGCGTCGACGCTAAAGATGCGACTGATAAGCGCAGCAGTATCACGCATGTCTACGTCAAAGTGTACAACGCGTTCATACAGCCGCATCAGGGTGTACATATGCCTGTATTCGCTCCATATATCTTGCCACCCCGCTCCCACCATCTTCAACAATTCAGTTTTCAACCTCCGCATTCTATTAAACAAGTAACCTAACTTGTATCTCTTATCATTCCTAATTAAATCTCGTTGTAATAGAGCTTTCCCCACCTCGTAACGACAGTGCAATGCAAATTGCACCAAAACCATTGTCATTTGTTTTCTCTTTAAAGCCTCTACGTTCTCGTAGTAGTATGCATCATCGGGGTCTTCATATTTAACGCGTGAAAAATACCTTCTCGTGTTGTTCGGCATACTTTTTATTTTTTTCTTATATTCTTTGGTAATGTTTGAATACTTTTCATTGATGACCAAGAAGTCGAGTATGTCGAAGGAATGGTTCGATATTTTGGCTCGGTTAAGCTTGAACGTATCGGGGAAGTCTACGTCTAGGCCATCGAAGTAGTCGTCCTCGTCGTCCGGTGCCGGAGTGGTGCTGGGTTTCGGCGTCGGCGCTTGCGTCTTGCCATCCCCTGGTTCTTTAAGGAACAGATCCTCCATGGATGCTATATTTCCGAATAGCGTATGATAGACGTCCTGCTTTGTGTCGAGCTCCCCATTGCTGTTCGTAATATCTGATAAAATCAATTTCGTCGTTAGCCACGCTAAACTTTGGAATTACTTTTTTTATTTTTTATCAAAAGAGCATGGTTTTTTATTGTGTATTGGGGTCATTTTCGAAATAATTGTAACTTCGGATAGGAAACGTATTTAAATATTATTTGATTGTAACAGAAAGGAATTCCTAGGGCAATTCATGCAAGAAATTTCCATTCAGACATACTGTTTTAATCAATCGACAAATTTAGACAAAATTCAGAATCAAGAGAATGTGGCATTTCGAGCTCGAATCGTCGAAGGGTCGTAACAATTCCAGCCTGTTCATTGGAACAGGCTAGAATTGTTACGACCCTGCATAGAGGCGTTGGGTTCACTTGGGTGACTTATGCGGGATCGTAGCGAACTCGTTTTTTTATTTGAAATCTTACCTTGGACAAATCAGCTGGCTAGAATTGTTGAAAAATGATGTTTATTTTGCAAATAGTTTTTTATGTAAACACTTTTACACATCGTCTTTTTTTTAAACTAGATGAGGCCGGTGTTTTGTACCCGACTACTCTGAGAAGAAACAGTTGAAACAAACTCATAGGTCACAGTCTCTTTTAAGGTCCAGACATAATCTTGGCTAACTTACATAAGGACTGCAGATAAGTGTCTGAGATTATTTGATTGGACCTGTCCACTGTCCAGCCAGTGCAAGCATTTGTCAATTATCGTGTAGATCAACTCATACCTCAAGGAGCTCCACGATACGTCGAACAATACCAAAGAAAGGACTTTTTTTAGGTTGCTTAAAGTACTCAAACTGCCAGACAATCGTTAAAACCAAAGAGGAAAAAAAACAAACAAGACAAAATTAAATAACCACACGGTAGGTTGTGTTTTGACCATTCGTTGACTTTAAGACTCAACAGAAAGGGGTAGTAATTAAACCGACTTCTACTTAATAGCATTTCTGCCCTCCAAAAAACGACCTTGTCCTCTTAATTGCTAGATCAGCCACCATCAAATTGCACCTTAAAAGTAGTAAGAAGAAGGTTTTTGTTTGTTAAGGATATAAGAAAATCAATAAGCGTCGAGAAAATAAAATCTTCTAATTCAAGAGATACACGGAGCATCGGTGATTTAGATACACATCATTTTAAAACTTGTTAGAAGAGGGTACCCAGACACTGACAGGTTAGGTTCGAAGAGGATGGCGGGGTCTAGAGAGCGAGTGAAGCGACCGAACTAAGACCCCGCGACCCCTTCGTATTGTTGTGTGTGACGCGTAGCGGGGATACGTCGACTACGCCTTAGTTTGGAATTTGCTTTATTTGGATAGAACAATGTGTGTTTTGGTTATTTATTAAACCCCATTTTAATGTGAAATTCACATTAAAATGGGGTTTAATTTTGATTATTAACAATTTTTGGCAGTTAAAAAATGTTTTTTTAGTTATTTTTACTTTATGTCGCGTTAGGTTGAACACAAGGCATATTGTTATTCAAAATATTATACCAGAGAACCAACCACCAACGGTGAACATGTACCTGATACCATGGGCCATCTCTGCTTACGCCTTTGGATTATAGTCGTGACAATTTTGTATCTCCAGAAGAAACATATTTTATCGTTTTCAACTTATTATAACCAATGCATCAACAGTGAAGTTTGGCATAGGTACGATGAAACATGTCTGCTTATCCCTTTAAGAATTTTGGTTTGTGAAGGTTACGCTTATGTTTATCTGTGATAATAATGAAGGTTTGATACTACCAGTATTAGTCAATATTCCACCTTGTACTGCTTTTAAATCAAAATACAAATAAACAAAATATAATCATAATTTAATCAAAGGAAAAATTCGGCTTACAAGAAGCATTATTTGAACCCTTTTTTAAGCGATTTCCATGAGCTTTGGTAATTGAAAAGCATCAAACAAAATAAACGATTTGTGTATCCAAGAATCAGCAAAGCTTCTTGAGCCAGAATCTACAGCAAGTCTGCCAATCTCCTTTCTTTTTTGCCATGGAAATAGTGTTAAAATAGCATACAGAGAAGAATAACATAATATATGTATGTGTAAAGTAACAACCATAATTAATCAATTTTTGAACCCGCACTCACTATTTATTATCACTTGCTTAAGCAAGTGATAAATATTTAAACAATATTCTATTTTTTTTTTACTTTTGTGCAATGGTTATGGTTAAATATTTTTTGGGGTTCCGCTAAAGACGTGGTCATTGAATACTTGTATGGAACGTATCCTACGATTGCGTTGTGGTTCCGATTCTTACAATCTGGTCAGATTTGTTTATTTTTTCCATCTTTGTGTTTAATGACGACATTCTAGTAATTTGTATCTTATTATCAAAATAATTTGGTTAGTCATTAAGACAGTAGTATATTTACAATTATTTTGAATATGACCCATTTAATAACAAAATTTGAAACTAACTTTGATACTATTCTACCTGGATTTTGCAATTCAATTCATTTATTTAAATCAAATAAAATCTATAATTTTGTTAGCAGTTACATATAAATATAAATTTTATTTTTACTTTTTTTTTTTTTTGGTTCCTACTTATTGAATGAATACATATTATTATACTCACAAAGCAATGCAAAAAAAATGGGAAACACAAACATTTCTTTCGGCGTTTAGAGACCAGATGATCCAGCTCATAAAATTCAAATTATTTGAAACCCATTAAAATAAATTGGTATAATTTATGATGCGTCGGTATTAAATACCTATATTGATAAGAATACTGCGTGTATTATATCAAGAGTCTGAAAGAAAAGAAGCGTTTAATTTAAAGAATGGCAGGGAAAGAAGAAAAGAAGTACTCGTAGATTCGATTCTTCCTTGTTTATATAAATGACATGCCTTCGCTAACAAAATATCCTGACATTTTTTAATGATTAGCTAATGATTATTACCTACATTGTACAGATGCTCTTCATTAAGGATTTTCATGAAACTTTCGGCAAAGATCTTAAGGTGATGAAAAAAAAGGTTGACCAGCACGAGAATCGTATCTGCGAAGCTGAAGTTCAGATTGCTGGTGTGAAGAAGGCCTTAGGGCTCATTTACGCAGGCGCGGCGCGTGGCGCGGGGCGGTGCAATAGGCGTCGCGCGGCGCGTCTGGCGTTTTTGCCGTTTACGGAGACGCGTCGAACGCTTGAAGCCCAACGTGGGACCATTTGATTTGTTACGTCACACTGACAATACAAGCCTAAAGCAGTGCCCAGGTTCGATTCCCATACGAAACAAATTGACAATGTCGTACTTTTATCCAAAAATACTCATTTTGTATTTATTTTAATTTTCGTAGTGTTTTTTTTTCGTAAATATGGTTCTTTTTTTATTTGTTATTCACGATTACCTAACTGTTCTTTGAATGGTTCACAAACTAAAAGTATATATTATTAGACAACATATTTTATAATGATTTGAAAATCATACAGATGCATATAAATAAAACAGTACACCTAGTTACAAAAAGTAATATTTTACAGCATAAAAAAAAAAACAAAAAGAAAAAACACCAAAACAATTTTTTAAACATCTGTGATTTGATTCTGCATCATCTTATTCACAGTCCGGCCACAATACCACAGGGCCAATTACTTCACTGACACTTGTGTAAAATAGACGTTCTATTCTAATACATGATAATTGACGGTTGTCAGTTTTCAAACAATTGAAGAAAATGGTCCCACGTTGGGCTACAAGCGTGCGACGCCGCGTCCGCCGCGGCGTTATGTCAAACGCTCAAATACTTGAAAGAAGTGGTCCCACGTTGGGCTGCAAGCGGTTGACGCGGCGTTATGTCACTCGGACAATACAAGCATACGGCAGTGCCTGGGTTCGATTCCCATATGAAACAAATTTACAATGTCGTAGTTTTTTCCAAAAATAATCATTTTGTTTTTATCTTATTCTTAATTGTGTTTTTTTTTTCGTAAATTTTGTTCGATTTTTATTTGTTATTTACGATTATCTGTTTTTTGAATGGTTCAAAAACTAAAAGTAAGTATATATTTTTAAAATAGATATTTTATAATGATTTGAAAATCCTACATAATGCATTAAAATAAAACAGTGTCCTAGTTTTAAAAAGTAATATTTAAACATCATTAACAAAAAAAAACACAAAAAGAAAATTAAGGATTTTCTTTTTGTGTTTTTTTTTGTTATGATTTGATCCTGCAACTACTGAATCACAGTCCGATCACAGTACCACTAGCCTATGTACTTCATCGATCTGAAATAGACGTTCTATTCTAATGCATGATATGACAGGTGCATACAACCAAGGCTATCCGCTGAACATCATCATACTGCGAGTGGCGAAGGGTCAAAATTTTGTAAGGGGAAAATGTTTTTCCTCATCGCATTTTTTAATTTTAATTTTGATTATCAGCGAACTCGAAAACCCCAAAATCGCACTTATCTTAAAAATACCAACAATTTTTGAAGGACCCAACTTGATCTTTTTTCGTAACTTATTTATACATTATAACGATGAAATATAACTATTGTAACGATTAAATGCACAAGAAATATAAACAAAAAAAATACTAAAAAAGCTTTTTAAAACAAGCTTTTATAAAGATGCACTGAAAAGAAGAAAATAAATCTTTGAGTAAATGAAAGCGATAAAGGATAATTTTCACAAAAACTTGTCGCATTTAGTTTTTAAAAGTGAACGCGTATATAATTATCCAAAGTTTCATGTCTGTGCTATTAACCGTTGAGGAATTCCCAAGTGAGAAGACGATCCTGGCTGCAGGATAAGTTCATGATACAAATCGTAATTATCCATCAAATATGAAATCGTATGCAAAGTTTCGTGTCTGTGCTATTAACCGTTGAGGAGTTCTCTCGTGAGGAGACGATCCAGGTTGCAGGATTAAGTTATGTCTGTTAAATTAATATTCTGTTCTTACAACCAAAGGTGTGTGCAAAATTTCAGCTCAATCGGACATCGGGAAGTGGTTCTAATTTAGCTTCCAAGATTCTACCCGAACAAACATACAAATCATTGCAAGTTAAATAAAAGCTAGTAAAAACTGAACAATTTACGAAAAAAAAAACACTACAAAATTTAAAATAAAAACAAAATTATTATTTTAGGATTTAAAAACTACGACATTGTAAATTCGTTCCGTATGGGAATCGAACCCGGGCACTGCCGTTTGCTTGTATTGTCCGTTTGACATAACGCCGCGTCGGCCGCCTATATCTCAAACAAACGGGCGTCAGACCGCTTCTCCGTAAACGCTCTCATACATCGCCATATGTTTGAATTTAAAGCGGGCCGCGCCGCGCACCGCCCCGCGCAACGCGCCGCGTCAGCGTAAATGTGCACTTAGGTGAACTTAAGGCTGCAGATGGGACTGTGGTTTCAGTGGTTGCTGCACTTTCAGCACGTGGCTTTAAGCTGCCATCATCTCGAACATCTTCGTGGTTGGTCTCTATAAGATCCAATTTTCGCCATGAAGGCGAGAATGGCTGGACCAAAGCGCAATCCATGACCGCGCTCACCTTGGGCCTCCGAGACCACGCTCTAAACATCCTTGAGGCTCTCGGCATGGATGTGACCTACGAGCAGCTGCTGGAGGCGTTAGAGTCCAAGTACTGCGATGCGCACCTGGAGTACGTATTTCGTGCTAAGTTGAAGGATCAAGTTCGACGTTGTGCCGAGAACCTACAGCAGTGGGCCCAGGAAGTTTCGAGCTTTGCGAAACTTGGCATTTTTATACATGTTATGTTTTTGCTGGGACTTACATCGCACGGATCAACTGCAGATATTTCCCAGGCACACCTTTCTCCTTAAGAGCCCACCACAGAACCTCACGGGGTACCCGGTCATATGCCTTTTCGAGGTCGACGAACACCATGTGCAAGCTTTTATGTGCACCACTGTATTCCTCGCATAGCTAGCAGGTAGCGACAATAGCATCCGTCGTTCCCCGACCAGGCGTAAAACCGAATTGGTTCCGTGATATTTCACTCTCTTCTCTCAAGCAGCCTTTCAACTACTTTCTCCCAAACTACACTACTACTAACTACACAGTATGTGACATTAGCTTCATTTCTCTATAATTGTTGCAATCCAGTACATCGCCTTTTATTTTTTTAATGGGCACCAGTAAACTGTTCCACCATTCGTTATTTTTTTTTTTTTTTATATTATTGAAGAATAAAGCTAACCACGTCCAAACGTTCATCCGCAATGACTTCCACACTTAAACCGATATTCTGTCTGGTCCTAATGCCTTACCATTCTTCATTCATGTACGGCAATCCTCTCTTCATCCACACTAACCATTCTCACTATTCCCTCATTCATTGGTTTATTTTCCAGCACACCGCTACGGCCTTTTTCACATTCATCAGTATTTCTAAGTACCCTTACACCTAACCTTAATTATCTCATCATCCGAAATAACCATTCCAGCTTTGTCTTTTACGCATTTTTATTTACGCCCTGACAAACATCCTTTGCCTTCCTCTATAACTCTAATAACCCGGTATAGGTGTTTTTGGTAAACCTAAGAGTGAGTCCAGACAATGTAATATGTTACATATAACATTTTATAAAACATGGTTATACTTTGCATCCTCGTCAAAATTCAGGAAGTTGTCACAAAAGACATAAATAATCTATTTAAATTATGGTACCCAGTTAATTATTAATCAACGCTGGTTTTTAGGGTTCCGTACCCAAAGGGTCAAACGGGACCCTTTCACTGAGACTTCGCCGTCCGTCCGTCCGTCCGTCCGTCCGTCTGTCACCAGGCTGTATCTCATGAACCGTGATAGGTAGCCAGTTTTAATTTTTACAGATTATGTCCGAGTACTTCTGTTGATGCTACAACAACAAATACTAATAACATGTGTTAATAACAGTGTTTAATAAAATTCAAACATGACATTCAATAAGTTTAAAAATAATGCATTATTTCCTTTCGATAAGAAGTCCTATGACTATTTATTAATTTTATTGTATTTGTTGTTTTTTTATTTAATGATATAATGTAATGACACCTACTGGATCACTTATAAATTTGTATGTCTTAACTATGACAAAACATAGCGCACCCCCTATTTATGTAAACACCTATGTAAACACCTATGTTTCACAAATAAACTGATTGATAATATAATAATAAAATAAATATTTAAGGGGGTCCCATACAAAAAAAATATTTTTTTGCTCGTTTTATACGCGAGTCCGACTCGCAAATAGCCGGTTTTTTTGGTTGTTTAAGTTTGTCAGTATATTAGAAAAAACCTCTTAACGTGGTTTAGGGAACAAGAATTTATCGAATAAACGTTTGAGATTGTTTGTATGTGTGAAAGTGCAGTTATGGGGCGAAAATCAGACGGTGGTTCACTCCTACGGATTTCCGTAAATAAGAAATAAAAAATCACCTACCCATTTTATTATTGATTCGGGTCGAGAATCATTGGCGGTAACTATTTCTTTTCAGCACACGTTTTTCTCAAGATCAGTGCGGTAAACAGACAAGCTTGCAATTACCTTGAATGTATGCAAGCTTAGTATCAAAAAGATTTTAGATCAACGATTTAGACTTGATTGAGGTCAAGCGTAAACTTTTTAAAACAGATGTCATTATATTGTTTCGCGTATTGGCGGAGCGAGTAACAGCATAGGTAGCGGGTATAATTTAAAATTGAACACACCAGTGTTCAATTTCGACGCGGAATAGTTTTGAGCAGTACGTATCGCTGCATTTAGTATAGTCATCCTCTTAGGGTCTGTGTACTGTCACGGGCAAGGCAAAAAACGGGTGTGATGTAAATAAAGAGTATAATTTCGTTTTCAGACAACAGTCTTAAATAAAAACTAGTAACCTGTGATACACCCGCCGAAAAGTACTTGACTGTAGATCAGCTGGGAAGCAACACATCAGGCCAATCCATTGTGCGGTTTAAGATAAGCTCACATTTCTGCACCGAGTAACCACTGGCAGGCACTTTGTTACACAAAATCTTGTTCTAGTCCTGAAACCTTTTGTCGAAAATTTTAGCCCGATTGTCAGGAAAGCGTTTGATAATTTCTCTTGCAAGCATGTCGTTTTCAATTATTAGATCCGCCAAAAGCTCCACGTTAAACCAAAGATGCAACTGCCTCTCATTTGCAGCCATTAATTCGAAAACATGGGTTCTGATCAAGATTTTTTCTCTTGCCAATACGCAGCTTCTATATGCTCTGAAAGAGAATTTGCCGAATGTCTTGGCAGCATTGTCTGCTTTATTAAACAGGAAGCCCATTTTGTATAGAGAAGAGTTTCTGTATTTTTCTCTATATATTTGCATGACCACCATTTTGTTTCGCGTTGTGTAAATTGCTTGCTTCATAAGTTCGTGCAGCCGGGGCCGGATATTAAACCGGTCAAAACTATAACCTAGATGATGTTTCGAGGGTCTCCAAACATAGTTACTTTTCCGGCGTCCATTCTGATCAAGGACTAATTTGGGGACCCCGTTCTCAACTTTCAGTGCCATGAGTTCATCAGTGGGATCCATAGCCCGGAGCATCATTTCTGATTGTTCCTCGTCAGATAAAATGAGGCCGTTGTACTTCTTTTGTTTGTCAATTTGTTCCCAAATAGTAGCGGGCTCGAATTTTTTCAAATAGTCTTCGAACTTCCATTTCTTTTTAGTGCTATTGCTACTTTTTCTGCTTTCTTGACTTCTATTCATGGGGACAGTACTACTGCCATATGGAGTTTGTGTAGTAGTGGAGTTTGGCTCCTCGACTGTTTGCGTGTTACTCATAATTATTGCTACAACTAGTACAAGTCCTGTAAAGGGAAGAAATATCAAATTCAAATTATGTTTCTACAAGTCGAATGCGTTCTGTACTGATTTTTTGACTTAATAATGAATCTTGTGTATCTTAAGAAGAAGTTTGTGCATTACCGGAACGAATAACATATAGAATGATACAAATGCTCCCGTAAGAATTAATAAATAAACTATTGGGATTTTTAACTTGACTGGTAAATAATGCCTTGTAGCATTAAGTCCGCCTATGTACATGATGTTTAAATAAATAAATAAAGTTAAAAATAATGCACCTACTGAGAAATAAACTTTTACTGTATTGGCTCTATAATGTTCATCGAATCTGTGGTTTCACAACAATGGTAGGGCAGCTTTCCGCCTTACAACATGTACTGGAATTCAGTATTTTACATGGAACGACAGCCTATCTGAACTCAACAACCAAGAAATAAAATGGATCACTTACCCCCGATTTCAAGAAACATGACTGTTTACCAAAATGTTTATCTCTACAATATATATACACAGTATTAAATATTACACGGAAACTTTTTTAATATGGTAATTTAGTCCTAATTACCGTTGCGAACAGTTTTTATGTTGTGCAAATAATTAATCACAGGCACTTAAACAATGAGTTTCTTGCATTTTTTCTTATGATTGTTGTGTTGAAGATTCATCAGAAAAAAATGCGGGTATTGGCATAAAACCACCAACGGAAAATTCAGAAATTCTATGCAACGCCGAGCTCGTCATGTATAATATATTTTATTTGTCGTTTATCATTACATGTTACACCTAGTTAATACATAATGCGTATAAATAGTCCCTTAACAAAACCGAAAGGTACTTGTTCCACCGGTCTTTGCGATAATTTTTTAACCCCCGACCACAAAAGAGGGGTGTTATGTTGAACAAAGTTGGAGGTCAAAAAAAAAAATTGTAGTATCTGTTAGAATTGAAGTAATATTAAAATAACTGCTTTTTACTACATGCATATGAATTTAGATACGGTACATATACCAAAATAATACTTTTTACGATTTTTGTCCGTCTGTCCGTCAATCTGTCTGTTTGTTCCGGTTAATCTCTGGAACGGCTGGACCGATTTGACTTTGACCACTTTCACTGGCAGATAGCTGATGTAATAAGGAGTAACTTAGGCTACTTCTATTTTAGAAAAATAATTAATAACAATAATAAAATGCAAAAACGAAAAAAAGCTAAATAAATTAAATAACTTTTTTGTTAAATTCCACACGGACGAAGAGGCGGGCACAGCTAGGTCCAACAATTATTTTAATTTCTAATGTTCAAGGATATAACTATGTCGTAGGGAGGTGATTTTATTTCGTTAGACACGGTCCTCATGTGGGCAGAACATGGGTTTCGTGCTATGAAAACACACACTACAAAATCAAAAGTCATTTATTCAAACTAGGCTGTTAATCAGCACCTTTTGAATGTCAAAATTACAAGAGACAGTCCCCCAAAACGCCCGCCCTTCGCCACTTCCTAGTGTTTTAGCTGGGAAGAAGAAGTAGCGGAACAAACTCCCCATCTGTCTGTTAGGTTAGAAGAACCAGATTCTATACACAAAGTAGACTGCTTTTATCGAACCAACAAATTACTTGAAATTACAATCCAACATAGTAACACTAGGCACAATGAATCGGGTTACAGTTTCGGGACGTCTTGACTCCGCCGTGATCAGACACTGACTGTCCACCTCTCGCCGCGAGCTCGAAACATCACGACTCTGTAGTAAGCGCGCTTAGGTGTGGGTAGACTGGTAAGTAGGTCGCTTTTGGCGCGCTTTTGATTCATGTCCGTACTAATGACCGTCTCCGATAACTAGGTATACTTTAAATTGCTCCATGACCCGTTTACAATTCAATACACCCATCAGCACAATGTTTTGAGTACGGTACATTGAGTTTTATAAAACGTGAACAAACTTAAGTGGCAGTGGGCAGGGCACATTGCTCGCAGAACAGATGGCCGATGGGGCCGAAAACTTCTGGAATGGCGACCGCGAACCGGGAGACGATGCGTTGGAAGGCCTCCCACTAGGTGGACCGATGACCTGGTGAAGGTTGCGGGGATCCGCTGGATGCGCGTCGCACGGGACCGGTCAATCTGGCGACACTTGGGGGAGGCCTATGTCCAGCAGTGGACGTCTTTCGGCTGAAATGATGATGATGATGATGAACAAACGTGAAGATGCGTAAAATGAAATTTTCATCCCAAAAAAAAGGCGGTTCCTAACAATAATTTTTGCACACAATAATATTTTTTTTACAGAACGCTTCGTTGACAGCTTTATGAAGGATCCGTTTACACCTTGTTTCATCATCATCATCATCATCAGCGTATAACGTTCCCACTGCTGGGACACAGGCCTCCTCTCTATGAGAGGTAATGGGCTATAATCCACCACGCGGGCCCAGTGCGGGTTGGTAGATGTCACATGTCTTCGTATTTTTAGTTCTGGGACATGCCGGTTGCCTCACGATGTTTTCCTTCACCGTTTTTGAGAGCAGCGGTGTTGAAATAAATTTCACAAAGTAATGCTACTAATCCTATGGACTCGGGTCTGAAAAAAAAAAAAAAAAACTAAATATTCTAAAAAATGCGCCTGCCTGGGCTCGAACCCACGGCTTACTGCTTGTAAGTCGAGGCTGTGACCACTGGGCTATCGCTGCTCTCACCTGGTTTGTCGTGTCAGGATACACTAACCCAAAAAAAGCAATTACAATGGTTTTTTTGTGTTATTTATATTATGTTTATGATTTCAAACACAATGTGACTTGCTCCTGAATAAGTCAGTCACAAATCACAGTTCTAACTTCTTTTTTTTTGTTCTGGCTTGGAAAATACTCAAGAGGCCTGTCAGACTCTAACTGACAAAAAATCACCCCGTAGGTAAATGATTCCCATGGTCCCCGGTGTGCAAGTGTGGGAAGGGAATACTACCCACACTTGCACCGGGGACCATGGGAAGCATTTATCATTTTATCATCACGACTCGGACAGGTTAGGTTCGAAGGGGATGGCGGGGTCTAGTGAGCGAGCGGAACTAGCGAACTAAGACCCCGACATCCCCTTCGGGTTAGTTTACTGTAAACCCTTCAGACAGAAATAGGAGCCCCGCGTAGCAGGACTACGTCGACTATGCTTTTTAGGCGAATATAGAACCAATAATATTCCGCAGGAGTCCTCCGAGCACCAGATTCCTTAGCGTTTAACATCAAAAACTTAAATAGTTCAATCTGCCGCGGCATTTTTTAAACGGCGATTGAATTGTCTATCAAATGTTGTGGCATCTTACAAAGTGACAAGGCAATTTACATTTGGCCTTCGGCATATTTTAAAACAGCGAGCGCTTTTAAAAACGGACGACGCCGTTTGTAAAACGCCGAATCATACAAATTGCCTGCGACATATGCATTTCATGGACAACAATGAACTAAATAAATAGACCAAAATGGCGTTTAATGGATGAACACCGGTCACGCTATAACGACACGATACAAATTCGTATTCGTATTTCAAATTATTCATAAACGAAAGTAAAAAAAAATCGCAAGTTGCGATTTTTTTTTAAATTTTTTTCTCCACTTCTAGGAACTCAATAAAAAAGTACTCCCAAAATCCAACCACTATGAACTTCGGTCCATCTTTTTAGTATTTTTTGGCTAATTACCATTGGCGTCTGGGGGTCTACTCTCTAAGCACGAAATCCGTAGATTCGGCCGAAGTTACGGTTGTTTCCTACTCCGTATCACTTACGGACATAAGATTCGTTAGGGGTCGGAACTAAAAATTAATGACATTACAATTGGACAGTTGCCCTGACTCGCAATGTGTTTTCAAAACTCATGAATCCGAAAATATTAGGGAGTAGGGTTCATTTCAAAGTATAAAGCTATTTACGGACGGACCCGTATTTTCGTTGACGGATTTAGAGAGTAGACCCCCTGTCCCGGTTTTATTTCCCACACAATGGCATAAATAAAAATCACTATCACTCATTTTTATGATCAACCAGCACTAGAACAAAAGATGAAGTGAGCCAAAATTGTTTTCTTCAAAAAATCTACATAAAATAATTACTTTGTATAATTATATAACGAAAAAAAATACACAAAAATATTTTAAAAGGCTACAGCATCATATCAGATGATCTTACACCTGACGCCGATAAAATAATTTTGTGATACTTTTAGCCTGTATAATCCCACTGCTTCGTCCTGAAGGAGAGACATTTGCCCAGCACTAAAATGCTGTAGGAATATCCATGAATGTCAGTTCTTTGAGTCCAAGGACAAATGCTAAGCTGACTGGTCGATGGTTTTATCCAGCTCATCCTACATTATTCTACGAGGTCTGCCACTACAATTTCTGGCTGTGTCAAGAATCCACATTATAAACGCATCGATACTATAAATAATTATTATTGCTCTAAAATGCCCTGCGTCCGCAGTAAGCGGAACCACATGAAATATTTCAATAGAAAGAAAACTTGGTCAAACATGGTCTAAGCCCGTCGATATGCCCTGTCTCTATCGACACAACAGGCTTTTTACTATGCGCTGTCTCAGTCTGGCACGCCCGGAAAATGTCAAAGATTAAGGACGGCGCGGTTTATGCCTACGCTACGCTTAAAATAACCGAAATAGGGTAATACTGACAGGGCCGTAGCCAGTATGGTTCGGGAGGGGGTTTAGCCTGAATAAAAAGCAAATGGTGGTCAACCAATTGGCAACAACTTTTGAGAAACTAAGTTACCTAACTTATCTGGGGATTTAGGGATATAAAGCTCTGGACAACCGTTTGGATTTGACATTTTAAGCTCCACCAAAGCAAAACATGCACCCGACCTTGAAAAGGTTATGTTATTGTGATGTCAAGGAATAACTTTATCGACATCCATAAAAAAATCAATGAAATAATTGAGAAAATGTAAGATTACAGAGGGAGCGTAGTGAGCTAGGAAATAGCATCCACTGTTTTTTTCTGATATCAATGGCTGACATCAATATACAGAATGCTCGGTCGCCGGCTTCGTAAAGGGTATTTTACATCATGCGTAGATATTGGACTGATTCTGTCAATTCACAAAGTTTTATGAATTATGATTTTGCGAGCGAAGCGAGCTCGAAAAGGAATCTGAAGGTCCCTATATTAACACCATTTTTTTTTTTCAAATTAGCCGCCAGGCCGAATAGATGGCGAAGATTGTAACTTTGATGGGTTTGAATATCTCGAAAACGAGTCGCTTTAGAAGATTTTCTTACCAAACCCGAATAAATTCGAAGCCCTTTTGGCACTCCAGCTAGGGTCGATAGGTAGGTAAGTAGAATCGATTTTCTTTTGACCATTCATTCAAAAATAGGAGTTGGAGTTATCTTAGTTTAGGAAAATGCTCCTTCTGCATAAATAACGTTTATAATCTGTGGCCCGTAGTATCGGAGCGTAGGGGTTTCCTACCCCTCTAGCCAGTGTAACAAGGCGCGATCGAATGACGCAACGTGTCGCTTCGTCCACAAAAATAAACACGAAAAAAAATGTAGACGAAATATATTAAAGTATCAATTTCAAGCGACGCGGCCTCTCGCACGCGACGAACGGATTCAAACAACATTTAGTGTTTTTTTTTCTTTTTTTATTCTGACAAACATTTAGTTCTGGCAAAGTTTTTTTTTTTTGGCCGTGTTGTGTTCTGTGTAATATAATTGCTTAAAATTACTCGGCGTAACTTGTGAAAGGCTTTGAAATTGTTGTACAGGTAAGTTGGACTATATTTTGTCTGTATTGCGCTTCTAAACGCTGATTAAATTCCCTTACTGCTGGGATAAATATTCGTATTAAAAATCTCTAAGTTGATGTTGAACACTGCGGAATTACTGCGAGGAGCCTATTTCACAGAAAAATAACACTTTCTTATAATTATACTTTTGCATACGGTGTCATTTTTAGGAAATAGTTTTTCATAGACTATTTTAACGTAAATAATATTACTTAACGATATTTCGATGAGTTTTAAGAAAACGCCATTTTCTGTGTATATATATATATATATATATTATTACTTTAGTACAATTTTGATTAATTAATTAATTGTACACATATTACAGGTATGAACAATTACACCTACAAAATAGGTGATTTTACTTACATAGTTGCAACATTTTATAGTTGTAAAAAAATGAGTTTCATTAATAACTTATAAGAACAATATTTAAGTATCTTAAAATAATTTAAGTCTGAAATCACCAAATCATCTGGAGCAAGTGTGCGGGATGGTAATCAATGCTCGAGCCTTCTCTGTTTGACAAGAATCCTTTCCCCTGCAGTGGGCAGTAATAGACATGTATTATTTATATTTGTAAATAATTATTTATTATTTTGAGTGAGTAAATTTAGGTACATCTTAAAAATCACGTACAGATTGTTGAAATGGCGGGTATAAATTAACCACGAAAACTGACATCGATCTTATGTTTTTTTTTTTGTAGTCAGTATTGTGTGTGGAGGAGCTCGTGGCTAAATAAAGACAGCCGCACGGGTCAATCTTTAAGGTTAAGCCGTGCTTGCCGAGGTTGGTCCGTGGATGGGTGACCATAATTACATCCCGAGTTTCCTCCGTGCCTCGGAAAGCACGTTAAGCCGTTGGTCCCGGCTGTCATTTGTAGATCTTTGACAGTCGTTACGAGTAGTCAGAATCCTAAAAGTCTGACATCCAGTCTTACCAAGGGGTATCGTATTACCCAGTTACTGGGTTGTGGAGGTCAGATAGGCAGTCGCTTCATGTAAAATACTGGTACTCAGCTGCATCCGGCTAGACTGGAAGCCGACCCCAAGATAGTTTGGGAAAAGGCTAGGCAGATGTTGATTGTATATATATTTTTTTTAATCTATTGATCAATATGACTAACGTAATCATGACTTATTTAGACACGACTAATTTAGTCATGACTAATTATTATGCTTGAGACGTTAGTCAAAATTTTCATTATAGTCATCAAACATGACTTGATGACTTATGATTCTGATGAATTGATGTAAGGCCCGAGGCACGGGATCCCATTCATTTGCAAAGTGCAGGCGCCCGCCGCCGCCGCCACAAACTTACCAAAATAAAGACTGAAATTGATATGTAAATCTGAATTTTATGTAGTTTGAGCTCGGAAACCGTTAACTCGTTTAAACTGCTATAGAAGATTTTATAACATTACTTTGTTTAATTTAGCAGAATATAAGACGAATAACGTGTACTTATTTTTTTATTTAGCTGGTAGTATAAAAAAACAATCGTAGATAATTTCAATCATGAGTATTTGATTAACACTGACTACTCAATCATTAGTCACACTTACTGATTATAGATAACTAATTAGTCATCAATCACGATAGATGTATTCAATCATTAGTTATTTGTCATTGGTTAAATAAGTTTTGTACAGCACTGTTAAAGTAGTTAACAGCTTAGTACGTTGCCCCTTGCTATACCAAATAGATTTAACAGTTGACTTGTCTAAGAGATTCACGGGAAATTTTCGTATGCTGTATTTTGTCGCGAATTCTCGATAGTAGAATTTATTTATTTATTTTAATCATCCAAATCGATACTTCGATTATTCGATACTGAGAGCAGCAGTAGCCCAGTGGCAGCCCTGACTTACGAGCAGTAAGCCGTGGGCTCGACCCCAGGCAGGCGCCGGAAAACATCGTGGGGAAACAGGCATGTCCTAGGACTAAAAATTCGAAGACATGTGACATCTACCAATCCGCACTGGCAACGCGTGGTGGATTACAGCCCACTTCCTCTCATAGAGAGGAGGCCTGTGTCCCAGCAGTGGAAACATTATAGGCTAATGATGATGATGATGATGAAATCGATAGTAAAAGTCATGTTTACGCAAAAACCATAACAGAAAATAACCTGTCAGCAAAATAACATAAAGTGAGCAGATTACGTATTAGTACCTTAAGTATTGTACGTTAACGTTATGCATGAAGAACTATTTAGGATCCCTTATTGTATCTTTGGACTGTGAGAGTTAGAAGAATATAGAAAGAAAAAATACTAGGTGTTGTTTTGCATCCTCGTCAAAATTCAGGAGGTTATCACAAAAGACATAAATAATCAATTAAAATAACGGTACCCAGTTAGTTATTAAAAAACGCTGATTTTGTTTGGTTGTTTAAGTTTGTCAGTCGTAACGTGGTTTAGGGAATAAGAAATTATTGAATAAACGTTTGAGATTGTTTGTATGTGTCGAAGTGCGATTATAGGGCGAGGATCGGACGGGCCGCGTTTAAAACACGGGTGGTTCAGACAAGCGTGAACCACCCGTGTTTCAATTAATCGGTAAGTTTACCGATTTCCGTAATTATAAGAAAAAAAAATTACCTACCTATTTTATTATAGATTCGGGACGAGAAACATTAGCTTAGTTACCTCCTTGCATTTGACGAGGATGCAAGACAACACCTTGTATATGTGTTGGTCGTAAAGACACAAAGATTCGTCAAAGATCTGTGTTTGCGCACGCACTTGTGAACTTATTTAATACCTCAAATACGTAAACCCTGGGAAAACTTTGAATCTTACATGTTTTCTATTTCGAAATTATTTTAATTCAATCCTTTGAGAACCCGCTGTAGCCAAGTCTATAAAATAGACTGCCTCGGCGCGTAATTTATACAACATATACAGTAACAGTAACATATGCAGTACACTTAAAAATGATATTAGTAATCAATAGCTCCTGTTTTTTCGCTATGTAGGTAATATTTACCTTGGCCGAAAATATATTTCAGAGCCTACTAATATTATAAATACTAAAATTTGTATGTAACGTTGGATGGATAGATGTTTGTTACCCTTTTACGCAAGAACTACTGAACGGATTTGGATCAAATTTGGCTCACGGAGAGTTGAAAACCTGGATGAACACATAAAATACTTTTTATCCCGGTAGTACGATCCCGTGGGATAATTACCGAAATCCACGCGTGTGAAGCTGCGGACATATGCTAGTTGATTATAAAACTAAAATCTTCACGGCAGCTATAGTTGCTACTTCATCACTGACTCGACATTTTGATAGATTATTACTCTAAGGCACATTGCAGTAGACCCTTTCTTTATTTCCTTTTACCCGACATCACTTTTCCTGCACCTTTCCTGCGTAATCTATTATGACTGGTACTCAGCTGTATCCGGTTAGACTGGAAGCCGACCCCAAGATAGTTTGGGAAAAGGCTGGGCAGATGATGATCTGTGCTACCCCAGCATTAGCCGAACAAGAAAGCCGTTCCAAAGCTAAACAAATACAGCACGTACCGATTGGAAAACTCCATTTGGCACTCTAGTCTTTTCATTGACGGGAATTTATCCTGGTGGTTGAGTGAATGTCATGCTCACTCAAATGTCACGCCGATACTGGCGGGTGTGTCGGGTCATTTAGTTCCTTTCAATATAATTTAGTTGAATCATCGCTGATCCATGAATAATGTTCGTGAACGGGCGCTGTCAGTTGTGACTGGTCAACTCTTAGCTGCCACGGTTTATTTTAATTACTTTACTTTTGAATTATTGATTTAATCTTTCGCGCTCTTAACTTGCACGTATTTCTACATCGTTCTCACATATTTGTAATTCTCAACATGAATGATGTAACCAAGATTTTGTAACAATATTTAAATTTATACGAGTGTCCATGAAGTTTCTTGCCCATCCTTCTCCATAGAGATCTACGTTTTGGAATGGGCCACTACAGTACTTTCACAAGTTATTATGCCTTGAAACTGGGACTGTGGCATCGAGATTTTTTTTTAGTTTTTTTGTCTTTCAAAAGTGACTGTAATGGTCTAATTGAAATAAATGGTTTGAGTTTGAGTTTGGCATACGTTTTGGTGGCCTACTATGAGGTCCCTAGACCCAGCCACCTTTGAACTTAGGGCTTCTTATACTACTTATCTTCATAATAACTATTGTAACCTACCAGTTAGAATGATAAAAATGATGTACACATATAGTTCAGGTAAATAATACCTAAGCTTTTTGCAGGTACTGACAAATTGCCCCGTGTAGTATAGGCCTCGATTGTTCTGAATATTATACGATCGTTGAATGAATACATTTCTATACTATGCTGGTTTGAGAATCATTTCATAAACCAGGTGATATTTTGTATCCACGTCAAAATTCAGTAGGTTGGCACAAAAGACATAATAATCAAAATTACGGTACCTAGATTATTCATAAACGCAGATTTTTTTGGTAGTTCATGTTTGTCAGTATTTCAGAATAACCCCCTTAGCGTGGTTTAGGGAATAAGATTTTTTTGAATAAACGTTTGAGATTGTTTGTATGTGCGATTGCGCTGTTATAGGGCGAGGATCAGACGGGCCCGCGTTTAAAATAATTTATTTTCTTAAGAAAGTTTCAACAGACAAGAAAAATCTGTTCAGAAGAAAACTTTTTTATAACGGAACCCTAAAAAGGAAATGCGCAAGCGTAACAGCCGAAATATGCCGATTCATGCCGAATTGCCCCGAACTCAAATACAGGGTGGTGAAAGCGTCCATTAACTTTTTGCGGCCACCATTATGCCGCATGCCGGCGAATGTTTTCCGGCCCCTGTATAAGTATTAATGTTAACACCACCCTGTATAATGGGTAATCTTTTTTGAATACTTATTTTTAAGAACCGGAACACCATGGCTAAGTATTTTTTTGTTAAAAATATGTTTATTTTTGATGAATTGTAAGGAAGTCTCGTTTATTATTTTTTATTCTTCTTATGTTTCAATATGGGGCTGAAAGGTAAACAATGTGACAGTGGAAATGTCACATGAGTCATTTTAGAGAACATATGTTTTTTTGGAAAGTTTCAATGTATTGCTGCGTTGTTAATATTTTCTGCTTTCTTTTTCAAACTATTAACGGGGAGAACGGCAGAATATCTAAGACTAATAATAAAGCTGAAGAGTTTGTTTGTTTGTTTGAACGCGCAAATCTCAGGAACTACTGGTCTGATTTAAACGACAATCAATAAATAATAAATCAACAACATCTTTCAGTTTTAGATAGCTCATTTATCTAGGAAGGCTATAGGCTATATATCATCACGCTACGGCCAATAGTAGCAGAGCAGCAATGAAAAATGTTGTGAAAACGGAGAAAATGTGACGCAGACGAAGTTGCGCGGCACTGCTAGTAATACATACATACAGACGTCTTATTCCAATGGGGAAAGGCAAAACGACAGAACGCCACCTTACGTACTACATACCTGACTTTTATGAACCAGGATTCGAAGTGACAGTTATAAATTATCACTGATAATTATTATACCTTGATAATAACAAAGAATATAAAACAATAATGAATAAAATAATCGCCAACGTTGTCAATGTCACTTTATGTATGTACCGAAACGAGTCAAAAGTTCCGTTAAAAACAAAACTGTCACAAACATTGTGTTTAGGAAAACAAATAGATATTGTTAGGACTGAATTGGAGTGCAATAAAAGAAGTAAAAGCAACTAGCAAGAGTTACTTATTAAAAATATATATAAAGGGTGTAAAACACCTCTTAACGAAGCCGAAAGGCACTGGTTCTCCCTGTCATTGCGATCTTTTTTTTGTTCTACACCATACCTGGGAACCTTCTAGTTACGGAGATATTAGGGGTCAAAGTTCCAACTTTTTGACAAGTATTTTTTTAAATACAAGTTTTTAATGTAAGATTTTTACTTTAAACACCTCCACGACCCCCTTACTATTCAATCCGTCCATCAACACAATGTTTTGAGTGCGTTACATTGAGTTCTACCACAAAACATGATTTTACACCCCCCAAAAAAAAGTCGTTTCCCAGCAATAATTTTTGCGTAAAGTTACTTAGTTTCATGTACAGAGTGCTTGGTTGACGGCTTCGTGATGAGGTGATTTACACCCTGTATACAGGGTTATTTGTAAAACACCGACAACCTCTCAGGACTATGTTACTAACATCATAATCAACAACTTTAGTTCGATGACTTTTAAAAATTCTTCATATTTTATATCATCAGATTTTCATACAAAAATTAAAAATATTTAAATTGAACGCTCTAAATGTTACGAAGTAACTCCCCTCGCTATTGTACTATAGCTTTCTTTTGCTTCGCAAAGACTTCGGAGAGAGAGAGAGAGAGAGATCGTCGGTGTTTTCCAAATAACCCTGTATATAATAATAAAATAAGTATCTTGACAAATTCGAACCCTGTTTTAAACTAATTATTAGCAAAGTTGCTAATCTCTTTCTTTGGATCTATGAGTAAAGAGATATCATTATTCTTCAAGCAAAATAAGGTGTTTTCATTTGTCAGTGGTATTTAATTACAAATATTATCATTTCGCGATAACTTTGCATAATTCTTTTGTGCGAAACAGACTGTTTCCAAAATAATAAAAGGTAATTTATTGCAAATGTCTAGTCTTCACAATAAGCGAGGATAAAATGATATATCGCGCGTCATTTGCTAAGAAAAAACGTCCAATTTGTTTGGAACCCAAATAATCGTGGTGCTATTACTTTAACTTGCAATTCATAATATTGTTATGAAGTATTTATTTTAGGAGCAGCTAACAACAGCCGCTCGGGTCGATCTTTAAGTTAAGCCGCGCTTGCGTAGGTTGGTCCGTGGATGGGTGACTCCCATTACATACCGAGTTTCCCTCATGCCTCGCTAAGCCGTTAGTCCCGGCTGTCATTTGTAGATCTTTGACAGTCGTTACGAGTAGTCAGAAGCCGAAAGTCTGACATCCAGTCTTACCAAGGGGTATCGTATTACTTAGTTATTGTGTTGTGTAGGTCAGATAGGTCGCATCATGTGAAATACTGGTACATAGCTGCATCCAGTTAGACTGCAAGCCGACCCTAAGATAGTTTGGGAAAAGGATAGGCAGATGATGAATAACCTCGGTCGCGTCAGCTAGTATCCTATCGTTTGTTAAGACATAGGGTATTTTAGTCAGTTTATTTCATAAAGCAACATGTGCAAACTACTTAAGCCATGAATTAGCCATTAACAGATAAATGGGCCAACATCTACCATACTGTCCAATGGGTAATTATTTTGATGTGTGTGTTGGTGATACGGGTCACTGTTGGTGGCCACTGACAGTTTTAAGTGATGAATGTTTGGATTATATGTTTGTGTGTCGGTTTCAGAATTTGTCTTACATTTAATTTTGTCCTGTATTTGTTACGACACTGACAGGATTGGACTGTTTTTATTTCGAAACATAGATACCTTTCATGTTTTTTTTTTCGGGTGAAAAAACGTATAACGAAACGTGTGAAATTAGCTCTGACGTGATTTCTCATCCGATTTGACATAAAAAATATAATGTCGTGCTCAATGAGTAATCTGCCTACTATGTTCTATTTTATGCACTTTTATTTTAATGAAATTGTAGCGATGTACAAAAAGCAACTTACTACAAAAAGTACTACAGTGCCATCTATGACACGACGGAAGAACTAACATCAATTTCCTACATCCCGCAAGCAAAGTTTACATTGACTTAAGATTACATAGAGAAACCCGACAACAACCGGGCAGTTGCCCTACCTTCCATCCTGGACTTCGCTCGCTTGTGAAATGTAGTCTTTTATCAGTGAAATCATTACTAACACTGATAAGTAGTTTTAGAGAAAGGAGGAGCTCGTGGCTAAATAATACCAGCGCTCTGGTCGACTTTTTGGTAAAGCCGCACTTGCTTAGGTTGGTCCGTGGATGGGTGACCAACCTTGTCATACTGAGTTTCTTCCATGCCTCGGAAAGCACGTTAGGCAGTTGGTCCCGGCTGTCTTTTGTAGAGCTTTGAAAATTGTTACACGTTGTCAGTGGAATAATTAATGTCTGACAACGAGGCAGACGATTTGGTTTTAGAGATTAACTTCTACATCCATACAAGACTTACAAACTTCACCTTTTCATAATATTAGTGTAGATGTGTGTAAATAGTATGGTATATTCCCGCACTTCAAGTTTCGAATTGGAGTTCAATTATATGGTTTGATTGGGCATTATTTACTTCAACGACTTTAGCTTCTGAAAACCTCAATACATTTAATTGATTAACATAATTTTATTATTAAACATTTGGAGGATCTCATTCCTGGTTTATTTATACTTCTGCTTTGGATAGGTACTCTTCGTTGCGCAAATCGATCAAATAGGAATGAATTTGAGTGTTGGTATATCATATTATTATTAGTATTCAGTTTCTACGTACAATGTTAGTGCTTGACTTCAAGAAAAAAGTGACACTATTTTTAATTATTGCGTATTATGTACATCTTATTTAAAAATCTACAAAACTTTAAAAAATAAACCACCTTTCTTAATACACAAAATTATAAATGCGCAAGTACTTATAATTCCCATAAACTTTCCTAGATAAATACGAAGAATATGCATATTTTATTTTTAATCCCAGTAAACCTTTCCACGGGGCACACTCTAGTCTACTTTAAAATAAGGTTCACATTCGCATGTAAAGGACAGCAAATACTACTTGTGGCCTACTTAAAGTTCGGCACTTCGGCACGCGGCCATATTAAAATCTTAGGTACCACTGAACTGGCAAATTGATACTAGTTACCATAAGTACATAAACTCACGTCCTTTGGCACGAGCATGAGGGTATGCTTAAACGACTGAATGCAATGTATATTTTTATATTTTTTAATAGCATCTCGCATTTCAACCTAAGAGGTGGTCGTCTGCTTAACCGGACTATCCTGTGGGTGCCTTGAGTGTAAGGCTTCCAGCCCGGGCATAAATAAATTTACAAACTAAGCGACTACACGCTAAGGGCACCCCCTGTGTGGTACAAGCCTCGGCTTAGGGCGTCGCTGGGGGAGGGCAGCATGGGGATAGACTAGATCTGAATGATATCATTATTTAGGGGCTGATTTAAAACTACTGGCACAACATCGCGGTCTGGCTCGAATGAGGGTCGGGGAGTGCAAGACCGGGTCGTCGCAACGGACCTCGACGGCGAGGTCGGAAAGACGGCGGTTTGCGTCTGTTTAAGAGTGTTTGCCTCTTTACTACTTTCCTGGAGGAGGGTGATAGCATCATCGGGAGTGAATGTGCTATGATCGTTACAGGTACATTTTTTGTACTCTAACATCCATTATATCAACGCACTAGTTGTTCCGCGCTGCTTCGTCTCCGCGGAATTATCCCCGTTTTTGCATCATTTTTCATTGATGCCCCGCTCCTATTTGTCGTAGCGTAATGATATATTAACTATAGCCTTCCTCAATAGATGGGCTATCTAACACTTAAAAAAAAACTGTAATTGTTTTTCTTTAAACCAGTAGTTCCAGAGATTAGCACGTTAAAATTAAGTAAAAATAACACGTTCGTTTTAGGTCAGGCTATTTCCGTGCCCAAAAAACGCGCAAGCCGAGCGAGCGAAGTGAAAGATGCCGCGACAGTGGTCGGTGAGCGCTACCTCTAAGTTGGCTAAGTTGATCGCGTAACTGCGACCGAGCCGAAGACCCGTAAAACCCGGGACAAATCTTTAATAAGTCTTTCAGGTTTAAGCCAATCGGGACATTTTTTATTTTTTTAACATTTCCCAACTCTTGGAATTTCTCCTGTGTCGTCGGTGCGTTTACAAACATGAATACTCACATGTTTTGGATTGGAATTGAATCCGCGACATGCATTCAATCGCAGCCAATCGCTCAGCCACTGCGTCAACCGTGCGACCTTTACACGTCAAAAAACGTACGGACATCAAACGAAATAACGAAACAACCCGACAGTTTCCGAACCGTCGGTAAGTACTGACTATCTGCCTAAAGCACCTTTTAGCATATTTTACAAGGAGAGAAGTCACATAACGACAGAGGGCAGAGGGTCAACTGGCTGATACGTGAGAATATGCCATGCGTTCAGGACCTGCGCTGCTACATAGCTATACGAAAAGTGGAATTGGCAAGACCCCTAGGGCGTAGACAAATGGCAAACGTTTTTAACGAGAGGTACAATTAATCACACCAAGTAATTTTATTCCGGCTTAAAATCATATCAAATAGTTTAACCATAGCACAGCAAGGATCTTTATTTTGTTCCCGATTCGACACCAAGCTAAAATATTGATGGGTGCTCAAATGGGAATATCTTTGGTGCTCTAAACATAGGTGCTCTTGTAATCGGTGCCCAAATGGGAATTCTTCAAATTTCAAGTCCACACAACCGATTGACATGAAATTTTGCACACACTTATGCTTTGGTTACAATACGTCCCCTCACGCAAGAAATCCTCAGCGGTTAATAGCACGAAACTTTGTATACGCGTTAAATTTTTATAGATTTAACTATTTTCCTTTCATAATATTTTTATTGAAGCTTGTTTTTTGTTTAAAAAAGGTTTAATTTTATTCCATGTTTTTCTCAGCTGATAGAATGTTATTCTGTGTATGCCTCTGGTTCTAAGATAGAAATAAAGCAATTATTGTGATTGATGATAAAAGTTTTAAAGTCATGTTTAATGTATCCAGAAATTATATTATCTGCCTAATAAAACGTAGATGTAATTAAAACAAAAACTATCTAGTTAACTAAACCGGAACTAATATGGAAGTGGTTTATCATTGATAAATATAATTATTGATAGCACGTAAATACTCGTAGGTAAAGTTGACCCCACGTGTGTCGTGAAGTTGTTCACTACCATCGTTAATGTGGGATCACTTTGATCGGGTATTGACATGACCAAGTTTCAATAGATTAAGATGCCACATAAACTTGTTCTTTTTCACTAGTTTTACTGCTTTCATCGTGACGACAACTACCATAATTTACTTAATAAAAGAAACTTTAAAAGCCAGGCGCATAAAGTCTTTCTCTTTACTTTCCATACATTTTAATGTATTCGCGGGCGCACTACGGGCCCACTGCGCTCATAAAATGTATGGAAAATATTGCATTGCATGTTAGCTTACCTAACTTTGTTTAGTTAAAAAAAAAAAAAAAAAAAAATGTTTTTCTTGATATTGTGTGTACTTGTGGCATTTGCGCCAATAAACGTTTTTTTCTTTCTTTCTGTTCTTTCTTTAGAAAGAAATAAAGAAAGAAAGAAAATATATTTATTTGTCGCAGGGACATGACGTGCATACAAAATTACAGAAATAAAATAAAAAAAATAAACATAGGTAGGTACGAAGCAAGAAAAAAAAATACTTTACATTGTTGTGTTGCTTATAATCTGTACCCAGCTTTATAAAACGCCAAAAGATAACTTTAAACTGACAAAACCATTTAGACAAGCCACATCCAGGTTAAGAACATCTTGAACAAAAGGCACGATGAAAAGACAGTCACGGAAATACATTTACCGTAACAGTGGAGTGGCACTCCACTCTGGTCTGTTGTCGTGCCGGAAACTTGTCGTGACGCGCCCGTGCCGGCCCCGTGATGGGTAAACGGTTTCGTCCTAATTATGAATGATCCATTTTTAATGCATTTCAATCATTTCGAGAGAGAGAGAGAGAGTGAGAGAGTTATGAAGTGGCGTTGCGGTTGTGCGGAGGGCAGGGTTTTGACAGTAAGTGTACTCGTAATGCTGAAAATGGCCAGGTTTTTAGCTACCGAAATTATTAACGAACAAATAGCTGCAAGTAGTGGAAGAATGGCGTTCTGTAAAATATGCACAGGTATCAAAAGGGGTAAAGAATTAAAGGGCGTAAAGAAATTCATCCGCATCGCTATCAACAGAAAAAGTGACCAGAAGGTTGAAGCAGAAACCAAATCTGGTGCCACGTTGGAAGGCAATGCTGATTCTTTGCCCAAAAAAACCGACCCTCTGGTCACAGTAAGAGTTGGCCAACCGCTTGAAAGAAAGAAAGAAAGAAAATGTATTTATTTGGCACATGCCACAAGTGCACACAACAAAAAAAAAAAACAGAAAAAGATAATATGTGTGTCTCACGGCTGCGCCAAAAAGGCCCAGTTCAGCAAACTGCCGAACAGATAGTGCCTAACGCAGATTTTCAACTGGACCCGAGATAATGACGTGACGGACGAAAAACAGTTTAGAAGGTATGTAGGTACTTTGTGTTATGAGTTATGTGTATGAATTATACAAGGTGTAAATCACCTCATCACGAAGCCGTCAACCAAGCATTCTGTACATGAAACTAAGTGACTTTACGCAAAAAATATTGCTGGGAAACTGATTTTTTTTTGGGGCGTGTAAAATCATGTTTTGTGGGAGAACTCAATGTAACGCACTCAAAACATTGTGCTGATGGACGGATTGAATAGTACGGGGGTCTTGGAGGTGTTTAAAGTAAAAATCTTACATTAAAAACTTGTATTTAAAAAAATACTTGTCAAAAAGTTGGAACTTTGACCCCTAATATCTCCGTAACTAGAAGGTTCCCAGGTGTGGTGTAGAACAAAAAAATTATCGCAATGACAGGGAGCACCAGTGCCTTTCGGCTTCGTTAAGAGGTGTTTTACACCCTTTATACAGTGGAATAATAACAAATAAAACTACATCTACATATAATACCTATTAATAAGAATCAAGATATAATAATAATAACTTATTCAAATAATAATATTTACCCAATCTATACAGACATCCCATAACTAAGTTATGCATACGTAAATGGTTTCATATATTGTACTTTGGTCCCACACCTTATGAGCTCCAGGGAAATGCAGTTCAACCTCGGTATCGTAGTATCGTTCGTGCATCGTCGCCTGTACAGCTCCCAGAGGTCTTGTAAGACACAGTGACAGATCTTACCGTAAACTTATGCTTCGATCTAACACTGAAAATGGGATATATACCATGTTTAGGTACTATTAATTTTGTTTCCCGATATTTCGGCGCTGTTACTAGGCACCATGATCTCGGATAAACTAAAGTTATTTGCGGTGGGTGTATATGAGCAGACAAATCGGTCTACCCACTTTCTTGTTCGTTTTTTTCACTCAGTACCACTGTCACTCGCAACTCGATTCTTTTCCCGACACACGAAACTCAATGTGTCCGCTCGCGAACGTTTTTCGGCATTTTTCAGGATTTTCCAGTTTTTATACTGCATAAAAAATACAATTCATTATTAAATATGTACTTCAGACATGACATGTACTTCAGAAAAAATAGCAAAAAAAATCTTTTTCGAATGTAGCATCCGCCATATTGATTTCATTCACGTATAAAATCTACCCTATATCACCCGGACCGTTATAGCGAATCGAAACTTTAAAAAAACGGATAAGTTCTTTTCGGTGATACATAGAAATGTTACAAACATACATACGTACACTGAAATAGACGATAGACGAAAGTGGACTAAAACCATAGACAGCCCTTTCCTTTGCCTTGGCTGTAGTCGGCTTAAAAAAATGTCGGTCTAAGTTCCGATTTTAGCTCTGATTTTGACAGATCGCTCATTCTATTAAAACTCCTTATACGTTTGTAGGTCAGCTCAAAGTGTTCCACAAAAGTACGATTACTGAAAACCACAACACAATGGGACAAAAAAGCTCATTTACATTTGTTTTTCCACAAAAAAGCTCACGTTTATTTTCTAATAAATAAATGTTAAAAAAAAAAACTTCTACATCTTCTGTTTCTTATAAAGAAACGATTTAAGTTCTATTTTCTTGTATGATTAGTTAGGTAATTGGACTGTTGAAGGAGCGCAGTTAGAACTCTCTCAGAGGCGGCCTTCATTAGATCTCTTTAGAATTCTGTTCATGTACTATTATTGGGAGCAATCAGTGAGTTCTTGAATGTGGTGTAAGGTACAAAAATAGTTTATGTGTTTACTTCGATGACTTAATACAATCTATACAAATATTTTATTTGTTCAGTCGAACGCGTTAATCTCAGGAACCACTGGTTCGAATTGAAAAAATCGTTAATGTTGAATAGCCCATTTATCGCAGAAGGCTTCTAGGCTAAACAAGATGTTGTTTTACATCCTCGTCAAATTCATGGAGGTAATTATGCTAATGATTCTCGTCCCAAATCAATAATAAAATAGGTAGTTAATTTTTATATTTTTTTCTTATTTACGAAAATCGGTAAGTGTGAACCACCCGTGTTTTAAACGCGGCCCGTGTGATCCTCGCTCTATAACCGCGCTTTCATACATACAAACAATCTCAAATGTTTATTCGATAATTTCTTATTCCCTAAACCACGTTCAGGGGGTAATTTTGAAATACTGACAAACTCAAACAACCAAAAAAAACAGCGTTTATTAATAATTAACCAGGTACCGTAATTTTAATCAATTAATGATGTCTTTTGTGACATCCTCTTGAATTTTGACGAGGTTGCAAAACAGCACCTTGTATAACATCACGCATTGGCCCATAGAAGCGGAGCATCAATGAAAAATGTTGCAAAAACGGGGAAAATGTGACGTAAAATACTGGTATTGAGCTGCATCCGGCTAACAACTACAAATAGTTGGGAAAAAGCTAAAAAAATGGTGACGATAAACTAATACTAGGACTAGGATTCAAAAACAGTGCGTGGAGTCCCTCCGCGCGGAAGAAGTGAAACTTCGTAATACTACACGCATGCGTTCGAGTGCCACGCATTCACTCTCGTTATTTTATTGAGCTTCTAAATAAATTTTGTTGTGTTCTTGTGTTATTATTTTTATTACACAATTATTACATAAGTTTATCGAGGTTATTCTACTCATGGAAATTGAGCGAAGGCTGGTCACACCGTAGAGTCGAATGCATGACTGTTTGCGCGCCATCTTGAGTACCTAGTAGAACTACGTAGTCACAGATCTTGTAATACTGCCATCTCTTAGTGAGTAATAGAAAATATTCCCCCTCCATGGTAGCGTTAAACTTGTTGGAAGTCGCATAAGAAGTTTCACTTCAAAAACGGGATAATTGATAAAATAATTCGTTCTTCTGTCTACCTAGCCATGTGTTAGAAAAGACAGCAATGTTGAAGTTTATTTGTATAGTTCAAATGGTACTCTTGTGCCCAAAAACGATCTATACAAAAGGACGCCATATTATACTGGAAATAAGATAAGATACGATAAGTATAGCTTGTAATTGGTCGCCGTGCGTAGTAAGTCAGTCTTCCCTTTCAAAAATCTAATAGACACGGGGCTTTGTTTTAAGGCGCAGATATACGACTTTTAATTATTATAAATTGAACATCACGTCTAAACTTCTAGTTTTATTTCTTTGAAAAAAACATATGTTATACTAGACAATTTTCTTTATAAATTGATATGTGAAAATGTGAAATTATATTTTTATAACATAGTGTAATTAATTTGTAAATTCATATCTAACGCGGACAAAAAAATGATAATAACGCAAAAACTATCGGACGTATTTGCATGAAACTTTGACCATCTGAAAGACAATTTAACAACGGCTTTTATTTGTATTGTGTTTGATAAATCAAGGTGGGTTTTCTGAATAATCTTGGTGCGCGTTGAACCGTTACGCATGCACTTTTACTTGCTCAAGGTCGCGGGCACGTATTGTCGCCTTAAAATTTTGGTTCGACAGTAGAAAGTACGGGGTTGATGGACAATGTTGATTTGATGTACTCGGCTCTTTTTCAGAGCGATATTATTTTTTTTTGGATATTTTGGTGCTGCATAGTGAAAAGGCCAGTTTATGCAGAATTAGATTGAAATTCAGTAGCAAGATTCGACCAATTTGATACAAACTGACACAATAACGAACTACAAGGCAAGTTAAAATAAAAGCTTGTAAAATAGGAAGCTAAAGGAAATCGTGTTATATTATTAATTGAAGGTTTTACTCGTAAATGGTTAAGGTCTAGTGGTTCATGTACGAACACAAAAAACAGTATCAACTGCGCAACGAAAATGAACCCTTTAAAAAAATATGTGGAGTTTCATAAAAACTGTTAACTTTACCTATTATGTGTATTGTTTTATACCGTAGCCACAATATTCAAGTACCTAAACCCTTTATTCAACGAGAAGTAACAATGAAAACAATGCTTATAACATTTCAATTTATCTGGCTTGCAAAACAATACACAATTGATAAACAACACAGAAAATACAATTGATAACTTTAACCCAATCCAAAACGTATTATTTCTATTTGACGATCGTATATCATCGACCACCGTCGGCTTCATTCGGAAAGCACAAAAAATAATGGAAGACAAACATCCCGGTGTTTGCGGGAGAGGATGACAGTGATCCCGTTGTGCGGGAAATCGAATCCCGGGCTTAATGTAACCGGGATGCTACGTCAGTTGACGTATGCGCTTAAATGGTTTAATACCTGTGACTGAGGTAGGTTTGTGGTGTTTCGAAATCGAAAAGTGTTATTAGGAACTTGGGTTATAATTTGAACTCGAGATTCGACCAAAATAGATTCCCTTTATATCAATCCTATATGGTAAGAAGACTACGTACGGTCAGCAACAAAAGTCGCTATACATATGCAAAATTATAAGACGTCGACGGGTTATTGATAAAACACCAACAACCTCTAAAGAGGTCGTTGTACTCATCACTATGAACAACATTTACTATGGGACCAAATCTGTAATCACGAAAAAAAAATCTGCTGTTCCGTACTTTATGTTCACTTAGCTCGTTAAAATGTCGGGAACAGCTGATTTTTAGCACGATTTCGGGTTTGGTCTCATAGTAAAAGTTGTTCATATTGATGAGTAGAATGACCTCTTAAGAGGTTGTTGGTGTTTTATAAATAACTCTGTATAAAGACTGGAGTAAATTAAAAGACATAACAATATTTTCATCAATGCTTACACAAAAACTTCTGAAGCTGACTGTATCTACAAGGTGTTGTGTTGCATCCCCGTCAAATTCAAGAAGGTTAGTATGCTAATGATTCTCGTCCCGAATCGATAATAAAATGGGTAGGTATTTTTTTCTTATTTACGGAAATCGGTAACTGTGAACCACCCGTGTTTTAAACGCGGCCCGTCTGATTCTCGCCCTATAACCGCGCTTCCACACATACAAACAATCTCAAACGTTTCTTCGATAATTTCTTAATCCCTAAACCATGTTAAGGGGGTTATTCTGAAATACTGATGAACATAAACAACCAAAAAAATCAGCGTTTATTAATTATTAACTAGGTATCGTAATTTTAATTGATTATTTATGTCTTTTGGGGCAACCTCTTAAAATTTGACGAGGTTGCAAAACAACACCTTGTATACGGATTCGCAGGGTTGGACGATTGGGATAGCCAAAGAGAGGACTATTACACAGAAGTGAGTGAATTCAGGAGGTGGGTGATGATGTGGAATTCGCCATCATCATCTGCTTGCCAATCAACTATGTTGGGGTCGGCTTCCAGTCTAACTAGATGCAGCTGAACACCAGTATTTCAGATGGAGCGACTGCCTATCTGACCTCCACAACCCAGTAACTGGGAATGACGATACCCCTTTGTAAGACTGGATGTCATGTCAGACTTTTTTGCTTCTGTCTACTCGTAATGACTGTCAAAGATATACAAATGACAGCCGGGACCAACGGCTTAACGTGTTTTCCGAGGCACGGAGGAAACTCGGTATGTAATTATGGTCACCCATCCACGGACCAGCGCCGACCAGACCAGACCTACCAGAGCAGCGGTGGCCCAGTGGTGGCAGCCCCGACTTACGAGCAGTAAGCCGTGGGTTCGAACCCAGGCAGGCGCTTTACTTTGTGTAATTAATTCATCACCACTGCCCTCAAAAACGGTGAAGGAAAACATTGCGAGGAAACCGGCATGTCCAAGAACTAAAAATTCGAAGACATGTGACATCTACCAAGCCGCACTGGGCCCGCGTGGTGGATTACAGACCACTCCCTCTCATAGAGAGGAGGCCTGTGTCCCAGCAGAGGGAACATAACAGGCTAATGATGATGATGATCCACGGACCAACCCCAGCAAGCACACCTTAACCTTAAAGATCGACCCGGGCGGCTGTTATTATTTAGCCACGAGCTCCTCCACAATTCAGTTAGTACTGGGTAATACGATCCATCACAGGAGCTAATGGATGCTACTGAAAGTGAAAAACTCGTCGCCAAATTTTGAACTGACTCAATTTAAATTCTCATCGACACGCTGAGAAGAATAGGATATCCCTTGGTAACACTGGTTGTCGACTAACATACCTAATTGCTGGAAGAGATTTCTTTAGAAATAAGCATTACCTTTGTACCTATTTTCTTTTCCTTTTTTCTTTTCTTTGTTTAATTTTTATACAACCTGTTTTTTTTTTATATCCCATAACTCTAGGGTTATATTCTGTAGGTAAAAATAATACAAAAACTCCTAGAATAGGTGGTCCAAAAATGCATAGTTTCGGAGATATCATCAATCATAATTAAATTAGTTTTAAAAATTGTCACCAGTATGACGAATCTTTACTTTTGCAAGGTTGCCGAACTTCGCAGTAGTGTAGTAAAATAGTAGTAGTTTCATTGATAAATACGAGTTATTCTTTTTTATTCAAACCAATAATTCATATTTAAAGTTTGGAAAATACGAAAAAAAAAAAAAGTATGATTGAAACATAATTCATATGCCAGTTGATTCTTTAATATGGTCTCAATCATATCCTAGAGTTAATGGATATAAAAAAACAGGTTGTATAAAAAAATAAAATATCGATTAGCGTACATTTCCAGGTAGAATTTCGGATTTATCAAAAAACAGGGGAAAGAGCTAAGAGTTCAATGATCTAGGCTTTTGTCCTGTTGAGGCAATTATATGGTGAAATATAACATTAATTATTCAAACCACATTATAGTGATAGTATCATTAAATACGATAATTGCGTTCTCATTATGCGTAATTAGTGGAAACATTACAACTAATTACAATACTGAATTGACGCCGTCATTTCATGCAATTATAGGCATTATAGTAATGGTTATTCACTAGAGCATGTCATTTTATGTGTTTTAGTGAGATTATGTGAGGAGCTTGTGGCTAAATAATAACAGCCGTTCGGGTCGATCTCTAGGTCAAGCCGTGCTTACCTAGGTCTGTCCATGGATGGGTGACCACCCATTCCATACCGAGTTTCCTACCTGCCTCGGAAAGCACGTTAAGCCGTTGGTCCCGGCTGTCATTTGTAGATCTTTGACAGTATTTACAGGTAATTGGCTCGAAAGTCTGACAACCGGTCTTACCAAGGCTTATTGAAATAAGGAAAGAAAATATATTTATTTGTCGCAGGGACATGACGTGCATACAGAATATCAATAAAACCAATAAACATACAAAGCATAACAAACATTTGTAAGTAAAATACGACGGAACAAAAAAAAAGTAAAAAAGTTGCCAGCATGTTGTCGTATTGTATTACCGAGTACTTACTAGGATGTGGAGGTAAGATTGGCAGTCGTTTCATGTAAAATATTGGTACTTAGCTGCATCTAGTTAGACTGGTAACCGACCCCATCATATTTGGGAACAGGTTAGGCAGAAGACGATAGTGAGGTGATGTAAATAGTGCAACCATAAAAAAATTAGTTTCTCGGTTTTCGACTTAAAACCGTCCAGCTTGTTGTTGGCAAAAGGCTAGGCAGATGATCAAGAGCAAATGTTACGAATTCGTGAGTAGTAAACTAAATTAAGAACCATATACCGACTTTCAGAAGTACTTCTAATATTATTTATATCGCTACAGTTATTTATATTTGAAGTAGATGGTAGTACAGTGGCTCGAAAAGTTGCTTTTGAGATTTTTACCCGTATACTGACGCAATTCATCACAACACGGTAAATATTGTAAATTAATTTGAAGTATTAAGTTGATTATCTCCTCTGAAAGCAGCTTTCTAATCATTCTTTTGACATATCTCAATTTATTTGGGGTCGGCGTAGCATGTCTTCTTCCATCACATTCATACTCAAAACTTTCCTCACGACATTCTCCTCTCCTCATATGTTATTATACTTTAGATATACCGATAATAGCTACTTAATGACATACACCGTTAATGAACCCCTAAGTCCAATTAGCTAGATTACAGACTTCCAATCTAGGTAAAGCCTTATCTATTAAAATGTCCGGCTACGCTCCGTAGCACTCTCGTAGCCGTTCGTAGACCCGCTACGAGAATCGAAGTTAATGGAGGCCGCGTTACAAAGTAAATGCCGATTTAATTATTTTTTAATAGGATTGTCTTTTGTATCCTTTTTTGCCATCGGAATAATGTTTCTCAGTTGGTTTGTAAAAGTATACTTCATTCTTAGTCAAATGTATCATAAAGAATATTTTTGTAATCTTTGTTTTCTTGTAATAGGGGATAATAATTTTTTTTTTCTTTGTCCGTCGGGTAATTTTTTGAAAAGTATTGGACACGTATTTTTTCTTTTTTCACGTGGTCATAAAATTACGGAGATATATTGAGTTGAAATGGCTCATGACGTCACATGTACGTAAGTTTTATACCTACTTGTGACGTAGTAAGCTCCCACTCTCAAACGTTAATGAGTTTTAACTAAGTAATTTTATGATATTTTGATAACACAAAAAATACGTGTCAAATATTTTTGTATTACCTGTCTGACGGACAAAATAGAATGTCGTTTTCTTTACCCAGTCCGATCCCCTATTGTTGTTGGATTGGAGAGGAAAGAAAAATAGAGATTAAGAAGAAAATAATAGCGTGACGATTAACAGGGGAGAGTGGAAGTAAAAAACCTTTTGGCCCGAGCGACCCCACGTAATATGGGACAAGGTCAGCTAGTAAATGATGATTTTTACCCAGCTGACCCAGAAGTGATTTTCGCGCGTATGTACCTATGTAAACCCGTTTAATACATTGTGACCTCGTAACTTCTAAACAGATGAAGCGATTTGGATAAATTATTCGTATTTGTTAGATAGACTTGGTGGCGCGAATGTCACTGGCTACATAAAAAAATGGCAGATTACTGATTTCCATTCAATGATAGACTGATATAACTGGGAACATTTTTTTTTCATACACGTTAGAAACTGTTATTGATCCCAAAACATTATTCATCCTATGTCAATGATTTTCACTGCTTATTCTCTTTATTCTCATATACAAGCTATTGTTTTGCAAGTTCATCAAATTCAAGGAGGTAACTATGCTAATGATTCTCGACCCGAATCAATAATAAAATGGGTAGGGATTTTTTCGTCTTATTTTCGGAAATCGGTAATCGTGAACCGCCTTTTTTTTTAAATGCGACCTGATCAGTCTGATCCAAACCATCTCAAACGTTTATTCGATAATTTCTTATTCCCTAAACCACGTTAAGGGGTTATTCTGAAATAATGATAAATTTAATTTTCCTGTTGCTGTTTGTTAAATTGTATGATCCCTTGCGATTGAATTAAATTATTCTATTCTATTCTTAAACAACGAACAAAAGCACGCAGCGTTTAAAAAAAAAAGCTTTGTTTTGTAATTTAAATTGATTATAATGTCTTTTGTGACAACCTCCTAAATTTTGACGAGGATGCAAAACAACAACTTTTATAAAGCGTTCGTTTTTAATATCGGTACAATCTAGTTCATATCTCTATAAAGTGGTCTGAGACTTTAAATCACTGTTTTGCATGTAAAAGACGATGTCATGCAATGCGCTCGTGAAAGTGCAATCTTGGACGGTGCTCGGGAAATATGGATTTTTAGGGTTCAGCAGTCCTTGATATTTTCGTGTCTACAATATTACAAGTTTCTGCCCGAGAATTCGTGGATTTTCCAAATTATCCTACTGGTACGGAACGTTTTACCGGGAAGAAAAGTCCCAACCCAGGTCTATGTCTATACGGGTGCTAAATTTCATCCAAATCCGTTCAGCAGTCAGACAGTGGTTTTATAAAATTGTTAAGCATGGATGATTTCAAATTTTTATTTTACAGTGAATTATGCACGGTAAAATAATTCTCATTTAAATATACAAGGTGTTGTTTTGCATCCTCGTCAAAATTCAAGAGGATGTCACAAAATACCTAAATAATCAATTAAAATTACGGTACCCAGTTCATTATTAATAAACGCTGATTTTTTTGGGTTTTTAAGTTTGTCAGTTAACCCCCTTAACGTGGTTTAGGGAATAAGAAATGATCGAATAAACTTTCGAGATTGTTTATAAGTATGAAAGCACGGTTATAAGGCGAAAATCAGACGGGCCGCGTTTAAAACACGGGTGGTTCACACTTACCGATTTTCGTAAATAAAAAAGAAAATAAAAATTACCTACTCATTAACAACATCTTGTATACTAGAAGTTACAATTTTGCATCACTTTTGTGTAGCGGTTTATTGGAGGCATCTTCTCTCCAAATTTCAACTATGTGTTGCCAACAGACTTAGACTAAAAACGCTTTGACATACGGTAGGATAGACGGACTAGTTTAGCCATTTAGCTATGGGATCCTAAAAAAAAGCAAAACACATAGTACAAAAAAGGAACTGCGGAACCCCTATCGTTGACTCTTCAAGATTTGTACTCTCCGTTCTTTTTCATTCATTCATTCATTCTTTACTGAACACCGTCCGTTGTCGTTCACATCGCAACATCGTAGGAATAAAACCTTTTGACTGTTTTGTTATCGTAAAAAAAGCTTTTGTCCGTAATTTTTTACAACTTTTCTCTCTTGTAAAGAAATATTCAAAAAGAATTTTCTGGTATTCGAAGCAAAAGGGTCAAAATACTTTTTTTAGATGTTTTTGTTGTTCGTGTTAAGGAATGTTCTGCTTTGTGGCTTCTTCGTTTAACATTTATTTTTAAAAGGTTTTATTAATCTATGCAATGATAATAAAAGAGTTTAATGCTTTCGCTTATCGATACATTCGGGAAGGTGTGCTTTTTTCCTTTTTTTTTCTATGTAATTAGGCTTTTTTTTTTAAAGTCGTTTCCCAGCAATTTATTTGGGTCTTTAGTCATTTCACACCGCGGTGGTTGGAGCGGGGCGAATGGCCCAATTTATCTTTTGAAATGGGTCGATTCGGACCACGGGGCGAAATGATTCAGTGTTTTTTTCGTAGGTCCGATTTGGACTCATATAAAAAAAAAACTCGTATTATTTATTCGTACAAATGAGTAGAAACGTGGAAATTGAAAAAAAAAATGCGATGTAATATAAAGTTGAGTGTATGTTACTACTTACAAATACGGCAATTATTTATTTCCCGTGTTACTACTAGCGGCTGCAAAACATAAAAAGAAAGAAAGACATTACAAATAGTGGTACTAATTAAAAATTAAAAAGATCAGGAGTCAAAATAATAAGAAATTAAAATAACGCAAGAAAAATACTAGGCTAGCATAAGTTTAAGGTGGTTTTATGTAGTGGGCTTACAACATAATTATTTAACCCATTCCAAAAATTACTTGGGCGATTCGCACCGCGGTGCGAAAGAACCCATTCAAAAAGAGCTCTTGGGTTATTCACATCGCGGTCCAAACCACTCGCGGTGAACTCATAAATTTTGCCTAGGGATGTTCAGTTTTTGTACAGAATGTCCTTGGTTACCGAATTCGTGAAGGGTCCCTTTCCAACTTGTATGTCCAATGAGAAGGAGTTTTGAGTGCGGCGGTGGCCCAAGAGCGGTGTTGGCCCAGTAGTGGCAGCCCCGACTTACGAGCAGTAAGCCGTGGGTTCGAACCCAGGCAGGCGCATTACTTTGTGTAATTTATTTCATCATCGCTGCTCTCAAAAACGGTGAAGGAAAACATCGTGAGGAAACCGGCATGTGCTAGAACCAAAAATTCGTAGACATTATGTCATCTACCAACCCGCACTGGGCCCGCGTGGTGGATTACAGCCCACTCCCTCTCATAGGAGAGGAGGCCTGTGTCCCAGCAGTGGGCACATTATAGGCTAATGATGATGATGAGTATGTCCAATCAGAAGGAGTTTTGAGTGCGCACACTTATAGAAATCCCAACGATAGTCCGGACCTATACAATTAAAGGTACTGTAAACCGAACTGTCAGTCACAAAGAACTAGTTAGATGGTATATAGTATATATATGGTATATAGGATGATAATAAAATTAGTTGTGAGTGTCTGGGTCTGAGGACATTAATTTGAATAGCGTAAGTAATTTGTGTTGTTTTCTTAGGTAATGTTATCAGAATGAAGTCAGGAAGAAATGTTTTGAGTTTTTGAGTGATATTTTAATAGCTAAGGGTATGTTTCGGAAGATTGCTAGGTCGCTTCACTTGTCTTGATCTAGAAATATAATCTTACCAAACTGTTTATGAAGTTTTGGTTTCGAGCGGGGAAAACATGATGAACATATCAGTTTTTAAACTGACATGGTCACTAAAACTAAAAACGGGATATTTACCATGTTAAATATTTATTGAGCTTCCAATTCTGCGGCACTGTTGCTAGCACCATGATCACGGATAAACTGAAGTTTGTATTAGTTGCTTAGTATGATAAACGTGGTAAATTTTTAGTTCTTTCATAGCAGACGGAAAATCAAATCTATGCGAACTTATTGCTTACGTACCTACTGGTAATTAAAAAAAAACCTTTTTAAGGCTACATATTCATTTCCCTTCTTTTATAAGGTACTATTTTTGGGTCAGTTTCGATTCTAATCAAATGCCACTGAATAGGTAGAAGGTTTTGAATTATTATATTGGCATGTAACTAAAATACGGCGTCTCATTTTTCTGAGAATATAAAAGGCTTGGATCCATATTGTGACCGGGACTTAATCCTGTAATCCAATTCGAAGGACCGGGATGTAACGAGATGTGAGGGATTTACATTAGAAGTTAATATATTATCGTACGGTAATTAATTATTATGTTATTAAGGAAAATGGGCCGAGGTGGACTCGTTCAAAATGTGGGTTCTTTTTTAATTTTTTATTTTTAATAATATGAATTAAGAGAATAAAATAAAAAAATAGAATAAAATAGAATAGAAGAAACGCCAAAAATGTAATATTATGGTTTCACGAAACTGCTAATTTTATGGTTACAGTCTTATCGCTGATTGCGATATCTTCTAGACAATCTTTGGATGGACATTATGGATATAAAATAAAAAAGGGGAAGTCAGTGATGTTCTACACAAAAAAACAGCACAAGTAAAGTTATTTACTAAATAATAGGTATATGAGAATAGAAAATCGTTACAATTTATTTTTTAATATAATAACTTTATTTTAAATACTTTAAATAGGGTCATGGCCGTACTGTTTAATGAATCCATCAGCACAATGTTTTGAGTGCGTAACATTGAGTTATAACGTATAACATGATTTTTCACCCCATAAAAAATCGTTACCCAGCAATAATTTTTACGTAGAGTTGCTTAGTCTAATCCACAGATTTCTTGGTTGACGGCTGGGTCGTTCGTTAAAGGTGCGTCAATTTACACCATATACATGGTGTAAATCACCTCATCACGAAGCCGTCACGAAACCAAGCATTCTGTACATGAAACTAAGTAACTTTACGCAAAAATTATTGCTGGGAAACGACTTTTTTTTGGGGTGTGTAAAATCATGTTTTGTGGTAGACCTCAATATAACGCACTCAAAACATTGTGCTGATGGACGGATTGAATAGTACGAGGGTCGTGGAGGGTTTTAAAAATCTTGCATTAAAAACTTGTATTTAAAAAAATACTTGTCAAAAAGTTGGAACTTTGACCCCTAATATCACCGTAACTAGAAGGTTCCCAGGTATGGTGTAGAACAAAAAAATGATCGCAAGGACAGGGAGAACCAGTGCCTTTCGGCTTCGTTAAGAGGTGTTTTACACCCTTTAGGTAGGTAGGTTCGCAAGACTACTAGTCAAGCTATGCAAAACTAAATTAAGCTGATCTCTTATTGTATAGGAAGCTCATACAAAGCGTGGTCAGGTAATACTGGATTTGTATCATCATCAGTCTATATTGTTGGTCCATAGCTGGGACACATGCCTCCTCTCTGAGAGAGAGTGGGCTGTAATCCACCACGCGGGCCCAGTGAGGGTTGGTAGATGTCACATGTCTTCGCATTTTAATTACCGGTAGAACATGCCGGTTTCCTCACGATGTTTTCTTTCACCGTTTTTGAGAGCGGTAGTGATGAAATAAATTTAACAAAGTAATGCGCCTGCCTGGTTCGAACCCACGGCTTACTGCTAGTAAGTCGGGGCTGCCACCACTGGGCCACCGCTGCTCTTCATACATTTCTACATACGCGTGGCTTTTTTTTTCGTTGACTTATTTTATCAGTAAGTTAATTATTAAACAAAAGAGACCCGGTGTCGCTCCGTGCCAAGCAGTAGTTTATTGATCATAAGGTCGGTACGAACGGCACGCTTAATTGGTGCTGTTACGGTTACTTGGCATTGGTTAGTGTTGCTTGTAAAATAATAATGATTGAATAAATAAGTAATTGGTGGCACACCAAGAATTTCCCCTGTATCGTGGGCGCATTTAAAAACATTTAAAATCACATACACAAACAGTCAGACCCGAAACCTATAGGTTATACAAGTATGTATTCCGTGCGGGGATCGAACTCGCAACACGCAACGCAGCAGCCAATCACTTAGCCATTGTGCAAACACGTGCCATCAAATAAAGAAGAACAATAGAGACTTCTATAACTTTATCAACTAAATTGCCAAACACTTTACGATGTAACAGAAACGAGGGATAGATCCCCACAATAAATGACAGTAGCCATACTGCGAAACCAAATAATCTGTGGGTTCTCCAACATCCAGGTGACTTTGTTGAGCCTACCCTGTAGAAAAGCTCCCAGAGGTCCTCCAACTGCCACGGTCTATCAAAACATCTGTAAACCGACTATAAAGCCAGGTGGGCCGCTGCAGGTGCTTCGTCGGATGGGGGTACTCTGATGGAATACAATGTGATTACGGAGCCCAGCTCTTGTACTGCTCCTTGCGCAAATCCAACTTGACCTGGAGGGACCCGTCTGAACTGGTTTTACTTTATAGGAATCATCGACACGATACAGCCGAAGATCCTCTAAAATTTTTGAGCAATTGAAAACTTTTCATTCATCAAGAACATAACAAGTAATATCAGTCAAAGTCAATTTTTAAACTCAAACATCTAAATTTACATCAAACTTAAGTAATAAGGATACACCTACGCAAAAGATACATATTGTCTTAAAAGATTGGAATATTAACCGCGCGAAAGTTGGGGAATTCTTCCAGCCTGTGCTTGGGGCAGGTCCAATTAAATTTAGAATTGGTTTTTGTTTGGGGTCGCTGTCTGTTCAGTAATTTTATCAGAACTCTTTAAAAAGGCTTGCTGTTTGATTTGGAACTCAAAGACTGGAACTACTGGACTTGGAACGCAAAACTAGGAGGCTCAATCGTTTCGGTGATTGTGTGAAGCGTGATTGCAACTCGGGAGTACCAATAACAAAAACGGTATTTAAATCCTGTTAAAAGTCTTTACTTTAAATAGGATTAATTTAAACTTTTCGGGAGCTTAAGTCAATACACTGCATTTTTAAGATTTCCATCATTCTTAACGCTCTAAATGCTACTTTTTAGGTACCTGATAGGTCTTCAGGATAGATAGATTGTATAGCGACTGTGATTAAACTGCCAAAATTGCAAATTTTATTGCACTACTGAATGAATTACAGAAGTAGCAAGACGAACTAAAAACTTTTGGAAGCGCTACTGGTTCATGAAGGAACGATTCAAAGGTGAGTTCCTTATAGTAACGAAACGCCAACTCAATTGTGTATTCTCCCCGGCTTATCCTACGGTGCACAGATTTGTTATTTGACTGAACGAACCATTGTTCGTTAGTTACCTAGTATACTGCGCTCCATTGAGCGCAGTATACTAGGTGTTAAATGAGTGGGTCTTGTTTGAAACACTCCACATACTGCGCTTCAAAACATATAGCTGATGTGGCTTAAAGGGCTTCCGAACTAAAATTCCGGAAAAACTGTGGGCCAAAATAGCAGGAAACTAGTGCACTGAGACAGTGAGGCAGAGCCGCTTAGGCCACGAGATAGCGAGATGAACAGGGCAGGTTCCATCAGAATAGGAAGGAGGAAGCGTGGGTTGGTGAGACATTGGAACGAATGGAAGAAGGCCTTTCTTAAGGAGTGGGATATAGCAGTCTAAAAAAACAAGTGAATGCTAAGGAATAAGTCATAATGACAGCTAACTACTTAAAACCACGTTCAGTCTTTCGCTACCACCAATGTCTTCGGGCGAAAATCATGTAGGAACACACCACGACCAAACAAGCTTTACAAAACCAGTTTATGCAAATCTCCCATTGTATGGGGATCCTATACAAAACGAGACTCACAATGATTTCCCTTGTCGCCTTATAAAAATAGTCAAGCAAATAAGGTAAAGAACCTCTATTCAATTTACTCTAGTATTTATTGAATTAGTCACCTTTCGGACATAAGTATAGGGTACCCCTATAAATTCGCGCTTAAATAGGACAGATTGGTGTCCGAACGTCCTTGGAGAAAGGTTAAGGTGTTCTAAGAACTTTTATTGAAATTTCTAAGGAACTAAAAGGATTTTTTGTGAATGAAAAAGGAATATTTATGAGATGCCCTTTAAGTAAAATGTAACTTAAAAACCATGTCAATTAATTAGCATTTTGGTTGATGAGAGTCAGTTCAAGTCGTTTTTTGTTTTGAAATATTTGTGTTTCTGGGACTTTTATCTTCAAGTGCAATCAGCTTACCTCATTTTTTCGTGTGGTAAAAGATCTGACGGCCGTAATGCTGGGTGTGGGTCGTCACCAGTGGACATTTACAATGTTTTTGGCATGCCCAAAAATCTAATACTAATAATAATGCTGAAGAGTTTGTTTGTTTGCTTGAACGCACTAATCTCAGAAACTACTGGTCCGATTTGAAAAATCTTTCAGTTTTAGATAGCCTATTTATCGAGGAAAACTGAAGGCATATATATACATCATCACGCTACAACCAATAGGAGCGGAGTAGCAATGAAAAATGTTGCGAAAACGGGGAAAAACTGACGCAGACGAAGTTGCGCGGGACAGCTAGTATTTAATAAAATACTAATATTGGATGTGCCGAAAGAATCAATAAAGAAAATAATAATTACACGTGGAAGAAGTTTGAAGTTTTTTTTAAGGGCATCTTCACTAGAAGATCTACAAGTTTTTAGAGGATAAATATTCAAAGTCAGTGTCAAGGACGACTCAGGTTCATATTCCTCGCCTAATTTATTAATTTACGTAATCCAGGGGAACGAAGGTGACACAAATTAGCTCCCTCGACACCTCATGGACGTAATTTAAGCAAATATACAGCTCTCCCAGGGCAACCGCTGAGGAAAGTTTCGTATAATTTCGTCTTTTGATTTGTCAGTTTAGGATACAGGTTACAGGTACCTGTTATAAATAATTATGTATGAGAAATTAGTAAAATGTTGAAGAAAAGGTAACTGCATCAGTGAATGGGCAACTAGGATTAATTCAATTTTCAATATCGCTGAACGTCACGCTTGCAATCCTCGATGGGTTAGGAAGAGGTGTACCTAATTAAATAGTAAACCCATATTTCACGAGTTATGTTTTCATCATCATCATCAGCCTATAATGTTCCCACTGCTTTGACACATGCCTCCTCTCTATGAGAGGGAGTGGGCTGTAATCCACCACGCGGGTCCAGTGCGGTTTGGTAGATGTCACATGTCTTCAAATTTTTAGTTCTAGAAACATGCCGCTTTCCTCACGATGTTTTCCTTCACCGTTTTTGAGGGCAGCGGTGATGAAATAAATTACACAAAGTATGCGTCTGCCGGAGTTCGAACCCACGGCTTACTGCTCGTAAGTCGGGGTTGCCACCACTGGGCCACCTGTGCTCTCAGTTATGTTTTAAGTCCTATGTAATAGGGGACGACATTATTGCCGTCAACCGGGCACAAATCTAGCTTCTGTGGCTGCTAGTGAAAAACACTTGATTAAAAAACCCAATATCACTTTTCCCGACCCGGTAATAAAACCCGGGACCTCATGCTAGATGTAATGATGAGACGGTGGCGCAGTGGTTGACTGCTGCGCTGCGTGTCACGGGTTCGATCCCCGCACGGAACAAATATTTCAATGGCCTACAGATAGTTGTTCCGGGTCTGGCTGTTTGTGTATGTGAGTTTAAATTTTTGTAAAACGCACCCACGATACAGGAAAAAATCCTAGTGTGGGGAAACGTTTTAAAAAAAAAAATATGTATCAGTCAGTGTCCGATGCCCACAGCCGGTTCGACCGACTTTTGAATGCCTTTTCTTGTTCAGTAGTTTCTGACTACACGAGTATGACGCGTGAGTTTATTTACTCTTACGTAAGTTAGTATTTGAGTCAGCAAACCCCTCGCCACATAAAGCATTACATATTTGATCAGGCAGGTACCCCTGATCGTATACCTTACGTAGCTGTGTTAACCTCTAGGTACCTTTCCGTCGTTCGAAGGTACTCCCAGGAGACCAACTCTTCGGAACTACAGTTTACAGAAACGTGTGCGGATAATTAAAACAATTTCATTTTACATGTTCACAGACGTTTTCCACGTGGATATTTGAGGCGGAGCATGTATTTTTACTTTTATTAATTTTACACAAAACGAGGTCTTTTTTCGCATATGTAGAACTAGCTGATCTGCGCAATTTCGTCTGCGTCACATTTTCCCCGTTTTTGTAACATTTTCATTGATGGTCCTCTTTTTTTTTTGGTCGTAGCGTGATGTTATACAAGGTGTTGTTTTGCATCCTCGTCAAATTCAAGGAGGTAACTATGCTAATGATTCTCGTCCCGAATCAATTATAAAATGTGTTGGTTTTTCAACTCGTACCAGAAATTTCATGGCATAAACTACAAAACACCACCAGCTACGATCGTTACATACTCCTTTTACGTCGACTGCGTATTTTTGACACGACTGCCCAAAAAAAAGAGTGTAATGTTTTCAGGGTTCTTACATACACCTTGTAAATCACCTCATCACGAAGCTGTCAACCAAGCATTCTGTACATGAAACTAAGTAACTTTACGCAAAAATTATTGCTGGCAAAGAACTTTTTTTTGGGGGGTGTAAAATCATGTTATGTGCTAGAACTAACTAATGAGACAGAACGGTGTCACGCGGCTAACAGCTGATAGGTCACAGAAGCACACGCGCGCGAATTTCAGACAGCTGTTGTGTTATTGAGATAAACCAGTAGTATAAAAAATGTTTCTTTGAGAAAGTTGTTTATATCATGAGTACAATCATTTGTTTAAGTATCGGTCACTAACTTCGATCATTATTGATCGAAGGTCACTAATTATCAGTCACCCTATATAGGTACTGTATGTTTTGATTTATTTATTTTTTCTGGCGGAAATGTGATATGATAGAGAATGGAGTAAATGATGCCGTGACGTCTGACAGGGGACAATGGAAGAAGAAAACGTGTTGTGCCGACCTCAAATACAAGATGTTGTTTTGCATCCTCAACAAAATTCAGGGGGTTGTCACACAAGACATAAATAATCAATTAAAATTACGGTACCTAGTGAATTATTAATAAGCGCTGATTTTTTCGATTGTTTATGTTTGTTAGTATTTCAGAATAACCCCCTTAACGTGGTTTAGGGAACAAGAAATTATCGAATAAACGTTTGAAATTGTTTGTATTTGTGGAAACGCAGTTATAGGGCGAGAATCAGACGGGGCGCGTTTAAAACACGAGTGGTTCACACTTACCGACTTCCGTAAATAGGAAAAAAAAAATTACCTACCCATTTTATTATAGATTCGGGACGAGAATCATTAGCATAGTTACCTCATTGAATTTGACGAGGATGCAAAACAACACCTTGTAGAATGGAACAAGGGCACTTAACATGATAAAATATATTCATTGACGTATATACCACTTCGAGCCCTTTCTTTTGAAATAATGTTTTAATTAAATGCAGCGTACAATACAATTCAAACTTCAAAGTCACAACACAATGGCTGCCAAGTCTCTTGGGCACATTACCAGCTGACAGCGTGGGGGAGGAGTTTTTTGACGCCCTTTTAACTGTTATTGTTATTTTAGTTACGAGGAGCTCCTGGCTAAATAATAACAGCCGCTTGGGTCAATCTTTAAGGTTAAGCCGTGCTTGCCGAGTTTGGTCCGTGGATGGGTCACCATAATTACATACCATGTTTCCTCCGTGCTTCGGAAAGCACGTTAAGCCATTGGTCCCGGCTGTCATTTGTAGATCTTTGACAGTCGTTACGATTAGTCTTACCAAGGGGTATCTTATTACCCAGTTACTGGGTTGTGGAGGTCAGATAGGCAGTCGCTTCACCTAAAATACTGGTACTCAGCTGCATCCGGTTAGACTGAAATCCGACCCCAAGATAGTTTGGGAAAAGGCTAGGCAGATGATGATGATGTTATTTAATAGTTTGTCAACATAATGAAAATTAAAAGTTTGAAAAAATCTACACTGGGTTGTGTTATCTTGTGCTGAATTCTTGGTAGGAGTTTGCGACTCGACGTCCCTTACCCCGCTATCGGTTGTTAAACTTGTTTTATAGTAGGTACCCATGCAAATAGGTAATCCAATTTTCCCTTCGCTATCCTTTACATGTTGACCCAATAAAGGTTCTTTAGAAATGTTGACTTGATAAAGTTCAGAGAAGGCCGTTGTATGAATTATTCACTACGATGTCTATGGTAAAACATCCCAATGAATTGGCCCATGTACACACGGGGACACATCAAACAATACATTTCCAGTATAACATGACCTCACTTTGTATAGCTTTTCCTTACAATGAGAGATCCGTATAAACTGGTTTTTGTATACCTTGATTGGTCGTCGTGCGTATGTAGATTTTAAAGGGTGGAAAAATACCTTATCGGCCATTCCTATTTTGTTTTGTTCTAGAACCTTCTTGTTAAGAAGATATTGACGGTTTCAGTTTCCAATTTACCGTACTTTATTTTTTTAGTTCAAGTTAATATTTTTTATAACTTTATGCTGTAAATACCACCATGACCCTACTATTCAATGCATCCACCAATGAGCATAACTTTATGTAAATTATTTTAGTTAATTTATGGCTTTAAAAGACTGGCCAAGTGTGAGTGGTTCCATAATCCATACATATGAATGAGCGTTAAAAATATTGGGGGTATATTGTTTGGTCCTACGGAACCACTCACACTTGGCCAGTTTTTAAAGCTAGTTTAGAAAAACTAGCGAAACATAGCTATCAAACGTCAAATTAGTATCAGAAATAAAATATTTTTAACATGTATTTATCGTCACACAAGAATGCCATACAGGAAACATCGTATTTTAATTCTTTAATCTGCTATCTATGGTTGGAAAAAACAGCCCTATAACGTGTAAATACACAGACTGAAGTGCCAAGACTGTCTCGTTGGACGAGTGATTGCAAGCGCGCCAGCTGAGCACGAGGTCCTAGGTTCCCAGGTCAGGCAAAATGTTGTATATATTGGGTTTTCCATCAGGAATTTTTCAGTAGCAGGAGGAGCTCGTAGCTAAATAATAACAGCCGCACGGGTCGATCTTTAAGGTTAAGCCGTGCTTGCCGAGGTTGGTCCGTGGATGGGTGGCCATAATTACACACCGAGTTTCTTCCATGCCTCGGAAAGCACGTTAAGCCGTTGGTCCCGGCTGTCATTTGTAGATCTTTAACAGTCGTTACGAGTAGTCAGAAGCCTAAAACTCTGACATCCAGTCTTACCAAGGAGTATCGTATTACCCAGTTACTGGGTTGTGGAGTTCAGGTAGGCAGTCGCTTCATAGACTGGAAGCCGACCCCAAGGTAGTTTGGGAAAAGGCTAGACAGATGATGATGAATTTTTCAGTAGCAGCCACGGAGTCTGGATTTAAGCCCGGTTGATGGCAATGGGCTCGCCCGCTATTACATGGGACTTAAACATGACTAGCGAAATGTGTGTTTACTATTAGGTGCACCTCTACCTAGCCCTTCGGGTATTAGAAGCGTGATGTTATGTTTGTATGTGTTAAGCGTCAAACTGTCCGTGAGCCTATCCCTTGAACACCAACCGATCGGCTAGCCTTGGGACAATCGACCTGGCACGCAATACACTTATGCACTACTTACCTACCTACCTACCTGTTGGCTCTTTGTGTGGCGTTGTTGATTTTTTGCGCGAGCTTAGTCTAGTTACTAAGTCAATACATGATAAATGGCTTAGAGTATTGTTATGCTGTCAAAGATTTCATATTTCTACAACGGCTTTCAAGAAAATTGAAATAAGTTTTACTATTAATCGATTTTGTGAGCAGCGGTGGCCAGGTGGTGGCAGCCCCGACTTACGAGTAGCAGTAAGTCGTAGGTTCAAACCTAGGCAGGCGCATTACTTTGTGTAATTTATTTCATCACCGCTGCTCTCGAAACGGTGAAGAATAACATCGTGAGGCAACCGGCATGTCCTAGAACTAAAAATTCGAAGACTTGTGATATCTACCAACCCGCACTGGGCCCGCGTGGTGGATTACAGCTCACTCCCTCTCATAGAGAGGAGGCCTGTGTCCCAGCAGTGGGAACATTATAGGCTGATGACGATGGTGATGATTCCATCATTATTATCAATGAATGAGAAAACAAAGTGATTCTATGAAAAATAAATTTAGAACTTCAGACACACGATAATTTCCTCAATGCCGTGGTATAAACGACTTATCTGTATTCTTCTTTGGAAAAATATAATAAATAGTCTTTACATAACCAATTAACTGAAAAAAATTGCTCCTTTATCATTTTACGTTTCCGAAATCTACTTTAAATGTTCTTTTTTTTTGGAATAAATAGTAATCATTATCACTAAACTCACAAACTTATCTTAAAATTTTACCAAGCCTTTGAAGTAACTGTAAACACCAACTGTACCCCTTCCCCTGGGTTTTGCCAAGACATCCCTTTTAATATTTCACCTGCCTCAGCCAGTAGTGACATAATTTAGGTGTGGGGCTCCACCAGCCGTGTGCTGTGACCTTGTAGCGTCGGTCGATCGAGACGCACCTACAAACTAACTACATATCTATGTACAAAATGTTTACTATCCCTGAAATGTAGGTACGGTTTTTGCGACGTTACAAGTTAATGTCGTGTGGTTTTTGGTGAAGAGTTCGCTATGATATTTGCTAATAATTATTTTACTGTTTTAAGTAAAGAAGAGTTGAACTGTTAAAATAAAAAAAAGGATTGTGTGGTTTTATGAAACCACGGTAAAAGTGAAACTTTTTTTCACACTACAGACATTTAACTAAAATTTTTTGGAATAATATTCCATTAAGGGTATAAAAATCGCTTTATCAATCTTAATTTTACACTTGGAAAATTGGAATGATAATGGGAAATAATAAAAGTAGACTAAGTCTCCAACTAATATTTTTATTGAACTCTGTGTCTTATAGAGTACGACTTACATAATACTTAAAAATTATTTAGATAAAATACACATATTAAAAACAAAATAGCGTGGAGCACTGGCACAAATGAGTAATAGTCTATACTCTACACGGTCAGCTGCTGCGAACTATAGGCGCCGTCATATTGGCCTTGGCTGCTCTGACGAGCGCTTTTCACTTTATCCCTACTCCGCGGCCGACCGTCACGCGACATGCAACACACAGACGAAAAAGTTTGAGACGATGTAATAAAAGTTTCACTTTAATATACACGAACTACACGAACACAATAGGGGTGCGGACTGGGTAAAGAAAACGACATTCTATTTTGTCCGTCAGACAGGTAATACAAAAATATTAGACACGTATTTTTTGTTTTATCAAAATATCAAAAAATTACTTAGTTAGAAATTAATTAAAGTTGGAGAGTGGGGGCTTACTACGTCACAAGTAGGTATAAAACTTACCTACATGTGACGTCATGCGCCATTTCAACTCAATATATCTCCGTAATTTTATGACCACGTGAAAAAAGAAAAAATACGTGTCCAATACTTTTATATAAACTACCAGAAGGATAAAGAAAAAAAAAATGGATTATCCCCTATTATTGCAGGCCCCAACAACTTTGTGGTTACAATACCCCATGCCAATTTCTGTAAATTGTTGTTTGTACCTATTTTCTTTTCCTTTCTTCTTTTCTGTATTTAGTGTGTACATAAATTGTTAAATAAATAAATAAAAATAAAGTAAATGTTTAGGTAGTTTGAACGGAACATTGTTAAAACTTATAATTTTTTTTTTTCTTATTTTACATTACTCAGTGAGATTTTATTTAACACTTGACAACTAACTATATACATTAAATAACTAAAATAACAACAAACCATCAAAGGGCGTCAAAAAACTCCTCCTCAGCTGTCAGCTGGTAACGTGCCCAAGAGGGAAGTGTCAACTACGCGTTTAGAAAGGCTCTGAGCACTCGGACCCCACGGCCCCAGAGTTTCAAACCCAGACGGCTTGAAAAAAAGTCGTTAATTCATTAATTTTTTTCAAGACAAGTTATGGTCCATTTCTTGTAAGTAATACCTTAATCTCAAGAAACCTATTCGTCGACTGGTTGACACTTCACGAGACCAGAGGGCTGGCTATTTCTTTGGGCAAAGAATTAGCATTGCCATTCAACGTGGCAATGCCGCCAGTCTTCTGGGCACGTTTCCAGATGACAGCGATGTGGAGGAATATTTTGACGCCTTAACGTCCTGTTGTTTTTAATTTAGTTTATATTTAGTTAGTTAGTTTATGTAAATACTGTTATTTTTATTTTATTGTAATAATTATAGTTTCAATATTAAAAAGTAACTTTGCACATTAAATTGAATTAATCAAAATGTATTAAATTCGTTTATTAATTTACATTTTTTTTTTGTAAATTTCACATATTTATTAACAATAAAAAAAAAAACAGAAATATAAAAAATAATAACTTACTCGTTTATTCACTTTCTTACATACTAATAAAATTTTAAAGTATTTTAACAAAATTAAAATATAATGTAAAATTGTAGCCCACCGGCATCGGGAACAGGGTCCGAGCTACCGCTGGTCAGGTCTCTTGAGAGAGGAACCTCCTATTAATACGCGCCTAAAACAACCTATTTATTATTTTTTATTATTAATACCAATGTATGAGAAAGTGGAGCTGATGTTGAAATGCCATGTGCTCCCTTCACATAACTTTTACACTCTACGAATATCTACATAGAACAGAAACAATTACTTCAGATTCAGGACTAAATTTTGAAGAAAAAGATCATTGCAAGAAGCACTGAAACCCTTTAACCTTTACTGATAGGTTTTTGATGTTATACCTATTTATATATGTACACACAGTAGACAATACACGAAAATAACATATTATACTTGAGTACAAAGGTACTGCTTATTTCTTAAGAAATATTTGCCAGCAGAAAAAAAAAAAAAAAAACAAGAAATATAGACAATAGTCTGTGTGTGAGAAAAGACGAACTTAACCTATAATATTAAATACACGTATTATAAGCAAGTAAATTACCTAGTAATTTGTACCTATTTTTGTATAATATCAGTTTATGTTAGCTAAATAGTATTTTTCTTATTTTTTTTTGTACTCTACCACAATGCTGTCCTATTTGACCCAAAGGTTGACTGGTGGAGAATGCCTTGTGGCATTAAGTCCGGCTATGTACCACCCATGGTTTAAATAAATCAATAAATTTATTAAGCTGACCGTAAAAATCTTCGACATATTAGTTTCAATAATTATGTCGAATATTTTAGCACTTACATAGTCAAAAGGTATTGAGACGTTACCTACGGATCCCCTGAACTGGGCATTTAGTAGTAATTTTATTCCAAACTTATAGGCACACTATACACACCCACCTGCCCTGCCCATTAGTGCCAATTACTAAGTCTAAAATTAACAGAAATCGATGAGTCAGTCTCATATATCTACATCTTCTTTACATACTATTAAAACAACCGTTTTTTACTACATGCATATGAATGTATTTATATAAATTAATTACACAAAGACAGACAAAAATTATAAAAAAATATATTTTTTTTATAATTTTTGTCTGTCAATAATTTTTGTCTGTAAATTATCTATAAAAAAAGTATATATACCATAAGGTATATATATACCATATATACCTTATGGTATATATACCAAAATAACATTTTTTATAATTTTTGTCTGTCTTTCTGTCTGTCTGTCTGTCCGTCTGTCTGTCTGTCTGTCTGTTTGTTCTGGGCAAGCTCAGGAACAGCTGGACGGAATTTGACGGGACTTTCACTGGCAGATAGCTGATGTAATAAGGAGTAACTTAGGCTTTTGAATTCCACGCGGACGAAGTCGCGGGCACAGCTAGTTATTCATAATTACAGATATGTGCTGGTATTACCCAACAATTATATAGACCTAGGTATTATTTTGTAACAATGGAAAAATATTGCCTACTCTGTCATTACAGTTTTAAGGTTATTTCAATGTCTTAGCAGTTGACGAGTTTTGAAGAGTCTCGATGAGATTAAGTGATTTTAGATTTATAAATAAATTCACAAGCTATTTGCGATGCACTTATTTTATGAAAAGTTTGTTCGTTTATTTATGTACACACAAAATTATACAGGAATTAATTTAACTAGAGAAAAAAGAGCGCAAAGGTACCGCTTATATAATAATGAAATCTCTTCCAGCAGGCCTGCGAAAGGATGTATAGAGTAGAAACGTAGACACAGTGTGTACATAACTAAATAAGAGACTTTATTGTCACCGATTTCCGAAAGTAGTTATTTTACACTTTTTAGAGTATTTTTTTTGCAAAAACGTTTTTATTTTACCCTTTTTAGTTGTGGTATCTACACAAATCCTTGTCAAGTATCAATTTTACATTGTAACTAGAAAAAAATACATAGCTTTAAGTGTGCCTAAACAATTTAAAGAGTATTTCTCCAGAATTCCATTATCAGATCCTGACCTGAATATTTTTTCAAATCGGTCCAGGCGTATTCGATTAATCGGGGAACATTATATAAATAATAAAAGATTCCGATAAATTGAGGAACTACTCCTTTTTTTAAGTCGGTTAAAAAATTCAAAATAAACATTGGCTTTTTCGATAGTCTGAACCCAATATACAACATGTAACGTAATTAACGCAAACTCTCAAACACCCCAATTAGAATATTATGTTATAATCATAATTAATACATACACTGAATTTTTAATTTAACATTTATATGCATTGTTATTTATAAAATTAGTTATACCAATTCTTGGAGAACGTTATGGTCATACCACTACGCACGCAACGCACACATTCGCACAAGCAGTTATCGCGCCGCTCGACACAACATAAGGAAACTACGTCCATTTCAATTTGTTTTGACTGTACAGGGTTAATATGACAATAATTTCTGTAGTTTTAATTATTTTTGGGATAAAAATTATCAATATTAAAAAATTGTAGAAATCGATTCAGTAAATGATTCTGAACAAACTATTTTCAGGATGTGCGTTAATTAAGTTACATGTACAGTTGTATATGTTAAAATAAATTCTAGAATAAGACAGAATACTAAGTGCTCTCTAAATATTAACCCGTACTCGGAAGGTATACAAATGTTTGCCGGTTTTATCTTATCGAAACAAGATGCCACTGTTGAAATAGAAGAATATTTATATAATTTAGTTAATACAACGTTATTGATTGACGCACAATGCATCTAATGATTACGTTATTATCGTTTGTTCTCGGGACATAATAGTTAATTCCTTGTTTGGGAAATAATCGTAAGGTGCAATTTACACTAAAGGTTACGTCACACTGGTACCTCCGGACAAATTTCGGACACCAAACACCGATCTTCGTCACATTAAATAGCACACGTAGAATGGCAACCTTAAAAACGAAAGACATTGACAAATCATCATCAGCCTGGCTTTAAACCAATAATGTTAGTGTCGGCTTCCAGTCTAAGTGGATGCAGTTGAATACCAGTATTTTACATGAAGCAGTGGTTCCACACTATGAGTGGTACTAACTGGGGAATACTTACCAGTCTGACCACTTGGTCAGTCTAACCAAATTTTGTTTGTTGCGAGATTGGTTGTCAGACTTTCGGGCCAATGACTACGTGTAACGACTGCCAAAGATCTACAAATGACAGCCGGGACCAACGGCTTAACGTACTTTTGGTGCGTTTGTGGTCGTCACCCACCCACAGACCAACCTAGGCAAGCGCGGTTTAACCTGAAAATTGTTCTCAGTGACTGTTATTATTTAGCCACAAGCTCCTCAAGACATGTTGACAAATAGTAGAAAGATTTCTATGGCGAGAAGTCAAAAATATAATGAAAAAAAAAATATAAGAAAATAAATTACATTGTGTTCGTTGAGTAGAGATACGAGAAAGTAGCTATAATAGCAGGCTTCTAGAATGAGAATCTTTTCTTGATGCTTACGGAGAACAGGCTGAATTCCTCTCTGTGGTCAAACTCAGAAATACTTAATAGTATAGTAAATATTTTGGGACGTAGAAAAATAGATCAGAAGTGATGCCTCTGGAAACAGGAATCCCAAACATCAAAGATTATAGCCACAAACTGTTTGTAACAAACCCAAAACTAATGTAGAAAGACCCTAACGTTTGTTGTGTTGTTATAAATGTGTGATTGTGTTACTGAAACAAGATATTACTTTACTCGAGTCCATTCGGTTGTGTCCGGTCAAAATGCAAGTGGAAATGGGCCTTGAAAACCATAAACTCAAAAACAAATACATTTGTCCAAAGGAAATATCGAATAAACTAGATTACTCTATCGACAAAATTGTTAAAAAAACTGGATTTACAAAAACTATCGTTGAAAAGAAATCTGTATGCACAAACGGTGGTAACTATCTTGGGTTATTGTACGAAATTGATATAAAAGGGACAACAAATGAAGGTGATAAAGAAATAAACCTTTTCGTTAAAAGTGTCATCACAGGTGAGAGCAATTTGCAATTTTTATCCATACATGACGTTTACAAAACTGAGCTGTTTGCTTACAAAGAACTTTTCGAAATATTCAAAGAACTACAGGAAGAAGCAAACGTACCCATCGATGAAAGATTCAAAATGGTCAAATATTATGAGGAAAGTTTTAAAGAAGTGATAATCATGGAAAACGTATCGAAACAAGGATTTACCACAGCCCACAGAATGGACGTGCCGTCTTTGAAGTTTGCTGAAATGGCGATTCAAGAGCTTGCTAAATTCCATGCTTTTGCGTTCGTGGTAAAACAGAAACGTCCTGATTTTTTTGAGAAACAGGTTAAAACTAGAAAAACTCCTTACACTATTGGTAAACAGTGGCGTGAATTTGTTCAGAGTATTACTAAAATAGCAATAAATAATATTGATGAAGATGTCAAGGCACAAGTTGAACAATTTTCTGAAGGCATTGCGGATAGATTTGGGAAACATTATGATGATGAGACAACAAAGAGATGCTTGTGTCACGGTGACTATAGGCCTAACAATATACTGATGAATACAATCGTAAGTGTTTATTATAGTTACATTATTACAAACTTGGAAAAAAGGCAGGCTTGGAAGATGATGATTTTCGTATTAATCCAGTTTGCATTTTTAGCCATTGCCACCGTTCTAATCTTCATTTTAAGTGCATTCTTATTAAAAGTTATAATATTAATTGACACATGTCATGATTATTCTCATTCAAAATGACTTTACTTAAGACTTAGTTTTTTGTACTTTTATGATCATAATCAAATTGTTCTTATTGTTCCTTAGGATGGAGAAGTATCAGAAATAATACCAGTGGACTATCAACTAGTGTACTACGGATGTCCAATCCTAGACTTCCTTTACTTCATCTTTAGCTGTACCGATCGGAAATTCCGGAAGGCACATCTAGCACATCTCAAGGATTTGTATCACGAGACGATGACGAAATTCTTGAAATATTTCGACATTGACGTGAACTGCTTTTATCCTAAAAGTCAGTTTGAATTTGAGTACAAAAACAAGTTGGATTATGGTCTGATGTATTCACTAATATTTCTTGGCTTCATGTTCGCTAAGGAAGACGATGTTCCCGATGTGACAAAGAACGACATGAGCAGCATAAATTTTAAAGTAGATGATAAGTATAAGGATAGAATCCAAGGAATTGTTGATGATTATATTGAGTGGGGTGTTATTTAAACAATGTTTAAAGTTTTTTGTTAAATACTTATTGGTAGGTTTAATAAAAACAAGTGCACTGTTTTACCGATTTATTTAATTTTTAATACGCAATAAGACCGGAAGAAGGTTTCCAAATGTAGATATTGCTAATAAATTCGAGATTCGTGGTACTTAGATCTGAAAGGATTGAGGAGGTTGAAGCTAAACCATAACAGCCGCACAGGAGGCTTAATCATAACTGGCCAAATGTCAGAGTGCTTTTGTTACACATCTGCATAACCCTTTGGAGATTACAAACGAAGTGATGAAATGTTTGTGTAACTTAAGAAATGTCATAATAAAGTTATGAGTGTATCCGGTTCTGTCGTAGAACAAATAAAACGTCGAAGAAACAACACATCGACGTTAGGCAGTCGATATATTAGAAAGAAAAAAAACCATCAAAAAGGCGTTATAACGAGGTCACACTATCAAAGCTTCGATTTATAGTCATCCTTGTTAAGGCGACAATAAGTGCCCGCGACCTTGAGCGAGTAAAAGTGCATGCGTAACGCTTCAACGCGCACCAAGATTATTCGGAAAAACAACCCACCTTGATTTATCAAACACAATACAAATAAAAACCGTATATTAAAATATGGGTTGCTAAATTGTCTTTCAGATGGTCAAAGTTTCATGCAAAAACGTCCGATAGTTTTTTCGTCATTATCGTTGTCCGCGTTTGTCCGCGTTAGACATGAATTTAAAAATTAATTACAATATATTATAAAAATATAATTTCACATTTTCACATATTAATTTATAAAGAAAATTGTCTAGTATAATATACTAGCTGTCCCGCGCAACTTCTTTTGCGTCACATTTTCCCCGTTTTCGCAACATTTTTCATTGCTGCTCCGCTCCTTTTGGTCGTAGCGTAATGATATATAGCCTATGTCCTTCCCCAGGTTGAAATCTATCTTCTTGCCAAATTTCATTAAGATCCAATCAGCCGTTTAGTCGTGAAAAGGTAACAAACAAACAAACGGAGTGACATTCGCATTTATAATATTAGTATGGATATCTTTTTCACATAAATAAAACAAGAAGATTAGACGTGATGTTCAATTTAAAATCATTAAAAGTCGTACATCTGCGCCTTAATAGGGTATCTATCCTAAAAATAAACCTCCAAATTGTCTGTTATCAAAGGCCAATATAAATTTTAGAATAACGTCACTAAGTGCACGCTAAATATTGGCCTGCAGTTTAATACCATTTTATCTTTATCTTAGCAGGATGTTATTGTTCAAATAGATTATGTTCATCTTTTGTTTGCGGGACATAATAGTTAATTACCTGTTGGAAAAACGTTCTAAAAGTCATCGTAAGGCGCAATTTACACTAAAGGTTCGATTAAACCAGACCCGTGACGTGGTATTCCACATTGGGCCGTAAGATTGGCATCTGAGTGAATGGCACCTGAGATATTCCACATACGTCACCTATCAATATTTTTCGCAGTTGCTTAGTGGAATAATTTATTATCTAACATTTTATTCCACAAATGGCACTACAAGTGGCAAAACTAATGTTGAGCCGTTTATTTTTTAGGATGTAATTATCAAATGCCCGTGTTACTAACGCAGTTGAAAGTAGTAACACGTGAACTGATTAATTTCCCGTGTTACTATTGTCGGTTGCAAACAGAAAAAGAAAGAAAAGCATTACAAATGGCCATTATAATAGAACTTTAAAAAGACAAAAAGTAAAATTAATAAGACACTAAAATAACCCAGCAAAAGTACTAGGCTAGCATAAGTATAAGGTAGTAAGTATAGTTACAGTTCCGAGTAGGGTATCGATATTGTTGTGTAGTGTGTTATACAAGAGCTCGTCAGATGATGTCGTTTAAGTTCTACTTACCCACCCAAAACTCTAACTAGACAGCTAAAGATATAAAGATACAAACATAAATGCACGACTTTTTTCCCATGGGTCTAGATGGAAACTATAGAACGCCAAATAGTAAGATTCTGACATACTCATTTCGCCTCCTCCAATAACATCACAATTATCTGGTGATACACACACGCCGCAAGTACTACTCATCTGACCTTCATAGGAGAGTTCATATACAAGGTGTTGTTTTGCATCCTCGTCAAAATTAAGGATGTTGTCACAAAAAACATAAATAATCAATATAAATTACGCTACCTAGTTAATTATTAAAAAACACTGCTTTTTTTCGTTGTTTAAGTTTGTCAGTATTTCAGAATAACCCCCTTAACCTGGTTTAGGGAATACGAAATTATCGAATTAACGTTTCAGATTTTTAGTATGTGTGTAAGCGAGGTTATAAGGTGAGGATCAGACGGGCCGCGTTTAAAACACGGGTGGTTCACACTTGCCGACTTCCGTAAAAAGAGAAAAAAAAGAAAAATTACCTACCCATTTTATTATTGATTCGGGTCGAGAATCATTAGCATAGTTGCCTCCTTGAATTTGACGAGGATGCAAAGCAACACCTTGTAGATAATCATCTGCCAAGCCTTTTCCTAACTATCTTGGGGTCGGCTTCCAGTCTAACCGGATGCAGCTGAATACCAGTAATTTACATGGAGGGACTGCCTATCTGAGTACTGGGTACCTGGTACCCTTGGTAAGACTTTCAGGCCACCGACTACCTGTAACGACTGTCAAATGTCTACAAATGATAGCTGGACCAACGGCTTAACAGAGGAAACTCGGTATATAATGGGTGGTCACATATCCACGGGCCAAGCTAGCCAAGCAAGGCTCAACCTGAAGTTTGAACCGAGCGGCTGTTATTATTTAGCCTCAAGATCCTCGAGAGCTCATAGATGTAATAGGCTCTATAGTCATCATCTTTCTCGTTTCTAAACTTAAACAAAACTAGAAGCTCTGTCTTTGGGAATTGGAATACTAACCATCTGAGGTTACAAAGACAAATTACAGCATTTGCATATTATATTTAATCTGTACTTGCGTTGACTTGGGTTGGCGTTAAGTACGTCATAGCCAACCCAAGTCAACGCAAGTAGCGTTGACTTGGGTTGGCTATGACGTACTTATACTACTACATGATGAACGGAGATGCGTTACTCTCAAATATTGACTGAAAACGTACATTATAATTATTGAATCGTAAAACAGTATCAGGATTAATTTATTCGTTAACATTTTTTGGTTCGAATAAATATTGCGTTCCACGCAATAATATTATAAATTGTCACCGTTATCGTGATAAAAAGTTTTGTTTCATGTTTTTCGTTACATTATTATGGTCCAGTGAATTTTATAATCACACAATTTTGATTACTCGCGAAGTGTAAACGTTACTCTACAGCATAAACAAAAAAGGACATTTACTTGAAACCAAAAAAGCAACACATCTTACACCAATGTAAAAATACCTTAACTTTTATAATCTAGTATAAATGCGTGATTTTGTTTCTAACTGCAGCATGATTGTGTCCGGTCAAAATGCAAGTGAACATATGTACAGAAAACTATCAACTCGAATACATATACATTTGTCCGAAAGAAATATCAAACAAACTTGATCAATGTATCGACAAAATTATTGAAAACGCAGGATTTACAAAATGCAACGTTGAAAAAAAATCTGTATGCACAAACGGTGGTAATTATGCCGGATTATTGTACGAAATTGACATAAAAGGGAAAACAAAGAAAGGCGATAAAGAACTAAACATTTTCGTCAAAACTGTAATCCCAGGTGAGAGCAATTTGCAAATAATTTCCATGAAGGACATTTTTATAACTGAGCTATTCACATACAAAGAACTTTCCAAGATATTCGAAGAACTGCAGGCAGAAGCAAAAGTACCCACAGATGAAAGATTCGAAATGGTCAAAAGCTACGAGGAAAGTGTTGTAGAAATTATAATGATGGAAAACTTATCAAAAAAAGGATTTATCGCAGCCCACAGAAATGACGTGGTCTCGTTGAAATTTGCTGAAATGGCCATTCAAGAGCTCGCTAAATTCCATGCGTTTGCGTTTGTGTTGAAAGAGAAACGTCCTGATTTTTTTGAGAAACAAGTGAAATCTAAAAATGCTGCTTACAATTTTGGCGAGCAATGGCGTGAATTTGTTCAGAACATGACGAAAATAGCGATGAATAGTATCAATGAAGATGTCAAAGAAATTTTTGTGGAGTTTTCTGAAGGCATTGCGGATAAATTCGGGAGTTATTATGTTGATGAGACAACTAAGCGATGCTTGTGTCATGGTGATTACAAACCTAGCAATATACTGATGAAGACGATCGTAAGTGCTTTTTTAGTATTAAATGTTCACATTTCTCATTATTTGCCTCCATTCCATGTTTTAATCATTTTAATTTCAAAGTGAGTAAAACATTTAAGATGACGACACGGTTGGCGCAGTGGCTGAGAGATCAACTGCTGCGCTGCGTGTCGCGGGTTCGATCCTCGCACGGAATAAATATTTTTATGGCCTGCAGATTGTTGTTCCGGGTCTGGGTGTTTGTGTATGTGAGTTTAAATGTTTGTAAACGCACCCACGATACAGGAGAAATTCCTAGTTTGGGGCAAAGTTTAAAAAAAAAATGTTACAAAATGACTTAACGAAACAACGTAGAAACAATATTCCCTTCCTTAATTCTTACCTAAAGTTATTTTTAGTTTTGTATCCTAAGAAAAGAACCTTTTCTTTGTTCCTTAGGATGGAGAAGTATCAGAAATAATACCAGTGGACTATCAACAAATGTACTACGGATGTCCGATCCTAGATTTCCTTCATTTTATCTTTACCTCTACTGATCGTGGATTCCGAAGGGCACATCTGACGCATCTCAAAGATTTGTACTACAGAACGATGACGAAATTCTTGAAATATTTCGACATTGACGTTAACTCCTTTTATACGAGAAATCAGTTTGAAAATGAGTACAAAGCTAAGTTGGACTATGGTCTGACTTTCTCTCTAACGTTTCTTGCCTTTATGTTCACTACGGCAGACGATGTTCCTGATTTGTCAAAGTATGTCAGCAATTTAACTTTTAAAGTTGATGACAAATATAAAGATAGAATCCAAGGGATTGTCGACGATTATGTTGAGTGGGGTGTTATTTAAATTTTTGGGTATGATGTTTTCTTTGTTCAAATATTTATTTGTAGAATGGGTTAAATAAAGTAGTGCTTTCCGTTGATTTACTTTCATTTAATAATTTAAATTTATTAAATTATACCTTCTAATAAAATTCATTGTAACAATATTACAAGGTCAACGTACCCATATAATATCCTGACTGCTTGATAAATAAATAGAAATAACAAAAGTATTTAGTAGGCTAGATAAAATGGTCCATAATTACACGCACATTCGTTGACCTTTGGCGCTGCTAAATCACACCATACTGACACAGACGGTTTTGCGATTGTTTCCGAAGCCGAGAGTTGCCGGAGATAGCCGAACGATTCCGAAATTCAATGCTTGTCGCAAGCGTCCTTTTTGCTCATTCCAGTTTCATTGATACGTGAGTCACGTTGTATTGTACCAGTCATCTTTATCTCTTAAAAACTGTTCTCATATGTTGTTCTGTGTTTATATTGTGATACTAGTATTTTTCAAGTGAATTTCTATACATTGTCATTTTTATCAATAGTATATAATGTTGTGACTTTATCTGATAAGGATTTGATAAAAATTACTACAGATTGTAAACAACGTTGAACACTGGAAGTTATGGAAAATCCAAGTGAAGAGAATATGTCTGGTGAGACTTTACCTCTAAAGTTAAAAAAATGGATAGAGAGTATAGCGAAGAGCGATGGATTTATAACCTATGAAATTATGAGTAAGAAATTGACGCCGTCTGGTGGCGGTTTTATGGGAATTCTATATGAAATAGACGTTAAAGGAAAAACTGTTGATGATGCTAAAGAAATAAATATATTTGTGAAGAATATACCCGAAAACGAGCAGATGAAAATTTACTCAGTATCAGGCGTTTTCCAAAGAGAAGCTTTTATCTACACAGACGTTTTTAAAATCTTTGCAGAGTTGCAAGATGAAGCTAACATTCCAATTGATGAAAGATTTCAAATCGTAAAAACTTATAAAGAATGCAATCCAAAATCTATAATTCTGGAACACTTAGGGAAGAGAGGTTTTACAGTGTACAATAGAATGGAGACGGTTACTATAGATTATGCGAAACTGTGTGTGCAACAGCTAGGCAAGTTTCATGCTCTTTCGATGGTCTTACAAGAGAAAAGACCTCAGTATTTCAAGGAGAAAATTGAAACGATGAAACAACCATTTAATTTTGAAGAAGACTGGTACGGATTTGTGAAAAACATGTATGATTATTCCATTGGTTGTTTGAAACCTGATGTTATAGAGAAAGTAGGACAGAAGATTTTAGAGAAAGTAGATGATTACCCTAAGTATATGAATAATACATCGGGTGTCTGCACTCTCTGTCATGGCGATTATAAACTTAATAATGTAATGGCTAAAGAAGTTGTAAGTTAAAACTTTGTCATCCATTTATTTAGAAATAAGTTCAAATTTATGGAATAATATTCCTCGTCTTATCCTCTTTGTTACATGAATTCGGCACAACACTTTGTCTGCTTTCACTTGCCCCTGTTAACCGTAACGCTACATTTACATTATTTTCGTATCTTTCCTCACACAATCAATCCATCTTTACTTTGGCTTTTCTCTTCTGTTTCATTCCATTTCATTTGTATTCGTCACTCTTTTAGACGGTGTCACCTTGTTTCGCAGACAGAAATTTGACAGAATTTCGTTTCCCAGAAAATGTTTCACATAATATTTGGTCCTCGTATTTTTATTTCGAATATTTTTGTTTCGACTACTATTTACTTGAATGAAAAATATTTTATAGAAAGACAATTCAAAGAATTTTACAATCACATTTTTTTATTTGACCATCTTATCAAACAGCAGAATTATTTTTCAACGAATATTGCTTTTTCGATGTATGTTTCCATGGTATTTTATTTCAACGAAATTATTAACCTTAAATTAAAATATAAGTCAATATGTTGTACTACAAAAGTTAGTGACACAAACGAATGGCTGCAAAACAGACTCCACGTAGTCTTGCTTGCCCTACCCCTAGAGTGTAATTTAAGCCCGCGTAGGCGCGGAGGGATGAGGCGGCCCGCGAGTTGAGGAGCAGGTGGTTTCTAAAGATCGCCGCCGCGGCTGAGGCTGGCCGGTTTGCCGGCCAGCAAGCCGAAGCTGCGGTGGTGAGCGTTAATACCATCTGCGACGATAAACTTGCGTGGGGCCGCCGGAGCCCCGCAGCGCCGGAGCCGTGACAGAAACCTTGCCTATTGCATGTTACATGCTTGCATGCATGCTGCAAGTTACATGCTTGCTTGCATGCATGCATGCTGCAAGTTGCATGCTTGCTGCATGCTGCATGCAACAGGCATGGACACCATTAGTGAGAATAGCAAGATTGTTTTCCTGCTTGACAATAATTTACCCGCATTATTTTTGTGAACCCGGTGTTGTAATTTTGTTGGAGGGTATGCATTTTTCAAAGGTTTGAATTTTAGAAACTGTCAGTCGATTAAAATGTTATTCTTCGTAATAAGTTTTATGTGAAACAAACAATATGTGAATAAATAATATTTGATTTGTTATTCTATGATATGAATATTCTAACATTAAACTTTATTTGAAACAAAAATCGATGATTTAAATTTCTTCAAAATAAGTAGTCTGCGTATTGATTATTCTATGAAATGATAATATGAGAAACAATTTATGTGAAACAAAATTCGATTAAACAATTAGCGATGAAACAACGCACAACCCTTTTAGACACATGCGTTTCATTCCTCCTCATCACTTTAGCAAACGAAGACAAATGATGGTTTAACAATTAACCCTGCTCTTATAAATTGGGGGGTTATAGAATGTTTTTTTATTAATTTAGGTACTTACTCGTCGGATTGCGTTGTTCTAAGCACAAATCAAAGTAATTTGTTTCATAGTGTTTTTAAAATAAAAAAATTTGCAGGATGGAGAATTAACAGAAGTAATAACAATAGACTTCCAAATAAGTCACTACGGTTGTCCAATTTTGGATTTCCTATACTATATTTTCAACGGTACTGATCAAGAATTTAGAAAAAATAATTTGTCAAACCTTAAAGACATATACTATGAAGCTATGGAAACGTTTCTGAAATATTTTGGAATGGATATTAAGAAGATTTTTTCTCGAGAAGAATTTGAAAGGGTTTATAAGGAGAAGTTGGATTTTGGTTTGATGATAAACGTTTTCTATGTTCCCTTTTTATTTGTGGCTGAAGATGATGCGCCTGATGTAGCGAATGAAGAGCTGTCTAGTTTATCTTTTAACGTTGATAACAGATTCACTGATAGATTTCGTGGTGTTGTCGACGATTTTGTACAATGGGGTTACCTTTGATGGATAGGTAGTCTTTCTGATAAATAAACATGTTGCATTTGATAAAGTATGTTTTATTTAACTCGACTGGAACATAGTGTTTTTATGTATTAATAAAAACCTTAGAATAATTCCTTTACAATATGATTTTGTGGACGTAGATGGCATTCAAAAACAAAATCGGCATTCAATAGTCCACGGCTGGATATAGGCCTCTCTGTATACAAGCCACTCTGCTCGATTCTCGGAAACTTCTACCGAGCTGTTACCAGCCACCTCGCGGAGATCTTCACTGCACCTAGCCTTATGCCTTGATAACGATGAAGCGGGTAAAAGTATCTTATGTTTCTGAATACTTGGTATTTTCGTCATAAGAGACACAGAGTAACTTTAGCATTAAACTTAAAGATTTTGGCTTGATATTTACTTATACTCTTTACAAGGAGTAAAAAAAAAATGATATTTACTTTCTTGAATTCCTAGACAAATCATTAATTGAATAGTAACAGACGGTTACCTTTGGGGAATATGTACAGACAGTTCGTGATTATAAAGATTTTATGAAAGAAATTCACGTCTTTGTATTTATTAAGTTCAGGTATTTTCCTTGAGCCTTTAACCTTATTTTCTTCCAAAACTGTTATTTTGTAGACAATAGGATAATTGTTAACTGAATTATTTTAATAAACTTGTGTTCGTAGCGATGTTTTCTATTACGTTTCGTCCCCTTAGGGGAAAAGTAGGGTTCAAAGATTTCTTCGTTTTCCCCTTACAAAGGAATTGGAGCAAATCTACGAACAACGTGATTGCTATTTGTTTTATATTGGTTCATATTATTACTTTCCTCATTCTAGGGACTTGTTTTTAAATATAGGTTAGGTACATATTAAGCAATACCTAAGCGTTAATATGGTAGGTACCAACTTTTAACTTCAGAGGATTATTTCAGGGTCAGAGACAACTCTACAAGGCTGGTTTTTAACCCCCGACCAAAAAAGAGGGGTGTTTTTAACTGTAAGTTTATAGTGATACATACAGTGCTAGGTATATGTCATCGTTGGGGAAAGTTTTTCTTGTAAAGGTTTTTCATTGAATTGTATTGAAAAATAAAAAAATGGTGACAGAGATAGTTCTCATTTTATCCGCCACGTGGCATAATAAATATAATATAATTTGTCAGCATGGTTGGTGCAGTGGCTGAGCTATTGACTGCTGCGCAGAGTCGCGGGTGCGATTTCGATGATCGCACGGAACAAATATTCCGGGTCTGGCTGTTTGTGTAGGTATGTGAGTTTAAATGTTTGTTAGTGCAACCACAATACACAAGAAATTACTGAGATGGGGCAACGTTAAAAAAAATGTACTGACAACTCTATTCCATTTTCGAATAACGCGCAACGTTGATGTCACATTCCATTAAAAAATAAATAGAATTAATTATTAGGTATTATTAATTAGGTAAATTAAATAGAATTTATATTTCTATCAATTGCATTAAATGGCTGAAATGGTGCACATATTCATCATGCCTAGCCTTTTCCCAAACTTTGTTGAGGTCGGGTTCCAGTCTAACCGGTTGCAGCTTCATTTAAAATACTGATACTCATATCAGTATTTTCAAGGAAGCGACTGGCTATCTGACCTCCACAACACAGTAACTGGGTAATACGAAACCCCTTGGAAAGACTGGATGTCTGACTTTCGTCTTCTGAATACTTGTTGCGAGTATCAAATATCAACTAATGACAGTCGGGACTAACAACTTAACGTGCTTTCCGAGGCACGGAGGAAGCTCGGTATGTAATTATGGCCATCCATCCACGGACCGACCTCGGCAAGCACGGTTTTACATTGAAGATCGACCCGTGCGGCTGTTATTATTAAGCCACGAGCTCCGAAAGAAATGGTGCACATATTCACTGAAGTATTTACATACATAATTAGAAAAGGGATTTTCTTAGGGATATCCTATCTATTCGAAATTCAAAAAGCGAGGGATTCAAAAAGGCAAGGGCGCTTTTATGAATCCTTCGCTACGTTCAGGATTCTAGTGTAGAATCCCTCACTTTGCTATGTGGGTGAACTTGGCAGATCATTTCCCAGCAGAGCATGAAAAGATGGGAGTTCTATTCGCATGCGGCATAGTTCTAGAGTTCCTCATACTTAAAAAAAATAGTTCTAGCGTTTTTGCCCGAAAAAAGTCGAATGAAAATATGCTCTGCTAACTTCCGTCAGCAGATAATTTTTTCCGAAATAAAAATTTTAAAATTGTTTTATACGCAGAAAGGTCAGTTCTATAGTTCCTAATAATTTTCCGGAAGAGTTCTGTCGCCCTAAGCCAGTAAAAAAAAAAAAAAATTATGAACTTTTTAGAAAAAAGACAATCATTTTGGTTCACCCACATCACTTTGCTCTGGATTCAAAAAAGCATATCATTTTGCTCCCTTATGATACAATCTACTATTGTGTGGTAGCTGCGTTCAAACTAATAATATAATTATGAAATTACGTGTTCATAAATAAAGAAACATAAATATTACAGACATCATAATTATTTAATTATTATACAATATTACCTACCAAAAAGCCTACAAAATATATCTTATATAAAATATTACCTACGTACAAAAAATATCTTTTTTTGCTAAGATAAATGTGTTTAAAAAGTATTTTTTCTATCCATCATGCTAAAGATCAAGGCCAAGGAAGAATAAAACAGACGAAAGTTGTCAGATCATCTCATTATACTTAGCGCACCCTGAGAACAAAAGTAACCTAACACGAAATTGAGACGAATTGCGTTAAATACCTAAAACTACTCCTAATAACATGGACTATCGTCTAGTGAAACAAAAAGTGTCGATAACGAAAAGGACAAAAAAATATTGCATCATATATTTGATTGGATACTCAACACATCACGAAACACAATTTCATTATATCCCACAAAACGCAATTTTCGTGTTACGTCACTTTTGTTCTCAGGGCGCGATAGGTACTACATACATGTAACGATGTTGGTGTCAAATAACAGCCTTCCTATCACAAATCATACACACTATTAGGATATTATTCTCAATAGGTATACTTTGGTGCAACAATAACAATTCTTGATTTTCCTATCAAAAAAAAAAAAAAAAATCTAAACGTATATTTTTACCAATAAACAACTTACAAATATTCCCATTCAATAAAATCCTGCACAACCCTTAACAATCTCTCTTGACATTGATCATTTACACCAAAACTCAGCCCAGCCAACGGCTCCCTAGTGATGTCAACATTGCTGTCACAAGTCATCAGTAAAGGTATCAATAGAAGAGAACTCATTAGGCCATAGTCCAGCATTGATTTATAATCTCTTTCAAAGTCATTCCTCGAGTAAACGCTGCTGACATCCAAGGAAAAAATCTTTAGGAATCCTCTAAGGCTGTCGTAGTACAAATCCTTAAGATATAGAAGATGGGAGCGTCTGAAATTCTGGTCTGTTGATGAAAAAATAAAGTATATGAAATCCAGGATAGGGCACCCGTAGCAGATGAGCTGGTAGTCAATCGGGATCATTTCGGAGTCATAGCCGTTCTGGAAGAAAACGAGGAATTATGATAGAGATTAAAGGATGAAGAAAGAATACTTATAACAGGAGGAGTGGTTACTGGTGTTGTAAATAAAAGGATGGCAATAGGGAGAACTTAATTTAGATAGCGAGATTAGATTATCTGCACAGGGGTGCAAAGGCGTCTTGTCACAGAGCAGGAACAAGCGACACAATGCTTTTCGATTTCTTCTTTACCATTAGTATAATTTAGTTTTTGAATGACTTAAGAAGACATAATTGCTTCTAACACTTCACAATCTGTCATGCTGTTTAGGCTACATGAGGTAAAGAGTATACCCACATGTCGCCGGTTATATTCCAAAGAACCACTCCAAGCAGTATTCCGAACCTGACCCGAAATCCTAACCCGGTCGCAGGTGGGGGCGAGTGGGCGAGCCTATTGCCATCAACAAGCCACACATTCAGATTCCATGGCTGCTGAGAAATTGCTGATCGAATAACCCAATAACATTTTCCGACACGGGAGTCGTATCAAGTCGCGCTTAAGACCACTCGATCAACGACGCAGTCCACCGAAAAACATACAACCAAAAAAATTCGCATTCGTAGGTTAGTGATAAATTTAAAAACACAGTAATTTAGTTTGATTGACCTTCAAGTAGATAAGGTACTAACAAGATTCGACCTATGACTATTGGAGATAGCGTATCAACGAGAACAATGAAATGTATTTTCGTAGATCGTGAAAGAAACTAAAGCATAAACAAACATAACACAATAATATATCTTACGCCTGTATTAAGGGCAGAGCTGCGTCTATGGTACACGCCAGTATATTGCCATTTAAAAAAAAACAGTTTGAATAAATAATCCAAAGGAAATGGCGTGACGAGCTAGAGACTCTTTCCAAAAAGAATTAGGCCCAAATAACAAAAGAGAGAGAAAAATGGAAAGAGGGGAGGCCTTTGCCCCGCAGTGGGACACATAAGACTCATAAAAGATGCGGCCCCCGGCCACCGTAGGCGCGGGCCTGTGGTAGTAATGTGCTAGCTCACTGTCCGACCGTCTTATGACGACAGGTCGTGTCGACGGCGCGTTTGTGTTCCATGCGCGCCTCAAGGAGATGTCAGCAAATTGGAAGGGGTCTGAGAGGGCCGATGCCTGCCAGGGCTGCGGGACTGTACGAAAGAGCAACCGTGGCCATGAAACACGAAGTGCTAACAAGGAAAATTAATGCGTTTTACTCAGTACAAGTCTGACACTCCCTTCTGCTCCGCCCAGAGCGGGAGGAGTAATTTGATGATTTCCCATCCGTAAAAAAAAAGCCCATAAAAGAAAAAACCCTAGGGATATACAGAAAAACTCACAGAAACATAAAGTATCCAGCATTAAACTTTTGTACGATTTTTCTACGTCTGTCAAAACTAATCTAATAAAGCATTAAATATTACGAAACTAAAAATACTTACACTTTCTTTCACCAAAATATTGTTCGGCCGGTAATCACCATGACGCAAGCAAAGTCTTGCATTCCTACCTTCCAAATATTTGCGATATTTCTCATTGAAACTAGGCTTATAATCTTCTAACTTCCTCCGGCTGTCATTGTCCAAATAATTTAATGTAATTTCGCACATATTTTGTACAAACCCGTCCCAGTCGTCGTCGAAACTAAATGGAGCTTTGATCGTTTTTATTTTCTTGTCGTAATACTCCGGTTGCTTTGACTCTAGGACGAAAGACAACGCGTGGAACTTTGCCAATTCTGCTACAGCCATTTCGGCGTATTGTAATGTGATTATGTCCATCCGAAAATTAGTTTTGAAGTCTCTTTTGCTCATATTATCTAGAATAATCACATTTGTATTGCTTTCGTCGTAGCTTTTGACAAATTGGTATCGCTGTGCCATAGGTATGTGCAGTTCGTTTTGCAGTTCCGTGAATATTGCTGAGAGTTCTTTATAAACAAATAGTTCACTTTTATAGGCTTCAGGTAGTGATATTATAGTCATTTGTACGTCTGGAGTGATGATCTTCATAAATATGTTGGTTTCTTTTTTAGCTTCAGCTGTGTCTCCTTCGATGTCAACCTCGCATAGGATCCCAAGAAAACTCCCACCGTCTGGAGTGAACAGATTTTTCTTCACATTATAAGACACATATCCTTCTTTCTTTATAATATCTTTAACACATTGCTGGAGTTGTAAGTAGTTGTTATCAGCGATTGTCTCAAAAGTTTCGAATCGAGACTCCGTTTGGATTTCCATGACGAGCGTTTGTTTTCAAGTATGAAGCTTTAATGATCATGAAATGGCTGCATTGGGCTTTTATGTTGTGTTGGCGATACAGAGATTGTGTTGTGTACGTCAAAGATCTGTTTTGTGTTAATTATGAATCCGTTAAGAGTACTGACTGCAGAATAAACTGAAAACAATTAAAATGATATTTTGTTTGATAATATTATGAAGGTCAAATTACAAAATAGATAATACTAGCACAACACATCGGTACTTTAAAATAATATCTCTCTTACCTTATGTTTTCTGCTAACTGTACATACTTTGCACTGTGCGTAAACAATGATTAATTAAGAATTTGATAATTTTTGTTATTAGTATGTATCATCAAGAATGCTTGTTATGTCAATAAACCCGAATAAAAAGTAATTTAAGGTGAGTGTTCATCATACTGTAACAAAAACAAACTTATTGTCATGATAAAAATCTCATATACTACTCGCACTTGGCCGGTTTTTTCATATCTTTTCATCATTTTTAGGGTTCCGCACCCAAAGGGCAAACGGGACCCTATTACTGAGACTTCGCCGTCCGTCCCCTAAAACCGTGACCCTAAAAAACAGCTGTCTCCTACAAAAGTGCAATACCTACACGGTGTAAATGGTACAGTATGGTATAGCTGTTTTTTTTTTATTTTTTACGTATGCGTTAACTGTTTTCGCGTTGGTGTCACTTCCACCATGTAGAATAGATAAAACTAGAACTAAGTGAGTATCAAAGAACTACGTGACCATAGGCAGCTAGTACGATGGGCTGTGCCTATAATTAACTCAAGTCTATTATTATCCTTCGTTATCTTCAGACTCCACAATTGGAGTCTGTCCGGGACAGTAATTGTTCGGTAAAAACTACAATATACGGCGGAGGCAGGTTACTCGCTAAGTACTGATATTATTGGCTTTTACTGGAGAAGCCGTTTAGTAACTTGAAAGAAAAAAAAAGACTCACACAAGAAAAAAAAAAGTATTTACTCAGTTATACTGATAATAATCGGCCAAACTATTATTTAAATTTTTCTGACAGGTGGCAAAAGTTTACGAAAAAGTGGTAAAACATTTATGATTTTTATGGGTATTTAGTCGGAGCGGCCCAAACCGAATGGCCCACATTATAAAGGGCATACAACAAAACTAAGAATAAATTAAATCTTTTATTTCAACTTTTTAATTTTGCACTCGAGTGTACTTGATGTGTTTGTTTATATTACCCGTCCTTTGGAACGTAGACAATTTTTGATTATGGTCGAACGGCTCGCGGTCCATTCGCTTTGGGCCGTTCCGACTAAATACCCATAAAAATCATAAATGTTTTACCACTTTTTCATAAACTTTTGCCACCTGTCAGAAAAAAATAAATAATAGTTTGGCCGATTATTATCAGTATAACTCGAGAAACATTTGAACTTATTTAAAAAAAAATCTGATACATTTACTTGCGGACTGCCTCGGGGCTGCCTTCTCGGTCCAGTAGTCGCAAGCGCAACTACTGCGCATGAGGTCCTTTGTTCGATTCCCACGTCGGACAAAGTGTTATTGGATTTCCCTTCAGGAATTTTTCAGTAATAGCCATGGAGTCTGGATATGAGCCCCGTTGATGGCTATAGGCTCGCCCCCTATATCATGGGACTTGGGAACGTAATCGGCGAAATGTGGGTGTTCTATTAGGGACATCTCTGCTTAACCCTTCATGGATTACAGGCGTGAAGTAATGTTATTCACTTACGGCCGACGCACTCCACCTAGATACCCTAGGCATTGAGAGTACTTAAGCTTTCGAAGCATTTCATTCAGTGCCTTTGCTACGTGACGACAGTCAGCTACGACGTAGTACGTGAACACAGTTGGATTAATGTCCTGTGTTCTGTGCTATTAGGTCAATTATTGTATGGTAAGGTTTATTTATCTAGTTCTAGTTGTATCTTCAACCTAAACTATCACGAGTTCACGACATTTATATTGACATTGACACTACAATTTTAAAAGGATCTCCTTTAGATTTTTGACCTTTTTGGTATTTTTCCCTACAGTGCCACATGAATATTTTAGCGCTCATTTGACATTGACACGGTTGACAGGTAATAGTGAAGTTTCCATTTTTTTTTTGTGTTTTTTTTTTTTTATTGTAAGAGACATTCAATTTGTGAAAAAATAATGAAAAATTTATGAGACTTTCAAGTTGCGCTTGCAATGAAATAAAGTTACGTAAGCTCTAGAGAAGGTAGATAAGTAGGTGCTTACTTAGAAAGTTATACTCGTTTTATTTCAGTACTAACATATATAACGGGTTTCAAGAAAAAAACTTCGAAAAGTGGACTTATGCGAAATAATTATATATGCCAATTTTTATTTAGCTTATTTAGTTCGATTTTAATCATCTATTCTCAGTCATTTATTAGTGACTTAATTTTATTTTTCCCCGATTTTCTTGTTTTGGTTTATATTTTTTTTTGCAACATAATGATCATTATTGTTTTGAAGAAACCAAGATGGTGGATTCAGCATGTTTTAGTCAACAGGATTCTTGTAGACTAATCTAGAACTATACTACTATGTTACGTTCTAAGTTAATCTGCTCTTAAACTTCGTGGAAAATTCTATGAAATACCTGAAAATACTTGAATAACTGTCACAAATCACCAAACCCTATTGCAATAAGAATGGTTCCATTATCATCATACCTAGCCTTTGGCCAACTATTTTGAGGTCGGCTTCCAGTCTAAGCAGATACCAGTATTTTACATGGAGCTACTAATTATTTATTCTCTACATCTTCAAGCATTTTATTATTCCAAGTTGCTTTCCCTAAAGTAATCGAAAGACCTTCACCACAACGATCAGTTAGTTCGTACTAAAACGTGGATAACCAACGTTGTAACAAAGCCGAATGTGTTGGATCCATTAGGTACCTTCTTTATGTCCATCAAGGCCGCTAGCTAATTACTTACGTGTGCAACTTTACACTTAGTTTTATTGGTGTGTGGTTCTGTTGAGGGTGACCAGAGGGCGTCGTTGTGCGAGTTCTAAGTTTGATGACCCCTGGGAAGCTTAGGAAGGTGTCAGTGAGTGGTTTGTTAGTGGTCACGTCCTTACAAACAATGCATTGCTGTTCAGCTAAAAGAGTCTGTTGCTCATGAGACGTGGCAAGGCAGAAGAGGAGCACCACACATAAAATAACATCACGACTGTAATCCCTGGGGGTTACACAGTTGTACTTAATAGTACACCGACATTTTGTAAGTGTTGTTTAATTTCAAATTAATAGTAAGTGGATGGACTGGAGAGCAGCGGCGGTCCAGTGGTGGCAGCCCCAACTTACGACCAGTAAGCCGTGGGTTCGAACCCAGGCAGGCTTTACTTTGTGTAATTTATTTTATCACCGCTGCCCTCAAAAACGGTGGAGGGAAACATCGTGAGGAAACTGGCATGTCCTAGAACTAAAAAAATCAAATCTACCAACACGCACTGGGCCCGCGTGTTGGATTACAGCCCACTCCCTCTCATAGAGAGGAGGCGGGTGTCCCAGCAGTGGGAACATTATAGGCTAATGATGATGGAAGGACCGGTATCATAAAAGTCGCAGGAAACACCTGAAAAAGGGGAAACCCATACCCAACAGTGGGTTATTCCGGGATGATGATGATGATGAAGGGGACGGAGCACTAAATAGAACATAAGCATGTTTGCATGAACAGCCTAATACTTTAGAATTGTTGAGACAGGAGGCCTAATCTCCTTGATGGGAAGTGGGCCATTAGCCACCTCACGGGCATCGTGTGGTTTGGTCGATGTCTGCCATCCATTGACATGTCTTTGAATTATTGATTCTAACATGTTTTGATATACTGACCTAAAATGATGAAATGATTTACGCAAATAATTGTGCCTGCTTGGGTTTAAACCTGCGAGTTCTGCGACCCAACAAGTTGGGGCCAAAACCTCTGAAGCACCTGCACTGCTCATTAATGTCTAAGGCGATAAAGTAAATGTTAATTCTTATAACAAAAGTTATCATAAAAAATTACCTCATCATCTGACTAATATTTTTCCTTTGTTGGGGTCGGCTTCCAGTCTCACCGGATGCAGCTCAGTATGAGTATTTTACATGAAGTGACTGCCTATCTGACCTCCACAACCCAGTAACAGGATAATGCGATACCCCTTGGTAAGACTGGATGTCAGACTTTCCGCTTCTGACCACTCGTAACGACTGTCAAAGATCTACAAATGACAGCCGGGGCCAACGGCTTAACGTGCTTTACGAGGCACGGAGGAAACTCGTTAACTACTTATATAAAGATGGTCACCCATCCACGGACCAACCTCGGCAAAAACGGCTTAACCTTGAAGTTCGTCCTGTGCGGCTGTTATTGTTTAGCCACGAGCTCCTCCTCATCGAGATCATAAAAAATTACCTCGTTAATAATATTTCAAGGTACAAAAAGAGTAACGTTGAAATATAATACCCTAATCAAAGTCAACGCAAAATATTTTCCTATTATCCCCCTCAATAGCTTTCATTGTCCCGTGGCCTTTACAATACCTGATAAATAGGTTTCTGGAGCGAATCCGGCTTGGCACAAAGCATGCCAAGAGTAATCTATTAGTCTCTTATTATAGTATTTTTTCGGAGTCTACCCTCGAAAACATGTTTGTGGAAATAATATTGATTACGGCTATTGTTATTCGAAAATATGAAGATTAAAGTAGACTAAGCCGAGTTGAATTATTAATGAATAACGTTAGATCGAAGTATAAGTGCTTTGTTGGTAGCAGAGCAAGTAATCAGGGGTACCTAATCAATTTGCTTATCGGTGATTTGTGAGTGATTATCGGTGATTCGCCGGTCAAAAGTTTTTTTCTTTTATATGTGAATTTCGTGGGTTTACAATAAAATTGGCTTTTGTTTGTGGCTTTATTCGTGTTATGGTTGGAAATTATCCCACGGAAATGTTTTCAATGTAGGCTATGGACATTCGGGGATTATGTATGTACTATGTACTTAAGTGTATGTCATCCTACTTCAACCCTTCATCCAAAATTACAAACATAAAAACTTTACGTCTTTCTTATATTGGTATAGAAGTATAGATAAGTGCATCCCTGATGACCCGTGTTCGCGGCAGCACCAACAGTATTCTCAGTGTATTCGCTGATCGGTGGGATTCTCCGATGATGCGGAGGTGGATGCGGCTTCACGCTGAATTTTAATTGTGTATTTTTCATCTGTCTGTAACCTACTAACACTAGAATTTAAGTATAATTGTTACTAACCCTATGGACTCCGGTCTGAAATAAAAAATTTCTATTCTATTCTATTCTATAGATCAGGGATTATTGTTTGTTGGGCTTTCGTATAAACAAAACTGTCCTGTAAAATGCTCAGAGTCGTCTAATAAAAATATTTTCTTTCGCAGGTAATCCACAAAAGAAATCATGATCGAGGCCGATCCAACCGCAAAACTACAGAAACCGAGGCACAGAATCAACTCCAAATAAAAATGTCATCAAGAAACCTTCTAATGTCCAGATACCGAAAACCAATGCAATGTCAGACGGTGAAGAACAACGTGATAAAGCCGACCAAATTCAAAATGAACAGGATTTCAGTAAATTTCCTAATGACGATGGTCATCTTAGCTTTGTTGCCTTATAGCTCATCATTGAGTCTGCCTAACGGTGACCCAGCTCCAGGCAGGTCACCTGGACCACCTCAACTTGATGAAAGAGAAGTATCAACAGATGACAAGGTTCTAGAAATACCAGAGGTTTACGATGAGACAACGACCAGTGAGGAAGTGGTAGAGGTGACGACTGTGAGTGAGGTAGTGAGTGAAAGGACAGTGGATATCAGTGATGCTTGTGCCTTCGCGAGGATCCCAAGTGACAGTGAGGATATTGTCACGCTCAGTGACGAGGATAGTGACGTGAACTTGACGCTAAGCCATCCGGTGTTTGAAGCTGATGAGCTGGTTCGAGGAGTCGTGTATGATGGTAAGTGGACTTGATATTTTGGACTAGAGCGCTACATTGATCTTTTTGAGCTTGTGTGACATCAACAGGGGTGCTGCATTTTTTTTTTAAGAATTACGAAATCACTCTGAAACAAGATGGTGAAGTTGATTTCGATTTCGGCCAAGCTCCTAGAGGTCCATGTGCAATTACTTTTTTAAACTGTATACTGTCCCCTGCTAGGATGGATGCGGTCAGTATTTCTGAAAATGTTTATTGACATAAAAAATGGTACACGGTATGTGGGATTCTCCGACTCCTGCGACAGTTGAAAATATGTTGTAGGACCCATTATCCCTACCCTAATAAATATAATATATAACAGCGTTGAGACAGAATAGCGCTCTAAAGAGTGTCCGAACAGTCAACACTTGAGAAACTGATTGCTTTTTGGTGTAGACAAAAACGAACACTTGTGTCAGACGCTGGAGTTTCGAAAACGATTCTAGAGATAGTGACTCTGAGATATTAAGAGCGTATAGACTTATACGGTGTAGAGTAAGGTATCGTGACACGACGTTCTATACTATGGACACAGTCAGGACATACGCCAGCAGGTCAGGGAACCCAAAACTGTCAAATTTTCCCAATCAACCTTGAACCTAATTCGTTAACCATGAAGTTGAAAATCAATTAAAGAAGTTTGAGAGGTTGTTGTAGCTTGATATGTGCTGGCGTCTATATATGATTCTGGGGAACCACGAGTGGATTATTAGCTGTTCTTGTTAATATGCGATAGGCAGGGTCAATTTTTTCTCTTTTTTTAACAACTTAGCACACTAAGAATTTCTCCTGTATCGTGGGTGCGTTTACAACCATTTAAACTCACATACACAAACAGCCAGACCCGGAACGACTATCTGTAGGCCATACAAATATTTGTTCCGTGCGGCGCCAACCGTGTCGTCAAACCGTGCCGTGTCGTCTTAGGTACGAAACAGGGGGCCTACTCTCTAAGTCTGTATGCAAACATATTACTGAAAAATATTAGAAAGCGATATGTTTTCAGACAGTTACTGTAAAGTAACTGTCTGAAAACATTCATAAAAGCTACGAAACATTACTTACGTACGTAGTTTTCCAATATTCTGGTCACACGAGACCTTTTCGCATAGCGAAATATTTTGTTCAAAGTACTAATACATGCAATTTAAAAAATATAAAATACTTTTATGGCCCTAGCTAGATGGCTTTGGCATAAATTTGTATAACCTTTGAGTGCAAAGTTTAAATATTTTCAGTACAATTCGTGCGTTATATAGAAATTTATCTGTCCCCGAGGTCTTGAATGTGACCCGATACAAATTCGTGATTAAAATTTTCATAAAGTACTGCGACAGTTGAAAATATGTTGTAGGACCCATTATCCCTACCCTAATAAATATAATATATATATGTCAAAAAAAAAAAAAACAAAAAAAAAAGGCTGCTTTGAATAAAAATTAATACAAAACGAGACATAATACAACACCAAAGTTAACAGTTTAACAGTTTACGTATCTTCATGCTAGAATAGTTCGTCAGTTTCTCTTTGAAATTGATTTCATGCTGATTATATATATACGAATATTCGATAGAAATAACTTATTGCAGCGTATTGAACGCTATTCAATACCCTGTATGCATGAAATTGGAGTTGACTTTGAATTTCCATCTCAAAATCTAACAGTTTTCTATCTACCAACGGAATAACATCCCAATATACTCAAAGAAAACGTGACGCTTAGACAATGAATACGTTATCTATGTAAAAAAGAAAGTGAATAATCTGACACTTGTAAGGTTTTTCACCAGTGTGTGATCGAGTATGGTTTGTAAAATAACATCAGACTTATAAGCTTCGAAGAGTTAGGCAGAGTTGCACCCAAGAGTTTGGGGGTATTAGGAGCGAGCCAATTGCCATCAACCGGGCACAAGCTCAGTCTCTATAAATTCCTGATGGGAAAACCCAATAACAGTTTGCCCTACTTGGGAATCGAACCCATGAGTAGGACCGCTTGCTCAGCAGTAGCGAGGTAATCACGCTCGTTTAGTGAATATATAAGCTATGTTAAGTAGAAATTAATTATACATGATTATGTAAAGTAGTATCTATGGATGCTGGAGGATTATGAATCGTTGAGAACGTAAGGGCGTTCGTTCAACCAATCAGACAAGTCATTTAATATTCGCAAAGCGGAGCCTGGAGTGAGATATAAATTGATTTTTCGTTTTGTTTTTCTTGTTTTCATCTCCGTAAAGAACTTTAATATGGTTTTATAAATTACTACCCGCCCGCTATTGGTGCCCGCGACTTCATTCGCCTGGAATTGTATTGTATTGTATATAGCGGGCTGGTTTCCGCAACTCCACATCTAAGCGCGTATTTTGACATTCGCCATTTTGATATGTTTTTCTGGGATAAATTATACGGTTCGGTTCGACGGTTGAAACCCTAATTGATTTAAGCGACATTTTACAAAACTTGCAGGAGGACGGATCAAAGTTTTTTTTTTTTTAATCATAATACAATCAACTATTTTATAGACTTTTATTTATTCAATACAGGATATTCCTAATGAAGTAAGGAAGTTTTTTAAGCTATTACTGTTGATAAAAGTGTATTATTTTAGAAAATTTATGTTTGTTAGCCCAAAATGCATCAAATTTAGTTGTTTTTGAGGCAAAATGGTTTATACGTCTACCGTATATAAAATAGCTGAAAGTAAACGGGCTCAAGCATTGACTTGGAAAAAAAAATACGAGAAAAAATAATTTAGCACCAAGTCAACTGTCAGTTGAATATGCCCAATTACCCTAAGCAACATGATAGGGTTGCACCAGAGTGAAGTAGTTTGATGCAGATGCCCAATAGAGGGACTGCAGGGAGAAATTTTGGGACTTTCTACTGACAACTGGGGGATTACTATGACGCTTAAAACATTATTGTTCCATTCCTATTCCAGAGTGGGAAAGAGATGGAGTTAGACGACCTGTATAGCTCCGTCTCTTTTTCACTCTGGAATAAGAATGGAACAATAATGTTTTAAGACGTCATGGTACGCCACCTGATCCAGACAGTCGTTCAGTACCGGCCCCGCTTGGAACGTCTGACCTCTGCCAGATGCAATATAGGTGTACTATTAGCTAACCTAATACTTCGGGGATTATTGACGTAATGATATGTTATTTAATATGGGATTAAATATAATGAGCACCAAAAAATACTTTGAGATCCTAAGCTACGTTACCCAAAAAAAAATACTAAACACCAAAAAAATTGTATTCAAAGACCAAATATAGTAAATGATCACCAAATATAGTAAATGATCACCAAATTTTGTGGCAAGAAGAACTTAGGAAGCAAGTGCGAGCAAAGCGAGCTCGGGATATTGGGCACCCCGACTCGGACAGGTTAGGTTCCTCGTGTTAGGTTACTTTAAACCCTGCAGAGAGAAATAGGAGCCCCGCTACGCGGGGCTCCGTCGACTACGCCTTAGTTCGGAGCTGTGATTTTCATGTTTTTAATTCTGGTGATCATTTACTATTTCTGGTGATCATTTACTATTTTAGGCAGTATAAAAATGTTTTTCTAAACTAATATTATAAAGAGGAAAGATTTGATTGTTTGTTTGTTTGTTTGTTTGCATTGAATAGGCTCCGAAACTACTGAACCGATTTGAAAAATTCTTTCACTGTTGGAAAGCTACACTATCCCCGGGTGACATAGGCTATATAACATTTTCAAAAAAATTAGGGATCCTTACTAAAACTCCAATAATGTAACCCAAGGTGTACAAAAATTACCTAAAATATTATTTATATCGCGTGCGCTGCGATAACTATTGATGATAGAATATAGTAATGTTGCACGACTTTGCAGAACACATCATTATTTATAAAAAGTGTCGCGACAGCATATGTCTAACTATCATAGTTATGCCACAATAAGTGTTCTTTTATTTAAAAAAATATGTATTAATGCCGCCGCCAGAAAAGGCTCTGTATTTGTGTCTTGGCATTAATTCATGTCAAAATAAATAACTTCATATTCAAGACTGCTTCAATACCTTTATAAAACTTTTTTAATTATTCAATTCGGACATTCCATTCGAAAGATATCAGCCGGCCTAGCATGACCGCCGTAGAAACGAGCTATGTCTACGGAAGAATCGACAATTTGACAGATATTTCTATCGTCCCAAGCATGGCGATATTAAGAATGTAGAAAAGAAATGTTTCTTTTCTTCAGTCGACATAAGTCTACAACGTCGAGCATGACGACCATATTTTCTCTTCTTTTGATATTTGGGGGTAGAAACATTACTTCTGAAAAATGTCAAACTACTCTTAATAAAAACTAAATACGAGAAATACGTTTCGTGGTTGCGTTGAGTTACGTTCAAAAGGTTGAAATGTTATGTAAAATATTTAGGTTTAATTTCGCGAAAAAGATCCAGGCCTGGATGCAGGATACAGCAACACCATCCCGCCCACGAAAAATGAAAAACGTGCAATTGGCAACTTTTTTTTGTTAACTAAACGTAACCTTTTAACTTTCCATAGCAACGTCCCCGTTGCTATGGAAAGAATTTCTGTCTATGTCTTCGTAGAAACGCGAGTCGACGGTGCGCGCCATGCTCGGGCAGAAGAAATGACAAGTTGTAAAGAAAAGATTTCTTGTCGTTTCTTGGTAGAATAGAGATAGAACGGTCATGCTAGGGGGGCTGGAGTTTAAAAATGTAAGTATTAGAAAAAACTTGCAAGGTCGCCGCTAACCCTGCTCACCTTAAGCGATGTATTTTACTGTACGAGTCACTGGGGTACGGGCTGTACGGGACGGGAATATTTAAACCTTCTTTATAATTTTCTGTATTTAGTAACCTGACGCAAATAGAAGGGTTTATGAGTATGTATTGTAATTTTTAATTTTGAATTTTTTTGTTAAATACCCGTGCGAAGCCTGGGCGGGCTGTGTCCTATAATCATTTATCATTTAAGTTAAATTATCTTTATTAATCCCACAATGTTAAAAAAAAATGGCCACCCGTGCGAAGCCGGGACGGGCCGCTAGTTAAGGTTATATTTACTTTATCTGGTGTTATGTTAAACATAAGCCATTTAATATTAAGGTTTGTCTACTTCTACATAAACAACAGTAACCTCATCAGACCAAATATATTAGTGGCTTAGCCCAGCCTTTGTCCAATAATGCGTGTGGCGGGTTCGATCCCTGCACGGAACAGATATTTGTATGGCCTACAGATAGTTGTTCCGGATGTTTGTGTATGTGAGTTTAAATTTTTGTAAACGCACCCACGAGACAGGAGAAATTCCTAGTGGACAACGTATTAAAAAAAAAAAAAATGTTACTTGGGGTCAGTAATGTTTGCTTTTAATCTTGACCATGAAATGTCACATTTAATTACACTGCCTTGCACTTCACAACTTTCTAAATACGTATCGTTTAGCCAAGCCTGGCGCCGAGAGATTTTGATAACAAAAGAAGTATTTACAATATTGTAGTAGGTACCGACAATGACGTAATTTTCATGAATCTAGGCTCGCTCCCAGGAATAGCGATTAATGATGCCGGCATGAAATAATCAGAGAGTAAATGGATGTCTCTGCCCACGCCATATAAATTAATATTAGGCTCACTTTTGTGCCTCCCACGCATAGGAAAGGGGAACAACTATTCTGGGTTGTAGAAGTCGTGAACAGGGACCCTACGGTCCCTAGACGTTAAAATCTAACGGAGTTAAGTCTGGGGAACGTGGAGGCCATAGAATAGGGTCATCCCTCCCAATCCATGATTCTGGAAACTGTCGTATTATATCATTAGGTCATTAGGTACTCCCTGACAGTTAAACTTCAGTGAGCGGGACAACCGTCTTGTTGAAATACAAAAGACATGTCTTTTCGGAAAATTAGCAGCTCAGCTAACAATAAGGGGAAGTCTGTTTCGGTGTTTTGGGATGGCTATTTCATGACCTCCTCGTTCCCCAGACTTAACTCTTTTAGATCTTTATGTCTGAGAATGAGCCAAAGAAATAACGCCACGGAAGTTGAGACTAGGGATGATTTAGTCCAACGCATTGACGCGGCTTTCGTGACTATCAAAACAGAAATACGTTTACGCACAACTACAGTCTAGATAAACTACTGTTCTTACTATAATTTCGAATATCAGCCTAGTGTCTCGATTACACATTTAGTTAAAAATGAAAAGGTATTAAACGTTTTTTTGGGCATATTGCATACCGTTGGAAAGGGGATAAACTAGAAAACTTTTTGAAGGTATTCGAAGATCCCGATCGCTTCTAGTTTTTTTTTTTATAGCCATTTAAAGTTTATTTTTAAGTTTATTTTTCTTTTACAAAAACTTTACGAGCTATTAAAAAAGAAAGTAATTGTTCCTATCAAGTAATTTTGAATTTGATAGAATCATACAACAGTAGACATTAAAATTAAATCGAAATTTTAAGTTTAAACAATTTTTTATTTTTTTATTTGACCTAAAATGTTGAATTTTGGAATTTTTCATAATTTAAATTAAAAAGTTGTTACAAAAAAACCGGTAAGGCAAGGAATGAGTTATAGGACGTGAAGACATAGCAAATAACCTCTCCTTTCGGCCTATTCGATTTGGCAAACGATGCACCAAACACCCTGTATATCTATTTTGATCTTCAAGCTTCTATAACAGCGTTGAGACAGAATAGCGCTCTAAAGAGTGTCCGAACAGTCAACACTTGAGAAACTGATTGCTTTTTGGTGTAGACAAAAACGAACACTTGTGTCTGACGCTGGAGTTTCGAAAACGATTCTCGAGATAGTGATTCTGAGATATTAGGACCGTATATACTTATACGGTGTAGAGTAACGTATCGTGATACAACATTCTACTATGGACACAGTCAGGACATATGCCAGCAGGTCAGGGAACCCAAAACTGTCAAATTTTCCCAATCAACCTTGAACCTAATTCGTTAACCATAAAGTTGAAAATCAATTAAAGAAGTTTGAGAGGTTGTTGTAGCTTGATATGTGCTGGCGTCTATATATGATTCTGGGGAACCACGAGTGGATTATTAGCTGTTCTTGTTAATATGCGATAGGCAGGGTCAATTTTTTCTCTTTTTATTTAGCAACTTAGCACACTAAGAATTTCTCCTGTATCGTGGGTGCGTTTACAACCATTTAAACTCACACACACAAACAGCCAGACCCGGAACAACTATCTGTAGGCCATACAAATATTTGTTCCGTGCGCCGCCAACCGTGGCGTCAAACCGTGCCGTTTCGTCTTAGGTACGAAACAGAGGGGCCTACTCTCTAAGTCTGTATGCAATAATATTACTGAAAAATATTAGAAAGCTATATGTTTTCAGACAGTTACTGTAAAGTAACTGTCTGAAAACATTCATAAAAGCTACGAAACAGTACTTACGTACGTAGTTTTCCAATATTCTGGTCACACGAGACTTTTGTTCAAAGTACTAATACATGCAATTTAAAAAATATAAAATACTTTTATATGGCCCTAGCTAGATGGCTTTGGCATAAATTTGTATAACCTTTGAGTGCAAAGTTTAAATATTTTCAGTACAATTCGTGCGTTATATAGAAATTTATCTGTCCCCGAGGTCTTGAATGTGACCCGATACAAATTCGTGATTAAAATTTTCATAAAGTAGAAATAACGTATACAGTACATTTTGGCTAAATGAGCGCCACTTTATAAAACTTCAGTTTCGTTTTACTTTTGGCTATACAAGATGTTGTTTTGCATCGTCGTCAAATTCAAGGAGGTAGCTATGCTAATGATTCTCGTCCCAAATCAATAATAAAATGGGTAGGTAATTGTTAATTTTTTTCTTTTTTCGGAAATCGGTAAGTGTGAACCACCCTTGTTTTAAACGCGGCCCGTCTGGTTCTTGCCTTATAACCTCTCTTACACACATACAAACAATCTCAAACGTTTATTTCATAATTTATTCGTCCCTAAACCACGTTAAGGGGGTTATTCTGAAATACTGACAAACTTAAACAACCAAAAAAATCAGCGTTTATTAATAATTAACTAGGTATCGTAATTTTAATTGATTATTTATGTCTTTCGTGACCACCTCCTGAAATTTGACGAGGTTGCAAAACAACACCTTGTATTTTTAAAGGCCCAAATTACAAATAGAAATGTGATCGTCTAAAGTAACAGATTATGTTTTTAATGAAATGTTGATTTTAGGGTTCCGTACCCAAAGGGTCAAACGGGACCTTATTACTGAGACTTCGCTGTCCGTCCGGCCGTCCGTCCGTCCATCCGTAGTAGGCTGTATCTCATGAACCGTGATAGTTAGCCAGTTGAAATTTCTACAGATTATGTATTTCTGTTGATGCTACTACAACAAATACTAAAAACCGAATAAAATATCTCGTTTTTATAAATAATGGTACGGAACCCTAATTTGTGCGCGAGTCCGACTCATACTTGGCCGTTTTTTTTAGAAGTATTTGTTTGTTGTTGTGTTATTTCTCGTCAGTGGCCGGTTGATGGCAATAGACGCTATTGTCATGTAGGTAATCTATAATCACACCTCTGAATATCTCATCGGGGATATGCAGGCGTCGTATTATATTATCATCATCTGCATAGCCTTTTACCAACTATTTTGGGGTGCCGCACAAATAACAGCCAGGCACGTGCTTTCCGAAGCACAGGAAGAAACTCGATATATAACGGATGGTCACCCATCCACGGACCAACCTTGGCAAGCGCGACTTAACATGAAAATCGACCCGAGCGGCTGTTATTATTTAGCCAACGAGCTACCATTTGTGATGTTATTATAAATACCCCAAAATGTTGTTTAAAGTTAACTTCTCTCTTTCCAAGGTCACTGGTATACAACCAACCCCCCAACCCCCTCGTTTGTAACTGAAGACCCGGTGTAAAGTTGATGGTTTCAGACGGTGAATCATTAATTTAGACTCCAAGCCTGTTATTATCCGTCAGACATGTCCCGACTCGTTTGACAACCTGGTATAAACGGTTTTTGATTAAATTTTCAAAGTACAACACAAAGTTTTGGAGTTTCATCAAAGTGAATATGTTTTATTTATGAAATGGTTTCTGATAAAGATAAAATACGTAACTTACTTATCAAGAAAATTATGAAGATATTATAGTGGTTTTCTATTCATAAAATATGATGAACTGCCTTATAAGTCTCTCGGTTCGATTCTTTGGTCTGGCAATTAGTATGGCGTTTATCCTCCAAGAATACGTCAATGGAGTTCGATTGATGGCATTTGGCTCGTCCCTTACTACATAGGATTTTAACATGACTGGCAAAATACGGGTGGACTGTACGGTACACCTCTGGCTAACCATTGACGGATTAGAGGCGTGAGGTTTAATTAATTATTAAAGCTCTGATACACCCTATTACACCTTAAACATACATTAATAACGCTCAATTCAACTAGCATGATGTGGATCTTCCGTTTGTCGCACAAGCGTGCATTCGAACTATAGTGAGTCGCAGTCGCAGTACAGTTTTGTCGCACAAGCGTCAAACATTGATAATGTGCTGTAAATGATACCTATTATCTCTATTAGTTTACTCGTTTGCCTCTAAAATCAAAATATTTTATTTTACATAGGCCTACATGGGCACTTATAAAACGTCGACAAAAGGTGCACGGTTCGGGTTAGTCGTTTCCTATGGAGATGAACCGACAAGACCCTCCATGGGTAACTCTGAAAGTGAGTTTCGCCTATATAAAGTTTTCCTAATTTAGAAATCATCCGTTTACTGTACCTCTGTAAATTGTACATTATAAATACATATCAATCTATTTCAAAGGAACCAACAATTACAAGCAGCATGCATTAAATATAAACTACACAAAGCAAGCTGAATTGAGCGTTATTAATGTATGCATAAGGTGTAATAGGGTGTATCAGAGCTTTAATAATTAATTGTTACCTCTGTCAGAGTAAATACTTGTAAGTGAGGATAGAGGATCAAAAGGATGTCACAGTTCTCGGTAACGCTTTGGAGTAATCGCACCACATTTCTGGTTTTCATTTAATACTGAGTTAATTTTAGAACCCAGAGAATGGAAGAATTAGGCCCAGATACAAAGGAGTTTTCTGTGTGCACTAGAATTGTGTCCTCTCATAAATAAACAGACTTTGAGTTAGTTAACACTAGATTCATGTCGCACTACTGTGATGTCAAGCTTCAGTTTGTCGCACTACCGTGATGTCAATCTTCCGTTTGTCGCACAAGCGTGCATTCGAACTATAGTGAGTCGCAGTACAGTTTTGTCGCACGAGCGTTCATCGCGCTTCCGTTTGTCGACCTCACGTTATACAGTCGATCCGTCCGGCCGCGTCCCCTGTACAAAAAACACGGACATAATAAAAAAAAAAACTGGTCCCAACAAGAATAACTTTATTCAACAAAATTACCGCTGAAACCGTTTTTTTTTTATTTAATGAAACTTCCTACACATAAGCAGGATACACAGATCCAAAAAGTTACTAAAAACATTTTTCGAAAAATAGTGTTACAGTTAAATTAGACCGATTACAAATTTTCTATAGAAACAGAAAATTCCAATAATCTCTTTTTTTTAAACACCTTTTGAAAATATTTTTAGTAACTTTTTAGATAAATGTATCCTGCTTATGCGTATAAATAATATAAGACATATAATAATAAAAATTAAGACTTGAAAGTATGAAAAGCGGTAAGGTATAAACGCTCTTAAAATAAGTTAATTTTCGAAGAATGGACAAAACCATCTCCAAGTTAAATCATCAATCTAATGAATTTTACACCCTCAAAACATCATAAATTCACCCGCACATTTGCAACCGACGAATGGTAATCCCAAACAAGTCCAAACATGTTCAACAAAGCATAGCAAGCGTTTCTAACATGTCGCGACATGCCTGTCCATCAAAGGACATGTTTCTATGAATAAACATGGACTATTTATCATAATGTCATCCCTGCTAGCTACCTTTTGTTTCATATGTTATGGTGAAGCATGGAGTTATTCTGTAAAGCTGGGTATTCACAGGAGAACTGAGGCTCTGTGGACATATTCGTATATCGACGTATTGTCTTTTTTTGTTGATTATGGTTTAGGTAATATTTTAATCCTTTTTATAAGGTCCAGAAATTGCATTGTAAATTCTTGACTCTTATAAATTATGACTAATAATAATATAATAAGTAACTTTTCAGACCTATGTGACCTGCTTATGCGTTATAAGTTTCATTAGAACTGGTTCAGTCATTTTGAGAAATAAGGACTTGAAGGTTTGTATGAAATGCCGTAAAGGCGTAAACGCTCTTAACAATAAGATCCAGTTTTTATTTTTCATTGGTCACCGTGCTTACACTATACTGTAACCATGGTGGTGTGCAAATATCAGGAACATTATGACACAATTATATTTATTTAGGTGTATTCTTCCTTCGGAGCTCGTGGCTAAATAATAACAGCCGCACGGGTCGATCTTCAAGGTTAAGCCGTGCTTGCCGAGGTTTTTCCGTGAATGGTCGACCATAGTTACATACCGAGTTTCCTCCGTGCCTCGAAAAGCACGTTAAGCCGTTGGTCCCGGCTGTCATTTGTCAGTCGTTACGAGTAGTCAGAAGCAAAAAGTCTGACATCCAATCTTATCAAGGAGTATCGTATTACCAAGTTACTGGGTTGTGGAGGTCAGATAGGCAATCGCTTCATGTAAAATACTGGTCCTCAGCTGCATCTGGTCAGACTGGAAGCCGACCCCAAGATGGTTTGGGAAAAGGCTAGGCAGATGATGTATTCTTCCTTTACATCACTCACTTGAATTTACCGTTAATCAATAGTAATAATATCATTTTTAATCAATGGTGGTAATGTACAAAACGGGAGGCGGTTATTTTCCATAATCACAGTTGAACAGTCAACGGCTCGCTAGTGAGTACTCATCTTTACATTAGGCAATGGAGGGTTACTTCCGCGTACAAATAGGTACATTTTACCCTTGACATAAAACATCGTAGAGTGACAAAATGGGTATGGAATTTTGGGTGATAGTACCTACATTACTTGAAGATGAAAAGGGTACAGTTATTGGCCCACGTGACCTCAATCGTTAGTTACGGTCAGTGTATCAACATGATAATAATGTTATATCTGCCAAATGTGATGTTTTTTATACAAGGTTTTGTTTTGCATCCTCGTTAAAAACAAGGAGTATAATATATGCAATAACTATGCTAATGATTCTCGACTCGAACCAACAATAAAATGGGTACGTTTTTTTTTTTTTTTTTTATTATTTTCGGTTATCGGTAATTGTGGGAACGACCTATAACCCTATAACCACGTTTTCACACATGCAAACAATCTCAATCGTTTATTCGATAATTTTTTATTCCCTAAATACCACCACGTTAAGGGGGTTATTCCGATATACTGACGAACTTAAAAAAACAAAAAAATCTGCGTTTATTAATACCGTACCGTAATTTAAATTAATTATTTATGTCTTTTTTAACAACCTCCTGAATTTTGACGAAGATGCAAAACAACACCTTGTATTATCTTGAGAAAAGTGTTGGCAGTTTTGGTAGCGACGCTTTGATCTCTTAAACTTTGTTTCGACACCTTAAACACTTTTTAGTTTTGACACCTTTTAGCATAGTAGGTACAAGATCTCAGGGCTGCTAGATATAAAAATTAAATTAGTAGGTATTCTGATTTTCAAAATGTGTGGGATCGATTAGTGTTAGTATAAGTACCTGTTAGTTTGGGCCGGCGTGATGGCCAAGTTTCTTAAATATATTACACTGTTCTCCGAGTGCTGATTTTGTTCTATAGAATATTGTTAAAATAATACATTTAAGGTAACCTTTTTGAAAAAAACTACAATGGTACGAAATGTTTCAATTCGTAGTCAGTACAAAAATACTTTGAGTAATTATAAATGTAAAACTGCATTAGCAACAAAAAGTGTCCTTGGTATGGACCAAGGACACTTTACTAATGTTGATGGTATCTGGGATTGTATTATAAACGAGTGGAGCCGTCTCCACTCGTTTATAATACAATCCCAGATACCATCAAAGAATTAAATTTTACACATATTAAATAAAAATTAAAAAAAATGAAATTGATCTTAATTGATAAATTTTATTACACTATTGACGATTACCTAAATGACGAATTAATTTAGAATTACAAATATTGAGTTTTGAGATAAATTGTACCTACAACTATTGACATTGATTATCTTCGACATTTTAATTACTTTGACATAGATTATTTTGGACATTTTAATTACTTTGACATAGATTATATTGACATTTTAATTACTTTGGCATAGATTATATTGACATTTAATAATTCCTCAATTAGGTCTGACATAATTGGAGCATTAAATAATATGTAATTGTTTAATTTTCAAATGTAATACCATAATTATGCATGATTAATTTGATAATCCTGAGCTAGATTTGCACACATTTCATCAAACATAAAATCTGTACTTTTTTTACCTATGTTAACAAATAAATTAAAATGATTTGATTTGTCATTGCTGCCAGGCGCTTAAAAACTCGCAAAAAATTAAAGTGATTTGCTTTATCCATGACCCTGGGATCTTGTTCTAACAGCAAAGCGAGAAAGTTAGTGTTATCGTATAACAGAGAGAAATTTTGCGATCTTGCTCCAGTTAAAGTTTTTGGATCATTACCGCTTTAATTTTCATTGCTGCCACTGGCGCACACGCAGGTAAAAATACTTACATCTAGAAATCCTACTAAACGATAGATCGTTATTCTCTACTCTATCCAAACATTGTCATACCGTTTAATATCAATAGAAATTGATAATTGAACAATACTGCCACTGCGTTCAATCGTAAGATTACTTTGTGGAGTTCAAATATTTGAATAGCTTTCGAAAACCAATTTAAAGCAGAACTCAAATTGAATTCTCTTTAGAATTGGCACTTGCAGGGAATCTAATTTAACTATTGTAACCACAATGAGAGTAATTGTCTATTGTATTGACAGGACCAAATCTCACTGCGATTAATTTTAAGGTCTGAATGCTTATCAATAGACTACAAGATATTATTTGGTTGTCTTGACTTGTTCGTTATAATCGCCTGAGTTAAGACTCAAGTTGTTTCTACTTGTTTAAATTAATCTAGTACCTCGCCGTTTTTTTTTGTAGGGCTATTTGTTTAGACACATTTTTGAGATAATGCCAAGGGTTTAGCAAGTCAGCAAACTGTGCATCAGAAGGCACAGTTTGGCAAAAATTGTGGAAGGTAACTTTACTAAATATTAAATTTTTATTGGAAAGCTATATATAATTTTTATTGGAAATTTTACCAAAGTACAAAATTTGGTAATATCGTAGAAAAAATAACCACTTTTTTACATTCGCTGAACTAAGAGCCCTGTTTTCTAAAGATATTGTATTTCAGTAATCTGTTAGGTGAGTACCGATTCTTTTAACACAAACAATACGGTCACGCTGTTATAATAACGTATTATACGTAACGGAGGAGCTCGTGGCTAAATATAGCAGCCGAACGGGTCGATCTTTAAGGTTAAGCCGTGATTGCCGAGGATGGTCCGTAGATGGGTGACCATAAATACTTACCGAGTTTCCTCCGTGCTTCGGAAAACACGTCAAGCCGTTGGTCCCAGCTGTCATTTGAAGATCTTTGACAGTCGTAACGAGTAGTCAGAAGCCAAAAGTCTGACATCAAGTCTTATCAAGGGTTATCGTATTACCCAGTTACTGGGTTGTGGAGGTCAGATAGGCAGGTGCATCACGTAAAATACTGGTACTCAGGTACATCTGGTTAGACTGGAGGCCGACCCTAAGATAGTTTGGGAAAAGGCTAGGCACATGATGATGTTATAATAACGTATCACAATCTATGACACATATAATTCTTATAATAACTTATGAAGTACTAGCCCATGCCCGCGGCTTTGCACGCGTGGAGTTCGGTCACTGTCCCACGGGAAACTTTTGTACTACCGAGATAAAAAGTATCCAGGTTATAAACTACTCGTGTGCCAAATTTCATTCAAATCCATTCAGTAGTTTTTGCGTTAATGAGTAACAAACATCCATACATCCATCCAGCCATCGACCCATTTTCACAAACTTTCGCATTTATAATATTAGTAGGATTAGTGGCTAGGGGAGGTCCCGAAGGGCTTACAGATCTAAAATTAAACAGACCATGGGAAGGGTGTGCCTAAACAGATTAGCGTGCTAATTTGCGACTTGTACCGACAGGAGGGTATTTTAGGTCATTGTGTACCTTTATACCCAATTTCTGTATTCACAACGGATTTTCTATATTATACTTTACTAGCTGTCCCGCGCAACTTCGTCTGCGTCACATTTTCCCCGTTTTCGCAACATTTTTCAATGCTGCTCCGCTCTTATTGGTTGTAGCGTGATGATATATAGCCTATAGCCTTTCTCGATAAATGGGCTATCTAACACTGAACACTACCAGTGGTTCCTGAGATTAGCACGTTCAAGCAAACAAACAAATTCTTCAGCTTTATTATTAGAAGATTGAAATGACCGTGTAGTCGAATGCTGAGCATGACGAATTATAGATACTGCTGGCTTTCATAATCAAACATTTATTTGCATACCTTAGTGTGTGTAGATCTTACAACGGGCTTAAAGCTCAGGTATGATTAGGAACCCTGTAGGGCACAGTAAGAAGTATCAAGTTAAAATTTTAAATAAAATTAACACATAATCAACTAAGAATTTTGAAACATGGTCTTAATATTAATTAACTTAGTTATAACTAGCTGTCCCGCGCAACTTCGTCTGCGTCACATTTTCCCCGTTTTCCCAACATTTTTCATTGCTGCTCCGCTCCTATTGATCGTAGCGTGATGATATATAGCCTATGTCCTTCCCCAGGTTGAAATCTATCTTCTTGCCAAATTTCATTAAGATCCGATCAGCCCTTTAGTCGTGAAAAACTAACAAACAAACAAACAGAGTGACTATCGTATTTATAATATTAGTATGGATATAACATTTAATTAGGGTTCAATTATTTGGGATCTGTTATATATTTATAATATGAAAAACAAAGTATTTTGATGCTATTCCAAACTATAAAGCTCAAATTCCACTGCTACGTAGCGTAGGATGTGTGCAGTGATGTTTGCCACGTTAGCTGCGCTATTCATTGGCTTTCTACGTATCTATTGGTCCAGGGTCGCAGTGGACAACCTCGCCTTCATTTTACGACAAAGCAGAGCTAAGTCTACAGGCGTAGCGTAGCCATGGGCTGCTGTGGAACGGCGACCCTAATCCTTAAAAGTAGTTCAGAATCTAGATTATTGCCAAGTTGATTGTAAAATAAAATATGGATCCCCATGAACAATAACTGGCAAGGTATTCTATCTACTCTGTCTTCCTTGAGGGAATTCAGACGCCATCTTTTGTTATATCCGAACCTTGACATTAATAAAACTCCGGAATTTCCTTATTCCGGAATTACCCCAGGTATTCGAATCATTACCCTTATAAATCAGGCCTGATTTATCATTATTGTAGTGCACAATTTGATCCGCCAGGGAGGGGTAGCGTTGTAACAACAATGGCGTCGATTGATTCCTTTGTGCTAGTTCCAATCGATTTCAGACGCTTTTATTATTAATCGTGTAGTCTTTGTTGTCATCGAGAATGTCTGATTTTTTTAGATTTTTTTGTCAAAAAATGGCTTTGAAAATGAATTCTGGAAGATTTCTTTTTCTATTGTAAATTCTAGATGGCTGGGTTTGTATTAAACAGTGAGCAGAACTGAGCTGGGACAGACTTATAGACTCATAGATACTTCGATTTATTAACCTCTTTCTATCTTGTTTACCTTTTATGTTAGGTAGGTACTTGTTGTCACGACTAACTGTTCTCTTATTTACTCTCTATCATAATATAAGACAATATTATCAACCACCACGGGGTTTATTGCGTGTTTTTCTCCATTGGCAACGACCAAATCAAACTGCGTACCAATTCCCAGGTCGGGTTTTAGGATTACAGTCGTGAAGTTATATTACCTATGTTATATTATATGTCTAGTAGTGGCTATCATAACATCTCTTTCAGTCCAAACAGAGCACTTACAAGTGCACAAAGCATCGAGTGAGATAATCGGCTAATCCCTTATTGCTACACCAGCTTAAGTACATAATCTTTACCAAACTGTGTTTACTTGTATCGTGGGTGGGTTGAAATGAAACACGTACTTCTTAAGAAAATATCTTGAGTTTTTGACCCTAAACGCATACTTACCACGTTTCAAAACCTGTCATTTTTACCCGAACGTTGACGTTGCTTAATAGAGAGATCACATCACAGACAATTATTAATTGATTACCACTGCCCATACAGAATAGGCAATATGTTTTTCACCACTCCCGCACGAAAGAAGTGTCTTTCCTCTACGAAAACAGTGCAAGGAAAGTAATGATCCCCTTCAGAAACTAACCTTGCCTGATTGTTTTATGTTAAGTTTTAAAGATATTTTAAAAAATAAATAATTCTATGCTTAGAATAGAAATATTTATAAGTTAAGATTATTTTTTTTTTTATAAAATTTATCAAATTATTGTAAGTGTATAAGTTCAGAAACATTAAAAAAGTTTAATAAAATATTGAAAAAATTACATCGTCAAATTTAGGATTATAATTTTTGAACGCACTCAAAGAAAGAAGCCTGTGAAAGAAGGACATTAGAAGCAAAAATTCGAAAAAATAATTATTTTGATTTGCTTTGTGACTATTTAATTTATTAACCTATGATGACTGAATACTTTCTTGCTGGGAGTGGTGAAAAGTTTTGTATGCAACATGTGAGCAAGTTCATTTGCAATTCGTTTTGTTGAGTTTTTCGCTTATTCAGGATTAAAATTTATAATCACTCGCTGCGCTCGTGATTCTATTTTTCAATCCTTCGTTCGCTCAAGACTCAAAATCAAAACTCATAGGAAAAACGAACTTTTCTCACATGTTGGATAAATAACTATTCTGCCCATAAAGTATTCCTACGTAAATTTGTAACACATCAGAATTTTCTTTTGTTTTTTGTGTGTTTAGTGCCTATTATAACCTGGTGGCGGAGTTTTATGCCGCCGACTTGACTTTACATGCTGTCAAGAAATATCTCTCAGGCAAGCCCGTTTTGGTTACCTCACGATATTTTTCTTCACCGAAGGATACCTATGTGTCTTTGGTTCGAACTCGATATCTATGGCTTTGCAGATATACATAAGATAACATAACGTCTGTTATCTCTAAAAGGTTAGGCAGAAACGTACTCATAGTGCCCCACATTTTGTTAGTTATGGTAAAGTCCGATTTGACTGGGGGCGAGCATATGGCCACTAGCCGAGAAAAATAGTACATGCCAATATTCTAAGGACTGAATAAATACAGTTCTCAAGTATTCAGTACCTAGCTAACTACTTGTTAGTCTATATTGTTCAAAAATAACTTATTATCCTAGTTCTGTGAATAGCTCACATTATTCTCACAATAACTCGTTACTGTTCTTTAAATGCATAAAGTCTAACTGTGGCCGTTACTGCATGCATGGCTTGTATACACCTTTTAACTGAAAATTTGAAAGATTTATGCTAACGCATAGTTGCGGGGAAAGTTTTATCTGAATGCCAAGGAATTCCATCTAAATTAATACAAAAGCAAGCATTGAATTGAAAGAAATAGAAAGCACAACATATCTCACAATATCAAGACCACAAAAGCTTCTTTCCAAAACTATAAATTCAAAGCAGTCAATGCAAAGATTTGCCTAGCTTTCAGATCTATTTCGATCCACTTTATATTTGGGGACCGTGTCAACGTCTGGACTCGTTGCGCACAGCCCATAGAGCATGGAAATTGAAGTGTCTAGAGACAGCAGTACTTTTCAATACAAGGTGTTGTTTTGCATCCTCGTCAAATTCAAGGAGGTAACTATGCTATTGATTCTCGTCACGAATCAATAATAAAATGGGTAGGAAATTTTCATTTTTTTTCTTATTCACGGAAATCGGTAAATTTGAACCACCCGTGTTGTAAATGCGGGCCGTCTGATGCTCGCCCCATAACCACGCTTCCACAAATAAAAACAATTTCAAACGTTTATTCGATAATTTCTGATTCCCTAAACCACGTTAAGGGGGTTATTCTGATATACTGACAAACATAAACAACAAAAAAAATCAGCGTTTATTAATAATTAACTAGGTACCGTAAATTTAATTGATTATTTATGTTCTGTGTGACAACCTCCTGAAATTTGACGAGAATGCAAAACAACACCTTGTATAGTCCAAGTTGAGAAAGTGCGTTGAGCATACATACAATTTCTGTAACTGATAGCATTCGTATTCGTCAGTATTCATTCGTCATTTGTTTAGTAATACGAAGTAGACAATCGTGTGACTAAAAAGTGATTAATCTTAGTGTTGATGAATGGAGAGCGAGAAGACCAAGGAAGCGATGGATGGATTGCGTGGGGAATGAAATGAATGAAAAAGTACTAAATGATAGCGTGACGGATGACAGAGAAGAATGGAAGAAAAAAACGTGTTGCGCCGACACCAAGTAACATTGAACAAGGGCAGGAAGATGATGAGAACCGAAGAATTAGGCCGGTTTAATGCAAGGAAGTTTTCTGTGTACACTAGATTCTAGATCCGTCCCCTGTACATATATACATATAGAAATTAATAAAAAAAACTGGCCTTGACCAGAAAAGGTTTATTCAACATAATTACTGCCTGAACAAGAAGTAAGATGATGATGACGAGTAGACATTAACATGCTTAGTTTCTATGGAAAATGAACAAACAGTGCCACGTCTAGCAGTAGCCGCCGAGGCGTCTCCAAGCTCTGTGACACAGACAATAAATTTACTGAATACACAAAGAAAAGGAGACGTGTCACTACAAGCGATCTATTGAAGGGAGTATCAAACTATAGAGTGATCGATTGGAACGATGAAATTGAATTGAACAAAAATAAAAATATTTCAGGGATATGAAGTACACTCTTGTGTAGTATGTTTAAGGACATCAAGAAAACAAGAAGCGATCTGTCATCCGATTGTCACTTTTGTTACTTCTTTTCGGGGTGGCAATGAAAATACAAGGTGTTGTTTTGCATTCTCGTCAAAATTCAGAAGGTTGTCACGAAAGACATAAATAATCAATTAAAATTACGGTACCTAGTTAATTATTAATAATCGCAGTTTTTTTTGGTTGTTTAAGTTTGTCAGTATTTCGGAATAACCCCCTTAACGTGGTTTAGGGAATAATAAATGATCGAATAAACGTTTGAGTTTTTTTTTGTGTGTAATCGAGATTATAAGGCGAGGATCAGACGGGCTATGTTTAAAACACGGGTGACTCACAATTTCCGATTTCCGCAAAAAAAAATTACGTACTAATTTTATTAGTGATTCGGGACGAGAATCATAAGCATAGTTACCGCCTTGAATTTGACGAGGATGCAAAAAAACACCTCGTATTTCTATCACATGAATACAGACGGTAATACTGTAGACATGCATTCATTTGTCAACCAATTAAAAACATCATCATCATTCTCTTTCTCTTATCACAATTTATTTGGGGTCGGCGCAGCATGTCTTCTTCTTCTTCCATACTTCTCTATCACTTGTCCTCTCATCAGACACCTCCTGTCTTGCCATATCATCCTTCACACAGTCCATCCATCGTTTTTTTTACAACTACAAATTAACAACAAAACTACACATGCAAAACCTATCGTTGATTTAAAGGCGAAAAATTGTCAGTACATTAACTGAATAACGAGGCTGAAGGCGAGAATAACTTAAGTTCTGGGCCTAACCTTTCCTTACCAATCACATACATAATGAACATGTCTTAATATAACAGCAAAAAAAAAAATATCCCCAAGTTACCCGTTAGCCAGCAAGCCATTACCCCAATTATTCTTGTGCTTACACCCCCACAACACACACAAGAGGGTTGAAACACTGTTTTCGTTTAATTCCAAGATCTTTAAGGAAAGATTCTGGGAAGGTAAACCTTTACCATTATTATTATAATAATACCCTTAAGTTACTTTTGAATGAAATGGTACCTATAGCTATCTTATTAGCGTTTGTTTTCAAAGAACGGGCTGGCTTCAATTTTTCAGTGGGCGCCTAAGGGATTATGACAAGAAGTAAATGCTGCTAGTAAGTGATTGGAATCGCGATCACATATTAATATTATATAACCTGTAATCCCCGAGGGGTGAGACGGATGTGTCGCTAATTCCCATGTAATAGGGGGTGAGCCTATTGTCATCAACTGGACCCAAATTCAGGCTTCGTGGCTAGGACTGAATGAATCCTGATAGAAAAACCAAACACCTAGCCCGACCTGCGAATCGCCACTCATAGAGTGGCTGCTTATCTGACCTACACAACCCAGTTAGTACCTACTGGGTAATACGATGTCCTTTCGTACGATTGGTTGTCAGACTTTCGGGCCACGAACTACCTGTAACGACTGCCAAAATTCTACAAATGACAGCCGGGACCAACGGCTTAACGTACTTTCAGAGGCATCGTAATAAGTGGTCACCCATCCACAGATCAACCTAGGCAAGTGCGGCTTAACGTGAAAATTGTTTTTTTTTTATGATTGGCATCTCGCAGTTCAACCTATGAGGTTGTCGTCTGCTTAACCGGACTATCCTGTGGATGCCTTGAGAGTAAGGCCTCCAGCCAGGGCATAATAACTTACAAACTAAGTGACTACACGTTAAGGGCACCCCCTGTGGGGTAAGAGCCTCGGCTTAGGGCGTCGCTGAGGGAGGACTGCACCTGAAAGTTGATCCAAGCTGCTGTTTTTATTTAGCCGTGGCTACTGAATTGCGAACACCAAAAAGCACTCAAGTCTACCTCGAGTTCAGAATTATCTACCTCCATAAGTAAACCAGAGCTCCAAAGATACTTCACCAACTCGAAATCCACTTTGTTTTTCTAACAGAACATTAATTTATTCTCCAAGTCACCTTTCATATAAATCATGTGACGTCACAAATTATTTAAGGGTATCTAGAAGTTTGGAGGACGCTAGAAAGACGACACAGGATAGTAAATAATCAAAGAAGGTTCATTTCATGGCGATTTCGAGGGCCTTTTTAGGGTTCCGTACCCAAAGGGTCAAACGGGACCCTATTACTGAGACTTCGCTGTCCATCTGTCACCAGGCTGTATCTCCGGAACCCTTCGTGTGCGAGTCCGACTTGCACTTGGCAGTCCCAGTCTCTAGCCCTTTTGCCGTAGGGTACTGCGGGTGACATAAGATGAACCATTCCTTTTCAATACATTTACTACAGTTATTACTGATTCCGTATTTTAAGACTATGGTATTCAGAGTGCAGATAAAATACTCAGTCATGATTGTGAATCAGTGTAACGAAAAGGAACGTTTCATCTAATGTCACATCTACCATCCTACGTCGAAAGGCCTATAGTTATTTCTTCTATATCGTACGTGAGTCGCTCAGCCAATGCACCAACCGTGCCATCTTGAACATGGCTGCTGAAACGTACTGTACCTACGCCGATTATAGGAGTGACTAGCTGTGCCCGCGACTTCGTCCGCGTGGAATTTAACAAAAAAAGTTATTTAGTTTATTTTTCGTACTTGGACATTGCAACATTACTTTTATTAATAATTTTAGAACTTTTCAAGATTCAAGATTCTTTATTTGTATGAAATATGGTACATAATGGTCTTAATTTCTAAAATAGAAGTAGCCTTAGTTACTCCTTATTAAATCAGTTATCTACCAGTGAACGTCCCGTCAAAATCGGTCCAGTCGTTCCAGAGATTAGCCGGAACAAACAAACAGCCAGACAAAAATTGTAAAAAGTGTCATTTTAGTATATGTACCGATAAATGATAAATGATGTTTATTTTGCAAATAGGTTTTTACAAACACTTTTACACGTCATTTTTTTTAAAACTAGATGGGGCCGGTGTTTCGTACCTGACTACTCTGAGAAGAAACAGCCGAAACAAACTCAGAGGTTCTCTGTTAACTTGTTGCTCTTTTAAAGTCCAGACATTGCTCAATTTACATGAGGACTATGCAGATTAGTGTCTGAGATGGTCATTTAAAGAAAGAACCACACAGATTTGAGTGGACCTGTCCAGTCAGTGCAAGCATTTGTCAGTTATCGTGTAGCTCGACTTATAACTCAAGGAGCTCAACGCAACGACGAACAATACCAAAGAAAGGACATTTGGGTAGGTCGCTTAAAGTAGTCAAACTGCCAGACAGCGGTGGGAGAAAAAAAAATGTGACCTACATCCTCACATTCACAATAATTAAATGTAATTAATACTAATATACGAAATGAATTTTAAAAAACAAGAATTTCAATATGTCACAATAATAATAAAAAAAAAAGTAAATATCAATGTCAAATCAGTAAATGTCACATAAAAAAAATAAAAAAATAAAGTAAAAAAAAAAAAATGTAAAAAAATAAGGTAAAAATAAAATAAAAATGTCACAGTGTATAAAAATAGTGATATACAGTGATATACATTCATATGCAATATGCATGTAGTAAAAAGCGGTTATTTTAATATTACAAACAGACACTTCAATTTTATTTATTTGTATATAGATATCACGCGTAGTAAGTTCAGCTTAGAAAAAGGAGATTTAAGCTGTTATTGAAAGGCTGTCAGAATTAATGTCATAGAAAAGCTACGATTCTATGACTCGTTACCTCGTCGCCAGAGGCCGCTCCGGTACCTAAATGTACGTGCGCCTGCTTTCGCTCGTTGTAAGTAGCCGAACTTCTGGAATATTCTATACCAAAGTATAAGTTGTTATTCTTGTGGCCTGTTGTTTTTAATAGCTAATGGATTAGTTAAACAACTGTTGTTGATTTGGTAAACTTAGATTGGATTCAGCTGTCTGTTGTAAACTTAAGTCTGATAGAAAGTTACGACTAACAGGTTTGTTTTTTGGTAATGGTTTAAGTAACTTGTTTATTGTTGATTGGGAAAATATGGTTTTGTTATTGTATCGGCGTATACTGTCTTCCAAATTAAGCTGGACTAAATGCACGAATCATCTGCCTAGCCTTTTCCCAAACTATCTTGGGGTCGGCTTCCAGTCTAACCGGATGCAGCTGAATACCAGTATTTTACATGGAGCGACTGCCTATCTGACCTCCACAACCCAGCAACTTGTAATACGATACCCCTTGGTAAGACTAGATGTCAGACTTTGGGCTTCTGACTACTCGTAAGGACTGTCAAAGATCTACACATGACAGCAGGGACCAACGGCTTAACGTGCTTTCCGAGGCACGGAGGAAACTCGGTATGTAATTATGGTCACCCATCCACGGACCGACCTCGGCAAGCACGGCTCAACCTTAAAGATCGACCCGTGCGGCTGTTATTATTTAGCCACGAGCTCCTCTATAAATGCTAAATGCACGAATAAATGATGAAATTAGAATCTGACACTCTGAGGTTTAATAGTTAGGGAAATTCTTATAAATGACAAAAGAGATTCACCTGACCCAGACATTTCACCTGTTATTTTTAAGTTCCATGTAATAGGGGCGAGCCTATTGCCAACAACCATGCACAAATCTAGACTCCATGGCTACTGAGAAATTTCTAATGAATTGGCGATAAACGGCGACAAAACTTACGTAGAACAATTTCTATGAAAACGCGCGCTACTGTTCACACAGCTGAGACGCGACGCGGCGCGACGCGTTTCTAGGCTTTTTATCACTTTTCGAGAGCGCGACAAGAAACAAAAAAATCGTCGACACATTTTGTATGCAGCCGAGCCTGCTGCGCTTCGTCGCACAGCGCCACGGCATCGTTGATCGATTACTCGATCCTACGAAAAGGTATCGAAAATTTCGAAACTTGTTTTGTGTATCGACTTTTTTTGTATAGATATTTGATACATTTTAATTTTGAAAGTTAGAATAAGGCATAAAAATGAGGTAAAGTCCATAGGACAACCCAATTTTGAGATATCGTCTGCAACAAATTAGCATGACCTTTATACGCTAAAGTAGGTAATTATGATAATTTATATTCAATCTATCGTTAAGTTGGTGGATCAAGGGCTTGATTCAGAAAGCGGTACTCCTGGACACTATCCTAATCTATCACTTTTCAATAGCTTTTCGATACGTTAGGATCGTGTAATCGATTCGGCGCGCCTGTCTGCGAGAGCCTTAAACCAGATAAAACTTTGCTCGACCTGCGAATCGAACCCATAAATTCATTTTCAGCAGTTGCGCTTACGACTACTCGATCAACGAGGCGGCCTTTATTCTATACTTATATCACTATTTCTTAATTATCACGAAAGTGAACTCTAGGCAAACATTCTTAGGGATGTATCCAAATAGGGCAAAATAAGGTATGAAGGATTGCAATTTTTACCGGATTTTCCATCACGCCATAACGTTGGAAGCAAGCCTTAATAAACCCCCATTTCACTTTAGTTCTGCAAACAGTTCAACCGACATAGAGTGATGTTTGCTAGAAACCACACAAGTAAGCTCTTAACTGCACTTTATATAAACTTCAAAAGCGACTGCTTATCGTCTTGGAAAATAGTAACTAGTAACTTTGCTGAACTTTAGTTTTCAACTTTATCGTTTGGCACCTAACTTGTGCAGGATCTTGGTCTTTCGTGCGAGCGTCTTTTCGCGGAACCGGATTCTCTCACACGTGTAGTGATTGGCGTTTCCCTGAATGTTATTTGATTTTGATCAGAAATGCAAACAAACAGAAACAGTCCAGGTATTGTCATCAGCCTAACCTTTTCTCCACTATGGTATGGTCAGCTTCCAGTCTAACAGGATGCAGCAGTTTACCAATATTTTATATGGCGCTAGTCCCTATCTGACCTCCACAACTTAATTAGTTCTGGTTAATACGATATCCTTTGGTAAGACTGGTTGTCAGAAGAGAAGAAGAATTTTTGACTTTTCTATCGTCTTTTCTATCGTCCCAAGCATGGCGATATTAAGAATGTAGAAAAGAAATGTTTCTTTCTTCAGTCGACACAAGTCTACAACGTCGAGCATGACGACCTTATTTTGTCTTCTTTTGACATTTGGGGGTAGAAACATTACTTCTGACAAATGTTAAACTAGTCTTATTAAAAACTAAATACGAAAAATACGTTTCGTGGTTGCGTTGAGTTACGTTCAAAAGGTTGAAATGTTATGTAAAATATTCAGGTTTAATTTCGCGAAAAAGATCCAGGCTTGGATCCAGGATGCAGCAACACTATCCCGCCCACGAAAAATGAAAAACTCGTGCAATTGGCAACTTTTTTTTGTTAACTAAACGTAATAATATTCAGGGAATATAAACATAACATACGTCCCCGTTGCTATGGAAAGAATTTCTGGCTATGTCTTCGTAGAAACGCGAGTCGACGGAGCGCGCCATGCTCGGGCAGAAGAAATTTCAAGTTGAATAGAAAAGATTGCTTGTCGTTTCTTGGTAGAATAGAGATAGAACGGTCATGCTAGGGGGGTTGGTCGAAGCTTCTTTGGCTAAAAGTCGTGGTAGACTAAAGACTAGTAAACAGTAAGTACTTTACTGACAACTAGATCTACTCTAAACCACTTACCAAAAGGTGAGTAACAACTTTCCAATCAAAAACAAAGACCAGCCTCGTGGCGGGTGTATCAAGTCACAGCCTATAATACTTCTAGAAATTTCTATGACGTAACGACCTTGAGCCGTCCAATTTTGAGGAATCATTCCCCGTGAGTAAGTTTTGTAGCAAATAACTTTGGAATGGGTTGATTTCGTGCTCCCATAGCGTGACGGTGTGAGCAAATCGGTAGCTTTATTGAGAAGGTAATTTGTTACGTGATATAGACGGACAGAAGGTATAATCAAAAAGGAGAATAAATAATTGAGATTTCACGTAAAAAAAATCCTCTAGAACTAACTAGAAGACAAGAAGAAGGGAAAGTTAAACGTTTCTGGGTGATTTTGTTGTCTGAACAAAATTGCCCACGTAGCTCAGAAAGGAAACTATTATCGTCATTTGGTACAGTAACTGTGCAGAAGCGATCAATTTTTATACCTAACTAGCAACCTGCCCACTGACTCAAACCTTCCTCATGAATCACTCCGTCCACTTCGTGAAAACTGTATGAAAATCCGTGCGGTAGTTTTTGAGTTTAACGCTATCAAACAGAAAGATGCGGCGGGCGGACCGTGTTTTTTTATAATAAACTAGCTGTGCCCCCGACTTCGTCCGCGAGGAATTAGTTTTTTTTTTTAATTTAGTGTTTATTACATCAGCTATCTGCCAGTGAAAGTCAGAATCGGTCCCGACGTTCCAGAGATTAGCCAGAACAAACAGATAGACAAATAGAATGACAAAAATTGTAATAAATGTTATTTTGGTATATGTACCGTATATACATTCATATGCATGTAGTAAAAAGCGTTTATTTTAATATTACAAACAGACACTTCAATTTTACTTATTTGTGTAGAGTTTCTGTAGAGTATAGACGTATAGTCTATACATCTTTCCTCTATATACATAACATTATCTCTACATATAGGTATTTATTTATTATCTACTAGCTGTCCCGCGCAACTTCGTCACATTGTCCCCGTTTTCGCAACATTTTTCATTGCTGCTCCCCTCTTATTGGTCTTAGCGTGATGATATATAGCCTATGTCCTTCCCCAGGTTGAAATCTATCTTTTTGCCAAATTTCATTAAGATCCGATCAGCAGTTTAGTCGAGAAAAGGTAACAAACAAACAAACATACAAACCAACAAACAGAGTGACTTTCGCATTTATAATATTAGTATGGATCTATAATGTCATGTGCTATTTTGGCAATAACAATGTTGACTCAACCTTTTGCATCTAATTTATGTTTCGTAAATTTCCGTGCGGCTTTGATTTGGGCACGCCATGCTTTGTAACAAATGTTCGCCACAATGTCACCAAAGTTGACGGTAATCACTTTAATGAATTTACAAATGTGGGAAATTTTGTTTTGATTTCTTTTGGCTGATGATTTGGAAGGGTCGTGAAACAATGATTCACTATTTTTGTTAATGTTTTGTTTTTTACTTTGTTTGTAAGTTATTGGTTACAAAGTAAAATCAAGCTCAATGGAACTTTGATTGAATTTAAGCAAAGGGGTAGGCATACATACCTACAGAACTCCACCTATAACGCTTCTTACACAGCAGAATATCCGAATACCCTCATTTTTTTTGTTGATAAAATCAGTTTCGTTTTCTTTTAATTTCTCGCATCAGAGCCCAAATACCTTTGTGACGTACCTCCATATTGAAAATAGACAAACCTCAAAGCTATCAAAGTATAATTACAGCGGTTACAAGTCCCTTATTATTCAAACATGAGAGCTAAACAATGGAAAATTGTGTACGACGCAATAACCAGTTAACATGACCTCTAATATTTTAGCACAAGTAAGATGTTAGAGGTTTAAGTAAATTGGTCGTTGTTGTTAGGGCTTAAAGCGTCTTGGCAAGAAGATTAAATTGATATTAGAATGTTTTGAGCTTTTGTCTTGTTGTTGAGATACCTTGTGACGTATGATGTTTGATGTAAACAGGTTATAGGAGAAGGTGGTATTTGAACGACTTTGGAAAGGAAGACGTTGTGTTTTCACATAGGTAGATTTTTAGTTCAGTACAGTGAGGAACTCGAGGCGAAATAATATCAATCGCTCAGCACGCGTAACATGACCGCCGTATAAACGGCCTATGTCGACGGAAAAATGGACAAACTGGTGTTTTTTTTTTCTTTTCTTTTCTTTTACTACCTTCTGTAGTAAGCAACGACTTATTGTCGGGCCTACGCTGTCCTGTACTAACGCTGTAACTTCAAATATTGTAAAACCAAATGATTTTAAAAGAGTAACCATGGAGTTTCTTGCCGGTTCTTCTCCATAGGAAACGACCAACCTGAACCGTGCACCTTTTGTTGACGTTTTATAAGTGCCCATGTAGGCCTATGTAAAATAAAATATTTTGATTTTGTCATTATGTCGATTCTTCCGTAGACAAAAGTCGTTTCTACAGTGGTCATGCTACGCGATCTTTAGATTAAGCAGTGTTTATCTAGGCTGGTCCGTGGATGGGTGGACCACCCATTACACACCGAGTTTCTTCCTTGCCTTGGAAAGCACTTAAGCCGTTTGTCCTAGCTGTCATTTGTATATCTTCGACAGTCGTTACAAGTAGTCTAGTGGCCCGAAAGTCAGACAGCCTGTCGTACCAAAGAGTATCGTAGCTCCACATTACTAACTGGGTTGGGAAGGTCAGATAGGCAGTCGATCCATGTAAAATACTGATACTCAGCAGCAACCGGTTAGATTGGAAACCTAGGCAGATGATGGCATGCATTTTTGGTTCTGCCTTTAAAAAGGATGAAGCCATGTATTTTTCCCTTATTTTGGGTTAGTCCACGGATTCTCAGTGATCTCTAGAAGAATTAGATAAATGTCGTGAGGAAACTTTGAGTGTGAATGTGGATGCTTGAAGAGAAGGAAAGGCCAAAGAAACTGTAGATGGTCAGTGTTAAAGATGATAATGTTAGAAAGGGAGTGGCAATTGAGATGACGGCCAATTGAGAAGTATTGAAGAAAAAGAGAGTTATGCTTCGTGGACCCCAGAGATATAGGCGAGTGAATGATAATTCACACTGATCCCTATACTACTTGTTCTTCATCATCTTCCTGTCCTGTGTCCCATGTTATTTGAGGTCGGCGCAACACGTTTTTAGGGTTCCGTACCCAAAGGGTCAAACGGGACCCTATTACTCAGACTTTGCTGTCCGACCGTCCGTCCGTCCGCCCGTCCGTCCATCCGTCTGTCACCAGGCAGTATCTCATGAACTTCAATAGTTAGCCAGTTGAAATTCCTACAGATTATGTATGTCTGTTGCCGCTATAACAACAAATACTAAAAACAGAATAAAATAAATATTTAAAGGAGCTCCCATACAAAAAAGTGTATTTTTTTTGGTTTTTATAAATAATGGTACGGAACCCTTCGTGCGCGAGTCCGACTCGCACTTTTTCTCCCCTCATTTCTTCACGCTATCATTTACTCCTTTTTCCTTTATATCACTTAGTCTACGTCATTTTTAAAACACTGGACAAAAATTGTGTCGATGTCCGGAAAATCCTTCCTAAAAGTTATCTTATTGGCATCGAAGGAACGAAAAGGCGTGAAAACATGACCGGCATCTCACGAAAACAGATCGTTATAATTAGATTTACTTATCAAAAAAACTTTGAGAAAGTTAGGCGAAGTTTGAAGATCGATGGCGGTGGCAATCTGATTTAGGAGCCAACTAACAAGTTACAATGTAATTTAAAGTATTGTTTGTTCTCGATTCTCGATCATTGCGAAGTGATTGTAACTGGTGAATGAATTTGAACTGTTTCAGAATGTTTTTCGTTAAAACTCAGTGCTACGCACTTTAAACATTGTGCTAATATGCATTAGTACATAGCAATAGTAAATGGGTCATGGAGGTGTTTAAAATAAAGTAATAAAATGAAGTCTTTTTTTAAAACTTGTCAAAAAGTTGGAACTTTGACGTCCAATATCTCAGTAACTATATTGAAGGTTCCCAGTTATGGTCCAGAACAGAAAAAAATATCACAATGATGGGGAGCACAAGTGCCTTTCGGCTCCGCTAAGGGTCTATTAACACTCTTTATCTGCTGGGACACAGGCCTCCTCTCTAAGAGAGGGAGTGGGCTATAAACCACCACGCGGGCCCAGTGCGGGTTGGTAGATGTCTCATGTCTTCGAATTTTTAGTTCTAGGACATGCCGGTTTCCTCACAATGTTTTCCTTCACCGTTTTCGAGAGCAGCGATGATGAAATAAATTACACAAAGTAATGCGCCTGCCTGGGTTCGAACCCACGGCTTACTGCTCGTAAGTCGAGGACACCACCACTGGGCCACCGCTGCTTTCTTTTGTTTACAAATGCTTATTTTGTTAACGTCATATTCAGTGTGAAAATACGTTTTTTTTTTTCTTCTTTTTTAATGACGTTGAGATGTTTTCATCAAAAAAAAAAAGTAATGGCTCAAAATCAAAAAATCTAAATCATAATATTTTATTTTACATATAGGCCTTCATGGCACTTATAAAACGTCGACAAAAGGTGCTAGGTTCGGGTTGGTCGTTTCCCATGGAGAAAAACCGGCAAGAAACTCCATGGTTACTCTTTTAAAATCATTTGGTTTTACAATATTTGAAGTTACAGCGTTAGTACTTAGGTATTGAATTAATTATCCTTGCCCAACAGTTACTTCAAGATTATCTTGAAATGTTGGGCATCAAATTATTACTTTGGTGTTACTCGATCCACAATAAAAAGAGGTGTGCAGGGACACTAAGAGAAAAAAGAATAAATTACTATTAGCAATAATAGAATAGTTTTCAGTGAATCAAAGCAGCTTCATTCAATAAAAAACCCTAGAACAAACAATCCATACTAATATTATAAATGCGAAAGTCACCCTTTTTTTTAATTTGTTTGTATGTATGTTTGTTTGTTTGTTACCTTTTCACGACTAAACGGCTGATCGGATCTTAATGAAATTTGGCAAATAGATAGATTTCAACCTGGGGAAGGACATAAGCTATATATCATCACGCTACGACCAATAGCAGCGGAGCAGCAATGAAAAATGTTGCGAAAACGGCGCAGACGAAGTTGCGCGGGACAGCTAGTATACATATAATTTTGACAAAAGCAGACCTTTTCAATTTAGTTATTTCTGCAAACTGGAAACTCTGAAAGCAATTAGGTTAAAAGCTCACGGCGTCAGATGAAACCGAACTCAGTAGTAATGATAAAGTTTATTTACATCAGACTCCTTGACTTATGGACCTTCCAGATTCCCTTGTTTTCTTGTAAAGAGTTTAAGTGTGTTGTGAAAGTTATAATTTATTGGGCTTTTATCGTGTGCCCTTGGGTTTTGGTTTACTTTTTCTTTTACATACGAATGTGTGTTATCTGGCCAATGTCTACTCTCTGTTGAGTGATAATCTTGGCTTTAATTAATTTTACTAGAAGTTAAATACTTAGTAGGTACGTATAGTATTGAGTTAATTGAGAGTTGAGTAGTTCTTTTTTTCAAGTAAAAGTTTTTTGTGTGAAAAATAATAACTTGCATTTAAAATGATAAAGCTCATAATATTTGAGAGCAGCGGTGGCCCTGTGGTAGCAGCCCCGGCTTACGAGCAGTAAGCCATGGGTTCGAACCCAGGCAGGCGCATTACTTTGTGTTATTTATTTCATCACCGCTGCCCTCAAAACCGGTGAAGGAAAACATCGTGAAGAAACTGGCATGTCCTAGAACTAAAAATTCGAAGACTTGTGACATCTACCAACCCGCACTGGGCCCGCGTGGTGGATTACAGCCCTGGGTCCCAGCAGTGGGAACATTATAGATAGGCTGATGATGATGATAATATCTGCAAACAACACACTGCCTCGTTTGTCTATCCCAAGGAGTCCAGGTTGGTCAATGTTAGTTGATTTTTTGCCTAGCTTTTTCCCTACTACTTTCTGCTAGGCTTCCAGTCTTACCAGATGCAGCTGAATACCAGTATTTTATAGGGAACGAATACCTAGCTGACTCCACTTCCCAGTTAGTACTGGGTAATACGATATCCTTTGGTAAGACTGGTTATCAGACTTTCGGGCAACTGACAAAGCTGTAATGACTGTCAAAGATCTACAAATGATAGCTGGGACCAACGTGCTTTCCGAAGCATAGAGGAAACTTAATGTGTGGTCACCCATCCATAGATCAACCTAGGCAAACGCAGCTTAACCTGAAGAGCCGCTGACCCGAGCGGCTGTATTTATTTAGCCATGAGCTCACCTCACCTCTAACCTAACCCTGTGGTGAATACCTAGAGGCTCGATAATATACAAGGTGTTGTTTTGCATCCTCGTAAAAATTCAGGAGGTTGTCACAAAATATATAAATAATCAATTAAAATTACGGTACCTAGTTAACTATCAATGAACGCTTATTTTTTTGATGGTTTGCGTTTGTCAGTATTTCAGAATAAACCCCTTAACGTGGTTTAGGGAAAAAGAAATTATCGAATAAACGTTTCAGATTGTTTGTGTGTGTAAGCGTGGTTATAGGGCGAGATTTAGACGGGCCGCGTTTAAAACACGGGTGGTTCACACTTCCCAATTTCAAAAAAAAAAAAAAAAATACCTACTAATTTTATTATTGATTCGGGACGAGAATCATCAACATAATTACCTCCTTGAATTTGACGACGATGCAAAACTGTAAGCGTTTGAAACAGACTATTTGATCCAATGGACATTTGCTATCAAACTCAACCTACAAATTGGATAAAAATCTATAGAAACTAAAGCTAGTACGGACTGTAGAATGGTTTTATCTCAGATTATTTAACTGGCTGCTTCTCTAGAGTTGTCTATCGGTAATGCGTTCTCTTCTTCCATTTATATTTATCAACGTTTCCTAGCGGCCGAGGAGGAGCTGAGTTTTTGCCTTGGTTTAATGCTAGTGGATGGAGTTAAAATAAAGGGTTTCAGGCACTCTGTGATATCTAAAGGTCGGTAAATATTGGCCTACGCTGTCCTCCCATACTTAAGTACTAACGCTGTTACTTCAAATATTGTAAAACCAAATGATTTTAAAAGATTAACCATGGAGTTTCTTGCCGGTTCTTCTCCATAGGAAACAACCAACCCGAACCGTGCAACTTTTGTTGACGTTTTATAAGTGCCCACGTAGGCCTATGTAAAATAAAATATTTTGATTTTGAATAGGACCTAAAGAAAAAAAGGAACAGTGGTTATAGTGATTACTTTGCATGACATACGCATATGATGTGGCGGTTATGGGAAAGTGTCGTGAGGAGTTTTGATTATGAATGTATTTAAGATGGAAAGAACACCGACGCTAAAACAGTTACCACGTCTCCAGTGCATTATTTTAAACCGAGGGCCACTTAGAAATTTTTCATCGGTAATTTTAAAGATTTTTTGAGGAGCTTGTGGCTACAACCAGTCATACCAAGGGGAATCGTATTACCTACCTATTTACTGGGTTATAGAGGTCAGATAGGCAGTCGCTTTATGTAAAATACTGGTACTCAGCTGCATTTGGTTAGTCTGGAAGCCGACCCCAAGACAGTTTGGGAAAAGGCCAGGCAGACGGTGATGATGATGTCTGAATTCCGTTTAGGGCAGGAGAGAGATATTCAATTCCAAGTTATTACAAAAGCCCGAGTAGCGACTATTTCGAAAATACGCACTATTTATTGAGTCACAAAAAATAGTGCGTAAAACGTGATAAAAGTTATTGACGTGCAATAAAATGGGGGTTAAACAACATGTTTGTGTGTTTTCGGCTTTATTTTATTTGCAAATGTTATTTTTATTGTTGGGTAACAGACTTTACTTAGTATCAAATGATTTGAAAATTATTAACGTAAGTTAAACATACGTCGTTGTTCCCAGCTGTCATTAAGAGCGTTTATATCTCACGGCATTTAAGACAAACTTATAAGTCCTCATTTTCCGAAATGACGGAACCGATTTTAATGAAACTTCATACGTCATAATCTCGAAAATTTTACTAATAAGAGATATCTCGATTTCTGTATCGAGATGTGGAGATCAGGTGGCCTACCGCGACGTTTTAAAACATTATTGTTTTATTGAGATGGAGAAAGAGATGGCGCTAGACATCCTGTATAGCTCCGTCTCTTTCCCACACTGAAATAAGAGTAAAACACTAGAGTAAAACTGCCCTAAGACGTCATGGTAGACGTGGATGGGTAGTAGCGCTCTGTGCAATTACTATTATTATATACTGGAAACCCTCCCAGACATAATTAGGTTAAGCCAGGCAGATGACGTTGTTATCCATCAGAAATGCATAAGGTTCTTTTATAATGCACTAGCTGTTCCGCGCAACTTTGTCTGCGTCACATTTTCCCCGTTTTCTTGATAAATGCCTAGCTGTAAGTTTTCCGAAAATAATAAAATAAATTAAAATAAATGGGCTATCTAACACTGAAAGATTTTTACAAATCGGACTGGTAGTTCCTGAGATTAGCACGTTCAAGCAAACAAACAAACTCTTCAGCTTTATAAAAAAAGGATTGTGCGGTAAAAGTGAAACTTTTTTTCATACTATAGTGCGGAGTAGGGATAAAGTGAAACACTTACTTCACTTTATCCCTACTCCGCGGCCGACCGTCAGCGTCACGCGACATGCAACACACAGACGAAAAAGTTTGAGACGATGTAATAAAAGTTTCACTTTAATAATTATTTAGTATAGATTTCTTTTCATTCGGTAATCACGGTTAAATTTTTTGGTTGTAAGGTGTCTCCTAGAATGAAAATGGTTTTGTGTCAATCATGATTAGCATGTTCGTATTTTTATAGAAGTATGTTAGTTTATTTATATAAGACCTAACTTTTCTGTAAGCTATCTAACAGAAAAGTTATACACATCAATTTATTTCACCATTCATCATTCTTATACGGGAATATTGTAATCTTTATTAATGTTATAGAAAGTTTATGTGTTTGTAAATAACTAAATTTAGCTGTAGCGAAGCCAAGAGCGAAAGCCAGTGACTTCGATAAGTGCAGTAACCGCAATAGTAGACCACTAAAAGAAAAAAAAACTGACACAATTAACATCACTTATTTATAATGTAACTGTGTCACAAAACAAAATAAATGAAATATATCAATGCTAATAAAATAAAGTCGAATCTCTTTTAACGCAGTAAAGCATAAAACATCTGTCTCCAAAGGCTAAGAGATGTGGGCCAGACGTTTTTCTTTAAGAAAATAAAAAAGAATTAAGTTAAATCTCGTCCTGAGTGACAGAAAGGACGACCCAAAAATATATAATTTTTTACGTTCGCTTACAAATTCGCGGAGTAAATTATCTTTTGTTATTTTATCTATAGTTTGGTTTATAGCCTTGAAATTAAATAGATTTGGTGTGATTGGAGTGTTGCAGTTTTAGTTTAAAAGCTAAATATGAATTGCCCCTTTTTTTTTTGCGGCTGGGAAATCATCAAATGACTTCTCCCGCTCTGGGCAGAGCGGGAAGGAGTGTCAGACTTGACTGACTAAAACCCACCCATGTTCCTTCTTAGCCCTTTGTGTTCCAGGGCCGTGGTATCTCTTTCGAACAACCCGCAGCCCTGGCAGGCATCGGCCCTCTCGGACTCCTTCCGATTTGCTGACATCTCCTTGAGGCGCGCGTGGAACACAAACGCGCCGTCGACACGGCCTGTCGTTATGAGACGGACGGACGGTGAGCTAGCCCATTACTCACCGTCCACAGGCTCGCGCCTACGGTGGCCGGGGGCCACTGGTTGCCCCCCGACGCCCGGGGTGTCTCCCGCGGCGGCTGGGACGTGAGGTTCTCTCCCTCTCACATTCCGCCACCTCCTTCGCTAGCATGACTGCTTCGCAGAAGGAGGCGACGGCTTCCCATTCCCTCTCGCTCCGGACCATGGATTGAACCAGGGCCGGACGCGAGAGGTCGCCGCCGCCAATCGCCGCTACGAGGACACGGCGGTGCTCAGCCCAAGCGGGGCAGAGCTCCACGGTGTGCTCCACCGTGTCCTCCGGCCGATCCTCGCAATGGTACATGAATTGCCCTGTAAATGTAACAATAACTCAAATTCGCGGAAATTTGTTGTTTATTTCAATCTTAAACTCATTGTTTACTGATAGATAGAAAGTGACAAAGAAGTGTTACCGTTGTTTTTTATTTCCACAGGCCTTTCCATGGTTTATGTCAATTTACACTTGCACCAACTTAACAGGCGGGAAAACACTATCTACCTACCTATCAACGTAAATTTTCTTGACAAGCAACGCCATTTTGAATTGTACACTTTAAATGGTCATACTATAATACCATGTTTCATTTTTTGTTATGTCTTATAGAATAAAATGACACTTTGTCTATGGCCCCCGGACCTACTGGCACATTAAAGCTGAAATGAAACGTAAAATGAAAGTCACCAATCTCAAACAGATTCATCTTACAGTCTAGAAGCTAAGGCCTATTTATGCAGTCTAAAATTTTCCAAATTCAATGTAATCACGTAACCACTAAGCTCTTCAAAATCCGATCACAAATCAGTAGAAGCTCTTCATAAATCACGTGCAACCTGTTCTTGAGTTAATGAGTCATTAACCTGAGAGGCTCTTCGTAAAGGCCCTTGGTAAAAGCTCTAGATAATTATACTTGAATTAACTGAATGATCATAAACGTTTAATGAACTGTATGGCTCTTTGGGTGCGAAGAGGAATGTTCGAAGTTCTTTTTTTTTGTGGAGGATTTTTTTTTGTTGAATGATTTTCTGTTTTAAGGTAAATTAGGCTTAGCATAAACTGTTCCCATTCCTGGGACACAAGCCTTCTCTATAAGAGAGGGAGTGCTGTACTCCTTCACGCAGGCTCAGTGCGGGTTGGTAGATGTCACATGTCTTCGAATTTTTGGTTCTAGGAAATGCCGGTTTCCTCACGATGTTTTGAGCAGCGGTGATGAAATTAATTAAAACACAAAGTCTTGCGCCTGTCTGGGTTCAAACCCACGGCTCACTGCTGATATTAGGTTTCTGATCTTAAATTCTACGCCTTATATAAAGGCGTAAAATTTGCCAAAGCTTCTGTCACACGGTAAGGACAAATGCTGGCGCGGCTCCAGACGCCGATCTCCCACGGTTTTGTTTGTAGCCTGTACAGTACAGGCTCAAAATGTTCATTGCTGGAAAAAGGCCTCCCCCAATTCTATCCATGAGCTCTTTTCCCGTGTCTTCTCAAACCAGCCCTTGCGGTACGCGTCCAGATGGACTCACCACGTCTTTCTAGGCCTCGGCGGCGCCGTCCGTCTTCCGAAACCCATCGTGTAACGTTATACACATTAAAAGTCTCGTATGTTTTAAAGAGCAAGCTTATTGCATCAAAACTTCAAGCTGCTGTTGAGATTTTCTTTATCGAAAAACGAAATCCCCTCTTACAAAATCCAAATTTTCCACCCAGGAACTCATGCTCAGTAGTAAATTTTGCCATTGTTCATAATAATAATTTCAGCAAGAAACATAGATAATTATTATCATTGCGCAAAAAAACAAAGCCGGTCGGACCGAATGATGACGACGTCTAAAATATACCAATATAAAACTTAACTACATAATACATCACCTAAATCTAATAATACAAAAAACCGCATTTTTCGCACAAAATTAAAAATGAAATGCAAAGAGAATCGCACGGGGTACAAACAAGACAGTGGAGTGCGGTTTACGGCCTAGCCGCAATAAAAAGTACGGCCAACTTTGGCGCGGCCTTTTATTGTCTAACGTACATAAGATAGAATAGATGTTTGGTAGGTATGTTGAGGACTTTGGAAGTATAACGCCTGTCTGAAAATCTGCATCTAATTCTGAAAGTGTTTCCTGAAGTGAAATAATCGTAATAAAGTTACTCAAAACTGACTTCGCACAAAAAAGTGAAGAGCTGAATCCACTAAGCAGTGGGAGGAACATTTATGGACCTCGCGCACTATACGGCCACGTCTACGACTGGCCACAGAAGTGATTTTTGTCGAAACTAGGAAGAATGTTTAGTCGCAAGACCGGGCGAACGAGCAATTTTGTTCAAGAAAGCGGCCTGTCATGCGACAACTATCGTATAACGTCCTCTATGCCCACCACCGCTAATCATGTCAGGACATGTCTTAACTTCGAATATAGACTCTAAGCTAAACTATATTTCACTCGCAAGTCTTTATAAACTGTTCTAGACGTCAATAAGTTTAGGCAGACAAAGTTGTAGCTTAAGGAAATTAGTTTGAAACACGATTTAGTAGCATATAGGCTTCGTTAAGTACAGGCGTACTGATAATGTTTGAAAGTAATGGCGATATGCTGAGACTTCGCTGCCCGTCCTTCCGTTCCTCTGTCACCAGGCTGTATCCCAGGAACCGTGATAGTTAGCCAGTTGAAATTTCTACAGATTATGTATTTCTGTCTGGCGATACAGCATCATCATCTGCCAAGCCTTTTCCCAAACTATCTTGGGGTCGGCTTCCAGTCTAACCAGATGCAGCTGAGTACCAGTATTTTACATGAAGCGACTAGGCAGTCGCTGGCAGTATACCCCTTGGCAAGACTGGATGTCAGACTTTTTTTTGGCTTCTGACTACTCGTAACGACTGTCAAAGATCTACAAATGACAGCCGGGACCAACGGCTTAACGTGCTTTCCGAGGCACGGAGGAAACTCGGTATGTAATTATGGTCACCCATCCACGGACCAACCTCGGCAAGCACGGCATAACCTTAAAGATCGACCCGGGCGGCTGTTATTATTTAGCCACGAGCTCCTCCTTTAGTATTTGTTGCCGATACAGCAACAAATACTAAAAACAGAATAAAAATAAATATTTAAGGGGCTCGCATACAAAAAGTGATTTTTGTGCTCGTTTTTGTAAATAATGGTACGAAACCCTTCGTCCGCGATTCCGACTCGCACTTGGCCGGTTTTTTTATGTTTATATCACACCTTTACCGTGTTACATGCTGAAAACACTTCAGATATACTAGTAATCCGAATATACTTACGGATTTTTATTTATTTGTTTGTAGATATGTTCTCAACTGCCAAACATGGGGCTTAAACATAACTGACGAAACGTGGGTATAATATTAGGTACAGTCACGGACTTTAATTGATGAGCCTCTTTGAAATTTTCCAATTTTGCAGTTTTATCCATTTCACACGAAATTACATGATTAGACCCGAACTCAAACCGCATGCTCGTAAACAAGATGACATATTACTAATAATCGGAAATAGTCTCATCAATAGAGGTTGAAGAAAGACTAATAAGTTGTCAATGAAAAATCCATAAAATGTTGCATATGTTTATCCAATTTATTTCTTACTGACCTCCTTTGAATTCGACCTCATTAAGCACTCTTTATTTCTGAAAACCTTGGATTGGTTTTCAAATAGTTGAAATGTCGACGTCAGAGACGATTATTTTGAATTTTGGTGAATCAAATAATTGTCATATTGGACGCCACGCGTTCGGGTAAAATCGTGGGTGCGAGTTTTTCCGATGTCAAAATTACCAATCACAATTTATCCGTACGCTTAGCGTTACTATGGCTACGCTAGAACAAATTGTCGCTAGGTAATGCTTGCTAGACATGCAAATGGTTGACTTTGGGTAGTCACTCTGTACGAATATAGCCGACTAAACCCGATTTGCATTACACCGCTAAAATACGAACAGTGGCAAGTGGCTCATCAATTAAAGTCCGTGACTGTACACATCTGCCTAACCCTTCGAGAATTACGAGGGTAATGTTATGAAGATACATAATTTATGTTCTCAAGTGATCTATGAGTAAAACAATATTAACACACGCACAATTGAATCAGATTAAGTTCAAAAGAGTAAGAGTTAAGAGTACTGTTCAATTTAGTAACTCACAACAAACAAACAAGCCGAAACGACCGTTTTAAATTATTGAAACGTAATCAACAAACACCACTACCAATTCCGAATAATCGATCAAATAAGCCCGGACATTGACCCCAGTAACATCAAGAGAAAACCACTTGAATTCATCATGGCTGCCCCAAATGATGGACGCAGAGCCATTCTTCAGCCACTTCATGAATAAGAGATGGCCATTTCACGAACCATTGGTTTAGACAAGCACTTGAGGTAGTTGATGCGCAAAAAACTTCGATCGTAAGAAGCTAAATAACTTATTTCTTGAAAGAATAAATCAGGTGGATTAAGGATTTTTGTTTGAGATTTATTTTTGTACTTTTTTTCTTCCTTGTAAGTAAAAGTTTTACTGAATTTGGAATAGTGTTTACGTTGTTTCTAACTACTTTTTGGAACCAGCACATTTTTTTTAGCTGGCCCTTTAGAATGTTTTTGTCATGTTCGTGAACGGGCGCTATCAGTTGTGCCTGGTCATCTCTTAGTTGCCACGGCTTATTTAGAACTAATTATTTTATTTTTTAATTGTCTTTTTTTTATTTTACTATGGACACTTTTAACGTGCACGTCTTGCTACATCGTTCTCACATAATGTACCATCTCAACATGAATGATGTAACCAAGGTTTTTGTAACAAGATTCTGATTTAAAAGAGTGTCCATGGAGTTTCTTGCCCATTCTTCTCCATAGAGATCTACGCTTTGGAATGGGCAACTACAGTACTTACACAGTTATTATGTCTTGTGACTGGGACTGTAGCTTCATTTTTATTGTTGTTTGACAATTCAAAAGTGCCTTTAGTTGGCTTACTTAAAATAAATGATTTTGATTTGATTTGATTTATTTATTCATAAGTATTACATTTGGTACTATATGCAGGGGTAAGTTTGCTTAGAATACTTTAAGTGGCCTGCCTTAGTAAAAATTATTAATTACAACCACAAGTTCTAATATCAAATTAAAGTTAAAATTTAATATATGAAAACTTACGCCAAATCTTCAGACCACAACTCATCAACTTTGTTCAAAAGTTTTAAAAGTAATTAAAATGAAATTTGGTTTATTCTAAATTCATAATAATATTTTTACACATATTGTAAGATGATTCTTTTATTACTTTTGATTGATTAGTGATGGCCTGAAACACAGGTTTAAATAAACCTAGATGGGGCAGGTCGCTACCAAACAACTGATTAAACTATCATTACTTGCAACTGTTGAATATACAATTACTTAAAAGTACTAATTATACCATTGACTGAGAAATAATACTACTGCGCCTAAATGTATTTTTTTTTTGTATTACTTTTTAAATAAATAAATTATTATTATACTGGGTGTAACGGAAAGGGTATATACATACTTAAGGGTGTGCTACCGACCATCAAACTGAACATGTTTCTCATCATAAAACATGTTTTTCTAAAAAAATATCTGCTGCCTTAAACAAAATTTGCAATACCTATTCGACCCAAATGTATGGGGCAGCTGATATTTTTTTGCTATTACGATGTTTGTCCGATGGAGAAACATGTTCAGTTTGATCGTCTGTAGCATACCCTTAAGTATGTATATACCCATTCCGTTACACCCTTGCAAATGTCGATTTTCTGGGGATCATTCCTTAATGACTTTTTAATGTTCGGGACTATACACGATGGAAACAGCACAAACGCTTACCACATATTTAGGACATTATTCTGAAACCCTTACCAACACCACCTCCATACAAATTTTGAATCGGTAATTTAAAAAAAACCGTACAGATGCGAGTCGGTCTCGCCCACCGAGGGTTCCGAACAGTATTTTGTAAAGACAATATTTTTTATGATTTAATTACAAATTACCTTATTATTTATAGACTACAAATGTTCAGTTTTCATACTTTTCCCTGTACTTGTGTACTTGTAGTATAAGATGATATTACTTGCCAAATTTCATAGTTCTAGGTCAACGGAAAGTACGCTATAAATTTTGATTCCCTTGAGAATGTTAAATATACGTTTTTTTGCGGCATAAACGGCCCTAATTATTTTATTTTACGTTAACTTAGAAATTTGACTTTTTCACAGCTTCAAGGGACTGTAAACCTGAGTAGGTATATGGTTTTCATTTCAACTCGATACCTCCACTCGTTCCCGAGATAAAGGGTCTTGACAGACAGACAGTATATTTTTCCGGGAGTTAAATTATAGTTTTCTTTAAACTGAGTATTTTTGAATTTAAAAAACAAACGGTAAGCTAGCTCATTTACACCACTAACTATGTCGAAAGTCGTGCATGGATGACCGGAGCATTTGAGCTACGGCATCGTAGCTCGGAAGACATGTATAAAGTAAATTCTGGTACAACCCATTTCGGTCACAAACAATAAAAAAAAAGAAACGACTTAATATAATTTTTTCTTTGTAACCAGAATTAATTCTATGACTTCTTAGTTTGAAAATCACAGACATGACACAACTATGTATCGAATAGGTACTTACACTTACGCGCGAGCCAAGACCCGCCAAAGCTAGTACCAATTTAAAAAGTAAAAATATAGTTCAAGTTTATCTATATCTTACATTTCAAGTTGTCCAAAGGTTCGTGTCCGGTGTCCGGAGCCGCGTCCACACTTTGTACGTACGTTTTGACCGAACATTTACTCACATGGTTTGATACGAGTAAATGGCTTGCGAACGAATGTTCGTTCAATAAATAAACGTTCGTCGCGCAACAAATGCCTACTTAACAAATTCGTGAAGCGAATGCTCGCTTTGAATATCTTAAAAAAAACACAACAAACTTAAAATATGACAAATAAAAATTAAATGTTTCTGAAACTTATGAATAGCACTCATTACTCAGAAACCGAATGAAATATCTCACTGAAACACTGTGTCAATTTACTTTAAAATATACTATCCTGGAACTTAAATATTTTCTCACAATTCTTGGCAGGGACTCCGGGTTTCATTGCCGAATACTTCCGAAGTGGATCGTTCGTACCTCGATCACGTAGACTTCGGATTTTAAATATAAATTGTCCTAAATTCAGCTGAGAAATAACGAGGAAACTTTCAGTAGTTCAGAGGAATGCTCAGACAGGGTGTGACCGATCTATTATTATGTGAAGATCATTTGAGAAATCTTTCTTGTTCGAACTCCTCTGTCTGTGTTTATAATTGTAGTTTTTCAAGCTATCACAATGTTGTCAAAGGTTGAGAATGCCTTGTAGCATTAAGTCCGCCTATGTACGACTATAGCACATGGAAAATAATATATAAAATTCTCGTGTCGCGGTGTTTGTTACCAAACTAAAAAAAAGAAGTATTATAACTTATTTGTTTCTTGAACAAATAAATCAGCAGGATTAGAGTTATTCACTAAACCACATGTTTTTGTTGTTAGTTTGACACTTTTTATATCATGTTTTTATTTATTTATTTATTTAAGGTTCACCCACGGCACATTATATGGACATAGATACAGTGAGTCTTATGGTAATATTCTAATATACATGCCAATTACGGGCAAACACAACATTGACAAAAGTACGCCAGATTATTTATACACTACTACAAAAAGACACGATGTAAAAACAATGTTTTAACACTTAACTGGTGACCAGAACCAATATTTATAGGTTCCTACATAAGTATGTACAGCACAACGTACATGGTGTGTATGCCAAAAAACCGAGATATAAAACACAAACCGCTTTCATATTTAGATGCATAGCTAGTTATGTCCGTGGCTTCGCCCCTCGTAGTGTTCGGTAATTGTCCCTCGAGATAAAAGGTATCCTATATGTTAATCTACGTTATAAACAATCTTTGTACCAAATTCAGTAATGTTAGCGTGAAAGAGTAACGTAACGTAAACATCCATACATACTCGTACATCCATGAACACAAACTTTTTACATTTATTATAGTAGTAAGATTTACATACAAGTAAAAGGTAAGTTAAAACAGCCAGTATTACCCAACTTTTCGACTTCCTCATACATTTAATATTCCCCGTTCTAGCTAGCACTAGTAGTTAGGGCTTGTACACAAAACTGCGTATCGGCGCGATGCGAATTCACAATGCAGAGAACTGCGACACGAATTGCTACGATGCGATTTCGTGCGGTAAGGAGAGACGCCTTGCCCGATTTGGGTGACCATTCCTTCCTGAACGTATTTTGTAAACTAGGTCGTGACATGAATCGTAAATTCGCATCGCTGGAATGCACGATGCAAACCAATTCGCAATTTCTTGCCATGCGTCGTGGGAGCTCGTAGATTTTTACGATGCGAGGTCGCATCGCTGTTTTGTGTGCAAGCCCTTACCTACATCACATTACTTGGAATCGTAGTAATATGTTTTAGATTTGCAACATTTTCGAGTTGAAAGCCTTTTAGAGCCGCTCGGATTACCCTATGCAGATATGCGTGACCCGGATAGGCGGGTGGCCGGGTATAGCCGAGTGGCCGGGTGTAGCCGGGTAGCTGGGTATTCAACGAGTGCGACTGCGGATTCACTTTACGATTTATTCAGACGAATCACATTTTATATTTTCACGCTTTTATTCACAAAAGGGACAGACAGTGTTAGAGACAGATGTATTCTTTGCTGAAACTACTTGTGAGTAAAAAAATAATCAGTTGCTTTAGACAGGCTTTAATGATATCATCACATCGTTAATGTTTAGTGTCCGTCGTTTGCTTATCACGTTATTTTTATCGGTAATTTAAAATAAAACAGTCGCTCCATACATTTTGACCGTGTAGGTATTGCATTTGTGAAGCAAACAGCTGTTTTTTAAGTGACTGAATACTTGGTAAGCGTTTGTGCGTCAGTCACAAAGTTAACAATCTCGCTTCATAATTTCAGACTTATATGAATTAAAAATGATTAATTTTTAATTTTGAGGGCTCGGTTGGCGCAGTGGTTGAGCGATCGACTGCTGCACTGCGTATCGCGGGTTCGATCCCCGCACGGAACAAATATTGGTATGGGTTACAGATAGCTGTTCTGGGTCCGGCTGTTTGTGTATGTGAGTTTAAGTGTTTGTAAACGCACCCACGATACAGGAGAAGTTCCTAGTGTGGGCAACTGATTTATTTTAAAAAAAATCTACCTTTCTCACAATACTTTCCTTCACCGATGATGATCATCATCATCATCCTCCTGCACTTATACCTATTTTTTGGGGCCGACCCCGCATGTCTTCTTCTTCCATCATCATCATCATCATCATCATCATCAGCCTATAATGTTCCCACTGCTGGGAAACAGGCCTCCTCTCTATGAGAGGGAGTGGGCTGTAATCCACCACGCGGGCCCAGTGCGGGTTGGTAGATGTCACATGTCTTCGAATTTTTAGTTCTAGGACATGCCGGTTTCCTCACGATGTTTTCCTTCACCGTTTTTGAGAGCAGCGGTGATGAAATAAATTACTCAAAGTAATGCGTCTGTCTGGGTTCGACCCCACGACTTACTGTTCGTAAGTCGGGGCTGCCACCACTGGGCCACCGCTGCTCTCTTCTTCCATACTTCTCTTTTACTCACCGATGCCAGAGATATCCAAGATAAACTTAAACCAGTACGAAATAAAACATTTTTTCATTTTTCTCAATCATAAAAAATCTTAAGACGCATCACTACGAGATATGGCTCTTAAGAATCAATGTTGCCCTCTTTGTCTGCTACGCTGGCAATACTGGCATACTTCCAAACTTTATTGATTGCTCACATAACATGCCATCTTATGTAACGTTTTATTTAGACCACCGTGTCTTTGGGCGGAGTCAATGGGTTTGTAGAACCTAATTCTTCGATTCATTCTGCTTTGACCACGTGCATACATGCACGCTGGTTGCAAGTACCACGCACTAAACTTTTCGGAAGAACATCTCCTTAGCTTTTTAACTAGGTATGACGCACAGAATGCATTGATGTTTTCTGTCAATTATTAATAGTAATTACCATCTCAAAAGTAACTCTGTCTGAATCATCATCTGCCTAGCCTTTTCCAAACTAAATATTATGTTAGGGTCGGCTTTCAGTAACCTGATCCAGTTGAATACCAGTATTTTAAATGGAGCGTCTGCCTATCTGCCCTCCTGAACCCAGTAAGTACTGAGTACTACGATACCCCTTGGTAAGACTGGTTTTTAGACTTTCGGGCCACTTAATACCTGTAACGTTTGTCAAAGATCTACAAATGAGCTGGGACCTACTGATTAATGTGCTTCCCGAGGCACGAAGGAAACTTGGTATGTAATGGGCCATCACCCATCCACACACCAACCTTGCCAAGCACGGCTTGACCTAAAGGTCGGGCCGATCGGCTGTTATTATTAAGCCCTGAAGGAATATAGTAATGTTACGTTATTAAGAAGACTTCTTAATAATAAGTCTACAATAAACAGTCACGAAACGCCCTGCCACTATCCAATTATCATGAATATTTGAACGGCAGTGGATTTTCTGTAATAAAGTAATGAGGTTTTTAACAATACAAGTCTAGACAATTACAAAATAGGGGTGAATGACCTGTAACAAGTCAGTGACCTAATTGACCAAGTTAGTTGGCTTGCACATCACGCTGACAATTTTACGGGAGACTGAGCAGTAGGCAGTTTAATTTAGAGCGGTTTAAGTTTCGGGTATCGTTTCAAAACGTTTTTATTTAAACATTGCCCCACCTATGAAATTCTCCTGTATCGTGAGTGCATTTACAAACATTTGAACTCACATACACAAACAGCCAGACTCGGAACAACTACCTGTAGGCCATACAAATATTTGTTCCATGCGGGGATCGAACCCGCGACACACAGCTCAGCAGTCAATCGCTTAGCCACTGCGCCAACCGTACCGTAAATTATTAATTAAATTGCTCACATACTATTGTTACTGTGAGCCTCGAGAAGTATCGTATGTCTTGTAGCTTCAATGTCACATCGTCTACATCACTTTTGGTAACTTTCCGGAATCGCCAACTAAACAAAAGACGTGCAAAACAAGTGAAAAATAGTGCTCTTTTGTAACTATTTTAATCTTCATACATTGAGTCCCGGTTAGCCAACCATTATTTCAACTGTTTTTTGGTACGGGACAGTCCCCAAAGTAACAAGGAAACTTCTTGTTGTTGATGTTGCTATTATTTGTTGCTCTCTGGCACACTGAGGTTTTTTACGAGAGAACTCAATTTAGAATTTGAACAGAAGGTACTAGGAGAGCAGAATAACATGTCTCTATTAGACTGAGATGTACCTGCTACTTCCAAGTTATATAAAGGTGTGAAACACCTCTTAACGAAGCCGAAAGGCACTGGTTCTCCCTATCATTGCGATATATTTTTTGTTCTACACCATACCTGGGAACCTTCTAGTTACGGAGATATTAAGGGGCAAAGTTCCAACTTTTTGACAAGTATTTTTTTAAATACAAGTTTTTAATGTAAGATTTTTACTTTAAACACCTCCACGACCCCCGTACTATTCAATCGGTCCATCAGCACAATGTTTTGAGTGCGTTACATTGAGTTCTACCACTAAACATGATTTTACACCCCGCAAAAAAAAGTCGTTTCCCAGCAATAATTTTTGCGTAAAGTTGCATAGTTTCATGTACTGAATGCTTGGTTGACGGCTTCGTGATGAGGTGATTTACACGGTGTATGTAGCTACTTATCTTCAATTCCTATACGCAACTCACCGCAGGATAGACAGAGGCAGAAATTTTGTATGTATGGAGGTCTTGTTACTATCCCACGTGTTTATTTTCCTATGTTACCCATAAAAATTCCTTATCCAGAGAAGCTCAGATTTTGACCCCATTCCAATTGCATTTCCGTTTTTCCTATTCCGAGTTTACGAAGTAAGAAATCACCATACTTACACATTGGCAACTTTTCTACTCCCCGCCAACAACAAACAAAGAAAACAGGAAAAAACACTCCATCACAGAATTTTCCGCGAACAAATCAGAATCGAGTAAAAACTGCTACTTTATACAAACACAGACAAAATAACTGCCGTGCCGTGTAAATGGATACTAAAAAGTTAGTCGAAAGCGTTTGCGGAACAACAGAACTATCTAGGTTTTGCGTCACAGGTGAGGTTAACGGCCTGGCCGGCCATCGATACGGGGTTAGCGACCTGACTAGCGTCAGTAGGTGAATGGAACTGTCGCAGTCCAAGACTAGTTATATGCTGCGTTGAGGACTAGGTAAGCTAGTTATGTTTGTAAGTCGTTACGTTAAGTTTCAAAGTTGTGGGGAAATTGGGAAGACATGGTTCTCTCGTGTTCAATGTTTCACGAAGTTCTTGCAATATTTAAGCACGTGAATTTAATATTATAAGAACCAATCGTGAAATTTTAACGATGGGATGTATTTTAGTATTTGTTTATTATTTTCGACTTTTGCTTCTTGACTTTTTTTATATATTGCATCTCGCAGTTCAACCTATGAGGTTGTCGTCTGCTTTACCGGACTATCCTCTGGGTGCCTTAAGAGTAAGGCCTCCAGCCAGGGCATAAAAACTTACAAACTAAGCGACTACACGCTAAGGGCACCCCCTGTGGGGTACGAGCCTCGGCTTAGGGCGTCGCTGGGGGAGGACTGCATGGGGACAGGCTGGATCTGAATGATATTATTATTTAGGGGCTGATATAAAACTACTGGCACAGCATCGCGGGCTGGCTCGAGTGAGGGTCGGGGAGGGAATGGACCGGGACGTTGCGACGGACTTCGACGGCGAGGTTGGAAAGACGGCGGTTTGCGTCTGAACTTTTTAAGTGTACTAGTCTCTTTGCTAATCTCCTGGAGGAGGGTGATAGCATCATCTGGAGTGACGAAAGTATGCCTCGGACGGCGAACTGAATTAATGCGCGAGGGTTCGTAGCGGGCGGCCGCTGCGATCAGAGGATTACGGCGCTTAATGGCATTATCGAAGATACGCTTTGAGAGACGTTTCATAAACTGAAGGATTATTAATTCATACAAGGTGTAATTCACCTCATCACGAAGCCGTCAACCAAGCATTCTGTACATGAAACTAAGAACCTTTACGCAAAAATGATTGCTGGGAAACGACTTTTTTTTGAGGGGTGTAAAATCATGTTTTCTGGTAGAACTCAATGTAACGCACTCAAAACATTGTGCTGATGGATTGAATAGTATGGGGGTCGTGGAGGTGTTTAAAGTAAAATTCTTACATTATAAACTTGTATTTAAAAAAATACTTGTCAAAAAGTTGTAACTTTGACCCCTAATATCTCCGTAACTAGAAGGTTCCCAGGTATGGTGTAGAACAAAAAAATGATCGCAATGACAGGGAGAACCAGTACCTTTTGGCTTCGTTAAGAGGTGTTTTACACCCTTTATAAGTACGTCGACTTAAATCCCTTTTTCATTTAAATTTTATACTCGCAGGTTATGTTGTTCTCTGAACTAAACCTGTCATTGTTCTTATGTCTCCCACTGCAACGCAAAGGCCTCCCTCCATTTTTCTCTATTTGGCAGTTTGGGCCCAATCCTCCACAGGCATCTCAAAATGTCAATGAATATCTTTAGATACTTGACTTTTTCATTAACTCTCAAAAACTTCAATATTTTACATAATTTTGGATATATTCACAGCTGAATATCACTTAAATATCATTCAACAAATCGTTCGAAATGTGTCTGGCTTGGTACCACCGTGGGAACATCGTCAGTATTCGCCACCTGGTGGGCTGAATGCGAACTATCTTCGAATATCTGAAACGTACAATGTCAAGTATTTACCACAGTCCCCGACAGTCTATTAACCCTTTTCTCGCCGCGGTTTGAATAAAGCATGTAGAATATTTTTGCTTTATTAGACGTTTCACTTTTATAGGGCAAGTATTTTTTTTTTTTTTGATGTTTTCAAGTAAAACGTTTGCTTTCAATAATTTATTTCTAAAGTATAGACTGTATTTTGTTTCGGTTGCAGTATCATTCTTTCTTCCAAAAGAATGATTTTGGAATGTTAACTAAAAAGCAAGCAATACATCCCTGGAGCCAAAATTATGCCTTCAAAAATAGCATCCAAACCAAAATTTAGACTTCAAAGTAACATTCTGATAGGTATTCTGATAACTTACGACCACTTTTTTTATAGTTAATGTTTATCCCAACGTGCTTCTTGTCCTCTTTTTATTTAGCTAAATAATCCAGGAAAAACAAATTCCAGAACCTTCCATAATTACGGTAACCGTAATGCTTCCAAAGCATTATTCCTTTTTCTATTCCACAATATTAATCTCGTCACAAAAAAGTCTTCACCTGTCGAAAAATTACAAATTCACTGCTAAAATTAGAAATTACCTACCAGTCCAGTTGAATTGTCGTCCATTACCTGGCCGAGGCTATTTTCGCTTGGGGTCGTCGCACTTGAGGCCGTTCAGGGGAAATGCAGTAAACGCGCACTGTCTCACGCGATGACTGGCACTACAGGGTTAATATAAGATAAGATAAGATAAGATAATTTATTTATTAAAAAGTATTACAAAAAGTTTACATTTAGGCACAGTAGTATTTTTCTCATACAATGGTATAAATAGTACTTATAAGTAAACTATAACTAAAACATTTTCAAAAGTCGCAAGTAATGTTAATTCAATTCAGATGTTTGGCAGCGACCTGCCCGATCTAGGTTTATTTAAACCTGTGTTCCGGGCAAATATGCAGGTAGCTAGAGGTTTTTATTGGTTTTTAGCGGAGTGAATAATTGCCTGTAGTTTCTTATGTAGGTTGTGTTGTGTTGGGTTGCAGAGGTCAGATAGGCAGAAGTTCCATGTAAAATATTGGTATGCAGCTGCATCCCGTTAGACTGGAAACCGACCCCAACATACAGGTAAGAAAAGGCGAGGCAGATGATGAGTTGCTTATGTAGGTTGTAGTTGATAGAACTTAAGAGAAGTGGAGCAAGTGCGCTTTTCATCTGTGATTTGATTTCTGGTAATGACTTTTCCCCAATCATGGCCAAAGTTTTAGGTGGTCACATAAACACAGGATAAACTATTCAAGTATTGGAACCCTAATCATACTCTTCGGCTTTTCTTCTCCTCGGTAGATCTTTGTTAAAAAATTACGGAGTTTTAATGGAGTGTCCATTAAAACTCCGTATTTTTTTTTCATAATAAAAGTAAATACGGACGAAGAGATGCATGGTACCTATAACTTCAGATGAAAAAATAAATTGCTGTAAACACGATAAAGGGGGAAAATGTGCGTCACCTCGACGCAAATTGGCCATTAGTCATCTTAATGTCTCATTTATTTTCTACCTTTATTTTGTGTAAAAATCCAAACTATATACTCGTATAATAGCTGGTACACAAATCTCTTTAGGGATCTCACATCGCCCCCTGCTTCCTGCCTAGAATTTAATAGATCTTGAGATAAGAAGCTTACAAAATATTCCCAACCTGTATATATTTTGCATTTACTCACAAATCCTTGGGAGTGTTGCAGTTTCGCAGATTAGTTTTACGCCGAAGTTTTAAGTTGAAGAATCCCGTGTTATCCTCGGCTAGGAATTTTGCGATGGGTTTTTGAAACTGTTTTGTTTATCTTTTTTAATAGAAATGATAAATAGGAAGAGGCTTGCAAATACTTCTTATTCTATTACTGCTAAAGGTATTACCGATCGATCGATGGTAGAATGGATTAAACGACAATCGATCGATACGTTTATCTAGTAGAAACTATCAATCGACGTCGATAATCCATTCTACCATCGAAAGACAATCGAGCGATTGGTGACCTAAAACAAAGCGAACGTAAAAAAAGGCAAGTCGTCGCATAGACGGAGGACGTTTTCTGGTTTTCTGTACAAATAGTGCGTTTTACGAACTTGAATTTCTTATAGGTCCGCAAAAAGGACTATTTTGTATCTTATTGTAGGGGCGTAGCACCCGTAAAGAGAAAAGGTATTGTCGGTGAACACTGCATCGATGAACTAATATTTGCTAAACCAACCAGCGGTGTGATTCTGTAAGACCTCACTTAGAACTTCGAATCTGAATCCACTGTGAGTTTTTTGATTGGCATTCTAAAAACCCGGTTGATAATTCGAATTTACACTAGCGCCACCCTTACGAGCGTTTCAGCGAGTTGAACTAAATTAACAGGGAGATTTTGACAGATAAAGTATGAGATGACGTAAGAAGTGGCATTCTGTAAGGTAATTCCCCCGTTACTTCGACGCTCCCTTGGCTACAAAATCAAGGTCATTTTGAACCTTACGCGAAGTGACAGTGGATAGCAATGTGAGATGCGAGTTGTCGTCTGAATTTTACAGAATTGACGTACTGCGACGAAATATACAAGTGTGTAGCGCATTACCTATCGATGCAGGTTATTTCACAATGCAATAATTTTCTTATGTTCAAAAGAAAAAATATAATTCTAGAAACAAAAATGCTCCAAAAATAGTAAATATATAATTTATACGTAGGTAGGTACTATAGGGTTGTCGTCCGTTTCATGGACTTTTCTATATTATCGTTAAATTAAAATCTTGACATTTTGCAAAGTTTCAGGAGACGAGGTCGTCGCCTGCTCAATGTCTGTTTTCAAGCGTTTCTTAAATAAATGAAGGACTGGCGTTTTGTTTGTTTCGTCTTTCCACTGTAGTCTGAAAATGATAGGATTATTTTATTTATGCACACAAAGGTTCTGATTATTTTATTGATCATTACTTTCAGTAGACGTGCACTTATTTAATATTGCACTGTAAGTGAAGTTCCGATTTGCTTTATTAACTAAATTAAAAATAATATTAAGTTTGACCTGTAGTAACACCGATTTATTTGGTCACCAAAAGAAAGGCAAAAGTTACAGAAGTAAGGGGAGCAGCCATTTTTAAAGCAAACCCGCTACGCCGTAGTCAGAGTCGAGCTACGGCGTAGCAAAGACCGTTCCTAAATAATTTAATAATAATTAATTTAATGTTAAGTTTATTCTTATATTCTGTTGCCTAAAATTATGCGTAGTGTTTATTATGTTAATATATTGTGCAACAAAATTGTTTACTTCTATTTGTGGAGGCTTGTAAATGGCTTGTCGTAGTTATATCACTATAAGTTCTGTATTGTTAACTGTAAGCCACCCAAACACAATAAAATAAAATAAAAATAAATCGCAGTTTTTTTTTCGGTTCGGATTGGTTAAACGAAGAACAAACTTAATTTTAACTATCGAGCTAATCATAAAATCGCAAAAACAATATCAACTCGAGAAAATGCAGGGAACTACCTTTTTTCATATTTCAGACTTACTCCCTTTGTAAAAGTTGTTTATATTTATGAGTACGTCCCTCAAATATTTACTCCTCGTTTAACCAATACTCAGTATTGTTAATTCAATTAATTTGTCACAAGATATATTACTTTCCCCAGTGCATAATTTCTCTATATGTGTCCGGCTGCAGTGTCCACTGAGTATTAATCATTTATTCCTCTTAAACTCAGAGAAATATCTCCCTTGACTATTGGATGATTGTGAGGAGCTCGTGGCTAAATAAAGACAGCCGCACGGGTCTTTAAGGTTAAGCCGTGCTTGCCGAGGTTGGTCTATGGATGGGTGACCATAATTACATACCGAGTTTCCTCCGTGCCTCGGAAAGCACGTTAAGCCGTTGGTCCCGGCTGTCATTTGTAGATCTTTGACAGTCGTTACGAATAGTCAGAAGCCAAAAGTCTGACATCCAGTCTTACCAAGGGGTATCGTATTACCCAGTTACTGGGTTGTGGAGGTCAGATAGGCAGTCGCTTCATGTAAAATACTGGTACTCAGCTGCATCCGGTTAGACTGGAAGCCGACCCCAAGATAGTTTGGGAAAAGGCAGGCAGATGATGACTATTGGATGATTGCATTTACTTTGAATCGTGGTGTTGCTTTCTAAATTATGATATGAAAATTATAGTCAACATGTTTTTTAACGTTAATCGGATGAATCTCATTAAAAAAAAAAAAAACAATAAAAGCTGGGAAAAACACAAAACAGTTATACTGATATAAATAATATCTCAAGCAGGTCGACAAGGAAAGCCAATAAATACATCATTACAATTATTAGCCTCTTCAGGTACACCACAAAATTCTGTAAACCTTTTCAATGATTTTTTGCCAAAATAGCATTTGATGGAATATCTATGAATATGTATGATAGAATTTAAATAAAGAGGTGTGATCCTGGTGTCCTGAAATACAGGCCTCGAATCTAGTTTAGGCACCAGTCTCCTACATTATATACTCACCTGAATTATGTATCATTGTCGAATTCAACTTATGTATTTTGTGGTGAGAAAAATTAAGTATTTTTTTTCGTTTATTCATTTTTAAATCATATCAAATAAAAAATCTCTATAAATCATTTTAAATTTTTAAATATTCTTAATCAATAAAAAAAAACATTTGAAAATATAAAAATAGTAGCCCACCGGTATCGGGAACAGGGTCCAAGCTAGCGGCGGTCAGAGCTACAGAGAAAGGAACCTCCTAACAATACGTGCCGTGTCCAAGAGCACCGCTTTCTGAATCAAGCCCTTGGTCACGATGCCTAACGAGAGCCTCATCAGGTATTGGTCGAGGCTCTTGGCAATTAGGCCATTGGCTGATGCGACTATCGGCACAATGATGGCTGAGTCCACATCCCACATGTCGACAACCTCGTGAGCCAAGTCAAGATACTTGATTTGCTTATCTTTCTCGGCTTTCACGAGGTTCTCGTCATGCGGAACCGTTATGTCAACAATCATTGCGCGCCGCTCTGATCGATCCACTACCATTATATCAGGCTTATTGACTACAATAGTCCTGTCAGTGATAATGAATTGATCCCAGTACAGTGTGATATTGCCATTTTCGAGATCTGGGTCGGGCACATACCTATAGTACGGTACTTCCGATTCCACAAGGTGGTATTTTAGAGCAAGTTGCTGATGGATTATCCTAGCTACAAGGTTGAGTTTATGCAAGTATTCTCCATTAGCCGCGAACACCCGGAGATAATGTGACGGATTGATTCGCCCGGACGGTGGCATGCCCGACATATGTCAACCGTGACGTCCTTCACAATAAATCTTCAGTAGTCATTCGTCAACATAACTTCATACATAATTGCACAGACAAAACCTTCGGTTTCGGCTGATAGGTCGACATCAGGTCCATGCAGGGCCCGGAAGAAGGGTCTGTGAAGCTCTTTACCCTACCAAACTTCCCTGCGGTCATTAGTGTCAAGCTCTGCAGGTTTTCGCCAATTCTCTTTAGCCAAGGAGAGCGGAGCGAGGCCCTTGTCCATGTCCATCGCGACCACCTCTCGATGCATCTCCACGTCGGCTTCTAGGAAATATTCCATGAGACTGCATATCTCGTGATTGTGAAGAGTCTTAGCATTTAAAACGCCTCGACCTCCACAACTCCGTGGGATATACAGTCTCATAACCGGTGAACGTGGGTGACGCATTCGATATGCCGTCAACAATGTACGGACCTTCCTATCCAGGGCGTCTAGTTCTGTTTGAGTCCATTTGAGTACGCCAAAAGAGTACCTCAAAACCGGCATGACCCAACCATTAAAGGCACGCACCATATTTCCGCCTGATAAAAGACTATTAAGTACTTTTCTCAGGCGGCCAATGAAGCGTTTCTTTAATGATTTCTTCTTGTGAGTAACATTGATGCCTAGCGCTTCCGACAAACAAATAAATATTGTAGGTTTCGGTTGCTAAGAGGGATCTAAGATTTATGGAATCTGAGAGCTGAGTTCCCACAGATTCCACAATCTTCCCTCGCTTTACATGCATGACCGCACATTTGTCTACACCAAATTCCATCCTGATGGCTCTACTGAAAGTTTCAGTTACTTTCAGTAGAGTTTAGAGTTTATTATTATTATTACTTTGTAAGTTGCTTAAAAAGATTACTTTTCTGAGGATTTTACTTGTTAATTTTATTTTCATTGTTTATGCGAAGTTAAATACTTAAGCACCAAACTGGAATTCTGTTAAAGTACTTGGATTATTATTAGGTTATTAGCATAAGCGTATTCAAACTTTTAAAATGTTTTACGTACAAGCTTTTAAATTTATTTTCTCATTTATAAGCTAATGCGAGTAGCTTTGTTTGTTGTAGGAAACAATTCCTACCCAATAACATCAGTCAATCCAGCTGAAAGTCATGTAACAATTTAATTTGCGGTTTTACGAGTACAAGGATCCGGGACTAATATTGTAGACCAAAATAATGTCAACACGCTGTATATTCAGTTCTAAGATCCAATCTCACACACACAAATACTACACACCCACAAGACTAGCCCTAAAGTGTTTATTTGCGACCCGACCCTGCCTCACATCATCAATCTGCCTGCCTTTCCCCAAACTATGTTGGGGTCGGCTTCCAGTCTAACCGGCTGCAACTAAATACCAGTATTTTACATGGAGTGACTGCCTATATGACCTCCAAAACCTAGTTAGTACTGGGTAATACGATACCAATTAGTAAGACTAGATGTCTGACTTTTGGACCACTGACTACCTGTAAGAACTGTCAAAGATAGACAGGGGACCAATGGCTTTACGTGCTTTCCGAGGCACGGAGAAAACTCTGTATGTAATAGGTGGTCACCCATCCACGGACCAGCCTAGGCAAATGTGGCTTAACCTTAGTATCGACTCGAGTGGCTGTTGCTATTTAGCCACGAGCCCGTCGAAAGCCACACAATAGGGGATCGGACTGGGTAAAGAAAACGACATTCTGTTTGTCCGTCAGACAGGTAATACGAAAATATTAGACACGTATTTTTTGTTTTATCAAAATATCAAAAAATTACTTAGTTAGAACTCATTAAAGTTGGAGAGTGGGGGCTTACTACGTCACAAGTAGGTATAAAACTTACCTACATGTGACGTCATGCGCCATTTCAACTCAATATATCTACGTAATTTTATGACCACGTGAAAAAAGAAAAAATACGTGTCAAATACTTTTCAATACACTACCCGACGGACAAAGAAAAAAAAAATAGGATTATCCCCTATTCTTTCATACATGTATTTGCAGACAGAGGTACCAGTTTAACAAATTCAAACGAATGTGTATTTATCTTTATCAAAGGTTTCGTTCTGAAAGTTGGTATTATTTGACGCACCGCCCGCGGCATTCTGGCGATCCTACCTGTATTCCAAAAATTTGTTATACATACACGTATATTAATTGCATGTTTTATTTTTATTTTTAGCTGTGTGTTCACGTTATTACGGTCACTTTTGAGTTATGATTTCTAGTTTGTACTGAATAAACCATGTCTTCCAACCCATCTTCTTGTAGTGGGGTTATTTCTCGAACAAATTGGACGAAACTTAAATACGATTTGTGTGAAGAAAAACAAATTCCGATATACCTAATCGTCGACAGAATGTCTAGAAATTAGAAAATGAAGCTTTTCTTAGCTTCATATATTTATCATGAATCGTATATTAAAGTTTGTTTGGGAAAGTTGTTTTTGGAGAAAACGCCTGGTTTTATCACAAATTGTAGGTCAATGTCAGGTGCTATTTCATGAAGAAGTTATTTACTCGTAATAGGATTGAATGAACTTAGATGGTTGTATGTGTCGTTTTTATTATTCACGATTTCAGGCCATTGAATCATGGCTTGAAATTGTGAACAATAAACATTGTATCCTTATGTCATAAAACAAATTTTTATTTTATAATTAACTAACTTTTGCTCGCGGTTTCTCTCCCGTTATGTACGGAAATTAACCAACGGGAACGTTCTAAATGTGACCTGTGACACTCGGGGATAATCTAGCTTTCCGTATGTATATAGTGAAAGCATTTTTGGAATCGGATCAGTAGTTCCGGAGATAAAACCCATGCATACAAACTTACAGACCTCTTTATAATATTAGTATAGATCAGGGTTCAGTCTTTCTACGTGTTTCTCTGCTTTACAGTTGCTGACATAATAAACAGAATAATAATGCCCACAGTACATTTCCACATATACTGTCAACACTCCTGTCTTTCCCTGTTTCGCTCGAGGCGGACCAACGTTGACATGTTATAAGTCTCCGACAAAACTTTTCTTTGTTTGTCTTTTTCTCTTGTTGGCGGTTTTATCTATTTCGATAATTGGCTTTTAGTGTTATTTGTCAGTTTTTGTTATTCTTTTACAGTAATCGGACAGAAATATAATATATAATATAGAAATAATAGGTAGGTAGGTAATAATAATAGATAGGCTGACAAATAGTGAAGGAATTTTGTGACTCAAAAATTATTATTGGTAAAACAAGACGAAAAGTGAAATACAGGACTTATAGAGCCTGGAACAAAGTTGATTTTGTCATGCATGTTTTTTGTAACCTACGTATATAAACATTTAAATTAATGTGTTATTGGTACTGCTGACTTTTCTGCTTTGTAGCGTTATGAGATTTGTTCGTCTATTCAAAGCTCACGCAAAATAATCATAAATTAAGTTGGCAAATATAATTTAACCATTTTATTGAACGAAATCAAAACCAGACAAAAAAACAAAAAATAATTTCTTTAAAAAACATCGCTTATAAATAGTTTCAATAGTGCTAACATTCACTATAAAAATATGAACGAAATACGAACATATTCTAAATGTTCAATTCGCTTCGTACCGAAACTTTTTCAATGAAATGCGGACGATTACAAATTCCTTTATGCTTCCTGAATGCTTCACGCATTCTGTTAATAAACTCGGATTGTTTTGCTGTTTTTTAATTATAGTTTCGGTGATTAGTATATTATGTACTTTTGCACAGTTCTATTTTAATCCAACGCTAGGTAGGGCTGGTTTTAATTTGCGGGATTATTTAATTCCGGTGTTACAAGGAATTTTCCGGGACTGGGATGAGATTAACTCAGCTTTTGACTTTCGGCCCAAATTATTATTATTTATTATGCTACGACGTTCCTGGCAACGTGCATGTTTTCATTTGAAAACCAACGATTGGCAAAAGCATGATAGGTTATTGAATTATTTCACAAAAACAAGTTTGGCAAATAATTCTCTTAATAAATATTTACTCGATAAACTTTTTTTTGTTAACGTATTATTTGACAAACAATTATTTTTATATTCATGTCATCTTGTAAAACTACGTTTGAAATTAAAACGTTTTACATAAGTATTACATCACTACTACGCAATTTCCTAAAACAAAATATACTCATTAATTAGGCAATAGGGTAATTCATAAAACAAAAAATACTTAGGATTCAAGAGCGAGCGAAGCGAGCTCGGGACTTTGGGCACCCCGACGCGGACAGGTTAGGTTCGAAGGGGACAAAGGGGTCTAGTGACCGAGGGAAGCAAATGAACTGAGACCTAGTCATCCCCTTCGTGTTAGGTTACTTTAAACCCTGCAAACAGAAAAAGGAGCCCCGCGCAGCGGGGATACGTCGACTACGCCTTCAAAAACACGCTGTCACAAACCAGCAGCATCATGTTATCGAAGGCATTTTGCACTTTGACATTATAACCATAGATATTTTAAACCATTAGGTAAGTCAGCCGTCAGGTATATCAAACTTTTAATTTTTGATATTCTAATACGTGCCTTAAAGATCACTTTGTAACTGGTTATAAGATTTATTATAAAATGATATATAGGTTAAATGAGATTTTGCCAAAAGCATCATAATATAAAATGTATAAACCAATAATTATCATGTGAAACATTTGTAAAGAGAAGCATTTGCCAAATTAATGTTTGTAAAGTGAGTGTTTATAAAATAAAACATTTGCGGAATAAGTTTTTTGTGACATAAACCTCACAATTCACCCACACAACCTACAGTAATGTAATAGGGTAACTATGAAACTTCAGTTCTCTTCAGTGCCCTTTTACACTACTAAGTTAAACCACCCGTGTATTCAAATTACAACTGTCATTTCTATTACCATAGGGTGTCAATTGGCTCTCCTAACACTACATAGAAGAACACTTTGTTTACTTAAAACTCCAAAGGACTCTCAAAGTAGAAACGAAACTTTGCGCCCCAGGGATCTAGTTGCTACTTGAAAAAGTTAGCACCTCCCTATACATAAGGACGTACTGGCCATAAGCCAAGGTATCTGGAGAATTACTTTTACACCCAACTTACCTACATACCTGCCTACATTTTCAAGGAACACGTGTAAAGCATATGTCCCACCGTTGACGAGGAAGCGACTAGCTATTGGATATTCTCTCGCTGGAGACACGTACAAAAGATAACAGGTTGGTTACCATGACACATCTCAGCAGTATTATTTTAATTGTATTCCAGTGTAGGAATGAGATGGCGCTAGACCTGTATAGCTCTGTCTCTTTCCCACATTAAAACAATACTAATACGTCATGGTAACCGCGCAGGTCCCGTGTGAGTAAAAGAGATACTTAAATAAGTAGTTGATTGCTTACTGTTCTCATCACCGACGAATACTCTCTTTTATCGCAGCGACACGCAAGAGCAATCAAAGATCGCTTAAAGACGCTCGCTTGTTGGGTAACGTTGAGCGATTCTCGCTTGGTAACTTCATGGATACCAGCGAGTAATCGAGTGTATAACGTGAGGTCGACACACGGAAGCGCGATTAACGCTTGTGCGACAAAACTGTACCGCGACTCACTATAGGTCGAATGCACGCTTGTGCGACAAACTGTAGCTCGACATCACCCTAGTGCGATAAACTGAAGATCGACATCGCCCGTTGCTGCCACGCACTTGCTCATGGCTCGGCGACGAAACCAAACTCACTGCTCGTTGCTTGGCAACGCGTTTTAAGGTTTTTGCACACTCTCGCCGAAATACTTCAAGGCCGCTAACCGTAAACGATAGGACAGCTGCTCAACCTTTCCAAGCAACCCGTGTAAGAGGAGCAAACATGTGTGTGTAACCGCTCTCTCTTTAACATTTAAAGCCCAGCCTCTCGAACTTTTCAGCGGCGTTCGGTACGAAATCGATAAAGCGCTTTAAAAATGCAAGTCCCGTATTTTTATTTACCGATCCCGTTAAATATTAAAATGGCCAGCACTACTGGAGTGGTATGACCGTAGGAACCAATTTTGTGAATACAAAACAATACAGACAGTAGTAGGTATGTATTGTTTTCGTTAACATCGCATTTTTCAACGTGATTGTAATAGGCTTGTTTTTTGGGTAAGTGATTGTTATTTGTGTGGTGTTTTGATTTTCTCATCATCATTAGAGCCGAAAGACGTCCACTGCTGGACATAGGCCTACAATAAGAAAAAATACATTCAGAAATCCGTTGGGAAACGACTTTATATCATCATCATTATCAGCCTATAATGTTCCCACTGCTGGGACACAGGCCTCCTCTCTACATATGTGAGGGAGTGGGCTGTAATCCAACACGCGGGCCCACTGCGGGTTGGTAGATGTCACATGTCTTCGAAATTTATTAGTTCTAGGACAGGCCGGTCACGATGTTTTCCTTCACCGTTTTTTGAGGGCAGCGGTGATGAAATAAATTACACAAAGTAATGCGACTTTAAATACTTTAAATAAAACTATTTCAAACACACACCTACATACTACTGCAGTATCTGCCACCGTCTAGTGTCTGCAGTCTGTCCGAACAGTTTGGACCAATGGTTGCTAAAACAAAAGAATCCTATAATCCCATACACCAAAACTTCCAACATAGCCGCGAACATGACGTCACTACCACAGGTGTACTCACCGAACTGAAGTTAGCTTTTATTTTGCATGCAAATTGGCCTCTCATTAAATTTCTACGTCATTCCAGTCTGATAGTGGTAATAAAACAAGGAGATTGCCTGGGCTGTGTTGCTCGCTGAGATGAGTTTTGATAGAGAAGGATTGAAGTTTGTGTTTTTAATTCTCGTATGTGGTGTTGGTTTTTTTTTTACTTTGTATGCCAAGTACCTACATCCAAAACCTGTCCCTTCCGAAAGGGTCATACAGATATACCAACCACAGCGCCAAATAATAAAATGTTTATGAAAGTAAAATTATTCATTTTAAAATTTCCCTAAAATCTAACAAATTTTAAAATTTTACTTAATCGGTGAATCGGGACATTTACCACTGAGCAACTGCTCTATATTACTGTAAACCTTGTAAGCCTTTGTAAAAAAACGCCTCACAATCCCACATTTTTATTACTATTAATGCGATACAGCGTGAAAAACCTATTTTAAATGAAAGATTTTGTGACAAACACTTTAAGACTTAATTCGTCACGAATATTTCAAAAACAGACTTAAATTGCGATAAAAGACACAAAACATTTGAAACAAAATAAGTAAATACATACATTACATCTGAAACAGCTGCTAATTTAAATCCTTGACATTTAAATGTATCTTCAATCAATCTCTAACCCGAGTGAAAACTAATTTTATTTCACTTTGTTAGGTCCGTAAATGAAAACTTATTTAAGTTCAACTAAAATTTTCCAAAGGTAAGTAAGCTTTATTAGGATTTCTTTTAATTGTAAGTACCTTAAAATATATTTTATTAATTAAATTTCGAGCTTGTCTTTATATTTTTTTAAATACTCAATTAGTTAAAAGCATTTAGTTATTCGATTGGATGTAATTTAATCAATTTACCAATGTTTTTATTTTTAATCATTGAAGATCAATACTGTGGCGGTATTTGTCTATTTTAAAATATTTATATTCTCTTCTTTCTTATTCTGCTTGGTATATTATCTATATACGGGTATTGTAAACTAATTTGACATTGATTGGGCACTAGATGAAACTGTTATTGAGTTTTTGGGGGCTTGACACAATCTGATTGATAAGATTAAATCCCACTAATATTATAAATGTGAAAGTTTGTGAGGATGGATGGATGGATGGATGGATGTTTGTTACTCTTTCACGCAAAAACTACTGAATGGATTTGGATGAAATTTGGCACACGGGTAGTTTATAACCTAGATTAACACATAATATACTTTTTATTCCGATAGTATGTTCCTGTGGGACAATTATCGAACTCCACGCGGGCGACTTCGCGGGCATAAGCTTGTACTACCATAATATGTGGTACATGCCTCCTTCTCTGAATTTAAAACCAATTAATGAGTATAGTATTATTATTCCTAAACCTGTATAGTCTCAAAATATCTTTTGATCATCATCATCATCATCATCATTTTCCTTCCATTATCCCAATTTATTTGGGGTCGGCGAAGCATGTCTTCTTTTTCCATACTTCTCTGTTACTTCTCATCTCATCAGACACCTTAGTTCTTGCCACATCATCCTTCACACAGGTCATCCATCGTTTCTTTGGTCTTTCTTTTACTCTTATAACAATCCACATTCAAAACTTTCCTCACGACATTTTCCTCATTCCACCGTATCACGTGCCCATACCACGACAACCGATTACCACACATTTTTCATACACACGCCTTATGTCAAAGTCAAAGCATTTATTTCAATTAAATTCAAAGCATTTTATTTTAATTAGACCATTACAGGCACTTTTGAAAGTCAAAAAAAAACAAAATAAAACGCGAAGCTACAGTACCAGTCACAAGGCATAATAACTTGTGAAAGTACTATAGTTGCCCATTCCGTAGCGTAGATCTCTATGAAGACGGGCAAGAAACTCCATGGACACTCTTTTAAATCAAAATATGTTACAAAATCTTCGTTACATCATTCATGTTAAGAATTACAAATATGTGAGAACAATGTAGAAATACGGGCAAGTTAAGAGCGTCCAGAGTAAAAGATTAAATCAGTAATTAAAAAATAAAGTAATTAAAATAAACCGTGGCAGCTAAGAGATGACCAGTCACAACTGACAGCGCCCGTTCACGAACATGACGCATGTATCAGCCATCATTCAACTCAACCATTTTGAAGGGAACTAAACGACCCGACATGTCATACTCGACTGTCGACTGTCATACTCACAGATTAATCTATCGTTCGTTTGGTCTTCCTTCATAGTATACCGGCACGAATCCTCCAGCCTTCAAGTTTAAGTCTCTTTTCTGTCCTAGCCCTATCTCAAATAACATACATTTACACATCATCATCTGCCTAGCCTTTTCCCAAACTAACTTGGGGTCGGCTTCCAGTCTAACCGGATGCAGCTGAGTATCAGTATTATTACATGAAGCGACTGCCTATCTGACCTCCATAACCCAGTAACTGGGTAATACGATACCCTTGGTAAGACTGGATGTCAGACTTTTGGCTTCTGACTACTCGTAACGACTGTCAAAGATCTACAAATGACAGCCGGGACCAACGGCTTAACGTGCTTTCCGAGGCACGGAGGAAACTCTGTATGTTATTATGGTCACCCATCCACGGACCAACCTCGGCAAGCACGGCTTAACCTTAAAGATCGACCCGTGCGGCTGTTATTATTTAGCTACGAGCTCCTCAGTCCTATCTCAAATAATATGAAATTAAAAATTTACTATAGATGATAAACTTAAACTATCTAAAACTACAACCGTCCTATTTAAAGTTAATGTAATACCTAAACACGGAAACATAAAACAGGCTCTCAACACAAACAAGGCGGGAAGTGAACATCGGCTAATTAAAAGTAAACAGAGCACTGCTAATGCTAAACTGATACAGACAGGCCTCTTTGCATTTTTTAAGTAGGATAACTGTCTTTATTGAGAAATAAAATAGTGCGTGGAGTCCCTCCGCGCGGAAGAAGTGAAACTTCGTCATACTACACGCATGCGTCCGAGTGCCACGCATTCACTTTCGTTATTTCATTGAGCTTCTAAATAATATTTTGTTGTTTTCTTGTTGTATTATTTTTATTATTTACATAATTATTTCATAAGTTTATCGAGGTTATTCTACTCATGGAAATTGAGCGAAGGCTGGTCACACCGAAGAGTCAAATGCATGACTGTTTGCTCGCCATCTTGCGTACCTAGTAGAACTACGTAGTCACAAATCTTGTAATACTGCCATCTCTTAGTGAGTTTTAGAAAATATTCCCCCTCCATGGTATCGTTAAACTTGTTGGAAGTCGCATAAGAAGTTTCACTTCAAAAATAACGTTTAAAACTAGCAGGCCGTTCAACCATATCAGAAAGTTCTGAGCTCGATTCCCAGGTCGCGTTCAGTGTTATTGGGTTTTTCCATCAGGAATTTCTTAGTAGCTGCCACGGAGTTTGAATTTGTGCCGGTTGATGGCAATAGGATCGCCTCCTATTATATGGGCACTTTATCATCATCATCATCCGTTTAGCGTTTTCACAACTAAGTTGAGGTTTCTTTCAGTTTACCCAGATGCAGTTGAATACCAGTATTTTAAATGGGACTTAAATATAACTGGCGCAATGTAACTGTACTGTAAGGAACTCGTCTGCCTTACCTTGCGGGAATGACAAGCATGATCATCAATACTCAATACTTTTATTGCATTCCACATGTTATTTTTAGGTGGTAAACTTATAATTAGATCATATGGACCCTGTCGGGCACAGCAAATAAGTGAAGTTGGAGAAAGGAAGCATTCTCATAAATTATATAACATTAAAACTACTATAAAAACAAACAAACTACTGTAATAAAATAATGATGTAGGTACTTTCTGAGGTAAACTAATACCTCAAAAGTAAAATATAGATACGCATATAATGTGACATGTTCTTAATAAGAATTTATAAATAGTCTCGAGTAGGTACTTAAGTTTATAACTTTATAAGTCTATCGCTAAGATATTCGTTCACCGAGTAGTATAATAAATTGCCCTTTATTCTGAATTGTTTCTGTTTCACCATAATATGTTGTTATAATATGTCCCTCAATTCAGTATGCCTTTTGGCAAAGGCCTCCTCTAGTTCTTTCCACTGGTTTCTATCACGAGCCACTCTCCTCCAATTGGGAGCCGCTGTTTGTTTAAGCTCATCCTCCCCTCCTCCTTTTTTCCTCCTCCTTCTTTCTTCCTCCTTCTTTTCTGTTTCCCCTTGCTACGTTTACTATCCCTTGGATACCAGTCGGTTATTACTTTACTCCATTTCTCAGTATTTGTTCTCATCATGTGGCCAGTCCATCTCCATTTTTGTTGGTCAATTCTGGTCAAGATGTCCGGTAGCTTCGTTTTTGCTCTCAGTTGTTCATTTCTCACATGATCTACTTTTCTTATATTTGTCATGCTCCGTTTCATGGCTCTTTGACAGTATTGCAATTTGTTTCTGTGCTGTTTTGTCAGTGCCCATGTTTCGCATCCATATGTTATACAATGTAGTATGCAGATGTTGAAAATTTTTCTCTTTAGAGCCATTCCTAAGTCTCTGGATTTCATAATCTCTTTTAGTGACCAATACTTTCTCCAACCACTTGCTATTCTTGTGTTGACTTCATTGTTGGTTTGATCTTTTGGTGATATTATTTGGCCAAGATATGTGTATTCTTCAACATACTCAAGTGGTTTTGAATCTAGTTTAATGTTTTTTTTTTTCCGAATTTGTTAACAGTTTTGTTTTTGTTGTGTTCATGGACAATCCCACCAAAGCACTTTCCTTGTTTAAAGCTTGGATCATAAGCTCAAGATGACTTGGATTTTCCTCAAATAGGACTATGTCGTCTGCGAATCTGAGGTGATTTAGTTTCTGACCATCGAGTAGTAGCTTTTATTTATCAAAAATATTCTAAATCCTTATCTTATGTTATGGAAACATAAAACAGACTCACAAGCACAACACAAACAGGGTGGGAACTGAACATCGGCTAATTAAAAGTAAACAGAGCACTGCTAAAGCTAAACTGATACAGACTTGAAACTCTTTGCATTTGATAAGTAGGATAGCTGTATTTATAGCGAATAAAAAAACATTTCCAACTAGTTCCACCCCGGCTTCAGGGTGAATATACTAGTGGCTCAGTGGGAACGGCCGCTACTTGCGAGTTGTAAGGTCATGGGTTCGAACTTTAAACCCAGGCGGGTTCTTGCTTTGAATAATTTATTTATCTGAAAACGGCTCTCAAAACGGTGAAGGAAAACTTTCTGATGAGGCGGGCGTGATACATATAAATAAAAATCAATATTATCTGTTTGTTTGTTTGTTCATTACGTACCCAATAGATTCCTAAACGACTGAACCAATTTTGCAAAGTCGTGACTCTACTCTAGTAAGCGAACGAAGTGAGCGAACTAAGACCCATCCATCATCCGCCATCCACTTCGAACCTAACCTGTCCGAGTCGGGGTGCCGCAGGTCCCGAGCTCGCTTCGCTCGCTCTTGCATCCTATGTTCTCCCTCTCGAGTCCGCGTCCACAGGTTACGACATCATACAAACGCGCCCGAGTGCACTCGAGCTCACGCGCTGTACGCTTGTACGCTTGTCGCTTCGTCGCTCCGCCCTCAAAATTTTCCAGTGTGCTATTTTCAGAAGAATAATATGCTAGTATAGAAAAATAGTTATTTGTTATACAAGAGTGCAAAGTTGCTTTTTAGACGCGTGCTCAATTTTGATGACCGAGCAAGCGAAGGATCCTAATATTAAATCACGAGCGCGGCGAGTGATTCAAAAATAAGAATCCTGAGCGTTAGCGAGGTGCACGAGCACGAGGTGAAAAATCTTTGCACTCGAGTGGAACACGTAATTTTTCATCCCACCTCAGCGAGCAAATGATTAAATGCAAAAAAAGAACATTCACAATCACAAGATACTTTTATTTCAGTTCAAGTTCATTAAAGTTTTGGCTCCTTTAACTAGTGTGCATTATTAACAATTTCAGCCAATTCTGTTGGCGTCAAATAAACTTCCTCGTCGCTAGAATCACTCATTTTAGATTTTTCACTTGTATTCAAGTTACTTGTTTTTAACCTAAGGTTTTAACAAAATGGCGTGAAAAGGAAATGGCGCGCACAATCAAATGAGAAATCGCGCAATAAAAAAAAGGACACTAAGAAGGTTCCGAGTTTGAGTTTTTAACAAATTAAAAAAGGTTGTATGATAAATTCGGCACCATGGAGGTAGAAGTTAATAGGTTTAATGATGTTTTGAATTCACAGACTTAGTGCACACGATGTTCTAAATTCAATTTACTTTATCCTCTAGCAGATAAAAACGGCTTTTGCACTCAGATATCGAAGAGCAAAAATACTCTTTCCGAGATGGTGTAACAAACGTGCTTGCTCCTCATGATAAAAGAAGTAAACAAACTTCAAGTACATTAAAAAAGGTTATTAGGGGAAAATGAATATATTGTAAAATGATATAAAAAAATACAATAAATTATTAAAAAAGTAGAGGGCAGGTTAGCCTTTGAATGTCTCCGCAAATCTCTGAGCGTGATAGTAACTGAAGACAAACATCCAGTTGTAGAAAGCTGGCTTGATCAAGATGAGCTTGACCACGACGAACTTGATGCAGGGCGGCTTGGCAGGACCCACCAGCAGACACGTACCGCCCCAGTGCCAGGCTCGTCAGCTCGCAGAACAGCTTCCAGCAGACACGTACCGAGCCCCAGTGCCAAGCTCGTCAGTTCAGAGTAGTTTCCAGCAGGAGCTAGCAGCAGCCACGATAGCACCAAACGAAGACCGCTTCTTGACTCCACTAGGCTGTGCTCAAAACTCAAGATATGACTGAGCTCTTGAATCCAAACTCTAGACTTAGCTGATTTTTTTGACTTCAGGCTAAACTGATTTCTTGTATCCAGACTGAACCAGGGCATCCGTCAGAAATCCCTTTTATACCCTGATCTTCCGTTTCTTTCTTCAAATTTCTTTCTCAGATTCAAAACTGCTGCGCTCTAGTAAGACGCAACCTGCCAGTATTCAAAGCAGCCAGTAACAATTGGTGAAAAACCTTGCACATAATATTTTCATAAATATAACTCAGAATTTCTTTACACAACAAATCTTAAAAATACAACAATTGAACTGACGAATTGATGATAATAATTTTTAGTAATATATAATCTAAATGAAACCTTCATAGAGAGTTTGGTTGGTAACAATTAAAAATAAAAGTAAATGACAGCTGACAAGTTCGATGTAAACAATATCACAACAAAGAAAACTAAGAAAATATTTATAAAAATGAAACAAATCGTAATATGCTAATGGAAAACTAATAAAAGTATGAATATGGATGATAAGTGTGAGTATAAAGTGTCTGTAGTAGGCAGATACTATAATGGGGGGATGAAAAAATATTATTTAAAGTAGTATTACAGTACAATATATTATTACCGCAGTTCACAAACACATCCCAAAACGGTATTTTTTGAAGTGCTTCATGTATGAACTCAAATCGATTTTAGAGTCCACTCATCTAGTATTATTTTCGCTCACTGAGTACTTTTTTCGCTCGATTTCGTTTTTGATTCGGTTACTTGGAATTTTAGTTGCTAGCATAAATTAACTGTTTCCCATTGCTAGTAGCTCATTTTAGGAATTATAATCATTCAAAATTTATCACCAGTTTAGTTAATTTATCGCAAACATAATTTAACGCCGCTCTGTTTAGTACTAAAGTATCTATATAAGTATCCATAGATTATTTATTCGCTAGGTTTATTACTTCTTAAATAATAATAACAGTTACACAGTGTTGATACGAGTATTGTTATTCAATTATTTTCATCCGAAAAAAAGTGTAAGAGCCAAAATTAACCAAAAACTAAATAACATTCACAATGCTGTGAACTGTGAAGCAACACTAATTGGAACACGGCAAATACATAACTGGAAATGACTCCCGCGTTTCCGAACCATGTTTGGTGACGAACCAATCAACTACGCGTTCTAGTTAGTATTAGTTCTGTGGGAATATTTGGTAATCAGCGCAATCCTTTAACGAGCTTGCTAGGGTTGGGCTCATTAGTTAGCTCCCTTTTCAACGTGAATCCAACGTAAGCGTGAAGGGTGGTTTAGGTATTTTGATACAGGGAGGCTTATAACTTGGCAACGGTAGGTAAGTATGTACATATGTATGTAATTTACATTTTAGAATTTTATTATATCCGGAAAATCTGACATCCAGTCTTACTAAGGGGTATCGTATTACCCAGTTACTGGGTTGTGGAGGTCAGATAGGCAGTCGCTTCATGTAAAATACTGGAACTCAGCTGCATCCGGTTAGACTGGAAGCCTACCCCAAGATAGTTTGGGAAAAAGGCTAGGCAGATGATGATCCGGAAAATACAAGAAGGCGGCGTTCATTCACGTCCTGAAGATTTTCTGCATGTGGATACATGAAGAAAATCTAACAAAATGACTGGTAATATTAATACTTTACCCCTTTTCAAAGGTAAATGAATTTATGAGTGTTACCAAATGAATATGTCACAGACAAAATTGTTAATTAGTCAAAACTACTTTTGATCGGTTAGAAAACTATTTTAACAATAATTAACATTTAATGAGAAACTCTTTTGTTTGTTAGGTTTTTTTTTTGTAACCCTTTGTAAAACATCGTGTCGTAGTAATTCTAGGTAATTATAACTGAGGCATTATCAACCAAACCTTTGAATAAAGAAAACGCCAGTTAACTTAATACGGCTTTTGAAAGACATCGGTCAAAAGTGGTTTTGTCCGATAAACAGTTTTGACTGTAACAAAAACAAGGCGTTTTTACACATCATCATCTGCCTAGCCTTTTTTCCAAACTATCTTGGGGTCGGTTTCCAGTCTAACCGGATGCACCTGAGTATCAATATTTTACAAAGAGCGACTGCCTATCTGACCTCCACAACCCAGTTCCTGGGTAATACGATACCCCTTGGTAAGACTAGATGTCAGACTTTTAGCTTCTGACTACTCGTAACGACTGTCAAAAATCTAATAATGACAGCCGGTACCAACGGCTTAACGTGCTTTCCGAAGTACGGAGGAAACTCGGTATGTAATTATAGTCACCCTTCCACGGACCAACCTCGGCAAGCACGGCTTAACCTTAAAGATCGACCCGTGCGGCTGTTATTATTTAGCCACGAGCTCCTCCGTACATATAACATATATTATTTCTCCGCAAATAATTTACTAATCACCGCACAGAAAGCCCTTTGATTAGTTTCCTGAAGACTCATTAGTCTGTTTCTAACTTTGTATCAAGTCTTGCTTGGCAGTACTGTGGTTCAGTTAATTACAAGACTTGTGAGTTAGTTTTAGATTTAGATTTCTTGTTCGTTTGTTTGTAGGTAGTATTTTGATTCTTTTGTTTGTATTTTTTTTTTATCGAAATTGGTAAGTATGAACCACCCGTGTTTTAAAGGCGGCCCGTCTCGTCCTAAAATCGCGCTTTCCACATACAAAAAATCTCAAACGTTTATTCTATAATTTCTTCTTCCCTAAACCACATTAAGAGGGTTATTCTGATATACTGACAAACTTAAACAAACAAAAAAATCAGCGTCTATTAAGAATTAACTGGTTACCGTAATTTCAATTGATTATTTATGTCTTTTGTGACAACCTCCTAAATTTTTACGAGGATGAAAAACAACACCTTGTATATATTACGTTATATACATATACAAGTATTATAGATATTAATTTATTTATGTACACACAAAGTACTTAAAAGGACAGTAAATTAAGATAAGAGGGCACAAAAGTACTGATTATTTCAAAAGAAATTGCAAAATTAGGGAACGTTAATTGCTAAGCAAACTGCCTAACAACTGTAATAGACGGACTATAGTCGAATGAAAACTGTCATCCTTTGACAGTTTTAAGAAATGACTGTTCCTAAAACTGCATTTATTGTATTTGCTTTACCAGGGGTTTATCTCCGACTAGCTGACCCGCGCCACTTCATCTGCGTCACATTTTACTCGTTCTTACAACATTTTCGCTGCTCATGCTCCGCTCCGAAATCCTAAAAGGTGACTACTCGATAAACATGAAGAAAATCATATTAGATACCTGCATACTGCCCTGCCTGCTGTACGGTTGCCAATCTTGGGTATTCACGAAGAGAGCCCAACAAAAGATTGAAACAACACAAAGAGCCATGGAGAGAAGCATACTGAACGTAAGGAAAATACACAAAATCAGAAGCGTAATTATAAGGCAAAAAACCAAGGTAACTGACGCCCTTACGCAAGCCCTAAAACTGAAATGGCAATGGGCAGGTCACGTATCACGATACAAAGACGGTAGGTGGACAGTTAAAACTACAGAGTGGAAAGGGCCAAATGGAAAAAGAAGAGTAGGCAGACCGAAGAGAAGGTGGGCTGACGACATAAGAGATACAGCAGGAAACGATTGGCAGAATATTGCATATGACAGAGACAAATGGAAGAAACTGGAGGAGGCCTTCACCCTTAGAGGGGCCCATATCCAATCAAAGGAAAACTAAAACTAGGAAAATCACACTTGTTTTTATAAAAAAAAAAAAAAAAAGTAAATTTATAACGTAAGTTTAAGGGTAATGGGAAATAAAGGCTTTTTTATTTTTTTATTTTTATTTATTTTATTTTTATTATGCTCCGCTCCTATTGGTCGTAGCATGATGTTATGTAGCTCATAGACTTTCTTGATAAATGAGCTATCTAAAACTAAAATATTTTTTCAATTCGAACCCGCTGTTTCTGAGATTAGCGCGTTCAACCAAACAAACAAACTCTTCAGCTTTACAATATTAGTAAAGATGGTACATGTGTACCTTTCAACTTTACCCCATCAAGTAAAAAACAGATAATTAATTAGAAGTCTCTAATATGTACAGAATGCAAATAACAAGTACAAAATACGGAATTAAAGATCGTTTGTTAAAATATATCCAAAGAACAACGTAAAGATGGTACCTTTCAACTTTACCCAATCAAGTAAAACACAGATAATTAATTAGAACTGTCTAATATGTACAACATGCAAGTTACAAGTACAAAATACTCTATTTTAAAGATCATTTGTTAACGTATATCCAAAGAACAACATGGTTATTAAAACCATTATTAATTACAATAAAGGATGCTACAGCGTTATTATTAAAATAGGACTTGCTTACCTCTCCTCATCTTAGGTAGTTCTCAAGTTACATGCGCAGATGTTTTCCGAAATGAGATATCATTAAGTTACGAGAGGATAAGTAAGGCTTCGAAGTAATGTGAGTTTAAGGATCCTTTTCTAAGTATCTGGCTAAGTACCAAGTTCAAAACCGGATGGGTACTAATGCGTTTGATATCTCATAGTACAAAAGATTAAGTGTTTTTGTTTGTAACACAATCATGGCATAGATTGTAACATAACGTTCACCTGTAAGGTAACAATCCGAGATTCGATTCTATACAAATAAAAAAAAAAACTCTGAAATAGCATTATGTTTCTTCAATTTTGACTTAGATTCTTTGTCTCTCAGTCTTTCTTATTCGTGTTGTTAGTACCTAACTTGGTGTCAAAGTGTTAATGCCGCCCATGGGCCTCTGTCTTGACTTTACATGCCGTCGAGAAATATTTCTCAGGCATGCTGGTTGCCTCACGATGTTTTCCTTCACCGAAGCAAGTGATAACTAAACAGATAGAGAACTCGAGGTGAGTGCCTTGGGTTCGAACTCGATACCTATGGCCATCACTGTCACTGCTAAAAATGGCTGACTTTGACTATCACGGAGAGCAGCGGTGGTCCAGTTGTGGCAGCCCCGAGTTACGAGCAGTAAGCCGTGGGTTCGAACCCAGGCAGGCGCATTACTTTGTGTAATTCATTTCATCACCGCTGCCATCTAAAACGGTGAGGGAAAACATCGTGAGGAAACCGGTACCGGGCCCGCGTGGAGGATTACAGCCTACTCCCTCTCATAAAGAGGAGGCCTGTGTCCCATCAGTGGGAACATTATAGGCTGATGATGATGACTATCACTGCTGAAAATACTGCATGATCTGTCAGTACCGGCTTGCATTTTTTTGAGCTAGTTTTTAATATTGTCGACCAAATGGAAAGTAGGCAATGTTTGTTTACTCAGAGTATACTCTTAATAATTCATATCCGTCATCCCAAGGTTCGCAGATGATGAACGATTTGAGAAGGACTTAACATGATGGATGGGAACAACGGCATAAATAGAATCCTGCCCAAATAATAATAAATTATTATGAAGCCTCGTCTGAACATGTTAGTATTTTTTTAACACAACAGAAATATATAGGTAAACATGTTTAAAAATATGCTACCCAATGAGGATGCTGGTTTCTTGTTAAAGTTGTCTTCTATTCTCAAGTATTTCTATACATCATTGAGAATAGAGGAAAACTTAGAGACTTAAAAAAATGGCTCATCATAGGATGTTTTTTTTTGAGGAGCTCGTGCCTAAATAAAAAACAGCCGCACGGGTCGATATTTAAGGTTAAGCCGTGCTTGCCGAGGTTGGTCCGTGGTGGGTGACCATAATTACATACCGAGTTGCCTCCGTGCCTCGGAAAGCACGTTAAGCCGTTGGTCCCGGCTGTTATTTGTAGATCTTTGACAGTCGTTACGAGTAGTCAGAAGCCAAAAAGTCTGACATCCAGTCTTACCAAAGGGTATCGTATTACCCAGGTAACTGGGTTGTGGAGGTCAGATAGGCAGTCGCTTCATGTAAAATAATGGAACTCAGCTGCATCCGGTAAGACTAGAAGCCAACCCCAAGATAGTTTGGGAAAAGGCTAGGCAGATGATGAGGATGTTTTTTTTTTATTTACATTCAGTCAGTATTTTATAATACAGTCTAAATTACGCACGACCATAACAAAATAAAGAACAAACAACAACATAATTTATTATTACAACAAGCAAGACGATAAAAATACAACACCTGTAATAATAAAACAATTTAATTTTACTAGAAAACAGTAACATTTCTTAGTAGACAGGTGCTGTCATCTCAAATTGCTGATTACTTGCCAGCTCATTGCATAACTTCACGAGAAACAAGATTCTTGAAAATTAAGTGAAGCAAATTAATAACTTTTAAGAAAAAGAAAATATTTTCTTTTCTTATCAAGATGTCGGCTCGGCAAGAGTCAGTACAGACACTCTTTTCACTCCGAGGCAGGGTTAATGCGAGAGTGTACAGCCGAGCTAGGAACACCGAGCCTAGACGAGCTCTCGTGTCCTGCCTCGAAGTGTTTCGCGTAGAGTGTTCGTAAGTTACAGACACCAGCTGCACTTCAACCAACAACAATCTGTCTAATTTCTTTAATAGATTTTCAACTTTATCATTAAAGTATTAGGTTCAAGGTTGATTGGGAAAATTTGTCAGTTTCGGGTAGCTTGACTTGCAGGTAATTCAAAGCTTAAACCGCTAGGCCTAAAAGCGTAAGCGTTCTTTGTTCATCGATGTTGAGTCCTAATGAAAGATTATTGAAAATCCATCTTCAATAACTTTTTTACAAAAAAATATAACCGACTTCCCAAAAAACACTAAACAGTGTTTTTTTTTTAAGTTTTTATCTTACCCGTATCAGTTGTGGTGTCTCACATAGATCCTTGTCAATTATCATTTTTACATTGTAACTAGGCACCAGCACATCGTCCATACATACGACAAAGGTCTGTCCAAATCACTGAGAAATTGGTGTCCATACGACAAAAATGTACATATAAAAAAGAAAAAAATATTCATAAAATTAAAACTACTGGGCCAAACTATATTAAATTTTTATGGGACCAAGTGGCAACTATTCTGCATCAAATTAAAGAAGAATCTCGCAAATTGGATCTTAAATCTCAGCATAATCGGTGGTAAAATCAATCGAATTGAGAACCTCCACCTTTTAGAAGTCGGTTAAAAATGGAGAAAATTTATTCCAGTGAGAAATTATGTTTTGCCGGTGAGAAATCCAACCGGGATACACTACTTGAATTATTATAAAACGCATGTAGGTATTTTTGTTATCACACAAATGCGTTACATTCGAGCACAAAGTGTAGACTCAAGTATTTTTAATTTAAGCGATTCGGTTTTGAAATTGGAACGAATGCATGTGAAAGAGCGTGAAATTCAGGCAATCACCGCCATCTTTGTGCGATTTGCCACAGAATCACGCATTCGTCAACAATTTGTAAACCCCACAAAATGTACCGTTTGTTAGTCATTACTGTTGCTATTATTATAAAAAACTGTAACACGGCAGTCATTAATTTGAACGACGTGAAAGTAAATATGAGCGGTGCCCCCAGTGTGACACAAAGAAATTATAATTTCAGTGAAACGTCCCCTGGAATGGTTGAAGTATATATTTTAGAGGATAAACAAAATAATACTAAAACTAAGCAAACGAAATCAAGCAAAAACTTTACTGCTACTACTAATAGTCCTATCGTCATTGAAATTCCAAAAACTGTCCCCGGTGCAGCAAAACCAGCAGATGAAGAAACTAAACAACTACATCAAAATTTAGCAAAAAAAGCGAATTCACAAAACAAAGACGTCAAATCCCCACATCCACAATTGGTTTATATCACAAATAATAAAGATTATTCATCGAAGAATCAGGAACTTGCAGCAAACGCAATAAAAACGAGAAGATTATCAAAGTTCAATGTGTATGTGCCTATTAGTGAAGATATACATCCACGATATGATGAAGATATAATGGGTAAGGGAGTCGGTAGACGGGGACTATCACTTGTAGACTTACAAGGAAATGTTTTACGTATTCCTTTGTAGTAAAGGTTTTATGTAGATGTTAATATTTACTGTTGTATTAAAGAATCTATCTAATTTGACGAATTGAATTTGTAAAATATCTGCACCACATCGTTTCATCACGATCAAAAGGATTTTTGAAAAAACTCCTAATCGTTTAAAAAAAATGGCAAAATACATGTAGGAGACAATAATTGACAATAAAAGCTTTTAAAATAGAAGGTTTTGAGATTGTAAGTGTTCCATAATTACTCCGCATTGAATTTGTATACTGGAATACATTTATTTGAAATAATATAAACGTATTGATTTTATATTGATGATGTTATTTTCCATAAACCACATTATTCTTCTTTAGTGTTATTTCATAAGTTCACTTGAAATCAGCTCAAGCGCAAAATTAAACATGGCCAATGCAATAGTTATTACATCAAATCAAACGTTCGTAATTGGGTGGAACTGTGTCGAATATGGTAATATCACGCCGTGATTAGTCATTGTTGTGGCTTGTTCGTCACGTATTTAACATAGCGTATATTAGCGTATGTTAACATAGCGCCTTCTGTCATACTCATCATCATTCTATTGCCCTTGTTCCAATTTATTTGGGGTCGCCGCAGCATGTCTCCTTCTTCCCTACTTCTTTATTACTTGTCATCTCATCAGACACCTCCTTTCTTGCCATATCATATTCACACAGTCCATTCATCGTTTCTTTGGTCTTCCTATACTCTTATAACCATCCACATTCATACTCAAAACTTTCCACACGACATTTTCCTCATTCCTCCGCATCACATGCCCATACCAAGACAACCAATTACCGCAAATTTGTCATATACACGCCTTCTGTCATACTCACAGATCAAAAATTGTCATAAACCAATATAACTGTCACAGTCAAACAAAACTGTTAATTAGTCAAACTACTTTTAACTGGTTAAAACTATTTTGACAATGACTATTTACTCAGAAACTCATTAATTGGTTAGGTTTTTTTTGTGTCCCTTTGGAAACATCGTGTTGTAGTAATTTTACTAAGGCGTTTTCAAACAAAACATTTTTAAAAGAGAAAACGCCATTTAACTTAATAACAACAACTTAGACAAAAAAAAAGTGGTTTGGTCCGATTGACAGTTTTGTCTGTAACATACACATTAAAAAAGGCACATTTTATTTGAGCTACTTTTAATAATCACTTCTCTACACGAAATTCTCGAAATCTAAGTCAAAGCATCTATTTCAAGTAAACCAGTTACAGGCACTTTTGAAGGTCAAGGAATCGGTAAATAAAATTCACATCTAGTACGTCTCAGTCTTTCTGTAGAAAATTAGTAAGAAGTCCAAAATTTCTCGGAAAATAAAAAAAGGATATTTTTAAATGCACATCTGTATAATTTTTCAGCACATTATGTAACTCCACTAATTAACTGAATGCATACCAGAAAAATGAATGTTGTGCAAAAAAACCAATTGGTTAACTAAACATGCCTACAAAAAAACGAAAAACACCAAAATGTAGTTCGTACATCGGATATATGATTTATAAAACAAACATACGAATTTTTTATCAAAAATACTAACTTACACTCTAAATTTTACAATCTTACTACGGAATTTCTAAAATTGATATCTAAAGGTGCACGAATAAAGTTAAAGAGTGAGCGATGGGCTTGGGGCACCCCGACTCGGACAGGTCGTGTTAGGTGTATACCCTGCACACAGAAATAGGAGCCCCGCGTAGCGGCGCTACGTCGACTATGCTTTTTAGGGAAATATAAGTAAATTAGGTAAAACCATCACCTTTCCTTAAAAACAATTTTTGTTGAACTAAGGAATTGTTAGATATAATATTTTAATAATAGTTATTCGTTTAGTAAAATAGTTTTGCAAATACCAATAAACAGTATATTATTATTTTATTTGATTTATTTAGTGTGCATAATTTGTGGGCAAGTCAGTATTTTTGGTTTAACTTTGAAATATTTTGTCCAAAAAAAGGGAATATACAGATATCGATTTAATTACATGCCTTAAAAAAATATCTGACGATTGCAAACTTGATGTCATAATGGCTGCCATTTTTTTTCTCTAACCAATTCTTCCCTACTTTAAAACCAAGCTTCAGAACCCATTATGCAACTGCCTCTTTATAAATAGCCAAACAATACTGTGGCTCCAGCATATCGAATGCTAGCATCAACCACAATTCTCCAGCCGAAACTGTAGTAACAAAAGCGAGGTTTTTGGACATATTCCAATATTGGATTGTATCTCCACCGGGTTTGTTTTGTTTAACTCGAGCCAATTTGGAAAACTTATAGAGCATCGAATCATAGCGAGTCGATTGCGGCAGTAGTACCTAGTAAAAAATACGGTTGTCACGGACCGCCATTTTTATTACCACGTTGTGTTGTGAGTTTAAAAATACAACAAAAATGGAATGGGTCCAGCCTGCTTCCAACTTAAATTTTCTTACCGCAGTCGGGTTTTTTTTTCAGCTTTTTAGTTTACAAATATAGATTTCGCATACCTTTTTCCTGCTTTTTTTTTTTTCCTGATTTTTTTTACATAGAAACGGACACAAATACATAACATAACATAACATAACATCACGCCTGTAATCCCCGAAGGGTTATGCAGAGGTGTACCAAATAGTACACACACATTTCGCCAGTCAAGTTTAAATCCCATATATTATAATAGGGCGCGAGCCGATTGCCATCAAACGGGCACAAATCTAGACTCCATATTTGCTACTGAGTAAATCCTGACAGTAAAACGCAATATCGCTTTGCCCGACCTGGATATGGAACCCAGTACCTCCGGCTCAGCAATCGCGCTTGCTACCACTACATCAACGGGAAAGTATTTAATGGCATTCACACACACACAAAGCAACGAGGCAGTTTTGTGTTTGATTAAATTATAAGCGTAGCCTAACAGAATTCTATCGTGTCATGTCGCAAGTAATTTAGTTTGATTTAGGTGAACAGTGTAGACAAGGTCATCTCTAACATCTAGCTCATCGTCCGTCCGTCTCATGACGACAGGCTGTGTCGACGGCGCGTTCGTGTTCCACGCGCGCCTCAAGGAGATGTCAGCAAACCGGAAGGGGTCCGAGACGGCCGATGCCTGCCAGGGCTGCGGGACTGTTCGAAAAAGATACTGTGGTCCTGGAACACAAAGGGCTAAGAAGGAACATGGATGGGTTTTATTCAGTACAAGTCTGACACTCCCTTCCGCTCCACCCAGAGTGGGCAGAGTCACTTGATGATTTCCCATCCTAAAAAAAAAGAAAAGGCCATCTCCACGCTCTCTGATAACATTGCTCTATTGAACCACTGCACGAAATTCGGCTGCCTTGCCACTGACGTGAGTTTTAAGATTTTACGCCGAGTTGCCAGTGGTTTAGATTCTGCTGGTGTACCGTTTTGGATAAGGTCCAAAATCTGTGATTTTTTGTCGTCTTTCAGATTGGAGTCGTTTTTTTTATGTTTGGGAATGGAGTGACCTGGAATTTTGATCTATAAGATAACAGTTATTTTGGCCAGCCATAGGCGGTGGTTAATATCTAGTGGATTTTCAATAACCTATTTTCTGGTTTGTATTACATTTTTCTCCGTGGGCCAATTTTATGGTGCACATAGTAAAACAAATATCCTACGTTCATGAAGGTTTCATCAGTCGACGCCATTTGGACTTCTACCGTTCCCATTCTATGTTCGTGTTATTTATGGCTGTAACTAACAAAAGTTACACCTAAATAATGGCTAAATATTATTGCATTTTTGGGAATTTAAACTCCAAACGTTGAACATCCGACAATACGCTCTTATTTATGTATTGCTTTAGTCGTTGATTTTGTTAGTTAAACGGGCATTTGGTGTGTGCAATTTTCATTTAATTTAAGTAGTACTGCATTTTCTGTTAGTTCAAATGGATTAGTTTTGTAATTTCATGTATACGTTTCCAGCGCAATAGTAGCGCTTTAATAGCTGTAAACGTAAGAACCGCCTGTTAAGGACTCTAGGCTCGAGGAATTTGAAGAAACTATTGCCGTCGCACTGCGACCGACCAAGCCCCCGTAAAGTGCAAAAGGGACAACTGCAACCCACGCTGATTTTGGGTGTGTAATATATGCCATAATAGCAGATAATATATTATCACTTGAAATAACGTTCACATGATATATTTTCATATGCTATAAAAACAAATAACCTAACTTCATGTGATCTAATATTACATTTCATATAAACTTCTCTTGCTCTAATAACATTTAGTATAACGTTCATCTCATATAATTTTCAATTAGTATATTGCTCTTTTTATATAACGTTCAGTTGACCTAATTTTCATTTGACCAAATTTTCATATTTACTCATTTTCTGCCCAAATTCTGTAGTGAATAAGTAAATATCAAATAACATCATACTGTTATAACCTCATCTAACCCGAATGATTCACCAACAATAGAAGGGATCTAGCACTCGGCGGCCGCTGCCGCGGCACGTTCGCTTCGCTCGCTCGCCTTCGCGCGCTAATGGTCATGATTCTAACCTAACCTAACCCAGATGGTTCACCCACAATAGGGGGGATCTGGCACTCTGCGGCCGCTGCCGCGGCACGCTTGCTCGCCTTCGTGCGCTAATAGTCATGGTTCTAACCTAACCTAACCCAGATGGTTCACCCACAATGGGGGGGGATCTGGCACTCAGCGGCCGCTGCCGCGGCACGCTCGCTCGCCTTCGTGCGCTAATGGTCATTGTTCTAACCTAACCTATTCCACATGATTCACCAACCATATAGCGGCTCTAACGCAGGAATATATGAGGAATAATATACTAACTAAATATTATACTAACTGAATATTAGTTCAAATGTGCATTATAGAAAATGTTTATTAAACCACATAAAATTAGGTAAACTGAAATTATATCAATAATTCATTATGTCATTTCATCGTTATACTAAAGAAGAATTATATTAAATGAAATTAGGTCATGTGATCGTTAGAACTTTTGTTATTATGTCTAATGGTACGCACCCGCTGATTTTACCTACAAAAATCGTGACCAAAAGACGTTGTGTATTCCTATGTTTTCTTCTTCAAATCTAAAGTGATCTAATTATTCTTATAGAGGAAAAGTATATCTATGCATCTATTATTTTCTTTTTTTATTAAAAACTTATCTAATTTGTCTGATAGTCATCTGAAAATGGCGGTAAAAAACGAGCTTAATTCGGGTTTTTGGACTATCATAATTCTTTTAGTGATTATGTTTTGAAAAAAAGGAAATGATATGCATGTATTAATAAGACCTAGATTTTTTGGAAAAAAAAAATACATTGCTCTAGACGCATTATCCACGAAGAAAACAGCGGAATACGTTTGTATGGCGAAAGGTCCACTAGAGTCCCCTCTTAAGTGCATTAGTAACATTCCAATGGAAAATAATTGCTTATACCTGAGTCTAGCGATTATTCTGCATGAATAGAATCGACAACGACTTGGACTTAATGCTTTGGAGATAAACGATTGCGATTTTTCTCTGTTTGTGCCAATTCACCTTTGCCAAAAACCATTAGAATCGCTTTGGTCGTTAAGTCGATAACATTCAGCAAACAACGCAGCTGTCAGTCGCCAACAGTTTTTTTTATACATTTCTCCTGTCGTTCGATTCTGCTCTGACTTTGTGTATCTCGGTTCACCCGTGAAAAGCGATGACGAAATAGATCGGCAGAGTGATCGGAGTGTTAAGCACGGACGGATTAACACAGGATGTTTTTACGCTGTCTTACTTATTTTGTTGAACATAATGTTTGGTGGCTTTATGATGGGTCCTTTTACATCCTGGATATAAATATAATATACAAGGTATTGTTTTGCATCCTCGTCAAATTCAAGGAGGTAACTATGCTAATGATTGTCGTCCCGAATCAATAAAAAAAATATTACCTATCCATTTTAATGGGTAGGTATTTTTTTTTTTCTTATTTAGGTACAGAAATCGGTAAGTGTGTTTTAAACGCGGGCCGTCTCAAGAATCTCAAATGTTTATTCGATAATTTCTTATTACCTATCAGTGTTAGTTAATAATTAACTAGGTACCGTTATTTTAATTGATGAACCTCCTGAATTTTGTAGAGAATGCAAAACAACACCTTGTATACATACAGATAAAATAAAGTATGAGAAATACAAAAACTCCGAAATACGAAAAATTTATCAATAATTCTTGCATCAGCCAATAGCTTAATTGCCAAGAGCCTGGAGGCTCTCGTCAGGCAGCTGGATCAAGTGCTTTACTCAAAAAGCGGTACTCCTGGACACGACTCGTATTGTTAGGATGTTCCTTTCTCTAGAACCCTGACTCTGGACCTCCTGAGGCCAATGGGCTACTATTTTGCATATTTCTAAAGGTTTTTTTTTTAAATGTACAAATATAAACGAGCTAAGATAGTTACTAATTCTTGTCAGACTTCATAAATACTAGCGTAAATAAATAACAATTTTTGCGTACCAAATAGTTACTCCACATTAGAAAGCAATCTACCCTTTAATACTACAGTTATTACTACCCTAAATATCATAATAACAAGACACAAGCCGTCCTATTTAGGGCGTTTAGGGAATTAGAGCTTTCAGCGACAAGTCCCTTGGGGATCCCAAGTTTCAAAGAAAAGTAAAAGTGCCGTAAATCATGAAGTAATTTTTTTATCCTTTTGCGACGCTACGGTGGGGAAGTAAATGGCTTGTGTAGTTAACTTGTTATGTGATAAATGTTGGAAAGATTTGTTTTACTGGACTTTCAGCGAAGGATAATTAATAAATAGTATTAGTACTTACATCTAAACCAATTTTAGAAAGACGAAAGATTTAATTGTTTGTTTGTTTGTTACGATTTAACTCAAAAACTAAACGACCGATTTTAAAAATTCCTTCACCATTAGTAAGCTCATCTTTACCGAGTAACATAGCCCATATTATAACACAATTTTCGCGGAAGAAGTCACAGGCGAAGTGCTAGTAAATTATAACGGAAACATAAGAATTTAGAAGTCGTTAAAATCATAACATCTTTTAGTCGCTAGCACTGCTGCTGAACATAAGGTCCTGGGTCCAACTTCCAGATCGGGCAAAAAATAATCGGTGCTTTCCATTAGGAATTCTCAGTGGTAGTCTTGTTTTAGCCTATGTCTAGATTTGGCTCCGGTTTATAGTGACAAGCTGGCTTAAACTTAACTGGCGAAATGTGGGTGTACTATGGTACACATCTGCCTAACTTTGTCAGGGGAAACACGTGCGATGTTATTGGGGTTGCAATGTGCTACACATTGCAACCGTCTATAAAGCTATTGAAATTTCAGATTCCATACACAGATTACACCACCAGTGGTGCGGTTTAGTAGTGTAGAAGGGAAGAAGGAATTATTAGGCGGCTTAAAAGTTTCTTCCCCACACATATTAGATTAAACACAGATAGACTATCATGTCACTAAATAGGGGATCGGACTGGGTAAAGAAAACTACATTCTATTTTGTCCGTCAGACAGGTAATACAAAAATATTAGACACGTAGTTTTTGTTTTATCAAAAAATTACTTAGTTATAACTCATTAAAGTTGGAGAGTGGGGGCTTACTACGTCACAAGTGGGTATAAAACTTACCTACATTTGACGTCATGCGCCATTTCAACTCAATATATCTCCGTAATTTTATGACCACGTGAAAAAAGAAAAAATACGTGTCCAATACTTTTCAATAAACTACCCGACGGACAAAGAAAAAAAAAATAGGATTATCCCCTATTACTCAAGTTTTCTCTATTTACCCACAGTCAAAAAGTAATATTTTTGTTTAATATAGTTTCCCTTTATTTAAATCCATGAAGCCGGTACCTTTTAGCCCTAACCATAACTTTAGTCATTGGTAAAGACGAGCTCTTCAAAACTTTTCAACTTTTCAAACGTATCTATAGGTAAAGTTGCACCAATCATTAGGTACTGAAAGTTAATAAAGTTACTTCAAATATGTGCCAAGAACTACTCATAGTGCAAACTAGCGAAGTTCAAAGCGATTTCCATTGAACTTATTGGAATATGCTAATACGGCTCGGATGAGGTGAGTTGGCCAACTTTCTCTATGTCACGCTACGATGGCCGAGGTTGGCGATATTGGCCTCCCACCTTTGCATTGATGACTTTGATTATTGAGTTTAAAAGGGTAGTTTAGTGCAGAAGTGGTGGGGTGGAAATCGCTTTTGCAGTAAGTAACGATGGCTGGTTCGATCCGGTTCCGTTCGATTTTAAATTAATACTAAAGGCATTCCAAATTTAAATCATCAGTTTACGTGTAGTTTTGTTTTTCTTGTGAAATTAAATTATATTAATTTTTATAAAGAGATTATTGAAAACAGTTTCACTAGTTTTGTTTCTGTCGGGTTTTAATTGTCATGTTCAGAATTCCGGGTTTTAGACGAGGTATTATCAACTCTGTATTACTTCCTTCCTTGAACTTTAGGTAAATTAGCTCTACCTATTCCGAACACTGGTCATAAGTAATGTAATCTCAATGTAAGTGGTATGATTACAAATCTTCGCCTTTTTCTTTTAGAGAACCAGCTTCATGTGACAGGGTTAAGCAAATGATGACGACTTTCGATACATTACTTATGCTACCAAAATTAATTAAAGAAAGTCTTAGGTTAAAATTCATAGCATAAAATATGAAATAATTTCTACATCTACAATTCATATTAAATTAAGAACCGTATCTCATGCCAGTACAAACTGACTCCTAGTTATTTAATTAACAGAGTAAGAAGACACGGAATAGATAGCGTACAGAAGAGCAGCTATCTGTAGTCGCTTGCTTTCACTCTATCTGCTTTCATAAAGGCAGCGATGCGCAACCTGTTTCCTGATTTTAATACATGATTCTGGGACACGTAGAAAGCTTTCTTTTGATATACAAACAATCAAACTAACAAAAATCACCGACATCCGAACCACACTTAATCCATAATGACGAATCAAGCTATACAAAACCAGTTAATGCGGATCTCTCTGTACGGGAAATCTATACAAAGCGCGGCCATGCGCCAATTTCCTTACACCCTGTAAATCTGACCTTCTGTACCTCTATTTATTCTGTGAAATTATTCGCAGGGCTTATGGCGGCCACAACTAACAGCTCCGGGTTTCACTTGAGACAGTTCCAAGTATCCTAAGGATCCAAGTTGAGAAAGACTTCGACTAGGATCTATCCATAGTAAAAGACTATATCAGTAACTTAGCCTGATAGAGTTCACCACTGAACAATGATTTTGAACATTTGATGGACTTACTAGAAATGGACATACTACATCCCACGTTTTCATACAGATTTATAGGATAATTTCGATAGTTTTACCAGGTAAGAAAATACTTGTACTTTCAATCTCCTTGACATAAAACTACGATAAACCGAGTTGAGTGTTTCATAAAATTCACAGGATACACACACCATGAGTGATGCCAAATTTTAGAACTACAGCTAAATATTGGTTTCTTATACAAGGCGTTGTTTTGTATCTTCGTCAAATTCAAGGAGGTAACTATGCTAATGATTCTCGACCCGTATCAATAATATTTTTTATTTATATGGTGCGTGTGAGCCCGTTTCTTAAACGCGGCTCGTCTGTTCTCGCCTTATAATCTCGCTTTCACACATACAAACAATCTCAAACGTTTATTCCCTAAAACACGTTCAGGGATGGGACGTTCAGGACGTTATTCTGAAATACTAACCAATTTAACCTACAATAAAAAGCAGCGTTTATTAATAATTAACTAGGTACAGTCAGAATCAAAAGTCGGTTACCGTAATTTAAATTGATTATTATTTATGTCTTTTGTGACAAACTCCTGAATTTTGACGACGATGCAAAACAAGACCTTGTTTAGAACCTCGCGAGAAATTAAATCATGATTACATAGGATCAATTTCTTCCAACCACATAAAGAGTTCCCCAAACGCGATTTCACAACCAAAGTTACAGCTTCTTAAACCAAAGGCAAAGTGCCAGTAATATCATCGTTTTACTGTACATTCATAAAAGACTGCCCCAGAAGGGGTGGCTGAAAATGGGCGAACCGAATGAATTTCGATTATTGCGATGCAATTTGGCTAGTCTAGCAGGTCAACATAACAGCTTTTTTTGGCACACGCTTTTATTTTTAAAATGTGTAGTGTTTTCCTCTAAAAGTCATTTTGAAATCCCCATTTTGAAAATAACGGAGTTCACTTTGTACTTTATTCTGGCCGCTGCTGTGCCAAAGAGAGATAGGATAGGAGAGAGGAAGAGGAATTTAAACTGGCGCTAGTGCATGAAAATTTGTGTGGGATTCGAGTTCATGATATGGTCGTGTGATGCAGAGGAATGAGAAAAATGTTGTGAGGAAAGATTTAAGTATGAAATTGGCTATCAAAAAGGCGAAGCTCAAAGAAACGATGGGTGGGCTGCGTGACGGATAATTTGGCTAAAAAGAAGGTGACTGCAGAGGTAACGAGTAATAGACTGGAAGAACCATCCTGTTGCGCTGATCGCGTTAAATTGAGTCAAGGGTAAGAGAATGATGAAAACCACTGCAGAGCCAAAACCTCGCTAGGTTCAAGAGAAGCACTAGCTAGATTCTAGGTAGCAAATAGCTCTAATGGCGTTGGTCTCAAATCGCGAACAAGTTATTTCGAGGCATGATCGACCGAATCGTCATCTACAACGGATAGAATAACTTTTTATTTTGACGGCATGGTTGGCGCAGTGGTTGAGTGATCGACTGCTGCGCTACGTGTCGCGGGTTCGATCCCCGCTCGGAACAAATATTTGTATGGCCTACAGATGTTCTGGGTCTGGCTGTTTGTGTATGTGAGTATAAATGTTTGTAAACGCACCCACAATACAGGAAAATCCTAGCGTGGGGCAAAGTTTTTTAAAAAAGAAAGAAAGAACTGTCGATAGCATGGTGTCAATCAATCCTAGATCCTTTTTCGTACAAAGGAAAGAAAGACTTTGCCCCACTCTCTACACAGAATTAATTTACTGCCTAATATTATTTATCTTTAGGCCTTGACGACACCCATAATTTTGCATCTTCTCTCTTTTTTAAGTACCGATAAAACGGTCCATTAAATCATCAAAAGTGGTTCAGTAGGTCTAATTACCGGAACTAGGAGACTGATAACGTACTTAACGTCTGCGGGACGTAGCTGGGGCATCATTACGCTAGGCATTTGGGAGTTTGCCAGACGTACTCGCGACTGTTGCCAAATGGGACGATACGTATGGCTATGGGATGTTGTTTTGCTTTGAGCCTTTATCTTTGTAATTGATGTGGTTGGTTTGTGCCTTTTCGTTTTTGGGCCGTTGGTAGTTTCTTTTTGTGTTTTAGTGTTGTTCTCTGGTGGCCATTTTTAAGTGTGGGTTTAGGAACGTGCCAATTCAAATGTCCTGTGCCTCCAAATTAGTATTTTTTCGATGAGCACTATGCGAAATACCCTTCTACATATTTCTCTTATGGGGATTTCTATGGAAGTATTAAGAGGGGTTTAGAACACGTAGTTCAATTTTCAGTGACCAAGACGCACACTATCGAACCACTCTTTCCTGAAACTACATCGTAATCCTCAGTTATATTTCATCGAGCTATCCATAGGGCAAGTTAGGTTATAATTTTCTATAGATCTACGATCTCGTATATTGTAGTACGTGTCTAACGATGGGCGTCTATCGTCCACAAAAGAACATTATTATAGACCAGCAACACATTTATGTATCAACATCTTCAATGTTTCATATGTGTAAATAATATATTCATGGGCTTATTCCCAGAGGAACTAACTTCGATGGTGGGCCACGAGGAGTTGTAACATAATTTATTAAATTACCGTGATCTGTTAACAAAACATCACGTCTGTAATTCGCGAAGGTAAGGCAGAGTGCATGTACCTATAGCATCATGTAATACAAGGCCAAAAACCTAACGCCATCAAGCGGTTACAAATCTAGGGCATAACTCTGCTACTAAAAAATCCTTGATCTGTTAATATCATAAAAAGAAATAAAATAATATTTTTTTTATGTTCGAGTTATAGATTCGATTCGTTTCCTATTACATGTCGATTCCGGATTGAAAGGAAATTAGGTTGTATTGTAATACATTCTTGTTGTTTTTTTTTATGATTACGAGTCAATGACATAACTTTTTTTTTTGTATTGAACGGCAAGTTGTATAAAAAATACCAACACTGACATAGATTATATCTTATTTTTCTATCGATGGTTTGTCCGTATAAAAAGAGGAATATAACATTTGGTGCGGCATCAGAGCCGTATTTTCTATTGTATATCCCGATTTAAAATTGTATTTCTCATGGTGCTCTATGATGTTACCTTTGCTATAAGTACGCTCAACTTGGCTGCTTAACGTACATTGTGTTTTTTTTGACTGCCCAATAAGGAAAATAACATTTTGCGAAATTGATCAATAAAGTATTTACAACAAGATTCGAAGTGCTATGAAGAACTGAATTAAAACTTGAAGTTTTAACGTAGCAGTGGGCATCAAACCAGTGAGACTGGACTGTTTGTGTGTGAATCGTTGCTGCAAGCTTTCTACATCGGTGTTGAGCTTGAAGCAGGGATTCTCATATCTATAAGGCAGTGTAGGTTAAGTTTACTTACATGGTTGTTAAGAAATATTGAGTCCTGTTACTTGTTAAATATAAATAAATAAATAAAAAGTTTATTAATCACTAATCACTGAAAGCATGTTATCTTCTTCAAACAAAGTTTCAAAACCATTATGATTTCGCAATGTTTTTAGTAACGAACTTGTCAGAATGCTGAAGTTTCGATATCCATCTAAACTAACGATGTAAATGAAAAGTAATTTGATCTATCTGTCTTGATACTTTCTTGAAACTTTATAGTTTATAGTTTAACGGACTGGTACAGTTACACTGGTTACTAGTACAGTACAGACCCACACTTACGGATCTTGTAAATTTTTTACAAAGTAAAATCGTCACATTTTTGTAAACTCCATACATTGAAAGTAAATTCGCCTCATGCATTCAAAATATTTGTAAATTCACGTGTACATATATAATAAAGATGGTGTACTGTGATGGTGTCTATTTTTCATCCATTTTTGTAGCGTAATTTCCGACCACCACGCGCACGAAGCCGCGGACAAAAGCTATAAGTATATAAGTCTCATACTAAAGCTAAAGTTTTGAAATAAAGAAAATAGATAAAATGTGTACTCATTCGAGAATATTCTCTTTTGGACATGAAATATTCATAATGGCGCCGAATAACGGATTAGTCCTAAATAAACTGATGCCGATCCCAATGAATAACTTTGTTTTTTCTGATATCTTGAAAGGTTAACTTAGACAAGTTTAAGTGAGAAATAATGTAAAAAACAGCTTAGTTAAAATATCAGTATCATTGCGAAGTGTTTTTAGGGTTCCGTACCCAAAGGTTCAAACGGGACCCTATTACTGAGACTACGCTCTCCGTCCGTCTGTCACCAGGCTGTATCTCATGAACCGTGATAGTTAGCCAGTTGAAATTTCTACAGATTATGTATTTCTGTTGCCGCCATAACAAAAAAATATTAAAAACAGAATAAAATAAATATTTAAGGGGGTTCCCATATGAAAAAAGTGATTTTTTTGCTCGTTTTTATAAATAATGGTACGGAACACTTCGTGCGCGAGTCCGACTCGCACTTGGCCGGTTTTTTTTTATTCTTGGATTTTTTCTGCGAATCGAAAGAAGTATGTGAATATAAGTTTTCGCAACTTTACATCCATGGAAAACAGATGCCGTAAAGAATTTCCTACAGTTTTTTTTTTGCATAGTTCTATGTGGTGTAATTCGTTATCTGCCTAGAATTTTCTTTTAACTATGTCGTGGTCGGCTTTCAGTCTGATCAGGTGCAGATAAAATCTAATATTTTACTCACATAAAAGACTCGTGAGGAGCTCGTGGCTAAACAATAACAGCCACACGGGTCGATCTTTAAGGTTAAGCCGTGCTTGCCGAGGTTGGTCCGTGGATGGATGGCCATAGTTACACACCGAGTTTCCTCCGTGCCTCGGAAAGCACGTTAAGCCGTTGGTCCCGGCTGTCATTTGTAGATCTTTGACAGAGTAGTCAGAGGTCAAAATTCTGACATCCAGTCTTACCAAGGACTATAGTATTATCCAGTTACTGGGTTGTGGAGGTCAGATAGGCAGTCGCTTCATGTAAAATACTGGAACTCAGCTGCATCCGGTTAGACTGGAAGTCGACCCCAAGATAGTACGGGAAAAGGCTAGGCAGATGATGAAAAGACACAAGTTAAAAAAAAAGAGATATTCCTGATAGAAAAACTCAATAACAGTGTGCCCGACCCAGGAATCGAACTAGGGACCTCATGCTCAGCAGTTGCGAGCACGAGAAGAACGAGGCAATCGTTTAATATACATATTAGGATGAAGCAGTTTTGATTTAATAAAAGTTACCCATCAGAGCGTAACTCGAACCTCAGGAAAAGTTATGACAAGCTTATTACGTTTCCTCTCGTAACTTTATTCGGAGTTTACTAATAAGGAAGCCACGTGTTGATAATGGATGTAGGTAGATAAAGTACCTATAGGTAATTCCGTACTACACGATTTATTGAAGTGAAACTTCTAATGCGACTTTCAACAAGATTGCCTTAAACGTTTAACGCTACCATGGAATTGGTAAGATCAACCTTTTCCCAATAAAATAAAGTTTGTTTTGTAATGATTGTTGATCTTGTTTTGTTTTTGAAAGTTCCACGTTTAAATTCTCTTCTTTCTTTTTTTTTTTTTTTAAAAACGTTGCCCCACACTAGGAATTTCTCCTGTATCGTGGTTGCGTTTACAAACATTTTAACTCACATACACAAACAGCCAAACCCGGAACAACTATCTGCAGGCCATACAAATATTTGTTCCGTGCGGGGATCGAAACCGCGACACGCAGCGCAGCAGTTGATCGCTCAACCACTGCGCCAACCGTGCCGTTACTTCATTATTTCGATAAAGGTTTTTAATATTCTATATCTACTAAAAACATAGATTTTTCACTTCTGCCAGCTGTCCTGTGACGGCAAACCTTTTACCGTACGTCATTGTCCGGTTTCCACAGACGATTCGTAACATGTCTGTACCTACCGATTCGACTGAGCTTTAACTGAAAAGCTGGTGGGTGTCGTCAGCGGCTAAAAGACTAACGCTACGTCCTAATTAGCTGTCGCAATACGACACAACTTTTGTTGTCCAACCGACCAACCAACGCGACAAAATTTAAACAAACCTTTTTGAATGGAGCTGTCCTAACTTTAAACTCGCACAGACGTGCAACGTCGTATTTGTTGGTCGTTGCGTTTGAATTTCAAACCTGTTCTATGTTGTCGTGTCGGTCGCGCGGAAGCCACGTGTTGTTCGTTTACAAAAAATGAATAGTTTCAATGATTCTTTGATAACAGAAATACAAGGAAGATCTATTTTGTAGAATAAATGGAACAAAAACTACAAGAATCGTATTCTAGTTGACAAAGAGTGGTCAATATTAGCAAATATTTTAAAATGAGACCAAAAAATGTCATCCTATCTTTATATATCTGTTCTCGTTCACGTTTGTATATTTATTTCTTCGTTAATAAATGTTTTAAATAACAGTTTTCACTTAGGTAAAGCATATTGGCCTTTGATAACGCCATCTTGACAACTGACGACAGTTCGGTTTGGATACGATGGCATTGTCGTACGACCAACTTGTTGTCGGCAGTGCGAGCGACCGATTTTGTCGTCGAACGACTTAACCAATTAGGACAAACCGTGAGCCTCATGACACGTGATCGCCCCCTCTTGCACCCCCCACTTAACTCAGGCAAGAGCTACCAACTTAAATACTAGTCAATGAGCTGTCAGAGCAAACTTGATGTTTTTCTGCTGCGAACTATGAGAGTGAGATAGAAGAGGCAGAGTAATTTTTGAGTACCTACACACAGGTGCGTGTACTCCAAAATTAAGCCAGGAACATAATTATTATTCCACAACATGAAAGTAAAATATACTCAATAGCTTGAAGTAGAAAGTTTGTAAACAACACACAAACTGCGGCGAAACACACAGTTGACATTATGGAAAACACGTTGAGCCATGTCAAGTGATCCCTCTGGAGTAGACCCAAATAATTTACCCTCTAATGGACAAATTGAATTAAAAGGGGCTCCGAGCCACACTCATTAATATAGGCATTGTGGAAGTGATCTTGCCATCCTCGTTTTATTTATAAACATTACATAACAATGAGCGATTTGATCGCTGTCCGTTTGTGGCCGTTGCACGCATGGACTCTTAAAGAGAAATATCCTTTATAATCTCACTGTTTTGTTCGTCTGTCTGTCTGTGAAATTTGACATAATATTAGGGCTCACTGAACCTCACAAAGATCCCCAGACAAATACATTGTTATACAGAAATTATGGCACACCAGCAAACGTTTCACAAATTGTTAGTATTGTAATTGTGATTAGGTCCTTAATTAAGTGATCCCGACTCGCTCTTGGCCACTTTTTTAATTCGATGTTCTCTTCTTCTTTATCCTGTGGTTAGTGCGTAACTTGGTGTCAGAGCTTATATGCCGCCCATGGACCGCTGACTTATCTTTACATGCCGTCGAGAAATATCTCCGAGACATGCTGGTTTCTTCACGATGTTTTCCTTCACAGAAGCGAGTCATTATTATTAATTTCAATACGCACATGTCCATGTCATGTCCTCTTAAGGTGCGTAGATTCAGTTATCTTTTAACGTTATTAATCAAGACTAGTCAGCTTCAATACGTTTTTGGAGATTAAATAAAACATCACTACCGTGTTCCCAGAATATATAGGCAGAGATGTTCAAAACACACCTATTTCAGGCTGCCAGTCTGTCTGCTACTGAGAAAATCCTGAAAACCCCAATAACACATAGCCCGGGAATCGAACTCATGACCTCATTCTCAGCAGTCGCAGACCAACAAATCCTAACAATCGATGACAAATCCAAAAGGCATCATTTTACTTTATTTTTAAGATTAGAATCCTTCCCTTAAAACCGGAAATAAACAACGCTGCCTAATGACAACATTCTATCTTGTGAAATGATTTTAAAACCAAATCGAGAACAGCTTTCATGAAAGTTTTCAATGGTCACACTTTTATGTCTCCAATTGAGAATTACCACAAGATATTCATCAACATTCTCTTGCCCTTATCCCAATTAATTTGGGGGGTTCGGGATAATGTCTTCATCTTTTATACTTTTCTTTAACTCGTCATCTCAACAGACACCTCCTTTCTTGACATATCATCCTTCACACAGTCCATACATCGTTTTTTTGGTCTTCCTCTACTCTTATACCCATCCACATTCATAATTTACATTTTTTTTTGTTTTTGTAAAAACGTTTCCCCACACTAGGAATATCTCCTGTATCGTGGGTGCGTTTACAAACATTTAAACTCACATACACAAACAGTCAGACCCGAAACAACTATCTGTAGGCCCTACAAATATTTGTTCCATGCGGGTATCGAACCCGCGACACGCAGCGCAGTCGATCGCTCAACCACGGCGCTAACCGTGAAACTTTCCTCCCTGTTGAAGAATGAGGACAATTACTCATTCCTCCACATCACTTGCCCATACCACGACAACCAATTACTACACATTTTTTTTAATCACCTCACCCACAAAATATGATTGGACTAAAACATTTAATGCGTGATCTGAAAAAAATTGACAATCAGCTTGAAAGCTTTATTAATAAACGAGATGTTATCGATATGTCATGCATAAATAATAAACTCAAATACGATCGAGCTTTAATTAAAGCCTTTTGAATATCGCATGACTGACTATCTGAATAGTGCATCGTCACAGCAAACGTCACGGAAATCCTACACTGCGGTTGCAGAGTTTTTTAAAGAACCTTACCGATACTGATGCTGACAATGATGAAATACTGCAAAGGATTTTATTTGTTATATCAAAAGAAGTAGGTACCTGTATTTTCCACCTGTTTTTTCTATATTTAAGACTATTTAATTATTATAAAAAAAAAACTCTATTTGAATTTCAGATTTTGTTAACAATTTTAAGGGTTTTCATATTTTTGCACGGGACTTTTAATCTTTTTTCTAAAATAAAACTAGCCTAGTTACTCCTTATACCATCAGATATCTGCCAGTAAAAATCGGCCGTCAAAATCGGTCCAGCCGTTTCGCAGATTAACCTACACCGACAGACAAACACAAAAATTTTGCAGCGTCTGGCAGGAGCCTACCAAACACTAGACCGTCGGGGGATCCTCCTTTTTCTATTTACTGAACTTTCCATTCTTTTTCTCATGTCTAAAATTCAGTCAGTTCAGTATACGTGACAGTGATCCAACATAACTCCATTTAAATCGCTTCTAGGAGTGGCTATACTTTTCATGTAAGTCTGGCGCACCCTGAACGGTCAGTCCCACTGTGTTAACTGGCTAGTCTAGTTTTCACGGTGAAAACTACTGTAAACTACTCTGTACTTATAACACCTTGCATGCATTTTTTTTAAATTGTATGTATGATATGTTGAGCAAATAAAATTATCTGAATCTGAATCGGAAACTATTATTGTATGCATACACAACAAAAAAGAAGAATAAATTGAACAGTTAAAGCAGACTGGCGTGTGGTAGTGAGTTTAATAACCGCTTTTCTAACCACCCACGCTTATGTATCTACCAGAGGAGGATTAAGGTTTATACACGGTGTAAATCACCTCATCACTAAGCCATCAACCAAGCATTCTGTACATGAAACTAAGTTACTTTACGCAAAAATTATTGCTGGGAAACGACTTTTTTTTGGGGGGTGTAAAATCATGTTTCGTGGTAGAACTCAATATAACGCACTCAAAACATTGTGCTGATGGACGGATTGAATAGTACGGGGGTCGTGGAGGTGTTTAAAGTTAAAAATCGAACACTAAAAACTTGTATTTAAAAAAATACTTGTCAAAAAGTTGGAACTTTGACCCCTAATATCTCCGTAACTAGAAGGTTCCCAGGTATGGTGTAGAACAAAAAAATGATCGCAATGACAGGGAGAACCAGTGCCTTTCGGCTTCGTTAAGAGGTGTTTTACACCCTTTATACCGGTAAAGATACCTCCGGGCTTGAGTACAGTGTATTTCATAATTACTTCAGTCTGTTAACAAAAGATTCATGAGAAATTATTAGGAGGCTGTGCGTTTATAAAGAGATCATTATGAGTACAATTTTGACTAACGTCAAGTAACTACAGTGAGTTACTTATCAAAGTCAAATTCAAAACATTTATTTCAATTAGACCTTTACAGGCACTTTTGAAAGTCAAAAAAACAAAATAAAACGCGAAGCTACAGTCCCAGTCACAAGGCATAATAACTTATGAAAGTACTGTAGTTGCCCATTCCGTAGCGTAGATCTCTATGGAGAAGAACGGGCAAGAAACTCCATGGACACTCTTTTAAATCAAAATATGTTACAAAATCTTGGTTACATCATTCATGTTAAAAGTTACAAATATGTGAGAACAATGTAGAAATACGGGCAAGTTAAGAGCGTCCAGAGTAAAAGATCAAATCAGTAATTAAAAATAAAGTAATATATATTATTATATATTATACCACAACAGTGAAATTCAAACTACAAGATTACACTGTCTACAAGAAAGAACTGTTCTCAACCACAAAGATGACCTTCACGACAACACTACCCAAAAATCAACACGAGAACCTCCAACTGTACAAACAGAAACCGTAGCTTGACAAACACCGCCTTTTTAGCGGGCCCCTAAAACACGCCGCTCCGCGCTTGTGCAAAGGGCACCTAACTAGCTGAAATGCCAAGGTGAATCGTGGGCGGCTCACTTACGCTCCGTCGGAATTGTATAGCGGCTCTGTTGTTATAGGCGTAGGCAGGTGACGGTTTGTGTGGACGTAGGAACTTGGCATTGCTTGTTTTGTAAGAGAGAAAAAAAAAATCTTGAACATATAATCACGCCTGAAATCCACGGGTTAGACACAGGTGTACCTAATAGTAGGTACACCCACATTTCGCCAGTAATGTTTTTAGTTCGATGTAATAGGGCGGGAACCTATTGCCATCAATCGGGCACAAATCCAGACTCGGTCGACAGGAAATCTTATCACTTGATTTTGGATACGTTTATGATTTTCGTACCACACATACCATTAACAGAGTCAGCTAAAACACAAAGAACAAAAAAAATCGGTGTACATACTTAAAAAATACCAATCGAATTGAGAACCTCCTCCTTTTAAAGTCGGTTAAAAACAATACAAAAACTGCATATCGATAACTGAAATTAAAAACGCAAAAACGTTTGTGGCAAAAACCACTTCCCTGATGGCTGTTGAGTAAAAATAGGTACAAAATAAACTAAAAATAGATATTATAGAAATGAAAATATGGAGTGCTTGCATATAAAACTAAAAACCACTTGAACAGGTGTCCGTGAAATGGTTTCAATTGAAACGTTTCCAAATAAATTCGGTGAGAGGCTGTGGCTGTGGTGCTCTGTTCACTACTTTCGAGGGTGGAGAACACTGTTGTTGGAAACTAACTGTTGCTGTTTAAATTGATTTAAATTAGTGTCTATCGAGATTTTGGTTGGATTAATCTCCTCAATATTGTCTTTGGAGTTTCTTGTCTAATCTTTTCCATAAAGGTCTACGTTTTGAAATGGAAAAGTGTCTTCAATTCTTTGTTTTTTTTACCGACTCCCTGGTCCCACTCCAGTTCTAAAGTGGGTGTAACTGGTTTATTTGCAATAAACGCACTGTATTCGAGAACAGCTGCGTACCTAAAATGTATTGTTGTTTTAATTTTTAAGGACTAAAATAGTGGATAATCTTTGAATGGCCTGTGGAAAAATCTTGAAGTCTAGTGCGCAGTAGGCAGTCAGGTCTGGTTTAGCAATGCTTTCTTATCTTATCAGTTTCCAACTTTTCAATATGAAACAGGATTGAATTCGCCATAAAACATGCAGATTTTCAAAACATGGCTTATAAAAGTAAAGGAACATGCCAATTTTAATACGTAGGTATAATATGTTATTACGATAAGAATATTTATTTACTATATAAATGCGAAAGTTTGGATGGATGTTTGTTGCTCAATCACGCTAAAACTGTAGAACAGATCTGTATGAAAGTTGGCAAAAAGATAGATTATAGTCTGGAATAGCACATAGGCTATATATTATCGCGCTAATAACTTACGGGGGTGAGCAATGTTGCATTACGTCGGGCATTATTAATAATGGCCGGTCAAAGTAATAAATTAATCACTTTGCCCATCGCTCTTGGGCATTATTAATAATGGCCGGTCAAAGTAATAAATTAATCACTTTGCCCATCGCTCTTGGGCATTATTAATAATGGCCGGTCCTTATTAATAATGCCCAGTAAATCACATTGCCCGTAACATATATACCCTTTCCGTTACACCCTGTACACCTTAAAACTTCCGCGCGAACGAAGTCGCGAGCAGCAGCTAGTTTAATTTATACATACAAGATAATCTTGCGAAGGAATTTATTTCAAAGAGTTTTTAGAGTGTTTAAAGTTAGGGTTTTTAGAGTTTGTAAATAACGCACTACACAGCTATGTCAAATCGATTTACAAGAAAATAATAATAAAATAACGGAAACATTAAATTTTTCATTCATTGCCCTTGAAGCGAAGGCTGAAGAAACATCAACGAAACGTTAAGTACAAAATAATTATAGCAATCAGTATGTGGAGAGGCGGATAACTGGTGCTTCCACCCTTCGGTATACAATTAAAACGCGATACGTTAACATAAAAACGTAGATTGGATTTCAACTGAGAGTTTTCCGACCCGGGTTTTCTTTTTACGTGTGATAAGCTGAATAATAAATGGCGCACGGTTAAGCCGCGCTTGCCTAAGTCGGTCCATGGATGGGTGACCATCCAATACATACCGAGTTATCGCTATTATTAAATGTATCAGGTATTTAGCTGCATCCGGTTAAACTAAAAGCCGATTGCAACAAAATGGGGTAAAGGCTAGGCAGATGATGATGCGATAGTAACTTTTGTATAGATAGCTACTTTAGACAGCAAGTAGATATTAATTAGTGCTTAATGATTCTCTATTTCAATTAGATATAATGAAAACGATTTACATAAAATGGTTGCACAACTAGGTACCTACTTCATATGGGCCACTTCTCTTCAGGTAACTTTCCCATTCCGCTAACTAAAAAAAAACCGGCCAAGTGCGAGTTGGACTCGCGCACGAAGGGTTGCGTACCATTATTTATAATTATAAAAACGAGCAAAATAAATCACTTTTTTTTAATTCTATTTTTAGTATTTGTTGTTATAGCATCAACAGAAATACATAGTCTGTGAAATTTCAACAGGCTACCTATCACGGCTCATGAGATACAGCCTGGTGACAGACAGACGGACGGACAGCGAAGTCTCAGTAATAGGTTCCCGTTTTACCCTTTGGGTACCGAACCCTAAAAATACGTGCAAAACAAACGAAAACTATTGCCCTTTCGTAACTTAATTTTCACACATTGAGTCCCGGTTCGTCACCCATAAATTTCAACTATTTCTTGTACGGTACAGTCAGCTTCCATTGTTACAACTAAACATAGGACGACTAAACATAGAAGGACTTTCAATGGCAATCGAAAAATGGTTTGCTGTAAGAAAACCCAATTCTGGGTTAAGCTCGCCGTTGTACATAAGTTTTTACATTGCAATCTCAATCAGTATGTATATTTCTTTTTAATTTGGTGTGCAATAAAGAATATGAATATGCCTTTATTTTGAATTATATAAATACAAAATACATAAAAGCTGCATATTCCGAGTAAATATTTCTGTAACCTAAATAAAATAGCTTTTCCGAGACCAAGTAAGCCTTACCAATTACCTAAGAACCTTTGGACCTATCCTCAAAGCACCGTCTCACCGGGAGCCTGAAATGTAACAGTTCAAATTCATTTGTTTCTGTACAAAATGGAACCTTAGATTGTTAGATTACAGGTGAATGCGCCCTAGAGCACCGTTATAGAGGTCTAGTATTTTATAAAAGAATACCAGCTTTATACTTTCACCGGCTTCATAAAGTTCATAATTCATTCGTAGGGCTTGGTATAACATTTTACAACAAGCTACCATCTTCCTTTCTAGACTTGCCTTTTAATTTGTTTAAAGCTAAAGTGAAACCTAACCTTTGTTCAAAGGCCTACTTTTCCATTAACGACTACTTAAACGATAAGAATAGTTGGTCGCTGGGTTGAGTTCAAGACAATGTTTTTGTTCTTTCTTTCTCCAAATTAGCTTAGTGATATTATATAACCTCACGCATAGATTTTTTTTTACTTTATTTTGATTTAATTTTTTATTTAATTTTACTTTATTTTTATTTTATTCGTCTGTATGCACGTGTAAGAGGGCACGCCCTTTATGTTTGGAGGATTTATTTATTCTTGAGTATATTTTTTAATATTTGATTTTATTATTGGTGTGTGCTAGCTGACATGTAACATTAATTTGAGGTAATGGATTCCTTCTTTATATAAACTTGTTGAACACTTTTGTATAGAATCTGGTTCTTCTAACCTAACAGACAGATGTGTTGCTGGGGAGTTGGTTCCGCTACTTCTTCTTCCCAGCTAATACACTAGGAAGTGGCGAAGGGCGGGCGTTTTGGGGGACTGTCTCTTGTTATTTTAACGTTCAAAAAGTGCTGATTATCAGCCTAATTTGAATGAATGACTTTTGATTTTGATACAAGGTGTAGTTTTGCAGCCTCGTCAAAATTCAGGAGGTTGTCACAAAAGACATAAATAATCAATTAAAATTACAGTACGTAGTTAACTATTAATAAACGCTGGTTTTTTTGGTTGTTTATGTGTGTCAGTATTTCAGAATAACCCGCTTAATGTGGTTTAGGGAATAAGAAATGATCGAATAAACGCTTGAGATTGTTTATAGGTGTGGAAGTGCGTTTATAGGGCGAGAATCAAACAGCCCGCGTTTAAAACACAGGTGGTTAACACTTACCGATTTCCGTCAATAAGAAAAAGAAAAATTACCTACCAGTTTATTATTGATTCATGCCGAGAATCACTAGCATAGTTACCTCCTTGAGTTTGACGAGGATGCAAAACAACACCTTGTATCAGCAATTACTACCACACCTTTGCAGAATATCATCCATTAGTGCTGTCCAAATACTCTTTTTCGAATAATACCTGATACATTAACAGACATTGTCGGTAGCTCAGGCTACATGACTATACATCTGTTAGGGTCGGCATTGAGTCGGTATGCCCGCGGCAATGCGGGGCTTGGAAAGGCCATCAACAAAATGGAAGCTCAGTATTATTGCGTAGTTATTTCACATAGTTGAAATTTTGTTTTTAAAATATTGAGGTTTATTTAGGATGTAGCAGTTTTATTTTGTTCTTGTTCTACTTTATTTGGTGATGAATAGGTTTTGCAGAACCGGTTCCGGTACTGCATGCCCTATGGCATCCATCATGGATCTTCACTATTGAAGATCTTGTTGGTTTTTCAAGAACTATGTATCCCATTTGATTATTCTTTTGTGATCAAGGTCTTCCTGCTTTTCTTCTTCGTCTTTTTTCTTCCGTTCTCCTCTGTCATCCGTCAAACTATCATGTACTCCTGTTGTAATTATAATGATATTTGTGAATCTTAAGTAGTATTTTGTAATATCTGAGCAATCTCTGAAATGTATGTGTCTCCATTGTAACATTAACATTTGCGTTGAACTAAAGACAATTAAATTATTATCATCAGGTAACATCTTGAGCAGTGATGGCCGAGTGGTGTGACCGTCAGACAGCCAAGACATAGATCTCTATTTCGAACCCAAGACACGTAGCTCTATTTTTTCGGATTTATGTGCGCATTGTATAATAATTATTATCATAAGCTTCGGTGAAGAAAAACACGACGCACTGAAAGTTACCATCCCTACCTTATTGCTATTCCACCAATTCGCACTAAGCGTTTTCAAACGTCGTCCATAATGCGCACAGCAAATGAGTGGAACTTTCTGCTTGCGTCTGTGTTTCCAAAGGCTTACTACCCTAATCTCTTCAAAGTTATAGTGAACAGGCTTCTTCTGGGTAAGCTCGTACCATCGTCTACTTTGTCTTTGACCTAGACTAGAGTCAAGACCAAACAAAAAAACATCGTGAGGAAACCAGCATACCTGAGAGATATTTCTCGACGGTAAGTGAAGCCAAGTCAGAGACACATGGGCGGCATAAAAACTGACACCAGGCTAAGCACTAACCATACGATTAAAAAAGAAGAACATTTTACGAGAGAATAGGTTTAGTATAGCAAATTTCTCTTGTGGGACGTTTTGTTGAACCGAGGATCTAGATTTACTGGAGTTTGAAGACAAGGTAGACAGAGTCCGCAAAAAAAGTACTTGAAAATATCCTTTACTAATATTAACCCAAATTAAGGATCGGTTGATAAATATAATTTTTAATGTACTAAACAAATGCTTTTATTGTGTGTGTATGTGTTGGTACCTGCAAGTGTATGAAATGTTGACCGTGTAGTCTGGTTTAAAACCGGAATTTTTATACAACATTTATTTGCAAAAAAGATGGTAAAAACCGGTCAAGTGCGAGTTAAACTCGCGCACAAAGGGTTCCGTACCATTATTTATAAAAACGAGCAAAAAAAATCACATTTTTGTATGGGAGCCCCCCTTAAATATTTACTTTATTCTGTTTTTAGTATTTGTTGTTATAGCATCAACAGAAATACATAATCTGTAGAAATTTCAACTGGCTACCTATGTTCATGAGATACAGCCTGGTGACAGACGGACGGACGGACGGACAGCGAAGTCACAGTAATAGGGTCCCGTTTAATTCTGTGGGAACGGAACCCTAAAAACGGTGTTAAATAAAATCGTTTCTGACCCGTGGAACTCCAAAGTGGTTCACCTAGGTGTTCCACGGTTAACTTTTAGTACCCTGGTTCACCTAGGTGTTCCACGGTTAATTTTCTGTACCCTTGGTTCACCTAGGTGTACCACGGTTAACTTTCTGTACTTATAATAAATAGTTCATGTCATCATGTTTAGCTGAGATAAAACAATGCATGCAAAATTTTAGGTTTTGTCAAAGTGTTACAGCATCATCATTTCTTATAAATAAATTCTTTAAAACTATAAAAATTACATTCATTTATCCACTTGTGCAATTTAATCTTTAATAAAGAATTGTCACAATAATGAAGATAATGTCGTGAGGAAAGTTTTGAGTATGAATGTGGATGGGTATAAGAGTTGAGGAAAACCAATGAAACGATGGATGGACCGTGTTAAGGATATTATGGCAAAAAAGGAGGTATCTGATGAGATGAAAAGTAATAGAGAAGTTTGGAAGAAGTAGACATGCTGCGCCAACCCCAAATAAATTGAGATAAGGATTAAGGGCAAGTAAGATAGAGAGAACCAAGGATACCGACGTAGCCCAAAGAATTTCCAAACTGAAGTGGCAGTGGGCAGGGGACATTGCTCGCAGAACGGATGGCCGATGGGGCCGAAAAGTTCTGGAATGGTGACCGCGAACCGGAAGACGATGCGTTGGAAGGCCTCCAACTAGGTGGACCGATGACCTGGTGAAGTTTGCGAGAATCCGCTGGATGCGAGTCGCACGGGACCGGTCAATGTGGCAACACTTGGGGGAGGCCTATGTCCAGCAGTGGACGTCTTTCGGCTGAAACGATGAATGATGATGTCACAATACGTTCATTAAACTATCACAAAACAAATAACCGACAAGCCACGCTGAATAATTATCAAGGATATGAATAGGACGGGATTAGAACGTTCTATTTTAGACCTAACGAGAATACTTGATCTACCAGACGACCTTATTACAAAACTTCGGCCGTATTGGCTTGAACTAAGAGATGAAAATGTGCAGGCCCGGTGGTCTAGGGTATGCTTCACAAACATTGAAGACACAAAATTTTATTTAAAAAAAATATTATAAGACAAGTTGCTCTGTTTGATGGACATACTTTACTCATAACGATGTCATGGACACTTCTAAGTTAAGATATTTCTGTAACCTGTGCTCCATTTGCTAATTAACACACATAAACTGACGCCTTTTCTCATGGGGTTATGGAGGAACTTTACAAACTATGTATAATATATATATGGTCCGTTTGCTCTTTTCCTTTGCTGACGAAGGTTCACGTTCATACATACTAACAATTCAATTTTTTCAAAATATGAAAATTGAATGACATCTATACTAATATTATAAAGCTGAAGAAGAATTTGTTTGTTTGCTTGAACGCGCTAATCTCAGGAACTACTATTCCAATTAGAAAAAATATTTCAGTGTTAGATAGCCCATTTATCGAGGAAGGCTATATGTCATCACGCTACGACCAATAAAAGCGAAGCAGTAATGAAACATGTTGCAAAAATGGAGGAAATGTGACGCAGACGAAGTTGCGCGGGACAGCTAGTATTTAATAAGTAGGTAGGTACCTACACTGCATTACAAAGTGCACTCTACCCTTGGATCAAAACAACTGATAATCATGGGTCATGCGTGTTTGCCCAGCAGTAGGATGACGCAGGCTAACAGTTAACAGCAGGTATAATAAAGTACTTTATTAATTTAGTGCTTCAATTTTACTTAAATAAACAGATCCTTGACTATTGCAAAAGGAGCACTTCTTACCATGACCAACGTCGTATCGAATATAGTGCATTTCTCAGAAGCACGTAACATATCGAACAGCTCCATTCACGTCGCATCGTTGTTCGATGAGGTATCGTGCACTAAACTGATGCACTGACATTTGCGACAAAGATCTATTTTGAGGGCGTTTAAAAAAAAGAAAATAAGTTTATTTGGCACATGCCACAAGTAGTACACACAAAATTAAACAAAAATTAACAAAAAAATACTTTAATTTAAATAAAAGAAAAAAAGGGTTAATTATTATGTATCTAAATACAACAAAAAAAAACACACACCACACCTTACGGCATTTCATAAAAACTTTCAAGTCCTTATTCTCCGAAATGACTGAACCGATTTCAATGAAACTAATACTAATAAAATAAATATACAAATAAAATAAATATACTAATAAACGCATAATTTATAAATTCTCTATAGAAACATAAATTTTAAATACATTTCGAAAATGTTTTTTAGTAACTTTTTAGACCTTTGTATCCTGCTTATGCGTATTAAGTTTTGTCATTTCGGTAAATAAGGACTTGAAAGGTGTATGAAATGTCGTAAGACGTAAACGCTCTTAAGCTTTCACTGTTTATAACTAAACTTACATTGTAACTTCAGAGATATCTTCCGTGATTATTATTAAGAGATCATGGCCCTTGCAACAGCGTCAAAATATCGAGGGATAACACTAAATAATTACCACAGAAGATACCACGTAAGTGAAGTGTAAGTTTGGAGACATATCATCATCTGCCTACCTTTTTCCAAACTATATTGGGGTCGGCTTCCAGTCTAACCGGATGCAGCTGAATACCAGTATTTTTCATGAAGCGACTGCCTATCTGACTCCAAAACCCAGTAACTGCGTAATACGATACCCCTTAGTAAGATTGGATGTCAGACTTTTGGCTTCTGACTACTCGTAACGACTGTCAAAGATCTACAAATGACAGCCGGGACCAACGGCGCACGGTGGGTTGATTTATATACGTAGTGGACTTAGGACATTAAAAAAAAAGTCATCTTATTTTTACTGATTAATGATGCAAATTTGTTCTACTATCTAATACAGTAAATTATTGTTCTATGACTTTTTATTTTACGCATTATTTTTAGTACTACAATTTTTTAAATATTTTTTTGTATAGAAAAAATCATAAAATCTAAAGAATCTCAAAAATCTGAAAACATCTCCAACTGCGATGTATATATTAAAATAGTACTATTTATTAGCTTATTTTTACAACTAGTCAGCTACTGCGCTTTGCTGCGATTTAGGAGAATTTTTTTTTTAATTTTTTTTCTTATTAAAATCGCATTTAAGTCTACAAAATCTCAAATTTCTTCCAATTGTTGGATAAGTATTTTAATAGTACAATTTATTTGCATCTAATCGTCTACTGTAGTTTACTGTGACTTAGTAGGTAGTTAGACTTTTTTAGATTTTTTTGAACGAAAATATCTTAAAAGTCACCTAAATCTTAGAATACTTAGCAGTGATAATTATTGTATTCTCTATTCCACACCACCCCAGAGGTAGAGAACTAGGCGCGTTTTTTTTATCAGTGGTCTCCCCAATAGGCCTAATCCACGACTACAAATCTGTGTTCTGTATGTGTGAGACTTACAAAGACAAATTCAAAATTCAAATCATTTACCAATATTTTTAGGAGGGGCCTGCACCATGCTCAACACCATGCTCTGACAATAACGGGTCTTCAGTTAAAACCCCTAAATTTTCTTGATCATCATCGTCAACAAATGTATCCTTAACGATCAACAAAGCTGTTGCTTCTTCTGAAAAGGCTTTGTGTTTTCGCACCAGTTTGTGTCGTATCTTTGAAATATGTGGATCAGAGCTGATTAACAAATTGTTCAAAATATCTTCATTAGTAGCTTTTCTACAGAATTTCCTCGAATTATGAGCACGATATCTCCGAAAATCTTTGTTGCGTGCTTCAGCTGCTTCTTCGGATAATTTTCCAATGGGCACTATACCCAAGCTTTCAATAATAGCTGCTCCGTGAGCTAAAACTTTGTGAACACTTGCAGGCATGTAAAACCAATTATATAATTCAATGTATAGTTCCATGGTGGTTTCGGTATAATCTTTAAACTTCAATATATCAATACGGTGACCCGACGAAATTGCTTCTAATATAGTTTTAAATCTTTTTATTAATTCTTCATTTACTCCTGTGATCGAAGCTGCAATATCGGGGTTTTCGAAAAATCTCCTCGCAGTATTCCCATCATTTGTTGTACCATGACCCTGTTTCACAACATCAATTAAAAGTCCTGTTTCGGATTTAAATGCTTCCTGAATATTTCTCTTTTTGCTCTCCATAATAGCTTTACTGTCACCTTTCACCATCCATGTCTTCAAATCTAATCTGTACGCTATATGAAGAATGCATTCCATGAATCGTATCCAGATGTGTAACGACGATAAACCATATTTATATAAATCGACATCAATTTCTTTTGCCAAAACCAAGGACAAATCATTCATTTCCTTTGGAGTAGCTTTACATATGTCACATCTTTGTGTTGATGTATCGCAAAGAACTGCAGTCGCTTTACCATCTATCATGGTTAGTATTAGGTTGTGCGAGATGGTCAAATCATCAACCACTGTCTTAACTAAATTGTTAATCTCTGCCTCAATCGCATTTTTTTCTTGCAAAATGCTGAATTTGTTTTCCTTCATGAATTTAAAAAACAGCGGACGACACCATAATGAGGAATTTGGGGAATCATTTTCCCATATAACTCTGTCACCAGACACTAATTTGATAGGAATCAAACTACCCATAAATACGCTAGAATCGTCAAAGTCCTCATCTTCTTCATTTTCTCTTCCAACTTGCTGCTTATAATTGGCTTGATTCGAAGCTCCGTCAAATCCCCATTTACTAATCAGTGTCAAATCTTTACAAGTTTCACTAATTTCGTTTGACATTATAATTCTCTTCACAGTAATATCCAATAGTGCCTGCAATTCTATCATAGCCGTTTTATCTGTTACTACAATAGCAGTTTTAGGTGGATAACATTTAATTTTTTCATTTTGCAGTGCGTAGTAAGAGGGATATACGTTGGTACCAGTTACTTCTGCGATACTTTTTCGTAGCGTATTATATTGCCATTTTGACAATTTCAAAGACAAAAACAAGCCTAAAGCTTCATCTGGAGAGAATACTGATTTCTTTTTATTTCCAAAAAGACAATCTTTTACTTTTTGCACGTCCTGTGGATGCTTGAGCAGATGCTGTAATATGTCAGCAACATCTTCCTTTCCTTCTGCTTTTAAGTTAAAAACATGGGCATGTGACAACTCCTCTGAAGCAATAGTTTGCGTAGTAAGTTCCGTACGTCTCTTTTTTTGTTTAGGACCTAATTCTGTAAATGGTTTTCTCGGACTTACTTGAGTTGATGTACCAACAGACACCTTTTCATGAGATGTAGTTGATGTGCTAGGAACTGGTTCGTCGTCGTTTTTTGCAAAATCTTTCATAAACTCAGGCCAAACTATCTCCGATGCCAACCAATCACTGTATTTACTTCTAAATGTATGTTCTTTTCGTTTAGCATTTTCCCATTTTTTATAAGTATTATAACAATACTTTGCGCAGAATTCCTTTAGCAAATTATCATTATCTTGATTTAAATCACACAATTTTGACTTGATAGCACTGTATAAAAAGTTATGATCCTTAATACTACCACTTGATTTCAATTTCACAAACATATCAACATTAGTAACTAAATCACTAAACATTTTCACAAAATTCTCGAAAATCAACTTTTAACAAAAATCAAGTAACGAGCGGGTAGTCCGTATGTAAAGGGTGGTTACAACGAACTGATATCATTGTTTTCAACTTGCTACCCCAAATATTTTTTACCTGCAAATTTACTGCCCTCTGATTGGCGCACGTCACTAATGACGACTCGTCTACTGATAAGAAAACCGGTTTTGGTGTTGTGGAAAGAGTGGTGTGGAATGCAGTTGCACAAAATATTTACAACAAACTAATAATAATAATCCTAATAATATGCACCATGCATCGAATTCTTTGTTTTATTCATACAAATTAAATCTCTGAAATTTTAGGGTAATAACCTACTTTAAAAAAAAGTTCCAAAACATAAAAGTATGGTATAAGTATATACAATGCAAATATATATTTAAAAATCCTTAAGTCCCAACTTCGCGATTTCAGCCCACCGTGCGGCGTAACGTGCTTTCCGAGGCACGGAGGAAACTCGGTATGTTATTATGGTCACGGAACAACCTCGGCAAGTACGGAAACTTAAAGATCGACTTAATCTTAAATATCAACGTGTGCGGCTGTTATTATTTAGCCACGAGCTGCTCTTAGCTCGAGTTTAGAGATATATTTCTTCTGTAATACATTGTCAAATGTAGTCTTAAACACAAAACAACATGTATGTAACTATCAGAGTTAAACTTTTTTTTCGAGTCTTCTCAATTAAATGGTTAAAAAGTTAAAATAATAATTAAAATCAGCCTTTTTGATTCATTTCAGCCTTATGTGGCTTTTACTCTTTGTCAAAAAGAAACATTATAGAAACATTTAGTATAATTTACTTAGTTCTCAAATTGGTGCTTTAATCGTTCGTCCTGATAAACTTACGCCTTTTTCTCATGGGGGTAGGCAGAAACTAAAGAACGTCACCTGCTATTTTTCTCGCTTACTCCTTGCACCTTGTCTACGTTCATGTGGTGATACATTTCTAGAAAACACGTAACGTATCGAACAGCTCCATCCACGTCGTCTCGATATTGGTTGAGGAATCGTTCATTGTGCCATAGTTCCACGTAACCTAACCACTGAACGGATGACAAAGCTCTGTTAAGCTCTGTTTCTGTAGGTAATAATAGGTCATAATTTATCAGATAGATACATTTGCCAGAGTGTGTGGTAATTCGTCGTTTTTTTTTTTACTAATATACTTATGTAAGGTAGTCTTAAAACTCTTTAAATAAGGCGGAGGAGACACCGACGCAAAAATGGTTACCACGTTTTCATCATTCTAAACACCCCACATATAAATTGTTAATTGGCAGTTTTAAGGGGTTCCGTACCCAAAGAGTCAAACGGGACCCTATTACTGTGACTTCGCTGTTCGTCCGTCCGTCTGTCACCAGCCTGTATCTCATGAAACGTGAAAGTTAGCCAGTAGAAACTTCAACAGATTATGTATTTCTGTTGCCGCTATAACAACATATACTCAAAACAAAATAAAATAAATATTTCAGGGGGCTCCCATACAAAAAAGTGATTTTTTTTGCTCGTTTTTATAAATAATGGTACGGATTCCTACGTGCGCGAGGTCCGACTCCCATTTGGCTGGTTTTTTTTATCATTTATTCCATACGTTTTGAGCGTGTGGGTATTGCAGTTTTGTAGGCATAGGCTGTTTTTTTTTTATAAACGGCTGTTTTCTGCATAACTGCAATACATAGCATGTATTAGAAAGGTGTGGTTATATTGTAGGTCTATGCAGACAATCTGACTAAAAAACTTTTTCAATCGGACCAACTCGTAACCGTGAAAAAATTATCATCCGACCCGTACAAAACTTACGTTTTTAAAACCAATGATTTTTTTCCTTTCGCTAATAATGTTTTTATATATCGAAACTATTATTTCACGAAACATTGCCAATATTTTACCTACAAAGACTAAATAAAACAGGATACTCCAAATAAATTTCAACACTCAAAACTGGAGCACAATTTCTATTCCAGTATTTTCGATTCCACGAGTACACGTAACATATTGCTCGATTCGATTTCACGTCGCGCCGCGTTCACGGTGAGATATTGTGTAGACCTGCCATCAAATAGCCTGGAGTTGCCATTAAATAGCATGGACTGTTGGTACATTCGCTCAAATAGCCTGGAGAAATATTGTAAACAGTTGCTTTTGTCGGTTTAATATATTATTTTTTCACTTATACTTCCACGGTGTGTGGTCAAAATTATACCTACACGTTATTTAGTTCTGGTTTTCATCTTCACCTGTTCATGTGGAGATTCTAAGATGAATCTGGTCTGCAGTGTAAATGCGGTGTTGCCACATCAGGTAGGTGGCACCTTGGCAAGGCTGTTAGCCTATCTATAAAAATAAAATGTAGAAACATATGATGCCATTACACTTAATGGTGATTATGAACAGTGAGTTCACAACTCTAGTATATTTAATAGTAATAATATGTTTAAATCTGGCTCATGGGGATACTTGACCGAAAACGACTTGTTTAATTTATTGATATAACTTTTACGGCATACGTGAATATTTTTTGGACGGAATAGTAAGTTTATAGGCACGATTATGTGTCAGATCATAATGAGTAGATACGGCCGGGTCCGGGTGACTCGAATGCTGGTCTTTGATTTGAAAACGATGGGACATTTGATATCGTGTCCTGCCTGTCCTGTTGCTTGCTCGTCACAGGAGCTGATGGACGCTACTGAAAGTACCAAACGCGTCGCCAAATTTTGGGCTGACTCAATTTAAATTGTCATCGACACGCTTAGAAGAAGAAGAACTGGCTAAGTTTTAATTTAAGAATAACAGAGGTTCTACTTGTATTATTTAAATAATGTTAAATCATTTTAAAGCTACTTATAATAATAATGTAGATTAATTAAAAATAAACATTAACAATAAAAGAAACTACATAAATATTATATAAAATGAACTAATTAAATATAAGCATAGCTTTCTACTTAAATATGTCGCTGCCAACTATTGATTCACTACAAAGATCAAATGAGGCGCGTCGTAGCGCTTTGCTACGGCGCGTAGCAATCGTAGCAGGGTCAGCTACGCCGTAGGTCTTGCACAGACCTTGCTTCTCGTGGATTTTAGACAAAATTATTGAGTTTTCAGTATTTCATGTTTCTTTTGAATTACCTTTTGTGGAAATAAAAATGAGCCGTAATACTATTATAACACACATTTTGTTTTTCTTTAAAAGAAAAAGGAAAACACTGGCATTGTCAAAGCTTCCTCTATCCAACGCTTGAGTGGACTCACCTATTGAACCCCTTCAATTGTTATTTCACTTTCAAGTGCTTTCGTTTCTTTTATACCACATTGTAGAAAGTTAAGTTCTTTCTAACGTTTTGTATTTTTAACTGTGCGGCCAGGGTGTTTGTTAAGTACGATACTGTTTCACTAGGTAAGGTCTTCGTTGAACTTTTTTTCTTTCTATAAAGTCTTTCATCGTATAACTAATATATCTGCATCGTGGACAGAAAACATAACATGCCATGCACTCAAGCCAATAATCGACGCGTGTTTCGCTACTTTACGGGGCATCCTCAAGAGATTTTGATTATTATTAATTTAAAATACTTACTATTATTAAATCGACTTGATCACGAAAGCAGACGCATTACTTTATGTCATTTATTTAAACACCACTACTCGCAAAAAGCTAAAGGAATACATGGTGAAGGTCTAAAATCAAATCTAAAACATGTGTCACCAACCAGCGCTTGGTTCAAGTGGTAGAATATACCCCCCCCCCTCCCAGAGAAAGGGCCGATGGGGTCCGAAAGGGCCGATGCCTGCCAGGGCTGCGGGACTGTTCGAAAGAGATACCGTGGCCCTGGAACATAAAGGGCTAAGAAGGAACAAGTCTGACACTCCCTTCCGCTCCGCCCAGAGCGAGAGAAGTCATTTGATGATTTCCCATCAGAAAAAACCTGAAGATCGAGTCGAGTGGCTGTTATTATTTTGAGCTTCAAAGCTTCTTAAAGACAAGTCGAATTTAAAAGATAAAATTTAAAAGTCCACACAAGTTTCGTTAAAAACTTAAGTAATTACACGAAGAACATTTTTATTAATTTATTTTCCAATAAAGTCATCATTAATCAAAAACGCTGTCGTTGCGGTTTTAATTGGATTAATAAGAAAAGGTCGCTACTTACTTCTATGGAGCATCACATAAACTTAGCCTTTAATCCACATCAGCATAAATTAAGGAAAATTATGTAATTATTATTTAAATTTGCTGTAAGTGATATGCACTCCTGTAAGTGACAAGTTCCCTATAAATTATCTACAAACTTTCACTGTCACCAAAACTACTTTTCAATTTTTTTTTTATAACCCATGTTTCATACACTATTTATTTCACAAACAACTTATTTCGCAAATGTTTTATTTTATAAACACACACTTTACAAGCATACATTTGGCAAATGCTACCTTCACAAGTATTCAAGTTGCACATGATAATTAATCACTTATACATTTTACATTTCATATTTTGATGTTTTTGGCAAAAACATGGCAAACATTGAATCATAAAACAAAAATAACCGCGGATTTCAACGGAAAAATTGTTTAAATAAAGTGCTTTATTAGCTCAACAAAGATGCGAAATCGCATACCTCAGAAAAATAGCCCCAGCCCTATGGTGTACAGCTATAACCGCTGCATAGCTTTAAAATTGCAACACCAGCCATTACCAGCCATAAGTGTTCCAATATCCCCGGGTTTACTCGCCGAACCTCCCCTTTCAATTTAAAGGCTTAGAGGAAATTGAGTAGAGTAGGCAACGTCGATACACCGATACGGAACAACTTGAAATGAAAACAATATTTATTGATAGGTAGAAGCAGATGTGAAAGGGTAGAAAGGGGTTGGGGGGCTTTTGAAACTTTCACTTGTTTCTATGTTTTTGAGATAATATTGTTTTGTTGTTGTTGAGTGGGAAGACGGTATTTTGTTTTAAAAATACCTGCCTGTATTTTTTTGCAGGCCGACCATGACGGTTCTTATTTTACTTGGTGTTATGTATTTCATTGTAAAACTAGCTGTCCAGCGCAACTTCGTCTGCGTCACATTTTCCCTATTTTAGCAACATTTTTCATTGCTGCTCCGCTCCTATTGGACGTAACGTTATCTAACATTGATAGAATTTTTTAAGACTCCACTACTGAATGTCGAAGTTTGAAATGTCGACGTATGTTAGTTCTAAAGTACAGGATCTCGATGTACGCCAGTTCGAAAGTTCACTGGAGCAAAGTATGCAAGGCCGACGTATCGTTAGTTAGAAACCCTAAAAGCATAGTCGACGTAGCCCCGCTACGCGGGGCTCCTATTTCTGTCTGCAGGGTTTACAGTAACCTAACACGAAGGGGATGTCGGGGTCTTAGTTTGCTCGCTCCGCTCGCTCACTAGACCCCGCCATCCCCTTCGAACCTAACCTGTCCGAGTCGGGGTGCCCCAAGTCCAGAGCTCGCTTCGCTCGCTCTTTAACAATTATGCTTTCTAACTGTAGAGGAGTGTAATATTAGTATAGATGGACATTTGATGATACTATTTTCTTATAGGTACGTTTCTTTTATGCGATCTTTTTTCTTGTTTATCAACACTACTTACGTCGAATGTGAAAAACAAAGCTTACGTTAGCTCTTGTCTAGTAGTTAGTAGTCATCATCATCTGCCTAGCCTTTTCGTAACAGTTGGGGTCGGCTTCTAGTCTAATTGAATACAGTGTTTTACATGGAGCGACTGCCTCCACAACCCACGCTCTGAAGGAGCTAATTCCTGAACCCCTCAAGCAAAGTGGATAAAAAAATATGGGACCACCGCGCGTGCATCCTCTCAAATACATTACCACTTTCTTTTTTAGAAGTCGTTTAAAATTAAATAAATTAAAAGTATAACGCGTTACGCTTGTGCCCTGTTGTCGAGGTATTCCACGAAGCACACCCAAACGAAGCACACCCAGACGAAGCACACCTAAAGTATTCCACTTAGCACACCCGTAGGTGGGCTTCAAATAATTTTTTTTTAATAATTAATTGCCTATTCCACGAAGCACACCTACGAATATCACTCGCATAGTGCGGAGACTAAGAAATAAAAATATCGATAGAAGAAAATATATATTATTTACAAGACAATTGTTTCTCCGAGGCTATCGATGCCTGGAAACTCGCTTGCCGTAATACTGAAAAACCCGACAATCCATTATCCCAGAGACGGTGGGACGAGCCGCTCTGCAGAATAGTTCAGGACAATTTACTCAACACGTCCGCTACTACTGCTGAGCGTGCGCGGCTGCTGGCTGTGGGTGAGTGGGAGTCGGGTCTTTGGCTTCTCGCACTGCCATCGTCGAGCATAGGCACTTTGTTCGACGACACGACCTTCCGCCTCGCTGCTTCTTTACGTCTTGGTGCCGCCTGCTGCTCTCCTCATCGCTGCCACTGTGGTGAAGCTGTCAACAGCCTCGGACACCACGGCCTGTCATGCAACCAAAGTGCGGGACGTTTTGCGCGGCACGCGAACATAAATGACATCATCTGTCGAGCTCTTGTTACCGTCGGCGTTCCAGCTATCTTAGAACCCAATGGCTTGGCACGCGACGATGGCAAAAGACCGGACGGCATGTCTTTGTTTCCTTGGAAGATGGGTTGGCCTTTAGTGTGGGACGCAACTTGCGTCGATACTCTTGCGCCATCACATCTTCCAAGCTCATCGTGCTGTACAGGCGCTGCCGCTGCGGCTGCGGAGAACCTCAAGCGGCGTAAATATAGTAACCTTTGTGGTAACTATATTTTTGAGCCGTTTGGGGTTGAAACTCTGGGGCCGTGGGGTCCGAGTGCTCACAGCCTTTTCAAGGAAATATCTAAACGCCTAGTTGACACTTCCCGTGACCCAAGGGCTGGGTTTTACTTTGGCCAGAGGCTAAGTATTGCCATACAACGTGGCAACGCCGCCAGTCTCTTGGGCACGTTACCAGTTGACAGCGTTGAGGAGAAGTTTTTTGACGCCCTTTTATAATTTGTTGTTATTTTAGTCATCTAGTTTTACAAGACTTACTTAAATATCTAACATCTTTCAGTTTCATTATAATAATGTGATACAATACTTGTAATTTTCATAATGTTCATATATTAATCCCATAGATAAGACGTAAAACAGGTAGCTAGCTATAAGAAAACTTCAACATCTCTATGGAAAACTATATTTACAATGTTTTTGATATTTTTCCAAGTTTTTATTGCAATTATGAAACAATCTGTGATTTTAAATAGTAAGATTACAAAAATGACAAATATTGTGTCACATTATTATAATGAAACTGAATGATGTTAGAAAAAGTTAGTCTTTTAAATAATAAATATTTTCTTCTATCGACATTTTTAATTCTTAGTCCCCGCACTATGCGAGTGATATTCGTAGGTGTGCTTCGTGGAATAGGAAATTAATTATTTAAAAAAATTATTTGAAGCCCACCTACGGGTGTGCTAAGTGGAATACTTTAGGTGTGCTTCGTCTGGGTGTGCTTCATTTGGGTGTGCTTCGTGGAATACCTCCTGTTGTCTCAACTTTACGATTTTGACATTAAATAATTCGCGTTCACATAAATATGGATTACATTTTATTTGAAAAAAAAAAACAAAAAAAATAAGTTCTTAATGAAATAATATGATAAATCTTACCTTCAACGTTAAGAAAATAGAAAACAAAATGGACTGAAGCCACCACAATTTATATTCTACCCAAGTCTAAACTTTGAGCCACAAAACTGCCGTCAAAAAACGTTTAAAAAAAAAAAGACAATTTATATCACAGACAGCATAATGCTAACTTTTTAAAGTCAACTGCATAAATTGGCAAACGTTCTCTTCCAGGTATATTTCTGGGACATGTCTCAGACGAGGGGGGTGAAAGAAAAATGGGTAAATGCAAAACAGGTGCTGCTGCTCATTTTAAACTTTGTTTGTTTTCGTTCAGAAAGTTCAGCAATATTTGGTCTCGGATTTTCTTTGGGAAAATTGTGTAATAACGATAATGATAATGGGTGTTCTTCGCAAAGGTGCTATAAAGTTTTCGACTGAGTTTTGGAACTGGATTAGGTTAAATTAGTATTTTTCTAGCTCAATGGCCCTCTGTTGGTTTTGTTACGTACCTTTCCAAGCACTTTTTTTTTTATTTATTAAGGCTTATAAAAAATGCATCTGCCGATTTTTGACAACATTAGTCAACGTACCAGTGCATTGGCATTTTTTGACTCACCGGTAAGGTACTGTACTTACTAGCAAGTTTTATTTTTTCTTAAAAATCCTTGCCTATTAACACATTCTCCCTTCATGCTCGCGTCGTGTTCGCTCGTTGTCATTCCTCCGACATGAAGCCATCTTCTCTTCGCCATTTGTGCCTATCCTTGGCATTGTGAAACGCATCGTAAAGTTTTCTGTCCAGCAACTAGCGTATTTGATCCATCCATCGAAGTGGACTGCGACCGCGGGAATGCTTGCCATCGACATTGCCAGTAAATATCAGCTGTTCTTTGTTAAGTCCGTCTTACTGGCGAAAACCAAAAATATACCCCTTCCCCGGCACTCCCGAAAAATTAGCTCAACATGACTCCAAACGTCCCAAAAACATCTGGACATGTTCCAACATGAATAAATCATGTCTGCAATAAAGCGGAATACGTTTCCGTTAAAGACTGAGCTATATTGGCTTATTGGCCCCAATGTTTGTCTTAGTGGAAACCGGCTCGTTGTTCCATTTAGTTATGGTCGTAATATAAACCAATATTGGTGACATTGGGTGTGGGGGACATAACCGTTTCCTGATATTGTTGGGGTGATGTTTGTCGGGGTTGTATCGATATATGTAGTCTTGTGCTGAAGCGTGCATTATCAGATTGAGTGTCTCATGCATGCAGCCTTTTAACTTGCTGTTTTCGTTGTATCGTAAAGAGAAATAATACAAAATATATTTTGTTCTCACATATTTGTAATTCTTAACATGAATGATGTAACCAAGATTTTGTAACATATTTTGATTTAAAAGAGTGTCCATGGAGTTTCTTGCCCGTTCTTCTCCATAGAGATCTACGCTACGGAATGGGCAACTACAGTACTTTCACAAGTTATTATGCCTTGTGACTGGGACTGTAGCTTCGCGTTTTATTTTGTTTTTTTGACTTTCAAAAGTGCCTGTAATGGTCTAATTGAAATAAATGCTTTGACTTTGACTTTGACTTTATAAAATTGTAATAGAATATTAGTACTTAAATATAATATCGTATCCACTGGTATTCAGCTGCATCCGGTTTTACTGGAAGCCGACCGCAACATATTTGGGAAAAGGCTAGGCAGGTGATGAAAATATAGTATCCACATTGATGCCATTGTGTTGAATCTCGACAAACTCGTAACAATCTCGTTAAGAAGCCTGTGAAACTATATCAGGCTATCGATGAAAACCTAAATGAAAACTGGCCTTATTGCCATAAAAGTCTTCAAAAAAAAATTACAATTCCCTTTGAAAACATCCAAATGGTAGCAAAACAGGTTGAAAACAAATACCTTCAGATCTTACAAATATTTGTCTCGAACGAAAACGTTTGACGTGTAGAATAGACACATTGACTTCTCTCATAAGTATGCTCAGAACTTTATGTGAACGGCACTAGGGGTTTTTGGCATCTATCTATAAACTGTATCGTACTATACAAGGTGTTTTTTTTGCATCCTCGTCAAAATTCAGGAGGTTGTCACACAAGACATAAATAATCAATTAAAGTAACGGTACCTGGTTAATTATTAATAAACCAATTTTATTTATTATTAATAAATAAAATTGGTTGTTTATGTTTGACAGTATTTCAGAATAACCCCCTTAACATGGTATAAGAAAAAAGAAATAATCGAATAAACGTTTGAAATTGTGAAAGCTCGGTTATAGGGCGAGAATCAGACGGTCCGCGTTTAAAACACGGGTGGTTCACACTTACCGATTTCCGTAAATAAGAAAAAAATAAAAATTACATACCCATTTTATTATTGATTCGGAACGAGAATCATTAGCATAGTAACCTCCTTGAATTTGACGAGGATGCAAAACAACACCTTGTATACAGGAAATACTTTATATTTGGATATAAGAGTAGCTCGTGGCTAAAATAATAGCAGCCGCACAGATCGATCTTTAAGATTAAGCCGTGCTTGCCGAGTTCAGTCCGTGAATGGGTGACCATAACTACATACCGAGTTTCCTCCGTGCCTCGAAAAGCACGTTAAGCCGTTGGTCCCGGCTGTCATTTTTAGATCTTTGACAGTCGTTACGAGTAGTCAGAAGCCAAAAGTCTGACATCCAGTCTTACCAAGGGGTTTCGTATTACCCAGTTACTGGGTTATGGAGGTCAGATAGGCAGTCGCTTGATCTAAAATACTGGTATTCAGCAGCATACGGTAACTGGAAGACTACGTAATTTAGTTCGGGAAAAGGCCTAGGCAAATGATGAAATGAAATGACTTTATTTGGATATGCAAGTTCTGTGACAAAAAAGAAGGAATTGTGAAGTTTATCGTCATCATCTACTTGTCCTTGTCCCATCCTATTTGGGGCCTGCGCAACATGTTTTTTTTATCCATTCTCCCCTTTCAGAAGTCAAGACAACATTTACTCCTTTCTCTTTCATATCATCGCTCACCAAATCCATTCATATTTTTTTTGCCCCTCCTCTCCATCTCCATCCGTCAACATTTAACACGAAAAGCGTAGTTTCTGATAACGGTTTTATTTCTGAATGAATGTCAATTTGTCTAGGCCCTTTTCTTTTCTTTTTTTTTTGCGGATGGGAAATCATCAAATGACTTCTCCCGCTCTGGGCGGAGCGGAAGGGAGTGTCAGACTTGACTGACTAAAACCCACCCATGTTCCTTCTTAGCCCTTTGTGTTCCAGGGCCGCGGTATCTCTTTCGAACAACCCGCAGCATTTGTCTAGGCCCTTTTTTTTTTTGCGGATGGGAAATCATCAAATGACTGCTCCCGCTCTGGGCGGAGCGAGAGGGAGTGTCAGACTTGACTGACTAAAACCCACCCATGTTCCTTCTAAGCCCTTTGTGTTCCAGGGCCGCGGTATCTCTTTCGAACAACCCGCAGCCCTGGCAGGCATCGGCCCTTTCGGACCCCTTCCGGTTTGCTGACATCTCCTTGAGGCGCGCGTGGAACACGTACGCGCCGTCGACACGGCCTGTCGTTTTGTCTAGGCCCTCAGTTTTCTAACATCATAATAAAGGCACTGCTCCACAACACGTGAACATAGATTCGCTAGAAATGAAAATGTAGGCATAATCGCTTCACATCTGGCGACTCTCTTCTGAAAATAGGCAAACATTTATAAAACTGTTTTTACAAAAGCTCAATTCACCACACGCTTATTTACAAACAAATTTACATAACATCATTATTAAACTTATTAACAAAATTATGAAACCGAATTAAAACTAATTACTGCACCTGCACGCGATTCCACTCCTAAACAGTTCATAATAAAGCGTAAATTCCCGTAATACCGCTTCCGGGTCAAACGATAGTGGGCGCTCCACAATGACGTTAGTTATCATGCGATTATACTTTTTTATTGGTTCTTAGCTTTTAACAAGCTTATGTTGTAAGAGGGAGCGGAGCATTAAATATGAACTACACAGATCAAAGTTACATTGTACGCTTCGTCCCTACGATGCAACCCGTCCGACGGCCAACGCAAACTGTGTCAAAATACCTGTCCCTCTCCCACTCACTACATTACCACCTAGTGAGCATCTTCCTGCAGGGTCCAACCTTCAGTGGCCCACAGAAAAGTTAGCCTGGGGTCCCAAGTGGGAAACTCTAACCTGGTGAAGTGGGGCTCGACGGATCAGCGTTGTTGGGTACCCTCCCTACGCCGCTGATCTGTGGAGCTGTGACGCAAATTACGCTCCACCTCCTATCCTGCCCTCTGAGTCCCCAAACATCCAATCGGGGTGTTTTCAGCCCTGCCACCAACGAAGCCGTGGAAGTGACGAAGTTGTGGGTTAATAACATAAAGGGTGTAAAAAACCTCTTAACGAAGCTGAAAGGCACTGGTTCTCCCTGTCATTGCGATCATTTTTTTGTTCTACACCATACCTGGGAACCTTATAGTTACGGAGATATTAGGGGTCAAAGTTCCAACTTTTTGACAAGTATTTTTTAAAATACAAGTTTTTAATGTAGGATTTTTACTTTAAACACTTCCACGACCCCCGTTCTATTCAATCCGTCCATCAGCACAATGTTTTGAGTGCGTTACATTGAGTTCTATCACAAAACATGATTTTACACCCCCCAAAAAAAAGTCGTTTCCCAGCAATAATTTTTGCGTAAAGTTACTTAGTTTCATGTACAGAATGCTTGGTTGACGGCTTCGTGATGAGGTGATTTACACCTTGTATAACGTCGTGCCAGTGACACGAAGAAAAGAAGACCAGCTCGTCTCTTTTAACTTACACCAACATTCCTGTACCAGTGCCCTATTTCTCCCCGGGAGCAACTCTAAAATGCGTGCAGGAAAGTATTAAAGAGCCAACACAATTTCGTGAATTCGTGACAACCCAGCTATAGCACGATTACTTGAAGACTTTCGTTTGGAAGTATTTGGTTCACCACGCGATGTTAAAGCCTGATACCATCACATTTTTTTTTAAGTAAACTGTTTTGATCCAGCAGTTTTTTGTTTTTATTTCTTTTTTTAATAATCAAGTGTATCAAACATGACTGTTTGAACGTTGATCCCCAAACTAGTCGTACACGGTGATTATTAACAAAATCAAACTAAAAGTAAAGTTAATTAATTAAAATAAAAAAATAAAATTAATCCAAGCGTCGTAGCGTCGGGGGTCCGCTTTGTTTGTATATATATTTTTATGTACTAAGCGGTCTACTTAGCGGTCCCCCGACGCTACGACGCTTGGATTAATTATATTTTTGTTTTTTTAGAGGTTTTGTCCGTCGGGGATTTTTTAAATTTTTTATTTAATTTTTATTTCATGCTTTTTAAACTTAAATTATTTTTTCTTAGCCTTGACTGTCCCACTCATGGGCATAGGTCTACTCCCATTCCTTCCACTTTTCTTGGTGTTGCGCCTCTTCTCGCTTATTAACGAAAACAAGAAAAGATATGAATTTAAAAAATAACTTGAGCTTATAGGGGGGAGGGGGGGTGTGCAGCCTACCCCCCTGGCGATGATCAACTAAACCCGTAGAAGTTGTTTAAATCCCTTTATCAACTAGAAAAGAGGTGATGAGCTTCAAACGGCTGAGCAGATTTTCTCGAAACATAGCTAAGAACACTCTCGATTAAAATACCTTTCAAATGACACCAATTTTATCAAAATCGCTTCATTCGTTTGGCAGCTACGATGCCACAGACAGACACACAGATACACAGATACACACGTCAAACTTATAACACCCCTCTTTTTTGGTCGGGGGTTAAAAATGGTTTAGGACCTCGAGGCCCACCAGCCTCTGATAGGGTCCCAGCTCCCGGCGGAAGTGTGCAGCGCATGCGATGGACGCAAGCCATCAACGAAAATGTCATGACGTTAGTTATCTAACACTACACGTGTCACTAAAACGTAAAACAAGGAAACCGTATAACAATGTTTGCAAAATTATATTATAATATAAACTCGCGTCGCCATTAAGTACATAACCACACTTAGAACTAAACCAAAACTTCAAAGAGTTACAGCCCAAACTTTCTAACAGATAATTGGTAGGGTACATGTGGGGAAAGGAGTAGTTTTTTACCTTTGGAAAAAGCATCTCAGGAAGGATTTCTGCACGGTTTCGAGTTAGGGTCGCGTTGTAAGGGTGCCAGATACAGGCATGAGACTTAACTTTGCTTCGAGCCAGAGTGGTGTACTGTAATCTTATAACAAAAAATTGTATGACATACATAATTTGGAGGAAATGTTCTCAAGTTTGATTTTATTCTCAATGGTTTTATCGTTGAAATGAGTAGGAAAGGAGATATTGACAAAAACTGCTATTAGGCGCCATTTTTCCAAAATGGTGGCGCGATCGGCAAAGATTAATTATTATTAAGACTATGGCAAAGTTGAAATTCGGAAAGAAAACATCAAACTCTATAACATTTTAATTTTTAAAACTCCAGCCACTTTTCAGGTAAATATACCAAATCAAATCAAATCAAATCAAATCAAATCAAATTTATTCGTAAATGTAGGTTTCATTACAATAAGATGTTATACAGAAATGGTTAGTTCGCTACATTTTACCCGAGAGCATACGAATCATAATAGAGTTAGGTGTGTCAAAACAATAGACACAAAATTTTAAATTAAATAACACAATTACATATTATTAATACACATTTCCTTACGTACTAACACACACAATTATTAAAGTAAAAACAAATAAATAAAAATAATCATAATCAAAATGTCTTGTCCTCCATAAACTCAGCTGTGGAGTAGTAGCTTTTATGAATTAAAAATTGTTTTAATTTTTTTTTAAACAAATTATTATTAAGTTTCTTTAAATGTCGTGGAATTTTGTTGAAAATAATTGGAGCCATTCTATAAAAGCTTTTACTTAGGAGTGCTGTTTTACTGCGATCAACACAAAGAATGTTCGATTCCCTTTTTCTCAACCGTGGATCGGCTGGGGCTTTAACTTCGAAAAGCTGTGGGTTTGTCTTAACGAACACTGCCACCTCAAAGATATATAATGACGGCAATGTAAGAAGCTTCAAAGATTTAAAATATGGCTTACAACTATCCCTTGACTGTAGATTACATATAGCGCGTACGCATTTTTTTTGTGCAATAAAAACGAAATTCTTGTCTGTCGAATTACCCCAGAAAATTACTCCGTATCGTAGAACTGATTCTACGTAGCTATGGTAGGCAATAAGCACGGCGTCACGGTTTACATATTTAGACAGCTTATGAAGAGCAAAAGCAAAACTGTTAAGTTTTTTGCAGATTTCTTCAACCTGCCATTTCCAAGTAAGTTGGCTGTCTATCACTAACCCTAAAAACTTTGTAGTATCCGTTTTTGTGACTGAATTTCCATTGTGACTAATATTAATCGGTAGCTGTCGTTGTCGCTGACTAAAATGCATTATACACGTCTTTTCTAAGTTAATTTTTAAATTGTTTGTCTCTAACCAATCTATTGTTTGCTTTAGTGTGTCATTGATTTCTTGTTCATAGTTGTAGGATTCATCTTTTTTTATCGTTATTGTACAATCATCAGCAAATAATACAGTTGGGTGCTTGACACTTTTTGGAAGATCATTTATGTACACCAGAAATAGTGGGGGACCCAATATGCTCCCCTGCGGTACACCGTACGTCACCGTTCTAAGTTTTGACCGATAACTAATTTCACGCTTAGTTTTAATATTTATATTTGTTATTTCCGTGTATTGTTGCCGGTTGCTTAAATATGATGTGATAAGATCTAGACCTTTGCCGCGTATGCCATATCTTTCTAATTTGTCGATAAGTATTTTGTGATCAACATGATCGAAGGCTTTCGTCATGTCCATATACAAGGCGCAGATGGGTAGTGTATTATCTACACTTGACATAACTTTCTCGAGAAAATCATAAATAGCAACATTAATTGACTTACTTTTTCTGAAACCTTTTTGTTCATCAACTAGTACATTCTTACTTTCGAGAAAATTGTACATTCGGTGATGTATTATTTTTTCTATGACTTTCGAGAATATCGGTATTAATGCCACTGGTCGATAATTCCTAATTGAAGTCTTCTCTCCTTTCTTATATAACGGTTTAATAACAGATACTTTAAGTTTATCTGGGAAGACTCCTTTTTCAAAACATAGGTTTATAATATAGGATAGTGGATGACAAATAATATGATGGACTTTTTTGATTATGTTCGTTGCAATGTTATCGTTTCCTGTGCTTTTAGTATTTTTGAGAGATTGAATTGTTCTCGATACCTCTTCTGGTGTAGTTGGAGTTAAAAAAATCGAATGATTCACTCTGTCTATTTGTGGCGGTTTTTTATTACATCCTGGAGTAATTTGATCAACGTAAAAGTTATTGAATGCATTGCAGATGTCTTTAGTTTTTACTATTTCTTGATTATCGTGAATAATTTTCGTTAGTGGTTCGTGAGGAAAATCAACTTTGTTGTCTTTTATTATTTTCCAAGTTGCTTTGCTTTTATTTTCAGCTGTCTTAATGTAATGATTATTTTGTACATACTTTGTTAATCTTATAATTTTTTTGTATCGATCTGTATATGACGTGTATTTTGTTTTATTGTTCTCAGTTTTTGTTTTACGGTATTGCCATAGTAGTTTGCGTTTTATTTTGCTGCACGTTTTTATGCCATTGGATAGCCATTTTTGCTTTTTATTAATGGTCTTTGTTACAGTTTTAACAGGAAAACATAGGTCGTAAAAGACTTTAAATATGCTTATAAATTTATCGTAAGCTAAATTTGGATCATTTAGATCATAAGCTTCACTAAAGCTTAGGCTTGCCATACACTCAATAAATTTTTCTATGTACTCAGGAGAGAAGTCTCTTATTTCAATTTTCCACGAATGAATTGCACACGTTTTTTTTATATTACATTTTAATATTTGCGCAGTGTGGTCCGATAGTGCAGTCTCAATTACTTCTCCGTTGTTGCCACGAGCGTTATGAAATATATTGTCTATACAGGTACCACTAGATAAGCGAGTAGGTTGTTTAGTAAGTATTTTGAGGTTAAATCCGTAAACTGTATTTAGAAATGTCTTGGTAACTTGATCATTTTTTAAAATATTTATATTATAATCCCCGCAAATTATTATAGTTTTATTAAATTTCCCACGTGTAATAAGGGATAATAAGTTTTCAAGCGTTTCGAAAAAAAAAGAAAGATGAATCTTTATATGGGTATTTTTCGGAACTCTATACATACAGACGACAATAACATTATGTTGCGTAAGTTCTACGCCACAGCATTCAATTATATTAGTTTTAGATAGCTTTTTCACTTCTTTTAGAACTTTAAACTCATGAATATTTCTAACTAAAATACAAGCGCCACCTTTTCTTTTACCTCTATAAAAACTGTCACCCAATTTGTAATCCGGTAACGTGAGCATGTTTTCATCGCCTAGTACCATATTATGCTCAGTAACACACAAAACATCAATTGTCTTATTTAGCTTAGAAAGTTCAGCTAACTGTACAGTCAGCATATCTGCTTTATTAATTAGCCCTGCTATATTTTGATGCATGACATTTAAATAATTATAGACGAAAAAAAATTTCATTTGTATTATGTATGGCATTGTTTAATGTACTAGTGATGCTATTTACCCTTTTTTCCCCTTTTGTGAATGAAAAGTATTCTGTTATTCTTTTTTGTCGTGACGTGTATTTGAGTCCATTGTCGTTGTTATTTTGTTTATTTGTGTTTAAGTTACTTTTTTTTTCGGTATTACATGGTATAAATTTATTGTTATAATCAATTGTATCCACAACTAAATTTATTTTGGAACAAATATTTTGAATATATTCATAACTATTCCGATATATTCTTTTAACCTGAACAAAGTTACAATATTCAAATCTACTTGATACACCACGAATCAGATTGTTTAGATTTTTTTCATTAAGAAATCGATTCTGACAAACCGAAAGTAATATTATAGACGCCTTTGTTTGTTTCAATATACAATACAATTCATGTGATACTTTTTGTGGATCTGAATCTTCTTCCCCTACACACAACACCAGTTTGTCATGTTGCGTAAGTTGGAGCGCATCACAGGAATGCGTAAAGACTTCCATTGGTGCTTCAGGGTATATTAATCCCTGTATGGTGTATTTATCACAGTTGTTGTTCATTCTGGACCGCACTAGTTCAGATGCTAAACCTCGGCATTGATTGCCCCCAATTATAATCATTTTCTTTGCCGTTGCCTTGGTATTTTGGTCGGGAAGGGTCGAGTTACTTAGTTCGCCATCGTTCCGTTTCGGTGGCATAATGTCAGGTTCTGTTTCTTGATTGTTGATGTCGGTGCCTTTTGAAGTTATAGTACAGTCTTGTGTGTTTATATTATAACATCTTTCTTTTAAATTATTTATAATCTTTTCGTTGTTACTTATGATTGTCTTTAACGAACTATTCTCAGACACCATGTTTTTTAATTCATTCTCCATTGAAGCAATTTTTCCTTCCATCGCCTTCACTAGTGCATCTAATTCTTCTAGTCTCTTCCTTTCATTAGTCTGCAGACTTTGGTAACTTGTATGTTGTTGGGTGTTTGATATAAAGGACGGGAACTCACCATTTACCTCCTCAGGTTTGGTAGTACTTGGAGACAAAGGTGTATCAATAGTTTTTATTTTGTTGTTGTTTTTAGCCTTCCTTTCTGGGGATGTAATGTTTGAGGAGTTTTCGATGCAAGTTGATTTATTTAAGTTTAATAATTCGCAACATTTGTGCAACTCTTCTTTTAACTGCTTTATTTCAACGCACATGCTATCAATTTCGTTATGAGCAGATTGAAGTTTGGAGTTCAATGATCCTATTTGTCCCTGCAGCTCTTCGCAGCAATTGTTAGCGCCACCTAGTGACGTATTGGCTAAGCTGAACATTGTTGTGTCAAGTGATCCAGTTATGGTTTCGTTCATAGAAATGCTTCTCCTATTTTTACGGAATGTTATATTATTACTTTCTGTATCCATTTTTGATTAGATAGTATTATTTGACGTTCGGAAAACCAATTTTAATAAATTGTAGATTCACAAAAAGACAAGCAGCTAGTCAGGCGCGAACTTGCGACCTAATGACTATACTATTAGGCTGAATGCAACTTATAAATCGTAATGATGAAACCCTGGTTTTCGGTCAGTACTAAGAACTGACATGTTGCAACATAGTTTTTTTTTTTTTAATGAGGTTGTATATTCATGAATAAGGGCAAAAATAAGAACGCACTACATGAAAGACTATGACTTCGGAATATGATTCGGACGCTTATTTGTGAAAGAGACAGCGCTATACAGTTTATATTCCTGGTTGTTTCCCCCATGTTATAATAGGGAATAGAAAAATCTTATAAATCTTTCGTTTTTCCCGCACTAAGCAGGAGTAAAACACCATGTTGTTTCAAAAAAGTCATATTATTAAGAAGAAATGCTCCTGACAACAAGATTGTTTTGTCAATCGTATTGCCTAATGTCGAGTTTTTCCATACTGTAGTCATAATATTTAGGATTGGACTCAATGTTCCCTTTATACTCCCACTTCCGTATCAATAGGGCCACATCTTTTATATCAACGTCTAGCCTTTGTAACTTCTCGATAAGCTTTAAGTTGTGGAATATTGTTCCAACACTAAGACCAAGCGTATTGAGTACCCAATACAACCATTTTTGCATATTCTTGAGATGTCTCAATAAACCAAACATAAATCCAATTTTGTACACAGGACTATCATAATACTTTTGCCTTAATATTTGTGCGAACGAAAGCTTGTAACGCGTCACGTAAATGAAGTGAGTCATTAGATCCCTTAAACGCTTCTTAGCGTTTTTTTTTTGGTACTTTTCGTCGTATGTGTCATCCAAATAAAGTTCTCGCCGGGTCTTAGTAGGAAATTCGGTTTGGTTGTTCACAATAAGTTGGTCAAATTTTCGAGTCAATGTGTCTACATCTGAATCGGATATGTAATCTGCTACTGATCTGTGGGAGCTAAGCACAGTTTCGAGTCGCAGTCTAATACGTCTCAATTTTATTTCTCTTAGTGTTAAGTTCAAATTCTTTACTGATAATTCTGGTGGTATTGTAGCTATACGTATTCTTTCTGTTGTTGATATGCCTGGTGCTTTGGTTGTGGTATTTGAATGCACATGCGTGGTATTTTCATCGCTAAACGGCGGGAAATCCACTAAATGTTTCGGGTCATTAGTGACGCTTTTTAACCTTTTTCGCGCTTCATACAAATCTTCTCCAATTTCCGAAGCAAATGCGTCGTCGGCATCTAAACTAAAGATATCTTCAATACGTTTCTTAATGATCGAACTTGAACACAGTGCTGTAAAATGTAACTGATTAATTAAAAACCTTTTTGGAAAAATACTTATACAGCGTATTTTGGTAGTAGTGGATATGTGGTACGGACCATCATACTGCACAACCACCTTCATCATAAGATCGAAAATCTTGCGTAACTGCATCAGCATCAGCTGTCCCACACATTTGGGTCGAATCGAGTCATTATTGAAATTGTGTGGGGCAAATTATTATTTTTCCCGATGATGTTGGCCCCAGGAAAAATATGGATAGTTTGATTACCACATATTATATTTTATTTTAGATATTTACATTATTTACAAACTACAAATATATCTAAAATAATAATAAAATATGTACAAATATCAAAATTACAGGGCATCAAAAAATTCGTCCACATCGCTGTCAACAGGAAAAGTGCCCAGAACGCTGGCCGCATTATTAAATATGACCATGACTGTTCTGATAATATACCTAAGAAGTGTTAAAAAAAAAGTTAAATGGCATAAAAATGAATTTTTGAATAATTTTAAAATATTGGTACTTATTAAAGGTTACTTACTCAACGTTAACAATAATATGCACCCTTTAATCATATTTCTTCCGTATCGTCGTCATTTAGAGAAACAAGATTGTTACTACAATAATATCAGTATAATTATTACACGCAAAATGATTTTCAATTATGTTTAATGGATAGTTTGTTATAATAACCAACATAACAATTTCATTTTAATTGTTTGTTTAACTGTTTTGAGTAGTGCATTAATAAAACGTGACGCGTTTTTGTAAGACTCATGTCCGTCTAGAACGACAACGAGCGATGGAGCGCAGCTTACTGAATGTTAAATTAACTTACCGAATCAGAAACACTACACTGCGCACCAGAATCCAAATAGCCGACGTAGCTCATACAGCTGCAAGACTGAAATTGGACTTGGTGGGCCATGTTTGATGGCTGTGGTCACAGCTGTGGGCCCGTATGTCGCAGGATTGGAGCCCTGAGACAGCTAGGCGGGGTGGCGCAAGACCAAGGAGAAAATGGCGAGACGCAGAGACAAGAGGAAGGAATGGGGGAAGCCTTTGCCCAGGAGTGGGACAGATCAGGCCAACAACAGTAAAAAACTAGCCTCAGGTTATCCAACAGCGTTATGCGTTCTGTTGTTGTTGTTAGCTGTTGTTAAGTCTCATTTAATAGGTTCCGAGCCTATTGCCACAAACCGGATACGACCAGACTCCGTGGCTGCCACAAGGTCACGATTGAGACCACTTGCCCAACAAGGATCTATTAAACCAACTGTTTAATATATCGGTATCATGGTTCAGTATCATGGTTCAGTATCATGGTTCAGTATCATGGTTCAGTATCATGGTTCAGTATCATGGTTCAGTATCATGGTTCAGTATAATGGTTCAGTATCATGGTTCAGTATCATGGTTCAGTATAATGGTTCAGTATCATGGTTCAGTGTCATGGTTCAGTATCATGGTTCAGTATCATGGTTCAGTACCATGGTTCAGTACCATGGTTCAGTATCATGGTTCAGTATCATGGTACAGTATCATGGTTCAGTATCATGGTCCAGTATCATGGTTCAGTATCATGGTTCATATCATGGTTCAGTATCATGGTTCAGTATCATGGTCCAGTATCATGGTCCAGTATCATGGTTCAGTATCATGGTTCAGTATCATGGTTCAGTATCATGGTTCAGCAACATCTGCCTAGCCTTTTACCAAACTATGTAGGGGTCGGCTTCCAGTCTACCCGGATGCAGCTGAGTACAGTTTTTTATATGAAGCGACTGCCTATCTGACCTCCACAACCCAGTAACTGAGTAATACGATACCCCCTGGTACGACTGGATGTCTTACTTTTGGCTTCCGACTACTCGTAACGACTGTCAAAGATCTACAAATGACAGCCATCAAATGGTGCCAACGGTTTAACGTGCTTTCCGAGGCACGGAGGAAACCAGTTATGTAATTATGGTCACCCATCCACGAACCTCGACCACGAACCTCGGCAATATAGATAAATATCATGGTTTAGTATCATGGTTCTGTATAAGCACAAATTTTAAGTCGCCTCGATAAAAACTGTGAATGAGCAAAATATGCATTTAGTTTATATTGAAACTGTTTGCATTCAATTAATATCGAAAGCTTAATTCTTTCATTTCGTTTTTGCTTTCTTTCGTTTTAAACAGTAATTCAGTGCTTTAATGTTATAAAAATGGCTTGAAAAACTAAATAATATCAGTATCGGCTTTACTCTAACTCAAAAGTGTTTTTGGTTTTATTTTGTTACTAGCTGTCCTGCGCAACTTCGTCTGCGTCACATTTTCCCCATTTTCGCAACATTTTTCATTTCTGCTGCGCTCCTATTGGTCGTAGCGTGATGATGTATAGCCTATGTTACTTCTAATACCTCCGAAAATATGTGTACAAAGTTTCATGATGATCGGTTGAGTAGTTTTCGCGTGAAAGCGTAACAAACAAACTTACATTTATAATATTAGTACGGATTCTTTTTTGTGGATACATTTCAGTTTATTATTGAATTATTTTGTGATATTTTATGTTACCTAATAAAAGTTATGATAAAACAGTAATTCAACAGAAACGTCACCGAATATTTACAAAAGATAAAACCAAGTTTCATAAATTGTTAGTACATTGATCGTATTAAAACATTACCTTCACAGACACTCACAAACCACAATTCTAACAAAAAATATACAACGCCGAAAAAAAAATTTACCAACACAAAAATGCAAAAAAAACACGGGCTGTGTTTTCATTAGAGTTGATGCACCATTCCATTCGTGAAATGTTTTCGCAGAAAGCGGCGGTCCCAAGAGTGTGGGTCGGGAAATATAATAAAAATTATTAACACACATGTTTGCGCCATTGTTGGTACCAAAAACGAATGTTGGGCAAACTTTCTGTAGGTTGGGAGTGCATTTAAATATATAGGCTTGGTCAGAAGTGATAATTTTGGTTGCCTCTTATGTATCTACTTATTTACGTAAGACTTGTCGTCCGCTTGTAGTATGTCAAGATATTTGTAAACTGACAAAATAAATATGCTTGCTATGTGTGAACATATTAGTGCTTATGGAGATAAGCACTAATATGTTCACACATACAACTGGCCTACCATGACGTCATAAAACATTATTGTTTTGCTCCTTTTCCAGTGTGGGAAAGAGCTGGCGCTAGACATCCTGTATAGCTCCGTCTCTTTCCCACCCCGGAGAGTAAAACAATACTACTTTAATTAAGAGTAAATGTCTTATTAGTGTTCTTGTTATAATAAAAGTGATTCTGGCTAAAAAAAACAAATCCAACAAAGAGAGCATTTCTGGGCCCAGCTGTTTAATAGTTAACATGGCCAGAGATCGCTCAGGATAGAGAGGTATGGAAGAAGAAAGGGGAGGCCTTTGCTCAGCAGTGGGACACTAAATATGTAGGTTACCAAAAAAAAAAAAGAAGTTGCCTAAAAACGTTTGTATTTCGTGTAAATATATATTAAAACTTTTCTCAAAAAAAAGCAACACAAACAACAAAACTATAAAATTTAAACTTAATCACAATTCGCCAACTTCTGAGTAAAACCCGTTTACAATAAATCACTTCCTCGAATATTCTGGGTTGCCATTAATTCGTTAGTGTTGCCAACTTATCCGCATTTTTTACACGCGAGTTCCGATATCTGGCACATAACTCTGCGTTCTATTTTCAAATGTGTTCCCATTAATGTATGACGATACCCCATTTATTTTGCGCACTCATGAGAGGCAAAGGTAACATACAAAGTGCCAGGTGTGCCTTTCTCAAGGTTGTTTTTCGAGACAAAAGAAAAAAAATAGGGGAAAACTGTTTACATTTTGCATGTGATGACTCCGTGTGAGGTTGAAAAATGGATGCTTATGATCCTGGCAGCAAATGGATTGCATAGCTGTGACCAACTTTTTTCTTTGTGTTTTTTTTTTCATTTGTGCTTGATTGTTACTCAGTTTATTTTTGAAAAAAAAGGCGGTTGCACAAACCGGTTCTTCATCTAGTAGTGCTCACAGTTAGGTTTTTAATGGCAAGCAAGTTGTATTAAGACATAAATAACAAAGGTACAGGACTAATTAAGTTTAATGTACGTCTTATTATTTTTGGATATTTCGTTTTTATAAAATTTTGTTTTATTGTTTTGTACTCTGCTTTCTTCCTGTAACTTTCTAGTTAATAGTAGTAGTTAATATCTCCGATATTGAAGATCAACATTCCAGCTTTTTTGCGAGTGTTTTTTAAGCTTTAAATTTTATTTACTTTAAATACCTTCATGACCCCTGTAGTATTCAATGCTTCCATCAGCACAATGTTTTCGGACCATGATTTTTTGGACCATAAAAATGCCGCAATAGTAAATATCTCGAGAAAACCTGTAGGTCTGTATCGGTCTGTCGGAGCAGTAGAAAAGTTACAGGCAAAAGTGATTATGCCAGACATAGTTTCAGTCAACCATTCCTGCTTAATTTACCAATAACTTTCTTAAAAATCATTGCCTACAATTCACTGCCATACCAGCTTCTACTTTTTTCGCGAATCCAATTCTCCATAACAGACTTGCTACCAAGCGAGCAACCCAAACAAAGGTCGGCACAAAAGTACTCATCGATTAGGTGACCTACAAACCGAACAGTCGAAGCTGAACTAACGGACTGTGCGCCATAAAACATTGATTTATGGCCAAGGACCATGACGATGCAAGTACCTAATGGGGTTTGGATCAGCTGTTTGACGTTCAGGGGCTTGTTGTGACTGTGAAGTTTTTTTCATGTTTAGGTAGGTTATTATGGAGAATGTTGGCCTGAAACGAAGTAGACCCAAAACGGAATACTTGTTTTGTGATTTCGGCGGTCTCTCCAGTCCTGTGCCTATAGCCCTAGCCCAAACCGATCTGCTCCGATTTTCGGTACCTCTGGTCGCTTTGTCCAAGGGGATGGCGATGTAGACCGGGACTTAACGCACCAGATCAACTCAGGATGTATGAAATGACAGGTCGCTGGAACAATTTGCGACCTACGGATGCCCCTCAAGATAAGGGGGAAAATATACAAGTCCGTAATACGACCTGTCGTACTGTAAGGATCGAAATGCTGGGAAGTGAAGAAGACGGATGAAAATTGATTGCTTGCAGCAGAGATAAGAATGTTAAGATGGTTGTGGGGAGTGACTAAAATAGATAAAGTAAGAATGAGTATATGTTTATGAAGAAGTTTGAAAGAGGCACCTGTTACAAAAACGATGAAAGATAGTCGTTTGTTTTGGTATGGACATGGGATGAGGAGGGATGGAAATGTGTGCTTAAAAGAGTGATGAATATAAATGTGAATGGATGGAGAAGGAGAGGAAGACCAGAAAAAAGGTGGTTGGATTGTGTGAAAAATTCATCATCATCATCAGCTTTTAATGTTCCCACTGCTGGGAAACAGGCCTCCTCTCTATGAGTGGGCTATAATCCTCCACGCGGGCCTAGTGCGGGGTGGTAGATGTCACAAGTCTTCGAATTTTTAATTTTACCGCCGTTTTTTTTTTTTTTTTTAATTTTATGCCGGTTTGAATGACAGAGGAGAATGGAGAAGAAAGACGTGTTGCGCGACCTCATTTTCCAAATAAAATGGAACAAGTGCAGGAAGGTGAAGTAGGTTATTATATAGGTAAAAATTTTAGTTTAACGGCCATAATATTGCTGAAAAATACCTCACTCTGCAATGCTATTTCACCGATATTAAATACATTTTTATCGGGAGTTCAGAGATTTATTGCAGTAAAAGTTACAGAGAAAAATTATTCAAATTGCCTTGTACGAGAATGTTTTGCATATCCTGGAATTCTCTAATTACTTTAAAACGGAAAGTACTCTGAATTTTTGGCAGAATTCATTCTGAATGAGTAGGGACTTAGCCAACCATGGTTCTAGACAACATTCGTAATTATGAGTTCCTAGCTGTCCCGCGCAACTTCGTCTGCGTCATATTTTCCACGTTTTCGCAACATTTTTCATTACTGTTCCGCTCCTATTGGTCGTAGCGTGATGATACCTATAGCCTTCCTCGATAAATGGGCTATCTAACACTGAAAGATTTTCAGATCTTAAATAAAGTTCCTATCGAAATAAAGTTTCAAATCGGATCAGTAGTTCCTGAGATTATCGCGTTCAAGCAAACAAACAAACTCTTCACTTTAAAATCAATACCACTTTTCGTTGTAATTTTATAACTCAAGAACGGCTGGGCCGATTTAGCTGATTTAGGTTTTAAAATGTTTGCCGTTGTCCAGGGAAGGTTTGAGGTTTTTTTTTTTTTTCGAAATGTTGGGTAGGTAGGTAGGGTAGGGTAGGGTAAGGTAGGGTAGGTAGGTAGGGTAGGCTAGGGTTTGGTAAGTAGGTAGGTAGGGTAGGTAAAAAGTGCCTTGCAACTCATGCCGGGGACAGCTAGTATTAGTATAAAGGGTGTAAAACACCTCTTAACGAAGCCGAAAGGCACTGGTTCTCCCTGTCATTGCGATCATTTTTTTGTTCTACACCATACCTGGGAACCTTCTAGTTACGGAGATATTAGGGGTCAAAGTTCCAACTTTTTGACAAGTATTTATTTTAAATACAAGTTTTTAATGTGGTACCTCCACGACCCCCGTACTATTCAATCCGTCCATCAGCATAATGTTTTGGATGCGTTTCATTGAGTTCTACCACAAAACATGCTTTTACACGTCAATTACGTCAATTACGTCGGTATTCCTTAACAGAAATGCTGTCAAAACGTAAACATTATTTTAAAGTTATGTGACGTCTTTAAACTGATCGGCCATCTCGACTTTTACACTTATAATCTGTTACTCAAAACGCTGTTTTAAAACACTTTTAGCTTTATTTTGTCTAGTGGTTGTTTACTTTATTTATATATTTCTTAGTTCTTTCTAAGTCCACAGATATCGTTACGAGGCATATCAATATTTATTCTAAGAAGCCCTGACTGACTCACTGACTGACTACGATATCAACGCACAGCCTAAACCCCTGGTCCTAGAGACCTGAAATTTGGAGGATGTGTTCATTGTGCAGAGAAGGTATCTACTAAGAAACGGTTTTTTTTCGTAATTCCACCCCTAAAAGGGTCAATTAAGAGATGAACGATTGTTTGGAAATCAAACATTTTTAAAGTTAGAAGCATAAATATTATGTAAAAGCTTCTGGTTAGAAATAAATAAATACGTATTTTACCGTTTCTGAGAATTTACCCCTTAAGAGATTAGATAGTGGTTGAAAGTTTAAATGCGGAATCCGTCATTTTTGAAGTAAGAAGAATGAAATTAAATATTGACGTTTCTGAGAAAAAATAAATGAAAAAGTATTTCGTCGTTTTTGGAAATTCAAGCTCAAACAAGAGAAAATGGTTGGAAACATTAGTCTTACAAAAATGTTCTGATCTGCTTAAAATTTACTATTAAATAGTAAATTTTAAGCAGATCAGAACATTTTTTTGTGTTTCTTGATTGCATTCGTAAACACGCATTTCAAAGATTTTGGAAATTCCACCCCTCAGACGACAAAAGTGGTAGCTTTTTTTTACGACTGGTGACTATTTTCGACGTAACGGCTTTCGGGTAACGAACACGTGGGCAATTGCCGAACTCCACAGGGCGAAGCCGCGGGCAGACACTAGTTAATAACATAAAATGAAACATAACATCACGCCTGCTATTCCCGTAGGGGGGTACAGTTAATAAGTTATGTCAGAAAAGGTCCAATATTAATTAATTAAAGGCCCCTTCAGTGACCCTCTATTAGTTCGTTTTAACGCAACGTTTTTGTGTAGAAACTCTGTGTACTTTACAGTAATTACGCCGTAGTTTCACTATCCTTGAATGGGTTAACGATTTTCCGTTTTGTAGATAAACTGGGGACTGTCCATTAGGGAATTTGTGTACTTGATAAATTATTGGAAAACATATAGGTGTGTGTTAGACTCACAGAAGTCGGAAGTGCCTAGAGAGAATAATAACCTGATGATCCCATTATATGGGACTTAAAACAGAACTGGCAGAAAACGAGTGTAGGTACTATAACAAAAAAAAACGGGTTGCACTCCGGGAGTGCCGGGCAGATGTGAAAACTAGAATATTAACGTTGTGCATTTTTGATATTTTGGAATGGTTAGGAAATAATTTTGCACGAATTGCTTTAATTATCAATTGATATAAAAGTACTATCATTTATTTGGTAAAATACAATATTCATTTATTGCGCTATCGTACACAAACATGACATTTAATATATATTAAATTAAAAATTTAACACTTCAGAACTATCACAATCCGTTTTACGAATTTTACCTCTTTGGAGAAACCGAAGGTTTTGTTTGTGCATAATATAATTAACCAGTTTTGGAAACCCAAACTCAATGACAGATGTCATAAAATTCAAATTTCTTCGTAACCTAATACCCTTCGGAAATTATGGTGATGTTAAGTTTTGTGTGTGTGATGATCCTATATGACTGATATTCTCGACTTCTAGTTGTAATTTCTTTTTTAATTGCGGTTTCTGCCTCGCATGTGCATTTCAATTAAAAACAGCATATATAGGCTGAATTTGTGCTTTTTTATATCCATAGACACATTTTCTGTTTTATTTATGGAACTTCTACATTACTGATACATTAAGACTGTAAGCTTCACCTCTGCTTATCCCTGTAGGAAATGTGGCCGTGGAGCAAGTATCATTTCTTGGAAACAGGAACTTTATTTAAGTAAACCTCGATGATTTCCGTCTTAAAGTTTGTTTGACTAAAAAGAGAATTTGTGAGTTCGTTAATAAAGACTTGCAATGCTTGCTTTAAACGCAGCGCGCAAAACAATTTGTTGCGAACCGGAACGTTACGACAAAACTTTTTCGCCGGTTATACGCGTCCAGTTACTGTACAAAAAATAAATTGTGCTGAAGAAGAATTACGTAATATTTTTTGGGTTTTAGGGCCATTTCATATATTTTCAAATCTTCATAAATATATTATCTTACACTGCTTTAAGCTTTCACGGTTTATAACTAAACTAGCTGTCCCGCGCAACTTCGTCTGCATCACCTTTACCGCGTTTTCGCAACATTTTTCATTGCTGCTCCGCTTCTGTAGTCTCTATACTCCGCTCCTATGATCTTAGCGTATAAATAGCCTATAGCCTTCCTCGATAAATGGGCTATCTGACACTGAAAGAATTTTTCAAATCGGACTTGTTTAGATTAGCGTCTTTAAGCAAACAAACAAACTCTTCAGCTTTATAATATTAGTATACACGGTGTAAATCACCTCATCACTAAGCCGTCAACCAAGCATTCTGTACATGAAACTAAGTAACTTTACGCAAAAATTATTGCTGGGAAACGACTTTTTTTTGGGGGTTGTAAAATCATGTTTTGTGGTAGAACTCAATGTAACGCACTCAAAACATTGTGCTGATGGACGGATTGAATGGTACGAGGAGTCGTGGAGGTGTTTAAAGTAAAAATCTTACATTAAAAACTTGTATTTAAAAAAATACTTGTCAAAAAGTTGGAACTTTGACCCCTAATATCTCCGTAACTAGAAGGTTCCCAGGTATGGTGTAGAACAAAAAAATGATCGCAATGACAGGGAGAACCAGTCTGTCTATGGGATTCTACCATGATAATTATTTATTGTGAGCTTACGATATTTCGACGCTGTTGCAAGCCCCATGATCGCGGGATGACTGGAGAATGCGGGTGGATGGAAAATAAATAATTATTTATTTACCATCTACCCGCAGACAAATCTGTCTACCCTCACAACAATACTCACGGGAGATATGCCGTTAGTGATAGGTTGTGTAGGTTGAATATTATATTGTTATATCTGGTTATTTGGAGACTTCATTTTCAGCAAATAATATACCCGTAACAGCACTGAGTTTTACAACTGTAAGACGTCTCTCCCTTTCTTTAACAAATGTCTTGTTATACCAAACTGCAAAACAATTTAAAACTTGGTAGTTCTTATGAACTTAACATAATATTCCATCTGAGAATAACTTTTTACTGCAAATAAGATGCTACAAATTCTTTCAAACAACATTACAATGCATGCCATTTATTTATTCATAAGAACTTGAAATAAAACTTTCAGGTTAACGTTCGCGAATCAGAATAAATGTAATAAATTCAAAGTTTAATAAAAAAAAGTTTTTAGATGACTATCTCAATAACAACTCGAGTTCACGACTTTAAAATAATCGAATGGGTTCATGAAACGAATGAAATTGTGTATTTTGTTTTCATGAAAATAACATTTTGCTTTGTCTGACTTTATAAGAAGTGGACTGACAAGGTTGAACTGTCAAAACATAATCTTGTATTCAACTTTTCCATGAACTTGAGAAAAAATAAATACGACGTAGGCGGCTTTGTACTTTGCAACCTGCATTATCACCAAATGATTAGATAGAGACGTACCTGATAGTACACCTACCTTTCAAATCAAATCAAATCAATTTTATTTGCATAAAACATGGTGTACAAAGTTGTTATAAGTCATTATTAGAGCAAACATGTTTTGCTTATATCACAGCATGCAAATACATATTATAGGTTACATCACAATGTCCCCCGTAGTTTACACGTTAAAAAAATCTTCTAGGCAGTAAAAATTATGAGTGCTTAACCATGTATGTAGCTTTTTTTTAAACAATCTAATTTTTTTTTTTTCGCCAATTATGTTTAAGTCCAATGTAATGGACGAGCTTATTGCCATCAACCGGGAACAGATCCAGACTCCGTGACTGACTGAGAAATCCCAGATAATAAAACCTAAATACACTTTGTCTGACGTGGAAATTGAACCCAAAACCAACAAGTCTAGTACTTTTTTGTATACAGGGTTATTTGTGAAACACCGACAACCTCTCAGGAATAGTCCTGAGAGGTTGTCGGTGCTTTACAAATAACTTAGTTATTAGCATCATAATCAACAACTTTTGTTCTTATGACTTATAAAATTCATCATATTGCTCCCCTCGCTATTGTACTATCGCTTTCTTTTGCTTCGCATAGACTTCGTAACATTTAGAGCGTTCAATTTAAATATTTTTATTTTTGTATGAAAATCTGATGAACTAAAATATGATGATTTTTTAAAAGTCATAGAACAAAAGTTGTTGATTATGATGTTAGTAACATAGTCCGGTGTTGATGATGAAGGTGTTTTACAAATCATCATCATCATCATTAGCCTATTATGTTCCCACTGCTGGGACACAGGCCTCCTCTCTATGAGAGGGAGTGGGCTGTAAATCCACCACGCGGGCCCAGTGCGGGTTGGTAGATGTCACATGTCTTCGAATTTTTTTTAGTTCTAGGACACGATCCTCACGATCCTCACGATGTTTTCCTTCACCGTTTTTGAGGGCAGCGGTGATGAAATAAATTACACAAAGTAATGCGCCTGCCTGGGTTCGATCCCACGGCTTACTACTCGTAAGTCGGGGCTGCCACCACTGGGCCACCGCTGCTCTCTCTCTTTACAAATAACCTTGCATAATGCAACATGCAACCCAATCCTACACTGGTCAACGCGAATGAACTAATTGCGTAAATTTAATGTGTCCTAAAGATACCGGATCCCATGGCTTAAAATTTTTGCATGCTTTTAAATGACTCTTGTCGTTATACCCCGCCATCACGGCATGGCCATGTCACAGCTTGACACAGATTCCCTCACCATCATCATTCTGCTCTTGTCCCATTCTACTCGAGGTCAGCGCAACACTTTTTCTTCTTCCATTTTCCGTGTCAAACGTCAAGGCATCATTTACTTCTTTCTCATTCATATCATTCCTCTCACAATCCATCATTTCCTTCTGTGGTTTTTCTCTCCTTCTCCATCCATCATATTCACATCCGTTTCACCCCTCCTCGTTACATGTCCATAACTAGAAAGACGATTCGACTTTCTTTCAACTTCTTTGTAACTGGCTCTACTTCAAATTTTCTGTATACAGGGTGTAACGGAAAGGGTATATACATACTTAAGGGTGTCCTACAGACCATCAAACTGAACATGTTTCTCATCATAAAACATGTTTTTCAGCAAAAAAAATATCTGCTGCCCCATAGAAAATTACAATACCTATTCGACCCAAATGTATAGGCACCAGATTTTTTTTTGCTGCAAAAAATTGTTTATGTTGAGAAACATGTTCCGTTTCATGGTCTGTAGCACACCCTTGAGGATGTATATACCCTTTCCGTTACACCCTGTATATGCATTACTTACTTACCTATGCATTCTGGTCACTCCTCATTCATTTCACTATTCTCATATATTATCCGCTACATGCAATCGTTTTTCATCCATCTTCTTCACAGCCCAGCAATCTGATCTATACAGTAAGACAGTTCTAATAATGGACTTGTATATTTTCGCCTTTAGCTCGAGGTAAAATTCGTAAGACGGATTTGAATAGTTCTGAAGTGTTAAATTTTTAATGTAATATAAATTGTCATGTTTGTGTACGGTAGCTCAATAAATGAATATTGTATTTTACCACATAAATTTAGTTGTACTTTTATACTGATAATCAAAGCAATTCGTGCAAAATTATTCTCTAACCATTCCAAAATATCAAAAATACACAACGTTAATGTTCAAGTTTTCACTTCTGCCGGCACTCCCAGAGTGCAACACAATTTATTTAAAAATAAAAATGAAAGTCTTGCGTTTCCAGTAAGTACCTCGTTCCGTGAACAAAATCAACTTCCTCACAATAACTGCTTCCACTTCCAGTTCAAAAGGCCTAACATCATACAAAATTAATATAAACGACAGTACAAACGTAACATATTGTTCAGTGTTGCTACATGTAAATATTTCGCCGGCGCCAATAATGTTACCATAAATCAAAATTGTATTACGAGAAGATCTTGTGAATGCAAAAGGTCACAAGTGAAATGTTAGGTTGTGGTTTTAGTTATAGGAGGTAGCGTTCCATTGAGCGGAGAGGAAGCTACATTGAAAAATAGAGTTTTTTTACCGCTTTATTAATTTCGGCACGAGCAATAAAAGAATATTGGATAAAATATCTAACTTTTGCCGAGAAGGCAAGGTAAATAGACAATAACTGGATGTGGATAACTCTCGCTACTCTTTGATTATCTAGCTTCTTTTGGTTGTGGTAAACGATAATCAATAAAATTGGTGATCAAAGAAACTACTAACTCTTCAGTACTGACGTTTTCTTAATAAAGTATTTGATTTAAGCTTTATCAACATTATAATATAAACATAAAAACAATTATACAAAAAATCGTATAATGGTTCTTGAGCATAAAGACAAATCTCCGGTCCAACAGCCGACCGAAATCAAGAACCCTCAAGAAACGTAGACAAATATGAACTTCCGTCACAATTCTATCCTCACAAATATCAGACGACTAACAAATTCCCACGGATCTCTAAAAGATAACACGTCGGCTATCCGTTTCGCCCAGCCGCCCGGAAATTGGGCCTTTCGCTGGCCGGGTTTGAGGCCGACCCGTTCCGTCGCCAATGGATGGCCCCGAATAGTCACGAGCCATTCCCGAACCTAGACGAAAGGTGACACACTTTTTTGATTGGTTGGCTGCTTTGTCATTTGAAAGATTGGTTCCTTTTTGGATTATGACATTTAGTGTGCATTAGACTATTGTTAGATTCTTTTTGAACTATGACATTTTATTTAGTGTGCATTAGACTATTGTTAAATCCTTTTTGGATTATGTGATTTAGTGTGCATTAGACTATTGTTAGATCCTTTTTGGACTATGACATTTAGTGTGCAATAGACTATTGTTAGATCCTTTTTGGATTATGACCTTTAGTGTGCATTAGACGATAGCTACCACAGAAACGTAGAGAAAAGCATAAACAAAGAGGCCTATAGCAGTGACTGACAAATGCCCAAATATAGAGTTCGTAATTATTATGCTAATTATTAGATAATCATCAGAACTTGAACTCTATCATTTTTACCCCAGGCATTTTTTTTTTAACGCAATCGACATCAGACTATCCCTCGATTACTTTACGTAAAGTAGTAACAAACAAAACTAAACACAAATCTCCAAAAACAACTGTTTTTAAACAATGTTTTCCTATGGAAACGCGCGGCAGGGCCAAATTGCGTTCGGATACACGTGAAGTGTCATTTATAATGATTTTTATTATTATCCAGATAATTATCACTTCAAACCCTGGTCCTGAGTTTTACCCGTAAGATCAAACTAAATTTTTGATCAACTTAATACTTACTACCAGAAATACTGACCGAACTTTAAAGCAATCTTTTAAACACGACACGTCATGAAATGAAAAATGTATTTCGCACCTTTAGGATGAAAACGACACAATTACAAAAAAACTAAAATTGAGTTATCATCATAAAATGACTCAAAACGAAATTCTCAATGTAACAATAATTCAAACAAAGCCGTATTCGAGCGGGAACAGGTCAAAACCGTTATATCTGTCTCTTTCTTACGCGGCGACATGCGGGCCTGAGTCGGGGGGGAAACGACGCAGTTAGTGTTGTGTTTGCATCGCTAAGTGCTGGACGTCGCGCAGTCAGCCGAGTAGTGACCCAAAGCGTATTAAGTCGTTTTCATTCCGAAACAATTGGTAAGTTCTCTTTCGATTTTTATTTTGGAAACGACCAATTTAGCTTTGAGATTGTTTTCTTCCGATTTATAAGATGATATTAGTGACTTACTTAGAATTGTGGCATTTTATTACTAAAGACACTTTTAATTCCAATGACGAATTTAAGTTTGTGTCATGTTAATAATGAATAACGATTAATGTTTTGGGACTAAATTTGACTTATTAGAAATCAAGTCGTTTTTTTAATATTAACAGTATTATTGTTTGTGGCTCATTGATTATTAGGCCATTCATTATTTTTTTTCTAGATAAAAAATAAGTTGAATTGGTTGACACAATTACTGACCAGCAGGTTTTATAAGAAAGGGTTATAAAATGAAAATAAAGGATATCATAATGCAGAATGCATTAAAAAAATATAAAGCAAACGAACCCGAGGTATGAACTTGAACAGAATAATATTATTATACAAATCTTAAATTATTTTATACTGTGAACTATTTATTGTTTTTTAAAAAATGTTTGATATTTGAGATTTACTTGGCAAGCAATTTATTTTAGTTTTGTGTGGTACAGACGACTACACCGCGTCGGTGGAAACTGTTTGGCCTTGAAAGCGCCTTTATTCCGTTATAATAAGAGCTATTTTCGTAGTCTAAGTGTTACCACTAATGTGCTGCAGTTAACCGTACCGTTTTAGTCTAATTTCTCACTTATTTAGCTATAGTTTAAGTGTATGTAAGTTTATACTGATACAACAGTTGTTACTTTGAACATATTTATATTTATCTTACGCCAGGAATCGCCGTCTCCTAAAATGGATAACCAAAAAGAAAACTTTAATCCAAATACTGCAGTTACTGAAGAACCACTAATTAAATTGACACACAGCGACAATATTACTGTCAATAATCATAGTGAACTTGTAAGTAAAAATTTCTATCAATTTTCAATCTGGCAAAACTTCCAAAAAAAAGAAAACTTACTTTATTTTATGATTTCAGAAATCTTCAATTATCAATGATATGATAGAGAACCTATCTCCAAATTCCTCATCGTTCATCGAAAATTCCCCACAGTGTACACAGACTAATAGCAGCGACATGTTTAACTTGGGCCATTATATAGAAACGGTAAGTGAGAAATGCCTCTTATACCCCGCTTATTACTGTAATATATTATAATCGACTTGACTTACCTAGCGGTTTTTATTTTCAGCAACGAAGTGATCCTTCAGACAATGAGTCAATTCTTAATCGAGACGCACTCATCAGAAGACCTATTCTGGAAAAAAGAGTATCTACTTCATCTTGTAATAGTTCAAGTTCATCTCGTTCAAGCTCGAGCTCCTCAAGTTCCAGCTCCTCAAGTTCTAGCTCCGCAAGTTCGAATTCATCGGCTTCGATTAACGCACAAAATGTGAAATCTAACAGTATTACCTCTCATATTAACGCGGATGGTGCGAGTACCAGACAATTCGCCACAAGAAGTAGTAGAGCTATCCCAAAATCGAATTATTGTGTATCGCCTGTTAATGCTCCTGAAAGTGACCCTGATTTAAGTGATAATGACCCCACATTTCAAGACCCCAACGAAATTTCAAAGCGTCTTAGAAGTTTGTCCTCTTCTTCAACAGACTCTAATTTACAAACGGAAACACCCCAAAATGAGATACAACAACCTGAGACAAGTAATGCGAATGAATCGAATACGACTCAAAGAAAGTCAAGAAAAAGGCAACGTAATCCCGCATCATGGAAGCAAAATATTTGTAAGGCATTGCGCAACACTGGAAAATCTTACAATTCCCTATCGAAATCTAGAAAAGAAGTTCCAGCCCGTTGTATGAAAAAGCCATGCGCTCCGTGTCGATTAAAATGTCCTCACCAAATTAATGAAGTCCAAAGGACTGCGATTTTTGAATCGTATTGGAAGCTTGCAAGCATGACACTCAAAAGATCCTTCATTAGTTCTAGCATGATGGAAATCAAACCTAAATATAAATACACCAATGCTGAAAAGCCCAGAGCACCAAATAATGCGTTTTTCTTCACTGTTAATAATCAGAAAATTCGAGTTTGCAAAACGTTTTTTATAAACACTTTAGATATAACAGAAAGACAAATAAGAACTACAAAAGAAAAAACGAATGAAAACGGATTCATAGCTGAAGATCAAAGAGGAAAGCACACTAATAGAAAGAGAATTGACGAAACCATTATAAAAGATATTGAAAACCATATAAATTCAATCCCAAGGGTAGAATCACACTACTTAAGGGCCTCTACATCTAGAGAGTTCATTGAAGGAGGCAGGACTGTAAGAGATCTTTGGAGAGACTTCTCAGAAGCTAGAGATCCAAATAAACCCAAAGTAGACTACTGGCTATACAATCAAATTTTTAATAACAATTTCAACTTGGGATTCTTTCAACCTAAAAAAGATCGATGTGATCTGTGTTTGGAATACGAAATGGCGTCTGTAGATCACAAAGCAAAGCTGAAGGAAAAATTCGATACCCATTTAAAAGAGAAAGACCTTTGTCGCCTTGAAAAGAAAAATGACCGCAGAAACATTGGTGATGGAAATATATGTACCGTATATGATTTGCAAGCAGTCATGCAATGCCCTTTGGGAGACTCGAGTTCTTTTTATTATATATCAAAACTCAACTGCCTAAACTTTACTATGGCTGAACTGGCTCAAAAATCTGACAAGAAAACAAATAAAAACCAACCTAAAAGACAGGAAGTTGAAGGGAATGAGGAAGAAGACAGAATTGAAGAAGAAACTGTAGGCGCCTATGGGGATGTTTATAATTACTTTTGGGATGAAAAACAAGGAAAAAGGGGGGCAAACGAAATAGGATCCTGCATATTTGAGTATTTAAAAAATGTCAGTGAAAGATATCCTGATAAACCACTAAATATAATTTTCTATTCAGATAATTGCTGTGGACAAAATAAAAACAGGTTTATTGCATGTCTATACTCGTATATTGTGTCCAACTTTCCAAATATAATGAGTATAACTCATAAATTTCTCATTCGCGGCCACACACAGAACGAGGGTGACAACGTTCACAGCTTAATCGAAAAAGAAGTGAAAAAAAACCTCAAATCTGGACCTATATACACTTCACATCAGTATGTTGCCCTAATAAAAAGTGCCAAGAAAACGGGAAAGCCTTTTAAAGTCCGTGAGTTGAATTATGATTTTTTTATTGATCTGAAATCCCTACAAGATCAGTGGGGTTATAATTTCAATGAAGACGATGAGCGCCACCAGGTTTCTTGGAACGATATTAAGGTTTTGAAGTTCTTGAAAAGCGAACCTTTTAACATTTTCTTCAAAACATCATACACGCAAGAAAATTTTAAGCGTGTGAACATGAGAAACAAACGAAAACGAATGCCTAACCTTGAAGATGTCTCAATCCCGAAAGCTTACACAAATAAAATAAAATTAAGTGAAAATAAAAGGAAAGGACTAAGCGAATTACTGCGGAAAAATTTAATACCCGGTTTTTATATAGATTATTACAAGTCGTTATTAGATGAATGAGATGACTGACTGATGTAGGATAGAAAGTTCCTAGTGAACGAAGATTTTGTTAACTATTGATTTTACTGACTTAAAATAGTGTATTAGATTAATACAGAACTTACTTTTTGTTGCTAATTGCTTTGATTTGAGTCTACATTTACGTTTTCTTATGGAATAATATATTTTCTAAGAAAGAAGTAAAATATTTTGTTTTTTTTTTGAAGAGTTTTATTTTATTGTTTTTTTTTTATGGATAACAAAATATTTTCAGATACTTTCTGAAAAAATATCTGCTTATTTGTTTTAAATTGGCAACTTATAGATATATTGTGATTTTTTATAACATATTTCTGTTTACAAAGAAGATTTCCTAATGAATAAAGATCTCGGCTAAATATTATAAGTGTTGATTATGATTTAAGTAATAAAGAATTTCAATTATTTTTTTAACATTTTATTTTTCATTTTGATTTCATAAAGTCTGGATAGTCTGGAGTTGTGCCCTGTACCCTGTACCCTGATAGTCTGGTGTGTTAATAAAAATATTGAATATGTTTTTGTTTTTTTTTTTGTGCCCCTATTTTCTATTTGGTATCCTTTAATTTGCATTTTTTAGGAAAAAAACAGACCTAAGTCGAAATACGTCAGAATAATACATAGTGTTACAAAAACAAAAAAGGCGTAAAACTTACACTTTCACATTTATTATATTTTTTTCGGTCGAAAAAAGACGCAACTCCTAGACAGTCAATTTTAAATTACTTTTCTCGGTCCAAAAATGACTGATAAAATTCAAAACCTTTTTTACCATATTAATCCTTTAAATAAGTATGTTTTTTTATGACACATTAATAGCTGAACGACTTTCTTATAATTTGCAGCACAAACATGGTCACTGAGGTGAATAATCACCATCTAATAGATGAAAGATTGCGGAGGTGTCACAATTCTAAAATTTGTTTTGCTATTTCCCTAAAAGTTGCTTTTTTGAGTTACGTCGTTTTCGTCCTAAAGGTGCGATTTGTTTTTAACTCCAGACAGTGTAAATTTTATGTTGCAAATTTTACTTTGATTTGAACGTTCCAAATCAGCTACTCATAGAATAGCAAGTTTTATAACTTATACCTTGATACCATAGCACCACAAAGCCGTCCCTTTTTGTTATTGAAAAGCATCAAAACTAACATAATTATCTCTCTTTCCAGTTCACCTTCAGTTCGAAGACCTCACACTCCGCGACTATGTCCTCCACTCCATCGTAGACAACATCATCCGAGGGAACTTCACACCGACCTCCTTCACAGAGAGGCCCTGCCGAGACGAGTCCCTCCCGTACTTCCTCCCAAAACACATGCGTTCCGAGCGCTCAAAACACATGAAAAAAACAAAAAAATACGGGGATACCTACAGGACATTTGAAGACTATAGTTTAAAAAGTGTTGATAGTCTTAGTGATGGGTATTATTTCAGACCAAAGTACCGTAGTTTTAGAGATGAGAGGTCGGTGTATAGGAGGATCGCGAAGAGTTTGCGAATGAGGAGGAGGTATCTGCCAGCGAGGGTGGTTAGTGGACCGCTGGGAGGGAGGACGGCTGTCTTGCTGCAGTGGTCGCTGAATGATGCCGTGCATCTAGATAGTGAGGGGACTAGTGTTGTTTTTAGGTAAGTGAATTTCTTTGTTTTTTTTTTTGGATGGTGTAGTGTGTGAATGGAATGCTAACGAAAAGTTGTACAAGTACAAAGATAGGATATTAAACTGTTTGTTACTGCACAAATAGTCATACCTGTAACACATATCTTGCGCGTTCTGAATATAAAATAATATCCGTGCTGCATAATTCATATGCGTGTTGGAATTCCATTTGTTAATTACTCCGTATTTATAAATGTAGTGTATCAATAATAAAGTCATATTACTGTTAAAACATCTACTAATGAATTGGACACGTGTGATGTCACTCACGATGACTAGTATTAACATTTCTTCAAAGTGACCCGACTATGACACACCATGTCATGTGTTTTGATGACGTCATATATACCCGTGTAAGCTTGACATAACATGCATATCATCGCCCACGTACTTAGTTAGGGCCAGAAGTGAAGTCACGTGCTTAGAATTCCACCCATAATTCTAAAAGCCTTCCCAAATCCATTTTTGAACTAATTCGACTTTTGTTGGCATAACAACAGTTGAAAACACCCAGCAAATCGTATTCCTAGAATTTCTTAGCCACAATTGGCGGATCTTCGAATAAGGTACCTCCTTTAGCTAGCTATCTCTGCCAAACCCATTGTTGTATTCTGCTTCAATCAATGCAAAATATAATAATAATAATATTTATTTGCTCAGACATCAAATGGTCCATGGGTTAGCGTACAAAGGCTTAAAAACTATGATAGTGACTCTATGGCTAAGCAAATGGGCAAACAAAAATATAAAATAGAAAATCACTCACCGCAGCAAATCACTCCTGCCTCACCAGCACATGCACGAAGTGATTAACTATCGGCGAGTCAAATTTATCTACTAACATCTTCAGAATGCTGTTTGGACTAGACCGCGTTCTCTCTAGCAGCGACACCGTCCTCTTCCTCACCATCGTGTAAAAATCGTCAACAAAAAGCTAAAGATGTCATACGTCACTTTAATCGATATTAAAAATCTATAGGGCCTATACACTCTGCGTGTTTTTACGCGCCTTTACTCGCCACAAACGGAGTGAAAGCAAACTGATGCCACTATTCAAGGCAAAAAAAATGCGCCTTCAACAAGCAGAAGAAAACCCAAGGCATTGAAGGGCGATGCAACTTGCTACCCAACCCGCATCAGTGACATGCTTGCGCATCACTTACACCCGTATCTACAAACAAGTCAATGATTAATTGAGTAAAAGTCATAACATACAATTTTTGTTCTGCATTATAAAAATTGCTTAAAATTTATTATACGAGTTTTATTCTGTAGTGTAATTGATTGAAATTGAATCTGTCAAAAGCTAGAGTTTCTTTGACGGTTCTTTCTTCGTTTAAATTCTTTTCAATTGCATAAAAATGGTTGCATAAGTCATTACTCAAGTGATTAACTTAAACTTGACTATAGATACCGGGGTTGTTTCCATGTTGCGTGAGTAATATAGGGTCGGCAACTCGCAGCATCTTCTTTATAAACGACTTCTTTCATAGATTTTACCGCAGTTCCCGTCGCAAGAAGCTTGTTGCTCGAGCATTTCGATAGTGACGAAGAGCTGGCGTATCCTGAGACGATTCCTCACTGCCAGCAATCGCCTATAATTAATGTAATATTCAGCTTCACTTGTTTCTGCACATAATCTAATCTGTGTGTGAGAGAGCACCGTTACACAGACCGCACGTTACAAAGCCCTTATTTCACCAAACTCTTTTATTCCAATTTTCTCCCAAATGTGAGCACACAGGGCAGACGCCTCATTTTCCTACCAACCCAATTTTCTTAATACTTTGTACCCTTACGCGTGATAAGACTGACCGCAGCCCTATCAAGCCGTAATCCAAAGCCTCGGAGCCCTACCATCATAATTTACAAGGATTCATCGCCCTTTACGATCTTCCCTCTGCTGAGCCTTATTTCTACAAATCTTCATCCTATGAACATTTTTGTCGCTACGGGCTACGTTTTTTGGTGATGACAATAATAATAATAAGCTGTGGCTCGGATGTCAAATTGACGTGGCAAACTTTTTCTTCAAACCCGTTTTATTTAAAAAACTTTTATATTACGCGTCTACTATTCAATGCATGCAGCACAATGATTTGAGTGCGTTACATTGAGTTTTATGGTAAAAAGTGATTATTCCCAACAAAAAAAAAACGGGTTGCGTCTTACGAATTTTTCAGTTTTGGAAACCCAAACTCAAAGACAGATGTCATAAAGTTCAAATTCCTTCGTAACCTAATGTCAATCCGTCTTACGAATTTTCGATCTTAACACTTTTTATCGAATATAATAATTTTTACCCATCACAAAAGTGCACAACGCCGCTAAAGAAATTTTCACTTCAAAAATCGTTTCCCAGCAAGCAAACTAACTAATAGTTTGATGTACAAAATGCTTGGTTGACGGCTTCGTAAAGGGTCTGTTTACACCTTGTATAACATCCATTAAAAACGGGCCAAGTGCGAGTCTTACTCGCACACAGGGTTCCATAGACCCAAACAATATCATAACAATATTTTGAACGGTCATTCATTGGTAAACTTCCACTCAACCACAAAACAAAATTTGTTTTTCATAGTAAGTTAATGAAAAACAAAGTAACTGCTGCAGTTTGGTGAAAAAGTCCCATATCTCAAAAACTAAATATAAAATATTATTCAAACCAATTTTCGTTGAAAGTTTTTTTACGTTCTACATCCCCATTTTTTTTTCAGAATTTTTTAAAGACATATCTATAGGCACCCAGGTTTGATAGTTTTTTTTTGTTTTTTAGTTTAATTTCCATGTGGTTATCCTTATCAATATATATTATTTTTTTTGTATAAAAATCATAAAGCCGATCACAGAATACATCTACCTACCAAGTTTCAGCTGTGTAGTCCTAATAGTTTCGGAATAAAGTGGTTGTGACATACGGACAGACAGACAGACAGACAGACATGACGAATCTTTAAGGGTTCCGTTTTTTGCCATTCGGCTACGGAACCCTAAAAATGAATAACAGGAAGTCTGAAAGTGTGGCGTCGCGCCAGTAATTGAAAAGTTGTATGATAATCGGTCGTCGTGGTATGGGAATGTGATGGGGAAGAATACGGAAAATTTCGTTAGGAATGTTTTATAAACCAAGTTTATCAAAGTCGGTTCATCCGGTTAGGAGCTACGATTCCACAGACGGGCTTTAAAAACGATTTTCTATCAGCCTCACCTATGGTAGAAAAGTCCAAAAAGATACTCGACGAATACATAACCTTCTACTTGTTTTAAGCCAGTTAAAATCTATAGGTAGGACTGACATAATATTTTCCAAAAAAGCTTCAAACGTAAAATTGAGAAGCGGTCGGATAGCGAATCCCACTTCTTCAGGTCCTCAGCAGTGTCTTATCGCTAAATTCGTCGTCGTCTTTTACTGATAAGATATTAGATATATATCGATTGGATATCTAATAACAATATCTACTTGTACGAACAGTTGTGATTTATTTCCTTTCAAACAGTCGTGTAACGATGTAAAAGACCACAAATCAGTTTCTAAAAACATTTATTTTTCTAACACTGACCACTGTTATAAGTAGTCAAGCAAAACAACCATCTACTAAAAGCCACAAAGAACAAAACGATACCGCATTTTACAAAATTATCGTAGCAAATGGGTATCCAAAGTGTCCCAGCCAAGTCCAACAAACTCAGAACCGACTTTAGAATAGAAACGTTTAAAATATCAGCAAACAAAATAAAAATGAATACTTACGCTCAAAACTAAACTCTATTTCTTACGGTTAAGATTTGTTTTAGTATAGCAAAATTGCATTAGTACTTTTTAAATGCTGCATCCGTACATTATGTGAGTTTGAAAACATTTTATTTGAATTGTGGCCGCGAACGGTTTCAGCCCTTTGTGGCATTACATTCATTGTTCCTTGGCCTGTTTACGATGTCGAATTAAAAAATAATGGCCGACAAACTTTCCCGCTCACTGTCCGCCATATTTGATGACATCATTCGTGTTCTGTTGGTATATTTAAAGTGGAACTTAATCGTCGAAATTCTGGGTGGTAATTCCTGTGAGCGACGGCATAAAAGTTTTAATAAACGTAATTTGTTTCAACTAAGAACACATCTATCAAAATTGTGATAATAACAGTAATTTTTATTAATCTTCGTCGCGTGAAAATTACTAAGAAACAAAATATTCTTTCATTAATAAACATTATTCTATTCAGTTACATTTTTGTCGTTAAATTACACTTCCATTTTTCTTCTTGATATTAATATGGAAAAGATTAATTAATAGGCTTTTTCCATTAACAAAAATACGTTATTCTTACATCGCAACCTTATAAACGAAAGCTAAATTCTTTTAAAAGCGCCTTCTTTATTTTGAAGTAAGTGCTTACCTGAAATAAAATTACTTAGCGTTACATACAAAATGCTGTTACTATAAAAACTATACTAAATATGATATTAATATCACATTAAATTAGAGATTTTTGGTGTAAGGTACTGAGCGAATCCTAGGTCTGTTAAAAATATTTTGTTTGAGGACGCCTCAGTAATCTAGAATTACTACAACACGATGTTTTTAAAAGGTTGAAAAAAAAAAACTTAACAACCTTATGAATTTCCAAAGTAAATATTAGTTATAGTTAAGATAGTTTTAACCGATCAAAAGTAGTTTTGACTAATTAATTGTTTCGACTGTGACATATTCACATTTATGGCATTGAAAGAAGACGGGCGAGACTACATGTATTTTGGGACCCACTCTTAGAGGTAGCGTTCATCATAACAACTTATACGTAGTTGTAAAACGACTAAAGACTATCAGAAAAGTAAATGGAAAGTAAGACGGAAAAGTTGGGAGAAAAGAGATATACGTCTATTCACAAGATAACCTAAAAATCTTACGATTAAGGTTTTTAACAGTGGAATGACTCCGTAATTAAGATGAATCAAAATATTATAATATTTAAGACGACTCATAAAAGAAGATTTGAATAAACTACTGTATTTCCCTCGCAGTTTTAGTTCTTACTTTACGTGTTTTGCTTCTCGTCATAAGCCAAAACCAGAATTTTTACTTCATTGCCTGTACCTAATTGATGAATCATAAAACTGCTAGACTGCAGCTAGAGACTAAACTGAAATTAGTTCAATCACTATTAAAACTATGTCGTTACGATTTTGATCCATAAGCGAATTATAGTCAAGTAAAACGATTCTTATTACGCTGAGAGTAGATAATATTGTTTTACATAAATTATAACAGCCAGAGCTGACTAGCTATGCACGGCTATTGAAAAGCAGGGTTTGTTGAATAAAAAAACGATGAGATCTTATTTTTTGGTATTTTTACATAGTTTTTATTTTATGCAACACAGACGTTACGATGGCCAAGTTGCTGCTTCATTTTCAGGGTCGCAGCTTATCAGCCCCCAACATGAGTGACAAAGGTAGTTGTCTCCTGTTATCTGGAATTAATTAATTATGTTAAAATAAATAAATTCACATTTAGTGTAATAAACATAAAGAGTTCCATGTATAAGTAACAAGAGTGCCTGACTTGCAGAGTGTATCCAGGTCCCCACGAAAAGAAAAACAGAAATGTAGTTTGATATGAAAGATAATATGACCTCTGATACCTGTGGAGCGGTATATAAATATTTCAAGACAAAATGCAACAGCCACCCATCTTCCATTTTGATGACTGAAACATCTCAGTAAAATACACTACTTCTACCTCGGCTAGTCTTTTACTGTATACTGTTTTAGTCCGATAAAGTATTGGGCAACAGTAAGAATGAGCCTAATATAAGATTACAACAGTATGTATTTATGCATATAAAAGCTAAACGAATCTTAGTTTGTTGTTCAGATAGATATCCTAAATAAGTTCTTTACTCATGATATAAATACATGTTCTTTTATGAATATACTTACATCACTTGGATACACCCATCTCTGAACTTTTTCAAAGCTCTGAGCACCTCAGAGAGACGACGCCTCCGTAAGAGCGCAAGTCGTAAGAGAAGAAGAAATTAACGCAACGCATGTTTGTGGTTAAAATCAAAGTCCAAATCAAAAGCAACTAATTGTCCAATGTCCAGAGAAGAATGCGGTAGTCTAAGACAGGGTGCATTATCTACATTTCAAGATGTAAAGGCCAAGTCGTCGAGAATCTACAAAATCGCAATGATAAACATAAAATCCCAGACAAAAATACAAACATAACGATGGACTAGATCATCACAGATCTGACAGTGACAGTAGTGACGGGACTCAATGGATCATCATTGATAACGTTCCTTTATTAGAAATATTATAAAATCGCCACAGTACCATTTTTTTTATTTTATTAGATGCTTTTGCATTGTTAATTGGCGTTTTAATATCAGGTTTGCATGTTATTTTTTATGAATTTTTGACATAATTGAATGTATAAAAACTAAGAGAAAGATCCATTTGTGGCAATAAACCCATGAACAAAAACACATGTCATTGGATTGGAACGTAATCGGAAAAATGTTGCGTTTTGTAAGTGCACGATTACTTAATTTAGTAAATTGAAAATTATTTATAACTTTTGATTCCCAAGTCCTAAAAAATCAATATGTAATCAAAAAAATAAATATCTCATAAAATTGTAGTTATAATTATTTTATATTTACACTGGAACGGAGTTTAGTTAATTTTCAGATTCTTTGGGACCCTTTTCGCCAGCCTCCTTTCCCGAGGAAGTTAAATCTGCAACATGAACTTGTGAATCAAGCCAGATTGGTGTAACCAACACTACAATTACAATAGCTACAAGGTCCTTCAGATTAGAAACTAGCTAGCCTCCACTTACCAGATGTGAGCAACCCAGAACCAAGAGCAGTTAATTGACACTTCTATGTGAGGCAGAACGGGTTGATGGATGACTCTTGTAGTGCATTCACTACAAGAGTCATTCATGAGCAACCACCTTAATGATGAAGACGTGGTTGACGTACAATGTTCGGAACGGTGGATGTAAGAGGCAGTCTGATGGAGAAAATCCTTACTTCCATACTAATATTATAGATGCGAAAGTCACTCTGTTTGTTTGTATGTTTGTTAACTTTTCACGACTAAACGCCTGATCGGATTTTAATGAAATTTGGCAAGAAGATAGATTTCAACCTGGGGAAGACATAGGCTATATATCATCACGCTGCGACCAATAGGAGCGGAGCAGCAATGAAAAATATTGCGAAAACGGGCCGAAAAAAACAAAAATAACATAACATCACACCTTGTAATCCTCAAAGGGTTAGACAGAGCTGGTGTAACTAACAGTAGGTACACCCACAGTTCGCCAATAATGTTTAAGTTCCATGTATTGGCGAGCCTATTGCCGTCAACCGGGCACAAATCCAGGATCCGTGGGTCCTACTGAGAAATTCCTGATGGAAAAACTCAATAACACTTTTTACAACCCGGGAATTTGAACCTGGGAAATCGAACACAGGACCATTCAGCATTTATGGTGCTAGTACCTCAGACTAGAAATTATTACGGTAGGCGAACAGTTAAATTTCTGATTCCCACAATAATAAATGAAATACCAAAATCCATAAAAGACAAAATAAACGTGAAAAACTTTAAGCAAAAATACAAAAAATACTATTACAACTCCATAAACGACTTAGTTCAAGGAAATAATAGGGATGGTGACTCATTTTTTTTATTTGTCTATCGGGTAGATTACTAAAAAGTATTTGACACGTATTTTTTCTTTTTTCACGTAATCGTAAAATTACGGAGATATTTTGAGTTGAAATGGCGCATGACGTCACGGCTTAGTACATTTTATACCTAGTTCTGACGTAGTTAGCCCCCACTCTCCAACTTTAGTGCGTTTTAACTAAGTATTTTTTTGTTATCTTGATAAAACAAAAAATACGTATCTAATATTTTTGTATTATCTGATTGACGGACAAAATAGAATTTCGTTTTCTTTACCCAGTCATCATCCCTATTCACAAAAATATAAAAAGAAGCAACCTGTATAGGATATGCAGACTAAAACCGGCTTTCTAATGAGCGCCCAATAGCAAGCAACTCGGATTCAAAACATTACGTGTTATTTACGTATAGATGTTTACGCCTAAAATATTTTTCGTGTACCTACATTTTATATTATAATTGTTTAGTAGTGATTAAGCAGTGTTGTTTTAGCGAATGTGAGTACCAATACAAACCATGTCTGGTTTAATGGTACAAAACAAACATAACTTGTGTTTGAAGATTGAAGATTTTCCCAAACTATTAACTATTTGGGTCGGCTTCCAGTCTAACCGGTTTCAGCTGAGTACCAGTATTTTACATTAAGCGACTGCCTATCTGACCTCCACAACCCAGTAACTGGGTAATACGATACCCCTTCGTAAGACTGGATGTCAGAGTTTTTGGCTTCTGACTACTCGTAACGACTGTCAAAGATCTATAAATGACAACCGGGACCAACAGCTTAACGTGCTTTCCGAGGCACGGAGGAAACTCGGTATGTAATTATGGTCGCCCATCAACCGACCAACCTCGGCAAGCACGGCTTAACTTTAAAGATCGATCCGGACGGCTGTTATTCTTTGACCAGGAGCTCCTTAGTCACTGTCTTATCGTCGAATATTTGTAAATTCTATAACGAGACCTCAACAGTATCAATAGAAAATGCCTCTGTTTCAGCGATATTAATAAGTGACTTGAAAGCTCCTACACCTTCTGCAGCTACTCTAGGTTGTTATTAAAAATCTTCGACAAGTGACTTTCAAGATTGTAGACTGGCTGATATTTTAACGGCAATAATACCCAAACAAAAATTTCGCAAAAAAAAAAAAAAAAATTACTTCCAAAAAAAACACAAAAATAACTTTAATTTCGGAAGTCGGTGACTTTGTATGATTGTTTTATTGACTGTTATGCCACCGACTTCCGAAAGTAAAGTTTCGTTTTACCGTTTTTAGTTGTAGTATAAACGTAATAAAATTTAAAAACAAACAAATAATAATATGACAGATGAATGAATCTGAGAGAAGCAAAATTCAGGTGGCATTCTGTCGTGGCTGCCTACCCTCGTGTGAAAAAGACGAGAAATAATGTATATGTTACCGGCCAAACCCGATTTCCGGCTAAACCAGTTTATCCAAGGCCAAACTAGGGTTCATCATAACAGGATCATATAGAACTACTGGGTTAGGTTAGGTAAGAACTGTGATCATAAACGCGCGAGCCGAGCGAGCGTAACGAGCGTTGCCGCATCCAAGTTTGGCGCATTGTAGATGTTTTGTTTCGGTCAGTATATCTTGACACGATAAGCCAGTAAACCGGTTTGGCCTAGGACAAACTAGTTTGTCCTGAAATCGGGTTTGGCCGGTAACATATACATACATATAGTACCAGATACCTTTTGGTGCTGTTGTAGACAAAAAAAAAAGTTTTTTTGTTCCCAGCTTCTGCGTCATATTGTTTTCATTTGTGTAACGCATCCTAATCCAAGGCATTATCTTCGTCCATAACGGGCCTGTTTGCTCGCAGCCACGGTATTATTTCCCCAGATACAAACACACAGTTTATGGTCTTGTCACACGATCGTAAACTCTCGACCTATGAGCTGGTATTATAATTTGCAAGTTTGCATGTTTTAACAGCTATTTTACTTGTATTTTTTTTATTTCTAGTGTTTCATCAACGTTTATGTTTATCTATGGTATTGTAAAAATCACTTAATGATAACATGTTTGTTGTAAACTCTGAGCTTTTATAGAAAGAAAACATTTTTACTTGCGTTTAATGAAACGAAAGTCCTTCTTGGGGTATGTCATCCTACAGCTATATCTTGATTTTTATAATATACACAAAAACTCACATTTTTATTTCAAACTCAAAGAAAAAAAAACAAACGAACAACACAAAGCATTTATTTCAACTATAGACCATTACAGGCACTTTTGAAAGCCAAAAAAAAAAAAACGCTTATCTACAGTCCCAGTTACAAGGCATAATGACTTGTGTAAGTACCGTATTTGCCCATTCCAAAGCGTAGATCTCTATGGAGAATAATGGCCAAGAAACTCCATGGACACTCTTTTTAATCAAATTACTTTTACATAATTATAGATGGTTACAACATTTATTTTGAGATTATACAAATCCGGTTTACGGGTTCTGGGCACTTCCGGTCCCATTTTTTTTTTGCCTCAAGATGCTTCTGGGCAGTACACGTCCCAAACATAGTTGCCATAGAATTTTAATTTTTTTTGCTTACTCTATAAGTTTTCCCTCTATGTCATCATTTTACCTTGTTCCCAGAATGACAAGCAACGTTTCTAATAACGGCAACACTATGATCAGAGACACAAAAATTAAAAAAAAAATATTTTCTGTCAGTGAAGCGTGGGGTTTTTTACGAGCGTTTTTTTTTTGTTTTGTTTGTTTCGAACTGTGTTTTTAGTTAAGTTTTCGGTTAATTCTGAACTAAAACCAGCTGAAAACAAAGTGTGTGTGTTGTGTGTGAGTGTTGTGACAAACTTTTGTGCAGGGCTCAAGTCAGGTAAGTTAATTAGTACGTAATTTCTAAAATATTCCGTAATGCATGATTCGAACAATGCTAGTATGAAATGTTTTGTTTTTTTTGGTGTAATTATGTTGTAAATGCTTCTATTATTGATTCAAATCTTCGAACAATTGTTATTTAAAGATGATTAAAAGATGAATCTGTCCATTGATTACGAAAATAATACTATTCAACTTCAAAACCTAAAAAATAGTCACGGGTCCGACTCAGGTAGTCCATAATTAGTGCTTGTACATAAAAAATATTGTACTATCCAATGCAGTTTTCTATTTTTCTTATGTTAAGAATAAACACACCATGCAGTTAAAATCTTAAAACATATGGCTCATCACTTGTTATTTTTTGTTATTGCTAATTACTTGAAATATAAGAAAAAATCTCTAAATGTTCTTTTTTACAACCAATTTTGTAAATGAAAGCAATTATATTTTCAAACAAAACTAACACATTTCAAAGGGCTTGTTCATAAGCATTGTAAAAAACAACAAGCGATAACGAAATACTCAGAAAGGACGTCGTAAACATCGTTTGTTTACATTAAGTGCCGGCGCCCCGTCCCGCGCGCGCGGTGACGTAATGCCGGGGGCATCAACTGGCCGTCACGTGGCGCGCAGTAGGTCGGCATACGGGATATGTGAGGACGATGTAGAAAGACTGCGCATTAAGAGCGTTTTGATAATGCAACGTGGAACTGTAGATCCAAACCAGCTGTGGTCCTGGGTAGAGATTTTTGAAACGTAGCATGAAAATTTATAATATCAACTGCCTAGCCTTAGCCATTCATGGACCGAGCTCGTAAAGCGTAAATTCCATACTTATTATTATAAAGCTGAAGAGTTTGTTGGTTTGCTTGAACGCGCTAATCTAAGGAACAACTAGATTAGATTTATTTCTAACTTATTGCAATAAAATAATATTGCGACTATAAATAGAGATGTTAGCTATCCTATATTTCAAGTTGGATCAAACTGCACACGGTGTGCAAATTTGATTCAAATCGGTAAAGTAATTTAGGAGTCCATCCCGGACAAACAACATGACGCATGTTGTTTTGCATCCTCGTCAAAATTCATGAGGATGTCACGAAAGACATAAATAATCAATTAAAATTACGGTACCTAGTCAATTGTTAATAAACTCTATTTTTTTTTTGGTTGTTTAAGTTTGTCAGTATTTCATAATTTCCCCCTTAACGTGGTTTAGGGAATAAAAAATTATCGAATAAACATTTGAAATTGTTTGTATGTATGAAAGCGTGGTTATAGGGCCAGGATCAGACGGGCCGCGTTTAAAACACGGGTGTTTTACACTTAACGATTTTGGTAAAAAATAAAAATTACCTACCCATTTAATTAGTGATTCGGGACGAGAATCATTAGCATAGTCACCTCCTTGAATTTGACGAGGATGCAAAACAACACCTTGTATAATTATATATAAAAGATTACAATCAGACAGTTAATTTGGGTTTGAACATTGATGTTACGTGTACCAAATGTACCAATCTGTGCCCAGCATTAGTAAGCTTATTACTGACTGGACAAACAGATAATTTGACAGTCCACTTAACCCAAACCCTCGAAGAATAACAGATGTAAAAGTTAATGGTATTCCATACAGATGCCATGTTTATGACCGTGTCAGAATCACTAGTAAAGTCGTAAAAATTGGACCAATATGTTAAGCGGTACCCTGAAACATTTTATGATGTCCTGGTGTTACAAGGTGGTTTCTTTTGATTGATTGATTGATTGCAGTTGTATTTTTTTTTTGTGAATGGCATCTCATAGTTTAACCTATGAGGTTGTCGTCTGCTTAACCGGACTATCCTGTGGGTGCCTTAAGAGTAAGGCCTCCAGCCAGGGCATAAAAACTTACAAACTAAGCGACTGCACGCTAAGGGCACCCCCTGTGGGGTACGAACCTCGGCTTAGGGCGTCGCTGGGGGAGGACTGCATGGGGACAGGCTGGATCTGAATGGTATCATTATTTAGGGGCTGATTTAAAACTACTGGCACAGCATCGCGGGCTGGCTCGAGCGAGGGTCGGGGAGGGCATGGACCGGGACGTCGCGACGGACCTCGACGGCGAGGTCGGAAAGAACAGTTGTAATGATTCATTATTATATTATATAGTCTTTTTCTTTCGATTGTTTGCTACGCAAGTCACACTTGCGACACAATTATTCATCATCATCTGTCTAGCCTTTTCCCAACTGTGTTGCGGTCAGCTTCCAGTGGAACCAGATGCAGCTGAATACCTGTATTTTATATGGAGCGACTGCCTATCTGACCTCCACAACTCAATTGGTACTGGCTAATATGGATACCCCTTGGTAAGACTGGTTGTCGTGTGAAATATAAAATTATAAGACTGAATGGCTGGCGCTTGTTTTAAGCTTTTCAGTCGGGTTTTTGGTTTTCATAATTATTTTGTTTACTTTGATTTTCAAAAAACATTGAGCCATAGTAAGTCGACACGTCAAGTACCCCGGTACTTGCCTATATTTAAATGTCTTGAGCCATAAATGATTATCTTTCTACCAGTGTATCTTCAGTCATCAGTAGATCAAACAATAATGTGATCACTTTGCTTACCAGTTTAAACATCTGCCATCCAAAGTCCTTGATCCTTCTCTGTAACAAGATAAGCCAGAATCAAATCACTGGAATCTACCTAAGTGTGCGTAAGGGCAAAGGTCGCAAATATGTGCATAATTGATGAGAAATCCCGAATTTACAGGCACTCTAATAACCCAGTTCATGTAGTTGGTTCTCAAAACTAGTGCTGAGGAGGGTCAATGCTCCGTTTTAGATACAAGGATGTACCTAGTCATATGAGAGTATATTCGTCGCTCTGTTGTAATAAAAGTAGAAACAAATGCTAAAGCATTCACTACCAGTGGTTGCAGAAGAGAAAAATAGTTGCAACTGCCACCACTGGTGGCTGGACCGGTAGTGGAAGTGCGGTAGTGGACCGGTACGGGAATTAACCTTTTATTACTGTAAATCAAGTACTATTTACTATTATATGATCAAGAAGAATTAATTTTTAAAGATAAGAAACCATATTATTATGGTACAGGTTTCTATTTAACCTTCAAGCATAGGTAAACAAAAAAGGAAAGGTTTGAAATCAAGCAATTAAGTCCCTAATTTTAGCACACAAACACAGACGAACAAGCAAATTACGATTTCTGTGAATGCGCATACTAATTCCAACACAAACAAAATGTAACGTCAATCTTCTTATTCCAACACACACAAAATGTAACGTCAATTTTCTAATTCCAACACACACAAAATGTAACATCAATCTTCTAGTTCCAACACACACAAAATGTAACGTCAATCTTCTAATTCTAACACACACAAAATGTAACGTCAATCTTTCTATTGCCTATCGAATACAAATTGCGTAATGCGTATGCGTAACAAGATATTCCGCCACTTCTTCTTCCCAGCTAAAACACTAGGAAGTGGCGAGGGGCGGGCGTTTTGGGGGACTGTCTCTTGTAATTTTGACGTTCAAAAAGTGCTGTTTATCAGCCTAATTTGAATAAATGACTTTTGATTTTGATAGCAGATCAAAACTCAGTGAAAAAATCCCAACAAAAAATAACGTCAGCAAAACAACCTAAAAGCCTCTTCCCTCAACAATATAGCTTACTGTACCAGTACATCAATAACAGGCCTCAATGCGTCATTTACCATTCAAAGTACACCAGACATAGTTTAAAACGGGCTGACGAAGATAAATGATCGTTTTTCCGGAGCCAACGCGACACACGACCGCTGCGGTCGACAGACTGGGTAGTAATGAAGGTTTATTTGTCATATCTGGCTGAATGGTCAGTGCTGATGCCTATATTGTTTTGTATAAGAAAGGTTGAACGGTATGACCACGTTAAGGTTTTAAGGTTTTTTGTGTTTCTGATGTTCAAAATGTGCTGATTTTCAGCCTAATTTAGAGTAGTAGAAGGTTTCTTTTCTTGTTTTCAGAATACTGTTTTGGATCAAAAACGATTTCTAAGAAAACTCTCAAGGACCTCGCGACCTCGTTTTTGGCTGCAGAAGCGAGTTTTTGTCGGAACCAGGAAGAAAGTTTGATCGCACGGTCGGGCGCCGGACCAGTTTTGTCCAATATTGCGACCAGTTATGTAGCAATTCGTGGTCTTGGCCTTGGTCGTGGTCGCGTTATACGGAGGACTCTAATTGGGTAACTCTTTCTGCAAAACACCGAAAGCGATTTTCTCCACATCAGGGTGGAGATTTTTATGAACGTAGCAACGTTTATACGAGACGTTTAATCGTCCAAATGTATAGAATAGTTATGCAGACGTTTATCATAAGTTAAAGCCACGTTTTTAATTAATAAACTTCATTGAGACGAAAAGACCTACCTGACAATAATAAATTGTCAGGTAGGGCATCCGTCTGATCGGAGAATCCTCCCCGTCAACGGAGTTTAAGGAACTTTCTATACCATTTATCACACTTCAAAATAACTTTAGACATCACAAAACGTGCCTGTTGCCTATAAAAACAATTAATCAGAGCTTTTACCTAACAAAAACCTGAAACTGTAATTAATTTCCTTACGCTAAGTTTTAAAAACAACATTTTCGTCCAATCTACTAACAAACGAGATTACGCCAGACTATTTAACATAACATTTTTATACGAGCTCACAGGATTGACTCTGGTAATCCGATTAAGTTTCATCGCCACACTGCTCGCTGTGGCTGCTGTACTTCGGTGCTTTTTGCTAGAAACCTGCAACAAAAAACCACTTAAATCTAACGTTTGAGGTTAGGGGAAAGTAAAAGAGAAATGGATTTATTGGTAAAGATAACTAGATGTGCAGAGTATTCAGCTAGATGTACAGAGTATTCTTTATCGTGATGCTGCAGATTTGCCGCTTTTGCCAACAATTCTCAGTGCTTACATTGCAACTTCAGAACAGCTGGAAGTAGGTATATACAAGGTGCTGTTTTGCATCCTCGTTAAAATTCAGAAGGTTGTCACAAAAGACATAAATAATCAATTAAAATTACGGTACCTAGTTAATTACTAAAAAACGCAGATTTTTTTGGTTGTTTAAGTTTGTCAGTATTTCAGTATAGCCCCCTTAACGTGGTTTGGAGACTAAGAAATTATCGAATAAACTTTTGAGATTGTTTTTATGTGTGGAAGCGCGTTTATAGGGTGAGAATCAGACGAGCCGCGTTTAAAACACGGGTGATTTCTAGTTACCGATATCCGAAAACAAGAAAAAAATTATAGCTACCCATTTTATTATTGATACGAGTGATGATTGATATGATTGGACGAGAATCATTAGCATAGTTACCTCCTTAAATTTGACGAAAATGCAAAACAACAGCTTGTATATTACTGTCGTACCATCTTTGGGCAATCATAGTGTCCATCATCGTTGTCATTTTGTCTAGCCTCTCTAATCTTCACATCATCATCTGCCTAACCTTTTCCCAAATATTTTGGGGTTGGCTTCCAGTCTAATCAGATGCAGCTGAATACTTGTATTTTGCATAAAGCGACTGCCTATGTGACCTCCACAACCCTGGGAAACACAATACTTCTTGGTAAGATTGGTTGTCAGCTTGTAACGAATGTTAAACTTCTTAATATGACAGCCACACCAAAGGTTTAACGAGTTTTCCGAGACACGAAGGAAACGCGGGATGTAATGTATGGCCATCCACGGGCCGACCTTGGGAATCGCTGCTAAACCTTGAAGATCGACCAGTGCGGTTTTATTTAGCTATGAGCTCTAATGGTCACATCTCTTCAAATATTTCTTTCTAAGACATCTTCTCGCTTTCCTTCACCGTGTTGTCAATTTTATTTAAACCGTTCTATAAACGCCACAGCAGTGTGTCACGTCACCATAGATTAATGACGACATAATTACTGGCGGCCAACCACAAGCGAACAATATTTAATTGTGAACAGATCGCCAATCACCGGGGATCGGTGATCGCTCACTCAAACCCACACGTTTTGATTCGATATGAATGAGAAACCTTCACCAGCCTTCAAAAAACCAGATATTTTTTTTACACCTTCTGTAACATGTTTAAAATGCTTGCAAAACCGGGTGCTAAAAGCATTAAAGTGGTTTATTATTTTTAAGAAGGGGACATTGATTGATTGGGCTACTTTTATGAGGGTTATTCTTCTTCGTAGTTCCATGACCACATATAACCCTTCTTCAAGCCATGCGGTCTCCTGCAGTGTGAACCGCTTGGTAAAGGCTGCCTCCAACAGCCTTCTTGATCAAAAGTGTTATGGAAACTATTATACTTGAATACTTGAACGCGCTATTCTCAGGAACTACTGGTCCGATTTGAAAAATTCTTTCAGTGTTAGATAGCCCATTTATCGGTTATAGGCTATATATATCATCCCCACCAATAGGAGCATAGCAGCAATGAAAAATGTTGCGAAAACGGGGAAAATGTGACGCAGACGATGTTGCGTGGGTCAGCTGGTAAAATAATATGGATAATTTTGAATAGATCGCTAATTGACTCAAACGGTGCTCACTCATTCAAACACAAACTGGAACATCCTTCACATCCTTCGTACGGGTAATTACACAGACTTTGTTTAGGTAAAATTTAATTTAAGTTAAAAGAAAGTTGGGAGCTAAACTGAAAAATTGTAATTCCATGAATAACGTTATTGAAAGAAATAACTGCAGTTCTTTACTTCTTGGTACGCACTGTGACCAATCAAGCTGTACCAAACCAGTGGATTATCCGGATATACGAGAAATCTATTAAAAAGCGAGGTTATGTTATATTGGAAATCTATAGCTGTTGTCGCCGTGTAAAAATAGGTAAACCGTTTCAAATCAAATCAATCAATCAAATCATAATCATTTATTTCAATTAGGCCAGTTACAGGCACTTTTGAATAGTCAAACAACAATAAAAATGAAGCTACAGTCCCAGTCACAAGACATAATAACTGTGAAAGTACTGTAGTTGCCCATTCCAAAGCGTAGATCTCTATGAAGAAGAATGGGCAAGAAACTTCATGGACACTCTTTTAAATCAGAATCTTGTTACAAAAACCTTGGTTACATCATTCATGTTGAGATGGTACATTATGTGAGAACGATGTAGCAAGACGTGCACGTTAAAAGTGTCCATAATAAAAACAAAAAAGACCATTAAAAGATAAAATATTTAGTTCGAAATGAGCCGTGGCAGCTAAGAGATGGCCACTGAGGTACAAAATACTTATAATTTTATATGTATTCCATTCAGGTGCATTCATTTATAAATATTTACAAACCGCGATCTCACGCATGAGGCACTGTCAAAGATTAAATCACATCATGAGTTGAGTTTACATATTCGACATGATTATTACATTTGGCTGCGTAATGAGGTACATTCAAAGAGAAACCCACTCTTTTCAAGCGAATGTTTTGTATAATCTTTGCCAAGGATTATTGTTTTTAAAGGTTTTTTTTCGTTACCCGGTTATTTATTTCTGTTTTTATAGGGTGTATCCACACCGTTTATTTTTTTGTAGACCAACATATTTTACGCGGCTTTTGCTTTAATTTTTAGTTATCTCTTGGTCCGGACTTCAAAGCTAAGATGAGCGGAGCCGAGAGATGTGTAGGAATCGACCAATCACATGAGTTTAAGTCTACATTGCGTCTCTCGTCTCTCCTGTGATTGGTCGAATCATGGACGTTTCCTATTCGCTCCACTCTTCTCCGTTTTGGTGGAATCGGGCCAATAGTTGCAAACGTTGCTCCACCTGCAAGTAGAATGGATGCACCTGTAAGTGGAACCCAGCGTGAACTAATTAGTGTGTCATTTTTACACCCAAAAATTAAAATTGCCTTAACGAACTCTAGAGGCACTGGTTTTCCCCGTCATTGCGATATTATTTTTTGTTGTAGACCATACCTCTAAACCTTCTAGTTACGGAGATATTGGGGGTCAAAGATCCAACCTTTTCTCAAGTTTTTCTTCAATACAAGTTTTTAATGTTACAACTTTACTATAAATACCTCCTCGATCCCCGTACTATCCAATGCATCCATCCGCTGGCCTATCATGACATCTTAACCTCTCCGGCCGGAGTGGAACGAATTCGGTACGCGCAAGCTTTACCGTTGATCCCCGCCGTACCGAATTCGGTACGCGGCGCACCAGCAACTTTAAACCCTTATCGTACGAGAAGTAAGGTTCTAATTCGCTTGTTAAAATTTACGTCTCGGGCCAACTAGAGTTCGATTCAAATGAAACCATCATACCAACCTTACAACTGCACAAAATTATTAAAAAAATAAAGAAACGCGTCTTTGTGGACTGTCAAAATGCGTCATGGCGGCCAGTGTGGAACGGTGATGTTTTGTTTTGGAATGCAGTGAAATTTTTGTGTTTTGTGTTGTTAAACTTTGGTAAGTAAATGTATAGTATGTTATAAGTGTATAATGTAACTTTTTAGATAGTCATTTGCTGGAAAAAATATCTAAAAATTATGTTTATGACCCAAAAATTTCTCCAAAAATTTCTCCAAAATTCCTTTGTTGTGAAGTTCGTCAGTCGAAATTGAAAATATGAATTTGACTCTTTTACAATGAAATATGGTCTTGGAAACATTAGTAATAAGCGAAAAAATAGTGATAATTCATTATTTCTTGCATTCGAGGCATATTTATTCATATTTATTGATATTTCAAGTATTTTCATGCATTGAACTGCGCAGTTAGAAAATGGCCGATTCTAATAAGACGTTTGAGTTGGAATCTTGCAAGAATAATTTATGTAGGACTCCTCAAAAACACTGTCATTAGATTACTTGTATATTTCTTATGTTAGATCTAAAGTTTCGTGTAAATTGATTCAGTAGTTTTACCAAAAAAAAACAAACTACGACAACAGTATGTTTGCGGCGAGCTCTCTGATTTCTATGCGATGTTTATAATTCTCAAGTAGTTATGAGACAGTTGTTTATATTGTAATACATGGTCTCGTTTTTCAACAACCCGAAACTGTTTACCGGTTCAGATAAGAGCTAATAGAACTCGAGCGATAAGCGTTTTTGTGAGCGCAGGCCACTTGACTCGCGCGATGACGTAACTGGGGGGCCCGCGGGGTGTTTTTTTTGTCAGCCAGAAAGGCTTGAGAGGTTAAAGCAGTATTGTTCTATTGTTGTTCCAGTGTGGGAAAGAGACAGAGCTATACAGGATGTCTAGCGCCATCTCTTTCTCACACTAAAAAAGGAAAAGGAGTAAAACAAAAATGTTTTAAGACGTCATTGTAGGCCAGCTGATGGATGCATTCGATAGTACCAGGACAATTTTTTGAGTGCATTACATTGAGTCCTACCGTAAAACGAGCTATTAAAAAATCTGTGCGTGGAGTTCCTCCGCGCGGAAGAAGTGAAACTTCGTAATACTACACGCATGTGTTCGAGTGCCACGTATTCACTCTCGTTATTTTATTGAGTTTCTAAATAATATTTTGTTGTTTCCTTGTTGTATTATTTTTGTTACATAATTATTACATAAGTTTTTCGAGGTTATTCTACTCATGGAAATTGAGCGAAGGCTGGTCACACCGAAGAGTCGAATGCATGACTGTTTGCACGCCATCTTGCGTAGATGCGAACTACGTAGATGCGAACTACGTAGTCACGAATCTTGTAATGCTGCCATCTCTTAGTGAGTTTTAGAAAATATTCTCCTCTATGGTAGCGTTAAACTTGTTGGAAGTCGCATAAGAAGTTTCACTTCAAAAAAATCGTTTCCCAGCAATTATTTTTGCGTAGGAGACTTTTATGTACAGAATGTTTAATTGACGGCTTCATGATGGGTCCGTGTACATACACCTTGTACACCAAAGGTATAGCCAATACTTTAGCATTCGAGAGATAAAGAAAAATATCTCATTGTGCCTGCAACAATGCTGGCACCCATTACTTTAATACGAAGTACTGCTAGCGTTGGTTGGTAGTAAAAATCCTATCCGACTAGTATTATAACTACAAAAGTTGGTGAGGATGGATGGATGTTTTTACTCTGTCACGCAAAAACTACTGAATGGATCGGGAAGAAATTTGGCACAGGGATAGGTGAGTCTGGAATAGCACATAGGATACTTTTTATCCTGGTGGTACGAACCAGTGGGACAAATACCCAACAAAACGTGGGCGAAGCCGTAGGCATTAGGTAGGAGTTACATAATAACAGCATTTACTTGTTCGTGTTTCAAGTACCAACAGCAAAAAAAAAACATTTTTTTTATTATACATAGGCCTACATGGGCACTTATAAAACATCGACAAAAGGTGCACGGTTCGGGTTGGTTTCCTATGGAGGAGAACCAATAGAGAAGAGATTTTGTACTTAAATAATTAATTTTAATTTGATTATATTGACTTTAGCGACACAGTAACGCCACTATTTTGTATGCCTTTCGGCGGAACATAGGATGGACCAAACATTTTTATACAACATCATTCTGTACCCTGTGTTCACAAAATTAATAAATGAATTTGATAAAATATAGCATCACAACAATTAAATTAATAGTTACCCAAATATGTAGAAATAAAAATACGCCTGCTATAAAATCAGGCGTATTTTATAATCCTGTAGGTAACTAACACAGTTTACCCGATCAAGAAATAGTTACTAAGATTAATGATCCCATAACATAATAGGTTTTTACTTGGGCTCTCTCGGCCTTTGTTTTTGCATGTTTTCGCTAGGAAAGTTATATTTTATGTGATAATGATGATAAACAGATGCCAACTGTTTTTGCTTTGTCCTTGATCAACTTACTTCTATTTGGTTCAGCTTTCAGTCTCGATTTTTCTGTAGATTGTTGGATTTGTTTTCTATAAAATTAGTATACAAGTTAAAAAGCAATCAATTTTTATATGTACACAATCCAGAGGAAGATGAAAACGACAGATTTACGTAATATGATACTTAAATTTTCCAAAAAAGAATCTCATAAGTATTCAAACTCAAACTCAAAGCATTTATTTCAATTAGACCATTATAGGCACTTTTGAAAGTCAAAATACAAAAAAAAAAAACGCGAAGCTATAGTCCCAGTCACAAGGCATAATAACTTGTGAAAGTATTATAATTACTTAAATCTTTTGCAGTGACGCGACGTTCCGATTTCCTTCAGCTACGTCATAATATCAAACAAAACAAAATATGAAACAATTCTTGGAAGCCATCAATTGGGAACAACATAAACATATTACACCGAACTGCTTATGATGCGGCCATCAATAACTTTGGACTAAAACACATTAATCATCAAGTTTTCATGAATTTTCGCCAGTTTGTTAAACAAGGTGTATCCTAGCCATATTTATATACAGTCGACTTCGCAATTCCTTTACCACCCTAAGGTTTAGTGGTGCGAACTTCATAAAACTACAAGGTTTACTGGAGTAAGCGACATTTGCATGTAAACTAAATAAATACTGATACTGGTATTCTTAGTCATGAACTGAACTAAGTCTAAACTAACCACGCCTACATTCCAACCTGTTGGTTTCAAATTCCCACTTTAACGTCTAATTTTCATCTGTCAAATTTGAAGTACCGGAAAATTAATAATTATATACATCTTTAACATTGATTTAAGTGACATATGACATCTTTAGCATTGATTGAAGCAGAATGCAACTATGGGTTTGACAAAGATAGCTAGCTAGAGGAGGTACCTTATTAGAAGATCCGCCAATTGCATCCAAGAAATTTTAAGAATACGATTATGAGGGTGTTTTCAACTGTTGGTGTTATCGACGATACACTCGGCAGCACGCTGTTTCTCGCTCTAGCAAATTATGGTTCTGAGCGACAGAAAAAGATAAAAGCACGGAAATAGTAGATTGTATTATAAGGGAGCAAAATAATATTTTTACGGCGAGGGCGTTTTTTTGAATCCAGAGCGAAGCGAGGGATTCTAGAGTAGAAACCCGAGCGTAGCGAGGGATTCTTTAGTAGAATCCTGAACGTAGCAAGGGATTCAAAGTACTTCGCTCGAGCCAAAAATATATTTTACCCCGAGTGATACACTCTGCTTTTCATCACCCACTATGAGAAAACAGGCGCCTCATATTCTATTGTAATATTACTATTTAATAAAACATAGAGTAACAACTTAATTGAAATTAAATGGTATCTAATAATAAAACAACTAAAAACTTATATTAACATTTATTGTTATTCAGCTGGGGCGGCGCGACTATGGGCCGTCATACCAGCCAGTCTTTATTCAAACAATATTTGTGTTCGATTTCTTTGGCGCTGAACACTAAGATGTTCCAAATTCAAAAAGTGCGCCGCAATTATCTTTGCGGCGCACTTTTTGAAATAAAGAGGTTTAAAAACTCATAACTGCCCGCTAAAAGTTTCTTATAGAAAACACTACCTTTGGGTGCACTTAAAGGCGAACCAAGTCGTCCTTTTCGAATAGGTGGGATGAAAAATATTATTCTGTGATAATGGGGTTCGAACCTTAGAAAGTGACTGTCACATAGGTATGATTGGTGACAGGAAAGTACATTCTACATAGCCAAACTTTTTTGCGTAAATCCTGTCGTTATGATTGTGGTAGGTATATGTCCATAGTAAGAAAAGATAAAAACTGACTCAAATATCATCCCAGTTAGGTACAGAACCTGCAAATGCTAAACTATTCTTACCAAACAAAAAACCCTAAATTCTTCAACGAAAAAATCGAACCTCAAACTTCCTAGCCTTTATCACGACTACCAAACCAATAAAAGAAGAGCTGAACAGACCTGCACATTAATCACTAAGTTCACAAGAAACTGGCAACTAATATCGAGTACCATTGGAAAGTTAAAATGTATTTCTTTACGTTCCTTTTAATATTGTAAAAGTTTTAATAAAGTAGGTCGAACCGATATTGGTTAAAGTACGATGAACTGCTTAGTAATCCCTTTAAGGTTTACAGAAGTGGAAGGAGAAACAGTGTGATCATGTCTTGTTTCGGAATATAGTACCGTGTTCTTCAAGAACTATAGACTAATATCTGCCCCCTGAATTCAAACTCAAACTCAAAGCGTTTATTTCAATTAGACCATTACAGGCACTTTTGAAAGTCAAAAAAACAAAATAAAACGCGAATCCACAGTCCCAGTCACAAGGCATAGTAACTTATGAAAGTACTGTAGTTGCCCATTCCGTAGCGTAGATCAATATGGAGAAGATTGGGCAAGAAATTCCATGGACACTCTTTTAAATCAAAATATGTTACAAAATCGTGGTTACATCATTAATGTTAAGAATTACAAATATGTGAGAACGATGTAGAAATACGGGCAAGTGAGCGTCCAGAGTGAAATATTAAATCAGTAATTCAAAAATAAAGTTATTAAAATAAACCGAGGCAACTAAAAGATGACCAGTCACAACTGACAGCGCCCGTTCACGAACATGACGCATGTATCAGCAACTTCATAAAACATCCGTGTCTTTTCGAAACTCTAGTCGTTATAAACATACCATCAACATCTGCCTAGCCTTGTCCCAACTATGTTGGGATGGGGTCGGCTTCCAGTCTTACCGGATGCAGCTGAATACCAGTATTATACATGGACCGACTGCCTGTTTGACCTCCACAACCCTGTTAGCACTGGGTATTCCTATATTATACTCCTTGGTAAGACTGGTTGTCAGACTTTCGGGTCATTGACTAGATTTGACAACTGTCTAAGATCTACAAATTACAATAGCTTAATGTGCAGCGGTGGCCCAGTGGTGGCAGCCCCGACTTACGAGCAGTAAGCCATGGGTTCGAACCCAGGCAGGCGCATTACTTTGTGTAATTTATTTCATCACCGCTGCCCTCAACAACGGTGAAGGAGAACATCGTGAGGAAACCGGTATGTCCTAGAACTAAAAATTCGAAGACATGTGACATTTACCAAGCCGCACTGGGTCCACGTGGTGTATTATAGCCCACTCCCTCTCATAGAGGGGAGGCCAATGTCCCAGCAGTGAACATTATACACGAATTTCAAGTCATTCGTGGTGCGACCTTCCTTAAGGAGGAGTTTTGGCCGAAGGGTGTCATATATCCTGCCAGGGCTGCGGGTTGTTCGAAAGAGATACCGCGGCCCTGGAACACAAAGGGCGAAGAAGGAACATGGGTGGGTTTTAGTCAGTACAAGTCTGACACTCCATCCCGCTCCGCCCAGAGCGGGAGAAGTCATTTGATGATTTCCCATCCGCAAAAAAAAAAAAAAAAAGGGTGTCATATATCGGCGATTCCGCGGAAGGCTACGCGACACCACGCAGCGCAACACGACGCCGTCATTTCGTGTACAATAGTTTTATAATACTTTCCTAGTTTTTATAAATATGTATGATAGTTTGTAAGGTATTTATGCTATGGGTCTTTGTTATCCGAATTAAATGATTTGATTGATTGATTGATTATAGGCTGATGATGATGATAACGCATGTGCTTTCCGAGGCACGGAGGGAACTTGGCAGGTAATGCGCGGTAAGCCATCCACCTAGACAAACGCAACTTACTCTAAAGATCAATGCGACCGTCTGTTATTACTTAGCCACGTGTTCTTAAACTTGTTTTCTGACTCTCAACAGCTGAAGCAATTGTAGCCCAATGCAAAACTGTCCCTCTTTCTGACTACCAGAAATATCATGGTAATGACGGAAAACGACCGCAAATTAAACATTTATGGAATCAACGTAAAAAAGTGGATAAACTCCAGTTTGAATTCAATTAAGCTAATGGAATCTCTGGTCCGTCTGCCTTCTCTAGTATTGCTGTTTGAAGCTAATGACAAACATTTACATAAGGGTTTTAACTTTTAGTTTGAGACTCAAATGTGGTATTAAGCCGTGTGCACATTACTGTCGTGTCGTCGGGGCGCCATCTGATGCTGGTAAAACGCAAAACGTTGCGATTCTATAATCACTTACACAGATCAATTTAGTTGACCAATTCTGCATCTCAAGTCCCGACACAGCTCGTCAGCCTAGTGTGAATCTGTCATTTCTGACTTCATCAAGTTATAACCTTCCTATAATTTACTACTTGGAAAAAGCTGTTATTTCTTAGGAAATTACATATAATTGAACGATTATTCTATGCATGGACTTCAAAAGTGGAATGAATTGTTTGAACTTGTTTTCTCTTTTTTCTCGGTTGATTTTCAAACTGCCCTATTTATCTCTAGTTTTACCTCATTCGAATTGTAAAAGGCACAGGTGGTTTTATATACCTACATAATGGGCAGGAACGGAAGTGTACTACTATAGTTTATTTTTGAATTATTGATTTAATCTTTTACTTGCATGTATTTCTACATCGTTCTCACATATATTTTGTAATTCTCAACATGAATGATATAACCAAGATTTTGTAACAATGTTTTGATTTAAAAGAGAGTCCATGGAGTTTCTAGCCCATTCTTCTCCTTAGAGATCTACGCTTTTTTTTTGAAAAACCAGACCTGGAACAACTTTCCTGTAAGCCATATAGTTCCGAGCGGGGATCGAACCCGCGACACGCATTGGAATGGGCAACTACAGTACTTTCACAAGTTATTATGCCTTGTGACTGAAACTGTAACGCTTCGTGTGTCTCTTTTGTTTTTTGTCTTTCAAAAAAAAAGTTTTAAATAAATTTTTTGACGTTGAGTTTGAGTGAGTAAGTTACAAGGCTCCATGCACACTGACAATACGGATACCAAACTTTTAATAAACAAAAAAAAAATACCTATGAATGACTTACAAGTCTTATAAAAACACCATACTAATGTCACAGTCCATAGTTACATAACTGGTTACATTTCCCGTCCTCGTTCGGGGCTCCCAACTAATTGCTCCCCCAAACGGAATCGGTAGGTATTATCATTTCACATTTCTCCCTCGCCCAGCCCATCGGTCGCGATGGACGAAGGCATATCGAAGTGATAAATTGCTCAGTTAATTCCCGGGGTATTATCGTTACTCCCTTCTCATTTACGGATGGATTTCTTAGTTTAATCAACGGTAAATATTTATGCGCGTTTACCTGAATTTTATCTTTTGGCCACTACCCTGAAACTGAACTACTTTTCATCAATCAACTTTACAAAAAGAGTTGATCTTTCTATAACTGACGCTATACGCTACGCTGGATCAACATGTATGGTCAAAATAAAACAAAATTATGAATATCCAAAAGTCATAAACCAATTTTCTGATTCCCTTTCTCTCTATCTGACTCAGACCATGATACTATATGTTCTGAGTCACCACACATAAGGTGATGCATTAATTATGTTACACCTTTTATATTCCAATGGGGTTTATTCATATCTGGCGAAATGAGAGTGGTTAATAGGTCACAAGAGCGACTTCTGAATATGAGGTGCTGGGTTCGACAGTTGGGGCAAAAGTTATTGAGTTTCTCCATCATATACAAGAAAATAACCATTATAATCAATAATACTCCCACTGCTGGAACACAAGACTCCTCTCTTTGAGAGGTAGTGGGCTGTACTGTAATCCACCACGCGGGCCCAGTGCGGGTTGGTAGATGTCACATGTCTTCTAATTTTTAGTTCTAGAACATGCCGGTTTCCTTACGATGTTTTTCTTCACCGTTTTTGAGAGCAGCGGTGATGAAGGAAATTACACAAAGCAACGCGCCTGCCTGGGTCCAAACCCACGGCTTACTGCTCGTAAGTCGGGGCTGCCATCACTGGGCCACCGCTGCTCTCAAGAAAATAATAACATTATAATTTATTAAACATCTTTACTTACTTACATTCCCTTTCTTATCGAATACAAAATAAGTAAGTCTTTGATACCCTACAGAAATAGCTAATGGCAAAAATGGATCATTTCATTCACTATGATATATTAAATTGTAAGTAATATATCTTGGGTTCTGTGGTAATATTACGGGATCCCTGATTTATTATATTATGGGTGAATTAATATTGGCTTCATGTCAGTTTGCCGTATTTTTGCTTTGTTAGGAAAGGAAGATGGATGAAGGAATTATGATCCATTATTGTACTAGTAACAATAGTGGCATTTCTAATGAAAGTATTTAGTTTGATACGGTCCAGGAGGGCTACTCTCTTTCTCCGAAACGTAACTTCGGCAACGAACGAAACGTTTGTGACCCTACTGTATATAATTTGCGGACGCAGACAAGAAGTTCGAATTCACAGACAACGAATGTATAGAATGTTATTGTGTGCGTCCGCAAATTATATAGAGTAGGGTCACAAACGTAACTACGTTTAATTTTCGTTCGTTGCCGAAGTTACGTTTCGGAGAAAGAGAGTAGACCTCCTGGGGCTCATGGCTAAATAATAACAGTCGATTTTCTAAGTTAAGCAACGCATGTAGACGTCAGTCTGTGGATGGATGATCCACCAATTGCATACCAAAAGCTCTCCGTGGTTCGCGAAGCACGTGAAACTGTTGGTTCCGGCTGTCATTCTAATGTCTAATGATAAATTCAAAACAAGTGACGAGACGAAAGAACTGGTGCAAAAAATTATCCGACCCGATCAAATGAAGCTGCAAGTACGTGGTGTCCGCAAAACGAAAAACGGTGGCGTAATAATAAGTACAGAGACAAAAAATGACGCTGATAAACTAAAGAACGCAGTCCAGCTCTCTACATCTGGACTTACCGCCGACGAGCCCAACAAGCGCAAACCCCGGATCGTGGTTGTAGGTGTGCCGACTTCCTTGGCTGAAATGGAGGTATTCAAGTGCATCTTCGAACAAAATGTAGCCGACAAGCAACCAGAGATGACCTTGGAGTCCTTCTTGACCGCAATAAAATTAAGCCATAAATCTGGGAAGAGAGATGCTGCGACCTGTAATTACGTTATTGAAGTGTCAGCCAATTTACGTAAAACCCTAATCCCTCAATCAAGAATTTTCATAAATTGGTCGTCCTGTCCAGTCAGGGACTTCACATTAGTAACAAGGTGTTACAAATGCCAACAGTACGGCCATGCAGCAAAATCTTGCAGAGAAATCAATTCTACGTGTGGTCACTGTGGTGAACAAGGTCATACAATGTCCGAATGCGCGAAGAAATCTGAAACTCCGAAATGCGCAACTTGTTCACGCTTTAAAAAACCCAGTGACCATAAAACCGGAGACCCTGAATGTCCTGCAAGGAAAATAGCAGAACATAGATACATTAACTCGGTTGATTATGAGGGTGCCTAGTGCGACATACAACCATACTTTCGTATTGGTTGTTGCTGACACAACGATACATGTACGAGACCACTGCGCTGCCCTACTTAACTTGGATAAAATTTGTCGCTGTCTAAGCTAATTCTCGATCGCTACAAAAATGTCGTGACAATTAATTTTTGCAATGTTTACTTTACCCATCCTGTTTGTGTTTATAAAAACTGCTGATACTGATACTATCGTGGTACTGTAACAAGTTCTTTGCGTAATTGACATAGCATTTACCTACATGTAAAACCATCATTATTTTTGTCCTAATATAATAAATAATAGAGTTTAAGTAAATAAGATATACTATTTTCATAATAAATTAACAAAATATTTCATTATTAAAAAAAAAAAAAACTTAAGTTAAATATTGTTTAGAAATATGCTGTCCGAATAGTTATTAATAGAGCATAACTCGCCTGTGATACAGGTTTATCCTAGTACAGGCATCGAACTTTTTTATACCTATATTATTTCTAAGATTTATGTTGTATTGTACCAATTTAAACTTTGAATAAATTTATTATTATTATTTATTATTATTATTATTATTATTCGTGATCTTCGACAGTCGTCACGGCCATAAGATTCCCTGTTCCCTGTAACTGGGTTGTGGAGGATAGATAGGCAGGCTTTACTTTTATAGATTACTTAGCAATAACAAAAAAAAATATGCTAACATGCACATGAAAACGTAGCAGTGATTCGTCTTCATAATAGAAAACCGGAATAAATGAAAAAGTAACGTAACGACTGACATTAGGTTTTGATTTACATTATATTGAACCTTTTCCGTAATAATTCTAATGGTCGAGCCCCGTTTCCCTTAAAAAGTCCCAATTTCTAAATGTATTTTCCTACACCTGCCCCATCGAATTTTATCATTGGAAATTCAAACTTATTTTACTTCGATATAAGAGGTATTTTTTAATGCATTCAGACCTGAGTCCCCGTGGAAAAGGTTACTCGTTAATGGTGCTGTCTTCAGGAAAATGGCTTCCAATTTTTTCTATATTTGAAATTATTATTATTGGGGAAGGGAGAGTGATCAGATACGATCAAAAATTGTACTCAATGACTGGAAGATGTATAAAATTATTCAGTTTAGTAAATTCAAATTATTATCTGCCAGTAGGTCAGTATTTGACCTTCGTGTCATACCTCGTGAAAAATACGTTTCCAGGACAGATGAAATAGAAACAAAAGAACGCAAATAATCTAAAAGAAAACAGGCAGGACAACTAGCATTCCAATAGGGGATCGGACTGGGTAAAGAAAACGACATTCTATTTTGTCCGTCAGACAGGTAATACAAAAATATTAGACACGTATTTTTGTTTTATCAAAATATCAAAAAATTACTTAGTTAGATCTCATTAAAGTTGGAGAGTGGGGGCTTACTACGTCACAAGTAGGTATAAAACTTACCTACATGTGACGTCATGCGCCATTTCAACTCAATATATCTCCGTAATTTTATGAACACGTGAAAAAAGAAAAAATACGTGTCCAATACTTTTCAATAAACTTCCCGACGGTCAAAGAAAAAAAAATAGGATTATCCCCTATTCATAAATCACGCATAAGATCGTGATTTATGAATGAAATGTGTCACATCATAGGCTAATGTTCCGCTAGCTGATGTGTTTCAAATAATATGTATTATAGCAATCTTATTAGGGTTCTGCACGTGAACTGTGACAAGAGGATATGGTTTGGTTGGCTATACGTCAACACCGCATGTCCATGTGTCCACAGGACTGTATCTTAAGAACCTTGATCTTGTAAAAGTCTGGCTAATTGAAATTCTATCCGAAAAAGCGATAGTTTAGAGAAAATAATAACTCAAGTACGAAAGACAAGTCATCAAGTTTTACGAACCAAGTTTTTGTGTAAGTATGTCTTGTTGTACGAGAACTACATAGAAAGTGAGGACATGTTATAATGTAAATTTATTGCTTGATATGACGCCGTTTATACAAGTTACCTTAAAAAACCGGCCAAGTGCGAGCTAACTCGCGCACGAACGGCTCCGTACCATTATTTTTTGTATGGCATACTTTTTGGTATAGGAGCCCCTTTTAAATATTTTATTCTGGTTTTAGTATTTTTTGTTATAGCGGAAACAGAAATACATAATCTGTAGAAATTTCAACTACCACGGTTACTATCACGGTTTATGGACGGACGGACAGCGAAGTCTCAGTAATAGGGTCCCGTTTGACCCTTTGGGTAAAGAACCCTAAAAACGATAATAATAATAAAAAAAAAAAAAAAAAAAAAATTTAAAAATATATAAAATAATATGTAAAATGAATAAAGGAGATAATAATAATAATGTCATCGCTACTGCTGAATGTAATTTTGTCTACCTTTTCTGATTCAAACGTCTTATTTAAGCGCAAACTTAATATTCAAACAACAAAATAATTATAAGAAGGTGTACGATAATTTTGATGGTGCCGAACCCTCAAACCGCAAGCCCGTTTCGCTCTTGGCCTGTTATATTTTTCTACTAAAGTGGCTTTCAAATTATACGCCGCTTGACATTAGTCTGCCATGTCATTGGGCGCTTTCAATTTCTAGGAAAATTGCTCAAAGTATAAAACTTGGAATATTTTGTGGGCAAATGTGAGTAGCGTTGGTGTGATAAGAGTATGTTTATTTATTACTGTCTGCAATTTGAATCAGATTTGTTAAAAGTTTCGAGGGTTATAATTGTTTTGCACGGAACCCTATTTCTTTTTGGTGTTCCATGCAAAAAATAAGTGGAAACTTGTGTTAGATCTCCTTCTACGTATTGCTACTAATTTCTCGAATGTATATGTAAGTTCAATCAAATTAAATAAATTACAGGCGTGATAATATGTTTAGAATGACCGGATTTCAGAATTTTCTGGAACATCGACCTACATTACCTACGTACTTTATACCTTAAAGCCGCTGTAAGCATTCTTTCACACAGCATTATAATCATTACAATCCTGGTAGCCTTTTGTCTTTGACACAAAGGGCTTCGTTTGCCGCTGAGAGCAGCGAGGTGGCGCTGCCATCGCAATTAGACAACGCTTGCCCAAAGAGGAGACGCCTCCTCTTTTACAAAAGCTCTAGAAGTATCTGCCGTTTGAAGTACCCGGATACTGAATTACTGATGGTTTTTTATTTTTTTCTTCAGTGTAGTTAACGTGATGTAAAAGTGTTGTAAAAATTACTATTATTAGCTCCATATTGTTAAAAAAAAAACTCTGTCCGATCCGCGAGCGTGTTATTAGGATTAGGATTTATTGAGATTAGATTCAGTGAAAAAAGTAAAAAAAATACCCCGACAAAACTAAATAAAATGTAGTAATATGAGGAAACTGACATGGCAACACAAGACAACACTCCGGTCGCTTTTAGGTATAATTGACGTCATAAAAACAAACAACTGACGATCGAACATACTAATGCCGAAGATGGTGTTCTCACGTTTTAAAAATTTGGGTACAAATATCGGGTTTTTAAAATTCATAAATATGTTCACTTTCTTGAATATTTTATCTCAACTTAGTGCGGTGGTAATTTTTGAACAGCCGCTGTCAATATGTAAGCAAATCAAAATCAAAATATTTTATTTTACACAAGCCTACATGGGCACTTAATAAAATATCGACAAAAGGTGCTCGGTTCGGGTTGGTCGTTTCCTCTGGAGAAGAACGAGCAAAAAATTCCATGGTTACTCTTTTAAAATTATTTGGTTTTACAATATTTGAATGTTCCAGCATTAGTACTAAATTACGGGGGGACAGCGCAGGCCCGATAATAAGTCGTTGCTTACTACAAAACGTAGAACAAGATAAAGCAAAAAAAAAGCAGGTTTGTAGATGACAATCATCATCATCATCTGCCTAGCCTTTTCACAACAATGTCGGAGTCAGCTTCCAGTTTAACTGGATGTAGCTGAATACCAGTATTTTACATAGAGCGACTGCCTATCTGTACGTCTACCACGAGTTTTAACAATCTAAAGGGTGTAAAACACCTCTTAACGAAGCCGAAAGGCACTGGTTCTCCCTGTCATTGCGATCATTTTTTTGTTCTACACTATACCTGGGAACCTTCTAGTTACGGAGATATTAGGGGTCAAAGTTCCAAGTTTTTGACGAGTATTTTTTTAAATACAAGTTTTTAAATTAAGATTTTTGCTTTAAACACCTCCGTACTATTAGATCCATCCATCAGCACAATGTTTTGAGTGCGTTACAATGAGTTCTACCACAAAACATCATTTTACACCCCCCAAAAAAAGTCGTTTCCCAGCAATAATTTTTGCAAGTTACTTAGTTTCATGTACAGAATGCTTGGTTGACGGCTTCGTGATGAGGTGATTTACACCGTGTATACTCGCTATGTATGGAAACTTTTACAGCGCCTCTAGCGGATAGTTGGGTACTAAAATGCGCAGTATGAGTCACTATAGTTATCTATCCTACGTCACCGTGTAGTAAACTATACTACAGCGACTGCAAGTTTGGGCTTCATTTGCTTAGAATTTGGTAGTAAGCACCAACACAGCTCATGGTACCATTGAAAAAGCTAACTATAAATAGTATTTGCGTATTGACGGAACTATTGCAGTTACGTCAAACGATCTAACTATGACAACTTATGGTAGACGTACTGATATCCACAACCCAGTTTGAAGTGGGGAATACGATACTCTTTATAGTAGATGACAATGACATGACTAATCAACTACTTTAATTTTTTTGGATTTTATTACGATGACACCAGTTTATAACTAACTTCCTTAGTCTGGGTTTTTTTACCATGAATCTCTCAGTAGCAGTTACGGAGGCTGGAATTGTGCTCGGTTGATGGCAATAGGCTCGCCCCCTATTACATGTGACTTAAAACATAACTGACGTAATGTGGGTGTATACCTACTAATAGGTACACCTCTGCCTAACCCTTCGAGGATTAAAGGCGTGATGTTATGCATATATGTACTGTTCTATAATGTATAGCTACATGCATAAAGGTTTTATTTTATAAAATTTCCAACAGCTATCTGAAATTCTGTATACATCCTACTAATATTATAAATGCGAAAGTTTGTGAGGATGGATGGATGGATGTTTGTTGCTCTTTCACGCTAAACTACTGAATGGATTTGGATGAAATTTGGCATACAAGTAGTTTATAACCTGGATTAACACGTAGGATACTTTTTATCCCGATAGTATGTTCCCGTGAGACAATTATCGAACTCCACGCGGGCGGGGTAATATTTTACATTGGCAACGAGGAGAAAACCGTAAGCTTTATATTTTTATAAAAAAAACTGTAAACCGTAAGCTTTCCCCGGCATGCGTTGCAATGCACTTTTTACCTACCCTATCTACGTACCTACCATACCCTACCCTACCCTACCCTACCAACCTACCCTACCAACCTACCCTACCAACCTACCCTACCAACCTACCCTACCAACCTACCCTACCAACCTACCCTACCAACCTACCCTACCAACCTACCCTACCAACCTACCCTACCAACCTACCCTACCAACCTACCCTACCAACCTACCCTACCAACCTACCCTACCAACCTACCCTACCAACCTACCCTACCAACCTACCCTACCAACCTACCCTACCAACCTACCCTACCAACCTACCCTACCAACCTACCCTACCAACCTACCCTACCAACCTACCCTACCAACCTACCCTACCAACCTACCCTACCAACCTACCCTACCAACCTACCCTACCAACCTACCCTACCAACCTACCCTACCAACCTACCCTACCAACCTACCCTACCAACCTACCCTACCAACCTACCCTACCAACCTACCCTACCAACCTACCCTACCAACCTACCCTACCAACCTACCCTACCAACCTACCCTACCAACCTACCCTACCAACCTACCCTACCAACCTACCCTACCAACCTACCCTACCAACCTACCCTACCAACCTACCCTACCAACCTACCCTACCAACCTACCCTACCAACCTACCCTACCAACCTACCCTACCAACCTACCCTACCAACCTACCCTACCAACCTACCCTACCAACCTACCCTACCAACCTACCCTACCAACCTACCCTACCAACCTACCCTACCAACCTACCCTACCAACCTACCCTACCAACCTACCCTACCAACCTACCCTACCAACCTACCCTACCAACCTACCCTACCAACCTACCCTACCAACCTACCCTACCAACCTACCCTACCAACCTACCCTACCAACCTACCCTACCAACCTACCCTACCAACCTACCCTACCAACCTACCCTACCAACCTACCCTACCAACCTACCCTACCAACCTACCCTACCAACCTACCCTACCAACCTACCCTACCAACCTACCCTACCAACCTACCCTACCCTACCCTACCTATCCTACCCTACCTACCTACCTATCTACCGTACCCTACCTACCTACCCTACCTACCTACCTACCCTACCTACCTACCTACCCTACATACCCTATCCTACCTACCTACCTCCCTACCCTACCCTACCTACCTACCTACCCTACATACTCTACCTACCCTACGTATCTACCATACCCTACCCTATCTACCTACCCTACCCGACATACCCTACCTACCTATCTAACTTGCCTACCCTACCCTACCTACCTACCTACCTACCCTACCCGACATACCCTACCTACCTATCTAACTTACCTACCCTACCCTACCTACCTACCTACCTACCCTACCCTACCTTTCTCACCTTTTAAACCTTCCCTGGACTACGACAAACATTTTAAAACCAAAATCAGCCAAACAGAGTTTTAGGGAGACTAACGAACAGCAATTGATTTTTATTTATATAGATAGTCTCCTACAGGTAGATAACTAATCATATCTCGGAGAGTAAAATTCAAAATATTTTTACATTTCAAAACTAAAATTATGAATATACATAGTATACGTTAGAATCTTTCATTGGACATAATAATATAAACTATAAATAAATAATTTTTGTAGAGGCTGAACACTTTTTGTTTCAGCCTTTACAAAAATTATTTATTTATAGTTTCAATCAACTATTAGTGTAGATAAATGTGCATATTTTTCATTTTAAATTATAAATGTATCGCTTTTTCGGATAAAATTTCAATTAGCCAGACTTTTACAAGATCAAGGTTCTTAAGATACAGTCCTGTGGACACATGGACATGCGGTGTTGACGTATAGCCAACCAAACCATATCCTCTTGTCACAGTTCACGTGCAGAACCCTAATAAGATTGCTATAATGACATGTTATTTGAAACACATCAGCTAGCGGAACATTAGCCTTTGATGTGAGAATCGATTTTGTATTGGTTTCTAGATTGTAGATTTACAGAAGATATCCATTACCTGCCTACTGTCATTAAAGCTATTAGATACAAACAGGTTTTAAGGTCACAGATATTATGTGACATGATTTTTAAACCAACTTATAAACAAGGAGATAAGTATGTACGAGTAAGTGAGTAAATCTAGACAGTTAATTTTTATCTGAAATGAATAGCAAAATTCATACATATCTATTTAATGTGATGTTTATGGCAATGTTGTAGCAAGGGTTAGTAAAAGTCTACCGATAAACATGTTTTTTTTTATGTATGGCGGATGTATGGAGGTTGTCGTCTGCTTAACTGGACTATCCTGTGGGAGCCTTAAGTGTAAGGCCTCCAGCCAGGATAAACATAATAACGCTAATTGTTATTTATGTCACTGTTGCACATCACAACTGTGAAACTACAAAAATATATGACAAAGCAGGGAACATATATCTAAGCGCTAAATAACATTTTATAGATCTTGACCACTTTTTTTTTTTTTAACTTCTAAGATAACAATTCTCAAGACAATACGTTTAATAAAATCATAAACATCCAAATCGATGTTATATGGCGCAAAAGCTACGGCATAGATTCTGTTTTTATTTTGCTCAGATATTTCTTACAGGCTTCTTCAAGTGTTAGGTTATATATTATCACGTTATTTGCTTAAGGGGATGAGCAAAATTGCACTATGTCCGTCTTCTTCAATCATTTTACATTTCAGTTAGGAAGAGCATGAGAATAGCTATAGTGCCACCAAGTTAGCTGTTCAGGTGGACAAAATTGGAACTACAGCCGCCATTTTGGAAAGTCATTCCGCTGTCAGGGACTGTCTAGTTATATCTTAAAATCAAATTCTGGACTTCTTCAAACCTCAACCTTCTTAATATCAAAGATTTAAAAATGTCAAAACAACACACAAGTCGTGTAAAAATTGAATTTCAAAACATCATAACCCGCTTCTGACATTACCCTTAAAAATAAAATATAAAGCCAAAGCACCTTAGTTTAAAACCTGTTTTATTGCATACCTCTCACCTTTTCAGCCAGAGCTTACAGCTGTAATAAAAATATCCATTTATAAACCGCGGAATGGCGCGTCCCGACGAGTTTCAACTCTTTATTAAAGAATATTAAGTTCATTCTCTTTTACAATGTTAATTTCTTAAGTTATAGAATTAAAACAGCAAAGATAAGTGAAGTCTGGAAGCTGTTTGTCATACTGAGCTGGTTGTAAGTCTGTTATACATCTTGGGGCAGCTTTTAGTCAACTAAATGGACTTCTATGACAGAAATATTATAAAAATGTTCTTCTATTCTTATTCTTCTTCTTACGGTATCGATGGCAAAAAGTTCAAATATGTTTAGCCAAAAACTCAGCCACGCGAACTCTGCTTACGGGTGCAGTAAATACACACATCAAAAGTGTCTAGGGATCAAGCATTTTTATGCGGATTTCTTGAGATTGAGATGTGGCTTTGTAATAAATTTATGATTTTATAAATTTATATGGATCCTTTTTGGTGCATTTCATAATTTGAATCAGGAACTGTGAATCAAATTCGAGTAAAAGATGAAAATCAGCTGTCAATATTTTCCCTATAAAAACATACAACGCATTGAAGACATTATTAGTGCTACTGTTTCCCTACTACTGATTAAAACCAACGTTATTATGGAGCGGCGACGTCATTTAAGCAGGGAAGAAATGCTCAGAGCCGTGGGAATGATAGAAGCTGGTTCCCGGCAACGTACTGTGGCTTTAGCTCTGAATACAAGTCAGAGTGTTATCAGTCGACTTTGGACACGTTACCGAAGCACTGGTACCGTGGCTGAGCGCCATGGAGGACGGTATCGCTGCACCACACGGAGACAAGACCGATACATTCAAATCTTAACTCGAAGAGCTCCAACAATAACCGCCATGATGTTAGCCGTGAGGCTTCATCACTCTTCAGGGAACTTAATTAGCGATCAAACAGTCAGAAACCGCTTGCATGAAGTGAACCTTCATTCCCGAAGACCGCTACGGGTACCACCTATAGCAATGCACCATCGTAGGATTCGATATCAATGGGCTCTTGAACACAGAAATTGGGCAGAAGAACAATGGCGTTTCGTGTGCTTTTCTGATGAGTCTCGTTTTGGTATGAGACCGGATACAAGACGTATACGACAGTGGAGAACCCCTGGACGCCAACAGCGATTAAAATCCTGCCAGGAAGTCCATCCTTATAGTGGTGGAACCATCATGGTATGGGCGGGTATTTGGATCGGCGGAAGAACTGAGTTGATTTGGATCAGAGGCAACCTCAACGCTCAAATTTATGCTGAGACGATTGTATCAGACGTCATCGTTCCTCTACAAGTGCAAATCGGTCCCTTATTTCAGTTAATGCATGATAATGCACGACCGCACACCGCAAGAGTTGTAAGACAGACTCTCGCCGCAGCTAACATCAATGTCCTGCCCTGGCCTGCTCAGTCGCCAGACTTGAACCCGATTGAGCATGCATGGGATATGCTACAGAGAAGAGCTCTGCCGAATATGGAGGGTATCCAGTCGCAAGAAGACCTTTTTTTGTTGTTGCAACGAACATGGGCGGCCATTCCACAGCGTGATTTGGATGAACTCATTTTGAGTATGCCAAACCGATGTTCTTGTGTTGTTAGTGTTCGCGGTAGAAACACGGATTATTAATTGTTTAAGTTACCCAATAAAATTTTAAAGAAAACTGTTATTTCAGTCTTTTTTTCGAACTTTAATGTTAGTGGTTCAAATGTCAAAAATCCCTTTATTAGAAAATGGCAAATTTCTTTATTAATGCAAAGGTGACTTGGTTTATCGTTACTGTGACAAACGAAAACACTTTATTTGATGAATCCTTAAAGAAAATTTTAATTAATATCAATCAGGAGAAAAGTTATTGCAAAAATATATGTTGATCCCTAGACACTTTTGATGTGTGTAGATCATCAATAGGGATGGTGACTCATTATTTGTCTATCGGGTAGATTATTAAAAAGTATTTGACACGTATTTTTTCTTTTTTCACGTAATCGTGAAATTACGGAGATATTTTGAGTTGAAATGGTGCATGACGTCACGGCTCAGTACATTTTATACCTAGTTGTGACGTAGTGAGCCCCCACTCTTCAACTTTAATGCGTTTTAACTAAGTATTTTTTTGTTAACTTGATTAAACAAAATATACGTATCTAATATTTTTGTATTACCTGATTGACGGACAAAATAGAATTTCGTTTTCTTTACCCAGTCATCATCCCTATTGTGCCGATCGGTTCATGGACGGCTAAGACATCAAGTGAGTATGCGGGGTCTCCCCACAGAAAATTGCCCAAAAATGTTCCTAAAGTTGGAGTGTTGCTACCTTTTGGGTCCATCGTCGACGCCGCCGCTACTCAAAATTAACAACTATTAGAGTTTTTTTTCTTTCATTCATCATCTACCTAGGCTTTTCCCAACTTTATTGGGGTCGGCTTCCAGTCTTACCGGATGCAGTTGAATACCAGTAGTTTACATGGAGCGACTGCCTATCTGACCTTCATAACCCAGTAAGTACTGGGTAATATAGTTTTTTTACTTTCAATAAGGCCAATAATTAGGCTTACACAATATGTAAAAAAAACTCTGTCCGATCCGCAAGGGTATTATTAGGTATCGATTAGATTATATTTATGTAGTCCTTACTATACACCGTGTAAATCACCTCATCATGAAGCCGTCAACCAAGCATTCTGTACATGAAACTAAGTAACTTTACGCAAAAATTATTGCTGGGAAACCATTTTTTTTTGGGGGTGTAAAATCATGTTTTGTGGTAGAACTCAATGTAACGCACTCAAAATATTGTGCTGATGGACGGATTGAATAGTACGGGGGTCGTGAGGGTGTTTAAAGTAAAAATCTTACATTAAAAACTTGTATTTAAAAAAATACTTGTCAAAAAGTTGGAACTTTGACCCCTAATATCTCCGTAACTAGAAGGTTCCCAGGTATGGTGTGGAACAAAAAAAAATATCGCAATGACAGGGAGAACCAGTGCCTTTCGGCTTCGTTAAGAGATGTTTTACACCCTTTATAACAATTAAAAAATATACCACGTCAAAAAATAAGTAAAATGTAGTAAAATGAGGAAACTGACTTGACAACACTCCGGTCACTTCTCAGATAGTGACGTCATTAACAAACAACTGACGATCGAACATACTAACGCCGAAGATGGTGTTCTCACGTTTTAAAAGTTTGTTAGATTTTAGAGAAATGCTGGTAATCGGTTTTTTTTTTTAATTTATCAATAGGTTCATTTTCATGAATATTTAATTTTTCTTATTTTATTTGGTAATGACATACCTATATGCCCTTTTCGGGTCGGACAGTTTTTTTTTAACATATTGTAGATAAAACTACTAGTTTTTTTTAATGACAGTTTGTACACGACGCAACTAGCTATTGATTGTGTGGATAGAAAACGGACCCTCATGAAAAAAAAGTTGTTAAAATGTCCTGTATGATTAGACCTCATATTAAAACTTTTCAAGTTCTAGATGTTTAGAGGAATCATAATTTTATTATCAAACTGAATTTCCTCGGTCAAACTTAGTCGATTACCAAGACTAATAGTCAACCCCATCATTACAAGAACATAGAAAACTTTGAAGGCAATACAAAAAGGTAATAACCACACTGATGACGATAATACACTGCCACATTAGTAATGAAAAAAGTTTCCAAATCATAACATCAACCCAATGGCATTATAACCGGAGAACCACCCACATACTCGACTGACCTTCACCTCAATGACAAAAGGGATACTACTAATACACGACTTTATTAAGGGTATTCCCCGACCTCACATGATACAACTTGAGATGCGACTTGATTAATATTTATTTCGTTTGGTTAACACAACACTGAAAAGTAAATAATTTCGTCAGATGAAACCCAAACGTGATTTTGTTCATGTGTTAAGATTATAACTAAAAAATATTTTTCATTCGGTAAAGTGATGACTGAAGTCTTGCTTATATGAAGGAAAGAGGGAATTATGATTTTCCTACGCCTCCACAGTCCGCAATTCTTTCCTGACTATCAACGAAGTTTATCAGAAAAGAATAGCGGACTGCGGATCCGAAACAGTTAAATTGTATCTCTGGGACTTCGTCGAGCTTTATCGTCTCGGCGCTATACTGGTGCTCGCCACTGTTGATTCTGGTTTTCAAGAGTTGCAGTGGTCTGGGAATAGTGTGGAGGGCTTGTCCCTAAAAAAAGATGAGTGAAGGTAGGCTTAGTCGGTATCTTATATTATCTTATCTTATCGTAAGATGGAGAAAATCCATATCCATACTTCCATACTAATATTATAAATGCGAATGTCACTCTGTTTGTTTGTTTGTATGTTTGTTTCTTTGTTACCTTTTCACGACTAAACGGCTGATCGGATCTTAATGAAATTTGGTAAGAAGATAGATTTCAACCTGGGGAAGGACATAGGCTATATATCATCACGCTACGACGAATAGGAGCGGAGCAGCAATGAAAAATGTTGCGGAAACGGGGAAAATGTGACGCAGACGAAGTTGCGCGGGACAGCTAGTAAATAAATAAAAAATCTTAGACCACGCGTAATGACTTGATATGTTCTAAGCAGTTTTTCATTTGTTTTCTACAGCCGACGCCGTAAAACGCGTGTCGTTTGTAGGTAACTTGTGGCCAAGCAGTTTTTCTTGAATAAAAATCCTTCTACATACCTACTTAACGTATGAATAATGTATTGATTTGTGCTGTTACGAGTAGCGATGACCACGCAATCTTTACCACAGAAATCAATATGCAGTGGCAGCTACTGGGCTATTTGTGCCGCGTTTACTTTGGACGAGTTACTAGACTGTTGTGTACTTGAATGTTCAATTGGGCACTTAAAGAAAAGTTATAGGCAAGCAGAGTGGCTATACTTACAAGATTCATGCTTTTTAAAAAAATATCAAAAACGTTACTAGTTATTATCAACAACACAGAATTTGAGTTTGTGTTAAATTGATAAAAAAGCACTACCAACCTAATTTTATTCCCTTCTTCGTGATACCGTCATCTAAAAGCTTTAATATCCACGTTTTTATTGTTCAACTTTCCAAGAAAAACCAGCGTGACATCTTATTATTTTCTTCAGAACGTCAACATTCCTAAAAAAATAATAAATCCTCGAGCAAATCCCGGATCTACTCAAACATGATTAAGTCAACAAATATTCCTCTTAAAAATCAACAGGGAAATCTCTTGTACGTACAATTTAAGAAAAGATAAACAACTGGCACCTGAGACATAGGATCAAAGAATTAGGAAAATATTTCTTATTTTTCTAACAGACTTAAAATCTCCTTAACTTGTTTAAATATTTATTTTTCGGTTCAGCGATGTTAAGGATCAAGCAAGATTTTAATAACATTCGAAATCTTCTTTTAATGTATGAGATGCGAGGGGAAAAGCGAATAATATTATATTTTTTGCCATTCGGAAAGATGATAAAAGAAAATTCAAGATGGATTGAATTTTAATATCATTCTCTGTTTTATTTGGTTTTACTTAAAAATACACTTCATGAATTTCGCAGAATACAATTAAACTTAATGTAATTAAATTTATTTTCCATATAGTAGTTTGTCAGAAACAGCCTAGATCTCAGTGCGCACTACAACTAACATTGAATATTTTGTTTTTTTTTTCTGTTAAGTTTTCGCCAAGTCAGTCTAAAATGTATGTACTTTTATAGGGTTAACACTTTGTCTTGAAACTTCGTGAGTATGGTAGTGATTTTCATATTCTCAATAAAATTGCCTTTAGTGTATTCACTATACTCGTCTGATTTTAACAAAAAACGAGGAATATTATCCTAGCACACGACTATGATACCTTAAATCTCGAAAACGTGACGCTTTGGAAGATTTCGTCTCATAAAAACTAATTTGTGTTTCATAATGCGTGGCCGCAACTTTGGGAAAATATTAAAATGGCGGAGGTTATGCATGCCACGCTTTATACAAAAATCTTCCAACCCCTTATTCAAAATCATAGGTACAAATGTACAATATGTAAAAAGACAGTAACTGAAGCAAGTAGTTTTAAACGCAGCACGACGGTCAAGGTCTGCGGTTAGCTGTGTATCGGTGCGTAATTCACAGGCACTGTCAGTAGGTCTACCATGAGTTTTAACAATCTATACTCGCTAGCGTCTGTAGTTCAAAAAATGTATGAAAACTGTTACAGCGCCTCTAGTGGATAGTTGGGTACTAAAATGCACAGTATTCGGCAGTATGAGTCACTGTAGTTATCTATCCTACGTCATCGTGTAGTAAACTATACTACAGCGACTGCAAGTTTGGGCTTCATTTGTTTAGAATTTGGTAGTAAGCACCAACACAGCTCATGGTACCATTGAAAAAGCCAACTATAGTATTTGGGTATTGACGGAACTATTGCAGTTACGTCAAGCGATCTAACTATGACAACTCATGGTAGACGTACAGACAGTCAATAGACTTATACTTAGGTTTAGATAGATAGAACAGTTGTTTTAAATGTACCTAACTTATTTCAATAAAACATTTCTTTCAGTTATTTGGCTTAAATTATAATATTTAGGTTTTGAACAGCATGAATTGTTAGCTCTTATGAAAACAAACTTTTCCGTATAGGACTAAAGCTATAAGGCAGACTGCAGAAAGTGTATTAACGTGCTAAAGACAATTAAATTTTGTACCTCAAGCCTTTCTGACTTAGGTGCACCTATAAAAAAATCGCAGTTATTTTTGGTTCAGTATTTAAAAATAAGAACCCAAACTGAAGTGTGTAGAAATGAGGAATTGATATACCACATTGTCTGATTGTACCAAACATAGCAACGGCGTACTCATCCACCATTATCTAACAAGCATATTACTCTATCATTCGTGTAAATCACTTGGTACTAGGTGGTGCGAGTCAGCCTGGCTAGCTAATCAAGGTAGTAGCTGATGGATCGCCGTGACCTTCAGTGACGTCACTGTGTAAAGGGCAACGTTTGTTTATAGTACGTTGTTCTTTGTACCTACAGGTACAGAGTTCATGAGACGCCTAGAATACAGGGATTTTTGAGATAGACTTGTTTGGGGAGTTACCTCAATTCTTGTAGTTACATGTTGTTTTTAGGGACGTACGTATAAATTGGAGAAATCTGTGAATTCACCGTGCAGTTACGTCTTAAAAAGTTCTAACATTTTCGAGTGCCTAAATTGTTAACTGAATCAATCTATCTTCGAAACGTCGGCGAAACGATTTCTGCCCTTACTGTCTTAAAATCCAGTCTGTATTATTTAAGTGAATATTTTAGCGATGTGTCCTCCAAAAAGTATGATGGCTTATCTTGTAGGGCAGTCGTAAAAAGTCTCTTGATGGGTCTCATGATATGACTCTTTCAAGATAGTGCTTGCGTGCTCACCCTGGGAACACGTGAAAATATAACATAATATCACGCCTGTAATCCAGGCTCAACACGGGTAAGGCAGTGGTGTACCCTACAGTTCACACTCTCACATGTTGTCAATTATGTTAAGTCTTAAGGTCTGGTCTGTAGGGTTTTTGTATGTGAGTTTTAATGTTTGTAAATATAGCCACGATACAGACATAGAAATTCCTAGAGTAGGGTAGCAAAGTTTTTATTTTTTTTATTTATAAAAGCATTAGGCCTCAGCATCACCGGTCAGTCGGTGGCGTTTGCGGCCATGAGATCAAAGCTGTGCAAACATTCCAAATTTTACAAATAAAAAGGCCATCCAGAGTCGAATTTGTATTGCAAATAAAAAATTATTTGATGTACACATTCAACTGCGAACGTTTTGTGACAAAATGGGTGACGGTAGTGCACGCGAATAGAATGTAATTTTCTACCTTTCTATCTATCCCATTTGTTATATAGTACGCAACGGCCGCGGCAGGGCGAAGCTGATTGAATAGAATAGAATATTTTATTTTGGAAGCAGTGATAGTCGGGTGGTATGACCGGCTGGACTTCCAAGTGGTCTCGAGTTCGAACCCGCACTTCTAATTTCCTAGGATTCATGTGCGTACATGACTTACGAGCAGTAAGCCGTGGGTTCGAACTCAGGCAGGCGCATTACTTTGTGTAATTTATTTCATCACCGCTGCTCTCAAAAACGGTTAAGGAGAACATCGTGAGGAAACCGGCATGTCCTAGAACTAAAAATTCGAAGACATGTGACATTTGTGTAGGTTCTAAATAACCCCATGAGAAAAGGCGTCAGTTTGTGTGTGTTAATTAGAGATCAGCGCTGACCCTGTGGTGGCAGCCCCGACTTACGAGCAGTAAGCCGTGGGTTCGAACGGTGTAGGAAAACATTGTGAGGAAACCGGCATGTCCTAGAACTAAAAAATACATGTGCGAAAGTTTGTGAGGATGGATGGATGTTTGTTACTCTTTCACGCAAAAACTTCTGAATGGATTTGGATGAAATTTGGCACACGGGTAGTTTATATCCTGGATTAATACATAGAATACTTTTTATCCCGATAGTATGTTCCCGTGGGACAATTATCGAACTCCACGCGGGCGACGCCGCCGGCATAAACTAGTGGCAAAAATAAATTACGGCATTTTCATGTTACATTTTGGCTCTGTCATGGTTAATTTGAAGACTGTTATTGTACGTTATTGATCATTGTTTTTGTTATTGTTAATGTTTGCTACAGGCCAGTGATTTCGGTGTCAAAGAAGTCCCGCCATATTTTATGACTCCGATTAATTTGGAAGTTTTTTTTTTTTAAACGTTGCCCCATACTAGGAATTTCTTCTGTATCGTGGGTGCGTTTACAAACATTTAAACTCACATACACAAACAGCCAGACCCGGAACAACTATCTGTAGGCGATACAAATATTTGTTCCGTGCGTTCCGTTCATCGATCGAACCCGCGACACGCAGCGCAGCAGTCGATCGCTCAGCCACTGCGCCAACCGTGTCGTGAAGTTTAGAATTAATCGCAGTTCCTTAATGTTGTTTTTTTTTTGTTTCAGGTTACGTTATAGGAAGACGAAGAGTGCCACCATATACCAAGTGTTCTTTACTAAAAATTTAAGATTAGGTGAGTACAATACACATTATTTTCTTAATACCTAGTAGTGGTTTGTTCTCGGTATCTTTGCAGCTGGATTTGGGTTCATGTTAACGTACCTTTCATCGCGATTGAATGCGCTCAGCAAACGAGCGGAACTCTCTGCCTGCGTCTGTGTTTCCGAACGCTTACAACCCTAATCTCTTCAAAGTTAGAGTGAACACGTGGCCTACCGTGACGTCTTAAAACATTATTTTACTCAGTTTCCAGTGTGGGAAAGAGATGGTGCTAGACATCATGTTTAGCTCCGTCTCTTTCCCACACTGGAATAAAGGTAAAACAATAGTGCTTTAAAACGTCATGGTAGGCCAGCAGGCTTCTTCAGGGTAAGCTCGTACCATCGTCGACTTTGTCTCTGCCATCTCTGACCTAGACTAGGGTCAAGAGCAAATCCATCGCAAAAAAAAAAAATAAGTCAATTAGTTGGTTAGATCCTTTTTCCTTCCTTCATAACACGTCTAACCAACTATCGTCACTTGCCCTTATTCCAATTTATTTAGGCTAGTAGAGTAGAAAGAAAAAAGAAAAAAATAAATATTTATTTGTCGCAGGAACATGACTTGCATACAAAATAACAATAAACATACAAAGCATAATAAACAATAAGTACAATAAGACGGAACAAAAAAAAATAAGTAAAAAAAGCTCTTAGCTTGCAAGTCGTGGCTGCGACAAGTAGGTCACCACTGAGCATGAAGCTGTGGTATTGGAGGCTCACAGCACAGCGCTCGTTTTCAGTGGTCACCCGAGATATCATCTTTCGCACAGGCCATCTAACGTTTCTTTGGACTTCCTCTTCTCTTATATGCAACTACATTCAAATTCAAAACTTTCCTCACTATCTTTCCTCATTCCTCCGCATCTCATGCCCATCTCAACCGATAACCACGCAAGTTTCCAGTCACCAGCGCCACTTTTAGACTTAATTTATCTAACCAACCGAGCAGGGGGAGGTTGGTAATAATTTTTTTGTGTATTACATGGACTTATTGTCGTGCCTACGCTGTCCTCCCATACTTAAGAACTAATGCTGTAAAAGGATAAATTAGTAAAAACAACTATTTTTAAAAGTAACCATACAGTTCCTTGCCGGTTCTCCTCCATAGGAAACGACCAACCCGAACCATGCTCCTTTTTTCAACGTTGCCCATGTAGGCCTATGTGTTTTTTTTAATGATGACGTAATGCCTCTAATAAATACCGAAAACACCACGTGCTTCTCTGAAGAAGAGGGCGGGCGTTTTGGGGGACTGTCTCTTGTAATTTTGACGTTCAAAAAATGCTTATTATCAGCCAAGTTTAAATAAATGACTTTTGATTTTGAAACTATTGGCCGGAATACACATAGTGAATAAACTGCTCAACACTGTTGAGCTGTTTATTCACTATGTAACAAATGTTTTTAGTAAAAATAATATCTAAGGACTGCTGTAATTATTTCAATCCACTAAATAGCCCCAAAGCGTGTTGTTGCGGGAATTAAAAACAAAAAACAACCCTTTTAAAGAAAGGCGATAAGACAAAAACAAGGGTTTAGTTGAATGAGTTAAATCATTCACAAGGAATCCGAGAAAACTCTCAAGTAATTTCTTGAAAGCTAAGATGTAATTTACAGCTTCAAGTATTTTATTTTGAAACCAAAGGGTTTTACAACGTTTTTTCTTGTCGACTTAACGGTCTTAAACTTTTAAGTTGAGCTTAAAATTCTTGTTTTCTTTTTTGGTGTAAGGAGATGCTTACATCATAACATATCATCACGCATGTATTTCCCGAAGGGTTTTGCAGAGGTATATTCTATAATACACCCATATTTCAAAAGGAGGAGCTCGTGGCTAAATAACAACAGCCGCTCGGGTCGATCTTTAAGGTTAAGCCGTGCTTGCCAAGATTGGTCCGTGGATGGGTGACCATAATCACATACCAATGTTCCCTCCGTGCCTCGGAAAGCACGTTAAGCCGTTGGTCCCGGCTGTCATTTGTAGATCTTAGACAGTCGTTATGCGTAGTCAGAAACCACAAGTCTGACATCCAAACTTACTAAGGGGCATCGTATTGCCCAGTTACTGGGTTGTGGAGGTCAGATAAGCAGTCGCTTCATGTAAAATACTGGTACTCAGCTGCATTCGGTTAGACTGGAAGCCGACCCCAAAATAGTTGCAGATGATGGCCCTTATTACGAAAGTTATTTTTCCTGTAAGACCCAGAGATCGGAATAGGAAGAGGATATTTACCTAAAGTTCGAGAAAGTAAGTAACAGAGTTGATAATACCTTGTCTAAAATCCCAAAACATAAACTTGACGATATAATCCCCCGGGATATAATCGTCATTTAAGAAATTGCAAATTATTTATTGTACTTTGAACACATTTGAACTTAATTATTATATTGAAAATGTTTTATGTTTTTAGAGTTCCGCACTAGGTTAATATAAGAGCTTTTTTTTTACATACCAAATTATTAATAGAAGTTCTTCTGTTATATACCTGATTATATTCTAATAAAAAGGGTCTCAAAGGTTAAGGCATAAGTCAAAATTTAGCTGACATCCCCTTTTTTGTTAACCTTAAAAATTGGAATAGTATTTTTAAGATCAACAATTTGTAACTATACTGAAAGTCCAGTTCATGGTTTTATAATCCCGGCTTTTAATCGTCATGTTTATGATTTTGGGATTTTAGATGAGGTATTATCCAGCTCTATTACTTACTTCTCCGAACTTTAGGTAAATATACTCTACCTATTCTGATGGTAATAACAGATGAGCCTATTTCCATCACTTTATCCGACCTGAGGTTCGAACTTAGGACCTCATACTGAGCAGTAAGAAGTATTAAATATATATTTTTTTTTTTTTAAACCCTTGCCCTACGTTAGAATTTTCTCCTGTATCGTGGGTGCGTTTACAAACATTTAAACTCACATACACAAACAGCCAGACCCGGAACAACTATCTGTAGGCCATACAAATATTTGTCCCGTGCGGGGATCGAACCCGTAACACGCAGCGCAGCAGTCGATCGCTCAGCCGCTGCGCCAACCGTGTCGTCAAATTCTAAATATTGATCTAATTTAGTAAAGTTCCTTCCAACAAAATGCTAAGGCAAACGCCAAAATATACTTAATATTTTCCTATCAAATCCTTTATTTTATCCTTTTTGGATTTTCGTAACTGGGTCAATATCTCGATCCTGAGCGATCAAAACGTCTAATAAAGATAAACTAATACACATCCCCGATATCCCTACAAACCAACGGATCTATCGTCTGAAACTCCCCAATTTATCACGTAAACCAGCTAACCCGCAAGAAAAATAGACCTTAAGACCAAGCAATAAAATGCATATCGTGTTGTGTAGCTGAGAAGAGTTATGCTGTTTTAAAGTTTGCTAGGGCAGCCATGTTTTAAGATAGTATTCGGGATTTATGGATGAAATTATGTAAGGTATAAAAATGCTTAACATTTAACTCAGCAAAAACAGCACGGTACAGTTTTGTGCAAGGAATACTTATAAAGAGTAGCTGTAGGCGACTCCAAATCGATGATAGCAATTTAAACTTGAGCCAACCTAGCCTAGTACGGTAGTACGTAGTTTCTATAGTGTAAGAGAACAACTGGCCTCGTTAACACTGAAACATTAAAACAAAAATACTTTTGAAAATATTCTTTTGTCCTCATTAATCTATGGATTGATACTGACATCAGATTTTTGACTCTAAACCCAATTAATAACTGTCGTATAGAAAGGCTTCACTTCATAAATCCAGTCAAATGTAAGAACGATATTAACTACAGCAAAATTTCCTAAATGATCCTCACATCTGGAGCTCCTACTGAAGGGCAGAAATAACACACATTACGAGGGCTATAAACATTTATAAATTCCCAACGGAATCACCGTTATCTGTATTTGTGGTTACGGTTTTATGTCAAACGCTTGGAAATAGGCCCTTTTTTGCTTACCACTAATACTTTTTATGACAAGGGACTTTATAAGTTCTGTTGGTAAATAACCAAAGGGCAAAGTTTGAAGTCAATATATTCGGCAATGAATATTGAAATAACGGTTCCACATGACGAGAACCTCGTGAAGGCCGAGAAAGATAAGCAAATCAAGTATATTGACTTGGCTCGTGAGGTTGTCGACATGTGGCATGTTGACTTAGCGATCATTGTGCCGATAGTCGTATTAGCCAATGGCCTAATTGCCAAGTTCCTCGACCAATATCTGATAAGGCTCTCGATAAGGCGGTACTCCTGGACACGGCTCCTATTGTTAGGAGGTTCCTTTCTATGGAGCCCTGACCGCCGGTAGCTTGGACCCTGTTCCCGATACCGGTGGGCTACATTTTTTTTATTTTTTTAAATGTTTTTTTATTACTTATAAGAAATATTTAAAAATGTATGAAATTTGTTTATAAAATTTGAAATCGTCACCTGCAGTCGTCGGCTGTCTACATAAATTGTGACAGGTGTAATGTTTATTTCTTATTTTAGTTTGTATGGTTAATTGTGTGTCATGTATTATTTGTTATTATTGAATTTTTGTGTATTTTTATGTATTGAATTATGAGTCCTTGTCACTTTAATGAATAAATGAAATTAATTAATTAATAAAGGGAATAATAATAATAAATTTAATTAAACGAAAACTCAGTTTACAAAAACTCTGTGTTCGATAACAACTGCATTAGTATAAAACTGTGTCGCAGTCATTAACGACCACCTCCAAAAGTCGATACAAAGCAAAACAAAAAATTAAAAATATATATAAAATAACATAAGAATTAGAATTAAAAGTTTACAATATTTTGACTGTGTTTCTATGTAAGGATTATGTGTGTTTGTGTGTGGAGTGTAATATCTGTGTGTGTGTGTGTGTGTGTGTGTGTGTGTGTGTGTGTGGAAGAAGGGTGTACGTTTGTGCAGGGGGTGTGTGTTTGCGCATGTTGTACATATTAGGGCATTGGAAGTCAGTTTAAGTTTTTATAATTGTTTCTAAGTCTTCATAAGTGAGTGTATATAGCCATTTATCCGTGATTCTTCGACATTCTTGCAAGGTCAGTGGGTATATATTGAGTTGTTTATTTACCCGATTGTACAAAGTGGTGCTAAGAATGTGATATTGCCGTCGTACTACTCGTCACACAAACGTCGTCATACTCGTCGTACATGCCAAAAAAAAAAATATTATTCAATGCAGGTATGATAGTTCAATTTTTTCAAAGCGCTTTTTTCTCAGTGCAAATTATTGTTATTCAATAAGTGATACTTTGAGCAATATCGAATAGAAAAGGATAATTTTAATTTTGGAGACAATAAAAACACTTGTCATTCTTTCACGCTATTATACCTGTCTAGCCAACTGAAACCAATCAAGTATCGAAACAAAAAACTTTACAAGAGTGCTTGAAAGAAACAATAGTCATTGAACCTAAAATAAAGTTTTAGAAAATCGGATGAATACTTGAACAACACATTTTGTCAGTGAGGGTGGGTTAGAAATGAAAGATATAAAATAAAGAAAGAGGACCTTTAGACGCTTGAATGATATTGGTAGAGGTTGTGTCAACATTGGTGGAATTAAAAATAACATAAATCACGCCTGTAATCGCCGAAGGGTTGGGCAGGGGAACAATAGGTTCACCCACATTTCGCTAGTTATGTTTTTAAGTCACATATAATAGGGGTCGAGCCTATTGCCATCAACCGGGCACAATTCCAGACTCTGTGCTTGCTGTTGCTACTGAGAAATTCCTGATGGAAAACCCAATAACACTTTGCCCTACCTGAGAATCGAACCTTCCCGGATACGAAATCCAGGTCTTCGGTCCCGCTGCCCTCAAAAACGGTGAAGGAAAACATCGTGAGGAAACCGGCATGTCCTAGAACTAAAAATTCGAAGACATGTGACATCTACCAATCCGCACTTAGCCTGCGTGGTGGATTACAGCCCACTCTCTCTCATAGAGAGGAGGCCTGTGTCCCAGCAGTGGGAATATTATAGGCTGATGATGAGGTCGGTCCTCATGATCAACAGTCGTGCTTGCGGCCACTACTTAGACCACCGAAACCAGGGCCATTTTTTCCACTGGGCACATGCCCCGGGCCCCACGATCCAAGGGGCCCCCAAGTTCCTGTAACTGTCAAAGCCAGCGGCTATCAGGCAGGACCTTAGGATACTATTTTTTTTTCTTTAAACTAAAGGCATTTCTTGGATTTGAAAAATATTTTTCTGTGTTTTATTTCAAATCAAAGTTCTTCGCCGTTCGAGATTTATCAGAGTTCCAAAAAAAAACGCCATTATTTTTTTATGAACTGTCACAAAAAAAAACCTTACCTATTCGAGCAGCCTGTAAAAAAATTCGAACCCGCTTCGCTCGCTCTTGCATCCTATAAGGGCCCCATTATTCTCAAGTGCCTAGGGCCTCCAATGGGTTGAAGACGGCCCTGACCAAAACAGTAAATATTGGAATTACATTAATAATTAAGATGGCAGCTTATGTTTTAGTTTGTTCAACTATTAATGAAACCTAGGAGTAACACTCTTTTTAAAACCTTTATAACAAATCGAACAAAAGTATTTATCCCAAAAGTTGTCACAATGTCCACCCACGCTCATAATAAAACTAAGTACTTAACATAAATATGGTAACACTACAGAGATTACTATACATAGTTCCTAAGTTTTCTGTCATGAATCCTTCACGCGTGACCCAAGAACTCAATGAAAGGCCGAAAGAACAAGAGAAAATGTCCAGAAAGTTTAGCCGAAGCCGAAGATTCGACGAAAGACGAAAGTAATAAAGTTAGAGTTGGTTTATCGCGGGAACTTACTATCAAGGACTGATACATCCCCGATTCGTGAAAATGTACAGTTTACATAAACTACGCAGGCAGCTAACCAACAAAATTTTGTATCTGCTTATTCTCAGTGTTGTTTTTAGGGTTCAGTACCACAAAAAGAAAAAAAACGGAAACCGTATAGGATCACTTTGTGGTCCGTGTGTCTGTCTATACGTCTGTCTGTCAAGACCTTTTATATCGAGTACGCGTGGAGGTATCGAGTTGAAATCGCGCACTTGTCCGGTTTTTATTGTGTTTTTAGTAACAATAACAATGTATGAGTTGGAAAATTTGCGTTTACTTTATACGTAAACCTTCAGGAATAAATTATCTAAATTACGGTAAAAATCATATCAAAATCCGTTGTTTGGTTTAGAAGTACGACGCCGTCAAGCAGACAGACACAAAAAGCGACTTTAACATCCTACTAATATTGTAAATGCGAAAGTTTGTGAGTATGGATGGATGTTTGTTACTCTTTCACGCAAAAATTACTGAATTGATTTGGATAAAATTTGCCACACGGGTAGTTTATAACCTGGATTAACACATAGGATACTTTTTATCCCGGTAGTACAATCCCGTGGCCAAACCAAACTCCAAGCGTGCGAAGCTGCGGGCATAGGCTAGTAGGTAATATGGCATTTGTGTAGATTACTGTGAATAGCTATTGTAATGCACGTGATGATACATTTGTAGCCTATAAGAATCTTTCTTGTTGAAAGAGCTCGTGGCTAAATCGTAACAGCCACACGGGTCGATCTTCAAGGTTAAGCCGCACTAGCCAAATTCGGTCTGTGGATGGGCGACCATCATTAATACCAAATTTCCTCCGTGCCTCGGAAAACACATTAAGCCGTTGGTCCTGGCAGTTATTTGTAGATCTTTGATAGTCGTTACAGGTAGTCACTGCACTCAATGGCCCGGAAGCTTGACAACCAGTCTTACCAATCGTATTACTCACTATTAACTGGGTTGTGGAGGTCAGATAGGTAGTCGCATCATGTAAAATATTGGTACTCAGCTGCAACTATGAAGACTGGAAGCCGACCCAAATAAAGCTGGGGAAAAGGCTAGACAGATGATGAAGAAACTTTCTTGTTGTGTGTACGTGATTTCTAAGTAGAAGAGCCCTACCCTATCGTATTTCATTGGATACAGCTTAATTAATACCTAGGGGAGCGTTATTACATAACGTAAGTTCTTTAGAAAGTAAACGCCGGATACAAGGGCGAGGGAAAGATGTATCGATAAAAATATTGGTTCCGACGACTTAGATTCAGGATGTTAGGAGAATGTTACTTTCGATCAATCCATCAACTTGACCTGAAATGGTTTAGACAACAGTTCTTTTCGATCAATTTGGCCCAAATAGGTTTACTGCGAGGCAGTACATTAACTTCTTCTAAGTAAGTACCTAAGTACCTATATGTTATTTTACTTTATTTTATTTGTAAAAAGACACGTAAGAATTCCAAAAAGGCATAAACGTTTCAACATTAAATCAGAATAGAGTTGAGCAAACTAACTAAAACTTGTGAACGTTGCATGCTCATTTTATTTTAATCTAATAAATGCTAATCTAATGTAACACGAAAAAGTTGTCAAAAACACAACTGAGCCACAAACTCATAATTTATTACAATAATATAATTAAAGGAGATGTTTCATTTTTGTATGGGACTCCGGCCATGACCTGTACCTTTCAGGAAAGGTGGGAAACAATCCCCTGAATAGAATAAAGTAACATTTTTTAAATAGTAATAGATGGTTTTTATGCACATAATAAAAATTAAAAATGTTTGACGTTTATCGCGAGAGTTATGACAGCCATGATAGGTTGTAGAGATGACGTTTACATAACCTAGTAATTGTTATTAAGATAATAATTGTTTATCAGAACTGATTTTTTTCGATGCTTTCGTATTTGTTTTGTTCTCTGTTTTCATAAAACGTTAGACAATACGAGATGAACGAGATTGACTGACTGACACTGATGGGTTTTGTCACTTGTCAGAACAAAATGTCATTTTGAATTTTTCGTTCAGAAGTACACTCCAAAAAAGTAGTACCTATTATTAGTTTCTAACGATGAAATCACCACACTTGCTTATAATTAGTTGAAAATTATGTCTAAGAGACCAATAATAATAATTACTTGCAAAAATACATACTTTTCATAATTTAACGTCGATGTGATATTATGTTTTTGTGTGAAATGATTTCAGAACGAAAGCAAACTGCAAACTGAAGACGCCATGTTGAATAGAATGGGGCAATAATTGAAAAACTATTACTTTTTGTGCACAGCAAATCAGGTTTAAATTCATGAAAGAATATTTTTCCTAAGTTCGTGGTATTTTTTCCTCTTTTTCAATAAATGTACATCTTATGGCCGAAAATGAAACATCTCCTTTATGGTCCCAAAAGCCAATAAAAACAAAACAGTAGCTGTTCCAAAGAGAAAACAAACCATAAATAACAAAGTCGTTGCACAAAACGAAATGTCAAAGTATTTGCATACTAGTGTTGCCAATGACAAAGACAATATGCCGAGATGAAATGCGGGATATGAATTTTGCGCGGGACAGTTTTATTTTAAAACATTCTATTCGTCTTTTTTGCTGATTTGATTGCTAAAAAAATATATAGTTTGGTTATGCATTGTGCAGAATTGAAGCCATTGTAACAAATTGAGAAGTAGTCTAGAATTATTAATTTGCTAGTACAAAGAGAATAATGCAGTCTTCTGCTCGGGATCACAAAAGAAAAATAGTCCTTCTATAATTCAACTCAAACAAAACCGCATTCAAGTAATTACTGTTGACTACAGTGAAAACTTCCAAAATATTAAAATGGCGGGGCTATTATTAGCACAGGCCTAAAAATTGGGACATCCCGTGTCCCGGTTTCACGGGACGTTGACAACCAGAGCATAACCGCCCTCAAATATTAACACTGGCAGTAATCGAGTCGTGCACACCAAATAATATGTCGAAATATTCTCTTTTCAAAAAACCTTGTTTCTTAATGATTGTATGACTGGCTTTCGTGCCAAAGCTAATATTTTTTTGGTATGATTACAAGGTATAATTAGACAGTTTTAGAAAGTAACTATTTCAGAAATGCTGAGCGTTTAGACTAGGTTTATTTTAGAGTTACTAAATGTTTACTGTAATCTTTTGAATAAGCAAGTTAATGAAATAATCAGCAAGTTATGTTAAGCACTTAAGATATTTTTTTCACTCTCAATAACCTAATTAAAATAATTAGGTAATGATTAGGTATCCAGCTTATTGTTTAGTACTGGGAATGAAGAAATTAATAAAATTATGCCAGATTGGCGAGGAGAGCTCCCAAAATGTGATAGAACTCCGTCACTAAAGAGTACAAGAACCTCTGAGTTTGTTTCGGCTGTTTCTTCTCAGAGTAGTCAGGTACGAAACACCGGCCCCATCTAGCTTAAAAAAAAATGACATGTAAAAGTGTTTGTAAAAACCTACTTGCAAACTAAACATTATAAACATTTATCATTTACCGTCACATTGTATAAAACCGATTTCCTCCATTTATTTATTTTGGAAAGTTGTAATATAGGTCGTCCATAATTAATGTTAAGGCAGACTTTACACTGCAATATTTACAAATGTCAATCAAATATGTATTTTAAAATATTTCAAAAGACAAAATTAGCAAACACCTTCTAAAAATTTAATAAAAAATGCAAAAAGAATGTCTTCAGTTATAACACAAAATCGTACTTCGTCTTTACATCTCAGATCATTCAGAGTTTTTCACAGGTCATTTAAGTTATATAAAAAGGTTTTTCCAATTTGGGCATCAGGTAGATACGTATTTTCTTTCAACCTTTTTCATTTAGTCCTTCAACGGCACAATATTAAAGTCTCTTGGTTCACTGAAAAGTAACGTTTTCTTTTGATAAAACTTGCTTGAAATTTGTTCTTAAAAACGCACCCAGCGTTTATATATTTAACCTTGTTGTTGCTATATTTCAAATTAATTTTATTACTGACTGTCCCACGCAAGAAGCCTGTCTTCGTCTGCGTCACATTTTCACCGTGTTCGCAACATTTTTCATTGCTGCTCCTATTGGTCGTAGCGATCATATATAGCCTATATATAGCCTTCCTCGATAAATGGGCTATCTAACACTGAAAGATTTTTTAAATTGGACTAGTAGTTCCTGAGATTAGCGCGTTCAAGCAAACAAAGAAACAAACTCTTTAGCTTTATTTAGTACTAGCTGTCTCGCGCAACTTCGTCTGCGTCACATTTTCCCCGTTTTCGCAACATTTTTCATTGCTGCTCCGCTCCTGTTGGTCGTAGCGTGATGATATATAGCCCATGTCCTTCCTCAGGTTGAAATATATCTTCTTGCCAAATTTGATTAAGATCCGATCAGCCGTTTACTCGTGAAAAGGTAACAAACAAACTTACTTTCGCATTTATAATATTAGTTAGGAAGTTAGGATTAAATTAGATTAGATTATTCATTGTATGAAACTAGCAACCCGCCCCGTTTCGCTTTGGTGAAATCTAAATAAATATGAATGTACAAGCTTGCACATAAAACTCTGGGGTATCATCATCAACATACTCGGCCTTTATCCAAATATATTTGGGGTCAGCTCAGCATGTCTTCTTCTTCCATACTTCCCTATTACTTGTAATCTCATGAGACACCTCTTTTCTTGCCATATCATCCTTCACACAGTCCATCCATCGTTTCTTTGGTCTTCCTCTACTTTTAAACCCATATCCATATTCACACTTAAAACTAACTGGGATAACATGCTCTAAAAGCTGGTAAAAACAGCATCAAAAGCAATTTGTTGATGGCGATAGGCTCGCCCCTTTTCACATGGGATTTAAACATAACTGGCGAAACGTGGGTGTACTATAATTGGCTACATCTCTGCCTAACCCTACGATGTTGACAGGTGTGAAGTTATGTTATATTATTCGTAACCAAAACGTGCTTAACTCTAATGTATCATAAAATCAATATAAATAAATGTCAAAGCTTTCAACATGAGTTATAGAAAGCAATAAACAGTACCTAATATTTCAACTTACGCGTAGTATGCCAAAATACAAGTATTTTTCATATGTATCTGATAACAATCGACTTCGTGACGTTAACCAATACATTGTATTTACTGATGCCGAAAATTTTCTGCTGAAAAAACATTGTTAGGAACGGATAAGTAATGGCTCTTTTTCTAGTTGAAATAAGTAACGATGTTAAATATAAGAATTGCCAAAACGAAGTGGCAGTAGGCATTGCTCGCAGAACGGACGGCAGATGGGGCCAAAAAGTTCTGAAATGGCGACTGCGAACCGGAAGACGATGCGTTGGAAGGCCTCCCACTAGGTGGACCGATGACCTGGTGAAGGTTGCGGGAATCCACTGGATGCGAGTCGCACGGGACCGGTCAATGTGGTGACACTTGGGGAGGCCTATGTCCAGCAGTGGACGTCTTTCGGCTGGAAAGATGATGAATGATGATTATGTTAAATATATTTGATTGTAGGAGGACGGGACGGTTAATAACAACTGCAATTGCCCAACCATCAGTAAAGTTAACCACGTCAAGTACTTAGGTGTAATGTTGGACCAAAGCCTGTCTTGGTATCCTCAGATAGAACAAGTTACTGTGATCATAATTAACGATATCATAATTAATAAAAAGTATTAATTCACCAGTAGTACTTTCAACTTACTTTTTTTTTTTAATAACGTCTGTCTGAAGCTTGTAACACTAATTGTGAGATATAAAAGAGCGGCGCCTCCTCGCCTCGCGATCACTTTGAGTGCATTTTTTTGAGTACAGAAGACATGTGGAACTTAGTTTGTGATACAGAACCACAAGCACACTCTGTTCCCACGTTCTGCCAAGGTAGCCCCACACTTCGAGGGTGGAGTTACAACTTACCACTTGCGTTTAGTTAGATCAACCCAGTACTGATGCCCAGTGCTGGGCAAAGGACCCTCCCCATGACTTCCAGTTGTTTTCATCCAGGGCCAATGTAGACCACCCAGTAAGCTTAGGAAAAAGTGTACCCAGTTTGAAACAAAAAAAAAATACAATTTACACGCACAGTAAATACTTAATCTGCCCAAACGTTTTTTACATTTTTACAAACAGAACAATTTACCGTGTAATTTCCTACGTATTTATTTAGCAAATTATGTAAACATTTACCGAAGCATTATCTACTTGGCCGAATTACGGGTTTGTCACGTATATGTTACGTTATGTATACGTTTATGTACATTTAATCTCGTATTGTGTATCAAATATTTACATCAAGTCTTCGCACATGGGAATAGTTGTGTCAATGTAGCCTTTGATGGCTCAATATGAAATGAGATCAAAGGAAAACAGACAATATGGGGACTTGAAAGTAAAGCAAAATGTAGCTTCATTTTTTGTGAGTTCCTCTGTACTGTACTGTACTGTTATGGTATTGATTCTCGGGTTCACCAAAAAGATCAGCGGTTACTTTGACGTCTTACAACATTATTGTTCCATTCTTATTCAAAAGTGGGAAAGAGATGGAGCTAGATGACCTGTAAAGCTCTGTCTCTTTCCCACTCTGGAATAAGAATGAAACAATGGTAAGCCACCAGGACTTTTTTTTTAAAGCTCTGTGAGGTCATTTTGACGTACGAAGTGTGAAAGTGTTGTTTCCAGTTACAATAGCACTTTTTATTTGACGAACTCTTGGTATACTTTTACCTAAAGTAGACTTTTGACGGGATGTTGACGTAGCAACTAGCTTACACAACTTATTAGGATAAAATATAATGATCAGCAGAGTATGAGTATGATGCTTGCATTGGGGTTCTTGATCAAATATTTGTATAACTTATATACCTCCCTACATATAACACTTACGATCAGATAGATATGAATGTGACGAGCTTGATCAAATATTTGTGTAACCTATAATAATATACCTCCGCACCTACATAACGTACATTTATTCTGAGTGTATTTCTAAGCCAAATTCATGTTTGTAAAGGCACCCATATTGACCATATTATCAATGTAATTTATCAATTGTATATAATATGTCAGTCTGTAAGAATATATCTACGGGTCAAAATGGCTGAAATTAAATCTATGTTGTTGTTATAAATGTCCATTAAAAAGTAGTGTGAGGAGTCCCTCCGCGCGGAAGAAGTAAAACTTCGTAATACTACACGCATGCGTTCGAGTGCCACGCATTCACTCTCGTTATTTTATTGAACTTCTAAATAATATTTTGTTGTATTATTTTTATTACATAATTATTACATAACTATATCGAGGTTATTCTACTCATGTGTATTACTGTGATTAAGTGCGGACACGTCCGACTACGCCTCTTTACGTAAGAGGAGCTCGTGGCGAAATCATAACAGCCGCTATCAATCTTCAGATAATGCCGCACTAACCTAGGTTGGTCTGTGGATGAACCATTACATACCGAGTTTCTTTCGTGCATAGGAAATCACGTTAAACCGTTGGTCCCGGCTGTCAATTAGTCTGACAGTCGTTACAAGTAGTCACAAGCCAAAAGTCTGACATCCAGTCTTACCAAGGGGTTACCGTATTACTCGGTTACTAGGTTGTGGAGGTCAGATAGGCAGTCGCTTCAAGTAAAATACTGGTACTCAGCTGCATCCGGTAAGACTGGAGGCTGACCCCAAGATAGTTTGGGAAAAGGCAAGGCAGGTGATGATAATTATGATAAGTTTTAGTTACAATATACTGCTTTGCCAAAGACAACGACGCAACCTATGACATTATTTGCTGATGACAGTACCGTTTCAATTGCATGTAAAGACATTAATAATTATAAATAATTATAAATCTAACATAAATAATTCACTGACATCTATAATTTCTTGGCTTGATAATAATAATTTAAAAATAAATCTATCAAAAACAAATATAATGCACTTTGGACAAAGATTGCATAATCCATTAAATGTATCATTAATTCATAATAATTACACTATTAATGAAGTATCTAATGCCCGTTTTCTAGGCTTAATTATAGACAATAAACTAAATTGGAAAGAACACATTGGCGCACTATGTAAAAAAATCAGTAGTCAAGCATATGCGTTATACCAACTTGCCCCATCTATAAACACTGATGTGTTACTCTCGGCTTATTATGGACTTGTTGAATCTGTCCTCAGATATGGCATTATCTTTTGGGGCAACTCATCTAATAAAGACATGGCCTTTAAAATGCAAAAGCGATGCATACGTGCCATGTTCGGTATCCAAAGTACTGAGAGCTGTAAGCCACTTTTTACAAAACATAAAATCCTCACACTTCCTTCACTTTATATTTTAGAAATAGCCTTATTTGTTAGAAATAACCTCCATTTGTTTCCTCGAATATCGGATATTGTAATACGAAATCGTCGGGATAATAGTAAACTTCGTGTTCAACCGTCTAAAACAGCGCTACTGCATAAAAGCGTTGTATGCAGAGCGCCAATAATTTATAATAATATTCCTAACGGTGTAAAAAAACTAAATACAGGCCAGTTTAAGAAAACATTAAAAAAAATACTGACAGAAAAAGCTTATTATAATGTGAATGATTTTTTAACTGACAAATCTCTCTAAATATACTGAATCTAACTTATTTAATTTGAATTGCATGACTATTTGCCTAATATTTTTTTTTTATATAATTTTATTATTCTTTAATTGATTTTTATTATTATTCTATGTATTTTTATTGTTTGTAATTTTATTGTCTTTCGACCAAATTTGTACACCAGCCATGGTCAAACATGTTGAGCCAAAGAAGACCTTCTGACATCTATAATAAGCATCATACTATTTATTTATTTTATTTATTTAACAATTTATGTACACACTAAATACAGAAAAGAAGAAAGGAAAAGAAAATAGGTACAAAGGTAATGCTTATTTCTAAAGAAATCTCTTCCAGCATACCTGCGAAAGGAGATAATAAAAAAAGAGATGTAGACAAAGTGTGTAAAAGAAGAAGAGAAAATGGAAAACATAAAACATAAAGCAAATAACTATTTCAAATATAAAATACAATATAAAAATATACTAACTTACTTTTACATACAAAAACAAAATATATAACTATTATATAAATACAATTAAAATAAATACAATAATATAAATACCTATGCAACTATGACGGAATGGAAAGATAATGTTCTTTCACTCTTCTCTTGAAAACTGCAATAGTTTGGCAGTCCCTTATGTCAGGCGGCAGTGAGTTCCACAACCGCACAGCGTGTACAGTAAAGGAGTAGGAGTAGAAGTCGGTAGAATGGGGAGGGGATTTAAGGAGTTTCCTAAGATGCGACCTGCAAGGTGCATCTGAAGGACGAGAGTAGGAAAAGCGTTCCCGCAAATAGGATGGCGTTTTAGGGTTATGAAGGATGTTAAATAGCAAACACAATATCCGAGAGTTCCTGCGAAGTCGAATAGGGAGCCACTTGAGTATGTTGCGAAAATTGGAAACATGGTCGTACTTCTTAAGGTTAAAAACAAAACGAATACAGATATTTTGCAAGCGCTCAAGTTTATTTAAAAGCTCCTCGGTGGCATCCAAAAAACAGGCATCAGCATAATCAATGATGGGCTGAATGAGGGTTTGCGCAAGGGAGATTTTGGTTTTCAATGGCAAGAAGCTTTGGAGGCATTTTAATGAGTGGAACGTGTAATGCACTTTGCGACTAACTTCTGAAACATGGGAAGTCCATGATAAGTAGGAGTCCATAGTCACCCCCAGGTTTTTAGCCTTGGTTGCGTAGTCAATCTGAACTCCATTCAGCCTGAGTGGAGACAGCGACGCAACATCGAGCCTATTCCGCATATACCTGCCCCCGATGATCAGGGCCTGAGATTTCTTAGGATTGATTTGCAGTCCAAAGGACCGCGACCACTCGCTAATCAAATCCAGGTCCTTGTTCATCGCAGACACAGCGGCTTCCGCATCTTCCCTTAAGAAATGATTGTAAAGCTGCAAGTCGTCGGCATACAGATGGAAAAAGGAAGAAATAACTCTGGTGACCGAGTTAATAAAAATAGAGAAGATAAGAGGAGAGAGAACGCCACCCTGAGGAACACCCGCGCTAAGAGGGCACCAATCAGAACAAGACTCATCAAGACGAACACGCTGCGAGCGGCCTTTAAGATAGGAGTCAAACCAACTAATAGTGGAAGAGGAGAAATTGAGAGAATTGAGGATCCCAAGAAGGATGTCGAAATCAACAGAGTTAAAGGCACTGCTAAAGTCTAGAAGAACAAGTAACGTAAGAGACTTGTGGTCCATAGCCCAGCGAATATCATCAGTAACTTTTAAGAGAGCCGTCACAGTGCTATGACCAGGACGAAAACCAGATTGAAAAGGACTAAGCAGGTCATTCTTCGAAAGGTAGGCAGTGAGTTGCTGATGGACAATGTGCTCAAGAACTTTAGAGAGATATGGAAGGATGGAAATGGGTCTGAAATCGGTCGGAGAGACAGGATCGGAAATTTTGGGTAAGGGGATGATATGGGCTTGTTTCCAGGCCTCAGGTACAGTAGAAGAAAATAAGGAGTAGTTAAAAATGTGAGTTAAAACGGGAAGTAATGCGGGAAGGATAGGTGAAATCATTCTTAAGCAAAGGTTGTCATTACCAACAGCAGAGGAGGAGATGGCAGAAATTGATTTTTTGACCTCACTCTCACTTACAGGTCTTAAAACAAAGGGTTCACAATGCGGCAAAGGCAAAGAGGAAAGTCTATTTAAAGTAATTGACCTGACGTGTGGATCCAACGTAACAGGGGGGCGTGAGAAATGATTGTTAAGAGCACACACGTCAGTGTCGCTACCAGAAACAACAGGAGACTTGCCAATGCCGACAGATTTTAAAAACTTCCAGACTTCAGAAGAATTGCGGTTGTCGAGAGAATTGTGGAAGTAGCGTCTCTTAGCATCTCTACACATACGACTGCAGCTGTTACGCAACAATTTGTACGCAGCTAGATTGCGCTCGGAAGGACAACGTTTTAACCTTCTTTTGGCTCTATCTCTACTAGCCATCGCATCTTTAATGGCAGGAGTAAGCCAGGGAGCCGGAACATATTTAACCTTCACTCTACGTATAGGGGCATGGCAATCATATAAACTCAGTATTTTGTTATTAAAAATACGAACCATTTCGTTGATACACGTACTCTCCAAGATGTCCGTCCAGTCGATGCTACCAGCATCATGCAGTAATGCCTCCAAATCTATGCCCTTGTAGTTCCGGAGGAGAATAAATTGCGGCTTGCGCTTAGGAGGTCGTAACTTATAAGATAAAAATATGAGATCGTGGTAGGAAAAACAAGCAGTAAGCTGTCCGTGGATAGAAACATTATTAGAATTAGAAACAATTATCAGGTCCAGAAGAGAAGGGGTACAATTTGGGAAGTGATGAGTAGCAGAAAGAGGCAGAATACTGAGATTAAAGGAAGAAAGGATAGATTGAAGTTTCTGAGTACGATTGTCATTTTTAAGAAGGCATGTATTAAAATCACCCATCAATACTACGTGGTCGTAAGCTGGGCAGAAATCGTTTAAAAGCGAGTCAAAAGAGTCAAAGTAGTCGATGCTGAGGTTAGGACTATACACAACCCCCAGAAGCATTTTAACGCGGCGTAGTGAAATTTCAAGAAATAGATGCTCCGCTGATCCCGAATACGTAGATGGCGATATACTAACAACCCTATACGGAATATCAGCGCGCAAGTAAATGGCTACACCACCACCACCCTTCCCGGTTCTATCATTACGAATAAGGACATAACCAGGAAGGGCAAAGTGTACTGATAAAAGAGAGGGTTTAAGGAAGGACTCGGAGATCAGTAAAGCATCTATCTGAGCACAGTTAAAGGAAGCCAGAAGATCGGAGTAGTGACCAGGAACACTCTGGGCATTAATGTGGGCTATGTTAAGATTATTTGGGAGGTGGGTAATCAAAGAGGAAATCTGATCACTGAGAGTCAGAGGGGAGGAAGAACCACTAGCCGCACTGAGGAAACTGCTAGAAGAGGAAGAACAGGAGAAAAAATCATCATCAAGATCAACATTGCTCATAGTTTGCATAAATAATAAATAAAAATACTAATAAATATATATAGGTATGTATGGTTTAAATAGTACTTAACTTAATTACTAAAGTAAACTTAACTATTTTTGTTTTGCTTAGAACAACAATAGTCAAATACACATAACTAATAAAATCACCGAGGCGCTGCAGCTGATAGAGACTTTAACAACACTCATCATGGCTGGTATAGCGTAATAATGTAAAGGAAATCAGTACCAAATGGTAAACAGAAAAATTAAGAGAAAAGGAAAAAAATATCTAGAATAACAGCCGCAAATTGTAAACAATAAAAAGGAAAACAAAAAGAGGTGAAACGGAACGCAACTTACAAAAAATTAAACTGACTTTGATGATTTGACAGACGTCACAACATTACAACAAATGTCAAATTTACAAATACGTCTACCGGCTAGGGAAAGTAAAGTGAGGAAAAAGTAGCATAAAAACTAAGGGTAGAACAACAAAGATATAAACATGAATGTACTGACAATAAGCGGTGTAGGTGTAACAAACAAAATAAAATATGGTAGCAAACTTAGCGACGAGCTTTCCTCACGAGCTTCCCTCTGGGGGTTGCGGTTACAGGCGATGTAGATGCTGTTACTGGCGAGGCCGAAGCGGCAGGCACGGGGTCGCCAGGAGTGTTAGCACGGGTGACAGCGGGATAAAGCGCGATTAAAGTATCAAGCTCACCCATAGATGAAATCGTCTGGCGTGACTTGTCAGGTGTCAAGACAAGGATTTTTCCCTCTGCAGACCAGCAATTATTAATGCTAAAGTGCTTGCGGGCAGCCATAAATACCTCGTGTCGTGTTTTGGTCAGGAACTCGGAAATGGTGATGCCGCTGCCCTTGAGTGAAGTTTTACAGTCCCAAACTGACCGACGATATTCCATGGCACTGAACCGGACCAGCACCGGTCTAGTTTTACCTAGAGAAGCTCCTAGCCTGTGGCAAACTTCTAGGGAATCTGATTTGAAGTCGTCTAACTTAAGCTGCTTTGAGACGACATGGAGAATAGAGTCGTTCAATTTTTCATTGGGCTTCTCAGGAATACCATGGAACAGCAGGATCTTTCTTCGCATAGCAGTTTCATGCTTGTCCAAACTCAAAGAAAGGTGTTCAATCTGTGTCTTGAAATGAAGAAATGTTTGGCACACAAAGGACTTGAACTCTGAGAAGTCTTGTGAAAGTGTTGCTAGATCAGAGTGTGCAGGGATACTTCCAGCTGTAACTCTCTGCAGCTTATCTTCATACTCACGCATGCGAGAGCTAAACAGCTTCTCCATTTCCTCCAAACTGTGCACAAGTTTGTTGTCCATTTATAAGTTGTCAAGTTTCAGTGTTGTGGTTGTTGTAGAGATAAAGTGAGAGGAAAGTTCAGAGCGAAGGTGGGTTTATTAATTATTTAACACATTAAAGTAAAGAAAAACAACTATTAACTATTTTTAAATAAATATTAAATAAGGAAGCCACAAAATACGTTATATGTTAAGCCTACCCACATGGGAAAAAAAAAGTACTATGTATATTATCTACACATGTTTTTGCAAATAAATGAATCTTTATCTTATCTTTATCTTTGTGCTATTGTAATCTGATAAGATCAAAATAAATATGTATAATCTAGTATCATAGTTATAATATACTTGCACTTTGCCCACGACTTCGTCCGCGAAAATTGTGATATAATATAAGCCTATGTGACTCGGTAAAGATGTAGTTTTGTAATGTGAAAGAATTTTTAAAATCGGTCGAGTAGTTTTTGAGTTAAATCGTGACAAACAATCAAATCTTTCCTTTTTAAAATATTATAAGTTTAGATTGAAAGTTTGTTTGGAAGATCGTCAATTTTGCCGATTACAAATTCTTCTCTTCGTACAACAAACGAACAATCAAACAAGTACGTAACACCCCGATACAAGACCACCGTCTGCCTATCGATGCCGCTGCAACTGATTACCAGATTGGCGCCCCATATCTGTCGTATGAATAATTCAAAGCTCCACACAGAATGTGAATCTGTTCAGTGTTGTAACGAAGTAGGCTGGCTGACTGCTGTAGCTATATACAGCCATTTAAGTGGAGAATGGAACGTTGTTTTTGCATTTATAGGTTTTTTGAGAAAAATTGGTAGTGTTCGACCGAAAGTCGTTTTGTGACCAAAGCCGAAGACAATAAATATGAAAAATATATTGGTTTTTTGTTCACTTTTTAATTAAAACTTTATGTTGATTGGATATCAAAACCATCAAAAATCACAAGTCGACGTAAAGGGAAATCGGCATAGCGGTAGTGATTCATATAAACAATAGAGACGAGTAAAATTACAAATAAAACTTCGGAATGTGGGGCCCACTCGCGTCGTCTCTCTCCCAACGCGCTCTCGCTAGAAACCTTCAACTTCGGCGAACCTTCGGCCCATTGTGGCCGAAGCCCAAGCCGAAACTTCGGCCAGATACTAAAAATTCGACAGTTTGTAGCTGCGATTTCTCATAGATGCACAATAGCAGACATATATAAACTCGAACCTTTTTCACACAGAAACCTGGGTGGGGTTTCTTGTTTATCATTTCATCGATATAAAAGCATGATCAACACGTGTTTTGTACGTTCCAGCCATGCCCGTATGAATAATTCATAAATCGCATAATAGCATTGACATTTATGAGTAAAGGACACTTAAAAAAACGAACAATGTCCCGAAATATGCGGTAAAGTAACGTTTTTTGAGTTATATTTCTCATATCACTCGCATAGCTTTTCCTCCAAATAACCACGCATGGTTTCATGAAAGTTCTAACTACTTTTAGCATTTAGTCCATAAGCATTATTTCTACCCGACTGCGACGAAGCCCAAAAGGAGGGTAATAAATAGTACGATTAACATGTTTTTTTATCGAATTTATGTTCAGTGTAGCATTTGTTATACATTGCTGTATTTATGGTTATCATTAGAAAAAATAGTATGGATAAAGTGGATTGTACTAATAATTAATTACTAAAAAAGGACAGGATTTTAACATTTTTGGACCTCTAAATTTCATCGACACAGTTTGAACTTATGCTTACCATCCTTAAAAGCTAACAGTAATTATAAAAACAATAACAAAACCAAACGACCCACCAAACACAATAAAAATCCCTAAAGAAAACCAAAAACACCGTTATCCGTGATTTATATCAAGTGACGTCACAAAACAAAGATGGCGGAGCTAAGAGCGCAGGAACGTACGCTTATTACATTCATTGTGTGCACAATGAATGTTTTCTTATTTTACTCCAAAATTGCTTTATGTTACACTCGGAAATTATGTTCAAGATTATGTGCGTGTGTTTTATTTTGTGTTATTTTATGATCTTGTGTTTTAACATACAATAATTTATGGACATGCATCCAATCGAGCACAAGAACGGTGTCGGCGAGTGTCGCTCGCGGGATGTGACAGCTCGGTGATTATGAAAGTTTCTTTGGATTCATTTAGATTTGGAGTTTATGTCAACTTATTTTTATTTATGGTTGTCATTTATATCACTATGATTGTCAAACATTGAGATATAGAGGAACAGAGAGGAGCTCGTGGCTAAATAATAACAGCCGCACGGGTCGATCTTTAAGGTTAAGCCCTGATTGCCGAGGTTAGTCCGTGGATGGGTGACCATAATTACATACCAAGTTTCTTCCGTGCCTCGTTAAGCCGTTAGTCCCGGCTGTCATTTGTAGATCTTTGACAGTCGTTACGAGTAGTCAGAAGCCATAATTCTGACAGTCTTACCAAGGGGTACCGTATTACCCAGTTACTGGGTTGTGGAGGTTAGATAGGCAGTCGCTTCATGTTAAATACTAGTACTCGGCTGCATCCAGTTAGACTGGAAGCCGACCCCAATATAGTTTGGGAAAAGGCTAGGCAAATGATGATGCTGATGACTGCCAAACATTGAGATTTTCGCATTTTAGTTCCATGGCTCAGTTGGAACGGCTCCGAATTGTAGGCTACTTTAGACCTAGGTAGGCGTTACTTTGTTATGTGGTAAAAGAAAACATGGTATGAAAACTAGATTTCATGTCCTAGAAGAAAACGTTTGAAGAAAAATCTGAGAGAAGACTCTGCCCCAGCATTGTAGGCTGGTTGTATATAATAAGGAAATATTAGGTTTTTGTATACCATAAAACGTCTATAATAGAAACATACCAACAGGAATACCTATGTATATGTATCATTCAATACCAGGAAAATAATTTAGTAAGCGAACATCAAAAACATTGTTCGCGTATCAACAAATTTGCTATTTATCCACAAAACTATATTTACCTTGATCCCGATGTTGACAATGAAGTTCCTGGAAAATTATTTCAGCGGTGAAAATGATAATGATGATAGAATTAACTACAAACATTAAAACTAGATACATTCTGTTGGTGCACATAAAATTGACCTTTTGAACGCCATTGTCACATATACGTGACAAGCAAGCGTGCCCTGTACGCCAACGACACAAATATATAAAACTGTTTAATTTCGATAAGAATGAGCGCCGCAAAACTAAGTTAATTTTACCAGCACCTAGATTAGAAATGTATAAAAAGAGTCCAGAATACCGAAGCATACAAATATATAACAAATTACCTAAAAATATCCGGTCCACAAAGACACTATGTGTATTTAAAGCAAGGCTGAAAACATTGCTTTTAGAAAAATGTTATTATAGTGTACAGGAATTTATGGTCGATGGAAAACTAAAATAGATCTCAAATTACATGTATGTGTTTGTGTTAATTACAATTATTTTCTTTTATAGTATGATGAGGTGCTAGATATGTTTTTTTATGTTTTATATTTTTTATTGAAATGATAGATATGTTTTTTTTATGTTTTATATTAATAAAAGAACTATTAAGTTATTTTTAAGTTAGTTTTAAGTTATTTTGCTGCGCCCTAACAGGGTCATGTACTGTCTAGTTTTAAGCCCATTGCTTGTAACTGAGAATTTGTACATTTTGCAATAAATAAATAAATAAATAAATAAATATGTAACAAAAAATTTGGTACATTTTTACACGAAATAAGCAATTGAAATCATTACTTTTGTGTGTGTTTATTTATACATCTTTAAAATGTGATCTATATATCTTAAATATTAAATGTCTTATCAAGAAGTAAGTTAACAATACTTTTGAAATCCCTTTTTTATTTATAAGTACTTGCGGTGAATTTGTGGCTTGGCGTGGAGGACACGCGCGTGCGTTTATGCTCTGGCGTTCAAAAGGTTAATTTAAGATAGCTGTTTGATTTCTGCATAACATTATAACATCACGCCTGCATTCTCCGAAGGGTTAGGCAGAGGTGTACCAAGTAGTACACACACATATCGCGAGTTATGCTTAAGTCTCATGTTTCCGTTTTATTACGATTGAAAAATATGTATATTTTCTCACTTGCGAAAATTACACTTCGGTGATTCAAATGTTGTTTTAATCCAACCATAAAAATTTTCGAACACCTTTTTTTTCCGTTTGGTAAATCATCAAATGACGTCTCCCGCTCTGGGCGGAGCGGGAAGGAGTGTCAGACTTGTACTGACTAAAACCCATCCATGTTCCTTCTTAGCCCTTTGCGTTCCAGGGCCACGGTATCTCTTTCGAACAACCCGCAGCCCAATGTCAAACACCTCAACTAAGAATTGTAAAATAACTGCATCGTTTGTCTAGTGGTTGGTCCTGGGTTCGAAGCGCAAGTCAAGCTAATAGTTATTGCGTATTTCCATCAGGAATTTGTCAGTAGCAGTCATAGAGTTTCGTTTCGTACCCGGTTGATGACAATAGGCTCGCCCTCTATTACCTAAGACATGAAATATCACTAAAGAAATGTAGGTGTACTATTAGGTACACCTCTGCCTCACCCTTTTGGTATTACATGTTCTGTAAAAATAGTATTTTAGTTAAGATAAGAGAAGATTATTTTATTTGTCCAAAACATGAGTATACACACACATAGCATGCAAAATACACACGTTACATTAAATTATAATTATGACAGTCATGTTTTGCCTGAACGGCGTACAAATATAGGATGTCGGACGCTACACAGTATCAATTGATTTTAAATTTCCAATTTAGAGCAAACATAAAACTAAATGGTACAAAAAAATACAATCAAATAGTGTCATAAACCCATCATATTAAATAATAAAAATATAAATAAAGAAAAATACCAATGTTAAAGCAATTAATCATAAAATTAGGATGTCAATATACAAGTGAAATTAATTTGTTGGTTAGAAATTCGTCAGTGCTGTAATAGACTTTCTCTAACAGAATTTTTAATCTATTTCTTAATTTGTCAGTAGTTAGATGTGCTCTTATTTCATGTGTGTTGCATGAATATAGGCGACGTGAAAGGAATATGTACGGATCATAGCAGGTCGCGTTCTTTAGTTTCTGCTTACCCCTATAGGAATAAAGCGTGAGTTTATTTATTAATATATGTATATAAGTACCCTCACCGTTTACTGAAAAAGGCTGAATGAAATAGATATGATTTGAAGATTTATACTCTTAAATAACGGAATACAAAATCCTAGTAAGTAGTACATTTTAAAACCAAAAACTACCGCATACATTATTCCAGATTTCCGCACTGTAACAAAAAGATAGTGGAAATAAAATTAAAAGCAAAGTTGCGCAGTACGAAACATATTTCGTATAAAGCTCTTCTTTATTCAGCGTCGTGTCGTCCGAATTCGTACAAGTGCTGTACATTGTGCGGAACCCATATGTTACACGCGAGACTAAGGACAATGTAGCTAGACTAAGTAGATAATACCCAGGGGGTATCTGTGTTAATGAATAAGTGGATAGGTGGAATTATATGGTGTGGTACTTTATGTGTGTTAGTACTCGGATAAGAGCTTTTTAAGGTTTCGCATACATACGGGACCTCAACGTGCAAGTTTTTACCACGAATTCGCTATATGTACTTCTATACCCACAAGCGCTGAAAGTATTTGTTGTTTTTTTTTTCAAATTCCAGGCGAACAGTGTCTAGTTCACATTCTAAACTGAATGTATGGTTAAACTTTACACCTCAATGGTCTTAGTTCTTAGATCTATGTATAGCCATTGCCGTGTTGCGTACTGCCTGTTACAAATTTCGCTGTTCACCAGGACATGTATAAAACAAAACACAATGGGATTCCACAGAATCCTAAAAAAGCATTAACCTTTCCGAAAAGGTTAATGCTTTTTTTAGGATTCCCTTTTAGGATTTTGAGGTTTTTTTTTTTTCTGTGTTACAGAATCACGTATCCTTTTGAGCACCAGACTTTTGCACACGCGCATTTTGCAACATATTCCATTTCCAGCACCAATCAATATTGTGAACGAGGTTCTCGAAACTAAACTGCAGTCTGATACACAGATTTATCCTAACACTATCAGTGTGGAGTGACACTTAGAAACGGGTGCAATATTGTGTACGGAATCCGTGTGTTGTGTGCGGTTTTCTCGCCTCCCGAGCAGCTTTGAAGAGAGGGGCGAACTATCAACACAATAGTTTAGGTTGAGGATATAGTGTTAGGCGAAAAGCAATTCACACATACATAGAAATACTTACTTAATCAATAGATTTCAATCGAATTATCAAATTGATTTTATTACCCGACTGCGGCGAAGCAAGGCAAGTATTTTTTAATATATTTTTTTTTGGGAACGAAGTTCCTTATCGCGCGTTGCGAAAGGGGGCTAGACGGGAAAAATTATGACCAAAAGTTGTAACGACACTTTTTGCTATAGTTGTAAGCCGTGCGTGCGGCGTGCGCGTGTTTCTCTGTCTGTCTCTCTCTCTCTCTCTCTCTCATAGAAAGCAAGCCAGTTATTTTCGTTTCGTCTTTCTATTTCGCATATTATAATTTAATTAATTAATTTATTTTATTATTTTAAATAACTTCGTTCCATCCGAGTGTCCCTTGACACCTCTCAAGTTTTTTTTTTTTTTTTAAGACGTGACCCACACTAGGTATTTCTCCTGTATCGTGGGTGCATTTACAAACATTCAAACTCAGATACACAAACCGCCAGACCCGGAACAACTATCTGCAGGCCATACAAATAATTGTTCCGTGCGGGGATCGAACCTGCGACATTCAGCGCAGCATCCAATCGCTTAGCCACTGCGCTAACCGTGCAGTCTAATTTGACCTGTATGTATGTACGTTTCTTTGTTCCCTCGTTTTATTCATGTGGTACGTGATCAAATCTCTTTTTTCGCAATGCGTCAGTTCTGTGTTGATGAAGTGAAGAACTTTTGAGTAATTGATGATAGCCCATTTATTTAGATTCTATTTTTTTTTACTGGTGAATGGATCTCAAAACGGACAACTGGAAATAATGATGCAGTTTTATCATTTAAATCCGGTTAAATCTAATATACAAGGTGTAAAAAGGGACCCTTCACGAAGCCATCAACCAAGCATTCTGGACATCAAACTAAGTAACGCAAAAATACTCGGAAACGACTTTTTTTTTTTGGAGTAAAAAATCACGTTTTACGGTAAAACACAATGTAACGCACACAAAACATTGTGCTGATGGAGTCATTCAATAGTACACGGGTCATTGAGATATTTTAAAGTACAGTTATAAAATTAAAACTTGAGAGGTGTCAAGGGACACCCGGATGGAACGCAGTTCCTTTCACGTACATAATATCAATACATTTTAGATTTAAGTTAGTGTGCGAAAAATAAAATATTTAATTTAAGGAAGATTAATCCTTAATTCGAAGCAATACGTCTTACTTAACTGCACAACCGAATTTGTACTTTGTAGTTCGGTCACTCAAAATAATAATCATATCTATCCTTACTCACATACACACCCCAATTGTACGTAATTTAAGGAAATTTCAACTTTATTTTAATTATAATTTCTTTATTTCAATCAACAATATTTGGATCATAGAATAGGTACATTAAATAAAAAAAAATAAAATAAAACATATTAGAAAAATAAAAAGACAAAACATACTTTCATTACCTATCAATTACATTTAAAAGGCAAAGTCAACAAATTAAAATTAGAAATAATCATAATTCATATAAAAATTATTCAATAATTACATTTATTCAACATTTAAATAAAAATGAAAAGTTATGTTATGAATTATTTAATTTTCTTGCTATCGTCACCACATTAAGCATACAACAATGGTTAATGTAGTGACAGTCGAACCTCTCAGCCATCATCCTCAAGATGGTGTTGGAGCTGGCGCGGACCCTGCGCACCAAAGATGTGCACCGTTTCCGCATCGTCGCATAGAAGCAGTCAATGCGCGACTCAGCGAACATCCCCGACGCACTGCAGTGCCGAGGCAGCCCCAACAACATCCTGTAGGCATTGTTGAATTGGACTCGTAAGGCACTGTACTGTTTCTGAGTATAGTTAGCCCACAGGGCGCTCGAATAAAAACAGGTGCAATACGCTCTGAAAAGAGTATTTTTCACTTCCTTCGAGCATCGTGCAAACCTGCGAGATATCATGTTCGCTCTAACAGACACCGCCCTACGTTCCCGCTCAATGTCTGAATCGTCTTTCAGGTCAGAGGTCACCAGATGCCCAAGGTATTTGAAGGTGTCAACTCTCTTTAGCGGTACATTATTTAACTTTATGCTAGGGATACTATCTGGACATTTACCCCTGGCCCGGAAAACCAAACACTCACTCTTCTTGGTGTTATAGAGCAGGCCATGACTGAGAGCATATTCCTCACAAATACCGAGCAGCTTAGACAGGCCACAGACCGAGGCGCTCAGCAGCACCATGTCGTCCGCATAGCTAATGTTGTTTACACAAACTCCACCAACATGACATCCGACACGCGTGCTGCTCAGCCTCTCGATGAGTGCGTTTACATAAAGGTTGAAGAGAGTTGGTGAGGTCAACCCCCCTTGCCTCACCCCGCACTCCAACCTGTATGGTTCAGACAGTGTCCCCGACCATCGAACTACGTTGACCTGGTTCCCGTACCAATATTTCAGAATACGAATGCATTCGCTTGGCAGGGATGTGCCATTAAGCTTATCCCAGAGGATATCATAGGAAACCAGGTCAAACGCTTTCGTAAGGTCGAGGAAGCAAGCATAGACTGGTGTTTTGCGATCAGTATAGTAATTGACAGTCTGCTTCAAACACAGAATAGCTGTCTCGGTGGAGAGTCCCGATTTGAAACCGAATTGATTGTCATGTAGCTCGAGGCAGCCACTCATCAGTGTGTTAAGAAGACTGTCAAGTACCTTAGACAGAATAGTAGAAATAAAGCTTACAATAGCTTACTATAGCAAAAAGTGTCGTGACAACTTTTCGTAAGAATTTTTTCCGTCTAGCCCCCTTTCACAACGCGCGATAAGGAACTTCGTTCCAAAAACTTGTGAAAAACTTGAGACTGTGACGTCCAATATCTCAATAACTGGAAGGTTCCCAGGTATGGTCCAGAACAAAAAATGATCGCAATGACGAAGTGCCTTTCATCTTTGTTCGATGTTTTGAATAATATTTTATTGAATTTCTCGCGTCTGCCCTACCATGCCCTCTATCTAAAGGTAATGGCAACATATAAACTAACATTGTTAGAGACAGTACACGTGCAAGCTGCAAGCCATTCGCTACACTGTCGGCTTTACTGCCCCTAACCTCCAAGATAACACGTTACTATTTAAATGGAATTGCTCTTAATATTGCCCGAATTTGCATTATATTGCCTGTAGCGTACAGTCCTTGAAAACAATTACACTGAATGATTTTTGTGATGACTAATATCGTACTAAACAACAACTTTTAAAAGAACTTGAGGCGTAATTCATCCACGCGCAACGATTTGTGATTAATTACAGTGCAAACGACGCCTAAAACCCAGACTGAAATATTTTAAACATATGATTTGGAAATCACCATTAAAGCACGGAATTACTTGTGTTATGAGTTTCCTCCGTGCCTCGGAAAGCACGTTAAGCGTTGGTCCCGGCTGACATTTGTAGATCTTTGACAGTCGTTAAGAGTAGTCAGAAGCCAAAAAGTCTGAAATCCAGTCTAACCAAGGGATAACGTATTACCTAGTTACTGGGTTGTAGAGGTCAGATAGGCAGTCGCTTTATGTAAAATATTGGTACTCAGCTGCTCAGCTGTGGGAATTTGAGTGTGGGAACTGGAATCTACTTTAGATTTATAGAAATACTCTTTGCTATTACATTTTACTTCGACATTGTGTCAAATTTTAGCCACCAGCACCATTGTCTTATATAAAAAAAAATTGATTAGAACTTTGTTAAAGTATGTCAACTGTATACAATCAACATTAAGAACAACACTGCATATTATGATTTGCATTGCAATCAGTAATAATATTAGTCATGAATCCGATAATTAATGCATGACATAATATACCTTAATCTTGTGACCTGTGACAACCGTCCAATGGACAATGAACAATATAATTACACGCATCACTGTCTCTTGTCCCTGTCAAATCCAATTATACCGGAAACATACACTTGAATACACACGGCATTGTTAACTATAGCACATTATCTGCCTAGCCTTTTCCCAGCTATGTTAGGGTCGGCTTCCAGTCTAACCGGATGCAGCTGAATACTAACATTTTACAGAGAGCGACTGCCTATGTGACCTCCACAACCCAGCTATTACTGGGTAAAACGGTACTCCGTGGTAAGACTGGTTGTCAGGCTTTTAGAACACTGAACACCTGTAACGACTGTCAACTGTCAACAGCTTAGTGCTCTTTCGGAGGCTTGGACGAAGCTCTGAATAAAATAGAATAGAATGCATAATACTCGTAAGTGTAGGAGTATTATACAAAGCTGTTCTTTGAGGCTCAGGCGCAAAATGTCTCTTTCGCAAAATGTCTACTGGTAGTAAAATGTCTCTTTCTCATAATGTCGCTTTCTCATAATGTCGCTTTCTCATAATTTCGCTTTCTCATAATGTCGCTTTCGCAGAATGACTCCTTCTCAAAAGGTCACTTTCTCACAATGCCTCTTTCGCAGAATGTCTCTTTCGCAAAATGTGTTACGATCACAATATTCTGCAGACCCCGGCGTACAAATATGGTTTGTAAAATTATGGTTCATCTTTACATTAAAATTGAGTTATTAATCATTATAATTACAAATAATTTAAATAAATTGAACAAAATTTGTGTATGTAATTGGTGGTCACCTATTCACAGAACAGCGGCAAAATCAAAAATCAAAATATTTTATTTCACATTAACACTTATAAAAGATCGACAAAAGGTGCAGGGTTCGGGTTGGTCGTTTCCTACGGAGAATAACCGGCAATGAACTCCATGGTTACTCTTTTAAAATCAATTGGTTTAACAATATTTGTATGTTACAGCGTTAGAACTTAAATATGGGACGACAGCGTAGGCCCGACAATAATTCGTTGCTTACAACAGCAAGCGTAGCATGGCCACTGTAGAAACGAGTTTGTCTACGGAAGAATCGACATAATGACAGATAGACAATGACAATGTGTCAGTTTGTCGATTCATCCTTCGACATAGCTTGTTTCTACGGCGGTTATGCTACGCGTGCACCACCTAATTCGATCAGTAGCCAACGGATTTACCAGTAAATCTCAGAACGTACCCGTTTTCTTAACGGTTCCAGTAAAATACACTCGAGTCACACGAGGCACCTTTGACTGATACCTCGCTATGCGGTAGGACACAAAGTGGACATTGTTCACACAAACTATGCCAAACGCGCTAGTCTCTAACAGGACACACGAAGCGTCACATAACTATTACACGAAACTAGCGACCCACCCCCGCTTCATACACGTGCAGTGTGCTGATGGGCAACAATTCTAAACATTGAGATTTCTGTACTATTTGCAGGTTAAATTAATCAAGAAAGGTTCGCAAAAACATTTCGGAAAAAAGTTATAGATAGAAGAGAAAATTGAAGTTTAGAAGATCTCAACAGACATTGTTTTGTACTATGTATATTTAATTATTTATTTGCATCAGACACAACGATCCATAATTTAGTTAGAAAGTAAACTTAAAAATAATGTTAGTAGGAAATCAAATAATCTGAGACAATTACACACCACACAAAGTTGTACACAAAATGAAATTTGAATTAAATTAATACAAACCTTTTTCGTCAAATAAAATATGAATGCTCGTAATCAAATTTTATTTTATTATTTCAATAAAATGAGTTAATTTCAGTACATAATCTACCACTCTAATAAAAAATATAATATGTTAAAAATACATAAGTGCCAACTACTTTCTTGCTGGTTCTGAACTCCTCCCTATGAATCCATCAATCCGTGTACCTTCTGATATGGTTCTTATGTGGGCATGTAGGTTTATTTCATTTAAATTGATTGGAACTGAATATTAAATGGGTAGGTATAACACCATTGTGATCGTGTCAATACAAAGTTCCATTATCCTACGCTCATAACTTGAAAATCTTTTAAATTGTATACAAGCCAGTTGATTATCTTACTTATTGCCAATCCAATCACTACAGAAATAAACATCAACTATTTACGCCGTATCCCTGGAGATCCATACTCTAGTTCCATTATGGGACTACTGGTCTTTTTTTCTCCCAGTAGTTCCGTGGAACTGGCATTCTGTTTATGCAAGATAAAATTAGTCTCATAAGTTTCGGTATAGTTAAATCGCAATAGAATTGACCGCAATATACATATAACCGAAACAGATCTGAGTATATCACAAGCGTTGCTAAGAATGCTTTTATTTTTTATTTTCTTAGTATTTTTAACAAAAAAGTTACTTAGAATGCTTTTATTTTTCATTTCTACCTCTTCTTATGAGAACTGCGGACGATTCTCCGCCAAGAAATTTGGTACAGTAACGTCTCCACTGAGAAGTGTCATTTGCGAATTTTTTTAAAAGCATGTCCTACACAACATAATTAGAATCTCTTGTGGTGCCAGGATTAAAATTTTCTTTGTCAACTGTACTTAATGGATTAGGTGAAAAAGTATTCCATGGAACTACTGGGAGAAAAAAAAACCAGTAGTCCCATAATAGAACTAGAGAATGGAACTACTTGGATACGGCGAGCGTTTGGAGGTGTTAACATGATTTAAAAACCCCAACTCAGTAGCAGGTCTGGGGGGCTTTAAACCCGGTGTACATCTCTCGTCTACACTACACTACTGAGGCAGAGAACATCGAGGAGTACATGCGCCCGAGACTGAAGTACACGCCAAGAGTGCAGCTGCTGGAGTCGCGCCGCAACGTCAATTTCAAGGCGTTTGTGGTGCGCATTCCAACGTGTTATCTCCATTTGGTGTTGGAAGAAAGTTTTTGGCCGCAGGATGTGGTGTTCCGTCGCTTCCGCGGACAAATTCCACATGAGCGCACACAATCATCGTGCAAGTGAAGTGTTACTAACATAATTTTAAGTTTCTTATACTAACACAATTGTTATAGTATGTATAATTAGGTTAAGGTATTTATCTCTGGGTCGTTGTTACCTGAAAATAAATGGATTATTATTATTATTTAAGTTCCATTATTCTGAGGTCATGGACCATATACTTATTGGGAATCAGTTTCACCACTAAACATTAATGTTTAATTTTATCAACTTGATGAAAATCTTATAAGTACCTAATCGTTTTCAGCATAACACAGAGGAGACATGTATTTTTCATTTTATCAACTAGATGAAAATATTATCCAATATCAAGATCGTCCCAAATCTCTTGAATTCAAATCTCCACTCGGAATAATTTTCAACTTGGAGCACGTTATTTCCAGCTGAAATAGGGACAGTATTGATCGTTTCCTAAATAAAAGTCACTTTGTCGTTTACGTTTTATTTATAACCCAGCTACCTCTCTTGACTCTGCCCCACTGAGATATTCGAACATTTTATCAACTAAGCAACAAAGGTTGAAATCCTATTGTCTGTTAAACAAAGAAACAATCGCACTTCACAAAAATAATAATATCAGCAGTCATTTGTACCCGTCTGTTGGACAAAAGGGCTTTCAACTCCATACTTGTTTTTAATTTTAATATTTATCCCAATAATAAAATATTACTCATCTTTGTTTCAGATTGTGCAATACGCCTAAGAAGTTTGCGCGTGGGGCGCGTGCACTCTGGGCACGTGCCGCGCACGCACGGGTGCCGCGTGCTGGTGCCACCTCCCGCCCCGCACCGCGCGCTGCTCGTCGAGCTGCACAAGCTCAACGTGCCTTGCTCCACCGGCTTCATCCGCTTCGCCCCCAACACCCCCACCCTCTGCGGCAAACTGGACCAAATACCCCTCCCGAACAGAAAGTTCCTCTACACCGCATCATACAAAAACCCCGCCATAGAACTCCACGGTCGACCCACGTTCGCCGCGATATACCGTGTAGTAGACCATTGCCATGATGTTCTGCTCACAGGAAGAAACGGCTCGTTCGAAGTCGGCCCGACCGTCAAGCTCTCATGTTCGTATGAGATCCACCTGCCGTACGGCAACCGCGTCGCCCTGCGGCTACAAATGGGCACCGGACCAATGGACGCGAAAGAAAATGATGTGTCCAATATTATACACGAAGATGTGCAAGCGTTGTGCAGAGGAATGGAGTTAAGTTTGGAAGATGGGGAGTCAAAGTGGAGACATTGTTCTCAGCCGGGGGATCCCTTGAGAAGTGTTCAGATAGTATCGGAAGGGAACTCTGTTAGGCTGAATATTAGTATAACGGCGAAGAAGAATACGTCGGCTATGTGGTTGAAAGTGTGGTGGATGGACAAGGCAGTGGAGGAGATCGTTGGCCACTGTGACTACGGGTGGGTGCTGTCGGGGGACTTTTGCATATCAGCGGTGCGGGAGGCGAAGAAGGCGTGGAGACAGGCGGAGGCCGAGTGCGCGAGGCTAGGGGGACACCTCGCCAGTGTGCTGAACGAGAGGCAGCAGCAGATTATGGACCAACTACTTATACATGCGTGAGTATACACATGTTTTGTTTCCATTTACCGAGAATGCAATTTCTCATTCCGCCGGTCTTTCTCGTAAACTTTATTAAAATGTGTAAGAATATGACAAACTTGTTTTGACCGAATAGTTATCGGTTTAAACAGAATTCAAAGTTTGAAGCTGTCGTGGTACCCTGTCCCAGACTCTTTATCTGTTAAGAATAAGGTATATTGTAGCGTCAGTAATACTTGAAGCTACATCCCAGAGTCCTCTGAGTATTATTCCCTTCTATACAATCGCAGAGGCAGGTTAAGGCAATATATTCCAGAATCTAGACATACGCGAGTTTAAAGACACCTTTCTACTCCAATTTGTCGACACATTAAAGTCGTCCCGACACGTATTCCTACTTATTTTTATTTGAAAAAAATTACCGTTGAGGATTCAAATGTGATTCAAGGAATGGTTATTTCTTTTTCATAAAGATAAATGTACTACTTATCTCGGGAAAAGATTTTGTAAGCTTAGAATATAGAAGGTACGCTATCACATATTTCAAAGTTCTTGCGAGACAATATCTATACTCATATTATAAAGCTGAAGAGTTTGTTTGTTTGCTGGAACGCGCTAATCTCTGGAACTACTGGTCCGATTTGAAAAATTCTTTCAGTGTTAGATAGCTCATTTATTGAAAAAGGCGTCGTAGCGTAATGATATATATCCTATAGGCTATATATCATTACGCTACGACGAAAAGGAGCGGAGCAGCAATGAAAAATATTGCGAAAACGGGGAAAATGTGACGCAGACGAAGTTGTGTGGGACAGCTAAAGTTTAGGAAAGAAGAATAGAATAAGAAGTTTTGAGTTGAGTTGAACACTGACGCATATGTGCACTGTCCGGTCATGTTTCCTTAAACCTGGGTGTTGCTTTCTTCAAGAGACCACTTCAGAGCACTGCATCGTCTTTTTTTATCTGACCATTACAATATACTACTGCGCTCACTAACGGTTGACCACTTTTCAACCTAATAACTCAGGGATAAAAAGTGGTCAATCATCATTGAACTCCGTAGTACTTTATTAACTGTAGGTATGGACTTTAATTAAAAGATACTTTTGATCTCTGAGACTCTTTCGGCGTTTTTCTCAAGTTTGTTAGGAAACACCGATCTCATTCAGTCTAAATAATAAAATGACGCGTTAAAGATTTAACAAAATTAAATAAAATATGATTTATCCCATTAAAAAAAAATCTGAAGGTTCGCTCAGAGGGTGTTTCATCTGCCCCCCTAGCATGACCGTTCTATCTCTATTCTACCAAGAAACGACAAGAAATCTTTTCTAAACAACTTGACATTTCTTCTGGCCGAGCATGGCGCGCCCCGTCGACTCGCGTTTCTACGAAGACATAGACAAAAAATTCTTTCCATAGCAACGGGGACGTATCACGTGATGTTTATATTTCCTGAATATTTTTACGTTTAGTTAACAAAAAAAAGTTGCCAATTGCACGAGTTTCTCATTTTTCGTGGGCGGGAGGGTATTGCTGCATCCTGGATCTAGGCCTGGATCTTTTTCGCGAAATTAAACTTAAATATTTAACATATTTATTATATTTATTGATTAATATAAACGGCGAGTACCTCTCACACTTGCGATTTGCAGATGATATCGTCATCGTGGCGGAAACGCTGCAAGATTTGCAACATATGCTGAATGGCCTAGTTGATTCTTCTCAACGCATTGGTCTCCGGATGAACCTAGATAAAACCAAGGTTATGTTCAATGAACATGTCAGTCCGGAACCAATTGCAGTTCAAGGCAGTATTCTCGAGGTTGTTAAGGAGTATGTTTACCTCGGGCAAACTATGCAGTTGGGTAAAAACAACTTCGAGAAAGAGGCCAACAGAAGAATACAGCTGGGCTGGGCAGCGTATGGGAAACTGCGTCGAGTCTTTACATCGCCAATTCCACAGAGTCTAAAGACGAGAGTCTATAATCAGTGCGTCCTACCCGTCATATCGTACGGTGCCGAAACGTGGACACTCACGGTAGGGTTGGTCCACAAATTTAAAGTCGCTCAACGTGCTATGGAAAGGGCTATGCTCGGGGTTTCTCTGAAAGATCGAGTTCGTAACGAGGTGATCCGACAGAGAACTAAGGTTATCGACATAGCCCACCGCATAAGGACGCTAAAGTGGCAATGGGCCGGCCATATAACCCGAAGAACCGATAACCGTTGGGGTAGACGAGTTCTTGAGTGGAGACCACGGATCGGTAAACGTAGCGTAGGACGTCCTCAGACTCGGTGGAGCGATGATCTTCGCAAGGCGGCTGGCAAGAGCTGGATGAGAGTGGCCGAGGATCGTGCTCAGAGGCGTGTCATGGGAGAGGCCTATGTCCAGCAGTGGACGAATACAGGCTGATGATGATGATGATTTAACATATCATTTCAACCTTATTATACCCGATTTCTCGTATTTAGTTTTTAATAAGACTAGTTTGACATTTGCCAGAAGTAATATTTCTACCCCCAAATGTCAAAAAAAGAGAAAATATGGTCGTCATGCTCGACGTTGTAGACTTGTGTCGACTGAAGAAAAGAAACATTTCTTTTCTACATTCTTAATATCGCCATGCTTAGGACGATAGAAATATCTGTCAAATTGTCGATTCTTCCGTAGACATAGCCTGTTTCTACGGCGGTCATGCTAGGCCGGCTGATCGTTACGTACATATCTTCGAGAAGTTTTTCTAGTTGCCGTCGTTTTAGTTAAGGCCCCGTACGATGAGATGACAATCAACGTTGCTGAACAACAGTTGTTAGTTCGATTTATTCTTCGTTCGTCCCATAGTTTTGTCGCACTTTAAAAAAAAAATCGTTTGTCCCAAACAGTATGCTTTCTTCATCCCAAAATATAATTTCAATTTCCCGCTTTATAAAAGTCGGGTCCCTGCCCGAATAGCTCCTGTCTGAAACTTTTCAGAAACAGTTTTTGCGTTCTCCCTCATGTCGACCTACTGTAAAGCTATCAAGTTTTCGTACTAAATATCCTTGCCCTACCAAGAATCAATGCTTATAAAAACAGGAGAATTTCTAAACAACAACTTTTCTAAGATAACTGCAAAAAATATTTCGCATAAGCAGCTGACACAAACACTACCCAGTACACGTAAACAAGTTTTCAAACTACCCGCAACCACAATGGCTGCCATAAACTTTGTACTGTGACCTAAAACGCATCCATATTTACTGCGCCAACCTACTTACGTAACGTCCTGGTAACTTTAGTATCCGTTCCAAATTCAAAAATTTATTCGAAAACAGACAAATGGTGGGAAAGTACCAACAAGCATACTAGGCCAGCCTAGTGTATATCTTACAAAAGACCGCAGGCAAGATCTGTTTGAGCCACGCGAAAACCAGTGGGGCCCTGACTTTCTTTCAGCTATATTATCATCTGCTTCGCCTTTTTCAACTGTGTTGAGGTTGGCTACTAGTCTAACCAGATGCAGCTGACCAGTATTTTACATGGAGCGACTGCCTATGCGACCTTCACAACCCAACGATAACGATGACAAAGATTATAACAAGCTTATATCAATCCACGTCAAGTCGTTGTATAAACGACTAATAGTTTGTTTCGGCTGTTTTTTCTCAGAGTAGTCAGGTTCGAAACACCTGTCAGCTAGTTTAAAAAGAAGGCGACGTGTATTTTTAAAAATCTTTTTGCAAAATAAACATAATTTATCGTTTAAATACAAGGTGTTGTTTTGCATCCTCGTCAAAATTCAGGAGGTTGCCACAAAAGACTTCATTAATGAATTAAAATTACGATACCTAGTCAATTATCAATAAACGCTGATTTTTTTGGATGTTTATGTTTGACATTATTTCAGAATAATCCCGTTAACGTGGTTTAGGGAATTAGAAATTATCGAATAAACATTTGAGATTATTTGTATGTGTGAAGCGCGGTTATAGTGCGAAGATCAGACGGGCCGCTTTTAAAACACGGGTGTTTCACACTTACCGATTTTCGTAAATAAGAAATAAAATAATAATTATCTACCCATTTTATGATTGATTCGGGTCGAGAATCATTAGCATGGTTACCTCCTTGAATTTGACGAGGATGCAAAACAACACCTTGTATAAAACACTCCGGAAAATATTGTCACTTGTCTATGAGATGCCATGCAAGAAAAACCAGGGTACTCAGCGGGGTAACAGGGCGGTCAGTGCTTTGATACTTCTTACTGCAGAGGTTGTTGTGCCTCTTCTTCTTAAAGCAATACATTCTCGCCAAGACATTTCGAAGAAGGGCGAGTGCGAGATTGAATAGAGGATCGTCTATCCTCCATGTTATTTGCTTGGCTGTACACTCTCGCCCTTGCCCTGCCTGCACTCTCGCCGAAACATTGCGCTCGGTAAAGCCGTATACAGACATTGCGAGGCATGCGCCGCGAACATCGCACAGCGAATGCCTCGCAAGTTGTGTACCTTTGTATTCGTGGCGAGGTATGTGCTACGCACATGCGAGGGCGAGCCAAAGTATGGCCGCGGCATTCGTTGTGCGCCGTTCGTGGCGCATGCCTCGCAAAGTCTGTATTAGGGTTCGGGAAATCGTTGGACTTTGTTCCCGGGAAATCAAGCTCGAGAAAAGTCGAGAACTCGAGAAATCATGTATCAAGTCACACCATTTAAAAGCTATTGCCAATCGTTATACACGTGCGACCTGTGGAGCAATTACACTAAAAACGCCTTCAATGCTCTGCGCGTCCAGTATAATAACGTCTTTAGAGGTTTGTTGGGGCTCTTATGGCGGAGCAGTGCCTTCGGCATATTCCGGCGTCCCTGTGGTCTCGGGTAAAACGTAGCACCAACACGCTTCTGAGCGTGGTGTCGGACAGGACAGCCAAATCCTGAGGCATTGATCGCTCATGCATGTCAAAAATAATTATTATTTTAAATTTTACTAACCCAGCTGAAAGTATCTGCTTACTAATATAATATGGACTTGTATCAATCAATGTGCTTAGTCTGAAATAAATATTTTCAATTCAATTCAATATTTTGTTTGTGAAAATTAAAGTTATTAAATCAATAAGATAGGAGAAATATAACTTGTTGTTCAATTTTTTTTTTCTTTCCCTAATATTTATTTATTATAAATAAAATATGCATAAACAAAACCGAAAAACCCGGTTTTACTATCCTAGAAAACCGGGTTTCATTTCAGTAGGCTTACCGGTTTTTTTCGGTTAATCGGGTATCCGGTTTGCATGCTCTAATGTGAATGTGTTGTGGTTGTTTTGTTCAGCGCTAATTCTAAACTACGTCAGCCGATTAAAAAAAAAATGTTCGTGCGACATTTCACTTTAATTGAAATTAAAATGGGAAAACTCTGGCTCAAACGGCTTAGACAAGACAAAAGCGTGTCGTTAGGCTTTCCCAAGTGTTTCCCATCGGCGTCGAGTCGACGCTGAAGTACCTAGGGCTTGTCCTCGACAGCCGGTGGAACTTCGTGGAGCATTTCCGACGTTTGGCCCCCGAACTGGAACGGGCAGGGGCTGCATTCAAGCGGCTCTTGCCCAACCTAGGGGGTCCAAATGCCTCCTGCCGGAGGCTCTATGCGGGAGTCGTGCGGTCCATGGCCCTTTACGGGGCCCCGGTGTGGGCGCGTTCTTTGAGGCGGCGAGCCACCCATTATCTGAACGCGCCCCAGAAGGTGGTAGCCGTAAGGCTGGTCCGGGGTGTTAGGTATGGTGCTCACTTATGACACCATGTTATGTTGGATGGTTGAAATGAAAGATACCGTTGGGTATACTTAATTTAATAGTCACAGGACACAGGTTACATTTTATATTTAGACAGACACTAGACAGTGCGTAGTGTCGCAGACGGGTTGAGATCAAGTTATGGACTCCGGAAGGATGTGTACCATAGATAATCACTAGAGCTTGACAATTAGTAACATACTAATTAGTGATGTCACAACATCCCCCTTGTTGAGTTTAAATTAGACCCTTGACAAACAATTAACACTACGTACAACTTTACTTAATTACTTATTTAATCTAGACATCTATTTATAATCTTATATTCTATGGTTACATTACATGTACACTCCTGACTGTCACCTTCCTCTCTCCCTCTTGACGAGTTGGGTCGCATGGAACTTGACTTGACGAGTCGACTGACAAGACTAATGGAATCTTGGGATTATAATGAGCTGAGACTGACACTATGATGCTCATCCCAAGTCCAGACTGTATCTCTTTAGACACTTTTTTGGTGTGGGCACGTTGACAATTGCTTTGACCTTTTCTTGGTCTGCCCCAGCACCATCTTTACTGAAGACATAACATTTTGACTGATTAACTGACCTGAACTTTTCACTATAATGAAAACTGACATTACAACTCTTTGTTGTTTTTGTGACCTTTACAATAACTTGCATTGCCTCCATGCGTTGCAGATGACAGACTGGAGGTAGACATCCAAGACCCTGGAAGACATAATTAAATTGTGTAAGCATTTGTTTACAATTCCTGTTTTGACACTGATAAGACATATTTTATTTTACCTAACTTTTAACAAGTTGGAAGACAATTAACAGTTGGACAATCTAAATTTACTACTATAAACATTATAGTTTTGACGACGTAATTGTTATCTAAACACAAATTACAATGTTTGAAGGTTGACATAACCTAAAATCGGAATGGATTTTTCACCAAATCCTTTGACATTTAATCCAACGTTTGACAAGTGACATTTGAGACTAATTGTTTTGACATGACATTGACATTTGCACCTGAATCTATGATGCATTTAATTTGTTTATTCCATAATGACAAGTTTCCCATGACTGTTTTAAATTATTACTTTCTAAAGTATTGACATTGTTTACTTTTTATCTGAGTTATTATCTAATGATCCTTTTAATGACTGCGAATACTGACTACTGTTATTATGACGATGATATTGTGTGTTATTGTGAAATCCCTCTGACTTGTGAACATTTCCATCATTGAGATGTGAATATGGACACTGACATTTATTATTTTGACTATTTGAGTGGATTCTCGACTGGTTCTTTGACCTATGACTGTTCATCATTGAGATGTTGATCACAACTCTCGGACATATCACTGCTTTTAACACAGAGACATTTGACTGGTACTTTGACCTATGACTGTAATCATTATTGAGATGTTGCTTACAACTCTCGGACATATCACTGAGATATTTGACTTGATGATTGACATTCATCATTGAGATGTTGATCACAACTCTTGGACATATCACTGCTTTCACCGCAGAGATAATTGACTGGTACTCTAATATGGTGTCAGAAGTCGTCAAGAAGAACGATAAACGCAAAAATGCCGAATAATGTCGACGGAAACAATGGCGGTCAGGAACGAGGCGCATGCAACTAAGTCAACTCCAATCTCGTCTGATCCAGCAGATGACAATGCGGAGGCGTGGAGAAGATGGTCACAGCAGATTGAACTGCATTTGTTAGCCGTTATGTGAAGATATTTTCATAGCTAACCTACACATGGATTTATCACATATGCGTCAAAGATTGCTTCAAGAATATGACCTAACCTATCAGAGGATGCAAGAGATAGTGAGCACACTCATAGTCGCGCAGCAGGATGCTGATAAAATTGTCCAAGCGAGCGGTGTCGCCAGTGAAAACGTCATGCATCTTAGTCGGAGAAGCCGTGGTCGACGAGACGATCGACAGCGAGCTTCCAGTCGCAGGTCAGCTTCGAGCAGTCGCAAGTCTTCAAGCAGTCGCAAGTCTTCAGGCAGTCGCAGGTCAGCTTCAGCTTCGAGCGGCGACTCGAGGACATGCAGTCGCTGTGGGCAGTCTCACCGATACAAGTGCCCAGCTAAAGGCGTATAAAGTCAGAACAGTCAGTCAAATCACTATGATCCACATAGTAGTCAACCAACAAATAGTCAGAACACACAAGCGCACAGTCAGTCAGTGTCACATAGCGAGCAGTCACCGTCACAAAGTAGTCACAGTCAAAGTCAAGTCATATATGTGTAGACGTATTGAGACCAAGTTATCACAATATCAATACTAAGTCTATCACAGTCGAGTCAAGTTATCACAGGATCAATACAAGTCTATCACAGTCAAAGTCATGTCATAAAGTGATCACAGTAGTATCGCAAACAGTCAACATCATAATCCCACTTCTGACACCATGTTAGGTATGGTGCTCACTTATGACACCATGTTATGTTGGATGGTTGGAATGAAAGATACCGTTGGGTATACTTAATTTAATAGTCACAGGACACAGGTTACATTTTATATTTAGACAGACACTAGACAGTGCGTAGTGTCGCAGACGGGTTGAGATCAAGTTATGGACTCCGGAAGGATGTGTACCATAGATAATCACTAGAGCTTGACAATTAGTAACATACTAATTAGTGATGTCACAACACGGGGGTACCGTACGATCTCCGGCGAGGCGGCGAGCCTCTTGGCCAGATTGCCGCCATGGGATCTGGAGGCGATAGTCCTCGCGCGCCTGCACGAATGGCGCGCGGAGGCACTACGTCGGGGGGAAACTCCGCTGCCGCGGCAAATTGTCGCTCAGCGGACAGACCTCCGGCGTGATCTCATGGCGACATGGAGACAGCGACTGTCGCAACCACGTGCAGGGCACGCCACAATAGTGGCGATAAGTCCCCTCTTTGAGGAGTGGCTAGAGAGGCGGCACGGCGCCCTCACCTTCCGCCTGACGCAGGTCCTCACCGAACACGTTTGTTTCGGGAGGTTCCTGCACCGAATCGGGCGGGAGGAAACGCCCGGGTGTTACCATTGCGAGGATCGGCCGGAGGACACGGTGGAGCACACCGTGGAGCTCTGCCCCGCTTGGGCTGAGCACCGCCGTGTCCTCGTAGCGGCGATTGGCGGCGGCGACCTCTCGCGTCCGGCCCTGGTTCAATCCATGGTCCGGAGCGAGAGGGAATGGGATGCCGTCGCCTCCTTCTGCGAAGCAGTCATGCTAGCGAAGGAGGTGGCGGAACGTGAGAGGGAGAGAACCTCACGTCCCAGCCGCCGCGGGAGACGCCCCGGGCGTCGGGGGGCAACCAGTGGCCCCCGGCCACCGTAGGCGCGAGCCTGTGGACGGTGAGTAATGGGCTAGCTCACCGTCCGTCCGTCTCATGACGACAGGCCGTGTCGACGGCGCGTACGTGTTCCACGCGCGCCTCAAGGAGATGTCAGCAAACCGGAAGGGGTCCGAAAGGGCCGATGCCTGCCAGAGCTGCGGGTTGTTCGAAAGAGATACCGCGGCCCTGGAACACAAAGGGCGAAGAAGGAACATGGGTGGGTTTTAGTCAGTACAAGTCTGACACTCCCTCCCGCTCCGCCCAGAGCGGGAGAAGTCATTTGATGATTTCCCATCCGCAAAAAAAAAAAAAAAAGGCTTTCCCAAGTGTTGTGGGAATCTTATGCTGCTCACACATGGCCTCTTTTTCTGAAACCTTCCTACAAAACTATTTACTACAAAATGCATCTGATTTCATCTGTACTTAACGCTATTTATGATTTTTTCTTTTTTGTCTAATACGCAAGCACCTAGTGAAGTGAGACGACATTGCACTATTGACGTGCTTCAGCGAGGACAAAGGAGCAGTGATAGCCTAGTACGAGTACTGTGACCGCCGAACTACTGAATAATATTATTTTTGTATTTAAAAAAAATAAGTTAATTAGCTTATTCATAAGATTATTATTTGATACTTTTATTTGAGAGGGAAACCACTGAATTTATTAATGTTATTGGAACCAAATAATATGAGAAAACGTACGTAAGTGTAAATTTCTCGACAACCCGAGAAGACCCGAGAAATTAGCCTCGAGAATTCTCGAGACCCGAGAAATTGAAAAGCTCGAGAAATCATGAACCCTAGTCTGTATCCACCTTAAGAGAGCACAGTCACTATAAAAAGTGGTAAAGACGAGCGTTTGTTTATGGGTGTTTTTTGACGTTCAAAGCTAAATGTGAATTAGTGATTCTCGATTTTATAACGATGATGTTTTTCGTTCGCAGTCCGGGAGCTGGTGTGGATGACGTGTACTGGATCGGTGCGACTGATGCCGTCCATGAAGGCGAGTTCCGCTGGTCGGATGGACTGCCCTTCTCTTACGCACGTGAGTACATTGTATGCTTAGTTTTGTACGCACGGCGACCATTCAATCCTATACAAAACCAGTTTATGGGATCTCTCATTGTACGGGATATCTATACAAAGCGAGGACATGTTTTGCTGGAAATGTATAGCTTGTTTTGTCACCGTGTGTTCTATTTCCAAAATTATTACCACTTATTCTTACTGATTTATAATTGAACGAGCTACAACTGAACTAATGAATACTATTACAATAAAACGATTTTTAAACTTGTGTTTTGCGAAACTCATTTATATAAAAATATCCAAAAGTCGCCGCACATTATTGCTATTTCTAGGGTTACAATTGCGGTCTTATCGTGAAATATCGGTTTCGACTTGAAGACAGTTTCGAAACCTATTTCCAAAATACTATGTTCGTGATAACATAAATCGTTAATGAGAACAGTGAGAGAAAGTCACTTTTAAAAGTCGCTGGGTGTATACACATTAGTGCTCTTGACTGTACAGATGTGGAAATAACTCTAACTCCTCATAAAGTGTGGTCAATAGCGAGTCAGTTCGGTAGTATTGAGTAGTACTAGGTAGTGCGAGGGCTCTCAGTACGAGGGCTGTCGTGGCTCGAGTGGTGAACGTGTGTGTGGCTTAGGGACGTGGATGTGGCGTGAGTGTGGTCATTGTAAGCAGTTTTTTTTTTTATTGTGCTTTGTTTGACAAATCACTACAAAATGGACCTTAGCTTATTCCAAGAACTAAAGTAATTGCTAGGTACTACTATATACTTAGATTCTTGAGAATAAAAGACTTAAACAACAAAGTTTATGAAATGTGGAAACTAAATTTGTATTTGGTCCTCTTTAAATAGTAATATTATCTCGATAAAAATGTCTTCATTTCGATTGCCATAAAAATCTCTAAAGAAAACAACTCTAAAAGTGCAAATTATGTTGCTTCAAGAAGCTGTATTTAATGGTTGTCAATGAAAGAGAAAAAATAAAAAACAAAAATAGTCAGTGCACTTTATAGGTTAAAAGCGTCAATGGCTGCCAAGAAGTATCGAGTGTAAATGCTACACACAGGTTATTTGTAAAACACCGACAACTTCTTAGGACTATGTTAATAACATCATTATCAACAACTTTTGTTCTATAACTTCAAAAAAAATATTATATTTTGGTTCATCAGATTTTCATACAAAAATAAAAATATATAAATTGAACGCTCTAAATGTTACGAAGTCTATGCGAAGCAAAAGAAAGCGATAGTACAATAGCGAGGGGAGCATAGTCGTAACATTCAGAGCGTTCAATTTAAATATTTTTATTAAAATATGATGAATTTTGAAAAGTCATGGAACAACAGTTGTTGATTATGATCTTAGTAACATAGTCCTGAGAGGTTGTCGGTGTTGTACAAATAACCCTGTATATGTTCGGGTGCTGCATAATTTGGCACTAACAGGCGGCAAAATCGAATTTACTATGTAAATATAAGCCTAACCTTACCTTAGCCTGGTTTAATGCCTCGTTGGCCTAGTGGCCAGAACCGTGTCTGTTGATCATGAGGATCTGAGTAAGATTCCCGGGTCGGCCAAAGGGTTATTGGGTTTTTCAGGAATTTTTCAGAAGCAGTCACATAGTCACAAGTTAAAATGGCAGTGGGCTGGCCACATAGTGCGCAGGACCGATGGCCGATGGGGCCGGAAGGTCCTGGAGTGGAGACCGCGGACCGGCAAGCGCAGCGTAGGACGTCCACCGGCTAGGTGGACCGACGACCTAGTCAAGGTAGCCGGAAGACGCTGGGCGCAGGCCGCTTCCAACCGGTCATGTTGGAAATCCATGGGGGAGGCCTATGTCCAGCAGTGGACGTCCTACGGCTGATATGATGATGATGAGTCACATAGTCTGGATTTGTGCCCAGTTGACGGCAATAGGCTCGCCCCCTATTACATGGGATTTAAACATAACTGGCGAAATGTTGATGTACTTGTTAGGTACATCTCTGGCTAACCTTTCGGGGATTACAAAGCGTGATGTTTTGTTGTGTTATGTTATGATATAAGGCTTAAAAAGGTGGCTGGGTCGGACTCAATGAAGATGGTGAAGGATAGCGTGTTATGACTTATAATAAAATAAAATAAAATACATTTATTTCGAGCAATTAAAACTCATATGTGGAGTACACAGGAATAAGAAACAACACACACAGGATACTAAATTAATAACAGAAGAAAATAAAAATAAATTAAAACAAACACTTAACATCTAACCGGCCCTGCTGACGGCAGCATGCCTATCACAGCAGTGCTGTATGTATGGGCAGTCCATCCGGTCCGCGATCATCGCCAGGACAGCATTGGTACTGCCCCACACCCTACGCACCAGCGACGCGCTCCGCTTGCGCATGGTCGCGTAAAAACAATCGGTGCGCGCCTCAGCGAACATACCTGAGGCGCTGCAGAAGCGAGGCAGCCCCAATACAGCCCTGAGCGCGTTGTTGAACTGGACGCGAAGGGCCCCGAATGATGCACGCGTGTACCTCGCCCACAGGCTGCACGTGTAAAGGGACGTGCAGTACGCCCTGAAGAGCGTTATCTTCACATCCCTTGAACAGCGCGCAAACCTACGTGAGAGCATATTCGCCCGCACCGACAACGCCCTCCGTTCCCGCTCCATGTCAGCATTGTCCTTGAGGTCGGTCGTAACTAAATGCCCTAGGTACTTAAATTGATCCACCCTTTGGAGTGGAACACCGTTTAGAAAAACGGGTGGATAATTTTGCGAACGTTTAGTACCGAGCTCAAAGACCATGCATTGACTTTTAGTCACATTGTACTTTAACCCATGACCAAGGGCATACTCCTCACAGGTCCGTATCAGCTTTCTGAGGCCACAGACCGACGCGCTCAGCAGCACCATGTCGTCAGCGTAACTGAGATTATTGAGACAGACACCACCGACATGGCAGCCAACATGCTGGCTACTGAGCGCGACGATCAAGGCATTCATGTATAGGTTAAAGAGGGAGGGGGAAGTTAACCCCCCCTGCCTCACCCCGCACTGCAGCCGATACGGTTCCGACATTGTACCTGCCCACTTAACGCTATTGACCTGATGACTGTACCAGTATTTAAAAACGTTCACCAGTCTACGCGGAAGGTTTATTTCCTCGAGTTTAGCCCACAGTATGTCGTATGACACCAGGTCAAAAGCCTTGGACAGGTCGAGGAAGCAGGCGTGCACTGGCGTCTTGCGATCCGTGTAGTATCTGACGGTATGCTTAAGACACAGTATTGCACTCTCAGTTGACAGTCGAGGTCTAAACCCAAACTGATTATCGTGCAGATCCAGGTACTTGTCTAACTGTGTATTAAGCAAACCGTCAAAAACTTTTGCAATACTAGTTGCAAGAGAAATCGGCCTGTAGTTACTTTTGTCAGCAACATCTCCCGTTTTATTTTTCACTACCGGGACTACTATGGTTTTCATGAAATCAGGTGGTAGGTATGAATGGCTCACGCATAGTGAGTAAAACATTGCTAAAAGTCTATTTACATGTGGGCCAGCGTGAACTAGGTGCTCAATGCTGAGGCCATCGTGGCCGGGGGACTTGCCCTTAGATATAGCTTTGATAGCCTGAGCCACATCTTTGGCAACGAAGTAAGACCCCACGTCCTCGTCTGGCATCTCAGCATCGAGCAACGCCCCCGCCGGTCCCAGAGGAGACAGTACACGAAAATGGTCCCTGAAAATATCAGCAACATCCTTAGGGTTACTCACACCCTCGACACTCACCGGTAATCCAGGTCGAACGTTTACTTTGTTGGTGCCCTTCCAAAAACTACGAAAATGCCCCCTCTTATGTTTTTCAGCAAGGGCATCCATTTTGATTTGGTCCTGGTGGTTTTGGCACCATTTAAGTCTAGACTTAAATATTTTGCGACTTTGGTACATTTCGTCATACACACACCCAGACCTTGGCTTTCCACACATCACCCACTCTAGAAACTTCGACCTAGCCACCCGGTGAGCCTCGCTAACATGCCTATTCCACCCCGCAATGCGTGGGCCATTCCTACCTCTCACCGCACGAGTGCCTTCCCGAGCTGTCGCTGCCACCGACGCCGCCTCTTGTAAGGCAATCACAATGTCGGAATAAAGCCTGTCAAGAATATGCCCATGGTCCGAGTTATTACAGTATTTGTCTCCACAGCTTGTAAACTCCGCAGGAACCACCTCGGATCGATGCGCGCGCGCGACTCCAATACGTCTCCAATACGTACTCCTTATGCGTCTTACAACAAGTTTAATGCTACCATGGAGGGGGGATATTTTCTATAACTCATTAAGAGATGGCAGTATTACAAGATTTGTGACTACGTAGTTCTACTAGGTACGCAAGATGGCGTGCAAACAGTCATGCATTCGACTCTTCGGTGTGACCAGCCTTCGCTTAATTTCCATGAGTAGAATAACCTCGATAAACCTATGTACCTAATAATTATGTAAAAAAAAAAAAACAACAAAATATTATTTAGAAGCTCAATAAAATAACGATAGTGAATGCGTGGCACTCGAATGCATGCGTGTAGTATTACGAAGTTTCACTTCTTCCGCGCGGAGGGACTCCACGCACTATTTTTTTGGGAAAGAAAGCCGCTTAGCTTAAACTGTGCCGGGCCGACCCCAACAAGCGATGGTAGAATCTCAATCACGAATGAAAGTCGAATATGTGTACTTATTACTTGAAACCAGTTTTTTATTCAAAATATACCGCGAATCGAAAGCGCCAACCCAAAGAAGTGTACCTACTGCACCCCGAAGGCTTCAGTCTAGACGGCGAGGCGGCAGAAACATGCGATTGTAGCTTTATTTAGTTCACTCATTGAGTTATTTACCCCAAAAAATATGATCAACAAATAATTGACAAACTAAAAAATTGAATAACTAAAATAATAAACTCTAAAAGAGCGTCAAAAAGCTCCTCCTCAACGCTGTCAGCTGGTAATGTGTTTAAGAGACTGGCAGCATTGCCATTTTGAATGGAAACACAACAAAAAAGAAAACATTATTTTTTCACCAAGTCATGTTACACGTATAACAGAAACCTTTAATACTATTCGGTGCCAAAAGTTATTTTTTGGTAGTAAATAAAGAGTTTTGAGACTAAAAACTTTAGTTTTTCTAACAATCACTAAGTCAAATTTATTTGGCGGCACATCCATGGCCTCATCAATCATTTTTAGAAAAAAAATGACACGTTGATCCCTAAAGGTTCACTAGCCCTGGTGTAGGTATTGCAATTTTGTAGAAAACAGCTGTTTTATTTTTAATAGCTTAAGAAAAATGTCTATATGAAATTCAAAATGAATACAAACCATTTTCACGTCGGTGTCCCTCCACCCCGTATTTCTTTAATATTGGACTTACTATTACGAGAACCGAACTCGAAGAGGAATTGAGCAGGTTGCGATGGAGTATTGTAGGATTATCTGAAGTCCGAAGAGAGGGGGAGGACACGATGATCCTGAAATCCGGCAACCTACTCTATTTCCGAGAGGGTGACCGGCAGTCCCAGGGTGGTGTTGGGTTTATCGTCCACAAGTCCCTTGTGAATAACGTGGTGAAGATAGAGAGTGTGTCGACCAGGGTGGCGTACCTGATACTCAGAATATCCTCAAGATATTCGCTGAAGGTCATACAGGTCTACGCCCCGACCTCGGCACGCCCCGACGACGAAGTGGAGACCATGTATGAGGATATCTCCAAAGCCATGCATGGTTTCAAAACTCACTTTACCGTTGTCATGGGGGACTTCAACGCAAAACTGGGCAAACGAGACGGAGATGAGCTGCAGGTGGGGCAATTTGGGTTTGGATGTCGGAACCACCGGGGACACCAACTGGCTAGTTTTATGGAGAAGGAGGGCCTCTATATGATGAACTCCTTCTTTAGAAAGCGTGAGCACAGGAAGTGGACCTGGCAGAGCCCCAATGGTGCAACTAAAAATGAGATCGACTTCATCCTGTCAACCAAGAAGCAAATGTTCAATGATGTCTCTGTGATCAATTCGGTGAAAACTGGGAGCGATCACCGCATGGTAAGAGGCACATTGAACATCAATATTAAGCTTGAAAGGTCTCGACTGATGAAGTCTACGCTCCGACCAGCACAGATCCAAATCCAAAACCCCGAGAGCTTTCAGCTTGAACTCCAGAATCGTTTCGAGTGCCTAGGAAGCTCAGTGGACGAATGCAACGATGGATTTGTGGAAACTGTCCGTACGACAGGGTCTAAGTTCTTCAAGACCCGTCGTGCACAGAAGAACAAAAAACTCTCTGATCATACTCTCAAGCTCATGAAGGAACGGCGTGAGATGATCCTGCAGTCTTCAGACGACGCGTGGAAATACCGGCAGCTCAATAGACGGATCTCTAAATCCTTGAAGAGCGACCTCCGCCGCTTTAATACCGAGCGTATCAAAGACGCCATTGAGCGGAATAAAGGCTCAAAGGTATTTGCAAGAGATCTGGCTATTGGGCAGAGCCAGCTCACGAAACTGAAGACCGACGATGGCAGAATCGTATCCGCCAAACCGGAGCTACTGAGGGAGATCGAGAGATTCTATGGGCAGTTGTACACATCAACCAGGAAACCCGTTGTAAATCTAGCGAATGACCCAAGAGCTAGACTGACCCGACACTACACCGAAGACATCCCGGACCTCAGCCTGTATGAGATTAGGATGGCTCTGAAACAGCTTAAAAACAACAAAGCACCGGGTGATGATGGAATTACGGCCGAACTTCTGAAGGCGGGTGGAAAACCGGTTCTTAAGGCCCTTCAGAAGCTGTTTGATTCCGTCATACTCGAGGGGAAAACGCCACAGGCATGGTGCAGGGGTGTGGTGGTACTCTTCTTCAAAAAGGGCGACAACGCCCGGTTGAAGAACTATAGGCCCATCTCACTTCTGAGCCATGTCTACAAGTTGTTTTCAAGAGTCATCACGAATCGTCTCGCGCGCAGGTTTGACGATTTTCAGCCTCCCGAACAAGCCGGATTCCGAAAAGGTTTTAGCACCGTAGACCACATACATACGCTGCGACAGGTTATACAGAAGACCGAAGAGTACAACCTGCCTCTCTGTTTAGCGTTTGTGGACTACGAGAAAGCCTTCGATTCGATCGAGACTTGGGCTGTACTGCAGTCTCTCCAACGGTGCCAAATTGATTATCGGTACATCGAGGTGTTGAAGTGTTTGTACAAAAACGCCACCATGTCAGTCCGACTTCAGGACCAGACCTCGGAACCTATCCCTCTGCAGCGAGGTGTGAGACAAGGAGACGTCATATCTCCGAAACTGTTCACCGCTGCACTGGAAGATGTCTTCAAGGTTCTGGACTGGAGAGGGCTAGGCATCAACGTTAATGGCGAGTACATCTCTCACCTTCGATTTGCCGACGATATAGTGGTCATGGCTGAGACCATGGAGGACCTCAGTACAATGCTCGATGACCTCAGTAGAGTTTCCGAAAGAGTGGGTCTTAAAATGAACATGGACAAAACCAAGGTCATGTTGAATGCCCATGTAACACCCACTCCTATCAAGATCGGAGACTCTACTATCGAAGTTGTAGACGATTATGTCTACCTGGGACAAACGGTCCAGTTGGGTAGGTCTAACTTCGAGAAAGAGGTCAATCGTCGAATCCGACTCGGCTGGGCAGCGTTCGGAAAGCTGCGTGGTATCTTCTCGTCCAACTTACCGCAGTGCCTCAAGACGAAAGTCTATGACCAGTGTGTGCTGCCAGTGATTACATACGGGACCGAAACGTGGTCGCTCACAATGGGCCTCATCAGAAGGCTCAAAGTCACCCAAAGGGCAATGGAGAGAGCTATGCTCGGAGTTTCCTTGCGTGATCAAATCAGAAATGAGGACATCCGCAAGAGAACCAAGGTTACCGACGCAGCCCGAAGAATTGCCAAACTTAAGTGGCAGTGGGCAGGGCACATTGCTCGCAGAACAGATGGCCGATGGGGCCGAAAAGTTCTGGAATGGCGACCGCGAACCGGGAGACGATGCGTTGGAAGGCCTCCCACTAGGTGGACCGATGACCTGGTGAAGGTTGCGGGGATCCGCTGGATGCGTGTCGCACGGGACCGGTCAATCTGGCGACACTTGGGGGAGGCCTATGTCCAGCAGTGGACGTCTTTCGGCTGAAATGATGATGATGATGATGATGATTACGAGAAATAAATATTAATTACTTTTTATTGGACCGTCTCACATAGCTCGTAATATTTGAATGGCTTTACTCTCAGTAATAACTTTACAGTTATTATGTTGCAACTCAAAAATTTGGTTAATTATTTCTTATATATATTTTCACAAGCTGTGTGTTTCTAAATAAAGGGCTAACATATTTTGCATTATTTAACCCATTATCCATTTTTAAGAATATTTTATTCAGTATCTTTTGATAATATAATTTCCAATTAGTGGTGGTTAGTAATTAGTAGTAGAGTACTACACTCGTATTATTATTTGGAGCAAAAGTTATCCAAACTTTTTAAACATTCATTTCCCTTTAAAAAAGCTCACGCAAATATACTGGCCACTGTTAACAGCTTTTATAAGATAAAATTCATATACTCTTTCCCTTTTACAATTCAACGTAACGCGAGCGAGCCGTACGTTTTGTTTTCTTTTGTGCCTGCATCTGCATAGAAATCGAATTTTAAACTTTCGTTATTTCATACAACCATTGTTCGCAGAAACTGTGGTCCATATATTGGCGTAAAAAAAATCAGTTAAACTTTTGCATATTCCCATGTGTAAAAGAGAAATTAATATTATGCTTGAATGTTAAAATTATTGGAGTTAGTTATTATTGGAATTTACGGGTGGACTAAAATATGGTTTAACTTTGGTGCTAGCTTTTTATTAAAATACATAATTCCGCTAACTACAGCGTAGCAAACTGACAACTTTTGAAAAATTATTCATCACACGTGTTTCTTACGTGACAATTTATATTTTCGTGAATGTTATCAAACAAATTAACTTCTATTTTCATGTGCGCAATGTGCAACACAAAACAACTTGCATTAAATTTAGCTAGACTGGGTAAAAAATAAATAAATGTCATTCATATGAATCATTTTCATTTTGACGATATTTCCAAGTCTGCTTTCTAGCATCATGTTGAAATTAACCAATAAATACTATCACTGTGACTGTGGCCAATAAATGCTGAAAATTCCTTTTACCTCAGCAACTAATCTAAATACGTTTGAGCTTACAGCAGGTTGACTTGACCTCAACCGTTTGGATTCAATCGCCTTTGCTCTGTGCTTACTGACGCAAATAAAATCCTGCTTTACTGAACCTTGCGATCACTCACTTGCCGTTTGATTCGCTTTGGGCAGCCTTTGGCATTGTATTTTTTGTGTTTTGATGAATCAAATTTAATGCCTTTGGCATTGTTTCATCAAAAAATTTATGAAACAATGTAACTTTTCTCGAGACCTCGATTATATGAACTATAATCGAGGTCTCGAGAAGATTTTCATTGTAATCGTGGAGTAGGTCTCGGTCTCGGTGGTTTTTAAGCATTCTGACCTTTTCTAGCTTCGCTATTACAGCATTATCTACGCCGTAGCACTGCGTGAGCTACACCGTAGCACAAAGTAATTTAAAGATTGACCATTTTCGTAAAGGTTTTCGGTCAAACCGGTGGGGTCCTAAGTAAGCATGTGTGCAAGTCTGGAAGATTGACTTTCAATACCTCCGTAACTAGAAGGTTCCCAGGTATGGTCCAGATAAAAATTAAAAACAGACTCACAAACGTTTTTTATTTTACAAAAGAAGTTAATTCGAATAATAACCAATTTAGAACAAACAGATAGCTGCTAACCACACTTCCAAAAACACAAAATACTCACACTTCCCTGTTTATACATCTTAGAATTATGTAAATTTGTCAAAAAAAAACACCCAGATTTTTACACCACTTGCGAAGAAACGTTTTACTTTTATTTTATATAAGTACTTGTTCACAAATATACACTTTGACAAAGTATGAAACTGTTTTACGTCCGTCACATCACTTTCTCAGGTCCAGTTGAAAACCAGCGTCGGACACTAGTTGCCCGGCATTTTGCTGTATTGGGCCTATTTGGCACAGTCGTGATACACACATAAAATACTTGTAGCTTGTGCCAAATAAACGTATTTTGTTTCTTTCTTTCTACAATGTAATTTCATTTCATATAATAAATCTTTTTTCTTGAAATCCGAACCCTCAGTAAACATACCCATAATCAAATAGTATCATTACGTTTACTACCCCAAAGTTGAATTGCCCAATCGTATTTAGCTCGTCATGAAGTTAGTCTGACCGTAATGAATAGAATTGAAGTTACTTGTAATAACATCCGACCGGAATGACGGTCGGGGTCTAAATGACGGTTAAATCTAACCAAATCGTATAATCTACCACATGGTAAGTACTTTTAGGTTCATCGTTATTGAAATAAGGAAAATGGTTGGCCTAGTACAAACGCACGGGCTGAATGTAACGTGAATACGAATGTTAAATTAAAAAATACTCGTTTTACATGCAATTTTTGCTCAATTTTGAGGATTTATTCGTTCATATCTGTGGGCTATACTAGTTACGCATGCCGCAAAAAAAATGGAAATTATTCCATTCAAAAATCGTTCGAATGCCCGTACGTTAAGGCTGCAATTCCATCAGAGATAATTGAAATGTGAGGACGTGCAGCTTGACATGTACTAAAATAGCCTATCACTAAGCTAGGTCTAGCTCAGCTCAAGCTACGCAATCTAGGTAATCTCTGGCAGAAAATGCGACTTTATGTCGCGCATTCATGCTAGGGCCTCGGGGCCTACTAAAATAACGGTTGGGTCTGACGAAATCATGTAATCATCTACATCCTAAGTATCTTTAAGTTCCTGGTAATTAGACGGAGAATATGGACGCGTTATTAATGTGTTATGACTATCTCAGTTTATGTTTTTGCTAACTAGGGTTGCTACTTACCATTTTAGATCATTCAACACAGTTGCCTGTTATACAGCTACTGATGCCTAATGTATAATTTGTTTTTTTTTTCATTGTGTATGTAAACAAAAGTTGGTGAAGACTACATTTCTTACTCAAATTAAAACCATTTATTTTAATGAAATCTTTAAGAATGTTGTACATTTGTTTAGGTCAAAATCAAAAATTAAAAGTCATTTATCCTTCGCCACTTCTAGTGTTTTTCCCCAAACCCTGTTACGTTACGGGTTGACTACTTAAAGACCGAAAGTCTGACAATTAGCCTTATAGAGGGTAATTGTGTTACCCAATTACAGTAATCTGGTAACACGATACCCCGCTACAACTCAGTAGTTGTGGAGGTCAGATAGGCAGTCGCTCCATGTAAAATACTGGTATCCAACAATCTCAAGTCAAAAAAGGGTCTCTCATACAACCCTACCAAATAAAAAGGTCGCCCTGTTTACAATGCCGACGTCTGCATTCAACAAGTTCAGAACCGCAGCGAGTCCGCAGCGTACCGCAACCGCACCGCACTCCAGCCGCTTGCGATTTCGTCCGGAATGTGACGTCACAAAATGTTCATAATGTTGGCAGTCCTGTGTTAACGAAGTTATAATGTTGGTCAATATTGAAAGTTTAATGGAGGGGAATAAATTCGTTTGTGATGAAGAATGGAGGTTTAAAATAAATTTATATAACTTTCTACGTCGTAATTATCTTTTGTTCAAAAATATTGATTTTTATTGCTATAACTGGCTAGCTCAGCCTACCCCACTGCTGGGCAAAAGCCTCCCTCCATTTTTCCATAGACCCGGGTGCGTAGATACGCCACTTCTTGCCAATTCTTAAGCAACACATTCAAGTCGTCCCGCGATCTCCATGTGGTCTGTCTCGTGGTTTCAGGGCAGTAATACTGTTAATATAATAAAAACGAAATGAAAATTTGACGTCAAAACTTCTTTTGTATTAAACTAAACTAAATCTTCATTCATTACGTGACAAAAATTCAGATGGAAACGCGAGTTTTACAAATCGTTCGTTTTCTCCGTAGCACCGTCGTAGCGCTCGTAGCAAGAGCGTAGCACCGTAGCACTGTCGTAGCATCGAGTATCTTTAAAACTTTTAATAAGCTTATTTCATTTAGAGGTATATGAAAACTTTCGATGGTACTTTAACTAACCATAATTTAGTGGTTACTTGCATTAATTAATTTAACCCAGATAATATAAAGCCTTGCTGAACAATAGGTAGGAAGCAAGAATACATATTTACCGTAGTGTAGAGGGATTTAGTCATCATTTTAGTGCCTATTATTGTAATAAATCAAACCAATATATAGCAATATTTGACAGCTATATTGGCCATAGAAACGCCACAATGCAATCTTTGACACAACAATAGTTCCTTAGTTAAATACTACTAGTACAACACATTGAACACACCTGCAAATGTAAAAACAGTCAGAAAATCTAGCACTGTCATTATTAATCATGGCTTGAGAACTCACTCTCATCACAATAGGCGGTAATAAATCAGTGGCGGCCATCTTGATAAAATGGCGTCCACAAAAGCGCGGGAATTCATCCGCGGTTCACTTCGACGCAAGCCTCTGTTATTAATCGCGGACTTATAATTAAAATAAAGGTGCATACTGATTGACTTCAAACCATTGTGTACGGTGGATATATTTTCCAAAGAAAAATAAAAGTTGTTTGAACAAACAAATACTTATAATTATTGAAATGTAGCTCTTAATGCCCAAAATTAATACAAAACACGCAAAATTCTTAGATCATCACGATATAACGAGCCATGTCTCATGGGAGTTCACTACAAACATTTAACATGACTTCAAAAAAAACCCTTAGTGTCAGCTTAGTGTTGCTCACCTTTGTTTTCGAAGATGTAGCGGCATAGTACAAAAGTAACTAAAATCAGATGCTAATATCGCGTGCTCGCGCGTCAAATAAAGTATTTTCTTTCTCTTATACAAGAACCCGACGCAACTTTCGACCAGTAGCCCACCAACTACAACACCAGTCCCTCACTACACTCTGATCCCCATGCCTACCCCTAAAAAGGAATAACTGTCTTATGGACATGCTGCTCGACGCAGTGATACATGTGTAGTCTGTTAGTGCAATTTAGGTAAGACTTTTATTGAGTAGTAGACTAGCTGTGCCAACGACTTCGTCCGCGTGGAGTTTAACAAAAAAGTTATTTTCGTTTTCGCATTTTTATTATTTTTATTTTTTCAAAATAACCTGTAATAAGTAGCCTAAGTCACTTCTTATTAAATCTGCTATCTGTCAGTGAAGTCCCGTCAATATCGGTCCATCCGTTCCAGAGATTAGCCGGAACAAACAGACAACAATTAAAAAAAAAGTTATTTTGGTAAATGTACCGTATATACATGTAGTAAAAAGCGGTTATTTTAATGTTACAAACAGACACTTCATTTTTATTTATTTGTTTATAGAGAAGACTACCAGTTTATATTTATACTAAGAAACAAAACTAAATTAGTCTCTTTTTTTGACGAAAACCAACCAGTGTGCAACAAACTTAAACCATAGATCATCAGAGTTTCCTGTCTTAATTGGTGCTCCAAGTTTTTGGTTTCACACCATGATGAACAGATTTTTTAAAGTAAACAATTTGAGTTTGTCAACAAGGGCCAATCACGTGAGTTATATGGTAAATTTATAAAAGACAGGCATTGCAGTCGTGGAAGTCAAAAATTGTGCCACGAGGACGTATTAAATAAAAAATAAAAAATAAAATAAAATAATCTTTACTTCGGATAAGCAACATCCATATGGGTTAGTATACAAAAAGATAACTTATACCTATGTTAGTAAACTTATGTATCTATTTAGTTAACAGGTTGTTGTTCAAAATGCATCTTTGAACAACATGACATAGCAAAGGAGAGTCGTACCTGTCTGCTACGGTCTTCAGAATGGAGTTGGAGCTGCCCCGCACTCTGCAGAGCAAAGAGGCAGATTTCTGTCTGACGATGGCGTGGAAGCCATCGACGTGTGCTTGCGCAAACATACCTGATGCACTGCAGAAACGGAGGAGCCCCATCAACATCCTGAACCCGTTATTATATTGCACCCGCAGGGCGCTGATAGCCCGCTGAGTATAGTTGGTCCACAGGCTGCACGTATAAAACACTTGGCAATAAGCTTTAAAAAGCGTTATTTTTACTTCCTTGCTAAATCGTGCAAACCTGCGAGCCAACATGTTACATCGGACTGCCAGCGCCCTACGTTCCCTCTCAATGTCCACTTGGTCATTACGGTCGTCAGTTACATAATGCCCTAAGTACTTGAACTGGTACACTCGCAATAAGTCATTCCCATTTAATTTAATCGGGGGCACATACTCAGGACATTTAACACCGCCAGCCCTAAAGACCAAGAACTCGCTTTTATTACCTAGTATAGTAGTTGCTAGTATTACCTAAATAAATAAATAAAGAAAGAAAGTAAAAGTATTTATTAGACTCACACAGAATACATAAAAAAATTGGTTGCCTGTAAAGTCGGTATACGGGCGAAAGTTTTACGTGACAACGAAAGGGACGCGTGCCTTTCACTTTTTATGTCTGTCTCTCTCGCTCTTAGGCGGGCTAACCATGCCCGAGTGGAAGGGACGCGTGCCTCTCACTCGCTCTCATTGTGAGCGCATAACGTGAGCGGAGCGTAACGCAGTTTCTTGAAGTGTTACCCGGCAAACCAATTTATAAGACGTTGTCACGTCAATAAGAAAAATAAAACTAAATATCAAAAATGAAAGTAACAAAAAATAATAAAAATCTAAAACATAAATTAAACTAATTACTAGAGCCAAAAGGCAGTGCTGCGATGTTTAAAAAATAGATGTCACAGCGCCTGGTATTCTGAAGGTGGTTATATAAAATCCTATCCAATCATCGAAATCCGTAGAGAACAGCCAGACGAACAGAATGACTTTAACATTTATGATATTGCAATGAAACGCGCACACTGAACACTGTCTGTACGAGTCTTTATTATTATCTACTGCTTACAGAGCGGCGAGCCAGTAAAACTAATTAAATCTTAATCACGTATCATACAAACTATTGGAAAAATGGATATAGTAACGAGAGAGATTGCCATTATTACTTCGATAAAAGTAACATTTGATTGGCTTTCTTATTTTTAGTTTATCTAAAAAACAAGTTGTGTATTGTATAGAACTGAACAAGATATCTAATGAAGGCATACAAAAATGGGTTGAGAGATGCGTACAATTGTTTTGAATTAATACTTACCTAATATTTTTGTTTGATGAGATGACGAGTCATAGAGTATGAAAGAAAAAGACAAACTGCGCCGAATCCAAAAAAAATGGGCAAAAGGAGAATGATAATGCTGTATGTTAATTATAAAATGGAATAGAATTTTCTTTATTCGAGTATGCACGACTAAAAACTTTTAGTAAGACTTGAGATTATTTTATTAAGCACTGATAATAACAAACCACACAACACATAACGGTGGATTACGGCTGCAACAACCCATGAGAAATTGCACAACAGCGACCCTCATAAACACAGTCTAGGCGACTTGCAATTATGCTTAGGATACTCTTGGGTACTACTATACATTAATCAATTCATTTTCGCATATTTTTATCTACTGCACTGTCTTATTATTAACTCGTACTATCTTTTATCTAATCAAGTCTCTAACACCGTATACTCAGCTCGCACCGCACGTAACTGTATGAAACTTGGTACTTGTGTGCTAATTGGTGGCGAGATGTGCTAACTCCACTTAGCGTGCTCCAGTCCGTCTCAACACTCGACTTTGACGTGGAGTGAGCCAAGTGAGCATTCGAGTAATCTCTCTTCTTGTGAGGTGGAGTTGAGGAGATTTGGATGAGGTTTGTTATTTAAGCGATTCGTTAGGATTTAAGTTTGCTGATGATCTGTGGGCTGAATTAACCACGATGTGGACCTGGCAACTTTTTTAGGCTTTTACAAGTAGACCATGACCTGCGTTTGGGCATTTTCGAACATACGCGTGAAACCGGGGGCAAAAACTAGTTTTGATAAATTTTATTTTTCGTATCCGTAAGCAAGAAGTAGTAATAGTTCGCTTTTGGAAATATAATTTTATAAGTTTGAGTTTATAAGTTTGTTTTATAAGTGCCCATATAGGCCTATGTAAAATAAAAAATTTTGATTTTGATTTTTTTGATAAATACCTTTTCCAGCTACAAATAATACATCAAACAAATGTGGCCATACAAATAAAAATCACGTATAATTTGTACGTTACCAACAACTAATTCCAACGTTCGTGTCCCTGCATCAAAACATCGCATGTGAAACGATGATTTCTGTTTATCCACGTCAAAACACAGCGAACCGATTCGCGGAACACAATTACTTACTAAATTATTCCACAAAATTGCTCTGACCCGGCTTCCAGTTACTAAATGCTTCACTAAAATACGAGCTTCAAAGTAAGCTTGTTTTATGTGCTGCTGCATCAAGATTTATTGGCGAATGTTTTTATTTTAGTTTTTATGGCTTAGGGAATAGCCCGGATGTCACACTTAAGGAATACTGAGGAATTAGTAACAATATTAACATATCCCTATTACTACTTAAGATTAATCCTCGATGAGGTCATGATAGAGATCATCTTTATTTATCAAATCTGATTGCGTATACAAAGTTTAGTGTCCACGCTATTAACCATTGACAAGTTCTCTCGTGACGAGACGATCGTGGCTGTAGGATAAAGTAATGCCTGGCATAAAATTGTATTGTCACCTATACATACTAACAAAGAAACTAACACGGCAAGTTAAAAAAAAAGCTGATAAAAAGTTCACGCCTTTTAATCGGTATACCGCATAGTCTGACTCCTTAAGACGGGACTCTATATGCCCGAGGAATTTGATGAATAGGTATTTGAAGAAACTATTGCCCTCGCGCTGCGCCCGACCAAGCCCCCGTAAAGAGCAAAAGGGACAACTGCACCTCAGGCTGATTTTACCTACAAAAATCTTGACCAAAAGACGTTTTGTATTCCGCAGTTTTCTTCTTCAAAACTAAACTGAACTAAATAATTCTTATATCAAAATTTAGAGGAAAAGTATATCTATGCTTCTATTATTATTATTTTTTGTTAAAAACTTATCTAATTTGTCTGATAGTCGTCTGAACATGGCGGTAAAAACGGGCTTTTTTTTGGGGTCTTTGTATTGTCATAATTCTTTTAGTGATTATGTTTTGAAAAAAAAGGAAATGATAGGGGCATGCATTAATAAGACCTAGATTTTTTGGAAAAAAAATCATTGCTCTAGGCGCATTATCCACGAAGAAAATAGCGGAATATGTTTGTATGGAGAAAAGCCCACTAGAGTCCCCTCTTAATAGAACCAAAAGCAAAAAAAAAGTTCTCGTCCGATCGATCGGACCAAGTGTTCAGAGGGGAAGGGTAAGGCAGAGGTGTATGTAATAGTACGCCCACATTTGGCCAGTTATATTAAAGTCCCATGAAATAGGGGGCCAGCATGAGAGGCACAGACCCAGACTCCTACAGCTCCTACTAGATATTCCTGATGAAAAATCCAGTAACACTTTGACCAACCCTAGAATCGAACCCCGGACCTCTTGCTCTTGCAGTCGCGCTTGTCACTACTGCTTTACCTTGTACACTCGCGCGGCTGCTTATACAAGGTGTTGTTTTGCATACTCGTCAAATTCAAGGAGGTAACTAATCTCATGATTCTCGTCCCGAATCAATAATAAAATGGGTAGGTAATTTTTATTTTTTTTCTTATTTACGAAAATCGGTAAGTGTGAACCACCCGTGTTTTAAACGCGACCCGTCTGATCCTCGCCCTATAACCGCGCTTTCATACATAGAAACAATCTCAAACGTTTATTCGATAATTTCTCATTCCCTCAACCACGTAAAGGGCGTTATTCTGAAATACTGACAAACTTAAACAACCAAAAAAATCAGCGTTTATTAATAATTAACTTGGTACCGTATTTTTAATTGATATTTATGTATTTTGTGACATCCTCTTGAATTTTGACGAAGATGCAAAACAACACCTTGTATTTAGCCACGAGCTCATATTCTAGCTCTGCATATCTCTGGATTAAATCGAATTCCTCTTATATTAAAAATGGCGTTAAAACGAGTTAACATCAGCTAATTTAAAATTAATGCACAATCGAAACTGCGGAATTAATAATTTACCATAATTGAATGAATATTCACCGCAACATGTATTTCGCAATTATCGTAATTATTCGTAAATATTTCCAATTTGCTAACAGGTTTTCATATAATTTTCATTAATAATGAGCGGCTCGTTAAACTAGTGTTTACCACAACTCAGTGATTATTGCACAAAGGGAGGTATGCACGCGTGGTTTCAGTGCTGTTTTCATTATATGAACGAGGTTTGCATTGCTGACGTCATTTCAAAAAGTAATATGAGCTTTATGCTTTGGAGAGCACGTTATACCATTAATTACTCTTATCAAGCCTGAGCCTGAAGCACCGTCTAATTCCGCAGTATTTAGGTAAATTGCTCATCAACCTACGTTAAACACCGAAGAATATCTCATCATCATCATCAGCCTATAATGTTCCCACTGCTGGGACACAGGCCTCCTCTCTATGAGAGGGAGTGGGCTGTAATCCACCACGCAGGCCCATTGCGGGTTGGTAGATGTCACATGTCGTCGAATTTTTAGTTCTAGGACATGCCGGTTTCCTCACGATGCTTTCCTTCATCGTTTTTGAGGGCAGCGGTTATGAAATAAATTACACAAAGTAATGAGCCTGCCTGGGTTCAAACCCACGGCTTATTGCTCGTAACTCGGGGCTGCCAGCACTGGCCCCCGCTGCTCTCACGCGCTGAAGAATATATACCACCCAAATAATACCATGATTGCTTAAAAACACCATGGAACATAACATAACATCACGCCTGTAATCGTAGAAAGGTAAGGCAGAGATGTACCTAATAGTACACTTATATTTTGTCGGTCATGTTTGTCCCATATAGAAGGGGGCGTGCCTGTTGCCGTCAACTGGGCACAAATCCCGATTCTTTGGCTGCTCCTGAGAAACTGCTGGAAAAACCCAGTTTGCCCAACCCTAGAATCGAACCGCGGACCTCTTACTCAGCAGGCACAGAACCAACAAGGCAGATTAAATAATAAACCAGTTCTTATTATTATGAATATACCAGCTGTTGCCCGTGACTTCGTCTCGTCTGCCTATCGAAAATTTTGAAGTGTAAGAAAAAAGATAGCCTATGTCTTTCCCTTGAATTTAATCTAACGCCTCGCCTAATTACATTACGATCCGATTAACCGTTTAGTTGTGAAAAGGTAACAGACCAGAGTTACTTTCGCATTTATAATATTAGTATGGATTAGAAAAACCCAATAACAATTTGCCTATCCCGGGAGTCGAACCCAGAATCTCATGCAACGCGGTCGCAACTGTGACTACTAGAACTTACGAGGCAGTACACTAGGAAGAAGAACGTAAAATCTGGACATTTTGGGAGGAAGGGCCTAGGAGATTCTCACACGACACCGCTCGTCCAGGTGGTCGGGCGGAGGCGGTGAAGCAGATGTATTGGCGGTGCGCCGCGCAGAGAGCCGATGACTCGTGAGGACCGCCTTAATCATTTTTGTCGTTCGAAAAGTGCTGATATTCAGCCTATTTCGAACAAATGATTATTAATTTTGTTTGTGCCAATTGTGGGTTACCTATCATAAGCTCGAAAATGATTTGACCGAATTTCATTTCACCTAAAACTTTTTAACTATTATCGTTTCGTTTTTTTTACTTCATCGAAGTCACTGTATCTGTTGACTTATTTTCAATTCGATTTTTTTCGTTACTCCAACGTTTTTTTTTTTACCTATGTGTGTAAATGGCCTTAGTAATTAGCAGTAACTGCTACTATAGCTAGATGTGGGTAATGCCTAGTAATAGCAGAATGGGAGCAACATTGTAATCGTACAATAGGTACTTTGTGGCTGCTATTACGGGTTACAATTATAAGGAGTACTGCCTTAACAGTGTATTGTTGTAATGTCAGGTTTTAATAATAAATTATTCTGATACCAACTGTAACGTTTGTATGTGCCTCTGAAAGCACGTTAAACCGTTGGTCCGGGCTGTCATTTGTAGATCTTTGACAGTCGTTACGAGTAGTAAGGCTGACATCCAGTCTTACCAAGGAGCATCATATTACCCAGTTACTTTGTTGTAGAGGTCAGATAAGCAGTCGCTTCATGTAAAATACAAGTACTCAGCTACATCCGGTTACACTAGAAGCCGACCCTAAGATAGTTTGGGAAAAGGCTAGGCAGATGATGAGTTTTTTATTGACGTTTTAAGTACCTTAGAAACCCAATTGTGGTGTAAAAATAATACCACCTGATCTATTGCCTATATAACTAAAATGTTAACAACTTAAATACCCGCCGTGGATGTGGAGTTACGGATACCAGCCCGATATACGATACAATGCAACATAAAAGTTTCAGATCCAATCAATCCAATATATATATATTGGATTGATTGGAAAGCTTTCTGAAGGATTACTGGCTGAAGTATTTATTATATATATATATATATAATAAATACTTCAGCCAGTAATAAACGTGGCGACGATATACACCTGTCAAACTAGTTACACGTTGAACTTTTACTGAAGTTTATAGAGTTGTCAAAACATGTCTAGAAGTTTCTGTGCAACCGTTATTGTTTTCTTGTTTTATTGCAAGCAGTGAAGTAGGATGGAAAAGGTGTCTGATGAGATGACAAAGTAATTAAGAAGTATGGAAGAAGAAGACATGCTGCGCCTACCCCAAATAAATTGGGATAAGGGCGAGGAATGATGATAATAAAGTAAAGTAGGACGGCGTTAGGTCAGGTGGAGCGACGATCCGCGCAGTGTGCCTAGTAACTAGTGGTCGAGAGTAGCCGAGGATCGAGGAAGTTGACGGCGCGGGATCGTGTGGGCGTGTGTACAGCAGTGAGCTACTTTAGGCTGATGATAATGAAGAATATTCTTATTATGGATTTTATGGTCATGAGATTTTGAACTTCACACAACACTTGCTGCTGGGATTTGAAGGACTGTTCAATGCAATTTCTGACGTTTAAAAATTTTCAGCCTAATTTTAATAAATGTCTTTTGATTTCACTATCCCCGGAGGGTTAGGCAGAAGTGTAGTTCATAGTTCACTCACATTAGGCCAGTTATGTTTAAGTCCCAAGTAGTATGGGGCGAGATGATTGATTGAGATGAATTCTGAGCAGCGATAAGCAAAGGAGCAGCGGTGGCCCAGTGGTGGCAGCCCCGACTTACGAGCAGTAAGCCGTGGGTTCAAACCCAGGCAGGCGCATTACTTTGTGTAATTTATTTCATCACCACTGCTCTCAAATCGGTGAGGGAAAACATCGTAAGGAAACCGGCATGTCGTAAAACTAAAACTACGAAGACATGTGACATCTACCAACCCGCACTGGGCCCGCGTGGTGGATTGAAGTCCACTGCCTTTCATTGAAAGGAGCCCTTTGTCCCAGCAGTGGGAACATTATAGGCTGATGATGATGATGATTCTGACTATAAGTTATTATATTCTAAATGTTACCCGTTGTCCCCAGACTGGTTCCCCGGCTGGCGCAAGCACAGCAGCCAGCCGAACGACGACGGCACCTCAGGGCAGGACTGCGTGGAGGCACGCCGGGAGTTCCCCCCGCGCCCCTCGCCCGGAACACCCACCTTCATGTGGAACGACAGAGGCTGCAGGGAGCACAACTACTTCGTCTGCGAGAAGCCCAGTGTTGAAGGTAGGTTGAAGGAGGAGAGAGAAATTTTGGAACTTGGGATAATGCAAGAAATCGAAATCGGTTAAGACGTTTTCAAGATATCGTGGTATGAAAGAAGCACATTTGTGACATTCTTTTTTTTTGGGTACCTAGTCGAAAAAAATGACTCATAAAAAAAATAAGCACAAAAAGAATAAGTAGGGGGAAAATATGCATCTCATCTACACAAACTGGCTAACGCTCAGCATATTAATGCTGCGACACTTTGCGATATAGTGGCACAGGGTTGTGATGGTGATTGAAGCTTGGATGAATGGCAAAGACCTGTATTTCTGGAACTTTTACACATACAAAATTTCGCTAAACTACGAACATAACTCAATAACTTACTTCTAAGAACCTGTAACTGAAGCCAGTTATTGCAAGCAATCGTAGAAGTCCGAAGTATAGTCAAAAACTTAAATATGCAAGCCAAATATGGGCACACTTAGTCAGGTAACATCGATTTCAAGTTTGAGATATAACATCTAATGTATGTTCATAACAACATTATATTACCTTTAATCTAAGGAGTGTAGTACCGTTAACGAAGCCGAAGTGCACATGTACCCCCGTCATTGCATTTTTTTTTGTTCTAGCCCATTCCTGGGAACCTTTTAGTTACGGAGGCATTAGGCGTCATTTTTTTTTATTACTAGTTTTTAATTTAGAACTTTACTTTAAATACTTTCACGAACCTCGTACAGACAGCTTCATTAAGTTCTTACCCCCCTAAAAGACATGTGCGTTCAAATCCGTGTCGGGCACAGTTGGTTTTTGAATCTTGTAAAAACATTTTATTATAGTGAATTTATTGTTTTAGTGAAAAAATAAGTTTAAGTATGTATTTTTATTTGAAATTCTGTTTTTAATAATGATTTTTCAATAAAACGTTACCATTTATATTATTGTAATGTATAAATAGTCCGGAGGTTTCAAGACCGCTTGACGTGCATGAGGTTGGAGGATCAAATCTAGGTGTGACATTCTCTTTTTGCCATGAATTATGTTTTTTTTTTAATTTTAAAGAATGTTTCTTTTTTTTAGTAATATATGTATTTAAAAAAAAAAAAAAATACTTGAATAATATGTTCAATAATAAAAAAAAAATGATTTTTTTTGCTATTATTTAACACAAACTTTGATCTTATTTTACTACAAAGATTTATACAAGGTGTTGTTTTGCATCCTCGTCAAATTCAAGGAGGTAATTCTACTAATGATTCTCGACCCAAATCAACAATAAAATCGGTAGGTTAATTTTTATATTTTTTTTCTTATTTACGGAAATCCGTAAGTGCGAACCAGCCGTATTTAAACGCGGCCCGTCTGTTGCTAGCCTTATTACCGCGCATTCACACACACAAAAAACGCTAACAATACATACACAACGCAAACTCAATGAACATTCGATAATGTCGTAGGTATTCCCTAAAACCAATGCGCAGACGCACTCTCTCACTCACGCGCCTAGCGACGCACTCTCTCGCACACGCGCGTAGCCACGCCCCCCGCGGTCCCGGACCCCGGAACCAACAGTATGTTTAATGTCGCCGACTAGTGCATGCGTTTTGCGAATTCCGCTCCTAGGTACTGCGATGTACATCGTTGAGACGTAGGTATAAACTGCAAGTGCGGTTTGGACTGAATGTGTGGGCTTGGGATAATAGGGGAACAAGTGCTTGGACCCTACTTCATCGACGGGCATCTCAACAGCGCCACATACCTGGAGCAGCTGTTCCACGTTGTTGAGGATATGTTGGAGGACGTTCCCCTGGCACTCCATCGCGACCTCTACTACATGCAGGACGGTGCTCCCCCTCATTACGGTCGGCAAGTACGCTGAAAGGTTTGGTGACCACTGGATCGGTCGCGGAGGACTGTGGCCTGGCCTCCGCGATCTCCGAACCTGACGCCTCTAGACTTTTATTTGTGGGGAGACGTTAACAGTTTAGTGTACACGGAGGAAGTGGCAAGTGTAACAGAATTACGAGTAAAGATCATTTAGTGCTTTCGACACTTTACTCGTAAAAACGAATGTGTTAGTGCTACGTAAGCTGAAGGCAAAACCAGCTATGTCGTGCTCGACTGTGCCAAGAGTGTGGTGGTGGCAACTTTGAACAATACCTCCGGGTAACTTAGGTACGTAATTTACTTATTTTTTCATACGACTATCATTTTCTAAATACGTTGTTAGCTTAATCAATTTTATTCAATAGTGTAAATAAGTTGATTTCAAATTTTTAACTACGCCAATAATACCTAACAGTCGAAAGTATCACCACATATCTACTTTAACTAGCACATCTTTCCATTTCCATCAAACATAAAAACATTATTAGATACTAACTAAATTATTGATGGACCTAAGCCCGTTATGTAGGAAGAAAAAATATCAAATCAACCAATTAAATCCACAAATGAAAACAAAATCATTACGAATACTTTAGGCTGAATTTACGTACAATGTACCGAGTGTTAGTGTATGAATTATTATTAGGTACCTAAATCCGCCCGACGCGCGACGGGTGCGCTTGTTAGGTATCTAAGCAACATTAGCGCAACATAGCCTCAGAAGTGCGCCTCAGGATCCGGAATAAAGATCCAAGATTGCCAATTTTAGGATTGTCCGTTCAGCAGGATAGCAATATAGCAAAACTAACATTTTATTAAACATCTGATAACTACCAAACTTACAGGTCAATGAACTTTTCTTTGGTGCACTTGTATTAGGTACTGTACTGATTTCCGTATTCCAATGATGCTTAAAAATGAGTTGAGTATCAAGCGAAATTTATGACAATAATGTAGGTGATTTTCGAAATAAAATTAGAGCAAAATTATTGCTGCCTGTCGACGCGCGCCGTAGGTTATCGCACGGCCGCACGCGCCTGCGTTTCGTAGGTATGACGTAGTCACTCACACACAGAGCTCCATTGTCGCTGTGTGCGTAGTTGGGTGATTCTGTTTCAAGTGTTTTGAATTGAGGGTTGTAGTCTGAAATACTGTTAAATTTCAACAACAAAAAAAAGCAACGCTTATTAATTATAGACCGGTACCGTACTTTAAATTGATTATTTATGTGTTTTATGACAACCTCCTGAAATTTGACGAGGATGCAAAACAACACCTTGTATTATATTTTACAATTTGTTTTGATAATTTACAGTTATCATAATATTCATATTTCACCTGACACAAACGGGTCCCTAGACAAGTGACATCCTATCACGCAAACCATAAAATAGGAAGCTTATAAATATTTTAGATTGACTAAGCTATCGTTATAACTCGAGGATATAGGATTAATTTTATAAAGAAAACGTAAGTAAGTAAAATTAATGGATACTCTCAAATGTTAACATCTATCGATAAGACAGAGACCTAAAAATAAAGTGACTCGGACGATACTAGTTACCAATTTCGTCGCAATTGTTAAGGGCTTGCTGGCTAATTTGTTAAGCCGCCGGTATTAGTAAGTCGCAACTCGGTGAAGCGATAGATCGATCCCGGGTTGAAACATTCAGTTCTTTTTGAGTTATTCTTTAGATTATTCGAAACGAATTCAATGTTGTAATATTTTAAAACTTGAGGGGTTAGGACATAGTGACGCTGACTGTACTATGCAATGCATCCATCAGCACGATTATTGAATGCGTTACATTTATTCCTTCCGTAAAACTTTGAACTTTAAAAGAAGTCGTTTCCCAGTAATTATTTTGATAAAGAGTTAGTGTAGTTTGATGTAAAGGATAATTGGTTGACGGCTTGCCGAAGGGTCCATATACAACCTGTATACAGTTGTATAAAGCGAAGCAAGGAACTCTTGGCTAAATATTAACACGGGTATCGACCCGTGCGGCTGTTAATATTAAAGCAAACACGGCTTAATCTAAAGATCGCTTTAAGGTTAAGCCGTGCTTGCCGCTTTTTCTTCCGTGAATGGGTGACCATAATTACATACCGAGTTTCCTCCATGCCTCGGAAAGCACGTTAAGCCGTTGGTCCCGGCTGTCACTTGTAGATCTTTGACAGTCGTTAAGAGTAGTCAGAAGCCATAAATCTGAGATCCAGTCTTACCAAGGGGTATCGTATTACCCAGTTACTGGGTTGTGGAGGTCAGATAGGCAGTCGCTTCATGTAAAATACTGGTACTCAGCTGCATCCGGTTAGACTGGAAGCCGACCCCAGACCCAGACCCGAGTTAAGGAAAAGGCTAGGCCGATGATACAGCTGTATAAAATCAATTTTAAATGTGGCTCAGTGTGTATATATTAGTGCTCGTGAATGTACAGAGTCGGTCCGAAGTACGGAGAAGGAACAATAACAAGTTGCAGCTCCACGGTTATGATCATTGCCGCACTAATGTTGGCTTAGTGTGGAACGACCTTCTCGAATGGTCTGGACGGTTCTGGTCTACTCTTTTTAATTACTTTAATTTTAAACTTGATATTGCGAATTTTCGCTAACAAAAAATATTCCGTCTAAGAATACAGGCATGTCATGTTACTTTTATCAGTGTGCGAAGTAATTTCATTTTCTGTACCACCTCCTCCATTTTGTAGACTGGTTTAAAAGTGAATAATAGCGGAATATGACTTTGTTTAAAGAAGCTGTGAGTTGTGCGCTGTATAACAGCTGTGCCCGCGTCTCCAACCATGTGTACAGGTTTAATTTTCCGGAATAAATAGAATGCTTATGTCGCTCTTCTATTTCCTGCACTGGAAATAATAAATCTACGTTTAAACAGTTGCAGTTGCATGGTTATATTAGCGTGTACATTTCAGGTCGTTGAAGATATTATACATTACAAAACAACACGCCTGTAAGCGCTGAAGGTTTGGGCAGAGATGTACCAAATAAGACACCCACATTTGGCAAGTACTATGTTATTGGGAATGAGCATATTGCTGTCAACCGAGTACAAATTTAAACGGCAGGCTGGCAATTCTTGAAGGATTTTTTTCCTTCAAGAATTGCCAGCCTGCCGTTTACCTTACCCCAAAAACTTTGAAATCGAACCAAGGTCATTCTCAGCAGTATAGCTTACGACCGCTGAAAACAATATAAATTTCTCATTTAAAACTAGCGTGGATTGCCTATGTTCCGTTGTTTTAAGATTTATAACTAATTGAATAAAAAATAATTGTATTTTAGTTCTTTAGTGTGGTAGATAAAGCTGTCACACTATGATCTAAAATACACAAAAATAACGAAATCGCGTTTTATTCGAACATTTCAAAATTGAATTCTTTTTTGCTTACTACGTTTGACAGGCAATTTTTCTTTTGGCTGAGACCAATTTCGTTCACCGTCGTCATCTTAACTATTTATTTATTGACAGTTTCGTAATATATGTAATTTGTTCTTATTTTTATTAAATCTTCTCCTTTATAATGTTTAAGGCTCACGTCTATCTGCTGTGATTTATAAATGATGTCAAAGAATTTCATATATAGTGGAGCGTCTTAGGACGTTCACTAACAGGTAAATCGAATGATGAATTTATGTTCGGAAAAAGGTTGAGAGATCTAAATAGATTTAGAAAGAAACGTCAAATTACGGCTGGTGAAAATACCAATACATGGCTGCTAAACCTTAATTAAAACATAATAAACCTTAATTTTCTAAAGCCTTCTAAAACAGGGTAGCACCTCCACACCTACCCCGTATAACAAGGTATATAACATTTATAAACTTTCTAAGCACGTTGCAACAATCGCTCGTTAATTGCGTCGAGAATCGTACAATAACCGTTCCGTACGATGCGAACTTGACACTGTAACTGTTGCTGGCGCGTGTTACAACGTTGCAACGTAAGAAAATCGTCTAATGCATTTGCACGTACTTGGTTTTTATTGTGAGCTGTAAACGATTGTAGAGCCTTTCTCGGTATGGTTTGGAGAAAGACACGTACTGTATTCACAAATGTGTTTCATATTGGGCTGTAATATTTTTATTACCAGCTGTCACATTTTTTTTTTTCATGGCTGAAAAAGTGCATGCTTTTGCAAACCACTTTTACCTATTGTAGTCTTTTTTAAGATATCAGTTTTTCCTCATACTGCCTTTTCTACAATCACATTAATTCCTTGCCACTGTTCAGGTTCAAACCTTTACCCTGATTATTAACTGTCCATTTGCCATTAAGTCAGCCGGGACCAACGGCTTAACGTGCTTTCTGAGGCACGGAGGAAGCTCGGTATGTGATATGTTGTCACCCATCCACAGACCAACCTAGGCAAGGGCGGCTTAAGCTAAAGATTTATCCGAGCGGCTGTTATTATTTAGCCACGAGCTCCTCATTTGGCATATTTATTTCGCTGGCGTGATGGCCATCGCAATTTAACTTTAATGACCTTATAAAGTGCGTCAATAACGTCGTTTTTCCCTTGAAATTCATAGCAAACACACGAAATACTGCTACAAATTACAATAGGTACCCTATCACAAGTTCACAGACATCAATCAAAGTGAAAACACAAATACAATTTTCGTGGAACTGCCAACAACACTGATCATTTCAGGGAATGTGTGGTAATTTGAGTAACGACTGCGATTTGCGACAGATTACCCGCTGCGATCCTGCGATACGTTAGTCGTTTTACGAGCGTGTGCTACTATGTGAGGAGTGGTTTGATTAACTACTCGTGCTTAATGTTGGGACCTTGTTGTTTGTTGAGAGGCGATTCCGTGCCGCTAGATGTGGCTCAACCCTAATGTGCCGTATGTTTTTGGAACTTTTTATGTGGAGCCTGAAACTTAAAACTATATATGATTTTGTTGAACTCTTTTGCTTTGATTAATCTAAGGTATTTAATAATCTTTTAAACTGGTAACTTTTGGTAACTTAACCTAACTTAACTTGGTAACTTTTTATCTTATTCTACGTTTTGTAGTAAGCAACGACTTATTGTCGGGCCTACGATGTCCTCCATACTTTAGTACTAACGCTGTAACATAAAAATATTGTAAAACGAAATGATTTTAAAAGAGTAACCATGGAGTTTCTTGCCGATGCTTCTGCACAGGAAACGACCAAGCCGAACTGTGCACCTTTTTGTCGACGTTTTAAAAGTGCTCATGTAGGCCTATGTGAAATAAAAATATTTTGATTTGATTTGATTAAAGAATTAGAAATTTAATAAGAACTGTTATCGCTTACTATTTAGTGTTTCAATTTGAACAGAAATTAATCTGAATGAAAATTAATGGTGGTCCGTTTGACATTATACAAGGTATTCTTACTCTTAAAATAGCTCAGAGACTATCTTTCAAATGTACAAGAAGAATTTACATACTGCTATAGATCTTTTATCTAAACCTACATATACACCGTGTAAATCACCTCATGACGAAGCCTACTACTTTCAATAAGGCCAATAATTAGGCTTACACAATATGTAAAAAAAAACTCTGTCCGATCCGCAAGGGTATTATTAGGTATCGATTAGATTATATTTATGTAGTCCTTACTATACACCGTGTAAATCACCTCATCATGAAGCCGTCAACCAAGCATTCTGTACATGAAACTAAGTAACTTTACGCAAAAATTAATTATTAAATTAATTAATTATTAAAACAAAATTAAAGGGTGTAAAATCATGTTTTGTGGTAGAACTCAATGTAACGCACTCAAAACATTGTGCTGATGGACGGATTGAATAGTACGGGGGTTGTGGAGGTGTTTAAAGTAAAAATCTTACATTAAAAACTTGTATTTAAAAAAAATACTTGTCAAAAAGTTGGAACTTTGACCCCTAATATCTCCGTAACTAGAAGGTTCCCAGGTATGGTGTAGAACAAAAAAATGATCGCAATGACAGGGAGAACCAGTGCCTTCGGCTTCGTTAAGAGGTGTTTTACACCCTTTATTTATTCTGGAGTAACAAATTATTAATAATTATCATCGCTTCATACAATAACGTGCTTAGCTCTCTGGTAATGAAACATTAATAATGTTTATAGGTAGATCGATCCTGAAGATATTACCTTACCTTAGTTACCTTAGTATTCTAAGAATATTATATACCTATGTCATACCTAATACTTAGTAATGCCTCAAATCAAGATCGTGGCTAAATAATAACAGCCGCTCGGATCAGTTAGCCGCGCTTGCCTAGGTTGGTCTTTGGATGGGTGACCACCCATTACAAACCGAATTTTCTCCGTGCCTCGGAAAGAACGCTAAGCCGTTGGTGTCGGCTCTCATTTGTAGATCTTTGACAGTCGTTACAGGTAGTCAGTAGTCCGAAAGTCTGACAACCAGTCTTACCAAAGAGTATCGTATAACCCAGTACTAACTGGGTTGTGGAGGTCAGATACGCAGTCGCTCCATGTTAAATACTGGTATTCAGCTGCATCCGGTTAGACTGGAAGTCGACCCTAACATAGTTGGGAAAAGGCAGACAGATTATTAGCTGGCCTCAGATTGGTCAGCCAATCGGAAGCATCCAACAACCAACTGACAAACCAAAGTGTTACCAGCACAAAATATTAGAATCAAATAGTTATTGGCCTGGAACCTAGTGTTTTTGCGTTTCAATTTAATTAAATAAAAATGAAAATTAGCGAACCCTAACACAAGTAGTTATTTTATAAACTAATGTTACTTGAGTAAAACAATAAAATACTTAATTAACAGAAAAGTAGTCGAGTTTAATTCACATATATGCCTCAAATCACATCCTATTTGAACAAACCAACAATAACTCAATACTAGTGTTTGATTTACGTCTCAGTCATTTCACAAAATCGTTACACAATTCGTGAAATCGCTCATCATTTACAAAGCCCAGATAGATAAGATATTTAATGCCGTCATAAATTTTAATAACCCAAACTTAACGAATAGATTTTCAAAGGTCTACGTTTGAATTAGAACGTCGTTTTGACCTTCAGAACTCAGATCCGATTACGTAAGCTGACCTATTAAAATATAAAACAGGTATGGAAAGAAATTCCTAAAAAGACCTTTGAAAAAAAACTGTCTACCTATCCAATTAATCTCTTTTTTGCCTACAAAAAAGTCTAGGATAAAAGGAGACGAATTTATAGTAAAGGAAGTAGAGAAAAACAAGGCTGCGACTAAAGATAAGGCGAATCCTGACTATGAATAGATCACCCACTTATTTTAAGCACACACGAGCCGTGGTGGTAATTTTTCTAAGGGATAAAAACACTGGTTCAGTGTAAGACATTTATTAAAGTTATCTTGGATGAAACAGTGGTGTGCGAAGAGTATTATTTTAAGGTGGTCTTGTGTAACATTTTGAAAATTATCGCGATTTATCATTTGAGTGGGTGTCTAGGGTTCTGTACAGGTGTTGACAAATATATCCCTAACTTGAAATTTATAATATTATGTTGGACTAGCTTATGCCTCGGTTTCTATTGTGTGGATTTCTGTTTCTGTTCCACGGAATCGTGCTACAGTGATAAAAAGTATTGTTTGTGTTAATCCAGGTTATAAACTATATATGCGCCAAATTATATCGAAATCCGTTCAGTAGTTTTTGCGTGAAAGAGTAACAAACATCCATTCTCATAAATTTTCGCATTTATAACAAACTAGCTGTTCCGCGCAACTTCGTCTGCGTCACATTTTCCCCGTTTTCGCAACATTTTTCATTGCTGCACGCTCCTATTGGTCGTAGCGTGATGATATATAGCCTATGTCCTTCTTCAGGTTGAAATCTATCTTCTTGCCAAATTTCATTAAGATCCGATCAGCCGTTTAGTCGTGAAAAGGTAACAAACAAACATACAAACAAACAGAGTGACATTCGCATTTATAATATTATTATAGTATGGATTAGTTAGGATTAATAATATTAGTTAGGATAGTAACTAAGATACTATGTTAGCCCACTTTAACTTAGGGACAAAGGAGGGCCGACAATACTCGGAACACAGTAGTTCATTATCATAAGGCCTAGTTTCTGTTTGGTACAGCTATAAAACTAAAATCTAACCCTTTTAGTTCCATTCCGTGTCTCGCTATATCATTTAATTGATATGTAAAAGACAAGTTCATATATATATATGTATGTAGTAGTAGACATTGTATAGAAAAGATTTTCGTCATGTTTATACATAAACATACTACCTGCCAAGCATAAGGTCCTGGGTTACATTCCCAGGTCAGCAAGATTCCATCGGAAATTTCACAACAGCAGTCTGGTGTCTAATTCTGTGCCCGATTAATAGCAATAGGCTCACCCTCAATTACATAGGACAACGTATTATTATTATCTGGTGAAATGAAGGTGCCATCTCTGTATAATCCTTCGGGGCTTACAGTCGTGATGTTTTGTTTAAGTTCGTTCATATCCGATGCCTTTTATTGGCACACCACGAAGTTATAAATGTTCTCACATCTACTCAAATGCACTTACTATTTATCGGCTATAAATCTACTGAAGCGTGGGATAAGATCGTTTGTGCTGCATAAACGTAGTATATGTCCGTATTCACGTATATTTCGCTCTTTGACAAGCACAAGCGAGTTTACGACGAAACGCTAAAGGAGCCAATCGGTATTTATTCCGAATTGTTGTCCTGTGTTTCTTTATATTTTCTTGACTTTTCTTGAATTGGCAACTTGCTTAGAAATATAAGACTTGCAGTCTTTGTATTTGCTATTCCTTTGTAATGTTTACCTTTTATACTGTATCAGAATCATATACTTGTAAGAATGTAGTTTTGTTGTAGCCCGTTTGGTGTGCAAACATATGGTTTCATTTTTTTAAGGCGACAATAAGTGCCCGCGACCTTGAGCGAATAAAAGTGCATGCGTAACGCTTCAACGCGCACCAAGATTATTCGGAAAAACAACCCACCTTGATTTATCAAACACAATACAAATAAAAGCTGTATACTAAAATATGGGTTGTTCAATTGTCTTTCAGATGGTCAAAGTTTCATGCAAATACGTCCGATAGTTTTTGCGTCATTATCGTTTTTTTGTCCGCGTTAGACATGAATTTACAAATTAATTACACTATGTTATAAAAATATAATTTCACATTTTCACATATGAATTTATAAAGAAAATTGTCTAGCATAACATATATTTTTTTCAAAGAAATAAAACGAGTAGTTTAGACGTGATGTCCAATTTAAAATCATTAAAAGTCGTATATCTGCGCCTTAATCGTCTGTTTATTAATTAAATCTTTGTTTTGTATCCTAGAAACTTGCCTGTGAAAAAAAAAGCTCAGATTGAAATCTTTAATTTTAATAATGGATTATGCATAACGGGATACAAGAAAATCTGTACCTCTCTGTTTAAGAAAAGTTTTATGTGACAAAGTAAAAAAAAAAACTTTACTTTCTGTAGTTTGTTGTACCTCATGTTGTCGTCAAAAATTCTAATCTGCCAGTACTCAAATATCAAAACACGATTCTAAATTCAAACCTCAAAAATCCATCTGTACCGTCCAATACACCCAGATCTCTGCCACACTATTGCAGACTCTTTATTCATCGGCCTTTTTACTAAAAGCAGGGAGGCAGGGTGGGTCAAATGAAACTGGCTTGTAAGTCCGTTAGGTACACGGTATGACCCAGTTGAAGGTAAAACGGAACGCACTCGACGTTAACGTGACGTCATTGTGAGCCAAATGACGGTGATGCAAGGCTTTGTCAGGGGCGTCCATTTTTTGAAATGGGATTAGTGTCGTATTTATCTGTTAAACGGTGCACGGGCGTTGACTGTATGTGATTTGAAAGTTATTTTGGCGCCAATATGAAGAGGGCCTTTTAAACATTTGTGGAATTGTCCGTTGAAGATAAAACATAAAATAACATCACGCTCGTTAACCCGTTTATGTTTTATTTGAATTGGTTTATAATTAGTTTGTATGATTTTTTATTATTTTGTACCCTTATTGTTTTGCTTTTCATATGATTATTTAATTTATTCATTCTTTTATAATAATAACTCATTAATTAATTTCTATGATTTTCGTATACTGTTAATTGTGTACCCTTATCGTTTTGCTTTTCATATTGATTATTTAATTAATTAATTATTTTATAATAATAATTAATTCATTAATTTCTTTGATTTTCGTATACTGTTATTTTTATGATTAATTTTAATTATTTCTTTATTATAAAACTTTTTGTACCTGCGTAGATAATAAGAAAATTATGTGGTTGCCTATAATTGGAAGCGCACACTTGTACTGTCCGTTTATATGATAGCATGCATGTAATTGAGTAGCCTCTATTAGGGATCTAAATAAAAATAAATAAATAAACCCTGAAGGGTTTTGCATTTAGTTTCGATATCACCATGCAGCACCACACGGTGCCGTACATGGCTTTGTCACGAGCGCCCATTTTATAAAAAGAATTCGAAATAGGAATAGTGTCATGTTTGACTGTTAAACGGTACACAGACCGCGTGTTAGCTTTATTTGATTTTAGAATTTCACTGTTGTAGGCTTTCTGCATTCATACAATGTGAACGAACGACTATGAACGAATGGTTACGAATGAATAGGAACTTATCAAATAGTTCCCCCATTCATTCTTTGTGCAGATTTAATGGAATGTTTTTAGGTTCGTTTGTATTGTAACGATAAAAGCAAGTTCATTCATTCATTCAGTGCATGCAGTTGGTCTTGCATTTATTTCTAGTATGTCTCGTCGGTCGTTTGATGCAGGCATTTTAGTTTATGTAATTTATTTCATCATCACTGCTCTCAAAACTGTGCATATATTTTTGATATTCTTCAACCCGCATTGGGCCTGTGATTATGGGCCGTTTGCTTTACAGGGAGATGACCTGTCGCAGCAACAGAAACCTTAAAGCAGTTTTTTTCCAGTATTCACCTTTAACATGATAATTTTGTTTATACAGCAAGTCAAGTTTATTCAACTAACAAATCTTAATCCGGAAAACGCGTTAGCCTTAAAGTTGTTGCGCACGCGACATTCTGTCGCTCCAAGGACTCGCTGTTGCGTGCCAGCGTTGATTTAACGCGATACTGCTGAGCAGTTATGTCTAATGCTTTTTGACACAGCACTGGTAGATGCAGAAGGCATAGTTCTAAGAGTTATTTTGCTGTTCACAAGTCAGTACCTTTATCAAATTGCAGACTAACCACTAAGAGCTGAAAGACCCAGGTTTTTTTTTGTAGTTTTAAATGCTAGCCTCGTCAAATCAATGCCCGATCGGCGTTCAGGACGCGAACAATACTTACTAAACACGTATATATAAAACATTTGGCGTTATGTTTTACTAAACAAAACGCCAAATCTGGTTTTCCGAACCGTTTTGTGGTTTTGTTATCGTTTACTTATTTTGCTTTATACATATTGTGCTTGTTGTATTATGAAACAAACTAAAGTCTTCACTGACATAATTTTTTTTTTATTTTTTTTTTTTATTATTATTTTCAATAGGCTCGTGCTTGACCACTATCTCACTTGATAGTAAGCGATGATGTGATCGACGGTGAACCACGCTTGCCTAGAAGAAACCTATTCACTTTTGACTTAAACACCCCTATATTGTAGCTATCAGTAAACACAGACTCCGGAAGGGAATTCCACTCCTTAGCGGTATGCATATAAAGCATATAAAGGTATTCCCAAAACGCTTAGTGCGTATAGGTGGGATGTCCACCATGTACCGATTGCGCATCGCCATACGTCTGGTAGTCCGCTGATGAAACAGGCTAGCCGGAATTAGATCATACAATTCCATCGCAAACTCCCCGAAATGTAACCGATAAAAAAACGATAAGCTGGCAACTCGGCGGCGATGTTCAAGGCTATGTACATCGATTCTGTAAAATTCAGACGACAACTCACATCTCACATCGGTATCCACTGTCACTTCGCGTAAGGTTCAAAATGACCTTGATTTTGTAGCCAAGGGAGTGTCGAAGTGCCGGGGGAATTACCTTGCAGAATGCCACTTCTTACGTCATCTCATACTTTTATCTGTAAAAATCTCCCTGTTAATTTAGTTCAACTCGCTGACAGGCTCGTACGAGTAGTGGTGGCGCTAGTGTAAATTCGAATTGTCAACCGGGTTTTTAGAATCAAGAAACTCACAGCGGATTCACATTCGAAGTTCTAAGTGAGGTCTTACAGAATCACAACGCCTGACTTGACCAGCGCCTCATATGTATTAAATAATATGTAAGTATCTATTGAGTAAATCGTTGGACCTTCTGTTTCTCGATTTCCCTCGTAGCAAGCGAAAGCAATGCATAATCTATGCAAAGCTAGCTCAATTGTTAACTTGTATCGTGATTTGGCGCAATTTACATAAAAAATGTGCTTAGATAACTTTGAAATGTATCTATATTGTGATTAGATGACTAATAAAACGAACATTATGGGTTATAACTGGAGTTAGGTTTCAGTTGAATGTTCTGTTGGCTTAAATCATTATTTAATACCTTAGGTAACTTCAGCAATGAAGTTGGACACGATCAGCATATCTTAAATTCGTCTAAGGCTTGTCAGTTTCATCATGTTTATAGAATACTAACACAAAATTGACAGTTCTTGAGCTCGGTTTAGATTTGCTAATTGCATTGATAGTCGAGTGCAATTAGACAATAAGGTGAATCGAAGTTTATAGCGGTCGGATTTTCATGGGACATTTTTTTATTGAGTTCCTAGAGATATAAAAATATGCCGCCGCTCGCGACGACTTTTATTAAAAAATTCCTTAAATATATTTTGAGAATATACCTTCTCAAACTTTTACACGGACTATATCTCCGAATGATTTTTTAGTCACTTCACTCGTAAATGTAGTTTTCTTGAACATTTTTACATCCAGTTATTTGTAAAAAAAAAGTATCAGTTACCAATACCAAAAGAAATCTGAGTCTAAAATACGGTAAGGTAATACAGAAATAATTGAAGAAAGTAACACTTTTTTAAAAAATATCCTAAAATATCAATTTCGTCGACCACGATTAACAAAGAAACTGACCAAATTGGAGTTTAACGGATGCAATCAGGTCACACTGTTACGCCACCATATACATTTGTCGAATTTCAAGTTATTCATAAAAGAAAGGAAATTAAAAAAAAAAGTTTTAACTTTCTCTCTACACTTCTAGTAACTCAATAAAAAAAATCCCATGAAAATCTGACCATTATAAACTTCGATCTACCTTATGAGTATTTTTTGTCTAATTGCTCTGGGATATTTAGTGTATTAAGAAATTTAATTCGAGGGACTAAATTGGATCCTGAGAGCAGCGAAGGATTCTAGAGTAGACTCCTGAGCGAGATGAAATTTATTGTCACGTGTTGTGTACTCTATTTTTTACTATTGACTGCGAGAAAATTAATAGTAGTATTACTAGAACACAATTTTTTCGAGTTTGGAAGCAAATATCTTATCAACCATTGCACAGACAGACAGGTATGTATGCAGACAGACAGAACGACAGACAGACAGTTTTCGAAATTCAGTGTTACATTCTTGTCAGCACGTTTTATTTCTTTTTTTGTTTACATAATTCGTATTTAGGCCATACTGAATGTTGATTCTGATAAATACGTCTCTGGCAACTCTCTTGTTGACTGCCACACAATGCTCCCACAGCGAAAATCATTGAACGAAAATTTTCATTCATTTTAATAACGACACACAATTTTTGAAAGGACGCCAGAAACAAATGACAATCTCGTCATTTAAAAGTAACATGCCCAAAGAGTTCCATTTTCGAATTACATCATTATTTTTTTTAATTATATTGTGGTTAGTGGTCACTTTCAGTATGCCCCACGTATACGTATAGGTACGTTCGTGCTTGTTCCAAATAAAAAATGTTTTTATTCACTGGAGAGTAAAAGAGCGGTTTATTCACTGTTATCGATGAAAAAAATGCCCTTGTTCGAGCGGCAATGGTAAAAAAGTTGTAAGCTTCAGTTTTACAATAATTAGTTTAAGAATATGAGTGACGACAATAGATCACCAAAAGTGTCGAGAATAAAAAAAAAGTTTTTAATCCCACCATTTTTATGAGTGTCGTCATCAATCAGTTAAGCTAAGCCTGTTCAGCGCTTCAACAATTAAAAATTATTACAATTTGACAAGTTTCCTCCTTAATGTTTAATAACTGAATTAATTCAGCATTTTACTGTCAAAGTTCTGTCTTTGATACGTATTCAACTACGACAAAGAGTTTTATTGGCCACTAAAGTGGCCGGGTGAGAGATATTGTATTATTTAAGAATGTAATAAACTTATACTACGCTTTTACTCACCCACGCTTAGAAAGAATACACGTAGTTGTAGTTTACTACTAATAAAAGACGGAGGCGTTCATTTGTAAATAAGGAATTAGAATATTAAAAATTATAAAGGAAGTCTAAATTTAAAACAAAACAGAAGCTGGAAATTATTACCAGAATAAAGGAAAACGAAAAATTTAACGATAAAATGAAACGTCGAACGTCATTAACAAACCTATTCAAAAAAACGAAAAAGAAAATCAAAAATGAATTTCAAAACTGGTTCTAATCGTGTTCCGAATTTAAATCAGGGGAATTAGTTAGGCGACCCGCGCCGACCTATATAACGGTCGAGCAGTGCACTCGGGTTTCCACTGGGTTGCCAGACTTCCGCTTCGCCTGACTTTCGGACAGATTATCTTCGTGGTCAGAATAAAAAGGCACACGGTTTACATACCCAATAAATGACTGGGATTATGAGATGGTTATGAGTTAGGTAGGTACGTGGTGACTCTGGAGACGAATGTTGCAGAATAGTACTGTTATAAATTATTTGATAGATTCTACTTAAATTATAGTTAAATACGACCAAGTTTTGGAATTATCAAGATATTTATTTTATTTACTAATGATATCATCATCAATCATCATCATCATCAGCCTACCGCAGTCCACTGCTGGACATAGGCCTCTTCAATCGCTCGCCACTTAACCTGATTCTCGGCAACTCTCATCCAGTTGCTACCAGCTACCCTGCGAAGATCGTCGCTCCACCGAGCCTGAAGGCGTCCCATCATACGCTTGTCGATTCGCGGTCTCCACTCAAGAACACGTCTACCCCAACGGTCATCGGTTCTACGGCTAATATGGCCGGCCCATTGCCACTTCAGCTTACTCATTTTGTGGGCTATGTCGACTACTCTGGTTCTCTGTCGGATCACCTCGTTCCGGATGCGATCCTTCAAAGAGACTCCAAGCATAGCCCGCTGAGTGACCTTGAGTTTATGGACCAACCGTACCGTGAGTGTCCACGTTTCGGCCCCGTAACTCATTACAGGCAGGACGCACTGATTGAAGAGCGTACTCCACAGAGCCTTAAGACTAAGGAGTCTATAGGCTCTGTGGAATACGCGACGAGAAGACCCGACGAAGCTTCCCAAATGCTGCCCAGCCCAGCTGAATTCTTCTGTTAGTCTCTCTCTCAAAGTTGTTCTTACCAAACTGCAGAGTTTGCCCGTGGTAAAAATATTCTCGAGCAACCTTGAGAGGAGTGCCATTGACAACAATAGGTCCTGGGGTGACGTGTTCGTTGAACATAACCTGCGTTACTAATGATAATTATCAGATAATTATCATGCTGCTTAATAACTTGATGATATCTTTAATTTTTGTATCAAACAGCTTTTGCAGTCCAAAACAGGGTCTTTATTTTTCGTCATTTTCATATTTACCACTGTAGTCCTATTTAGTTAAATAGTAACAAACCAAATTACAAAATTTTAATGCAAAAAACACAAATTTAATGTACTAAAAAAAGTTAAGTTGACATTTAGCGCTTTTAGATACGCGCGAAAGTGGCAAATAGCGTTCGTATACACGTGAAGTGACATTGATAATGATTTATATTATTATCAAGGTATAATTATCAAAATAATTGTCATGATAATTATCACTTCGAACCCTGCTATTTACAGAATGTATTTTTTTATTAATTGATGATATTTTTAATATCAATATTCCTAAACCATTGCAGAGGAAGTCGGTATCTCTGTGAATTCTTATTTACCCATAATACATAAAGCTTCATTTAAACAGTGCACTTGTATCCCATAGCAATGGCAACACCGCTAGTGCTGTGCCAAATTACCTGCCGACGCTACAGCGCCGTGATCACGAAAGAGGTTTATTACGTCACTTCGTGCCGATCGTGCGATCGTGCTTGTACAAGTTGTTCAGAACTAAAAAGAAAATAAGAAAAATTATGAAATGAAAAATCTTTCTTGTGATGCAATTATTTTTACATGAAATCATCTATTTTATTTAAGTTGTGAAACATGAAGAAGTGCAACATCAAGAAAAGTGGAAGGAATGGAGGTGGCCTTTGCCCAGAAATGGGACAGTTTAGGCTATAAAAATAGTTGCAGAGATTAAAACATATTCACTTTCAGTACTACTTATTAGGTAGTCGGTGACGCCGCATTGCCTCATCATATAAAATACCACATAATGAGAATTTTAGGGCCCTGAGGCCTTTGGTCGCCAATATAATCTCAACAGCCCTTAAAATGCATCCGAAATCAAGCACAATAGGGGATAATCCAATTCTTTTTTTCTTTGTCCGTCGGGTAGTTTATTGAAAAGTATTGGACACGTATTTTTTCTTTTTTCACGTGGTCATAAAATTACGGAGATATATTGAGTTGAAATGGCTCATGACGTCACATGTAGGTAAGTTTAATACCTACTTGTGACGTAGTAAGCCCCCACTCTCCAACTTTAATGAGTTCTAACTAAGTAATTTTTTGATATTATGATAAAACAAAAAATACGTGTCTAATATTTTTGTATTACCTGTCTGACGGACAAAATAGAATGTCGTTTTCTTTACCCAGTCCGGTCCCCTATTGACACAAGACCGCAACTAAAGATACACAAACATCTCTTGACGCGTGCCTAAAACCGGAACTTTCGAAACACTCTTATAAAAAATAACTAGCTGTGCCCGCGACTTCGTCCGCGTGGAATTAGAATTTATCTAAAGTAGAAGTATCCTAAGTTACTCCTTATTACATCAGCTATCTGCAAGTGAAAGTCCCGTCAAAATCGGTCCAGCCGTTCCATAGATTAGCCGGAACAAACAGACAGACAGACGGACAGACAGACAAAAATTTTAAAAAATATTAATTTGGAATATGCACCGTATATACATTCATATGCATGTAGTAAAAAGCGGTTATTTTAATATTACAAACAGACACTTAAATTTTATTTATTTGTATAGATAGAAGATGTAAAGATTTGCCACTTGTTCGTGTTTCTTCTCTTCTTAAAGCAGTATAATACAAAAATAACCCTACAATTTAGACCACTAGCATCGCAGGCCAATAAACTCTAAAGCAGCTTACTAAGTTAGTAATAGGACAGCAACTTGTAATATTTTCTCATTGTTGCAGTGGAAGGGTTGCGCTCGTTACATTAGCTGTTTTAACTCAATTCCGCTGAGTGCACTCCAGTTAACGTTACCGGGAAACGTAGTATTTGTCGGTTAGATAACTGTACTTTAAGGCTTTGAACTGTAATTGCATTTTACAGACGTTAGTGATGTTTAAGATCGCTCTCAATTGGGTTTTCAACGCTTAGCTTGGCACTGAAAGAAAGAATAACATCAGCTTTATTAGGTCATTTTTAGTAGTTCTAGAATCAAAACTAAGCAAAATACGTCAATTATAAAGGGCTTCATTACTTTAGCTCGTGGCTAAATAAACACAATCGCAGTGCTTACCTAAGTTGGTCCGTGGATGGGTCCATGGACCATCTTACGTAAGCCATTACATACCAACTTTCTAACGGGTGCGCGTTGGTCCCGGCTGCTATTTGTAGATTTATTTATTTAACACTTCAAGTACAATGTACAGAGGCGGACTTAATGCCATAGGCATTTTCTACCAGTCAACCTTTGGGTGATGCAGAGACAAACAGTGGTAGGTGTCTAACTGTAAAAAAATAATAATTTAATAAGACATACTAAAAAGATATATAAAATACTAAAAAGGAACGACAATCGTTATGAGAAGTCAGTACCCCGAAAGTCTGACAACCAGTTTTACCAAGGGGTATCGTATTACCCAGTTACAGGGTTGTCGAGGTCAGATAGGCAATCGCTCCATATAAAATACAGATATTCAACTGCATCTGGTTAGACTGGAAGCTGACCCCAACCTAGTTGAGGAAAGACTAGACCGGAGATGATTAAGTAGCTAATACTTACAAAAAAAATTAAACGTCAATGGTGTGGACTAAAACGGGTAATCAAACTCCAATAAAATTCCACAACAAAGCAGCCATGTCCAATAAAAAAAAAACCAGAAGAACGTTCGAACTAACACGACGATTACAAAGAAAAGCAGTTTCATTCCATTTGACACAATCTTTCTTTCATGCCAGTTGGCCGCGTTCGTTTTATTTTGTGTCATGTTGACTGGCTTGGCCACAAAGAAGTTTATTATGTCTTCGGTATGGTTCCATCCTGGCTGAATGGAAAGAAGATTGGTTTACAAAAAGAGTTTTTGATGAAATGTTTTTTAAATTCTAAATTACGGGAAACAAGGTTGAATTACATCTGTATTAGTTAAGTAGCGAATTTATTTCAAGTAGAAAGTTATACATTCGGTAGTGTTTAATAATTTGTTTCAAAATTTTCGCTTAAGGATTTTATCAATTACTCACTATGAACAAGTTGATTCAAACGTAAAATTATTTTATAACATCTTATACTTACCGTGTCGATGCAGTCGATGGCTATCTCAAATGAGTCGGCTCAGAACTTTTTAGTACGCCATTTGTTCGCCATTTTTTGACTTAGATTATATTTTTACTAGCGAATTAGAAATAAAGATCTTTTGACTGCACCCGTGAGTGGAGTTTGCATAGCTGAATTTTGGGCTAAATATATTTAAGTATTTGTCATCGACACGCTAAGAAGAATCAATAAAGTTGAAGTCATAAACTCAACTCATGCTGTAGCAAAGCATTAACAAACAAAACCCAATGGTTTAAGTAAAAAAAAAACACTGAAAACGCAGTGAAACTTTTAGTTACGAATAATAAAATAAACTTGATATCTCAATTTACGAAGAAAACAGCTATTTGGTGCGACATAAACACACGAATTCAACGCTTAACCCACCAATCTGGAGGATACATAAAAGCGTACGATCCAATAAAAATGCAATACTTTTTAAACTATCAAAAAGTGGAATGGCCTTGCAAAGAACCAATCCGGTGTGAAAATCCTTTTTATAATCACAACGACAGGTACGGACAGAAGGTCAGTGCAGTGCAGTTATTTAAAACCCCTCACAATGGGATTTTCCATGATCTACCCTAGTGTGCAAAACTCTGTAAGTATTGTTTGCGCCTCGCGTTGTGGTCGAAAATTATTTCATGGGAACGTTTTAGCGGGTTTTTTTTTAAATAAATAAAAAGTATATGCCAAACAACAAAAACATTCCTTCAGCCGTCAAAGCGAGACAAGTATCTATCATGCAGACAGAGAATTAGTTGCACACTCGACTGCGTCAATTCGATGAACATGTGAAGTGATCCTTCTTAAGTTTCTTATTAGACACCAAAATCTTGGTTTCGGGGGCGTCAGCCGCAGCCGGGCTGAGGGGCGGAGAGGGGGCGTTAATAGCTGTGTAAAACTGCTGTAAAGATCAAAGTTCGGTGCTCCGGATGCAAAGAACTGTGAATGTACGAGTTGGCAAAGCTGCAGTACTCTTTTGCATATTTGAAATTGTGTTAAGTTTATATTGAAGGTACTAAAAAGATTGTAAAGGAGAAAATCATGAAAATGTTTTCAGTAGAATGAGCCCATGACTTTATTTTACGTTACTTTATCCACCACTACAGTCATCATCTGCCTAGCCTTTTCCCAAACTATCTTGGGGTCGGCTTCCAGTCTAACCGGATGCAGCTGAGTACCAGTATCTAGCATATCTGACCTCCACAACCCAGTAACTAGGTAATACGAAACCCCTTGGTAAGACTGGATGTCAGACTTTTTGGCTTCTGACTACTCGTAACGACTGTCAAAGATCTACAAATGACAGCCGGGACCAACGGCTTAACGTGCTTTCCGAGGCATGGAGGAAACTCGGTATGTAATTATGGTCACCCATCCACGTACCAACCTCGGCAAGCATGGCTTAACCTTAAAGATCGACCGGGGCGGTTGTTATTATTTATCCACCACTACAGTATGGCAGGTTTATTTCCACGTTCAGCTTTATCAACATCCACAGCCCGATATCACCATCCACCACTGCTGGACCTGGCTTTGCTTATGCCAAGCGTTCCAGTGCCAGCCTTGTCCATGATATACCCGCCATGGCTATCATACCATGTTAACTACAGAAAATACCCTCAATATCAAAAAACCATCCAATAGTGATCACATTTTTTTTCTTTGTCCGTCGGGTAGATTATTGAAAAGTATTGGACACATTTTTTTCCTTTTTTCACGTGCTCATAAAATTACGGAGATATATTGAGTTGAAATGGCGCATGACGTCATATGTAGGTAATTTTTATACCTACTTGTGACGTAGTGAGCCCCCACTCTCCAACTTTAATGAGTTTTAACTAACTATTTTTTTTTGATATTTTGATAAAACAAAAATACGTGTCTAATATTTTTGTATTACGTTACCTGTCTGACGGACAAAGAAGAATGTCGTTTTCTTTACCCAGTCTACACCCCTATTAAAAAGAGGGAACTATAATTCTTGTCACCAAAATTTTTATTTGTCATCAAAGTTGTATCACCTAATAAATAGATCTATCGCCACGAAATATTTTCGTTCTCAGATAAACAAAAAGGGTTCCCAGGTATGAATTATCAAATAAATGTTGATATATGTGTAAAATAAGAGATGGATTACCAATAAAATTGTAGTGCATTAGATGAATATAAACTTCGTTCTTATAATAATAGTTTTATTACTTAAATAATAGCTTTGTGCTCAAAATGGTAGATCTGTTACCAAATAAATAGATCAGTTCCTTATTCCTATGAAGAAATGCCTAAAACAAGACATTGAGCACACCGACTCGGACAGGTTAGGTTCGAAGGGGAAGGCGGGGTCTAGGGAGCGAGCGAACTAAGACCCCGACATCCCCTTTGTGTTAGGTTACTGTAAACCCCGCAAACAGAAATAGGAGCCCCGTGTAGCGGGGCTACGTCGACAACGCCTTAGTTTGTACCTGTGGTTTGGAGTTTTTATGTAAACATTTTTACATTGTTTGATGATTCAATTTTCGTGACACTTCTATTATTTTGAAACCTAATAAAATTACTTGATGATTGATATTATTTCCAAGTAATTCTTAATTAATATTTAGGTAAGCGTTTTGATATTATTTGATGATTCAATTTAGGTGACAAATCTACTATTTTGGGAACAAATATTATTTATTAGGTCAATGAAAATGCATTTATTAGGTTATTGATAAAATCATACCCTTAAAAAGAGTGCATAACTTAAAGCACCAATAAAGCGTGGAAATAACGATACTCCAAGTCAATTTCTTAGTGTATCAAATATCAAAATATAGGATAGTCGATATGAGTTTATTTGCAAAATTGTAAAAGATTTAGGTTATCTACATTTAATTTTAAAGATCAATAAGCAGTTAATTTTCGTTCGTGATTATTCTAGGGTGCCTGTTATGGAAGTTCTTCTTTGAAGGATTTTATTATGCAAGGTGTAAACTGACACTTCACGAAGCCGTCAACCAAGCATTCTGTTCATCCAACTAAGTAACTCTACGCAATAGTATATTGTGTATTAAGGGCGGTAAGTAAGGAATTACGATCGAGGCTCTAGTAGAAGCCCGAAGTCGAAGACTGAGGGCTTTCTGAGTCGAGGTTCGTAATTCCCGTACCGCCCGTGAAACATACAATGTTTTTCATCACATTTGCGAGTTAATAATCATGAATATACACAAGTCAGCACATATTATTACGAAATACGTGAACTGATTTGCGGATGGCGGGCTGTTTGCCCACACCACAGATTATACAAATGTTTTGTTTAGAAACGTTAAAGGCAAATACTTACCTAGGTATACAGCCATGACGGAGTAAAAAAAAACGACGTTTTGATACAAAAAACTATCGATTATTTAGATTTTAGAACATTAGTTGAGTAATTAAATAACATGTAGCGAGATTGAATGAAATTCCCGTTTAAATAACATTTTAAGACAATTTTTTAAATTGCGTGTAAACTCCTTGCTTGAACTTGCATGACCTGTGTACTGTCATGCTGTGCTGTAAATTAAAAAAATTACTTACCGCCCTAGGGTTTTATAAGGGGCATTACAGCCAAGTTAACCTGTATGTTATGACACTGTTTCCGTGCAAGTGTGATGAAAAAATACTAAATTATTAATGGGAAAGGATTTTTTTGTGGTGAAAAATCACTGTTCACAGTAGGACTCAATATTACGTACTCAAAACATTGTGCTGATGAATACATTGTTGGATAGTATAGGAGTCATGGCGGTACAATTTAAAGTAAAAATTATGTCATTAAAAAAATAAAAATTCTTAAAAACTTGTGAAAACTTTTGGAACTTTTCCCTCCAATTTCTCCGTAACGGGTTCCAAGATCCAGACCAAAAAAAAAAACACTGTCAGGGAGAACAAGTGCCTTTTGGCTTCCTAAAAGTTATTTTTAAACCCGTTTCAAGATGGAAGTTTTCGGAGAAAAAGTCAAGTATCTTTATTCCCAGGAAAGTCTTCGCACGCCACGCGCAGATTACACATTTACAAGTAAACACAGATCTTTCGATTCTCCTCATCTCCTGGATAAAGATCACAGCCTCACGATCAACTGCCCTATTTCACACAATTACGTATTCTGAAGACGTCCTTCTCCCTATTGACTTGTTACAGGGCATTCAATATTTATCTTCTGTCTCTTTCTGTTACAAAAGTGGAAGTGAGAGAGGAAACGGGATTACGTAAAGGATGCTCGCATGTTGAAGTACGGAAGGATTCGGATGTATTTTATTTGACGTTCAATTGTTTAGGAAGGGTAGGGAGTGAAGGTTTGTATGCAGAGTGTTGTTTTATTGGAATTATTATTGTTTATGGTGTACGCACGTGCTTGTGTCGGGGTTCGCCGAGTGACTTCGGATTAGTTCGGAGTCAGAATCCGTAAATCAGATGATCATGATGAATAAGGAAATCGATGTTCGATTTTTTTGCGTCTAGCTTCAACTGCAATAGTGTCCATTTCTTTGTTTTTTGCTACCATGAAGTATCTTGGGGTCGGCTTCCAGTCTAACCGGATGCAGCTGAGTACCAGTATTTTACATGAAGCGACTGCCTATCCTGCCTGCCGACCTCCACAACCCAGTAACTGGGTAATACAATACCCCTTGGTAAGACTGGATGTCCGATTTTTTTTTCTGACTACTCGTTTTGACTGTCAAAGATCTACAAACGACAGCCGGGACCAACGGCTTTAAGTGCTTTCCGAGGCACGGAAGAAACTCGGTATGTAATGGTTATGGTCACCCATCCACGGACCAACCTCGGCAAGCACGGCTTAACCTTAAAGATCGACCCTTGTGGCTGTTATTATGTAGCCACGAGCTTCTCCCATGTTGCTACCATGAAGTAAAATTACTATAACTAGTATACTGAACTAGTGGGTCTAATAATACCTAACTGCTAAGAGAGTTTCTAGATACAATTCCCGGGTTGGGCAGTGTTATTGAGTTTTTCAGTGGCAGTGTGGAATTTTGATTTCTGCCCGGTTGATGGCAATAAGCTCGTAATGCGTGGGACTTACACATAACGGAGAAAGCAACTTAAATAAATAACATTACGTACTGCGCCACATTAAGCGCACAAACAAACTTCAACGTCCACAACACAGCTATAAATCTAAAACATTGCAAAACAAAACATCAAAGTAATACCACAGCTGTTGTACAATGACAGATAATGGTGCATTGTAGTGGCCACCATTCTTGAGTACAGGCGAGACAAACGGCGGGAAGCGTACGTATGAAACAATGGCTGTGCGCGACTGTACGCCGGACAATGCACTATCGGGGACAGAGATGTACAGGGTTAAAAAAAAATACAGCAAGACTGGATGGAAAGAGAAAAAAGAATTTGAATTAAGAATTTCTCGCCAGTCGATAGTCTCGTAAAGTTTTTAATGCTTAGGATTAAAACCTCCTTTCAGAAGAGAGTAACTGATATTGCAAAGTTTAACCAAAGGCGCAGTGGTGCCCGTTGGTAACAGTCCCGATATACGAATTGTGGAGGAGGTGACCTTTTACTAACATAATATAACATCACGCTTGTAATCCCCGATGGGTTAAGTAGAGATGTACCTAATAGTACACCCACAATTTGCTAGTTATATTTAAGAGCCATGTACTACGGGGCGAGGAGCTCGTGGCTAAATAATAACAGCCACCCGGGTCGATCTTTAATAAATTACATACCGAGTTTCCTCCGTGCCTCTGAAAGCACGTTAAAACGTTGGTCCCGCCAGTCATTTGTAGATCTCTGACAGTCGTTATGAGTGTCAGAAGCCAAAAAGTCTGACATCCAGTCTTACCAAGGGGTATCGTATTACCCAGTTACTGAGTTGTGGAGGTCAGATAGGCAGTCGCTTCATGTTAAATACTGGTACTCAGCTGCATCCGGTTAGACTGGAAGCCGCCAGCAAGATAGTTTGGGAAAAGGCTAGGTAGATGATGAAGTACTACGGGGAGAGCATATTGTCATCAACCGGGCACAAAACAAGACTCCATGGATGCTACTAAGAAATTCATAATGGAATAACCCAATAACACTTTGCCCGACCTGGGAATTGAACCGAGGATTGCATGCTCAGCAGTCATGGTTGCGACTACTAAACCAACACTAACAGCAGCTTGCAGTTTTTGGGCAGCTGTGAGACACTCAATAATTATCCCTTTTTTTGAAGTGAAACTTCTTATGCGACTTCCAACAAGTTTAACGCTACCATGGAGGAATATTTTCTAAAACTCACCAAGAGACGGCAGGATTACAATATTTGTGACTACGTAGTTCTACTAGGTACGCAAGATGGCGTGCAAACAGTCATGCATTCGACTCTTCGGTGTAACCAGCCTTCGCTCAATTTCCATAAGTAGAATAACCTCTATAAACTTATGTAATAATTATGTAATAAAAATAATACAACAAGAAAACAACAAAATACTGTTTAGAAGCTCAATAAAATAACGAGAGTGAATGCGTGGCACTCGAACGCATGCGTGTAGTATTACGAAGTTTCACTTCTTCCGCGCGGAGGAACCCCACGCACTATTTTTTTTTGTTTTTGTTTGGTTTAAAGTTTTTTTAAGTTCTTTTTGTAACTTTTGTTTAATGTTGTGTGCAGCTGTAACTTATTTTCGTATTTTATTTCAATTTTTTTCTTTCTTAAACAGACGTACAGGCGTATACTAACTGTGACATTTATACGCTGATTATGCAGGTTCAACCAAATTGATTGAAAGGCACAGAAATTGAGGGTGCCTACACTGAAGGATTCACTTTTATGTTAACACGATTCAATTTGGTTGCTTCTCTCGAATTGAAAGGCAAAACCCGGTTTATTTCAGCGTTATAAAGCATTTCGAAATGGCACTGGATTTGCAATCATACATATATTCGTATTTTGAGTTGGTCAATCAATAAGCGACGCAAACTATTTTCCGTGCTTGAGAGACAGTCAAACGCGTGTTCTCGGCCAGTCCAGTGTAAATATTCAAGCTCTCTGCAGAATAGATGGCTGATGAAGCCATAGTTTTAGGAGCACCACTCCTGGACTCTGGACCGGAGATCCAGAGCAAATTGGAGAAATGGCAACAGAAGCTGGAGAATGTTGGCCTGAAAATCAGCAGAACTAAAACTGAATACATGTTCTGCGATTTCGGCTGTCTCTCCCGTCCTGGTGTCATAGCGCTAGATGGCGCGCTGTTCCTGTCTGCTCCGACTTTCGGTATCTCGGTTCACTTGTCCAAAGCGATGGCGAAATAGATCGTAGTGTAAAGCACGGAATAAACATTGGATGGATAAAATTACGGCAGGTCCCGGGAACTATTTTCAACTCCCGCATTCCCCTTAAACTTAAGGGGAAGATTTATAAAACAATGGTTAGACCTGCTGTCTTGTATGGATCAGAATGTTGGGCCACAAAAGGGATGAATAAAAGGCATTTGCATGTAGCTGAGATGAGAATGCTAAGGGGGATGTGTGGTGTTACGCGAATGGATAAAATAAGAAATGAGTACATAAAGAGCAGTCTGAAAGTGGCGCCGGTAACTGAAAAGATGTGTGGTAATCGGTTGTCGTGGTATGGGCATGTGATGCGGAGGAATGAGGAAAATGTCGTGAAGAAAGTTTTGAGTATGAATGTGGATGGTTATAAGAGTAGAGGAAGACCAAACAAACGATGGATGGACTGTGTGAAGGATGATATGGCAAGAAAGGAGGTGTCTCATGAGATGACAAGCAATAGAGAAGTATGGAAGAAGAAGATATGCTGCGCCGACCCTAAATAAATTGGAATAAGGGCAAGAGTATGATGATGACTCCTGAACCTTTCATTGGCTATCTTTTCCTGAAGACGCAGCTGGAAGGCCTCCCACAAGGCATACCGATGATCTGGGAATCCACTGAAAGCTACAAACACAGAAACGGTCGATGTTGCGACGCTTGTTGCCGCGGGAGGCGTATATCCAGCGGTAAATGTGGTGAACGTGATGATCAATGATCTGTTTAAAGAAGTTTCTACCACCTACAGAGACTGTTATATCAGAACGTTTACGAATAAATAATAATAAACATTCCAGTAGATTGCTATAAATCACCATCTGTTAGAGGTACTTAAGATAATAATTACTGTGGTGCTCGTAAACGGTGCCAGTTTGATTTATTTCGGCTCCTTCGATGTTAATGTTTATTGTAGTCCTGCTTACTGCTACTTATTAACGTGTTCTTTGGTAGGCTTAAGAACACAATTATCGGGAAAACGTTCACAATGTCACATTGCGAACATTTAGAGTAGGTAGTGGTGTGAGTACAAAGAGGCCTATAATTTAGAATGTACTAAGCTTTGTCAAAGCCTTATTTTAATTGGTTCTATTTATTCCTAAGGAGTTAACTATACACATGGAGGGATTCGGTACTTTGTCATTCAAGAACAAGACCTTTATTTGTATAATTATGGATTTTATTTTTATGACGGCACGGTTGGCGCAGTGGTTGAGCGATCGACTGCTGCGCTACGTGTCGCGGGTTCGATCCCCGCACGGAACAAATATTTGTATGGCCTACAGATAGTTGTTCCGGGTCTGGCTGTTTGTGTATGTGAGTTTAAATGTTTGTAAACGCACCCACGGTACAGGAGAAATTCCTAGTGTGGGCAATGTTTAAAAAAAAAAAAAAAAAACCATGAAACGCTGGCCGATGACTGAGAATAGGGCAGTCAAGTCCGCAATAACCTCCAGAATGCCACTGCTGGCAATGGCATTCTTAAGCTTTTAGAAAAAAAAAAAAAAAAAAGAGGATTTTTAATATTTTTTTCTAAAAGCTACTGCCATACACGTTTTCAAACACACACATAACATAACATCACGCCTGTAAACCCTCGAAAGGTTAGGCAGAGGTGTGGTACTCCCACATTTCGTCAGTGTCCCATGTAAAAGGGGGCGAGCCTATTGCCAACCGAGCACAAATCCAGACTCCGCGGCTGCTACTGAGAAATTCCCGATGGAAAACCCAATAACACTTTGCCCGACACGAGAATTGAACCCAGGGCGTCATGATCGTCAGCAGTCGCACTTGCCACCACTAGACCAACGAGTTTTGACAATTTAACTTGTTATGAAAAAGACAAAAAAAAACAGTGCGTGGAGTCCCTCCGCGCGGAAGAAGTGAAACTACGTAATACTACACGCATGCGTTCGAGTTCCACACATTCGCTCTCGTTATTTTATTCAGCTTCTAAATAATAAATACATAATCAAAATGAAATCTTTTTATTTCAGACATTGGTCCATAACTTGTGTTAGTAATGATAATGTTTTCTTGTTTTCTTGTTGTATTAGTTTTATTAGATAATTATTACATAAGTTTATCGGGGTTATTCTACTCATGGAAATTGAGCGAAGGCTGGTCACACCGAAGAGTCGAGTGCATGACTGTTTGCACGCCATCTTGCGTACCTAGTAGAACCACGGAGTAACAAAACTTGTAATACTGCCATCTCTCAGTGAGTAATAGAAAATATTCCCCCTCCATGGTAGCGTTAAAATTGTTGTAAGCCGCATAAGAAGTTTCACTTCAACAAATAATAACAAACATATTTTCAAACCCAACTCGCCGTGCAAGCAAATACAATCATACATCTTAAAACATGTACCTATTCTGAACTCCGTGTAGACAAAGTGAAGTTCTCAACTTGATACCGCTACGAGAATAGGTATCGGTATACGTAAACTGTACACAATAGTTTTCTGGTATCCTGCCATATGCAACACATCTATACATTTTAGTATATTGTACATAAATATTCCATTTCGAATCACTCCCGCTACGCCGAATTCCCACTATGTCAACTCGTGATTTTTGATGGATTTGATGCATTGTCTTTTGTTTTTCCTCGGCGCGGCTGTCACAGAGTACAGTCACATAAAAAACGAAATACGGCTGTGCTTTTAATTAATAAAGTAATTTCGCTCATCCGATGACACGGTATTTTTATAATTTTAATAATACATTGACTACAATACATAACCCACCGACAAGTACTAGGCTAGCATAAATTCAAGGTGTTGTGTATTTTTAAACGGTTTTATTTTGGCTGCCCTGTTTGTTGTTTGTTTGTTTGGGTCAAATTCAGCAACTGAATTTTGAAACAGTTATCCCCAATTGATTGGACTGATATTTTGCAAACACGTTAAGTTGGGGTGACCATACATTTTAATAACATACATGACTTGACCCTTCAGTGTGATTCTGTAAGACCTCACTTAGAACTTCCAATCTGAATCCGCTGTGAGTTTTTTGATTGGCATTCTAAAAACCCGGTTGATTATTCGAATTTACACTAGTGCCACCCTTACGAGCGTATCAGCGAGTTGAACTATATTAACAGGGAGATTTCGACAGATAAAGTATGAGATGACGTAAGAAGTGGCATTCTGTAAGGTCATTTTGAACCTTACGCGAAGTGACAATGGATAGCGATGTGAGATGCGAGTTGTTGTCTGAATTTTACAGAATCGACGTACTGCAGCCAGGATCGTCTCCGCACGACGGAACTCCTCAATAAAATACCTCATTGAATTCATACAGGCCTACTACTTTTCATGTGTATTTACTAAAAAGAAGATTTTAGTCAATGTCAATATAGTCAAATAAATTTAAATAACTAATATACATTGCAACGATTAACAAACTAATAAATTAAATAACTAAAATAGCAATAAACTATTAGAGAACAGCCTAGTTGTTTCTCTGTTAGAATAGGTAATAAATTTATGATTTCTGTAACATAAATATGATTTTATTAATAAAAGAATTTTACTTTTTGTTTTAAGTGTACTCGACCAACCTAGGTAAAGCGTAAACTTTTTAAAACAGATGTCATTTGTTTCACGAATTGACGTAGCGGGAACCGACATAGCGGGCATGATTTCATTCTGTTCGAAATAATTTTCAAGTTATTTTCATATCGGATGAAAATAATGTTTCTACATTTGATTTGGTTCTTCGAATTGAATTCTGTTGTTCTATTTCGATGTCGTTTCGGAAACCTTTATTTTGTTACAAGTTTTGATAGGTAAAAAATCATTTGTGTATTATGATTAAACATAACATAACAATGTTAATAATAATGATGTTATGTTGCAGAGGTGCACCTAAAACTACACCCATTTCGCCAGTTGTGCTATGAATAAAGTTAGCAGAGAGCTAACATTAGCAACTATTTTTTTTTTCTTGGCTGACATCCATAAATCGAGTCACTATCTAACACGACACCTGAAGAATGGCTGTCTGTTGTGAGACTTTTGGAACTCCCAACCCGTAACAGTTGTCAAAAATCTTCGAATGACAGTCGGGACCTTCGGTTACGTGCTTCCCGAGGCACGTAAAAATCACCGAATTCGATAATCTATGCCAGCTTCTACTCCATAAATAGATGGCGTGAGCATTGATCACAATACTTCCACAAAGCAAATTGGCAATTTTGGACTCATGAAATTTATAGCATTTATTTCAATAAGACCATTACAGGCACTTTTGAAAAACAAAAAAACGCGAAGCTACAGTCCCAGTCACAAGGCATAATAACTCGTGAAAGTACTGTAGTTGCCCATTCTAATGCGTAGATCTCTATGGAGAAGAAAGGGCAAGAAATTCCATGGACACTCTTTTAAATCAAAATATGTTACAAAATCTTGGTTACATCATTCATGTTGAGAATTACAAATATGAGTCCAGTTTCCTCACGATTTTTTTTTCTTTGACCAATATAAGTGACTACCGACATAAACTTTAGTCCCATTGATACTAGACCGTATTGGAACCCACACAGATCAATTAACCTTATAATCTTTTCTACTTTGTTCCAGACCCCTACGAAGCCTCAAAGATCCTGTGCAACGAGACGATAGTGCTGTCTCACTCGCACCCGCACGCCATCGTGTCGAGCCCCGGCTTCCCTCGGCCGTATCCGGATGACGTTGAGTGCGTGAGTGAGATCCGAGCGCCGCCTGCGCATACTCTGAGGCTGCACTTTGAAGAACTGCTCACTGAACATGAGCCACAGTAAGTGGATAATAATCATTCTTAGGGCTGTATTTATTATTCTTCTTAGAGCTGATTGTTCACACTGTGGGTGTCTGAAGACGGACGTCGGCGCTTCAACAGACCTAGGAATCGAACTGATTTTTAGATTGGTGTCAATTTTCAGCCGTTATTAGCCAGGACATATTCGTCATCGTTGATATCTTGAAGGGGAATCATTTGATTTGTTTGTAGGTAGTGAAAATATTATGATGTTATTGGGAATGCCACATGCAAATTTATTATAATTTGCGACATATATCTGTCCTGAACTACATTAGAAATGGAACAGCAAAGATGAATGAATTTTAGGTATTTTACAAAATTAAACAAAAAAATAAATCCAGCTTTAATATCTGACTTTGGATATTAGCTGATTTCTTAACATCACAATACTAAAAAGTACAGTCTAGTAGCACATTACACGTGCTACTAGAAGGAGAATACATCAGTTATTCATAAAGCTTAGTGTCCAACTACCGACTACTCTAGATATAAAGCCTGTGCTACACAGATGTAATACTCAAAAGAGGTGAAAAGCCCTTTGAGCTTGCAGCTGGCACCTGTAAGGAAGGAAACAATATCTATAAGAATGGTTTTTTTTTCGTTGTATCTTAACTAACATTATGAAAGAGGTTTGTTACGCAATCATATCGAAATAGCTTACAGGATTTGCAGCACAGATAGACTATATTCTAGATTATCACATGGACCTTACTTACGTTATAAGTTTTTAAAGTGACATGGTCACTAACAATATCTACACCCACCCGCAATAACTTCAGTTTATCCGTGAACATGGCGTTTGCAACAGCGCCGAAACATCGGGAACTCAAAACAAATAATACACATGGTAAATATCCCGTTACAAGTGTTATTGCTTTAAAAAATAAGTAGAGCTACATAATAATATATCTTTGTGTCTCGATTGAGGCATAAACATAGCATGTATTGCAATTAGACCACTTTAGGTTTTGGTTCCGTTTCGAGTTAGAAAATATGCGGCTTAAATTGCTGTTTCTTTTGATTGCGTTGACATAGAAGTTTGATTTTGTTACAGCTTTAAGGTATTATAGACCTGAGTATATGATATGAATTTCAATTTAATACCTTTACGCGTTCAAAATTATTAAAAATACTAGCTTATGCCCGCGGCGTCGCCCGCGTAGAGTTCGATAATTGTCCCACGGGAACATACTATAGGGATAAAAGTATCTTATGTGTTAATCCAGGTTATAAACTATCTCTGTTCCAAATTTCATCCAAATCCGTTTTGTAGTTTTTGCGTGAAAGAGTAACACACATCCATCCATACATTCATACTGACAAACTTTTGCATTTATAATATTAGTAGGATTTTAATTTCCCTTTATTTGTGCTATAAGACGTTGCTTCGTACCAAATTTTATGATTCTGAGTTCACGGGAAGAACCCTGTAGGTTTTGGTTCCCTTGCGAGTGTCGAAAATTTGTGGAAATCTGTGGCATAAACGGCTGTATCTTTTGATTGCGTTGGCTTAGAAGTTTGATTTTTTCACTTCCAAGGAACAGTAGACACAGTAGAGTAGAGTACAGTACTCAGGAATATTTGATATACATTCCAGATACCTCACGTGTCCCTGAGAAAAAGGGTCTTGAAGGACAGACAAATGGACGGACGGACGGAAAACAAAGTGATCCTATAAGGGTTCCGTTTTTCCTTTCGAGGTAAGGAACCCTAAAAACGTTATGGGCCGACTTCAAGTAACATGAGACAAGAGCAGAAAGTTGATGATGACTCGTGTCCAATGCTTTCAAATCATCATCAACATACACCTTCATAGATAGAACATAGCCTCACAAACACACAACTCATCAAATGAGACGCCAGTTCCCTCAAATTTCTTGTAAAATATTTCCAGTCCAAGTATTCAATATATTTGTGGTTAGTATTCAATATCATTCCGCAAAATACTGCACTCACATATCATCGACCTTTCCCGTTTTATTTACTGTTATTACGGAAAGACTTATATCGTTACCTTTTAGACAAATAGAATGTAAGTATGGATTTTTGGGAAAATATTTTAGTTTGGTCTGTGGTACTCTGGAGACGGGAGTTGTGATCGGTTAATGGTAATAAGCACAGGCAGGCCTCGGTTACAGGGGATTTATAACTTGCCTGAAAAAGCTTGGTAGTATGGACTACCCAGGCAATTTCTCTGCCAACCTCTTTGGGGAATACATTTGTTATAATTTATGTTATAAATCTCGGTAGCTCGTGGTTAAATAATAAAAACCGTAAGCCGCGCTTGCCTAAGTCGGTCTGTGGATGGGTGTCCATTACAATAAACAGAGTTTCCTCCGTGCCTCGGAAAACACGTTAAGCCTTTGGTCCCGGCTGTCATTTGTAGATTTTTGACAGTCGCAGTCGTTCTATGTAGTCAGTGGCCCGAAAGTCTGACGACCAGTCTTACCAATGGTATCGTATTATCCAGTACTAACTGGGTTGTAAGGTCAGTTAGACAGTCGCTCCATGTAAATTATTGGTAATCCACTGCATCTGGTAAGACTGGAAGCCGACCCCAATATAGTAGAAAAGGCTAGGCAGATGATGATGATGATAAATTTGTGTTATAAATCTCTTGGTGCAGGTGCTGGTCAGACTTCCCAAATTGTAGTATTTACTTTTTATAAGTTTTATAGCAATGAGAATTGTTAAGTTTTTCTTTGCGTCATCGCTCGCCTTTTTGTTTTGGTTTTAGGAATCAGTGCCTTCTTGTGGTACCTCGATCATAATGAGATAGGTAATGTAGCCGTGGAAATCATCGATAGAATGTAGCTTAGACAACCTAGAATGTTTCCACAGCCACAGCTGGGAGGCCCTCTCTCTCTCAAAGGGAGGGCGAGGTTTCGTTATTTCGGTCAAACTATATTACTAAAATAAAGTGAAATTTTCTCAAATAAAATGGAAGATAAGATATACAAGGACGGATACATTTTCTTACCTAAAAATAAAATTTCTTAAAGAAACGGACAAAAAGATAGTGGGTCATGAATGGAAATAAAATATTAGTTTAGGTAAATGTTGGTATGATAGATAGTCGGTTCGCGCCGCTGTCACGCCCTGTGATAACGAATAGTGCTGAATTTTATTATTTGTTGTTTTTATGTATTTCGAACGTTTATCATGTCACACTACCCGCATTTATCAACATTTCCAGAGATAGAATACGTCATGAATAATTCTGTATTGCGGTGAAAACATACCCAAAAGTCATTGCTGGGACGGACACAGGTCTGCTCTCTGTGGGAGTGAGGCGTATTCCACCACGCGGGCCGTAATCCACCACGCGGGCCGTTTCCACCACGTGGTCCGTAATACACCACCTCTATACCCACTGTGCGGCGTAGCGCTTGATCGATTGAGAGGTTATACCACCGTATAACCTCTCAATCGATCAAGCGCTACACCGCGTAGCAACCATACCTACTTGCTACGCCGTAGACACTGCGTAGTAATCCGACACTATCTTTACGGACTGGCACTTTGTATGGCCATTTTCTATTTGTAGACTATGTAAACGATATTATTTCTAAGAGGTTCGAAATCGAAAGGCAGCCATATTGCAAAGTACTAGAATATTCAACAAAACAAATTAAAATTTAATTAAATAAAATTGAGTATTTATCAGTACTTTCGTAATATTAAAACAATAATAAATGTACCATACAATGATTTTTAAAAAACCTCAAACAGTAAATGTTTCATTCAAGCAATCTACCCAACGTTAATTATTATTAAACTTTTATCTTTTTAATCGCAAAACAGAAGCCTATAAAATTTAAATAAAAAACGACATAAAAAGCTCTTAGTAGTTATTATTCTAACAGCGGGACATAGAGGTCAACGCACACTTATGACTACTCCACAGGATTAACATCGCCTCGGCATTTCGGTTTGGTCTTCAACAAGCTTTCACCCAATTTAAGCACGTTCACGGATCGGTTCAGGATCGCTCCGATTGTGGCGAGCCTGCCTATGGCGACGTGACCAGCTGCATACAGCTGGGTGAAGGTAATGACTATTGTATGTAAGTGAGGTGACGGCCTGCCGTAATCGGGTGTTCGGCCCAACTCAAGCGAGGCGACGCCAAACCGTAAGCTCAGTGACTGCTGATTACTAACGGTGCTATAGCTGTTCGTTCTTCTACCATGACATCTTAAAGCAGTATGATTTTAATCTTATTCCAGAGTGGGAGAGAGATGGCGCTAAGCGTCCTGTATAGCTCCGTCTCTTTTCACACTGGAGTGACCATTAAAAAAATACTGCTCTAGACGTCATGATTACCCTCCAGAACTCGTCGAACTCGAGCGTTATCAGTACACGCTCGGACCGCAGGTTGGGCATCGATTGTGAGTCTCCACAGTCACACGTATTTATTTCCTCTGAGAAAATTCCCATTAGACTTAGTTTACGTGCGTTGCAGTATGGATTTTCACGGCTCGTTGAGCCGATACTCATATACATAAGGTGCTACAGTAATTTTGTTTCAGCATAATATTCTACCATAACATGGGGTGCAAATGTATTTACAATCAGCGATGTCAATTAATCTAACTTAAAAATTACAGATTCTATTGATTTGTCGTCTAAATAGTCCTTAAAGGCATAACTCTTTTAAATAGCAACAGTTTGAAGAGTTTTTTTTTTAAACACGCTGGTCTCGTTCTGTGCTTATAACTGTGCGTTGACCTTCTCTCCGTGGTTGACGCGTAGTAACTACTTTATATTGCCGTCTGTTTACTAACTTATGTCCAATTAGTTGAATGTGGCTTTGGCAGTTAACATAATATTATATTACATCAACATTTGGTACGAAGTTTTGTTGAAACTGCTGTTAATTTGATTTTGGAATATATTTCGTTATCACCATGTTAGAGGTAACATTATAACCACAAAAACAACTCTTACAAATACCTGTATTTAACACAATCTACACATCTAGCTGTTAACCAAGAATTCTGTACACAAAAAATATTGCTGGGAAATGAATTTATTTTTTTATAACACATTTGCTCGTAAAGGGTCTCTTATTGCACCAAGTTCAGTATCGTAATGTATCACATTACGCACTAGTGCGGTAATGTAAAGTAAAACGCACGGCTTATCATAATGCTCCGTCTAAAACGAACGGTACTTTTTTAAATCTTAGCAAAGAGTTTTTATGTCAGAAAAGTAGTCAACATTTTATTAATAAAATTAAGTTTAATTTAATTAATTTTGACCATAAATTACAACCAAATGGTTGTATCTGTAACAAAACACAAAAATATTAATTTACTTTATTAGTAATACTGGCTGTTTTTGTGCCTTTGCCTTAAAAAAAGCGTAAAAATTATTCCGCGCGCTTTCTCTTTACGCTGTAATGTTTTTGTTTGAAAATGTCATCCGAATTTTATTTATTTCCTCGCAAATGTATTATAAAACGTCGTATGACATACGTGCGCTTTGATAATTACAGCCTCTGCTTTCTTGTAGCCCTCGCCTACGGCTCGGGCTAGCAATATCGCCTCGGCTGTAATTTTCAACTTACCGCACTTATATCATAATGTACCGTAATGTACCGTGTATGTATCGTAATGTATTACAGTTGCGCTCAATGTGACGTAGGTACTTAAAAAATGTGCTGCTGGATGCATTGAACAGTAAAGGGGTCGCGGAGGTATTTTTAAATAAAGATATGACATTTAAAACTTGTACTTAAAAAAAAACTTGTGAAATAGATGGAGATATTGAAAGCCTTCATATCTTTGTAGCTAGAAGGGTCCAAGGTCCAGAACGAAAAAAATCACAAACAAGTAGCTCTCGGCTTCATTAAGGTTGTTTTTATGGGCGTGATATTTTCAACAATACTGTTTACAAACGCAACTCATAAAAAGGGTGATGTAGTACCTACATGAACTTTCAAACTAAAAGCATATTTAAAACATAACATTGAACATTACTCTAACATAATTATTTGCCAAGAACAACGTAACCCACTGTTGCTCGCTTGTTGCTCTGCAAATGACGTCTGAAGAAACCTTACCTTGTTTAATTATTATTTTATTTGAACCGCTTTATAATTATTATATTATATTGCTCTGCCTTTTTTTACATTTCACAGTATAAAACTGAATAAAATTGATTTATATTGCTAAGAAATATAGTATAGTCAATTATAGTAAGGTATGGTAACGTATGGTGTCTTGGAATCCTTACTATCAGGCAATAAGTCTCATCTCTAAGTTATTATCGCGATTCCACAAGAATAACGAGTTTAAAATATGCAAGTACAAATTTAAACGATCAGACATTTAAAATGCTTTACAAAACCTTACTGAACACTTTTTAGGGTTCCGTAGCCGAATGGCAAAAAACGGAACCCTTATAGATTCGTCATGTCTGTCTGTCTGTCTGTCCGTCCGTATGTCACAGCCACTTTATTCCGAAACTATTAATACTACACAGCTGAAACTTGGTAGGTAGATGTATTCTGTTAACCGCATTATGATTTTTGAACAAAATTTAAAAAAAATATAAATAAGGATATCCCCCCATACATGGAACTGAAACTAAAAAAAAAAACTATCAAACCTATACGTGTGGGGTGTCGTCGTATCGAGGTCTTTAAAAATGACATTGATGTTCCTAAAACCATATTTTTTCAAAGTCAATCTTTTGAAAGATAGACACTTCCAAAGTAGTAAAAAGTGTGTGTGTCCCACTCTAATTTCTAAAGTAAGAGGAGAAAAATTCTGAAAAAAATATAGGGATGTAGAACGTAAAAAAAACTTTCAACGAAAATTAGTTTGAATAAGATTTGATATGTAGTTTTTGAGATATAGGACTTTTTCACCAAAATGCAGCAGTAACTTTGTTTTTCATTAACTTACTATGAAAAACAAATTTAGTTTTGCGGTTGAGTGAAGGTTTACTAATGAATGACCGTTCAAAACATTGTTATTATATTGTTTGGGGCTATGGAACCCTGTGTGCGAGTAAGACTCGCACTTGGCCCGTTTTAAAACATTCGTTTGAACGGGTATTGAGCATCCAATATCGGCAACGTACGTTAAATATTTGTTTCCACGGGCTCCACAAAACAAACTCGTGTAGTGTGCCGGTGCAATAAAATACACGTTCATTAAAATATTGAGTGGCACAGACACGTGTTATACACGTGTTATACACATGTTGTACATACATTCGATGCTTTTTGGGTTCCATAGCGAAAAAATCGTATCTATAAACACTTGTTCAACCTTCAACGCGTTTCGTATTGATAGAATTACTTCAAACTGCTTGCATATATGTCTGTAATGTGCTTAACAGGTATCTTAGATAACCCTCATTATATGTTTTTTTTCTTCGCGCCCGATAACAATTTCACATTGAGTGACCGATATGTGACAAATATCACCAGTCACAAACGTGTTATGAGCGTTAATACTATATTTAAAAAATCTTAATAAATAGAATAAATACAAATAAAAACGCGATGCCACGGTTTAATACCGCTACAAAACTTTTACACACCACAATCTCAACTGAAAGTTTTATCAAACATAATAAAAAATACAGTCGCCTCATGAATATAAAATACTGAGATTGAGGTGCATTCGGGTAAACTAGAAACCGACGCCAAAATGGTATTAGGAAAAAGTAGTTGAAAGATGAAATAAACACATAATCCCATAAAATAAACAAGTAGGAACAAGTTACTGTTTTTATAAATTTCAAATATAATGAAGCAATTTCAACAGTCAAATCTTGACTGTTTTAATGTTCTTCCGAATACTGAACCCTTTGACCTACTTTAACTTGACAGATAATTTATTTCCACGAAGCAAAGGGATCGTGTCCACAGTATGTTCCTATACAGTCTAATAAATTCCGCTGTGACACGGAATATTGTATTAAAATTATGTTAATCTGTGGCGCGACGTTCCAGCGACGTAAATATTATAACTTTGAACAAAGACAGGGTATTGTGCTTGTCATAAGCTTGTCTTGTTACCAGGGTTGGCAAGTTTGGCGGACAATTTAGCTTTTGTTCGGTTGAATTAGTAGGGAGATTGAATAAGGATTTTTTTATGTTTAAAATTATTTTATTAAAAATATCAAAATACTATATATTTTTTATAATAAAGTGCGAAATATGATGAGAAATAATGATTAAGTTCAGTCAATTTGATTGCACACCTACTGCAGACTCCAGAGACAGACAAATTCTTCAGCACATTATGTGACTGCGTCCACAATTTGATCGTTCTGCGTTTATCGAACTTTAATAGCTCTTCAGGAGTATGAAGAACAAGGTGTAAAGGTCTTCATTCCCGTTAGAAAAGGGAAGATCCTCCTACCAGGTCGAACAGTACCCCACCAGACAGTGGGCTACTGTTCGATTGCAAAGTCGGGTTTTTAGATATCATCTTAACCTGCGGATGTTTTGACCTAGGTCTCCATTTGTGTCATAGATGTCGTTAGTGTTTTTTGTCGATTTGATTATGTACGCTACAGCTCTGACTCTGCAACAGATACTTTTTAAACTAGGGTGCTATTCTCAAAGCACATTAATTTGATGGACCTTAAGCCAACGCCTATAAGCGTTACTTAGCACATGCTTTGGCTTAGACGCTCTCCCGTCTCTATCTCGCACTTGTAATTTGACAGTGGTGCAGCAGTGACAGGCATAATACTTAGCCAAAATACGTGCTAAATAACCTTTATAAATCTCGGCCTGAGAGTTTTGTAGCCCTACGCCTTTCGAGGCATTACTCGCAAACAATGGAAGTGCTGTACCGGTGATAACCGGTTAGCAGAAGATTACAGACTGATGAAGTGACAAGTTATAATAAGCACAAGCCGTGATGGACAATTGTGACCCTGGTATGGCCAATGTTTAATAGTCAATGAAAGCGCACGATACTAATGAGACAGAACAGCATCACGCGGCTAATAGCTGATAGGTCACAGGCGCAAGCGCGCGCGAATCTCAACATTTTCATGTAAAAAATTAAATATTCTCTCTCATAGCTCGATGAAAATACGAATCAATAGTTATACACGGAGAACATCATCTGCCTAGTACCTAGCCTTTTCCCAAACTATCTTGGGGTCGGCTTCCAGTCTAACCGGATGCAGCTGAGTACCAGTATTTTACATGAAGCGATTACCTATCTGACCTCCACAACCCAGTAACTGGGTAATACGATACCCCTTGGTAAGACTGGATGTCAGACTTTTTGACCTCTCACTACTCGTAACGACTGTCAAAGATCTACAAATGACAGCCGGGACCAACGGCTTAACGTGCTTTACGCGGCACGGAGGAAACTCGGTATGTAATTATGGTCACCCATCCACGGACCAACCTCGGCAAGCACGGCTTAACCATAAAGATCGACCCGGGCGGCTGTTATTATTTAGCCACGAGCTCCTCTTTACACACGGAGAACATAAATCCAAAATAGACAGGCAAAGGTGCCTCTAAGTTAGCAAGCCAAACACGAAGCGACGAATTTAGCCTAACTTTAAATAATCTGAATTTAGTGTATTAGCCAAGAATCAGGCCGCTGAGTCAGGGGGTGTTGATGTAAACCTTACCAGCGTAGATATAAAGGCCTATTTCGCCTGAATCGTCGAGTTAACAAAGTTGCTCATGCAATATGTGATACATATTCATAGGGTTCGGGGTTTGGTGTTAGTTGTTAGGAATAAGCGATTACAGATTATGGTTCTTTAACAATACGGACTATTTTGGCTAGTTAACGGGGCTACGCGATCGTATTAAGAGCCACCAACTCATCAGATACACCCGCTACGTTTTCGTAGCATCTGTTCAGCTACGCATTGCCGCTACGCATTCGTAGCAGCTCATCAGCTATCCGTTGTTGCTACGCTTTCGTAGCAAATCGACGTGCAATATAATAGAGATGTGATGTATTAAAAAAGGATTGTGTGGTTTTATGAAACCACGGTAAGAGTGAAACTTTTTTTCACAATATAGACATTTAACTAAAAATTTTCACCTTATCCCTACTCCGCGGCCGAGCGTCACGTGACATGCAACACACAGACGAAAAAGATTGAGACGATGTAATAAAAGTTTCACATTAATAAACGTACTGCCCAGCTTCACGGTGTTTCTTTGCGCGACTCCCTGTGGCGATCTGTCTTTCCCTTTGAGTTGGCATCTACTTATTGATTATTTGGTGATTGGATTCTAAACCTAAGTAACACTAGTAATTCTAGTGAACACCTCAGTGGCTAGTCTTGCTTAGTTTCTACCTCGTTGTCTATAGTCATCACCAGTTTTACTGCTGAGCACTAGATCCAGTGATCGATTTCTAGGTCGCGACAAGTTATTGCTTACCAGCAGGAACTTTTAAGTAACAGCCACGGAGTCTACATTTGTGCGTGTTTTATGGCAATAGGCTCGTCCCTTATTACACAGAACTTTAGCTTAACTGGTAAAATGTAGGTGTAATACAGTTACCTACACGTGCTCAACCTTTTGGGGAAAATGGGGTGACGTATTATTATTTAATACTAAATTATAATGCCACTACACCGCCATTGCCTCAGCTTTTAACTCACACAAATCAAACGCCCAACAGATAATGATTGCGGTGCTCAACTTTGCGCTTACTTTAAAAGTTAAGCGCTCTTGCAGCACTTCACACATCCGCCAAACGTCAATATGTACCTACTTTAGAAGTCACGGCTTGGCCACGAACTAAACGTGCGAGCCACACGCGCGTTGCGACGAAGAGAAATGAAAGATTTCTCAGAGCATGCCACAAGTCAAGGCTAATGTTAACTTTCAAGCTGTCTTTAATCTAAATATTCAGAATTAATTTATTTTGATAACATTATTTTCACATGGGAATGGGTTTCTCACTCACAACGAGGATAATATTTGCAAGACTGATTATAATACTAATGATCATTTTAAAGTGTCCATGGAGTTTCCCGCAAATTCTTTACAATTTTTCTTCGTTATAAATTAATCTTTTTAGTTTCAGTCACTGTGATGCGACTCACATGACTTGTGATGCGACTCACATGACTTGTGACGCGACTGTACTAACGCGAAGAAAAACAAATGAAGCACGCGTATGTCTCTTCACGCAAGTCGCATCTCCCGAGGTCTTGAACGCGGCGTTAAGGACTTAACTAATATGCTCACATTCATTAACTTATTTAACTTAAACTTGTAATGCGTACATGAGAGTGCTATTAGGAAAATGGAGGGGAGTTTGAATTGCGTGCGGTCTCAATATTGATTACGTTTCGAGTTATTAGGCGCTTACCTAATTGATTTGCGGAAGGGTGTTTGTAATTAAACTAGAAGGTAGGTGTAGGGTGTAAGAGTGGTGAAGGTAAATAATTACCAGGAATTTCGGCGTAATGCGCGTTTATGATTTTAACAAATTATTGTAACTTTAAAACCGGTCCTATGTTTACCTCCAATTCAAGACAGGCAGGCCTGTAAGTCTGGCAATTAGTCTTACCAAGGGGTATCGTATAACCCTATACTAACTGAGCTGTGGAGGTTAGATAGGCAGCCGCTCCATGTAAAATACTGGTACTTAGCTGCATCCAGTTAGACTGGAAGCCGACCCTAACATAGTTGTGAAAAGGCTAGGCAGATTGAGATGACTCATCAACACTATACAATACAATCCTTTATTTCAGGCAACAGGCCCATAGAACACAATACATATGCACCGTGTAAATCACCTCATCACGAAGCCGTCAACCAAGCAACTACTCAAACAACACTTATTAATTAATATTACAAACTTTACGCAAAAATTATTGCAGGGAAACGACTTTTTTTGGAGGGTGCAAAATCATGTTTTGTGGTAGAACTCAATGTAACGCACTCAAAACATTGTGCTGATGGACGGATTGAATAGTACGGGGGTCGTGGAGGTGTTTAAAGTAAAAATCTTACATTAAAAACTTGTATTTAAAAAAATACTTGTCGACTTAGAGAAGGTTCCCAGGTATGGTGTAGAACAAAAAAATGATCGCAATGACAGGGAGAACCAGTGCCTTTCGGCTTCGTTAAGAGGTGTTTTACACCCTTTATAAGCAAAAAGAGTAAAAGTACTTTATAAAACTAAATCTTTAAACTATTGTACACGAAGTAGCGGCGTCGTGTTGCGCTGCGTGGTGTCGCGTAGCCTTCCGCGAAATCGCCGATACATGACACCCTTCGGCTAAAACTCCTCCTTGAGGAAGGTCTCGATATGATGAGTCGGAACTCACACCACGAACGATTTGAAATTCTTGTTGTGGCGCGACTCCAACTTCTCGACCCTCAAGGTCCAGCTGGTCTTCACTCGTATATACTCCACGATCTCCTCAACGGCCTCAACCTTCGTGGTGTGATGTAGCCGGGAAACATAGAGCCGCGTCGTTGGTAATGCCAGAATGCTCTTCTTCCTCAGCTTCTATCCCAACATTATTCAGCTGTATAGTTTCTAGGCTTTGTGGCACTAATGCACGCACCAGAAAGATAACTTAAGACGTCAAAAGCAAGCTATCATCAAAACACGCTATTATTTAGAACACAATCTCCTCAGTTATATAGTAGCTGAATTATACATCGCCTGGTCTAGATACACGTCGTATCGTCGTAAATCGCTTTTTGATGTTCACGTCGAAGCCACGGCGCATTATACTTTATCTATGAAACGTTTCAGTACTATAGTTACGTGGGTATGTGGTAAGTGACAAATCGCTTCACACCATTAAGGCTGTTCCGATGTGCGACTAGGCGTCTGTAATGTTCGACTATTTTACGCTTCATTTGTTTATGCTAAGGATAGAATGGCTATAGAAAGCTGATAAATGTGCATTCGCTCAAACCAACCTTGGATTTCAAATGCCCTTTTTGTGTGGACCACAATAGAGAATGCACTTTGTCTTCATTTAACTGGGAAAGAGCATTTTTTCGTTTTTATTTGCTATCCATCCATCAATAAAATAAGCCAATGCTATACTGTAATATTGAAATACGCTTTTTTTCTGATTATTTTCCATTTGGTAAAGAATGGCCTAAAAACCTACGTTTTTTTTATATTATGTTAACTAATTGGTATACGGTTAGATCAGTTATGACTTATATGAGCCATAAAACTTCAAATAAATGTAACAAAGGTAATATTTTTGGAAGCATTCATTTCGCGATTAGTCATCAAGGTTTTTGCGCTATTCTTGAAGACATCTCAAGAAATCTTTTAAACACGACTTCAGATCGTAGGTATTTAAAAGATGTCTTGAGAACTCTAAACAAATCGTTTGTCAACCGTTATATTTTATATTTTACTTTATTGGGACATTTAACAGTTACACATTACAATTAAAGTATAATAGTATAATTTTAAATAATAAGTAAACGTGTAACCCACACCAATGTCCGCGAAATAATGGTTAGAAACTAGCTAAATGCGTGCGTTAATTTTCCAGAAAATTTTATTTAAAAGTACTCATATCTAATACAGTGATGATAATTTTAGAAGGTTACTTTAAAGACTCAATAGCCATCCTTTTGAACTTAAAGTGTGTAAGCGTGAAAATATCCAGTTCGATAAAGTGTGTGTTATACGTATCTACGATGCGTCGGAGAGGCGCCCGTGCGCCAGCGTGAGTTCTGCACCTTGCAGTGTGGAATAGCCGCGGCACGCGCACCTCTCTGCGTATTACAGTTCTAGGTACAATGTAACATAGGTTATTGGTAATATCTACACAGTCGAACCTGTTATTACAAAGACCATGAAGCATCATGGCCATTAGTAGGCTGCGTCTTGACTCCAAGCTTTGTAACTTATAATGTTTTAATAATTGAATGTATGGTAATTTAGACTTAGTGCATCTGTAGTGCATGGCACGTAAATATTTTTTTTGAACCATTTCAATTCTTTTTATATATACATCAAAAATGGGACTCCAAATCGGTACAGCAAATTCCAATTGAGAGCGGACCAACGTTTTGTATAGAAGTAGAAAAGTAGACTGTCTTTTAAAGTCGTTTGAAGAACGCATGACAAAACCAAACATGCGATACGCCTTGTTAACAATGTTATCAATATGAAGATTAAAGTGCAATTTCGAGTCCATTAAAACCCCAAGATCTCGTATGTGGTCAACTCTTTGCAAGCAAATACCGTGTAGACTATAATCAAATAATATAATGTTTTTGTTTTTTGTGAAAGTAATTGCATTGCACTTAGGTAAGCTAAGCTGAAGTTTGTTGGACGAACAATATCGAGAAAATCTATCAAGGTCCTCCTGTAGAAATAGGCAGTCTTGTGTGCTTTTGCACGACTTAAATATTTTGATGTCATCGGCATACATTAGAAATTGGGAATGAATGAAGCATTTCTTAATGTCATTAATAAACAGAACAAAAAGTAGGGGGCCCATGATTGAACCAAGATTATGATTGCAAGATCAAAATTAGGACTTAGGTACACAATGATTATAAGAACAAAAGACTTTCAAAAAACCGAGGGTCAGTGTAGGGCGTCGTTCAAAGAAGCAACAAGCTACTTTAATGAAGAGTCATCTGAATGAGTGATGGACTCTTGATACGATTGGTACTTCAGCATCAAATGGTTCTTAATAGCTGTACTTTTGAACAGTCGACTGTCGCATAGTCTTCTCTTCGATTGTTTTACGAATTATGTAAAATCCAACCAAACCCTAGCCACCAAAATTACAATTACAACACAAAAAATAAGGGAATGAATTTGAAGAGCAATTCTCGTAAAAACGTTTAAAACTAGTCACAATCTGAAACGTCAAATATGTAGGTAAACACTAGGTACATAATGATTGAGAGATTAACGTTTATCATTTAACAAATACTATCCCGCTGCTGGGCAAAAGCCACCCCATAGCCTTTCACTCTTCTGTCCGGTTTGGTTGAATTTGGTTTCTAAAAATCTTTATAATTTTCGCCCCCCAGACTATTAACATAATATGACACCTATAATCTCCTTGGCAGAAGTGTTATTAGAATACACCCGTATTTCTCGAGTCATATTTAAGACCCATGTAATGAACCCTAAGACTATTGTAGAAACGAAAATTCGTACTCACCTAAGTACAATGTCATACCCCACGAGATATTTGTCACACATCACACAAAGCCTTACAAATGTACTACATAAAAAAGGTGCGGTCTCATTTGTCTGTCCGTCAGCGCACGACGTCGCGTCGGCACTCGGCACGCTGTCTCGGGACCCGATAGAACACCCGATACCGAAGTGATGGATTTATCACGTTCAAGTTTCTTTCAAAGTTGATGGAGAGAAGATTTTATCAAGTCTTGTTAAAAAGTCGATAGGGACGAATTGAGGAATTTTGACGGACGGTTTGACTGGTAGAGGGCGGAAATATAGTTAAATTAAGTGCCTATAGAAACTTCTTTGCTGTTAAAATTCCAGTGTTATACGTTTCTCGGTGTTCTTATAATGCTAATTTGAGAAGCCATTCATAGTATCAAACTAGTGTACAGTGGTCGTATCGCTCAAGGCAAGCTCTTCCAGACTAGAGTTGGATAGATTTAAGAAAAGAAGAGACATTTTGGGTTGTCATTGTACAAAATAGAGGAGCTCGTGGCTAAATAATAACAGCCGCACGGGACGATCTTTAAGGTTGAGCCGTGCTTGCCGAGGTTGGTCAGTGGATGGGTGACCATAATTACATACTCCGTACCTCGCAAACCACGTTAAGCCTTTGGTCCCGGCTGTCATTTGTAGATCATTGACAGTTTGACGAATAGTCAGAAGCCAAAAGTTTGACACCCAGTCTTACCAAGGAGTATCGTATTACCCAGCTACTGGGTTGTGGAGGACAGATAGGCAGTCGCTTCATGTAAAATACTGGTACTCAGCTGCATCCGGTTAGACTGGAAGCCGACCCCAAGATAATTTGGGTAAAGGCTAGGCAGATGATGACTGTACAAAAAATTTAAAAAACCCCCGACACAAAAAACCTCTAAAAAACCAAAAATAAAATAATCCAAGCGTCTTAGCGTCGGGGGTCCGCTTTGTTATGTGCTTGTACTAAGCGGCCTACTTAGCGGTCCCCCGACGCTAAGACGCTTGGATTATTTTATTTTTGGTTTTTTAGAGGTTTTTTGTGTCGGGGGTTTTTTAAATTTTTAATTTAATTTTTATTTCATGCTTTTTAAATTTATATTGTTTTATCTTAGCCTTGACTGTCCCAATACTGGGCATAGGCCTCCCCATTGCTTCCACTTTTCTCGGTGTTGCGTGTCATCTCGCCGATTTACGAAAACAGCAAAAATTAAAAAAAAAACTTTCTGGGGAAGGGGGGGGTTGCACCCACCCCCCCTGGCAATGCCCATGGTGACAAGTGACAATATTTCACCAGACCTGTGGAAATTGCTAATTTCCCTTCAAACGGCTGATCAGATTTTATCAAAACATAGCTAAGAACACTCTCGATTAAAACACCTTTCAAACGAAACCAATTTCATCAAAATCGGTTCATTCATTTAGGAGCTACGATACCACAGACAGACACACAGATACACAGATACACAGATACACACGTCAAACTTATAACACCCCTCTTTTTTGGTCGGGGGTTAAAAATAGCGAATACTAGGTTCGTTACTGTCCCTGTGTAGCATATTTATTCGCCAGTTTACATGTTTTCTCTTTTATGGCACTAAATGTAAAAATGTTATAAGTATGCTAAACGTTTAGAAATCGGTGTAGTTAATAAATCGGCCGTTATCGCACACAATCTAGAACAATAAAAACTAAAAGTTAATCTATCTTAATAGTCGACTAGCTGTCCAGCGCAACTTCGTCTGCGTCACATTTTCTCCGTTTTCTCAACCTTTTTCATTGCTGTCCCGCTCCTATTGGTCGTAGCGTGATGATATATAACCTATAGCCTTCCTCATTAAATGGGCTATCTAACACTGAAAGATTTTTTCAAATCGGATCAATAGTTCCTGAGATTAGCGCGTTCAAGCAAACAAACAAACAAACTATTCAGTAGTTCAGTACACTCGTTTGTCCGCCCGTCATCGCGTGGGTTCGCGCTCTCTCGAGAGCAGATAGTGGCACTCGATACTAAGTGATGGATTTATTACAAGTTGTAAAGAAACTTTGTTTCGTCGCTGAGCTAGCAAAGACTGTTAAGACTTTTTGTGAACATCAAAGTCTACTGTCTCAAATCTAACTTAAAAAAACTCTGTTGTCTGTTTTGTGTTGTAGTATGTCACTGTTTTTTTATATAGTTGCCACTGTTACGTAGTACGTGGTTTCCAAAATATTATTGTGGGTCGTCGTAGATGAATTTCTTAGTAGCAGCACGGATTATGTGCCCAGTTGATGTGAATGGGTTCCTCTATCATATGGAGAAAAGCAGGTGCACCGCCTGTAAAGGCGATTACATGCTTGATGTCATGTTATGTCCTCGCAGACATTATTATTCATATTATCAATTACTCCTTATTATATCAGCTATCTGCCAGTGAAAGACCCGTCAAAATCGGACCAGCTGTTCCAGAGATTAGCCAGAACAAACAGACAGACAGACAAAAATTAGGTATATGTACCGTATATACATTCATATGCATGTAGTAAAAAGCAGTTATTTTAATATTCCAAACAGACACTTCAATTTTATTTATGTGTATTATTATTTCCTCTGGAACCTTCGTTAAAAAAAAATCAAGCAATGAAACAGTGAGGTGACCGCAACACTTCTAAAGAACAATTATAAGTGCTTACGATACAGCAAACTGTCACAGAGGATTTAAGCACTAAAATTGATCTAAGTTCCAGGACTTTCAGTTTCAGGACATTGCTGCCTTGTCTTCCCAAGAATGTTTTATCCAAAGTATTCTAATACACATATAATGTTTAGATAGAATCACAATAATGGTCCCGAAGTTCTCGAGAACTTGGCTTTGGACTCGCGTTCTAACAAAAGCCTTATTTCCAGCCTATACCCGTTCACATGTTTTTGAAATACCGAACGCGGCTTCTGACAGTGCAAAAGTTAGGAAGAAGCAAAAATAAGAGTATTTCCGTTTGAGCACCTATTTTTAGAGCACCGATTAATGAGTGCTACATATTTGGTGCACAATGCATTGGTGCCCCCAAAAAATAGGTACTCTAGGTGCTCAATCAAAAATAGTCAATCAAAAATATCAAAAATAGGTGGTAAAATTCAACCAGTAAAATAATTTCACAATTCCACTCCGTCTCAGTCTCATATTTTACGGTAACAAAGAACATTTTTAATTTAGTTCATCGGTACCCTCGAGAATCGCCGTCCGCCGATGTAGGTTACTGAACACAAAATACTTGAGTCGGAAAATAACAAGGACTGCACTGTCATAGACACTCGCTTTGCCATACAAAGCTACACTATTTGCTTATCTAAGTAAAACGAGTGTTTTTAAGAAAAACAGTGTCAATATCACTATATGACACTGGCTCGTGGGTCTAGTGGTCTCGAGCGCTACTGAGGTCTTTGGTTCTCGGGCAAAGATTAATGGATTTCTCCTTTAGGAATTACTCAGTGGCAGCTTTGGATTTGTGCTCGGTTGAAAACGATAGGCTCGCCCTTTTAAACATACAAGGTGTTGTTTTGCATTCTCATCAAAATTCAGGAGGTTGTCACAAAAGACATAAATAATCAATTAAAATAACGGTTCTTAGTTAATTATTATTAAACGATGATTTTTTTGGTTGTTTAAGTTAGTCAGTATATCAGAATAACCGCCTTAACGTGGTTTAGGGAACAAGACATTATCGAATAAACGTTTGAGATTGTTTGCATGTGTGAAAGCGTGGTTTATAGGATGAGGAACAGACGGGCCGCGTTTATATCACGGGTGTTCCACGATTTCCGTAAATAAAAAAATAACTTACCCATTTTATTATTGATTCGGGACGAAAATCATTAGCATAGTCACCTTGAATGAATTTGACGAGGATGCAAAAGAATACCTTGTATAGGGCGAAATTTGGATGTTCCATAGGTACCTCTGCCTAACCCTTCGAGCAATACAGCCTTGTTATTATTGCAATTCATCCACACCAATAATATAAATGAGAAAGTAACTGCCCGTCTCTGATCTTTACACGCCTGCACGAACACAGGTAGAACGTGACCTTCACGAACACAGGTAGAACATGACCTTAATAAACACAGGTAACACGTGACCATCACGAACACAGGTAGAACATGACCTTCACGAACACAGGTGGAACGTGACCTTCACGAACACAGGTAGAACATGACCTTAACAAACACAGGTAACACGTGACCATCACGAACACAGGTAGAACATGACCTTCACGAACACAGGTAGAACGTGACCTTCACGAACACAGGTAGAACATGACCTTAACAAACACAGGTAACACGTGACCATCACGAACACAGGTAGAACATGACCTTCACGAACACAGGTGGAACGTGACCTTCACGATCACAGGTAGAACATGACCTTCACGAACAAAGGTATAATGTGACCTTCACGAACACAGATAGAACGTGACCTTCACGAACACAGGTAGAATGTGACCTTCACGAACACAGGTAGAACATGACCTTCACGAACACATGTAGAACATGACCTGGACATGGGATACTTTTTTTTCCGGTAGTTCATTCCCGCTAGTGGATTAAACGCTAATAGCTTAACTATAAATATCACCAAGTACTATTTCTGTTTTACCCTACATCAGCAACAGCCTATAAGCCCGTGATAAACGACACTAAACGATTACATTCGGCTATGTTACAAAAAAGTATGAATGTATTCCTAAAGAAGGGAGGAATTGAACTTGTTTTGCAAGATCACGTACGCGTACTAGATTCCCGCCGTCTTCAAGTGCGTGACGTCACCGTTTTGCTAAAGCTAAGGCCCGCTGCACACTTGTTCAGTGGGCCTAGGAAAGTACTTCTATCAGCGACAAATATGATTAGGATATCTCAAAGCGAAGCTAAGCTAAGCGAAGCCTATGTCAATCGTGTTAAAAGTCAGTTTAGAATTACGTATTTAAAAGCGATAGCCACTCTAGTCTCTCAGGTCGGACATTCAATGCGGCAGTATTTAATTTTGTTGAACAACAAATCTGTTTAGCTCTTCTACTAATATTTTATTATTAGATGTAGAAAAATTACTTAGAAATCTTCCCGTGTTTTCTTACTCCTATAACCTAAAACATTGTTCTAACCACAATAGGGGTGATAACATTTTTTTTCTTTGTCCATTGGGTAGTTTTTTTTTTTTTTTTAAAAACGTTGCCCCACACTAGGAATTTCTCCTGTATCGTGGGTGCGTTTACAAACATTTAAACTCACATACACAAACAGCCAGACTCGGAACAACTAAATTTAAAAGTATTGGACACGTGTTTTCTCTTTTTTCACGTGGACATAAAATTACGGAGATATGTTGAGTTGAAATGACGCATGATGTCACATGTAGGTAATTTTTATACCTACTTGTGACGTAGTGAGCACCCACTCTCCAACTTTAATGAGTTTTAATTAAGTAACTTTATGATATTTGAACAAACAAAAAATACGTGTCTAATATTTTTGTAGTACCTGTCTGACGGACAAAATAGAATGTCGTTTTCTTTACCCAGTCTTCACCCCTATTTACCATCAATATTTTAGTGCAATACAGAGCGATGTCTCATAATTTAATTTTGATAAGTAGCAGGTACATAACCACTACAAAGAAATGCGTGTGCGTGTGTTTTATCTTCTTATAACGCTTTTAATATCGCCTAAACTGTAAGATGAATGTTGAATAGGTCGTCGCATGTCCAAGTTTTGATACTCCGGTCACTATTCTAATCATTACTGGAGAAATCGATAGATTTTCGGTTTAAAACAGAGAACATTTACTCGTGTTGCTATCGCGATAGCAGCTACACAAAAAGGCGTTTGTTGTAAAGTGAAGTCAACTAATTGAATAGCTGATTGTATTTGTGTACATGTTGTGTTTCCTTGTACCAGGATTCACCCATTTAGATCTCAATTCTTTTGTCGGCTTAGGCAACTACGACGCATATTCTTAAGATTCATCTTGGCTCCCATTTTCACATTTATGTTTTTGATTATATACAACTCTACATTGTTCGCCTTAAAGCCAAAACAAGGTACTTAATCAAGTGCCATCAGCGAGAGGGATCGGGGTCTCGATAAAATTTGTGTTCCAACGTGAATCGAAGCTCAATGACTGAAGTTTTAACTAGCGGTCGACTCACCGAACTGTCGGCTGTGGTTAGCCTGGGGCCTCGGTTTATCGGAACGATACAATAGCTTGTACCTGAACTTAGTTTATTGAATCGTTTATTTGTTGGTGAACTATTGGGACAGATTGGTTTAAAGACCAACGTTATAACAGTTCTAAAGAGTACCATAGCCTCGAAAAGCAGAAGATGGTAATGGCCGAGATAAATGATTAAATACAGTGATTAACAGCGTTTACACCAACGACAATTCATACAAACTTTCAAGTCGTTATTTTCTGAAATGACTGAACTGATTGATTTTAATGAAACTTCGTAAACATAAGCAGGATACACAGATCTAAAAAGTTACTAAAAAACATTTTCAAAAAATAGTGTAACAGTTAAATTAGACCGATTAAAAATTTTCTATAGAAACAGAAAATTCCAAATATCTCTTTTTTTAAAACACATTTTGAAAATATTTTTTACACACCGGTTTAAATCGGTTCAGTCATTTCGGAAAATAATGACTTAAAAGTTTGTATGAAAAGCGGTAAGGTATAAACGCTCTTAGTTATGAATCAATCTCGCTACAAAAGCTGTTGATCACATCTATAATACTCCATCGAGAAAATACTGGGAGACGATCAATTATCCACAAAATGTTTGCTATGCGGTTGGTCGATTGTATTTGTTTGTGGTATATTCAATTACCTAGAATAAAATACGAGATGTAAGTTTATATCATACTTGCATATTCATTTTCAGTTCCAGAAATATTATTAATGAATACGAAACAGAGGTAAAGCTGCGCATTTTATGACTAACCTACTTATGTTCAACATCTGGGTTAACTAAAATAATGCAACGAATGTGTGTTTTCAAACTAAGAGCAACTGAGGTGCGCTGTATTTGGTTTATTTTACTTTTGTAAATTGCAACATTGCCATTTTAGAATTTTACGCAACAGCGCATTGGCTAATTTTGACATAGTTGAGGCATCATCTGCCTATCCTTTTCCTAACTTCATTGGGGTCGGCTTCCAGTCTTACCGGATGCAGCTGAATACCAATAGCTATTTTACATGGAGTGACTGCCTGTCTGACCTCTGATTAGTACTGGGTAATACGGTACCCGGTACTCATTGGTAAGACTGGTTGTTTTGACATGGTATGGTAATGGTTCGATATACATATGTTCTACTCATAATAGATTAATACATATCCTTTCAGGAAAACATTTTTTAACAACTGTTTCACCTTATTTCAAAACATTCCTCTTTCATATCAAAACCGTGAATCGTCCATTCTGTGACTGACGTATATCAAAAACTAGTTTTCGTTACTAGAAATGAGTAAAAACCAAAAATAAAACCCAGCCATTTTTGCCAAAGAGGAAAAAAAATGATACGTTGTAACTAGAGGTGGGCGCGCAGATGTCGAGTATCCGCATATCCGCATGTCCAATCAGATACGACGACCAGGTTATCACATCATGTCCGCTTTCGGATATTCGTTGTGAAAGCTAAGATATTGAGGTGAATTAAAGTTGACGTAAAGGGCGATTTTTGGTGGAAAAATACGATGTAGGTTGGCTTTAGTTTTATATTTTCATTTGTAAATGTCAAAAGATATTTTAAGTTTTAATTCACACACCTTGATCCTACTATTTGCAAAATTCTGTCAACAAGTAGGATTTACAATTGTTGGAAATGATCCGCCTTTCAGAATGATTAATTTCATTTATTTATTTGATACTATAAGCTGATAAATATACAGAGGCGGACTTTTATGGACGTACCTAGGAATGAAATTGTGTCGAAGTACAAATTAAAGATCACCAGCTATAATGTCAAATAAATATGATGTAGTGTAACTACACTATGTAAAACTTTAAGTAAACTAGGTAAAACTTTACCTATATTTACCATTGTGCTACAAGTACAACTCATCATCAACTGCCTAGCTTTTTCTCAACTATTTTGGGGTCGGCTTCCAGTCTAACCTAATGCATCTGAATAAAAGTATTTTAACTGGAGCGTCTGCCAGTCTGATCTCCACAACCCAGTTAATACTGGGTAATACAATACCCCTTGGTAAGACTACAATTACAACTATTGTCTCCCAATAATCTGTCCCCTTTGTTAGCACATTGTTAATTACTAACACTATGAGTTTTGTTGCTCGAAATATGTTATTAAATTAATAAAATAGATACGATCTACCGAAACGTAGCTCCCGAATCGATAAATCTATCTATTCGTGAGTTAACATGCAGACGGCGACTGTCGACAGTGGATCTCGACGGAGCTGGAGATACGACCGAAGTAATTAAGAACGTGATACAAGCCTATTGGGAACGAGTTGTATTTATTACAATTATTTATAGTTTGTTTTAGAAGGAACGTTTCGATTAAGAAAAAAACATTTTTACGATAATTATTATGAAAATTAAGAGGTGTCTGTCGTTACTTAAATCTTGATGAAAAAGTTATGAAAGTGAAAAAACCTAATAAAAACATTCAACTCAGCGTATGCACTGATAGACATTCCGGTCTCTAATAAACTGCGCCACAACACCCTATCTTTCGCCTTCCTCAAAACGAAAATAGCCTCATGAAGTAATGACATTTGCAAAAACTTAATAATATTCTTTTAATATTCTTATTCCTATGTAATCCACAACCAAACTACACTAAACAAAACATTCCCACTCACAAGAATATCAAAACGAAATGGACAAATGTCCCAACAAAAGAAAAATAAAAGCCAATCATCGATTCTTTATCTCCGTGTCGTACAGACAGATAGAAGTACTGTGGGCATGGACATATCAGAGGCAGAGATACGAGCGAATAATAAATAACATCCGGACCGCATCGTAGTGCATCCCTATTCGGATACGATTTGATTATGAATAGTGATTGGACCGTGGGATATCGATTATGGAGATTCGATATGATAAAAGTGAATCGCGTTTTTATGGTGATTTGATTTTAATATTAATGAATTACTCTTTTTCTTTTGTTCTAATAGAGGTATTCAAGTAATCACACATTCATATATTTATGGAGTAAGTGGCGATGATACAAAACATCCTTAACAAAATAGTAGACATAAAATCACGCCTGTAATCTCCATATCATCCGGGACAGCAGAAGTGTGCCCTAAAAAAAAAAAAATCAATGCACTTTTAAATCCATGTTATTTCAAAACCAGGTGCTTGTATTAATTTTGACTCTTGCTGAAAAACACAAAAAAAAAGTCATATAGGTAGTCTAAGATTCTGTGACACGAAAACGAACTAATACACTTTAGCGTGCTTTAAGACACTGAAAGAAAAACAAACCTTTATCATCAAACTGCAATCTATTTCTCCAACAGACTCCTTTGCCCACCCGGTCCATGTCGTGTGGAAATGTCGAACGACCTCGGTTCGAGATACGGCACAGTCGTAAATCACACCCGCACCGCCTCATATCCGTATTCGAGAACCGTATTGACTTAGCGAGTACGTATTCTGATTGTCAATTATTCGGAATAGGCTCTTTAGTCTTGTATTAAAGGAGGATGCATTACTTGTACGAGTGCTGTGTTCGAATGTTGGAGACGCGGGAAGTTATAATAAAAGCAAAGAGCGTTCATTGTTGTCTGACTCATCATCTTTATACCCTTGTTCCGCATTAATTGATGATGAAAACTCGAAAAAGTATGGAACTGGCATAGACAAGTGAAAAGTTTATGACAATCTTTGCAAAGACGCTGTAGGAATAAGGAACGTTGTGATTTGTCTATGCCCTCTGCCTCCCTGGAACCGTTTCAAGTTAATCCTATTCTCCATCATTCAAAAATAGCCAATCATTTACAACCAAGTCACGAAAATGTACGAACTTACCCGAATACGTCTCCCGATCACACGATAACAAGACGGGACCGTGCGGACGTATCAACGAGCGCTTGATAAATCTATCCGATGGCATTCTTTGCCGCCTCGACCCGCCTCGTGTGCTCAACGCTTTACTTTGAAAACATTCTTATGAAGACAGCTATATTTATCAGAACTAATAGAAGTGAATGAGTGGATTTGAGAATTATCTTGTTGAGCTTTACCTATGTACTGGTTTCTGTCGATTGTATTTTTTGATGTATCACTCTTTTTCAAGCAAAAGTTATCAGTTGAACACAGGTGGTGAGGTGGCAGCTGAATGGCAGATGATTCATCAATACGTTGCTGAGTGCACTGTACATTAGAGAGACATCGTTTTTATTACGGAGCGGGCATGAGACAAGGTCTTTTTCATGTCAATCAACTTTACAATCAAAAGGTTCATCTCTCAAACGTTTAAAAAAATAGTGCGTGGAGTCCCTCCGCGCGGAAGAAGTGAAACTTCGTTATACTACACGCATGCGTTCGAGTGCCACGCATTCACTCTCGTTATTTTATTGAGCTTCTAAATAATATTTTGTTGTCTTCTTGTTGTATTATTTTTATTACATAATTATTACTTAAGTTTATCAAGGATATTCTACTCATGGAAATTTAGCCAAGGCTGGTCGCACCAACGAGTCGAGTGCATGACTGTTTGCACGCCATCTTGCGTACCTAGTAGAACTACGTAGTCACAAATTTTGTAATACTGCCATCTCTTGGTGAGTTTTAGAAATGGTAGCGTTAAACGTTAAACTTGTTGAAAGTCGCATAAGAATTTTCACTTCAATACGTTAATCTCCCTAATCTTATTGGCTCACATGACTACGCAGCATTCTCTTAATTCAATACTTCATCAAGTTCCAGGTAAGTTACCTTACGTATTAACCTCACGCCTAGTAACATCGCAAAGGACCTAAAATGATGACGTCATCGCAGTTAAGGGTTCGCACACGTGGCCACTAAACTGTTGCTGTCACTTCTATTTTGAATGTAAAACAAAGCTGTAGGTAAGGCCAATAAATGGGCCTACCCTTCAACAGTTAAAGGGTAGGCCCATTTATTGGCCTGTCAATCTAAAGCACCAGGTAATCATGAGTTTGAAAGTCTTGATTGAACTTTGCTATAATCACCACACTTAGTTACCCAATGAGTGATATGATGGTGTCACCTTGTTTCGCAGACAGAAATTTGACAGAATTTCGTTTCCCAGAAAATGTTTCACATAATATTTAGTCCCCGTATTTTTATTTCGAATATTTTTGTTTCGACTACTATTTACTTGAATGAAAAATATTTTACAGATAGACAATTCAAAGAATTTTACAATCACATTTTTTTATTTGACCATCTTATCAAACAGCAGAATTATTTTTCAACGAATATTGTTTGTTCGATGTATGTTTCCATGGTATTTTATTTCAACGAAATTCATCATCATCATCATATCAGCCGTAGGACGTCCACTGCGGGACATAGGCCTCCCCCATGGATTTCCAACATGACCGGTTGGAAGCGGCCTGCGCCCAGCGTCTTCCGGCTACCTTGACTAGGTCGTCGGTCCACCTAGCTGGTGGACGTCCTACGCTGCGCTTGCCGGTCCGCGGTCTCCACTCCAGGACCTTCCGGCCCCATCGGCCATCGGTCCTGCGCACTATGTGGCCAGCCCACTGCCATTTTAACTTGCCAATCCGCTGGACTATGTCGGTTGCTCTCGTTCGTCTACGGACCTCCTCATTTCTGATTCGATCTCGTAGAGAAATCCCAAGCATAGCCCTCTCCATGGCTCGTTGCGCGACTGCGAGCTTCTCCATTAGGCCCATAGTGAGAGACCACGTTTCTGCTCCGTATGTCATGACTGGCAACACACATTGATTGAAGACCTTTGTCTTCAAGCACTGAGGTATTTTTGACGAGAAGACGTTGCGTAGTTTCCCGAACGCTGCCCATCCGAGTTGGATTCGGCGATTGACCTCCTTCTCAAAGTTGGACCTACCTAGTTGGACTGTTTGTCCTAGGAAATTATTAACCTTAAATTAAAATCAACGAAATTATTAACCTTAAATTAAAATCAACGAAATTATTAACCTTAAATTAAAATATAAGTCAATATGTTGTACTACAAAAGTTAGTGACAGAAACGAATGGCTGCAAAACAGACTCCACGTGGTCTTGTTTGCCCTACCCCTAGAGTGTAATTTAAGCCCGCGTAGGCGCGGAGGGATGAGGCGGCCCGCGAGTTGAGGAGCAGGTGGTTTCTAAAGATCGCCACCGTGGCTGAGGCTGGCCGGCATGCCGGCCAGCAAGCCGAAGCTGCGGTGGTGAGCGTTAATACCATCTGCGACGATAAACTTGCGTGGGGCCGCCGGAGCCCCGCAGCGCCGGAGCTGTGACAGAAACCTTGCCTATTGCATGTTACATGCTTGCATGCATGCTAACATGATTGCGTGCCTGCTTGCATGCTGCATGCTTGCTTGCATGCTGCATGCTTGCTTTACAAAAACCACATGTTCACAATCAACTGCTTTATTGAGTACATATATTATATATTTATTCATGTATAATAAAAAAAAATTGTTCTTAGAATATTATTATTATAAATAAACATGATGTAATTTGAATTTAGGACTTATAACTTTTATAGAAAACATTTTTATGTCTTTTGTATATTATTGATTGTAATATTTATGACAAACGGATTTAGGACATTTTATATTTAGGGATTTCAATTTTATGGCATGTGATATTATGTTAAGTTCGGGTGAATTATCATTCGGACAAATGATGATTAGGACAAAAAAAGTTATGGTACTTTAAATTATGGATAAAAAAGTTAGGTGACACAATAGAGAACCTACGTAATTTATAAGTTTGTAGCTTTTTTTCGCGGCATGGTCTCAAATTATCCCACTTTCTTTACCCCCTCTTTTTTTTTCTTTCTAGTAATACCTACAGGGTAATTTCTTGAAAAGTTTAAACACTAATGCACAAATACCATAAAAGATCTTGATGAGTTTTAAATATCAAATCTTGTTTTTCATAGTGATTTGTGCTCATAAAGTCGTAGGTACCTACTATAAAATGAATCGTAGTTAAAATCGGATTGATTAGTATTCTTCAACAATAGAAACCAATTCCATTAATTTTACTCGAATTATACTAACACAGTTAGCGGCCGTATAATTGAATATGAATTTACAACGGTATCGCTGCAGCAAATATAAACATTTTATGTAAATCTAGCGTTTGTTTCAATTCTTTTAACGAATAGAGCTTTACTCGCCATATTTGTTTATCATTTCATTTCACGCAGGACTTTATTACACTTTTGCATCACGTTCTCAAATGTATTCGTCAACGTTTTTAGATTAACTGCTTAGCTATAAACTACACGCTCAAGTGATACGCATGTTGCGACGGCACGCGGCGGCTACGGCAAACATAAATGAAAAAAAGATGTTCAACAACCTACACTTCCTCGGAAACTGGCTCTTATCGCACTTTTATTAGGTTCAGAATGCAGTGTATTTCACAGTCGTGGTTTTATTTTCATTCATTTCTACTAGTGTTTTATTTCCACAGTCGCAAGTCGTTTCTCAAGTCTAATCGCCTCAGGTCGTGACCGAGGCATCAAGCGTCATTTTGCGACGCAGGCTTCGCGTATAAAAACATTTTGCAATAAATGTCCATTTTACGGCGCGAAATAAAGTACATGTCATGAATATTGCGCTGAATTATGATGGCAGGGCTTTAAACCCTTTGTGGAGGTGACTCCGGAGTTTGGAGCTGACACGGGGATAAAACGGCGTTGTTTTCTTTTTTGATGAAATCGTCGTAATCTGTGGAGTAGCAATGAAATGTAAATATTTTGTCAACTCAATTTTGTTGCGTTTTGACATCCGGATTTTTGTATTTCTATGGTGGAAATATACGAACAAAGATAGTACTATCGACACGTCAAAAATGTCACCATGGGTGCCTACCCTGCTGGTTTTTCCCGTCATTTCCTACCCCAAAATTAATAAAAAGGAAACCATGAGAGTTCTCAAATATTTAGGAGAGCCAGATGTTTCTGACGTATTTACAAATACGAATTATTCCATTATCATTCAAATTAATTTCGAAGCAGGATCTCGATGAGAATACTCATCAAGTCTGTACGCCCCTAAATGTATTATGTCGCAGGATGATTGGAAAAAACGTTCTTTACAAAAACAACTAGAATTCCAGTCTGTTTAGGACGGGTTGTAACTTGATTGTCGAGTGGCTAATCTTACAGTTACTCTCTTCTTTCACAGCGTTTTCACTATTAGCTACTATCTTGGCTAACATTATGTGTAAAAAAAAAACAGAGGCTATAATTACTGCCGGCAGAATTGAAAACTCAAAACAATAGAATTACTGTGGTCCCTTTTTAGATTTTATAAATACTTCGCTAGTCTGGCGCAATACGTCACGAGCATGTCGGTCACGCGAACCCGATTTTTTTTCTCCTATCAAAAACAACGCGGCTATAGAAGTTTTCACTTTAAAAAAATGTTCTACAGGGAAATCATCCAAAAGTTAGTTAGCCAACTTAATAGTAACGCGTAAACTAACTGTGAAAGAACTGTTATTCATCATATCTTTAACCTGGTTGGTCAGGACATGGTTCTAGTTCACCTGTCAACCAATCAGCGCATCCGTTAGTACATTACATTTGACAAGCAGCCGATTTGAAGAATCCTAGGACTTTCACTATAATACGATGTTTCTAGCGACCCTGCAACATTCATACTCGCATCACCCAATACAAAGTGTAGTACCCAATTCCCAGCAAAGTGAAACCGAGTCAATATTCTAAATCGAGCCGCCAAACACAGGTGCGACGTCGAGCGCTCTCTGTTTATCGAGCCAACTCGAGCCAACTCGAGCCAATTCGAGCAAACTCGAACCTATGTGGGGCCAGCGAACGGAAGGTTGTCTGATAGCTCTAGTTTATAGGGCTTTAGACAATATGTTGAATGGAGAATAAGTTATTGGCAGTTGATATATTTTAATATTATTTTGGTCTAATAGAGGTTTAATAGGGATGGTGACTCATTTTTGTCTATCGGGTAGATTATTAAAAAGTATTTGACACGTATTTTTTCTTTTTTCACGTAATCGTAAAATTACTGAGATATTTTGAGTTGAAATGACGCATGACGTCACGGCTCAGTACATTTTATACCTAGTTGTGACGTAGTGAGCCCCTACTCTCCAACTGTAATGCGTTTTAACTAAGTATTTTTGAAGTGAAACTTCTTATGCGACTTCCAACAAGTTTAACGTTTTCATGGAGGGGGAATATTTTCTATTACCCACTCAGAGATGGCGCTATTACAAGATTTGTGACTGCGTAGTTCTACTAGGTACGCAAGATGGCGTGCAAACAATCATGCATTCGACTCTTCGGTGTGACCAGCCTTCGCTCAATTTCCATGAGTAGAATAACCTCGATAAACTTATGTAATAAAAAGTGTACAACAATAAAATATTATTTAGAAGCTCAATAAAATAACGAGAGTGAATGCGTGGCACTCGAACGCATGCGTGTAGTATTACGAAGTTTCACTTCTTCCGCGCGGAGGGGCTCCACGCACTATTTTTTTTTGTTAACTTGATTAAACAAAAAATACGTATCTAATATTTTTGTATTACCTGATTGACGGACAAAATAGAATTTCGTTTTCTTTACCCAGTCATCATCCCTATTGATAGAATATAGAGAGGTATGGTAGGAGAAAGGGTAGGTAGCCCTTTGCTCAGCAGTGGGAAACGAAATCAGCTAAAAAACAACAAAAGACATATCACAAAATGATATCCATTCTCACCTCGCACTCATAATTATAGCAGATAAGATTTTAAACTGACATGCCACTAACACTATCATTAACACTCCGTTAACATTCCGTTTGGAGTGTTTATTTATTAATAAATAAATAAACACTCCAAACGGAATATTAATATTATGTTTACTTTGTATGTTCCCGGAGGAGGTCGTAGCTAAATAATAACAGCCGCACGGGTCGCTCTTTAAGGTTATGCCGTGCTTGCCGAGGTTGATCCGTGTATGGGTGACCATAATTACATACCGAGTTTCCTTCGTGCCTCGGAAAGCACGTTAAATCGTTGGTCCCAGCTGTCATAAGTCATTTATTCATGAACAATAAATTGTATCTGAAATTACACGATATAAAAAAGAAATTTTAAACATTGGGAAAAAACAAGTTAAATATTACAACAATGCATAATTTCAACAAATTTTATAGCAATTTCGGTACAGATCTTCAACAGAGTAAAGACACTTATTCAATAAGAAACTCTTAAGCAGATTTTTAAAAGAACTTGAGTAGATAGCACTTTTTATACCTAGAGGTAACTTGTTAAATAATATTACCGATTGATATCTGGGGCTGTGCTTCACAATATTAAAATAAGGCTGTACCTTGTAACGTTTAATGTCCTGTCTACGTGTGCATTCTCTAATCTGTCGTTCTACTGTTGTCTCATATTCATGCATATATTTGGCCATGTTACACAAAAGTACAAATACATAAATGCTTGTCACTGTAAGTATGTTCAATTTTTTTAAATGTTCACGGCAACTCTCTCTTTGCAGGATACGGACCATTGTGCGGATTGCGCGTTTTTGTTTTTTTTTTTTTTTTTTTGAATGGCATCTCGCAGTTCAACCTATGAGGTTGTCGTCTGCTTAACCGGACTAACCTGTGGGTGCCTTTAGAGTAAGGCCTCCAGCCAGGGCATAAAAACTTACAAACTAAGCGACTGCACGCTAAGGGCACCCCCTGTGGGGTACGAACCTCGGCTTAGGGCGTCGCTGGGGGAGGACTGCATGGGGACAGGCTGGATCTGAATGGTATCATTATTTAGGGGCTGATTTAAAACTACTGGCACAGCATCGCGGGCTGGCTCGAGCGAGGGTCGGGGAGGGCATGGACCGGGACGTCGCGACGGACCTCGACGGCGAGGTCGGAAAGACGGCGGTTTGAGTCGGAACTTTTTAAGAGTGCTAGTCTCTTTGCTACTCTCCTGGAGGAGGGTGATAGCATCATCTGGAGTGACGAGGGTATGCCTAGGACGGCGTACTGTACTAATGCGCGAGGGTTCGTAACGGGCGGCCGCTGCGATCAGGGGATTACGGTGTTTAATGGCGTTATCGATGAAACGCTTCGAAAGACGTTTCATAAACTGAAGGACGGTGGGCATTCTAAGGTCTACGTGTAGACGGTCATTACGGACATAAAAAGGGGCTCCCGTGACTCTACGTAAGAACCGGTTCTGTAAAATTTGCATTCTATGGATGTATTTAGGCTTGGTGTGAGCGTACACGACGCAAGCGTACGTCATAATGGGGCGGATCACCGCGGTATAAAGGCGCAACTTGCACTTGAGTGACAACTTGCTTTTTGCCGAAATCATGAAATGAAGCCTACCCATAGCAAACGCAGCTCGGTCGCGAGCTGCTTTGATGTGCGCCGCGAAAGACAAGTGGTTGTCAAGTATGACTCCTAAGTACTTGGCTTGCTTCTCCCAAGGGATAGGCTTACCGTACATAGTGATCGGGCTGAGCGCGGGTGGCTTAATTTTACGCTGTTTAGAGAAAAGAACTGCCTGGCTCTTGTCGGGGTTCACCTCGATTCTCCATTTCCGGAACCAAGCGCCTAAGACGTTGGCTGAGGTTTGGAGGGTGCTATAGATAGCGTCGTGACTGCGGCCAGTGTAATAAATGGCCGTGTCGTCCGCGAACAGGGCTAACTGAGCCTTCTTGCTCTTGGGGATGTCACTGGTGAACAGAGTAAAGATAAGGGGAGAGACGACGGAGCCCTGAGGGACTCCGGCTCTAATGGGGTGGGGGGAAGACAGTGCCTTCCCGATGCGATAGCGGAAGGTGCGATCCGACAGAAAGTCTCGTAAGATGAGCACGAGACGGTCCGGCACTCCCAGTTTGTACAGCTTATATAATAAACCGTTGTGCCAGACTTTGTCGAAAGCCTTTGCTATGTCGAAGAACAACACACCCGTCATCGCTCCTCGCTGGAAGCCAGCGCTCAAGTGTTCTACGATGCGATGGACCTGTTGAATGCAAGAGTGTCCGGTCCTGAAGCCGAACTGCTCGTTGGGGATGAGACTCTTAGCCTCGGCGAAGTCTTTGAGTCGCTTATAAATAAGTCTCTCGTAGATTTTGCCGAGTGCGTTCAGGAGACTGATAGGTCTGTAGCTCGAGGGCTCAGACTTGGGTTTGCCTGGCTTGGCGAAACCGATGACAGTGGCCTCTTTCCATATTTGGGGAATGGCGTTGTTGCTCAGGGCGCCATTGAAGATGGCCGCCATTAACACGACGAGCTGAGCGGGGAGGAGTTTTAATACCCTATTGGTGATTCCGTCGGAGCCGGGTGCTTTCCGCGGTTGAAGCTTATTAATGATGTCTTGCACTTCGTCAGCTGTGACCGAAGGCAGAGGATCATCAGGGTCTTCTACGGGGGGGAGGGCGGCTTTACGTTCGACGAATGCGTTCACCTCATCGAGATGTCGCTTGTCTACTGGTTGAGAACTGGGGGAGCACTGGGACTCCAGGCTGTCGGCTAGGCATTCGGCCTTCTCAGAGTCGTCGAATGCGACGCTCTTATCGGGTCGGGTGAGGGGAGGCATCGAAGCCTCTTCGGTGGAGCGCAACTTGCGTTGGAGCTGCCAGAAGGCTAGGTGGGTAGGCTCGAGCTCGCTAAGCGTCTTGTCCCATTGATCTGAACGATGCTCACTAGTGCGCTTCTTTACAGCACGCTGTAAATAACGCATGTGAGCTTTGTTCGCGTCGCAGGGAAAGTTGCTGTAGGCACGGATGGCCGCGTTCTTCTCGGTTATCAGTTCACGTACGTCAGCGGGTAGAATCCAGCGTTGATCGCTCATTGCTGGAACTTCCCGTGAGCAATCCTTTAGTACGGATTGCACGTGTTCTGTAAACGAGTTGATGGCGGCCGTCGTGTCTGCGACTGAGACAATGTGGTCGGGGATGGCCTCCAGGTGAGGCGACGTGGTGGATTTCAGCTTTTCGCTGACTTTCCTCCAGTCGGTTATCACTTGGGTCGGCGGGGGCTGACTGGGGTCAGAAGGACCCGAGCGCGGAACTAAGTGCATGACCACTGGTCGATGGTCTGAGTTAAGCTCATGTAAAGTCTCGATGGAATGCAACTTAAGGTTGACATTCTTGAGTAACGCTATGTCGAGAACGTCCGGGCGTTGGTCGGGGTCGTGGGGATAGTGAGTGTGCTCCATAGGAGCGATGGGATCGAAGTTGAGGGACTCGCCCAGGTTATACACGTGACGTCCTCTGGCAGAGGTCGTCGTGCTGTTCCAGGCGGGGTGTTTGGCGTTGAGGTCGCCCGCTATGATAACGGAGTCACTCAAGCCGAAGAGGACGGCAAGGTCTTTGGTGAACAGAGTGTGCTCCTCGGACGTGCCGCCGGGAGGGATGTACGCGGAGGCGATAGTGATCGATTGATGACCGGTCATGCCTAGTCGACAGACTGAAGTCTCGAGCAGAGACTCCATGGGAGGGGGATCTAAGGGGATGCAGTGCAGTTCCTTTCTGTAGTAAATTAGAGTTCCGCCCTTGTGGCATCGTGACCGATCGTTGCGAACTATGCGATAGTTGGCAATTCTCGGATCGCGGTGACTGGGCTTGAGGAAGGTCTCCTGTATGAGGAGGATATCAATTAGATGGTCGCGGAGGAAAGTGGCGATCTCATCACGCTGGCTTTTGATGCCATTGGCATTAAAGTACCCTAATTTAAGGGATCGGGGTTTGGTACACGTTAATCTCGTATTATCCATTGGAATTAGAAATCAATGCCGCTGAGGGCTTCACCTAACTTGATTAGGGACTTGAAAATAATTTTAAGCTTATCGCCGCCAGTGTTAGCCTCCCTGAGATCAGCTACCATGCGGTCTGCTTCGGGGGTGACTATCTTTGCTAACGTTTCTAAAATTACGTTGGGAGAGGACTCCACGGCCGCGGGGCCGGGTGGCGCGGGACGAGCGGGCGCCGGTGCGCTCGCTTGGGCCACGGGAGTGGGGACAGGAGTATCTAATAGCCCGGGGATGGGGTTTGGCTTTGCTTGATTACCGAGAGCCGGGAAAGCTCTATGGTGGTTCAGCGTAGTCCAGGGAGACGGCCTCTGAGGGCTGAGTCTCTCCGGCATCTGTGCAGTTGGTAGCCTCACCGATGGGCTTTCTCTCTGCTGGCGAGCGTTTGCACGCTTCGCCAGTTTAGAGGAGGAGCCTTTGGGGGCTTTCGGGCAGCCGCGGTAGTTAGCCGGGTGGCCCGACTGGCCGCAAAGCACACAGCTCGGTGGCTCCGTGCATAGCGATTTGTCTTTGGGACGGGGGCAGTCTGCCGTACCATGGTCGCCTAGACACTTTACGCATCTGTGCGGTGCATGGCAGTTGGCTTGGCTGTGTCCGTAGAGCTGGCAGCGGTGGCACTGCCCTACTACGGATGAGCGGTAAGGCTTCTCTATTGAGATGCCTGTAAGGGAGCATACCGCGCGTTTTTGTAACACAAAAGCTCTATTTATATTATAGTCATAACTCTTTCCCCAAAACATTATGCTAAATCTAATTTTCGATTCTACCAACGCGAAATATACCATTTTCAATTGGTCAATGCTAATTTCTGTTCTAAGTGCTCTTAAAGCATAACATGCGGAACATCTGACATCCAGTCTTACCAAGGGGTATCATATTACCCAGTTGCTGGGTTGTGGAGGGCAGATAGGCCGTCGTTTCATGTAAGCTATACTGGTAGCTGCATCCGGTTAGACTGGAAGCCGACCCTAAGATAGTTTGAGAAAAGGCGAGGCAGATGATGACATTTTATGTTCCCGATGTTTCGGCACTGTTGCATACAACGCTTATAAAGTCGTACTCGAAATTAACAAATACCTACGTTTATTGTTATTTAATCATTCAAGGCGTTATCAAATAACCCATCACAAACGCACGTATTGCTAATCCGTTCGACCTTTTCAATATCGGCGGCAAACAATAATACAGAGAATATCAAATGAAAATATTCTTTATTAACAAACTAGCGTTTGACCGTGGTTTCGCCCAAAAAGTTATCCTACGGGAACTTGCCAACGTACTAAAAAGCATCCTATGTTTCATATCCTTTTTTCCTCCATGTAATCTTTAATGGAAATCCTCTTTCTTAGGGAGAGTGGAGGGGTCTGTCAGACTTGTTCTGACTACAACCACAACGGTGTTCTTCCTTGCGTCGGGAGGCAGCGGGATCTAATGCAATTTCCGCTGCCCCGGACTAGTCCGCTTGAACTGTGGGCGTCGTCCCATATGGACAGTGCGGTGTAAACTCCCCCGTTACGTCTATGAGAGGCGCGCGTGGGACACTACGCGCCGCCATCTTGAGATGTTTTACGTCTTAACCTAAGCCAATTATGGAGTTCATCCGTGTGCCATACATCGGAATCTATTCAGTCATTAACGCGTAAAAAGGTAACAGAGTTACCTTCGCATTTAATATACCTACTAGCCTTTAACCGCGACTTTGCACGGTTAAACATCGGTAATTATCCCACAGGAACATTATACCTAGTATCCTATGCCCTAACCCAAGTCATGGTCTGACCGTCTGCCAATCGTCCCAATCCTGTACACTAGTCATTATGGCATGAATGGGTGCCAGACAAACAGACAGAATTACTTTCACATTTATTATATTATAGTGCTTATAAATATGAACATAAAGTTTGTTTAACTTATTAACGAGGTATCGTTGGATTAGTTAACAGATAAACATAAGCCTCTGTTAATTAAAATTTACTTGGTTGAACAAACGAACGTAATGAAAACTAGTTGCTACATATTTTCAGTGAAAATGGATGGGTTTATGATATCTCTGCAAATTCTTTAGATGGGTAATTTTATGCGTATTAAGTTTGGGTTACTTTGTATGTTATTAATCAGCTTTTAAGGGTTTTGTACACAATATAATGTTAGTTTTATTTACAACATAATTGATTTCTGTCCATTATAATCAGAGGCGTCTTTACCTATGGTGCAGGGTGTGCGGCGCACACGGGCGCCGGGTCTAAGGGGGCGCCGAGCGCCCTGCGCCCTCTAATGCGACACCTCCAAAGATGCGTCGATGCCGGCGCTCTCAAAGACCCTGCGCTCGTGTGCGCCGCACACCCGCCGCCGCACCCCATCGACGCCGGGCGCGCGGTAGCAAAGCAAGGCTACCTTTTCCTACTCTATTTAAATTTACACAATAACTTTGTTTCAACGTGAAATCAGCTTTAAAACAGATAATTAAACATTAAATTGGCGTGATGTCGCATCGCTACCAAAGGCGCGTGCCGGCTTCGGCACCTGTTTGTTTTGCACAACACGCCGTACGCCGACAATCATTGCTGCACTCGGCTGTATTAGAATGCTATAAAGTTCAAATTAAAATTCCCAGGGACGTGCGGCGGTCATTTTCAAAGGCTTTTGTACGCGTGCCGCAATTTTTGTTTTACCGCTACACCGTAGTTTTGTGAAATAAGCCTTGATGCAATTGGATTAAGTATCATCTTTGAATAAACATGTAAATATGAAGTAAATCGGCTTTTCTTTTGATAAAAAATATATAAAAGGTAAGATTTGGTTATTTGCTTGCACCCCCCCCCCCGACCCTTGCTCGAGCCAGCCCGCGATGCTGAGCCTTTAGTTTTAAATCAGCCCCTAAATAATGAAATCACTCAGATCCAGCCTGTCCCTTTGCTGCCCTCCCCAAGCGACACCCTAAGCCGAGGCCCGAACCCCGCAGGGGGTGCCCTTAGCGAGCTGTCGCTTAACTCAGATAATTTTGCTGCCCTAGCTGGAGGCCTTAAATTCTAGGCATCCATAGGATTAGACCGGTTAAGCAGTAGCCAGCCTCAGAGGCTGAATTGCAAGATGCCATACATAAAAAAAAAAAAAAAAAAAATTGCTTGCACAATTATTGCGACATACCTCGAGGTTGGAGGTCATCAAAAACAACTAGCGAAATTCATTCAAAAAAAAACAAAACATCGAGTGATAGATAGTGAAGATATCGAAGTTAAATACTCATACCTATACGACCTAGGATTTTTCATTTGTTTATCCTACTGCAGTGCGGAACAAACAAGGTAAGTTAAAGAGCTTTAATATGTACCTACTAGTATACTAAGGTATTTATTACTATTTGTTAGACACCGCAATTACTAAGTTCGACGAACGGTTCGAACTTTTGAATGAAAATAATGTAATTTTTTAATTTTTTCAAAAATTTAAACACTGTAAAGATTTGGACTCTGATACAAAAAAAACACATTGCTCTAATTTAGAAAATAAACTTTGCCATGCTGGCTCTTCAGATGTGGAACAGTTCGAGCTCTATAATGAAATCGAATTATTACCGATGTTTATTGATGATTCCACTACGGCGTTGGATATTTTAAATTACTTGTTTACGAATAAATTAATTTCAGTGTTCCCAAATCTGTCCACAGCACTGAGGATATACCTGACACTTCCAGTCACGTCGCACATAGCGAAAGGTCATTTTCTAAACTAAAAATAATTAAAAACTACCTTTTTTTTTTTTTTGCGGGTGGGAAATCATCAAATGACTTCTCCCGCTCTGGGCGGAGCGAGAGGGAGTGTCAGACTTGTACTGACTAAAACCCACCCATGTTCCTTCTTCGCCCTTTGTGTTCCAGGGCCGCGGTATCTCTTTCGAACAACCCGCAGCCCTGGCAGGCATCGGCCCTCTCGGGCCCCTTCCGGTTTGCTGACATCTCCTTGAGGCGCGCGTGGAACACGTACGCGCCGTCGACACGGCCTGTCGTCATAAGACGGACGGACGGTGAGCTAGCCCATTACTCACCGTCCACAGGCTCGCGCCTACGGTGGCCGGGGGCCACTGGTTGCCCTCCGACGCCCGGGGCGTCTCCTGCGGCGGCTGGGACGAGAGGTTCTCTCCCTCTCACGTTCCGCCACCTCCTTCGCTAGCATGACTGCTTCGCAGAAGGAGGCGACGGATTAAAAACTACCTTAGATCAACATTGTCGCAAAGTAGATTGACAAATTTATCATTAATAAGTATTGAACATGAAATCAAAATTGAAGTTAGTGAAATGTCACTAACTTCAATTCAAATGTCAATAACTTCAGTTAAAGATTTCGCTAATGCAAAAGCTCGCAAAGTAACTTTTTTGTAAATACATTTGTGTGTATATATATATATATATTTGTGTGTACGAGCGTCCTGTTTGTTATGTAACTATAATAGTTTTTCAATTAAATATTTTTGAAAGAACTAGAAAGTTGTGATTTTTTTATTCTTATAACCCCTTCCTTCCTAAAAAAACTTTTTGCTTCCCGACATCATTTAAAATTGCACCATTTGCATCCGAATTTCCGTTAGAAAATATAACTGTTAGTATTCCATTTTGACCCTGCTCCTACTAGACTAGAGAGCGCCAGAGTACTGGTTGCACACGGGCGCCACAAGGGCTAGAGACGCCTCTGATTATAATCTATATAGATATAATAAATCTGTAGACGTTTGACAGTCTGTGAGTCTTCGGGTATGTTCCATTGAACAAGCATCACGTTAAAATTACAAAACCATTGAGGTTTGCTTTAATTCCCAAATATTGTGCTTAATTAGAGAGGGTTTTCGTTTTTGTTTCATTCCAATCCAGCTCTCTATCAAAAGATATATTAATTTAAATTGTTCAAGCAGAGCTTATCATCAATACAAACAATGACATCTATTGAACTAAAATAGTACTAATTAATAAATGTGTTTACACAAGATAACTTTTAAATCGACTGACCGTGTTTTTCAAAAAGAATACGCGTTCGCAGGCGCAGCTAGTCTATACTAAATAATCTTTACATACATTATAAAGCTGAAGAGTTTGTTTGTTTGCTTGAATCTCAGGAACTACAGATCCGATTTGAAATATATATATCATCACGCTACGACCAAAACAAGCGGAGCAGCAAGGTAAAATGTTGTGAAAACGGGGAAAAAGTGACGCAGACGAAGTTGCGCGGGACAGCTAGTAATAATATTATAAAGCCATAGAGTTTGTTTGTTTGGTTGAACGCGCTAATCTCGGGAACTCTGGTTCGAATTGAAAAACTATTTTAGTGTTGCATAGCGCGTTTATTGAGGAAGGTTATAGGCTATGTAACATCGTGCCACGAGCAAACGACGAGCATCAATGAAAAATGTTGCGAAAACGGGGAAAATGTAACGCACACAATGTTGCGCGGGTCAGATAGTAAATTATAATTTTGACTCAAAAAAGGTCAGGTCTTTTTAGATCTACAAGGTGTTGTTTTGCATCCTCGTCAAATTGAAGAGGTGACTATGCTAATGATTCTCGTCCCGAATCAATAATAAAATGGTTGGGTATTTTTTTTTTTTCTTATTTACGTAAATCGGAATGTGTGAAAAACCCGTGATTTAAACGCGGCTATCTGATTTTCGCCTTATGACCGCGCTACCACACATACAAACAATTTTAAACGTTTATTCGATTTTTTTTTATTTCCTAAACCAAGTTAAGGGGATTATTCTGGAATACTGCCAAACTTAAACAACCAAAAAAATCAGCCTTTATTAAAAATTAACTAGGAACCGTAATTTTAATTGATTATTTATGTCTTGTGTTACAACCTCCTGAATTTTGACGAGGATGCAAAACAACACCTTGTAGAATACTATTTCACGTTTTTAGATTTTTCTATACCTAGAACAATCTAAAAACGCTATGTAAAAGGTCATATACGGGGTAGTTTTAGTTCGTGTCACATAAATTATCATGAAATTCACAAAGCACTATGATCCCCACGAACTAAACAGTCAAGCGCGGTCTCAACTTGTCAAGTCTGTACTGTTCATTATATTGCCGTTTTAGTAAACAATGCATGTTTGTAGGCTGATATATTATCACGGCTACAACGCACAAGATATAGACACAGATGTTTGATTGATGTGTTTACATGTTGTTTTAGTGATTTCGCAATTACTGTTTATGTTATGCTACAGCAAAATAATACTTAATTTTAACTTTATTTTTTGTACTATGTTTTTGTTAGTAATTGTGTATTGACATGTTTTTTAATTTTGATGTTGTTATTTTTATTTATTTTACTATTTATGTACACACAGGAAAAAACATAAAATATTAGAGTACAAAGGTACTGCTTATTACATATGAAATTTCTGCCAGCAGACCTACGAAAGGAGAGATGAAAAAGAAATGCAGACGATAGTGTGTGAAAGAAGGAAGAGAAAAAATGAGTTATTGTGCCTTACCTAACTTAACCTATACTATTACCTAAATATAAATACATAATGGTAAGATATATAAACAAATAAGAATATATACAGTATGTTAGGTTAAACGAGGGACATATTGAGGGAGGGTATTCAGTATTCGATTCTCGTCCCAAATATGTACAAAACCTATAACGTATATAGAAGAATTTTTAATGTTTTGTTTAGTGCCTAGATATTTTAGACTGTCCTAAGCCAGGTAAGTTTAAAGTATTAAGGGAAAATGGATTATACCTAAGAGTCATTGACCCGCTCACATGTTCTGCGATAGTATTAAGTCGCTAGCGCAAGGGTGTAGACACGTTGCGTGACATTTGCGAAAATTTTGGTATGGTTCTGTCTGTTATTTATCAGTGTTTTTTTTTTGTTTATATTTTTATTAGTATCATGTTAGCATGTACTATTATGGGTTTGAATATGTCCCTCGTTTAAACTAACATACTGTAGGTATACATATATATAAATCACAATTGAGAGGAAAGGTAATGCTCTTTCACTCTGTTTTTGAACAGTGAATGGTGGTGGTTTTATTTTGTTTTCTTCTAATTTAGTTGTAAGTCCTACTTAAATAATTTAGGTTATTAGTTTTAAGTTCTTAGCTGTCGCATTAGGGTAAAACCTGTACTTAATGATAGTTTAAGCTGTTATAAAGATTAAGGTTATTGATTTATTAATAATACAGTGTTACGAAGGTATTTATAAAAGTTAAACTTTGAATAAATAAATTAAAAAAAAATGTTCATATAGTACCATGTAATAGGGAGCGAGCTTATTGCCATCACCGATCATGAATCCTAACTCTGGGCTGAGTGAATAACATATTCCATGCGGGAATAGCCAATAATACTGTGCTCGACCACGGAATCGAACTTAGAACCTCTTGCTCAGCAGTACCCCTTGCGACCAGTAGAGCAACGAGTGCGCTAAAACATTGGTAGATAACACAGTAGAGAAGTATATTTTAAACATTGTATTGGGCTTTTCAATTCGATCAGTTTAAGCCTTTAGCCGATAAGTTTGATGTTCGGTTGATTTCCGCGAAAATCGGCTCAATTTGAACGAACATTATTTTCAACTAAATAAACAAAATATACGTTCGGGAATGAACTTTGAGAGTATTAATAAATGTTATAATTTGAGTGCTAAAACTCTTGTGCAAAATGTCAATATAATTATTCAGGTAATTTTGTGAATTTATTATTATTTACTGGACCATGGAATTGCTTAAGACTAAAATTCACTGACCCCAAGATTTAATTTACCAAAGAAAATGTACATTTAAGACTTAAGACACAAACACAGGTACGCCACAAAATGCAGATGTAATAAAAAATTTACAGCCATTTTTTTTTTTTTTTGTACGCCACAAAATGCAGATGTAATAAAAAAATTACAACCATTAATAAAGCATAATATCTTTGAAATCCCAGAGATTTTAAGACTAGTGACTAGTGCCAGCTAATGCATTTCCGTGGAAACAACGCAACATTACAAGATAGAATACTTCAATGTACTGCATTCTAAGACGATTCTACGAGTAACTGTGGTGACACAAGAATTTCGTGCAAGAAGTAGGTATCTTATTGTTAGAAGTATTTGGTATTAAGCATTGCACGAGAGAAAATTCTTGGAGCTTTTTCCTGATTCTTTTTTAGGGTTCCGTACATCAAAAGGAAAAAACGGAACCCTTATAGGATCACATTGTTGTCCGTCCGTCCGTCCGTCCGTCCGTCCGTCTGTCTGTCTGTCAAGACACTTTTTCTCCGGAACGCGTGGTATCAAGCTGGAATTTATATCAAATACTCAGGTCTACTGTCCCTTGGAGCTGTGAAAAAATCAAACTTCTAAGCCAACGCAATCAAAAGATATATTTTGGTCTGTACCGAATATCTGTACGGAACCCTGGGTGCGCGAGTCCGACTCGCACTTGGCCGATTCTTTTTGCTTTATCGTGTGGCTAGTGTCTAACCAGGAGTCGAAGTTTTTATGCCACCCATAGGCCTCTGACTTGGCCGTAGCAAAATATCTCTCAGGCCGTTTGTTGTCACAAGTTCTATTCATTAGTTCGATCGTCGAACTAGTGAGATTTTTTCTTCTCAACTCTTCAACCGTCGAACTACTGGCATGCTGCTTTCCTCACAATGTTTTCCTACACCGAACAAGTGATATATAGTACGCACATGAACTCGAAAAATCAGAGGTGCTTGTCTTGGTTTCGAACTTGAGATCTGTGACTTGGCAGTTTGACGACGGTCACAACACTAAGCCATCATTGCTTATAAGTAATAATTATTTCCTAAATGTGAAAAGAGTATGAACGCATTTTAAGGACCGAGCACACCGGGGACGACAGTGCAGAACATTTTATCTTAACCCAACGCAAAGTCATACGTAGCTTGTGGTAACACACTGAATCTATTTCTTGTATTCCTTCTCCTTGCGTCGTATTCCTCAATGCTGAGGATCATGACCCCTTCAGTATCACCTTCTCACGGATGATCTTTCTCCAACTGTTTCTGTCTCTGGCGTTGTGAAGGGCGCTGTGGACTGTGGAGTCAAGGGCGGTGCGGATCTGGTCAGACCATCATATTGGGCTGCGTCCACGAAGTCTTTTCCCATCCACCTTGCACCATTAGTTTTTCAAGGTTACCATGGTATTTCCTCACAATGTGACCGAAGTATTCCAAGACACTGCGCAGGCACTCGGATGAGTTTGTGATGTTTCTTGTATCTTGTATTTAGTGGACAATATTATTATTATTATTTTATTTAGTACACAAGTGCGTCGTTGCCTATGAACACTGGCAATAGCAGAACCATTGCCGTTTTGCCAACCCAGAACCATGCCTGCAATGTGTCATAATACCATTTCATAGTTGAAATTTGTGGAGTATCTTCAGAAGAACCTTTGTAAATGCAAAATATGTTCTACTTAAATACAATTTTGCATAAATACCCACCAGTAAAACAGAATAATAAGCAAGAGTGTGTTTGAAGCTTCTTAAGACTAGTCCCTAAGTACCTACCGGGGCCGAAATTACTCCTAGAAACCTTATAGTGTGATTCTCAAGCAGATATCTAATTTCCAGGAGCTTCTTACACACACATGTGATAAAGTCAGATCCGCGCCAAGATGTCACTTCGCAAATGCGTTCTTGATGTTGGGGGTAGTCTCCATTTTATCATAACATAATGCATGCACCGACACGTTCCGTGATGTTGGCAGGATTGTAAAGTATTAGCTCTTATGATGTTATGTTGGTAGACTGTATACTAAGATAGGTAAGGGTCAACGCATAGAAATAAGCACTGAATGAGATCGACATCGCCTTAACTCGAGCCATGACCTTCGTGTATAAATATCGTAACAACGTATCAGCTGCATTCGGTTAGACTGGGAGCCGACCCCAAAATAGTTTTGAAAAGACTAGATAATGATTATGACTTATAAGTCTCGTAACTGCATGAGGAACTCGTGGCTAACACAATAATAGCTACTCGGGTCGATCTCCAAGTTAAGCTGCGCTTGCCTGGTTTGATCCGTGGATGGATGATCACCCATTATATACCGACTTTCCTCCGTGTCTTGGAAAGGACGTTAAACCATTGGTCCCGGCTCGCAATTGTAGATCTGTGACAGTCGTTACAGGTAGTCAATGGCCTGAAAGTCTGACAACCAGTCTTACCAAGAGGCATCGTATTACCCAATACTAACTGGGTTGTGTAGGTCAGATAGTCGTTCCATGTTAAATACAGGTATTCAGCTGCATCCAGTTAGACTGGAAGCCGACCCCAACATAGTTGAAAAAAGGCTAGGCAGATGAAGTATCGTTACTGCATCGCCTCGGATGGGGATCCGAGTAAAAATGAGGTGAGGTGAGCTGATCCGATACAGCGCTTATATCTACGTGTGATAAGAACTTTATATTCATAGGCTGTATACTAGGAATGGTATCAGAATGTCGACAACGAACTAACTGAGCTAACGACACGATCTGTCAAAAAATTGGCGCCGGTCCAACCTGTTTGTTTGTGAAATTTTGTTTAATGAAATTCGATTTTTTAAGGGTGGGTTTTATCTCAATACGTTAGATCTTGGTGGCTCAGTCCTGCTCTGTATTCGTCCGTATAAGCGTCACCTTATACGTCACAGAAGGGGAAATCACCTGGGCAATTGGTTGTTACGAGTAAGAAGACATGAAGGTCTCCATGCGGGAATAAGGAAACAGCTGATGTTACACGTACTAGATTATAACATAATCAGCCTTGTACCTAATGTTCCCACAGCTGGGACACAGGCCTCCTCTCTGTTAGAGTGAGTGGTCTGTAATCCACCACACGGACCCAGTGCTGGTTGGTAGATATCACCATGTCTTCGAATTGCTGGTTCTAGGATATACCGGTTTCCTCACGATGTTTTCTTTCACTGTTTTGAGAACAGTAGTGATGAAATAAATTACACAAAGTAATGCGCCTGCCTGGGTAAGAACCGACGACTTACTACTCGTACGTTGGGGTCGTCTAATCACCACTGGTCTCCGTACCGCTCAAATAATCAGAAAAATGGTGACGCCCAAGCATAAAACATACATTTTTTCGGTTGTTAGTCCTAACGTAACATTTATGCATGAACTCGTATGTCCTGTTGCCAATTGCCACCTTACCAACTGACTTATTTTAACTACGACTGAAGCTTTTCTTACAGTTCAAGACGATACTAGGCAAAATAAGACATATAAATCACAAATTAAGAAATAAAAGATTTATGTCTATACAAAGTTGCACACCGCACATGTCGCCACTTCCAACCCCTATTCTGCTGACACCGAACTAACCCCATGGCCACGAATTATGCGTTCAAGCGACACGCGTCTTGTGACAACGACTGGGGATAAAACAAAAGGGCACTGTAGAATGGGGCACTTAGAACACACCATGAGTCGCCGAGATGCGACTAGCAAGGCGACGCGAAGGTCCTCACGCTAAAAGAAAAGGGTCGCAAGTAGCTTATCCGGAGGTCGTGAACGGGCGGTAACACTCGTTACGGCTACGCTCGCAATATGTGAATGAGTCAGCACTTCCCTCCCAATGGACGCCATGATGTACTGGATGAGCCAAACTGTTTATTTTACGTCGAGTTCGGCTCATTTCGGGTCTCGTCGGCTTTATTCGTCGATCGGGTTCCTTGAATGGTAGATAAAGTGAACGGTTATTGGTTTGGGCTGCTTTTGTTTTTATTTTCGAAGGTTTTGAATGAAGAATTGGGTTTTCGTCAGCATCTTAAAGATGAAGTTGATGCTGATAGAACATTTTCTTTCAAACCTTTGATTGTTTTATTTGCAAAAGCCTCGTTTGGCAAATGCTACTGCTCTGCAAAAGTGGTATTGGGTTTTTCTGTCATTAAATTATTAGAAGCGGCTCGGAACCTGGATTTATGTTCGATTGAGGGCAATAGGCTCGCCCCCTATAATATGGGACTCGAACAAAACTGGTGAAATGTGGGTGTAGTGTAGGTACTTACCAAGGTAAACTTCTGCCTAACTCTTAAGAGATAAATTGGTATTATGGATATTATTTTATGTTATATGCACATAAGTATAGTAGTAGGTACTTATGTGCATATATATAACCTTAGAAGGTTGGACCGTACTTTTAACTTTGTCGTGCTAAAGGTCATTAAATTGAAGTGCATGCAACGTATTGTCTGCTCTTCTCCAAAAAAGCTTCGAAACATTGAACTTGACATTTTTAATTAAATATAATTGGGCGTAGTATTACCAGGAATAAAATAATAACAGGTATTTTTAATTAGAACGTAAGTAACCTTTTTATTCTGACATTAATGTACATAATTAATATTCAATTATAACAAGGTCAGAATTATGTTTAATTATTTACGTCACATGGTCATGGTAAAGGTTTTCATACTTATTTGTGGCGGGCCACAAATCAGATATTACTACCAACTTTAATATATTTATTTATTTATGTAATTAAACTTGATGTACAATAGTGGTACATAGGCGGACTTAATGCCACAAGGCATTCTCTACCAGTCAACGATATATTTTCAAGTTATTTCATAATAATTTCATGATACACTCACCGCAGTTGGTTATTGTGAAAGCATGGATAATTTAAACAATGTACCCACGTTTCATTATAAGGTCAAAAATTAATTAACAAATAAAAAAATAAAAATAAACTAATCTACTACGGTTTATAACTAAACTAACACTGCCACTATATTCAATTATTGTTAGCTCCCAAACTCCTAATAATTGAAATACACGGAAGATATTCCGTAAGTGACAGTGTAAATTTACTACAATAATTAATTCAGCAAAATAGCGATACGAAAGTTAAAAATGTATTTTAATATAAATAATAGGTACGTGTGAAGAGACGCATAGACGGCTGTGTAGATATGTAGCCAAAGGGCTGAAAAAAATAAATGAATTTACTGGAATATTATTTGTATGCAAATAACCACTAATTTTATAGATATAAAATAGTCCTTTTAGTACTTAAGTACCTTTCATTTGCGTAAGTGGATACCGCTATCTAGGTACACGAAATTAAATTTAATTAAATTTAATGCCTCGAGAATCAGTCTATAAAGCTATTTGCCAAACACTTAGCTTGCCCTAACTTCCACACAACAATAGCGAAAACCATTACATAAACCCACCCACCATTAACTTGTTATGTCTAAAAGTAACTACTCACAATAGTCCGCCTCTAATTCCTCGTAAAAGCTCGCTAATTGATATTTTCATGGGAACAACATTCACGAAACTAAAATTACGTAAGAGCCCATTATCGTCTGCCGTCCGTAACTGCCGCCATTAGGCTCCCATAATACATGAGTTATGGGCAAAATTTTTCATTTATGGCTTTCTGAGAGGAAACTTGTGACTGGCATTTGTATATGACGGCGGAGCCATCTTGTTTTTGGATTGTAGGTAGATTTCACAACACTACAGTTCCTAAAATTATAACACAATCCGGGAATACTTGTAGCCTATAGTTTTGAACTTTTTGCTAACTAACATTGCTTGAAATATTCGTAGCAAAAAATTAGAATGAGTTGAGAGTTAATTTATTTGTCAGAAACACACACAAAAGCATGTTAATGTACATTGCAGAAAGGATCACAGTCAGGTTTTACCTTTAGGGCGTACAAATATATATTATAATAACACCTGGTCAATTATTTAATTAATTGTAACTATTAATTACTAAACATTTAAAAAACCATAATTAATTGAAGTTCATTTGTTGACGATTGCAATAAATTACATTGAATACAATATAGGTACAGCATAAGCAATTCAAACATTAATTAAATTAGATAAGTAGAAGAACAAAATATGATGTCAAAATTAAATTAAATGTGAAAAGAAAAAATGTCAAAATAAGATAAATTAAAAAAAAAAAACTATTTTGATTGAACATCATGAACGAAAAGACTACTCACACCTCTAGCTCCTTTATTTACTTAGGTAGTATAGATAGTGCTGCAGTCAGGAACAGGCCAGATGGTGAAACACATTAGCTATGTTCATCACCGTTACTAGATTCTTAAGGTGCTCACTTGGAGCATTCACGTGTAATGTAACGTTACAGATTCGAGCATTACATAAGTGAGAGAAGAGAACCGAAAAAAACAGCGCGCAACCTGTAGGCAATGATAGAACTTGTAACAACGACTTGTTTCTGTCCACATTCGAATCTTGGATTGTTACATTACCGGCGAATGCTCGACAAGTTAGGGAGGTACTGTAATGTAATGCCTGAAATCGAATCTGAAATGTTACATTACAGACAAATGCTTCAAGTGAGGGAGCACCTTAACCCATCTCTATTTGTAACCTAAAAGTATTTAGGAACCCTCATAAAATATGTAAAAAAAAACATCTGAACCATCTCGTAAAACAATCCACATACTTTTTTTAAAGATAATGGATTTTGTAGATCATCAATGTACCTTCTTCTTCTCAGAAAAACATATAACGTTTAGCACAAAACTCAGCCACGCACATAAATATAATAAAATGTACCGAAGACATAATTATAATCTGTATATAGCTATATTTAATTTGTGAAAGTAGCGATCTTTTAACAAATTCTTAAAGACCAATTTCGAATCTCTTAATTAGATATCTTGTACTCATTTCAAGCATTGAAGTATAATTTATTGAATGAGCTAATATAATTACTGGTGAGTGCAATGTTCTACAAAAAGAAAGTCCAGTCTTTGAAAATATTTAAAAGCTTTCAAAAATCGTGACATTTCATTGCTATTTAGCTTCGAGTCTTGGTTTCTATTCAAGAGTTTGTTTTACTCTAATCTTAAATTAAAGTTTATTTACGTTCTCGAGAGAAAGATATCTGTGAGTACCTCTAAAGAGTGTGAGACCTGCACTATAACTTCACATTTTTAGTACCTAAGTAAAAATAACTTGACTGAGTCAAATAGTACTACTACGTTTTTACTTGTGAACAAAGTTGGAACCAGCACTTAGTAAAACATATCAGTAAACATATTTTATTACAATATTTAGCGCTAAACGTTTTCAGTTAGGTAGAAGAACATCTTTTTGTATCTGTAAATCGTTTAAATTTGATGTAGACAAAAATACATTATTGAATACTTATTTTTAGCGGTAATTAAGTAATTTATGCTGCAACCGGACCTTGATTCCCAGTAACCTACACTTTTGTGGTGGTAATCGTTTTTCTTACCTAATGATCATGATGTTAAAGTTGAGTTTTGTTTTCAGCTGCAGCTACGACTACCTGGAAATCACGGAAGTGGGCGTGGACAACAGCAGCGGTGCGCAGGAGTGGCAGTTGCACGACCAACATGAGGCGTTCAGCTCTGATACAGAGGTAGGCAGAGATTGTGCCATTTACCCACATACAATGAAGATAGCTTGTAACTCTACTTAGTCAACATTAACAACATTGGTTAGGTACGAATCCCAACAGGTAATCTGGATTCTGTATCCTGAACTTTCTATAAAAAATATGCTAAGTCGTCACCGGTGACTCAAGCCAGTGCACAGTGTTTTTGCTACAACCCACATTGGTATGTGCAAGAGTGGATGGTAATTGACTAAGGAAGTGAAAGATGAATTTTGTGAAGGTTAGAAAAGATGGCTACAGATTTATGAAAAAAGGAGCCATGCTACGCTGAGAGTAAAATAAGTAAGCGCTGGGTAAAAGGTGATCAATTAAAATGCATGTTGGTCTACTATAAAGTATCATAGTACCTGACCTGAAGGGTACATTAAACCAGTCTAGGTTTAAAGACGTCTTAACTTTTTTCTACCACGTTTCGAATCTCCATTTACATAAAACGTCGTTTATTATGTTTGTTCTTGCTAGATTTGGGAAGAAACCGAGACGCAGCTCCCAGAATCGGACGCCATCAGCGCGGGCTGGATGAGGGATGCGCACGCGACGCGCGCTCGACGACTGTGCGGTGACTGGAGCGGGAAGCTGAAGTTGTTGCGGTACCAGTCGCGGGGCAATGTGCTGCGGTTGCGGTTCAAAGCGGACCATTCGCGGCACTACGCTGGGTTCAGGGCGAAAGTCACTGTTACTGACTGTAAGTATATTACTAACGGAGGACTATGGGAAGCTGGAGCTTTTGCGGCACCAGTCGCGGGGCAATGTGCTGCGGCTGCGGTTCAGAGTGAACCATTCATGGCACTATGCGGGGTTCAGGGCAATAGTTATTTGTGCAACAAGAGAGCAAAGTTGTTTTTTGCTGCGAGTGCTGATTTTGAATCCTGAGCAAGCGAAGGATTCAATGGCACGAGATGCAAAAATCTTTGCTCTCGTGTATTACACATAACTTTTCACTTCAGCAGCGAGAACACTTTACGAGATAAAATAATAAACAGGAATTGATTGAAATAACTATTTATTGTGAATCAAAATAATTAACATTATAGAGGATCACCTCGTCTGTGATAAATCTAAAAAATAAGATAGCAACACCGTCTCCGAAAAACTGCTTGCGCCCTTTGTAAGTCTCGTTGAAGACATGGTATGCTTTCAGATATTTCTTGCGAGACTTCTCGTTCTCAGGTAGGAAACTTAATTCTGCATTAATAACTGTCTTGTTGTTTTAACTCTTCCGGTGTTACAATACTGTTCTCGTCGCTAGTTTCACTCATATTTTACGATTATTTTAATATTTTTAACTTATTCAACTCTTTACGCCAGCCACGAATTTTTTTTCCCGCTCTTTCATTTAAATTAAGGCGTGTTCGGAAATAGCACCCATGATATTTTATTAATCAAAATATATTACGTAACATTATTGAAACTAGAAATAAATATTAATAGGTTAAATATCAGTTTTATTTGCAGTAAATACTTATTTTCGTTTAAATACAACAATAAGTTAAAAATTCAATAAATTACATTAAAAGACATTTTTTCAAAATCTCTTTAGTTAGTACGAAATTCCAAACGTGTTCGAATTCAAAAACGGAACTTCGAAAGGGCTGGTCTTTGTCTCTCTCTCTTTCTAATGGGCGGGAAACAGATAGAGTGTGAATGTTTCGAATTGTATGATTAACTCAAGGCCGAATAAGAAATTCGGGGCTTTCTGAAAAAAAATAATTAAAAAGTTACTTTGTCTGCAAAATCGCATTTTGCTCACTGATTTCAGGCAACAAAACCTACATGTTTGAGCTACAGAAGTGAAAAAGTCATTAACTGACGGGAAGTGGATTCCTATTGATTGAGACCTTGTTTTATACTTTAATCTAATAAGGATTATCTATGCAATAAGTATCAAATGTTAATATTACTTGCCGGAACAAGAGGTATGCTGTACAAACCCTTTAAAAGTTGTCATTTTTGTACTCTTTCATTATAATTAAATGCAGAACTCTGATCTCAATGTCCAATTTTCAGCATTACCGACTTTCCGGAAAAGTTTTTTTTTAAAACAAAACTTGGTATAAATAAAAAATACTATTAGAATATACAAGACGCAGTCCATCAGAAACTTTGCCTTTTAAATCAGATAATAGGTACTACTTACTTAAATATATCAGGGCCTTCTTCAAAAGATTTGAAAAAAAAAAAAAACAGAACTTTAGTGAATACGTTCACAAATGCAGCCTTCACTGAAAAAAAACTCAGCATGTTTCGTTTTTCAATTTCAACTTTTCGCTCTGTTCCGTGCGACCGGCAGCGGAACGGAACGGGCCGCCTATACGACAAATAAAGTTGCTAACTTACACCTATTGTGCACCCCTACCTCCTTTAACACCTGAACATAAAGTTTAAATTCATCTAACGCCAACAACAATGGCAATGAAGTTGGTTATGCAGTTAATGTAACCTTCTTAATGAGAGCATAGAGTTTATTATTGAATGAAGGAGCGGTAGTGTAAGTTTGTCAAGTAGAATGAGGCAAGTTGAATAAAGCGCAATCTAGTTTTAATTAACCACGGCTATGTAAGACTTTGCGTTCGTCTCTGTTCCGCTGTTTTTTGTTCCGTCCCCCAGGGTAGTTTCTAGGGTTTGACGTCGCAAGGCACTCGCGTACGCCACGCTTGCAGCGAACTTGGTCTTGCTCATTGCCGTGAACTTAGAATTTTAAAGATCAGAGATTTACCAAGCCAAGTTACGACTCTGTTACATAGTTGAAATTAATAGCTAGGCATACCTTTTTCTGGAAGTTACTTACGTAAATAATCTGTATCACTTAGAATAAATGTTGTGTATTCTGTAAATCGGTTTTACAAACACTTTTACATGTCAAAAAAAAAAAAAACTAGATGAGGTATCTGTGTGACTGCTCTTAAAAGAACTCATCGAAAGCAACTCAAATGTTAAAGTCTCTTTTAAAGTCGAGACATAACCAAGGTCAAGTCATACGAGGCCCAACAGATTAGTTTCAAGACTGTCTTATCAGGAAAGAACCAAGACTTTGTCCTACTGTGGTCGACGATCTGCTGAAATTAATGTTGACGGATGAAGAGGGAGAGGAAGGCCAAAGAAAATATGGATGGATTGTGTGAGGAATGATACAAAAGAGAAAGAAGAAAATGACGCCGTGAATTCTGACAGAGGCGAATGGAAGAAAAAAACGTTTTGTGCCGACTCCAAGTAGATTGGGACAGGGGCAGGAAGATGATTATGGTCATTAATGGGCTGAATTATATGAACATAATTCATCAAAATAATCTTACTAGCTCCCACAGTCACCGAGTACTTATGCATGTATTATCGCGATCATAATCGAATATATCATAATCATAATCTTTCAAATAGATCATAATCTATTTGAAAGCGCGCCCTTTAGGTAGGTATATGCTGCTCCATCAAAACTGTAGCTTGACAAGCAAAAGCTATGAAATATACGCGACACGTCTCAAAACATATCAAGCACTACCATCTATTGGATTTCGTGGAGATAGCTCTACCTAGTGGCGCTCTCGACGTTGCATTCGACGCATAAATCTCATCTGACTTTTATATTACCTTCTAGCACAGAAAAGTTGACACGCTACACATATGAGATAGCTACCCTAAGATAATTTCAACCTGTATATCTCTAGACTTGACGTCTGCCCTCGATGTTATTTGATACAATCTTTTTGTAACTAAAACTTTATCTTGATTCAAAGAAAACCTGATGTATTACACTTAATTTCTCATATAGAATGTAATAAATTCGTCCAAAAAGCTTTTATTCTTTTACTTACATTTTCCAATAACTCCGTTTAATATTTCATACGCAATGTACATAATTTATAATACCAAGCAAAAAACCACACCCCTTGTTGTTAACTAAACCGAGTATAATACGACAATACAATGCATTGCACGATCCACTGCCTCCAAACTAACTAGAAATATCATTTTAATGAACTAACTGTTCAATGTATACCGCACGTTATGTTTTGTCAAATTATGTGGGTTTAATCAGTAGTGGTAACGAGACCGCGTAATAAGCTCGGTTTGAAGCCAAAATCCTCAACAATAATGGTATTAGCTGCAGGCAAAGCCGTATAATATGAACGAGGATAATATCTAGCGTTAGAGCAAGCCTTCGTAACATTGGAAATTTAATAGGCGCTGAATTTTATGATAATTTATTGTCTGGCCTCCAGACTCTAGAGGCTAACGTTGGCCGTGATTTAGTTAAATATTAAGTCTATTTCTGAGCAGATTTTATTAAAAGTAGTATTCCATATTTATGAGGATTTAAATGCGATAATAAAATTTTAATCCACTCATTTGCGCGTGGTTTGTCATTTTTGAGTAAATATTACAAATATTACTTTACAAGCTGTAATTGTAGATTTTTAGTCGCGTAGCAGTATACATATAGGATTTTCAGCTTAATACACGTTATATTAATTAGTCATAAATTGAATTAATCTTTAAGATGAAAACGATTTAACAAAAATCTGTTCTTTTGTTTGGAACTTCAAAACCCATTAAAATACGTACCGAGTTGTCCCCAAGGATACAATCCTTCGAAAGTTCCGAAATTATATCCCATACGGGCCTGTATCGACAAAAGCCTATATATCTTCGATTAAGTATCACAACATCGCCCAACTTGTCACGGCGAACAAATTGCTTCCGCTGACAATGCGAAAAGTGACGTCATGTCGAAACGTGTCGTTAGCTATACAGCCTGTTCGATGACAAGGCTTCTGACAAGTTTGTCGATGTCAATGGACCTGACTGAGGCTAGATAAAGCTTGTTGCTTACTTTCTGTGTAGTAATTAATTACTGAGTAGTTAGTTTGGATTTATGGAGTAAAGTAACTAAATATTATTAGGGTTGCCCGAGTTATTGATTTGACGATTTAGGCATTTTTTAAAAGTAGATGGCCAGGTCGCAAACGAATTGAAAGCAGTAGTTTAATTGGCATTTTAATTGAGACCATCTTTTTTATCCATTGTCTGCTATTCTATCACGGCGCCGTTCATTATCGCGTCTTGAAGTTCAGTGCCCATTGTATTCAGTACTGGCACAAAACAAAATCAATAAGCAGCTCTCGAAATTCAAAAGTCCGACATCCAACTCATTCTCTATTGAGTGAGCTAAATTCATAACATTTCCCAACTAAAATTTGAATAACGATGCTGGCATTCCTTTCGTTAGCGAACGAGTGAATGGATGAATGTAACTAGTTAACGAGGAGGCGCATTTTTGCCGACTTTTTTTCCTGAGAGCTGAACTGTTGAACATAATTTGATCTAACGAGCACCTTTGATACGTCAGGTTGGTAAAAGCATTTTTAAGTACCATGTGACGTTTTTGCGAGCTTGCTGCATTATAACAGTCTTTGTGAGGCTTTCAAATAGGGTTGCCTTTCCGCTCAAGTCCAGGATTTACCCCTTTGATACTAGATGTCGGATTTTCAGATCTACAAATGACACCCGGGACTAACGAGTTCACGTGCTTTCCGAGGCGCTGAGCGAACTCGATATCGTATGTAATAGATGGCCTTCCATCCACGGAACGACCTCGGCAAACACTATTTAACCTTGAACATCGTGCGGCTTACTTTTTAGTAAAAATAAAATAACAAGAAGTAAATTAAAAAATTCAGTGACAGCATAAAATAAAATAAAAATGTTCGGAATTATCACCGGATTTTTGTTCATACATCTAGGATCTGGGATAATCTCTGCTTTCGAGATATGACAGTAGAAGTTATTGCTGGTGGTTCAATTGTGGTGATAGCTATACCTACGATATATATTATCTTGTCTGTGGCTGCAGTCGTAACTTGAAGATTTTCTACTTCTACTGCTTTTTGAATCGTTGGCAAGTGTGGCTCGCCACGTCAATAGCAGCAACAGTGGCACTCATTAGGTCCTAAAAAGTGTCTTAAGACACTTAGCACTTACAAGACAGAGATACCTTGAGTAAACAAATCTACATTGTCTACAAAATTTATTATAAGTTTTCATAACATCCACCATATTTCCTAGAACCAACACGTCGGAGATAATAGCGAAACGAAAATTAATCAACGGTGTCCTTCCACGACTTGGCAATTAAGTATTCAAACATCAGGAAACTTAAACATAACAAAGCCCTCCCGAGATTAGACGCCCCATCCCTTTTTACCGGCCATCAAATATTTAGAGGGGGCGCGTCCCAATTAAAACTCAAAAATGTAAACACAGCACAGAGTCGGAGTAATCAGAAGTCTAGTCTCAAAGATGGTTGGTCTATGTTTATGTTTTGTAGTGAAGGGGATTCAGTAGTTCAGTTCGTTTGTTAAGTTTATCTACATTCGAAGTTTAAACGGTTCTATGTCAGAAGAATACGTTTATTCGGCACATGTCTTACGTGCAAACTGAATTAAAAAAAAAAAAAACTAAACACAAAAAGATATAAGGAGGACCCATTTAGTTATTTAGCTGCCAACTTGTTCTATCTCACTATTGAGCAAAGGTATACCCCATGCTGAGCCAATTGTGTGTGTTTCAACTTCTGTTATATATCTATCTATCTATATATATAAAAATCAATTGTGGTTCGTTTGTCTCTCTAAAACAAACTCGAGAACGGCTGGGCCGATTTAGCTGATTTTGGTTTTGAAATGTTTGTCGTAGTCCAGGGAAGGTTTAAAATGTGAAAAAGATAGGGTAGAGTAGGTAGGGTAGGAAGGTGGGTAGGAAGGTAGGTAGGTAGGGTAGGGTAGGGTAGGGTAGGTAGGTAGGACAAAGTGCATTGCAACGCATGCGGTACAGCTAGTCGCCCATAAAAAAACGATTGAAGGTAACATTTTCGAAAGGATCCCCGTATTTTCGAGGTTTTTGAGTATGTTCTGCTTTACACCTTCGCTAAACAATAACGCAATCTTATGATAAATAAACGCAATACCTAACCGTTTGCGGATGCCAGGCGAAATATTACGCCAATAATATGTACATTAATAATGCTTTTATACGGTTATAAAAGTCAACTGAACGAATATTAATTGGGCAGTTACGTGGACACTGGTAGACTGTAGATATTTAAAATACTGTTTACCTATTGGTATGAAGCGTTTCGTTTTTCTACCACAACATTCAACAAGAGGGACATACGATTTTCAGCAGCTTGATACAAATTTAGACGAAATCAAATTATTATAATTATCTGAAATTAACTCAGCAGCAATCAAAGGAAAAATGAAAGCTACTACAATTCAAAAACATGTTTTTGTTTTAAATCTCGCTGGATGTCCTTGTCCTGTGTTTGGAGGAATTTGAAGTAATGTAACATCGAACTTAGAATCGACTGGATTTTCTAAATAACGTTCAGGCAGAAAATTCAGAATGTCAATTAGACTACTATGCTTACCCTTAAGCAGCGTGGAGTTTATTAAAATTTGTCGTTGACAACGTGTCGTGTCGCACCATGTGTTGTTGCCTTTGTGACCACATCGCAATTCAGCTTATGAATATATCCGAACGTCCCTATTCCCACGTGGCGAACAATTCTGCGCGCATGTTTTAATTAAAACACTTTTTAGCGCTCTCTTAGAATACTAATTAAGTGCCGCCAGTTTATTACTAGGTCTTGCTTCTTTTTCGTGATGAGATAGAATGCCATCGTTTCGCGCCAGTGTTGTTTAAACGCCGGAGAATACATACTTAATAAGAACGTGTTTTCTTTTCTCGAGAGCGGAATTTTTAAAGAACTTGCTCTTCATTTTGTTGGGAAATTTTAAACAAACTTGTTTATAGAACGACTCAACTTCTTCGACATGTCCGCTGCTCGTACGTGTGTATATTTTGTCGGTTTTCTGGGTTTCACCGAGAGCCAGTGACGTACGTATTGTGAGAGAGAAATGAAACCGTTGCACACGCGGGAAATCTACTACTTTATACCCTTCATTTTTGCTGCCTGAGGCGGACGTGTAGGTACGTGTTGCCACACGATATTCGACTCTTACCCCTCATATTACAGCAACAAATGTCCCCAAAATTTGGGTACATTACACCTGCCAACAAGATTACCCGGTCCATTGCGCACCAACTGCCGGTGAGCCCCGATCACTGAACTTATAAATATTTCATGCTCCACTGGTACAGGTACCGGCTCGACACGAAAACATGCCAGTGATGTCGTCATTCTTCGTGTCATTTAGGTTTTATAGCATTATTAGAGGTTTCGTTGTACGAGAAACTACGATAAATGGAGCAACAAGTTAGAAACTCATTGGTGTTGCCAAAATTAGCGGGATGAGCACTTAATTTGCATTCAGTCGCAGCCGTTCTACTAAATCAAATGAACCATAGTAAACAAAGAGAATACAGCATCATTTATTTATTTCATAAATGAACGAACAATTGAAACAAAAGAAGAAAATACACGAGAGTTGTAAGGAATTTATTAAATTCAGAGTGAAACTTTCTCGCGAAAGTAAGCTACCATCTTGTTCTGTTAATTAACATGGAGAAGGCTCCTGTTGTAAAAGGTAAATAAATGAATGAATATAGAGCGTTTTTTTTTTGTTCACAGCTCAATCGTGTATGGACTCGAAGCAAGTGTTATTCAATGGGCACTGCTACCTTTTCTCTGGTTACCCGAAAGCTTCATGGGCTACTTCCAAACAGGTGAGTTAATAACACTTGGAAATCCCCGCAACATAAATTTTTGAATATGACCTTCGAGGAAATCAAAAAGACAAAAAATAATGGAAAAGAATTTCAAGCTACTTCTAGTAATATCAATATCAGAATTAGGTACTTTAAATTCGTATACCTCTTCGTTAATTAGAAGTACCAGAGGATACTACACAAAATATAAAGCACTTTAACATCCTCAATCACGTAGCAAAAGCACTTTAACATGACATTCCATGACTATTCTTGTATCAAAAGGCATTTCCAAGTTTGTAAGTACACAAATAACGCTGAAGATAAATCCAACTGGACCCTCAGTCTTAATCCGCAATGATTTATATGCCTAATCCCTTGTACTCCTACTAGATGATGTTGCCGCGATAAATAAAAGGGTACCGCAGTTTATCTGTAGCGTTATTTTTGTATTGCATCAATGTTAGAAATTAGACTCAGATTTTACCTGAAATACCTAGTAGGTACCTAAAATAATGAAAAGAGCAAACAAAATATTGATATGGAAGACAAATGGGATGAATCACTCTCCCCCTTACGGCGATTTCCCTTTATGTCAACTCGTGATTTTTGATGGTTTTGATGCATTGTGTTTTGCTCCACCTCGGCGTGGCGATCACATTTAAAACGAAATGCGGCTTTGATTTTCAATAAAGTAATTTCGCTCATCAGGTGATACCGTATTTTTAATAGGTAATAAATTGATAACCCACCAACAAGTACTAGGCTAGCATAAATTCAAGGTGATGTGTATTTTTAACCCCCGACCAAAAACGAGGGGTGTTATTATTAAACGGTTTTATTTAGGTTGCCCTGTTTTTTGTTTGTGTCAAATTTAGTAACTGAATATTGAAACAGTTATCCCCAATCGATTGGGCTGAAATTTTGCATACACGTAAAGTTTGGATGACATTTTTATAACATACATGACTTGACCCTGCAGCCAGGATCGTCTCCTCACGACGGAACTCCTCAACGGAATACCTCATAGAATTCATGCAGGCCTAGTACTTTTTTAGGGTATCCACTAAAAAGACGATTTTAGCGGCACCAACATCTTCATGATTCTGCTCTCCTAGTACTTTCTGTTCAAATTCCAAATTGTTAGTTCTCTCATAACAAACCTTAGTGTGCCATAGAGAGACAAAAAGTGCTCCTCAACAGTTGATAACTAAATGAATAAATACCTCATTGAATTCATGCATTATACAGGGTGTAACGGAAAAGGTATATACATACTTAAGGGTGTGCTGCAGACCATCAAACTGAACATGTTTCTCCATCGGACAAACATCGTAATAACTAAAAAGATATCAGCTGCCCCTACAAAATTTTAATACCTATTCGATACAAATGTGCCAATGTGAAAGCCCAGATTTTAACAATTTAACGCTAACCAGATACAACTTTGATGATGCTGATGAAACATCGTCCCACCTCACAATTTTCTTTCTCTACTAATATTAATTACACTTAGTTACCATCAGTGAAAACCATGACGCTTCACTAGTCTCACAAAGATTGATTACACTTTACAAGTAATCAGAACAACAAAGTTGTAAAACTTTTGTTCCAGTTCTGTTGCTTGTTAAATTATAACGTTCGAAGAATTATTGGTAGGGTTTAACCGTAATCCTTTTTGGTGAATTCGTTTCAACCTGGACGCTTTATACGCCATTACGTCTGTTGTGCTTAGTGACACGACAGGTCCCTACTGATCGCCTTATTTATCATCGTGACAGCTCTGTCTTTTTTCTGGGTCATCGCAAAGAGACGGACTGTGTCTCGCTCGTTATTTAACTTTATATTCAGTAGGTTGACATTTCTTTTTGAAAATCCTACTAGAACAACCTTACGATGAAGAGTATTTTATTTGTTTATTTCACAGGTGTGCGAAGGCCTAAACATGCATCTATCATCAGTCCATTCAGCAGACGAAGAGCGCTTCATTGTCTCAGGTATCCGACAAAGCAACGACTACAGCGCTGGCTCAATTTACTGGCTCGGAGCCCGTCAAGGAGGAGAAGATGGGGACAGCTTTAGCTGGATCGATGGAAGCGCTGTAGGGTATCAAGGATGGCCGCCTTATAATGACACTGAGGAAATCGAAGATGCTTGCTTGGGTATTCAGGTAAGTTGCCCCTGACGTAAACTTTGCAACCTACAGAGATGCGATTTTTAAACAAGACTTGAGTAAAACAAGCGTTATGGTTACCCCTAACATTTCGCTATTAATTTTATGCTAAGCCAAAGAATTGCGAAGCGCTCTATACCATCTGTTTATATCGAGGAAACAACTGCAAAAAACCGTTCTTTAATAAATCTGCATATTTCCAGTGGAAGTCGTCACCGGTGCCGTCATTACCTAGCGGATTGTTCTGGACCTTACACAAATGTGGGATGACGGGCGGGTACGTGTGCAAGCGACGACTAAACCCCGAACATATCGTCAAGAACCGGACCGTTGAAGGGATTTCAGGTAGGTACACAAACACCTCAAAAGAATAAAAAAATATGATATTTTGCAGTCACTTGATTATAGTGCACCAATGGTTAAACCTAAGTACTTTTATATAGGAAGATGTGATGTTAAAAGTCTTTAATAAAACAAAATAACCATATATTTGTATGGCCTAGTTGGGCACCATTGCAATTTAAGTGGCGCTCAGCATGGGGCCAGCAAAACATACTCTAAAAACCCAGTCATAGCTTAATATACAGGGTGTAACGGAAAGGGTATATACATCCTTAAGGGTGTGCTACAGACCATCAAACTGAACGTTTCTCAACATAATTTTTTTTTGCAGCAAAAAAAAATATCTGCTGCCTATACATTTGGGTCGAATAGGTATTGTAATTTTCTATGGGGCAGCTTTTTTTTTTTTTGCTGAAAAACGTGTTTTATGATGAGAAACATGTTCAGTTTGATGGTCTGTAGAACACCCTTAAGGATGTATATACCCTTTCCGTTACACCCTGTATATATTATTATATAGGTAACTTGATTTAAGTGCAACCATCTTCTTTTAGCGTTATTTAGTTAAGTTTTTTTGAGTGAAAATCTCTAAAAAAAAAGGTTTGAAGTGGATTTTGAACATTCACATTTCTATGACATTGAGCTTGTTGTTGCTCAGTTAAGCGCATTATGCGGTCTCACATTCAAACTGACTCCCAAACTGTCTATATTTCTTCCAAAATGGCAGCCAGCATAGGTACAGAAAAACGACAAAAAGTTGGAATGTCAGATGCATTTGTTTGGTTTTACAGGAGTACTGACAAGTCCCAATTACCCTGGCATTTATGACAACGACCTGGACTTTTGGGTGCACGTAGTGGGGCCTGCAGACACACGACTGGTCTTCGTTTTCCAAAATGTGGATTTGGAATACCAAAAAGACTGCCTTTATGATTTTGTTGAGGTAAGCTGATCTTTTTTACTGAATATTTACGTTGTTTTGGTAGAAAGAAGTACTTAAGTAATTTTATTTATTGGGCCATTTATCCGTCATCAGCATAGAAATTAAAATTACAATACGCGCCATCGAAATAAGCATAATATGTATTCAAATCACCGAATTGCCAAAACATTCTTGAACGTCGTATAAGTAATTTAAATATTCAGAATAAAGGTAAAATATCCAATAAAAAATCCATTAGGAATTGCCATTCCGCGTCTTTTGCCGTAAGCTGTAGCATTCGGGGGAATTAATAATTCCTGAAACATCGCACAAATTATAATTTAATTTTAATTCTGGCTTATTGTTCGCATTGAAGCCTTCCAGGAAATAACGGGGATTGTATTTATAGTTATAATTAAAGATTAGTAAGTACCTATAAAAAGGCAATTTCGAGACGAGCCTTTATTTTCAAAATACGCTACATCGCTTTAACCTGGAAGTAATTCATTTAATTGCGCTCATTGTTTCGTTTTATTGATGTTTTTTTTACCAATACTACAGACTTAGATCAATAACAACACACGTTACATAATCTAATTCGTGTTTAGTCGTGTATTCTCGTGAATGTATAAATTTGCAAAACTGGAAAGTTTGAAAGTGGCTCATCAATTAAAGTCCGTGACTCTACATACTATGGGGACGGTGCGAGAGAGTGAGAGATAAAGTAAGAGTGAAAAGAGCAGAGTGGCGCGAAGTGGGAAATACATAGTTCTCAGCGACTGCATGCACCGGACTTTATTAATGATTTTAGCTAATTCGGCTTGTGCAAATCGGCAGATTATGTTATTTCCGTGACTAATTTCTTTCAAAATAAAAAAAATAACCTAGGTACTTTGTGACTCTCCCATTTCCTTATGTCACGCCCAAATTGTCAGATATTGAAATGCACCATTTTCTATATGTAATTAACTTATCTTGCCTTAATCTGACGCGCTCGAGTTTTTCGAATGATCGATTATTTTTTACTAATCTAATCGGCTGCCCTAGACGCTCGATTTTACATAGAGGGCTCAGGTATGGAGGGAGTACTTCACAGGTTGCAAGGTTACTCTGGAAAGCTACAATGTTATTCTGCCGCACTCGACTCAATGCCAAAATCCCCGCTTGGGCTCCCCTACCATCATATTTCATCGAGGATCATCGCCAAGCGCTGACAATGTCAATCAGTTCAATATGTATGCACAGCGATCAATCAAGCTATAAAAAACCAGTTCATACGGATCTCTCACTGTAGGTACGCGAAATGTATAAAAAGCGAGGCCATGTTACATTGGAAATGTATAGCTTGATGTGTCGCTGTGTGTACACATATTGACACACGACGTCAGGTGCTGTTAGTCTGTTTTATCTTTCAGCTTCGAGACTCGTGGACTATGAAGTCATCGAGATACTGCGGCTCGGTCGGTGAAGCGCGCTGGGTTGCCGCCACCAACAGGGCCATACTGTACTTCCATTCTGACTACAAGTGAGTCCTACACACGTCATGGTACAAGTTTTTTAAAGATTGCTGCTCACACTCACCCTGAAGATATCCAATAGAATTTTTTTTTAGCATTAAGTCCGCCTCGCTGTACATTTTCATGGCCACAAGTGTTAAATGTATTATGCAGTTTGTTGTAATTTAGCAGATGCAAGGGCACTGTGATTTCGAACTATTGAAGGGTCTTGCAGCATGCATCGTGGGAATATGTAAATGCTAGTATTTCAAAATGAACAATGACATTAAGTCGCTCAAAACGTATTTCTATGTTTAGACAACCGCATCTGTGCCTGAAACTGTTTTTACTTCGAAATAAGATAACTACAAATAAAATTAAGAATACTTTTTTTACGCTTCACAGCACACAAGGTTCAGGATTCTCAGCTACATGGAGAGCGGTTGAGCTGACTGGCTGTCCGACACAGACGATAACATCAAAGGAAGGTGTCTTACGAAGTCCAAACTACCCTCACTTTCTGCTGCCAAACTTGGATTGCACTATCGACATTCTGGCACCCACGGGTAAGAAGAAGAACTCAAATTAATAAACTATGCGACTCTAATTATGTTTCGATTTTTCGAACTAGTTAGAATGAAATGCACATTTTTCGCTTCTACTAATGACATTTGACATTCGCATAATGCTATACAAAGCAACGCTAACGCAGCGTCTACGAGGTGTTACGAATGCGGGATTTCTGAAATTTCTAGAAACATCACTAAGTGAATTTGATTCAATAATAGTTTTAAGTATATAGCGTGTACTTGTCCCGTCGCACGTATTGCAGCACTTTATCATTATCTGCTTAGCCTCTCCCAGCTATGTTGGGGTCGGCTTCTATTCTAACCGGATGCAGCTGAATACCAGTATTTTACATGGAGCTACTATCCTAGGCTATCTGACCTCCACAACCCGTTAGTACTGAGTAATAATAATGATGCAGTGCTTAAAAGCTTATCCAGCTATAAAAATATAATAATTTGTGGAGACATTAATATAGACATTACTCCTAACACTAATGATAAGCGCTCCTTTGAGTACCTCAACGTCTTGGCTAGTCACTGTATTCTTCCCGCTCATACCATTCCTACTCATGGCCTCACTTGTCTGGATCATATAATGGCTAAAACTAAATTGGAAGCCACCTGCTTTGTTGCCGAATCTTCAATCACTGATCACGAAAGTGTCGGCATTGCTATCAACATATATTCAAAATTATACTCTCCTACTTTGACGCTGCGACGTATCAATTTTACTGAATTAGATAAGACTTTTAAAGAAATCAATTTTAAACCTATACTTGACTGTAATGATGCCAACGCTGCTACCGAGCAACTCATTTCTATACTAGACAAGGCCATTCAAGACAACTCACATATGCTGAAATTGACCAATAGAAAAAGAATAAACAAACCATGGATTACTACTGGTTTATTGAGATGCATGCGAAATAGAGACAATCTGCACAAAAAACTTAAAAGAAATCCTCATGACGAAGCACTTCATTTAACGTACAAAAGATATCGAAACTTCTGCAACGCTCTACTAAGGAAACAAAAGAGAATTTATGAGAAACAGGAAATTACCAAGTCCAAAAATAATAGTAAAAAGCTGTGGGATGTTCTAAAAAGCATTTGTAATTCTAACAAAAAGTTAGACAATTCTTCAGCCCTGATTAACAATGACAATCCTAAAAGCAGTGTTGATGAGGTTAATAAATACTTCACAGGTGTCGGACAGAGGCTGGCGGAAGATATCATCCGTAACGCTCCTCTATCAAATAGCTACCTGACCTCGCCTCCTATAAGTCCTATAACACCAAACTCTCTTGTCTTACTTCCTACTGATGAAAATGAGGTGGAACATCTCATAATGGACTTGAGAGTGGGTGCAGCAGTTGGAGTAGATCAGATATCGGACAAAGTCTTAAAACGCTACGTTAAACAGCTTACACTTCCGCTTACTCACATCTGCAACCTGGCGTTTACTACGGGTACCTTTCCGCGGGCATTAAAGATAGCCCTTGTTAAACCTATCCATAAAGGAGGAGACAAAGTCTGCATGGCTAATTACAGGCCCATATCCATCCTGCCTACGATGTCCAAAGTCTTAGAACGACTTATAACCAAACGCCTCATAAACTTTCTGGAGACAAATACCCTCCTATCACCAGACCAATTTGGGTTTCGATCCGGTAGGTCGACTGATGACGCTGTGCATGAACTCACTAACCACATTGTTACCGATCTTGACAAGAACAGAAAGTGTGTCACTGTATTCCTCGACTTGGCAAAGGCCTTTGACACGGTTCCTATTCCATTGCTTTTGCAGAAACTTGACAGAATTGGAGTCAGAGGTCTGCCATTGCAACTGCTCAAGGATTATTTAAGTAATAGGAAGCAAAGAGTGAAGATAGACAACTGGATAAGTGATGAACTCTCTATACACTACGGCGTTCCACAAGGCAGTGTCCTGGGTCCTAGTCTTTTCCTTGTCTACATTAATGACTTGCTTCAACTCCAACTTAAACACGGAAAACTAATATCTTTTGCCGATGATACTGCGCTACTTTTTAGTGGTAAAAGTTGGGAAGAAGTTTTCCAAAGTGCTCAACATGGTTTCAAAGAGGTTTGTCAATGGCTTAAACATAATGTTTTGACACTAAACCTATCCAAAACCAAATATGTTGCCTTTGCTCCCAGGAGAAATCATCTTCCACCTACAACCCTTAGTATCACGGCTCACACCTGTTCCTTATCCAACTCTTCGTGCCTGTGTTCACCCCTGCAAAATACGGACGTCATTAGATATCTTGGAGTGAATATCGATCAAACACTAACCTTTAAGCCCCACATCGACATACTCGTTACCAGGATTCGCAGGCTTATTTACATTTTTAAGACTTTGAGACATGTTGCGGATCTCAAAACTACCAAAATGGTTTACTCGGCACTCTGCCAGTCAATAGTAAATTATTGCATAACCTCCTGGGGAGGAGCAGGCAAAGTTCACCTTTTGGAGGTTGAAAGAGCTCAAAGAGCAGTTCTCAAGGTAGGAGCTGGACTTCCTTTTCGTTTCCCTACTGTTGAGCTTTACCAACGTTGGGATGTTCTAACAGTCAGATAGAGCTTCATACTTTCTATAGTTACCAAGCAACATGAACTAATAGAATATGACCCCAATCTTAAGAAAGATAAACGTAGGAAGGGTAATGTCTGTCCTTCAAGATTTTTCCGTACTGTCCTCTCCCAAAGATTTTTCTGTTTTCTTGGGGGATATTTTTATAACAAAATCAATACTGCACTTGCAATTTACCCACTGCGGAGACCAGTTTGTAAATTAACAGTCTGTAAATGGTGGAAAACTTTAGACTATCAGGCAACTGAGAATCTTTTGATTCCAATCCGCTAAACATCTATACTACACATACACAAACACACACTATCTCATAGACAAACACTCACTATCTCATACACAAAACACACATATATGTCGTCCAGTGTAATTACTTTTTTAATTTATATTTTTTATTTTATTTAATTTATTTTTGTTAACAACATTCTGTACTTTGTTTTTAAGTTAATTCATCACTTTTGAGTAATTGTTTATCTATTAATCTAATTTAGTTTTAAACCTGTAAGTCTTGGGGGGCCTGGTGACCCGTAACACAGGTATTGTATGCCTATTTCGGGCACCAGTCTCTCACAAATGTTTACCTGTGTCTTAGATTAAATAATTCCTGTCCTCTGTAATATTTGTGATGAGAAAATAAAATATTATTATTATTAATACAATACTCCTCGGTAAGACTGGTTGTCAAACATTCGGTCCACTGACTACTGGTATCGATTGTCAAAGATCTACAAATGTCAGCCGGGACCAAAGGCTTAACGTCCTTTTTGAGGCGCAGGTCACCCATCAACGGACTGACCTATCTCCTACCTGTCTTTTGTACCTTATATTAGTATTTTCATTTCCACAAACGACGTCAATTAAAAAATGGCGCACATAATGGGCGCAAACTTGATGGATACGAAGGCCAACTTATAACAGCGAAGTCATCCATTTTCAATTACCTCAATAACCTTTAAATTCCAGGCAAACGCATATTCCTAAACATCAGCCACTTCGACTTCGGTTACGGAGTGTTCGCCAAAGGCGTCCCCATCAACGTGACCGACGCGATTCCTGAGGACTCCTACATTGATGTGCAGATAGACCTGCAAAACCCACCCATCAGGCCATTCTTGAACCCAAACATACTGACCAACGGCCTCTTTGTGTCAAAATTTGAAATACTCCGGCTTAGGATCAAGACTGGCGAGAATGTTACCGGACAAGGATTTCTGGCGTACTATAAAACTAGTGAGTATCGATCTTTTGTTGTGCAATGGTTTTGACATGAGAAATCGTCACTTTTTTTTCAACGTGTGCGTATTTCTGTATCTATCAGTGATACTAGTCTCGCCTATCTTATAGTTAAACAGGTGTTCTTATATTCCTTCCATGTTTTTTTCTTTAGAGCACATATCGGCTCGAAAAGAAGATGAGCAGAAACAGCGTATTTTAAATATCCGTGCTGTTTTCAGTAAGCTACCTAAACGCTTCCCACGTGGTGGAAGTAGCATCAGGAGTGGGAGGCCGGCTCGCGGCTCCGAACTGGCCGCAGTTGGCGCCGGCGCGTGCTGCCCTGCGCACGCGTCTCATCGCTCCGCACCAGCACACGCTGACGCTGGCCTTTACTGCTACCACACTGGTCGCGTCTGGAGACGAACCTTGGCCTTGTGGAGTGGGCAGTGGATGGATACAGGTCGGTTATAAGAATAACCAGTCTATATTTTTCCCACTTCTAGTACACTGAGAGGAATTGCGTCATAATTCACTTCACAGGCCGCGAGTGGATTGGTATGTCTTGATCCGTAATTCCGTACTAGATTGGTTAAAGTTCTGAATTCTGTTTTTCAAAAGAAAAGGATTGACGTACGAATTCTACACTCCATCCAGTGTAGAATTCGTACGTGAATCCTTTTCTTTTACACTGGATTTTTTTCTTCTACACTGGATGGAGTGTAGAATTCGTACGTCAATCCTTTTCTTTTTGTCTCCTTTAATTCAAAAACCACATCGTACCCAAAACACCTGAAACTTCTAATAAATATCATATTCCATCTTGCATTTATCCTAAGGTAAAAGACAGCTACACAGACAACAACGGCACGGAATGGACTCTCTGCGAGGTAGACAGGAGCAAGAGGAAGTTGGAACCGCGCGCGCCTCTTGTCATCAACTCATACCTACACTCGCTGAGTGTGACGCAGCACGCGGGGGAGCGGGGGGTTAACATGGACGTCGCGCTTATGGTCAACAAAGGTGAGAGGAAAAAGCAGCAAAAGGAAACAACCCCTAGAAATAAAATATTCCTTACCGAAAGATACGGCAACGGCAAGATCGAATTCTCCGCTTTCAAAATTTATGAAGTTTCTGATCAACAAAGATTTTGCAGTCTTCTTCTTCTTCTTCTTTATGGGTTTTTGGTTTCCGCACTTAGTCCCTTCAGTGGACCATTGTGCGTGAGCCATAGTGGCCGTTACTCCAACCAGCCCACCTCCCTCCAGAAGCAGATTAAACTTCCCGGTCTTCTCAGGGCATCCGCAAGGGATCTTGGTGTTCCCAGGGTCGCCTCGCGAATCTTGGTGACACCGGTGCACTCAAGCAGCACGTGCGTCACCGTTTCCTCCGCATCCATGCATGCCCTGCACAGGGGAGTGTCAGTGATTCCTAGAGTGTAGAAGTGCTTATTCAGTGAACAGTGTCCAGTGATGGTCCCCGCCACCAGACGCAGGCTATCCCTGTCCAGACGCAGAAGGCGCCTTGTCAGCTTTCCGTCAAGGGACGGCATAGCTTCCTTGGACTGCCTACACCCTGGTGTCGAGGTCCACCATTTTTCCGCTTGTGTTCGAGTGTGGTCCTTTAACCAGTTATTTAGCTGCTTGAAAGGAATGGGAACAATGGGTTCGGGTCCGTAGGGTTTTGTGCTGGATCCTCTTCTGGCAAGTTCATCCGCCGCATCGTTCCCCAGGGATCCACTGTGTCCTCTGATCCATTGTAGTGTTACCGTGTTGTGATTTAGTACCGTGATTCGTTCTAAGGCATTATGGCATTCTAGTATTAGTTTTGACGTGATCTGATTGCTGTTTAGGGATTGGAGAACTGAGGCACTGTCAGAAAGTATACGAATATTGGTATATGTAACCTCTCTGGCCTCTATAGCGTGTGCCGCTTGGATAATACCTACACACTCAGCTTGGTAAACAGAGTTGAGCATTCCAAGTGGTTTGGATATTTTTATATTTAGGACGTCGGAGAACACCCCGACACCTGTCCCATCATCGGTTTTTGATCCATCAGTGTAGATTCTTAGCTCGTTTGTACCTGAGTAGTCACACGACTCCTCTGTGAGTACGATGTTGTAGTGTTTTTGGAAGCAGTGGGACTTCAGGGTTCTGTCGATGGGTGATGCCATCATAGGCTGTTCTTTAATGGCATCTACTCTGATGCGTGTGTGTTTGATTCTGGAGTCATTGCTTAAGGTGCCGGATGCTTCGAGTCTGAAAGTCGCTTTGGCCGCCTCCTCTCTTACGATGAGGTGTAGAGGTGGTAGCCCCAGCATCACCTGTAAGGCAGCAGTGGGAGAAGTTCTCATACTACTGGTGATTGCTACGCAGGCAAATCTTTGTGTTTTCTCGAGATCCTTTTGTGCCGTACTAAGATTGGTCCTGGGCCACCAAACTATAGAGCCATATGTGATGATTGGTCGGATAACTGTGGTGTATAGCCAGTAGGTGATTTTGGGGCTTATGCCCCAATTTCTCCCGAGTAGTTTTTTGCATTGCCACAAGGCTATACTGGCTTTTGTGGTGATGTAATCAGTGTGCTTCGCCCAGTTAAGCTGTTTGTCCAAAAAGATACCCAGGTATTTGGTTTCAGTTGACAGGCTTAGTGTGGTCCCAAAGAAGCTTGGTAACTGTAAAGTCGGCAGCTTCCTTTTCTTTGTGAAGAGGACGAGTTCGGTTTTGGTAGGGTTCACTGCTAATTTATGTTCTTTGCACCAGTCTTCTACTATCCTCAAGGCTTGGCGCATAAGGTTACATAGTGTGTTTTCGTGTGTTCCATTTATTATTATGGTCAAATCGTCAGCGTAGCCCACCGTGTAGTAGCCTCTGCTATTGAGACGCTTGATGAGGCTGTCTACTACAAGGTTCCACAGTAGCGGTGAAAGGACACCACCTTGGGGGCAGCCCTTCGCTACCATGGCTCTAGTTGTGTCGTTTACTGTAACTTGTACGGCCCTTAGTCGGAGCATGTTTGTGATCCATCCCCGCAGGGTCGAGTCCACACCGTGTTCCTCGAGGGCTGCGCTGATACTATGGAAGATGGTTTTGTCAAAAGCGCCTTCTATATCAATGAAGACAGCTAGTGAGGAGCATTTGTAGTCCACTGCACATTCGATCTTGGAGATCACACTATGCAGTGCGGATTCTGTTGATTTTCCTGTGGAATACGCGTGCTGTTGTTTGTGAAGTGGCCGCTCCCGAAGAGGTCCGTCCCGAATATGCCGATCACAGAGTCTCTCGAGAGTTTTCAGTAGGAAGGATGTCAGGCTTATTGGTCTGTACGCCTTGGGTTGTGTGTAGTCGGGTTTGCCTGGTTTGGGGATGAAAATGACTTTCACCTCCCGCCATGTCAGTGGTATGTAATTCTGTGCTATGCAGGCTTGGAAGATGACGGACAACCATGGCATTAGGACGTCTACTCCCCATTGTAGCAGGGCTGGGAAGATTTCATCTAAGCCTGCGGATTTGTATGGTTTGAAAGTCTTTATTGCCCATTTTATTTTCTCTGTAGACACTATGGTGTGGGCTCTGGCCCAGTCTTGGTCATTTGGTATGTGCCTTGGTTCACTCGCCCAGGTTCTGTCTTCAGAGAGATTGCAGTCTGGGAAGTGGGTCTCCAGAAGGACTTTGCTAGTTTCGTGGTCCGACTTGGTGTAGGTGTTGTCTGAGGTTTTCAGCGAGCCGAGGGTGCGGTCCTGATCAGTAGATAGGATCTTCCTTACACGCGCAGCTTCGCTGTTTGATTCAATTTCTTCACAGAATTTCCGCCAGGCTGCCCTACTGGCATTCCTGACTTGTTTCTTGAAGGTGTATTGTGTTTTCTTATATGAGTCCCAATCTTCTGGTAGTCTGGAGTTTTTAGCTCTGTTGAATTGCTTGCGCATGGTTTGCCTGAGCTTACTAAGTTCCGCATTCCACCAGGAGTTAACCTTGTTCTTGGTGTTTGGATCTCTTAGCTTGCAGCAGGCGTGGTAGGCTTCGATTATCGATTCTGATAGTTTTGTTATGGTGTCTTCTAGTTGTTTGGGGTCCGTCAGGATTTGTGGCGTCTGGTGCTGTGCTAGTAGGGAGGCCAGCAGCCGTTTGTAGCCTGGTACGTTGGTACGGCGTGGGTTACGCTTGGGCCCGGGCAGTAGTTGGGTTTTGCAGTCTTTTCAACATTGAAAAAAATATTGTCGTTAAACTAGTTATAAAAGAGTCTCTTCTTTATCTTTTTTAGATCCGGAGTACCACAGCAAGGTACTGCTAATATCTGAAGAGACCAGTTTAGAAGCCTGCTACCCTAACCCTTGTCTACATAATGGAAGATGTGCCACAGAAGACTCGAGAAGTTTCTGCCAATGCGCTGGATATTACGCTGGTAAGGAACTGATTATTGTAACTAAAGATCGCACAAATGACTGGGTAAATACAAAGCTGATTAAAAACGGACAACCAGCCTTATAAATCATAACAAAAACACATCACGCAAGTAATCCCCGAAAGGTAAGAGAGAGATGTAACCTAAAGGACGCCCATATTTCACCTGTTACGTGAAGGTCCCATGTCAAAGGGGGCGAGCCTATTGCCAGACTCCTACTAACAAAATCCTGGCGGTAGTACCCAATAATACTTTGGCCGCTGCTGCTGGGCCGGGAACTGAACCTTGAACCTCGTGCTCAGCTGGAGCTCGTGCGACCAAGGAGACAATCAAGTTCGTGAGAATCTTATTCGGATAACTTCTTCTAGTCACGTTGGAAATGACACCTAGTCTAATCTTTTCGACACTTTCCAGGATTATTCTGTCTAGTGACAGCATGCGAGAAGACTCCCTGTATGTACGGAAATTGCTCCCTCGTCGTCGGTGGTGCCAATGAAGCAGGAGAGGCCTTCACATGCGCATGCGCACGCGGCTGGAAAGGACGGCGATGTGCCGAGCGCGTGAGGCCCTGTGCTTCTAAGCCGTGCAACAACCGGGGAGCTTGCACTGAGAGGGATGGAGGCTTTTTGTGCCAGTGTAACCCCTCGTGGAAGGGGAAAAGGTACAGTATCAGAATTCGAAATTCAACACTAAAAGCTGAAGAAACAGCAGGTACTAGTGATGATAAACACGTGGAAGACAACGATAAACAAGTACTCGTTATTTCGCAGATGTGAAACCCCAAACCCGACCCCCAACATCATCAGTTTAGGTCAGCGCATGCTCCAGGAGCCGTTCTGGCTCGGCCTCATCACCGTGTTCGTGGTGCTCGGCATGATCGGCCTCATCTGGTGCGCCAAGAGGCACTTCCCCGAGAAGATCGAGAAACTCCTCGCAGAGGAGGCCGACAGATGCGCTAGACGTAAGTACCCCCCTCAATCATCTTGGAGGACAAATCTTTAGGCCCAATATTTGACCCAAAAATAAAACTCCCGAAAGAACTTTTTCTCATAGCACACTTTCAATATACGTTCAGTTCGGCTTCCACTCTCACTTTAACTAATACACGGTAACCTAGTTTGACCGTCCAATGAGAGATATATTTGTGACTCACAGTACAATAATGCTTTGTTTTCAACATTTTATCAGATTGTTTCCGCTATACTCATGTATTTTCTCAATAAACGCACTGTCTCTGGGATGGTAAGGACACGTTTTGCGTAATTTTTACTTTTCTTTCTTCTTTGTCTTTCTTCTTTTCTATGTTTTACTGTTGCGGGTCCAGAAACTGAATGTGATATAGTTTGTACATATTGCTGCATTGATGCATGTATTGACTTAGATGACTGTCCATTCATAGATGCATTTCTCAGGTTTCTGGAGTCCGTTGAATCACGGTTCTTTTAACTTGATCCACGCACTGCAAACAGTAAGTAGCATCTGTCCGTTTAGTTTTTTTATGTGTATTTGTCCTGGAAAAGCCACACCTCGGATCGGCAAGTTAAAATAATCGTGCCAATAGTTATGTCGAAAAGGATTGCCAGAAATTATAATCTGAACGGAAATAATTGGCTTAATATCACCAAATAAAAAAAAACAATATTAAATCCCAGCGAGACAATGTGATTGTGAATGATTGTAATGACCATCAATTGTAACATACTGGACCGACAGAACCGACTAGGACTTGAACCTTCACGCTCATCAAAATTGAATGTTTATCCGTGTGTGCGTATCTGGCAATCCTGTGTGTGTGGGGCTAGCGCGGGCGTCCGCGAGCGGCGGGCGGGGGCGGCGCTACGCGGCCGTGCCCACGCAGGAGCCGTAGTGACGTCACGGCGCGGCCTGACGCGGAGCTTGTCCACAGCGGGCGTGCTGCTGGACGCGGCGCCGCACCGCACGCTGCTGACGCGGCTGGGTATCCGCAAGCCGTCGGTGTCGGGGCTCGCGCCTCACCCGCGAGCCGCGCGCACCTTTAGCTTGGACGATCTGTTAAAGCCGCCGCCCGGACGTAAGGACTGGAGCGATGTGTTCCTAGGATCCGCGACCCGCGCGCTCCGCACCACCGCGAATACATACGAGTACTCATAAATCATGTAGACTGCGACTGCATTCGAACTTTAACGATTTATCATCTTTATGTTAGTCGAGAACTTCTTAGAGGTTATTTTTTGTCCTTGAAACTGTTCCGTCTGATATAAAAACTAGATGTTTTGTCTGGATAGAATGCAACCAACTAAAATGTCTGTTAGTTGTGATGTACTAGAGTAGCGACCCAAATTGAATGTATTCCTACATCAATGGATCACAATTTCACAAAGTATCAAACGTTGATGCTTAAAGCCTTTTGTCTCAATCTGACAGTTCGACTTGCTTGATCATACTTCATACTGCCTTTACTGAGAGTCATAATTTGTTAAATCTACCAGAAAAGCGTTCAACTTCTTTGCTATCAGACACAGGGCTTTATAGGCACATTTTGTTTGAGTATCATTTGCAAATCACGTGTAATCGCAAACATTTTCAAACCTTCGGCGGAGCGCGCGGCGGCCGGTACGGTTAGCACTGGATGTGTCCCTGCTGTGAATGAAATTTCTATGTGGAATGCAAAGACCAATGTAACATGGCCCGCTACCCTCGTTCTTACTTCTTTCGATGTCGATGTGTGCACCCCTGACAGCACAAACACAGCATCTCTAATGTAGCCGCTCCTTCCTTCGTTGACACCTTTCTAGATCGTCCAACTAACTCGGCCTCTGTTTTGTCAATAGTATTGATAACGATTCCTTTAATAAATAACTTCTCTGATTTCATATCTTCATGTTCTTTAACACAAACAATATCAATATTATTGACAATTCAAAGACCTCTTTCTGTTTGTGAATGTTGCTAGCATGCTCTTATACTCGGACACTGTTTTGACTCACTACAAATAACGAACTAAAATCTAACAGATTCCCTAACACAGTGCAATTGATTGCAAATATTAGGTAACATAACATCATAGATGATGTAAAGCGAAACACTGTCTCAGTCGTATTGTATAGCTATTGAAACGAATGTTGTATTACTATTTCTGTCGTGGCTTTATATGTCGCTTGAAACGTTCCAATAACTATACAACATGACAGATCAACATCTCCATTACCCATTCTAATGTCATGAACACAACACAAAACACTTCTGTTGAAAATACAATTGGCACTTCCTAAATTATTTTGATTATTGGCACCTACCCTAAAGAATTGGCTTCCTTAGTGTGCACAGAGATCGAGGCATGATGATGATCTCTCAGACAATAACTGTTGTTGTTCAATCCCCTGTTTTAAATTTCTAAATATTGTGTTGCTTTTGTCATAAACATTCGATATTGTCGCTTTTCATGAAACTTTGTGAACTCAATAATTTAGTATATGTAAGTCTTTTGATACAGGAACACCGTCACCGCGTAAAAAACGTAATAATTCCACTCCGACTAAGAAAAATGCTGCAGAGAAAAAGCAAATTTTGCAACAACTCATAAGTCCTGCGACAGCTAACGATCATTCGAAGAAGATAACAATGGGAGACTTGATACAGATGTCTGAGAAGCGAACTTTGAGCACGTTAGAGAGTGCGCCGGCGTTCATGGACTATGGGAATGAAAATAAGGAGACTTCGTTTGCAAGTGAAGCGTCTACGCCGTCGACATCGCCGTCCATGCGGCACATATCAGACCCTAAACTAGAAAAAAAAGTAACATTTGCGAGACTGCTGAACAAAGTGTCAGCTGAAATGAGTTCGAGTTCTGATGTGGATATCGTGAACACTATAACGATCCCGATGGCGGTCATAGCAGATAGAGGGATGAGAGCAAAGGCGTCGAGCACTCCGCCCTCACCGGGGGTAGAAGTGAGGTCTCCTCACAGCACCTCCAGTAATCAAGGAAGTGATTCAATGTCGAGCCTCGACTTGACGTTGACACATGCTGCATTGAAGAAATATTCCAGGTGGGGAACAATTTAAGAACTGGAATATTTAAAAAAAACTATATTTTATTAACTCACCCATATTTTATCTTCAGACAACCGAAAATCTCAAGTGCCGATTCAATCCTCGCAATGTTTCGGAACTTCTCGTCATCATCAGCAGCAATAGTATCCCGAGCATCATCGGGAGGAGTCTCCGTGTCCAGTACACCTTCAGCTTCATCACCACAAGACGATACGGTGGACGCTGATGACTTATCTATTGCTTCCTCTCATATACCCTCGTTGGCACCAGACTCGCCAGTTACTAGACCGCATAATACTATTGAGATTCAGGTAAATACGAATCAAAATTATTGGACCTGTCGAAACTTGGGATATTGATGTTGTCTAGTGATTATTATATTATCCATCAATGCCCACGTAAAGTGTAAAAAATCCCGCGCATGATCCACCTCTTGTTTGCATTTTCAGGTCCTGGATCCTCTAAGCGCTCACAAATCTTCATCATCAGGTAGCAACCTCCTCCATCCACCGTCCATTCTTCTAGAAGTTCCAAGCGGGATCAACAAGTGCTTGTCCCCAATACGAGAGCTTCCTACACCGTTGCCTACACCCCTTCCTACGCCCCTACCCACTCCTCTACCATCCCCTAGGCTACCGAGAGCTAGTATGGAGATGGATGCTAAAAGCGAGTCGACGGCGACCGTCATATCACCCAGTGAAGATGAACTTGATGAAATCAAGTGTGAAACGAAGATGGAAAGACCTTCTGGTTTGCGGTTGATGGTACGTATTCATACCGCACTGATGTGGTAGTTTTAGTTTGTATCTGAGTATTGTGTAAATATTGACATTATTGACTTCCAGCTGCGCCAGCCCCTGCTGAGCACGGACACGGCGACGACGACTCCGACGGCGTCGACACACGTAACCTCGTCCCCCAGCCCCAGCCTGTCGCACAGCCAGCCCCCCTCCCCGCCGTCCCCGCCCCCACGCGTGCCCGCCCTGCTGGTGCAGCGCGCGTCCCCCGGCTCCCCGCCGCCGCGCCGCACGCCGCCGCACCTAGAGTTCCAGCCACCCCCCCTCATCACCGTAACGTACAACGCTAGCGAAGAGTCCGACGAACCCATGTCCCCTAGACCACCCCCGCCCTCCGGCAACATGTGCTACCTCAGCCCCTTCTCGATGTCCGCGCGGGGAGAGCGAGCGCCCTCAGAATCCAACCTATCCTCGTCAGGGTACAGCTCTATGGCGAGTCCTGGACCTTCGCGCTGCGGTTCGAGCAATCCTCTGTGCCCCTCGGAGATGGAGGATCCTGGCTCCGGCGGGGGACCGTCGTGCTTTCAATCGCGGAGGCGACCGCTCATGAAGACCAACTCGAGCCCGGCGGCCTCCAACGACGACAGTAAGGAACGTAGGCGAGGACGATCCGACTCCGAAACGCTCTCCGACGACCCCCTGTTAGAATCCAACGACGAAGGCATAGGGACAGACGAAAGAGTAGATGACGTTCCGACGAGCGCAAAAGAGATGGAGCTAGTCGCGTTGAAAGAGACTTTAGAAGTTCCGCAAGTGGCGATGTGCTCCCCTAGCGGAGTGACCAAGTGTTCTATAGTTAAGTGTGTTAGTGTCGAGAGAGGACTAGACGAGAAGGCTAGTTTAAGGCCGCCCACTTTGATAACAGAAGGTAGTAGACCTCTGAGCCCCGTCAGTTCGAGGAGCGAGAGTCCATTAAGCGACAAGACTGGTTTGGGGAGATTTTCGCCGCAGTTTTACGGTAGACAGCTGCCGTTTACAGATTCTGACGGGTTGTACGACTTTCCGAGTTCGGAATGCGTGAAGGGTGCGAACAACAAGTTGGGCAGTAACTGTGCGAAGAAGAGCGGCAGGAAGCGCGACCGCCGGAACACGCGCACCAGCTCGCACGAGGTCACCGGGACCACCAAGTCCACGCTCCCGCACATGCCGCATTCCATGCACAACTTGTTGGAGGTGAGACTGAAGATCCTTACTACTACAAGTAACTCTATGCTAAAAGTTTGTCTATCTTCTTAGTGTGTTGATGTCAATCTAAATTGTGTCGGCCCAGAACTGAGCCACTAGTTTTCCTACACAATACAGAAAATAAAGAAAAAAGGGAAACAAGTATTTAGGGTGGCTGGTAGCAGCTGGATGACAATTTCCGAGAATCGCATTGATTGGAGCGCGATTTGAAAAGCCTATGTTCAGCAGTGGACTTCTATAGGATGATGTAGGCTGACGATGATACTAATGATAAATGAAATGTGCAGTTCAATTTCCTACAGGTTCCCGGCTGTCGGGGTGACGGCGCTACGCGCGGGGGTCGTAAGGGCGGACGGCGCCGATCTCGATCTCAAGCGCCGGCCCCAGCATCATCATCTTCATCAGAAGACTCAGTGTCTAACGCCAGTGTTGCATCCGTCGCCTCAGCCAGGGAACTGAGACTACCAGATATAGAAATGCAGGTATGAAAAACTTTGCAATTTTCTCATGATTTTTTTACCAATCAGTGTTTTGCTTGGATGTCCACTGTAGTTTTTTCTGTATATAAAATCTACTTTGTTTAAATTATTAATGTAAACAATAAAAATATATTGTGAATAATAAGACTTTAAAAAGTTATGTCGCAGTCACTTTGCGAAATCAGGAAATTTTGAAATGTCTAGTTGTCGTGATTTTTTGAATGTGTAAATTATTATCCATGGTTTTTTTTCTAATTTCTCACTCGTTTATAAACCATATTTATTTCCATGCAGAGAATGTTCAGTTGGAAAGTGAACTAAACAATAAAATTGTACATAGTTTAAAAAAGCACACCAAAAGCGGTGCATAACTAAATATAATCTGTAGATTTATGTGTTTTTCACTGTTGTCTTTTTGCGTATATCTCTACTTCTTCTCTCAATACTGCACTAAACACCAAATCCAATAACTAACTTAGGATAATAACATATTTATTTACATATTTTCTACTGTGCACTTTTTCATGTAAATCACGCTGTTATTTTCAACAAGATATAATTTCTCAATGATTTGATAATTTTAGCTTTTTATGATTATTTGACGGTAGGTTGTAGCTATGTGTTGGATTATTTTCAGCCTTGTGAGCCGATGCGCTTGAGGAAACCGCTCAGGAGACAAAAGTGCCGTAGTTCTGAGGTGATTGTATGATGGCAGCAATGAGCTTACTTCGTTAATTTTGTAGTACAGGGCTGCAGTCGCCAAATATATATATTTTCATTACTTTTTAAGATTTCATACAGTTTGAAACGTTACTTGCAGATCTTCTTCGAGTTGTTTATGATTTTTGTCCGTTTTCTGTGTGTGTGTTTTATTTTTGACCATTTTATATATTTTGTTTGGTTGTAAGTTCATAGTATAATCCTGTACAAGTATGAACTTAAATAAGATATTTACTGTTATTTGAATGTTTTTATTTTCAAATGTATCGAGTAGACTAGTTCGATCATTTCAGAATGTGTAGAGAAACTCATGCAACCTCTTTACTGTTACAAAATAACATAGAGGCATGGTATTAAAAATAGCAAGTTTCGAGTGTAGTGCATTTAGTGCATGTGCATCTTTTTTACATTATTTTAAACTTACAGGACACGTCGTCTAAAATATCCTCGAGTTTGGATCTAACGGAGGACTCCAGAAAACCGCCGAAAGTCAACAAGTTGCGGACAATAAGCAATCAGATAAGGTATGTATCAATACCGGTCAACGGAGAAAGCCATTTGTTCTTCTTCATTGCCGATTTTATTTGTAATATCAATCCTTTGCAATCTCTTAAGTACGCCGAGTACTATAATGCCAGTATAAGACATGTTTCTGTTTTTGTTAATCAAATAGGTCATTCCAGATTTCTCCGACGGCTAGAGCGCAGCTTGAAAATGAAAGAAAGTTACCCAGCTCTTTCCGACGACGAAGGAGACGAGTCCTCGAGCGTCACTTCACCTCTATTACAAGGACGGAAGGACCTAAGCCGACTTCCCAGTCACGCGATATCAGCTCCTCTACTTAGTGCAGTTAGGCCAAAAATTACTAGACAAAGACGTTATGATAGATCGTTAATAAGTGAAGACACAAGGACTTTAAACAATGCCGCGGGACAAGACAATTCTGACTGAAATCAAAACATTTGCGTAGACAAATACAGTGCCATTTCATTTAACACGCAGTAATACGAAATTGGTTTTGCTGAAAGAGCATTAGTCGCTGAGTAAACTGTTATATTAAAAGATGAAGAGAATAAAACCTTAACTTACAATTAGTCTCCATGTTCAACTATGAAATCGACATGAGTATACAAGATTCTAATCTAATGTGATATTGATATATTAAACTAAGCGTCACGAATACTAGGAATGTTATGGATTTTGAATTAGGTATAATTTTTAAGGAATCGAACGTTTTTATTTCCTTCTGTTCACTTTTGATGTCACAAACTACTTGTAACTTAGCTTCATGTTGTACATAATTTCTATAGCAATAACTTATTTGTAGAAGATTTTTTAGGAAGAAATATTTTACTGTAATTAATCGTAGTGATGTACTGTAACGTAGGACACAGCAAGTCATCGCTATCATTATTACTACCTTAAACTAAATACGATTTCCTTTTAATATCTATAACGTAAATTCTTAATTTCGCTTTATTTGTAGTTTTTGTTAAATATACTATGTATGAAATGCTTTTTGTAAATATATTAAACGTATTGCTCAAATGCATATTTTGTGAAATCGTTTTTTGCGCACTTTTTGCTGTTTTGTATATATAATATGTAACTTACCTATTATTGTAAATATCGGATTCGAGAGAAATCTTTTCATTTTTCTTGACAAAAAACTACATGTAAAATGTTCTAGATTGTAAGAATAAAACAAAATGAAAGGCCCAAAAAAATCTGTATACCAATTGCACAATTACTACTTATATACAACTATATATATGAATTTAAGCACTCATAATATGTTATTGATATCTTGAAGTAAGTATGTACGCACCAATAGAATAGTTCACCACATCGTTGTCTAAATAAACCAACACTTATAGGGGTCGGTAGAGACTCCCTTCATAGATATCCTATTGATTAGCTCCCTGTTCTGTTGTTACTTCTTAACGCATATTTATTTAAAGCCAGAATAGAGAATTTACCTGTAATCAATAGATACCTAGTTTAGTTAGCCTTAACATAAAATAAAAACTTAAAAAACGTTCCATATAAGATAGATCTCTAGTTTCTCTTTTGTTTTTTTTTTCTAGTGTTAATCCAAGTATTCGCCCTCACCCTTAACCCTTATGTAAATTCAACGTTTCTTTGTCAAGTCCTTTGAATTTAACTCTAGATTAGTATGAACAAACTTTAGATGCCTAGATACCTACAGTTTCAGCAATAATTTTATGTGATTCGACTGTACAAAGACTGACATTGTTTGTGCACTAACAAAACTTAGACATCTCTGTTTTGTTTCAATGTGTATCGTAATAAACGCGTATTTTATGTATACTGTTATATTTTATACCTAAGTAAGTCACTGTCTATGTGTTCGATGTTTATAATTTTTATTTAAATGTTATTTCGTAAGGAAAACTAGAAGCGAGACATTTATCAAAATGTCTGATTTCGTATAACTAACTGCAACATCAGTTTCATAAATTAAGTGGCCATGGATAGAAACTATTATGAACAGTTTCATCAATCAATAGATAACTAGTAAAGCATTTAAGCGTCCTTCTTTGTACAACATTTCTAAAATAAACCTTTTGAACGAAAACCTAGATATGTAATAAACATTTGCTTGATTTTGACTTTGAGTTATTTGTTTTATAACTAACGCTACAATGAAGTTTCTTGACAACTCAGTTGGTATGAAAACTTGGACATGTTCAAAAGGTTTACGTAAATTACGGTAGATCATTTTCTTGCCCAAGTCTAACTAATATCTATTCAATGCCTAGAACGCGTAATGTAAAATAGTATAACTAAAAATTATGAAAAATAATGGCCTGTTCATTGAGACTGATTTTCTAAAACTTAACTCTTAAAATGTCGCTTATTCTTTCTCGCTCGATCGATGTGTGGATGTTTCATTTACTCTGTCTATAGTTTACTTGAGATCCTGAGATCTTTATGAGATCTACGTTTCCGTGCCTTCGAGTCTGTGGAAATTATGGTATGAACATTTGGCCGTGTTAATTAGTACTTGTTAGTCTATACGTTCACAAATCATCTATTTGTTAAGAAAAAGCATTGCGACCACTCGGTCTTAGAATGATTTTTACTAATAATCAAACATAAAAAATGGCATATTTAATTCGAGTGTCTTTTATCAAAGCATTGTTTCTTATTAATTTTCAACAGAATTTCATTACTTTGACATAAAGTAAGTATTTCACAACAAATGATCAACAGGCAAAAGCTTTACATTGATTTATTAAAATATTAAAAGAAATTGTCCAAAATAAATAAATAATTATAATAAATTACTAACATTGTGAAGATTGGTTATTTGCCTGTTGTATATTTGAGCTACATAATACTGAATATTATTGATATTTAATCAACATAGAAAAGTCAAAATTAGTATCATCGTGAGAGCACCCAATTATTGTAAGCAATACGTTATTATAAAATAGTAAATAAAATTATTGTATGATAAAATAAATAAATTCTGTGATTGAAAGCGTGAAGCTCAAGTGCGGTTTAGGTGTCGCCTTAAACTTGTTTTAAATATTTAATATAATTTGAATCGTAAAATAAGTTGCTTAAAAAATAACTGTATGGTAAAACTACATTCTAAATAGCGAACCACCTCTGCTTTTAAGGCGCCACATATAGTGTCCAAAACTATCCTATCTTTCAATCTGGAACCAACCGAACATATTCACAAAATGTCCATGAAATCGATTGGTTGAGTTCGGCAATTACTGTGCATAGTAACACGTGATTAATAGTTGCAAAAAACATTATTTCACAAATAACTTAGCAGACTTACAGAACTTAGACTTGACCCAGTTCTGACACATTTCCCAATTTATTTGCAAAATATTTTCTAAGCAAATACAGAAAACTGAATATTTTGCAACAATCCCAGACATTACCAATTCTGACAGTTTTCCCAACTAGACTGCAACATACTTTAAGAAGTGGTAGACATCCAATATTCCGAAACAAGCTGTTAATTTCGGTCATGTTGTTCAAAATGATAAACTGGATGAACTAGGTATAAGCTTAGCGCAATAAAATCTTATTTTTATTACGAGTACTTTACCTATGGGTTTCACAAAAAAAGGCGACAACCGCTAGGTATACCTAAACCAAGTGTTTTGATGTGTCTTGTTTATAAAATTAAATTCTTTCACGTTATATTAATATATCGTTCATGTTGATTGGAGGTGTTTAGCACTAAGCGAGTACTTAATGTAAATATGTTTTACACCATACGCATAATAATTTAAGGTGTATATTCAATATATTAACGTCTTATTCACAATGTAAAATATAAAGGTAAATAAAATTTTGCTTGTTAAATGTTGGTATTTTCATGTTTTTCCTTTCCATGTGTTTTTACTGGTATGAGAAGTAAAGGAGTGATCACACATCGATGCGCATCGGCTTGAGCAGGTCAAAAAGAGCTTTCTGTTCGTGAAATACAAGCGAAAAAAGACGTGATTCGCCTTGTTCGTTTCCAAAGACTTGACTCAATGCAGCATCGATTAACTAAATGCTACAAATGTGGTGATACCTGTTTGGCTCAAGCCGATTCGTGTATGGTCATTCTTTAATATTTACGCCAGTTACTAAGGTGTAGATCAAGAACGACATAGGTTCTTAAAAATAAAAGCAGGTAGGTAATAGCAATCATAATAATTTATTTATTACACATTTGTATATATGTTACGGCTAATAGCCGAAGTGCGGCTACACCTAGTTTTAGCCGGCTACAATTAGGTGCAGCCGACCACATGCGGTTAGACTTAGATGTATCCTACTTATCTTCGGTTAGAACTAGGTTTAGCCTTCATCATAGCGGCTAGAACTAGGTGCAGCCGCACACTGGTGGTTAAACCTAGGTGTATCCTATTTATCATCGGCTACAACTCAAACACAACTCGAGGACAAGGATACAAAAGATGCCATTGCAAAACTAAATGTGGTAATAGAAAGTGCCTCTTTAAAGCAGCCGGTATTTTGTGTAACTCTAAATGTCATTCAAGTTTATCTTGTTTGAATAAGTGATAGATTCTTGCAACATACTATCACATGAAGAGTTTGTTGATTGTTTTTTTTTTTTATATTAAAACTGAGTCAAAAAGATCTTATTTGTTTAAAAATAAAAATGTGAGAGAGGAGTACAAATACTTGGTTGATTATTTCATAGTTAAGAAGTAAAACTTTATGTTTTTATGTAAAAAAAAAATATCTTTGCGCGTAAGATGTGTTCTTTTACTTCTGCAGAGAAGTTTTAAATTGTTAGTTTTATTAATTACCTAAAAGTATAATTATAAATGCCACTTCAACATTCCTGTCTTTTATTTTTTAAATATAATAGAATCAATCGGGAAACGCAAAAAAAGAATCTCAAAACAAAACGAAAATGCTTAACTGAACTGAAAACCTAGTTGTAGCCGATGATAAATAGGATACACCTAGGTTTAACCACCGGTGTGCGACTGCACCTAGTTCTAGCCGCTATGATGAAGGCTAAACCTAGTTCTAACCGAAGATAAGTAGGATACATCTAAGTTTAACCGCATGTGGTCGGCTGCACCTAGTTGTAGCCGGCTAAAACTAGGTGTAGCCGCACTTCGGCTATTAGCCGTAACATATACACATTATCCAGTACATTGTACAAACATTTACATTTTATAAGGAGTGACACACTCAAAATCTTAGTTCTGTTCACTACAGCCGAACGTCCCATTTAACTTATCTGATTGTATGAACTATTTTTGATAGATAGTACTTATCCGGACATTGCGAAACAAGCTCAAATGCTCAAATGCTCAAATTTGTTGTTCATAAATCAAAACAATAAACATTTAAAAATTAGAGTACCCTGGCTATCAAAATTTCACACGAGTCCGCCGGCCTTTTCCCAAATTATCTTGGGGTCGGCTTCCAGTCTAACCGGATGCAGCTGAGTACCAGTGTTTTACATAAAGCGACTACCTATCTGACCTCCACAACCCAGTTGATACTGGGTAACAGAATACACCTTAGACGCTGCTATCAGTATACTCTGAATAAATAATTCGGTCTACTTTTCCATCGACTTAATGTTATTGCAGTTAAATGAACGTTGGAACTAACGTTTTCTATAAATAAAGAAAGGTCTAACAAGTTGGTAGTACGTATATAGATGGACTTTGTCCAACCTATTATGTTGCCGTGCCCTAACCGTGTTTCATGTTGGAACTTACTTACATATATTATGTAACAATTAAATGTATACATGAATGCAATAAAGCGTTTGAGTTAGATAAATTGTATGTCGATCAACATGAATCACAAATTCTGGGATATCTCCCCGGGAGATCAGCAATCGGGAGATTCTTCCGATTGCTGAATTGCTTCATGTAATTTCAAACAAATAGGATGAAGTTAATGCCCTAGTAACTAACAAACAAATCTGACAGAGATAAATTACTTTAATATTGTTCCAATCATCACCATTAAGTATATGTACTTTTAATAAACAATATTTTGACCACACTCGTCAAAAAGCTTTGCACAATTTAAAAACACAAACTGTTTTTTTTTAAATGTCTAGAAATAAATTAAATAAAAAATAGACCAATCACAGTTCATGAAGATTCAACGTATCAATATAATATATATCGTATAACTTAATTGACATATTTCTACATTGCCATTTCATGTAAAAATGGTGCAGAGATGTTTGATGATGTTTTTTGCCTTTTAAGTGGCAATAGTAGTAGCGGATGTGTATCCGCATCGCACAGCCTATAACTTTCAAAATAGTATGCAAGTAGCTTGAAACTCATCCATCAGTTTTTTAAATGCGATAGTAACACCTTTCATGCCTTAACAGCTAAACGGATTTCGAAAAACTTTGGCACACGGGTAGCTCATGTGAGGCGGTGATCGGACATCAATAACGAGAAGGAGGCGAATCCAAGCGTAATCGCAAACTACTTACATGCTTTTGTGCAAGTTACTGGCTTTGAGTATTTACAGCTTTAATGGCAACTATCATTCTGCCAATTTCATCTAATATCAGCCATCCCTTATTTTACATTTATATGATCTTATTATGTGTACAGACTAGAGTTTAATACATATATAAAACTTAATACATACATATTATTTATAACTTACACTTAAATTGTACAAAATCTTTCTTAAGATGCTTGATAGAGTTGATCTATTTTTGTGGGGAAACTCGATAATTTTGCAGCTTGTTCGTATTAATGGACAGAAATGGATCAATTCTATAGAAGCTACATAAATAAACGTATTCATGATTTCTCTAAATCACAATTATTACGTGCAAGTGCGAGGATTTAATTAATTTAGGTCGGATTTCACCAATGAGACGTCGTCCAAGAGCTGACAGTGTCCATATTCCATAGCAATTATGTCACTGACAGCAGTCAGATCGCATTCAGTTTATCTGGTGAAATTCGCTCTTAGATAAACTACAAAAAAAGATTTTTTCAATTATATTTTGCAGAAAGTCACTCGTGTCCGTTTAAAAGCACTGAAGTTCACTTTATAAGCACTTATCGATAACTACAATAAAAAAAACACTTCTCACTCATAAAAAACACAGCCAAAATCAGTCCTTAAACTACCACTAAAACATCCCATCATGAATACCAATCGGTACTAAAATAGCTAGAAAAATACCAAAATTCCTGAGAACCAACTTCCAATCATCGGGCACCGCATACGGCAGAATAATTCCTGTCAACTTATGTATCTCATGGGTCGTACATACAAAAATATACGACGTTAGGATAAGATTCAGTATCGGCGCACTTGGTATCAGTACCAGGACACCATGAGTATCAGCGGCTAACCAGATATGGGACTGAGACGCGAATAGCTCTAAAGTGATCGTTCCGAACCAAGCGAACATGGAACTATGTCGCATTCTCAACGCCCCTGAGACATTTCTAAGAATAATGTAGCTTACTATAGGCAGAAACGCGACGTAAGAATGTATTTCGTTGCAGTCAAAAGTGTTGGTACAGAAGAATGTGAAGGTAACATAGCTGCCGAGGCCTATGAATGCGAGGAGGGTGGCGCTTAAAGAGATTCCTGGAGTAAAGAGGTTGCTGTAATTGTTGTCGTCTAGTAGGTTGTAGCGTTGTGCTAGCAGGTAGGCCAGCGCGAATATTATGCCGTACGCCATGGAGTAGCTGCGGGGATAAAATATAGATCTTGAGTTTGGGCTTTTGAGTTTTTGCTATGACGTGATGGGATTTTCCCGTAATAAACAGAGCAGATAAAACTGTTAAAGTTGTGTCGTAATTGGTTGTCGTAGTATGGGCACGTGAGGCTGAGAAATGAGGAAAGGTCGTGAGGAAAGTTTTGTGTATGAATGTGAATGGGTTGAGTAGAGGAAGTCCAAAGCAACGATGGATGGACCGTGTTATGGATGTTATGGCAAGAAAGGAGGTGTCTGATGAGATGACGAGTAATAGAGAAGTATGGAAGAAGAAGACATGCTGCGCCGACCCTAAATGAATTGGGATAAGGACAAAATAATGATGATGAAGCAGTTAAAACTGAGTTTTAGTCAAACTTAACTTTGATCAAGCAATTTAAATGCATTTTTGAATGTCAAACTAAACAAGGCCATACAAATGGTCCTAATTTCAATTGCAAAGGTTGTATGGAGAAGTATTGGCATGAAACTTCATTTTTTTTTTACTTGTATTAAGTGTCTAGTCTTAATTAGGTCTGCCCCCGTATTCACAAACGCTCGGATTCGATTTCGATTCGGAAATACGTATATCTGTCTCGCTCGCTTTCGTAATGCCAAAACAAGATAGCCATACGACTTATCGAATCGAAATCGAATTCAAGCGTTTGTGAATAGGGGGCCTGGTTTCCAATACAATATTTTTATAACATGTTCGTTATTCTGAAATCAACCTTAGTCTGATCATCATCTGCCTAACCTTTTCACAACAATTTTGGGATCGGCTTTCAGTCTAACTGGATGCAGCTGAGTACCAGTATTTTATATGAAGTGATTGCCAATCTGACCTCCACAAAGGTAGTACCGGGTAGTAACAGTACCCCCTGGTATGACTAATTGTCAGTCGTTGTCTGTTGTTTTTTTTTTTTTTTACGGATGGGAGATCATCAAATGACTTCTCCCGCTCTGGGCGGAGCGGGAGGGAGTGTCAGACTTGTACTGACTAAAACCCACCCATGTTCCTTCTTCGCCCTTTGTGTTCCAGGGCCACGGTATCTCTTTCGAATAGTCCCGCAGCCCTGGCAGGCATCGGCCCTCTCGGGCCCCTTCCTGTTTGCTGACATCTCCTTGAGGCGCGCGTGGAACACGTACGCGCCGTCGACACGGCCTGTCGTCGTGAGACGGACGGACGGTGAGCTAGCCCATTACTCACCGTCCACAGGCCCGCTGTTTATATCAACCTTAGTCTGATATTTATTGTAAACAGAGACAATGTCGAACCAAGTACTTGAACAGCTGGCTTACCATGAAGTTTTAAAGCAGTATTGTTTTAGTGTTCCACTGTGGGAAAGAGACGGAGCTATACAGGATGTCTAGCGCCATCTCTTTCGGGTCATTTAGTCACTTCAATATGGTTGAGTTGAATGATGGCTGATAGATGCGTCATGTTCGTGAACGGACGCTGTCAGTTGTGACTGGTCATCTATTAGCAGCCACGGTTTATTTTAATTACTTTATTTTTGAATTACTGATTTAATATTTTACTCTGGACGCTCTTAATTTGCCCGTATTTCTACATCGTTCTCACATATTTGTAATTCTTAACATGAATGATGTAACCCAGATTTTGTAACATATTTTGATTTAAAAGAGTGTCCATGGAGTTTCTTGTCCATTCTTCTCCATAGAGATCTACGCTTTGGAATGGGCAACTACAGTACTTTCACAGTTATCATGTCTTGTGACTGCAATTTTTTTGTTTTTTGACTTTCAAAAGTACCTGTAATGATCTAATTGAAATAAATGCTTTGAGTTTGAGTCTTCCCACACTGGAAAAGGAGTAAAACAATGATGTTTTAAGACGTCATGGTAGGCCAGCTGACCATGTTTAAATTCTCTAATAACTTACCGATCCTGCTTCCATTGTAGCCACCACTGGTGGATATCATCATCGGAGTTCACAAATAGCGCCTTCCATGGTCTCGTCACGAAGATCTTTTGGAAGAACACCTCACTCATGTACAGGACTGTCACAATTACCAGTAGACCGATCACCTAGAATGAAAGAAAACATATTTATTTATATATAAAATAATAGCTATTTATGCAACTGTTACGTTATGAGCGGTCTTTTAATAAGAGTGCCATTTTTCGGTAGGTACAAGCTTAGCGGATACCGAAATAGGTGGGCACGAGTTATTAAAAGACCAATAACGTACAGTTGCATACAAGATTTTATCTACTTCGGTTTCGTTATATTCGAATTACAAAATTGACAGCGGTTTCATTATGAACCCATAACGACATCGGGTTGCATTATGCGAGTCGTCATAAATTCTAAAACACAAGCAAAGACATTCTGAACATACAGCCACGTAGGTACCTATAATATTACTTCGAAATCGAGATAATGTAAATGATGTTTTTAAAAATGGAACAAGCTTAGAACAAAAGTATCGTATACTATTTGGCTGTTGCGGCTACAAGATCTTTGCCTTATACCTAATAAAGACTATATATAAATAAACAATAGTCAGTGTGTACCTAGTTAAGTTTCTATTAAAAATACTTATTTGTCTATGTCATTCTGTGTTTTATTCCTTCCTTCGTAGATAAAAGTAATATAAAGCGCTGCCGTGTCTTGTGTGTTGTTCGCAAGCGCGACTACTGAGGTCATGGTCATGAGCATGAGTCATGTTCGTGAACGGGCGCTGTCAGTTGTGACTGGTCATCTCTTAGCTGCCACGGTTTATTTTAATTACTTTATTTTTAATTACTGATTTAATCTTTTACTCTGGACGCTCTTAACTTGCCCGTATTTCTACTCTCACATATTTGTAATTCTTAACATGAATGATGTAACCAAGATTTTGTAACGTATTTTGATTTAAAAGAGTGTCCATGGAGTTTCTTGCCCGTTCTTCTCCATAGAGATCTACGCTACGGAATGGGCAACTACAGTACTTTCATAAATTATTAGGCCTTGTGACTGGGACTGTAGCTTCGCGTTTTATTTTGTTTTTTTTTTTTTTTATCTTTCAAAAGTGCCTGTAATGTTCTAATTGAAATAAATGCTTTGACTTTGACTTTGAGGTCCTAGGTTCGACTCCTTGGTCGAGTAAAGTGTTACTGGGCTTTTCCATCTGTCTGGATTTGTGCCCGGTTGATAGCAATAGGTTCGCTCCCTATTACATGGGACTTAAAACATAACTGGCGAAATATGGGTGTACTATTAGTGGTATCTCTTTGGAGTTTACAGGCGTGGTGTTATGTGATTTATATGTTACATCATATTTAAGAACAAATATTTTGGCACGATATGCGTGCAAATATGTCATAGCACGATATGCGTGCAAATATGTCATAGCACAGATTTCCAGATTTCTGTAAGTCTGCATCATCTCTCCGCTGGGCGAAGGCCTTTCCGTATGGCGCATGTTCTTACGACCGCGGGTTAATGTGATCGCAGGTTTAGTCCAGTTCATCCCACCATCTTCTACGAGGAGGACTAGGCCCTTTTTACTGACTGGACCAATTTTTAATAGACAATAAAGGCATTCTTTATTGTCTATTAAAAATTCAAATCGTAAGAGCCAGGCTGTTATGATAAGGTTAAATTAAGGCATGCACCCGGTTCTACAAAAGACCGTGTAAGAACACGTTACCCGGTTTTTCGTTCAAGTTCGTGTAGAACCGTGTGCATGCGCCCTAGTTTTAATACGGCCAATTGATGTAGTTTACCAACTTGCTAATGCAATGGATGAACCAGTCGAACCTCCACAAAGCATATAAGCAGGAGATTCGTAAAATGCACGTCATGAGATGCTGGTCATCGACAGTGATCCGGAGCCAGTTACCTTGAGAGCGATGTAGAGGTACTGGTACGGTTTGGACTCCACGGTGTGGCTCGAAGACGGCGCTAAGTGCGGCGGGAGAGCGAAGATTGCGAACATCTGGAGCAAGGAACATGTAGCTTATAAAAGATTTCGTCTTACTCTTGTCGTGGCCGTTAAGTATTCATAGTTTTTATGTAAGGTTTGAGGGCTAATTATAATCTTTAATCGGTGACAAAATTGTTTTATTTCAAAAACTGTTACAATTTTAAATGAATAAGCAAATGTACTCCTGCTTATTTCAACTTGACTAATATTTAGACGCGTTGAACCCCTTGGGTATTTTAGCAAAAGATAATAATTTATTGAATCTCATTCATTAGAGAAAGCTTGATAGTTCAAAATATGGGAACAAATGTGAAAAAAACACCTTCAAATATACTCACCAAAGTATACCAAAACGAGACCAACGGAATAAAACTATAGAACTGATACGGCCTATTCATAGTCAGACACAGCACAACCGTTAGAAAATTCAGCCTGAATATAACCCTGAAGTATCTGACCAGCCCTGTGTCTCCCGTCTTCCAGGTGTAGTAGAAGTGGCCGTATCCTGTGAGGAACAGGTATGCGGAGACCAGGGCCCGGACCAGCATGTAGATGGGCAGGATCTTGCTGGCTCCGGTGACCTGGTAGACTAGGATCACCAGCTGCATCCAGCCTTTCCATTCGTCTGTCTGTTCGCGGTGGAGGACTCTGAAAAGAGAAAAGGTTATTTCATGGAGGCGTGCATTAGGTAGGCAGTATTTTACTAGACTTCTACAAAAGGAAGGTCATGTTTTTATTTAGGTACTAGAGACATCTGTAAATAGTGAGTATCATATTGTATACTATTAAGTGATTAAGCCATTATAATAGGGATGAAGACTGGGTAAAGTAAACGAAATTCTATTTTGTCCGTCAGACAGGTAATACATAAATATTAGACACGTATTTTTTGTTTTATGAAAATATCAAAAAATTATTTAGTTAAAACTCATTAAAGTTGGAGAGTGGGGGCTCACTACGTCACAAGTAATATAAAAATTACCTACACGTGACGTCATGCGCCATTTCAACTCAATATATCTCCGTAATTTTGTGACCACGTGAAAAAAGAAAAATTACGTATCCAATACTTTTCAATATAATCTACCCGAGAGACAAAGAAAAAAAAATTGTGATCATCCCTTATTGTTAAAATCAAATAGATTGACGTTTTTTGACTGAAATCATCACTAACATTAACATTTAAAACGGATACTTTATCCGTGATCATGGCGCTTGCAACAGCTTCGAAATATCGGGAACTCAAAACAAATAGTAAACATGATAAATATCGTTTCCAGTGCTATTTATACAATTAGATCAACTTTAAAAACACGAGATAATAAACCTTGTGCAATGGTATTAAGTTTTACGTATGTTATTTAGCCGAGATTAGAAAGAAGGTCGTTTCTTTCTTACATATAACTTAATACATCAAACGTTGAGCTAGATCTTCCTATCAAGATTCGGCTATTTGGAACATCACCAAGGAATTAAGGGGGACTCTAGTCGGTATTTCTCCATACAAACGTATTCCGCTGTTTTCTTCGTGGATAATGCGTCTAGAGCATGATGAATGTTTTTTTTTTTCCAAAAATCTATATCCAGGTTTTATTAATATATGCCCCTATTATTTCCTTTTTTTTTTAAACGTAATCACTTTAAGAATTATGACCATCTAAAAACTCGAAAAAAACCTTATCAGACAAATTTGATAAGTTTTTAACAAAAAAGAAAATAATAGAAGCATAGATATACCTTTCCTCCAAATTTTGATATAAGAATTATTTAGATCAGTTTAGTTTTGAAGAAGAAAACAGCGGAATACAATACGTCTTTTGGTCACGATTTTTGTAGGTAAAATCAGCCTGAGCTGCAGTTGTCCCTTTCGCACTTTACGGGGGCTTGGTCGGGCGCAGCGTGACGGCAATAGTTTCTTCAAATCAAATCAAATACTTTTAATTACCGACTAGAGTCCCCTCTTAATTGCAAGATATAGCTAAAAAGAAGTCACTCACGTATTAGACCTCGACTCGTCCGTAAAGAACAATCCGAGCGCGAACACATATCCGACTGGCAACCAGAAGCTCCACTCCGAATAGTACTTATTCTCCTTCATGAAGAAGTTGGTCCTGTCGCACAGGTAGAAGTACGCCATGATGAGCCCGAGCCGAGCTAGGGCTGCGAGGGCGGAGGCCGGGGGCTGCGGCGCAGGCCGAGCTCGCACCGGCGAGTAGCCCTGCAAACGAGTACGCGCCGCCGAGTAGCACTCCCACAGCCCTCGTACCAACCACACCACTGCGCTACAGGGAATACACAAGGGTTTATAGCTGCAGCTGCTGAACGTTTTATATAACATCCGGTCTGTTATCCGTGAAGGGTTAGGCACAGGTGTAACTATAGTACACACACATTTTAGTTAGTAGATATGTTCAAGTCTAATGGAGAAGGAGGCGAGTCTATTGCCAACCGCACTCTTGCCATGGCTCCAGGCTGCTACTGAGCATGTCAAATCAAAATCGATTATTTCAAGTAGGCCAGTTACAGGCACTTTTGAATAGTCAAACAACAATAAAAATGAGCTACAGTCCCAGTCACAAGACATAATAACTGTGAAAGTACTGTAGTTGCCCATTCCAAAGCGTAGATCTATAGAAATCGACGCTTCTCCCTATGGAGAAGAATGGGCAAGAAACTCCATGGACACTTTTAAATTACAATCTTGTTACAAAAACCTTGGTTACAACATTCATCGTGACGTGCACGTTAAAAGTGTCCATAGTAAAAACAAACAAGACAATAAAAAATAAAAAAAATTAGTTCGAAATAAGCCGTGGCAACTAAGAGATGACCAGGCACAACTGATAGCGCCCGTTCACGAACATGACTACAATTGAGAATGAGGTCCCGATTCCAGGTCCAGCCGGCGTTGACGGCTACTAGACCAGCAAGGAACTGCCAATTTTGTTATCGAAGTGGTCAACGCCATCGCCTGCGTTTTATAATCGTTAATTTTTTTGAATCATAATTATTTCCACAAAACAGTCCTAATTTAGGTTTTGCAGGAAGGAAAATAAACGAAAATGTTTAAAATTCACAAAAATAAAACGCGGTAAATTGAATTAAAGACATCAGTTTTACCATTAATTTTTCAACCAACCCAGTTTTGTTCAATATCTTTTTGACAATTAGAAATACTATATCAATGATTATTAAGTAAAATCAAACGGGTAAGAATATTACTGTACCGGTGGGCGTGTATGTAAGTATGTATGTATAGTCTCACCATAGCAGGAACAGCGCGAAGGTGAGTATCTGCAGCTGCGTGTAAGGCTCAGGTTGCGCGCAACACGAGCCGTCGTTGAAGTTCATGTGGTCGTTGCAGAACATGTTCAGCAACAGTTGCGCGGCGTGACGCAGCGCGGCCGGCGACAGCGCGACGGAGCCGTCCTCGGCCACCAGCCGCGCTGCGTTCCAGATCTTGGCTTCACTGTGGGTTAGGATCTAAAAATGAAAACTGTATTAAAAAAAATGTGAATAAATTACATAAATTATTGCAGAGGTAAAAAAATATGTATGCAAAAGACAGTGGGCAAGTCACTATGGTCGGTCCAGAGCGTCTGCAATTAACGCATACCAAAGGAAACAACACTCGGATGGAGTATGATGTCCTTTTGCGTATTTCAAGACCCCTTCATACTCATTCATTTGGCATAGGTCTAGCTCGGACCACATTTGCCCATTGTCTTTTTGGTGAAAATTCAAAAAGAACTTTCAAAACCACGTAAGAAGGTAAACTATGTTGTATTGTTATTTCGATATTTAAATAGAAAAGAATATTTTTCTTTTTAAATATCGATATTTGATTAGAAATATTCTGTTAACTTATCATATTTGTATAAGTATTTTGCAGAATGAAATGCACCATCTGTGCTTAAGATTAATACACTCACCTCTATAGCAGCTTTATTATACGAATCGATATCTGTATTGGTAATCATTTTATTTTCATTCTTCAACTTAGTAGCATCAACCGATTCAATAAGTTTCCACAAAACTTGAGTGTTCCTCGCTGCAAGCGAATCTATGGCTTGTACCAAGTGCGTTAGGTTCCTTTTGTATTCTTCGAGTACTAAGTCTGTTGTGTTTCGTGTTTTGAGCAGTTGTAGGCCGGTGGATGCTACGATTACCGAGGGAGGCTGGTCTGATCGCTGCCTGTTGGAAATATGATCTTAAGTTTCAAGTGATAAAGGTTATAATATAATGCCTGTTTAGTTGGTGGATGCGTTTTTTTATTGTTTTGGTACGTTACCAATCCAAACTTAAAGTAAAGGCGACTACTTATAGCAATTTTAAGGTAATGCCACTAAGATTTAATTGCATTGACTGACGAATTTCTGAATTAGATAACTTTGCCATGAGATGCACAAAACTAAAGACTAGATCATGCTTTGGTACAGGTGGTCACTGGTCAGACTCAGATCCGAAGAGTTATGCAGAGGTGTACCTAATAATACACCGACATTTCGCCAGTTAGTTTAAGTCAAATGTAATAGGGGGCGAGCCTATTTCCATCAAACGGCCCACAAATTCAGACTCCGTGTCTGCATCTGAGAGATTCCTGATGGAAAAGGCCAATAACTCTTTGCCTTACCTGGGAATGTAACCCAGAACCTCATGCAGAGCAGTCGCGCTTGTGACCACTAGACCAATGAAACAGCTAAAAAAAAACCTGTTCGTTTATCACTCACCACGTCCTAAACTGATCCACCATGGTCTTGGACACATCGTCACTGTATATAAACGTGACGGACAAACGCAACTTGTTGTCCACATACGTGTAGTTGGGCATGTGATGGTCCACTGTAGAATAGGACGTGTCCATGTCCAATCGTGTTCGGACCACACCTGGGGAAATAATGTTTGTTACTTGTGGGCATACAAAATTTTGTAAAACATTTTTAAACATTCATAATAGAATTTCTTCTCCTGTGGAAAATCCTCTGGGATTTCCGATTTTAGATTTTTGGGATTTTTGATTTTTCGATGGGAATTCCTATCGAAAGTAATTTTGTGAATGGGTAAATTCTATTTCTGTGTTCGAAATTTAAAAAAAAAGCGCCTTTTAATGGCTTAATTGAAATAATGGCATGACTTTGCATAAAGAAAGGAGGCAGAGAACCAAGACGTTAGGTGTGTGATCATTCTTACGCTGAATCGACTTGAGCCGATCATAAAAAGCTATATGTCTTGCAAATAAAAACGAACAGTCCGATGCAATTTCGAGTCGCGTGATCTAAAACTGAAACGAGTCGGATGACGTTTTTATAAGCTTTTATTATTAGCTTTTGCCATTATCCACAAAGCTGAATGAATTCACGGGATATTTTTTTGGCGTTTAATAGCTAATTTTGGCACACTCATTAACGATTTCCATAGCGACAAGAACCACAATAATAATCTCGTTAATCAATGATTCACTGTATTTTAATCATTTACACAAACCGCTATCTTTTGAAAAACAAAAGCCCTGCCTATAAAACTACAAGATTACCTACTTTTGGGAATTCCTTATTACTTGTTACATTCATTATGAGCGTTAACACCTTACGGAATATCATACAAACTTTTAAGACTTCATTTTCCGAAATGACTGAACTGATTTTAATTAAACTTCATACGCATAAGCAGGATACATAGGTCCAAAAAGTAACTAACAATACATTTTCGCTTTTAATAAAAAAGATAATTGGGGATTTCTGCTTCTATAGATAATTTATAATCGGTCTAATTGAGCTGTAACGCTATTTTTCGAAAATGTTTTTAGTAACTTTATAGACCTATGTATGCTGCTTATGAAGTTTCATTTAATCAGTTCAGTCATTTCGAAAAATAAGGACTTGAATGAAAGTTTGTATGAAATGCCGTATGATGTAAACGCTCTTAACAGCAATTTGTCCCATTTCAGAGCCATCACTAAAAGTTTTGTCAACACGTGTGACACAAAAGAAGAAGTAGCGATTACAGAAAAATTTTCTTTTTTAAATTCTAAATAGGCTTGCATTTGCCGCAACTCGCCTGAAGTGATACTATGATGCGGCCTAGGGTGGAGCACGCTTTATTTTACACTCACCTATAAAATATTCATACAACTGTTCGAGCCTGGAATCTCCTATGAAGGCGAAACTGTTGTATTTGCCCCAGAAGGCAAGATATCGGAGACATCGGCGCGCGTCTCTGAAATATGGAAAATATTTTTAGATAATGTTTACAGGTTGGAAGGGATACCGACGCGAAAACGGTTATCGCGTACTCAGTACCTACATCATTCATTGGTAATTCTTAGGGTTCTGTACCCAAAGGGTCAAACGGGACCCTATTACTGAGACTTCGCTGTCCGTCCGTCCGTCCGTCACCAGGCTGTATCTCATGAACCGTGATAGTTAGCCAGTTGAAATGTATACAGATTATGTATTTCTGTTGATGCTATAACATCAAATACTAAAAACAGAATAAAATAAATATTTAAGGGGACCATACAAAAAAAGTGTTTTTTTGTTCGTTTTTTATATTAACAGTGGTTCGAAACTCTTCGTGCGCGACTCCGAGCCTCACTTGGCCGGTTTTTTTAAATCAGATGTTTCCTACAAAAGTACAATATCTATAAGGTCATAATCATCATGTATGGAACAGCTGTTCTTTTTTAAGGTTCCGTACCCAGGTTCAAACCAAACACAATTTACAAATAAAATATTCTTATTCTTATTCAAACGGGACCCTAATTCTGAGACTTCGCTGTCCGTCCGTCCTTCCGTCCGTCCGTCTGTAACCAGGCTGTATCTCATGAACCGTGACAGTAAGCCAGTTGAAATTTCTACAGATTATATATTTCTGTTGATGCTATAACAACAAATACTAAAAACAAAATAAGATAAATATTTAAGGGGGCTCCCATACAAAAAAAGTGATTTTTTGCTCGTTTTTATAAATAATGGTACGGAACCCTTCGTGAGCGAATCCGTCCGAGCAGCGTCTTTCGTTGCTCCGGCGTTTTCGATTTAAAAATAAAACGTAGTACAACGCAAGCATCAGCACTTTTTAAAATAGTGTCAGTCACAGATTACACTCACAGTTACCACAAGCAGACAACTTAATAATTAACAATCATAATTAATTGAGACCCTAATTAAGGTCACTAATTAAATGTAATTAAGAATTAAGACCAGTGCAGTTGTCATACTTGTTTACAGGCATGCATTTCGCCACCTGTATGCTTGCTACTTTTGACCTATATCCAACTTACACACCAATAATTTAGAACCAGAAGCGATGCATCTACACAAACCTTTTGAACGCCAGAACATAAACGCACGCGCGTGCTCTCCACGCCAAGGCACAAATTCACCGCAAATAGTTACAAATAAAAAAAGGGATTTAAAAAGTATTGTTTACTTATTTCTTGATAAGACATTTAATATTTAAGATATATAGATCACGTTTTAAAGATAAATAAATAAACACACACAAAAGTAATAATATAAATTGCTTATTTCGTGTTATAGTGCACCAAATTTTTGGTCACATATTTGTGTCATTGGCGTACAGGGCACGCGCTTGCTCGTCACGTACATATGTGACAATGGCGTTCGAAAGCTTAAAGTATGTCCTAGTTTTCAAGCACTTATTATTTTAAAATATAAAAATGTATAAATCTTGTAACTGTCAGCCTGTATTGTCCCACAGGTGGGCAAAGGCCACCTCCCAATGACATTCCATAAAAGCGCATGAGACATTAATAAATTAAAATACCCAAAAATGGTAGCCTAGTAATGTAATCTTTTTATGATTATGTAGTTGTTAGTTAATAATATACTAGCTGTGCCCGCGACTTCGTCCGCTTGGTATTTAAGTAGTAGCCTTAGTAACTCCTTATCACATCGGCTATCTGCCACTGAAAGTCCACTCAAAATCGGTCCAGCCGTTCCAAAGATTAGTCTGAACAAACAGACAGACAGATAGACAGGCAGACAGACAGAAATTGTAAAAAAATGTTATTTTGGTAAATGTACCGTATCTACATTCATATGCATGTAGTAAAAAGCGTTTATTTTAATATTAAAAACAGTCACTTCAATTTTATTTATTTTTATCGATGATCATGAAGCCAGATCAGTTTACAGAAAATTAGATTAGGGGACTAATAGGGATGATGAATGGGTACAGAAAACGAAATTGTATTTTGTCCGTCAATCAGGTAATACAAAAAAAAATTGATACGTATTTTTTGTTTTATCAAGTTAACGAAAAAATACTTACTTAAAACGCATTGTTGGAGAGTGGGGGCTCACTACGTCACAACTAGGTATAAAATGTACTGAGCCGTGACGTCATGCGCCATTTCAACTCAAAATATCTCCGTAATTTTACTACGTGAAAAAAGAAAAAATACGTGTCAAATACTTTTTAATAATCTACCCGATAGACAAATAAAAAAAAATGAGTCACCATCCCTATTTAGCAAGATACTATGAATAATCCGCCAGACAGGGCTTTAAATAACGGTAAAATTTTCGTAACGTTACCTTCATTTGTCAGTGTTACCGTTAATATTAAAATAACGTTAATAAAATTAACGTTATTTTTGCAAATTTTTATCGTTAATTTATATAACCGTTAATTGCGCCAAACCTTGCGAACGCCGCATTTCGTGGGACGCTAGGTCATGGTTGAGGGAGTCAGTATATGGTTAGCAACTTAGCATCTCACATACCTCACACAACCTTGAATGTGACCGGGTTTTGGAGCTAAATTAACGGTTCAGTAACGTTATTATCGTATATTAGGTTAATTGTATTTAACGTTAAATTAAAATTTAAAATTAACGTTAATTTAACATTAACGGTAAGAGAGCGGCGGTGGCCCAGTGGTGGCAGCCCCGACTTACGAGCAGTAAGCCGTGGGTTCGAACCCAGGCAGGCGCATTACTTTTTGTAATTTATTGCATCATCGCTGCTCTCAAAAACGGTGAAGGAAAACATCGTGAGGAAACCGGCATGTCCTAGAACCAAAAATTCGAAGACATGTGACATCTACCAACCCGCACCGGGCCCGCGTGGTGGATTACAGCCCACTCCCTCTCATAGGAGAGGAGGCCTGTGTCCCAGCAGTGGGAACATTATAGGCTAATGATGATGATGAACGTTAAATTACTGGTAATGTTATCAATTAACGTTATATTTTTGTAAAGTTAATAAAGTATCACATTGGAATTAACATTAAGTAACGGATATTATTTTGTTAGTTGGTAACGTTAACAAGCCCTGCCGCCAGACACCTCTCTATATATCGCTTGATACTTAGCAAGACTGTTTAGGTTATCAAGACTATACCCAAATATGTAAATAGTTTCTTATCAGTTTGTGTATTTACTCAACACTAACTTTTGCTATTAACTCACGGGTACGTTCTAAATGTAGTATGTAACTAAGAGTCAGCTCACACCGAGACGCGACAATGCGACGCGCGCAGCGTCGCGTCGCACACTTTAAAAGAGCGATTCAAAATATAACTTTATTTTCTACACGAAAAGATACACATTTCGTTGTGAGAATTCAAAATACGTTGCGCAACGTATTCTGAATTCTCAAGGTGCGCGCAGCGTCGCGTCGCGTCGCGTCTCGGTGTGAGCTGACCCTATGACATTTGGGGATAATGTAGCTTACAATTAGTATAAGAATTTACAGAATCAGATCTGTGGTTCCGAAGATTACCCCCCACATTGAAACTTACAAGCCTAAAAATTTACAAACAAATTATAACTCATTTTAATATAAATGGGCCTTCGCCCAGTAGTGAGATGACACCAGCTAGTGCTTGTTCACATACAACACGCGGGTGCGGTCATGAAATATCAACACATAGGGTAATATGCAAGTATTCACATACAAAACGCAGGCGCGGAGGAACTAGCGGGCCTGCTCACGCGTTTTGTATGTGAGCAAGCACAACAGTAACAGTTAACAGTATAATATTATATTCAACATCAATATTATGTATCCTATTTGAAAATGATATATTCATTTAATTCAATCAACTTTGGATTAAGTATACTAAATTAAAAATGATTGAACAAGTTAAAGATATTACAAATGTATGTCACCAGCATGGAAATATTGTCTGCAACAGTATTATTCATTTTAACACTAACTATCGCCTATAACTTTGTCTGTTTGTATTTTATATTTTTTTCTGATATTTCTATGGACAAAAGTATCATTTGTCTTTTCCAGGCTATCTGTCAGGTTTTACAACAATTGGTTCAGTGGTTACCGTAACATTACTTTTTAATTTATAACATCAATATGAGTTGTAGCAGATAATTGCAGTGCCCTTACAGAATCTGAGGGTACTGAAATCTTTTGCTTTTGTTGCCTTAAGAAGCTTATTCTGAGCAATTAGATATTGAGATATAGTTGCGCCATTTAGCATGGCAATAGCAGTCATTGAACCACCTACATTTCTTGACATCCTTACTTGCAATCATGGAAATAAAGACTTTAAACACCCTGAATTGACATCTATCGTGATCCTCGACATTTTTACGAATGAAAACGAAATTTTCATTATTTTGGTTTGTGCAAAGAGATAATAAGGGAAGGGCAGTGACCGATATTGCCATGCTAAATGGCAGCAATTATAGATCAAGGCAATAACATTCATGTCTTTAAAATATAATGTTAATGGCAAAATGTTATTATTTTACTACTTTCAGGAGTAAAGTAATAAAGACAAGCCTTTACCCAGCAGTGATTGAATTCAGGCTGTTGATGATGATGGTTAATTTCTTTTATTATTACTCATGTATTCCCTTTATATTTTAGATAATTACTAAAACTCAGTATTTTGATAAAATACTTATTTATTAAATTTTTAGGTAAAGAATCTGCAATGCCATCTAACATGGCAATGCTGCCAGCCTTCTCATGCATATTTTTTTGTCATTTTATGTCTTTTTATTAATTTAGTTTAATATTTTTGATGATAAATTAATTATTTAACATACATTATAACTTACGTTTTAGAGTATCTGTGTAACATACAGCCGTATGGTTGCCACTCGTGGTCACCTTTATACCTGCCAGATGTCAGGAGCCATGTGCATGAGTCTGATCCTGGACAGACAAGGACCAAATTATAAATGAATAAGTTACTACTATTAAATCCATTATTTATTATGGGTGGTTGTAAATGGGCTGTGTAAAAAAGTACCTAACCAAAATATTTACAATTGTTTGTGTTTATCTTTTATGATGCACGAAATTAGTCTATTCTCTTACTTTAAGGGTCCTACTTACTGCCTAGATGAACAGATTAACATAAAATGCAAGGATATTGTAAAAATTAATAGATATACAGATAATATTTACCATATCTGAGGTGTAAGACTCCATGGTAGCCAATAAACCCTATGACCAATACAAACGCCAACAATTTTGCATTCTCCACGTTGAGCTGGTCAATAATCCATTCTGCTGAAGATTTTTTGCCGTGAGAAACCATTGCGCCCGCTTAAATTCAACGAAATTTTCGCAAAAAAATTAATAACAATATTAAAATAAACACAATCACATTTCGAGATTATAACAATTGCGATTTATGTATTTGACATACGAAAAAATAAAAACAATATCTATTTATCGATAGGAAATTATTGTAAGAATTAATTTTTATTTCCATTTCACAGTTACAATTTGCAAACAACAAACAAACTATAACAGACATTACAGCCGGCACAGATTATCTAAACTATTTGACATTTTGTCGTTGTCGTTTTTTTTTAATTACCGATGGGTTTGCTCTTGACTCTAGTCTAGGTCAGAGATGACAGAGACAAAATCGACGATGGTTCGAGCTTACACAGAAGTAGCCTGTCGTAAGATGGATCAGCTCAAAACTCATTATCTCATGAAAAAGTAAAATTGGAGGTGATCACATATTTTTATGTTTAGTCGATTTTTTTAACACAGATTTAACTCTTGAGAGCGTATCCGAACTAAGACAGTTTGACAAGGTGTGACATTTATTCCGTTGTGTTGCAATAAAAACGAAGTAAGAAATTAGTTCTAGATGTCAGTTTTTACAACATTGAATCCCTCTCTTTTCCAATAACAAAAGAAAATGTACGGTAGGTAATCGGTTAAGATAATGCATTCCAAGAGGATGAAAAATGGAAAGTAGAACATTCAATCCGATTGTAGGAAAATACAAACTGAACAGGGGAACAATATTTTTAAACTAGTAACATCAAACGTCTAATTGGATTACAATGGCGGCTATGTCCCCGTCTGAGGTAAGTAACAAATAATTAAAATATTACGCTATACAAAACACATTAATCGTCAATGTTTCATATGTAGAAAGTCTTTCCTACAACAATATCGAAACAGTTACTTTATTAGGTTTGAAATCGTAATTCTAATGGAAACCGTATTGTGACAGTTTGCTATTAGAATTTTTTGTCAGATTTTTATTGTATTGACGAAAAGTAAGCTCTATCGTTAATAGGAGGTATATAAGTTTTCTTGACGCTCTGAAGTAGACGCTGTGTGCATAGAACAAGTAGCATATCTATTTGTCGTGTAAATATGGTACGATGTCTGTTTTAGCGGAGATTACAGAAAGAACTCATGTCCCTGATGAAGGAACCACCACCAGGAGTCACCGTAGACGGAGATCAGGCCAGCCAAAATCTAACACTGTAAGTAAACAACTATAGTTCTTTCCTAAAACCCAATGTAAACTCTTTTTTTTTCTGAAAGACCTTTCTTATGTGCCAAATAATAGGTATGTAAACACCAATCGATATAATTGCCTCATGTTGCATTATAAATAATTGTTCTTGTAAATTTAGCATGGTAAATTTAGGTGTTTTGAAGTAGCCTTTGTCTTTACTGGGTATAGAATTATGTTGATGCCAAAACATGATTATGCAGTGATGTAAACATTGTTATAAATAGTAATATTTTGTAATTAAATATTTGGTCAATGTCTATTCATGAGTTTCACACAAAATTTTACATTTCTGTGAATAAATTTAGGAAATGGTAAAAACAAAGTGTGTTTATGTTTAGGAACATTGTTTCTTTGTTGTTATTATACATTTATTAAAATTATAATCTTTTAAATAATTCTCAAGATCATGTACAAAAATAGAATATTTTAAATTCTTATTGTTTTCCATTTATTGTTTAGTATGTACTGCTGTTGGTGTAGCAATTAAATAATGAAATTTTAAGAAGTGGCTAACATCCAGTCGTACCAAGGGGTATTTCCATGTAAAATATTGTACTAGTATTCCAAGTTATTCTGGAAACCAATCCCAATATACTTGTGAGAAGACTATGTCAATGATAATTGTGACTTAAACATTAGTAACCTACTTATTTTTATGTTCTAACTCAACTCACACAAAAATGTTTTCTTTTGCAATATTTATGTCATGTGATATTATTTATTCATGTCTGTGGCGTCACTGGCCATGTGTTATAAACAATGTAACATTTTAAATCAGTTTATACTACAGCACTCATCAAAGTCTCGGTTCTTACAGAGTTCTAGTGCAAAAAACAAAACATTTTGTACCAATATTATTCACAAGCTTATGTCCGCGGCGCCGGCGTCGCCCGCTTGGAGTTCGATAATTATCCCACGGGATCATATTATTGGGATAAAAAGGTTATAAACTACCTGAGTGCCAAATTTCATCCAAATCCATTCAGTAGGTTTTGCGTGAAAGAGTAACAAACATCCATCCATCCATCCTCACAAACTTTCGCATTTATAATATTAGTAGGATGTTAGCAATGAAATAAATGAACTTCGGAGGGTATATTTTAAAATGACCTAATTATTATAATTGAGAATGTAGTGGCATAGATCTTGAGTAGAAATCAATGCTTATTTAAAAAATTGCAGCTGTTCTTTGACTTTTTTTTCTACATACTTCACTACTTGCATTTGGAAAAGAATTCCCTGTATGTGTATTTTTTTTAAGAGATTCTGAATTCGCACCTAATTGGGATCAATCAATTCTATCCTATCAATCGACATTAAAAATGCGCGAAAGAATTACATTTAGATAATGTTAATACTAGCTGCTGCCTGGGACTATGTGTGGAATTTCTGATGGGTTATAGGGGTATGAAAAATAGATGTTGTCCGATTCTCACACCGATAAGCACACAAAGTTTCATTCAAATTGGTTCAGCCGTTTCAGAGGAGTATGGTAACTAACATTGTGACACGAGAATTTTATATATATTTTTTGTATATATGTAAGATACAGCCATCAGTTTTATTACTTTCAAATAACCTGATACCTAACTTTAGTAACTTGAAAATGGGTAATTATAACAAAGACCATTATTATTCCTTCATAAATCTAACATTTTATCCTAGAAAGACATAGAACAGAATGAAGAGCAACTTCATTAGTTATATTTAATTAGAATATTTCTTTTCTCTTCCTACAGGTGGACAGTACACATGGAAGGTGTTCCCGGCACACTATATGAAGGCGAAAAATTTGTATTGCAGTTTAAATTCACAAACAAGTACCCCTTTGACTCTCCTGAAGTAAGTGCACAACTTTCTTTTATTTATTACTTATGAATAGCCTTTGCAAATGACAATATTAAAATTTAAAGGTGTATGCCCTTTAACTATCGGACAGACAGCCCTGCTGCCCTACCATGTTATTGGCAAATATTTGCCTACAGCATATCAAAAAGGATTCTTTTTTGCGATTATGATGTGCCCATGGAGAAAGTTGTTTAGTTTGAAAGTCTAAAGCACGTCCCAACATTGACCTCACCTTTCTGTATACTGTGATATTAATTGGTTTCTGGGTTGTGGTCTGTGGAGGTTAGATATTTAGTTAATCCATGTAACCAGCAGTTAGTTTAGGGGCCATCCATAAATTACGTCACTTACGGGCACTAAGCGAAGATGACAGAACACCATTGACGACATTGTAAGGCCAAAATGGCTACTATGTGGAGCCCTGACAGAGCCAGAAGGAGTAGCGGTAGGTCTCATAAAAGATAGCGGGACAAAATAACCAAACAATGTATAGGATGACAATAGGGAATGCGATAGTGCACAATAATGATAGTCACGCGAGGAGACACTTAATTGGAGCACTCCCTACTCCCGTAATTAATTTGACTCATTTAGTCCCTATAGAATATCTAGGCTATGTGCTTGTGTGTTTTATAACTAGTTTTATGGATGGTAAAATGATATCCTTGTAAAATAAAATATTTCTAAATAATTCAAAGGATAAATCAAAAATGAAACTGCATTTTTACTTTACTGCTAATTCACTCAAGACAATATAAAACGAATGAAGGAAATCAGATTTATCCAACAATAAGGATATCGTAGGTGTTGTGCTATAGGAAGTAGTGAGGGAAAAATCTCTCTTCCTCCCAATAGGAAAATGATTTTTAATTAATTGAATAAAACATGATTGACCATGATTGCTACTGGCTTGTACTACATAATTCGCACCTGTACTTTAATAATTGAGAAGCTAAAATCGCAAATGTAGGTAGAGTTATTTCTTCACATTAGGCCAATAATTAACACTTTTCGAGCGTCATAATTTACTAGAGTCAGTCCCCCAAAACGCCTAATATTTCGATCATCTGCATAATTATCGGCCGGAAGACGCCACTACTTGACATTAGTCTTCTCCAAACGTTTCCATCACTTCTTCCTGTGTCTTTCGCATCCAGCGGATACCTGTGGCCTCAAGTCATTGGCCTAGCTTGTAGGAGCCCTTCTAGCGCTGGGCCTTCGGGTACGTGGTCGCCACTCCGGAACCTTTCGGCCTCATCGGCCATCCGTTCTGCGAGCGAGGTGCACTGTCCACTGCCACACAACGGGTGTAAAAAGACCCTGTGACTTTTTCTCTCCGTCATTGCGATAATATATTATACTAGCTTCTGCCCACGGCTTCGCCCGCATTTTTTCGATAATTGTCCCGCGGGATCACACTACCGGGATAAAAAGTATCCTATGTGCTATCCCTGTGCCAAATTTTATCCAGATCCATTCAGTAGTTTTTATGTGAAAGAGTAACAAACATCTATCCATACTTGTCTTACAAACTTTCGCGCTTATAATATTATATTGTTGGATAGTTGTGGAGATATTCTCAAAGTTTCAACTTTTTCACAAAAAGAAAAAACACAGGCTTAAAATGTTATAACTTTACTAATAAATAGCTCCATGCTCCCTGTAGTATTCATCCATCAGCACAATGTTTTGCTTTATGTTAAGTCCTACCATAAAGCGTGATTTTTTTACACCAGCAATATTTTTTGTGCAGTGTTACTAAGTTGGATGTACAGAATGCTTGGTTGCCGGCTTCGTGAAGGGTTAATTGTATTTTTGATTATTTTTCGTGCTACCTTGACTCTCTAGCAGATCTTTTTTTAGGGTTACGTACCCAAAGGCTCAAACGGGACCCTATTACTGAGACTTCGCTGTCCGTCTGTCACCAGGCTGTATCTCATGAACCGTGATAGAGCCAGTTTATATTTCTACAGATTATGTATTTCTGTTGATGCTATAACAACAAATACTAAAAACGGAATAAAATTAATATTTAAAGGGGCTCCCATACAAAAAGGTGACTTTTTTGCACGTTTTATAAATAATGGTACGGAAAACTTCGTGCGCGAGTCTGACTCGCACTCAGCGTATTTTTTTTCATTGCCTTTGAAATAATATCTTTGCTAACAATGTCCCACTGTTAGACGAAATGTCCCAGCTGTCCCTTACACACAGGTCTGTCATCTCATCTGCCATTGAAAATAATACGGAATTAAATAAGCAAATTCTATTAAAAAAACGCACTATCAAATTATGGACGTCTGTAATAGGGGATAATCCAATTTTTTTTTTCTTTGTCCGTCGGGTAGTTTATTGAAAAGTATTGACAAAATAGAATATCGTTTTCTTTACCCAGTCCGCACCCCTATTATAATAGCAATATCAAAATATCAAAAAATTGCTTAGTTAAAACTCATTAAAGTTGGAGAGTGGGGGCTCACTACGTCACAAGTAGGTATAAAACTTACCTACATGTGACGTTATGCGCCATTTCAACTCAATATATCTCCGTAATTTTATGACCACGTGAAAAAAGAAAAAATACGTGTCCAATACTTTTCAATAAACTACCCGACGGAAAAAGAAAAAAAATGTGATCATTCCCTATTGTTTCCGTGCTGACGTAATAGAAACCGGGTTCTGTACTAGTTTTAACTCACAGTAACTGCGATTATTTGCTTCTAAAACGGAATTAGGTCAGTGATACCTAATTACTTACTGTGATACTTATCATTAACACTGTGATGTCCATTTTCATGAACACAAGTAGACACCTAAATAAAACTGTTGGTTTTCGACGGTCGGCTGAACGCCAAATGTTGAAAATCTAACAGTGAACTTAATTCGGCTCAGTTTTTTTATTGTTCTGCTCACACTTATAATTACACTTGACTTAACGTTACATTGTGTCGGCATTAATTATGTAAAAATAGTATTATGTGTAAGTGTTTTTGAAATTAAACATTACAATGTGATGTATCTACACTCAACGTATTGTCCGTTTTAATATTTTTTCATACGTTCCTTTGTCCTACTTCTATCGTAAAACTGTTGAATGTATTCTTTTAAATTATCAATTTATTCATCAATGATAATAGTATAGTAACTTAAATAAGTATTATTTTATCATTTTTTAATTATCCATGCAATCCTTATCCATGAAATGTTGCTGGGCAAAGGCATCCCCCATTCAGAAATAAACTTATAGACCATTAATTTATCTTAGTTATCTAAATACTTGAGTCACCAATGAGTACATTTCCGCGTAAAAACAGATCCATGATGTTATATAATGAGTCTTGAATAACAAGTACCTATTTAGTACCTACTTATAAAGGCTGATTGGTAACTGGGTGCATTCCTTGAAATGGGCGATTCTAGAAGTAATTTTTAACAATTTTGGCGAGGTAACCAAGAGTCCAAAACTAGTATTTTGGAGAAGTCGACCTTTTAAAGTTTTTTTTTATTTTCCTCCTGTCGACCATAAAGGGCTGATTGTGAGAAATCCACGCCTTTCAGGATGCCAAACGAATACTTTACTGGTAGTTCACAAACGATTAAATCCTGCACCCGATTACAAATCACCATGTATTTCGTTTTCCTTAATAGAACCTTCCTCTCAAGACTGCTTTGTGTAATTAAGTGATGAGCAAATAGACAAACAGATTTACGTACCTATACTACATACATAGTTGTAATACCTACCTATCTAAAGAGGAATGCAAAAGTTAACACTGTTATGTTAACAGTTTCGAGATTTAGCTGGTTACGTACGAAGTATTTATGGCATTGGGACGGCCATGTTAGACGTAGAACTGATGACGGTTAGGAGATACCGAATCGGCAAACGTAAGGTAGGAGCCCTCAGGTTAGCTAGAGCAACGATCGTCGCAGAGAGGTGTGACTATAGATGCTGGCGGGAAAAATTCCGAATCATTCCCGTCGAATACTTCGGAAGTATTCCGAAATATTCCGAAACTTTGGGAATATTTCAACTGTCAAAAAAAACCAGGAAAATCGACCTTACTACCTATTTCGCGCTTGGAAGTTGTAAATTATATTATCTTTAGTTGTGTTGTGAGCGGTAGGTATATTAACTCAACAATAATTAACTCATCCACCACACCACAAACAAACACGTTTATTCCCATTGAATTATTCGGGTGAAATATTCGGAAACATTCGATTGCGGGGGGGAAAACTTCTCCGGGGAGCATCTCCCCTCTTACCGCACCCCGCAACGCCATCGCCTGCACGCACGACTCGTGGCACTCGGGCGCGCGCGGCGCAGCGGCGATCGATGCAAAATACGATTTTTCAGCAAAAAAAAAAGAAACTTAATTAAATTCATTTTGAATAATACCTATTTAAAGAAACTTTCCCAGAAGTATTCCGGAATTATTCCGAATGTTTCAGAAGTTTTGCAACTATAGGTGTGACTGGAGAGGCCAATGTCCAGCTCTGAACTGCCATAGTCCACTGCTGAACATAGGCCTCTTCTATCGCATACCACTTAACTAGATTCTCGGCAACTCTCATCCAGTTGCTACCAGCCGCCCTTCTAAGTTCATAGCACCACCGACCCTCAGGGCGACCCACCTTAAGGTGGATACAGACTTTGCGAGGCACACCACGAACGGCGCACAACGAATGCCCGGGCCATACGTTGGCTCGCCCTGGCACGTGCGTAGCACATGCCTCGCCACGAATACAAAGGTACACACCTTGCGAAGCATTCGCTGTGCGTTGTTCGCGGCGCATGCCTCGCAATGTCTGTATACGGCTTTACGCTTGCCGATTCGCGGTCGATGATGACGTACCGACATAATTGAGCTGAACTATAGGAATGTTTTTTTTTTCGACTCGCAATTTCACCCAACCACGGCTTCTAACTGTTACGCTTAAACGCGTTTTAATCTCAATGTCGGCGTGGATAAATAATTTACAAAGATTTTATTAATTAAAAATGTGCACAAAAACATCTGCTATTAAAACAATTATTTACTGCACTGTTTAATTTCGATCGTTTTAAATCAAAGCCTTGGTGCAGCAATTAGACATAATTAAACTGTCCTTCCATTATCATTGCTAATTGCTCTTTATGACAACACGCTTTTCAACCTATTCATTTAGTCACTTAGCATTAATTCTTATAAGTATGTATTTTGTTTTTGCGAATTTTCTACAATTCATTATTTAAATCCGCTCAAGTTAACCTGCTTCATATGCTCAAACGCCTTGACAAGAAAAACCATGCGAAACCCTATGTTAATACACTGTACGATTTTTTTAACTTATGTAATTTGCATACCAGTTAGTATCACAACTGGTAACCATCAGTTAATCTATGTATTTCACAAACCAGACTAGCGCCTAAATCTTAATAAATTATAAATATTATAACTTATGACCTGTCTTCGTTGGGCCTGTTTCTATCAGTCAGGAACTGCGGTTATTATTAAAAGCCTAAGTTGTCCAACAGCTGAGCAAAAGCCTTCCCTCCAGTCAAGATTGTGTCATAATTACTTTCCAATTATTCTCGAAGACATCCAGGGCGTCCCGACATCTCTTCGTGGTCTACAGTCGAACTCTGGTCCAATTTTGTTGTTCTAGCAGAAGCACGCTACTGATCATCCACTTTTAGTAGTGGAGCAAACTCTCCAGTAACACACCTGGAAACTCAGAAGACCAAGTTCGCCAAATAACGCAAGTGCAGGTGTACCCAAATACCAGTTAAAAAAAACTACCCCAAGCAGTAAGCTAAAGTGTATTGAATTCTGCTATTTGTATAATTGAAGTCCGACAATCGGCATAAATCGATACTTTGAAGCCATATGCTACAAATTGTTAGGTAGACAGTTCTGACTTGACATTGATGCATCGAGCATACTAATCCTATTCATAATTAATCCAGTTAAAATAAATAATATGACTCAACAGCCAGTAACGATTTATACTATCGAGAAATACATTGTCATTATTTTGATCTGGGTAGGTAGGTAATTAAATTTTGATTAGTCGATCTTAAGCCTACTCGTGAACCCTCATCGTTTTCCTGACCTTACCCCAATTCATTTGGGGTCTATACTTCTTTTTGTTCACCACATCAGACACCTCCTTTTTTTCCATAGTTTTCTTGCTTATACCAGTGAACCGAAGACCTTAAAAACGGGCTGGGTCGGACTGAGTGCGTAAGGCGGAAGACCGGGTGTTGTGGCGCAGTTTAAGGAGAGTTCATGATTGGATAGACTGTATTGTTTGACTCTAAATGTTGGCTCAATAGGCACACTAACTGTTTCAGCCTGGACCCTGAACAAATGCATGTTTTACTGAACTTTTTGATTTGTCTGATAAGTTTTACAGAAACCTCGTACATTACAATTGGCTGCAACTCATTACATTCGCTACATTGTTTCATGAGCTATCAATGGCTCGTTGGCGTCATTGCTTCAATCAATTAATTATGAATAATTTAACTTGACGCCGCGCCATTCTTGAGAGTAGGAGCAATAAACTATTTCCAGACTATTCAATAAGGCATGTAGGTTGTACTACATTCTTGCAATGTCGACTGTTTTACGAGCCAAGACTTGTTTACTAATAGAAATGCGATGCGCAGCATTTTCAGTTGGAATTTTCGCCATGTCAGTTCTGCGATGAAAGAATTGAAAATAAATAACATTAATTTCATTTCTTTGTATCGTTTCAGTTTAGTCTCAGAAACATAAACCGATTACTAAATGACATAATTTAACAAAATGTCTTATAGCAGCTGCAATTAAGCAAAATAAGAAATACGTTGCATAAAATATATACCTTCTAAAGTTATGCAAGAATTGTGCCTGTAAGCAAATTGACATGAAATATAGATTACGTCAAACTTTCTCTCCGGCACCAGTCTTTAGCACGATGCTGTAAAATTAACATCTCTGTCTTATGTAGGAAGTACACAAGCACCTAACGTCCTTATCGACAAACGTGATACTCATTTACATACGGACCGGTCGAACTGGTGTATTTAAAGACGACATTAAAGTCAGCGGCCGTTCATCATATTATGTTAATCATCAATTATGCAAAACTCGATGAAATCTTTGTAGCTGTAGATAGAAGAGCGTTTGACAAATGAATAGGTACATAATAGTTGCAAAGTAAATTAATTCAGTGTCGCCAGATTAATGAGGGCAAATTTTTTTTAGTGTCTGTGGGATCCTGGCACAACATTATATTTTACTGCTCCAAGTCTTCGCCTTTTCCAAGGATTCATCGGCGGCAGTACAAAGGTCTCTTTGGCTGCATGTTTTGGGGATCAGCGGGCAGGAAAGGAGGTGGAGCATTGTTACAAAAGCTCTCACACCAACATCCGCAGCTTATCTGTCGAGATAAAAACAACTTGTTGTTACTAATCATTCTGAAAACAAGCGCTTGTTGCTACATTTTAAGTAAATGCAATTTCCACAGTAATGTGGTTCCCTTATCTACGTTTATCATTTTATCCTAACAACAGCTGAGTCAATTTAACAGCATGCTATTTGAATCTTATCACTAGGATGGGCTATGAGCTTATGACTCGCTGAAAAAGAACTACGAATAAAAAGTTTATGAAAGAAATTTTCATCTTTATGATACAGTCATGAAAAAGGAAAACGGCTCCCCCGTTTTCATTTTTCATGACTGTTTTGTCAATCGGACATGTTAATTTCTGTCTAGATACCGGTCGGTTGCATATTGGACCATCCACTAAACCCCGTATTCACGAACTCTTTAACATAACAAACGCGATTGTATGTCTATCTCCCCTCGCTTTCGTTATGTTGACTTTCGTTGAGTCCAAATACGTAGCAGATACAATATTAACGGCGTATTCAAAAGGCAAAAACAAGCTTGAAACTTTTCCGAAAAAGTTTCGGACCGTTTGTTACGAGAGACATTTTCTTACAAGAACGAGCCACCATGACTGTTCTTCCATCATTCATAAAATACAAGAGAAAAAAATGCATACTTGCCATTGCACCAAGACCTATATATCATATCGAGCTAAGACAGTCTCGAACAGTGATTACCGGTCCAACTGGGTCATTGTGCTATAGTTCACCGGCTCACACCAAATGAACTGGCTGGCGGGGATCTTTAGAACGTGGGCGACTAATCCTTCTCACTAAGTGAGTTTAAATCGTTTATTAATTGTGCTCTGGATTCTCGGGCCGGTAGTAAAAACGGTATTATGTGTGAGATAATGGTTTTGTTTAACCCTTGATTTTTGACTTGGAAGACTATGGAAAATTACATCCTTAGGCTTATTTCAGAGCGATACCGGCGCCGGTTGCGTACGCTGAAGACCGATTGTAACATTTCACAGCGTCCCGTGTACGCGCTCTTGTTGTTCACAGTCCTGGTTTTTTTTTTTTTTTTTTTTTATTATAAATAGGCTCGCGTTTGACCACTATCTCACCTGATGGTAAGCGATTATGTGGTCGACGGTGAAACACGCTTGCCTAGAAGAAACCTATTCACTCTTGACTTGAAGGCCCCCAGATTGTAGCTATCGGGAAACACAGACTCCGGCAGGGAATTCCAGTTCCTTGAAATGAGGCCGAGATTTATTTATTTAGAACATGGAGGACAAGCTAATAAAAACAAAAAGAAAGGGAACAATAGCCACCAGAGAGCCAATTACAAATCCTCACGTATAGACATAAAATACAAATGTGTGGTATGAGTACAGAAACAAAAAACACACCGCTTTAATTAAAGTTAAGTTAAAAGCACTATGCATACTTGGTTTGAAATAATAACTAAAATAATAGAGAAAATAATAAAAAAGCATACAATATAGCCTACCGCTACTTGAAAAATTGAAATTGAACATGTCGCAAGAGCATGGTTTATAGATCTCCGAATTTTGTGGCCTTACTTGCATAATGGTGTGTTCTGTAGGCTGGTTTCCACGAGTGATGCATAGCGAGGGATTGAAACTTTATTACCTACTGTAATGGTAGCGATGATTTTGCAAAAAAGAGAATAAAAAACTGCATTTCAATAACTGAACTTTGCCGATGTGTTTAGTTGTTGACGTCAAAGATTTTTGTTTTGTTTACAAAAAATCCTAACGTGTTTTATTCTTTGTTTCCAGGTGACGTTCATAGGCAACAACATACCGATACATCCGCACGTATACTCCAATGGTCACATCTGCCTGTCCATATTAACAGACGACTGGTCGCCCGCGCTGTCCGTGCAGTCTGTCTGTCTGTCCATCGTGTCCATGCTCAGTAGCTGTAAGGAGAAGGTACGTGTTGCGTTCGCAGTAGTTACACTAAAAGACGACTGGTCGCCCTCGCTGTCCGTGCAGTCTGTATGTCTGTCCATCGTGTCCATGCTCAGTAGCTGTAAGGAGAAGGTATGTGTTGTGTCCGCAGTAGTTACACTAAAAGGCAACTGGTCGCCCGCGCTGTCCATGCAGTCTGTATGTCCGTCTGTCGTGTCCATGCTCAGTAGCTGTAAGGAGAGGGTACGTGTTGTGTACGCAGAAGTTACACTAAAAGACGACTGGTCGTCCTCGCTGTCCGTGCAGTCTGTCTGTCTGTCCATCGTGTCCATGCTCAGTAGCTGTAAGGAGAAGGTACGCTGGCATAATATTGTTACGAGCTGGGTATAGGACAAATTAACACACTACCAAATAAACACTAAAAATCTTTAATTAACTTAAAACAGTTTAAAACACTTCACAAACACTTAAACTTAATCACTTAGATATCGCACTAGTCGTTCACTTCGATCGCTTCGTTTCGTAGCCAAAATCAGACTAACTCCCTTCCGCTAACCCGTCGCCTATTTATACGGCCGACCCATGTTCGAGAAACTTCCACAACTTCCGTGAATGTCTAGGTAGTTCCTTAGGGGAAACCCATCCTTCGAGAAAGTTCTACAACCTTCCCGAACCTTCTAGATGGCTCTATAGTGGAACCAATCCTTCTAGAAGGTTCCAGAAAAGTCCAGAACTTTCTCGAACTTTCTAGACACTTCCATCGTGGAACATTCTAGACTCGACCGTAGTCCTAGAATGTTCTCGTAAAGCAGTCGGCGTAACACTGCCCCCTCCTTAGACATGCTCGTCCCGAGCATCGTTAGTCCCGTAGTATCGCGCTAATCGGTCCACATGTACGATCTTAGGCGCACCTCGTGGACCCTTCTGTATCCGATAGGTGACATCGTTGATCCTGGTCACGACTCGGTATGGTCCATCCCATTTTGCTTGCAATTTCGGAGACTTCCCCTTGCTACGCACTGGGTTATGCAGCCACACCAGTGAATTCTCGTCGAACCCTCTACTGTTTGCCTTCCGGTCATAACGGGTCTTCATCCTCTCAGACATTTGTTGGCCGGATTGTCTGATATGCTCATACACGTCATTCAACTTGTTACGCAAGTCACTTGCATAATCGGTTACACTGCGTGGAGCATCAGGAGCAGTTCCAGTGATTAGATCTGCTGGCAACCGTAATTCCCTTCCAAAGTTCGCGAAGGCTGGTGTCACAGTCGTACTTTCGTGGACTGCACTACGGTAGGACAAAAGAAACGGCTGTATGTGCTTGTCCCAATCCCTTTGCCTGCTTTCCACGACTTTTGCCAAATATCTTTCCAACGTTTGGTTGAAACGTTCCACCATTCCATCAGATTGTGGGTGGTAAGAGGTGGTTCTGGTTTTGTGGGTACCCATCAATCGGCAAGTCTCCTGAAATACTTGTGATTCAAAATTCCTTCCTTGATCACTGTGAATTTCTAAGGGTACTCCAAAACGACAGAAAACTTCCTGAACCAATTTATCTGCGACTGTTGTAGCTTCTTGGTTAGGAATGGCAAACACTTCTGGCCACTTGGTGAAGTAATCCATGACAACCATGAAGTACTTGTTCCCGCTTTCACTTTCCGGAAATGGTCCCGCAACGTCGAGTGCTATCCGTTCCCAGGGGGCTCCAACGTTGTACAGTTTTAATGCACCTCTACTGCGTGTTTGGGGTCCTTTCACAGCCGCACAAGTGGTACATTTGCGACACCAGTCCTCCACATCCCCTCGACAGTGGATCCAGTAAAACCGCTCTCGGATCTTCAGTAGAGTCCGTTTTACCCCCATATGTCCGCCTGAACATCCATCATGATATAGCCGTAGAACATCCGGTACTTTAGCTTTAGGGACAACCATTTGTAGATGACACCTGTCCCCTCGAGCGTTTTCCCATTTACGGCACAAGACTTCATCCTGGATAATCAAGCTGTTCCATTGGGCCCAATAACTCTTCGTGATGGAACTCATCGCTGCCACATCGCTCCACTTGGGTTTAGGAGCACCAGCTGTGATCCACTCGAAAATCGGTTTGATGTCCAAGTCATTTTGCTGAGCTTGCTGTAGGGTTTCCTTCCATTCATCGCTGAGATCTGTTCTAAGCATTCTCACGGTTGCTACCTCCTTAGTCTCTTGCCTGGCACAGTGCTTACAATCTTCAGGACAAGGTCTTCTTGACAAGGCGTCTGCGTTACCGTGAGTTCTCCCACTGCGATGTTCAGTTACGAAGTCAAACTCTTGCAGTAGCTCAATCCATCTCGCCACTTGTCCCTCCGGATTTTACTGAAATGCTGCAATGTTTTTACTACGGCAAGCAGCTCCCGTCGAGTAACGCAGTAATTTCTCTCCGGTTTGGATAAAGATTTGCTGAAGTAAGCAATCACAACCTCCTGGTCTCCTTTCCGTTGAGACAGCACGCCCCCAATTCCAGTATTACTTGCATCTGTGTCAACTATGAAGTCATTTTCAGTGTCAGGATATCCCAAAATAGGTGTTTTGCACAGATGTTTCTTCAATTCCTGAAATGCGACGTCGCAGCTCTCGTCCCAACAGAATTGTCGCTTTTCCTCAGTGAGCTTGTGTAAAGGTTTCGCAATGTCGGCAAAATTCTTTACGAACCGTCGATAGTAGGAGCACAAACCCAAAAATGCTCTGACCTGTGTCTTGTCTTTCGGAACTGGCCAGTCCTTGACGGCGACTACTTTTTCCGGGTCTGTTTGAACACCTTCCCCCGAAACTATGTGTCCTAAGAAGTTCACTTGTTTCCGGAAAAACGAGCACTTCTTCGGACTTAACTTGAGATTTGCTGTTTGGATTTTCGACAGCACTCGGTTGAGGTTTTTAAGGTGGTCTTCAAATGTACGGCCCACGATGATTATGTCGTCTAGATAGACAAGACATGCGTCTCCAATCAATCCGGCGAGTACTTGCTCCATCAGCCTTTCAAATGTTGCAGGAGCATTGCACAATCCGAATGGCATAACTTTAAACTGCCATAACCCCTTTCCTGTTGAGAATGCAGTTTTCTCTTTGTCTTTGGGGTCTATTTCTACTTGCCAATAGCCACTTTTCAGATCCAGCGTGGTAAACCACTTCATTCCAGTCAGCGTATCCAGTGTGTCATCGATCCTAGGCAGTGGATAGCTGTCCTTTTTCGTGACGTCGTTCAGTCGTCGATAATCCACACAAAAACGCATGCTGCCGTCCTTTTTCTTTACCAGGACTACAGGAGAACACCATGGACTGGATGAAGGCTCTATAACACCGTCCTTCACCATTCCATCAATCATGGTTTCCACTTCTCTTTCCCGTGCAACAGGCAGTCTTCTTGGTCGCTGACGGATGGGTAACTCGTTGCCTGTATTAATCTTGTGCTGAACCAGTCCAGTTCTCCCTATGTCAGCATCATTTGTAGAGAAAATGCCGGCGTACTGAAGTAATATTTTCATAGCCTTGTCCTTTTCTCCTTCAGATAAATCGCAGTTTTCCAAAAGCGTTGACACGTCAAATTTTGCACAACGAATTTTATTTTGGGTAGGCCGATCTTGTAATGGACGCATCCAAGCTACTTCTTCGCAAGTGCCGATCAAGGTGCCCTTCTTAATCACTTGCTCCTTGTCACTTGGATTTAGTATGCGTACTGCTGCGACGTTGGTGGCTTTTACCAGAGTTCGTGCCGTCTTCCATGGAAAGTCATTGTTCGCCCTTTCTATCAGAACACTTCGAACTTTGTGTCCAGAATACTGAGGTAGACGAATTGGCACGATCGTTTCTGATCTGCTAGGAAGAACAATCTTCTTCAAGCAGTACACCTTCCCTGATGGTGCACCTTCCATGAAGACTTCCTCTAAGCCACATTTCAGTACTCCCTGATCAACGTCGATCTCACAACGATGTTTCCGCATGAAGTCCAAACCCAGGATACAATCGTCCACTATGTCGGCCACGATGACATTGTGACAGTAAATTCTGTCACCCAATTTTAACTTCACTTGCTTCTTGCCTCGGACGGTTATGTGCTGACCGGTAGCTGTAAACAATTGCATACGGTCGTGGTTATTGAAGTAGTCCCCAAGAAACCGACTTGCTAGGTGAGAATTGACGACCGTGTGAGAAGCTCCAGTATCTAACGTCAGTTTGCATGGTATTCCGTTGACTTCGCCTTTGATGGTCAGGCTGTTCCCATCATGAGCTTGTGAGATCAAGATCCTCGGGGCTCTTTCAATACCAGCCAGCACTCGCCCCCCAGTCCTGGCATTTACTCGTTTCCCTGCTGTGGCTGGGCAGTCACTTCAGCTACTCTCCCCTGCTGAGATTGATCTTCTCTCGGTGTGCTTCGCTTAGGACAGCTTGACCGAAGATGACCCCTTTCTTCACAGGTGTAACACCTAGGGCTGTACCTTTGCGGACGGTCGCGTACAGGTGACGCCACAACCTCCCTGATGCGGTGTGTTCGGTGGTCCTGCCTCACTGCCTCTACTTCTAAGGCATAGGCCAAGGCGTCTTTCACGACGGTATGCTTTGCGGACCAGCTTTCCAACTTCCAGGGCCCACTGCTGCAGATTCTCGGCACTGCGTTGAACGCGATCCTTCAACTTAGCTCGTGCTCCAGGTGCGCATCGCCGTATCTGGACTCTAAAGCCTCCAGCAGCTGCTCGTAGGTCACATCCTTGCCGAGCGCCTCAAGGATGTTTAGGGCCTGGTCTCGGAGGCCCAAGGTGAGCGCGGTCATGGCTTGCGCTTTGGTCCAGCCATTCGCCTTCATAACGGCCTCAAATTGGATTTTATAGGCCGACCACGAAGATGTTCCGTCGAATGGAGGCACTTTAAACCCACGTGCTGAAGGTGCAGCAACCACGGAAACCACAGTCCCATCTCCAGCCTTAAGTTCGTCTAAGGCCTTCTTCACACCAGCAATCTGAACCTCGGCCTCCGAGATACGATTCTCATGCTGGTGGACATGTTCCTTCATCACCTTAAGATCTTTGCCAAAGGTTGCGTGAAGATCTTTTATCAGGAGCATCTGTTCTTCCTGGCGGCGGACCTGCTCCTCTTGACGGCGAGCCTGCTCCTCCTTATCTCGTTGCAACTGATCTTGCAACTGGCGAGCATGCTCCTCTTGACGTCGAGCCTGCTCCTCTTGACGGCGAGCCTGGTCCTGCAGTAGTGCCATTAAAACAGTCAAGTCTGGCGCCGCAGATGCTGGAGAAACTCCGGATGAGCCAGCGACTGGCTCCGACGTAGGCTGGGCACCAGCCGGTGTCTGTGTCGGAGAATCTCCAAACCTCCTTTGGTCCATATCTTGCTGTCGATGACTTCTGGTGCGGACACCGTCTATATCGTCTTTTGGTAGAATTGGCATAATTTAGCCTCACTTCTGACACCAATTGTTACGAGCTGGGTATAGGACAAATTAACACACTACCAAATAAACACTAAAAATCTTTAATTAACTTAAAACAGTTTAAAACACTTCACAAACACTTAAACTTAATCACTTAGATATCGCACTAGTCGTTCACTTCGATCGCTTCGTTTCGTAGCCAAAATCAGACTAACTCCCTTCCGCTAACCCGTCGCCTATTTATACGGCCGACCCATGTTCGAGAAACTTCCACAACTTCCGTGAATGTCTAGGTAGTTCCTTAGGGGAAACCCATCCTTCGAGAAAGTTCTACAACCTTCCCGAACCTTCTAGATGGCTCTATAGTGGAACCAATCCTTCTAGAAGGTTCCAGAAAAGTCCAGAACTTTCTAGACACTTCCATCGTGGAACATTCTAGACTCGACCGTAGTCCTAGAATGTTCTCGTAAAGCAGTCGGCGTAACAATATTTTCAGCATCTGAGTTGACCTGCTCATTAGACCTGCGCACACGCCCAGCAAAAAAAAAACCATTTTTAGATGTTCCCCGTTTTTTTTTATTCCAAAAATAAACCTTACTTTTTTTTGTATTCCAGAAACGGCCACCAGATAACTCATTTTATGTTAAGACCTGTAACAAAAATCCTAAGAAAACGAAATGGTGGTACCACGGTGAGTACAATTATTTATTTATTAAATTTAGGAATATCCCAACGTCCCCCTCGCATATCAAGTAGTTCACTTCGTCGCCATTTAAAAGTGACATGGACAGCTTAAAACTTCAAATTCGGTAACCACAACGCCCTACAATGTGCAGCAGAACAACCCACCCTATAACGCCTTCAAACTTAAATCTAAAGTTTAGATTCATTAGTCCATGCCATAAAAGCTTGGGTTCGATTCCCAGGTCGGGTTGTTCCATCAGGAATTTCTCAGTAGCAGCCACGGAGGCTGGATTTGTGCCCGATTGATGGCAATAGCTCGCCGCCTATTATACATGGAACTTAGAACAAAACTGGCGAAATATAGGTGTACTATTAGATACACTTCTACCTGACTTTTCAGGGATTACAGGCGTTTAAGAAATTAGCACTTATTACTGGGCAATTTTACCAGACACAGTCATGACATTCACCCATTATGTGTGCCTTATCTAGAAAGATAGCGTATCAGGGATAGTGAAATCTTAGTATTCAATATACATTACTGTGTCAATGATTAGATAAGAAAATCAATATTTGAGTGCACCAGTTCGCACACTAAACGTGTTCGGATGTATTTGAAATACAAATCGTGTAATTAGGACAAGTTATGATGAAATTATTTTAAAAAGGTAACCATCACACTTGGCTGATTTCATTCGCGCTCTACTAATATTATAAATGCTAATATAATAATAACTATAACTGACTGTTGCATAGTAGTAGCAATAGCTGAACAAATTAGAATCTTAACTTATATAGCTCCCGAATTGACCATGAGCTTGGGGTACGACATTTTTATTCATGTGTCATGTCCTTATTAGTGGGGACAACGGGAAAAATTTTCATTATTTTAGTGTTGTCTCGCCGTCTCCGTTATTGGGGACAACGGGAACAATTTTACTTACTGGATTGAAAACCCGCTGACCACTTTAAATGGGGACAGCGCTCCGATTCTTTTAATCTCGCTGGTACATTTCCGTGCGATAATTCCCAACCAGCGTGAGAGCAGCGGTGGCCCAGTGGTAGCAGCCCCGACTTACGAGCAGTAAGCCGTGGGTTCGAACCCAGGCAGGTGCATAACTTTGTGTAATTTATTTCATCATCGCTGCTCTCAAAATCGGTGAAGGAAAACATCGTGAGGAAACCGGCATGTCCTAGAACCAAAAATTCGAAGACATGTGACATCTACCAACCCGCACTGGGCCCGCGTGGTGGATTACAGCCCACTCCCTCTCATAGAAGAGGAGGCCTGTGTCCCAGCAGTGGGAACATTATAGGCTAATGATGATGATGATGAATTCCCAACCTCCACTCAAGGCATATCACCATATTCTCTGATGCTTTTGAGTTGATTGGGTTGTATTTATGAGTTCGAAATAGTCAATATTTATGTGTCCTTTATTTATTTGTAATCGAACATGCTTACTTTACCTTATGACTCGACACTTTTTTGAAGATATTCACATTTTTTTTTACCATTCCAGATGACTCCGTCTAACAAAACACCGCGTCGCTATATCGAGCATGGACGATAAATCTCAGTATGTGTTAAGTGTTATAACTAAACGTATGTTATTGTAAAATGTTATGTACATACGAGGTGCATGCGCGAGGCGACGCGCGGCGACAGAGGCGACACACTGACACTGTGCGACACGAGACACGGTGCGACACACTGCGACACGGTGCGACAATGTGCACACACGCATCGGGGCACCCGGCGGACTTGGGGACGTAAATTAACGAGTAGGGGAAGCTGGGACATATTGAAGATTTGGGTAAATAGTACAATTTGTTCAACTGTTAGTAGGTAGCTACTCACTGGTGTTTTGTGTAACATACTGTCTGTAATACCACTTTGTTTTGTGTCACATCAAATGCTGTACGCGGCCGTTAATATGGCAGGACGTGTCCTGGAAAATTTCGGGCAATACCTGTGTGAGGGTCGCTAGATGATGTACAAGCCGCTCGACCGTGCCGAACTAGACCGACCCGAACATTTGTATAGTACGCCTGACAGTCTGCTTCTAAAAACTCTGTGTCATATGAACACCTGGATACCTTACCTAGTTTATTCGATATCCCAGAATGAGAACAACCTGTATTTTGTGTCGAACTGACCAATATGTATATCGTATCGTCACTAATATTTGTCGGTTACCGACATAAAACCTATTTTTCAGTAAGTAATTTACCCAGATTGTTCAATAATGCAGCTGTGTTCTAGAGTTTGTGGCGTGCGACTACCCGCGTGCACTACCCTACATTATGATTATATATATATTCCTTGACTTGATTGACCACACCTGTCGATGTGGAATTAGCTAAGCCAGTGAGAAATGTATGTCAGACAATCAAATTGAACAACGCAATTCGCATCGTATGTATCGAATGTGAAACATCCAAGTCATTTTCCAGTATAACCTGGCCTCGCCTTGTATAGATTTCCCGTACAATGAGAAATCTGCGAATATTCCCAGTCGCCACCGATGGATTGCCCCGGGTGGCAATCGGGAATAAAATTCCCAGTTGCCCCCGTGTGGGTACTGGGAAGTTATTGCCCATACTTTAAATCGCTGTACATTGCGGATGGAACCACATTGGAAAAGGTTGACTGCCAACCAACAATCGCGGCCGTAAGACAGACAGCGATGTTGGCGATCCACGCCGCAATGTATTTATTCCCGATTGCCACCCAGGGGCAATACATTGGGGGCGACTGGGAATATTCGGAAATCCGCATGAACTGGTTTTTTATAGCTGGTCGCTGTGCGTACTCATAAGTGATCGAATCAAGCTAATTTCACGTCAAACTGGTCACTCACTAAATCTTCCCGTTTACATGGACGCATTAAATCTTATGAAGTGGTATGCAACGGATTGGATATGTCAATGAGTGCGCCCATGTGATTAAATGTAGGGTAGGCAGCGTTGGAAGTCAGTGCTAAATTAAAAGATATACTGTAAGTAGAGTAATAGGGTTTGAAATGATGTACCGCATATTGGAGTCTTTGTTCACGCATCAGTCATCCTTTGTTTAGTTGTATATAATTTTTATTCTTATTGTGATTTTACCAAGCTGCTTGCAGGTCATTCACAATCACGCTATGTCAATGTGTACTGGATCATTTACGCTATAAGCCTGTTTATTCGGCTTCAAGCGTTTTTTTAAATAATATTTACAAAAAACAAGTTATAATGAGGCTTGAAAAGCATTTAATTTGAATTATAAACTAAAATCAATTTCTTAAAATGATTAATTAAAGCTACAAACACCTTGTAAAGTCAGATTACTGCATCAAACTTTGGGAATTTCAGTCAAAAACGCTTAATTTCTGTTCATTATTTAGCCAGTCTAATTTTCATAGGATATTTTGTGCATAATGCAATAAACTTCAATAATTTCTGTTTTTATATTTGTAGGTAAATATTCTACATGATGATGAATGTAATTTTGTATGAAATTTTATTTACGTATGTCAATAAGGGATTTTTTGAATCATAGACTAAATATATTATATATGCAAGCTAGTAATACTCGCTATGAATAACTGTGCATACACTGATGTTCGACAGGACTGCCGCTCTAATGTATCTATTCAGGGACCTTGCTATGCATACAACTAGTCTACTTCAAAGGATATATTTTCAAGGGATTTTGCAATAAATAAATTACCTAAACAAATGGTCCTGTGTGACCAAAATTTATATAATTCCCTATTTCTTTTGCAATATTTATCGGTGCTATGTTGAAATCTTCACAAATTCACATTTGATTGTTATTTTCATTTTTGTGAATGGTAACTTTCACATTAGGCTACAACACATTCCTGTATTATTAGATGAAAAATTGCTGGGTGAAATTGTACCTTATGATTTACGAAAATGCATTATAATTGTGTATTATTGAAACAACCTGCTTAATTTATTGAAATAAAAATATAGTTAAACATGTGTCCGTACTTTTATTCCACTTACCTACTAGTTATTGCACTTTAATTGATTTGGTTGTATAACAATTATAGGTACATCTAAGGGCCTTTTTATTGTCATGCGTGTTTGCGCCCGCGTGCAGGCCAGGCAAGCATGCTTATTTTTAATAAAAAATAAAATAATTATTCTTAGAAATTATCTAGGTAATTGTGAACATTTTTGAAAAAGTAAGACTATTTCAAATTTAAAATAGTACTGAGAGATAATGGAGATTCCTTTCGGGTAACTTTGGGAAATGCTTACTAATGTTGCAATGGAAGATGAACATCAATTCGAGACTCCATAATTATCCTTCTAGGGTGAACCTGAACATATTCATTCATGCAGGAGATGCAAGGCACTGTCAGTCTGTACACAAATAAGTAACAATCCTTCTAGTTATTGACAAAAGGAACCTTATGGCAACGAGAATAAAGATCTGTGTGATTTTGTCAGACTGGTCTGTGGCAGCGACCATATTATATTGCAAGGGATATAAAGATCAGTTTAATATAGACAGTGGTACAGAATCGGAGTTAAAATAACTGAAAAGATGTTTAGCCGGTGAACTAGCTATGAACAATTACAATTATTACAAAGCATCGAGATCTGTCTGCTTAGTGCGCCATACTATCATTATTAATTGTTCCGGACGCCTGACACCTGTTCAGCGGTTGGGGTGACAGTGGCTGGGCAACAAAGGTGGGAGGGGGTTTGTATAAGCAATAGAACGTGTGCGATTTACAGAATTTTGGATTAGGATTTGGTGTGGTATTATAGTTAATTATGTATTTAATTTGTATACAATATGGTAAAAAAATCCTGTCCGATCCGAAAAGGGCATACAGGTATCCAAATCACATAACCAAATTAGATAAAGAAAATTGAATATTTATGAAAGACGTGATGAATTTTAAAATCATGATTTATGAACGTCAAGATGACGGGACCCCGCCAGGTTACCTTCACCGCCGCTCCGGTCACCGGTGACCTCAAACAATACATTTTCAATTGTGTCTATTGTCTGGCAGTCAAGATGTTAAGAATATCATGTGAATAGGATATAATACAATATTTCTACTGTTTCATACATTCGTAGTAAAATTCTACAGACATAAAATTTTAAAATATTCTACAAAAAAAGTGGTCCCGCTATTATGATATCAAAATGATGGGACCTGAGATGGATTGCTTGTAACTTGTGTGTTTCACTCCAACCGCTGACCTAATGCCAAGGGCTCAGATCATAATTAATCATGATAGTATAGCACACTTACTAGAAGGATCTTGTTGCTATACAGGGTGTAACGGAAAGGGTATATACATCCTTAAGGGTGTGCTACAGACCATCAAACTGAACATGTTCCTCAACATAAAAAATTTTTTGCAGCAAAAAAAAATATCAGCTGCCTATACATTTGGGTCGAATAGGTATTGTAATTTTCTATGGGGCAGCAGATATTTTTTTTGCTGAATAACATGTTTTATGATGAGAAACGTGATCAGTTTGATGGTCTGTAGCACACCCTTAAAGATGTATATACCCTTTCCGTTACACCCTGTATAAATTGCAATCGTATATCCGTAGTTAGCTACGGGTATACGATCGGACTCTTAGACTATTCACACCTAGGCGGACCAACGCATCACAGCGTTGTACATTGCCACTTAGTTATACAGATGTGATGTGATGCACATAAAACTCGTATTAATAACCCTCCTTTTCGGCTTCGCCGCAGTCGGGTAAAAGTAACATGATGGTGACACAAATTATTTATCACTCCTATACGGTATAACTTGATTTGTCATGATTCGAGCTACGCAAACTTCTTAAACTCTACATGCTTATGTATATAAATCTTTATATTTCGCTAAAATTAGTACAGTACATATCAACAATTAATATTTTGTACAAATCGGATTTTACATAAAAATATATAAATGTCATCAGATTCTATTATTGATAAATAAATCATTTATAACACTTAGCAACACCTACATATAATAAATGATACGTTGGGAGTCTAGCCGAGCGTAAAAAACCTAACAATACGCTTTTGTTTGTTTTTAGAAGTATGAGGAACAGGGTGTAAAGTTCCTCGATAATCCATAGAAAACGGGGACACTCCGACCAGACGGGTGTTTTCTGGTGGGCTACTGCCCGACAGTTGCTGTCGGATTACCCTATATACTCTTATGTCGAGGATAATTTTGCTTGCGCGATGTAGAACCTGTTAGTGCTTCAATTGTGTCACAGATAGCGCTATTGTACTATTTGTGGTATATTGCTGTAAGTAGTACTTTTTGTAGTGCCGCTACAGTTTATTTTTGTAAAAATGGGCATGACTCTACTTAATTTATCTGGATCTTTAGTTATTTTATGAAAACTAATCTTAATGTGTAACTTATTTTTTTGATTCAGGTAATAATAAAAAAAAATTGAGAAATGTTCTGTGACATTTTGCAACCATAAATCATTTTAATTTATCATAGTTTAATTGTCACAGCCCAACCCCACACATGTCCAAAAAATCGATATCAGCTAATTATTTATCACTCTCAATTTTTAATTTGATAAAACCCAACAATTAATCACATTCACCAGTGTTAACTCAATCAATATAAAAATATGTGGGGAATTAGGAAAAATATTCTATCTGAAAAGTGTGTGCCAGACTAGACATAATTTAATACAACTTTAATACTTAAATCAAAATAAGTACTATATTTTCTGCCAACAGCACACAGGTGACCAACAAAGTATCTTCTAATATGACATATCGGGGTTTAGCAAGAGCCTATTCCGCAGGTATGAGCGACAGAGATGACAATCTCCAAATTCTATTTCTAAAACTCGATATGCCTTATAGACGGCCAGGTACAGTATTACTAAGGGTCAGCTCACACCGAGACGCGACGCGACGCTGCGCGCACACATTTAAATTGCGATTCAAATTATAACTTTATTTTCTACACGAAAAGATACACATTTCGTTGTGAGAATTCAGAATACGTTGCGCCATGCAGTGCGTGATGCCTCGCGGCGTAGAGCGACGCAGTTAGTGCGTCGTGGGTACGCACAGCGTTCATAAGCAGCGCTCACGTTCACATCACGAGGCCGCACGACGCCGCGAGGCGTAGCCGAGGCCGGTGTCATGCGCTTGCAAATGGTAGACTGCGGGAGGACGAGGGGCGGGGCGGGGGCACGTGGCGACTGTAGCCACGTTCCGATGCACCGCGCGGCGTCTCGCTGCGCAGCGAGGCGTCGTGTTACCTACGATTTTAAGATGCGCCTCGCGGCGTCGCGTCGCGTCTCGGTGTGAGCTGACCCTAACTTCATTCAACTACTGACTTAGCATACATAACAACATTAGTATAGGTAGTGCCGTATGGTTCGATTGGCGCGTGGCCTAGCGTATCTAACTCCGCCATATCATTTTTTCAATACAATTCCAAAAATCTTTACCAACAAAGCCCTATCGGCAAATTCATTCAAGCGCCAAAAGAATCATGCAACATTGTAAAGTCAGTCAAACACGTCACTTCACTAATGTACTCCATCTAGCTGTACCGGCAACTTGTCCAGGTAGTACTCATGGTCAAACCTGGTCACTAAGATGCCTCCACTGACCTTCACATCACTATCCGCTGAATAGTCTATGGATTCACCTTTGACGGTCGTCATTTTACCTCGAACCGTTTTTATGATCGCGTCTCCTGCACAAAGGTCCCACTTCTTGATGGCGGTGGCGTGAAGGTACACATCGTAGGTACCGTTCACGACTTCCATGACCTTGTAGCCGGCTCCTGCTGCCGAGGATACGGTGGTCTTTGGGCCAAACGCAGCGGTTGCTATTTCTGTGACCTTGCCGGGATGAGAACGGGAGACTACCACTCTGGGGTGCTCCTTGTTCTCCTTATTCTGTAAGAAATTTGTGGAGCGGTTATCCTTGACATAATCGTTATTGAGTGAGTTACGGATCTATTAGGGTAGACTGAATATTTATGGCATAGTTTTTGGTTTATTTTATGTGATTTCAAAGCAAAGAGAAGTTGAGTGGGGCAAAGGCGTTGTGCTTGGCTCGAATTGTGCCAAACATGATTCCGTGAAAGTAGATACTGAACGGACTTTGCCGATCAAGACAAGTTGAAAATGTTTGGTAATAGTGGATGCCTTTCGAAAGGACTTACGCACTGTGATCAATTTCCAAAAGTGGGCACGAAATTATTAAATACTGAAATCGTGAATTGATATTTATAACATTAAATAGTATCGTAAAATCGTTTTTTACGTAGGTAGGTAATTTAACTTAGTAATTAATATTTTAAGTACTTTGTTAAAACCAGTTAGTTTCGATACTTCTAATGTCTCTATAATATAACTAAGTAGTTCATCTTTATTGGCCTTTAATAGCGGCTTCACTGGTCGATGTAATGAAAAAATATTGAATAGATCAATATTTTTTATTGAGGCACCGTTACCTAAAAGAAACTTTTTTTTACTATAGAAACCGATAAAAAAATGAATATTTATGTATAACTAATAGTCCCTGCTATACATATAATGGAATCAAAATGATAGTGTACTAATATGTACTTTTACAATTCAGTAAATCAGCATGTTGATTTACACATAATTAAAATCTTATTTTAACTATCAACTTATAACCTCATTACCTATACACAATTAATGTGACCTTATAAGCTTGTCGCGAGGTTTACTTGTGTAAGTAAACTAGTACTTATTTGATTGAGTAACTTAATCTGCTAAGTTTATTTTTTTAAATTTTAGTTTAATTAAATACTAGGTACTTACGCAAACCTCGCGACAAGCTTTTATGATCATATTAATTGTGTATAATGAGGTTATAAGTTGATAGTTAAAATTTTAAAAGAAAAAAATTATTTCTTCTTTTTAGAGCATTTAAATAAAAGCTTTTTTTTAAAGGTTTTTTTAACTTAATTTTATTTTAACATTTTTAGTTTTGCCGTAATCTTTTCTGACCACACATCATTATCACAATCTCAACACTTTTTTCATTCCATGCTATTTATTTACCGTTGAGGAGTTCCCTCGTGAGAAGACGATCCTGGCTGCAGGATTAAGTTATGTCTGTCGTAAAAATGTATTGTCACCAGAACCAAAGGTGTGTGCAAAATTTCAACTCAATCGGACATCGGGAAGTGGTTCTAATTTAGCTTCCAAGATTCCACCGTAACAAACATACATATACATACATTGCAAGTTAAATAAAAGCTTTTAAAAAGTACAGACTTCCTCAATGTGCACATTTTTTTAATTCACATATTACACTGATACCATAACCAGCTCAACTTGAATAGGAGCACAAAACAACTATTATTTCTGGTCAATAAGTCGACTGACTATACACATGATATTGACTAAAAATAATTATGCTATACTAACTTTTAATAGTTGATCACGGTGCGACGCGAAAAGGCTTGGCCCGTACTCAGTACATGATTCTGTACCTATATTGAAATTTTTCATTGGTAATTTAAAAAAAACCAGCTGTTCCATGCATTTTGACTGTGTAGGTTACTTTTATAGGAAATACCTGGGTTTTTTTTTTAAATTACCGACAAAAATTTCTATGTGCATACATATTACATCATGCTAGGACCAATAGAAGCGGAGCTTCAAAGAAAAATTTCGCGCAGACTAAGTTGCGCGGTTCAATAAAATTCTCCAACTTACATGGCTCACCATGGGCATATTGCTTGAAGGCTTCTTTGTGTACCAGCCCCAGTATGTCCTCGGTGGGAAGGGGTAGTGTATGACCCCTATGATGGGGACTCCTTTGATGGCTACACACACCATAGTTGTCACATACTGGTAGAGAGCCTCTGGAATTAAAACAAAAACAGATGTCAAGAGTAAGTTTAAAAACCCTAACCCTACCTTAATCCTAGGTTTATTGCATCCATAATCTTTTCTATGATTGCCAAGACCTTCAGTCTAGCTAAAGTGTAAACAAAACAATAGCCCATAGAAAAAAGAGTGTAAAAAAAAATTTAATTTAATTTTTCCTTGTTGTCGTTACTAATGAATGTTATAATCAAAGTTTGTGAAGTAAATCTAATCAGAGTAATTAGCATGTGAGTGAATGTACACAATCATAACAGTTTATTTTTTAGTTACATTTTCAGTATTTTGTCAAGGGAAACATGATTTGATCAATGCTACTTTTATATCATCATCTGCATAGCCTTTTCCCAACGATGTTACTTTTAACTTTCAGTCTAACTGGATGCAGCAAAATAATAGTATTTTACATGGAGCAACTGCCTATCTGACCTCCACAAGGCATATAGTTACTGGGTAATACAATACCCCTTGGTAAGACTGGTTGTCATTTTAAGGCCTCTGACTACCACAGACTTAATGTGCTTTCTGAGGCACAGAGGAAACTTGGTAATGGATGGTAACCCATACTCAGAGAGTTCTTTTCAAGCATGGCTGAACCTGAAAATTGTCTGGACCAGCTGTTATTTTTAGCTACAAGCCCCGCATCACTACTTTTAAATGAATAACCAAAATTAATTCAACATTATCTGCCTAGCCTTTTCCCAAACTTTGTTGTTGTTTAACAAAAATTGATTCACTAAAGAAAAATTAAAAACCGTAAACATATATTTAATTATTTATTTAACAAGTAGAGGACAGAGAATCTGAACAACAGTGTAAAAAAAATATTGGATTTTGTTTTTTATGTTAAATTGTATTTGCAGTCAACATTTGGAGCAGAAACAATATATGAATAAACACATCATTAGTGCAATAATGAGATAAACCTTTTTTACCCTTTTATGTGTAATCCTTACTTTTACCTGTATTTTCAGCAGTTACTGTATCAATAAGCACATATATATATGTGCTTATTGATACAATAGTGAAATATGTCTAGATAGTTTAGGTATTAAGAATAAGCAAGCTAAGAAGACAAAGCTACCCATTCAGCCCAGGTACCCATTTCACAAGCTGGTCAGAATTTAAGGAGTTAAGTGTAAAGAGAATTTAATGTCCAAATCGAATAGATAATATCTTCTGTTTTTAGCGTTGGTTCTGAGAAAATAATCGTTTTATCAGTAAACTAACTTTTTGTTAAATACTTTACCTGTGTACTCTTTAGTTGCGTCCAGTGGGTCGATCCACACAGTCACATCCTTCACATAGACCAGTTCGTCATTCATGTACTCCACTATGTTGTTCCCTGGAAGAACTTCCTCTATATCTATCACTGGTTGTTTCTCGCAACTTGGATCACTCTTTGAATGTTCTTCGGACACCACAGTCAACTTCACAAACGTGTTTTTCAACCCGTAGTACATGGCGCAATGTGAAGCATAATCTGCATCTGTAACCGGGTCATTTACCCCTTCTAGCGTTTTACCTTTACTCTTAATATTTAATTCCTGAGTCTTCCCTTCCATTACCTTCTTCCCACCCCGCTCAGCGGCGTGAATAGACGCTTTTAACAAACTCTTCAAGTTTATCAGATCACTTTTCTCCATGGGAAAACTAGCGCTCCCAGTTCGCCAATAAATTATTAAAAATAATATAAAACCTAACGTGAAACAAGCGAATTTATTTAATCTTAAAGTCCCACCGAAATTCATTGTGCTAATCTTTATTTCTCAAAAGTTTGCTGAGTTTCGTATTTTGTTTTGGAGTGAAGGTGATAATATGTGTGGGCACTGGGCACCACAGAGTACCTAGAGCACTTTTCATTCAAAACATGACAAAATGACAGCCAGCAATCATATGGCAATCTTGACATTTATGTTTTTGTGTGGAAATGAAATTCGTTCGGATATTAGTCAAATTACATAAACTCTTGAAAGTCGATTATAGCAAAAAGCTTTAGTAAGTTTGTCCACCTCTACTACTGTCAAAGTACCTATCATAGACTAGACTACAATTAATATTTTTTTCAGTCTGTGACCGGGTTTTTGAACACGAGAGAGCTGCAATAGTTTTCAAGTTCATTTTTTATTAATTTTATACAATACTCTAATAGTACTTAGTAACTGTAGCTATCACTCAATAAAAAAGTATATAAAACCGTACATCATGATATTTGTTGACATTTACGACATGGTAAGTTTACTCCCATCGGTTTAATTACTCATCGTTGTAAAATGAGTTTTTTAAATAGTTCTTAAATTTCAGGCGAGCTGGTGGACTCTGATTATCGCTTTACAAGTGGTAGTAATTTCCACTTACTTTTTCTGGTCAAAAAAGAAATCTAAAACCTACGATCCTCTCTGCAATGGGAAGGCAATAGATTGGAAGCCAATTCCTATCGTGGAGCACGATGTTACGGTAGAAGAACCTCCTATGATGGGTAAGATTGATGAAAACGAGTTGAATGTAGGCTCGTCAAGTTTCCTTTGCCTTGATAAGGAGGAGTACATCATGGATAATGCCTTGAAATCTCTTGCAAAGTATGGCGTTGGTTCTTGTGGCCCCCGTGGTTTCTATGGTACCATTGACGTACATTTGGAACTGGAGGAACGTCTGGCTAAGTTCCTGGAGGTTGAGGAGACTTGTGTGTACTCCTATGGCTTCTCAACAATTGCCAGCGCAATACCTTCATATGCTAAGAAGAAGGATATTATATTTGCGTGAGTATTGCACTTTATTTATATTTAAAGTGGTTTTTTTTATTGAATATAGGTTTAATAAGGCTTGACCTGATAAAATTGATAGTGATATCCAACTAGGAAACTTTTTCATATGCACAGTAAACTAATAATTTTCTGTGACATGCATTCCCTTACCTTGAATTGATAACAACTTCTGTTAAATTATGACTGTAATCAATGTCAAGTACCTGCAAGTAAATCATGACCCAAATACTTCAATATCAATCCATTATTGATTGGCAATTTTTTTGATAAATTAGGAGAAATTCATGCATCAATTTCTACTATGTACATTAAAGAAAAGCCCAGGAAAATATTTGTAAAGGAATATAATAATAAATCATTTGTACACAGATCATACACTCCAATTAATATATAAACAACTAGTGTTAGGACATACATTAAAAAAAATATATTTGGAGAATTAAATCGAATGGATTATATTTTTTCTTCCAACTACGCAGTAATGGTATCATTAATCACTACAAAACCGATCACAAAAGATGTCTTTTTTGCTTAGAACCAAAAGAGTGCAGAAATGTTGTCATTACTGCACTGTTTTTTTTATGTTTTATCTTTATACTAGCGACCCGCCCTGGCTTTGCACGGGTGCAATGCTGATACTAAATACACTACAGAAAAACTGTGAATGTTGTATATAAAAACATAGCGGCCCGCTCTGTCTTCGCACAGGTATAAAATATATAGCCTATGTCACTCACTGAAAAAATGATTAAAATCAATCCAGAAGTTTTGATTTATTCATTACTGCCAGTGGCCCAGCACGGGTTAAATTTGGAGTAAAACAATTGCCCTTTCCCTATACCATGAAGATTTCCTGCTATCTTTGGAATATCTAAATTCATGCACTACATTTTTACTTATTTACTTTTTACATTTTTACCTATTTATTTTATTTTTACAACAATTAATATATTTACAGAATGTCTTTATATACAACGTTCACAGCTATCTTGTCATTAGACAATACAAATATCCCGCCCCGGCCGGCCGGTACCGTCGCAAAACGCTACGTCCCGCAATTTTTAAATCTGTAATATCTTCGAAAATATTCATTTAAATCAGATGCTATAAAGAGCCATATAGATCTATATTAAATCAACAATGTATTTAAGGTATTTAATTGGATAAGGATTAATGCTGTATTGGTTAAAATCGGTTCGAAAATTAGCCATTATTTGTCGTAAAAAGTAAATGACAAAAAAAAAATATTGTGTTATATCCATAAGAGATAGACATATACCATCGCGGAGTTTTCTGTAGACCTTTTCAATGTGTACAATACTAAGTACATTATTTTGATAAATATCGTAGGGCCTGCGTAGGCTTCAGCCTGCGTTTGCAATGTAAGCGGAAAAAATGTAATTATTTACGACATCACATTAGAAACCTCAAAAATAACAGTATTTCTCCACTATTCAATGGATGTTATTATACATATAAACCTTCCTCTTTCATATTCATTTATTAATTGTATAACATCTTTGCACTCTATCTATTAAAAAAAACCGCATCAAAATCCGTTGCGTAGTTCTAAAGATTTAAGCATACATAGGGACATAGGGATATAGGGACAGAGAAAGCGACTTTGTTTTATACTATGTAATGATATAAAAAGGAATCCCTATTTCCCTTGGTCACGGCATCACGCGTGAACGGCTGGACGGATTTCGCTTCTTTTTTTTTTTTTGTTGTGTTTGTTATTGTCAGGAGAAGGTTCTTAGTAGTAGGCAGGTGGTAGGCAGGTGGCGGTTGGTCGTAGGCAGGCGGTAGGTAGGTGGCAGGCAGGTGTTAAGCAGGTGAAATCAGGCAGGTCGTAGGCATATCGTAGGCAGGTGGTTGTAGGTCGTAGGCAGGTTGTATGCAGGTCGTAGGCAGGTGGCGGTTGGTCGTAGGCAGGTGGCGGTTGGTCGTAGGCAGGCGGTAGGTAGGTGGCAGGCAGGTGGAAGGCAGGTGTTAAGCAGGTTAAATCAGGTGGTAGGCAGGTTGTAGGCAGGTCGTAGGCGTATCGTAGGCAGGTGGTTGTAGGTCGTAGGCAGGTTGTAGGCAGGTGGTGGTAGGTCGTAGGCCAGCAGTAGGCAAGTGTTAGGCAGGCTGTGGTAGGTTTTAGGCAGGCGGTAGGCAATTGGTAGGCAGGTGGAAGGCAGGTCGTGGTAGGTAGGTAGGTATTTTGTCACGGTATGACGGTAGTTGAAAGAAAAGTAGATTACGCACCTCGCTAAAGTGAGTTATTAATGCACTCGTGTTAATTTAGTGCCCTCGCATGCGCTCGGGCACCAACATAACACTCGTGCATTAATAACTCACTTTGCGCTCGATGCAACAATCTACTATTAGCCAGGAAAATGTTCTACAGGAAAACAGACTCATCTAAACTAATATTATAAAGAGGAAAGATTTGGTTTTAAAAATTCTTTCAGCATTAGAATGCTACATCTTTACAGAGTAACATAGGCTATATTATATCACAATTTTCGTAGACGTAGTCGCGGGCGAAGTGCTAGTTGAATAATATTTTGCTGTGCCTTCTGAATTAAAATCATTCACCAACACCATTCTTTTATTACATTTTAAATACATAATTATTTTTAAATTAAAGTAACCTAATTGGTTACTTATTAATTTGTAATTGCATTTAAATTCAGATTCATTCATCAAATACCCATCAAAGTTGTTATGCATTGATGCTCTCCTTGGTCAGTGGGTTCCACTAGATAAGTGGACAGTTATCATATGATTTATTTGAAGGTTCTTTGAGAATACATTAAATAATGAGGCAACAACTTAGAGATTATATTACGAAACCATGGTTGTGAAACTGGTTATACATGAAATAATATGTGATTTATGTTCTTGTGTTGTTGCCTAAAAACAATTATTTTGGTGTACACACAAAACTATTATGCGATACAGCGAGCCCAACATAGTTTGGCAAAGGGCTAGGCAGATGATGATAAAGGGAGAATCTTACTATGCTAATAGTCTGACATAAAAACCCTTATACTAATACCTCCAACCATTTACAGCGATGAATGCGTCTGGTTCGCGATTCAAAAAGGCATAGATGCATCCCGCAGCACTGTCCGCTACTTCAGGCACAATAACATGGACCACCTCGAGGAATTACTGGCCGAGGCTCAGAAGAAGAAGGAGCTCAACCCTAGGAGAAGAGCCTTCCTCATTGCTGAAGCTATTTACTTCAATACTGGGGAGATGTGTCCGTTGAAGAGACTGGTGCAACTGGCTAGGAAGTATAAGCTGAGGATTATTTTGGATGAGAGTTTGACTATTGGGGTGAGTTTTAGTTACTTGGCAAAGATGTTAAAGAATTCACATTTTAGTTTCAAAGCTCAATACAAATGAAAGAAAGAAAGAAAATTGTTTTTATTTGGCATTAATAACACTTTAAAAGTTACACAAAATAAATAAACAAACAGGACTAATAATGCCAAAAGGGCCTCAGCTCAGCATAATGCCAGATGGCAACACAAGGTGTACCACCTGACGCTGATTTTCAGCTGCAGCCCACGAGTGCCATACGCTCGAAAATATAAACAAACACAAATGAGTTGACTTTTTGATACTAAGGAAAATGACAGAAAAAAATATTCCCCCTCCATGGTAGCGTTAAACTTGTTGGAAGTGGCATAAGAAGTTTCACTTAAAAAATAACAGTGATTTTCTTTTTTGGAGGTGAACCGGGTTAAGTTTTATCTTAAGCGATCATCACTTTTGGGGTTGGATATATGACCTATGTTTCGGTAGTAGATGCGTATTTATAAAAAACAAGTGCAAGCATACATCACGCTCTATAATTTGGTAATCACAGCAAAAAAAAAAACATTTTATTTTGACGTGATTGTTGCTAATTTACATAATATTTAAAATTTCCATATACATACTTAATAATAATTCTGATGTAACGTTTTAATGGACTCTTCGACCATCCATTATTCATATATTTAACGACGGCCTACTGCATTACTGCAGTTTCAATGAAAGGCTACTGAAAACCTAATATGACAGTGCATTGCTGCCTTAACCTATCAGGATCTAAGAGGTAAAGGAGACCATTGTATTAAACAATGGTATACATACAATTTTATTGAACAAAGGCAATGGCTGTCCCTAAATGGTATACCGCGCTTACTGATGGTCGACCGCTTTTCAACCCGTAGGGTTCCGTAGCTAAATGGAAAAATTGGAACGCTTATAACTTTGCTATGTCCGCGTCAGTCTGCATGTTACACAGCCGAATACAAACTTACTTTTAATATTATAAATGCGAAAGTTTGTGTGGATGGATGGATGTTTGTTACTCTTTCACGCAAAAACTACTGAATGGATTTGGATGAAATTTGGCACACGGGTAGATTATAACCTGAATTAACACATAGGATACTTTTAATCCCGATAGTATGTTCCGTGGGACAATTATGGAACTCCACGCGGGCGGTGCCGCGGGCATAAGCTAGTATTGCATTATAAGTATTAATCCCGACTATGGAACCCGTCACCGTGCGTGGTTCGACTGGCGCTTGATCGGTTTTTATATTATTTTGGGTCAGTAGGCCGCTTTAATCACAGCTGTTGTGGCGTTAGATGCGCCTTTATTCTTAGTTCATAATAAGTGCAGATGTACGGAAACCTACTACCACGTGGGTCGTAGTTGGTGCACCTCACGTTTGATAATACATTGTACTTAACTATGTTTATTTTTTATGAAGTTATTGCAGTTAGAAGTGCAACAGGGAAACTTTAATTTCCGTTCTATAAATTCCTTACTGGCAAAAAAATCTTGAAAGGACAAGCGATCAGTTAGCCTGCGTCATATCACTGCTCGGCAAAGGCTCTCTCCATGACTTCCAGTTGTTTTGATGCAGGGCCAAATTAAATTCAAATGTCAAACAAAAACTATAGTGGGGCAGTAGGGCCTACTATAGATAGTTCGTATTGAGCAATAAAAACACGGAATGCGGGCATCAATGGAGCCCCATGACAATTTAATTATCGTCTTTTCACGCCTTCCCGGCTGTTTTTATTACGTACGGGTACCAATTCGAAAATATAGGCCAAGTGCGAGTATATTCATAATTAGTCTGTACTATAAAGGTACTGGCGTCTATAATTTATATTCAGTGCAGATCAAAGTATGTACCTACGGGTTTTTTTTTTTATCGTAAACAAAGCAAAGGAACACCACAAATTTTAATTTGCGCTAAAATTCAAATATTTATGACGTTTTCAAGAGTAGCCATTTTAAAATCAACTTTTTCCGAAGAATGAAGGTTTCTTTGGTCATAAATTTAGGAAAAACTACTGTGCTAAACCAACTTCAACAAAGGAAGGGGTTTCCGAATCAACCGATTTTTTCCGTATATTTCCTAAATTTTAATTGCCTTCGCTGGGGCGAAGGGCGTTAACGTGATCATGCGTAAGTTGGACTCATATTAACCCCTCTAACTTTATTCGCAGGTAGTAGGCAAGCACGGTCGCGGCCTAACAGAGCTCCTGAACGTGCCTCGCGACGAGATCGACCTGATCGTGGGCTCTCTAGAGCATTCCTTCGCGACCGTGGGCGGCTTCTGTGCCGGCACGCACTTCATTGTGGAGCATCAGAGACTCTCGGGGCTCGGTATGTGTAGATTTATTATATTTTACGTAAGTAGACAGCGTCAGTATGTGCTAACCCCTCTACAGTCCCGCCGAATATGCCAGAGGGGTAACTACTTAATAACGCTGTCTGTACACACGGCGGCACGTCATGCGATACATGTCCAGTATAACATGGCCTCGCTTTTCATAGGTTTTCGGAACAGTGAGAGATCCGTATAAACTGGTGTTGTGTAGCTTTATTGTTCGCCGCGCCGTGCGTACTTTTGAGAACTGTAGCGGCCCGGTCCCGACTTTCGATTTGTAGATTAAAACGAAGGCGATATACACTTCATCATCATGCTCTTACAAAGGTGAAGGAACACATCGTGAGGAAACTAGCATGTAAGCACGGCTACCATCATCCTCTGCCTAGCCTATTCCCTAACATCTTAGGGTCGGCTTCCAGTCAAACCGGATGCTGCTGGGTACCAGTATTTTACATGAAGCGACTGCCTATCTGACCTCCACAACCCAGTAACCGGGTAATACGATACCCCTTGGTAAGGACTGGATGTCAGACTTTTGGCTTCTGACTACTCGTAACAACTGTCAAAGTAACTCGTAACTACAAATGACAGCCGGGACCAACGGCTTAACCTGCTTTCCGAGGCACGGAGGAAACGTGGTATATAATTATGGTCACCCATCCACGGGGCAACCTCGGCAAGCAAGGCTTAACTTTAAAGATCGACCCGTGCGGCTGTTATTGTTTAGCCAAGAGCTCCTCTTTTAAGCACGCGACGACCATTCAAGCTATACAAAACCAGTTTATGCGAATTCTTCATTATACCTACATATTATATTGCGAATGTAGCTTGATTAATATCGCCGACCTTACCTCCCTCTCACTCTCACAGATAGCCTTGTGCACCAACAGTGGGATAATTATAGGCTATTATTATATTATAGGATATACTACACACATCATTATACACCGTGTAAATCACCTCATCACGAAGCCGTCAACCAAGCATTCTGTACATGAAACTAAGTAACTTTACGCAAAAATTATTGCTGGGAAGCGACTTTTTTTTGGGGGGTGTAAAATCATGTTTTGTGGGAGAACTCAATGTAACGCACTCAAAACATTGTGCTGATGGACGGATTGAATAGTGCGGGGGTCGTGGCGTTGTTTAAAGTAAAAATCTTACATCAAAAACTTGTATTTAAAAAAATACTTGTCAAAAAGTTGGACCTTTGACCCCTAATATCTCCGTAACTAGAAGGTTCCCAGGTATGGTGTAGAACAAAAAAAATATCGCAATGACAGGGAGAACCAGTGCCTTTCGGCTTCGTTAAGAGGTGTTTTACACCCTTTATATAACCAGTTCATTGGTAGCAGACACGCTGCTAGACACAATGCTCTTAAATCGCGCGCCATTTTGATTCATATTCAGCCACATTGATCCAGTTTTTATCAGTCACTTCGCGGAGAACTTGCCTGAGGGCGTCCTTTACTGAATGCATGGTCTCCACTCGAGTGCACTATTTAAGAATATAAGGGCCTATTGATAAACCAATCAATTGAGTGCTTTATATAAGTGTATACAAGATGTAATGGACACCGACGCTAAAACGGTTAGGTACCAAGCATTCAGTACAAGATTCTGTACCCATAAACATTTTTCATCGATATTTTTTGTTTTGTTTATCAGCTGTTCAATACATTTTGACCGTGTATGTATTGCAGTTTTGTAGGAAACACCAGTTTTTTTATATCCCACGAACAATTACTATGTAGTCCAGAATTATGTTCTCAATACGTGATAACTATTTTAGCTTCGGTATCCCTTCTAACCTGTATTTTTTCCTTACATTACAAGTATGTGTTTCTCACGATAACTCGATGTATTTTCCTTACTTTAATAGAGAATGCCTATTTGTAATGACACAATGTTTGTAAAGTTTCCCCATTACATATTCACTTTTTGCCTTTGAAGAAAATTTTCCCCCATATGACCTAATTTCGACTCACGAACTAAAGAGAATCTTTCTCTCCCCTTTTTTTTTTCTGGATGGGAAATCGTCAAATGACTTCTCCCGCTCTGGGCGGAGCGGCAGGGAGTGTCAGACTTGACTGACTAAAACCCACCCATGTTGCTTCTTAGCCCTTTGTGTTCCAGGGCCGCGGTATCTCTTTCGAACAACCCGCAGCCCTGGCAGTCTTTCTCTCCCCTTGGCTTTAGACTCCCTTGTAAAATCAACCTTTTCCACACAAAAATAAAGTTTGTTATGGATCGATTGTTGGTATATTATTAACAAGGGTGTAGTTTTCATGGTGTTCTGTATTGGGTTCAACATAACATCACGCTTGTAGACCCCGAAGGGTCAGACAGAGATGTACCTAATATTACACCTACATTTCGCCAGTTATGTTTCAAGTCCAATGTAATAGGGGGCGAGCCCATTGCCATCAATCGGGCACAAATCCAGACTCCTGTGGCTGCTACTGAGAAATTCCTAATGGAAAAACCTAATAACACTGCCTGACCTGGGTATCGAACCCAGGTCTTCATGCTCAGCAGTCGCGCTAGACCAACGGGGCAGTCCTGTGGGGTGATATTAGATATATTGGGTTAATAAAAAAAACTATTTCTATGTTACAGGTTACTGCTTCAGTGCATCTTTACCGCCGATGTTGACACAAGCGGCTATCTCCGCGCTCGACATCATTGAATCTAAGCCTGTCATCCTAGAAGAACTCAAAGAGAACTCTAAGAAACTTAACAGGTAATAGACACGTTTAATTATGTTTCTTATTCTTCAACTTTTGGCCACCCAATTTGAGTGTAGGTCTCTTCCAAATCTCTCTACTGGAATACTAAGGTCATCATCACTCCTGCCCTTATCCCAGTTTATTTGGGGTCGGCGCAGCATGTCTTCTTCTTCCATACTTCTACATACATTATGTATACTTGCCTATGCCCGCGGCTTCGCACGCGTGGAGTTTGATCACTGTCCCACGGGATTGTACTATCGGGATAAAAATTATCCTATGTGTTAATCTAGGTTATAAACTACCCCTTTGCCAAATTTCGTCCAAATCCGTTCAGTAGTTTTCGCGTGAAAGAGTAACAAACATCCATACATCCATACTTACAAACTATCGCGTTTATAATATTAGTAGGAAGGATAAATATACCATCTCACCTCAAAATCAAAATATTTTTATTTTACACTAGCTTCTGCCCACGGTTTTGCTCGCGGTTACTGTCCCGCGGGATCACACTACCGGGATAAAAAGTATCTTATGTGCTATTCCAGACTATTATCTATCCCTGTGCCAAAATTCATCCAGATCCATTCAGTAGTTTTTACGTGAAAGAGTAACAAACATCCATCCATCCATCCATACATACTTACAAACTTTCGCGTTTATAATATTATTGGGATAAGCATACATGGGCACTTATAAAACGTCGAAAAAAGATGCATCTCATCAGCCACCTTTCTTGCTATATCATCCTTCACACAGTCCATCTATCGTTTTTTGGTCTTCCTCTACTTTTATACCCATTCGATATTCGTGAACTCAGCGAAATCGTTCAGCTAACATCGCGTTTCGTGACGTAAAAAAATGACGATATTTCGAGGCCCTTCTACCTCGACTGCTATTCTAAGGTAATCAAACGATTTTCAATATTCCGTCTTTGCTATTGATGTGAAACATCGATAGGCGAGACTTGGAAGTAATAGTGAGTCTATGCCGTGGTCGGACATGGCATGACACATGTTTGTTTTGGATCAATTGTTGATATATTATTAAAATGGGTGTAATTTTTACGGTTTTCGAGGCCGGTGATAATAGAAATGAGGTCGAAATGAAAATCCAAAATGGCGCCGAAAAAAGTTTTGGGTTTTTTATAGAAACTATATTTTTTTTGGTTTACTGCATTATTTCGTTATCGGTTTTTATTAAGTATGAATTCTAATATCAACATTTTACGTCTGCCGGGCGCCCCTTAAAGGCCATTTTTTTAAAATGTAAGAACAATTTCGTGAAAAACGATAGTAACAGTAAATTCAACGTTATGGTTCATATCTATTATTATTGATTGTTATCGTGCCACTTTAAAATGATAAACCTTTTGATAGTTAAAAAGATGATTCAACATGCTGCTTCTTGGCGTGATTCATAGGATATTCTCTACTACAATCTTTATTGTTTCCTCGTTCTTGGGGAAATTGCAATTACAGTTCATCTTTTCTTCCTTAAGTTCCGCGCACAAGACTTATTGTCTTGACGATCATCATCATCATCTTCCTCTTGTCCCACATTACTTGGGGTCGGAGCAACACGTTTTTTAGGGTTCCGTACCCATAGGTTCAAACGGGACCCTATCACTGAGACTTCGCTGTCCGTCCGTCCGTCTGTCACCAGGCTGTATCTCATGAACCGTGATAAGTAGCCAGTTGCTACAGATTATGTATTTCTGTTGATTCTATAATAAAATAAATATTTGAAGATATAAAAAGTGCTTTTGTGCTCGTTTTTATAAATAATGGGAAGGAACCCTTCTTACGCGAGTCCGACTCGCACTAGGCCGGTTTTCTTTCATATCATTTCTCACAAAATCCATGTATCGTTTCCTTGGTCTTCCTCTCCCTTTCCATGTGTCAATATTTAAATATCCATTACTTTTTTTCGTGACGATAAGAACCCTAGATACTTGCATTAAGAAGACGAATTGTTTATTATCAACCATAATTAAATACAAACAAACATAATTAAATACTTTGCAAATCAATAACATTAGAACCATTCATCAACTACGGTTGATTAACTTATAACTGCAACTTTATTGGCATACTGATAACGTTACTACACAAACTTACATTTTGATAAGAGAGTGTGTTGTCAATGCGCAATATTTATTACTAGTGATAATCTCAAGGGAATGACTCAAGCACTAAATAGATATGGAAAGAACAGAATACTAACGTATCTCGAACGCGCGTTCGAATTTACGTTTGCGTATATTTAAAATCCAACGTTTTTTATTCGTTTTTGCGAAATTCACAATTAATGTAACCCATATATATATATAGAAAATCTTAAAAAAAAACTATATACTAAAATAATTATTATGTGTGAGACTTGTACTTTCTATTGTTTTACATCGATTACTCCTGTCCTGTCCTGTCCGTTTAGGCTCGCATGTCATAAGGTCTGTTCTACACAAATAGGGAAACATCAGGAAATTTAATTTTAAAGCTCTTAATGATAATAGCAAAATTTACTAAACTAGGAATGAAGTATTACTTGCAATGGTACAGAATGTTATAGTGTGAAACACTTGTGTAAAACTTTTTTTATTTATATTTTAGGCACATCGCAATGTTCTGCAACAAACCTGTTTTTATTGGTATAAATATAGTAGTAAGAAATATAACAATAAAATTGTCAGGCAGAAAGTAAATTATTTATGGATCTGTGAACCCTACATACAACGAGCATAATCGGATGCACACTCGCTGACTGTACGTAAAACTTGTCTATGTGCACGTTTAACGTACAGTCAGCCAGTGCAAGCGTACCCGCGACCGACATTTGTTTGAGATCGCCATACGTACCTCTATGTGTGTGTGTGCGCACCTATTTTCTCGTTGTATGTAACCGACCGCATGTGCTAGTCTGTGACTCAACAGTCAGAATACCAAATGGTATTCAGCTGAAATATGTAGGCATACAAGATAAGCTTAGAAGAAATTTACATTGATAAGGATAAAACAACCTAAAGAACTGCGTTTAGGATTGCTTAGTGAGATAAAGCCTTTATGACATTTGGCAGTGGCAGTGTTACGAGACAATGTTCAGTCAAGGCATTTTTTTATTCAAATTCAGAATTGACAATAAGAGATAGTGTTATTTTCTTGACTATTTCATATTGTCTTGAGCTCATGTTTTTTTTTAGTAAACTTGTATTTATCCCAGCTAGTACTAAAATTTACTTGAGACATTTTCATCATGTTTTGACGGAAACTCGTAAGATAATACCAGTCTGTAACTGTCCCACTGCCGGCAAAAAATGTCTTCTTCAACAAAGAAGGTACTAGCATCAATCACCACGCTTGCTCAAGGTGTATTGGCATTTAATCTATACAAATAAATAAAATTGAAGTGTCTGTTTGTAATGTTAAAATAACCTTTTACTACATGCATATGAATGTATATACGGTCTTCTTCTTCGTTGTTCCCACACTGCTGAGGATCGCGACCGCATTATTATATGTCTCCGAGCCATGCGGTCTCCTGCAGTGTGAACCGCTCGGTACAAGCTGCCTCCAGCAGCCTTCTTGATTGCGTCTGTCCATTTTGCCGGTGCCCTGCTTTGCGCGCGTTTACCTTCTGCCGGGCCCAGTATTATAAGCCTTTCCAGACAATGCCTTGACGAACGCATGATATGTCCAAAAAAGCTGAGGGTACGCTCCAGGCCCTATACGATACATATACCAAAATATGTCTGTCTGTTTATTCCGGCTGATTTCTGGAACGGCTGGACCTATCTTGACGGGACTTTCCTGGCAGATAGCTGAATAGAATACTACTATTTTAGAAACAATAAAATTCCAGGTAACAACCTAGATAGAAATTACATTTTTCCCTTCTTTTTTCAGCGCCCTATCCCGATTGAAGTACTTCACGTTCCGAGGCGACGAAATCTCACCGATCAAACACATCTACCTCAAAAAGGACGACTTAACCGACAGACTGAAGCACTCCTACCTTCGCAACATCACCAACTATTGCATGGAGAAAGGCGTCGCCATGACTGTTGCCGCGTACTTACGAGATGTCGAAGTCAACTGTCCAGAACCATCCATACGTTTAACGAGTAGCAGAAAATTGACAGATGATACTATAAGCTTAATTTGTTCGCTACTAGATGAGGCCTACGAGAACGTAGGTCCGAAACCTGAACTGCAGCCTGTTTAGACAATACTTTTGCTTTAAAACTTTTAAGTATTGTCTATGGGTTTTGGCGGGAAGTACAATTTTTGTTGTCTTTTTCTGACTTTGTTGTAACTGTAAGGGAGTTTTGTTTTGTTTAATGTGTAGGTTAATTTTGTATTTAGTTGCATTTACACAATACACATATCAGATTAATATTTTTGCACTGCCTTTAGGCCGAATAAATACGTGGTCATTATTTTAAGTTACATTCGCTTTTTTGCAATACGAATACCAATTCGAGTAACTTATGCAATGCAAAATCATAATAGAACATAGCGAAGTTCAAAGATTTGAATCGTTAGATTCGTGCATTTAAAAAAAAACATGTTTTCTTCACTCGATCTACGTACGGTCGTCTACTGAATGTATCTTTGGCAAAAAGATAAAAAGTACATATTTCCCGGTGAAGCACATTAGCGATTTAAATCTTTGTCGAAGTTACAATATTTCAATTTATTTATATTATTTTTGAAACACTCGCTAGGGTATTAATTAAAAAATGGTTACTTACTTGTGAAGCACAGACAATATTATCTTTATCATTATCTATAAGATTCGTTAGTCAACTAAATCATGCAATTAGAAATACTATTATAAAATGTTGGTACATGCAAAGAGATTTTTCTAAATACACGTTAAATAATGTTACAAATTATTAATGTCAAGTATACAAAACAATGCTTTTGTTAAGTTACTGTTAAAATTTATCTTAATCATGATTTTAATCATGAGTTCCAAATATTAAACCTAGGTACTTGTTATTAGATTTAATCATCTTGAAGTCGTGGAACGTTAATTTATACAGAATTGGGGAAAAATATGGTCTAGGGAGGAAACTTCTTTAATCCTCCTGCACTTTACACTATATTAGACGCAAACATAAGCGTCTCCGCGCATGCTCGAGGATGCGCGCTTTATTTTATACTTAAAAACAATACTGATACAGCCCCTTATTCAGTGACATCAAAAAAATGCGCCAGGAATTTTCCGCTCGGTGGAAACGGGGCTGTTTGCTGAATGCTTCGCTGCTAGAGAGCGCTCAGTGTGTCACTGATCTATGTCTCATCTTAAATGGAAAGCAATGAGCGACAAGAAAAAACACTCCACGCCATCTATGCGGAACTAAATTGATAGTTTTCGTCCCCATATTGAAAATACAGCTACTTTGAATATTCCTTCACTGTAAAAGTTCATCAGCGAGATATCAAACCGACAATAAAATGTATGGCATTCATTGTTAAGTTCAATGGTGAGGACCACAACGGTCTTTTTCGCTTTTGAGCACTAATATAAGTATTACGAATAAAACCTCATTTTTCAATAGTGTTAATATATTTTGCTACACTATATGTGGCTACAAATACATTAAGTTAGAAACACTGCTTAAATAGTTAACTACCTATTAAAAATAATATTTATTTATGTATTTTTAGTATTGTAATGTAAGACCAATATCATGTGTTGTCAATTCGTGTATTTGAAAGGAATGGCCGAAATAACGCAATCTTTGAACGTCTCCTTCTAGCTCATATATTCATCTCTTTCTAGCCTTGCTCAAACTTGATACTATGGTGAAAATACTAGCTCCTTATAATCTGCCTACTAGCCTTTTCCAACTATGTTAAGGTCGAGTTCCAGGATAACCGGATGCAGCTGCAAACCAGTCTGCTTATCTGACCTACACAACCCATTTACTAGGTATTATTTATTTGTCGGAGTGAGGTGATTTTATTTCGTTAGACTCGTTTATCATGTGGGCAGAACATGGGTTTCGTGCTATGAAAACAAAAACTACTAACAAATTACCAACAAACTAACAAACTTTTATCGAACTAACAAATTACTTGAAATTACAATTCAACACAAAAACACTAGGCACCATGAATCGGGATACAGTTTCGGGACGTCTTGACTCCGCCGCGATCAGACACCGACTGTTCTCCTCCTCGCTGCGAGCTCGAAACATCACGACTGTATTAAGCGCGCTTAGGTGTGGGTAGACTGGTAAGTAGGTCTCGCCTTTGGCGCGCTTTCCGATTCAATCCAATCTGATTTCTATTTCTGTCCATACTAATGACCGGCTCCGACATATTTATATTTAACAAGTACTCAAATTAAGTTAGTAAGAATATTTCTTAACAACTATGTTAGTAAACTTAACCTACACTGCCTTATAGATATGAGAATCCCTGCTACAAGCTCAACCGATGTAGAAAGCTTGCAGCAACGATTCACACACAAACAGTCCAGTCTGCAATACACTGCAGTATAATGTCATGTACCACACACCTTTGGTGAGACTTGTTGTCATACTTTCGGGCTTTGGTCGACCCGTAACGACTGTCAAAGATATACAAATGACAGCCGGAATCAACTGCTTATAATACTACCTCAATATGAATAAAAACATGAATTTTATGTCAAAATAATCAAATCGCGATGGCTCAAAAAAGGGGACCTCACGTCAACCATATAGACGAATTTTGTGATAATATTATTCTTTCGCCCTGAGTAAACCGAACCGAACCTAATCATGAATCGATAAAAATGAGTAACGTTAACTTGTTCATAATTATTTTACTAGCAATAATCATACTACTTGTGCTTACGGCAATCTGCGCATATTTCACGATTCGGACGATAATTCGGCGTCCACCGCTCATTATGATTCATTAAATATTTCTACTTACCCCCATGGCAAAAAGGCGTGTGTTTATGTAAGTTTTATTTACCTCTGCAGAAGTAACGCATTAACTTTGACATCCCAACTAGATTATGTTTTTAAACCTTATTGCTTAGCTGTAAGGTTATATTTTCTTTAGGTTTTAGTAGTCAATTTAATTCCGTTGTCTATTCTGAACAAAATACTTCCAGGACTTGCGTTTGTTCAGTTAGTTAAACTACACGTAGAACCCATCCTCAGTTAATATAATTATTTGTATTATAGTGGAGCTGTTAATATATTTAAGAGTCGCCGTGGATAAAGGCGCTACCCCACCGGCCCATTCTAGAGATGTATAATTCAAGATTCGATTTTTTACAGAAACAAGTGATGTTACATTGTATAATCTGAACTATTATATTACAGACGAATGCTCTGGGTGAGGGAGCGAATACAGGAAAGTATAAAAAGTTGTGTTGTAAAGATAAACAGATTTTCCCTATCAAATACATCAAATTGACACACTGCGAAATAGTGCCTTGAACCTCATTGCCTCATTTGATGTAAAAATATTAAATATCGGTTATGAACACATTCCAATGAACTCCAAGTATTATATTATTACGAGTATAGATAATAATATAGACTATTTTATTTAAAAACTTGTGTTCTTACATCAAATGCTTTTATTTTTAACAAGGTGTATTGTCACTATAATCATGACTACATTTAATAATAAATAAATTAGATTTATATTAATAATATGCACAGTGCTTGTTATGTTATTACATGAATAAATATGAGTAAATTTTTAATTGTTTTTTTAATTATTACTTGCTACTTTGAACACGACCGCTGATGGTGACAGTCTTATAAATATGAGATGTTTTTTTTACCTTAATCTAATCAAATTTAAATAAAACCTAAAGCTAATAAATAGAATTGCAATGTAGTAAGTGCTATCACATCTACTCGTTCTAAAGCCCAATATTCTTATTAACTGGCAATACCAACATTAATGTTGCCAAGTATTAAAGTGGAATAGGAATGATGACTTGGTAAAGAAAACGAAATTCTATATTGTCCGTCAGTCAGGTAATACAAACATATTAGGACCTTTTCATTGTCATGTGTGTTTGCGCCCGCGTGCAGGCCAGGCGGCAATGCTTGTTGCGGGCCGCACGCAGAGCTGATTATTTTCGCCACGCGCGCGTGTGGCGCGCATGATAATAAAAACATGTATGATACGATAGGTTGCGGGCAGCACGCATGCGTGCCTGGCCTACACAAGGGCGCAAACACGCATGACAATGAAAAGGCCATTAGACACTTATTTTTTGTTAGGAGCGTTCAAGTATTACGTAACGCAATTTTTGGAGATTTTTGAAACCCCTCCCCCTCATGTAACGCGCCGTAACGTCTGTTTATAACCCCGCTCCCCCTCAGGTAACGCGCCGCGAGAAGAAAATCTACGCGACCGTTTGCAGAGTGGGGGTTCACTACTTGACTACTAGGTATGGTAGATTTAATGTGTAATCGTACTTGACATCATGCGCCATTTTTATTCAATTTTTAACATTAATTTTTGATAACGAAAAAAAATAAAAATACTTGTCCAATACTTCATATTAATAAACTCTCCTGATAGACAAAGATAAAATAAAATGTCATCATCGCTATTATACAAACTCACTATCACTTGAATTAGTGTTTTTGAATGCGGAAGGTAAAGCACTCTGACTCTAAAGGTAAGGCGCTCTGGCAAAGCTAGGGGTCAGTTCACACCGAGACGCGACGCGACGTGACGCGCGACGCGACAGCGCCGCGTCGCGCTGCGTCGAGCGGCCGCGTGAGGTAGATTTCAGTAGAAATCAGAATACGTTGCGCCACGCAGCGCGGCGTAGAGCGACGCAGCGCGGCGTAGAGCGACGCAGCGCGAAATCACTGGCCTCTTCAAGTAGCGTCGCGTCTCGGTGTGAACTGACCCTAAGAAGTTTCAAAACAGCTTGAACTTATTGGTCAGATTGGACCCTAGCGGCTATGGACAGGCCATCTACAATGAGCTTTTACCGACCTTACAATTAACTCGCACTAAAATTTTGTAAACAATTGACAACACTAACATTAGTGTAGCCAGCCTCGAAAATTCAAACTGTGCCGCCCTCAATCGCCGACCAGTTCATCGCTCATGCGGCAATACCCAACGTTTCTCTTGAACTCCGTTTCGTCCGGCGCGTGAATTGGCTTCCTGATCTCGATCAGCCGACGATCCGTCTCCAAGGCTTGGTTCTTGTACTGCAAGTCCTTGGTAACTCGCTCATGGTGGTTGTACATACCGTGGTATGTGGTCCTGAGGATTTTAAGAAAAAAACAAATCAAAGGATTAGGCACAGGTGTAAAATTTTATGAAATAGTAATACAGCTCTTGTTAAAAGAAGGTGCTGGTGTAATAACTGGCAAACGTGATATTTATCAGTTTAGCGTCTGAGTGAGTAACGCACCTAGAATGCCTTTAGTGTCGTAAGAGATGATCAGGAGTGGCTGTGACCCACTGACTATCGGTTGGAGACCTGATGTTGGAGGTAACTATCAACCAGGTTAGATAACCTGATATTTACAAGGTGCAAAAATACTTACAGAGCTTCTTCCAATTTCTTCTCAAGCATATTGTGGCTCAGGTGGACCCTTTCAAATTCTTCTATCAGACCCCGCATTGGTTTGTCCTGCACTCTTTCAAGGACTGGTCTTCTGGTCCTGGTTTCCAATCTGGTTTCCACAAGCTTGGTCGGGTTTATTTTGTCAGCAACCGCTGCTCGCAGCGTCTCAATTTCCGTGTCCACCTTTTGAAGATTCTGTTCCAGCTGAAATGGGAAATCTCTTACTAGATCCATTCTCGAGTACTACTCTACTCTTGTAATGACCGATGATTATTTTATGGTCCGACGTGCGCTGCTAGCACGTTGGTCCATAAAATAATCGCTATTTCTGATTGTTCATTTTCATCATGTCAGCCACAAGACCGGCACTGCTGGACATAGGCTTCAACTAAGCCTCGCCACATCGACCGGTTCTGTCCTTCTCGCATCTATTGGTTTCCCTTGACCTTCACTTGATGAACGTTCTACCTTGAGGGAGGGCTCCAGGGTCTTTGGCACACGGCTGACACTGTAAAACCTTGTGGCCTGTGTTGGATGTAGCACTATTGACATCTATGCCAACGTAAAAAAAACAAACGATGAGCGGGCGTTCGATGTCTAGAAGTTCGAGTGTGGATTATGTTCCTTTGTCTCTAATACTCATGTACATACTTACCTTATACTTCTGCCACTCCATCTCATTCCTGGCCTTCTGTATATCATAAACCCTCCTCCTCATGATCAATTCCACATGCTGGCTCTGCGCATGCATTTGATTCCTGGCCTGTTCGCGGCTCTTGAACATCGTCTCCCGAAGGGTCTTAGATTCAGACATCAGCTGCTCAGCTATCTTTATTGTGTTCTCTATGCAGTTGACGTAACTCTCTTCTGTCATTGATCTAGGAATTGAACGAAAGTGTGAATTTTATCAAAGGATGAACTGAACTTCTCATAAACTCTCAGTTATGCTAGAAGTCGATACGCAGTCATCCGCCCGCACATAAAAATTACGTCATAACAGAATTAAGAAGGTTTTACGCCGCAGTTAGAGAGTCATGTAGTTTCTCGAAATTTGTAATGTAACTTATAATAAACTTACTCAGTAGGGACCCTGGTAGGATCCAGTTTGAAACATATATCCGCGCTGTCCCTAGTGAGGTCTTTGACGTGGTACTCCAAGTCGATGGTCTCGTCCTTGTTCTTGATCTCGCGTTCCAGACGACAGAGCACGTTAGTCAACTCCTTTATCTTCTCCCAGCCCATGTGGCAGACGTCCATCAGGACTCGCTTACTGTTCTCCGCAATGTGCAGTTCCTAAAGAAAAAACCATTTGACAGTGCAAAGGAGTGCCCTGTACAGTCACGTCTAATAATATAGAGACCAGCGGTGGCCCAGTGGTAGCAGCCCCGACTTACGAGCAGTAAGTCGTAGGTTCGAACCCAGGCAGGCGCATTACTTTGTGTAATTTATTTATCACCGCTGCTCTCAAAACGGTGAAGGAAAACATCGTGAGGAAACCGGCATGTCCGAGAACTAAAAATTCGAAGACATGTGACATCTACCAACCCGCACTGGGCCCGCGTGGTGGATTACAGCCCATTCCCTCTCATAGAGAGGAGGCCTGCGTCCCAGCAGTGGGAACAATATAGGCTGATGATGAGGATGATGATGTACATAGCTGTGTAACAAACAAACATATCGTAAAGCATTAGGTATTAGGTAAAAACAACAACTACATACTCTTTCAGTACATATCATCAAAGGGGCCATGGGAATGAGGAAAATAATCACACCATAATCTTTCTTGGACTGCCTCTCAAAATGGGCCCACACTATCTTAAGTTAATTCAACCTCCATAAATCTTCTGCAGTGATGATCTAATATTTTGTAAGTTCAAATGTTAGATTTGATTAAATTGAGTAATCACATAATAGGTATACCTTGTGTAATTCTTCTCCAAGTTGGTCTCGGGTCAATTCCGGAGGCACTCTCTGGTCTCTGTTCGAGAGACACTGGGATATCACCATGAGTGGTACTTGAAGGGATTCCAAGTGCAGTTCGGTCGCATGCTTCTCTTCTTTCAAAGCCCTTATCTCGTCTTTGACAGAGTCCCTTGTGAACCTCTGCTTCTCCCTCCATGCTTGAACTTCGAATATTCTGGAAAGTACATACACCTTGATATTTTTCATATCTGAAGACACTTTTAGAACAGTTACCTAATGGCGGTACTTTCGTACAAACCGAAAAGCTTGGCTTGCCCAGCTTGCCCTTTTATCTTACTACCCTTCATGATGATAGGTTTTCTGAACAGTCTGCTTCCCTTATGTGTTTGCCGTATTGTTGGCCCCTAGGCACGCCATTGCTACCTAATTATCAACTAGTATGGCGCGGTAGTTGCGATACACACACAGTTGATTCAAAGTAAGCTCATAATAAAAACTAGCGGTACTTTTACCTATCCCTCAACAACTCATTGTTAACATAGTTATCCCATCTCGTGGTGACCGCAGTTTCATTCCTCAGCTGATTCGCTCTTTGTCTCAATTCGTAAGACTCAAAACGACGGACCCTGGCCTCATTTTGTAGTCTCTGAATATTCCTTGTCCAGTCTAACACAGTTAAACGGCGATGGGGCTTCTCAAAAACTGGTATAGAAGCGTCCATTTTTCTAAAGAAATAATACAACTCCACTTCAACCCAAAATGGGTTGCTAACAGAATGTGAAAATGTCGTATTGTTTGATCAATAAAATAAAGGACATGGGTTTGTAGAGTGGTTGAAGTAAGTCTAGTAAACTCCAGTCTCTATTGAACCTAAATAATGTGTATTTTTATTCGAATATTAGAAGAGGGCTGTATTACCATATTTTTATAAAATATACATATTACAGGTACTGAACGTAGACCAGCACTCCAAATAAAGGGGATTCCTTGGGCAACATCATTTGAAATTCGTGCCTTCACTGATATCGGACGTCTTTTTTTTTACATTTCTGATGATCAAAATTTTGTAAATATATGTTTCTTCATTTGGTAATAGTGGATTTTAAAATAAATTGTAATAAATAATTACGTTAACAACGTTATGTAAATAATATCATTAATCATAGTTTTTATTAAAAGTTCCTCAATGTGCAAAAAGACAACGGAAGCGCCAGTTGGTTGGTTGTCAGAACATGACGATTGACGATTTGACGAATATCAAATATGGCCGCTAGGCATTTGCTGTACTAAAAATTAAGCTAACCATTGTGAATGTTTGATAAGCCAGAAATACAGTAGAAAATCTACCGATTCCTAATAATAAAGCGTAACTGATTAACAATTAGCCTGAGTTGGTCAGAAATTCAGAATTTATTATCGTTTGTGCTAATCCATCGTTGTAAAAAAAAGCTTACCAAAGATGTAAGTTGGCATATTATTTTGTGAAGATTTATTTCGCTTCGTTTGGTTTGTTTAATGAAGTTTTGTGTTTTAGGTACGACGACAGACGTGGAGGACGTGGCGGTGGTCGCGGTGGCAGCCGAGGCAGCCGCGGTGGTAGTAGAGGTGGTTCTCGAGGAGGACGGTCGAGTGATCGCTCCCAGGAGAGAGGAAGCAGCCGCTTCGGAGGCAGCCGGGGAGGCAGAGACAGCGGCGGACGAGGTGGACGCGATGGGGGCCGGGGCTTCGGAGGCCGCGGCGGCGGTAGGGACGACTTCCGAGGAGGGAGTTTCAAGAATGACCAACCGGGTGGCAACCTTCGGAAAATCCGCTGGGACACAATTACTCTCACTCCGTTCCAGAAAAACTTCTATGTGCCGCACCAGAACGTCGCGTCTCGCAGTCAGGCCGAGATAGAAGCGTATCGCAGCCAAAACCAGATCACAGTAAAAGGACGCGATGTTCCAGCCCCAAGCATGTACTTTGAAGAAGGTGGCTTTCCAGATTATGCCATGAAGGAAATTCTGAAACAAGGTTTCCCACACCCTACTCCTATTCAGGCCCAGGGTTGGCCTATCGCTCTGTCTGGACGGAATTTAGTTGGAATTGCTCAAACTGGGTCTGGGAAAACCCTGGCATACATATTGCCAGCTATAGTACACATAATTAATCAGCCTCGCCTTCTGAGAGATGAGGGGCCCATTGTTCTGGTTTTGGCTCCAACTAGGGAGCTTGCTCAACAGATACAACAGGTAAGTCCTCTTACTATATTATTAACCTCTTAAATTTATTTGAAATTAACAAAAGGCCTGCAATTCGACTGACACAAGGTTGCCTGAAGTTTACTCATGGAAACAACACTAGACTTAAATTATCTCATAAATACTTTTAACAACAAAAATATAAGATGAGTATTTGTTTTCCATTGTGCTACTCCAGGCGTTGATCTCAATGAATGGAATCGCTGCGGAGATGACGGACAATCCGAGCGAACTGGAAATAGTAAATTTACCCAATTACATTTAATTAGTAGAACTAGCTTATTGCAGGCAGGCTATGTTCGAAAACCTGGTGAAACATTGACATGATTTATGACATCTTTTTTCGATTAACATCCCAAATTCAAAATTTTGTCTAGGTGTGAGGTTTCTGAACGTAACCTTATTTCTTTTTGTTTAGTTTTGGGCACAAGTATTTTTGTTTTCTCTTAGACCTTGCAGCTTATCTGTGGAATGCTTTCTTTACTGTGTAGTTACAATAATATTTTGAAAAGGCAGTTTGCTGAATCATCTCACCATTTATACATGTCATAATATGAAATATGTATTATTATTTAATTTATAACAAAACCAATCAGGATACTATACAAGGAAGGCCCGGTTTCTGCGGGAGGCCTTCCTGTTTAAAATAGTGGGTCATGCACACAGTAACATTTAACAAGTTTTTGGGGTTGGGGCAACTATCTAGAGAAAACACACTTTAGGGCCAGCTATCATTTCAAATATTCTGGGGCAAATTTCGTGATATAACCTGACTTTACTATGTTTGACACAAATATGTCCGGTAGCACAATATTTTTGTTTTTCTTGATGTTCTTTTAATAATTTATCTTTTGTCACCCTATAATCATGCTTTCACTATTATTTCATTTTTACTTTTAACAAGTGTGTTAGAGCAGATTAGGGTGGGGCAGGTTTAATAGTTTTAGTTACAATGTAATAATGCATCATTCAAGGCTGCTTACACAAGCACACACATTGTTCTGTCAATGCTGACCTTCAATTCATTGATATGATAGTAAGATATAACTTAATTTATTTCTGCATAGATGTGAAATAGCTTAACTTTTTTTTTGTTTTTATTAATACAAAACACCAATATGCTAGTTCTAGTCTCATTAAGGACATGTCCACCACCCAACCTAACTTGCCAACCACGGCTAACAAAATTTATTTCTTGTCTAACTCGAGAACGCCTGGAAATAGTAATCATCACCGTCATCTTACGGCCTAATAATCTGCTCTTACATACATTCTATATTTATTTGTTTAAATTTTGTTTCTTCAATAGCTGAAGTAACATTTATACAGGAGTTAAAGCTTTCTTTCTTTCGTTCCTGTTTGCAGGTGGCCAATGACTTCGGTCAGAGTGTGCAAGTGCGCAACACTTGTATATTTGGTGGAGCACCCAAAGGACCGCAGGGCAGGTGTCTGGAGCGGGGAGTCGAGATCATTATCGCAACACCGGGAAGGCTGATTGATTTTCTGGAGAAAGGTAAGGTTTTAAGGAAATAAAGTAACTGTTTTACATAGCATAAAATAAAAAATAGACTATTGTCTTTACTTGGTATTCTAAACATGGCCCTTCATGGGCATAGCCATAATTTGTTAACTACCGATAAATAATACACAATACATATTTCTATTAGTAGGTTTGCACCTACTCAATCAATCAATGCTACAATAGAATCACTGTTTATACCAACAGCAAAAGTTGGTCTGTAGGTACATATTCTTATAGAGAAAATTCCTTTAATTCTTTTATTTGTGAACAGAGACTACAAACCTTCGTCGTTGCACGTACTTGGTGCTCGACGAAGCTGACAGGATGTTAGACATGGGTTTCGAGCCGCAGATTCGCAAGATCATCGAGCAGATTAGACCAGACAGACAGGTCAGTGAAACACAACATTTTAATATCATATATTTGTAACCAACAGTCTTTCTTTTTCATCTTCCGATTCTTTTATAACGTTTTAGTTTACGACAAAACCTAAAAAGTGAGCATATCTACGTTTAGAAATCAACTAACTGATAAGTACTGTATAGGTGATAATGCTGGTCTACTATTTATTGTTGTGTGCATGTTCATAATTTTTCCTTGCAAATATGTAAAATAAAATTGAAGGAGTTTCCTAGTGTCAGTGAATTAAACAAATGACATAAATGCAGTTTTGGGTAAAAAGCTTGTATACAAATAAAAGTAAAAAGTCCGCCACAGTACTTAGACGCTAGCCGGAAACGGGTGCGCTTTTGATGACATACTTGTCCTAACCTAGTCTTAGCCGCGATTGTCTACACCGGCACAGCGCGGAGAATCGGATATGGGCCGGCGTCGTAAACATCGGTGGTTCATACATTACCTGTCGACCGGACCGGTTCTCTGTTTCTTTATCAGAATAATATGCTGTATTTTTTATTACAGGTTCTCATGTGGTCAGCTACCTGGCCTAAGGAAGTCCAAAACCTTGCTGAGGAGTTCCTTCATGATTACATCCAGATCAACATTGGTTCTCTGAGCCTGTCTGCTAACCATAATATTCTGCAGATTGTTGATGTGTGCGAAGAATGGGAGAAGAATGATAAGCTAATCACACTGCTAACTGAGATATCCTCTGAGGAAGAAACCAAGACCATCATATTTGCTGAGACTAAAAGACGGGTGAGTTTTGAGGATAAGCTATAGTAATGTTTTTGGAAGATTGGAAGCCGACCCCAAGATAGTTTGGGAAAAGGCTAGGCAGATTATGATTGTATAATACAGTAACAATTTAATGCACTGCTTCAAATGTGCGGGTTAGGCCAAAGTAAAGTTGGATTCAAACCTTTTTGTCTTCGTAGTTTATTTCAATTTTCTTGTAAAATTTTTAACTTCGATTAGTTAAAAAAAAAATATTAGTATCCATGATAATAGGGATGGTGACTCATTTTTTTTTATTTGTCTATCGGGTAGATTATTAAAAAGTATTAGACACGTATTTTTTCTTTTTTCACGTAATCGTAAAATTACGGAGATATTTTGAGTTGAAATGGCGCATGACGTCACGGCTCAGTACATTTTATACCTAGTTGTGACGTAGTGAGCCCCCACTCTCCAACTTTAATGCGTTTTAACTAAGTATTTTTTTGTTAACTCAAGTTAAACAAAAAATACGTATATAATATTTTTGTATTACCTGATTGACGGACTAAATAGAATTTCGTTTTCTTTACCCAGTCATCATCCCTATTATTTGGTTCAATTACCCAACTCACTCACGCAAACTTATATTAAGGTCGATGAAATAACAAAATCGATCAACCGCGCTGGGTGGCGTGCGCTCGCCATCCACGGAGACAAGAACCAACAGGACAGGGACTATGTCCTCAATCAGTTCCGCATGTCCACCGGAGGCATCCTTGTCGCCACCGACGTCGCCGCCAGAGGCCTCGGTAAGTACCCACTCCCATAGGAACCCGCGAACGTGGCCAATGGTAGGGTATCATAAGAGACACGAGAAATAGTCTAGGGCTTCTATATGTCTGAATAAATCATACAATTGCAGTTCAGTATATTACTAGCACTATTCGCTTTCCGAAACCAGTATCGAACGAAATAGTCACTGTAAGTTGCCCAGAAGTTACTATCTTATGTTTGTGCCACCGATCAAGTTTCTTTATTTATTTGCTGGTTCTATGGTGGTGATAATTCCCGCCGAATGATGAGGGCATCAAACAAAAGATGTAATGACACAGTTGCGAGTACTAAGAGACTATATTCAAATCAAAGATGGCGGTGTCTCGCACTGTACCACCGGGGTGTTGTAATGGTCTAAGAGATGTCAGGGGCGTAGCGGAGGTATATTGAAGCCATTGCTTAGTGATAACCGTTAACAGTTGTATGTCACACAACTGACGAAATAGGTTCCAGAATTCACGTTTTTTGCTGCACAAGTAACGCAAAACTGACTTTAAATTATCTTGTTTCTTATAAAAATCTAACCAAAAAACATTAATATTTAAAAGAATATCTGAATTCATAATGGCACTTGAAAAACGCTTGTGACCTGGTTAAACGTGAATATTGGAACATGGGCTCCAAGTACAACACAGCAATGGTACGTTGATACAGCTATATTCTCGGGCCACGATAACTATTCTTTTCTGGTGGTAGATATTTATACAATACAAATAATCACATGTTGATTCTTCACAAACTTTCTATCGGACATGGAGTATATTTTGCCTTGTTATTGTAAAAATCTACCACAGAGGCAAACATCTTAGCCCGATAATAATAAAATAAATTTCCATGACTGACTTGGCATTATTCTCGATTGTTTTTCATTTCAGAGGCGCATGCGTGCAGTGTTAACGGCTAGACTATCGGTGTGTTGCTGACCTTACCAAAACCTTGTTACCGTGTTGTAACGATAACGTTCATATGACAGTACACTGTCAGCGCACACTGTTTCAATATGAGCATGCTGCCTCTAATATTTATGTGGGAATTGAGCATTAATATCACCATGGTCTTATGTTAAGGAGGTTTTGATTCTAAATTAAGGGGAGATAAGTTTCAAGTTCTACTCTGTCGAAACAAACCATTGGTTTCTAAATTAAAGGTAATATGAAGTAAGACCATTATTAGAGCAATACATGCTTGGTTATTTGTCATGAGAGATTTAATCGTTGCCCTTTGGCCTGCCCTACGCAACTGACAATCGCGCGGTTAAAGGGCGCTTACGTAAGTCAGCACACCACCACACCGACTCTTGGCCTGCACACTCCGGACTGACGGGCATAATACAGTTATTTCCAGTTTAGCAGTGACTGACGTGCCGACGACACACGATAAGGTAAATATTATGTGTCTTTAATGTTTGAGATGAGCGTTCTTCCAAGAAAAGGTGAGATAAACATTCCTCTCATTGATTTAGATCAATATAATTATAGTCAATATTTTTATCCAATTTTTAAGTCGAATATTTATCCATCCATTCTATGTAGTATTTGCATTTCTAGCAATCAAAATTACAAATGATTGGTGTTTAGTACATATAAAACCCTCATCTCAAACTCGGTTACTTAAATAGTCCAATACATTAATTACTGTGTGATCATCAACACCACCCCGCGTTAACATGCCCGCTTGGACACAGATGTGGAAGACGTGAAGTTTGTGATAAACTATGACTACCCCAACAACTCGGAGGACTATGTGCATCGTATCGGACGCACGGGTCGCTCGCACAACACCGGGACTGCTTACACTCTCTTCACACCTAACAACTCGGCTAAGGTAAGCTATCTAGCGTACGATTACTTTAGGTACATAAGGGTCAGTTCACACCGAGACGCGACGCTGCACGCACACTTTTAACAAACACATTTCGTTGTGAGAATACGTTGCGCCACGCAGCGCTGCGCTGCGTGACGCCTGTAGAGAAATGTGTATCTTTTCGTGTAGAAAATAAAGTTAAATTTTGAATCGCTCTTTAAAATGTGCGCGCAGCGTCGCGTCTCGGTGTGAGCTGACCCTAAGTGTCCATCCTATACACACCGAGACCCCTTCGTGCCACGTGCACGTTATTGTTGTGCCTCATCTAACAGCCGGGTTATGAGCGACGGAAAAGGATTGAAGCGTGAAAATGCGATTCTGTGCTGCTAGTCGTTACTCTCGACTGCCATAGGTCATGGACAGTCGGAAGCGCGACTGTCTGACGACTAGTCTTACTAAGGGGTATCGCGTTAGCCAGTATCTAGGTTGTAGAGGTCAGAAAGGCCGATTCTCCTTGTAAAAAATGGTGCCCCCGACTTACTGAGTGTGGGGGAGGAGTCTAGAGTGGTAGTCGTGGTAAGGATAACATCGTGAGGAAACCGGCATGTTCTAGAACTAAAAAATCGAAATGGGGCATCTACCAACCTGCACTGGGCCCGATAAGAAACCATCCTCAAAATAGTTGTGCAGGTGATGACATAAGTTAACAAAACGCAGCCATATAAATAAACTGTGGGTTAATAATCGTGAAGTTAAATTATCTCGAATATTCTCATCAACAACGGTGAAAAAAACCCACCTCACTTCCCAACGTCATAGGGTTTCATTCTTAGAAGAAAACAAAAATATTGTACCAAACAAAAATAAAAGTGTCCTTATTGATGGCAGGCCAAGGATCTGATGTGCGTACTACAAGAGGCTAACCAGGTGGTGAACCCAAAGCTGTTGGAGCTGGCGCAGTGTGGAATGGGATTCAAGGGCAAATTTGGTGAGTACTCAAGTTACAATATACTAATAAACTGCCATTCCTGCCAAGGACACATAAGGTCCATTAAACTTAAATGTAACTGGGGAAAAGTAAGTTATCAGTAAGGTCCAAAAGTTCCCGGCCTACACTCATTAGATAATTCAGAGATACAAAATCAATAAAAAATCATGTCACTGAATTACTGAACTTGAAAATTTTTTTAACCTTACCATGTATTTTGTCTGACATTACATCTTATGACTCGATATCTATTGTTCCAGGTCGCAACCGGTATCGCGACCGCGACGAGGGCTCGGGCGGGCGCTTCGACCGCGGCGGGCGGGGACGCGGCGGCCGGGACGGCGGGCGTGGACGCGGCGGACGGGACTCCGGCGGTCGCGGCCGCTATGGCGACAGGAGTCAGTACTAATTGTGTGTTTATGTAGTTGTTACGAGTGTTGTGTATGTCTGCTTTCAATTGACGGCACGGTTGGCGCAGTGGTTGAGCAATCGACTGCTGCGCAGCGTGTCGAGGGTTCGATCCCAGCACGGAACAAATATTTACATGGCCTACAGATAGCTGTTCCTGGTCTAGCTGTTTGTGAATGTGACTTTAAATGTTTGTAAAACGCGCCCACGATACAGGAGAAATTCCTAGTGTAGGGCAATGTTTTTAAATAATCCTTGATTAGTATAAAATTATCCTCCAAACTAATGGGCGTCGGCTCATTAATCTTCACACAGGTTGTCAAATTTTACAAAAAGAGAAGAATAATATATATTGTTCCTGCGAGACTCAATTTTTTAAACTTAAATGATGGAAAAAACAAACAGCAAAAAATAAATCCGCAGCTGCTTATCAAACAGCAACTTGATTCCAGGGCTTGTTAACGTTACCAACTAACAAAATAATATCCGTTACTTAACGTTAATTCCAATGTGATACCTTATTAACTTTACAAAAATTTAACGTTAATTGATAACATTACCAGTAATTTAACGTTAAATACAATTAACCTAATATACGATAATAACGTTACTTTACCGTTAATTTAGCTAAAACCCGGTCACATTCAAGGTTGTGAGATGCTAAGTTGCTAACCATATACTTACTCCCTCAACCACGACCTAGCGACCCAAGAAATGTGGCGTTCGCAAGGTTGGTTGCAATTAACGGTTATAAAAATTAACAATAAAAAGTTGCAAAAATAACGTTAAATCTATTAACGTTATTTTAATATTAATGTTAACACTGACAAATGAAGGTAACGTTACGAAAATTTTACCGTTATTTAAAGCCCTGCTTGATTCAGCTGAAACCGTTTTTCGTACCATCAGTTGTACTGTAAACCACGCATCAGCTGTACTGTTAATCACGCGCAGCATGACCACTGTAGAAACAAGAGTTGTCTACGGAAGAATCAACATAATGACAGATAGACAATGACAAAGTGTCAGTTTGTCGATTCTTCCGCCGACGTAGCCCGTTTCTACGACGGTCATGCTACGCGTGCAGTATACACAATAGATTTAGTAGCGGCAACCGAACTTAACCCAGAGAATTTAATGTCTGTTTCTCATTTCCCAGGTTCAAGATGGGACGACTCAAACAACGACTATGAAAACAACCAAAGCCCATACAATACTCGTTCGAGTTACAACCGCGACAACAGCAGAGACGGCTTCCGGCCGGACAACGGGTTCCGCGGGCGAGGGCGCGGCCGCGGTGCCAGCGACGCGCCGGCCTTCACGTCCGCGCCGGCCTTCGCCTTCCCGCCGCAGGCGCAGCAGGCCTTCAGTGTCCCTCCGCCCACCAGCTACTACAACATGTATGCCCAGCCTCCACCGCCGCCCGCTAAATAGATTTTTTATTTAGGATAAGATCGACTGGATGTGATGTGAAATGAATGTGAAAATAGAATTAAATGTGGGATGTTGCGAGTTTTAGTGATTTTTGCAGTTCATAGACTATTCTGGGGTTCACTTCCTTCCAGACTTTGATGACTTTCGAGTGGCAGGCTACGACGAAAAATTGTCAAAGAAAAGTAGTGATATATTTTATTCGCACTGTAAAACCACTAAAATGAATAACGCCCTTAGCTTGTAATGTAGCTATGAAATGATAACACCAAAAGGTCCCTCCTGTGAGTTACTTATCAGAAACGTTTGGCATTGTTTCACTCGCATCTAGTTGTTAATGATAATAGATTTAATTTTTATTACTAAGTTTCTGTGAAAGTGATTTCTTGGAATCGGACCTATGAGGTTATAGACTCTATCATATCGTATATTTTAGTAATATCGCAACATATTTGTATACGTTTAGAGTCCCAGAAACCATGCTTCAGTGAACTAGAAAAAAGCGGTATTTACGTGTTTTAATTTTAATTTTGAAATGTGAAGATTTCTAATAAATAATAATTAGGGTATAATTTAATAGAGCATTTTAAATTCAGAAAATTGTCTATTCCTGCTTTTGTGTTTTGCAGTGTTATTGAAATAAATCAGTATAGGAGTTTTTTCAATGAACTAGATTTTTCTCCATTTGACCTGCATTGAACCAGAATTATAATTGGTGTACCACTTATCATGACGTGTCTTATATAGCATAATATTTTAGTAAAAACATTTGTTTCCACATCACTTTGAACCATAGCTCACTGCACTAAATAGATTGTTTTTCTAAATAAGTAACATTCCTATGTCGTGTAACTCTGTGACAGCATTACTTGTGATGTATGAATTGTACAACTCAAGGAAAATAAAGTTTAATCGAATTATATAGCTTGTTTATTTCCCAAATTCCAATTTGTGCTCAATTATAGTCCAGTAACTTTGTACATCAGAGCTTGCATCAAATCCGGTAGTTTTTTTTTTTTTTTTAACCTTTTGACCGCCACGTCAAAAAAGAAAAAGCGTGCCCTCAGCGCCAAGCTCCGAATTCATAATTTAATACTTACAAAATAATAGTGAGGGCGAAATTATATCGATAAAGCTCATAGAAACCTGACAACATTTTTTTACATGGGTTTTAATTTTAATAAAGATTATTATACCATCCTTGTGTTGAGTTTTATTTCATCGCGCTTTGTACTTTATGACATAAATGTAATAATCTGTGTCACAGTTACGGCGTTTATTCCACAAATAGAAACAACAATCGATAAAACCAAGTCAATAGTATTACAGCACTATTGTCCATCATGACGTAATTTTTTGTCACCCTAAGACGAGAGTGGCGCAGTTGGCACGTATTTCTTGAAATTGCTCGCTTCTTCTCTAGAGGTGCGACACCGATACTTATTAACCTTTTGACCGCCACGTCAAAAAAGAAAAAGCGTGCCCTCAGCGCCAAGCTCCGAATTCATAATTTAATACCTACAAAATAATAGTGAGGGCGAAATTATATCGATAAAGCTCATAGAAAACTGACAACATTTTTTTACATGGGTTTTAATTTCAATAAAGATTATTATACCATCCTTGTGTTGAGTTTTATTTCATCGCGCTTTGTACTTTATGACATAAATGTAATAATCTGTGTCACAGTTACGGCGTTTATTCCACAAATAGAAACAACAATCGATAAAACCAAGTCAATAGTATTACAGCACTATTGTCAATCATGACGTAATTTTTTGTCACCCTAAGACGACAGTGGCGCAGTTGGCACGTATTTCTTGAAATTGCTCGCTTCTTCTCTAGAGGTGCGACACCGATACTTATTAATAAATATCGAAATATTTTATTCTGTTCGTTTTGTACTTTTAACATTGTCAACTAATAAAATTTAAGTTTCTTTGGAAGAACAAGCAATATTAATGCTTTAGTATAACGCCAGTCACTGATGACATCAGTGCAGAAGTAAATACCGTCTATTGTGTTAGTGTTGTTTACTTTCGAATGTAGACAATTTACAACACTGTAATGAATAGGAAATAATGAGGAATAATGGTAGCAACATAGTTTCTTAAGTGTTACAAACATGAAGTTCACAAAAGATAAAATAAAACATTTTATAAAAATCAGTTTTATTATTAAAAAGTTGGGTGGTAGAAATTGGTAGAACAATCACACCATTTTTAATACCTTCACACATTATATACCGTTCAATATGTATAAGACAATCAACATAAGTTTAATTGAACAATTGTATATTGATTTATATCGATATACGTATGTATTTTTAGGTAGGATAGTATTAAAAAAAAACCATTATAAACGTGTCAGTATCGACTCCTTGCAATATACTTAATAAGTCTTCACTACTCATATTATAGTTATCCATTATTAATCATGTATACAGTAAACAATAATAATAACAGCAAAAGAACTACTCTATTCAAAAATTTTCCTCGTTTGACGTCATGGGACTGTCAATCATAGACGACTGTGGCGTTCCCGGCACAGACAATACAATGGGTGATAGGGATAGGCATTGCAGTCATTACAATCAATCGATAATCTATTAACACTCGACTTTTAAAGAGCGCATAGTTCAGTATTATAAAATTTTCTTGATTTCTCAAACATGAAACTTCAATATCAAATGTTTTATTTGTTTAATAATGCAGAATTCAGAGTAAATCAAATATAACGTAGGTTGCCGTCGAGGTCGATATTCTTGTTATATTGACTGCTGCCTACATCACTACGTGTCCTGTTGAGGTGACTGTGGCTTTGAGGGCACGAACTTTTTAACTGGTTTTCTTTTTTGTCATCTTATGTTACTACAGATGAAATCTAATGAAAGCAGTTCACTTCAAATAAATGAAGAAGAGTCAAGGTAAATAATTAACAAGGGAAAAACACAAAACAATGCTGTTTAATGACATTTATTTACGTTTAAAATTCTGTCAACCATTCGCGACCGTGGCGTGCTGGGCACATTTTGGTTTGTCGTCTACACACGACTGTGGCGGTCAAAAGGTTAATAATATCGAAATATTTTATTTTGTTCGTTTTGTACTTTTAACATTACTTACAAGCAATATTAATGCTTTAGTATAACGCCAGTCACTGATGACATCAGTGCAGAAGTAAATACCGATTACTGTGCTAGTGTTGTTTACTTTCGAATGTAGACAATTTACAACACTGTAATGAATAGGAAATAATGAGGAATAATGGTACCTACCTGGAAATATGTATAAGACAATCAACATAAGTTAAATTCAACAATTGTATATTGATTTATATCGATATACGTATGTATTTTTAGGTAGGATAGTATTAAAAAAAAAAAACATTATAAACGTGTCAGTATCGACTCCTTGCAATATACTTAATAAGTCTTCACTACTCACATTATAGTTATCCATTATTAATCATGTATACAGTAAACAATAATAATAACAGCAAAAGAACTACTCTATTTAAAAATTTTCCTCGTTTGACGTCATGGGACTGTCAATCATAGACGACTGTGGCGGCGTTCCCGGCACAGACAATACATTGGGTGATAGGGATAGGCATTGCAGTCATTACAATCAATCGATAATCTATTAACACTCGACTTTTAAAGAGCGCATAGTTCAGTATTATAAAATTTTCTTGATTTCTCAAACATGAAAGTTCAATATCAAATGTTTTATTTGTTTAATAATGCAGAATTCAGAGTAAATCAAATATAACGTAGGTTGCCATCGAGGTCGATATTCTTGTTATATTGACTGCTGCCTACATCACTACGTGTCCTGTTGAGGTGACTGTGGCTTTGAGGGCACGAACTTTTTAACTGGTTTTCTTTTTTGTCATCTTATGTTACTACAGATGAAATCTAATGAAAGCAGTTCACTTCAAATAAATGAAGAAGAGTCAAGGTAAATAAATAACAAGGGAAAAACACAAAACGATGCTGTTTAATGACATTTATTTATGTGTAAAATTCTGTCAACCATTCACGACCGTGGCGTGCTGGGCACATTTTGGTTTGTCGTCTACACACGACTGTGGCGGTCAAAAGGTTAATATTAATTTGGGATCAACATCGCAAAAATCGGAACTACCGTATTTAACGCCAACTACCCCGTACTTTTAGGCGAAAAGGTTACTAGACCACTATAAAGTGTAGGAATTATAGCAGCTGGGTCCTGGAAAGGTTTATTGGTATGCGAATCTTCCATCTATATAAATAACAATGATATGCTGGACAAAACAAACTGTTCCAAATAACTTTCTTGTACTTCCTGTACAACGGGAAGTAAAAAGAGTTGTAGCTTACATAACTCATAAGATAAACTTTATCTTATATAAATGAGTTGCTAAGCGCAAATATCGTAAGAAGCTGAACCGATTTCGCCAATTCTTTTTTTGTTGTGTTTGTTATTGTTAGGAGAAGGTTCTTGGGTAGGAACAAGTGCATTGCAACGCATGGCTTGGCAACGGCCTGGATTTATCATGTTGCAAAATTAAAGTCTTCACTATACCAAAGAAATTGAAGAAATCGACCACGGGTTAGGTTAGAGCTAGTAATCTATCAAATTAAAAAGTTAATGCTGTTTTAACAGTAGAAACTTCTTTGAAACCTCGATTTGGAAAGGATAAACTTGTTTTTGTTTCAGTTGGGTGATATCCTTGTTAACTTTTACTTCAGATAAAAAAAGATGTTGCTGTTGCCCAACAAAACAATCTGTTCACATCAATTTATTACAGTCTATTAAAAGCAGTCTGTCACCAGTAATCATCTGTTTCTGTACTGTTATCATCAGTTACAAAATGCAGGGCCATACTTATGTTAACCTTATTTCATCAAGAAGGCACAAAATACCAATACTTATGCAAAAGATAGGGTACATCATCTCACAGCTATTGTTAGGGTTAAAGAAATTAAAAGAAAACAGCAATAATTGTTAAAGATTTCATTTATTCCTACATAAATAGAACAAGATGATTGCAACTTCCTATAGAACCTTGACAACACTTCACAAAACTGTCTGCTATCACTTTAAGTTGATATATGAAGACTGTCTGAATAGAAGCTTTGTAAAGGCTTTGATTATCTTAGTGACCGGAATGTGCTGGCTTGTCGGGGTCGACGTAGCCGAGCTGCTCGTCGGCCGTGTGGGGCCAGAAGGTAGGCTTGTTGATGGGGTCGAGGGCTTCCTGTGGGTAGGCATCACGGAAGTCTTCCATGGTCATCTGGTCGTATGGCAGAAGAGCCTTGATCTCGGAAATCTGTTTCTGGTACCTGGAATGACATTATTGTGGGTTAGCAATTGACATAACATGTCACTAATTGTAATTGATTTGTAATTCTGAGACATCATTCATTGAAGTTTTGTTTAAAGAATTAGGAGAGAAATCTAAAAATCATACGCTTAGTTCTCATTTCCTATAAAGATCTTCCATGTCTTTATTTTGGTCTGCATGGTAGCAAATATTCAAACATACAATATGGTTGGTTTTTCAGTAATATTAAGTTAGATCATATATTAGCATGGCAGGCAGTATTGGAATATTTGAGTAAAATACATAGTGTAAATAATGTGAACCTAGGTGTATAGTGTTTCTGTGATAATATTATTATTATGACAATGAAACTGTCTTTCTTATTGATAAGTGGGACAAAACTTCAATTAGGGGTGTCTGAAAGATATGACAAGATATACATACCTAGCGGAAAGTTATGTAGGTTTTCAAAATAGGAACATGATTTAAACTTACTCAGCAATGTTGGTATTAGATGACTGTACGAAGGCATCGATGGCTTTCTTGACCTCAACCCATTGAGCTTCAACCTGAGCGGTCTGTGTGTCGGTGGGGTAGGGCACCTTCAATGCCTCAAACTGCTTCTGGAAGGTGTCAACCATACCAGGCACAGGCACGGCATTCTTGTACAAAGACCAGTTGATCTTAGGCGGTTCAGGTGGGTTAGCCAAAACCCTAAAACAAGCAAATTAAATAACCAAAAATTGTCTGGTGAAAATTATGTAATCCATCGATCAAGACTAACCTTCGGAGGTAGGTGTCGGACTTTATTTTGAAAGCCGCCAGGTGTACCTTCTGCTCGGCCGGGACCCTTTCGGCGAGGGCGGCCCAATTTACAGAGCTCTGTGCGATTCTTTTCGCCATTTTTTGGTAATTTTAATTTCTATAAAATAACAGGGCTGTCAGGGAAATGGTCAAACGAACATAGACAACAAAGATCATCCCATTACTTTTATTTTATTTGGGTAGGCGACTTTTTGCCCAATGCAGTTGATGTAGATTGTCTATGACATCAAAACATGGTCTTGTTAGGAAATAAATCCAGTGGGTCAACTGAGGGGTTGTGTCATGTTGCTACTTTTTTCTACTGAGTTACCATTATTCATTCGTCAATTTCATAGTTAACTTTAAAACAACTTTTGAAAGCGCCACCTTTCGGTGGTCCATCACAGAACTCACGCTACGTTACAGAAACAACTATAGATGGCGCTCAATGTGACACTGGATGACAGCAGTGAAAGGATGACAGCAGTGAGTCAGAGGTACGTGCCGTGGGTTCAGTACAATTTAATTGCTTTCACGCTGCATGAAATCACTAGTTTAAACAGTGACACGCACCTCTGATTTTTGGAATTCATGCGTGTATTGTATCTTTATCAATTGCTTCGATTGTGGAAACATCGTGAAGAAACCAAACCAGCATACCTTAGAGATATTTCTTGACGGCATGACAAGCCAAGTCAGACGCCCATGGGCGGCTTAAAAACTCTGACACAAGGCTAGGCACTAACCACTTCTTTCTAGTACGTTTTTTTGCAGACCTGCTTTCATCCTCGGCCTCATAATGTTCCCACTGCTGGGACACAGGCCTCCTCTCTATGAGAGGGAGAGGCCCGTAAACCACCACGCGGGCCTAGGGCGGGTTGGTGCGACCTGCTTTAGTAGTACCTAAAGTGTCAAGCGCAATTTCTGATAATTTACGCGAAAGACATTTAGGAGTAACAGCCAGGAGTGTACAATTACTAGAATTTACACGCTCTATCTTAATAACCTTATAGTCTTATAAGTTTTTAAGCTGATATAGTCACTAACACTAAAAATAGCATTTGAAATGGGATATTTACTTTGTTTTCTATTTGTAAACATGTTTCGCCGAAATATCGGGAACTTAAAACAAATAGTAAATATGGTATATAACCCGTTTCAAGTGTTATTGAAAGTTATAGAGTCTTGATCCCGGGGATTATTGCGTCTGAAATTCGGAGTTCGGAGTTTTCTTCTGACGCTACACATTATACGGGATTCGGAGAAGGAGTAGCACGTGGGGTAAACAAATATTTTTTTTATATAAATACATTTATTTTACCTTTGGTTCACTTATTATTTAACAAAATTAAACTAATTACATAATACCATAATTTTTTTTAAGCAAAAATCTTTTTCTACTTCGATAAAGTGATGTTACCTTTCCTTATTAAATGAATAGATATCTTTAAGTAATCAAAACTGTTCATTTAAATATAACAATGTCAACATAAATGTATATTCAACATAAGCTATGATTGAGGGGAGGGGGGGGGGTGGCTATTTATCCTAATTGACTTTTACATATCAGTCTTCACAAGAACTATTATAATATAATATTTTGCTACTACAGAAACGTGACAATTATTTACTGAAATCAACAAAATAATCGAATCAAGATAGCACACATTACATATTCGCAGTGTAAATAGTAAAAAAAAGGTCTCAAAGAACGTAAATTGTGACAAAATAAATAATATTATAGGATGAAATCAAATGTACTATAAAACGTAATCATCACACCACACAAATAAAAAAACAGCACTTTGAAGGATGTTGATATTGACTTCATTTATATACTTAATAACATACCGATATGACTGGGATTGAGTAAAAATATAGCTACTAGCCTAGCACTCAAAGTATTATCTGGGTTTATAAATAAACACTTGTTATTGAATGCCGTCTGTTTATCCATATATTTTTCGACGTTTAAAACTTTAATCAGTGTGTATGAATAAACCCCTTAATTTCAAGCCGATTGTTTATTTAAACATTGATCTCATCAAGTAATTGTCAGGTCACATTGAGGCGAACGCAGACAAACCAAATAACAATCAATAGGTATACCTACATTTAGTGCCTGGACCCAAACTTACAGAACTGAACGCATCAAAACTAATCATAATTAAAACCTAAAGGAATGCATTCTTACGTTTAAATAATATTATTTATAATTATTTCCTTATTGTACTAAAGATTATTTATATTAAAAATAAAGGTAATATTTTACTTTGGTTAAGTTAAACGGTAAGCATCATTATAAGCTATTATAAAGTAGTTGCCATTTATTTTTATATACAGTTGTATAATTTATATTTACATTTAATGATTTTACAGATTTCTTGCTATGCACTCACTATTACACATAGGTAATATTATTGGTCGCTTGACGCTTGGTACCCTATGCCTCTGATGATTGGTCTGCATTACAGATCTCTAGAACACATTTATAACAATTTGTAGTGAGCACACAGTTTGTAGAACACAGTTTTATTATAAGTTTGTGCAAAAAAACGCAATCAACTTTTTATGACGGCGCTCTGTTAATGAGATTCATAAATGTAAATGCAGAATTGGGTTAACACTACTAGTCTATCTAGCAGACTTAGTATGCAAAACAAGAAATGTCCGCGAGCAACAGTACCTATAGTTAGAAATACGGAACCCTAAAAGCTTCGCCTCTAGAGAGTGCTGTTTGTCACTTGTCAAAGCCATGTTGAATGAAAATCCACTTATAGGCGACCTGACAAAATACTTAGCGCCATCCTTTGGCAGTTTTCAACCAATTGAAAATAACAAATATATAACACCATCTGCACGGAATTAATCTTATCCCACTACCCAAGGCAAATCTTCTAAGGAAATACAAATCTTTACTAATAATCAAAATATTTTGGACGTATGATGACTCACAACGACTTCTACAATTTTACTGATCAACCTTTAAATCTGGAACAAAGTTCCCACTACCCGCCGGTAGATGTCGCTGGTCAATTCATAAATTAGCGGGCTTATCTTTATTATGATTCCTTTTATCAGCATAGTGCGGAGAATTAGAGGAATGCCCCATAGTTCTGCTGCCCCAAGTAGTTCTTCTACCAACGGTGCTGTTCTTGCAGAACTTGAGTAGGTTGGCGTATGCTGCTCGGTACTGTCTGTTGGTTGCTGCGTAGATCAGAGGGTTGATGACACTTGAGGCCCAGGCCAGGATCGAGGCGATGATGTGCAGCCATGGGTACGTGATGCCGTCGTCCGCCACGTTCATGATCATGAGCGGTAGGAAGCAGGCAAGGAAACAAAGGAAGATCGTCAGCATGAGCGTCGTGAGCCGGGAGTCCTCTTCTTTCTCTTTAGCTGTCTGGCCGGAGAGTTTGCTGTGGAGGAGGAAGAGAATATGGTTTGAATTGTTTTACTGTACATAAAAATAAAAAAACCGGCCAAGTGCGAGTCGGACTCGCGCACGAAGGGTTCCGTTCCAATAGTTATAAAAACCGCCAAATACCTCGCTTAGCGCCATCTATCGACATTTCTATGGAGTTGTGCGAAATTTTCGAGTCAAATACAATTGGTCGACTATTACTCGTAAACTTGTAAAGTCCACTTAAGTGTGATAGTTTTCCTTTAAATTTCGTTATATATAGGTACTACTGCCGTGATATTTGAATTTCTAACTACAACCGTTTAGTTGGTAGAGGGGGGGGACACACTTAACTAAAGAAAATACTGTAATAAGGTACTTTAAAGCTTGATAAGTCACGAACGGTTTACTTAATCAAAAAACGGTCTTCCCAAACCCCTAATATTTTAAAAGACCTATCCAACGATATCCCACACTATGGGAAAGGCGAAAAAAAATATAATCCCCACTTTACATGTAGGGGAGCTACCCTAAATAATTGTTTTTTTTTTTTCAAAATTTTATTTTACCACTTTTTCGGCGTCATTAACTTACTAATTAAATTAGTATACTCATGCCAAATTACAACTTTCTAGTACCAATAGTTTTTGAGCTAAACCGCAGACAGACATACAGACGGACATAGCGAAACTATAAGGGTTCCTTGTTGACTACGGAACTCTAAAAAGGTAATTAAAGGCAGACTCCAGGATGATACTGAGCAATTCTTAATTTTTTCATAAGGTAATAATAATCTTAGTAGTATTTCGGAGTCTGGATTTTTAACTCCCAATAATAATTTAATCCTGAGATAAGGACCGAACTTAGAACCCTGCTCTGCAGTTTCGTGGTCACTTGACCAAAGAGACATTTTTACCGGCAGTTCAAATCGTGTAGTCTTTTATAGTGTTTAATATCGATAAGGGGTAGGTATGTATAGGTACTATGAATTTATGTCATCAATGAAAAACAAAACGGATGTCCGTCCCTAGGTAAATTACTATCGAATCTGAAAATATGCATTTCTTTTTAGCATCGGTTCTAAGTTTAGCATATAGGTATATTTTAATGTGACTATTAAATGAAATCGATTAAAAAGGCTGGAACACAATAATTATCAGCCCAATAGGCTATTTGACAACATTGAAAATATACTACAAATTGTGGTCATCCTATCAGATAATGGCATAAAAAAACATATTAAACTATAATTTAAACTGAAATACGTATATTTTTTGAAAATTTCACCGATAAACATGTAATAATTTCTGAACTTTTATCTGTAACGAGAACGCCTTGTGATTGGACACAACCCTGGTGACGTCACACGCATGTAAACTCGGCTTCGATCACTGAATAAAGTACGCGCGTTTCGTTTATTAAGTGTTTTAATCGTTCTTTGGGCTATTTTTGAAGATTTTTTCTGATAGATTTCGATTATTATTTTAACTATTTTCATAATATTGGATTCTAATCTAAAAATGGAGACAAATCATGTAAGAGCTGATAACAGCAACTTTCCTCAAATAGACGCATTTATGGTTGCACTTTTCTTTAAGAACAACGCTGATTACTGTGCAGCAGAACTTAAAAATGTAAAAACAGCAATGTAAGTAAGACTTATTTATTTACAAACCTTTATCTATGTGTGATCATCATAAAATATTTATTTTAAGTTAGGTTGTTAAATGTTTGAAATGTTCATGTAAATTCTCTTTGTCACGGTACCTACTCATGGAAATCAGGTACTAAAGATGTTATTTCCTTTTATAAAAACCGATATTTTAGTTACAATTTGGAGTAGTCTAATAAATGTTAATTTTATTTGATTCATCAACAATTAATCGTACCTACAACATCCTATGTACAATATTTTGAAGGTTACAGAACAGATGGATCAGCTGTATATCTTAGGATAACATGATTCTCACTAAAGTAAAATATTGCTTACTTACATCAAAGTGATCTTCACACATAAACACATTTGAATGAGATGAAATACTGTTTGGGTCTCTTCGAGCTAACTTTAGCCACATTTTTCGCCTTTTGGGATTTGTTGGAACAGAAACAAACTATTTTTGTGGGTTATTTATAGACGTATTTGTACACTGTGGCACTACACACCATTTATACACCATTTTAACCACTAAAACTGATAAAAATGAATTTTACTTTGGGTTCACTGCTGTTTTTAAAGGGTTATTAAAATGTTTAATGCAGTGTGACGTCACCCGGATCACGTGACCAACGCCATTAGAGCAACAGCGTTTTTCGCGCGGTTTCGATAATTTAAACTTTATCATTGTGATTTTTTATGAAATACATATTTTTTTTCCGAAATATCAATATGATGTGCTTATTAAGTAATAAGGAATAATTTAGTTAGGTTTTCCAAAATTTGTCAATTAGCCTATTGCTTTTTTATTAAGCACATTAAAATATACCTACATATATGCTAAGCTTAAAACCGATATTAAAAAGAAATGCATATTTTCAGATTTGATAGTTTCCCTAGGGACAGTCGAAAACACTTAGCCACCAAACCCCACCACCACTTAAAACTACACCCCACCACCAGTTAGTCACAGCTAGTGACATAACGATCCTCACCCACATACACACCTTCGTCCCTCCAGTTTCCTCTTGCTCTGCCGCACGCGCCAGTAGATGCAGGAGTACGAGACGATGATGACCACGCAAGGGAGTGCGAAGCCGAAAACGAACAGGTACTTCTTGGGAGACTTGCCGTCTTTGGGGAGGATCGTGCAAGAGAATGTGCTGGGGTCTAGACCCAGTTGGCCCCAGACGCCGAGGAGAGGCGGTACCTGCGGATAGGAGAAGAATTCGATTAATTATTGGGCGTCTACAGATCGATTCTTTCTCTCTGAGTAAGTACTATAGACATGGGAAAAACAGTTATCCTATACTGCATTTTCGTACAGCTTGCCAGTTGCATAATTTTTTGTTTTATGCTAAACGAGCATAGATAAATTGTAATTCGTTTAATTTATTTATCTTTGTTTCAGGCACTTTATCCATACAATTATTCTAGTATTCTTCAGTATCCCTACATGATATGTTAGTATGATCGACTAAGACACATTATCAATAGGACTTTTGTCATCTTCTGACGACACTTGGGAACAGTATATGCACTGCGCACATTGGTGTAATTTTTCTCGGTATTTTAGCAAAGCACACAGATTGTTCTATGGAAACCTTAACATTTCACAAAACAAAATGCCTGAATCGAATTTTAAGAATATCCCGAAAATTTAAGGGAATTCCTATCGCAACAAAAAATCTTTCACACTACTAAAACCCCCAACAAAATAATCAACCACTAAAATTTAATTGAATGCGGGTCCCCAACTTCTAATAAAACCGTTGAATAATTCAAAAGGGTGTTAAGTCAAGTAGTAAGTATTAAAATGCAACACATTTGGGCTCATCAACGCCTTGTCCACGATTGGACTGAACTGCTGTTTCATGACTCGCGTAGTAATAATTAAGATAGTTCTATTTATGAAGAGGGATTATGAAAGGAAAATGTATACTGTAGAGTGAGTTTTGTTGGATTTTTGTTGTGTGATCCAAGTTATAGATGCCAGCAAGTTAATTATAATCATTTGAATGATGAATTGATGAGTTACTCTATTATTATTTATTCTGCTAGATACCAAAGAATATACATTGAAAAAGAGACTATTTACATTACATGTGCAGCACATAGTCGACTACTATCTACGAAATTTAATTTAATTTGAAACAAAAAAGGACATAGTATTAATTGTTTCATAAATTACTTTTAAATAAAAGCCACAATAACAAAATAACGTACACATAACGTAATACTTTTACTTTGTGGTGACTTGCTTACGTCAGTAATTCTAATTATGTCCCAAACTAATTACTTATATTGTTTTGAACTTTTTACTCTATTTTTTAAGGACATTTATTAATGTTCAATTTCACTAAAAACATAACATTAAGTAACTCTTTTTATTTCATTTCCCTCTAACACATTCCTTTGGTTACATCACAGGCTCAATAAAATTAATTAACCGTACCTACGTAGTTCGTGGTACAGAGGATGTTAGCTAATTCAGGACAATCAGCAGCGTGGAAGTGCAACGAACTAATTCTAGCTTCCTTCATTACTAAAAGTTTATTTATTTGGCTGGCAACACTGTGCCGGTGGAACATTGGTACTGCTACGAACTTCAATGCTAGCGTTGTGTGTGTTCCATGAAACGGATAAATTATTATCTTTTTGATTCCGGTAATAATTTAATATTATTATTGTAGTTATGTAATAAAATTGTAGGTAGTTTTTGTTCCAGGTCCCTTTATATTTATTACTGACTTTTAACAGATGGCTCGTGGTGTTATTTTGTTTTAATTTTTCTTCAGTAGGTACTAAAATACGACGCGTGGTGGTGGTCTCACTGGGCTGGATTAAAGAAGTTAGAGGACACGGTTATTTGGCAGAGCTGGGGAGGGGCCTATGTCTGAGTTGATTGACTAAAACATGTGCGATACGCACACACCGGTCCATGGAGATTCGTATGCTCGCGAAAATCAGGCGTGATCTGGCTAGCGTTGGTTCCCCAATTACCCGAGTGGCGTCAATTTTCTTAAGTATAATGATAAGTATGTCTTATACTTTTACAAAATGTACGATTTAACTAATCTCGAGCGAAAAGTTGATGAAAGCTGGCGTTAACTGATAGACTGATTTCTGTTTTGATTTCGATGTGATGCAATTGTTTTTGTTGTAAAAATACCAAGAAATTCTGTTTAAACGCTCGCTAATGATTGATAGGAACCATTTGTTACAATATTCTTGTATATGTTTTCGTTTGAGAGCGTAATGAGAGTAAAATCGCTTGTAATTTTAAGATAAAACCTCATTACATGCATTCAACGATGTAATGAGGATATTTTTATCGAAATGCATTACGTAATGTTCCTATATGGATGGCAATGAATATTTTTGGCCGATGATGGGCTAGAGTTTTCAATTGAAATAATTGATTGGTTGGAATTTTAGGGTCAATGGCTATTGGTAACAAACCTTGATCTAGAAAAACAAACACGTTTCTTAAATTTTATGAGCAGAATAAAAATTACTTAGTTAACATAAACAAATCTTGGGTATGTATGTATTCACGGTAAAGATGCCTACAGCAGTGGTTAGTTGGTAGAAGTGGATAAAGAAGAAAAGTTTTAATCAAAGCTCAAAGCCCCTCTAGATAGGGAAAAAATGTGTATCTCTACTCACCATTAATCCAAATGAGACCAGCCATATAAGTATGAGTTGCACCCAGATCTTGGTGCTAGTGTAGATTTGCGAGTACATGTCGTAGTACGCGATCAGCGTGTATCTGAAAGAATACGCAAAGAGATCAGCATCAAACGAACTATCTACCAAACATAGGTAAGAGGTACACACGCCATTTATTCAGCAGTATCTTAAGAATAACATAGCCGATCTTAAAGCAATTTGTACACATATTGGGCTGATGCCGTTCGGTCTATCATCGTTGGCTCGGTACAAATTGAACCAAAACAAAACGGCTTTTTCTCATACGCATTTGCACATAATCTTTTCGATTTTGCCGCCCGGCAGTGCTGAAACATACCGACCCGAAAGTGTGTGAATCACCTACCACGAGGTATTCCGGTACACCAATCTAGGTTATATTTACGTACACGGTTCAACTATTTTTAGACTAAAACAGGTAAACAATTTATGAGAGGAAGTAAAAGAACCTCTACACGTTGATCTTAAGATATTTGGAGCGTTTCAGTGTTCCAATTTTATTCGATTTCGGAAGTTTCGCTAAAAATAGAGAACATCGTAGCAACAATGGGACACAATGGAATAATGAAAACATTTCGATCTCCAGAATTTAGGAAACGATTTTTTACTGCTTTCACTCAAATCTTAGAGCACCATAGATCACTACAGGTCATAATAAGTAGATGTCTCCAATCTCTATCAGATCAGACGCGCGTGGTCTACCTAATGCTAAACCAATCTATATCATCAACATCATGATTTTCATGTCCTCATCCCAATTTAATTGGGGTTGGCGCAGAAAGTCTTTACTTTTCATATTCTCAACTAAATACACACACACATATGAATACAGACACATCGTCTGTAATTTCAGTCAGTTCAGAGGACGTTCACACTCCTTTTGTCCACACATCAGCTAATTAAAAACCGAACACATTGCTCCTTTAAACCCAACTGTTTCATTCCACCCATCTCCAATCTCCATACCCACGATCCCCTTTGAAACAAACAAAGTGTCCCCACTTATGCTGATAACATTTACTTTTCGCTTTCATACTGTAATCACCACTCTAGCACTCTGGTTATCGGGCGTGGGAAAGCAGCGTGTTTGCCAGCTCAACTGATAAGATAACTATTTTAAGCTTAACTTGTTATTATAGTGTTTATGGTGTTTTGATAGAGTTTAACTTAGTGGAGAGCGATCCGGAAGCTGGCGGGTGCGTTTGAAGTTATTTGATAGCTGTGGTACTTGCTTTTGATGGTGTAATTGGATCGTATTGAAAAGCTACGGTTAAGCCGCGGTTGTCTTGCCTAGATTGGTCCATAGATGGATGACCACCCAGTACATACCGCGTTTCCTTCAAGCCTCTGAAAGCACGTTAATCATAAACTCATTTGTGGATCTTTGACAGTCGTTACAGGTAGTCCCCGAGAGTCTGACAACTACTCTTACCACCGGTATCGTATTCCCGAGTACTAAATGGGTTGTGGAGGTCAGATGAACAGTCGCTCCATGTTAAATACTGGTATTCCGCTGCATCCGGTTAGACTAAAAGCCGACAGAAGAAAAAGCTAGGCAGATGATTGGATCGTATTTAAAAGAATTTCTAGACTCTATCTACAGTCCGATCAAGGTTATTACTTAGAGGTCGGAATTAGGTAGAGTTATTTAAGTCCTCTGACAGCAGCTACCTTACAGTAATTTTATTGTAACGAGACGAGTATAGAGGTTTGTATATTTGACAGTGATGCAAAATTAGAAGAAAAACAACTGAAAATGTGGGGAAAATACTGGTTCTCTATCATTGATTATATCCGAAACTACCTTGAACGCAGTTTTACTTTTATGTGATCCTTTTGATGTTTTGACAACAAAGGTCGTTTAAATTTTTGATTAGTTCCCCACAATAAAATGCTCATGGATTTGTAGCTGTTTGTTAAAAGGATTTATTTATTGCCATCAATAATTCAACCAACCGTGACAACAGACTTTGGGGCCAACAAGATTTTCCTAGCAAATTACCACTTTACCACCCTAGCGTACCTATTTTATGCGAAATTTCTACCTATCAAGCTAATTTTGCGCAAAATTACATGCCTATATAGTTTTATGCCCAATTACCTTCGTATTTTAATATCTGCCAGATTATATAACTAGAAAATTTTATGCCAAATAACTTACCAAGCAAATTAGTGACTGTACACATCATGCAAGGAAAATAACCAAATAGGCTGCAATGCACAGATATCACTTTACTCAACAATTACTTAAACAAATTAGAGTGCTCCCATCAGTAGTAGGCTGTTTAAAAAGCCTTTAACTGAAGCAAAACAAAACAAAAAGTAGAAGCACAGACACAAGCGCTCATTGTACACAGTGGGCCCTTTGTGTGCCGGCTACTGACCCATCCTCCATGGGTTTATTTTTGTTTGGCTCGGGCCCTTTGCCACTGTACATATACATTTTAGTATTAACATGCAGTATTTCAACTAGAAGCAAATGGTCTGAATATCAGAATCAGCTCACACACACAAGCTAAGGGATTGTTACAATAATTCTTAGCATGCTTCAGGTAACAGGATTCGACAGTAAGTCGAGGCTGTTGCATCAAGACTGCCCCGTTAACCGGGCCTAGTTGGTTTACTGGTTATGTTTATACTGTGCCTTTGCCCACTGGGCGGGACAGATGCGCTCACAGATGGAATACAGAGCCACAGTGGATGGATTAAATCTGTGATGCCAGATGTAAGTGATTCGTGTATCGTGACGTTTGGCAAATATTGATGTTTTGTTTAGATAAGAAAGTTTAATGGTTTGGGCTTTAGATTGTTATAGATAGGGGTCGTAGTTACGGTGACAGGGAGCTAGGTGGCAGCAATTGGGATAAGTAACAGTTTGAATGATCTCTGTTAAAGGAATGTTTGTTAGGTCCATTGCTGTCGCCGTTTTGCATTTGCCGCGATGCGTATTCATATCATCATCATTAGCAGCCTTGATTCATCCACTGCTGAGAATAGGCCTTTTTCCACTCTCTGGCATTCTTTCTTATCCACAAATGACCAATCAATTCGTTTGATTAATCAGAAGTGGAAGTGGCGAAGTTTAGGGCTAACAAATCATACTTAAAATCGTCATCCCAGCGATACGAAGAAGGAGAAGAAGAAGCAGTCTTTTCGAGCAATGTCTGTTAGTTGAATCGGATTTGTCTTACTCTATTAGGGCCTTCTATTAAAGTATTATAAGTTAGAAACACCAAATGAAAATCTTTTTTTGCAAATCTCTTCCGCCTATAACTTGCACCACCGCCTAAGGTTTAGGCATTTCTTTTGAACTCTTACATGTGGTCATATAATAAATGGAAGATAAAATCCGTGTGCGCAAGTGTAACGAATAAAATATGGGTCAGCTAATGCATGCCGTTACTTCGGTGTCCTGCCTTTTCGCAGAAAATTGTTTGTCCGATTTTTACTTGCCAACCAACGTTTCGACGATGTTTCACTTTGACAACTAACGATTAGCAAATTTTTGTATGACAACGTTTCATTTGGTAGAATTATTGTTAAGCTGATTATTATAATGACACAAAACGTTTGGAACATTTATCATTTGTCAAACATACCGTTTTTAAAACAACCTAAAATCCCCAATGTAGCCCCACTGATTGTATGTGTGTACAATAGGCAATGTTACTTTTGCTACCAGGAGATTTTGTATACAAGAGCGAGTGAAGCGAGCTCTGGACTTGGGGCACCCCGACTCGGACAGGTTAGGTTCGAAGGGGATGGCGGGGTCTAGTGAGCTAAGACCCCGAAGTTCCCTTCGTGTTAGGTTACGGTAAACCCTGCAGACAGAAATAGGAGCCCCGCGTAGCGGGGCTACGTCGACTACGTTTTTTAGGCGAATGTAAAATGCTTTGAGGTTAGTTTACAATAATTGGTTTTTCTCAAGAACGGTGCATTACCTTTTCATGGGAGTGGTGCCAGGGGAAAAAGTTGGCATTGTGAAAATCAGACCAAACGTACAGTTGGTAACTGTGAGGTTGGGAAATAAAACAAAATATAATGTTTAGTTGGCAAATGATTATTCGGCGAAATAAAATTCTGCGAAACGTTGGGTGGCAAGTGAAAATCTGGCAAACTATTTTCTGCGAAAAGGCATAGAACCCCTTACTTCCCATGTGAGTAGTAGGTACCTTGCCGAATACGGGGTACCTACAGCTGTGACTCGGAACTTGCAGTTTTTACATAGCATTTTTGCTGACAGCTTATTCAGTCACTACCTTGTGGTAGTGAGTGAATAATGTCAGCAAAAATTATAAGGAATTTAATTGCTCATTTTACCTGTTTTTTTACTTTTCATCATTTTTTAGATAGGAAAAACCCACAGGTAAAACAGTCACAACACTTAGTTGAATTTCCAACACTGGGTTCGCCCGTAAACGTACGAGTACGTAGCGTAGAGTACGACGTGTCGCTGCGACACTACTGCAATGGTTTCTATGTGAAATACCTGCCCCCCTAGCATGACCGTTCTATCTCTATTCTACCAAGAAACAACAAGAAATCTTTTCTATACAACTTGTCATTTCTTCTGGCCGAGCATGGCGCGCCCTGTCGACTCGCGTTTCTACGAAGACTTATACAGGAATTCTTTCCATAGCAACGGGGACGTATCACGTGATGTTTATATTCCCTGAATATTATTACGTTTAGTTAACAAAAAAAAGTTGCCAATTGCATGAGTTTTTCATTTTTCGTGGGCAGGATGGTGTTGCTGCATCCTGGATCCAGCCCTGGATCTTTTTCGCGAAATTAAACGTAAATATTTTACATAACATTTGACATTTGACAGAAGTAATGTTTCTACCCCCAAATGTCAAAGGAAGAGAAAATACACCTATTTTCTCTTCTTTTGACACGTTACGTCATGCTCGACGTTGTAGACTTGTGTCGACTGAAGAAAAGAAACATTTCTTTTCTACATTCTTAATATCGCCATGCTTGGGACGATAGAAAAATCAGTCAAATTGTCGATTCTTCCGTAGACATAGCCCGTTTCTACGGCGGTCATGCTAGGCCGGCTGTGCAACTAGCGACACGTCGCCCGAGGCCCGACTAAACATCGCACGATCGCAGACGACGTGTCGCGGGCCGCCTGACCGCAGATCAGTAGTGCCACCGACGCTGCACCAACGACACGTTGAATCTTTCTCAAAAAAATAGTTTTTAAGATTCCGAAGTTGAAAAACTGATAAAATCAGGTGGCCCAATATCTTGCACGGTGTCAAAAACTATTCAAAGAATTTGGAAAAATATAGGACAGAAATACGGCGCTGCTGTCTCCTGCAGCTATCTGCAGTTGGGTTCGGAAACATGACTTGAATGACATGACGCTCGACGTGTCGTCGCAACGTTACGTCGTCAACTGCTGCTGTCTGCAGTCGCATACGAAGTCGTACCTTACCCATAGATAAAGTACTGACTGTAGCCAGATATTAAATAGGAACTTTCAGACGAGTTTTTGACGCAACTAATACAAAAACAAACAGAATATCTGTTCGGAATTCCTAATTCAAAATCAAAATATTTTATTTTACATAGGCTTACATGGGCACTTTAGATCGTCGACAAAAGATGCACGGTTCGGATTGTTCGTTTCCTATGGAGAAGAACCGACAAGAAACTCCATGGTTAAAAGATTAGATTACGTATAACGGATTTTCGTTTTGCCGAACTGATCAATGAAAGACCACACCCCCGATAAACCGTACCTATATCTGTAGTAGATATGTACAATAATATACATACAGTTATGACTTTATTAATAACTTGAGCTGCGTTGTTTAACAGCAGGTAAAGCAATTGTATATGATTTACTACAGCACTGCTTACCACAGAATTAGCTACCGATGTGTTATGATGTTATTCTCTTCATGAGCGCAGGAAATTGCGATAGATAAGCGCTATTTTGTGCCAGAACTACCGATTACTACTTGAAATACTACACATTAGCCTGTAGATGTTGGCAGATGAATTTGGGTTCATGAGGATCGGTGCAATCGGTGCAAAGTTGTGAAACATAAAATAACACTGTATTTCTGAAAGGCTTCGAACAGGGATGTGTTCTACCAGTCTATTTCCAACTACAACAAGAATCGACAGCGACCTTGGCGAACACCAGAAAAGCATTAAGGCAGTGGAACTCGTCGAGTCTAGGAAAAACGATTCAACTGTTTTGTTCGGTTCTGCAACTAATTTCATCTGAAGAGGACAGCGGATGATTAAGAAAAACATGGTAGGCCAGCAGGCTTGCGTTTACTTATGATTAGTTATGATACATGGATTTCACAATGGCCAGTTATGTTAAGTCCTAGTATGAACTCAGGCCTATGTAGAACAGGTGGGGTTAAAACAATTCTTTGATCCTGTCAAACTTCTGTCTATTTCTACATGGCATCAAGCAGTGGTCACAAAATAAGCCGGAAATTCAATTTCGAGCATTATATCTGAAGTCTCTCTAAAAGTGCTAAAAATATGGCAACATGTTAATTTTACAGGATCCTCGCTACCTACCTAAATGAAACATATAAATAAGATTGTTTATTGTTACAAATTAAATATTTGCTCGTTTATGGCCCATTTACAAATAATTTACGTTTGCACGTAAGCAGCTGCTCCTTAAATATTTGGAAGTCTGTTTGTCTGAAATTATATCCGAAACCGAAAGTTTGGCTGATGCTGGTGATCAATTTAGGGTCCTTGGCACACTAACCTCACCCTCTCGCAGACAGAAAGGACTGAGGAGGACTATCAGTCCCACGCGTGGGAAAAGGTTTTATGATGATTAGGATTCAGGTATGCTGTTATGCACATTTGTGACATCACAATGTTCGGTGACGGCTACTTTTGCCAACAAAATGCTTAATAAGTTTTAAAAGACTGCCGAAAACTGGTTGTCACTGTCCATCGGCAACTATCGAAAGTCATCAATTATTGTTAACTAAATTATTTGTTACTTACATTAGACTGATAAGCTACTGAGGAGCTCGTGGCTAAATAAAGACAGCCGCACGGGACGATCTTTAAGGTTAAGCCGTGCTTGCCGAGGATGGTCCGTAGATGGGTGACCATAATTACATACCGAGTTTCCTCCGTGCCTCGGAAAGCACGTTAAGCCGTCGCTCCAGGCTGTCATATGTAGATCTTTGACAGTCGTTTCGAGTAGTCAGAAGCCAAAAAGTCTGACATCCAGTCTTACCAAGGGGTATCGTATCCCAGTTACTGGATTGTGGAGGTCAAACTCAGCTACTCAGCTGCATCCGGTTAGACTGGAAGCCGACCCCAAGATAGTTTGGGAAAAGGCTTATAGGCAGATGATGATGATAACATTAGACTGATAAACTACTTGAAACTGAATAGTCATTCGAAGTATTTAGGATACTTAACATTTCTCATTATCCCCAAGACGTATAAGCTTGGGGCTAATGGGTTTGCTACAACTGCGCAAACAACATTAAATCAATCAATTAATCAGTTAAATGTACCATTCGACTTGACTGGCGCCTCATAAAGTACTGCTTTCCGTTGATCTTAAACCTCCACATATATTGCTACTAGCTGTCCCGCGCAACTTCGCGTCACATCCGTTTTCACAACATTTTTCATTGCTGCTCCGCTCCTATTGGTCGTAGCGTGATGATATATAGCCTATGTCCTTCCCCAGGTTGAAATCTATCTTCTTGCCAAATTTCATTAAGATCCGATCAGCCGTTTAGTCGCGAAAAGGTAACAAACAAACATACAAACAAACAGAGTGACATTCGCATTTATAATATTAGTATAGAAGTATGGATGAATGATGTATCAGTAGATCAAATAGTTTTACTAGATATCCAATAAAAAGCACGGCTAACATAATTATAAGTTATCTCAACGTTTCTATTACATTCCTCTTCAACAATTTTAATTTCAACGCATCGATGGCTTGAAATCTTGTGGTTAAAAATTTTCACTGTTTGTTATAATTATGTTCATTATAGCTGTGATAAGTGAAAACTAGATTTGTGCTTTGTGAAATCGCCCTAGGGGAACGTAGGTACTAATATAGGTATGGTATAAAAACTATGTGTAATGTGCTAACCCAATCCATGATGATAATCGAAATCTGTTCATCCGTTAGGGGTGAACAGGTCAGATAGACAGACAGACTCGAAAGAAACCGACAGACAGAGTCACATAACATCACTTCTTTATTCCCCAAAGGGTTAGGCAGAGGTGTAAGTACCTACAGTAAACTTCCATTGCGCCAGTTGTTTAAATCCCATGTTATGGGGACGAGCCTATTGCCATCAACCGTGCACAAATCCAGGATCCATGGCTGCTACTGAAACAATCATGATGTAAAAACCTAATAACACTTTGCTCGACTCGGGAAAAGATCCCAGAACGTCATGCACAGCAGCCGCGCATGCGACCACTAGACCACTAGGCAGAGTTACTTTGCGATTACTCGTAAAATATTTGTAGATATGGATTTATGTATTATACTATCTTGAGTAAATTGAATCGACAAATAGATCGCCCTCACGCTATTGGAGCAGCGATCGTATCAGGGTGGCAAATGTGGCAATCAGCCGGATGACTCATATGGCGTGCAAATAGAGTCGCAGAATTATTGCGTTATATTTTATTTTATTTATTTATTTAATTAACAATTTATGTACATGTACACTTAATACAGAGAAGAAGAAAGGAACAGAAAAATGGTACAAAGGTGATGCTTATTTCTAAAGAAATCTCTTCCAGCATACCTGCGAAAGGAGATATTAAAAAAAAAGAGATGCAGACATAGTGTATGTTTCCGAGTTTCCTCAGTGCCTAAACACGTAAAGCCGTTGGTCCCGGTCATTTGTAGATCTTTGACAGTCGTAATACGAGTAGTCAGACGCCAAAAAGTCTGACATCCAGTCTTACCAAGGGGTCTCCAGTCTTATCGTATTAGCCAGTTACTGGGTTGTGGAGGTCAGATAGGCAGTCGCTTCATCTACAATACAAGTACTCAGCTGCATCCGGTTAGACTGTATCCGATCCCAAAATAGTTTGGGAAAAGGCTAGGCAGATGATGACGAGTTTCCATTTTTCTTGGAAACTAAGAAAGATTTTCATAATAATAATGAATAACACGAGTTGTTGCAAAAAGTGAACTTAAAACAGCCGTTCAGATAAATTTTCAGCTTTAGCCGCGCTTGGACAATTTGGTCTGTGGATGGGTTTTTGAGGACCACCTTTTACATAACCGAGTTTCCTCTGTGTCTCGGAAAGCACGCTATAGCCGGCCTTCACTCGTAGATCTTGGACAGTCCTTACAGATAGTCCGTAGCCCGAAAGTCTGATAACCAGTCTCACCACGATGTATCCTATTACCCAGTACTAAGTGGGTTGTGGAGGTCAGATAGGCAGCCGCTCCAAGTAATATACTGATATTTAGGTGCATCCTGTTAGACCTGAAGCTGACCGAACATAGTTGGGAAAAGGCTCGGCAGATGATGATGACCAGGTGGCTTACCATGACGTCTTAAAACTTTATTGTTTTACTTCTTTTCCAGTGTGGGAAAGAGATGGCGCTATACATTCTGTATAGCTCCGTCTCTTTCCCACACTGAAATAAGTAAAACAATACTGCTTTAAGACGTCATGGTATACCAGCTGAAGTGAACTTGTGTTTGTAGGTACTTGTCTTTGCAGAAGAAGATTCAATGATGAAGTTAGTGCGTCGACAGGATATCGATAAGGCGATCCACAGTTTCTTTGCTTTTAAAATGTTAGTCATTTTAAAAGCAAAGAAACTGTGGATCGTTAGGAAAATTGGGCGTTACACGGTGGGAGATCTATAAAAGCACATAAATAATAGATTTGATTATCTGTTTATTGCGTGCCGTCGTCGTAAAAATACGGAAGCTATTCTAGCCGATATTGCTAATGGATTCTTTTATATGTTTTGTTCTTTGGAAGAAGTAAGTTGGTGTTAAAACTCAAACTCAAAGCATTTATTTCAATTAGACCATTACAGGCACTTTTGAACGGGAAAAAAAATAACGCGAAGCTACAGTCCCATTCACAAGGCATAATAACTTGTGAAAGTACTGTAGTTGCCCATTTCAAAGCGTAGATCTCTATGGAGAAGAATGGGCAAGAAACTCCATAGACACTCTTTTAAATCAAAATATGTTACAAAATCTTGGTAACATCATTCATGTTAAGAATTACAAATATGTGAGAAAGATGTAGAAATACGGGGAAGTTCAGAGCGTCCAAAGTAAAATATGAAATAAAAAAATAAAAAAAAACCGTGGCAACTAAGAGATGACAACTGACAATGCCCGATCACGAACATGACGCATGTATCAGCCATCATTCAACTCAACCATATTGAAGGGAACTAAATGACCCGACACACTGGGTTATGTACCACAAATAATAAAAGTAGCTAAGCAAGCAGAAGGATGATAGGGGTTCTGGGTAAGTTAAGGTGAAAGCGACAGTGTACACCATGAAATTTAAATTTTCTTACGATTTTTGCAATTTGCGAGTAAGTTTTAGGCTGTATGTTGAACAAAATAGGATTTGCGACCGTAATGTGTTGTGTGTATTTACAAAATTGAAATCATCAATGATGAATGACTATTTCATGAAAAAGTCATTCAATCGGATTAAATAAACACAAGAGGGTTGTATTGGTGATTTTAATTAATAAAATTCTGTAAAGTCATATTTAAAATTTGAATTTCGCGGCTTAACGGTTTAATTTGTAGGTATAGAGCTGCATGTTAATTTTGGCATATAGCTTCAATCGAAATTATCGACGCCATCTTGATTTTTCAATACAATTTCCACAGACAATATCACAAATGTTTACCAACAGCGCCCTCCGCTCGATATTATACAAGTACACTGTAACTCACTGTCCTTGTCGTCATTCTAGACATAGACAAAGCTATATTCCAAATGCCAAATTGTCTCTGTTTTTCGCATCACATGTACTAACAACGATGCTTCTATTATTTACTAGGGATTTGTAAAGATTTTATACTTGCAGCTGATTCATTCGGTACCTTTGTGGTATCGTATAACTTTAATAGATCATAAAGATATTTATTACAATTTACAAGGAAAGCACATCAAACATATTTTTAGGAATGGCCTCCGTAATCATCAAGCCACTTGAGTACCGATAGAAGACCCAGTCTATTTTATGTGGCAAGAAATATTAAAGAATCGTGCAAGAAACTGATGAAATAATAACGAAATAAACTGATGAAAAGATTTTATCACAGAAATGCACGCTTTGTGTACAATAGAACAGTGTTCCGCAAAGTGTGTGCCGCGGCACACTGTTGTACCGTGGTCATTAGTTGTGGTGCCTCGGAAAAATAAGGTTATCCTCTTTAAAGCAAAACACCTACTTAAACAACCGCAAAACGCGATAGATTTTTCATCAATGGTGTTATTTTCCGATTTTCTCGGTGTACCTTGCACCACTGCAATAGAATACTCATAAATAAAAACTGTAATAGGGGATGATCACGATTTTTTTTCCTTTGTCTGTCGGGTAGTTTATTGAAAAGTACTGGACACGTATTTTTTTCTTTTTCACGTGGTCATAAAATTACGGAGATATATTGAGTTGAAATGGCGTATGACGTCACGTGTAGGTAATTTTTATACCTACTTGTGACGTAGAGAGCCCCCAACCTCCAACTTTAATGAGTTTGAACTAAGTAATTTTTTGATAAAATAAAAAATTCGTGTCTAATATTTTTGTATTACCTGTCTGACGGATGAAATAGAATTTCGTTTCCTTGACCCAGTCTTCATCCCTATTGCTGTTTCTATTGACATTATCGCCCCTGTTTAATGCCGTGCGTTTAAATTGTATTCCCCCATATTATCCTAAATTGTTAATGGCCATGCTTTATTACAGGGATTATTAGTTGGGACAATTGAGTGTTAAATAGTCCGGGATTTTCAGTTCCTTCCTTTGTTTGGTCTAAAGCTGATCACAAAAATCCCCATTACAAAGTTTATGAAAAAAAGTTTGACAGCAAGACTTTTTTAAGAAGAAAAAAAGCAAACGTTGTTTAAAATGTTGCAAGGAGACTACGTGGCGTGGGTACACATGCGTTGCAGAAAAATGACCTACTTATTGTGTAGATTATTAAATGAAAGTTTCCTCGTGCGGTTCTCTGTACGTCAGTAAAAAGGAAATATTAGATTAATTATGCAAATATTAATCTAACATTTTTTTTATCCACGTTTATGCACCAAGTAGATAGATGTCATAACGTGTTATTTAGAAATGGTAATCTGAACTTCATATTTTCATTGATAAGGAAGGAAAACTGGTGTTTATCTTTCACCAAAACCAAAATGTATCACGGTTCGGGATATTATGGATTAATACTTATCGTACCACTTCTGGCTAACGATTAAGTACCTATCAATTTGATGTGCTTCGTATTAATTAGTGAATTTCATGGTCTCTACCTACCTACTATCAAAAGTCATCGCCATGGAAAACCATGAGAAAGTTGCTTCATTCAAAGTAACCCTAATATTACGTGACTTGAAAAAAACATAAAAGGTAAAATGTACACATTTTTTCTGAGCAACTCGTTCACCAAAGCTTTATACTTAACAGCATAGAAACTAATAAAAATAATTTAGGTAATGTTCTGTGCAGCGAAGGTGAACGCAGCGCCCATGCATCGCACACGTACACACGAGGACACTTTAAATTGGTTACCACGCATTAATATTAATGCACCAGTATTATGGTAATGGTTTAATCTGAGGGCGGGTCGACGAACCGAATATATTGGTTTCAAAATGACTACAATAGGATATTGTATTGTATTGTATGCCCAATATGCACAGGCTGTGTAAAATTGTCTTATTGTTTCAATTTCTTGGGAAGTAATTGCATAAACAACAACTTTATCGAAACGAAAGTGACGTTTTGAGTCCACTGCTGATTGCCTTTACCTACCAAGTTTATATTTGTATACGGCACCGACGTCATCCATTTTCTCTAAACATTCGCAAGCTTAGTTTGCAAATTGGCAAAGGCTAAGATATAAAAACATAAAATTGATGGATTGTGAGAAAAAATACTGAAAACCACTTTCGTATTTTAGATAGATCTCCTCTAGGATAGTAAAACAATAAATAAAAAAAGAATTTGAGAATAATTTTATCGGTTCACGTGAATTCTGCAGTAGGTCAATATCGAGCGAGCTATCACTTGTGTTTCTGCCGGCTCCTCTATAAATAGCGTCGTGAATGAGGAGTATTTTTTGTGGCGTCAGTAAAGAGGTTTGTTTTACAACTGTACACGGCTGAGTAGTGGGATGGCGTGATAAATAACCCGTCGACATTTATAATCTGTTTCACGCCACCACTAAATGTATTTTTTACGATGCCCACGTAGAAATTCTATTCGGGAAATATCAGTGGCGTCTACTAAAGTACATATTCTAGTGAAACAATAAAAAGTTAGATGCTAGCTGTTATTTTCCACTGAAGACATACATACAGACATGTGTTCAGGCTGTAGTGTTTGTTCGCACCTAGTAAAACTTCCACAGCTCAGTGGAGGCCTTTCGTTAAAATATTCGTTGGATGTGGTACACCACTTATTTATAAAGCAAAATTATGATTATATTTGTCAGCATATGTTTTTCATCATGATATACGTGGGAGTGGTAGGTATGAGATGCGTATCTATGTATAAAAATAATGTTTGTCCTTGTGTCTATAAAGTACCTACGCGGGTTATAACGAAGTATAACAAAATAATCATAGCATAGTTTTGTACGTAGTAATTAAACACAATGTTATTTCAAAAACATCGTCTGGGGTAACCCCAAGAAACAACCAAACAAACCGAAGAACGCCGAGGAAACTCCTTGAACATATTCCTTGAAAAGTTCATACAATCATACTTATAAACAAAAACAACTCGATTTACAAACAAGTGCAGAAAAACTCACCTATTAATAGTAATAGCAACCATAGAGAGCAGCGAGACTGCCTCATTGCCGTAGAAGACGAAGGCGAACATCTGACAGAGGCTGGGACCCAAGCCCCAGTGCTGCTTGATGTACCGGTTGGCCGTGAGAGGCAGGTTGATGGAGCAGAAGAGGAGGTCCGACACGCAGAGGGAGAGGACAAACATGGTGGTCACATGGCCTCGTAGCTTCGGGTGCATCAACAGCGCCACTGTCGTTACTAGGTTACCTGGAATGTGGAGAAGAGGACTAAATGTAGTGAGAAATATGGGAAGTTCAAAATAGACAATAAATACAATTAAATGCCTGGAAAAATCTGTCGTGTCTTCAAAATAAATGATTCAGTACTTTTTCTTGGTCATTAATCTTTAAAAAATGACAAAAAGTCCATTACAAAAAGTCACATTTATTCAAGTCTTGAAATCAAAATAAAATGGCAGCGAACAAAATAAAAAAATTCTACGTAGCCAAAATGTTTCTATCTGCATTCTTTTTTGTGCACTCGCGTGTAAAAACTACGTTACAGGTTACATTGCAATGTTGATTGTTAAATCAATCACTGTACTCATCAATTGAACACAAAATGTACTGTAAAAATATGCAGAATTTTCATGTTGTACCTAATTACTACAAACACGAAATAAATGGGATTCTTAGCTAAATACACGAGGATTATGGAGAGCGGCTCTCGCGGTCACGTAGGCAACCCCAAATTTCGCATTGCAGCTGATTGAATTAACAAACAATTGCAAATTCAGTCATACTTGGCTATTTCACAGAATTTACAAAACAAAAAAAGGAAATGGGATGTCTAAATCAACGTCAGTCGAAGGCAGAGAAATTCTGTTACAAGTATTTCTCTGCCTTATTTTACGCAATGATATCGAAATGCTTGGTTTCTGATACTGCTTTGCGTTGTTTTTAGTCCAGAATGTAAATATAGTTCCAAGAATGCACCATTAGGTACATTCTTTTTATTTTAATCACTTCAGACTTAAGAGGAAGTGTACTCGTAGCTCTTTAGTGTTAGTCATAGTTATTTTTTTCAGTTAAAATTCAAGTGTGTAAAGTGTGGATAGAGGTTGTATGAAGACTTCATAAGTTAAGAATCGTCCGCACGGACGGGCGGACACGGAGAAGATATGTACGTCTACCATGAGTTTTAACAATCTATACTCGCTAGCGTCTGTAGTTAAAAAAATGTATGAAAACTTTTACAGCGCCTCTAGCGGATAGTTGGGTACTAAAATGCGCAGTATGAGTCACTATAGTTATCTATCCTACGTCACCGTGTAGTAAACTATACTACAGCGACTGCAAGTTTGGGGTTCATTTGCTTAGAATTTGGTAGTAAGCACCAACACAGCTCATCGTACCATTGAAAAAGCTAACTATAGTATTTGCGTATTGACGGAACTATTGCAGTTACGTCAAGCGATCTAACTATGACAACTCATGGTAGACGTACTGGATAGCGGTAAGCACCGCTCGTCCGCGCGGTCGATGGATTTCATACAATCCAGTGCGACGCGGCGACGTGAGACCGCGCAGACGAGCGGAGCGGTGCCTAAAGTTAACTTTCTTAGGTAAAGCTTAAAAAAATAATGTTTTTAATATATTTTAAACATGGCTTTATTGAGTCCTCAAGAAGTGGGTGTTAATTGAAAGAGATAGCCGCAAGCTGGTTAGTCATCAGATTTCTGTTTCAAACTTGAACATCAAACATCTTTACCCGATAGCAGCTACTGCTAATCAATGCCATAAGAAACGAACCTAAACTGCCGTCTACATACACAGAGGTTTTTTGAGGCAACTGAAATATTAGCTAATATTTTATTTTTCCTGTACGTCTACCATGAGTTGTCATAGTTAGATCGCTTGACGTAACTGCAATAGTTCCGTCAATACGCAAATACTATAGTTAGCTTTTTTAATGGTACCATGAGCTGTGTTGGTGCTTACTACCAAATCTAAGCAAATGAAGCCCAAACTTGCAGTCGCTGTAGTTTAGTTTACTACACGGTGACGTAGGATAGATAACTATAGTGACTCATACTGCGCATTTTAGTACCCAACTATCCGCTAGAGGCGCTGTAAAAGTTTTCATACATTTTTTTAACTACAGACGCTAGCGAGTATAGATTGTTAAAACTCATGGTAGACGTACTGTAATCTCCGTACTAAACGAATCAGCTAGAGATGTACACAGACTACAAACATAAACAAATCGATTCGACTGATTGGCATTTCTCTTAGACGCCGCCGGATCGAGTGGCCCCACTTATCCGATTTAAATCGATTCACAATTATTTTAGACTCGATGTTTATGAGGGACTGTTTACACTTTAACGATCTGTTGGCCGAGACATAACATATCAGTAACCCTTTTTAGCGCCGCTCTATTTGTGATCCTCACACGCGTATTTGCGAACTAAAATAAATGCCGAATCTATTTGTATAAACGGAATTGACCGAAACTTATTTTTTCGTTGTCATTCAGTTTTTTTGCCACATTTTTCTGAAAGTATTTTAATCGCAGTCGCCTTATAACTTATACATAAGTATATAAAGAGCAAGAAAGGATATAAGAGTACTCTTTCTGGAAATAGTTTGATGGCTTGATGGTCAATCCTTTTATCGTAAACAGCCATAGAGAATGGATCAATCTTCTTCTTAGCGTGTCAATGACAATAGGGGATCGGACTGGGTAAAGAAAACGACATTCTATTTTGTCCGTCAGACAGGTAATACAAAATTATTAGACACGTATTTTTTGTTTTATCAAAATATCAAAAAATTACTTAGTTAGAACTCATTAAAGTTGGAGAGTGGGGGCTTACTACGTCACAAGTGGGTATAAAACTTACCTACATGTGACGTCATGCGCCATTTCAACTCAATATATCTCCGTAATTTTATGACCACGTGAAAAAAGAAAAAATACGTGTCCAATTCTTTTCAATAAACTACCCGACGGACAAAGAAAAAAAATATTGGATTATCCCCTATTCAAATTGAGTCAGCCCATTTGGCGACGAATCTCGTACTTTCAGTAGCGTTCATCAGGCTCCTGTGCAGTACAAGCAACAGGACAGGCAGGACACGATATCAAATGTCCCATCGTTTGTGGGGCAGCACCACATTTGTAACTCAATGTACCTCACTATATTTAATAAATAGGTCAATAAACGTTTGCATAATCCTTATCATAATCAAAACAATATATCTAATTATTCTGATAACCTAGCTCCACTCTTTATCATACAAGGAAAGGAGGTCCAGGATAAATATAATAAATATCAGTATCAAAGTTACATAAATAGTTAAGTGCCTAGGCATATTTTATAAATAAACTGTTGATATCATTGCAATAAGTACCTACCTACTTGACGGATATGACGTACGTAGGTGTATTAATTATTGATTAGCTAAACAAATATTATTCTATACAAAAATTAAAACTTCTTTTATTTAAACTACGTTTACAATTTCATAGAAATCTAACTATTTACCTAAAAATACAATTTGTTTACGAAGCGCAATAATACCAATTAAACTATAAATAAACGGCATGGTTGGCGCAGTGGCTGAGCGATTGACTGCTGCGCTGTGAGTCACGGGTAAGGGTTCGATTCCCGCACGGAACAAATATTTGTATAGCCTACAGATAGTTATTCCGGGTCGTCCTGTTTCTATATGTTAGTTTAAATGGATGCACCCACGATAAAGGAGAAGGGCTGATGTGAAATTATTAATACAATACTGGTTCGATGATCGACCATCACTTTCTGCCTAGCATTTCCCAACTAAATTGGGGTCAACTTCCAGTCTTAATAGTCGATGGTTTATTATATATCAAAAAGAAAACCTCTATAAGCCGTTGGTCGCGGCTGTCGATCAGCACCGCGTCTTCAGCTTGCTGGCCGGCTTCACCGGCCAGCCTCAGCCGCAGCGGCGAGTGTTAAAACCACCTGCTCCTCAGCTCGCGGGCCGCCTCGCCCCTCCGCGCCTACGCGATTTTAAATAACACTCTAGGGGTAGGGCAGACAAGACTTCGTGGAGTCTGTTTTGCAGCGAGTCGTTTCTGTCACGCCACTCCCGCAGCACGCTCGCTTCACTTGTTCGCCTTCTCGCGTTATTAGTCAATATTCTAACCAAACCTAACCCAAATGATTAACCAACATAGAGGGGATCAGGGGACCTGGCAGTCCGCTCTGCTCCCGCCTTAACATTCTAATCGAACATAACCCATCTGAGTCGGATTGCTTTGAATCGGGGTGTTAACCGTAAAGATGGTTTCAATATTATACTTATTTTAAACGATAGGTCTAATGATTTTCGATTAAATAAACGTTATACGAAATAAGTTTTAGAGTATACAGGGTGATTGGAAGATGGGTGCAAAGATTTAAGGTGAAGATAGTATAGACAATTTAGGACCATTTAAGCCATGGTTGTCTTAGACGAAGTCTTACCAAATTTTTTTAACCAAATTTTTAAGTTTTTTTTCGGAAATTCTCAAAATTTAATGTAAACTGCATAATTATGGCCAAATTGAATGATAAATGAATTCATTTTTTATTTATTTAATTAAAGTAATGTGTAAGCAATCAAGCAAAACATGTTTTAGGCTTCTGTGTCATTAGACATTTTTTTTACAGACATTTAAAGATCAGAAAAAATAAAAAAATTGTACAATACGTCTTTTAAACCTTATTCAAAAAAAAAACGGAGGGTGCTTTTTTTGTTCAAACCTTTTTGAAGACATGCTTGATAATCGCTCTTTCTTTTGAGGTATCATTTATGCGGATATCTTACAAATTATTGAAATTAGGACCTAATAAACCAAATCGAGGGAGAAATTTTAAATTTTAGGCAGTCTAACAAAACACAAAATTTTTGCTTAAAAGAATACTTTATGTGCTCGAAATGATAACATTGTTCAATTCTAAGAATTTTTGGCACATGCAGGAACCAATTGAGGGGAACCCATTGAGGGGATTCTCTAAACAATGGCCACCGAGCGCGGTGCGACGGCATTTCCAGGTAGAACGCCCAATGAATAGCAAAAAGCGATAAAGAGTTGGTTTTTACAGCAAAATGGTCTTAGTTACTGAGGCAACAAAGTCGTTTTTCTTTAGTCAGGGTCAGTCGGTCCGTGATGAAGCCGTTACATCTTTTACTTATTAGTCAAACTACTGCCCTTGTGAGTGGACGTTGTCGTGTTGATTCACAATTTACCGTGTTCAGTTGTAGCCCTTTGCGTTCCTGCACGTGTTGTTTGCGTTAGTTTTGAACTTTTTTGTTTCACCGTGTCCAGTCGTAGCCTCGCGCTCCTGCACGTGTTGATTTTTGACTTAATTGTGTTGAGTTGACGTTTAGTGCGCTCCTACGCCGTTTTTCTTAATTGTTAAGTGACTATGGCTACTTTTTCCAATCAAGAATATGCGGATATCGTATTTATGTACGGTAGAGCAGACGGCAATGGATCTTTGGCGCGACGGATGTATCAAGAGCGCTATCCGAATCGCAGGATACCGAATGTCCGAGTGTTTTACAACACGTTTCGTCGTCTTGCCCAAGATGGGTTTCACCGCGTGGAACCTGGAGTCAACCCGGGCAGACACGAAACTGCCGTCGACGAAGACATTTTAGCAGCATTTCAAGCGGATCCTACTACCAGTACTAGAGCAGTAGCTCGAAATTTAAACATTTCTCAATGGAAGGTGTGGCATACAATGCACCAAAATGATAAGTATCCGTTCCATGGCAGGAGTGTGCAAGGTCTAGTAGAGCAAGATCCTCAAAGAAGAATTCAGTTCTGCCGTTTCCTCCTCAACAGAGACATCGAAGATGCGTGGTTTCTGAAATCAATCTTGTGGACGGATGAAAGTAAATTTTCAAGGGAAGGTATTACAAACTTTCACAACATCCATGAATGGGCCGACGTAGACAACAATCCACATTTTAAGAAGCAGGTGTCATTTCAGATGAAATTCTCTGTGAATGTATGGGCTGGAATAATTGGCAGAACATTGATTGGGCCCCACTTTTTGCCTGATCGATTGAATGGCGAAAATTATTTGCAATTTCTGCAAATTGATTTACCACTGCTGATAGAGGAATCAGGTGTCCCGATCTTCGAAAGAGACCGAACAGTCATCTTTCAGCAAGACGGCTGTCCAGCGCATTGGACTTTAAATGTAAGGGAACACCTCAACAATTGCTTTCCTGATAGCTGGATCGGCAGGGATGGACCCATCCCTTGGCCCGCTCGCTCCCCAGATCTGACCCCGTTGGACTTTTTCGTGTGGGGCCGGGCCAAGGAACTGGTGTATAACAACAAAGAAATTAACACTAGAGAAGAATTGATACAAAGAATAAATTCAGCGTTTGAGACAATGAAGCAGGAGATGATGTTGAAAATAACGACTACAGAAGTTAGAAGACGGGGCCGTGCTTGTATTAGGAATCACGGCCGTCATTTTGAACATGAAAAATAAATAATTTTAATTCAAATGTTGTTTTAATTAGTCTGCCTAAAATAAAAAAAAATCTCCCTCAAATTGGTTTGTAGGCCCTAATTTCAATAATTTGTAAGATATCCGCATAAATGATACCTCAAAAGAAAGAGCGATTATCAAGCATGTCTTCAAAAAGGTTTGAACAAAAAAAGCACCCTCCGTTTTTTTTTTGAATAAGGTTTAAAAGACGTATTGTACAATTTTTTTATTTTTTCTGATCTTTAAATGTCTGTAAAAAAAATGTCTAATGACACAGAAGCCTAAAACATGTTTTGCTTGATTGCTTACACATTACTTTAATTAAATAAATAAAAAATGAATTCATTTATCATTCAATTTGGCCATAATTATGCAGTTTACATTAAATTTTGAGAATTTCCGAAAAAAAACTTAAAAATTTGGTTAAAAATATTTGGTAAGACTTCGTCTAAGACAACCATGGCTTAAATGGTTCTAAATTGTCTGTACTATCTTCGCCTTAAAGCTTTGCACCCATCTTCCAATCACCCTGTATATCCAATCAATTCAATCATTTATTGCATATCACATGTGTTTAACAAGATCTTCAATAAAAATATAGTTCACATGGACCCTGTCGGGCACAACAATTTTATAAAGTATTATAGTAGCATTTGAAATAACCAATAGTAAAAAATAAAATCATTCATTCATAACAATTAGATAATATTCAATTTGTTTAAGTAAGTAAGTAATCGATGTCACAAATAATAAAATAAAAATATTATCAGTCAAAAAAATCAGAATCAAATAAGTTATGTCAAATAAATTACAACCAAATACATTATGTCAAAATAATAATAAAAATAATACATTTTGTCAATAAAATAATAGTCAAAACATTATGTCAATATAAATGTTATATCCAAAGAAATTATATCAACAGTTACTATAACTCACGTTTATTATACAAGGTGTTGTTTTGCATCCTCGTCAAAATTCAAGAGGATGTCACAAAAGACCTAAGTAATCTATTAAAATTACGGTACCTAGTTAATTATTAATAAACGCTGTTTTTTTGGGTTTTTAAGTTTGTCAGTATTTCAGCATAACCCCCTTAACGTGGTTTAGGGAATAAGATATGATCAAATAAACGTTTGAGATTGTTTGTATGTATGAAAGCACGGTTATAGGGCAAGAATCAGACGGGCCGCGTTTACAACACGGGTGGTTCACACTTACAGATTTCCGTAAATAAGAAAAAAAAAATACCTACCCATTTTATTATTGATTTGGCGAGAATCATTAGCATTGTAACCTCCTTGAATTTGACGAGGATGCAAAACATCACCTTGTGTTATACAAGGTGTTGTTTTGCATCCTCAAAAAGAAAACCTCGATAGCCTTTGGTCCCGGCTGTCATTTATAGATCTTTGACAGTCGTTACAAGTAGTTCAGTGGCCCGAAAGCCTGACAACTAGTCTTACCAAGCCGAATTTGGAGCGCTCCAAATTCGGCTCCAAAACTAAAAAGCAACAGATTGATACCCAGTTACTGCGTTGTGGAGGTCAGACAGGCAGTTGCTTGATGTAAAATACTGATATTCAGCTGCATCCTGTAAGACTGGAATGCAACCTCAATATAGTTGGTAAAAGGCAGGCAGATAATCATCAGAAGAAAAACCTTGATTAAGAACGAGAAAATTTCACATCAAAGAAAATGTGGCAACATGATTAGTTGATTATGTAAATCATACGTACATAGTAGTTAATCAAACCGTGATCAATTGCTTTGTTCACGGATGGACGATTAATGAACACACTTTCGTTTTATACTTCGCCATACTTTGAAATGCACTACAATTAATCCATACTAATATTATAAATGCGAAAGTCACTCTGTTTGTTTGTTTGTTACCTTTTCACGACTAAACGGGTGATCGGATCTTAACGAAATTTGGCAAGAAGATAGATTTCAACCTAGGGAAGGACATAGGCTATATATCATCACGCTACGACTAATAGGAGCGGAGCAGCAATGAAAAATGTTGCGAAAACGGGGAAAATGTGACGCAGACGAAGTTGCGCGGGACAGGTAGTATTATATTCATTGCTAGTTCAGTCTGGACGTACTATTATATGTATTCTGTGTAACTTATGTTTTCATTCTACTTAGGTTTTGTAATAGTCCATCCTATCCTATAGGCTATTTCTGTGCTTGTGTCGGAACGAGCTAAGCAATAACACAAAATGTACCTATTCATTTGAATTGGTTTGTAGTATTTATTGTTGTTTCAAAAGGGATTAAAACTAAATCATTAAATTAGTTAAAAGAAAAAAATTCTTTTACAGTTACAGAATAATTACTTTTTAAAATAACGAGAGGAAGTTATTAGGTACGTATATACAAGATAGAAGGGACATCGATGCACGTACAAATACAGCAGTTTTTTTTTTTTATCAGCAACAAAAAAAAAAACCAGCCAAGTGCGAGTCGGACTTGCACACGAAGGGTTCCGTACCATTATTTATAAAAACGAGCAAAATAATCACTGTTTTGTATGGGAGCCCCTTAAATATTTATTTTATTCTGTTTTTAGTATTTGTTGTTATAGCGGAAACAGAAATTCTTAATCTGTAGAAATGTCAACTGGGTAACAAGGGGTGGTTTGGGTTCGGAACCCTAAAAACAGCTGTTAAATATATTTTGACCATGTAGATAGGTATTGCAGATTTTTTTCTAAGTTTCCGATAAAAATTCTGTGTGGTGTGTTTGGAATGATTTATTGAATCCGTAGTTAGCGTTTGTGCGTCGACGTCACTTCCACCCTGTTTTCGTTAAGATTGAAAAAGTTCAATAACCTCCACACAATGACTGGGTACAATATACATATGAAACTACATAGCACTATTATTTTATGCAAATTCTTTAGTTGTTAAATTTTTACAAGTCGTTAATTCTGAGTTTCTCTTTCTTAGTTACATTGTTACGGTATCTACATATTCTACATACTTATGAATTTGTTACTTTCACAAACTAAATGGTTGTTAGGATTTATAGGGCATAAATGTTTTTTTTATTAGTGGTGTTCCGCCCATTAAGTATCTGGGCGGTATTACCCTCGACATTGAAAAGCGCACAGTTTCCATACTTAATTAATTATAAGTACTTAGAGTTTTAATAGCTTGGAAAATTGTTTTCACTCTACTTCTCCTCCGTTATGAAAAAAAAAAAAAAATTTTTGCAGACTCATAGACAGAAATTACAAGCTTCTTAGAACTATCATATTGTGCCAAGTTATTTTCGTGTTTAGTTTAGTTTCGGGAAATTCTGAGTCTTATATTATAATACTAGCTGTGCCCGCGACTTCGTCCGCGTGGAATTAGATTTTTTTCTAAAATAGAAGTAGCCTAAGTTACTCCTTATTACATCAGCTATCTGCCAGTGAAATTCCCGTCAAAATCGGTCTAGCCGTTTCAGAGATTAGCCGGAACAAACAGACAGACAGACAAACGAAAATTGTAAATAATGTTATTTTGGTATATGTACCGTGCATATATAGACATTCATATACATGTAGTAAAAAGCGGTTATTTTAATATTACAAACAGACACTTCAATTTTATTTATTTGTATAGATAAAATTCAAAGTCCTGACTGAGTAAGATATCAACGCACAGCCTAAACCGCTGGTCCTAGAGACATACAATTTGGAGGATGTGTTGTTTGTAAGGACTAGGTATCCACTAAGAAAGGTTTTTTGAAACTCCACCCCTAAAGGGGTAAAATAAGTGATAAGCGATTGAATGGAAACCGGTAATTTTTAAAGTTAGAAGCATGAAATTTCATATACAAGTTTCTGGTTAGAAATAAACAAAAACGTTTGTCAGTGTTTTTGAAAATCTACCCCTAAAGGGGTGGTTGAAAGTCCATATGGGGGTCTGGCATTTTTGAAGTAAGAAGAATTAATATTAAAACTTGTGAGCAGAAACAAACGCATACAAGTTCGTCGTTTTTTCGAAATTTAACCCTAATAGAGAAATGGGGTGGTAACAATTATAATGTAGAAAAAGAGACTGAATTCTCTCTGGTTTCTTACTTTGATTCACAATCACAGACTTTTACACGACTATTCATTCTATACTTACACTTAGGCAACTCCAAGCGGATAAAGCCGCGGGCAGAAGCTAGTATGGAATATAATTCATTTCCAAATATGTACTTACATACTTACATACTAAGCGAAAATCGTGAGGTCATCATACGGACCGAACAAATAACCACATGTCATAAAGTCATAAACATACATGATTAGGCAGTTATATATAACGTGTAAATAAAAAATAAACAAAGTTGATATCTTCTTATATGGATACATAAAAATTACAAAAATACGTTACGGTCATTATCATGTTATTTTTGTGTTAATAATTATAGAGATCGCTTATGTACTTTACTAGAATATAGAGTACCTGTCGGTACAAATATAACTGGTAATAAAAGATATTGTAATCGCTATTTTGACCGCCATTGGTTATTACCATGCCCAACCGCAATATTTAATCAAAATAAAGCCTAACAATAATTATTATAACCACGTTTTTCATCCATATCTAACTATAGGGAATATTTACCTCGATTTTCTAAAAATAATTACCTATATTATATATTAATTAAATTCATAATAATTATTCTAGTCAGTTCGTAATATACATGCCATACAGTATCATAACCATTGCAGTTTCTCAATTTCGTAGAAATGAGAAACCTTTTCCACGTGGCTATCAGAGGACTAACAGTGCCATCTCTTTTTTGAAAACCACAAACAATTTCAAAATGGTTACCAGTAGCGCCCTCTTTGACAATGTCATTAAAGCGCCAAAACATCCATGCAGAACAGGTAAATACATCGTGGAAACACCATAACAAGTAAGCAGTAAGGGGAGCAACAACATGATGTTTAAAAGTGTAACAGTGTTATAAATCCTCGATATAAAAGGATTACCGATGACGTAGCAGTAATATGTTTGTGTAGATAACCAGAGTCCGTCAAACGCATGTGACCAATCGGTCAATGGGCCACTTATTGTACACTCTACTTGTCAGTTGGACCAGCTGATATTGTGTCAACACAACACATTTTATAAAAAAGCTATAATGTTATTTGGTTATACATATTTTGTATTCTCATCCTCCGAACACGGCGAAGCATGTCGTTTACTTCCCCTTGACCATCTAGATCGTCATCTCAAGAGGTTCTATTCAGCCAGTTGGTGATCTTCACGATCTAGGTATCTATTGTTTGCTTAGTCTTTGATTGTGTATACTGATTACTGTGTTATAGCCTGAGTAGCATTGTGGCCAATACCAAGAAAATATGGCAGTTCTCGATTTGAAATCGTTCGACGATTCACATTGTATATCTGCGTCGTAAGTTAGTTGTGTTTCCCTGCATGGGGTCCTCGTTCTACTGACCATTATCACTTATCACCAGTCGACGAACAATACATCGTTTCAATGTTTACAGAAAACAAGAAACTGAGGGCAGACTTCACCATTGTAACTGAACGCAATCACCACTTGTAAACCGCGTTAAAAGCTACTTGTTATAATTTAACTGTAACTTTCAGTAATTGCATTCTTTCTAAAATCCCGTAACGTTCCCATATCCGTGTCCACCTAGTATGAAATCTGTGTCGACCCATCACATGATAACTAGTGCATCACAACTAGCTCCGTTAACGGACAGAAATGATTAACACTATAGGATGAAGAGATCGCGTGCGCAGACAGACAGACACAATCACAGAGGATCACTCAGCACGTTTACCGTTCGTTAGGCCATGTTAACGCTAAAGCAGAGATGAGCGGAACGCAGAGGATATGTGCGGGAATCCACCAATCACATTGATTGAAATCCACATCGTGGTCGAATCGTGCACCGTTCGTCTCCGTACAGCTCCGCTGATGGCATTCAATATATTTATTAATTTTTTTCATCATTCAATTATAACCAACGCGTTGTACGTTGTAAGCCAACACGTGTTGTATTCTCAAATGCGATTGTTGTTGATAGATTTCTGGCGTTTGTATTCATACTTGAATGAGCCGCGTCATCTATAGATTCGGGCTGATGAATGAATTCCGTGCTCTTATCAAAATTGTGCACGCTGATTCAGAAGTCTACAATAACGATTCAAATCGATTAGGAATCATTGTCAACAACAACAAATGAAGACACGTCAGATAAACTATTGTGACTATCGAGGATTTATCACGTTTTGGTCATCCCTGGCTGGCTGGTAAATGCGACTTGTGCCAGTGCCAACTCTAATAGCCTGTTAAATTCATTAGAGATAATGCTTACACGATATAATCTCATTGAAAACACAATTCTATTTTATCAATAAACACAGCTCGCCACCCGGCTGCAAGGCAAGCCACACATGTTTATTTTCAAACGCTTCGTCCCCTAGGTGGCTAGGTCGCGGTCAACTGTCGAGAGATAGAAGTGATTGATCAGCCTACCCTCTGGACGCTGTCGGCGTAAATCTTCGTAATTAATCAGCTTACGGGTGGCTGTTTATTTATGTGCGTATCTGTCAGTTACTGATAAGGGTGGCAAGAAAAAATTGTAATGGCAACATTGATAATGGAAGTTTACTGATTAGCACAAGTGGTAAGTTGGCAGGTCATTTCTCGGTTCAATGCGCTGCACATGGCTCTATCCGTCTGTGTATCTTAGGTTTTTTTTTTTTGTTAATGAAAGGCACATTATTATTAAAGTACTTTTTCATAATAAACCGACATTGGTTTGGCAGTTCATCATCTTCCTGCTCTTATCCCATAATACTTGGGGTCGGCGCAACATGTTCTCTTCTTCCATTCTCCCGTCACGCATGAACAGATAGTTTGTTCCAAATTTTTCATAATTTCTTATTAGAACTATATTAATGTTTTTTTTTTTTATTCAATACAAAGCATTTATTTCAATTACTGATTACATTATTTTTAAAACTAGAAAACTAAAAACTAAAATAACAACAAATTAAAAAAGGGCGTCAAAAAACTCCTCCTCAACGCTGTCAACTGGTAACGTGCCCAAGAGACTGGCGGCGTTGCCACGTTGTATGGCAATACTTAGCCTCTGGCCAAAGTAAAACCCAGCCCTTGGGTCACGGGAAGTGTCAACTAGGCGTTTAGATATTTCCTTGAAAAGGCTGAAAACGGCCCGCACTTCGGTTGCATGACAGGCCGTGGTATCCGAGGCTGTTGACAGCTTCACCATAGTGATAGCGATGAGGAGAGTAGCAGGCGGCACCAAGACGTAAAGAAGCAGCGAGGCGGAAGGTCGTGTCGTCGAACAAACTGCCTATGCTCGACGATGGCAGTGCGAGAAGCCAAAGACCCGACTGCCCGACTCCCACTCACCCACAGCCAGCAGTCGCGCACGCTCAGCAGTAGTAGCAGACGTGTTGAGTAAATTATCCTGAACTATTCTGCAGAGCGGCTCATCCCACCGTCTCTGGGATAATGGATTGTCGGGTTTTTCAGTATTACGGCAAGCGAGTTTCCAAGCATCGATAGCCTCGGAGAAACACGGCACATCAAAATCAATCAGTGTGGAAGCCAGGATATTCCTGATTAATTTTTCAGTGCCGTAGACCGAGGATATGAAAGCAGTTAAACTTATAGTAGAAATTTTGCTATATTATTTTTTAGAACTATTCAATAATAAATTTTGAATTTTATCCTCTTATGGAAAAACGACCCAGGAGATTCTGATTTTTCTTTCTAAATCCTTTCAACATCACTTTCAAAGTGTTACAATGCCACCGTGACCTATTAGCTAAGTTACACAATTACAGTGCTCATCCTTCTGCGGTCTGTGGCGCGTTTCTTGCGGTCGCATGTTTCTATGAAACACAACGATCTCCAGCAATATTATTAGCATTGATAATACTTAGTTGCGGGCACAATCAGCTACTGGTATCACTTCCCTTTCATAGCGTGTCGTTGGCAATCTCAATTGAGTTTGGCATCATCGATACCATCAGCAGCATCTTATGCTGCCTTTTGTGCCCCGAAACATGTTCAGTGTGCAACAAAATTATGGAGTATGTCGTGCCAGCGAGACGTAGAACAAGTTGAGTATAGCAATTCCCCGAAGCACTGGCACAGGCACTGGTATCTTGGAGGGCGATATAAGCGCGGTGAAAATATGAAATTCGGGTACAAGAGCAACGAAAGTCGGAAGAGGCATATGTAAGAGACCTCGCGCACTACGCGACCATGACCACGACTTGTGGCAAGAGCGTCCACAATCTTGAACAAAGCTGGACGGACGGACGCCCGGTTGTACGACAATTCTTCCTGGTTTCGACCAAAAGTTGCTTCTGCGGTCAAAAGTCGTGTCGTGGCCGTGTAGTGCGCGAGGTCCCTAAAAGGCTGCATGAAATAGTTCCATTTCTGTTTTTTTTTCTGTTCAGTATTTTGTGGAGCTCCTAACTTTCCATGGATCTAATTACTAAAAGCGTCTTTCACCTACATACTACTAATTGCTCCTAATGAAACAAATAACAAAAGCTAGTTATTTATTGCATTCTATTTATAGCCTGATACATAGGGGGTGTTATTGTGTGCGGATGTCCCTCGGCGAGGCTAATTGTTTCGATAATAAAGTCGTTGACAAATGGCGACCATAGTGATCGTTAGAGACGTTTGTTGTCCCGACGTATGTTTGCTTTGATATAATGGCGAGGGAATTGCAACAGGTTTGCTTTGCTGATAAATTGTTTGTGGAAAAGGATATTCTTAATTGATTAGTCCCTATTAGATGATATTATAATACGCTGCATAGTGGTTTCTGGCCATTCTCAAAATGTGTCACGAAATTATTTTTGATATAATCCAAAGTGGTCCCAAATGAAAGGTACCCTATCCTACAATGTGTATCCAGGACGAGCCCGAGCTATTTTCACTGTCGTTTTCGCGAAAAAAAGGAAAGCACCTCAACGGAAGTAACATAATTGTACTAATGAAGTAAATTTGATTAAAGCACATTTTTATTGATGATTTTTTCATTTATGTAATCCTAATCATTTAGTTATTTATTTAACCTTTTCCTTTCTTTTTGTGGTATAACTTATTACCTACGTATAATTAACTTTTATAGGAACATAAATCAACCCTATCAGGTTGCAGAAATTACATATTTTGATAACAATAATTAATTTTAATACATATTACTACCTTAACACTTAATTAGTATCACTACTTTGCCAGATTTAAAAAAAAAAATCCATGGAATCCACGTGGGTGATACGTATGCATTGGCATTTTAAACGTAAATGCCGTAATTTCATACCCTTAATTTCTGATTATAAAATACGATGACGGTTAATAAATAACGGTTACAATAGCTCATTATTTTATAATATCTGGCAGACATATTTTTATTAAAAACCCTCTCATGCGTAATCTACAAAGGTGACCAAAATCATCCCAATTGTTAAAAAACCTTATACGTATTACTTTATTTACTTTAGAGGTCCGTGCTTCACAACTTTTATTCAAATATTCAAGAAATGTCAAACAATCAAAAACTTTCAAGATGGCGTTGTGTTGGTTGTCTGTATTCGTTTAGAAATTGTGTTCACTAATCGAATGAATAGGGGATCGGACTGGGTAAAGAAAACGACATTCTATTTTGTCCGTCAGACAGGTAATACAAAAATATTAGACACGTATTTTTTGTTTTATCAAAATATCAAAAAATTACTTAGTTAAAACTCATTAAAGTTGGAGAGTGGAGGCTTACTACGTCACAAGAAGTTATAAAACTTACCTACAAGTGACGTCATGCGCCATTTCAACTCACTATATCTCCGTAATTTTATGACCACGTGAAAAAAGAAAAAATACGTGTCCAATACTTTTCAATAAACTATACGACGGACAAAGAAAAAAAAATGGATTATCCCCTATTATGGCTGCGTTCAATAAGTTTATCCATGGAGGTGACTAAACATCCTTGTATACAAATGGTTTCAAATATATAAAATTAATTCCTTTTTTTATTTTGTATTTGCGATTTTTAGGAATTTTATTTCATGTGTAATTGTGTCCCAGCAGTGGGAAAATTATAGGCTGATGATGATGATGTTGATGAATTGTGAAATAATATCAGTATGTATGAGCGTATTTATTTGAGAAAATGTACCTATTTAATTTTGGTCTATATCATCCCAAATCATCTTTGCACGCGACATGGAGGTGACTTTTTCGTCTTTTTTTAATCTACGTTTTGTAGTTTTTAATCCTATCAGTATTATGTACTTAATAGTAAATTTAAAATTAATTCAATATTTCATTTATCAACATCCATGCACATTTTTTTTTGCTGAAATGAGAATGGTCCAATTACTTGAGGCAATTTGGCGACTCTCTATCGTCATACGTGATACTTGCCGAGACCCCCCTCTCTCCCTCGTGAGAGTGGGTGAAGTTTGGCTCCCCCCCCCCAAAACGCCTCACGTAACTAATAGACGCCAATAAAAAACTAATTCAAATTAATGTTTTCAAACTTGTCATCCCCGGTCCGATACATCCGACTTACTTGACAAACGATACATTCAAACTGCGACTTATAATAAAACGTATTTCATTAATTAATTCCTGTTAAACATTCAGTGGTGCATTTCAGGGCTTAGTCACGTCCCGTCAATAGACCCATTCATTCACTCGTTCTGTCGTTCACTCTCGAAGGGCAACAGCCCTCGCTCCAGGTTTTATTACCATTTTATGACATGAGATGAGAAATAAGACGGCAAAGTTCATTTCATTACGGCTCAAAGGACGGTAGTCCACGTTTGAAATAATTTAAATTAAACAACGCAGGCAGAACTGGAAGAGAGCTAGAACATAAGCCAGCTGTGTGTTTAGCCGCAAAATAAAATGTAAATGCTACTTCTTTAAAGTAGTCATAACACAACACTGTAATAAAATTTGACTACGCGCTCTATCATTGGCTGCTCGCCTTTCAGCAAGAACTGTGAAAGTTCCTTGTTGCGAAATTACTGAAATAACATATAGCACTGCAGGCTATTTAGCGATCATGAAAAAATATTAATAGGTTAAATTCGGATGTACATTATAAAAACATATGCCCATCTATATTTAAAAAAATAATAATTCAAACATCGAACGCAACTGGGTAGTGATGTGCAACGTATGTTTGTTTACGCAGCTGGGCGTCCGAGCGCGCGTTGTACCCGGGTAGGTATCGAGTCGTGTAACAAACCGTTTGATGTCCGATTACGACCGGCACTTAGCGTTTTATGTTGCGTTCGTGTTAAGTAACCGATTATTGGATGCTTTCTAGTGATAGCGAGTACATCGAGCAGCAAACAAATGCATACTAAAAAAATCAACACCCGAATTTAAACTTAAACCTTTTTCGTTAAAGTTTGAATTCGATCTGTAAAAGCTCTTCGTCTTCTGATGTTCTAATTTACGGTTTAAACTTGAAAGGGTTCAATTTCTAATACGGAAACTGTTTACCTTTCTTTTATGTATTCCTTACAAGTATTTCTTTGGAGATCTTACAGCGCAAGCCACTTTAAAATAATGCAATAACCTATCTGTGAACTAGTAATAACAAACAAAACTTTAACCAACTAAAAGTTTTGTTTCAAACAAGTCATCAGAATACGCATTCTTTATGTAATTCTGGAAATTCATTTAACACTAACACTACTTCGAGTGTTTTCAAAACAAGTTGATGAAATATCAATGATGAATGATACAGGACTTTGAAATGTAGTTATTAAGACATGACACATTGTTTGTATAGTGGCACGTCGCTATAAACAAACAGTGTTTCAACGCTTTCCTCGAATACATGCATCGGGCATAGAACATGCAGTTAGTAGAACGGCCTATAAAATCGATCCTGTAAACATGATATTAAACTGTAAACAAAGAAGGAAGGTAACTTACCGACGACTCCAACGACACTAAAGATGCAGGCACACGCTGCAGCGAGTATCGTGGCCTCAGCCGGGTAATGTGTAATGTTCTGTTCCATATTTGTAATGTTCTCGTACATATCAAACGACATATCGATATCGGCCATAGTTAAGCACTTCACTATCACACGATCACTTCACAATATTTAAAACTTTAATTTAGAATTCTTTTTTGACATTTTATACTTTTTAATTTTGACATGGTCTTGTCAAAAGTTCCTTACAGCCAGTGCACAGCTTTAAAGATACCACCATACAATCTGTAACAAAAGACAGGGATTGTGTTACACAGTTTTTTAGGAGTTGAGCACGTGTTATTAGTCATCATATCATATTACTAATACAAAGTTTAAACAAACATTATGAACACCTACATAGAGCTTTTTAAGGAAATGTCAAGGAGAGCAGTGTCATTTAGGCTACGTAAATTGATTTAGTGCTTTTTGCCGTCTTATTCAGCTTTATAACTGGGTAATTTCGCAAGAAATGAGACTCGCTAAGTAGTTATACTGAGGTTTATTATGTATTTAACATATTCTACATATTTCTTCACATATTGACAAAAAAAAATAAGAGCACCTACTAAGAAAAAGTGACCGCAAAAACTGGTGCGGCCAATTTAAGAGCAGAGTTCAGAAAACCGAAGAAAATGTTACACTAATATAACAGAATAAGAAGTTTATATTTTTGTATAAATATAAATAGACTAGTTCCAGTTAATAATATACGTAATATAACGGAAGGCTGGTGGCTCGCAAGTAGATGTATTTTCAGGCAAACAAGTTGATCTCATTTCATTGCTATGCCCTCCCAGATTTTATTCGCCCTCATTACGTGATCGTAAATTTAATAAAATATTGTTATGCCAATCATTCGTAGTGGGAGGTCCGTTATTTATAGTTTCAGCTACCATATTGAATGATTGAATCATTCGCAAAAAACTTTTATTGCCCTTTCTTGCGTTTGTGTAAACATTTTTTTTTACATCACTATATTATCAGGCGAGTCTTAATAACACGTGGACTGGCCAATAAAGGGGTTATAATAATAATAATAATGGCAACTCTCGGTGACATTCGTGCGTCGTTGCAAAAAACCATTTTATTTATTTCAAATTAAAATTGCTGCTTTGCTTGTAATCTGTTGTGTGTAACAATAATAATCACAAACCTTATTCCAAAAAAGAAACCAATAACAAATAAATCTACAATAACCAGAAATATGCAGAAATCACAAATCATGAAAATTTATGACAGATGTCATGGAAAATGTAAAAACATTTTAAAGTTCACGATGTTTAAGGATAAATAATGTCGACACATTATCATGTTAACGAGAGCTGCTGCACGTCGCGCACGCCCATCACCCCCGGACTCGTTGCTGAGCTCCGCCTCGCCGCCGCCGGACCCCGGATCATCTGTGTCACCGGCAGCGGCAGTCGCGTCGAGTTCCAGTGACGAGTATTTCTCCCCGCTGACGTCGCCAACACCTGAACGTCGGCCGGGACGAGGCCGGCCACCGAGAAGCCTGGGACTTAGGGGCCAACCGGCCCCGAGCCGGGTCCTCGCTGCCGGTGGTTGTGTGCAGCGCATGAGATGGACTTATTCCATTAATGAGAACGTCATGCGCGCATACTATGGGTCTACAGAGGGGGGAACTAACCTCACTGCGTATCGTGTTAGGATGCTGTCTATGTTTCAGGAACTTGAACCAACTGTCAACGTTTCGGCCCAACGGTTGTCGGATCAGGTGCGGGTCATCCAACGCAATCACATGCTGGACGACGCCGCACTTGATAGGCTGCGCTCAGAGGTACTAAGCAACCGTATCATCTTGACTTCTTCACAAACAAGTTTTGCTAATGATGCCATTCCACCACGGCCTAATTTTACTGTTGTAGAGGAAGATGATAGGGTTGCTACGGTAAATAGTCACTGCAACGACCAATTGAGGAGTGCTCTGGAAGATGCGCTTCGCGAGTATCGATCCACTCCTACCGAACTTAGACCCCGTTTACCGCGGTTACCCATGCATAAGAGTAATAGGGCGCTGGTGTGTGCCTTGGACTCGCAACTCAAAAATATTTTTGAGAGTAGTGAGAACCTCGTTGATACGCACTCGATCTTGTATTGTGGGGCTGTAGCGGCTTGTCGTTTAGCTAACGTCAAATTCCCAAATTATGACGTAGCTACTCGACCAAAACCAGCCGTACCAGCTTGGCAACGCAGGATCGAGTGCCGTATCGACGGGGCCAGGGTACTCATCGGCAAACTATACTGCTTCAGGGAGGGCAACACACGACCACGTGTGATGCGCTTTGTGAGGCGGGCATTCTCGGGGACTGGAATCAGTCCTCAAGAATACATGTCTCGTGTCACAGAGCGCATCGACTTCCTGAAGCAGAAAGTTTATGCATGGGCGAACCGTATTCGGCGGTATAAGCGTAGGGTTGATCGGTACTCGCAGAATCGCATGTTCCGGAGCGATGAGAGGTGGGTATACAGAGATTGGGAGCGACCCGAACAAAATGTGACAGACGTATGCCATCCAGATGATGCCGCCACTAGTTCATTCTGGCGCAACATCTGGTCGGTGCCCGTCTGTCATACTGAGGCTGACTGGATGCGAGATGTCGAGCGAGTGTGTGAATCTATACCAGAAATGGATGAAATTATAATAACGCCATTAGATGTTGCCAGAGCAGTTCGTCCGTTACCGAACTGGAAATCTCCGGGACCGGACGGACTGCACAACTTCTGGCTTAAATGGCTGAGTAGTTCACACACTCGCCTGGCATCTCAATTCCAGTCATGCTTAGAGTCTGGGTCGCTACCAGAGTTTCTTACAACGGGTGTTACCCACCTGCTTTATAAGTCAGGTAGTCCTGCGGAACCCAAGAATTATAGACCGATCACGTGTTTGGCGACGGTTTATAAACTTCTTACATCCATTTTGAGAGTGAAAATTAACAAGCACATCGATAGTAATTCCATTATGTCGGCCTCTCAAAATGGATGTAGGAACGGGTCCCGTGGTACTAAGGAGCTACTCCTCATCGACATGGCCATTAGCCAACAGGTTCGTCGATGCCGCAAGGATCTGTCGACATGTTGGATAGATTACAAGAAGGCCTACGACTCTGTGCCACATACATGGCTCATGAGGGTGCTGGAGTTGTACAAGATTGATGCAACTCTACGCGCCTTCCTTGAGTCGTGTATGAGGCAATGGAGGACGGTCCTTCGATATCCAGGATGTCGACAGATCCAGGAGAACGATGAGCCTGTATGGATTAAACGGGGAATATTTCAGGGTGACAGTCTGAGTCCTCTTTGGTTCTGTCTGGCCCTGAATCCTCTAAGCACATTGCTGGAGGATTCAGGTCTAGGCTACTGGTTGAGGAGAGGTGGTCAGGTCATATCTCACCTTCTTTACATGGATGATCTGAAACTCTTTGCCCCCAGCAAATTGCAACTGATGGAGCTACTGAAAGTAACTGAAAATTTTAGTAGCGCCATTAGGATGGAATTTGGTGTGGACAAATGTGCAGTCATGTATGTAAAGCGAGGGGAGATTATGGAATCCGAGGGACTTCAGCTCTCTGATTCCATACACCTAAGATCCCTTTCCTCATCCGAAAACTATAAGTATTTGGGTATGTCAGAAGCGTTAGGCATTAATGTAGCTGACATGAAGCAATCGTTGACGGAGCGCTTCTTTGGTCGCCTGAAGAAGGTACTAAATAGCCTTCTTTCGGGCGGAAACAAGGTGCGCGCCTTCAACGGTTGGGTCATGCCAGTTTTAATGTACTCTTTCGGCATACTCAAATGGACTCAGACTGAACTGGACACCCTGGATAGGAGAGTTCGTACACTGCTGACCGCAAATCGGATGCATCACCCACGATCATCGGTGATGAGACTGTACATCCCGCGGAAGTGTGGGGGTCGAGGCTTTTTAAATGCGAAGACCCTCCACAACCGCGAGGTGTGCAGCCTCAGAGAATATTTTTTAAAAGCAGAGGTGGGTATGCACCGAGATGTGGTCGCAGTGGACAAGGCACTCACCCCGCTGTCCATGGCTAAAGAGAATTGGCGCAAACCTGTAGTACTGACTACCGATGACCGCAAGGAAATATGGCAAGGCAAAGTTCTTCACGGGCGCTTTTACCAGGCTCTTCATGGGCCCGATGTAGATTTTATAGCGTCCGTGTCCTGGTTACGTTTCGGCGACCTCTTTGGGGAAACTGAAGGTTTTGTCTGTGCGATTATGGACGAAGTTATGCTGACGAACAACTATCGGAGACATATTATGAGGGACGGGACGGTGGACGTGTGTCGGGCATGCCACCGTCCGGGTGAGTCCATCAGACATATTATTTCTGGTTGTTCTCGTCTGGCTAACGGCGAGTACTTGCACAGGCACAACCAAGTGGCCAGGATTATTCACCAGCAACTTGCCTTAAAATATAAACTTGTGGAATCTGAGGTACCGTACTACAAGTATGTGCCCGACCCAGTTCTCGAGAAAGACCATGTCACGTTGTACTGGGATCGGCCTATCATTACTGACAGGACTATTGTTGCCAATAAGCCTGACATAGTGGTGATAGACCGATCAGCGCGCCGCGCAATGATAGTCGATGTTACCATCCCGCATGACGAAAACCTCGTGAAAGCTGAGAAAGAGAAACAGATAAAATATCTCGACTTGGCTCACGAGGTTGTCGATATGTGGGATGTGGACTCGGCTATCATTGTGCCGATTGTCGTAACGGCCAATGGCCTTATGGGCAAGAGCCTCGACGAACATCTATCGAAGCTCTCACTTGGCAGTTGGATCAAGAGCCAGATTCAGAAGGCAGTACTCCTTGATACGGCCCGCATTGTGAGGAGGTTCCTGTCTCTGCAGCCCTAACCACCGGTAACTTGGACCCTGCTCCCGATACCGGCGGAAATCTGTTTTTTATATTTTTAAATGTTTTTTTTACCTTTTTTGTTTTTTAAGAAATATTTAAAAATATATAAAATAATATGTAAAATGAATAAAGGAGATAATAATAATAATGCAGGAGCCTTTATTACAAGACAAATCTTTGCTAGTGTTGCTACCTATGCGTTTCACAATAAAGTTTAGAACTAACAAGTTTTCTTGATCGTCAGGCGAGTTCCTATTTTATTTCCGATCTATTTTAGCAATACGTAACATTGACTCCTTTCTGAACCTTTTAGGCAAGTCCAGTAATAGAGGATTTAAAGACAATCAGAAACGAACAAATAAATACATTTTGATTCTCGACCTTAAAAACATCAATAAAACTTATCGATATCTTACTCCCTGCACTAGCGAGGTTACGGAGATGGGTAATACTTCCGGTAAAGTATGCAACAATCACGACATTTCCACGTATTTTTCTTTCCCTGCAAAAAAAACTAGGCGAAGCAAGTCACGCGGGGCCCAGTGAAGACATTAGCATGGATTTACATGACTGTATGCTGTATGGAAAGCATACATTCCCATTATAACTCGCCACACTAACGCACACCTGTCCACTGACACGATTATATATATTTATTATCAATTCACTCCGTTAGAATGGCACATATATTTCTTTTGCCGTTCAGATAGTATGAAAAGAGCTACTTCGTAACTTTTCAAGAGGCGAGGTTAACTCAACCGCCGAATTTTTTCGCCAGGGCCCAAGACCACAAATGTATAAATCCTAGTTTCGAAAATGCTGTCAATTTTGGCGCCAAATTTGCTGTCACTTGTGACTGATAGTTTTTTTTTTTCTGAATGACATAAGTAGATAAGTACACGATGTCATTTCGCAATTGTAATCAGTAATGCCAAGGACTCTTTTGTTTACGGTGCAATGGTCACCCATCGTCCCTCCTCATTATCGTCTGTGAATACAAACAGCTATTAATATGGCCGGTAATGACCGCTGCCCTGTTAAGTGGCCAGTCGCGAGCTGATGACTTCTCATCCTTATTAAGAAAATGTTCTGAGAAAGAGTCGATCATAGGGGTATGGTTAATCTAAACTCATTAGTGCGTGTATTGAAATTAAGAGAATATTATTTAAAATAGTTCGTGAGTGGAGTTAACGCTAAAAGTTGTCGATGAAAGTTTCTTTCACGTGCTGTGTGGAGTGGATTGAAAACTTGTCAAGTTTGAGGATTCGATGAAAAAATAGAGAAAAGACAAAAATTGTTTTTTTTCTTATAAGAAGCTGGCAGCATAACGATTATATAATTAATATAAGTAGTTATGAACTCATGATGCTATAAACATATAACTATCATAGATACATGATTGAACTTTATGCGCCTAGGTTTTAATGTACCTATTACTGCTAGCTTAATTCTAAAGGTAGGGTTCTCTATTGTGTCCCCTAACTTTTTTACTTATAATCGAAAGTGCTATAATTTTTTTAGTCCTAGTCAGCATTTGTCCGAATGATAATTTGCCCGAACTTAATGTCACATAATATCAAATGCCATAAAATTGAAATCCCTAAATATAATATGCCCTAAATCCGTTTCTCATAAATATTTCAATCAATAATATTCAAAAGACTTAAAACCGGTTTCAATAAAAGATATGAGTCCTAAATTCAAATGATCTAATGTTAATTTATCCTAATAATATTTATAAACAAATTAGTATTACAAAGCTAAGCGAAGCATGCAAACAAGCATACACCATGCATGGCAAGCAGGCAACATGTAGCATGTAAGCAAGCATGCAGCATGCATGCCGGTGCAGCCAGCCAGTATGCCGAAGAGACGACCGTTACAACCCCCTGCTCCTCAACTCACGGGCCGGCTCGCCCCACGCGCCCTACGCGATTCTAAATTACAATCTTGGGGTAGGACAGACAAGGCTGCGTGGAGTCGGATTTACAGCGATCCGTTTCTGTCAAGAAAACCTAATTTTCAGCAAATATACTTTAATATACGGACTAACAATTTTATTATAAATGAACATTAGAAATAATACACAATTATATAAAACAATACTTAGGACATTTAAATGACTTAATTACATGTCAAATTATAGATTTAATTATTATAGTACTCGATATTATGACAGAATAGTTTTAAAAGTAAAAATAATTATGTAAAACAAAATTCGATTTTTTATGGCAAACGTGTTATGGATAAATAATTTTCGGACAAACAATTTTAGGAGAAGAAAGGGAGTACCGTAAGGAAGTTATGCAACCAATAAACTGAAAAAAGTGTTTGTTTAAAATCAAACCGCTCGACAGTCGACGGGCCGAATATTTTCCTGAAAACCTACGTGCGCCAAAATTTTTAATCGGATCATTTCAAAAAAATCTTTTGTTTGGCAGCTCTTTCATGAAACAGTAGAAAAATGAGAAATATTCATAATTATTGAAACAACATCGCATCGGTATCGGACTATGGGTAAAGACAACCGAAAGCGAGGCTAGACCAGATCCGGCTGGTAATGATCACATTCTTATTTTAGTCTACAGCAGTACAGCTACACAGTACAGACATAATATCGTTTGCAACCATTTACGTGTATGCCTGGCGCCGTGTACCCACTCGTGTGGGAAAGTATTTGGATTTCATACTTAGGCTATCCCTAACACCAAGCATATTTTGGACGACGCTGGCAAGGAACTACGTTTAAATGCACTGAAATTGACAGATTTGGCGTTGCAAGTGGCGCCCCCATTAAACCCTAAGACATACTAGCCAGTTCCACGTTAATTTGAAGTGTCTCACTTTGTGCGTGGTACCGGCTGAAAGTTTTATCGCCCTTCAGAATAGTTATTGTCTTCCGTGGTTCGTAAATGTCGTATTAAAATTCTGCTTCTATATTTCCGTCTCGTTGAAGTGAACCGTAATGGCGTAAGATTTATTGAGTGTTAACTATTTAGCAATTCCTTTAGTGATTTGTCTTACGTTTACGACATTTAATGCCCCAACAAACTCGATTAATATCTACACAATCATATATCTCCAAGATCAATGGCATTCCATTAACGAGAAATGAAAAACCTAATTTTAAAAACGGAAACTCGCGTCTTATCTTCGCAAATAAAGCTTTTTCATTTTCAATTCTTCATTTTACCGCGAAGCTGTTGTTTATTGACGTACAACATGCGTATGATCTGTACAATGCCGCGTAAATCTAAACGTCTTCTGACGCCATTTTGAAATTTTAACGACGCATTAATTAAATCGATTATAGTATGATTTTCCGTATCATTTGTTGCTATTATTAAATGGTAGATAATTATTTATGGTTGCGGGCGCGTCTCGTAAAGCAGTTTTATGAGTTTGTAGCACATATATGGCGTCGGTATGCGGTTACGTTCGCAGTTTCGCTCATCATCATCAATAAATTGCGCCAATTGTTCTCGCTAACGCTGAATTAATGTAATTTAATTAAGAGTTTTGTTAAGAGCTGATGAGGCGTTTAATGCTTCATTACTTGAAAAGATTTCTAAGAATAACAGTGATAAATGTTAAAAATTAGAAAAAAAGGCAGTGTACTGATTAAAAACAAGGTAGTCAATTTGATAAAAGATAACATACCATATCATAATAACAAATACTAGAAATAACACGGTTAATGACAGATGTCAATCCAATTTCATCGAGTGCTCGATATTTGCACACATCACTAATTTACTAAGAGCTTCAATCGATACGGGGGCGTCACTGGCCGCGGTAACTGCGCGCCAAAAATGGCTGGTGATGACGCCACTAATTTGATAAAATGTCGATTGTTTGACGAGTTAATTAGTTAATCTTCCTGCCAGTGGCGCTTCTCGGCTTACGCTGATAACGTAACAGGCCACCGCTAGTAAACGCACTTTCGTAGATAAGTATTGTTTGTGGAAATCGGATGAAACTGGGAAAACTGTTTGTTGGTTTCGCAGTCTGAATAGCTTACTAAATTTAGACAGATAAGAGTAAGGGAAGACGAAAAAAACGAAGGATAGACGGTCTGAACAATACTGCTCAAAAAGGGCGAGGTGTGGAGGTAACACCTGAGATACCAACTAATAGAATTAAGATTGAAGAAGAAGATATGTAGAGTCGTCCTCAAATAAATTAGGAAAAGGACAAGAGAGTATGATAAACGATGACGACGGAGATATAGATCTGGGTACCACAAAACTAACTTAACTTTTGGCAACATAGCCAGAGTGACAGATGTCTAACAAAAAGTAAATCCAACTTCGTAGGTACTCCTTCAAGACAAAATTATCACCTACCGGGTCAGTCGTGTTATCAGGTAGGTAGGTATCCGTAGCACCTGTAGGTACTTTAGTTTCCCTATTCCTGATAACGAAGCTGACATGTGTCAATGTTCCACTCGTTTCTTTTCGACTAATGAGGAAGCAGAAACAGGGCTTTACCGGACTGATGTACGGAAAACTACGAATGCCGCAAAAATGTGCCAACGACCTCGCCCCGACCACCGGCTAATGCTCGGCTCCTATAGATAGCGTACATCTATCCGAAACCAATCATTCTGTTTACAAGTGCTGCTATTCGGTAGTATAGAGCTTTTAAAACGAACCAGCTGATACTAGGAAAATGTTGGAGCGAGATCAGCTAAGCTCTATTACATTCCTAATTTAACAAAGTACCTTCTGTGTTCTGTAGCAGCTGTAAATGTGTGGTCTAATTGCCGATGCAGTTCGATCTTAGTCTGCGTCCGATGTCTGCAGCTTGTCCAGCTTGACTGATCATGTACAATAATCAATATAACATAACATCACGCCTGTAATCCCGGAATAGTTAGGCAGAGGTGTACCTATAACCAAGTAGTACCTATAGGTACTGCCATATTTCGCCGCAGTGATGGTTAAGTCTCATGTAATAATTGGCGAGCTTATTGCCGTCAACCGGATACAATTCCAGACTCCGGCACAGAATAAACTCTGGGTAGAAATACCTGATGCAAAATACAATAACACTTGGCCTGACCCGAGAATCAAATCTCATGCTCAGCAGAGTATACAGTAATCATTTAACCAATCATCATCTGCCTAGCCTTTTCCCAAACTAGGTATCTTGGGGTCAGCTTCTAGTCTAATCGGATGCAGCTGGGTACCAGTATTTTACATGAAGCGACTGCCTATCTGACCTCAACAACCCAGTAACTGGGTAATACGATACCCTTTGGTAAGACTGATGGATGTCAGACTTTTGGCTTCTGACTAATCGTAACGACTGTTAAAGATCTACAAATGACAGCCGATACCAACGGCTTAATGTGCTTTCCGAGGCACGGAGGAAACTCGGTATGTAATTATGGTCACCCATCCACGGACCAACCTCAGCAGGCACGGCTTAACCTTAAAGATCGACCCGTGCGGCTGGTAGGTATTATTTAGCCACGAGCTCCTCATCGCTCAAAATCAAAATATTTTATTTTACATAGGCCTACATGGGCACTTATAAAACGTCAACAAAAGGTGCACGGTTCGGGTTGGTCGTTTCAGTATTCAGTAAGAAATGATAACAAACTGATCGTCTCATTATTTTCAGTAGGTACTTAGTTTCTTAATGACTGTATAACATGACTCGAAAAGTCCTGTAATGATGTGTCATTTGCTGAGCCTCCGGGGAAACCCGCTCGGCAGACAGCCGTAATATAACATAGAATATTATGTCGTCATAGCAGCGACAGACACTTGTATTGTTGATACACCGAAGCTATCGCAAATGCGTCCTACTGCGTACGTAGCCGTTTATGTAAAATCTAAATGACGTAGTTCAAGTCTTAAGTCTGATTTTACATTCGTCAGAGCCATGTGTACTCGAGAAATAAGTAAAACACAAGTTTAGACGAGTTAAAACTGAAATCGGAAATCAGCCGTTTAACTTTCTGTTAATTTTCGCTCGAAGTGAAACGTGTGGATTCAAAATGAATTAAAAATTAGCATTAACTTGAGTGGAACGTCTGATTTAGGCTTAATGAACGCTCTACGCTATTCCGTTAGGAAAAAATCTTATAAGCTAACTTTTCGAAACGAGAAGCTCCAAACACGACCGAATTATGTCTGTAGAAAGACCAGTAATTCTTCTAAATTATTACCGAAGCTTGGCCGTCCAGGTTTGTGGGTAAACTGTAAATCTACAGGACAAACGACCGTCCTTCTGGGATATTTGTTCCGCTGTTAATAGCCTGAAGGGCCATCAAGTATGACGAAGATACGCGGGCAATACAAGGGCAGTAGGCCTTGAATTTGTTGAGTAGAAGAAACCACATTCATACCGAAAAAGGCTTTTTCGGTATCACAGACTTGTCGGTGAATGAGAATTATTATGATAGTAAGTAATCATATTTTTTTTTTTACACAAAGTTTGGAAACAGCGATGTAACAGTGATAAAAAATAATAATAAACATATTACCCTCCTCAATCAAAATAACTATGTGAACGATAAAATAGTTATATCTGGCAAGGAAAGCTTTTATTTTAATTAATTTCAATAATACGAATATTATTATAACGAGTGGTTTTCCTTAAAAACGACATCATAATAAAATTGATGAACGCATATTTTCATTCTTCGGTGTGCACTTTTCGGTTTAAACCACAACAATAAAAAGCCTACATGTTTATGCGTGGCGGGAAAATTACCATAGGTATTAAAACTATCAAGTACAGAATGATGCCAGCATATCAACCTACGACAATATATCTTTATTTAATAGATTTACAACTTTATTTAAAAAATTAGGTTCATGGTGGTTTGGGAAAATTTTACAGTTCGGGTAACTTGATGTGGCATGGCGTCTGAATCCTCACAGTTTACACAAGAAACATTTCCACGACATAATATTTTGAAAGCTAGTCAGCCGCTAATCTTATCCGGTGAATCAACATATAAAGTTATAAATAACAAGTTCTCGATACTTTACCATTATTCATCGATAAAACTAAAATGACGGAATTATTTTCATTCATTGTTATGAGTTTTTTCCCGGATGTTGTGGCTTTTAATGGGCGTAAGAGTAGGCGAGTTATCGATTGAAGCTTGTCTCGATTAGGTGCTTCAGATTGAAGAGATCATCTCATCGAACTTATAAAGACATCAAGAGGGCAAGTGACAAGCACTTTCAAAACGTTTTGTACACTACAACACTTTCAACAACAGTATTCATTTGTTTTTAGTTTTTTTTTTAAATAAATTTATAACAACAGTATTCATCATCATCATTCGGGTCGGCGCAGCATGTCTTCTGCTTCCATACTTCTTTATTACTCGTTATCTCAGCAGTCACCTCCCTTCTATAATTATAATTTAACTTATTTTTTGTTTTATAGCAATATCATCCTTCACACACACTTTCAAAGAGTATTGAAACCAGCTTTTCAGTAGCTTAGTCTATCACATTGTTGACTTTTCCATGATGGCTAGCGCTAATAAAATCTTACTCTGGCTAGGCACTAAGGTGTGGTATTACTATTGGCAACGGTCTCAGCTCGATAAAGCTCTGTGTGAATCTCTTACAAAGTTGAAGTTATAGAATAATAAGATGCATCAGGAACAAAACGAGTCTTCTCTATACCACTAAAACGAGACAGAAAAGTGGAATCGCTGAAGCCAACTAATAGCTTGACAAAACAAGGAGGTTAGAACTGGACGAAGTGTAAATAAATAGGCGAAAATTAATTAATCATTATGTAGATAAAGTTAAAGATGAACGATGCTATCAAATAGGGAATGGAGTGAATGAAACTGTAGGGTTTCATAACGAAACATAATTATATTATACTGAGTCACTTCCTGACTGAATCATATCAGAGCAACTCTTAATGCTCAACTCACTAAGTTGACTCATTCGGGTAGGCTCGGCTCTTCACTGCGATTTTGCAAAATAAGAGAAAACCATTGACAATGAGTCAATGCAGTCTAGACTTTTGAGAGTTTTGGGTTATAGTAATTTATTCTTGTTGAATAATGGAGCCGAATTTACAAATAGTGTGTTGCATTTCTGTGAGCAATGTCTGTCTTTTTCGTTGTTCTGCCTCTTTTAACGTTTGTCTTTTAAGATCAAAGTGATTACATAAATTTAGTGTTATTCTACAATCACTGGGACACTTAATATCGTGGCCTGCTTGTCCCGGTCGTCTGTACATTACTGGGGAACTAATGGACGCTAAACTCGTACATACTACATAGCTGAATTCTGGGCCGACATAATTTAGATTGCTATCGACACGCTAAGAACAAAATTGCAATGCAATGATGAGCCAGGCTAAACATTGCAATGATAGAACACGCCTGTTATCGAATATAGATAGCATGAATTTTATTGACAGAGCTTTAGCCTTATCGCAGCCAACATTATTACTGGCGAGCACTTAACGTTAGCATTCACAAAACCTAAATACGCCAACTAGAGCATTCTTCCCGTTTTTATTTGGCTCGAAGGTTCACATAACATTTCTGGAAAATCTCATAGAGAAGGAGGAAAACAGAAAGGATTCTCAAGAATCTACAAAACAAACAAATCCGACGAAGATTCGGACAAGCAAAGAGTGGCAAACATTTGATATTAATACAGTAACAATACACATTTTGGTTCCGTGAATATTATTTTAAAGCGTGGTTGTGAAATTGTATGACGTAGAGACGTAGACAGCTGGACGCTCGAGGTTCCGTGAACAAGTGGAAGGTATTTCGAGCTGCAAACAGTTCAAACATCGATTGGTTACGATACGTGGTACTTTCATACGTGTTCGTTCACTTACATTAAGCCGGAATTAGATCAGTATGAAGAAATGTTCGCCAGACCTATATCACAGAGCGTTTTGCTAATAGAGGAAAGACGACTCAAGACGGCCGTAACCAAACAATGTGTGATAATAGATAAGAAGAGGCTGCTGCTCGAATACTTACTTGAATAGGAAGAGATTTTATTAGTTACGAAGGATTTAAGGAAAACGTACGAAAAACCCGATTATGGCTATGAACTGGTCCATAGGTTTTCGTGTAAATTCGTTAGAAAAACTTGAAATTGTTTAAGGTAGGTCAGGTAGGTAATGAAATGAACCCTTTGTATGTCTTTAGAACAATACAGCAATGTACAAATATAGATCAAGGTTATCTAATATAAACTTAGGTTGTTTAGGTGATAGCTCTGCATTTGTAAGTGCCTAATGCCATCTTCCTATACCTCATACCTGTTTACCTGCCAATATTTACTTTACCTAGGTACCTATATGTCATTAGTTTGTGAGTTACCTAGAATAGAATGAATATGAGAGGCCAAATACGTTGTAAGAAGGCTTGCGGTATCTATGCGTTACCTTAAGAATAATGATGAATTTATAACCAAGGTGAGTTTAGGGACTCAAATACCCCGTTAAGTCTGTGAGTCAATCATACACTCACCAAAAATAAGTGTAGGTACAATGACTAAGTTTTGTGATGCAACAAACTTAAGGATAGAAATTCATCAATTTCCTTGGATTACAAAAGCAAATATCCAAAATGATGGACGCGATTCCGCTCAAAAAGAATTTGTTTATTTTCAGAATTACAGCCGTGATGAATGTACCATGAGGAGCCAGTCGTAATGGATTGCATGAAACATTTCGAAAATATAGTTTCTCCATTGCTTAAGAAGTTCTGATATACGGCTATATCCTCATAAATCGACACCAAAATGTACTGTTTGTATCAGTCCCAGGAAAAACTAACATAAGTTACAATAAAGAACAATTGAAGTTTCAACAAACGACTGGAGAATTTGTTTTGGAACATTTGAGCAGTATGGATAGTTGGAGCGAATACGTTAGAAATATTCGAAAGTAAATAAACTACATTTAGATCCTACGTAGAATAATGTTTGTAGATATAAAGAGGCGTCTGATGCGCGCCCGCGCCGGCGCCGCGCCGGACAATACAATAGATGAACGCAGCTTTTTGTGCGTTCAAAACGAAGAATTCTTTGGTGCCGGATTATTTCGTGCCTTACCGGTACACTATAAATTTAAAGACAGAAATGTGCTTCAGATTTAGAAACCCATTATTATCAACAGTAGCGTCTTTATTGAAGTTGGTTTTGGCTTCCCAAAACCAACGTAATAAGCCTAGCTTTTTCTCAAATATGTTGGTTCCAGCGATTGTCCATACGATCTCTAACACCCTGATAATGTACTGATACATACCCTTTGGTAAGACTCAAAAGACTGTAAAAATCTAAGGGGGAACCTATTATTACCTATGGGTAATAATAGGTTCCCCCTAACTAGTATGTTAATGATATGAAAAATTTAAACCACAACAAGCCTCTTCGATCAATAAAAAAATAAAAATAAAGCCTTCGAAACCGAAATTATACAATTCCACAACAAGCTCAATTAAAACCATGATCTGACTAATGAATTGTCGGCATTTTCCAAGAACTGCCGAACGAACCTCACTTTGCATGACCGCCTCGTGTTTGTAGATCTGTTAATGGCTCATAGTCGAGTAGGTAGCCATAGACAATAACTGGAGAAAGTTAATCTAGAGAAATGAGTTGCCGTTGTGATAACTATACCTAGTAATACCTACTCGGCGTAACTAAGTTCGCTAGTATTGGCTCTATTGAGAAAGGCTAGATAATAGATATAATATGTGTCTTATATCAGTAATCAGAAGACTATACTTTATTACTTTAAAATGAAGTATTGCCTAACCCAAACCTAAGGCACCCAAGCAACTTTAAAATAATTGAGCAAAGAGATGATATATTGAAATCAAGTAATAAGATAAGATCTAAGATATTATAGGCACTTCTCGAGGTGGCTCAAAGTTAAATGTAGCTAGCGACATTTACAAAATCGAAACCTATAACTAATATCTCAGAACTCAAACACATCCAAAACGGAGTGTGTTTCTTCTATTAACACGTAGGCATCCCAATCATTACTAGTCACACATCCGCTGGCAGTCAAAGCGTCAAAATTATCACGTCACGTAACGTAACTATATTTATTTAATACTAAGTACTTGCAGGTACTGTCAAAAAAAGGATGGATGGTTTTTTTTATTGGGACACACCCGCCACACTGTTCCCAAAACCACTGCAACTCCTGTAAGCACGGATGGACTGTGTGAAGGATGATATGGCAAGATATGTGTGGTCTGATGAGATGACGAGTAATAGAGAAGTATGGAAGAAGAAGATATGCTGCGCCGACCCCAAATATATTGGAATTAGGGCAGTAGAATGACGTCTGTTAAAAAAGACATTAGTGTGAGGAGCTCGTGCCTAAATAATAACAGCCGCCCGAGTCGATCTTTAAGGTTAAGCCGTGCTTGCCGAGGTTGGTCCGTGGATGGGTGACCATAATTACATACCGAGTTTCCTCCGTGCCTCGGAAAGCACGTTAAGCCGTTGGTCCCGGCTGTCATTTGTAGATCTTTGACAGTCGTTACGAGTAGTCAGAAGCCAAAAAGTCTGACATCCAGTCTTACCAAGGGGTATCGTATTACCCAGTTACTGGGTTGTGGAGGTCAGATAGGCAGTCGCTTCATGTAAAATACTGGTACTCAGCTGCATCCGGTTAGACTGGAAGCCGACCCCAAGATAGTTTGGGAAAAGGCTAGGCAGACGAGTGTATAGGCAGCTAACTTGCAACTGCTGCCGCTGAAATGTTTAAAACAAACTGTTGTCTACAATATTGTGCGTTTTGGGTAGTGAAGTCTTTTCGACATTATTATGATCATCCCTCCTTACCTATCTCAAATTATTACAGGCCGGACGTTTTATATCATTTTCATACAAGAATCTCTTTAACGTCATCTCATTGAGTACTTCTTTCCTAACCACATCATCTTTCACACAATTTTTCCCTTTACAACGCGAGAGGTGTGGTATATCTGATCTCCATCGTGAATTGATTGGAAAGGTGATTATTTTGGCCTCTCTATCTTATTGTTTTGCCGACAGTAGCTACATAACTGACAGTTAGGAAGACGCCGCTAGCTGCACTAATTATAACGTTCGGATAAGTGGCCTAGATCTAGCACACAAGACACAATGGACTCTATACCCGCCATGTCACACAGAAGTCTAGCTCCACGCGAAACGAAGTGCCCGAGTGATGCATCGTCGTGAAGATAATAATATGACTGTTTGTACTGTCGATGTCGTGAGTATACTGTAACCTATTTTGTGGGATTGACTCTTTAATTGTTTGTTTTGGGTGTATGATAAGCTGCTGGTGTCAGTATTTAAGTAGTGAGTTGTATAATCTGACTAATCAGTGCTTTTATTTTGGTCATTGGAGCTAACAAGTTTTGTTAGGATTGGGTGGAATTATCAAATGTTCAAAGATCTTCCTAGCTTAGTAAGTACGATGTTGCTTAGGCTATTTATAGGATTTTCTATTCAAGTCGCGCCTTTCAGCTATCACCTAATCTTCGCTCCGTTTTCATTCATATTTGTCATTTTAAGCATATGATTTGAACAAAAGATTAAATTAAATACAAAGTGCTATTATTGATCTTCTGATTGAAGCGCATAGTATTTTAATTAGTGATATGGTACAATACTATCAATATTAGGTGCATCGTTTAATTTATATCAATAATAACATATCAGAGGTCAAGTCGGTAACCTGCCTCTAAGAAGCTTGTTTGAGAATAAATAACACCCTCTAAACTATTGCAAATTGATAATATTGTGTGTTCCCATCCAACTCCTTGTTCAAACAAATTAATGGGTTGAAAGGGAATATTGGAAACGTGTCAGCGATTTAGATAGTTGTAGTATTTGATCAGGTTAATGAGACCTGGTGGTACGTCCAAAAGTTAGGCATTGATGGCATTGTCAAAGCCGTGTGAAAAAAATGGCCGAGAGACGCGCGATATTGCGGAAAATGAACGAAAGAAACCTAGTAACGGGTAATGTCACTAGAATAATGATTTTCATGATAATGATGGGCTGGAATCGTAGAATACGTTTTAAGGTTGAAAGGAAAAATTTGACAGTTTCGGGTAACTTGACCTGTTGGCGTCTGTATGTTCAAACGAAGATTTCTATACCGATCTATTTTTCAACCGAACCACTGATGCATCTACTGGGCTCAACTAATAAAAAAAAATAGATACCATTGATTCAAATAGAAGAAGAAAATATTGGTTTGACACCCAACCGCCACAATTTTCGAAAAGGTCAATCCTATTTTTATTTTGGTCGCAAGTACACCCACACGGAAATAATCGCCACTTTGTAGGAGTCAGAAATAACATCAAGTCTATGATGATTGGGTTATGTCGCTCTAGTTTTTGTACTCACAGTCAAATGATACCATTTATGTAAGGCCAATTAATCAAGAAATAATTGATCTATTGGCCTTCTACATAACAAGTTTGTGGCAACCTGCTGGATATGAATCACCCAATGAACTAATGTTTGGCAGGGGAATTAGTAGAAGGGTATTATTATGTCATTTGTTATTCAAACAAGTTGATTTTTAGTTTCATCTAGCATTAAGTCAGATTGAAAGACTTAACAGAAACCTTATGATTTTGGCATAAAGTTGTTAACAATTAGTACACATTTCTATGATAGTTAAAACCAATGTAATGGCGTCTTTGTTTAGAGATTAAACGCTGTTTTGGTATTTTGCTCCTCTGACTCTTGGACTCCCCAAAAAAACTAGCTTTTATCACCTCTGAAACACAAATGAATATACTCCATCACATTCTACATGACACAGGCTCTGTACCACCTCGGAGAATCAATGGAAAGGCTATTGTTAGCAGGACCACACGTAACCAAATGAATAGCCCCATGCTAATTCATCACGTACATGCAAAACAGCCTGTTCTCCTCAGTTCTATAGTCTTTCAAATCAGAATTACATTTCATTTAAATTTCTGGAACATTGAGATTTAGAAATTCTTTCAAAAACGCCCAGTTTTCTGTCTATTGGTACTATTGGTTTATTATTAATGGTAACTCTATTGGATCACTGCATATTCAGTCATGGTATGAAGAAATGCCTATTACTGTGGCTGATTGATTAAGTTTATTTGAATCTGTTTTTAGAACCATCCGCGCTTACCAATTTATTTAGGGTCAACGCAAAAAAGACGTATACTTCCATGTACTCTTGCGTTTGTTAACCGTGTTCACTTCCACCCCTGTTATCTTCTTTCACATGTTGACACAATTCATTCTCTCTTTCATTTGTCTCTGCTCATAAAGTCACCCACAATTCCACATACATCATTTACATTGAACGACATTTCTGATTAAGAACTGCTCTAATCCTGAATGCATCATTCATGGCATGACTGAATGTAATTTCGTCAGGTTTGAATAAATTCTGAATCAATACACAATTACACAGAAGTTACTAAGTCCAGCAGTGGGCAGACTATTAATAAATAAAATTTCGTAACAGCATGTTGGAGATTGTAATCTGTGTGGCTTATTGTATGGTAATGGCGGTTATGTTTTGAATATTTGAGAAATTTAAATGAGCGTCGAGCGACGCGACACGGAGAGTGTTTCTGAGTTCGGACTTCGGATATCCGATTTGCATGTATGGCTTTAAGATATGCAAATTATGGATTGCATGTAAGTGTACTATAAAAAGAGCAAACCATAAAACAAGTTAATTAGAAAGAGAAATTAGCTTTTCTGCATGATATGAGGAAGTAGAGCGCAGTCTTTTGTTTGTTATGCATGCTAGAATTTGAAACGGGAATTTTCATCGCTTTGTATTTAATTAACACAATTATTTAATACCATCAGCTAACTTGCTACTATTTGTTTACTTGGTAACTTAAGTACCAAAGCTCCTATATCGACTTGTATCTAAAGGGTGTAAAACACCTCTTAACGAAGCCGAAAGGCACTGGTTCCCCTGACATTGCGATCATTTTTTTGTTCTACACCATACCTGGGAACCTTCTAGTTACGGAGATATTAGGGGTCAAAGTTCCAACTTTTTGACAAATATTTTTTTAAATACAAGTTTATAATGTAAGATTTTTACTTTAAACACCTCTACGACCCCCTTACTATTCAATCCGTCCATCAGCACAATGTTTTGAGTGCGTTACATTGAGTTCTACCACAAAACATGATTTTACACCCCCCAAAAAAAAGTCGTTTCCCAGCAATAATTTTTGCGTAAAGTTACTTAGTTTCATGTACAGAATGCTTGGTTGACGGCTTCGTGATGAGGTGATTTACACCCTGTATATAGCGACCCGATTGTAGCGGAGGCCTATGGGTGCAAGTGGGGTTACCTTCTTGTACTTCTTTTTTTTGCTTTGCCTTGTTCTACTTTTTGTAGTAAGCAACGACTTATTGTCGGGTCTAAGCTGTCCTCCCATACTAAAGTTGTAACATTCAAATATTGTAATACCAAATTAATGATTTTCAAAGAGTAACCATGGAGTCAGACAACGTCGGACGACGGTCCAACAAGTCGATTATTTCCGGACAAATCTGGACGGATAGTAACCCTACGTGCATTTGTGCAGGCGCAATAACAAAGCTGATAAACATTCAATTATTCCACATAAACCTGCCGATAAAAGTGTCCCAGTGCTGGATGACTTAGCATAACGAGTGAGAAGTGACATCTACGTGGCGCTGACGTCACAACTGTCAACTGCCACTACTCCATTTTACTATAAATAGAAATTGATTGTCTTTGCCCCACTGTGTTCTGTTTCCAAATATGTGTGTTCTACTATGGCGTAAGAATTGAGGAAAAGGAGACATTTTTGTCTTAGCCTAATTGTGTAATGAAATGGACTCAGTTGTATCCTGTTCCTACCAATAGTTGGTTGTTCCCTTTCTAGACAAATTGAAGCGTTATGCTGCAGCACTGCGTGTCGCGGGTTCGATCCCCGCACGGAACAAATATTTATATAACCTACAGGTAGTTGTTCCGGGTCTGGCTGTTTGTGTTTGTGTGTTTAAATGTTTATAAACGCACCCAATCTTATTAACTCTTAGTTTAGGGTAAAGTATACAAAAAAATGGCAATCGCTTCCAAAGCATTTTCTAGTTGTCTGTGAAGCAAGGCTCTAATGCTCCAAGGAAAGATTAATTAGGCAGCTAAAAGTGTAGGTACCTACACAAACTACTTGCGATCCTATTGGGTAGTCAAAGCATTGTAAAATTATGTAGCCTATGTCAAAGTGAGTTAAAATTTTCCTTGATAGTTAGTTTTTGGTAAAGAAGAGAACACACTATCAAAACAAAACTAGATTCTAGATGTTAGATGTTCTTGTTGTTTGATGTTGAAATTCTCAATGTTTTGATGACGTATAGTTTATGTGGATCCAGATTATCGATCGTGTGTGCTATCCCGCAGAGCTTGATATTAAAATAATTGATAGGTATCTGTGTAGGAGATAATGGCTTTATTATTGGCTACCTTTTCGACAAAAATATTTTGCGAGGGAGAGGACATTTCTCATGACATCATACCATGTGATTCCCTACCTCATTGGTTAAAAATGGCCGCAAGCATGCTGACGTGCAGTCTTGGGTGCGAATCCTGGGACGTGCACCGTAAGCGGTTTTTTTTTTAAATCATAGTAGTGGTTTACTTAGGTATTAAAAATGACCGAGCTTACTTACGCATATTATTGGGCGATTTATTTCGTCAGGGGAATTTTTGTTAAGCAATTGTGGTTAAAAATTTACCTGGTTTAGTAAATAAGTCAGTAAGAGTAGGTAGGTACTTGAAATCTATGAGGAATTTATAATCCAAGGTGAAGTGGTAAAAACCCCCAGGTTTTAATTTATTAGGCTCACGAAGTACGCTCATTACTTTATAGGTAAAGAGCGTCATTTGTTTCTGTTGATCATCAATTTGCTACCTATTAGGATTAATGGAGGTTAAGTACTTATGTATGTAGAGTCAGGCAAATAATAACCCAGCTTCTGACGCAATCGGGTAAAAAGCGGTCTGCAACTCTCAACTCAACTCGTTTGCAAGTCATAAAACTAAATACTTAGATAGGGAGTTACAATTTTCCTACCGAAATAATTAGTTATGTCTTAGCAGCTATATGGCGGGATGAAATTATATGCTATTTCAGACTATAATTTCATCCAGATTCGTTCAGCCGTTCTGGCGTGATTAAGTAACAAACATTTATCCATCTCAACTTTCTCATTTAGTAGTAGAAGTAAAACACTAGGGAGCGTGTTGAAAAACAATCTGGACATTAGTTCGGTCTCGTACCTACTCAGCATTTTTTGTTTTTTTTTTTTTCAAGCCCACTATTGTCGAAGATTCCAGACACGGGGGTAAAAATATACGGGCGTATAATAACCCTAACATTGTTTGAAAAAAAGTAATTAAAAAAAAAATGCTTCTAAAACATTTTTTTACGCCCAAAGCGTATTGCTGTACCCACACCACCGGAGCGACAGGTGGACACAGCACGTGCAAGACGACACGCGCTACTGTCCCGTACCACAGGAGGGTCGCACGCGCATCGTTACCGAACCCACAACCCCGTAACGACCTTCAAACAACACTATAACTTTACAGCTTCACAGTTTTCGGAGTAAAAATGTAGACGTAAATAAAACATTAATTTAGATGATCGAGACTTAGTGGAGCTCGCATAGTTGGAAATAGAATAAATAGTTTGTTTAGCCGAGTGGCTGTTAGGCATGTGTAATGTTAGGTCAGGCCGGTTCTAAGCAACGATATCCGTAACTCTTTGAATTTGTCTTGGAAGCAGGGTTAGCCATTGTGATGGTTACCCCTTCTGATGCTCTAAAAATGTAACTTGTTCCACAAACATGTTTGCTTTGGTTTGTTCAAATATTTAGGCCTAGCCTCTATATTATGTTATAAAAACGTGTTAGATTTATAAAATAAATGTTGTGGTCGCAGCGGTAAACACCAAGCTTTACTAAGATTTGATTGACTTGTATTTAAACATGTTAGTAAATGTTTGGCAACTTTTAAACAGGTAGGTAAAACTTCATGGCCATAGCCAACATCGTTGCTTTTTTACTAAGCCTTATCAAAAACATGCTTGAAATCCCAACCCACTTTAGAGTTACTCACACAATCTTCAAGTGGTGCAATGCAATGATTAATATAGCAAATAAGAAATACTTAGAAATGGGAATGCGTGGTAGCCCTACCCAAATCTACCCAAAAAACGTCATCAATTCCATACGTCTATTGGAATTTATTGCAGTTTTATTGCTTTTCGATTTTTTTCCGGCAGCTGTTTCAGTATTTTATAAAATTCTTCGATTTTTATGCGTTTACGCACTCGCTAAAGGGCTCCACAAGTCTATGAATGTGTCTGTGGCCTACTTGATAATTTTAGTTAATCTGTGGTACGCATTAAAGGGCATTACACTCTGTTTAACACACAGAGGTATCTACATAAAAATTGTGTTCTCCTAAATTTCTCATAGTTTTCTCGGATAATCTCTTTAAGAACCATTTCTAATTTCTACTAGGTACCGTGAGAAATATGATACAGACTGCAATTTAAGTATTGCACATTATCTTTCAATTTGTTGCGATATAGCCAACCTAGGAGGTAGGAACAAAACATCAGCAGCTTATGAGTAGGTAACATCACTAATTGGTAAACCATTGCCACTAAAATAATGCTTAATAATATTTCTGACTGGCAATTATTAAAGCGCTCCAAATAAGGTACCTACTTATTTTTTAACTACCCACACTTGTCGCAATTAATAATGTAGTGTTTTTGTTTACATTGTGTAAGTACTATGTGTTGGAAAAAATTATTAGAAATAGGACTCCTTAACATTTTAAAAATTTGATTATGAAATTAGATTTGATTGGTTTATTGGCTAGTCGACTTGCATGACCTTGCTTTAAAAGCAACAACTAAATTGCAACATTTGCAACCCTACAATTTTATTTGAGCGTTTTTTTATTGGTAGTGCCTTATCTGTGTACATAAATGTTTACTTGTTTAAATAATAAGACCGCACCTAGCTAAACATACTCTTCAAATATTAAATTTACGAATATTAGACTTGACTGCTTACTAGTTATTAAATACGAATTTGAGCAGAACTTATTCATAATCTTAATCTTAACATTTTATTTAAACAGACAAAATAAGAACACTCAAAATCCAAAACTTTACTTTTAAACTCACCAATTCGATATTCAAAAACTTGAAGTCCAACAAAAGTCCACTAACTAAACACGATAAAGTTCACACAGTATTTTCGAACACACAAAGCACAGCCTGCTGTCACAAGCTACTTGCCGCGACCGACGCACGCGCGCTTCTGCCGGCCGCGAGCTCGCGCGCGTTGCACGAATGGAGAAAGGTGAACTTTTTCATCGCTCTGCTGCACCAAACTTCGAAAGGGGTCCTAGAGAATGCAAATTATTCTCTTAGACCACCACTAAAGTTAACCAGAGATTGTAAACTATTAAAATATTCTCTCCAGTAACGGTTAGCTTTTTTGTTCGCGTTACATTCATATTCATACACCGTAAAGCTATGATCTAATCAGCGAATTAAAACGGCGATAAAATGCAAAGTCGAGATTATCTTTATGTAGTGGTCAATGTATATGCATGTAAAAATAAATGATCGCGCAAGATGAAATTAATAGCCCTTGGTTTATGGTCAAATGGAAATTAAAAAGTAATTAGTAGGCAGTAAAAATTAAGTGGTGAAAAACAACTTAAATTGCTGTATTTCTACACATAATTTTAATAATTAGTTATCAGACTGATTTGCACGTTGGTTTGAATAAAATGAGCTGCCAGACAAATGGCGCCAAAACTCACAGGTACCTTTACCGCCATTGCGACGACAGCTGCTGCGTCTACGACCCATTGTCACAATTGTAATGCTTACATTCGTATTTATTACAACAGATTTTAACCCGTAAATGATTGCAATAAGAACTATTATCGCTTATAACGACACTATTTAATGTTAACATGGCCATAATAATGTGCTATTATTAATCGGAAGTGTAGATTTTTATTGGGGTTTCATTGAAATGAGAATTCTATAAGATCGCAATAAGTACCTCGACACCTATTTTTGGTGAGTTATTCAAGTTTAATAACATATAAACATCAATTAAATGCCATGATTAATGACTTATTATTGTTTAAACCACGTCTTTATTACTTTGGTGTTCTCCACTGCAGTTAACTTTTTGGCAAAGTTAATTAATTTGATCATAAAGAGATTATAAAGTTACTAGATAAATAAGTTATACGCATGCTTTGTTTTATAGCTTAGCATTGTTTTTGTGTAGTATATAGTTGCAGTCATGATGTGGCGATGCCCACAGTCCACAGCCAGTGGCGGATCCAGTGGGGGCTCAGGCCCCCATAAGCATCTGTCTTAGGGCACAGAGGCCATGACCGGAGGGGTCAAAATAGTTGAAATATAAAATAGTTTGTTTTTTTGGGCATATTGCATACAGTTGGAAAGGGGGCAACTAGAGCACTTTTTAAAAAGTATTCGAAGATCCCGATCGATTTTTGTTTTTTTTTTTATAGCCATTTAAAGTTGAGTTTTAAGTTTATTTTTCTTTTACAAAAACTTTACCGAGCTATTAAAAAAAAAAGTAATTGTTACTAGCAAGTAATTTTGAATTTGATACAATCATACAACAGTAAACATCAAAACTAAATCGAAATTTTAAGTCTAAACAATTTTTAAATTTTTTAAAATAATGAATTTTGGAATTTTTAAAAATTTAAATTAAAAAGTTGTTATAAAAAAACCGGTGTGGCAAGGAATGAGTTATAGGGCGTGAAGAGATAACAAATGACCTCTCCTTTCGGCCTATTCGATTTGGCAAACGATGCACCAAACACCCTGTATATCTATCTTTCTTTATCCATCCATCATCAATGTAAATGCAAAAATCGAACAAAAGGGCGATAACGGAGCCTTTGGTGCTTTTATAGCAAGAAGTTGCTGCCTTGCATCATCAGGATGATTCTATTACGGAAGGTTGTTTGTTTTATAATTTCCGAGTTTTAGAAAAGGTTATTGAATCGGATTTTTCTGGTGGTATGGTAAAGCATGAAGTGTTATTAATTAAATTAATTTGTATCAAATTACATTTTACCCCTTTGGGTCCCAAAACATGTTTAGCTTTGAATCTGAACTCTATCTTCGCTACGGTGACCCCGTTAAAATAGCGAACGTTAGGAATTATCGGACTGATAATTATTAGCTTGGTGGATCTCTTTAGGAGAGTGTTTAAAAAGCAGACGTTCTTCCTGCCCGTCCTGAGATTTTTAACTATTTACAATGAACGCAACCCAAAAAAAATACAGTCTGTGGTACAAAATGGCACGAATGAATGAAACGTCAATGTCAAACAACTGTCAAAACAAAACTCCAAGATGCCAGGTGTTTGTGACGAAATTATAGACGATATAGAAGATTTAATATCTTCTCAGGACATAACACCGAAAGAAAGATACTCTAGCCGAAAGAATGTGAGTGTCCGGTCAAGAAAACGTGACAACAAGAATAACTCCGAGCCCGCTGAAAAAGTTATTTTGGAGAGTGTTGTACCAGGTATAACCTCAAAAGTTGTTTATTTTAGTTTATTTCTTTAAATTACCATGCTACTGTTAAATTACATGATAAATACTGTGTGTGAAGTGTCTGCACACTTCGCAATCTCGTACCGAATGAAATTATTTAGGAAGTGTCCATAATTACTTGTTAATTCAACTCTGACCTGAGATCAAACCACACAAAAATCAAACATGAATTAATAGTAAAAAGTATTGTACCCTCATCAGTTTTTAGCATACATGGGTATACTCCAACTGACTTAATAAGCAAGTGTGAGTTTGCTAAGGGGGTGTCCATTAATTACGTGAGGCAAGTTTGGCGATTTTCCGACACCCCCTCGTTCCTCCTCCTTGGTGAGATTTGATTTGACCCCCTCCCTAATCTCACGTGAGATTTATCCAAATGTGTAGTTAAGTGTAAATATAAATAAAATAAAATAGCCTTTATTGCTGTTTCTTTCCAAACAATTATTACATAATTGCCTAGTACTAAAACCTAAATTGTTTTAATAAACTCTAACTTGCATTTCAATGATCGGCAACTGGATGTTTCTTATTATAATCAGCTTGTCCGTCGACAAAGGCCTCCTCTAAAGATTTCCACATATTCCTGTCTTTTGCTAAACGGGTCCATACCGGACCAGATATTTCTTGAGGTCATCTTCCCATCTATAAGTGTAAATACGTTAATTTAAAAAACATAATTGGCTTAATTATTTCCATTAAATAAAAGACTTACCTATCTACCTTTACCTATCCTATACACCGTGTAAATCACCTCATCACGAAGCCGTCAACCAAGCATTCTGTACATGAAACTAAGTAACTTTACGCAAAAATTATTGCTGGGAAACGACTTTTTTTTGGGGGGTGTAAAAATATCTTGTTTTGTGGTAGAACTCAATGTAACGCACTCAAAACATTGTGCTGATGGACGGATTGAATAGTACGGGGGTCGTGGAGGAGTATAAAGTAAAAATCTTACATTTAAAACTTGTATTTAAAAAAATACTTGTCAAAAAGTTGGAACTTTGACCCCTAATATCTCCGTAACTAGAAGGTTCCCAGGTATGGTGTAGAACAAAAAAAATATCGCAATGATAGGGAGAACCAGTGCCTTTCGGCTTCGTTAAGAGGTTTTTTACACCCTTTATATGGCACGATAAATAAGTTTGGTACAAGAGCATGTACTTAACATAGTTGTTAAAGCCAGGCTGGTATTCCACATTACAAAATAATTTTATTAGTAATACAGTATGTTTGCAAAGCTGTTAAAACATCAAACTGTTTAAATACAACTTGCTTACCTTAGGAGTTATATTTGTTTGCCATAAGATTAAATACATCTAGTTTTGAGCATTGGTGTACTCTTTATGTGACCACCAGAAGGCTGGTCTATTTGTAAACCAAAAAATCTACAGTGCCTACATGTCTGGCATTGAAAGGCTAAATGGCAATGCTGCTAGACTTTTGGGTACTTTCTCTATTCCAGCAATGGGGAAAAATTCAACCTCCAATGATCTCTTAAATATCTTGCACATTTTTTATTCTACCCATGGCTGGTTTAATAATGTGTTATGTTAATTAATATTACTTATGTATGTTTCCTTGAGAGAAAAATAAAAGTCAAGAAAACAAACTAATAATACCGTTCATCAGCTGGTCTTCCTATAACTACCAGTCTTTGTTACTCACTAGGAACCCAGACAATCTACGTGAAAACATGGGGTTGTGCCCACAACAACTCCGACTCGGAGTACATGGCTGGACTATTGGCGGCCAATGGCTACAAGCTGACGGAGGACAAGTTTGACGCACAGCTGTGGCTGCTCAACTCTTGCACTGTCAAGAGCCCTTCTGAAGACCATTTCAAGTTGGTATTTCTAAACTATGATACTTTTTTGATGGTCATTGTCGCAAAAGATTGGAACCATGGACACAAGTTTAAAAAAAAAGAAAAGATATATTTATTTACAGTTTTTTTGTGTGTTGGGTCGTTTAGTTCCCTTCAAAATGGTTGAGTTGAATGATGGCTGATACATGCGTCATGTTCGTGAATGGGCGCTGTCAGTTGTGACTGGTCATCTCTTAGCTGCCATGGTTTATTTTAGTTACTTTATTTTTAATTACTGATTTAATCTTTTACTCTGGACGCTCTTAACTTGCCCATATTTCTACATTGTTCTCACATATTTGTAATTCTTAACATGAATGATATAACCAAGATTTTGTAACATATTTTGATTTAAAAGAGTGTCCATGGAGTTTCTTGCCCGTTCTTCTCCATAGAGATCTACGCTACGGAATGGGCAACTACAGTACTTTCATAAGTTATTATGCCTTGTGACTGGGACTGTAGCTTCGCGTTTTATATTGTTTTTTTTTTTTGACTTTCAAAAGTGCCTGTAATGGTCTAATTGAAATAAATGCTTTGACTTTGACAGACTTCAATTTACTTGCCTGTCTCATTTTGGATACTATGGCTGCTATCTTATGTGTTTCATGAATCTGATAAATCTGTAGTATACCTTCTCTCTCTTCTTTGTTTATAACTACAAAATCATAATTTGGCAAAAATAATTGACATTTATCATGGCTAGTAGCTGGTAGCAAGTCTAATGACTTGATTGCATTGAGTTCAGTGGTCAGTTAAAGCCAAGATGGAGGCGACAGCCTCCCATCTCAGCACCCAGCACCTCCCAAACACTAGGCTAGTAGGTACACTGATTCTGCTCTGTCATTGGCATTGTCTCACCTTTGTTTACTCAATATGTGCGCCAGTGCAATATTTGATGGCGTTGCACACCTCGCACACCTTACAACTCCATTTGTTATTCGGCAGGAATGAGATCGAGCTGGGTCAAAGCCGCGGCATCCACGTGGTGGTAGCGGGGTGTGTGCCGCAGGGAGCTCCGCGCGCCAACTACCTCACGGGGCTCAGCGTCGTGGGGGTACAGCAGATCGACAGGATCGTCGAGATCGTTGAGGAGACGCTTAAGGGTATGCAAGTCTCATCTTTCTTACTTCTGTTATACACGCGAAAGTTTGTAATCATGACGACCAACCATCATCATCATCTGCCTACCCTTCTCCCAAACTTTCTTGGGGTCGGCTTCCAGTCTAATCGGATGATGCAGCTGAGTACCAGTATTTTACTTGAAGTGTCTGCCTAACTCCCTCTCATAGAGAGGAGGCCTGTGTCCCAGCAGTGAGAAGATTAGGCTGATGATGATGATGACTGCCTATCTGACCTCCACAACCCAGTAACTGGGTAATACGATACCCCTTGGTAAGACTGTATGTCAGACTTTTGGCTTCTGACTACTCGTAATGACTGTCAAAGATCTACAAATGACGACCGGGACCAATGGCTTAACGTGTTTCTGCCTATACTGTGCGTTAGCTTTTATGATAAAGCGTTTTGTTTTCGGCTTAATGTATTCGTTAGCCTCGATTTGAGTCGGACTACGCAACGAACTACTGCATAGTTTTTACATGACCAGCTGAAGATGATTTCGTATTGATAAATGCGGGACGACACTTAGGGGCTTATTCATAGACGCTGCTTAAAGTTATGTAATGAACTATTGATTTATCATCATCTGCCTAGCCTTTCCCAACTTTATTAGGGTCGGCTTCTAGTCTTACCGTATGCAGCTGAATACCAGTATTTTACATGGAGCGACTGCCTATCTGACCTCCACAACCCATGAACTAATGATTAACGTCCATTTAACTATTGTTTGTACTGTTTTCGATGTTTAAACGTTTAGCGTATTTAAATAAACGACTTTGTCTAATAGAATGTGCTCGGAGGCGGTGGTAATGCTCGCCACGAACTATTGTCTATTGATTTCGCAGGAAAAGAAAAAAGGAAAAAGCGAGCTGCAATCTCATAGAAATTCACGTGTCTCTCTAGGTCACACAGTCCGTCTCTTCGGCCAAAAGAAAACTAGCGACGGCCGGAAAGCGGGCGGAGCTTCCCTCCTCCTTCCGAAGGTCCGCAAGAACCCGCTCATAGAGATCATCTCCATCAACACGGGCTGCCTGAACCAGTGCACCTACTGCAAGACTAAGCACGCGCGCGGTGAGCTGGGCAGCTACCCTCCTGAAGAGATTGTGGAGAGGGCGCGACAGTCCTTCACTGAAGGCGTCTGTGAGATATGGCTGACTAGTGAGGATACTGGTGAGTTCCTTTTTCTATTTTACTAGCTGACCCGCGCCACTTCGTCTGCATCATATTCTCCTCGTTTTTGTAACATTTTTCCTTGATGCTCCGCTCCTTTTGTTCGTAGCATGACGTTGCCTATGGCTTTCCTCGGTGTAGGCTTTCCAACACTAACAGAATTTTTCAATTCGAACCAGTAGTTCCCGAGATTAGCGGGTTTAACCAAACAAAAAAATCTATATAATATTAGTATGCATTTAAGCCCTGTGCCTTAGTGTCGAAACTGATTTCCTTTGTGCACTCTTTGTTCTCAGATGTTTTCGAATAGCTGTTTGTGAGGATTTGGCTTTTTTTATAAAACAATCTATCAGTCAAAGGGCAAATAAGTACAATGGATATAGTACTGGGCAAAATCCATACTTCCATACTAATCCATACTTCCATACTAATATTATAAATGCGAAAGTCACTCTGTTTGTATGTTTGTTACGTTTTCAAGACTAAACGGCTGATCGGATCTTAATTAAATTTGGCAAGAAGTTTGATTTCAACTTGGGGAAGGACATAGGCTATATATCATCACGCTACTACCAATAGGTGCGGAGCAGCAATGAAAAATTTTGCGAAAACGGGGAAAATGTGACGCAGACGAAGTTGCGCGGGACAGCTAGTTTTATATAAATGATGTTTATTTTGCAAAGAGGTTTTTATAAACACTTTTATACGTCGTCTTTTTTTAAAACTAGATGACGCCGGTGTTTCGTTTAGGGTTGATTGCCCGGGGATATGTCAGATTATATCATGCAATATTTCGCTTTTGGAGGACTTTATAGTCCTAACGTGATACTCGTTGTTCTCAAATGAAAAAGCCAACCAGTTTTCAGTCTTCAGTTTCCATGAAAAATTCCCAGGTACATACGGTCGCGACATCGGGACATCACTCCCGGAACTGCTGTGGCAGCTAGTGGAAGTGATTCCGGAAGGCTGTCGGCTCCGGCTCGGCATGACCAACCCGCCCTACATACTGGAGCACTTGGCTGAAGTCGCCAAGATCATGCACCATCCTAGAGTTTACAAGTAAGCATTTATTACAGAAAACATAACATCTATGTGAGTGGGCCGAAGTCCACCATACGTGCCCAGTCCTTGGTAAATTTCCCAAATTGCTTTATATTATATAGATTATATTTATATAGATAGAGGTAAGAAAACCATAGGCGTGTTTCTGGACTTAGCAAAGGCATTCGACACGGTCTCTGTTCCCCTGCTTCTTGCAAAACTAGAACATATTGGAGTTCGTGGAATAGCTCTTAAACTACTTAAAGACTATTTGTCTAACAGAACGCAATGTGTAGGAATAAACGGCTTCACGAGCCAGCAAGAGAGTGTGACTTTCGGTGTGCCACAAGGAAGTGTGATGGGACCTACGCTTTTCTTAATTTACGTAAATGACCTGTGTGATTTACAGCTGAACCAAGGCCGGGTCATAGCATATGCTGATGACACAGCCCTTTTATTTAGTGGGAAAACTTGGAAAGATGCTAGCGAACTGGCTAATGAAGGGTTCAGGAAAGTTTCTGAGTGGTTACAGTCAAATCTTCTCACCCTTAACACACTTAAAACAAAATACATACCTTTTAGTATAAGAAAGAGCAGTCAACCACCTCCTGGCATTATAAAAATAATTGCTCACACATGCAATATGACAGGGAAGTGTTCTTGCCATGAACTTTCTAAAACTTCCTCAATAAGATATCTTGGGTTGATCATTGACCAACACTTAAACTGGCAAGAACATATCTCCACCCTCACCTCCCGAGTCAGAAAACTTATATATATATTTAAAAACATACGTTGCTTTTGCCCGCCAAATTTATCATTAATAGTGTATTTCTCGTTGTGCCAGTCTATTATAACTTACTCTATTACTGCTTGGGGGGGTGCTGCCAAGACCGTTCTTATATCTTTAGAACGAGCACAACGAGCTGTTCTGAAGGTGATGAGTTTTAGGAAATTTAGATACCCCACTAACTTATTATACTCAGAATTATCAGTCCTTACACAGACCTATAAAGCATTACCAATAAATTTGTTTAAAAAAAAGGTTCGAAATTTATTAACAGATAAGTGTTATTATAATATAAATGACTTTTTGAATGACACTGTTTGACATTTTTTTTTTTTTCATATTTTATTAATCTTGTTTTTTCACACATTTTCGAATAATTTATTTTATAATTATGACCTATCAATGTATGACTGACTACTATGTGGGTTTTGAAGCGACTTTGTTATTTCGTTTTAATTTTGTAATTTATTATTGTATTTTTTATTTTGTAAATTTTATAAATTTGTACGCCTTGCGGGTGAAACATGTACGTACTATTAATATTGTGACATCCTGCATGCTTCATTGGCATGTATACGCATGTTTAGACAAATAAAATTATCTTTATCTTTATCTTTACAGTGAGACAATTATTCATCAAAGACCTAATATTAAGCCAACACAAAAACTCACCTGACTACACAACACGAAGAAGGCAAGATATTGTTTACTCTGTGCCTTACTGTAAAACTTCATTTGCGAACCGATTTTTCAATTTCCTAGGACCATTCATATATAATAAAATATCAAAGCTAATCCAAATTCATAATCTTAATAATCACACTTGTAAAATCGAAATATGTAAGTTACTTAACTCACTGAACTATGATTATACTGAAAACATACTTAAAATAACTATTTAAATAAATCAGGCACCATAATGGATCATACACAAACATACATTTACACATATCAAGTCACTACTTATCCCACACACTTTGTACACATAATTATAATCGAAAATTAGGACCTTTTATTTATAATTTAATTAGTTTTAACTTTAAATGTAGTATGCACTGGGTTTAATAATGGGCAAGTATTATAAAATCATAACAAAACACAATCAATAAACTAACTACATTGCAATGTAAACAAACCTAGCATCTAAATTTTTTGCGTATACTATGTCATCTTTTACATCTACCTACAAGTTACTAAAAATCAAGTTTACTATTTTATGTTCGCCTACCCCCAGTTTAAGTTATATCTTCTTTGTTTTGTTTACCTAAAACCCTTTAACCTATTAAAATGATTATTTTGTCACAAGTACGCTACTACATATAAGTACAATCACAGAGAACGAGGAAAACTGTTCCACCGTAATACAGTTTATACTAGTTCGGGGAATAGGGTGAATCAATTCTGTTAACAACCAAAATAAGTACAGACACATAGCAAACAAATATTGTAAGCACGTCTGTATATTATGTGTAACTTTATAAACTGTGCAATGTTGTTATTTTGATTTGGAAAATAAAGATGTTTTTTTTTTTTTTTTTTTTTATATTTTGTCTTCATACTGGCTCTACTTATCCTTTATTTTCTATAATCGTAAATTTGTGCAGGTTCCTCCACGTGCCAGTCCAGTCAGGCAGTGACCAGGTTCTATCTGACATGAAGAGAGAGTACACAAGAGCCGACTTCGAGCGAGTTGTTGACTTCCTCAGAGAAAAGTTAGTGAACATTATTTATGGTCTGGTTCTTGACGTCTAGATAACGTCTGGTATCGAGATTTGATTCTATTTATGTAGTTATTTTTGGATAACAAGTAAAAAAAAGACCCGATAAAAAATCAATAATTAAATGAGGAAACGTAACATGGCACCACAGAGGCGCGGACGGTGACACTCAGGTCGCTTCCCGGGTAGTGACGTCATCATAAAACAATTGACGATCGAATATACTAATGCCGATGATGGTTTTGTCACGGTTTAAAAGTTTGTCGGATTTTAAGGAAATGGGGGTACTTATGTTATTTTTTAGCACAAAAATCTGGAATTTAAAATTAATTCACAACATTCGAGAAATTTGTGCAAAGCTGGGGTCCCTTAAGGAACTGTCTAGATATTCAAGGTAGTTGTGGAAGTTTCTCAAAGATGGATCGACCATATAAATAGCCGACGGGTTTGCGGGAACGATCATTCTAATTTCGACTACGGAACAAGGGATCGAAGTAAACTACTGGTGGGATATCTAAGTGAATAGTGATCAGTTGTGTATTTGCTACTCTCAAAAACGGTGAAGGAAAACATTGTGAGGAAACCGGCATGTCCTAGAACTAAAAATTCGAAGACATGTGACATCTACCAACCCGCACTGGGCCCGCGTGTTAGATTACAGCCCACTCCCTCTCATAAAGAGGAGGGCTGTGTCCCAGCAGTGGGAACATTATTCCTTCACCGTTTTTGAGCGCAGCGGTGATAAATTACACAAAGTAATGCGCGCCTGCCTGGATTTGAACCCACGGCTTACTCCTCATAAGTCGGGGTTGCCACCTCTGGGCCACCGCTGCTCTCATATCATAGTATAAACGTGATTATTTTCACTTATCCCCAGGGTGCCTGGCATTACGATAGCCACAGACATAATCTGCGGCTTCCCGGGCGAAACTGAGGAGGACTTCGAGGACACTATGCGTCTGTGCGACAAGTACCGGTTCCCCTCGCTCTTCATCAACCAGTTCTTCGCTAGGCCTGGCACTCCCGCCGCTAAGATGACTAAGGTAGGAATAAATAATAATAAAATGTATTTGCTCGCTCGATGGTTGACGCAATTACATTTAGATGTTTGGATATTTGAATGAAAATTATATAAATAATAGGGTTTTTAAGCAAATTGATCATCAACTTAAGTTGTCGGTTTATTACGTCGCACCTACGAATTACGTTAGGGGGTGTCAATATGATACTTCCCTGATGGTATTCTGTCGTACATTTAACACGACAGGTTTTCTATATCCTAGTGAATGTTTTCATGCAATTTTTTGGGGTGTGCTTTCATATTATTTTTTTCCAAAACACAACAAGCCTTTCTCCTGGGTAATTTAAAGTCTTAAAGACAATGGATGGTAATATTATGGTAGAATGACCTGAGGCATCCGGTTAGAGTGGAAGCCGAACCCAACGAGGTTAGACAGGCAGATGATGATGAAACAGTAAGACTGAATGTTTCAAAGTGACTTGGCTTGGAGTGAGCTCGGATCCTTATGTCAGGAACTGAGGGAGTCTGATGCTCCTGCCTTCGTCCCAATTTATTTGAGACTAGCTTTGCCCGCGACTTCGTCCGCGTGGAATAAGAATTTTTGTAAATAGTAGTCTAAGCTACTCCTTATTACATGAGCTATCTGCCAGTGAAAGTCCCGTCAAAATCGGTCCAGCCGTTCCAAAGATTAGCCGGAACAAACAGACAGACAGGCATACAAAAATTGTAGAAGATGTTATTTTGGTATAAGTACCGTTATACATTCATAAATTAGTAAAAACGCAGTTGTTTTAATATTACAAACAGACACTTCAATTTATTTTATTTATTTGTATAGACGCAGTGGATTGTCTTTTTGTTTCACACATATTTTGAGACAGTCTATCGTAACTCTCAATACATATTCAAAATTTCATTATTCCACAGGTCCCAACACAAGAGGTAAAGAAACGTACGAAAAAGCTGTCCGAACTGTTCCGCTCATACGAACCGTACGGCCACAAAGTGGGCGAGACTCAGGACGTCCTCGTCACGGACATATCACACGACAAGAATTACTTCGTGGCTCACAACGAGTACTATGAACAAGTACTTGTACCCAAAGAAGAAAAGTACATGGGAAAGATGTTGACTGTCAAAATCACTAGTGCGAGCAAATTCTCTATGATGGGAGAACCCATAGACAAACCAAAGATGGCTGGTTTAACCGCACCGTTAAAGAAAGGCGAAGTTTCTGGTGTTTCTGAGATTCAGATTGCGAAAAATGGTACTAAAATGCCTTTACCGATACTTGTGCTTTTTGCAGCGGTGTTCTTTCGACTGATCTGGATATTTTTATAATGGTTATTGTTTAGATAAATATAGGTTTAAGGAAATTTATGTGGTTTTATTTGTATTCTTTGTTCTTTAACGTTTTGATGAAGACGGAAAAAATTCTTACGAAAAGTTGTCACGACACTTTTTGCTATAGTAAGCTATTGTAAGCTTTATTTCTTTAAAATAAAGTTGAAATTTCCTTAAATTACGTACAATTGGGGTGTGTATGTGAGTAAGGATAGATATGATTATTATTTTGAGTGACCGAACTACAAAGTACAAATTCGGTTGTGCAGTTAAGTAAGACGTATTGCTTCGAATTAAGGATTAATCTTCCTTAAATTAAATATTTTATTTTTCGCACACTAACTTAAATCTAAAATGTATTGATATTGTGTACGTGAAAGGAACTTCGTTCCATCCGGGTGTCCCTTGACACCTCTCAAGTTTTTTTTTATAAAAGCGTTATTAGAGTATGTTATTATTATGTTATTAAGCATAACCATTAAGTACTTTTTGTATATAACTTACATTGGGAGAACATTATTTTACACACTAATCAACAGATATTCCAATAGTTCACTATCTAGTTAAAAACGAAGTTTAAGAAATCTACCTAAGTACCTACCTAGCCGCATTAGCAAAAATGTTTAGGTTATTTTTTATATAGGAACGATATGTCGAAGAAGGCAACATCTTTGCCTAACCCACCAGGGATCACAAGCGTTATGTTATGTGTCGAAGGGCTGTAGCTCTAGGTATACTTACAACTCTATTGAGCCCGTTTTACGTAGAACATATAAAATTACAAAAAAACCTCGAAACAAAATTAAAACATTACCCTAGTACACACAAGTACTACGAAACAAAGCCGTCGTCCAGTTGTCACACAAAGGGCCGCCGCACGCGCCGCTGCGCACATTCACGTCACGTTATATAAGCGTCGCGCGCGCCGGCCGCGCCAGTGCGGCCAGCTGTGCGGGACGGTTCGGGTAAGTACGACTTGTGCTGAAGTAAGTAAAATAAGGGGGAAGCGCCAAAGTAGCCCGCGAAAAGCTATTTTTCTCAAGTTTTTTTGCAATTGGCAATCTTCAATCAGATTGTATGTTGATTAACCCCATTGAGGTTTTCATGAAATGTTCATTAAATGTGAATAAATGAACTTAGACTGTAAAGCCGTATTTGTTACGGTCGTGGATCATATTTCCATCAACATACAACCTGACCTGCAAATTGCAAAAAAAAACGTAAGAAAATCATTATAATACCTAAAAAAAACCCGGAGTGGCTTAAAGTTCCGAAATAGATATGTCGCCGTCAAAACTGTTAATTAGTCAAACCTACTTTTGACCTGTTAAAACTCATTAGGTGGTTGGGTTTTTTCGTGACCCTTTGAAGAACATCGTGTTCTAGTAATTCTAGGTAATTTTAACTGAGGCGTTCTCAAACAGAATATTGTTTATAGAGAAAACACGATTAAACTTAACAAGGGTTTTGACTGACACCGGTCAACAGTGATTGTGTCCGATTACTTAACATTTTTGACTGAAACAGATACAAGTAGCACTTACTGAATTTGCGGGAGAGAAATGTTTCTTTTTTGGTGTCACTCTCGCTGCAGTTTGTCAGCGTTTGGGCGGCTTTGCGATTGCAAGTATTTATTTAGAAAGGCCAACAAAAGAAATACACATGAAATGTTAAATAACAATAGACAACAAAAGGTATTATGATGCAGTGTTTAGAATTGGAATTGTAGCTGTACCATTAATGGAAATGCTTCTAAGTTTACAAACATAATCAAGTGACTGTGACTGATATCAAAAAACTTATTTTAGCGGAGAATAGCTGTGTGTGACTGATATTTAAAAAAAATATTTTAGAGAAGGATTGGAGGCAACGTCCAGGAAAATCAAGAATGGCGACTTACAACCAGCCTACCGCCAAGAGGCAGAAAGTTCGAGAGCCTAGAGCTGATAATGTTGACTATTTTCAAGGTATTTGCTGTATATTATATACTTAGCTATAAAGTTGTAGTTCTACTGTATGGAGCGGAGTGTTGCGCAGTGAAGAAGACGGATGTAAAAACTTTGCAGAGATGAGAATGTTGAGATGGATGTGCGGAGTGACTAAAATGGATGAAGTTAGATATGAGCATATAAGAGGAAGTTTGAAAGTGGCGCCTGTTACAGAAAAGATGAAAGGGAGTCGTCTGTCTTGGTATGGACATGTGATGAAGAGGGATGGAACACATGTGAATAAAAGAGTGATGAATATAAATGTTGACGGATAGAGAGGCTTAAACTGGTTTGGTATGGCTCGATTGGTCGCTGAACGTACTCACTAATTCACTATGATTGAGGCCTATAGAACGAACTTAGACATGACTTTACATAAGCACTGCAGTACCTAAGTAGCGTTTTCGTATGCGACTTAGGTACTTTCAGAGTTCTGTCAAATTAAGATCCGTGAATCTTGCTTTACGTGATTTCTTGGTACAGTACCTATATTTGTTGATGAAAGTAATGTATATTCTAGGTATAGACAAGATAGAGTACAACAACATGGCGGCGCCGTCAGAGAGCTCAAGTTACCGCTACTATAACAGTACAGAGCGCGTTCACTCGCGGGCTATGGAGGACTGGCTCAAGTATAGCGTGGCGCTGGACTACAGGAGCAATGGTAGGTGGCACTATATTAATTAGCTTAATAGCCTTTCTTACGTTCTTGGGTGTCAGAAAAAGAGTTGGATCTCGTTAGAACACCACTAAATTTAGTGCGTAGGTAATATGTACTTCCATATTACTAATTCAACAATAAAGTGCGCGATGTTTAGCGCGCGTCAGACTTGTCTCGCGCAGCGCTTGCGCTAGTACTTGACAAATGTAACGGGGATATAAGTCTGGGCGACGGGAAACACTAAACAAAGGGACATAAAAGGGAATGTTAGACTACGAATTTTCACCTGGCCCAAATTTCTAGACTAAACTTATCGATTGAATCTATGTACTGCATAAACGAGGTAATTTCCCACCTCATTTGGACTGATGATTACTGTAATTACTATAAAGCTAGACCAGCTGCATTCCCCTTATAATTCACATTTAACAATAGCACTACTTCTCAGGTTCAGACGCACACGGCCGCCCCACCCACTCCCGTTCCTGGGACGACAACACCGACTCTCTAGACAACCACAAGCGCCACATCAAGGCTCTCTTCGACCTCTGTACCAAGCTGGGCGTGAAGTATTGGACCGCCTTCGACTCTGACCTGGTCCCTCACTCTGATAGCTGGGAGGAGAACAAGACCCATTGGGATGAGGTTACGGAGTACATACAGGAACTGACGCAGAGGTACCATTTGAAGTTGCTGTGGATTGCTCCTGATTTGCATTCACATCCCCGGTAAAGTCTATTAAAATGTTCTGGTTACTTAAACAAACTTTAATAGTGTAGTAAATTAAACTAACTCTTACAGCTTACAACACACCTACCTACACGTTACCTACATAAGTAGTGTCTATACATAAAGGTGTCTGCATTATTTGCTAAAAACAAACCGGCCAAGTGCGAGTCGGACTCGCGCACGAAGTGTTCCGTAGTAGTTTTTAGGGTAGTAGTAGTAAATAGGGTTCCCAAAGGTTCAAACGGGACCCTATTACTGAGACTTCGCTGTCCGTCCGTCCGTCCATCTGTCACCAGGCTGTATCTCATGAACCGTGATAGATAGCCAGTTTAAATTTCTACAGATTATGTATTTCTGTTGATGCTATAACAACAAATACTAAAAACAGAATAAAATAAATATTGAAGGGGGGCTCCCATACAAAAAAGTGATATTTTTGCGAAATAATGGTACGGAAAACTTAGTGCGCGAGTCCGACTCGCACTTGGCCGGTGTTGTATATTTAATTTATTAGTTTTTAATCTTTGTAATGTATAATAGTTAGTTCCCTCTTAAATACATCAATAGTTGCAACCGAAACCGAACAATAAAGTTGCTTTTCCAAAATAAAATAAATCACGGAAAAAAGACCTGGCTCCTGGTTGCTAACCTTTACAAGGAGCCAAAAGAAATAAAATAAAACACTTTTATTTCAGATACGTATCTGGCGCATTCACAAGCAACGACGCAACCACATTCATCCAAGCTGCCACGCAAATAAAACGATGCCTAGAAGTGTCACAACGTTTGAACGCGGAATGCTTCCTAATATGGCCGTACCGAGAGGGTTACCATACTCCCTTCCAAACCGACGTCGCACGAGAAATAAAACTATTCGCTAAACTACTCAAATTAACAGCCGAATACAAAGACAGAATGAATTACAGATGTCAGCTACTAATAATGCCATATTATAATGATTACTACCACAATAGAAACTATCATGAAGGCTGGCAACACCATCAGTCGCGGGAAAGGGATCTGGTACATACTTATATGTGGGATGTTACCAGCTGCCTGTATTTGCTGAAGAATTTTAACTTGGATCGATATTACAAGGTTTCTGTGAAGCCTGGGCATCATATGTATATGGCTAACGTGTAAGTTATTTGATATTTTAAAGGGAAAATATAGACACGATGTATGTGCCTACTTGATACGTAAAATCGGGCTGATATTTCCCGCATGAGCAATATAGTCAAGTCAACGCACATTTTGTTGTCGTGTTAGAAAAACTCTGCCAGAACTTGGAAATGAACCTAGTTGGCCTCTTTTATCAGACCAATGAGATTTTATTAAAGAGTACACGGTACACTAATGTCATATGAACAAACTGTATTACTGCTCCTATTATTTTTGGTATCTTTCAGGTATAACATGCTGGGCGGTGTGACGGTGACGAATGACTGGGACCATTACGACAGCAGGACTCTTACCCTGATGATGAAATGCATCGTGGATCAGGTTAGACGATTTCAATTTATGGTTAAAAATGTGAAAGGCAAGGCAGCAATCGGTTTCCTCAAAAGATGTAAGGCAAGCGTTTCGAAAAAATCTATTGGTTAGTGATCTATCCATATTCTCTTTGCGTAGACATATCTTCTGCTCTTCTCTCAGCTTGGTGGGAAATAAACAGATTTTTAAAGTGAAAACTTCTTTAGCGGCGTTGTGCACTTTTGTGATAGGTAAAAAATGTTAAACTCGCGTCAGGTGGTGTACCATGACGTCTTAAAACATTATTGTTCCATTCTTATTCCAGAGTGAAAAAGAGACGGAGCTATACAGGTCGTCTAGCTCCATCTCTTTCCCACTCTGGAATAGGAATGGAACAATAATATTTTAAGCGTCATAGTAACCCCCCAGGTCTCGCGTCTGGACACGTGACCATTAGGTCACGTACGTTGCGAAGGAATTTGAACTTTATGACATCTGTCATTGAGTTTGAGTTTGGGTTTCCAAAACTGGATAATTATCTTATGCACAAACAAAATCTTCGGTTTCTCCAAAGAGGTAAAATTCGTAAGACGGATTGTAACAGTTCTGAAGTGTTACATTTTTAATGTAATATAAATTGTCATGTTTGTGTACGATAGCGCAATAAATGAATATTGTATTTTACCACATAAATGATAGTACTTTTATACTGATAATTAAAGCAATTCGTGCAAAATTATTCCCTAACCATTCCAAAATATAAAAAATGCACAACGTTAACATTCAAGTTTTCACATCTGCCGGCACTCCTGGAGTGCAACCCGTTTTTTTGTGTTAGAACTAAGCCACTGCCACTACATAAACTAGTGCTTCAATTATGAAACAACACACATCATTCATCATCAACAGCATGTCATCTCAGCAGTCACATCCTTTCTACCCATATCATCCTTCACACAATCCCTCCATCGTTTTTATTGGTCTTCTTCTATTCTTATAGCCATACTTAACATTTTCCTCATTCCTCCGCATCACATGTCTATAACCGATTATCACACAACTGTTCAGTCACCGGCGCCACTTTCAGACTAAATTACTAAAAAAAAATAACATGGACACCTGCTGACCATGACGTCTTTAAACATTAATGGTTTATTCCTTTTCCAGTGTGGGAAAGAGATGGCGTTAGACATACTGTATAGCTCCGTCTCTTTCCCACACTGAAATAACAGTAAAACAATACTACTTTAAGACGTCATGGTAGGCCAGCTGATGGTTTCCGTCTGCACTTCCGATAAAAAAAAAACCTCCACAGGGCACAACGCCACCTGGCGGTATAAACCTGAGGCTGACTCCTCGCCGTGACAGCGACGTGCGCGAGCTCACGACCACCTACGTCAAGTACATCGACGCAGTGGCTAAGGCGCTGCGGTTGGCTTGCACCGTCATCGCTGAGCAGATTCTGTCGAAACATCTGCAGGTGAGACAAAAATATTAATAGTAAGGATTTACAGAAGACACACTAACTTTCTTCTTGAGCGGTTGACCGAACGTCAGTAATAAAATGAAACGGAATGTAAATGTGGTGTACCACAAACAATCATTGCACGAACTGATACAGAAGGCGCCAAACTAGTGGCTCAGTTCTGGGCCGACACAATTTACATTCCCATCGATATGCCAAGAAGAAGTAATAAAATGTAAACTGCCACAAGCGATCTTACTGGTACGAAATAAGCGAGTAACCAGACTTGTCGACGCGAAATTGGCTTCATCCGATCTTATAATAACTCGTGTGACGAGTCGCGTCGTTTGAATCAAAACGAAGCGAATGAATCTTTGTCGCTTTTATTGCATCCAAATAAAGTTCATTCTGACCGTCTTAAGCGTCAATAACTGTACACAGTATAATAAGTGTAGAGACGGAGCTATAGAGGACTTCTAGCGCCATCTGTTTCTCACTCTAGAATGAGATTAAAACAATACTGCTTTAAGATGTCATGGTCATCTCTGAGATGTCAAAATCAAATTGTCAATGGAAGCGCGGTTGCCTGAACTTCCAATTTAACTTGTCTACCCTCAGCTAATATTTGTGAACGTCTGTTTTGCAGCAACGCTACTCAACGTACTACAGCGGGTTCGGTTCCCGAATCATCAGCAGTGACGTCTCGATGGAGGAATGTGAAGAATACTATAAGTAAGGAAACTCGTATACAAAACATATTTTTATTCACAGACCGACAAGACTCCCGGGTGTCTCGCAACAATCGATGTTATACCTGTATCTCATTGGTGGACGTTTGACAAATCAAAGCAATCATCAATATTGAAAAGCCCATCAAAATATTCGAATTGCAGTTGAAACTATTTTTTTTTTTTTTATATCTTTTTTATTAAAGGGGTTTTTATCCATGAGGATATGCCAACCCCATCGTACCTTATAAACTATTATTAAACACTTTGAAAATAATCTACTTACTCTTATCTATTTAATGCATTAGAAGGAGAATCATTGATTAGGCCTCTTCATAAACTAAACTTAATGCATTAGCATTAAAGTTCCTTTTCCGAAATCAAATAAATTGCGAACATAATTGTAAAAAGAGTTTGTTTTTGCAGAAAGAACCCACCGCACGGTGACGTGCCATCGTCGAAGTACGAACACTTGGATGTGGTGTTTCAGAGGCATTTGGACGCCTGCGACCATATATGATAGATGATCACCTAGTATCTACAAAAAGTTATAACATTATAAGGTACCTGTTCCATCGCCAGCGATTGGAGCTTGCAACTAAAAACCAGTTGTTTTGATTGACAGAGTTCTCGGTTGGCGGCGGTGTTCTAAAATAATAAATAACTATTAGTACAGGATTAGTTTTCATTCACCAGCCAAATTTTCAGAACTTATTCAGGATTGATGATGTCTTCAGTTCATAAAAAGAAACCTTAAGAACACAATTCAGTTCAACAATCTAGACTAAAAATTATATTTTCGTCTGGGAATGAGGGGAACCACATCTATCAACGCAAATGCTATTCCGTGCTAATTATATGTGGCTCAACCCTTACTTAGCTGAGCGACCTGAGGCACTGTCTCAGTAAAGCGCCTGCAGTTATTTATTTATTCATTCACAAACATCAAAATTTATTCATTATCAATGTTACACGTAACATGCCAATTTTATGGCCTACTGCTAATGTTAGTGCTACTATGGGAATTATAGTCAAAGATATAAAAAAATCCTAGCGCACTTTTTTGTTGCCGCTGAATAAAAGACTGTATCAGTATTGCCTTTACGTATAAAATTGTGCGCTCATGCATCCTCGAGTCCTTAGAGATGCTTAGTCCGCATCGAAGTGTATTCTTAAAAGCAATTCTAGTACAGTCCTTTAATCGGTGATATCAGAAAAATGGTGCGAGCATATTTCCTCTTGGTGGTAGCGAACCCTTCGTGGTGGATTATGTCCCACACAGAATAAGGACTGTGTCCCAGCTGTGGTTATTTCTGGGTAAAGGTAGAGGTCTCAACAGAAATCACAAATAAAACAATGAATACATTATTTCAATCTGTTTAATTTCATTATTTGCATCATATTTTCAGATTATTTCTTTTTTTGTATTTTTCACGTAATATTCACAGCAACTTACATCTATACAATATTTAGATACAAATTATGTATATATTGTACACACGATTGTGCAATTATGTATATTTTTGTAAATATTTGTATTTTGAGATATATATATTCTTTGACTATTTGAACGCTAACAACTTTCCTAAACAAGAAGAATTGAAAAGGTTCTTAAAGGCATAGTAATGTGTTAAATCATAAATTAATCTTTTTATATTTTTTTATCACATTATAAAAAAATATTTGTAGGTAGTCCATTCACAGTTGTCAGTCGTTCAAATAGTCACAAAGCTTGGAAGCATGTCATCATTTTTGTATATGTATTACATATTTTGTGTAACGACAAGTTGTCACTTGTAAGCGTTTAAATTCGAGTTGAAAATTAATTTATTGAATAGTAGCCGACATCGACTGTTTTGTTTGTCCAAGTAAATACTTGGCTTTTATTACAATTATTATAAATATAAATAATCGAGTATATCGCTCGATTTTTGTCACAGGCAAAACAAGCATTACATTACGTTAATAAAGACTAAAAACACGGTGTTGCCAACGACAAAAAATAATTAAGCACATTCAATAAGTGTCAAGCTTACTAACTAAAACTTATAACTACGCACAGTACACGAATACTGTCAAAATAAATATTAAAATTACGCTAAAATAATATCATGATTGTTTTCATTTCACGAAGCGAGGTTCTAAAAAAAAATCCTCTAATATATACAAATAAAAAAGTTTTTCATATATATTTCATAGAAAAACCGCAAAAAATATCCTAATACTGAAGAAAGAAAAATGGCAGTAAACAACTATAGAAGTTAGGAATGAAACTTAGTCTGAACAATCTAGACAAAAAAGTCTCTTGGGTCTACGTATTTTAAATACAGTATGCTAGCGCGAGATTATTACAAAAAACCTACGAAAATATTTCGCATTTTCATTTACCTTAAAAACAATGTTGAAAAATAACCTCACGTTTGGATAAAAAAAGTTTTTATTATGGTGAAATTAACAGTTCAGTAATCAATATTTTTTTATCAATTACTATGATATTGCGAGAAAATATATTATGCTAGTATGTTGAGTATGAATAAGACAAAATGCATGATCTGATGACTAAATGTTACAAAAACATTGATTACTAAACAGTTTTACTTATAAATAAAAATCATTTGAGAATATTATGTGCGCGGCGATTTGTGAAATTTTAACATTTCATAGATGAAAGCGGATTATAAAAATCCATACATTTATACGAATAACAACAATAAATTACATCGATGAATTCATTATTAATGTCAATGATAAGTTGCTTAAATTGCTTACAATTACAATTTAAATTCAAAGCAAGAATTTGATTTTACATAAAATGTGGCAGTGTTTAGTAGAAAAGGGACTTTACATTAACTGGTACAGGGCCAGACTCAGGACTGCAACGAAAAATCCTTGGTTCGACCTTGGATTTGAACTCAGGGCCGCTGAACAGTTGCACTGGCTACCAGTATAAGGGCCTTTTTATTGTCATGTGTGTTTGCGCCCGCGTGCAGGCCAGGCGGCCATGCTTGTTGCGGGCCGCACGCAGAGCAGATTATTTTCGCCACGCGCGCGTGTGGCGCGCATGACAATAAAAACATGTATGATACGATAGGTCGCGGGCAGCACGCATGCGTGCCTTGCTTAGACGCGGGCGCAAAACACGCATGACAATAAAAAGGCCCTAAAGGGTGTAAAAAGACTTAACGAAGCCGAAATTTTGAAGTTCCGAAGTTCTCCCCATGATTCCACGATCATTTTTTTTGTTCTGGACCATACCTGGGAACCTTCTAGTTACGGAGGTATAGGAGATCAAAGTTTCAACAATTTCTCAAGATTATAAATAAAATATTAGTGTTTTAAGTTTATAACTTTACTTTGAATACCCTTATGACCCGTTTACGATTCAATGCATTAACCAGCACGATGTTTTGAGTGCGTTACATTGGCGTTTACCGTGATGTTTCAGCCCAAAAAAATGTGTAGGGTTACTTCTCTTCTAATAAACACTGTCACTTAGTATAATTCGATTTAGTATACCAGTCTAGATATCAGCCGATTGGGCAAGTTACTATGGAAGTATGATTTCAGACAAATTATGATTACGCCTTTTGGGTGCATGCGACTGACTTTATCAAAGAGGCTATAATGTATCTTCCTTTTTGAAGTTAAACACTATTTCAACCATATAGTCTTTTGTCATCCATGTTTCCAAATGATGTTTTTTTTTTCACATTATCGAATATCAACTCAATGTTAGTGTCCATTAAATTGATTTCAAAATGACTACGATAATTTAACAATTTATAATCGTTTAAAGTTGACTTTATGATTTAAAAAGTTATTATGCAAATAATTAATAGATTTTACAAAAAAAAAAAAAAAATACAGTCAGTCGTATGTCTTCAAAGGGCATAACACTGATTCCTTCCTACATTACGTTTCAGTTAGTTCTAGGAACTATTCTTTGGCGACGCGATATTTTGTGACTTTAGCTTGCCGAGGCTGACTGTTTAGTGCGCTTGAGCACTTGCCTTGTAATAAATATTAAAAAATAAGTTTTTATTATGTTGGACATGGGTTGTGTTAACTGAACGGAAAAAGACTGTAACCTAACGCCAACCGACTGGAACTCTCTTCAGTATATTTTCAAACCTAATGGCCTGGCTTTTTGAATTAAAACTGCAATCGAAATTCATTGAAAAAGAGAGAGAACTTTACTAATATTCGCTATCTCAGTGAGAATAGCGAGGTGTTATAACGTGTGACCCCCTCAGGTGGGTGGAGCGACGATCTTAGCAGGGTAGCTAGTAGCAGCTGGATGAGAGTTGCCGAGAATCGATTAAGTGGCGAGCGATTGAAAAGGCCTACGTCCAGCAGTGGCTCATGACGATGATAATGTTCTCAAGTAGCCCATGTCCAAAATAATATACGTTTTAACTAGTGTTGCTACAAGCTGGAGATCTATATTATACGTTAGTATCGACTAGATAGAGATACAACCGCGAACTAAACGTTTTTAGTTCCTCCGTGTATGTTACTGGTACTAAGTTACAAATTTTAATGTTATTTATGGCGTATCTTTACTCCATTCAAGATAACATTTGGCAAATAATGGCGAAATAATTAACTTTATAGTCAAATACTGTTTTAAGCTTTCACGGTTTATGACTTAACTTACAATGAGACTATTATTTATTGTGAACTCCTGATATTCCGACGCTGTTGCAAGCGCCTTGCTCGTGGGATGACTGGAGAATGCGGGCGGATGGAAAATAAATAATTAGAAGCAGATAAATCTGTCTAGACAACTTTGGCTTTTGTCACAATAATTAATAATCACGGAAGATATCCCGTAAGTGACATATTTTAAGTTTGACTTTATACTTTTTTGACAGGAGACAAATTACGTTTTTTTTTTCTGAATCACAGTATAGTTACTAAGTTATGTCATTTCAAGAATAATACAAAGCTTATGATATGCTATTTGATGGGAAAGATTTTAGCAGTAACATTTAACGTAAAAACAGTATGCTCTATTTCGCAAGTTCTATATTATTTCGTCGTTATTTGTGTGAATGAAAGTTGATACCATGAAAGATGCGTGTATGTATGTGTGCGTATTTACAGGTGTGTGCGTTTACGTAATCACATGTGATTTATGAGACTAAGCTTTGCAAAATTATTATCTAATAGTACAGGGTATAAGGGACATCAACGCACATACTGTTACCGTGAATCCAGCACATTATTCCCCCATAATATTCGCCGGTTATTAAAAAACAACTGTAAGATACAAAAGTGCAACACTTAAACGGTAGCAATGTATGAAATAGCAGTTTTTTTAACCCTTAATTGGTCGCGCCTAAATAGTTACGTTAATGGTCGCGTCGGGTGCGTCCCACCCCAGTCATATAATTAAAACATGAAATACAAAAAAAAATAACAATTATGCTTGATATTTGATCATAAAGGACTCGTGTTTTTTATAAAGCTAACGGGAACTTCAGCGCGCACACAGAATTTAATAATTTCTTATCCTTCACAAGTTGCGCTGGCGACCAATTGAGGGTTACCGAATAAAATTGTCCACTCTTATGGGTCTGAAACCAATTACGTTCTTAACACTTACGTTCTTGCGGGTATTGTTCGACTCATCTGGGTGCTTAGCTCCGAAAGTGTTAATTTCATGTTTAAACAGTTTGTGCGTCGAAATCCTTTAAACCGTTTGATTTCTGAGCGGTGCATGATAATGTTTTACGTCTATTAAAATATTGCAGGCTTCGCTATACTCCTACTTACTGGACGGGTATAGACTCGAGGTACTAAAAACTTGGCCACAACTTCCATAGCAAGATGCCACTTACATACTATTGTGTAAACATTAAGATTATTAAATAAATACACAGGGCCAGTCCACGACAATATTCACTAGTATTAGTAAACACGGATTAGTTAACAAATGGAGAAATACTTAGACACGTTATACGCGGCGACCTATCAGAATGACGCCGTATTACATGATAATACCTATCATCTAATTACAGAAGATGATTTTTGTCTTTTGTCATGCGCTTCGTCAAGGCAGTGCCCAGATTTACCGATGCGGAATAAGCTCCAGGCGGTTTTTCTGCTCATGCTCAAGCTTTCTTTCCATGCAATACAAGTGAAAATGACGTCTCATTCGCCTTGCTTCGCTTCGGAGGACGCGACTCGACGCTGCGTCGGATTATTCGCTTTTATTACAAGGACATAAAGCTGTTTCTGATCAGCTGAAGCTGATTCCGCATCGAAAACTGTGGTGACCTAAGTGGAACATATTTCTTCATACATCTGTAATTCTGTATCATACGTAGGTCTCCATTTGTTTGTTACTCCGTGTATTATTTTTGCCGAATTTTATATAATTTTATACAAATAGTTACGTGTATTTTCTACACGAATTTCACGAGTTTAAGAAGCCCCTTATACCTTAGATGTTAATCGTCTTTAACGTGTCTCTAATACTTTTCTGTAAAAATGTTTTCACACAAATGAGTTATTTTAATTATGTGAAAAATAGTCTTTCAATTGAAATAAAAATAAAAGTCAGTTATGACGTCATCATCAATTCACCCAGGTCGACTATCTATAAATCATAGAAATATTCGTAAATATTAGCAAATAAATAACTTTTCTCTTTCTTTACACTATAGCTCCAAACATAATTTGGTACCGCAAACTCTAAGGTTTAAAAACTTCGCAATACCTGCCACCATCACCGCAGACGATTAACTCTTAGGGTGTCTTCGGGAGACGTTCATCCAGCGTACACGCGACAAACGCGTCAAAGTATATAAGTAAACATCAAAACAACGGACACTTATATCAAATTGATGTACACTAAAGTCGAACGTTACGCTGCATTTGAGCTACATCTACGTGACGCTATCTACGCACCGAAAACGCGTATACGCCGGATATACGCCTAGTACGAAGACACAGCGTAGTCCACATACAAGCTAGTGCCCCGTGCTCACTCGTCGTCGGCGGGCTCGGTACCGAAGTAGCGATCACCAAAGTTGCCGATACCCGGCAGGACGTAGAATTTCTCGTTGATCTCTGGATCTAACGCTGACGTTACTATTTTTACCTGTCGATGAAGGATATTATGAATAAAACGTTGCCTGGTTGTTCATGAGGGGAATGCAATACCAAGAGGTTGTTTTATTGTTCTTGTGAACAATAAGCCATTAACTATAGAATAAACCATTCCAAAAAAAAAATTGTGCGTGGTGGCCCACCGCGCGGGAGAAGTGGAACTTCATAATACTACACGCACGCGTTCGAGTGCCACGCATTCACTCTTGCTGTCTCTTTCTATTCCCCCTCCATGGTAGTGTTAAACGTTAAACTTGTCTATAACTACTAGCAACATAGAACTAGTCGCATAAGAACAAAAATTAGTCAATCTAATAATGGTGTCATCCATCATAAGATTGACTGTATTATTTTTTGTTTTTTGGTGTCATTGTGGTTTTAGACACAGAGAAATCTCGAGTGTGGTCAAGTGTGGTGTATAAATAATAGGTCTTTACCTATGAAATTGCCGTATTGCAGTACAGACTTTTTCAAACAAAAAAAAGTTTTGATTGGCTATGAGTTCTAAATTCAAATTAATTTTGTTTTAAAAATATGACATTCTATTTACAAAATCAGTCTTTTGTTTATTCATTAGCGTTGTATTTTCATTACATTTCAACATTTTTCCTCATAATGGATACTTTGAAATTTCGTGTAATTATGGAATATGAGTTCCGTCGTGGCACCAACGCGGCACAAACGACCCGTAACATCAACGACGTTTACGGAGAGAACTGTACAAACGAACGCACAACCCGTTATTGGTTTGCTCGGTTTCGTTCTGGGAATTTTGACTTGAAAAATGAACCTCGTGGTCGTCCGGAAACTTTGGTCAACAATGATGAATTAAAGGTGATTGTTGAAGCTGATGAAACTCAATCTACAGCTGAGCTGGCAGCAGCTTTTGATGTTAGCATTAAAACAATATTGGTCCATTTGCGACAGATTGGCAAGATAAAAAAGCTTGATAGATGGGTGCCCCACGAACTTAACGATCGCCAGCGCAACGTACGCGTCGAGACTTGCCTTGCGCTGCTTAACAGGCACAGAAATGAAGGAATTTTGAACCGAATTGTTACGTGCGACGAAAAATGGATTCTTTTTGACAATCGAAAGCGCTCAGCAAGTTGGTTAGATCCTGGTTCGGTACCAAAGCAATGTGCAAAACGAAAAATGACCCCTAGAAAGGTGATGGTCACAGTTTGGTGGTCTAGTGCTGGTGTGATTCATCATAGCTTTTTACAAAACGGCGAGAGCATTACTGCAGATGTGTACATTGAAGAACTGACCACAATGATGGCGAAACTCGCACGTCTGCAACCAGCTTTGGTCAATCGGTCGTCTCCACTGCTACTTCACGACAACGCGCGGCCCCATACTGCACAACAGACCGTCTCTAAGCTGCATGAGTTGGGTTTGGAAGCTCTCCCTCATCCGCCATACTCACCAGATCTTGCGCCTTCCGACTATTACTTTTTCCAAAATTTGGACAACTTTTTAGCGGGAAAAAAATTCAATTCCCGAGAGGCAGTACAAAACGCCTTTGAAGAGTTTGTTGTCTCCCGTCCAGCTGATTTTTTCAAGAAGGGCATCCATAAACTGCCACAGCGTTGGCAAAGATGCATTGATTGCAGGGGTGATTACTTTGAATAAAAGAAATAAACAAGTTCGAAAAAAAAAAATACTTTAACTTTTTTCAAACAAAACGGCAATTTCATAGGTAAAGACCTAATATATACAAAAATAACACCGCCTTTTTACCCCGAAGCACATTTCCTGCACTCGGCCACACGTACAGTCTTTTTACAGGTATTTTACCTTCGACAGCAGTAACTAAAATAAGCACCACCAATGTCATTTTGACATTCATGTAAAACACCAATGAATCGCCTGAATTCAACTTTGATTACCTATTGAAAGACCGTCGCCGTCGAACTTAACTGCCAACAGGCCTGTCTACCTACCAGCAATATTAAACTCGTTTCCATGTATATGTGCATATCTATGTATAATGTTACACCTGATCATACAAATAAATAAATCTGTATGTTTACCTGTGGGAAGGCATAGGCGATCGAGTGCACGCCGATCTCAGCCATCAACAGCGACACGAGAGATATATTCTCCTCCGGCACGTCGTGGTCCAGCAACACGCGGATGGCCATGATGGCCGCGGCTCCAGTGGCCACGGTCGCGTCCATCAGGATCACGCGGTAGTCTTTTATGTCTTTTGGAAGACGGAGGTAGTATAGCTGGAAGAAAGAATAATACATATTCAAAGTCAACACTTTTATTAACGTTTGTTGAAATTAAGTGTATGTGATTACTATGGATTACAAAACGGACATCAAAAGTACTTTAAAATTATTAGTTGCAGTATCGCCGGAAATATCTTTCGAGCATACATGTATACAATGTTACAACACGTTTTCAAAACTCTGAAACATATACTATGACTCGACTTAAACGTATTCTTGCACACACGATTGACTTATTAAAAAGTAAAAAACTTACTTGCAATTTTATTACAAATGGTATAGATACACAATACACGATACAATTGCAAGTAGGTATTTTCTTTTTAAAACACTGAAATTCCAATTCCTTTGCAAAATCAATGAAAATCTAATCTAATACTAATTATTTAAAGCTGAAGAGTTTGTTTGCTTGAACGCGCTAATCTCAGGAATTACTGATCCGATTTGAAAATTATTTCAGTGATAGATATCCCATTTATCGAGGAAGGCTATAGGCTATATTTCATCACGCTACGCCCATAGGAGCGGAGCAGAAATGAAAAATGTTGCGAAAACGGGGAATATGTGACGCAGACGAAGTTGCGCGGGACAGCTGGTACACTATAACTGAAAAGAAAGGCATTGCCCCCTTTTTTTTTTTTGCGGATGGGAAATCATCAAATGACTTCTCCCCCTCTGGGCGGAGCGGGAGGGAGTGTCAGACTTGTACTGACTAAAACCCACCCATGTTCCTTCTTAGCCCTTTGTGTTCCAGGGCCGCGGTATCTCTTTCGAACAACCCGCAGCCCTGGCATTGCCCTGTTACCTCAGGTTCGTCAGTCTGCTGGTTGGTCTGTATGAGTATCTTGCCGATGCGGATGTCCTTGCAGATGTCGCACACGGCTTGCTCCATGGTCTCGCCTGCGCGCAAGATAGACACGCCGCAGATCTTCTCTACGTCGCATTTACGACCTTCAAGTTATAGAAATAAAGGATTATTTTGTATACATAAGTAAATTTTCAAGTAAAATATTACTCTCAAGAAAAATATCAGTTTCAAAGTAACTAGTTTTTTGGTGTTTCAATTTGTTAACGAAGATCATTGTTGCAGTGATAGCCTAGTGGCGTGATCGCCGAAATGTCGGTCTCGAGTTCGAACCCCAGAAACGCAACCTCTGATTTTTCAGAATCAAGTGCGTATTGAATCCGAAAAAATAAAGGTGAAGCAATACATCGTGAAGAAACCGGCACGTCTTAGAACTAAAAATTCGAAGACATGTGACATCTACCAACCCGCACTGGGCCGCGTGGTGGATTACGGCCCACTCCCTCTCATTGAGAGGAGCCAGCTGTGTCCCAGCAGTGGGAACATTATAGGCTGATGATGATGAAGTGTATTGCTTAATTATCACTGCTTCGTGGAAGGAAAACATCGTGAGGAAACCAGCATATCTGAGAAATATTTCTTGACGGCATGTAAAGCCAAGATCCCGGCTCTCGATGCACATCTGACTTTATTGCGAACGAATCTGTGTTGCCTCATCATTATCAACATTGTGAGAGTAAGGGGAGGATCCCACTGAGCTGACGCACACACGTATGCTCCATAATATCTCTATGAAAGGAAGCTAGTGATGACGTTTACCTTTGTAACAGAACCCTTGTGGCGTGTCGACGGTGTGGTCGGAGTACGGCAGCAGGGAGAGCGCGAACTCTATGACGAGCCGCATCAGTCTCTTGGAGTAGAAGATGAACTCGTCGCGGGGAGTGTCCTTATTGCGGATGAACGTGTGGAGACCTTGCACCTGAAACATTTGCTGACTGTTATAATATTCTCTTTTAATGGCGGCATGGCAAAATAATGATATTTCCGTTGTATCTTGTTTAGAACTATGTATATTAGTGTTTTGAGGCACTCCCTCATCGCGTATTCGCCGTTTGCGCATTCGGAGCATTCGCATTTAATATAAGTAACAATCCAGCATTCGATTTTGTACAGAAGTAAGTGATTGTTACAAATTTTATCGTAAGTATAATTATGTATAAGGAATGATTTAAGTCATGCAACCCTTTCATTGCGATACCTGAGGAGTTTCCTTTAGTACGAAGAGTGAGTCTGGCACAGGCTGTCCGATGTGCGCGATCGCTAGCTTTTCACGCACTTTGAAGCCGCGCTGCAACAAAACATATGATTATTATTAAAGCAAGGGGTTCTGTATGTGATCAGTACAAAGTTCAGTTACACATGTGCTACATAAAAGTCCGGATCGGCCTGATTCAGCAATGTAGCGGCACTACAAAAAGTGTTACAGCAACATACATAGCACAAAAAGTACAACGCCATCTATGACAAAAATTAAGAACTGACATCAAAATGCTAAATCACGCAGTTGTTTTCTAGTGTTAGTGTCCATGTCGGTTTAAAAACTTATATCACGCAGTTAAAGTTATCCGCGACTTAAGACTATAGAAAAACCCAAGCACACCTGTCGGGCAGTAGCCCACCAGACATAACACCCGCCTGGTCAGAGGAGCCCTTTTCTATGGAGGAAGAAGTTTACACCCTGTTTCTTCATACCCCTAAAATACCTAAATCGCTCGATTTAGCTAAATCTTGAACAGAAACCGTAGTGGCTTAATTGAAGTGAAACTTCTTATGCGACTTCCAACAAGGTTGCGTTAAACGTATAACGCTACCATGGAGGCGGAATAGAAAGAAACAGAGCGAGAGTGAATGCATGGCACTGGAAATCATGCGTGTAGTATTACGAAGTTTAACTTCTTCCGCGCGGAGGGACTCCACACACAATTTTTTTTTATGCGTTAATGTTGTTATACCGCAACTGTTGCACTGTCGTGTTGCAGTAACTCACCAGCTGCAGTTGTTTGTGCACGTGTTGCACTATGAGGTGTATGGCCACTTTGTTCTCGCCTCCCCGCGGCACTATGATGTCGGCGTGTGCCATGCAGGGCGCGATGTAGCTCTGGTAGGCAGGCTTCACGTGAGTCATATATTGCTTGAGTACGCCTTCCAATTCGCGTCCGCGTTGGACTATGTCTCTGTGGATGGAAAAAAAGGCTATTTTAATGTTCTAAAATAAGGCAATCGGGAAAGGTACTTATCTTAATAAGTATATAGTCGAAAACTGCATGGCACCGTTCGACTCTTAAAGAGAAGACTTAGGCCCGGCGCCCACTATCGGCATCGGCACGGCTGAGAATTTTAGGTGATAAAAAGCATTATACATTAACTTCATGGCAATAAAGTAGAAATTTCCATCAAGCATACCGAAGCGGTATTTTTGTTACTACGATCATATATCATGGAAATTTCTACTTTATTGCCATGAAGTTAATGTATAATGCTTTTTTAACCGACTTCTAAAAAAGGTGGAGGTTCTCAATTCGGATGTTTGTATTTTTTTATTTTTTTTTTATGTTTGTTCGCGCATTACTCCGTCGCTTGCCAACCGATTTGGAAAATTCTTTTTTTGTTGGAAAGGGTATACTTCCCAAATGGTCCCATAATCACCAAGTCGGGATCTGATGATGGAATCTTGGCGAAATAGAGGGAACTCTTCAAATTTTATAGGAAAACGTACAGTGATTTTGGTATTTTCTACAACAAGTGAAGCATTTGCGTCCAATAAGAACCATTCTACCATCAGATCTGATGATGAATCCAAGAGACAGGCTTCGGAACTCCATAACAAGGCAATGCATCTTAGCTGTGTTTGGGCTTGTTGGAATTGTAACGGTATGCACTTTCCAGGTGTATACACCGATTACGCTGAGATTTATGATCCGATTTGCGTGATTCTTCTTTAGTTTGATGTGGAATACCTGTCATTTGTTCCCATAACAAATTAATATAGTATGGCCATATAGTTTTCATTTTATTAAATTTTTTGTTATATGTAAATTTTTCACGTATGTACACCGATTTCTCCGTGATTACTGGACCGATTTAGATGATTTTTCATTCATTTGGTAGAGAAGCTTGCCCGGTGGAGCCATATGAATTGTATTATCTTTGCTTAGGTACTTTTTGAGTCATCCTCTTTATTATGCTTTTTGTCCTTTGTCGTATGTATGGACGATGTGCTGGTGTCTAGTTACAATGTAAAAATTATACTTGACTAGGATTAAACTGAGATACCACAACTGAAAAGACTAAAATAAAAACTTTTTTACAAAAAAAAAATAACCGACTTCCATAAAACACTAAAAAGTGGCAAATAATTTTATTTTCGGAAGTCGGTGGCAAAAAAGTAAATGAAACAAACAAGTCACCGACTTCCGAAACTAAAATTATTTGCCACTTTTTAGTGTTTTATGGAAGTCGGTTATTTTTTTTTTGTAAAAAAGTTTTTTATACCCTAAAATCCTCAGCCGTGCCGATGCCGATAGTGGGCGCCGGGCCTTATTCAAGAAATTTGCTCAAGGTTAACAGATTTGAAAGCCCGCTTGCACCAAAACTCATTCGATGGCACATGCTTGTAGTGCCAAACGTATTTAGGACGTGCTGTTTCTGTTATCTTCAAACGATTGAAAGAAAAAGAACGGTGTTTTAAATTCATTTAGCGCATTTTGGTTTAAGCGGGCCTAAATGAATCGTAGCAAAATAGGTCCAGGGAATTCTTAAATATTTATAGATATTGTCGTTAATAATTAAATTATCGGTTCTACAAGCTTATTAAAATGAATTCAATAAAGTTTTGGTGTGATAAACTATTTGTTGGTGACACCTGCCTCCATAAAGCATTCCGTTAATATTTACTATCCTTGGAAAACTGCCAATGTGGCAGTAATTAATTATAATTGCAATAATAAACACTAGGATAATTCAATAATATGAGTACAGTACAGTTATTACAAAGTACAGTACAGTTAGTGTGTGTTATAGTTTTTTTATAAACTATCACATAGTTAATAAAAAAAAAATGTGTGTTATAGCTTTTTTTTATAAACTATCACATAGTTTATAAAAAAAAAACTATAACACACACTTCTTGGACATAGATATCTTCTCTTTCTAGTAAAACATTAAAACACTGGCTATAAATATTCTTTCTCCACAATCATAAAATAAAATTAATGAATTAACTCCAAAATTTTTTCCATATGTTCCATATTTGTTCATTTATTAACTCGTGGACAATGGTGTGGGTTATATGTTTACCTATTTTTCTAACGGCACATAATTTTAAACTTGAACATTTAACTGTTTATTTGTCCTTAATAAATAAAATTAAAGATGGTTCATAAAGGCTAATTTCTTCCGTATTCCTCGTGACTGAATCACAAAATACAATATTGATTTCACTTAAGTAGTTAATTCTTGAGAAATGTTAGGTGCGTAGTCCTAGCAACCGGCGTGCGTGTATGACAAGATGTATGAACGTGGACGAGGCACAAGGAGTATGTAAGGATCAGAGCAGGTGGCGTTCTGTGGTTTCTGCCTACCCCCACGGGAAAGGGCGTGATTTTATGTATGCGAAAATCAATAGTCATTTGTCAAGAAAACCCAAGCAGGGTTACAAAACTACAATCTACTAAAACTAAATTAATATCTTAATGCCTAGCTTTTTCCCGCGTTTCAATTGTAAATTATACCTAGGGCCAAGTATCAAGTATTCTATGCCCTCAGCCCATGGTCTACTTTTACCAACGACTGTGCCAAAATTTACAGATTTTTTTCCAGACATGAAACGGTAATGTTTAGAATATAGAAAGACATTCGCATTTAAATAATTGGTTACCGTATGGATAAAGTCTCTCAATAAACAAGACAAGTTCACCTCCTGAGTCTCCTAGCCAGTCTTATGTCCGCGTCAGTGTCCACGAACACTTTCATGTCCAGCATCTTGGTGACCTCTGCGTTGTAGAAAGCCAGGATGCCCTCAAAGATAATCACGTTTGCGCCGTACATCGTTTTCTGTGGACAAGGCGGACTGTCAGAGAAACTTGATGGTTAATTTTTTTTGGGGATTTAACTGTGTTTTGGTCGGGGTTTGATAGGGGGGGGATTAGAGATTTTCTGCTTTTTTAGTCCAGATTATGTGCTCTGCACCTAATCATACTACAAATGTTTCTTGGGCATATACAGGGTTATTTGTAAAAACATTTAAATATTTTTAATTTTGTATGAAAATCTGCTGAACTAAAATATGACGAATTATTACAAGTCATAGAACAAAAGTTGTTGATTATGATGTTAGTAACATAGTCCTGAGAGTTTGTCGGTGTTTTACAAATAACCCTGTATAAGCAACTCTCATTTTCTATACTAAAAACTGCGATTTATTAAAATCTTTTTGATAAACATAGAAAAAGCGACACAAAAACTTAAAAAAAAACTCTATTTCGAAAGTCAGCCAGGATCTGCTTCATTATTTTTATGCCGCCCATGGGCGTCTGACTTGGCTTTACATGCTGGCGAGATTTATCTCTCAGGCATGTTCCATGGTCCATCTAATGGGGCGAGGCTTCGCAGATGATGATGGGTCTAGGACAGGGGTGGCAAACCTTTAGGGTGCAACGTGCACTTTTTCCTAAAGAATTGTTTAATGAGGTCATAGATGTGCCGTCAAATAATTTTGACTTAGTGATTGTTAGGAAAACTAAACTCTTTATTGTCAAACCTCTTTTTTCTACCAAAAAATAACTTATGGCACTGTATAGAATTAAAGGTTTCTGTTATACGAGTAACTTAAATGAAAGTAACATTAGTACGATTTCTGTGTTGCTGATTAAATGACAACTTGAATTAGAGTTATAAGAGGTAGAATGCATGCTAGCTAAGTGAATCTATAATGTTAATCTTCTCTGAAAATAATGAGCGCAGGCCATAGGTAGATGAAAATATGGTTAATATTGATGGCGAGCCTAAAATATTGTGTCGTGTGCCACCAATGGCACGTATGCTATTGGTTTGCCATTCCTGGATACAAGTCACACAAATTCTCAGCACTGACCCTTTATCTCAGGAAATTCGTTAAAAAATGGAACACTTGTAGGATTACTTCGTTGTCCGTCAGTCTGTCTGTCTGATGATGTCTAGGAAGTCACACATACTCACAGTCCTGTTCTCTCGCGAGTGAGTGACGTAGTTATAGATGGGAACCTCCACTTTCTTGCCCTCGCGCAGGCGCTGTAGCACCGAAATGAGGAGCTCGATATCGAACGCGTCCGGGTGATCGAAGTTGTATTCGTTGCGGGTCGCCGCTTGGTGTTGTTTCTCGTTTAGTACCTGGGTTGCATTGGTCATTGAAAGGCATTTTTAGTAATTGCCTTTAGCATACTTGGGACAGACTTAGTCAAAAAATTAGGATCAAAAATTGATTATCACTTAAAATAAGTACTGCAAAAACAGATTATAAATGAGATAATTATGTGTAATTTAAAATGACTGTGGCATATTAATTCTTAATTGTTTAATTACATGGCATTTTGATTTGTCTATTATAGATGTAGCTATTAATTGCACACCAAGAATAAATAATAAATGCTGTTATCAGCTATTCCACCATTCATAATAAAGTTCATCAACGTGAAGTTTTCTCAAATATTTTTCATTTCTAAGCCACACACTCACACACACAGTCACATTTATTCTGTTCTCACAGAATTTTTTCTGTTTAAAATTCCCATAAGGCCAGAACGCAATCCAAAAACATTAAACAATGCTATTGCGGTTTCATTTGGAGGTATAATATTTTACAATAATTTTCAAAAGGGTCACCAATTCAGTACTTAATTGATAGGTGTTTGAACACCAAGCGCAGGTTTTCAGTCGGCAAGGGTACCAACCTAATAAATAAAATAAATATTTCTTAACAACAACTACTACATAAATAAATAAACTCACTTTGTAGAACGAGTCCATACTGACAATGGTGACCCATGGTATGTTAAGAGATTCTATGATTTTGGCGGCCACGGTCGTCTTACCCGATGCGCTGGCGCCACATATACCTTGGAATAAAATACACTGTTATAAACACTGCGTACACAGTGTAACGCAAGGAAATGAGTTGTTTAACTTGACGGTCACAGTTTACTGCACAAAGAGTTACTTATAATATTTTTTTCTCTGCAACACAATAGGCACCAAAAAACTGTATTGTGCGATGTCATTGTAATTTAGATGTTTAAATTCTACACTAGCTGTCCCGCGCAACTTCGTCTGCGTCACATTTTCCCCGCTTTCGCAACATTTTTCACTGCTGCTGCGCTCCTATTGATCGTAGCGTGATGATATAGCCAATAGCCTTCCTCGATAAATGGGCTATCTAACACTTAAAGAATTTTTCAAATCGGACTAGCAGTTCCTGAGATTAGCGCGTTCAAGCAAACAAACAAACAAACTCTTTAATAATATTAAGTATAGATTACATGGTTGTTCTTCTTCTCTTCTTAAGCGAGCATATTTTCTTGTTATTAATTTTTTTATTTCGTTTCTAAACACTAAATCTGCTGTTTGAACCTTAGCTAGTTTTTTTTTGTATTGACTGTTCAGAATACAGCACACAATTAACATAAGTGAAGTGTGAATGCTTCAATTGTTTTAGCATTCAGATCAGTCTTACCAAGGGGTATCGTATTACCCAGTAATAACTGGCTGTAGAGGTCAGATAGGCAGTCGCTCCATGTTAAATACTGGTATTCAGCTGCATTCGGTTAGACTGGAACTGACCCCAACATAGTTAAAAAAGGGAAAAGGCAGGCAGATGATTGACATTGGGAGGAGCCGACAATAGGGGATAATCCTATTTTTTTTTTCTTTGTCCGTCGGGTAGTTTATTGAAAAGTATTGGACACGTATTTTTTCTTTTTTCACGTGGTCATAAAATTATGGAGATATATTGAGTTGAAATGGCGCATAACGTCACATGTAGGTAAGTTTTATACCTACTTTTGACGTAGTAAGCCCCCACTCTCCAACTTTAATGAGTTTTAACTAAGTAATTTTTTGATATTTTGATAAAACATAAAATACGTGTCTAATATTTTTGTATTACCTGTCTGACGGACAAAATAGAATGTCGTTTTCTTTACCCAGTCCGATCCCCTATTGTTTTTGCCAAGCCTCATCGAAGCTGATCATCTTGATAAGGCTTCCAATAACCACGACTAGAATCAATTCTTTTAGAGTTATGTTTTATATTTATTTTTAATCAAAGTAGAAGTTTGCGTTTGTTTGCTTATTTTTGTCATAAGAAAAGGTATCATTTTATTAGAGGAGGAGACTGGCTCTTGCAACACAGTTCAACTATCGCAGGAGTTAGAGAATCCAACGTACCGTATACAATGTTTTTATGACATTATTTTTTTACTCACCGATAAGGAAGGGCTCGACCTCCTGACCTCCGGTACAGTTGTACCAAGGAGGTCTGCCGGCTGTGTATATAGTTCTTCTGTCAGCATGCAGTATGCTCTCCGCTGTGGTTCGTTTGTTAGGCTGCGACATTGACGTGGTGCGCACGCGACGCGCTCGCGGCGATTTCAGGATGTTGGAACCTGGGGAAGAAGTGATGTTTTATTTCAAGTTGATTATTTAAGAGGGACATGTATGCTGGTTTGGCGAACGTTGGAGGAGGCCATCATTGTCCGCCATTCAGCTAATATGTTGATGATGAAAATATTCTAAAGCTCAGAAATAATTAGGCTGAAGTTCAGCACTTTTTGAACATTGATAGGGGTGCGGACTGGGTAAAGGAAACGACATTCTATTTTGTCTGACAGACAGGTAATACAAATATATTAGACACGTATTTCTTATTTTATCAAAATATCAAAAAAAATACTTAGTTAAAACTCATTAAAGTTGGAGAGTGGGGGCTTACTACGTCACAAGTTGGTATAAAACTTACCTACATGTGACGTCATGCGCCATTTCAACTCAATATATTATCTCCGTGAAAAAAGAATAAATACGTGTCCAATACTTTTCAATAAACTACCCGACGGACAAAGAAAAATAAATTGGATTATCCCCTATTACACATGGCAGTCCCCCAAAACGCCTGCCCACCTAGCTCGTCACTTCCTAGTGTGAGAGCTGGGAAGAAGAAGTGGCGGAATAAACTACCCAGCATCACATCTGTCTTATAGGTTAAAAGAACCAGATTTTATACTGTATTGTTGACACCCAATAATACACTTTATATCAGTACCACAAGGTGTTTAGTCGGATGAATGGCTCCATAGGTTGGATGACATTCACTAAAGCGTCAAAAGGTAAATAAATAAGGTACTGGGTATTATACCAAAGATCAAAGAATTTTCTTTCATACAAAGAAAACTGAGTGTGGGTTCTGGAGGTCAGATAGGCAAGTTAAGCATGTAAAATAAAGGTATTCAGCTGCATCCGGTTACACTGGAAGGAAGCTGACCCCCACTTAGTTAAGAAAAGCTAGACAGAAGACGATGCCAAAAAAGCTGTCGTTTAGCTATTTAAGCAATTTAGCGTTGAGTATCAGCACATCAGTTAAATGGTATATTTTGACGGGACTCATTGAATAATGGCACGTGACGTGGTGTTGATGTGGGTCAATTGCACCCAATGCCGCCCGCACCAAAACCATTTGGTTTTAGTGCGGCATTGGGAGCAATTGTGTTATGTTTATAAGCCATATTTTTACTACACCGACATTTTTAACTCGGCACTACTAATGCTGCAAAAATTAACTAACAAATCACTAAAGTATAACTAGTAGTAACTTTGTAGAGATAACGTTAATCAAAATTAAAAGTCATTTATTCAAACTAGGCTGATAATCAGCACTTTTTAAACGTCAAAATTACAAGAGACAGTCCCCCAAAACGCCCGCCCTTCGACACTTCTTAGAGTTTTAGCTGCGAAGAAGTGGCGGAACAAGCTCCCCAACAAAAATCTCTAAATATCTAGTTTCACTAGATAATAACTAAATAAAGGCGCGGTTGTATCTTCAACGCCGATGTTTGAAAATTCAATAGTACAATTATAAATTAGGCATTTATTTAAGTGTCACGTGGTAAAACATTACAACTGAACTTACAATGTTCTACTCAGTTTATATTGGCGACTCAAGGAAAATGGCCACACACTTAGGCAAAATTCAACAAACAATGCACTATCGTATCACCGAAAACCGCACGGAGTAACAACGACTACAACTTAAAAAAAATCACTTCGAAAATAACTTACAGTAAAAATAAATGTTTTAACAAGAAGCTCGCTGTTAGACAGGCGAAACACTGTTATTTTCATACGATACTCTGACTACCAAAAGCACATAGGATTCAGATTGCATAGGTACATAGAAATATGAGCCAATGTACTCGATTCGGTTAGGTATATAATCGTCCAGCAAACCTACACCTAACTTCGTGAATAACGTTTCTTTTTGTTCAATTCAAATATGGAAGCTCGAAATATTGAGCTAGCCTATTGTGGTATGCAGTTTCATTATAACAAGAGGTCACCTTACCACTGACGTGTGGTCTACAGTCCTTTTAGCAATAGTAAAACATCAGTTTCAGTAAAAAAACTACTAAAATCTCTTAATTATCCTGGTAGTCATAGACTTCACACCTACTTGTAACAAGATCACAACTTTAGTTTTTCACAAAATTATAAGGGCACTTTTTATTGTTCAAACCACATTTTAATTCTCAATTTTTCAGCAAGTTGCAAACAACACAAAATATGTACACTTCCAAAAATCACCACACTCTAGCTTAAATATTTCACAAGTCACGACATTTTACACCAAATTCAGCCAAGAACACTTCACTCCGTGTCTTCCCGTCTTCAGTCAAAGAACTACTAATTCTTTTAATCACTAGCCGAGGTTATAGTTATGGTCGGTCAATGTCGCTTCATCAACTGAATTATGCGTGAAGGTTGTACCAAATGCAAAGATATATAAATACGAGTATACGTACGATAGCCCGTTATGTACTTGTAAGAGCTAACTGTGTGGTCGGTACAAGTGTAATGTGTTAAAGTAGGCAATTATTTTGTTATGTTGTTTACGAGTCACTGAGATATAGGATAATTTTTTTTTTTCTGGCCTTTGGCGTCTCTGTTTTATTTTAAATCTCTTTGACCAAATACGACTTTATTTACTTACAGAAACACTTTATATTACTAATACAAGCTTATAAAGTTCTTTAAATACTTCAATTTATATAAATTTTATGATAAATTCTATGTAAAATAACTGAAGTTTTTATCAACTGAATAATAAGTGAATTTATTTTTAGACTTTATGTACCTTAAATTTTAATTGTGATTAGGTACGTGTCACCGTGGACGCGGTTCTTATGAACTGTTTCTATGTAAATTTTCCTCATACAGAAGTAGATTCCCCTTCACAGTCTGGAAACGATACGATTGTGACTACAGTGCGAGTACTAACAACTTGTTTGGACTTTTAAGAGTATGAAGAACAGGGTTTAAGGTTCTTAGATACTCCACAGAAAAGGGAGGATCCTCCGACCAGACAGGTGTTATGTCTGGTGGGCAACAACCCGACAGTTTTTGTCGGGTTTTCCTATATGTATAGTCTTAAGTCGATGTAAACTTTGCTTGCGACTTGTAGGAAATTGATGTTAGTTCTTCTGTCGTGTCATGGATGGCGCTGTAGTACTTTTTTTTGTGAGTTGTTTTTTTTTTAGACTCTTAGCTAAATAACAGTATTTTATCTAAATTAATATGTGGTAGCATTTTAGTGAGTTCTTGAGATGTACATAATTATGTGTACTGGTATGTTTTACTGGATTTTCTTTTGGACTTGAAATACATGATACGGGGTGGGACGGACATCGGCTCACAAACGGTATCCAGGTGTTCAGTACATCATGAACCGATAAAGAATTTATATGTGGGGGGCTCAAAATGATGCACTGAATAGGTCCCCACGAGCTAACCGTTTGTGCGTCATCTTCCACCACGTATAAAGCTTTTGTGTAAGACTTAACAAAACGGTCTATCTTTATTATTTTCAGGCCCATATTTGACACAACGAATTTAAAAATCGTTGTGTTTGTGTCAATTTTTGGACGCTGAAAGATATAGCATGATGTTTTAAACTGTATTTGGTGATTGTTGGTGCAAACCAGCAGGCCAGGTATTTTATGTCCACCTTTATAAATATCCTCCAGCAATTTAATTGAACCCCCCCGCTGATTTTCCGAATCGATATCATAATTATCATTGTATCGTAAGAAACAATAACATTGCATCAATCACTTATCGTTTTATTCACAGTATCGATTACAATCAATCGTCAATCAAGCATTGTTTTATCAATACAATGTTAAGATAACAAGAAACTTTTAGTATTGTTATCATTACGCTCTACCCGGACATAAGGGCGATGGACGACACATCTTCTTTTTCTCCGGCAACTGTCATGACTGTTATCACAAATAGGGGTGCGGGCTGGGTAAAGAAAACGACATTCTATTTTGCCCGTCAGACAGGTAATACAAAAACAATGAACACGTATTTTTTGATTTATCAAAAAATCAAAAAAATACTTAGTTAAAACTCATTAAAGTTGGAGAGCGGGGGTTACTACGTCACAAGTAGGTATAAAACTTACCTACATGTGACGTCATGCGCCATTTCAACTCAATTTATCTCCGTATTTTTATGAGCACGTGAAAAAAGAAAAAATACGTGTCCATTACTTTTCAATAAACTACCCAACGGACAAAGAAAAAAAAATGGATTATCCCCTATTACTCCTTTTTATAGCACAATAAATTAGTTTTAAAATAGCAGTTTTTTGCACGTGGACCATCATCATTTTCTTTTTTTTTTAAACGTTGCCCCACTCTAGGTATTTCTCCTGTATCGTGGGTGCGTTTACAAACATTTAAACTCACATACACAAACAGCCAGATCCGGAACAACTATCTGTAGAACTTACAAATATGTGTTCCATGCGTTGATTGAACCCGCGACATGCAGCGCAGCAAACAATCCCTTAGCCACTGCGCCACACAATCTTACCAAAGGGTATCGTATTACTAAGTTACTGGGTTGTGGTGGTTAGATAGGCAGTCGCTTCATGTAAAATACTGGTACTCAGCTGCATCCGGTTAGACTGGACGCCGCACCGGCCCCAAGTTAGTTTGGGCAAAGGCTGTGCCGTCAATTCGGTCATTTTTCTGCCCTTGTCCTATATTACTTTAGGTCAGCGCACGGTTGACCCACATGCGTGTGCGTAGTCGCAGCGGAAAAACGTCGAATTTCTTAATTTCAGTTATGCAGATATTTAGTGTATGACCTCGTGTAATTGTGTATGGTAAGTACAAATTTGTGTATCCAGTCATTGGGGAGCTATTCAACAAAAACTGTTTCCGCTGGAACTACGTCATCCTAGCGGCACTTTTTTTATCCTATGCACGTACATGAAAAAAAATACATTCAATAATTAGTGTATAAGGAGAGGTAAATGTGTATGCTTGAATGAAATTTGTGTGTCATAAAACTGCGAAGATAATCAAGTTTCCGCTGCGCTGACGTTTGGCTATTTGATGAAAATCATATAAAACAGCTTAGTGCAGAGTTGAATTTTTTTACGCACCTTGGTTTGAATTTGTGTGTAATGTTTGTGAAAACAGAATTTGAAAAAATCATACCGTTCAGAAGATATACACGTAAAAGTAAAATAAGGTTATTAGGTCCAATTACTTAAAATAGGAACTCTAGAGCCTAACTTATTACGTTTACTTGTATCTTGTAAGGGTCTACAATGCCTTGCCAAGTTTCATTTATGTGGTCTTAGTAATTAATGAGCAATGGCATAATTTACTACGACTGGACCACTATATTGTATGACATCGGATTGCAGGACTTTTTATAGATAAAGCAGACTAAACTTATTCCGGTAGTTAGTGTATTAATGCCACTATTCACATTTAAAATTTCAGGTCATTTCACTAAATAATTAAAAAGATGTAATAAAAATACCAGAACAAACGCAATTCATGAAAAAACCGACCAAGTTTGAATGGTTACAAAAAAGCGGCCGTGCAGTATATAGAGCTAACGTTCTAAAATTTCCAGTGTTGTACCATTATTGGATTGGTACAGGTGGGCACACAATTCTTAAACAAGTAACAAATAATTTTCGTAATAAAAATAGTAGGTCTCTTGTTTGTTTCTCAAACTTAAAAAAATATTACAAAAAATCAGTGCGTGGAGTCCCTCCGCGCGGAAGAAGTGAAACTTCGTAAAACTCGAACGCATGCGTGTAGTAACACGCATGCGTTCGAGCGCCACGCATTCACTCTCATTATTTTATTGAGCTTCTAAATAATATTTTGTTGTTTTATTGTTGTATTATTTTTATTACATAATTATTACATAAGTTTATCGAGGTTATTCTACTCATGGAAATTGAGGGAATACTGTTCACACCGAAGAGTCGAATGCATGACTGTTTGCACGTCATCTTGCGTACCTAGTAGAACTACGTAGTACGTAGTCACAAATCTTGTAATACTGCCAGTGAGTTTTAGAAAATATTTCCCCTCCATGGTAGCGTTAAACTTGTTGGAGGAAGTCGCATAAGAAGTTTCACTTTAATAAGAATAGCTTCTGTAGGACAATATTACAAAAAATTGTTACACTTGGTAATTATTAGGTCCTTCCTTAATATTCTGCTGTTTCCAGCGTACAAATATTTTGATGATACTCGGTATAATTTGATTAAATGAAATACTAATAATAATTATAAAATTTCATGAACACCAGTAGTTATTTCAGATATCGAATTTAAAAACTGATCGGTTTATTAGTGAATAATGTAAAGAATGTTATTCTAACTCACTACGATGGTGGGTTGGTTTTAGTCGTGTGTGTAGTGCACATGCACATTGTTTCTGTGTGCGTAAAAGCTCGAACGAGAAGACTAACTCCCGAAAAGTTAGGTGCTAGTACAAAAAACCTAAGATTTACCTAGACATGTAGGCTTTTACAGTAGGCAATATATTAGTTATTTAGTTTAGTAAAAAACTGATTCTTTATCAATGTTATTATTACCTACTTTGTTAATAATGTGGCTTTTTTTCATTTTTATTAGTCATTAACCAATAAATATTTTTAAGAGTAGGTTTAAAGTTAATAAAGTTGTTTTATTTTCTGCTAAACAATTCTGTACGCACCTGTACAAAACTATTACACACAATAACGATACTATACTGGAAATTTTAGAACGTTAGCTCTATATACTGCACGGCCGCTTTTTTGTAGCCATTCAAACTTGGTCGGTTTTTTCATGAATTGCGTTTGTTCTGGTATTTTTATTACATCTTTTTAATTATTTAGTGAAATGACCTGAAATTTTACATGTGAATAGTGGCATTAATACACTAACTATCGGAATAAGTTTAGTCTGCTTTATCTATAAAAAGTCCTGCAATCCGATGTCATACAATATAGTGGTCCAGTCGTAGTAAATTATGCCATTGCTCATTAATTACTAAGACCACATAAATGAAACTTGGCAAGGCATTGTAGACCCTTACAAGATACAAGTAAACGTAATAAGTTAGGCTCTAGAGTTCCTATTTTAAGTAATTGGACCTAATAACCTTATTTTACTTTTACGTGCATATCTTCTGAACGGTATGTTTTTTTCAAATTCTGTTTTCACAAACATTACACACAAATTCAAACCAAGGTGCGTAAAAAAATTCAATTCTGCACTAAGCTGTTTTATATGATTTTCATCAAATAGCCAAACGTCAGCGCAGCGGAAACTTGATTATCTTCGCAGTTTTATGACACACAAATTTCATTCAAGCATACACATTTACCTCTCCTTATACACTAATTATTGAATGTATTTTTTTTCATGTACGTGCATAGGATAAAAAAAGTGCCGCTAGGATGACGTAGTTCCAGCGGAAACAGTTTTTGTTGAATAGCTCCCCAATGGCTGGATACACAAATTTGTACTTACCATACACAATTACACGAGGTCATACACTAAATATCTGCTTAACTGAAATTAAGAAATTCGACATTTTTCCGCTGCGACTACGCACACCCCACATGCCTCCTATATCCACCGACACGCTATTATTTACACCTTTTTCTTTCATAAAGGTCCACACACAAACCAATGACTATATTAGTTAATGCATTTCATCCCTCGGCACAAGCCGATAAAAAGACAGACTTCCCTTTGGAACTTTCCTGTAACACGCGCCCGTTGTAAACCTCTTCTAATATTTTAATTTCTTACTTTTTCTTTATCCATTATGATTTTCACTTCACAAATGCCCGAAAGCTATCTTAAACACTGTTACTGAAACGCAAGAAACCACGCATGTGTCATTTCGAAAAATTTCGTTTACCCAAAACACAGCTCAATGCATGCTTACCGCTTCAACATTATGCACTAAAACTGCGTCAAAATCCCAAATCGGAATGCGATCAAGCATCAACAAAATTCGCTCGTATAAATGTAGAACGAGAACTAGGAAACGTCACCTTGTAAACGTAACCAACAACTGAATTCCATGTCACCTACATCGTCTAAACCTCCTTTTCTACAAATATTTATATCGTAAGATGTGCCCTCAGAAAGTGTTCACAAAACACTCGTTTCTCATGCCCCACATGGAACAATAGATACGATTTTCAGTATGAGTGAGCGAGACAATTCAATCCAATATCATCGTCAACAAAGTGATGATTTTTTGACACGTTGAGGAGGGTTTGTTCACACCGGTACGAACAGATTGGGGAACAGATGCAGACACCGGGCACTGAAAGATACTTCATTAAGCAAATTATCTGCCAGACTTCGGTTTCCGGAGTCGAGTCCGAAATAATCCGAACACTTTCAGACGAATCGAAGGATATAAATATTTGCGTTTGTATAACTAAGCTTCGTCAAAGTTCGCACAAGTTATGTGTAAACAAAATGTGACCTGCGCATATAGGACGGTGTAGGTGTCACGTGTTCTCAGCTCCGTGCAAGAAAACGTGAATGAAAACCATTTGACTCTTAACATGGGGCGTTTGTTTACTGAAACGCTAAATAATAGGTGCCCCACCAGCTAGCGGAACGGATTTATAATGGTACGGAATTATACACGTTGTGGCACTGGTGTTTTAAGACATATACGTCATTTTGTCATTTGATTAACATAGGTACAGGATTACCAAGTTCTTGAAAAATAACGAAGAGCGCGCTATGCCATGAAATCAGACTAGGAAGTCGTCGAATTGGAAGTGAATGTATAACCTGGCCAGCCCCCGTATCACAAATGCTCGGATTCGATTTCGATTCGATAAGTCGTATGTCTATCATGTTTTGGCATTACGAAAGCGAGCGAGATAGACATACGACTTTCCGAATCAAAATCGAATCCGAGCGTTTGTGATACGGGGGCTGATAAAGTATAAATATATTGAAACAAAATTTCGATGAATTCGATTGCCAAATCGACATACCAAATATCCAAATATGCTTATTCTCGTTATGCATAAAATACAATATTTAACTTGCAATCAATTACGTCATTCAAACTCAAATATTTATGCAATTCTCACTGACCAGACAGACACAGCACGACAGCACACCCTGAACAGCTGGGTCAAGAAGCAAATACTTAAAGTTTTGAACTAGAGGTCCTTTTATAAGAAAAGTTATCTTTAGGGAAGGCATTTTGAAAGTCATTTATTGAGTGAGATCTTGAACTTAGCAATTATTTGAACTTAGCACCGTGCTAAGCACGTGCTAGCAAAGTGTTATGCAGAAGTCAACCTCATAGGCTGAAAAGCGAATTAATAGGTATATACAAAAAAAAACGAAGTTAACACATTGGCCTCACGGGTTGTAAAAAATTCTCTAAGCATACCATATGCAGTATAGGTTAATAAAGTTGTCACGCTATTCATAGTACGTCATAATGTGATCAGAGTCAATTAGTGTCATGTCTTATTTAGGTGCCGCTGATCGGAAAACTTCGTTGGATGTCGTATTTTGTTTTTTCGTAGATTTTTTTATACCTAGAGATTGATTATTACGGTGCGATCAAACCTAGCGGACTATTCTATGACAGAAACTTATTTCAGCACATTATGTGTCCAAGTTTGGTGTCTGGCAGCAATCCGCTCGGTTTCTCCAAATTACCCAGTATTCGAACCGGAGAAACGTGCATATAATAACTTGTTGAAATCTCTATTTCTCTCTGTTTTTATACTAATGTTTCTCCAGTGCGCATGCACAGTTAGGAAATCCCCGTCCATTAGTGTATAATATAATGTTTTGTCACTTAGAGAACGTTTGCTAATTCTGGTTGTTAATACAATAACACATAACTGATACTTCCATGGCATTACTTTAGATATACTTGGCAATCTCAAACGTTGTGAAACTGTATGTTTTTTCCACAGGAATATTTTTGTAGTAAGATAAAAATGTGGATAAAATAATGAATGGTTCAGATAATAATTATGTATTGTATGCGGTTAGGCTTACTTCCTTCCAACCGTGTAATTTCATATAAAATATTCTTATCATACCGGAATTATGGAATAAGTAAGTAATTGTAATACTATTGTAGAATCCTGTGTGTAGTTTTATTTGCACAATGCCACCAACGTACACACAAGGAGCATGTTATATCACAAGTAGTCCATGTAGCATGTAGGTCAGACATACTGTGTGGTCTGACATCAAGTTCACATCTACTCGACTTACGGCCAAACCCATGGATCAAGTTCAGTCTGTTAGAAGCACAAACGAAATTGAATTTTATCAGAGGCGATATAGAGTTCAATATTGTTGTGTGTAGTTGGTAAGAATTATTATCAAAACTGAACTTTATTGCATGGTTTTAGAGGACAATATTCTTCCCTGTAAGTATTCTGTATGAGTTACAAACGAAGCTGAACTTTATGTTAGGGTTTTTAGAGTCCAATGGTTTGTTGATAAATTGATGCTAAAGTGTAAGTAACAATGCTTGACCTTAGTTGTTTTAAAAGTCATTGCATACATGTGCTGTATTTATAAACTTTCTTGTTATTATGTTTTATTTTAAGTGAGATTGCTCATGATGTAATTATCAGGTGTATTGTTACATGCATAACTGCATGTATTTTATAGGAATTCTTGCTGTTATAATGGGCATAGTCTCAGCTTCTGTTCTCCGTGTCGTGTAATTTTCAAATGTTTGCAATAATTATTGTGTGCTTCCACTGTAGTTCCCATTAAAAAAAAATCATGTGTGATAGATAAGACAAAGTTTTCAACTAAGAAAAGAGAGATTGAGATGGAAATTTCAACTAAAAGAGAAACACATTTGAACATGTTTTGGCAGTGGGAAAGTACAGTTATTAGTAGCAATTGCAAATAAAATACTTGTAAAGGATGTGACCCAGACCAGTTATTAAAAAAAAAAAAAAACAAGATTTGTTTCGGGTTATTATTTGAGATACTTACCTATGCCAAAATTATTTTTTGAGGATCTCACTCCAAGATCATGATCCCTTTTTGGTGATCTCAAATATCTCGAGAATGAGAAGTCCCCAAACTCGGCAAACTCTGAACTCAATTGAAAGGAAAAGTTTTGAGCCGTGCCTAGCCTAAGGTCACGACTTTAGAACCACACTGCAGTAAACAAACAAAAGAAAATCTAATTTTCTAGAGCGTTCTCCTTTCGACGAACTATTCGGGCGACTGACCCCTCGAACATTAAGAAAACGCTCTAAATATAGACGAGGCGTGAATCTGTTGATGTACATCATCCGATGTCTAGTAGTAAACATCAAACAATGAATGGATTAATATTAATTTCTACTATTTAATGAGTATGGGCGAAAATGTCCCTAGTCCCATGTTACTTAGCGTCAGCGAAGCACGGATTTTCTCCCATTCTCCCCGTCAGCCCTCCATTTTTCTTTCATAATCACTCCTCATACAATCCGTTCATCTTTTCTTGAGTCTTCCTCTCCGATGTTATATTGAGATATTACATCTACAGGGTCAAATGGGCAGTCAAGGCCAGAATGTACGACATTCAGTCTTCCCAAAGGGCCTAGTAATTGGGTATTGGACGTCAGAAAGCTTTATGTCCAATAGTGCATGCCGCTGCGTCTGATCAGATTGAAAGCCGAGCCTGACTTACATGGTTGGAAAAGACTAGGCAGATGATGATGACAGGTTCAAATTAAATCAACTGGCAAAACTTCATCATGGTGGTAAACAATAAAACTATCGATATCTAAACATGAAAAACCTAATTAATATACCCCATAATCTAGGGCATCTTTAAGTTGTTTCATTGCATTTATTTGCACGATCTTTCGCAATCTAAGATAACTACCGTAAACGGAATACCAATTTATTATTTTATTTAGATAGATAGATAAATAATTTATTCAGTGCACACAAAAGACACAACACGCAGAAGCACAATTAAATTATACAGTTTACATAAATATACCTATATAAAAACAAGGTGCCAATATAGAAAAATAAAAAATAAACATATTAACGAAATAGTTATAGTAGTTCACCATGACATAGGTACTTAAAATAAAATAACGAGTATACAACGTGAGGTGTGCGTCTCAAGGTTGCACCAAATGGGAGTCCAGCTCAGCATGTGTCAGGCATGCACCTGACGCTGATAATCTGCTGGATACCTGTACTGACATACGGACGTCGAGCAGATGAGATACATTGGTGTTGTGTTTGAAAGTGTTATTTACGCGCGAAATGAAATCATGTATAAAGGGTGTAAAACACCTCTTAACGAAGCCGAAAGCCACTGGTTCTCCCTGTCACTGCTTCTCCCTGTCACTGCGATCATTTTTTTGTTCTACACCATACCTGGGAACCTTCTAGTTACAGAGATATTAGGGGTCAAAGTTCCAACTTTTTGACAAGTATTTTTTTAAATACAAGTTTTTAATGTAAGATTTTTACTTTAAACACCTCCACGACCCCCGTACTATTCAATCCGTCCATCAGCACAATGTTTTGAGTGCGTTATATTGAGTTCTACCACAAAACATGATTTTACACCCCCCAAAAAAAAGTCGTTTCCCAGCAATAATTTTTGCGTAAAGTTACTTATTTTCATGTACAGACTGCTTGGTTCACGGCTTCGTGATGAGGTGATTTACACGGTGTATATATCCTCAACTTAAATTGAGTATTCTACAGTAAGTTTAGTTAAGGCCCTTACATACGCCAATGACCTTGAGCAAACGAGACATATTCAACATTAGCGCCATCTATCGACCAACGTCCGTGCGTCGACTGACGTTTCCAAAGAATAGTAAAACATGAGCAGAACAGACACACAATGTAGTTTTTGCCCTAGTTTCACTTTTTTTTTAAATTAGTTTATAGGTTTGTTTTTGACCAATTTCCGTAAGCAAGTACATAATTTCACTTACTGCGCTTTTACTTGTCGCCAATGTGGTGTTCACTAGTTACACTAGTTAGGGTTTAGAATAAAACCACCAAATTATCAGTAAGTAGTTGACTTTAACGGTACGTGCTCCTGATGCCCGTGTTAAGTGTGGACTGGTTGAAACAGAACCTTAAAGCTCACGCTACGTTTATTAGAATATCACGGTACTAATATTGTATTACAGTAACGTAGGTGCGAATAAAAATAAACGATTTGGCTAGACTGTTGATGTTTACAATATTATTTATAGATAAATATAGGTTAATAACAAGTGAAGGTATTATTTATAGGTCAACTAAAATCCACAAGCCAAGTACTCAATTACCAAGTACCCCCCTGTTTACAGGTATGTGACCACGAGTTACGGTATAGTATAGATAGACAGATTGACTCGGAAAGAATACAACAGCCAGTCATATAATGGATGTGTTCGAAACAGTCATTCCCAGCTTTTTCTGCGATTCAATAAGAAACTGCCACACCCGAACTTTGAAGGTACCAAGACATTGTATTTGTATTTTTACGTAAGGCTATTGTCTTCGTTTCAATTTAGGTTGGTGCAATTAAGTTATAGACCAGTTGCACTCAAGGCCAGACGTATGATGCACTCAAGGTTCGAAATACGTATTAAAATAATTCGACACTGGCTGGACCAGGTTCAGATTAAGGGCGACCCAGAGACGGCGGGCAGAGCATTTTATCTTTACCCAAACTAAATACGAAGCCAGTGGTAACAAGATACCGATTCAAAGCATCACATTGAAAACTGTATCTCGCTTTCTGTAAAACACTGCCCTGCCGTCCTCGGTGTGCGCAGGTCTTAAGTCATCAACTAGAATTTGGTCTTGACCCGAGGCCACATTTTCGTCTCGTCTTGACATACAGCCTGTATTTAAATATCTCACCTAGAACCCATACATTTTATCAGTCAAAGGACCCGTGTATCAGTCTCGTCTTAAGTTGAGATCTCATCCCAACTAGCAAATAAGTCCTATAATAAAAATTATAGGACTGCCAATACTAATAAAACTCTTATTCTAGCACCCGTAAAGACTTCCATTCTTATAATAGCTTTCCACAAGCTGTGATTTACTCAAGATCAATTGTTCTTAAAACATATGATTATAGTATACTACTGGATTAAGTTATAAGCCTTGTCATACTCAAGATCTCTTGATCTTATAACTAAGGTTTATAGTTCACTACAAGATTAAGTTATTAGACAGTTGTAGGACAAAAGTGCATGTAGCAAGACTAATAGTCTTTGTAAAATTTCTGCTCCTGTAGTAGTATTGAGTAGGAGTATTAGATTTAATTACATACTTAGGGGAGTCCTTAATAAGATTGTAATAATATAGTATTGATCAGAATTATTATAAAAGTAAAAGCACTAAATTAGAGCACTATAAGAGCAATAAGCTTAAAATCTATTTAACCAAGCATATTATTAGTATAAAGTTATCATGTTTAATCTGTTCTGCGTCGTTGCTTAAAAAACAGTTGACATTAAGAAAAACAACCATCTTAAAAATATAACACCTAAAAAAAATTCAATGTTTTAAATAATGATTCAATGAGAAACCCTATTTTATATTAACATGGAGGCGAATAGTTCTTATTAATATTGAAACAAGCGCTATTATGCTTATAATAGTCTTAAAACGCTCTCGGCCAATATCATTTTTAAATATGGCGAATATTAGTTAAATTAGCTTGTTATAAATTTATTAAAACAATTGTGTAACGTTCAATTTTTGGAGGCGCTTTAAAAAAATGATATAAATATAGTATATTTTAACATTGAATATTACTTCCCAATAGTTTCGCACCCTATATTAACATACTATGCTACCATACCAAATAGTAATACCTAACACTTATAATAAATTAATCCTGTATTTAAGTTTTTAATTTCAATAATTACTCAGGGAGCAAACACTAAACAAAATACATAAAACAAGTATTGGAAAATATAAGTATATTTTCCAATACTTGTTTTATGTATTTTGTTTACAACAACGAAGTACTTTACTAGCACATTATAAACAAGATTTGTTTGGTAAGGATCTTGTATCAGACGCTTATAAAAGTTATCATACTTATAAAGGTTGTGTGTCTATCATTGTAGGACTCATTATACTTCTCAAATGCTATTACAAGTACATCATAGGAGTTAATAACATTGTGTAAGTTGATTATACGATTGTTATAAAAATAAAATGCTCCTATAAGTGTGCCCAAATCCAGGGTTGTAGCAAGCTATAAGTATTTTATAAGCGTTAAAAAAATAGTCTTGCAGATAGTTATAAGCACATATTTTGCTAGTTGGGGCATCTTTACCTCGCTCCGAGTCTAACTTTAATAGCTTATTCAAAGGTAATCGAACATATTTAAGGATTTATCATGACATTTTCTCACTTGTAGCTTTTAAATGCAGCCTCGAGTCAGTCTCACGTTAAGACCTCATCTTCAGCTCATCCAAAATTTGCATGTAATTGCTCATCAACAGGTAGTCAATCTTATGCTTAAGCGTTCACGATGAGGCTGTTCTTAATAAAGTTACAGAGTTACGAAATGATAATGTTACCTGTGGAAGGGGGCCTGTAAGGCCTCACGTTGGGGACTGTGGTGGGGGAGGCGGGTGCCCTCGTCGAGTACTCGTCATCATCCAGGAACACCTGCTCGCTCAGCTCCAGTGCGAGCTCTGTGTCACTGCAAACGTGCCAGCACTTTAGATGGAGAACTTGGTAACAAACTGGATGGGAGAATTTCAAGAGCAGTCAGTGGCAGAATTGTTGTTAAGTATTGATACTGGCAGCTCTTGAACGCGATTTGAGTGCTGATCGCTTTTAGTTTCAGCTGGTGACATTCAATATACAAAAATTAAAATAAAAAAAAAACACTTAATAACGCAGAATGGGCTTGATCTGGTCATAGGTAGTTCATTTCGTTTTGGACTACTCGCTTTTATTGCATGGCAAAAAGATCTTTTTGACCGACTCTAGCCGATTCCGTGTGGTTGGTGGTGGTGGTGCAGTTCCTCCCTTAAAAGGGGTTGGTGTAAGTGTGTAAACAGTCATTATTTGCATGAGCCTTTCGGCTAAATGAAGGCTTGGTTAAGAGTTAGGACTCTACTCTTGTACTGTTTTGAAACACTCGAGTTTTGACGTGTACGGAGTATTCCTAGCATTTATGCCGTTACAAGGACAATTCTTGGAACCTCAGTATAATTAAATGAATAAGAATCAAGTCCAAACCATTTTGACCGTGAACTAAGACCCAAGGTGTGCCAAGGGTAACATTCCACCGTTTCACCGCCCACTAGCCGGTGCTAAAACAGATGACTTTGATATTTCGTGCGGTTTCCACCTGAACTACAGTGCAAACAAGTACGCGGATACGAGCGGAGCGGTGAAGAGACGAGCGGAGCGGAGGACACTTGCTGGTAGGGCATGTAGAACCGGTTCTACATGCCTACTTAGGCTGCGGTTCCACTGAGGCGGAGCGGAGCAGAGCGGAGACGAGCTGTGCCGCGATTCACCACTCACATAGCTTGAAGTGAAGTGAAGTGGAGAAGAGATGTGGATTTCAAGCCATGTGATTGGTGAATCGCAGCACAGCTCGTCTCAGCTCTGCTCCGCTCTGCCTCAGTGGAACCGCAGCCTTACGGGGATCATTCACATCGCGTTTCTCTTCTCTCCTGTGTTTAGTCAAACCTTGCACGTCTCCTCTCCGCCATTTCTTTGGGCATTCGTTTAGGTGTTTCTTAGTGTTATTGAAAACTAAAGACTGGGATTGCTTACAAGTTAACGAGACACACATTCCGATATTCTAAAATCAATTCATGCAAGTGATAATGAAAGCATATGATGATGAATGTTACGAAAAGTTCAGTGACATACAGATATTAGCTTGTATTGTATCGGTCCACTTTTAACCTACTCTTATAAATATATGATAAAAGATAATAATTGTGATAACTTGAGTATTGCATATTGTAGAGATAAGGCTGCAATAGTGATCGCATATTTTTGTTTCAAATAAAAATTGTTTATGCTGCGTAATTTTGAGAACGCACTGGGGGCCCAGAATCGCATCGAGTTATGAGTTGCAGGGCGTGCCGGCGTGGGCTTGAATCGAAAGAGGCACTTTACTTTGTTTAGTTTATGTCTTCACCACTGCTCTCAAAACGGTTAATTAAACCAGCTATCTTAGATCCAAAAAATCGAAGACATGTGATTTAAGTTCAGTTTCAAAAAGAGGCTTGTGTCGGGCTTCATCCTAGCAGTGGGGACATTATTGGTTTGATTGATGATTATTTTATACTAGCTGTCCCCGGCATGCGTTGCAATGCACTTTTTACCTACCCTATCTACCTACCTACCATACCCTACCCTACCTACCTATCCTACATACCCTACCCTAAACCTTCCCTGGACTACGACAAACATTTTAAAACCAAAATCAGCTAAATCGGCCCAGCCGTTCTTGAGTTATAAAATTACAACGAAAAGTGGCATTGCTTTTTAATTAAATAGATATATAATCAGCCTATAGCCTATTCGCTCGGAAAATTTTGTCTGTATATTTTTTGTACCTCCGGCGAGCTAAATAATTCCAAGTATATGACCCCCGTCTGACAGCTCGCTTTATTGGATGAAATGTATGTAAAATTCACTATAAAAAAAATTAAAAAGTTTACGCGCCTGGCGTAGACTCAACAATATTCGCTTGTACTTTCATAAAAAAAAACAGCGAAATTGCACGGTACACAACCATAAAAACATTTACCGACTAGTGCAAACTAATGTCAGTATCAGTCAGATAGCCGTTATCAGTGATGGTAAGACCACGTAAACTGTGTTATCTCTTGCCGGAATTATGTGCGATAACATTTGATAAGCGAGAGGTGTGTCTGTCTATACAAAATCGCTTCATGAACTTACGTAAAAAGGAAAAACATTTAAAAACCTATAAATAAAGCGACAAAGAAATGAAAATTACTGTTTTTGTTTTTAGCCACAATCTGCTTTTTAATCCACTACCAATCGAACTCTTTTAAAATGTTTTATACTTCTACACAGAGGTATATCTCAATATGTACTTGTTTACAAAGAATTTAGGCTATATAGCGAGCGATAAATTGAAACATAACAGCCGTGGAGAGATTAGGAAGAAACCTACAGACAGCATTGGGTGGCCAAAGCTTGAAGAAGACGAAGAAAGTGCCACTATGTGGGCATTCTTAGCTTGGCATGTACATGCTAGGTACCTCAATAATATTGAAAATATGCATGACCTTTTAAATAACAAGATCTCAAAGGACTTGGAGACATATTATTGGAAGATGTCCAAGAGTCCTTGCCTCACTGTGAAAGGGCACTGAAAAGTTTAGCGCAAGAAATTCTGTACATAGCGCGCCCTACGGATAAGAAGAAAATATTGTTCTATACTTAATGACAAAACTGCAACTCATCCAGAGTTGTAGTTTTGTCGATGGTGAATTCGTTAAACTATGGCGTGCAACCGCAGTCGATGCAATGGATGACGCGAAAATAGAAGATTATTTAGAGAAACAAGGCATCAAATCGATGCAAGATCATGGCCTCAAAAAGCCGGTCGTGCCAAAACGAAAGAAAGCTGCTCAAAAAAGGAGGCAGTTCAAGAAACCAAGAGACAACGAACATTTGGCTGATGTGCTCGAAACTTACGAAGACAATACTTTGACTCAAAAAGGAGTCTCTATAAAATAAATGAATAAATAAACTACAGTATACACACAAAGCAAAATTTTAAATCTTTACCACTGACGGTACATAGAGAAGACAATGAGGAAAACACAAAGGCAATGAAAATCTCTAATTTGGCGAAATGCCAAAAAGATTCACCTGATTTACGAGGAAATCCATTCATAAAATTATTCGTTTTCTGAAAACAATGACTTATCTGTATATACATAGAAATTATTATTGAATTTAGCATTTAAGCATATCAGATACGTACTTTCTCGGAACACTTGAAAATATACTTAGGTATATCTGTAGGTCAGACAAGCAATCAACTGCCTAAAACAAAAGTTTTACAAAGAATATCGATTGTATTGGATCCTAATTTATTTATGATTGTGAGATTCACCAGGCAATGCTGTATTTTTAATTCCCAGTTCTGTGGAATATTCAGTTCAATAATAGTTTCAAAATAAGGCCAAGGTCTGTTCTTCCCATCAGACTGAGGTCGAAATGGGATATATGGAGAGATAAACTAGAACTGATTTATTTTTAGTAATATAACTAGCTGTACCCGGCACACATTGCAATACACTTTTTCCTACCTACTCTACTCTACCTGCCTACCCTTCCCTACCTACCTACCCTACCTACCTACCTACCATACCCTACCTTTCTCACCTTTTAAACCTTCCCTGGACTACGACAAACATTATTCCAAAACCAAAATCAGCTAAATCGGCCCAGCCGGTCTCGAGTTTTAGCGAGACAAACAAACAGCAATTGATTTTAATATATATAGATAGATAATAGTTTTACAAGGCATAGAGGTGCAATTAAAATTCTTATTACGGGTTGCAGCAACCACAAATCCAGTAGTTAATGCCTTTATCTCGAGTTGCTTTTCATATAGTCTTATAGTGATAATTACATTTTAAATAACTTATAGATAGGTTTTCAATCATAATGCTCTAGGCATTTTATAGATAAATAAATTATTTGTATTAACCATCATCTGCAAGTGTTGTAAAAATGCTAATTTACAATGTACTTTATTATTCTGTCAGTTTGTACTATCATTTTCTCATAAAGGTCCATGCAATTATAGTTATCACCGACAATGATAGTGCATAGTTATTAATATTTTACCACAGCACAAAAAGAAACAGTAATGCAAATATTCAAGTTATTTTATTTCTTTCATAAGTACTTATGGCATTTAAAATATTAAATATTATATGTATGTTACAAACAATATTTAATATTTTCACTTCAGTGGTAGTATAATCAATATTGGTTAATAATAATATAAAATTCAATCTATACTCCTATAACCATAAATATGAAAGTAATTCTGATTTATTGATGCTTTTCAGTAGTGTTCCCATGGTATAGTGTCCAACATTCGCACAGGTGTACCCGCGGACAAAAGCTAGTCCCATTTTAACCCCCGTCAATAAGTTTTGACGTGTGTATCTGTGTCACACAGTCTGTGGCATAGTAGCTCCTAAACGGATGAACCGATTTTTATAAAAAGATTTTGTTTAAAAGGTGTTTTAATCGAGTGTTTCAAGAAAATCTGCTCAGCCGTTTGAAGATCAACACCTCTTTTCTAGTTGATGAAGGAATATAAAAAACTGGTCGATTCGAAATTTGAAATCTTGTCACTTCTCATCATGGGCAACAACAAGGGGGCGGCGGGAGGCAACAGCACCCCCCCCTCCCCACTAAAATATCTCTGGACGGTGAAAACCTCTGGCTGAACTCTCTTTGGTTTTGTTAATTAGCGAGAAGAGGCGCAACACCGAAAAAAGTGGAAGGAATAGTGGAGGCCCATTACAGGAGTGGGACAGTCAAGGCTAAGAAAAAATAATATAAGTTTAAAAAGCATGAACTAAAAAATAAAAAACCCCCAGCACCAAAAGCCTACTTTACCCTACTTTATTATGAAACAAATATTTAACTATATTATTACAGTTTATCATGTTATGAATCAATTTGATAATATTAAATTCAATTGAAAATCTTATTATTGTCTTAATCTTTGTAAATACTTAATGTTTGTTTTTCAGTCATTGATGATTATTAAAATGTTATTTTGTGTACAATAGCAAAATAGATGAGGAAAGAAGGCAGATACCTATTGTGTAACCTGAAATAGCCTGTGAGTAACTTGTTGCAGCAACAGTGGTAGCCTTGTGCAGGCATAGGATAGTACGGAATTTCAATATAATAAAAGGCCACTGGATACTGATTTTGTTACCACTGATGTGCAGCCTACTGTACCTATTAAATATGACTTAAAATTTACTTGAGCAATACTCAGTGTGAAAAATTATTAATTTTAACTAGTATTAAATTTTGAAGGATGTAAAAAAAAGGAAACATCTGCAGAATTTTATTTAGAAAAACAACATTTAGCAAATTTGTTTCTCTGTTTCTCGCTGTGCTGTGGTATTTACATCTTTATCAATAACAGATGTAATTAATAATATGATGATAAAATTGTTATTTTAGTTCATTTACTTACCTCTGTTTTGTAGGATGTTAAATTGTATTTATTGTTCTACAATCTTGTTTTATTTACTGTTTATGTTATTTGATAAGACCTAGTCTGTCATAAAAAATAAGTGTTGGCATAAATTATACTCCTCCAATTAATAAATGGGTACTGAAAGTCTCAATTTAATTATTTAATATAATAAAAAAATGTTAAGGTCAAGTTATTCAAGACAATGTTTTTAAAAATGTTTCAAGTTGAATCAATGATAGCTACTTAAGTTTTAATTTGAGTAAAGGTCACAAACTTGTCAAGATAACAATAGCCGAAAACCACAGATAATATAATTTTTAGATCAAGGTTATTCAGATTCACTTCTGTCTTCTAGTTTTAGAATAATTTGCAAAACAAAATGGTTTTTGATGTTTTTATATTGTTAGTTTATAAATCAAGGCATAGCCAGTCTTATTATCATTCAGATTAGTTATATCAGCTTAAAACTCTGATAAAATAAATGTAAAAATGATGTTTTACTTATTTACACTTGATTATCATATTATGAAGGTCATTGCCAGTGTTTATATTTTTTGTTTAGTCAAGATTAGTCAACAAACTTACGATATGTCGCCAGTGTGTATGCATGTACTACCACTAAGAAATAAGCTGTTGTTCACAGAATGTTCCTGTCAACACTCTGGTGCAAAAGCAACATAATAATAACACAGTTCTAAGGACAAATAACATAAAATGCGTGAGTTCACTGCACAGAAGCAGGCGGCTAATCACACAGACATCCTAACATCGTATTGACAGAATATCTTACGGGTTTGGGAAGATCAATGAACCTGTCTCCATATCTTGATATTGCGGAGTGTCGTCGTGCTAGACGGCGTGTTTGGGCACGTTCAGTGCCGACCACGTGTTTCCCCGACACGATTATTCAGCGAGAAGCGGGCTGCCAATGAACTAAATGATTTTCTAAAAATATCACAATGCGGGCAGAGGTTATAATGCAACGTTGCTTCCACGACTTATGATGGATTATGTTTAGCACAAAAAACACAACACGCGAAAACACCTCTTAGACTGCACGATGACTAAGCCAACACTGAAAAACGATTCTTCAACAGCGCATTTTTTTATAACACGGGCCAGCTGTTTAAATAAACATTTCAGAAGGTTATCACACTCGCTTTACCTATCGGAGCTGGCAGAGCTGGGCGTTTCGAATTTATTCAGCTTCCCAGCCATCACTCAGAGTAGCTTGATCTGATAATTTTATTGTGAAAACTGTGCTAATTTGGTAAAATTCACGACTTGTATGCACACGCAAGTAGATAAATTGACATTAGTCCGTTCAGAAACTACGTCATCACATCTTCGGTGCGTCATGCGTCGTCTTGTCAAAAATTGTAATCAATATAAATAAGAAAGGTCAGTCTATAAAAAGAAAAACTATTTTTTTAAAGAGAAGTTAATAACAAAAGCCTACTCAATAAGAGATTCGTTTTTACAGTGTAACTTGAATACATTTCTGTTTTTTCGTCTGACTGCCATCAACCTGTTACTCATTTCCGAACGAAAATAGCGTTCCATTACACTGGCGTGTATATCCAAAACACAAGTTCAATCAATATAATTATAAGAACAGGTATATATTATTATCTATTGATGATTATTCCTGCAACATATAAAAGGCCCACAATTATTAAAAAATAATTACTAGTCGGGGCGACCACGAATTAATTTCTGCTAAAGCACGGTGTTTGAGTGCCTAGTTGTTCTATTATACGAAGAGAATGATGCACGACTACTGAGCTTGGGGTCTGTGTTTGATTCCTAGGTCGGGAAAAGTTAGTGTCATTTTCTTATATGAACGTATAATCAATTAGTTTTTTTCTATATCCAACGCCCGCCTGTTGAAATCAAAACTACAGTTACCGAAGTTTTGCTATTACGTTTTGAAAGGTGCATGTAATAATATCCTAGTCTTCTTGCATCTACTTGATCATAATTTCTGTAGTTAAATAACAGTAAACAGAGTAGGTAATATATGTATAAGTTTACTTACTAAAAGGAATTGGTTGCACATAAACATACTTATTATAAAAACAGTCACCCGTAGAGGTAGATACAATCAACCGCACTTATGAGAAAACCTTTCAATTAAGAAAGCTGCCCGGATTTGCCGTAATCCTTTCTGATGGAGTAGCGCGCAACTATTCTTCGGATTGTTTTCTGAATAATGCATGGAAAATAATAGTTTATTTTTGTTACCTTTGTGTGAATAAGGTTTTCCAAATATAAAAAGGTCATAAATTATTAATTTTATTTATGTGCGCAATAGATCAAACTTTCGTTTGGTGTGAAACATCTATATTATATCTGCGACTAGGCCGTAAAAACGACTCGTACGCCGTGACGGGAAATGGTGATGCGCCCCTACTCATATGCCACGTAAAATCAACCTTTTTCCATTAAATTAAAGTTAGGTTTGGATTGATTATTGATCTTGTTTTGTTTTTGAAAAAGTTCCACGTTCAATTTTTTTCATCCCACCTATTCGGAAAGGACGACTTGGTTCGCCTTTATGTGCACCCAAAGGTAGTGTTTTCTATAAGGAACTTTTAGCGGTCAGTAATGAGTTTTTATTCCCCTTTATTTCAAAAAGTGCGCCGCAATAGTATATTGTGTATTAAGGGCGGTAAGTAAGGAATTACGATCGAGGCTCTAGTAGAAGCCCGAAGTCGAAGACTGAGGGCTTTCTGAGTCGAGGTTCGTAATTCCCGTACCGCCCGTGAAACATACAATGTTTTTCATCACATTTGCGAGTTCATAATTATGAATATACACAAGTCAGCACATATTATTACGACGTGAACTGATTTGCGGATGGCGGGCTGTTTGCCCACACCACAGATTATACAAATGTTTTGTTCAGAAACGTTAAAGGCAAATACTTACCTAGGTATACAGCCATGAGGGAGTATAAAAAAAACGACGTTTTGATAAAAAAAAACTATCGATTGTTTAGATTTTAGAACATTAGTTGAGTAACTAAATAACATGTAGCGAGATTGAATGAAATTCCTGTTTAGATAACATTTTAAGACAATTTTTCAATTGCGTGTAAACTCCTTGCTTGAACTTGCATGACCTGTGTGCTGTCATGCTGTGCTGTAAATTAAAAAAAAATTACTTACCGCCCTAGGGTTTTATATGGGGCATTACAGCCAAGTTAACCTGTATGTAATGACACTGTTTACGTGCAAGTGTGATGAAATAGTATATTGTGTATTAAGGGCGGTAAGTAAGGAATTACGATCGAGGCTCTAGTAGAAGCCCGAAGTCGAAGACTGAGGGCTTTCTGAGTCGAGGTTCGTAATTCCCGTACCGCCCGTGAAACATACAATGTTTTTCATCACACTTGCGAGTTAATAATTATGAATATACACAAGTCAGCACACATATTATTACGAAATACGTGAACTGATTTGCGGATGGCGGGCTGTTTGCCCACACCACAGATTATACAAATGTTTTGTTCAGAAACTTTAAAGGCAAAATACTTACCTAGGTATATACAGCCATGACGGAGTGTAAAAAATAAAAATTTCGACGTTTGGATACAAAAAACTATCGATTATTTAGATTTTAGAACATTAGTTGAGTAGTTAAATAACATGTAGCGAGATTGAATGAAATTCCTGTTTAGATAACATTTTAAGACAATTTTTCAATTGCGTGTAAACTCCTTGCTTGATGAACTTGCATGACCTGTGTGCTGTCAAGCGGTGCTGTAAATTAAAAAAAAATTACTTACAGCCCTAGGGTTTTATATGGGGCATTACAGCCAAGTGTTTACGTGCAAGTGTGATGAAAATTAAAAAAAAAAATACTTACCGCCCTAGGGTTTTATATGGGGCATTACAGCCAAGTTAACCTGTATGTTATGACACTGTTTACGTGCAAGTGTGATGAAATAGTATATTGTGTATTAAGGGCGGTAAGTAAGGAATTACGATCGAGGCTCTAGTAGAAGCCCGAAGTCGAAGACTGAGGGCTTTCTGAGCCGAGGTTCGTAATTCCCGTACCGCCCGTGAAACATACAATGTTTTTCATCACACTTGCGAGTTAATAATTATGAATATGCACAAGTCAGCACACATATTATTACGAAATACGTGAACTGATTTGCGGATTGCGGGCTGTTTGCCCACACCACAGATTATACAAATGTTTTGTTCAGAAACTTTAAAGGCAAAATACTTACCTAGATATATACAGCCATGATGGAGTGTAAAAAATAAAAATTTCGACGTTTGGATACAAAAAACTATCGATTATTTAGATTTTAGAACATTAGTTGAGTAGTTAAATAACATGTAGCGAGATTGAATGAAATTCCTGTTTAGATAACATTTTAAGACAATTTTTCAATTGCGTGTAAACTCCTTGCTTGATGAACTTGCATGACCTGTGTGCTGTCACGCGGTGCTGTAAATTAAAAAAAAATTACTTACCGCCCTAGGGTTTTATATGGGGCATTACAGCCAAGTTCACCTGTATGTTATGACACTGTTTACGTGCAAGTGTGATGAAAATTAAAAAAAAAATATATTTACCGCCCTAGGGTTTTATATGGGGCATTACAGCCAAGTTAACCTGTATGTTATGACACTGTTTACGTGCAAGTGTGATGAAAAGATAATTGCGGCGCACTTTTTGAATTTAGAAGATCTTAGTGTTCAGCGCCAAAGAAATCGAACGCAAATATTGTTTGAATAAAGACCGGCTGGTACGATGGCCCATAGTCGCGCCGCGCCGCTAGCTGAATAACAATAAATTTTCATAATTGCGAAATTGTCACAAATGCTAATAGTTGTAATAATAGATACCATATAATTTCAATTTAGTTGTTACTGTTGTATTGTGTTGTAATGTTTTATTAAATAATAATATTACAATCGAATATGAGGCGCCTGTTTTCTCATAGTGGGTGATGAAAAGCAGAGTGTATCACTCGGGCGAAAAATATATTTTTGGCTCGGGCGACGTACTTTGAATCCCTCGTTACGTTCAGGATTCTACTAAAGAATCCCTCGCTATATACGCTGGGATTCTACTCTAGAATCCCTCACTTCGCTCTGGATTCAAAAAAGCGCCCTCGCTGTAAAAATATTATTTTGCTTCCTTTATGATACAATCTACTATTTTCTGTCTTTTACTTCATATTTCACCATAGGTTTTTTTTATTATTAATAATTTAAATTAATAAAACTATTTGAAAAAAAAAGATGTTTCACATCTGCCGGGCGTTCCGGGACGGACCACTTTTTTATTTACCTACTAAACTACAAACATGAAATTAATTGTAGCTTTGATTGTTAGTATGATTTTTTTGCAAGTAGTACCTACCTACTTGTAGCTAGTAAGCAATCTCAAGGCATACACAAGATAAACTCTCTATGTACGAATAACGTAATATACGAATTAACACTCCAGGTTCTCATCGTTCCATGTTCCATGAAACACCGTACTGAAAATTTTATTTGTATCGGATCGGATCAACGGCAAGGTTGGTGCTTGGATACTGCGCTGCGTATCGCAGGTTCGATCCCCGCACGTAACAAATATTTGTGTGGTAGTTGTTCCCGGTGTTTGTGTGTGTGAGTTTAAATGCTTGTAAACGCACCTACGATACAGGAAAAATTCAAATGGGGCAACGTATTCTTTAAAGAAAAAAAAAATGGTATGCACCGTCACTCAGATGGGTATTATACACAGGACTATAAGCTGTAGTGGTCCTGTTCAGATTCGATTTTGTTCAATGTTGGAATCAAATCCACGTAGGGCAGCCTTCGTCGTTCAGCCACTGAACTATGTTGCTAATACTTACCACAAACTCGAAATGAATCGAAAATAGATGATCCTGTAAAATTAAAGAAATCGAAAACCACTACATATATTATATAAACCATTTCATTCAGTTTGATGACTCCACGCGTGGTTGAACATCGTCAAATTGTTCGTTCACATTTTCACAAACAATAAAATTATTCAACAAAATCTGCATCACAGATTCGTACCATTATACGGACGCATAACATAAAATAAGTAAATCCCGCCATTTTCCCCATCTCCCAAAATTCCCCTAATTGAAGAGTAATTGCCGAAAAAATGTCGTATAAACAACAATTTGCCCGCGGACTGTTGCAAAATGATTGCAGGGAGAGTTTTTAATAAGCTTGTCTATGCCCCTTACTGTTGGTTATCGATTTTGGCGACGTTATATTAATGTTTTACAAAGTTGTTAAACTTTGTTGATTGGCTGCGTGATTGGGAAACCCATGAAGGTAATTTTTTTAAGTTCATTTAATTTTATTAGATTTGCTTTCGTCATAGGACGGAAGCACATTGTGTAAATCAAGAAACTTTCAGTTCTCCTAACTAATGTACATATATATGGAATTTTACTAGATATAGAGTTTTAAATGGAAACCTAATTGCTACTCGAATCATGGTTTAGCTGTATGTAACTTATAATTCAAAGTATTTGAATAACGTTTCAACTCCTTTAAGTCTTAGGTATACATTTAATTGCTATTTCAAGAACTCATTATAATACATATTTATTATTTCTCAGGACGGAACCGTATTACTATTTAAATTAACTAAATACAATTGAGATTGTAACAACGTGTAGATAGTAGTAAATATAAGCAATCTCGTAGTAAAGATTGTAGGTTTAATTAAGTGAGTTGAGGCAGTCTGGCGACAGTCTTGCAAGCAATTAGCCAAAACTTTCCCCATTTACATGTTATGGGTAAAGTTTGGCGAGGTGGCAACCCCAGCCCCTGTAAGAATTCCAAATTTGAATTGAATTCTTTTTTAATTTCAAACAGTCTGTGTGGTTTGCGACGGAGTTTTAAGTTACTTTTATTTAAACTTCCAGCGGAATGAATTCGACGCGGAGTCTTTTTTAATAATTTTAAATGTGGGATTTAAAACCCTCTTCTTATTGTTTTGAATTGAGTCACAAACGAGAAATATTTTAATGAAGTGAATAAAATTAATTAAAAGGTGGCTAGGGCAGGGTCTTGTGGAGCAGCTTAAGATAGGCCTATGTCAGCCGTGGACTGCGACAGGATGACTTGATTGAGAGCAAGGCAGGCCTAAGTACTATTAAGTGTCTAAACTTGTCCTACCAATCTTTCCTACAAAGATTAAAAGGAAACTCACGAAGTAAACTAACTCGTGTGAACTCTAGCGGCTCCGCTATTCAGGTGCAGTAAACTTGGGGATGGATCGCAGGCCCGGCATCAAGTTCCCGCTATAAACATGTCGGGCTGATTCCTAGTCATTGTTGAACTTCGCCCAGGTCTTGTATAACTTGCTTTATAGTTGGAAGTAGTTGGAATGGCGTATAAGGTGTGTTTGTACTGGGATTGACGGGATGAAGCAGGATTACGTACTAAGAATGGAATGATGTGTTATCTCCACGGGTGTATAAGCCCTTGCTTGCCAAAATGGTTGCTCCCTCAGCAACTCTACTCGACTCAATCTCGGTTAATTGACTTCAAATGCCTTAAGTTACTCATTTCAGTTGTTTTGGTGAAGCCTACATAGTTCAAAATCTTTACAATTAAACACTTTGGAAGCAGAATTGGATCATCAAAATAATGCTAAGATTTTAAATGATATATTTTACTCAAAAAGAACCATAAAGAGACTACCCTACCAAAACATAATTTGGAAGAACTTTTAATCCAGGTCGTAATCCGCATTTGCATTTAGTAGTGAATAAGCATAATTCCAATACACCCACAAAAATTACGAAGCCGTCACGTTTCACTTCGATAGTGTGAACGCATCCTAACATTAGCAAGTGCGAGTATACCCGTGTTCCGTTGGTTAGTATTCTATTGTGTGTTGACTAGTTCGATATTAGTGTACACGTGTAAGACAATTAGTTTAGCAGCGTATTAATGTGAATGGGTATCGTGTTACTAACGAACTAGTGTAGTGTATGTATAGATAATTAGGATTGCTTGAATCTGAATGATGGCGAGTGTACATTGATTGACTTTACTTAATTAATTAGGTAGTTACATGAATTACTCCGTATAGGTTTTGCTTGAATCTAAATGATGGCGAGTGTAGATTGATTGACTTTACATAATTAGGTACTTGAATTACTCGGTAGTCGGTATACATAGGTTACACCATCATTTGCTTTACCGTTTCCCAACGTTGCATCCGGCTATACTAAAAGCGGACCCATTTCCTGTGTAGGTTCAGATGCAGATGAATTTACCATTATTTTACATGAAGCGATTCATGTGCCTAGCCTTTTCCCAAACTAACTTGGGGTCGGCTTCCAGTCTCACCGGATGCAGCTGAGTACCAGTATTTTACATGCAGCGACTGCCTATCTGACCTCCACAACCTAGTAACTGGTTAATACGATACCCCTTGGTAAGACTGGATGTCAGACTTTTGGCTTCTGACTACTCGTAACGACTGTCAAAGATCTACAAATGACAACCGGGACCAACGGCTTAACGTGCTTTTCGAGACACGGAGGAAACTCATGAAGCGATTACTTATATTATGTCCACAACTCACATACTGGGCCATACGATTCCACTTGGATGAATTTGGATTTAGTGCACGATTCATTCATAAGTATTTTGATGAGTTTAGAGCGTCCTTGTAGGTACCAATATGCCACAAAAAAAAACAGTTGCCATGAAAAAAATACTCCGTAGTAGCTGCTCAGATATGACAAAAAATCTCCTTAAAGTCATAACCCACGGTCTCCCCGTCGTAATTTGGGAACACAGGAGTTTTCAATTCGCTGTTTTTACTTTTTAAAACTCTGATTGGGCGGCGTCGGTTGAGTGAAACAGAACGCACATAGAATGTTAAATAAAACCTATTTGCTTGAAACTTTTTGCGTGGAGCGAACTTTATTGGATATTGGAAGAGCTTTTTATTCGTTTTCAATCTGCGTTTAGTGTGATTGTAGGCATACGGTGGAAACTGAAAGGTAGAGGCGGCTTGATTTCCTGTAGCAACCTGACTACCTACCAATACCGACTATGTTGACTGCTTTTTGTTTCGCGGGAAATTCTTTGAAACGTTCAAGTGAGCCGCGAAAACAAAACAATCCCAAGTCAGAGCGAGACAGAAAATGATTGTAAATGTAAATTTAATTAGTGCGAGTGGATCGGACAATTAGTTAAAGAGCTGCCGAAGTGAGCCGAACTCGGGAGCTGTTGAGTTGATACTAAATTACAGTGTTGTTTGTTTTCATTAGAGAGGTGTTAATTATCTGTGCTGGGATTGTTTCGAGAATTTCGGAATTAGGTAGTAGAGTATGGAAGAATTATTTATGTTTGTTTTATCTGTAATCTTTTAAGTAAGAGTTATTTTCACCTTGTGAAAAGATAGCACTTGCAACTTTAAAACAAAGTATTATAAATGTTGGAACTATTGGTATTGAAGACAAAAAAATAAACATTTCGAAGACAATAACTTCATATAAACTGTCAGTTATGTAGGGGGGTGGATTGGTTCGCGTCCGTAGGAAGAATACCTGAAGAAAACCCTACACGTGCCCCCCGGGTGGTGCCAAACGAACCTCAACGCCGAGTCACGGGCGGCGGTTAACTAACCCGAGAATACTGGCCTAACCAGCAAGTAACCAGTGGGTATGAGGAAATGAATACCCACGCCCGCAACCGCTCAGCGATCGGGAGTCTTAGCTTAATTGCCCGGACTGAGAGGAAGAAAACCTCTATAAAACAATCACCCCAATTCCACGGTGGGACACGTGCCAATGGAATGCATGACTGGTGGGAGATCAGTATCGAGCGCCAACCTCGGCGGACATGGCAAACGTCGTTGAAGACTGCCTTCTTGGAGGAATGGGCGTCACCCTTCAAGTGACCTTTTATATCGACCCTACTCGTGGGAACAAAATGAATACGAATAATGAAAATGAAAACCAAACCAAACCAAAAATGACACAACAATTACTCCAAAAAAGCATGTTTGCACGTGCAAGGAGCCACTCACTTGGAACTTTACCAATTGAAACACCAAAACAAACAAGTGTAGAATGTAATACATCTGAAATGAAGGATGAACAAGCAAAAGCAAATCAACCCTGGCAAAACGATCAGGTGCCTATGAAAAGGAAAGCGGAATCTAGTCCTGAATCGACAAAGAAAAATTATAAAGTAAATAAGACAACATATGCAGTAACAACAGAAAACAGATTTCAAATCCTAGAGTCAGCAAGCCACGACGAACCCAGTCAAAAACCTAAGGAGCCTAAACCGCCAAAGCCGGAACCCATTTTTGTCACGGGAGTCATTGACATAACGAAATTAAAAGAACTCCTCTCCTCATTCGTAAACAACGACAAATACACCATGACAACGCTGAGGTTAGGACACATAGTCAAAATTATGCCTGGTGGGTGATGTAGAAACGTACAAAAACATAAGAGCTAACTTTATAGAGAATAATGTTAGCCATTATACATATAAGCTAAAAAGTGAAAGAGCCTATAGAGTAGTATTACGTGGTTTACACTCTTCAGAAGACACAGAACTTATAAAAAAAGAGCTCTTCGAACTTGGGCATGAAGTACGGCATATCACAAATATAAAACATAAAAACACAAAACAAGCGCTACCTTTATTTTATGTAGATCTTGAGCCCAAACACAACAACAAAGAAATCTTCAAAATCAACAGGGTGAATTACGTAATAGTATCATTTGAAGCACCATACAAAAAGATAGACATTCTACAGTGCAAAAGATGTCAAAGATTCGGGCATGCAAAAAATCAATGCAACAGACCATTCAGATGTGTAAAATGTGGGGAAGAACACTCAACAACAAGCTGTTTAAAAAGACCGGATACCGAGGCAACTTGTGCCAACTGCCAAGAAAAACACCCAGCAAGCTACAAAGGCTGCACAAAGTATAAACAATACAAAGACCTACTTACGAAAAACAAGACAGGAAAGGGCAAAGAAACGAATGAAAACACCAACAACGCCACGCAAAATCAATACCGCAAAAACTTAACACAAACTGCACAAGAAAACCAACAAAGTAAGAACTACAATCTCATCAATCACTCGAAATCAAATATCACATATGCACAAGTGACAAAACAAGAAAATACATCAAGATCAAAAACTGACATCAAGGACCCAAATAATCTCGGGGAAGTACTAGACGCAATGTTCAACAAATTTCAAAACTTAATAAACATTATGTTAGACAACATGATGGATCGTATGATCCAATTAATCACAAGCCTTATAAAGCATCCCTAAACCTTAGAATAATCACCTGGAATGCCAACGGGCTGACAGAACGTCGACAGGAACTTGAACTCTTTTTGAAACTCGAAAGAGTGGACGTGGCTTTAATCTCAGAAACAAGGTTTACATCAAAAACTCATTTCCGACTTAAAAATTACATGGTGTACACTACAAATCATCCTTCTGGTAATTCACATGGAGGAACCGCAATCATTATAAAAGAGAACATCAAACATTATATTTTTGGGGAAACCAAAACGGAAAAGATACAAGCAACTTCGGTCAGGATCCAGGATAAAAAAACAGAAACAACCGTTTCTGCTATTTACTGCCCACCTAGGCATGTTATTACAAGTGATGAGTTTAAGACTTTCTTTAACACACTAGGAAATAGATTTATTTGCGGTGGCGATTGGAACGCAAAACACAATTTCTGGGGCTCCAGACTAATCTCGCCACGAGGTCGACAACTCTATGTAGCTACAAACGACCTTAACCTCCATTGCGCTTCGCATGGTGCTCCTACATACTGGCCTACGGACCCACAAAAGGTACCAGACCTATTGGATTTTTTCATCACCAAAAATATCCCGCTCAGACAAATAAAAGTAGAAGAATGTACTGACCTGTCGTCAGACCATACACCAGTAATTATGAATATTCACTATAAGGCCATTCTAGCTGAGTACCAACAAAGACAGTATAACAACACAACAGATTGGGACAAATACAGAACCAAAATATCAAAATCAATTAACTTGAATTTGCCACTAAATAATGTAGATAGCGTTGAAACCGCCATTGAAACGCTCAGTAAGCTTATACACTCAGCGACCAAAGAATCTACGTCTTTTCCAAGACCGAAAACAACACAAATTGCCCACTATCCCAAACTAATCAAAGATAAAGTAAATGAAAGAAGAATGCTGCGGAAAAAATGGCATTCTACGAAATATCCCTGTGACAAAAAAGCCTTCAACAAGGCCTCTGAGGAACTTAAACATATGATCCGCCAAGCAGGAAACGAGCGTCTACAACAACAATTAGCTGATCTTACTCCTAATAAAGACACCAACTACTCTCTATGGAAGATAACAAAAAGGCTGAAACGACCGAAAGAACACATACCACCCATAAGAGCTCCAGATGGCAAGTGGGCAAAAACAGAACTTGAAAAGGCCCAAGTATATGCGGAATACCTAAAAACTATCTTCAGCCCCCTACCAAGCAAAAACCCTGAACACGACAAGGAAGTCAACGAATACCTGGACGCACCTTTGCAAATGAGCCTACCACTAAAAAGTGTTAGCCCCAACGAACTACGAAAAGAAATCCTAAAACTACAGAAGGGTAAAGCACCAGGCTACGATTTAATCGACGCACAACTGCTCAAGCAGCTGCCTAGAAAGGGTATTATTCACATCGCGGCCATCTACAATGCCTGCCTAAGACTGGAAATTTACCCCGCCCAGTGGAAAATTGCGCAGGTAATTATGATACCCAAACCAGGAAAACCGCTCCACGATGCAAGCTCCTACAGACCAATAAGCCTACTCCCTGTGATGGGTAAACTTTTCGAAAAAATAATCCTGAACAGGATGCGCCCCTATCTACCGGAAGTTATTCCTCTTCACCAGTTTGGCTTCCGAGAACAACATGGAACCATCGAACAGATACACCGTATTACGGATACTATAAGTCGTGCACTAGAATGCAAACAGTTCTGCTCTGCTGTCTTTCTTGATATCAGCCAGGCGTTTGACAGAGTGTGGCATGATGGACTTCTCTTCAAAATTAAAAAGCTGCTGCCTCACTCCTTCTTTCAGATTCTACGATCCTACCTTCAAAGTAGATGCTTTGAGGTGAAATTTAACAACGAAGTTTCTCCTTTAAACGAAATTAACTCAGGTGTACCACAAGGAAGTATATTAGGACCCATCCTATACTTGCTTTTTACTGCAGACCTTCCAACGCACACTGACACTACAACTGCCACCTATGCGGACGATACAGCCCTTTTGTCGGTACACGTGGATCCCGCTATAGCATCGGCCAACATACAAACCCATATCCACGAAGTGGAAAACTGGCTAGATAAATGGCGTATTAGGGTAAATCAAAGCAAATCTGTCCATGTTACCTTCACCTTGAGAAGGCAGACCTGTCCTCCAATAAGACTCTATAATGTTGAAATCCCTCAAGCTGAAGATGCCAGATACTTGGGTATGCATCTGGATCGGAGACTCACCTGGAGAAAACATATCTGGACCAAGCGTAAGCAGCTGGATACAAAAGTCAGATCAATGTACTGGCTGATAGGCCGCAAATCAAGCCTGTCACATGAAAGCAAGATAGCTATTTACAAGACCATCCTTAAACCAATCTGGACTTACGGAATCCAGCTCTGGGGTACTGCTAGTAATAGCAACATAGAGATTCTTGAAAGATTTCAAAGCAGGACATTGAGAGCCATGCTAGATATACCCTACTATGTGAGCAATAAATATATACACGAGGACCTAAAAATCACTACCATCAAACAAGAGATCGCTAGATATAGTGAAAGCTATCAGACGAGAATTTCTACTCACGTCAATGAACTGGCATCCAAACTTCAAGGCAAAGGAAGTATAACATATTCCCGATTGAAACGGCACAGTGTCTCTACACTTACCGTGAGGTTTAGTGACACCAGATGAAAGGGACCCATAGGAATTCCTTCTGCTAAAAAGACATAGATCGAGATACCTCATCTGAATGGCTTATTGTGCTAACACAGATTGCCAAGTTACAGAACCTACAAAAAAAAAAAAAAAAAAGTTATGTAACAATAACGAAACACTGCATCGGCTACGAAAACGTTTATAATGAAGCTACGGGCTGCGCGTCTCCGGCGTAGGCCGTCCGTGCTACGACACCTTGTGCGTAGCAGACTTAATAAAAACCATTTTCTTATGAATATGTATAGAGTTTTACTACATATGTTTATCCATTTTCCACCAGTCCTCAATTCTGTTGTTATTATCTGTAGACTATAATTATTTAGTACTAGCTGTGTCCGCGAGTTTGCCGCGGGGAATTAAAATTTTCTAAAATAGGAGTTACTCCTCATTACATCAGCTCTCTGCCAGTCAAAGTCTCGTCAAAATCGGTCCAGCCATTCCAGAGATTAGCCGGAACAAACAGACAGACAAACATTGTAAAAAATGTTATTTTGGTATATGTACCGTATATACATTCATATGCATGTAGTAAAAAGGTTATTTTAATATTACAAACAGACACTTCAATTTTATTTATTTGTATATTTATAGATTATTTTATGTTCATTTATCGAAGACACTTGCTTGATTAAGCTGAAGAACCGCACATGAGGCAGCCTGGTTGTCCTGATTGATACAGTATTATTTATGAGAGATCAGATAAAGTAGCTCCTAAAAACCTTAAGTCTGCGTGACTATTTCAATGAATATTAATGAATGGTTTAATATTATTGCCAATTTTAAACATAATCAGCAAGTTTCAAAGTGATAATGCAACAGTAATTACAGAGAGAGGTACAATCTCGGAGGAGCACGTCAATCTGCATGTACCCGTCTGATCCGACCCTAATTGCGGAATCATCCTGATGTATGGCCGATCCGTATCTAATAAAATTGCTTATTTCGATACCCTTCGATACGATGTGGTTACAGGGGTACGAAACATTTTGGTAATGGAATTGCGATCGCAATTATTACAGGGATATTTATGAAAACTTTGGAGGGTTTAAAAGAGTACTAATGTTTGACTTTTACTAACTTTATTAAAAGTCAAACAGCGCGCGTAGCATGACCGCCGTAGCCTGACTGGTATTCTAACGCATTTAATAAACATGTCATTTCACAAGGCACTTTTCCTTAAAAATTAAAACTGTCTTTAATAAAGCCCTTATTCAAGAAGGGAGATTAATGTTACATCAACAATTACCGACCTATAACTCTTATACCCATATTATCTTTAAAAGGTTGACTGACTTTTGCAATAAATTTCACATTCTAAGTGACCCGCAGTTTGGATTCCAAAAGAACAAGTCCACGTCGTTAGCTATTTATTCCCTCATGCTATACTTTCTAATATTAATAATAATTATATTACTACAGGCCTCTTTTTTGATCTATCGAAAGCCTTCGATCTGGTGTGACATGACATATTGCTACAAAAATTGTAAACTGTTGGTATTAGAGGACCGGCACTTCTGTGGCTGTCGACGTATTTAAGCAATAGAAAACAATGTGTCATCACATACAGCGATGTAGCGATTTATGTCCAGTTCTATTTACCACTAGACAAAAATTGCAACAACTGCTGAGCATGAGGATCCTGGGTTCGATACCTGGGTATCGAACAAAGTGGGTCGGGCAAAGTGTTATTGGGGTTTTGTTCATTTATTCTTTCAGTTCATTTTGTTCATTTATTCTAAGCCACAGGCAAGAAACTTGCATCATGAATAGAACATACATAACATCACGTTTGTAATTCCCAAAGAGTTAGGCAGAGGTGTACGTCTCCCACCACTTTTCCATCACTCTTCGCCAGTTATGTTTACGTCTCATTGAATAGGGGGCGAGCCTATTGCCATCAACCGGGCTCAAACCCAGACTTCGTGGCTGCTACTGAAAAACTCCTGATGCACAGGAGTTGAGGCTTTGGGAATTACAAGCGTGATGTTATGTATGTTCTATTCATGACGCAAGTTTCTTGCCTGTGGCTTAGAATAAATTGAAGCAACAAAATACTTGCATTTACTGAAAACTGAGACGGTCCAATTTTTATTTATTAGCTTCAATGTATAATTTTCAAGTAAATAGCATCATATGACACCTATATAGGCAGCAATTGTTTTTATTTCTCCCCTAATGAGATAGGTGCGTGGCACACGGATCACATCCATATTTAGTTAGTTCCTATTTTATTTCGCGTGTAAACCGTTTTCGGCAGTTTCGAGACCTTGTCGATACAGAACCTACTTATTTTATCAATAAAAATCTTTATAGATGGCCATCCCGGTGACATTAGCATTCGGCATGTAAAGAGAGGCTGACGACGAAGGACGAAGGACGAAAGGGAGTAGACGTGACGTGAAAACCTGAACATTTTCATTTACTTTCCAATGAAATAGTTTTATTTATGTTTCTCTTTTTCGTCTGATCTTTAAATTAGAAAAAGAAACTACATTAAAATTTGCATTTATATACAAGGTGTAAATCACCTCATCACGAAGCCGTCAACCAAGCATTCTGTACATGAAACTAAGTAACTTTACGCAAAATTATTGCTGGGAAACGACTTTTTTTTGGGGGGTGTAAAATCATGTTTTGTGGTATAACTCAATGTAACGCACTCAAAACATTGTGCTGATGGACGGATTGAATAGTAAGGGGGTCGTGGAGGTGTTTAAAGTAAAAATCTTACATTAAAAACTTGTATTTAAAAAAATACTTGTCAAAAAGTTGGAACTTTGACCCCTAATATTTCCATAACTAGAAGGTTCCCAGGTATGGTGTAGAACAAAAAAATGATCGCAATGACAGGCAGAACCAGTGCCTTTCGGCTTCGTTAAGAGGTGTTTTACACCCTTTATAAACTAATTTTTGCAGCTTAGTGGACATAAGGTTGTAAATAGACTCCTAACGAAGCCGAAAGGCACTTGTTCTCCCCGCCATTCCGATCATTTTTTTATTCTGCACCATACCTGGGAACCTTTTCTTTACTGGGATATTGGACGTCAAGTTCCAACTTTTTCACAAGTTTTTTTTTTTTAATACTAGTTTCTACTTTTATAACTGTACCTAGGTACTACAAAACGTCTATGACCTGTTTACTATTAAATGCATTCATCAGCACAATGTTTTGAGTATGTTACATTGAGTTTTACCAAAAGATGTGATAACCACTGAAATGTCGTTTTCAAGCAATAATTTTTGCGTAGGGTTACCTACTTACTTTGATGTACAGAATGTTTGGTTGACGATTTCGTGAAGGACCTGTATACCTAGAGAATTAACTAAATAGGTAATCTTCCCGCAACAACATCCGAAAAACCGAAATACCATTTGTGGATTTTTAAATGAGGGTAGAATTGAATATTTGTGTTTTCCGAGAAGTAGGTACTTCGTCTTTTGATTGATAAATAAATAAATAATTATTGGAGTAAGAAAAACATTTCTATCACTAGTTCTATTCCAGAGGCTGGTTGGGCACTTTGAATCACGATGTGGTTTTAAAAATTAGAGTGAAACATCTGTGCTATTAATACATATTTTTTTAACCGACTTAAAAAAAAAGTGAAGGTTCTCAATTAAGTCGTATGTTTGTTGCCTCATAAATCTCCGTCTTTTAAGAACCGATTAGAAAAAAAATCTTTTTTTTGTTTGTAAAAGGATACTTCCCGTTTCGTTTTTAAATCAAAATCATGAAACACTACATCTACATCCAAGGTAGGTAAACCAAATGTAAGCTCACTGATTTCTCTGTGGATACTGGTCCAATTTTCGTGATAATTTTTTCATGCGGTAGAATAAACTTGCGCGGTGGTTCCATATAAGTTGTATTAACTTCACTAGTGTATACTTTACGAGTTATCTTCTAAAATACGCATTTTTACTGCTTCATCCATGTTGATGACATGATGAGTTGATGAAATTAAAACAACTTCTCGTTACAAAAGTAAAATTACTACTTACATTTTGACCAGCAGAGTTTCATATAAAAGTATAACATTATTCAGATACATACAATAATAAAAACACGTTACAGTTAAGTACAGGTAAAAAAAGGTTATGCAACTTTTGAATATCACCATGACGTCATTTCTCCAAAAGTGGGGTTTACTTGCAAACTTGAGGGTGAGTGTAAAACATAGATGGCGCTGAGGTTGCTGGAAGAGTTTAAAAACATGATTTTTTGCAAATTTATTAATTATGGCATTGGTTATTTAAACATTTTGTTTCATTAAAATAAATCTAATGAGTTGAGTGATAACTAAAAGTGCGTTTCACTTAAATATCGTGAATATTTTAGGAAACATATGGAATAGTTCTAGATCGCGGTATCAAAGTTTTCGGTTCTCAGACGATTATCTACAAAATTTCGTGCGGAGTTAGTGTACTTGCTTCGGCAGTACATATACTAAAATTGGAACGATACAGAGAAGATTAGCATGGCCCCTGCGCAAGGATGACACGCAAAATCGTGAAGCGTTCCACATTTTTTGAAGACATTGGATGTGTTAGGCCAAATTAACTAGATTTTTGTACCAAACAAAAAGTTTATGTGTTGTGTTTGCATGGTGTCAATAGTTATATTATAGTACATTACACACCTAAAATCCACCCCACGCTTTTTTTCTCTCTCTTATTTCATCATATATTATTCATCAAAATTTTTAACACTATTCTTTATTTTAATTTATTTTTTATTTCGGTTTTCTATAAAAAGCGTGTTTTTTAGTTTTTTTTTTTTAACTAAGTATTATTTATTTTCTACTGTTTAGTTTTATTTATAGTAGCTTGTTTTATTTTTAGGGTTCCGTAGTCAACAAGGAACCCTTATAGTTTCGCTATGTCCGTCTGTCTGTCTGTCCGTGGTTTAGCTCAAAAACTATTGGTAGTACAGTACAGTCAGTGAGCAGCATTACCTGACCCATTTGCCTCTTTTTGGCTTTGTGAGATGGGTCAGGTAATGGTGTGGGGCACTGTACTAGAAAATTTTGATTTAGCATGAGTATACACCTTAATGACGCCGAAAAAGTGGTAAAATAAAATTTTGAAAAAAAAACAATTATTTAGGGTACCTCCGCTACATTTAAAGTGGGGATGATAATTTTATTTTTCGCCCTTTCCATATTGTGGGATATCGTTGGATAGGTTTTTCAAAAATAATAGGGGTTTGGGAAGACCGTTTTTTGATTAAGTCAACCGTTCGTGACTTATCAAGCTTGAAAGTACCAATTTTCGTAAGAGTCAAGTCCACCAAATAAACGGTTGTAGTTAGAAATTCAAATGTCACGGCAGTAGTACGTATAACGAAGTTTAAAGGAAAACTATCACACTTAAGTAGACGTTACAAGTTTACGAGTAATAGTTGACCAATTGTATTTGACGCGAAAATTTCGAACAACTTCATAGAAATGTCGATAGATGGCGCTAAGCGGCAGTTGTACTCAAAACGAGTCTCATTAAAATTTGCAGATCATATATGGCAGTTTTTATAAATATTGGTACGGAACCCTTCGTGCGCGAGTCTGACTCGCAATTGCCCGGTTTTTTATTACTATTATTTGTTCTAATCTACTTTAATTCCGTGATAACTTTATGTAACTGTAATTATTTTCCAAATTATTCATGTGTACAGCTGTATTAATAGTAATATTTCTATTAAAGAGCGTGTTTTTTTTAATTTTTAAAACTATTATTTGTTGAATTAAAAATTCTCTTTGGTATTCAAAAATTTCCTAATATTAGATAAATCGGTTAAAGATAATGGTTGAAATTTAAAATTAACACCAATTCCTGCCTAACGTCTATAGATGAAAATTATATAAATTGACAAAAATCTTATTTTGCAAATTGAATAATGGAATTATTTTAGCAAATTAATGTTAGTATTGTCATCGGTCCTCGATAAATCTACCAAGTTTTAACGAAATCTGGCCGTTTAAAGCGGGTCAAAATCGCGCCCAAAGGAGTCGGTTACAAACAAACATACATACAGGTGAAGCTACCGTCACTAGAATTAAATTAGTTTAACTATTAGAATAAAGATAAAGTATGTAAAACGAACATTTCGAGCCTTACAGGTGAGTCATGATCGCAGTTAGTATCAGTGTAAAAAAAAATAACAAAGCGACTTCAGAAAGTAATGTTTTGGAAGTCGGTTACTTTTTGTGCAAAAAAGTTTTTTCTGATTATTAAATAGCCGATAAAAGGCATTTAATCAGTTTGGTACAAAAATCTGGTTAATTTGGCCAAACACGTCCAATGTCTTCAAAAAATGTGGAACGCTTCACGATTTTGCGTGTCATCCTTGCGCAGGGGCCATGCTAATCTTCTCTGTATCGTTCCAATTTTAGTATATGTACTGCCGAAGCAAGTACACTAACTCCGCACGAAATTTTGTAGATAATCGTCTGAGAACCGAAAACTTTGATACCGCGATCTAGAACTATTCCATATGTTTCCTAAAATATTCACGATATTTAAGTGAAACGCACTTTTAGTTATCACTCAACTCATTAGATTTATTTTAATGAAACAAAATGTTTAAATAACCAATGCCATAATTAATAAATTTGCAAAAAATCATGTTTTTAAACTCTTCCAGCAACCTCAGCGCCATCTATGTTTTACACTCACCTTCAAGTTTGCACTCAAATCAAACAATGATTACCTATAAAAATTTTTCGGCATAAAAGTGTTTTATTTTCCATTTTTTCCGCCCAGAGTGGGAGTGGTCATTTCATGATATTACATCCGTAAAAAAAGAAGACAGTGACATTGGGCCTGTCTTAAGTGTAGTTCAGAGTTTCAATTAAATAAGAGCCTTAGTTAGTGTTAAGTCATAAGTCATTTATTTCGGAACAATATGCATTGCGTAGAAATTTTGTAAAATTAAACAGTTAGCACTGACTTGCTTAGGTTACTACTAAAATCACTAAGTCATGGAGCAAACCGCATCAAAATCTTTCAAGCAGTTTAGAAATTGCGGAAGTAGGTCCAATCCAAGTATTTTGTTCTATAGTGTAATCAGAAAAGTGTGGTCATACGAGCCAAATATACAAGACAGCAGATTATGTTTCGCCTTCTCAATGTTGGTCCCATGAAGTTGTTCACTTTGATGGTCTCAATAAAACCCTTAGATATGACTAAACCTTTCCGATACACGATGTAAAGGGCGCTGTATATTATTTTTTTCCATTTTGTGACATGCAACACACAAAATATATACATTGAAGCCAAATAAATGGAGAAAACTTGAAACAAAAAAGAAAAATAAGGATAACATTAGGACAAGGCATCACAATGAAATACAAAAGTTAAATTAAAGCCAAAAGCTCTTCCACACAAACAAAGCGTACATCACGCTGTTCGCGAGCTCAATGATATTTATCTGTTTGTATCAGCAACTCGTATATTTAGGTACGCACAACGACTAATCAAACCACAATCACCCGTTTATTAGGATCTCTCATTGTACGGGAAATCTGTTCAAAGCAAGGCCATGTTATACTGGACATGTATAACTTGATGTGTGGCTTGTGTACGAAGTGTATTTAATTTCACTTTATAGCTTCAATCGTTTTCACGGAGCGCCGTCGTGTTACTGCACTCGGATTGAATTCAGTTATTTACTTGGAGTATCACTACTTTCTGGAGCCCTGACACAGCCAGAAGGCATCGCGGTAGACCTTGTAGAAGATAGCGGAACGAGCTAGACAAGGCCAGCGACCAGTGGTCCACATTTGCCCTGGATCGAGACAATTGTAAGTCATGGGGAGAGGCTTTTCCCAGCAGTGGGATGACACAGGCCAACAGTATCAGTATCATTACTTGGAGTAATCAATATTCGAGGTTTAGTATAATCGTCGGGGGCAACCAGTGGCCCCCGGCCACCGTAGGCGCACGCCTGTGGACGGTGAGTAATGGGCTAGCTCACCATCCGTCCGACAGACCGTGTCGACGACGCGTTCGTGTTCCACGCGCGCCTCAAGGAGATGTCAGCAAATCGGAAGGTTCCCGAGAGGGGCAATGCCTGCCAGGGCTGAGGGACTGTTCGAAAAAGATACCGTGGCCCTGGAACACAAAGGTCTAAGAAGGAAAATGGATGGGTTTTAGTCAGTACAAGTCTGACACTCCCTTCTGCTCCGCTCAGAGCGGGAGGAGTCATTTGATGATTTCCCATTCGTAAAAAATAAAAAGGGGCAGTGCTACAACCCCAAACATACTTCAGTATCACAAAAGAATTGCAGGCAGAACAAGACAAGTGTTTTAAAACAAAAGTTAACGTAAATCCATAATTATACAATAAAAAATAAAAAAAAATTACTTATTTATTTGATATTTTGATTATTTGTGTGTGTGTGTGTGAGTATTTGTTAATTTTCCACTAACCAAGCACAAGTAACGTGATTACAGTAGAAATTGGCATTAAATACAAATGTGGCTCAAAGTAATGAGCTATGGGAAATGGGGAAGGGTATAACTGGCACATTGTTTGACTAGCTGAAATGTTGAGTAGTTGAATAGAGGTACACACGGCAGAAAAGATTGGTGCACAGGCCAGAAATAAACGTCTATGAAGGAAGCTGTTTGTCACCGGATCACCTGGATGTTGTAGGCCACCGATTCCTTGAGTACAGTCACTATGAAGTGTTGGTACATTGCCTTTCTGAAGAAAATGATGTGGAACTCGCAGTCGTGGTGCAATTTGGGAGAGGTATTTGCTTTGTTCATTAATGGACTGCTGGATTAGGTGAAGATGATGGATCCATTGTAATAAGCAGGTAATTTACATATAACACAAACGAGACCTCTAAATGGCAAGCCATACCTAAGAGGGGACTCTAGTCGGTAATTAAAAGTATTTGATTTGATTTCAAGAAACTATTGCCGTCGCGCTGCGCTCGACCAAGCCCCCGTTGTCCGTTGTTGTTGTGTTGTGGGACAACTGCAGCTCAGGCTGATTTACCTACAAAAATCTTGACCAAAAGACGTTTTGTATTCCACTGTTTTCTTTTTCAAAACTAAACTGATCTAAATAATTCTTATATCAACATTTAGAGGAAAGGTATATCTATGCTTCTATTATTTCCTTTTTTGTTAAAAACTTATCTAATTTGTCAGATAGTCGTATGAACATGGCGGTAAAAACGGGCTTTTTTTCGGGGTTTTAGATGGTCATAATTCTTTTAGTGATTACGTTAAAAAAAAAAAAAGAAATAATAGGGGCATGTATTAGTAAGACCTAGATTTTTTGGCAAAAAAAAAAATTGCTCTAGACCCATTATCCACGAAGAAAACAGCGGAATACGTTTGTATGGAGAAATACCGACTAGATCAGACAATCTCGGCCTTTACTACCGAGGTTAAGAGGGCACTTAACCTCGGTGGTAAAGGCCGAGATTAACAGTAGGTAGATTTGCTGCATAAGTAGGTATTTGTCTCTTTTGTCGACTGTACCTACACGAAGATTTCAATTGGGTACGTAACCTGATCAGGAACGCAGATGACGTAGGAAAGTTAATCAGCTGAGCTGTCGAATGTCTAATGAATAAATTAGGCAAAAATCAATGACGTATTATAAATAGACGCGTCATGCATGAACATCACGACACTCGAAAACAGCGTAAATACCTATAGGTAGCTAGACAGCTAAATAGACGCACGAAGAGAGGGAAGGAAAATTAAATGTCATCTACGGAATTCCTGTTGTTAGAGAGAGATAAATATATTTATTTAATTGCATTGTCATTCTGTGCTCCATGCTCATTGGCCGAGCGCGTACAAAAGCACGTGACTTACCTCAGGCGTCAGCTGCCATTAAAGGCATCGAAAAAAATAAAATACATTTTTACTTGATACTTACCGTGTATGAAATGATATTTTTTTATCTTTCACAGTTGCAGTATAGTTAAAACATTTCCTAAAAATACAGGACGGCATTTTCTTTTCTTATTAAGAGATCTTTTTCAAGTAAGATAATTGAATATCACGTACGGCCGCGGTGCTGGTTCGTACGTGACTAAATGTCACTCCGGCAAGTACCTTAGTATCATCTTGCCACTACAGAGCGCGGGCAACGTATCTATAGTTTATATATCATTGGCAAAAATAGAGGAAATTCAAAAGCAGGGCCAAACCAAGTAATAGACATTATCGAGACCAGCAGGCGTAGCATGACAGCTGTAGAAACGAGTTTGTCTACGGAGGAATCGACATAATGACAGATAGACAATGACAATGTGTCATTTTGTCAAATCATAACGATTTGCATTCCTCATTACTTTTAATATGGACGTCGAACATAATTTTCGTGGATGAATATTCATAAACTGACAAATGTCAAATCGTAAACATTTTCAAAGTGTGACATAGCAGAGGATCTTAATGCAAAGTCACATTCAGGGCATTAAATGTTAGATGAAGACATAATATTGTAATTAAAGCAGAATATTGCAGTTATTAAGGTACTAAAATCTTGACCTAATATAGACTTGACCGTTTTGAAAATACTTACTAGATTTTCAAAACCTGTCAAGATCACCTAATCACCACCATCAGAATCACCTAATGGACAACAGCAATGTCTTCTGGCGCGTGGTCAAATTCAGAACTAACGCCACAATTTTTTTCCAATGTTTCTCCAAATAATTATTAACAGCGCCATAGTGTTCTTCAATGTCACTAGAGCTCCAAGAGATCCTTGATATAACTTGTCCACTATAAAAACAACTGAAGTTGAAATACCTCCTGCAAAATCCTTTTAACGTTAACGTTACAGCACCAAAAAGGAACAATACCCACTACCTCACTACTCCTCACTCACTGAGAGAGAGGATACAATTTTTGCCGTCAGTCAACGAGTTCCAGTAGCATACTGGTTGTTGATATTGCTAGTTGTTCCGTGGTGACAAATGTTTTCATTTGGTAGTGGTGTTAGTTTGCAGCAGGATTGCAGACAGACGAATATCCGATCCGCGACGCGAGAAGCGGATGTAATGCTGTGGCCGCGAGATCCGCGACTTTTGTAAGTCACAAGAGACTTCTAAAAGTCATTTGCTCGTTCTGTTTCTTGATTCTGTATAAGACTTAAGAATGTACGTATTATGTTTTAATACTAACTGCTGCTTCTCCAATTGTGGTTATCTGAAAACAATGTGCATATATTTAAATCGTAAGATCCAACATTTCTAAAGTGAGCTAATCCACTCTTGAACTGTTCGATCGCAGTTACGGCTGGCGCTTTTCCTTAATATTCATCCCTTTTCTGTATTTCATCCCTTCAGTTATGCATCATCTTGCCATATCAAATCAAATCAAAATATTTTATTTTACAAAGGCCTACATGGGCACTATAAAACGTTAACAAAAAGTGCACGGTTCGGTTTGGTCGTTTCCTATGGAGAAGAACCGGCAAGAAACTCCATGGTTACCCTTTTAAAATCATTTGGTTTTACAATATTTGAAGTTACAGCGTTAGTACTTAAGTATGGGAGGACAGCGTAGGCCCGACAATAAGTCGATTGCTGACTACAGAAGGTAGTAATAGAAAAAAAAATACAAAACCTACAATGTCCACACATTCACAAAGAATAGGTAAATAAAAAGAATCTATACAAAAGTAAAAATAAAACAATAAAAGAACACTAACTTAAACAATAGACACAGATGTTATCATCAGTGCTGTAACTATTCTGAACAATGAACGAAAGGTGCAATGATTGGAAAACTATTGTAAAAAGAAAAAAAAAAAGAATGGAGAAATTGTATTGGGAATAGTTAGAGACATCCACACATTTGTGTTGTTTATGAGCTACCAGGGGAGCCGCATGAGCAGAAGGAACTACAGCCAAACTTCTTTATCTTCAACGATCAGTATCTTTTCTCATCGCTATCGAAAAGGATGAATCCTTTTGATTAGTCTACGTTGCCAAACGGTTATTTCGCAGGCCGGAAATAAGGTGCTTGCGATTTTAAGTTTGTTTTACTTTTTAAAACAAATCTCCTAAACGGATATAGGTGTTTTCGAACGGAAGTAAATCTGTTTTTCAATATGTTTTGGTTAGGTAGTTTTAAAGTTTGCAGTCTTGTGATAAAACTTTTGTAAACGAGACTTGTGATAAGTTATACGTGGTTTATATAAGAAAACTTCAAGTAGGTGAAGGAAATAATTTGGTATCAACTTATTTAGCAGTAATGAAGCATCAACAAAAATTGTGTCTTTCTTTCGTTGCGTCAACTAAAGTTTTGAGGTACAAAGTAATTTTCTTTTGGTAGCAGCGTAAAATTGATGGGCTCCCGTCTTTTCGCTGACTTCAATCCAATACGAGGAAACAGTAAAAAAAACCTACAAAAACCAACTTCGCGTAAATGGTGGCTCATGGGGTACACTCTTTGATATATTGCATTTATATTCCGACTTTCTGAGCTTCCTATAACGCGATTTTCCGGTCGTTACCTTTTTTAAAGTTCCAAAAAGCAATGATATCGGCTATACAGCCAAAAGTGATCCTCCAAAATTCACTCCGGCACTCACTATTATCCGAGTCAGTGGCTCGTGAATTCGCATTCTTATGTAAAACGGTTTCGGAACGAGTAGAGGCGTTGCATTGAACCTGTGCGTATTCGAAGCACGCGTTCCAATCTCGCGGGTGTTGATTTGGTGCCGTTTCCGAACGTAACGATTGATCAATATGGCGGATTTGGCGGGAAGACTCGTGACTGGCGATGTATTTTCTTGATGCTATTCTAGGTGTGTATTTGTTTAAATTATATGTCGTTTATGAGACTTATGTTGGTAATATTTTTTGCATGATTGCGTATTTGTTTTTCCTGTTTTCAAGCTACTATAAATATCATTATGGCTGAGGTATTACATTGGGTTTGAATATATAAAGTGTGAATTTCCCAGGTGGGTGTGGATGGCCATATGCGAAACTATGAGGAATAGCGAAAAATACTCTAAGGAATCTCGGGTCCGATTATGGTGAAAACAAACTGCACTATTGGATTATTGAAAAGTCAATATTCCTCCTAGCCAGGCATCAAACCCGTTGATTTTGGAAAAAGTAACACACACTGTATTATTACACCATTCGATAGTGTTGCTAGTAAGGATCAAACTCTGGGAACTAATAATAACACAATCCAAGCCAAGGTCGCACACGCCAAGGGCTGCATGGCTAGGGGAGAGGCTAGCCGCTAGTGTGCCAACTTTGGATAATAGGGGACCTCCAGTTTTATTCACCCTTACCGCAGTGAACGCAGGCCTCTGCTGTGGTCGACTTCGTTAGTATACCTAGCTACTCGTAGGAATAATATGTTAACAAAGTAGAAAACAAAAAAAGTTGTCAAGCAAATATGCCTTCAGTAGATGATGAAACATCATCGGTTTCTTCATCGTCCTCACCGAGGTCCATCTTTTCATCAATAGCATCATTACCACCTTCATATTTTCACGTTCATCAAGATCATCATCAACATTATTACCAATGGCACCAGATGATATGTCGGAGGCTAATTTGGCCAATAATCCTTCACACACTGCTGTCTCAACTACTATTCGAAAAAAATGGAGTAAAGAAATTATTAAAAACCTACAAAAACCAAATTCTTAATGTATTATCCTGTTAAGTGTTTTGTTTAGTACATACATAAATAAATTCGCGTAACTACCTTATCATCACAAACTAAGAATCTGACACGAAAGCATACCTATTATCATTGCATCATTAATTCACCGAAAATTTAAAAAAAACTCGCAAAATATACTGATCTCAGAAATGAAATCAGCCAAATGTGGCGTCTCAACAATGTCGCCATAGTCCCTATTGTATTATTAACAACAGGTGCTATACCTAAACAACTACACCAGTCTCTAAAACACTTGATTTACCACCATACACGTATCAAAGCCTTCAGAAAGCCGCAATCCTTAATACTTGCAGGTGATAGACAATATTTAAAAAATGAAAATGAGACAGTAATCTCCACCTCACTCGCCCCCCAATCACCGCACAGAGACAGTTTAATGGACACTCTTCATCACACAGCGCGACCATATTATCATCTCATCATAATAATATCACCACTCTCCCGGAGTAGTACCTACTTGGTGTACTATTTCTATAAATGCGGCAATAACTAGATAACAGAAACAGTATAAAAATAAATAAGAATAATCCATTTATTTCAAGCAACTAGATACAGGTTTATTCCTAGTTCAGGTAGAATCCTAATATACCTTTAGTTTTTAATGCCCTTATTTTTGTAAAATTTTGTGTTAATCGTTATTTCAATAAACCATTATTATTATTAACTAAGGCCCATAGATAAATACATAAAATAATCTTATACGATAATAGACTAATACTAATAAAATAAACTGAAACTAGTGACATACGGAGTTCGATATTGGCTAGGATGATCTATTTAAAAAAATCCAATGATGCAGTTTTAGTTTTCATCAAAATCGGCCCGGAGATTCGGCCAGCATCCACGCTCACTTGAAAAATCACCTTGTATATATCCGCTGTCCCTAGCGAAAACGAAATAATAGTTAATGCTGTTTACAGTGTTCATACCTATGACTTTCAAGTAGATAAGTTCAGTTAAGGTTACATTGTTACTTTTCAGTTAATTTACATGAAAATGGAAAGCAGAAACTAATTTGAGAGCGGCTGCTCAAGGGAATTCAAAAAAACTCTTGGAATTTTGAACGAAACCATGTTGTTTGTTCACATACAAAAAACAAGTAATTTTCATACTGTTGATTTATTTTACAAAGCTCTCACACAAATTATTAGAAGAAAAGGGATTTGAAAACAAATGCAATGTAGAATTTCACCGTTAATTAGAGTTTCCCAAAACTACATTTCTAAATTAATTAACATACGAATTTCAAAGCTTATTTAATGTTATTTTAATAACACAAAGAGTAATAAATTAATGTTATAATGATATCTAAATAAGCACAAAGGTGCATCAGATGCGGCCATAAGCTGCGGCCGACAGTAGCCCCCGGCAAGCACTGAGTGCGCGAATATCAAACATGGAGGATATAGACATACAGAGAGTTAATTAACCATATTCTATTCTATCTGTGAAATAAATTACTTGTTAGTTTACATTTCGCCTTTAGAACGGATAGGTAGAGGAATTAAGTAACAACACGGTGATAGCCTTGTAACAAAAAAAAATACCATAGATTCATAACACTACTTACTTGCTAGTGCAAAAAATAACCATAACCAGCAGAACGCGTAGCAAGTTAACTAGGAATAAAACTGATTAGTTCACCTCACTATAACAATTCAAGAAAATGTAATTAGTGTAAGTAGACAAATAAGCCCGTCCGGGTGCGAACTCGGCTCAATGAGGGAATTAATCATTTTCCCTTACCATTTGTTACCAATTCGGAGTTCCTTTTGTTTCTAGTGATAAGCTCCGGTAATGAATTTAAAAACGACGGTATCTTGTGCTTCACAAGGTGCAATTCCAAACTCCTGTTATCCCCACTAAGCGGTCTTTTAGAGGGAGTAAGCTGAAGTGGCAGTGGTCTGACGGCAGCAAACGGACCTTAAAGAGGGGACCACCTTTCAAAAAACAAACCGTTTGTCACCCCCCAGTTAGATGGAATGATGACCTTAGTTAGAAATATAATAAAATAAAAATAAAATCTCATCAAAGCGTATGAAATATTGCAACGTTCTCCAGTGAGTTTCAGTGTTACCTTCAGTGCTTCCAGTTCATCGCACGTAGCAAAACGCAAGCTAAAATTATTGGGTGTTCGTATCGAATACACATCGTTAACGTTAACTACGTGAATACTATGCTTCCAACAGCTACCTCACAGAAACAACGTACAAAATAACGTACATAAACCCCCAAGCGAATAAAACCCATACAATTGGAACCTTGCACCTAGCTTCTAACGTATCTTGTATCCATATATTATGTTTCTAAAATAAAATATTTTGGATTTACAAGTTGCTTAGTTAGTTGGAATCGCATGTGAATAAAAGAGTGATGAATATCAATGTTTGTGAATGGAGAGGGTGATAAAGACCGAGGAAATGATGGAAGGATCGTCTGAGGCAAATATAAAAAAAAAAACGGACAAGTGCGAATCGGACTCGCCCACTGAGTTTTCCGTACAATTTCACTTTTGTATGCGCGTTAATTAAATTATAAAAAATCGTCATCATTTGTCCAGCCTTTTTCTCAACTTTATTGGAGCCGGCTTCCAGTCTTACCTGATGCAGCAGTAAATGATAGCGTGACGGTTGAGTGAGAAGAATGGAAGAAAAAAAAGTGTTGTGCCGGTTCCAAGTAACAAGGGCTTTCTGCCCTTGTTACTTGGAACCGGCACACCACTTTTTGATGATGACGTTGCGATTAGCTACCGAAAATCGCATGTGAATCCTTATCAAAGCCGTTGAAGAAATAAGAACTACGGAACGGCTTGAAAGTGAATGTCACTGTCTGAAACAGTGAACATAGAAAACTTATCAGTTTACTTGTAAAATTCGACTTCGCCTCATCCTAGTAGGAGCCACAAGTTAGCTTTGTCTCTCGCAGCACAACGTAGGCGATACGTGAGCCAAATTACTGGCTCAGAACGGAGAACACCGAGTACAACATCATTATGTATGGCCAGCCAGAGCAACTACTGAGTTAGTGATACAGAAGTTTTAGTTGGATACATGATTTATGACGACGCTGTGCTCTTGTGTGGGATATTGGAATATGGTTTTTGTGCATAGAGTTATCTATGGAAGCGTTAAGGTTTGTCGTAGCTCCTTGCATTATAGTTTTTTTGCAAGCAGTATCGATCACGCTCTGATGGGAAAGTAAAAACCGGCCAAGTGCGAGTCGGACTCGCGCCCGAAGGGTTCCGTACCATTATTTATAAATATAAGCAAGAAAATCACTTTTTTGTATGGGAGCCCCTTAAATATTTATTTTATTCTGTTTTTAGTATTTGTTGTTATAGCGGCAACAGAAATATATAATCTATTAATAACACTTACAACGGGATATTTACCATTTTGTTGTAAGTATTAGTGGCCATGTCAGTTTAAAAACTTATAATACATAATCTGTAGAAATTTCAACTGGCTAACTATCACGGTTCATGAGATACAGCCTGGTGACAGACGGACGAACGGACGGACGGACGGACAGCGAAGTCTCAGTAATAGGGTCCCGTTTGACCCTTTGAGTACCCTAATAGGCAGTGTTTCCGTTATTCCTACTGATATTGGCATGCTGATTACTTAAACATATCTTCTAAAGAAATTAGTTCTAACTTTGAGTATAACCGGTTTATAAGTGTACCTATCTAATTTCTAAGGGAAACCTTTTTTTAAACCTGGATGAGGCTAGTACAGGACCGTGGAGATTGGCACAAGAAAAGAAAAGCCTATACCCAGCAGTGCTTGAATTATGTCTGTGGATGATGTTTTTTTCAATTATGTACTGCTAGCTGTTTCGCGCAACTTTGTCAGCGTCGCATTTTCGCAACATTTTTCATTGCTGCTCCGCTCCTATTGGTCGTAGCGTGATGATATATATAGCCTTCCTTCCTCGATAACTGCGCTATCTAACGCTGAAAGAATTTTTCAAATCGGACCACTATTATCTGAGATTAGCGCGTTCAAGCAAACAAACAAACAAACTCTTCTGCTTTATGATGATATTAAAGATAAACTATAAAGATAAACTCCTCGTAGATCCATATTTCTGTTCCATACCTACCTTACGCCGTAACCATGTAAACTATCCGCGAGTCTGGACGTAAAAGAATTCCCTCCGCCGGCCGACACTGTCATTACTCCACCATTCTCCACAGACAACGTTCTCATTGTTACAATATACATGGCCATTCCGATTTGATTATATACTAAACATGAATTTCTTACATTTTCGAGAACTTCTCCCGCCATTATCTGAATAGATATAGTGATTATATTTGTGTTGCTAGACGAGAGTGGATGAAATTGCAGTTGTTACTGGAACACAGTGTAATTGGCATATTGTTTGATATTTGATTTTACTGCGGATTGTTGTTATTTAAAAATTGTATATTGTTATACTCGGTATGTAATTATGTGTGACCATAATTACATACCGAGTTTCCTCCGTGCCTCAGAAAGCACATTAAGCCGTTGGTCCCGGCTGTCATTTGTAGATCTTTGACAGTCGTTACGAGTAGTCAGAGGTCAAAAAGTCTGACATCCAGTCTTACCAAGGGGTATCGTATTACCCAATTACTGGATTGTGGAGGTCAGATGGGCAGTCGTTTCATGTAAATTACTGGTACTCAGCTGTATCCGGTTAGACTGAAAGCCGACCCCAACATAGTTTGGGAAAAGACCAGGCAGATGATGATGTTGTTATTTAAAAATTATAGTACTTAGTGTCTGTTTGTTTGTTAGCTTTTTACGTCCAAATTTGTGCTTCAAATTGAAATGTTCTTTTCAGTGAAGAAAGCAAAAAAAAAACAGGAGACTATTGAAACTCATATTTAATTACTGAAATAAAATTAGAACCTCCTAAATCAAAATATAAGAAACCAGAAAGTTTGGTAGTAGTCATATCACAGACAACTGCCATAAAATCCCAAGCACAGATAGGCCCCATAAGTTCCCCACACATAAGGGAAACGAACTCAAAGATAAGCCTTAACAAACCCTCTTGTAACCGCACAATACCGGCGTGCAACAAAAGGCGGGAACCTTAATAACACTGATAACTAAACAATAAAGGAAAACACGAAATCCCGGCAAGCGATCCCGGGTTCACACGAACTGTTAAGGTAGGTTCAGACTGTTGCGCTTTGTCGCGCGTTTACATTGAAAGTAGAATTCTTGAAAAAGCACAAGCTGTGACACTATGTGAGACAGTGGCACAGCACTATTTTCTAAGGAACTAAATTAACATTTTCTCTAAATTTTATACTTATTTTTGTAGTTGTTGGTGACGAAACATATCGCACCGTAATGGGTAGCGTCAAAAGATTGCTGTCCTTTTCTTTTTTTTATATTTCCAGTGTTTGAAGGCTTTATTGCTATTGGACTGGGAACATAATTCCTTGAACATGCTTATGAAAGGAAAGATAAGGATAAGGACAATCCGGGTTGGTAGAGGAATAATTATATGAACCCGCGTTAAATTATTTATAAATTAATAGTTAGCCACGTTTGAGCTTCGAATTTGTTCAAACGTAATTCGCGCGTTCAATTCCAATCATCTGAAACACCCTCACACCACACAATTCAGAGGACAACAATTTCCTTTGTAACCTCTGGGCAATAAAAACGCAGATGTCGCTAATTGAGGCCGTTAGTGGCACATTGTGTGCTCATAGGAGCCTGGCCTGGGTCTGTGCTGACCCACTTGTGCCGAACAAAGGATGGGGATGTAATGCGGACGTGTCACCTAGTTACGTTAATCAGAATCACGGGTGGAATGCCTATTGTTTTAGAGGATTGGAGATAGATGTGGAGGATCGCTAATATTGCTGGATGTGTGGTGAACCAAATAGGTTGTGTATTATGCAGTGTTCATCGGTCAAACTTTTTTTAACTCCACTGTAGCGACCGACAAAAAAGCAACTTACAACAAAAAGTACTACAGTGCCATCTATGACACGACGAAAGAACTAACATCAATTTCCTTCGTATATAGAAAAATCTGACAACAACTGTCGGGGAGTTGCCCACCAGACATAACACCTGTCTGGTCGGAGGATCCTCCATTTTCTATAGGGTATGAAGAACTTAACACCCTGTTCCACATACCCTGAAACCACTTTAATATCTGTTCATTTCACTTTATATTTAAAAATAGCTGGATTTAGTTCGTTTGGTACCCAACCACAGAATAATGGTCACTCCGTCTACAAAGAGCTTTGAAAGTTCTTCCGAATTGTCACATGTACCAACACTACGATCCAGAAATATTGCATTTTATGAACAGCCAAATACTTCGCATTTCTAAATATTATTAAGAATTCACAATGACATCGAAGCTATGTCCGTCCAACTATGTTATCGTTAATAAAAATGTAACAAGGAGGAATTTATCGGAAATATCTCGAGCGGGCGTGTATCTTTAACAAACGTGCTCTTGGGCGCACTTGACGTGGAGTGGGGGTGAGTGGGCGATGGTGCGCCAGCCTAGCGTGGCCTGTCGTGGCCCACGGCGTGCGCCTTGTCAGAAAAGATGATTTGCAAAATGTAACACGATAATATTTGTTTGAACTGTTTTGCTTTACGCTTTTTGAGTGGTGTTTGGACTAGAATTTGTATTTTTTATTGAATAACTGTTTTACGTACTATGCTTATTTTAGGTTCTTCGATGTTTTGGGCTTTACTTTTGATGATTTTCTTAGAATGGCCTTATTCAGAAAAAAATTGCATTCCAAATGCCTGTAGCTAACAAGCAGGGCCAAATTGTTCATAACAAAAGAGTCTCACTGTTATATCTGTTAGGCATTATTCAAAAAGTATCTTCTGTAATTAACCAACCCAGTTACATTCGTTAGTGCGGAGCGCCGCGCCGGAGCAGTCGAGTGAAAATTATAAAAAAAAATGGGAAACAGAATCAAAAGCTAGGGATCCAAGATGGCTGGCCGTTGAGCACGACAAAAGACGCGGGAAAACAATAGGGGCATGCGCCATAAAGAATGCACGGCTACCTCTTTGGTGAACATTATGTTGTATATGTCGTAAGCTATGGTACTGATTTAAATATGAATATTATGGCGGACCCTGGCTCGAGAAGACAAATTAAATACCTACATCGGTCTACTTGATAGTTTCTTACAGTAATTATGATTACAGTTATATTCTTTTTTTAAACTACCTACTATTATTTCCTGACAGTTAGTCTTCAGGTCATGATCGAGCAGATTCTGCCACCCAGAAGTTCAAGCTTCAGCCAGTTGCTAGAGTTTGTGCTTAACTTCTTAAAATTAATTAGCCGTCTCATGTCATTTTAGGTAGATAGGTAGTTGACTGATAAGTTATAAATAATTTCAGTAGAATTCCCGAATTTCTAAGTTCTAGAAATTCAATAGGCTCAAAGTAAAACGACACGATAATTCCCATACTTTGGAAGCACGCTGCACATAGGTAATATTTTCGATTAAGTATTGATGTTTCTGATTACCTGTTCTGTGGTTTCAGCTTATGAGGCCTTTAAGCAGGGAAAGCGACAAACTAAACATTCGACCTCAGCTAACTACATCATTGCCACACTAACCCACTATTGTAATCGCGAGCGCAGCGCAGTGACAAATTGCGCTATATCTAGGGTTACCAGCTATCCGGATTTGCCCGGACATATTCGGCTTGTCCAATCGTGTCATTCGTCTGGACTTTCTGTCTGTAAGGCTTAAAAGTTAAAAAAAAGTTATAAGAGTAAAGAACTTAAAAGGGTAAAAACGTTAAATGACAGTTTTTGTCGGGACTTTTTAACTGCCACATAGGACAAGTGGTCGGAACCGCTTCTGCTGGGTGCTGAGCAGGTATTAGCTGGTCCCTACATTGCTCTAAGTACACACAGCCCTATCTTTTGGAGATTACACTCGTGTTGTTGTGTTATGTTTTCTTCGGTAATGGCAACCCTAGCTACACCTACGTCCAGCGGCTTCAGCGCAGCGTTGCAGCGCTGGCAGCACATTAGCGCGATCAATCAAGCGCCGCGTGCGAGTGAGCGATACGAACAAAGCGCCCCAAGTGCCGGGATTAGGAGCAGCGGTAATTGGCGCTGATTTTATTAGGTGCTATGTTTTCTGTTAGTAGTTTTGATAAGTATATTATTTTTATAGAACCAAATAATTTATGTTGGGCAGTAGTCCGTCAGTCGTAGGTATTTACGAAGGGGTGTGATGTAGCCCCGTATTGCAACAGAAAAAGGGTTGATAGAACTAAGAGGCAATCGTTCTATATGAATACTGGTATTCAGATGCTGGGATCGATTTCCAGTCTAACCGGATGACTGGAAATAGATCTCATCATCGTTGGGAACAGTCTAACACCTAATTAAGTTAGGAAACAATACCTAATAACTCGAAAAAACATGCACAACATAAAAGACGTAAATCCAAGCTATTGCACAGTTATCCAATGATAATAAAAATAAACATTCTTACAATACCTAGGTGAAAATATAATTATTAGTTCTAATGAGTTTCACTAGCTAAATCAGTTCAAACGTGATATTTTACTGAAACAGATGTGTTATCTCATAAGTAACTACTTTTCTTATCTTGGCTTCTTCTAAATTCTCAGTCTTTTCTTCTCAGGGTGTCCATGGCAATCCTGATTGTAAGCTTTCAAGGCTTAGCTATGCCTACCTTATGACTAAAATATTCATAAAAAATATAATATAATGTAACATAACACAAGAAACCTGAGCAAGATATAAAATACATAACACTCAGCACCTCGCAATTCAGTAAACAGCTTAGCAGTAAATGTGTTATTAAATATTTCCGAGTGGCACGTGGAGTAAGCCTGTGTTGTGAATCAGGAGACGCCATTCAAACGCTTATTTGATCAAAATCGCGCCACGACACAACCCGCTTGCTCTAAACCGATTATATTTCCTACGGAACCCGCTTCTGTGATGATATACGGGGTTCAGATTTGGGCGTTCGCGCACCTATCTTACTGTTTGATGTGCGACTAGGCTAATTTACCATGAAAATTCTGATTCGGTTTTGGGGATACAGCGTTGTAACGAAACACACATAAGTACCTACCTAAGAGTTAGGGAGTATTTTATAAAGCCTATCTATGGAACAAACTTCTATACAATAGACAAAGAAATAGCAATATAAAAAAAAACTAAATACTTACTAAGTTGGCAAATACTTATCACGATTTCGTAATTTGTTCGTGAGTCGATAGCCTTTATTTGAGTCTTTTATAGACGTTGTCTATAACCATACCTAACTTAGACTACAGACTCGGCGGCATGTACCCAAGGCACTTACTATTTTATTGCCCGAATGCTATTAAACCAAACATAATTAGTACATTTTCATGTGAGTAAACTGTTTTGTATAATTAAGTGCTTATATCGTAATTCCAAGTTCTATTAAGAAGGAAGAAATCTTTTGTGAGAGGTAAGACAAAGAAGACTGAGCAAGCAAATCTTGTCACAATTCTTCTAAAAGCAAGTGGTGACATCTAATTACTAGACATTGCACCTGACGACACGAAAATCTTACAAGGTGCAAGCAGAGTTATTTATCTGCAAAATACGAAAAATAAACGAAAAATTTGACCATTATAATATAATATTAACGAGAAATATGAGACACCCATCTGATCGAAGGATCCTTCCTTGTCCATGGAATGAGGATTTTTCTACCCTGTTATTGATCACCGCTCCGCCGCTGCTCATCTATAACTATACGCCAAAAATCTACATTTTATTTCTGCCACAAAACTCGACTTCTCCGTACATATTCCGTGAGTTTCCACAGTGCGAAAGCCCAAGAGATAAAGGGTGGGAATTATGAAAAATGTTCCAGCTTGTTACAGCCCTGTCTGCCCCTGTCTGGGTTCCTCATTATGTTAATCGTGACCCTCCTCAAATGATTGCGATCCTTCCACTAGGGAAGAACATTGTAACTTTTTTCATGCGGAAATGGGAAAGAAAGGTGTCTTAATTCCGGACTTGAGAGAATATAAATCGTCTTGAAGGAGCAAGGAAATGTAAATCGCTTTTAAATGATTTCCAATTTGTATAGGTACTTGCTTAATAATTAGTAAATTATCAGCATCATTATTTAAAGGAGGAGCTCGTGGCTAAATAATAACAGCCACAGCTGTTATATAACACAACAGCTGTTATATATAGGTGAAGCCGTGCTTGCCGAGGTTGGTCCATGGATGGGTGACCATAATTACATACCGAATTTCCTCCGTGTCTCGGAAAGCACTTTAAGCCGTTGGTCCCAGCTGTCATTTGAACATCTTTGACAGTCGTTACGAGTAGTCAGAAGCCAAAAGTCTGACATCCAGACTTACCAAGGAGTATCGTAATACCCAGTTACTGGATTGTGGAGGTCAGATAGGCAGTCGCTCCATGTAAAATACTGGTACTCAGCTGCACCCGGTTAGAATGGAAGCCGACACCAAGATAGTTTGGGAAAAGGCTAGGCCGATGATGATGAACAACGTTCTTTAAAACGAGGTTTAACATTTAAAGGCCCGTTCACAATCTTAGGAGATACGACTGGCGTTATGTGATACGCGTTAGTATTAGGTACTTGTTTCCTTCGCGTGAGTAACATTGTGTCACAAGTCTCTGAAGCTCCATCTAACTAATTTATGTCATTTATGTTTCCACAGTCGTGTCGTAACACGCTGGAGTGTAGATATTATCATTTGGCTTGGAAGTTAAATATGTTCTTCTTCTATTTTCTATATCCACTAGATAATTATGTTCTGGAAAGACTCAAGACTCGAACCTTGGTGTATGGTACAATAGGGGTACGAAAGAACAGGGTGTAAAGTTCTTCATACTCTATACACCGTGTAAATCACCTCATCACGAAGCCGTCAACCAAGCATTCTGTACATGAAACTAAGTAACTTTACGCAAAAATTATTGCTGGGAAACGATGTTTTGTGGTAGAACTCAATGTAACGCACTCAAAATATTGTGCTGATGGACGGATTGAATAGTACGGGGGTCGAGGAGGTGTTTAAAGCAAAAATCTTACATTAAAAACTTGTATTAAAAAAAATACTTGTCAAAAAGTTGGAACTTTGACCCCTAATATCTCCGTAACTAGAAGGTTCCCAGGTATGGTGTAGAACAAAAAAATGATCGCAATGACAGGGAGAACCAGTGCCTTTCGGCGTCGTTAAGAGGTGTTTTACACGCTATACAAGCCGGAGGATCTTCTGACCAGACCGGTGGTGGACTGGGTTGTGGGCTTCTGCCCGACGGTTACTTTCGGGTTTTTCTATATAGTCTTAAGTCGCAAATAACTTTAATAGCGCGGTCCAGAATTTTGATATTAGTTATTCATTTGCGTCATAGACGGCGCTGTATACATTTTGTACTAAAGGCTGTGGTAGTGGTGGCTTATGGCTAAGTAAGTAATTAATCCAAATAAAAAAAAACCTACTAATATTGTAAATGCGAAAGTTTGTAAGTATGATGGATGGATGTTTGTTACTCTTTCACGGAAAAACTACTGTATGGATCTGGATGAAATTTGGCACAGGGATAGATAAAGTCTGGAATAGCATATAGGATACTTTTTATCCCGGTAGTGTGATCCGCCGAAAAATTACCGAAAAAACGCGGGCAAAGCCGTGGGCAGAAGCTAGTATAACATAATTTTATCACCTCAGTAAAATTCATCCCATTTACGTAAAAAAAAACAACCTGTACAAACGAAAAACAAAAGTCAATGATCGTCTGTATCCACAGAACAAAAATAAGGCATCTAACGTCATGTTTGTGCGGCGGCCGCAAACAGTCTGTCAAATTGCGACCGTTCCCCTTACGATATTGGGCACATTGTCAATACTTTCTGCTCAGTATTTGCTTACCCCCTGTGTGTCTTTTGTCCGTAAACATACGGTTACGGCGGTACGAAGAAATAAAGGTTTTGCCGTCTGTTCGTTTGTTTTGAGGTTGATTTGAATGGGGACTGGAAGAGAACAAAAGTTTTGGTTCATGGAACTGGTATTGTTTATTTTTCAGGCACTTCAGTATTCCAGGAAGTTGAACGATCGATTTTACGGAACCTATCGCGGTTACAAGGTAGGTACAAAATAATAAATCGATTTTTATATTTATAACACATTTGCTCGTTAAGGGTCTCTTTATTTCACCAAGTTCAGTATCGTAATGTATCTCATTACGCACTAGTGCGGTAACGTAAAGTAAAACGCACGGTTCATCAAAATGCTCCGTCTAAAACAAACGGTATTTTTTTAAATCTTAGCAAAGAGTTTTTATGTCAGAAAAGTGGTCAACATATGAATAAAATTAACTTGGAAAATAAAATTTAATAAATAAACATTTAATTCTTTAATTTAAGTAATTTTGACCATATATTACAACCTGTAACAAAACACAAAAATATTAATTTATTTTATTAGTAATACTGGCTGTTTTTGTGCCTTTGCCTTAAAAAAAGCGCTGATGCGCGCGCATTGCTAATTTCATAATTTGTAAACAAGTAAAAATTATTCTGCGCGCTTTTTCTTTTCGACGTCGCGGGGTAATATCAAAAATAATTGTACATTCAGACATGCTGAAATGTCCATGGTAGGTCCTATCGAAATAATGCGTATATTTTATAAAACCAGTTATGATACGTAGACATTTAGAATTAGAGATGAATAATATGAATTTCAGACCATAATAAAGCATATAGTTTTTAAAATATACATTATTGTTTTGGGGTATATCACATTTCTCCCATGTAAATAATGATGTCCTCGAAGACATGTGCGTTACAAAAATGCCGCTAGTTTTTTTGCGTGCTACAATCTCATTAATTCAAGCTAAAAATTAACTTCAGTATTATAAAGGCTATCTAGAACCTGCATTATTTTTTAAAAATTATAAAGAAATAGATAATTACCTTAAATCAAATCCGCGTCCACGATTTTTGTCATTTTTGTTATTCTATTTTGTAACACCAATATTTGGTAGTTTTTAAAAAGTGGAATCGGCATTACTATGTTTTTTGTTAGCAGCCAATCACGTAGCACTAACTAGTGACAGTCGGCCATTTTGCAACGTGCGTTTTTCTGATTGCAGTGTGCCTAAGTCAGTGGTGAATTTTTTCAACAATTATACTTTCCTTTTGTGTGCTGGTCTGCTCAGCACCTGGTAAGTTATTTATTTACTATTAGACCATTTAAATATTGTATTACTCTCGTCTAAATCAAAAGTAAACAACAATTTTATCTAAGCAGCTTTATTGATTTTTAATTCGTTTGAGATTATATTCAACACGTGTTTTATATTCCTTTTTGTTACAATTTGTTACAAAGTTTTGTTACGTAACAAAAATGAGTTAACAAAAAGGAAGTAAGGATGATTTTATACTGTGTAGTTTATTACAAAAAAAAAAAAACTAGCAATGCTTTCACCTTACCTACTAGGAATAGTAGGAATAGTAGATGAAAGGAAAGTATCAATTTACTAATGTTATTTTTATAGTTTTACTCGTGTTTACCCAACTTGTTTCAACCGGCCGTGCCATCGCCGCTGTGTTTTGAGTTTATGACTAAGATCTGTTCGAGATTGAAACTAATACTTATGGCAAATAATTAATGAATACGTTAGTAAAATGTTTAATCCTACCTGACATCAAATTAATCATGTCTCACGAAATATTCTTAATACGAAAATATGTGAAAATATTGCTATGTTTTTTCTAATTTTCGTTTTTAATCCCAGATAGTAATCTAAGATTTGTTCTAGAAAAAATGCCCATGACACCTGCAGAACGACAACGCAATTACCAAGAACGACTGAAACAAAACGATCCCGAAAAATATGAAGAAATTCGTAAAAGAAACTTGGAAAGATTGTGTGTTTGTGATTTAAAAGTTTTTATCAAGAGCTGTTTTTTATTATTATTATGTTCAGATATAACCTATCCAAGTTGTATCTAACTAGTTGAGTTATTATGTGATTGATCATAAAAAATAAAAAAAAAACGGAAACCTATTTTGTTTTGATCATAGTGTGAAATTGCCCGATTAGTTCCTTTTTGTTTCCTTTTTGTAACACTTTTCATTTTTGTAACAAAATTCATTTTTGTTTCTTTTTGGTGACTGTACAATTTATTTTGATATTACCCTTCGATGTATTGTTTTTATTTGAAAATGTCGTCCGAGTTTTATTTATTTCCTCGCAAATATGTTATAAAACGTCTTATGACATACGTGAGCTTTGACAATTACAGCCTCTGCTTTCTTGTAGCCCTCGCCTACGGCTCAGGCTGTCAATATCGCCTCGGCTGTAATTTTCAACTTACCGCACTTATATCATAATGTACTATAATATTACTAGCTGCTGCGCGCGACTTGTTGCGTGGAAATTTTCATAGGTTTTTCAGGAATAAATTATAAATTCCTGAAAAACCTACTACAAGACTGAATGATTCAAGAGGAAAGCTTATACCTAATAAGCCTTCCTCTTGAATCATTCAGTCTATTGATGAAAACCGCATCAAAATCCGTTGCGTAGTTTAAATTTATAAGCGTGCAGACGGCGCGAAGCGACTTTGTTTTATACTATGTAAAGATGAAACGGCTACCGAAGAAAGTAATGGTCCAATCATTTTACGTATTTTCTCAGTGCTAACAAATACTACACAATTTTAAAAACGAATTATAAAATTATTCAACTATGGTTGCAAAACTCACGTCCTTGCAGAAAAACGTGCAGGCGTTGTCGCGGGCAGAACTAAGTGTTTCAATTAAATAAAATTGTTTGTACTTACATAGATCTCAATACTCTAGAGGTTACACTCAAATAGTCAACTACTTGAGTTGTGTATGGACAGGAAACATACTAACAGATAAAGTAATTGATCGAATTTGGACGTCGAAAAAGTGTGAGAGAAAATTTAAAGGTATAACGTAGATTTTCTTTGTCTTAAACAAGTATGTTGATAAAACACTAAATAGGTGCACATGCTATCTCTTCTACAGATGGATGCATATGTACTCGGTGCATCGGCAAAAAAAAGGTTTACTTTGGGCACTGAACTTAGCGGTGAACTCAATGCCTTTTGGTTGATAGTCTGAAGACATATTAAAGATCTTTGGTGCAGTCGAAGGTAAACTATGTGAGGTAAACCGTCCGTTACGATAGGAAAAATAAATAAACGTCCAAATAGCCAGAATCCACCAGGTCAAATACTCATGTTGAAAGAAAAGACCTGACATTTTAGCTATAATTTTCCTGCTCCCAACTAAATATCAACCATTAAATATCGCAGGCTTCTTGGCTAATATTTATCTTAACATGATAGATGACTATATTCACCGAGCCCGCGTACGCGCCGCCGTAATGGCGGACATAAATTATAATTATAAACAATAATTGCACATAACAATTCGTGATTGCTGCATCCAGGATTCTTTCGTGGTAGATTCTCGTGTGAAAGGACAGAATGTAGGTGTTTGAGGAGGTGGTTAATTTAATATGGTGTTGGTAATAGAGTTGTTTAATTTAGAAAATAACTCGCATCTGCTTTTTATGACTGACTGTACCTATGGACGTAATGCTTTCTGTGTAAAACGTTTCAGACGGCACATTACCCTAATATATTGTCTGGCTACTATACTACTGTTTCTTCGTGTCACTGGTTCGACAGTGTTTAAAAATTTTGTGGCCTAAAATTTCACCTCATTCATTCATCAGAGGGCAGGACAGGAGGTGGAGTATAGTTGCTGTTTGCGTCACACTCTTCTGATAATTCGTCGAGGTAGCCCCACTTTACGAGGTTGGAGTTACATCTTTTTACTTATTTTCGGAGACGATTTGGACGGTTTACGAATGGAACACGGAAGGTAAGCAGTGGCTAGGGGAAGAGTACTTATTCTGCCTCAGTTTGCAACGGGAGTAAGGACGCTGTCCATATGATGAAACTGTCTTGCTTCTTTAAATTATATCGCCTACAAATAATTTTCAGACAAAAGAATGAGAAAATATCGTAAGAATAATGAGGAAAATGAACAAAAATAAGCTTTAACTATTGTAAGTAACCCTAACTCAAAACTAGGATGATACATATAGGAATTCAATATTAATAATCAAGTTCAAAAGCACATAAACGGATTAGAACTTAGACGTCAAACACAATGTCTGTACATATAAACGTGAGTTCAATGCACAATAGAACGCGCAGATTTACGACGCCTGCGCCCGCGCACCGACGACGGCGCTGTGGGCTGTGGACTTATGTGTGCTGGAATGGCTTCCTCTTGGATTTTGTGGTGGAATGGATAAACAGGCTATAAGAGAAGGGGAACAATGGATAGATTGGGTAAAAGGTGATATGACTAGAAAGAGTGATTACTAGCGGCTAATAGAGATATGCGGAACAAGAAGATATTATATTGCACTGACACCAATATTGGAATGAAGACACGACGATGAGGTTGATAAACAGGATGAAAGCCTGAACTCGACAGAAAGTGTACTGCTGCTTATGACATCGAGAAGTTGGTAGAGTTGGGTTTATGTCAAGAAATCGAGAGATGACTGTTGTTGCTTAATATGCCTGTATTCATTTATGCATGATGTGAATAATTCGCACCATAATCAAGAAAGGACAGTACTTTAAGAGCAGGTACCACGCAAACAGTGAAAAATGTAGAACTTTTTTCACCGTTTGTCTCTGCACATCAGGTATTACTCTCTCGTCTAGCCAAAACCGAAAGGATTCCTTTTTTTTTCTTTTTAATTATTGCCTCACACTAGGAATTTCTCCTGTATCATGGGTGCGTTTACAAATATTTAAACTCACACACATAAACAGCCAGACCCGGAACAAGTATCTGTAGACTGTACAAATATTTGTTCCGTGCGGGAATCGAACCCGCGACACGCAGCGCAGCAGTCGATTGCTCAACCACTGCGCCAACCGTGCCGTCAATCCTGATGCATCAGTTTGGAATACACCTATAAAATACGATGAAATGTGCCCCTAAACATCGTAAACATTGTCAATCCTACTCCGGTAGCTATTCTGTTATGATACATTTAAGTTAGAGGCACTAAAATGTTATGACCGAGGTCTGTATTGTGACCTGAGGAGAATTCAATCTTGTGGGTGTTTATATGGTAATATTGACACTGCAGGTTATCTGGTAGTCTATTATGTGTTGTATTATTTAAGTGCAGAGTATCATTTAGCACTCGAGGGCAAAGGAGCAAGGCAAGATATTTCCGGAGCTGTATATTTTGTTTCCTTGATATCTTAAAAAAAATCTTTGGCCTACTCTTTTTAGGGTTCCATACCCAAAGGGTCAAACGGGACCCTATTACTGAGACTTCGCTGTCCGTCCGTCCGTCCGTCTGTCACCAGGCTGTATCTCATGAACCGTGATAGATAGCCAGTTGAAATTTCTACAGATTATTGTATTTCTATTTTCGCTATAACAACAAATACTAAAAACAGAATAAAATAAATATTTACGGGGCTCTCATACAAAAAAGTGATCTTTTTTAAAAATAATGGTACGGAACCCTTCGTGCGCGAGTCCGACTTGCACTTGACCGGTTTTTTCTTCTTGTGCTTCTTCGACATGACCACGGTCGATGTGCTTGACCGGCCAAAGGCAAGGCTTAGGCCCCTTATTCTTCATCTTAGTCTTTGAATTTTTTATCATAAACTATTAAGGTCTGTTACTTGCATAGAAGGGACTGTGATGGACGGAGGATTCAGAAAGTCCTCCGCGTGTTCCTACAGCCTCTTCCGGTATCTCTAGATCTTTAATTTAGTATCCCTACAATATTATGTAGAATGCCGAAAGCGAACAAAGCGCCCGCGCAGCTAATGCGACGGTTGGGACGTGATTATACAATTAAATGTAGGCTTTGGTGGTACTCTTGAATGGTGACGACTGCGGGGTCAAGTTCACAACTTATAAGCAACGCGGAGGGAATATGGCTCTTATGGGAGGTCATTGAGAAGAACATTGAAACGTTAAGGGGCCTAGACATTTTTGCAGTTAGGTACTGTCAAAGCGTTTTGTATTTTTACAACGATTTTATAATTGAGATAAACTTCATCATCAATCTCCTGCCGCTATCCCAATTTATTTGGTGTCGCCTGTCGGCGCAGCATGTCTTCTTCTTCTCTAAGTACTTCTCAGCTTCTCTATTACTCGTCATCTCAACAGTCACTTCCTTTCTCATATCATACTTCACACAGTCCATCCATCGTTTCTGATGACGATTGAGTTAAATTTATTGGAAGCTATTTTTTTTGTTTTGACGTGTCAAAGTCCTCTAGACATGATAATATTCGTAGAAAAAAAAACAGCCAAGGGCGAGTCGGACTTGCGCACCGATGGTTCCGTGCTTTTAAAACCGTAATAATAAATATTTTTATTATACAATGTGTTGTTTTGCATCCTCGTCAAATTTCAAGAGGATGTCACAAAAGACATAAATAATCAATTTAAATTACGGTACCTTGTTAATTATTAATAAACATTGATTTTTTTGGTTGTTTTAGTTTGTCACTATTTCAGAATAACCCCCTTAACGTGGTTTAGGGAATAAGAAATTATCGAATAAACGTTTGAGATTGTTTGTATGTATGAAAGCTCGGTTATAGGGCGATCAGACCGGCCGCGTTTAAAACACGGGTGGTTCACACTTACCAATTTTCGTAAATAACAAAAAAAAAATACCTACCCATTTTATTATTGATTCAGGACGAGAATCATTAGCATAGTTAACTCCTTGAATTTGACGAGGATGCAAAACAACACCTTGTATGATGTAACTAAAAATTTACAGTTTTCGCAATTTTTCCTTTATCTGTGCTATAAGACGTTGCTTCGTACCAGATTTCAAGATTCTGAATTCACGTGAAGTACCCTGTAGGTTTTGATTCCCTTGCGAGTGTCAACAATTTGCGCTAATTGCGGCATAAACAGCTGTATCTTTTGATTGCCTTGGCTTAGAAGTTTGATTTTCTCACAGCTCCAAGAGACAGTAGACCTGAGTATTTGATTCCAGCTTGATACCTCCACGCGTTCCTGAGAAAAAGGGTGCTTGACAGACAGACAGACGGACGGACGGACGGACGGACGGACGGACGTACGGACAACAAAGTGATCCCATAAGGGTTCCGTTTTTTACTATCGAGGTACGGAACCCTAAAAAGGGTACAGGCATTAATGTCTAGCTTTACTTTGATAGCCATCTATCAAAGAAAAGGCCGGGCGTTGGAACAGATGAGTCCTAGAGGACCTGCTAATCTGGAAACTACTTTAATGCCTCCTCTCGGGTATAAGGTTCGATGTCTTTGTAATAGAACTACCTATTTCAGATAATCGGATAGACGAAATGTGGAAGACCCAGGAATAAATCGGGGTCTGGGCTGTCCAGGAGTACACTGAATAGGCTACTGCGGAGTTGATTAATCCTCGCATAAAGCAGACAACCAAAAACACTAACCGTCAAAAAGCCAGCGCGGTTTCAGGACTACATGCAATTATTTTGTGGTTTTATTGAAAAGCGGATAGTCAGAGCACTTGCAGCCATAAATAAAATGCGCCTCGCTTCATGGCGTACTGCTATCAACGTGCACTAGTGATGGATCGGGTATGTGGTTGCGCGAAAACGAAATGAAATTAAAAAAAAAAGATATTCGTTTTTTTATTTGGGTGGACGTGAGTTTTTAAACTTGTTCAATGACCTAACTAATGTAATTTTTCAGCGCGTAGAAGGTCTTGTAGGAATTAGTATGAGGTATTAACTTTTATTTACTTAGACAGGTTAAAGTCTCATTAAAATTCTAAAAGTCTAGGCCCTGGTGACGAAAAGTATGCTGCTTGTATAAATAGTCGATTCTTTCCTGATCTAGTTTCTTTATCTTACTAGGGTATGGTAGAAAATTTCCTTCCTGACCCGTGGAACACCAAAGAGGTTCACCTAGGTGTTCCACAGTAAACTTTTTGTACCCCTGGTTTACCTTTTAATGCTTTCAGTACAGATTGATCTACAATGATATAGAAATTCCAAACATGTCATATAGCAGTGTGCACTGTATCATTTCTCTTTGTTTACAATTCTCCACAAATGCGATAGTTTCTTTCAACATTGCTCTAATGGCTACTAATGTAAAGCGTTATTGTTTGCGGCCATACATCACTGCCTACCCACTATCGTCAGCGCGGGTATCATTAAAGTGGTTGAAATGTCAATATTTATGTAGCGTTGTTCTTCTAATCGATGGGAAATACAAAATGATGAGCAAACACATAGGCTTTGTGTTTGCTTATACATATGTTTCGATCAACTCTCTTCTGAATACTACTTAGAGCAAGTTTTATCATGAATTGAACGCGATCAGCAATCTAATCGACAGCTCTTTCAGACTCTTTAATTCAGACAACTCTTGAACGCGTGTGGTAAGCCAAGATATCCGTGATCAAATTCTGATTATGTAAGAGTGTATATAGTACAGATTGATACATTTGATTATAAAACAATTAGAACAATAATGGATAGCCTTTCTTCAAAAACAAAGTTTTCAGTCACTTAAACGCAGACAATTCAACAAACAAATCACTTTAAATCGTAGAGAAAGAGCAATATTTACATTTAACAAAGAAGCAATCAGAGTCCAATCCATTACGATTTATTTCCGGGGATACGCGGTCTAAATCTACCATTATCTACCCGGGCGTCGAACCCGTAATCCGGCGAGTAATCCGCTACCCGCTGCCCGCCTCCGCGCGAACATATAAATCACGGATAGAATTAGCGAAGCGATATCGTCCCACGGCCGGTAGGGTTGGCGCCTGTGTTTAGGGATGTAATTACTAGTGTTCATTTCTGTTTAGGAGTGGGAAATTGTACTGTTTAATATGGGTCTCCCCTCCCCTAACCCGTACATGAGATGGTTAAAAGCAGAAGCCTCTAAGTAATGTTTAAACTTGGTCGAGAGAATTGGTGCGACTTTCTCGATGGTCTAAGGTCGTAAGCGATTGCGTGGCATGAGGGTTCAATTCCCGAGTCGGGCAGTGTTATTGGGTTTTTCTGTCACGAAAATCATTATTAAGAAGCAGCCACGCAGTCTGGATTTGAACCCGATTGATGGCAATAGGCTAGCTCGCCCCCTATTACATCGGAATTAATATAACTGGTGAAATGTGGGATACTTGTTAGGAACACGTCTGCCTAAGCCTTCGGAGATTACAAGGCTTGATGTCATGATATGGAATTGGTAAAAATACCAGTTTAGTGATCCATGCCTGTCGCTGGAAACTAGCTCTGTTCTGCTATGTGTGCTCCGCTGTGGCTCTGTTTGTTATAGTTGAGGTGGCTGGCTGCAGCAACCTGGTCTAAAATGGATGCTGGGCCTAACTGAACGGAACTGGAGGAGCTCGTGGCTAAATAATAACAGCCACACAGGTCGATCTTTAAGGTCAAGCCGTGCTTGCCAAGGTTGGTCTGTAGATGGGTGACCATAATTATATACCGAGTTTTCTCCGTGCCTCGGAAAGCACGTTAAGCCGTTGTTCCCAGCTGTCATTTGTAGATCTTTGGCAGTCGTTACGAGTAGTCAGAATCCAAAAGTCTGACATCCAGTCTTACCAAGGGCAGTGGCGTGCCTCCAATGAAACGGGGGCAAAGCCCAACTAGACAACTGACGATATTGGGATAAAAAATAAGTTTCGCTGCCTGTTCTGATATTGGTTTTCAAAGCTGTTTTATTTTCCAATTATTTAAATGTGCCTAAATATAAAAATACAAACAGTGGTTAACATAAAAAAATACTGCGCATTTTATATCTCGTCACAAAATTACAACTATTTCAATATCTTGATTTATAGTCAGTGTCAAGTAAATGATTTAAGAGTCATCTATTGAATTAAATTTAACAACTGAACTCTTCGTGTCAATTCGTCATTATTTCTCTCGCTCTCTACAGTCGCTATTGGCAAAATTTTAAAAACACCGATAGATGGCGCAAAAACAATAAATTGGTTTCTAACTACTAAAGTATTGAAAATATTTGTAACTTCCCGCGACTTCGTTAGGGTGGAAATTTTTAATGTTTTTCAGGCATAAATTATAACTACATATAACCTTTCTCATGAATCATTCTGTAGGTATATTAATGAAAAACGCATCAACATTCTTGCGTAGGTACAGACGGCGGGAAGTGAATTTGTTTTAAACTATGTAAAGATTACTCACAACGTAAACAGCCATAATTCTTCATTCTCGTTTTTTTACCACGAACAGATGACAAACAACAAAACAAAGCACATAGACACTCTCACACATTTACCTTGCACAGTAACGATTTCACAAACTTAAAATCCTTCACAAGAAACAATTTGAATGCTTTTATGAATTCAAAACAAAAATGAATCACTTCAAAACAAAGTTAATTACAGCAAAAACTAATCGCAAAACTTTAAAATACAAGAAAGTACATAAATAATATCACAAAAAAAGATGCACCAGTTATCGCTCAAAACAAATATGAACTAATTTGAAATCGTTTTACTTTCTATGGAAATTCGCGCTACGCGCAGGTCTTTGCGCCGCTTGCGCGTTCATTCTTGGCGCCAACACACATTCACTCTCTCAAACTTACACTGACATACACGCACACATTCAAAGAAAAGCCCAGCTTTTAACTCCATACAATTTTTCAAATTAAATACCTAATAATGTTATCAAGACAGAGTCATTTTACTAGCAAAGACAGAGAGGTCCGACAAGCCAAATACAGAAGCCAGTGAGTGCGAGTGGGAGCATCCGAACGAACATTGACTGTAGGGTCCGACCATAGCGAACTATGCTTGAACTCTTAGGAGGAGATATTAGAATTTTTTTGGCAACGTCGCGCATCTTGAATTCTTGATAAATGCGCGCGAAATTTGACGTTATTATTATTTTGACATACATTTTTATTTTTGGTTGGAATGTTTTTTTTTACTTATTTGTTGTGTTTGATTGTTAGGCAAGCCGGGCTTTTCGGCTTGTATGATAGTTCCGCCACTGACCAAGGGGTATCGTATTACCCAGTTAGTGGGTTGTGGAGGTCAGATATGCAGTCGTTTCATGTAGAATACTGGTACTCAGCTGCATTCGGTTAGACTGGAAGCCGACCCCAAGATAGTTTAGGAAAAGGCTAGGCAGATGGGTCTAACTGAACTATGGACAGTAGCATGTGACATAGGGAGCGAGGTATAGCCTCTGACATTTAGTGAGGTCTGGAGCACTCTAGGCAATCAACGTCTGTAGACCCTAGTCTTTGCCCAACTCTGTTACATAAATCGTTAACTCTTTCAGCAAAATGGCAAATGAAAGTGCCTATAATTCGAAATTATAAACCTTGGCTGATAAAGGACATAGGGAAAAAATATGTAGGATAGATATGTATAGGAAAGTAACATGCATGTTTTATGAATGTGTAGAGTCACGACCAAACAGAAACATGGGAGCTTTCAAAGAGGAAAATGGATGAAAAAATGAGATAATATTATGCCTCTGTAGTTCGGGAATGTTGTGGAAATATTGGCGTAAAATTACCAAATACTTTTGTATGAGGAAAACTGACAAAAAGTGGGAAAAGCTGTTGTCGTGGAATACATTGAACCATGATGGGATACGGGGGGAAAATATGGTTTAGTATTGAATATTGATTCAATTATAACAAGCCTATATAGTGTCGAGTAGTGTCTCGAGACCTTCTGGAAAAGGTTTTGTTTTCTATTTATAAGATTAAGGATATTGTGAGCTCCTTTTCCAGCGTCAAATATATTTTTTCCCAGGAATAAAAGTGAAGTTTGATTATTGATAGAAAAAACTGACAAGAACCAAAAATTCCTCGTATGACGAAATTATTAGGAAAATCAGACATAAATCTGTTAAAATCGTCTGGTCCTTCGAATCGAGCGCCAACCCTGAATCCAAACAGTGTAAAAACACTCAGCAATCGTTCGCTAATGACGTATTAAGACGCACCCCCCCAGCCCTCCCTGCGTCCCTGGGCTCACTACATCTGCGTGTTTGTCGCTTTTTTCGCACTTTTCAACTTATTGAGACTCCCTTAATACAGTTACGATAACTATTTACAACAATCTATACTTTTTAATATTATAAAGCTGAAGAGTTTGTTTGGATTTGGACGCGCTAATCTCAGGAACTACTAATCCGATTTCAAAAATTCTTTCAGTGTTAAATAAGCCATTTATCGAGGAAGGCTATAGGCTATTTATCATCACGCGACGACCAGTAAGAGTGGAGCAGCAATGTAAAATGTTGCGAAAACGGGGAAAATGTGATGCAGACGTAGTTGCGCGGGGCTATCTAACACTGAAAGAATTTTTAAAATCAGACCAGTAGTTCCTGAATTCCTGAAATTGGCTTCAGCTTTATTATTAGTATCATTAGATTTAGGCATCTTACAATATTAAATACACAAACATTATTTGCAAGTGGGTATAAGATCGATTCAAACGTAGGACAAATGGCTGGGTTTAAAATGGGGAGGTTGTAACTAATTCAAAGTATAAAGAAACGGCTCAGGATTTTAAATTTGGGGTTGTTTTGACTAATTTTAACCAACAATCAACAATAAAACAACCCACTCTTAAAAATTAACCATTCCACAGGTGAACGTCAAACATACGCTACGTGGTATACCCCCTAACCTGGGGTGCAACATAATGAAATTGATACCTGACGCGGAATCCTGAGTACACAGTCACACTGCTCAGCTTTCACTAATTCAATCATCACGAGGAGCTAGGAAACCGAGATGAGGTGGTACGGAGCTGTAGCCTCAAAATGGTCGAAATGGTCATGTTGACTTTGTTACCATCTTCCTAACCAATTCAGGTCAGAAGAATATCATTGGGTGTTCTCATCCTTAACATTTGAGTTTCCTCCGTACGTCGGAAAGCACGCTAAGCCCCGGCTGTCATTTTGTAGATCTTTGATAGTCGTTCTTCGTCATGGCTATCCAGTTTCTTCCAGCCACTTTAATGAGACCGTCTGTGACCTAGTCGGTTGTCTTCCCACATTCCACAGTCGTTACAGGTAGTCAGTGGCCCGAATTTTTAACAACCAGTCTTACCAAAGGGTATCGTACCCAGTACTAACTGGGTTGTGGAGGTCAGTTAGGCAGTCGCTCCATGTAAAATATTGGTATTCAGCTGCCTTTAATACTGGAAGCGGACCACAGCATAGTTAGGAAAAGGCTAGGCAGATGATGGTGGCTTAAGATGATCAGAAAGCAAATAGGCCAACTCGGTGTCGATTGAACGAGTCCTGTTGTCGGGACCAAAACACCGTGCATGTCCAGAATGACGTCTTTTTCGCCTTAACTTTAAAAAGTTATATTGCGCTACTTCTTCTTCAAAGTATTATCTTTTTCTTCCGCCATGTTTAAATTTAGTATTATCCTTTTCTCCCGCCATCTTTAAATTTTATTTTGTTTTTCCTTCTTTTCTCAAAAATTTGTCCTTCTTTTCTCCGGACAAACCGATTCGATATTAATACGAGTACATGTGGATCCAGTGGCATCCATGAATTCACCTATCTTGAGAAATATTCCTACCATTTTCATTACATACATGTTTTTGTTTCCTAACTCTGCTGTGACAACTCCGTCACGTGTGTCGCCATATTTACTTAATTAACGCGCCTTAGGGGATGAATTACAATTGACACGACGTTGTAATTGTTAGTGTGGATCTGTGGATAGGACTCAAGGGGTGAAACATGGGGTTATTAGAATATGTTGTTGTTTTCAATGGAATTAATTGCTGTTTGAGAGAATTTACCTACACTTAGATTTATGTTGGATTTTGATGATTGTTTTGTCTAGTTGACGAACTTATCACAATGTATGGATCAACACTGTTAACAGGATTGTATTGGTGATCAATAGAGAGCAAGGCTGACATTGCTCTGTGTGTCAGCCCAGTGGCTTACGTGTCGTGGTCCCAAACAAGCAGATCAGTTTGTTTAAAAACATAACAAGATATTTCTCATGTAAATGGGTGCATTTACAAACACTTAAACTAAAACACAAACACCCGGAACAACTCCTTTCTTTTATTTAGCAACTCAGCTGTAAAAACTGTGAGGAAAAACCCCATGTGGAACCCGAGAAGTCCTAGAACCGAACATTCGGACACATCTACTAACCTGCACTGGGCTCACGTCGTGGATCAGCCGCAGATAGAAGGCTTGTAGTCCAGCAGTGAAAAAGGGAAAATTCTAGATTGTTTATGTATCGGTGATTGCAGGTTCTCTTTATACTAAGATGCGCCTTATTTTCTAGTGACATTTGCAATAAGTATTCATTTGGCCTCCTTTTGAAATCATATTGAACCCTTGGCATAGATATGACCTTTAGGAAATTAGAATATTTGTTGAAGAAAATCTAACGTCTGAAAAATGACCTCAATAGCTTTGGGTTCGACCGTAATCAAATAGGTCCCTCCATCATTGCTATCGTAGACCGTTTGGATATTCCAAGTAAATTTCTTATGAATAGTTGCTGGGGAGCTTGTACCGCCACTTCTTCTTCCCAGCTAAACCTAGTAAGTGGTGAATGGCGGGAGTTTTGGGGAGTGTCTCTTTTAATTTTGACGTTCAAAAAGACTGCTGATTATCAGCCTAATTTGAATGAATGACTTTTCATTTTGATTTTCGTATTTTAAAAGTCTAGTAAGGAGTGCTGTTATAATTGTATCATTTTAAGCCAGTATCACCGAAATGAATGCCTAAATAAAAGCGCATTGTTGGATGTTTATCGCTCGGCTCTGCAAGCTTATATTTAGGCATTCTTCTAGGTGGCACATAGTGCTATTGAACACGTTCAATGTAAAACTGTAGTCAGTGGCACTATCTTTAGCTGTTAACCCATTAAAGAATACTTTTCCGGAAATTCTAAGGTACAAACGTAAATCTTCCTACCTCTAACAAAGGGATAATTCGGATATTTACGAGAGCAACCTAAATTTACCTAACCAGTACATTTATCAAAGACTCCTCAAACCCGTCTAAATGTTCCCTTTCCTCGTTCACTTCGGCTGACCTATAAAGTGGGGATAATATTTTATTTTTTTATTCTGCGAGAATCTCGCCCTTGCAAATTGAATCTTCAGGGAGACGGGTTAGTTGCCCTTTTGAGGGGCCTTTACACGTGACGGAGGAATCGTTACGATCTTTAGAAAGTAGGAGGCCGATAAAAGAAGAACACGAGTAGAACGAATAATTTCAAACAAACAAGGCCTAGCAGTGGATTGTCATGACTGAAATCTAAGTCACTTTTAACGAAGTGATTTTCTACGAGTATAGGTACTATCCGCTGAAAATTCTTGATTTTAAAATTGTTTAAATTACTTCAAAATACGACTGATGAATATGCGTAGATTTAGAACGTGCTTAAGGCTAAAAGCCCGAGGTTAGCTATCATTTACTACTACAATATACAGTATACTATAATATGTATAGAAACATGATTGTATTTTTTTAACAACTTTGCATTATAACACCCCTCTTTTTTGGTCGGGGGTTAAAAACAAAGGCAAAGATGGTTAAACTGAGCATTTTAACCATCTTTGCCTTTGTTTGAGAGAAAAATCTGAAAACTCAAATGACAAATGTTATTAAGACGAGTATTTGCAAGAATTTACTCAAATACCTGACTCGTAACACAGTCGTGTCGTTCCATGTAAGGAGAATAAAATACCCTTTTCATGTAATGTTTTTGTGAGGACAATCGTAAAACATAATAAGATACGACAGGTTTATCTCAGAGGGGGATTTTGACGAATTTATCTACAGTTTACTTATTATATTACCTTTCTTACATACCCAAGGCTTTACGATCTATTCTGGTAAATCCAATTGAGAAATACTGCTTGGCCCAACAGTCTATCTTCATACCTATCTGAATTTCATGATACATTCCTTTCGTGAGCATAATATCCTGTTAAGGTAAATGTCTAAACAAATGAAGAAATTCCTTTTAATGTCCGGGCAGATGGAATACAGGAACGGTAAATAGACAGAGCATAAACAAAGAGGGAATAGCTTGCCTCTAGCGTATGGTCTGGTCTATGAACTGTACAAGGCATCTTTACTAATCTATACAAATAAATTAAATTGAAGTGTCTGTTTGTAATATTAAAATAACCGCTTTTTACTACATGCATTTGAATGTATACAGGATACATATTCCAAAATAACTATTTTTACAATTTTTTGTCTGTCTGTCTGTTTGTTCCAGCTAATCTCTGGAACGGCTGGACCGATTTTGACGGGACTTTCACTGACAGATAGCTGATGTAATAAGAAGTAACTTAGGCTACATCTTAAATTCCACGCGGGTGAAGTCGCGGGTACAGCTAGTAATATTATAAAGAGGTAAAATTTGTTTGTAGGTAGTAATTTTCGGAACTACTGATTTTATTCTGAAAATTAATTCGCTAACAGGAAGCTATATTATCCCCGAGTGCTATAGGCTACATTTGAAACGTTACTGAGGGTTAATTTCAGTACATAACGGGAGCGAAGCGGCGAACAAAAGCTAGTATTGTATATTCTTAAACAATAGGTGACCAGTGAGAGAAAACTTTGATAACTAATAGTTTGTAAACAGTAAATTACTTTAATTGAATAGCGAGACTTTATGGATACTTATGTCTGAAATAAATAATATTTTATTCTATTCTATTATATCGGTAGATGAAAACATTGTCGGAAAACACAACTGAATTGAAATTAATTAATATATCTAAAATCGCCTTGACCTCTGCGTGGAACGAGGTCTGAGTCCTGCAGAGGTACTATTTGGCTAAGTACTATCTACATATTATACGCAAAAAGAGGAGTTCGTGGCTAAATAATAACAGCCGCACGGTTCGCACTTCAAGGTTAGGCCGCGGTTGCTTAGGTAGGTCCGGCGTTGGATGACCATCCATTATATACCGAGTTTCCTCCGTGTCTCAGAAAGCACGTTAAGCCGTTGGTTCCGGCCGTAATTTGTAGGTCTTTGACAGCCGTTACAAGTAGTCAGCGGCCAGGAAGTCTGACACCCATTCTTACCAAGGAATATCGTATTAGCCAGTAATAACTGGGTTGTGGAGGTCAGGTAACCAGGTGCTCCATGTAAAATACTGGTATTCAGCTGCATCCGGATAGACTGGAAGCCGATCCCAACATACTTGGGAAAAATCTAGGCAGATGATGATGTGCGAATAGGATACTAAGGGCATACTTTGTCAGTGGAACTGGAGGCGATCAGCGAATTAAAAGAGCAAGAGCTGTCAGTCTTATCATTTGCTACAAAACATTGATAATGAAAGCTCTTGAGCGCAAAGCAGCTTCACTAATTTCACAACAACTTAATTAATGTTATTAATAACAAATGACAAACAAGGGAACAGGTGTTCCTTGTTCATAATTTCCACATAACGATTGCACACAATGGCGAGGCTAACAATGAGCTTATCGCTCGGGAAGTTGCGAAATTGAGGCAGTAAATTAATTTTAACGTACCGGCGGGAATGCCGCGTTTCTGCAGCCTCAAGGATTACAGCTCGTTGGCGTGAGATGTGTGACACAAACGCGGTTGTGGGTTTTGATGATGAAGACACTAAGGGTGGTAACAATATTCTTTGTGTGTGACAAGACTCGTTAAGGAAGTAACACTGCCATGGGCTACTTATTGCAGCCAAGGAGCTCTGCCTATTAGGCTCACAAAGGTGCCGCGGCGTAAAATAACAGGAAAAAAAAAAGATAACACCATAAATATAGTTGAAAATAAACATTCCCAGTTATTATCCCATATTGGGAGGGCAAGCAAAACACACAACAGGTATAATTGGTTTCATCGAATCACTGATGTTGGTATGCCAAAGCATGCAGTGACAATCATGTGCTATTGAAGAAGCCTTATTCAAAGGCACCCAAAATATAGATAGATATGACCGCGACAGGGTCAAACTCAATAGTATTTACTAGATTATTGCTAGCGAGATAGGTATTCTACTATTACCAGACTTTATATTACCTTCTCATTACCTAAGATCACGTCCGTAACCTATAGATTACAACTTTGATTGATGTCTGATAGGCATCTGACTGCAATAGGCATAAACGGTGTGGCCTTTCGCAGCGTTGGGCAAGTTTGAGGCAATAATAAAGACTAGGCAATGAGATACTTATAAAATAAAGTTCAACCTAGTATCACTAAGCAGGCAAATCAAAATGACCGTGGGAATTCTTTAAAGGAGTGGCAATAAATAGTTGTTGAATTGTAATTTCTGGGGATGCAATTCGGGATTGCAGATGCACCAGTATCTGATGCTCTATAGCTAATTTAGTACCTCGAGAGATAGCTAATCTATTTAATTGTTAAATCGCTTAAGGTGCCCAGCCACTATTGATACTGGTATTCTTCAGCTTCATTCGGTAAAACTGGAAACCAGCCCCAATAAAGACTGATGAAAAAACATTTAAAAAAAGACTACCTTGGGACTTTTTTAAATATTTTTTTGGTAGGTTTAGTAAGTTTTAGTCCATCATTCAGGCGAATCACCTGTCTAATATAGTGCTTCCTGCCAACATTTATCATGACACACTTGTATCAATTTTAAGACACAACAACAACCAACTATAAGGTACTTCCGCAAGGAACAACTCTCGGGCCCACAGTAAAAAAAAAACCCCTTAAACAGCCAGTTCATTTCTCCAAGCAGCTTCAGTGGTATCATTCACAAGCAAACCAGTTTCCCACAGGATTATACTTACTTATATTATACCTACGTGCCTAGTACACTCAGTTGGACAAATATTGTGGCTCACGGTTCGCTGGGGCGACCACAAAGGCGGCGGGCAAAGTTGCCCGGTTGGCTAGTTTGCCCAGTCACGCTGCTTTGCAACCAGCAACCGTGTTTGGGCACGTTCGCTGATCATAAAGTACGCCTATGAGGTTGGCTTGTTTTCATCGGAGACGGCGGAAAAATAGGGTTAAGTGTATTAAGTGACTTGAAGTTTTTTTATGTTTATAAGTGTAGCGTTAACTTCGGTGTGAACTAAACTACGCCTTAACAGCAAGAAAGAATCCTTTCACAGTTTCTCACCTTTGATTTGAAAAGCACAGAATTCACGGTATAAGAAGATTGGTATTAATGAGATACGCTAAATAAAATCTTCACGAGACGCCATAACAGACTGAAAATAAATTAAACATTCTTTTCCAACCAAACAGAACGTGCTTTTCTTGAGATTTCCGTCACTATTTTCAACTTTAGATGTTTTAAATGTTTTTGTCATCACCTAATTTAGTTCCTGCTACAATGGATATCTTTCTACAAGGCATTTATTTTGTTCGTGTTTTATGTTGTAGGATTAATTCTATCTACTCAATTTCTCGTTGTCACCGACATTATGGTCACCCTTATCGTTCGTTTCTAATACTAGATTTATCTGTTTGCGATGACAAGGCAAAGTCTAAGTTTATTCACTCGACTTTTAATGTAACAATGTTCATATTCAAAGGACTTATTATTTATTGTGTTGGCTGTTTTATCGTCAAAGGAAAGTTCAACTTGCTTTGGTTTCTTGGCTGCAGCTTTCTTCGTTTTCTTTGTTTTATAAATCTAAGTTTGTTATGAGAAGTTTGTGGCCTTTGTTGGATTTAATTGGGTTGTTTAGTAGGAACTGAGCAATGACTGTTCTTTCAATAAGTTGAAGTCTAAAGTGGACCGGCATCGGCAGTCTCTTGAAAGTGGTTTAATGAAATGATAATACTGCCGTATCAAAATTCTTAGCTTGTGTAATATTTTTCGTGATGTATTAAATATTTTTTCTCCTATTAAAGGCAGAGCTAAAATAAAGGGTTTTTGGAATAAGTAAATGATAAGTGGTTACTTTAAGTAACCTTTACGTCGGAACCGTCTTTCAAGTAGGTACCAACGGAAAAAATATTATATTTTTCCCGTAAATTGCAGGCAACAACCTTAAAAGAACAGTTAAACATAAATAATACTTTACTAAACCAACAACACACGATTTATTAACGAAAGTGCTCTCGAACGATTTACGATTCTTTCGACATTCGACTCGATTGAACAATGGACCCGGAAAATTTCGCCTACGTCCTAACGGTATCCGAATCTATCCGTATGTTTGAATGTTTGCTCTAACCTCGGGAACACCTGAACAATGCGTGATTAAAATGTGCGTACACAGTTTATATTTCAACACAAAGAAAGTTATTACCGACTATTGTTGGATAAGAGTTCGTGCTTTAGTAAGGCTGGCTGCGGGCTTGCGACTTAGGAAATATTATTTTTGTGGTTGAGATTTTCAGAATGTTTTTGTTCATCAAAGCTAACTGCCACTTTGCTCTAGTAGTCGCTAGCGATTATAAAGTTCTGGGGTCGATAGCCGAGTCGAACTCAGTGTTATTGGGTGTTTCTATGAGGAAACTTCGCAGAGCGTGAATAACCGTTACAGAATTATTATAAAGCACTGAAGGAACATTACTTCCTTTATAGACTTTCTGACCTCTCAGAAATTCTATAAGCTCCTTGCACATCGGTCGTTTATCCCGTGTCGCTTGCAAGGACTTAATTATTTTATAAAATTTAGTCAAAGTGTCCCAAGGCTTATTTATCCGGCGAACAACACGCAATTATGTATCTTGATTCAGCATTAGCTCATCGAAATGTCCTCTATTGACGATGAGTTGAAGTCGCGAGCGTGTGGAGAACCTTAGCCAATCGGCGTACAATCACATAATTATGCATCTTGATTGAGCATAGAGTCTTGGAAATATTCTCTGTCAACATTATGTTACATTAAGTTATGAATATCCAACGCTTTTTACATAGGTAACTTTTTCTTCTTATTACTTGAACCCAACGTCTCTAGTGGCCTGCAAATGAAAGGAAGCATTTAAAATGGTAGATAACTATGGAGTTTGTTGACCATTCTTCTGCATAGGAAACCTACCTTTGCGAATGGACAACTTGAATAAATAATACCTTGCAAAATTTGACATTCAAATGTGTTCTTATAAGATACTCACTCATACTCTACACGAATATTAACGGTAGTGAGAAATCGCATTAAATTTGTCCATTTAAGTTTCAGTTAAACAAAGCTCCCTACTGCCACTAAGTCGTCAGCGTGCAAGTAGCTTTATCCAATCGGCGCACAATCGCACAGTGGTGCATCGTGATCGGGCATTAGTTCAGGAAAATGTTCGCGTTGCATCGAGATGCAGCCACAATGTGGCAGGCAATGGCGGCTAGGCTACAGTTTGTATGCTAGCCTGAATAGAATGCCTGGGTAAACGGTGAGAATGTGGAAGCTGCTATAGTAAGCTAGAATCTGAATTGTACGAGCACAATGGGAGAATTGACGGTTCTATGGCGATTTAGGAGTTTAATAGGTGTGATGTAATGTAGGTATGATAATCTTGTTAAAACTTTCATTCGCAAAACATTTTTGTAACTTTGTAGAGAGACAAATGCAATCGTTTTTAATGCGGCTTTCTTCAAAGTCGTTTAAATGGATTGACAAAAGCTTTTCACTTCAGTAACTTATGTTTGTCCCATTGCCATATTTTTTTATTTTTTTAATTAACTGCCAGAACATACAATAGTTCAGTTCTTTTGAAAATGAATTTTATTAAAGACTGAATTTTATAGTCTTTCTTCCTATTTGTGACATTATTAAGTCATCATCTGCTTAGCCTTTTCCTAATAAAATTGTGGTCGATTTCCAGTCTAACAAAAAGCCATACATTTTTACTGATAATATGTAGAATTTGTGAAGTTAGGGTCGGTAGAGTTAGGCCGTGTAGATTCAGAAGCTCGGCTCTACATGAGATCTGATATCTTTTTCACAGGGCTAACCTTATGTGGTCGTCTTGGCAACATTTTACATGAAATGTTTTTGGTGGGATTTCAGTTCTTTTTGTAAGTTGCTAGGCAGTCTTTTTAGTGTTTTTTTCTTTTTTTGGGGTGTACTGAACTTTGTTTACATACCTAATTTCGGCTTTCTAGCACTTCAGGAAGTAACCTAACATTTTGAAGTCCCATACAAACTTCCACCCCCCCCCCATTTTAGTGGATGGAGGGCGTAAGTTATAAGTTTATGATCTTTTTTGTTGGTTGTATACTAAACTTAGATTACATACCAAATTTCAGCTTTCTAGCACTTCAGGAAGTAGCCAAACATTTTGATGATCATCAGTGTCAGTGAGTGTGTCAGTGACGAAATCGGTGTATTTTAGATATCAATAAAATCTAAAGTTTTAAAGCTATTTAATTGAGACTTTGTATGTTTAATTAATCTATTATTGACATCATATCCTGAGAATATGAACTATCTGGTACATCGGAAACCAACTATAAGAGGGTTCAAGAAAACCACGAAACACTTCGAGAAAAGGTAGGTAGTGCCCTTGCGCTTCGCTAGGCTCGTCTTGGCGGGGGCACTACCGTGCCCTTTTTTTTTTTTTTTTTTTTTTTTTTTTCCGGATGGGAAATCATCATATGACTTCTCCCGCTCTGGGCGGAGCGGGAGGGAGTGTCAGACTTGTACTGACTAAAACCCACCCATGTTCCTTCTTCGCCCTTTGTGTTCCGGGGCCGCGGTATCTCTTTCGAACAACCCGCAGCCCTGGCAGGCATCGGCCCTTTCGGACCCCTTCTGGTTTGCTGACATCTCCTTGAGGCGCGCGTGGAACACGTACGCGCCGTCGACACGACCTGTCGTCATGAGACGGACGGACGGTGAGCTAGCCCATTACTCACCGTCCACAGGCTCGCGCCTACGGTGGCCGGGGGCCACTGGTTGCCCCCCGACGCCCGGGGCGTCTCCCGCGGCGGCTGGGACGTGAGGTTCTCTCCCTCTCACGTTCCGCCACCTCCTTCGCTAGCATGACTGCTTCGCAGAAGCAGGCGACGGCATCCCATTCCCTCTCGCTCCGGACCATGGATTGAACCAGGGCCGGACGCGAGAGGTCGCCGCCGCCAATCGCCGCTACGAGGACACGGCGGTACTCAGCCCAAGCGGGGCAGAGCTCCACGGTGTGCTCCACCGTGTCCTCCGGCCGATCCTCGCAATGGTAACACCCGGGCGTTTCCTCCCGCCCGATTCGGTGCAGGAACCTCCCGAAACAACCGTGTCCGGTGAGGACCTGCGTCAGGCGGAAGGTGAGGGCGCCGTGCCGCCTCTCTAGCCACTCCTCAAAGAGGGGACTTATCGCCACTATTGTGGCGTGCCCTGCACGTGGTTGCGACAGTCGCTGTCTCCATGTCGCCATGAGATCGTGCCGGAGGTCTGTCCGCTGAGCGACAATTTGCCGCGGCAGCGGAGTTTCCCCCCGGCGTAGTGCCTCCGCGCGCCATTCATGCAGGCGCGCGAGGACCATCGCCTCCAGATCCCATGGCGGCAATCCGGCCAAGAGGCTCGCCGCCTCGCCGGAGATCGTGCGGTACCCCCGGATCAGCCTTACGGCTACAACCTTCTGGGGCGCGTTTAAGTAATGGGCGGCTCGCCGCCTCAAAGAACGCGCCCACACCGGGGCCCCATAAAGGGCCATGGACCGCACGACTCCCGCGTAGAGCCTCCGGCAGGAGGCGTTTGGACCCCCCAGGTTGGGCAAGAGCCGCTTGAATGCAGCCCCTGCCCGTTCCAGTTTTGGGGCCAAACGTCGGAAGTGCTCAACGAAGTTCCACCGGCTGTCGAGGACAAGCCCTAGGTACTTTAGTGTCAACTCGACGCCGATGGGAACCCCTCCTACCGTCAGTGTGGATCCCGACGGTGGCGCATTCCGAGGCCCATGAAAGCACATGGCCTCGGACTTGTGCAATGCCACCTCGAGACCCAGTTGCCGGATTCTCTCCACGACTATCGCAACCCCGCGTGTCATAAGTTCGGCCGCCGCCTCGTGCGACCTCCCCTGTGCCAGCACCAGCGTGTCGTCAGCGTAGCAAACAACGCTGACACCGCTAGGGAGGTCGGCGCGCAGCACCCAGTCGTAGCCGATGTTCCACAAGGGCGGCCCCAGAACCGATCCCTGTGGAACACCGCACGACATCTCTCGCCGGTTCCACTCTCCATTGCGACCAGGGTAGATGACGGCCCTGTCCGTCAGGTAGTCCCCGACCACACGACGAAGGTAGGTCGGCACCCGGTGATACCGGAGTGCCTCCTTTATGCAGCTCCAGGGCATGGTGTTGAAGGCGTTGGCGATGTCAAGAGACACCGCCAAGACGACCCCACCCCGAGACACTGCATCCCCCGTCGTGAGAGCCCTCACGCGCATGATGGCGTCCACCGTCGAGCGCCCCCTGCGGAAACCAAATTGGTGTTCCGCTAGGTCCGGCCCCATCCCCACAAGGTGCCCGGCGAGGCGGTTCGCAATGACTCTTTCAAAGAGCTTGCCCACCTCGTCGAGCAACACAATGGGCCGGTATGCGGACGGAGAGTCCGCAGGGCGCCCCGGCTTCCGGATGAGGACCAGCTTCCCCGTCTTCCAACGAAGCGGGAACTGGCCTCTCTCCAGGCATGCGCTTAAGAGCCCTTCCAGTCGGGGCCCGAGAGCCTCCGAGGCCAGGACCCAGGCTTTGCCAGGCAAGCCATCGGGTCCCGGGGCGGTATTTTTGGCTTTAAGCCTGCCTACCGCCACTCTCAGGTCTACCCCGGTCACTTCGGGAATGTCGTCATCGTCCTCGTTGTGGTCCACTTCTGGCACCGCAAGCGGCGGAGCCATAGGCGGGGGAGGATGTTCCCCTCGCAGAGGGAACAGAGCGCTCACCACGTCCTCCACGAGCTGAGGGCGGAGACTCTGCGTCAGCGGGGGGGCCCAGGTGCGGAATTTGTCCCGCACCATCTTGTACGGGCGCCCCCACGGATCTCTGTCGAGAGTCTCCAGCATCTCCTCGCGGCCCAGGTCCCTGGCCCGCTGGACAGCCTCTTGGAGGGCAGTCTTCGCTGCTCTGTATCCCTCGTACAGCTCCGCCTCAATGGCTGCCGCATCCGTAGGGCGGATGCGGAGCCTGCGATGCCTGGCGTACAGGTGCCGCGCGGCGACGCACGCCTCGCGCAGAGACTTCAGCTCTCGGCACTACCGTGCCCTCAGATTGTAATTATAGAGGGAGTCAGGGATACCGACGCAAAAAAAACCCCTTATAGAAATTTTTCGTAGGTAATTTAAAAAAAAAAAAACTGCTGTTTCCTACATAAGTGCATTACCTACGCGGTCAAAATGTACGGAACAACTGTTTTTTTTTCTGGGTTCAGAATGATGTATTGAGTAAGACTCCGCTACTGAATGTCGAAGTTTGAAATGTCGACATATGTTAGTTCTAAAGTACAGGATCTCGATGTACGCCAGTTCGAAAGTTCACTGGAGCGAAGTATGCAAGGCCGACGTATCGTTAGTTAGAAACCCTAAAAGCATAGTCGACGTATTTCTGTCTGCAGGGTTTACAGTAACCTAACACGAAGGGAACCCTTCCCCCACACCCTTCGAACCTAAGCTGTCCGAGTCGGGGTGCCCCAAGTCCAGAATTCGCTTCGCTCGCTCTTTAACAATTATGCTTTCTAACTAACGATACGTCGGCCTTGCATACTTCGCTCCAGTGAACTTTCGAACTGGCGTACATCGAGATCCTGTACTTTAGAACTAACATACATCGACATTTCAAACTTCGACATTCAGTAGCAGAGTGATTGAGTAAGTATGTGACCCAGACTGCACCAAAGCGGAGATGACCGGAGCGGACACGAAACGTACGAAAACAGACCAATCAGATTAATTGATATTTACATCGTGTCTCTCGTCTCTCCCGTGATTGGTTGATTCTTGCACATCTCCTCTCCGCTCCGCTCGTCTCTGCTTTGGTGGAGACCGGGCCTAAATGTTTCCGTGTCGGTGTCCGTGTACAGTGTTAATATTTTCATGATAAATTTTTTAAGTGTTGCGTGTAGAAATAAAATTTTACCTCAAGAACACCGTAAATTCCTTGGTATGGTGTTCTTGCGGTTATATCTAGACACATATTATTTAAAATTTATTCTATTGTAAGTTAGTAAGAAAGCCATGCCATATATGTGGGTTTAACATATTGTATTCTTTGAAGCTAGTTGTAAACAAAATGTTTTTATTGCGGACACATATTGGTACACGTTTCGTATTTGAACACACGCACGTCCCCATGGCAGCCCATGTTCCCGTGGGTTTGCCAAAAGATTGACTTGAAAATAGGTACTTGTCGTTTTAGTTTTATGTCTTAGCTTATACACATCCGAATTCATTTTTATGTTTCTACAAGGTGTTGTTTTGCATCTTCGTCAAATTAAAGGAGGTAACTAACCTAATGATTTTCGACCCAAATCTATAATAAAATGGGTAGGTAATTTTTATTTTTTTTCGTATTTACGGAAATCGGTAAGGGTGAACCACCCGTGTTTTAAACGCGTGCCGTCTGATTCTCGCCATATAACTGCGCTTCCACAAATACAGACAATTTCAAACGTTTATTCTATAATTTCTTATTCCCTAAACCACGATAAGGGGGTTATTTTGAAATACTAACAAACATAAACAACCGAAAAAATCAGCGTTTATTAATAATTCACTAGATACCGTAATTTTAATTTATATCATGTGTGACAACTTCCTGAACTTTGACGAGGATGCAAAACAACACCTTGTATTTAATACTACTTTGTTGCTCGAGTGGTCGCAAGCCCCACTGCTGAGTCTGTATGAGTTCGATTCCAGGGTCGGGCAAAGTGGTATTAGGAGTTTTCTCATTAGCAGCTACTACGGAGTCTAGATTTTTGTCGGGTTGATGGCAATAGGCTAGCCCCTTATTACATGGTGCATAAACATAACTGGTGAAATGTGACCTGATACCTCTGCCTAACCCTGCGGGGATTATAGGCGTGATGATACGTTATGTATATCAAGTTTCAGGAACGTATATGCAATGTGCCTGATTTTCTTGTAAACAAAAATTACGGAACCATTAGTCTATTTCACAAACTTCAACAGCAAAAGAAAGAAATCATTCGTTACAGCTCACTTTCGTTGCATCGAACTATTTTGCAAATTTCGATTCTGCTGGACAGTTTATGCTGTGCGATGTCTGTGCTGCCCACCCTATTTCCAACTATGTCGGCTGGCTTGGCTTCCAGTCTAACCGGATGTAGCTGCAACACCAGTATTTTAGATGGGGCGACTGCCTATCTGACCTCCACAACCGACTTAAAACTGGGTAATACGCCACCTCTGGGTAAGACTGGATGTTAGTTTTTGAAGTTCCTGAAGAATGAGTCGAGCGGCTGTTATTATTTAGCCACGAGCTAAGACGAAATCCATGGAAATCTTTAGCATCAGCATCACCTCAACAACAAATCAAACCTATCAACCAAAATTTCATCTCGCAAAACTGAGCTCATCCAATATTAAAATGCCCGTACCAATCAGCCTCCCCATGCTTCAGTTACCTAAAGACACCAATCACAATCGATCATCTTGAGCCGATCAGAATTCATCGCCCTCATACCTGATATTGTAAATCAAGGTAATCTCATTAAATATTGATGTTAATATCGAAAAATCCCGTATCTTAGGACGAGCTATCAAAGTAACATCGTGGAGGGGTCCCGGGGGAAATCAGGCGAGTGTCGAGCTGCCCTTAGCCCTATATTGTGTGAAGCTGCCTTTATAGCTGATTTATGGCTCCGTGCGACGGGTTCCATGTAGCTGTTAGCTTTAGGGCTTGTTTATATGGACGGATTGGCGGTTGTAGTTTAGTCGTTTTGAGGAAATGTAAATTGCCCTACCCCAGAGTAATTCTGTGGTTTTCATAAAAGGTCAAATAGCCTTCAAACTACATCAGATTTTCTAGAACGTGAGGTAAGTTTTATCAAATTTTCATAAATTAATTTAGTTCCTACTTGATTATAACATTTAATAATATTATAATTTTCAAACCAGCGTGGTTACTGATTGGATGTGTGTAGCAAGTCTTGGAGTGATAAGTAATTTGCAAGGACCTACGGGTTGGGTTTAAAGGCGGCGCTTTACGGCTAATAAAACCACAGGTCCGTATATTAATGTACTTTTATTTTTAAATAAATATAACCAATAACATTTATTACATCACAGGAGCAGGGTATCTTGAAAACACAATTCATTGCGCGCCAAACGTTTCACAGACCATAGACCGAAAGTCGGCCATTTTGAATTGGTCGGAGCTGAAGAGTTCGCGCGCTTTCCTTAAATTCAATTGACATCCCTTAAAATATAAATAAGTATAACTAAATGAATATTATACTATTTATTAACAGTACATGTCGCCAACTAAATAGATGTTTTAGTTTTTACTTTAATTTCACGACAGTAAGCATATAGGCCTTATTTGTGCGTTATATAATAATTCATTTATTTCTTTAACCAATATAAGTAACCGTTAAGACATGTTATAAAGTTTGTAATAAAAATAACACAAAGTAGTTTATTAAGATATATTATGTCAGTCATATTAAGTTCTGCTCATAAAACAGAATGGACTGTAGTCAAGTAAGTACTTCAAGTTTTTTATAAGTGAAGGAATGATCGCTCAGGATTATATTATGATAGCTTGATAGCTCTTTGTTAAGTTCAAGAAATTACTGGACTTATGAACTTCATTTTGGATTTTTTCTTTATTTCATTGTTTGATGATTTCATAATTGTATTCTTTTTAAAGGACGTTATTGCTGCATTCAGAATAAATTAATTGGAAATAAAACAATATTCACATATATTATTACGGTAAAAATACAAACTGACTATACTATAGGTACAATTACGCTCAGATATTAATAATTATATTTTTCGACATTTAAAATTATATTTTGGCGCAAGAACATTTATTTATAAGGTAAACTTGGAAAAAAGAACATTGTTACTAAATTGACATTTGTTCACGCATTTTTTTTTAATTAGCAATTAATGTATATAGATTAGAGTATATGGAGCCAAAATATAATTGAAAATATGCAAATTATGAAATCTAAAGATATGCATAACTAGAAACAGGTTAATAGTTCGATCTACAACTAAATACACTTTTTACAATCCGTAGTACGTTCAAGCGAAACTTCTAAGTCGTTTTTTAAATATTTATTTTATCTATAGATTACGTTCTTTTGTCTTTGAAAAAGTACAATTTTGTATGCTAAATGCTGAGTAAATGCACACGCTAACCTTTCTGCTAAATGCTTAGTGATTTTTTTTTTTGCACGAAGACAGAATAATGCTATAATATTTTTATTGTTTTTATAATAATGCTATAATATTTTTATTGTTTTTATAAAACTGCCTTTTCAGCCAATTTAGCCTGAACTGAACGGTTGAACCGGTACATCGATTATTGTAAAATGTTCCGCCTTCAAGTTGATTTATACCATTGTATACTTAGCCGAGCCACGGAGATAGCATAAATAACTTCTGACAGGTCAATTGTAAATGATTACGCATACTTTCTGACTTATTCTCGATTAAGATGTTCAGTTTTTTTTCCATGTTATGAATGGCCTTTGTTGTTATTGTATGGTTTTTGAGTGAATGGAATAAGACATTAAATTATGGTTCAGGTGGTTTTTGTATTGAAATTCTGTGACTATAGGTGCTTGAACGATTTTTAATGTCATTTCTTACATAGTTGAGTCATAATTTGGACTGCTTTATTGGAATACTTTTTTTCTACGATTGTACTTTTTCAAAAATCAATATAATGCTTCTTATTATTATTTTCCTTAGTAAAGCTAGTAATACTGTACATACCTTAGTTAGGCGACGCATTTGTTCAAGTTATGTCCCCAACGACGAAGACATTACACAGAGGAAACTAAGTACTCTATACAAAATAAAAAAATGTTACTTTGGCAAGATCTAATATTTAAATCATTTAATTTACAGAAAATAAAAAAAGAGAAAAATACGAACACATAGAGAGATTGATATTTTTAGCTTAAAGTGTATAAAATCTAGGCGCTAACGATATAAATTAAACACTTAACCTTAGTGATAAGATTTATAATATAAATGAGGTACGTTAAACCATTGTGACTATGTGGTGATTCATCTTCGAATGTGTCCTACATCTAACGTGTACAATCGCGCACACAACTCACGTCATCTGTCTAACTGTTGTGACATGACATTTGGAAATAATCACATGTCATTTTTACATTTTGATGTGATGATTTTTATTGCTTGATATTGTAGAGAGCCGAATATATTATCTCTTTACAGTTTTGAATATTTAGTTTCTTTTCTTAAAGAGAATATTTTTGTAGTATTTATGAAATACTTTGCAAAGTTCAACAGACCCCGTGAGTCCATGCAGCCACAGCACATAAAAACAATATCAACATTAGCATTTTCAATATAAAATAACAATTATACAAAAAATGCAAGAAATGGAACGATACAATTATGTTTGCCTTATAAAATTAAACTATTTAAAATAAATAATAATAATGTACAATTTTTTTTTCAACGAAATCCTAGGATTGGGAAAATTTCATTTTTTTTTGTTAAGACTGAGCCTCGCGATTTTTGGTTCCTTTGGTTCAAAACAAGCTTTCTTTTGATCGTTCTTTATGCATTTTTAATTCTTACGAGTTATTTCATAAGAATTCAAGTAATTAGGGAACTGCTAGTCTGTTCCTCGACCAAAGGACCATATTCCGCGCGCCCCAATCAATGTCTCTTGCATTTTTGGCATAAAAACTTGTATATAACAGTGAAACTACAGTTATAATTATCATTAACGTTATTCCTAAATCGGACTAGGTTAACGTTCGAGTGCCTCAGGAATTAATGCTGGATAAAATGGACAACTTACGGAAAATAGGCTGTATGATGTGCCAAAAGTTAACTACGACGTCTATTGACTAAGTATTAAGGTATATTATTCTCCAAGAATCTAGATTAAAGTGCAGGTGTTTTAAAACTTAGGCCTGATCATCAAACAAATTATTTAAAAAATTAGGCTCTATTTTTTTTTCGATATGCTTTCTCCACAATTTATAGCTTGCGGTGTAAAATAAATATAACAACTTCATCTTACATTATTATTAAGTAAATGTAGACTTAATACTATGACGTATTCATTGTTACAACATCTGAATATTAATTCTTATTTTCATTTATAATACTTCTCTCTAACAACTATGATAGCATACAAAGGGAGACGACACTGCAGAGGAATTGACATAGAATCGGTACCTAGAACACCTTTATATAACTCAAAGATGTATTGCAGGGCGATTACAATCAGTCTTACGATATTACAACATTAATTCCTGAGAAAAATATTATTGTAATATGATTTTATATAGACAGCACGTATATGGCAGTAACAGTTAAAACAACTACGTTTATCAATTCACGTATGTTTGCAACGACGGATTACGACGAGAACGGAGCGCTCTCATTGGTTGCTTTATCCCCACTATCCCAAGATGGCGGCATGCTAATGGCAGTTGATCGCGCGCCGTTGAAGCCGGCGGATGCGTCGGTGCCAGTCGTCGCGCCACTCCAGCAGTAGTGTCCTCTCGCCGACTGTCAGCCCTGGCAAACCGGCTGACACGCCCTCTTTTTCCACTCCTAGGATTAGGTATGACCTGGGAGGGAAAAAAGGAGAAGTTTAAAAAAATAACGTTGTTTTGGTCCTCAGTAGGTTGTTTTGGTATCAGTATACGAGTATTTTTAAGGCCCTAAAACAAATCAAATTGATGGCCCAAAGCATTGAATCCACAAAGGAGGTATGTTAAGGTTTAACATTCGCTAACAATGTCTGGCCAAAATAAAATGTTAAGATTTATTCAATACAGCAATTTGCCTGCAAATACACTTAGCGAAACTTAGTGATGCCTCGTTGACTCCTAATGCTTTAAATAATACTTTGCATCCATTGTTAGACGAGGGTATCTCAAGGCACAAACTTATAATTTTAAATGATTTGCAAAATCTTTGCATCTGAAGCAAAACCGCACAACTTAATTTTACGTTCAACGTTATTTTCTGTGCCATTAAAAATGCTATATAGGTAGTTATGGTTTTCTTGTTTAGCGGAATATAATAAATTGGTATCGGAAGGTCATTAGGGAATAGTTGTACCGTAAACGAATACGTATTGAAGACTTAATTCAACACTGTACCTACAAAAATTGTGTCCAGCAAGACCAAATGCCACATATATCTTAACCACCGCCATGTAGCAATAGATCCCCGCGATGACTTAGACTTCAAATGTACGTGTTGATAATCTCATATGAGTTTCATAGTTTCACGTCTTATCACGGGAATCAGCGACGTTCACATTGAAACGTGCGTAACTAAAAGAGTAGATCAAAGAAATGATAAATGGATTTTGGGATGGGATAATATGAATGAAAATGGAGAGGATCATGACAGTCTGAACGTTGGACAAAGGGTAAAGAGTATCATGGGGCATCGAAAGGAAAATCAAGTGACAATACGCTACTTGCTCGTTAATCTTGATCTTAAGGCACTTGCAGGGAGCAGATCATAACGAGACGCTCGACAGAGAAGAAAGTTAGAGAAGAGCAAAATCCAAATAATATGGGACAAGGACAGGAAGAAAAAGTGACGTCCCCAGGTAACACGTTGGTTTTAGAGCTTTAGTGTTTCAGTTACTTGTTAATCTTGATCTTAGGGCTCTTGCAGGGACGGGGTGATAAGGTGACGCTTGACAAAGAAGAAATCATGAAAAAACAAGGGCAGGAAGGACAAGAGACGTCCCCAGTTAACTCGTTGGTCTAGCTTAAATGCTTGATTTACGTGTTAATCTTAGAGCACTTGTAGGGAGGAGATGGTAACGAGACGCTTGACTGAGAGGAAAGTAGGAAAAAGACAACGGCAGCAAGGACAAGTGACGTCCCCAGGTAACTCGTTGGTCTTAGAGTGCTTGACTTACTTGTTAATCTTGATCTTAGGGCACTTGCAGGCGAGGTCCGCGGCGCGCACGTGCAGGGCGGTGCCGCCGCGCCGCAGCCGACTGCGCGGCGCGCGCTTGTACACCGCCTGCACGCTCAGCGCCAGCCGCACCCATTGGTCGCCCGACGCGCTCGCCTCGCGACCCACCACCTTGCCCATTATGACTGTGGGGAAGCATAGCTTTATAAGCATCGACATTTTATAATAACGGTCAATAATTTAAGTTAAGTCAATAATTTAGATTGTAAGCCCTAGCCACAGCATAGTTCGGCTAAACATTAATCAACTAACCAACCTTCTGAAGTTGTTTCTGCAAGTGGTCACGTCAAAAGAGATTTTTATTACAAACTAGCTACGGAACGCCCGAGCCGGTTCTTTCGCGTCGAAGAAACATATACTACAGTCGGCAGTGTCAGCTCTACATCAGTGAAAGAATTTTTGAATTCGGATGAGTAGTTTCGGATATTTACTCCCAAATTCAAACTTACTAACTTTACCTTTATTTAAATATAACAAAGACCAATAAGTCTTCTATCGGCTGAAAATCACTTGCAACTTTTACTGAGGTCAGCTTTTCAAGTAACTACGCTTTTCTTCTTCTCGCAGATTTTGGTTGTAATCAGACTGTTCAGGAATAATAAGGTACTACAAAATGACTTCGTGTCTGTACTTGGATGACCGTCTTACGTCGACAGATATGCTGTGTACACCTGGACACCAATAGGGTGACTGATTAATATGTATTCATAAAGTGAATATGCGACTAGAAAAAAGGAAATGATCTTGACTGGAGTTCCAACAGGCTGTCACTTGGAAATAAGAATATCTAATAGGAAAAAGCCTACTCGATCACTGACGAAACACTCAGACTGCACCAGTTAAACATTAAAGTATCAGGAACTGGGAGTTTAATCGACTTGCTGTGATGGATACTACCTAATTATAAGATAATAATTACAAATTTTATTGACCGTTTAAAAGCGGCATTGACGGAGATTCTGATTATTTACAAGCAATTACCTTCTTCATTAAACTACTTGCAACAAGATTAATTATTACGCCAATTTTGTAAATTCCAAAAGTATGGTACGTAGGTTCAAAAGTTACAAAGATTACAATATCTATATAAGCTGAGGCTATTGTTATTATAGTGGTTGTTACTACCGCATGCGGCATCAGCGTCACAGATATAGTTAATTTCATTTGTTTTCATTTGTAATATTGCAAGATAGATGTTATTTTACTCAATAGGAGTTACAAAGTAACAACTGGGTGCTGTGGTACTACGGTAGCATCTTAATTAGTAACTGTACCCGCATCTCGTCAACGTGTATGCTATTCATCATCATCACCCGCAACCCGACTTCACCCATATAGGTATAGGTCTCTTTTCATTTGTCCAATCTCCACGCCCCTGTGTATATTTTATTGATTATCTTTACCACTTATCAGTAATGAAGGATTCAGTAGCAGTACTTACCGTAGTCTCGGCTGCAGAACTTGTTGAGATTTAGCGTGCGAGCGGCGGCGCGACACCGGCCGCACTGCTCCGCTGCTGTTGTTACAGACATCATCGTCAGCACGTGATTATGTTACACTAACAGTTTCAAACGTATGGACCTTATTTTTTTATTGTAATTTACTTCATCTCTATTCGTCTTTTCTATTCTGCTGCTATTGCTACATACATCAGTAACAGCACTTACTGAAATATAACAAATTATATTTCAACTTTTATTGATTAAGTCAATATTATCATTATAATAATCAACTTTTTGCTTTTTGGTTTTGAATAGTCCGTTTTGGTTTTAACAGACATCAGAATCAGCACATGCTTATGTGATACTGTTTCTTTTACTTTCATAAAGAAACAGCACTTATGGTCAACAGTATGACATATATAGAGTATGAATGATAAGTAATATAATTAACTTTAATTGCATTTGCTTTTATGATTTTGTTTCCGATAATATCATCAACATCAAATTGATTTTGAAGGCACTTTTATATGACAATAGATACTTTTATTGATGTTGATTATGTAAAGACATTTTAATTGTACACGTAGTTCAAAAATATATGAATGGTAAATAACTGAGAACTGATTAAATTGAAATAAAGTTAATAATGAAAGGGTTACCTCTCAGTCGGCACTGATAAAATAAAACAAAAACATTTGTGAGTTTGACAATGAATGACACGGAACAAGCTTGAAATTAACATCATACGATTAATAATACGACATAAAACATTCCCACACTACGGAAAAGTTACAAATCCATGAAAATATGATATAGGGCATTCTGTTTTTTAGTAGATTAGTTAAAACTTTGGTCCTTCGCAGTTCATCATCTGCCTGCCTTTTCTCAACTATGTTGGGGTCAGCTTCCAGTCTAACCGGATGCGATAAATACCAGTATTTTACATAGAGTGATTGCTTGTCTGAAATCCAGTTGGTACTGGGTCATACGACACCCTTTGGTAAGATTGGTAGCTTTGGGATTTCCATTGTTCAAATCTACGAATTCGAAAGCAGATGGTTTATTTTTTTATTTTATTAAAATTATGAATTTATATTTTCATGGTGTTCAGAAAATGAGTTCATTAATAAGTATTTTGGTATGAAATTAGTCATGTGGTGTGAGAATGGAATTTATTAACTTACTCCATTTTGATAAGCTTTGCTTTGAATATAAAATGTTGCAGAGTATTTAAATCAATTAGCGTATTTTATGTGTCTGGTATCAAATGACACTCCTGAACACTCCAGTTGTTTGTGTTCAGTAGTTAAAGTGTAGATGGCGTTACTCATCGCCCTTGCAACAATGTAAAGCACTTATCAAAAGGCAGTAAATGTAAATAAAATTAAAGTGCAAATTAATAATAAGACGGAGCTACTGTACTTTTGACAACATTTGTTAATACATTGAGTAACTATCAATTCAGAAAATCATGGAAGTTTAAATATCAATATTACCGAACTATAATATCTGCCAGATTAAAGTACTAGTGTTTAAGTTGTCAATGTCTTTATAAACAAAAAAATATTGTTTAGCTAATTAGGGAAGGTTAAAAGAATAATGACCAATCGTTTCAAACTTTTTAAAAAGAAAATGCTTTTAGGCCATTTTAGTTAAGGTGATCGCTCAAGTAATTCTAATTTATTTTTGTAAAAAGTTACAGCTCGTTATTGAATGTATCAGTAACATACACAGTTTAGAGCTTGTGCAAGCGCACATTCTTGCAACATTGTGATTTTAAGCGCTGTACCATCTCATAACGTGAGTTTAACGATGGAATGCGTCGATTGAGAGGTTTAAATTATTTTACTGCACAGTTAAAATATCTCAACACATTTTCTTTCAACAAAAAATGAAGACATGTTTTATAGCTGTAGTTACAGAATGTATGTAATTTTGCAATAATCTAGTAAAGTACAGTAAGCTCCTTATCACAGGCACTCAATCACATAATGTTGTATGAAAACACGGGGAAATTACCATTTTTTTAAAATATATTACTTAGGTACTATATCCAGGTTTGATGGTCCTTTGAGCCGAATACTGACCGCCATCTGCATTTAACATGACCCGGCTCGAAGGACCAACAACTGCTTGCAAAAAAGGCAAAAGATTACTTTCAAAAGCTGCAGCAGTATTGCAGCTGGTCTAGTGATTGAGTATCAGTGGCCATGCAAGTGTGTGTGAGGCGAGAGTGCATGAAGGTACACTTACTACTTACCGCGGCCCGGGTCGCCGTCCACCGCCTCCATGGCCTGCACTGCAGTTACCACTCGTGGTATACCTGGACAAAACAAGTCAAACATCGTCTGAGTCACAAAGCTGTCAGCGTCTTAACTTGACACAAAACGATCTTGAACGCCGTTTAGATGTGCAAATCTGCACTAATCTTCAATGTAAATTAGAATTCAACATAATTTTATTGGTGTTCGAAAATTAAAGTATAAGTTAATATGCTTGTTTTAATGTTCCTTCAATATCATCGAGTTAACGATTACGACGTCCATTTTCATTCGATAAACTACTTGAGAATCAAACGCTTTACATCGACTCGGTCTGGCCACGACAAAAGGACATATTCAATTCCACAATTCTCCTATACGGTGCGACAATCCGACAGGATGTAACACGTCGGAATCACAAAGTCCTCCATTATAGCGCAGTTACGAGTGTTGCCATGTAATGGTTACTTTACTGCTGACAATCACGACACCTCACCTTTAAGTGACTTTTACGCGTGGGATTACGACCAGGTGCAGTTCTTGGGTATCGCCTCGCTCACACCTTATCAAGGACGTGGATAGTGCGAATAGATCGATTTCCGTAGTGAAAAGTATAGTTTAGACATGTAGGTATTTATAGTTTCGTTTCCTAATTCAAAACGTAGAATTTGCTTTCAGCTATTTTCAGGAATCCTACAATAATTCTTGGATCGTTTTTCTGGACCCTTATAATCTTAGTCGGTTACGTAAAGGGAATTGTAAAAACTACACACAATAATATAACAGTTAACAGATAATCTGGAGAGGTGTAATGCTAGATTATTTAGTTTGAATCAGGAGCTGTCAGTGTCAATTAACCCAAAGATACGATGCCATTGTCAGCTTTTGAACTCTTCACAGATGTGCTGATGGCGTTCAGTTTCATTGCAAAAATTCAAACTTTATAAGTTAACATAATATTTACGTTTTCGGTAATTCAGTCCTTGAAGACTTAAGTACCCTACATGGCACGTCGGTTACTGCCGATAACTTATACTACAGGATAATCTTACGTATACAAGGTGCGATGTGGCTGCGCGACTGCTGGTATCCTTTGGCACAGCGGTTACAGGTGGTGCCGGTCACACCGTCCTTGCAGGGGCACTGCCCGCTCGTCTGGTTGCAGGTCTTGCCACTCGCTCCCACGGGGTGGCAGTCGCAGGCTGGTGACAGATAAAAGCAAAAATTATAAAAGTTTAATAAATATACTTAAGTACAAGATGAGAAGTTTCATCGGGTTCTGGTTTTGGTCAAAAATTGCCTAACCTTGTATAAAAGTTCTAATACGGATAAATATAGTTTTTTTGGTATTTGTACAATACTACTAAAACGGAGCGTAGCTAAAGACACAAAAAGAAACGGTAATTGATCAGCATAATTAATGACATAATAAATGAAAGCATGAAAATAATGATAAATGAAGAATCCCCCAACTTTTTTTTTCTACGCAGACTTCATAATTCAATATACAGAGTGTTATTTTTTCGGATTTCAGACGATTCGATTCCAGGTGAGGTTGAAAAATTCCAACCTATAAAACAGATACATAAACCAGATTAGTTCTCTCTTTCCACTTCATATAACTGCCAAGCGGTTCGACGGGTGGCAAGCGTCGATTGAATTTTTCGTCGACCGTACTCGATCGACGAGGCAGTTGTCACCTGACATGGATAATTGAATCACGTGTCCTACTGACACCCAACTACCTTCCAGCATTGAGGCACTTATCTGGCACCGAGTTCTTGTTTTTGAGTCGGTATCTAGATATCTATTGGTTACGTTTACGCATTGAGAAGGATGCTTATGTGAGCCTAGTAAACGTAGTGTATAATCAAATCTAATACTAAGTATAGTTTGTTTGCTTGAATGCGCTCATCTCAAAAACTTCTGGTCCGATTTAAAAAAATATTTCAGTGTTAGATAGCCCATTGAACGAGGAAGACTATATGCTATATATCACCACGCTTGTACAATCTGTACAATGAAAAATGTTGCGAACGGGGAAAATGTGACGCAGACGAAGTTGCGCGGGACAGCTAGTGATTTTATAAAAATACTCTTTTTGAACATAATATTTCCTTATTTTAAGACTGTATTCATATTTATGAACACTCTTATTTTTATTAAAAAAAAAACTAATTGCTATACGAATTCACGTTCTGTTCTGTTCACGTTCTGTTGTGTTCTGTTTACGTCTCGCGTTTTGCAATAGCCACAGTCCCTTACAGTTATTTTGATGCAGGGAAAAACTTCTAGTACATACAAAGCAGGAATGAAAGATAAACCAAATGATTCTGGTGATTGCAGAGATTCAGACCATTTCAGTAAATGTTGGAAAACAGTAATTTTTACTGGCCCCTTGCACAACAATGCTGGATATTTTCCTTAATCAAAACTACATAACAAACTGATAGTTCTATCCCGTCTTCGAACAAACAAGAAAAAACATAATGCGATAACATCAATGTCCCAACTTAGATGTGGCCGTCGCAAAGAAGGAAAAGAAAACTTCCTTCCTTTCTTTATTAATACATTTTTTTCTCAAAGTAAGTCTGTTGTCGGGAAATAACGAAGTCTTCGGGAAAGTTTTCTTGGCAGGCAGTTTGCGTTGCTTACCAACTAAATTAGCTCGAACACTGTATTTGCTGCTGTTCTTACTTCGGAGATGTTCGTATTACTTCGTAGCTCTTCGGGAGTTCGAAGTTAGTTGGACTTTTTAAACTAATATTTTCTGTTTCTGAGTGTGATGGGAACTAGAAATCAGGGTAATCAGAACGGAATGGAACTGTGTCTTTTGCACCGTATACAGTGCATTGCAGTTTTTTTGATGAGCCTAAAACGTTTAATTATTATATACGTTTTTTGAAGCCACGAAAATAAATAAAATGAACAATCTAAATCTAAGAACATGTCACTCGCCACGCCACTTTCTGCAAACAACTTCAAGAACTCGATAAAACTAATGGACCATTTGCGAAAACGTTTTAACCAACAATGTAGTCGCAACTTAAAGTCAGGCAATAAGTAAGACATAAGAAAACTCTCAACATAATTGGTCCTTTCGAGAATTAAATTCCACTTAGAGTCTAGATGGAATTTAGTGCACAGTGCGCACACTACAGCGCAATCTAGGAACAGTAGAAATAAAAGCAAGTACACACGCATTGCACAATCACGTTTTATTTGCCTGGCAACAACTTTATAGCACTGCCCTATAACAAGACGTACTTTTATTTTAATGTGTTCGCGTTAATCAGTAAAGAACGCAATTCTAACACTATTTCCTAGGTATTAGAAGCCTTAACAAGACCTAAATAAGTCTTAAAACCGCAGTATTAAGTGTTGTTCTTAATGGCAGTATTTTTAATGACTTGATTGTGACGTAATTTTTTTACATGTAGAGGAAAAAAACACGTGCTATTTTTTAATAAAAATAAAAACACAAAATATTCCCGTATTCTAAAAGATTAAATTGCACGAAAAATTGCCAAACCTTAAATCACTATCGATAATCGAAACTATTCGAAACAGAATTCGTTTTATTGTCGCCATGATTTGTTATCGATATAGTTGATTTCATTCGATAATCGGATTCTCCCCCGTGTGTCGTAGAATTCGGGAGTCGATTACCCGGATGGGCCCGGTTGTGGAAAAGTGTCGAGTTGTGTGTTGACCCCGGCGTTTTTATAGCGGTCCGGGTATATGACAAGGGATTGCGATCGGAAATAATGTTGGTAATTGTATCGTACTGCTCGGCTGTTTTACGAATTCTGAGAATTGAGAAAGGTTTTGGTATCAGTGCCTTGTGAAAATTGTTTGTTTTGCTTTCTGAGATGGTATATGGAAGTGCTTGTTTGGCTTCTTCACTATGTTAGTAGTGATCTACAAATTGTTATTGCAAGCAACAATACGCAATGTAAACCCGATTTTTCTATAAGTAAGCAGTCAGCCAAAAATTTTAACTAGATATTTTTACCAATATTACCAACGACAATTCTTACAAACAAAATTCTCATTACTTCACTTCCCTAATGGCTCTCTAACTTTCATAGCAACCATTTCAATTCTCCTCCTCTTCAGCCCATCTAACCTAACAACTCGAACTCAACGAGCTGATGTAACAATAGTACATAAGTGTGCCCATTTCCATACCCCAATCTTGACACAATCAGCGAAAAAACCTACCGCGGTCGTCAAATAAAACTGAAGCGTCCCGAAGGACCAATCCTGCTCAAAGGACCGGAGGAAGGACCGTCTCGATTTTCGGCCAATTTTATGTGAAAACTATTGTGCCACCGACCACGGGGACGATGTGACCGGAACGCGTTTACTTTAGGATTTTACGATGTCACGCCTTTTTGTTTTGCAATTTCGATTTCTTTGGGACCCGAATAGGATAAGTTGGGATAGGGTTAAATGTTTGCGGAGTTGTTAGTGGATACCGTTAGGGACATAGTTTTGGAGATGTAGGAAATGTGGTTAGTCTGGAGGCTGCCTTTTTTCAAGTATCGCGTTTTGGTATAAAAACAAGATAATAACGGCAAGTTATAAAAAAAGAAATTGCCTGACAAATACTAGGACTTGACAGTACAAAATGAGACTCAGGGTAATTTGTACTGAATGGCATGGCAAGATACAAATTGCCCTCAAGAATTACAATTATTATTATATTCTCCTATCTCGTTTTACTCTAATTTGTGAAAGCTCTGAAGTAATCACTATAATAGATCTTCACTTATTACTAAGTACCCTGCTTATTCCTTTAACAAATAACGATAACACCAACTATAACATAAAACTTAATCCCAAATTTAACTCTAGAATATATTTATATAAAAAGCGGTCATAATCTCCAAATTGATGCAACGTTTTATCCAAATACGAACGTTAAACTCCGTTTAACTAAACCTCTAGTATTTGTATAACGACCGAGTCTATTTGAACATAGATAGTTTCAGATTATATCTGTCTGTTTGTCTGACCGTGGACAGGTGTAAACGGTTATCGTTGGTTTAATTTAAACTTATCTTTGGCGCTTGGAATGGATCGGTTTTCTGAGAAGTTATGGTGTGTGTTTTAAATGCTTTGAAGGTTTTAGACTTATAAATTTTACCTTTGTTATTTATTAATTTATTTAATTTGGCTCTTCAACAATGAATACACTATACATGTTAGAAAAAACATTACCAACTTAAATCTAAGTGCTCCATCACTTAAAGAAGAGCACCTACATAAATAACAACACAAAATAATTATGGAAGAATGAATGAAAATAAAGAAACAGAAGCATACATACACGGTGTAAATCACCTCATCACGAAGCCGTCAACCATGCATTCTATACACGAAACTAAGTAACTTTACGCAAACATTATTGCTGGGAAACGACTTTTTTTTGGCAGGTGTAATATCATGTTTTGTGGTAGAACTCAATATAACACACTCAAAACATTGTGCTGATGGACGGATTGAATAGTACGGGGGTCGTGGAGGTGTTTAAAGTACAAACCTTACATTAAAAACTCGTATTTAAAAAAAATACTTGTCAAAAAGTTGGAACTTTGACCCCTAATATCTCCGTAACTAGAAGGTTCCCAGGTATGGTGTAGAACAAAAAAATTATCGCAATGACAGGGAGAACCGGTGCCTTTCGGCTTCGTTAAGAGGTGTTTTACACCCTTTATAGAATCAAACTTAATTTTTACGCGAATTGCAATTTAAGATTTTTCTGAGAGAATTATCTACCTATGTGACTGGTTACTCGAAAAAGGCGCGGTTTTCATCATCATGTAGATAATTAAATCCGGACGGTCTCTAATTGGTACATAGAAATATATTTGACATGTCTCACATTATAAGATCGCACTAGTGTAAAGAAAGGGTGCGTGACTAAATTATAGCAGCCTTGATTAAGTTAATTACTAATTAATTCGAGAAAAGACCATTAAATGACAGTTACAGGATTTTGTTTGGTCTTTCGAGACGCCAAGTTTGAAAATACGTATATCGTTCGATCAAATAAAACAGCTTTAAATCCATATTAATAGCTTTAAAATTAATTAAGTTCCGTTGCAGAATTTTATGACTGAGATAAAGGTTACTAAAGTGGCATCTGAAATGGTGACTATAATAATATAAATCGAAAAGCCTAGTAAAACCTGTAAATACCTATGTTTTTTAAAGAACACAAAATGTTTACAGATGTTTGTTTATGCGCATTTAACTGACTATGATTTGTATAAATTAGTTCTAACGCTATTACATCCGTTATTCACGTAAATTAGAAAACCGATTATAAAAAAAAAAAACAAAATTTTAACTGATCTACTAAGCCATATAATACGATTATTTTAACTCTCAAGATGTAAACTAAAGCGTAAAGAGTTGGTCATAAGATGTTTTGCTAAGGCATGAGGTTTTAAACAGTCTGTAATAAAACACAATTCTCACACAGTGGCGTGCCGAGGGGCCAACAATACGGCAAGCCCATAAGGCAAGCAGACTGTTCAGAAACCCTAAGAGCATGAAGAGTAGTATGCTATAAGGGCAAGCCAGGCTTGTAGTCTTATATCGAAGTACCGTCACTACTTTTACAGAGAGGATTCCCCAATATAGATTAATAATGGAATTTTGCTGAAAACAAAAGCTGAAATGCTACTTACGTTTGCAAGCCTTCTTATGAGTGATGGGTTTGGTGGGGTCCCTGTAGTATCCCTCGCGGCAGTAGTGGCAGTGCCTGCCTGCGGTGTAGTGGCGGCACTTGAGGCAGACCCCCCCAGAGGCCCGGCCTGATAACTTGTAAAGCTCCATGTTGAAACGGCAGCGGCGCGCGTGCCCGTTGCAGTTACATTCTGGGGAAGAAAGAAGGAGGTTGGTTAGGTTTGGTTATTTTGAAAAGGCCTTGGATCTTGCCTTCATATCAACTAGGATGTGAAATTTAAATAGTCCTGACCGTTTCGGTCACGGTGGCTACTGGCTACTCTTTGCGGATACTAGGAATCAACGCATAAAATATTCTAGTGCAGAGAATGGTGCAATTATTTTATGCATTAGAATTACTTTCTCACTATCTTCCCTCATTTAATCCGGTATTCCGATGAGAGATCAGGCAGAAGACCAACGGGATTAACATGCGTTGCGAGGTACAGGCGGGTATCAACACCGACGCAAGTAGGTACTTAATAATATAAAAATAAAATCAATGCAAGAATATTAACCATCAGCGCAATGTAATCTGGGAATGTGTTTTGTTCAAACATAATAACCGTTTAGTTGATGTCAAAAAATCGTTGTTTTTGCGAAAGGGTCGTTGTGCTCGCGAAGCACTTTTTGTTTATTTGAGTAGCCCAAATCACACGAGAGCATTCTTTTTCAAACTGTTTCTTTGTGTGGAGACACTCGGCCACAAATACCAAGGTTTATATAACATAACATCACGCCTGTAATTGCAGAAGGGTTCAGCAGAGGTGAATCTAATAGTACACCCACATTTTGCCAGTAATGTTTAAGTTCCATGTAATAGGGGGCGAACCTGTTGCTACCAACCGGCCCAAATCCAGACTCCGTGGCAGCTATTGAGAAATTCCTGATGAAAACCCCAATAACTCTTTCCCCGAACTAGGAATCGAACCAACTACCTCTTGCTCAGAAGTCACGCTTGCGACACTAGACCGACCACAAGACGCAGTCTAAATAAACGAATTTTCTTTCTTTCACTACTAGTTTTAGTAAGATACAAAAGCATTTCAATTAATATCTCTAGTCTAGTAATCGTAGTTACCCCCTGGTACGGGGGTAGTCCCATCAACTCTTATAGCAGCTTTATTTTTATCTTACTTCAGTGTTAGGAAGGGATGGAGCTATATGTCCTGTATAGCCAGCTATAAATCTACATCATCATCATCAGCCTATTATATTCCCACTGCTGGGACACAGGCCTCCTCTCTATGAGGGGGAGTGGGCCACGCGGGCCCAGTGCGGGTTGGTAGATGTCACATGTCTTCGAATTTTTAGTTCTGGGACATGCCGGTTTCCTCACGATGTTTTCCTTTACCGTTTTTGAGGGCAGCGGTGATGAAATAAATTACACAAATTAATTCGCCTGCCTGGGTTCGAACCCACGGCATACTGCTCGTAAGTCGGGGCTGCCACCACTGGGCCACCGCTGCTCTCCAGCTAAACATACATCACCACAAACCTGTTATCTACGAAAAGTTAGGGAGAGGTGTACCTAATTGTACAGCCAAATTCGCCAGCTATATAGTTTGAGACCCACGTAATAGGGGCAAGCCTATTGCAATCAACGAGGCATAAATGCGGTCTCCGTGGCTGCCACTGAAATGTTCTTGATGCATTAACACTTTGCCCGATGTAGGAATGCTCATGCTTAGTCACGTTTCGTTCAATAGACCAACGAGGCAGTAACAATACTAACAATAAAATAATACTCTTTTAAGAGAGTAAAGGTAAAGGTGGCCTACCATGACGGCTCAAAGCAGTATTATTTTATTCTTATTTAAGAGTGGGAAAGAGATGGCGCTAGACGACCTCTATAGCTCTGTCGACTTTTTCCCAAACTGGAGTGACATCATCATCATCTGCCTAGCCTTTTCCCAAACTAACTTGGGGTCGGCTTCCAGTCTAACCGGCTGCAGCTGAGTACCAGTATTTTACATGAAGCGACTGCCTATCTGACCTCCACAACCCAGTAACTGGGTAATACGATACCCCTTGGTAAGACTGGATGTCAGACTTTTTGGCTTCTGACTACTCGTAACGACTGTCAAAGATCTACAGAGAACCTCTGAGTTTGTTTCGGCTGTTTCTTCTCAGAGTAGTCAGGTACGAAACACCGGCCCCATCTAGTTTTAAAAAAAAATGACGTGTAAAAGTGTTTGTAAAAACCTATTTGCAAAATAAACATCATTTATCATCATTTATCATTTATCATTTACAAATGACAGCCGGGGCCAACGGCTTAACGTGCTTTCCGAGGCACGGAGGAAACTCGGTATGTTATTATGGTCACCCATCCACGGACCAACCTCTGCAAGCACGGCTTAACCTTAAAGATCGACCCGTGCGGCTGTTATTATTTAGCCACGAGCTCCTCCAAACTGGAGTGACATTAAAACAATACTGCTTTAAGATGTCATGGTAACCCCCCAGGTCCAAGAGTCTGCACTCAGGCATTAGCTCTGTGACGTATGACGCCATTAACCGACCGCAGAGAATCCAAGGAGGTAAATGTATTGCGATTAATTATCAGCTAAAGACATTTATTTTAGCTTTGGATTATTTATCCTGGTTGGATAGTAAAGGACGGGTTTTTGAGATCTTTTGAGATGGAGGCAAAGCATGAAGTTGTACCTACTAGGTACTTTGACCAAGTAACAGGTGAATTGACACAGTCGTAATAAATACATGGCAGCAGGTTTGCTGACTAATCCTGTAGAGAAATCTTTGAATAGACACATTCTTGACCGGGTGCCCTCTTTGGCTCATATCCCCAGTCGTGTTTCATTATCTGCATCGAAGAAGTAACTGATTTCTTTCAATTAATCAAAATGCTTACTAAATGATTATTGGAGACTCTTGCGCTCATTGATTTGTAGATCAAATCCAACAGTCTTCACCGCCCAATGTTGCCAAAACCATTAAATACTCGAGACATTTTAAAACCGCAAACATTTAACTACAGACAAAAGAACGAACAAACAAATAAAAAACCAAGATTTATATCTGTCAGTTTCTTGTCATATGTTGACATACAAATCATCGTCCCTGTCCCACTACAAAGGGAAGCTGGGTATATTTCTAACAGCGCCATCTGTTAAACGTAATAGCGAACCACAGATAGAGCGCTGACAGGTTTATGTGGAGGGGGCGGCGCACGCGCAGACTTACGATCACTTTTGTAATGGCAGTAATGGCTGTTATGTCTTTTACGTTATGTTTTGATATTTTTAGTTGTGTGAGCCAGGTTTTTTGGAAGAATGGTTAAATAGATAACTGAAGACAAAGGCAAATCCAGGTTGCCTTCGTCGATCCAGTCCTTCATTTCTTTATCAATGGATAAAACTTTACGTTACGGCTCAGATTCATTTAATGCACAGTCTTACTTTAGAAGCATTTCGGTACCGATTTAAGATTGGTCTCCAGATCTTTTAATCCTTTTATAAATATCCTGGCATCCGCACCGAATATTCTAAGAACGGTCCCAATAGATCCTGTTCAGAGGCGCCGGTGATAATCGTCACAGACCTGTGTCTAGGGTATAAACTATCGGAGCGACCTGGATTCGTTGCGTGCCAAGAATCCACCACAACGATCCGAGGGATTCTAGGCATTAGCATACTTCGCACAAGTCCCAGTATTGCTTGGACAAGCATGTTATTGTCAACACACAAATGTTAACGAGCGGTGTGTCCATCATCGTTAAGTCAAACTAATTTCCCTGATGTATCCGGCTCGAAGGACCAAAAAGAAACTTGTGAAATAGGGTGCAATTGTTGTATTGATCATTATTTTCCCGCATATTGATTGCTCATGACTTTTGTGATGAGTATTCAACACAAATGTAGGTACCTATTTAGTTAACAAAAAGTCAAGTAAATGTCCGAAATATGAATTGATTTGCAATTCTGTGATTCTAAAAAAAAACAAAAATCAAAAACATTTATTTGCATAAATAAGGTACAGAAGGTTGGTAAATTGTACAAAATAGTTCTCTTATTCTGCCTTTAATTTCGGCGTGCAAATATAAAATACAGTTACATATTTTATTTAAATTCACGCAGTCATTAAACAGACAATCCCAGTCTAGTCATAATTCAGAGCAGTTTTCATCTGCTCAGCCTTTTTCCAACTATGTTCGGCTTCCCGTCTTACTGGATCCAGCTATACCAATGGTTACACGGAGCGAAAAAGTTATTATTAATTGGCTGCCGTCTCAATATTTCTTTCACCAGGGTAAAGAATACTCTATCGAGAAAGTGCTAATGTAACATGAACTATCGTGCAACTTTAACAGCAAAAAACAAAACAAAACTCCATCATACTTTCCGATCAACGGAAATTAAAGTCAGCAGAAAAACCGGGCGCGGTGAAAACTAATCGTGAAGTGCTCGCGTCTTGATTGGAGCACGTAGCAGCCAATAAGAAGCGTTCAAAGCAAATTAATTAGAGAGCCGACTGATTGGCTGTCCGGGCCGGACACCGGACACGGCACGTGACCGGATACGGACGTGAGCCGCCGCATCCGACGCTACTTTCGCGACAATACGGACGCGCGTGCCGGAGAATAAAAAGTGAAATGAAAAAGAAATGCTGAACGAGTTTTCGAGTTTTTTTGAGTAACTGTATGAAGATTTAATTTTAAGTAGCGGTAGGTTTTTTACTAACTAATTTGCTAGTGGGACGTGTTAATAAAACTGTATTCTGATATTTCTCTTAAGCTAAGCCGTGTTTCAATTTTCAGTCTTAGCATACTGTCCGTGACAGTCAGAAATTGTAAGTGTTATGGTATTGTGGTGTTGAAGATAATCGTGCATCGTAAAGCACGTTAAGCCGTGGTTCTTATCTTTGGCAGTCGTAACGGGTAGTCAAAAGCTTCGGGCCTTACCGAGGGTATCATGTAATCCAGGAACTGGGCTTTGAAAGCGAGACAGGTCATAGCACCTTGTAGAATACTCTTATTCAGATGCATGCGGTTATAACTACAGCCGACTCAAAGCAGATAAAAATAGGCTAGGCAGATTGATTGATTGATATGGTAGTCAATAACGGATGGGGAACATTCAAGTAAAGGTTTTAGTGCAGTATTATTGTTTTAAACCCGAGACTATTTAGAATATCTAGACAATTCTCCAACTCTCGCTTCCGTCTTGACTTGGCTAGCTATTGAATCGATCTTTATTTCATTGTATTGATAGAAATCGTCAGGATTGCTGCAATGATATCACGAGCTAGACACTTAGTCCGGGGAATTTACGCCGAAAATTAGGCCAACTCTGCATTAATTAAAAACAGCGATTTTTTTTATTGAATGTGTAGGGTATGGACAGGAGAGTATGTTATGCTGTATCCCGCGAAAAGTTCACCTCCGCGTATGTGTTTTTTTTAAGAAAACGTCTAATATGTTGTAACTTGGTGGAAAAAAATATAAACAGGTATGTTTATTTGGAGTATTGTAGAACAGATTGAGTGCTACGAGTAGGTCAGCAAATTAAACATTTTTCGTCCACGGAACAATCAGTTTTTTTTAAAAATCATATAATTTGACTTCGTACTTAAGGCAAAAATATTAACAGGACAAAAATAGTGCTAAAGTGATTGTTATCAACATATCTAACTATTATTATGAAAATTAAACAAATTCTGCTCCGGACTTCACAGAAAATCAAGAAAATCCAAAAATCTTGAATACTACTTACGGCAAAAATGTAACAGGACTGAAATTCATTTAATAATGGGATATATATCAATCCAAACCTTAATCTCCCAAAATTAAACAGATTAGAGCGTTATTTAATAAAGTAAAAGTAAAAAATAAATTACGATGAACGTGACGTCAGCGCTAAGCAGCGAGCAGCGTACAGCGTGTGCTAGTGTGCGTATCCAAGATAAGCGCTGCGTTCATTGTATGCGTATGACTGTGTTCTTTTTTAAGAGTCGGTGTGTTTTTATTGATAAATGATGTTTATTTTGCAAGTAGGTTTTATTGTGTTACTCTGTAATTGTAAAAGCATAGGAATAAAAACGGCAAGCCATCAGTCGGTCAGTGGCGACATACCTACTGTTTACAAACATGATCGTCATTAACGTTAAATCTTCATTTAGAAAACCGGCCAAGTGCGAGTCATACTCGCACACACCGAGTTCCGTAGCACCAAACAATATAATAAAAATATTTTTAACGCTAATTAATTTGTAAACATACACTCAACAGTAAAACTAAATTTGTTAAAGTGAAAGTTTTATTACATCGTCTCAAACTTTTTCGTCTGTGTGTTGCATGTCGCGTGACGGTCGGTTTTATGTACTCCGCGTTTTATACCCTTAATGCAATATTATTCCAATTTTTTTTAGATAAATGTCAAAAGTATGAAAAAAAGTTTCACTTTTACCGTGGTTTCATAAAATCACACAATCCTTTTTCTTTTATAGTATGTTAATGATGAACAAAGTTACTGCTGCAGTTTTGATAAAAAAGTTCCATATCTCGAAACCTAAATGATTATTTCAAGAGTGGATTATTTTCAGGGTGGTTGAAAAAATGTAGCACCCACCTCGTTTTCTTTGGCTAAAAATACAGAAATAGTGTTATTTTATAAAGGACGATAACAACACAGTTTCCCAACATGTTAAATGCAGGTGAGGTAATTATATTACTTATTTCACCATTACAGTGCAGATAGCTACTACATACTTAAGGTGGAAGTGGAAGGGTAGCCTGCGAAATTCAAATTGTTCTTTTGCAATTAGAGGGTCAACAAATGGCTTTACAAAGTTATATATATCTATATTATATAAATAAAAATAGAAGTCCTGACTGACTGATTGACTGACTCATCAACGCCAAGCCCAAACCTATGACCCAGGAAAGCTGAAATTTTGCACAGAGGTTTCCTTTATAATGTAGACAAGGAATAAGGAAGGATTCTTCGAAATTCAACCCCTAACGGACTTAAATAGGGGATGAAAGTTTGTATGGAAATTCGTCATTTTTTAAGTTAGAAGGCTGAAATTTCATATACAAGCTTCTGGTTAGAAATAAATAAATACGTATTTTAGAGTTTTTAAGAATTTACCCCATAAGAGGGTGAGATAGGGGTTCAAAGTTTTTCACAGCTTGAAATTCACTATTTGTGTTTCTCGATTGAATTGAAGTGAAACACGTATCTATTTTTTTGAAAATTCCACCCCTCAGACGAAAACAGGGATGGCATTTTTTTGTTATTGTTTTTTGTGTTAGCACGTTTGTGTGGACAAATACGCTAAAAAAAACTTCATTTAAGTACACACTTCTAGGGAATCTGGGTCATTTGTGGGAAGGACACTTGCGGTAACCCATTTACGCGAAAACATATTTGCGCGCATGGACACTTGCGTGACCGACACTCGAGGGCTGGACAATTGCGCGACTCAATGGCTTCACGGTTGTCGTTTTCGTGGTTTTAGCGGGTCGCTGGCAATAAAAAAAAATCGGAGATGGCCCCGAGGAAAATCCTGTTTTTCGTGCATGGGTGTCGTTTTCGTGGTTTTTGGGGTTGCTGACCAAATTGACGGCGAGGAAAACATTCGGTTTTTCTTTCACAAGTGTCGTTTTTGTGGACTTCAGGGTCGCCGATAACGAAAATGATGACCTCATTTTCTAGGTGCAAATAATAAAAATTAAAATACGCAATGTCTCAATATCCTCCCCTAGGCTATGGCTGGCATTGATTTAAGTGATAACTGTTTCTCACGTGTGCAGTTTTATGTTGCGTGCTCCGAAGTGAGCTCGGCGAGTATCTTAGTAATTTTAGCCCCAAAAGGAAACACCGCAAACATCATTTACACAGAAGAGCTAGGATAATTCATTAGTATAAAAGGGTGTAAAACACCTCTTAACGAAGCCGAAAGGCACTGGTTCTCCCTGTCATTGCGATCATTTTTTTGTTCTACACCATACCTGGGAACCTTCTAGTTACGGAGATATTAGGGGTCAAAGTTCCAACTTTTTGACAAGTATTTTTTTAAATACAAGTTTTTAATTTAAGATTTTTACTTTAAACACCTACACGACCCCCGTACTATTCAATCCGTCCATCAGCACAATGTTTTGAGTGCGTTACATTGAGTTCTACCACAAAACATGATTTTACACCCCCCAAAAAAACAGTCGTTTCCCAGCAATAATTTTTGCGTAAAGTTACATAGTTTCATGTACAGAATGCTTGGTTAACGGCTTCGTGATGAGGTGATTTACACGGTGTAGTTTTCCGGGAGTTAAAAAGATTGGTTTAATCTGAGTATTTTTTAATTTAAAATATTGAAAGTTAAGTAAGTTAGCTCATTTACACCATAACCTATATCGCTAGGTGGATGGATGACCGGGGCATTTGAGCTACAGCATCGTCACTCGGAAGACATGTATAAAATAAATTCTGGTTCAACCCATTTAGGTCCCTAACAACACAAAAAAAAATTAAAAAAAAAAAACGCCGTAATATACATTTTTCTAACCAGAATGAATTATGTGGCGTCTTACTTCGAAAAGCGCAGATTTTTACACAACTATTAAAATGTGTCCTATACTTACACTTACGCGCGCGCGAAGCCGTGGCCAACAACTATTTTCTATAACATTTAAATGACTATTTTCGACATTATTTTGGGGTGGTTAACGCATACGTGGGCAATTGCCGAACTTCACGCGGGCGAAGCCGCGGGCAAAAGCTAGTCATTAACATTATGAATGAAAAAAAAAAATATCGCGCGCGACGCAAAATTTCATTTGGCCCGTGATGTTCAAATTTTCTTACGCTTTTTGCAATTTGCACAGCAGTGTCAGGTTTTATATTGATTAAAAACTGATTTAAACGGATCGTAAATACGTCGATTTCAAAATGGAAAATACTTGTATTACGTACAATATTTCATAATTTATTTCGTATATATGGATGACTCTGACGAACAACGTAACGTGAACATCGACATTTTACGTTTACACCATGCGCTCGTGCTAGGGAACCAGATATTTACTTGAAAGTATGACAACCGGGAACACATCAAAACATTTGTAAGTCTTAATAGTGTTTTGTTACGTATACGCGATTTTACACCTTATCTCTATTACGGAAAGATCAAATTCCTATGAAAGCGCTGCACCAAATACAAGAATGAAGCTTGCAAACGTATTTTACGTAATCATTATTTTTATTTTTTTTCAGTATTTGCTTTAAAGTGTTTAATTTTCGTGTAAATTGGTTAGAAATAACCTTTAGATGAAAGTTAAACAAAATTAAACCCTGTTACATTTTTGCCCCGACCGCTATTGTAAAAAAACTGATATTAATAACTTCCGTGAGTCAAATTTGTTTAATTTTTTTAACGGAGGTTTAATATATTAATTTAAGTTATTTTATGTAAAAAAACCGCTGTTTATATTTTTGCCTCAAGTACAATCCAAAAATTACGTAAATGTTTTTTTATCGAAATTTCCGTGGACGAAAATGTTTAATTCTGAAAAAATATATTACTGTCACCAGTTCTTTACCTTAAATAATTAAATTCGTCCTGTTAATAATTTTGCCCACGTTTTTATTCACAAAAACGCGTTTTCGTCTTTTTGACCTTGATCCGGCCTTGGAAAATGTTTAATTTTTTTTTATTATTTGGAGAGCTAAGGTCAAGTACACGATTCAAGAAAAAAATCGCTGTTTATATTTAATGCAAGGTTCAAACCTAAAAGCCCCGTACTAACTTTCTCCCTTCGAGTCGCAGAAGCTAGATATAAGCCCATTTTACCTATATATCCGAGCTACGTTTTGACGACACGGTTGGCGCAGTGGTTGAGTGTTCGACTGCTGCGCTACGTGTCGCGGGTTCGATCCCCGCAGGGAACAAATATTTGTATGGCCTACAGATAGTTGTTTCGGGTCTGGCTGTTTGTGTATGTGAGTTTATATGTTTGTGAACGCACCCACGATACAGGAGAAATTCCTAGTGTGGGGCAACGTTATTTAAAAAAAAAAAACTAAAACTAAACTAAACTAAAACTACCTACCAACGACATTTAAATATTCTTACGATAGACAACTCGAACAAAACTTAAATCTACTTGCCAGAGCTAACTGGTTGATGTTGGCACAAGTGTAACATGTCATTATCAACACTTTGCAGCCTTTATCCCAAATTGTTTGGCATCAGTGCATCATTATTTGCTCCTTCCGCATTTCCCTATTTGTCGTCATCTCATCGGTCAGTCACCTCCTTTCTTGCCATATCATCCTACACACAGTCCATCCATAGTTTCTTTAGTGTTCTCCTACATATATAGCCTGTGGATGGCTATATATGTAGGAGAACACTAAAGAAACTTAAACGTTTCGTTTCGTGCTTAAAACGTGTCACACTTGATAATAATGTAATTTTACTTTTCGCCATCACTATCACTTGGGATCACGTTTTTTGCTATAACATTTTCTTCTGATTGCCTAGCTTTAGAGAACACTATCTTATATTAAATCTCTCTGCTACCCACATACTACACAGAAGCAACTAAAGGTGCGTTCAAGCGTCCAACAACTTGAATTAACTAACATAATTTATTAGTTAAAACAGTGATAAATTGCCCAACCGGCACGTACTCCTAAGTTCGCAATACAATAATCTATTTCCTTGAGATAATTTATAGCACTTTTACTTGAGATTGTAAGGCCCCCTGGTCAGGAGCGGGTTGCCCTAATTTGTTCATTTGTTATGTATATCATAAGATATAGGACGACAGAACTTAATTGATTTATCAGAGAAACTTTCGATTCCGTATTAAATTATATCACTAAAATAAATCTAGAAATTGCTAGTACTGTAAAGAACAGGGAGCGTTTGAGTTTGTAAGCAAGACTTTCCAGCAGAGCAAAACAGATCATAAAATACTAATGCCCGTTTTGATGTTATTATTTATTTATTATCAATTGGCTCGCGCTTGACCACTATCTCACCTGATGGTAAGCGATGATGTGGTCGACGGTGAAGCACGCTTGCCTAAAAGAAACCTATTCACTCTTGACTTAAAGACCCCATATTGTAGCTATCGGGAACTACACACTCCGGCAGGGAATTCCACTCCTTAGCGGTACGCATAATAGTATTCCCAAAACGCTTAGTGCATAATAATATATCATTAGACGTACCGATAAATGCCTACATAAAAGTTATAGTATTACTTTGACGTCACTAAGAGTTAGTAAAAACAGATATGTAATTTAAAAAACTTAAACACCTATTAACTTACAACAAGTACCACCGCTGTCAATCAATATCTCTTTTTTCAAACTATGTTGGGGTCGGCTTGCAACTGAATGCATCTGGAAACCAGTAATATACATGGAGCTACTGCTTATCTAACCACGACAACCCAGCAACTGGGTAATACGATTCTCCTTGGGAAGACTGGTTGTCAGGCTTCTGACCACTTGTAACGACTGTCAAAGATCCACAAATGACAGCCGGGATCACTTTCACCGAGGCACAGAGGAAACCCGGTATGTGGACCAACCTCCGCAAAAACTGCTCAACCTTTAAGACCGACCTGTGCGGCTGTTATTTAGCCACGGTACCTATATATACATACATGTAATTTAGTTGGAGAGTAGGCAGTGATAATTATCAAAGAAAAATAACATGTCGGTTAGGACAAGTGAGTCTAATAAACAAATCAACATTTAGATGCCTGCTGTAATCATCTTCCTAACCCTCTAAGAACTATAAGAACCCTTTTTCCAAAACATTAAGCCCCCGTGTCACGTGCGCACTATTTAGCCAAGCATCCCGTACGTCGGTACAGTCACACTACATAAATCACGCAGCCCGCCCGCTCTACGCGACCACTCATTCTTTTGTCGTCCGCTAACGATCTCGGTAAATGGACGGCAAACTGGGCTTTCATCAGGCTTCTATATGAATTGTGTGTTTTTATTAAATCTCTTGTCGTTAGATTTTCAGTGCGAGTTGTTGTTTATGTTGAATTGAATTAATCTGTTTTTTTTTTACAAACGCTTTTTTCTTTATCAACGCAATTTTCTTTATCAGCATCGTCAGTTAGTCAATAATAGATAGGGCGGAGAAGTCTAAAGTAAACTTCTTCTTATTCTTATCTATTATCTTGGCTAAACAAGTTGTTCTTACTTACCTACTCGGGATTAAAGAAAACAACGCCGTGCAACTAAATCCCACTTACCTAACGCGCAAATTGCCATTATAAACATCTAATACGCAATAAAGATCAATTTTACCCGAACTTTATGCTCCAATAACCATTGAATTTAAGCGCCTAATACGCTCAAGCACATATTAATACAATTTATACGTCTGCATCAGCGCTAAAAGTCTCCAAACTGAACTTAGTAACAGTATTAAGTCGTACAGGGGAGCAGGGGTGGCAAATTGCCACACTCCAGATAACGACTTTATTAATTTGATTAATTCCGGCTCATAGACACATGGGCTTAATAACTTAAGAAGGTTGTGCACCCCTGTCTGATAAATGGAAGTATGTGCAGAAGGACTACTCGTGCAACCTGAGATTACAAACTTGCGTTATGAGACTTCGGTACAGCATATTAACAGTATCAGAGAAAAGAAACCCTCCAAGGGCCTCCCATAGTGTTTGTTCGAGATGTGAAAAAGACTCTAGGGTCCATTTTATTGACAGTGATAACAAGCGATGTCGATGATGGTGGTGCAGTATTGAATTAACATAAGCTACCGATAATCCTATGCGACCCTGGTAGAAATGCTCTGAACGTGATGGCGGTTGTCTAGGCTCTCTGAAACCTTGTATCTTTTATTACACCAAAAATTAGATATCCGAGTAACTTCAACGACAGTTGAATTGTCATTGTTATTGCTAGTCTGTATGAATATGTAGCCATTGTATGCTATTATGTATGGATGATTATAATATTGTACCCATTGTATGGAACGATCTCTCTGAATTTCAGCTGACAGTGACGTAGACACTGTTAATTTAATAACTGCGTCATTGCGAGTCAAGTACCTGCAGGTACCATGTGGAGGGTTTTCATGACGTCACGTACGTCTGGCGATACCCGATACCTGTGATTGTAATATGGATCGGTATTCTGTCCCCTTATACATTTTACTTTTGTGAATTAAAACATAGATTTTTAAGAGGGTCTAGGAAAGTGGCAATCATTCTCATAGCTTTTCGTATTTACAACAACTTTCAAGAGGATTTATCGGCAGCTGAAGTCAATTAATTGACTTATCATCGCTCGGGTACATAGTTCTTTTGTTACTGAAACGGCTGTTGGGTGCTGTTGGTTCATATGTCGCTCTAATATTGAAGTACTATTAATGTTCGTAGGACTTACCACAACACTGGATAAACAAAACTAGATTGCAAACACAGCGAAAATCCGGCCCTTCAAAAAATAAATCCTTAAGCTATCGATTTGGACAGTAATCTGTCGAATTTCCAGCGACCATTACTCACTGGGACACTGATTGACAAATGAGGTCCTGACACCAGCGGATCCCGCCTCCTTGATGCCACTGTTTACACGGATCCGTGATTAATATCGGATCCAGCTGTTAAACGTAGATCTGTTTGGTGAAATTGTGGCAGGGGAAACATGTGGTGCTTATAGTTTGTGAAAATGCATTTTGGAATGGATGAAAGAAATTGTGAACTGGCTCTGCCCCATGTGAGTTTATAAATATTTATATTTGTAGCATTAGGGCACTTAAGCTTGAGGAATTTTCAACCAGTCAACCTTAGGGCGACAAAAGACAGAACATGATAGGAGCTAGATAAAACATGAAAATCACAAAAAAATATTTTAAAATAAGTTTTTTCAACATAATTATTGGAAAATGCGTGGGGAGACTACAAACCCTGCTTAAAATCAAGATTAACAACATAAGTGCGAACCCATCATGCATACTCCTCCATTTCATCGTAAGCCTTTAGGGCATGTCAGAAGCATGCACTACACACATAATATTGTAAACTATACAATATAAGTGTTTGGGATTCTACTTGTTATAGGTATAGCTAGGTAGTCAATGTGGGAAAGATGGGATGAAGACGAGACGCTGTTCGTCTCAATTATCTTCATCCCTACTTAGTGTAATGGGGGATGAAATGGGGAAGTTTAAAACTTAGCTGAGATGCTTCTTGAGACCTGATTGAGGAAACTGCCCTTCAGAAAATTCGGGGTGTTTTGTGTTATCATAATTTTATCTGTTGAAACATTATTATAATTTGGTCAGTTTGAAAAAGTAAACAAAAAAATAGTCCGTGGAGTCCCTCCGCGCAGAAGAAGTGAAACTTCGTAATACAACACGCATGCGTTCGAGTGTCACGCATTCACTCTCGTTATTTTATTGAGCTTCTAAATAATATTTTATTGTTTTATTATTGTACACTTTTTATTACATAAGTTTATCGAGGTTATTCTACTCATGGAAATTGAGAGAAGGCTGGTCACACCGAAGAGTCGAATGCATGACTGTTTGCACGCCATCTTGCGTACCTAGTAGAACTACGTAGTCACAAATCTTGTAATAGCGCCATCTCTTAGTGGGTAATAGAAAATATTCCATTAGAACGTTAAACTTGTTGGAAGTCGCATAAGAAGTTTCACTTCAAAAACTGAAAGTTTTCTGGCTGTTTGCTTTTTCAGTAAAACTTTACTTTAAGGTACCTTAAAAGAAATCTTTTATACTCCATTTTTTCTGCTCGATAGGTTGTGGAGTTAAAAACCTCTTTAACAAAACTCCACGACCTAAAAAAGCACTACGCTCGTGAACACAGAAATTATATTCATCAGAAGTTTGAGACTCGTCATGATACACTCATAGACTAGTTCAATGTAGAAACACTAACTGTTCATGCAAATTTTGTCCTTAATGTATCTGTCTTTTCACTGGAAACATAGCTAGCTGAAGTTCTACGAACCGATACTCCAGGAAAGAAAACAAAACCACCACACCAACACACAAACTCAATTAAAATCCTTTCTCATCCCCATTTCACTTCCCAACAATACCTAGACACTTAGTCTATCCTCACCGCACAACAAAGAAAAATCAGCCGCTTGTAAATCACGGACTAATTTACACAAATAGTCCATGTAACGATGCAGCATCAGGCTAAGTCTGGCTGGCTTCCAAACTAAGATGTATGGGTGTGGGTAATCGCCGGGGCACCCAGTTGGCCAGCCTAGCGTTTAGTCACTCGCTAGGATTAGCCAGATTTATTGATACCTCATTGGATTATTGATATTTAGGTAATTTTGTGTGTCTTTCATCTTTTGGTTTTCTGTTTTGTGGCTGTGTGATTAAAGTTTGTTGGATTGAAATGTTGTTTTGCAATGGCTACGAATATAAGTGTTGTGGCCATTCATTTGATTAATTGGATCCTTTAATTAACTGGTGATAGAATCTCGAGGAAGCTGCGAATATTCACTTGTGGACTGTTTGACTTATACCTAATGTTACTTTTTTTTTTTCAAGTTTTCTACTCTTTATTAACCCTTAAATAACTTTAGTTTTCTTTTTTTTACTTCATAAGCACATTTTTTTATTCCTTAGCTAAAACTTTTCTGAAGAATTAAAAAATAGGTTCCTAAATATCGAATTTCTTCTAAGTTCGCAATAATAAATCTTAGGTCATCCACATCCATCTCCCACAACAATGCGAACAGCTGAAAGGAACAGGAACAACGGTAACAAGCTTTGTATTAAATGTTGCGAACGGTTTATTTGCTCGTATTTAACTTGCTAATGCCGACTTTGTGGGACCGGACGCATTGTGCTGTGCGTCGCCCTTGTCCGGGCGATCGCAGCCAATGGGACGGAGTGTACGGACATATTGTTAGCAGGTAAGGAAGCTGTAATGATCATGTTAGATAACATGAATGTTATAATTGATGTTATTATTGAAAACAAAAATGCCATTCCGCACAAAATTCCAGGACCGTCGGTAGCAGATTTAAATAAAAGTGTTTGCTTACAAACTTTTTTCTTATACGAGTAATACATTTATTCCTTTGGAACGTCTTATTTACTTGGCCAAGTTAATCCAAAGTGCAGTCTGTGAATTTTGTCCAGGACATCTCTTGACATACGTAACATAGAATATTTCGAGGTAATTATGTAAGGTTTGCGATCGTAGAAGTATCTATGTTATTTTTGAAAATATTCGGAATATATTAAAAATACATCTTCTAGTAACTGTGATAAAATGATTTCATAATATTTCCGGTTGGTACCTACCTTAATTCTCCACCTATAAAGTTAGTAGTTTGAATAACCTCTTAAAAGTTGCACACACGTTCTAAGATTTGCTCTAGTGAAATAACTTTCTTGAAACTTTCTGAACTATTATCAAGTTAGTAGTTCTTCATAAGTTTATGTAAAGTCGGTCGCCGGGAAGTTCTGATGTAGTACCGTGCGGCATATTGAAAGAGTCAATACAACCTTTCATTGCGTTTCCAACCACAGAGCTGACGCAAAAAGATTGGAATGTGTTGTTTGAGCCTTTGCCTATTTGTCTGTGGTATCATGTCTTCAAGGAATTAACATATTTTGCAAATAGTGATAGCCTAGTGATATTCGTCGGACTGCCAAGTCATAGGTCTCTCACTTCTGATTTTTCGGATTCATGTGCGTATTGCATATCACTTGCTTCGGTGAAGGAAAACATTGTGAGAAAACCAGCCTCCCCGAGAGATATTTCTCGACGGCATGGAAAAAGAGTCTCATCACGGGCGGCATAAAAACACTGACAACAAGTTAGGCAATAACCACACGATAAAAAAAACCGGCCAAGTGACTGACTCGCGCACGAATGGTTCCGTACCCTTATTTATAAAAACGAGCAAAAAAAAACACTTTTTTTATGGGAGCGCCTTTAAATATTTATTTTATTCTGTTTTTAGTATGTTTGTTTTTATTCTGTTATAGTGGCAACAGAAATACATAATCTGTAGAAATTTCAACAGGCTAACTATCACGGTTCATGAGATACAGACTGGTGACAGACGGACGGACGGACGGACGGCAAAGTCTCAGTAATAGGGTCCCGTTTGACCCTTTGGGTACGGAACCCTAAAAAGAAAAGACAGCATCACTTTTGGTAGTGATACTAATGTATCAGAACTAAGGAGTAATCTAACTTTATCGAGATAATATTTGCTTGCGCCAATCATGTCATCTATGCAATAAAATCTGCCTGCTGCCTAATTTCGGTTCAGAAGACGACTTGAAACCGCGCCGATGTGTAAGTAAGTGATCGGCTCAACCCTATTTACCTGTCTATATGTGTGGTCACACTCTTGTTTTATGGCAAGACAAAAACGCGCGTCCTGTTAATGTGCTGTCATTGTACAACGTATGAGTTGTCGCTAAACACGTTGGTGGTCACGTCGCCATCTTCGCGGGTCCGCCTTTAGACCCTAGCAAGAGGATGAATAAAACATGGCGCTATTGAACTACTTCTGTGGCGCATGAGGTAAGGTGGAGACAGGGTGATAGTGAAAAAGCGAGATGAAGATTTTTCGGCCATTTTTATGTGATGAACGGTGTATGTTGCAAAGATTGAGTGAATGTCATGCTGATGGTGGATGGTGGCAGGTGTGTCGGGTCATTTAGTTCCCTTCAATATGGTTTAGTTGAATGATGGCTGATACATGCGTCATGTTCGTGAACGGGCGCTGTCAGTTGTGACTGGTCATCTCTTAGCTGCCACGGTTTACTTTTAATTACTTTAGTTTTTTAATTACTGATTTAATCTTTTACTCTGGACGCTCTTAATTTGCCCGTATTTCTACATTGTTCTCACATATTTGTAATTCTCAACGTGAATGATGTTACCCATTATGTAACATATTTTGATTTAAAAGTCCTCCATGGACACTTCCATGGAGTTTCTTGCCCATTCTTCTCCATAGAGATCTACGCTTTGGAATCGGCAACTACAGTACTTTCACAAGTTATGCCTTATGCCTTGTGACTGGGACTGTAGCTTCGCGTTTTTTTTTTTGTTTTTTTCACTTTCAAAAGTGCCTGTAATTGTCTTATTGAAATAAATGCTTTGAGTTTGAGTTTGATCATACATAAATTATCATCGATGTTTCTCGCTTATCTTTCATGGTGAATCATCATCTGCCTAGCGTTTTCCCAACTTTGTTGGGGCTGTCAGTCTAACGGGATGCAGCTGAATATAAGTATTTCGCTAAGCTTTCATGATGAATACGATACGATTTAAACCATGATCGTGAAAAATGTTTCCTTCTCTGATTTTCTCAGTAGGAAGTTGTTTGTTAATTAATGTGTGTATGTTTTTGAGAAAGCAAACATATTATTAATATTACAAATAAACTTTGCAGGTAAAACAATGGTTTTACATCCAGCAAAGCCATTCAGGATATTTTCGCTCAAGACCATATTACAAAATGTAACAGTTACATTAAATTTCCGGAAACTCGTAAACACAAAGTTATTGTTTCTGCTTATAACATTGTTTGTTGGTAATTACTTTCTCCCACGTGTTTGAGTTATTGTCGCGATTGTGGGTGACGTCATCACAAGTCGTAAAATGTTACGTGTTTTGACGTCTATAGATGTTTTGTTGGCGAAGAGGAAGCGAGAATGAGGGCTGTGGACGTAAAAGTTTTTGCAAGTATTTGTGGGTTATAAAAGGGTGTACTGTGTTGTATATTACTTTTATTGCTTACAAAATCTTGTAATACCGCCCCTTTCACGGCCTCGAGGGACGGTACTTGCGATTGTGACGTGACCAGAGACAAACGCGTGCGTCACTTGCTTCCTTAGCGAGGGTATCGCTGCAAATCGAGTCGTGGTGGCTCCGTTGTTCGCCTAAGTAACTTATGATTTGTTTTCGGCGTAGTCGCTGATGTCATATGCGTGAGGTTTGAGCATGTAGCTTAAGAAACAGTGGTATCGTCATCTATAAAATTTTTGCCAGTGAAAATGACGGTTGCGGATTGCGGATGTAAAAGTTTTGCGAATACGTATCGGTTGTAAAAGGGTGCACTGATTTAAACATTTCACAAGTTGAAAACGACTACGTTTTTGTTAAAGTTACGAAAAAATAAGAAATGAGGTTTTTTTTTGCCATAAATTCTTCTACCTTTTGTAGCTACGACTTATTGTCGGGCCTACGCTGTCCTCCCATACTTAAGCACTAACACTGTTACATTCAAATATTATAAAACGAAATGATTTCAAAAGAGTAACCATGGACTTTCTTGTCGGTTCTTCTCCATAGACAACGACCAACCCGAACCGTGCACCTTTCGTCTACGTTTTATAAGTGACCAACGTAACTAAGTACGTTTAATAAGTGAGAATGTGATTTTACATTGGCCTACAGGGCCAATGTAAGATAAAATATTTAGATTTTGACTACTTGGTAAGAAATGAAAGGTACTTACTTCTTTTATTTTACCGAATATACAAGACACAATTATTACATAATAAGCTACAACTACTATGATGACTTATTAAAAATAATAGAAGAACTATTTAAAGTTGTATTATTTTACCGTTATCGCTTCCGCTACCTTACCCGCTCCTCCTGTGAACTGCCCCGCCGTTCCAGTAAGGAACGCATTGATTTCTCCAGCAGTTCACTGATTAGCTTGCAAATAAATATTACATGAGCACCAATGTGTGCCTTGCAGACCTCTATACAGGAATTTGTCATGGTTTAAGTTGGCACTTTATTTTTGTACTTACGTTTTTCAACGGTGCACTTGAGTAAGTATTAAAAAGTGATTGTTGCAATTTGCAAATGGAAAATATTTTCGAAATGTTTTTCCACAGATTACCAAAGAACTACAGTCATTCATTTAAAAAAAAGAATGGTATTTTTCTTAGCTGTCAATTTTGCGTAGGTTTTTATAACATTGTTGATGGTTAAAGTTTAGTAATACCTAGCTAATGAAGTAAGCACAACTAAACTATCATAGACCTTTTTTATGGGCTTAAATACTGAAATACCACAACCCTAGAACCAATAAAACAAATTGCTCTCAAAATCATAGACAACAGTTTAATAACATAGAACCTACTTCATATTTTCCCTCCATTATCAGCCTGTGAATATTGTCCCGCGGTGCAGGTGGATTAAAATCCAATCACTGACGATATTAAGTCAATTATCATGCAAATAACACAATATGCACTTACACTGCCAGTAAAATATTTCATAACACCGTAAAACAACCAAGTTTCAACTCTATCACAAGGAAATTCAATCGATTTTTCAATGTACGATAAACAGTAGATAAACTCAGTCAAACAAATAGGTAAAATAAACTTTGTTGCACTCTGATAAGATCGATTTTTGATGCGGTGTTGTTAAAAGATCATTATTAAGTACAACGGAGTACAAGCGCGCTTAATTTTTAAAATGTTAAACTGTTTATGAGGCGTTTATCTCGTAAAATGTTAATTCATGATCACGATTTTCACAATGTACAGTCGCGTGGTGAAGTGATTACTTTTTATTTTTATAACACGTTGTAAATTTAAATTTTATGCCTTTTCCTCTTATTCCTAGGACTTTAAAATGTATAAAATCATGATAATTTTGCATACCTTCTTTAGTTAGAGATTAAATTAACAAAAATTTAATAATGTGAATAATCAGAATCCCTCTAAATTAAAATGGTACCTATCTACAAAATGGCCTTGCCCAGGATAAAAGCACTAAATAAATGCAGATTAAAATAAAAGTTGTTCATTTAAACTGGTACAAAACTTTTCAGGTTTCACTTTACAAATTGAACACCCGTGGGAAATATCGGCTGAGTATTTTTTTGGGAAAAGCTTATATTTATTTATTTTTATAAAAAACGCTCGGTATTGAAAAATCCTAACGGGAAAAATATTGTATTACAGATTGCTTGGTAACGAAGCCGTGTTAGTAACAGTGTTAAAAATAACATGAACGTTTTTAAAATTAAATTACAATCCTTTTCAGTTACGTACATTGTATTTGTATTTTTTATTACAAACCTCAAAAATAATAAGGCTAGTTACCTACTTACCCATAGGTAATCTCTCTAAGTTAAATATATAATAAACATTTTATTTCTAGCTAGAGCACTATTGCCCCTGCCTATTATCATTTTGTTCCTAAATTAGTATTCAGCATTTAAAAATTCGAACACATGTGACATAAATTTACCAACCCGCACTGGGCCCGCGTGGTGGATAATAGGTGGGAACATTATAGGCTGATGATGATGAATTAAAAATTAAAGTCACATTTAATAAGTCAGTGTTTTAGAAGTAAAAATCAGTTGAGCTCGCTTAATTTTCGATGCCGACGGTACTCAAAGGCCAGTCGCTATAACACTTGGTTTAATATCAACATCTCGATAATTTCGAGCCCCGATTCTTTCCTACTCAGAACTGCCACAGTGTGGAGTCATACCGTGAGATAACTTTTAACAATACGACAGTTCAGGTGACATTAAGGGGCTGTTTGGTAACTGCATGGATTCGAAACACCTGCCAAAAGGTACTGTAGATACTACCTTTACCGTAGCGTATGGTATTACTTAGTTACTGAGCGTTTTCTTGTTTCACTAGAATCAGATAATTCACGCAGTCAGCAACGTATTGCGAACTGAGACTTGAAATGCCCTCTATTACATGTGATTAAATTTGAGTGTACCTATACATTTGTGTATATTTGAGTGTGGGAAAAACAAATGATTGTCATGGTGTAATTAATCATCGACCGTCATGGTTTCAATACTGAAAAAAAAGACAAAAAATATAGGCACCATATATGGATAAAATACCGAGTTTACTTTAAACTTGACGGGGGAAATGTGTCCTACGAAGTAATTAACGTTCATTACAGTGTTTTTTTTTTATTTACTCAGTTCCCAGTAGAGCTTCTGTACCTCATTTTTATACAGTGGCAGCTTCCACCGGAATCCGTAATGGCACCTTATTATATTGGAAAGTGTGAGAAATAATGATCACAATCAAGCGTGCCCACTCAACTTAACAGTAAAGCTTAATACACATTTTTATACCACAAACAAACACTAAAATATCGGTGAAATCGGTGTTTCGTTTATCGAGAATCGGTAATTGTCCACTCGATAAGGTACCTTAGTTGGAATCGATTCTTGTTACTTAGATATGGAGAAGACTGGATCTGTAATATAGAATCTTTTTTTAGAAGTAATTAGTTTAGTTTGAATTGTTCATAGAAAAGTTAACTACTCTTACTTATTCACTGTCTCTTAGTTAAGTATAGTCTAATTATTATGTATCCGTTCAACGAATTTAGTAACATGGATTTTCGCTTCTAGTCCTACGAATTTCATTCTTATTCTTTATTGCACATAAAATTAAAAGATATACACACAAATAATATATAGCTTATGTACAACGGCGAGCTAACCCAGAATTGGGTTTTCTTACAGCAAACCTTATTTTAGAAGAAATATTTGCCAAAGAGGATAGAAACCATCATTCAATTCAATCATTGAAACCGTTTAACATATCAGTTACGGGATAATTGTTGAAGCAGTCATTCAAATTCTGATCTCCTTAAATGCTCCGTAGGTCTTCTTTGTAATGAAGCAACTTCAATAAATAAACATGAAGTCATACTAGCTGTCATCAACATTATCACTCATTCCTTCCAGTTGACACAGCTGGCGCCAAAAAGACGTAAATACTGATTCACAGTTTTCTTCAATCCTCAGCTCATCGAAAATAACACAAATAAATTATTAACTCAAATCAAAAAACGTCACAATTTCCACAAAATTTAGCAAGCTCATTAAATTCGTCATCATGCGTTTTCGTACATTAATAAAAAAATGGCGTCGAAAATATACGAATTCTGTCGAAATCGTGTGTGCAATTCGCATTAAAATAATTAAGCCTTTTGATCGGGGTCCGTCGACTAAGAGAATTTAATATGCAACCTCCTCACATCAAAGGGGGACCCCCAAACAGAAATTAACTACGCGATGGTACTTAAGAGATGAGCGATGAGCGACAGCGTGTGTCACAGGTTTTAAGTGTTGAAATGACATTAACAGAGGCAGACAGGTGGTGTAAAACTAATGTGTTTTTAAAAATGAGAAAATTTTAAGTGTAAATCAGGATAATTAGATTTAAAAGACTCACAGTCTTCTGGCCCACTGTAACTACTGACCTTTTACAACATACTGAAATTCTCAACAATAGTATATTGACAGCTTCGTTAAACTAGTTGAAAGCCACAAGTACGACCACCAAGTAGGCTTGAAAAGTTGTGTGATATTTTCTTAAAAACATAAGTTACCTAGACGTGTGATGAAGTCTCTAATGTGTCTCGAACCACGTTAAGAATTTTATTATAATAAATAAGAAACTATATAAAGACATTTCCCACTCAACCGCTGTAATTCTCCAACTTGCTCCACACAGACAGACAGCAAATATCATTACACTCATATCCGCATTTCCGATTCCTTGGAATCATTTTATTACATTTTTTTTTTTAACAAACCCACTTTTTTGAGTTTGTTTTCAGAACGTTACGTTTTGGTTTAATTCTAATGGCTTCGAAAACGGGCTTGTTAAATAAACAGTGTTTTTAAACGATTATTTTGAAAGTATCGTAATTATGTTACTGTTTACGCTTGTGGTGTATATTTGTGTGTAATTATGTTTAATTGTAAGGTAGATTACAGTGCGAAACAAACATTATATAAATCGATTTGTTAATGTTTGCGTAGTGTACATATTTGGTTAACTGTTAAGAATTACACGCTCTTGGTTATTAAAAATCGCTCACTAAGTGCTTCGTATTTTGACAAAGAATTTCATAATTGCTAATACAGTAATTTTCTTGTGTTTTTTCATCGTCATGTCTTCAGACGAAGTGATATTCTGTCATTTTGTTATCTTACAAAACAAAATGACAGAATATCACTTCGTCTGAAAATGAAATAGTCGAAAAAACAAAAAAACTGTCAATAAAATCCATTGTATTTTCCGAAGTTACGACTGGTGCTTAGTCTCAAAATAACAAGTTTTCCGTCTAACAGTAGATAACGGTGCGAAATAATCCCCTGATCCTACCTGCCTTCAGGCTCCCTCCGTATTTTTTCAAAACTACCCTCACTATGACCGATATTAAACCCGACGGGGACCTGAGGCAAACATGGCGGCTTCAGTCAATACAGTTCATTCACAGCAATTTTGCCTTTGACATGAACCTTATGACTGCAGGAATAAAGGTCACTGTGATCCAAAAAGGTAAAATTATAATGGACAGAAAGGACAGTAGTTGTGGTTTATAAATAACTTATGAGATTTGATGAGTATATATGACGTTGTTTGTCAACGAATATTCAGTCTACAATATTGGTATTGCGTTGTGCCTGAATAAATAGGAGATTCTCTTTCAGGGAAAATCTGATTATAAATAATATCAACCACTGGCCAATTATATCAGATATTGTTATATTTGTTCATAAAATACATAAATATGTCTACTGTAATCCTAATATTATAAATGCGAAAGTAAGTTTGTTTGTTACGCTTTCACGCGAAAACTACTCAACCGATCATCATGAAACTTTGTACACATATTCTTGGAGGTATGAGAAGTAACATAGGCTATATATCATCACGCTACGACCAATAGGAGCGGAGCACCAATGAAAAATGTTGCGAAAACGAAATGTGACGCGGACGAAGTTGCGCGGGACAGCTAGTCAAATATAAGTAACGTGGCGGTCTGTAGTTTCTGCACTGCTCCTGAACAAAAATATAAAATAACATCACGCCTGTAATCCCCGAAAGTTTAGGCAGAGGTGAGTGTGTGTGTGTAGGTGTGTTCACAGTATGTCAACTAAAAATAAATAAAAACTATATTTCGGATAACCAACATCTATAAGGGTTAGTATACAAAAAGATAACTTATACCTATGTTAGTTAACTTATGTATCTATTTAGTGTAACAAACTTGCTTGTTCCTATAGATAAAAGGAAATAAGCAGACTTGTATACATTAAAAGGTTAGAAGGGGAAAATGAATATATTATTAAATGACATAAAAAATACAATAAATTATTAAAAAAGTGGAGGGCAGGTTAGCCGGGAACGTTTTGTATGCCTCCGCAAATCTCAGAGCGTGATAGTAACTGAAGACAAACATCCAGATGTAGCAAGCCGGGCTGATCAAGACGAGCTTGACTTCGACGAACTTGATGCAGGGCGGCTTGGCAGGACCCACCAGCAGACACGTACCGAGCCCCAGTGCCAGGCTCGTCAGCTCGTAGAGCAGCTTGCTCACTGCAGCTAGCAGGAGCCACGGCAGCACCAAACGAAGACCGCTGTGCTGCCGTGGAAGATTGTTACATTAGTAACCAGGTTGTTGTTCAAAATTCATCTTTGAACAACATCACCTAACAAAGGAGAATCGTTCCTGCCCGCTACGGTCTTCAGGATGGAGTTGGAGCTGCCCCGCACTCTGTAGAGCAAAGAGGCATATTTCTGTCTGACGATGGCGTGGAAGCCATCGACGTGTGCATGCGCAAATATACCTGATGCACTGTAGAAAGGGGGGAGCCCCATCAGCATCCTGAACCCGTTATTATATTGGACCCGTAGGGCGCTAATAGCCCGCGAGTATAGTTGGTCCACAGGCTGCACGATGTAAAACACGTAGCAATAATAATTAATAATTCCCGACTATTTTCTTGGTCAGTGAGTAAATTAATTGATTTTAGTATGTTTTAACAGCATGAGACTTGTTAAAAAAAATAGCATTTGTTTAAAGAGTGCTCAGTCATTGCTAAGATCGGTTCTCTAGATAATCTTTTCTAGAAACGTTAAAAAAAGAACTGCGTATTTACATTACATTCCGACAGTACATTACAACTTCAAAAATTCCTCTTTTCTTTGGGAAATCAAAAGGTAACAGAATTAAGGTGCTCACGTTGGGAAATCGAGTCACGGCTTCGTTAGGCCGTGTGTGCACAGGCTGCAGACAGACAGAGGTAAATTATGTGTGTTTTACTACTGTGTGCTCCGGGGTTAAGTCTACACCGAGGGATTGAAAATTGAGTATTGGAAGGGTGCAGTTTATTAATATTACAATTGACATAGAAGGAGAATGTTTCTGTAGTGTTTCAGCCTTTATTTAGTAAAATAACAGTTAGTTAACGCCAAATGTTTAAAAGAAGCTGCAAATAAGTGGTGACCTAAAGTCGAACATTATGATCATAGTCGTTAATGGTCACTATATTTTTAAGAATTATTGCGACGACATCGACAGAAATAGTCTTACTTAGTACGTCTGTATGTAGTGGGCAACATCTTCAAATTAAACAAGCGCCTTTAAATAAAGAGAAAAACAGAGGTTTAGTAACTCGTAAATGCTAGGCAGTGTATTGTGTCAAAACTCGAAGCTTTTTTTTTTTTTTTGAGTAAAAGTTCGGATTACATTTGTGAATTCTACAAAACGAAAAACTTTTGAAGTAGAAGGGGAGCTAAAGAAGATTTTAAAGCCATTTCTTGATTGACACCAATTTAAGCAAACTGTAAATTACACACATAAATGTTTAAATGAAACTCTACACACTTCCGAGGCACGCAAATTGAACTCTTAGCCGATTGTTCCTGCGAGCCTTAATCATGGACTTATGGCGCACATAACACAATCTATGTAATGGGCGGTTATTACGATAATAAGCTATTTGAGAGAACAAGGATAGGCGAGAGGTAATTACTAATTACTATTAACTTATATGGGAACAGTTATTATTACAGATAATACTATAAATACTAAATTTTACAGACGGGATCTGTTATGGTGCTTCATGATGAGACTTGCGCACAAAAGTCTATAATAATTACAAAAAAAAATACTTAGAACGAAAGAGGTCAACCGAAGTAATTTGCCTTTTTTTGTGTAAATACTGCCTTGGCTGATTCAGAAATTGAAAGCGTTGGCAAAACCTGGTTTTATTGAGTACCTAACAATGTTAATTTAATAGTTATAACGATAAAATTCTAGAAAGAAACCAGTTTCAATGCCGGCTATTTGACGTAATATTTATTTATTAGTGCCTCAATAGTGGGCAATTTGCCCATGACTATAGGAAAACTTGAGGAAATAAGATATTTTGACTAAATGAAATACACCATCAATGTCTTTCTTCAACCTTTATCTCAATACACCATGTAGATCAGTGAACTACAATAGTTATTGCTCAAGGAAGCTGCGCGTGAGTTGTCGATGTATCACTCGTAGGACGCAGGGCTAGAGGTGTGATGTAGGCGATTGTCAGTGTTACGCGATAGGGCCTTGTATCGCGTGTAGTTCGGACACCGTTGAGATTCGGAGCGGGGTGTCCGGCGTGGTACATCATTAGTGCGGGGGTGTCAGTGATAGCGAGGAGGTGGCTTTCATAGCAATTACTTTACTAAAAGGTTTTGTTTTAAATGGAACTGACCTGACAGAAAAAAAAAAGTGAAAATCCAATTGAATATTTGAATTATTATTCCAATGGAAAAAATTAGTATAACGTATACCTGTCATATAAATTCAATACAAACCTTCTTTCTACACAAATTAAAACTGAGTCAACATACTGCCAGCTATTTTTATCAACCAATTTTATTTCGGATGCCATGAAATATTTATTTTGTCATCATGTCTTTTTTGACAGGCTGCAGACTGGTAATAAGCCAGTGACACATCACGAGTAGGACGTATCTTATGTGTAAAAACTCCATGGTATTAATAATTTGGAAGATAAGTTATCCACATATCCACTCATAAATTAAAAATATCCATCTAACCTCCAGATTGAAATATGATTATATTTTTTAAATCTACTTAAGAGAAATCCTAGAAAAGATAAATTATATTCGTTATTAAAGGAATTGTATGCGATGCTGTATCTGCCGTGGATATAAGCAGTATTCTGGAACATACTCCTTCCTATCACAGTTTTTCAATTTTTATAAGCATAACAGTCAAAACCACACTGATCTTTGTTCTCGTTACATTAAGCCTGGTTTGGGTTACTGCTGTCAAAGGTAAAATAATTGTAAAGAGACTAACTCCCCGCTAGTCGCTCATACTCGGACCCCACCTCCCCAGCATGCTCTAGTGTTTATTTGTCGGCACAGGCGCGCGCGTGGGCAAGGTGCTAACATACAGTCGCGCGCGCAAGTGCTAACGTACAGTCGCACTCGCAAGTGTTAACGCGATAATTACATTAAGCCGCGCGCTGATTACGGCGATAATCGACGTTTGATGCTATCGCAGCTTTGTTAGTTATGAGCTTTGAGTTTAGCGTGGTTTATAGGGTGAGGTGGATTATGATTTACCTCGGAAAAGGACTGGAGGTTTTTTTTACTTCGCAATTTTTCAAAATACTTATGGTTAAACAGTGTTTCTGTTTATTTTTGGTAATCTGAAAAAGTAATGTTTAGCGAACTCGATTACGTAGAATTATGCTGGGCTTAACTGAAAAGCAGAATCCAAATTTCGCTCAAATGATTCATAGAAAATCATTTACAAAATTTATATTAAACCCTTATTTGTAGCACAACATAAGACAACCTTGCAAAAAAACGTTTTGTTTGCGACGTTTGCTAGTATTAAAACACCTACGGAATACCTACAAGACATCATCACCCATAATTTTATTAAATAATTTCCCCGATGAACAAAAACAATTTCCCCAATAAGCACGAACGAACGATTAAATGGCTCGGGTTTGCCTCGTGCAGCAGCTCGCGATGATACCGTTCGGGACAGTTTCCTCGCGCGGCAAATGCTACGCGAGGCAGCTCGCTCTGTGTGGACCCGCCTAAACAACGACCCTGTTGAACACACACCTCTGTGTGCGACTGTCTGCGCGAGCGCAGGTGAACGCCGACTTTACGAGCTCGTAAAGTACAGGCGCGCGGGAAAGCTTTAAATAGATTTAGTACTCGCCGGTGACTTACTTGTGTTCGATGCAAGGAAAATGCATCTGGATCTTATATGTGGACATTGTCTAGGAAATGTAGGCGAAGAAACTCATAGCATGCTTACTTCATATCTTCTTTCTTCCTATTATCATTAGAGATCAAATCTTTGATGATAATCAAAGAATTGATTATTAGCATTAAATATTAAAGATATTTAGTGTTTAATGCTACACGATACCACTATCACATTATAAGTGTTGTCTTTTCGGTGAATTGTTAAAAAAGAGTTACACCACATCCTCAACAGCAAACCCAATAAAATACCTATAGTTGGACTGCACGAAGGACACTTTTTAATTTGAGAATAAGACCGGGGAGTGTGAAATTTTTATATCAATAGAATTACCATAGAAAGAAGCACCGTTACCTCTTAAAAGACCGACCGGGTTCAGTGAAGAGGCCCTATGAGTATGTTCCAACTTTGAAAACTCCAGCTATGGCAGAACGATGAGCACTCAAGCTCCCTTCAACTAAACAGATGATGTTTTCAGTCATATTTCAGGCTTACTATCGTAAATACTTGTAAAAGATATATTAGTATGCAAACCGGGACTGACATCTTAACTGCCTTACCTCCACAGTTAATTAAGTTTAGTGTTATTAGTTGCTAAAGAAACTAATCTATTTCAAATGGCTGGAACATTAAACAGCCTTCAAAACAAACAGTACTAAACATCACCGTTTTACCTTTAAGAGACACCGCAGCAATATAATTAGTTACACAAAGGAAATAATTAAGGCCTCATCATACTAAAACTCAACAAAATCGGAATATACCGTTTTCTACATCTGTACGTCTACCATGAGTTGTCATAGTTAGATCGCTTGACGTAACTGCAATAGTTCCGTCAATACGCAAATACTATAGTTAGCTTTCTCAATGGCACCATGAGCTGTGTTGGTGCTTGCTACCAAATTCTAAGCAAATGAAGCCCAAACTTGCAGTCGCTGTAGTATAGTTTACTACACGGTGACGTAGGATAGATAACTATAGTGACTCATACTGCGCATTTTAGTACCCAACTATCCGCTAGAGGCGCTGTAAAAGTTTCCATACATTTTTTTAACTACAGACGCTAGCGAGTATAGATTGTTAAAACTCATGGTAGACGTACTGTTTTAGACGTAACTCGATAGACCCGACACATTTTAGTATTGTCTATGGAAGGGGCAAGTGACTAAATAATAACAGCAGCACGGGTCGATCTTTATGGTAAAGCAGTGCTTGCTAAGTTAGGTTCGTAGATGGGTTACAATCCATTAATTTACATATCGAGATCCCTCCGTGCTGCGGTGCTTCAAAGTCAAAGTCAAAGTCAAAGCATTTATTTCAATTAGACCATTACAGGCACTTTTGAAAGTCAAAAAAAAACAAAATAAAACGTGAAGCTACAGTCCCAGTCACAAGGCATAATAACTTGTGAAAGTACTGTAGTTGCCCATTCCGTAGCGTAGATCTCTATGGAGAAGAACGGGCAAGAAACTCCATGGACACTCTTTTAAATCAAAATATGTTACAAAATCTTGGTTACATCATTCATGTTAAGAATTACAAATATGTGAGAACAATGTAGAAATACGGGCAAGTTAAGAGCGTCCAGAGTAAAAGATTAAATCAGTAATTAAAAAATAAAGTAATTAAAATAAACCGTGGCAGCTAAGAGATGACCAGTCACAACTGACAGCGCCCGTTCACGAACATGACGCATGTATCAGCCATCATTCAACTCAACCATTTTGAAGGGAACTAAACGACCCGACACACCCGCCACCATCAGCGTGACATTTAAGTGAGCATGACATTCACTCAACCACCAGGGTAATTTCGCGTCAATGAAAGATTTAGGTTGCTGTCATCTGTAGACCATGACAGGTCGTTACGAGTTGTCAGAAGCCCGAAAGTGACAACCAATGTGGCCAAGAGGTATCGTATTTCCCAGTAACTGGTTTGTTGAGGTCAGATAGGCAGGAGCTCCTTGTAAAATACTGGAAAAGGCAAGGCCGATGATAGAACAAACCGAGTCCCCGAGGCCATACACGGGATGGCTACGGAAACGGGACGGTTACATCGTAAACGTGTTCATGGCGCTGTAAAAGGATTTCAATTTATCTAGCTTTTCCATGGCCACAACATTGAGAATTTTATTGTTTAGTATCAAAAGTGAAGATGAATTGAGCAGTCGTGGGAAAATTGTGGACTTTAATGGAGATACAAACGCCCACGTGAAAGTGAAAACAACCACTATTTAAGTCAGACTAAATAGCTCTCAATTAAAGTCTAGTCATAGTAATTTTTCATTAAGTTTCTGGTTTTCTTAGTTTGGTATTTGTTATAATATTTATTAGTCTATTTTATTTGTATAATGTGTATTAGTATCTATGTAATCTATATGTTTCGTTTTTAAATAGTAGTTATTTGTATTTAAAATTTTGCACCCTATCCACAATGTTGTCGTATTTGACCCAAAGGTTGACTGGTAGAGAATGCCTTGTGGCATTAAGTCCGGCTATGTACCACTATTGTACTTACATGAAGTTTAAATAAATAAATAAAATTAGATAAACTTAGAGGATTGTATTGATGTTTTTAATGAATATCATTCTTAACTCAAACACATACCTACACATATTTATATTTGAGCTCTATTTTAACTTCTTATCGTCTATTGTTGTATACTGTAGTAACATTTTTCTAAAAGCAATGCTTTTAACCTTACTTAAATGCACAGTGTTTTCAGGGACCGTATATTTTCAGGTAATTTATTGTTTACCTGTATACTTCGGTATTCTGGGCTATTTTTATACATTTCTAATCTAGGTGCTAGTAGAAAATACAACAAACAACGTATGAAAATTTGAATTTTGCGGGCTACATAAGAATTGAAAGCGGTAGCCTATTGTCTTGACTCTAAGGTACCCTTTTTGCCAGGTCGATATTACTACGCTAATCTAAAACTTCACCCATGGCATTCCCATGCCAACATAACATTGATTTGAATACAATTGATATTCCGTTTCGCCGGCGTACTGTTATCAATCACTGCGGTTGCGGCGTACTGGCGTTGCGTATCGGCGCGCTGTCGTATTTAATGCTCAAATTGTTTCAATTGATTGCGCTGAGCTGATTCGGCTTTTCGTGGTCGATCGATCTTTCTGATCGTTAGGGCTGTCCCGATGTTTTAAAAGTGGTTTGGTATTTAATAAAATGTAGTAAAAGGATATAAAAAATGCATTCACTTACAGACAATATTCAACCAAAAACGGGTTAGAAAGGCCAGAATCAAGAAATGCAAGGGTTTGTTACTTAATATGTAATAAAGACGAGCACTAAGGTAAGATTCAAACAAACATTTCATAAAGGCCCGGCCAATAGGAAAGAAATCTTGAACGGAAGTTCGTCATTTTTGCCAATGAAATTAATCCGGGGCAAGGATTGTAATTTTAGAAAGCATATAAGGCTTCTATTTCAGAATACATATCGATACATTGAGCTATTGCTTAGTACTGCAACTTTCTATGCCAATCCTTTTCTTAATCAGTGGGTCGGAATCATGATTGAACTTTTGATAGACGCTAATTATATTCTAGTCTGTAAGTACTTGAAAAAAGTCGTCTATGTAACTTTCACTACAAATGCAAACATCAATTTTATAAACGTTTTATATTTATTAGCGGATGTTGTATTCAATCGGAAATCAACGTCAGTTAGTTCGAATTAATTGGGTTCTCTTATTGCCTTTTTAATATTTGTTACGGCTTCGAGACAGTCAATGCCTATTTTGCAAGAGGTGCAGGTGCAGGGAACGTAAAGATAATCGGCGAACCATAAATTAATAAATAATAATAAATCAATATTTATTTATTTCTCACCGCAATACACAATTACATTATTAGATTTCATGACCAATACATAATATGGCTTTTATAATGCTGTGGGAGACTGGTGCCTAAGCTAGACGATAAACCTGTATTTCAGGACACCAGGTCTCCACCCCTTCGGAAGCACATTTAAACATTATTATGCACTTGTACACAAGTGCGGTAAGTAGTATTGAGAAAACAAATATACCATTACAATAGTGTTTATTACTAATTAGAGATTTCGCAAATAGGAAAAAGACGATATATATATACGGAACACCAAAACATCTAAACTATCTTTCAAATTCACTAATTTCGTCTTCAAATCCCGTGTATCAATAAGCTAACGAGGTGTAACTAATATCATTAGATGTTTATATTACAAGCGATTACCCGCAATAAAAACTGGTATCCTCCACAAAGCCGCCATAATGGAGACATGAGTATCTAGACGTTTTGACAAATGACCGACAGCGCGGGGGTCAATGGTGAAAGTGTCGGAATTCCCAGTTGTGCTGCAACTTTTGAGAAAGAGATAGATAGATTGGTAAGTGTTGGTGTTAGAAAGAGAAGTGGAAAGGTAAAGGTTTAATGCATTTTATTATCAGTGTGATTATCATGCTTGAATGAAATGAGGCATTGATGCTTTTTTGTTTTGGATGCATTTGATGTTAGTACATTGCCTGAGGCATCGTTCAAATGTACACACATTTTAAATTACTTGAGCAATGACATGGAAAATAGAAAGTTCATAGTAATAAGACTTCAATAAAATCTAGATTTTCCTTTCTAATGACTAAAACGTGGTATTTTATACCCTTTCTTAAGTTTGAAAAAAATATCTACTGAAAAACTTAGAAAGTAAGATTAGTTACAAAAAGCTCTTTTTATTAATAAGAATATTAGATAATGAATTAGCAATAGTATTATTACATGACTCGATAGTTTTAATTAAAACTCTTGTACAGAAAAAAAGATATATTTAATAGATTCAAGTCCCAAGATATTGGCCATAGTAATTTTCCGAATCCTTGACAATAACAGAAACAATGGTAACAACAAACTTAAATTAAACCGAATTATATTCACAAACTTCGAATATCCAATTTTCCGATATCGTTGAGAAGACACAATAAGGATAATATAACATACAATATTATATAGGAGTACAGAACCCCCGGGAACAGTTAATTTCTCGCGTATCGTAACTGTGACAAAAGGAATAACGTTATCGCGGGAATAACATTATAACTGTTATGTTATTATAACGTTTGCGATAACTCTTTGATGATACGTTTATTGTTAGGTAGGTAAGTGTTGAGGTTTCTTAGATGTGACTTTAAAAAACCTAAACCGCCTTCAAAAAACGAAAAAACGGGAGAAATAAAAGTTTAGTCTTTAAAAATGGCTAAATTTGCCATTTTTTTAGGACAGTTCCTGCTGCAATACTTGGGACTAGCTGCGCTCCGCGTAGCTTCCCTAATAGCCGTCGTCGACGAAAATGGCTAGCAACGACCTCAAAAAAAATTGGCAGATTTAATTATTTTAGGTTATTTTAAAGACTAAAATTTATTTCTCCCTTATTTTAGATTTTTGAAGGCGGTTTAATTTTTTTCAATTACTTTTTATTTTTAGATTCTTTAAATTTAGTGTCACGCTGTTATGCCAACTACCCGATTTCCCAGTGAGTTATACACGCTGAACTCTACCTCACAAACAACAATACCGATTTTAATTAAATTTGCCGTGTTGCCTAAGTTCGACCATATAATAACACAATTACCTACCTAATCCAACTAAAAATATGTTTGCGATCCGACTTATACTTCTTGAGATATGCGTGGAGAAACATACATACCTACACTGATGAAATTTGGCACACATGTTAAGAGGCTGTTATACAGACTAACATATACAAAAACTTTGTAATTCTGACAATATTACATACATACAGGTCGAATTGTTAACTTCCTTTTTATCAAGTCGGTTAAAAAGGAATGAAAGTCTCTCGGTACCATTTTAACTTGACTTACTTATGGCTGCTTTAAAAAAATATTTTGTACTTTTCATGTTGGTTTTAAGATGGACAGTCGTCTAAGTCGTCTAAATTAGTAGTTTTCACAAGCATCTTCAGTAAAGATAATTTTTGCGACGTTGTAGAATTATAACTAATATCAACTTGAGAACCTCCTCCTTTTTTCGTCAGTTAAAAACAGGCATTACGCAAAGATTCCTAGTACCAACATACAAAACATATGGTTAATATTGAAATCCCGCGTCGCTCGACCACAGACACACATGACAAATCCATTCATAGATATGAATATAATTAAATATTTAAAACAAAAAAAGTCCGCCGCTATTTGACAACCCTAGCTTCAACAAAATTTGTCCAATAACGTTACAGGTCGATAAACCGGTACTTTGATATTCATGTTAGGGACTGTATACAAATGTTCGCGCCTCGCCATTCTACCCCACAAAGTTGTTTAGCAATAACCATCAAAAACTGCGCTACTATACAAGTTCTGTGCTAAGTGGATCAGTTTTTATAGACCCTAAGATTTTACAAGTACTAACTTAAGAAGAAGATTAGCTGGTAACTTAGTTATCCTAGCTTCTTCGCGGCATATTTCCAAGGCTTTCTTGGGCTTAACAAGTTCTTATAAGTCGGTGTTAAGGAAAATTTGTTATGTACAGAAAATAAAATCTCTTGGCTTCATTATTCTCAGCGAATACCAATCTACTTAGCCTTACTTTTCTTGGAAGTAATCGTTATTTTATAATTGCCTCAATAGTAAAAGTTACACGTCTTGTTGCTTTCTACTGCTGAGGAGGCTCTGGGTTCGATACCTAGGTCGGGCCAAATATATTTGGCTTAGAAATTCCTCAGTATAGCAGTCAGATTTGTGCCCCGTTGATGGCAATAGGCTCAACCCCATGAAACTTAAACGAGAGTAACCTCTGCCTAACTTTTCGCGGATTACAAGGGGTATGTTGTTATGGTAGTAGAAATATACTGTTGTATTTGTAAAAATCGGTGATGTTATTTGTTTTAGCCATTTTGGATTCACGTCATGTCCTTGCGACAAATAAATTTTAATATATTTTATTTGTTTTCAGAAAGAAAATTAGTTCTTTAAATCTTATCAAGTTGCACAGCGAGCCGGGGCAGATCGCTAGTCTAGTAAGTTGGTTAGTAACACTTTGAAAAGAGTTCAAGATTACAACATTCCCTCCACCTAGTTGCTCCCCTTTCCCTGAAAACTAGCGTGAAGTAACGAAACATTAAAACATGTAAATAGGTTTACAGCGGTAAACGCGTGTGGTCTGACTGAAATAAACTGAAAAATGTCGTAAACTCACCTAATTGAGTCCGCCGTAAAAACTCCAAGCCATTCTGTGGCTTTTCTCAGTATTTTGTAATATTTCAGGCTTTGTTCTTGGGATGTTTTTATTTTGAGTTTTTTTTTGTTGCAACGAATTGAATGGAGCTCGGCTCGGCGAAGTGAATGGGCTGTCTCCACTATCCTCTTACGTGCCGTTACGGACTATTACGAATTTAGAGTTTTTTTTAAATCGAGTTCGAGCATGAATGATTTAAAGCAAGCCATTTAAGCACCTAGACGTGCTGATAATATTCTAAACATAGTCGCACTCTATCGCTAGTTGGGATCCGCAGTACACCTACCCTACATGATATTTTGAGAATGTCAAATATTTTTGTGGGTATGCTTTTTCTGACTTACTTAGCTTGAAGCTGTTCGTGTCTTGCAAAAGATTTACTTGGATTGGATTGGACGGGACCTCACAAGGGAAATACCTATCAGTAAGTACGTTTTAACTATTAGAGCATATCAGCTGACGAATCTGTGCACATAAAATCAGCCACAAACTCTCTCGGCCTTCTATAAAAGGGTTTTTCATAATCCACCACGCGGGCCCAGTGCGGGTTGGTGCGTGTTATTATTTCTTGAGATTTTTAGGTCTAGAATATGCCTGTTTCCTCAAGATGCTTTCTCTCCGAAGCAATTAAACAGAAGGCAATAGGCCTCCCCAAAATTAAAAAAAAAAGTTACTGCAGCAGTTTGGTCAGTGGGTCGTCTTTAGGGGCATAAGCAGGGATCGGAATAGGTAGTGGTATTTAGTGTCATTGAACCTGAATGATAATATTAACATGGACATGTCCTGGGATTCCCGCGAATATTTTTCATGTCGATGTATTAGATGAAGTTAAATCACAATCATCATTTGCCTAGCTTTTTCCCAAACTATCTTGGGGTCGGCTTCGAGTCTAACCGGATGCAGCTGAGTTACAGTATTTTACATAGAACGACTGCGTATCTGACCTCCACAACCCAGTAACTAGGTAATACGATACCCCTTGGTAAGACTGGTTGTCAGACTTTTGACTTCTGTTTACTCGTAACGTCTGTCAAAGATCTACAAATGACAGAGGATTAAATCACAATATAGATATCTATCGGTAGGTATTGTGATTCGGTCCTATCCTTGAAATAATGCCGCGTTGTACGTAAATACGCGATAGTTCTGCCCGCCTACAGTATTTTACTACTTGAGTTTCTTTCTAGTTTATATGGAATTTAAAAAACGGTTTAATAAAATAAATTAATCATATTATATTTCCCGGGTTTCAAAAGGCAAATCCATGTTATGATAACGGTCACAAAATCCCGCGAATAGCACTACCTATTCCGATCACTGATGATAAGTAAATCCGTCAGATATAAAAAATATTTTTATTATTAAAAAAATACGTTTTATGATCGCAACAACCCTAGCACGCAATTATTTTACGAACGCAGTCAATTCGCAACGGTGATTACTGACAGAAATTAAATAAATTATGGCAGTTTATTTATTTACTTAAACAAATTAAACGAATGTACCGGGTAAATACTAACGTATTGATACACGACGTTTATGCATTAAATATGTTTATCGATTACCGGTATTTATTTAGTCCATGTTAGATAATTATCTGCCTACATTTATTTATCCTCTCTACGCCCTGCAGCTATACAAAAGCAGCCTATAACATTCCCACTGCTAGAAACCAGGCCTCCTCTCCGTGAGAGGGATTGAACTATAATCCACCACGTGGACCCCTGTGGGGGTTTATGGATGTCACATGTCTTTGAATTTTAGGGCATGCCGATTTCCTCTCGATGTCCTGCAGCTACAGATTTGTTGAACTGAGCATTTTGGATGGAATGTCTAGCAAAGCTGTTTTAAGAGAAAACTTATGCAAGAACTTATACAAAAACTTATACTTATGCAAACGATGTTATCTGCCTAGCCTTTTCCCAAACTATCTTGGGGTCGGCTTCCAATCTAACCGGATGCAGCTGTGAGCTGAGTATCAGTATTTTACATGAAGCGACTGACTATCTGACCTCCACAACCCAGTAACTGGGTAATACGAAACCCCTTTGTAAGTCTGGATGTCATGTAGACTTTCGGCTTCTGACTACATGTAACGACTGTCAAAGTTCTACAAATGACAGCCGGGACCAACGGCTTAACGTGCTTTCGGAGGCACGGAGGAAACTCAATAAGTAATTATGGTCACCCATCCACGGTCTGACCTCGGCAAGCACGGCTGAACCTTGAAGATCGACCCGTGCGGCTTTTATTATTTAGCCATGAGCTCCTCCAAAAAAAAAAATATAATAACAATAAAAAATTACAAAAATACATTACAAATAATCGTCAATTTACAACAGAAGAACTACAAGTTACAATCCACCTGTGAGCTGTGATTCAAAATCCAGGTGGAAGTCTATGTAAGTAAACCAATGCCCCCAATAAATGTATTAGTGATGAGAACTTCCAGTAACAAATAGATCTATACACATATAGTCTTCTACACACGAAGAACCAACCAGACACCAAGACTACCGCACCAACGACGCGAGTTGACGCAACAAAAAACAACACATCAAACAAAACCACAAGACAGCCGCAGCCACAAATTAATCGCAGCGATTTATATCATCCGCAACCAATAAACAAACAAGGCATTACGCTTCATACACAGCTCAAATTACACGATTTCAATTAATCGCAACGCCTGGGGCGCTCGTGACGCACGTGTCCGGTCGCTGCGATTAGTCGTCATTAGCAGTCGCGTAGTCTGACGGTGTGCGACCGCCTTTGTGGGCAGCCAATTAACTTGTAATCAAGTTCGCGATCGATGCTGTAATTAGGGGTGGCAGAAGGATGATGGAGTAGGATTAAAGATATTGACGCCGGTAATTAAAAATTACTGTCTTTTTTGCAAGGTCAAGAAAACTGAATAGTGAACGAGTTATGTAATGAGGAGGGAGTAACGCATGTAACTAAAATAGTGATAGACGGAGAAGGAGAAAAGGGCCCAAGAAAAGATGGATAGATTATGTGAGGAATGAAAGAGAAAGAAGTGTATAATGCCGTGACGTCTGACAGGTTATAAGTCTATAATAATATTCCCACGAGAGTCAGGGCTCCACGTGTTGAATTCCACCATCCAGGCCCAGTTCAGATTGGTGGAGATATGTCTTCCAATTTGTGGTTTAGGCGTACCCTTTTTCAACTGATGAGTGTTTCACCTTTACCGTTTTTTATCTATTTCCGATTTCTGAAAATTACAGGAATTGCGAAATGAAGCCAAAGAGGCTCTGTCGAGTTCGGCAAGCCATTAGCGATCCGTTAGGTGTTGCATATTGTCTTGGCACATGTCACATGATCACTCCTAAAATTCACTGAAATCGTTGTCACAGCTTTGATATTTATGTGATTCAAATTACTTTTTAATGTTACTTTCCAACATGTTAAATTAGACAAGCAACAAGGTGGCCCATTCACGATTGCCTGATTTCTTTCAAATTAAGCAACACCTAAATTCATGCCTTAATGTGTTGAAATTTAAACTCTCGGCGATGTGTCGAGCGTTGAAAATTCAACAGTGGGGTTTTTATTCAGACATTAGGTATCAGTTAGTTTTGTGTATAATGGAAACGGGCATAAGATATTGCAGTCACAGAAACATTTCAAGATAACTTTTAACGTTCCTAAGATAGTTTGTGACAGCCCTAAGTCAGTAATTACGAGTTAGCTAGATTATGTTCCCAGCTGTTATTATTCAAATTAAATAGATTGTTTACAGTCGATACCGGACCGCACACCTATTATATACGTTGGGTAGGCAGGGATGTGGCTATTATCGAAATTATGAAGCCAAAGTAATAGGGTATTGAACTATTGACGGGCAATTGAGTTCCAGTATTACAATAACGGGTAATACGGCCATTGATCTGGTATTAATTACTTTGTTACTTAATTATTAAACCTAACGACTACGAGTGGATGTATTTAAATGCTAATCTGGTCATTACTGAGTTGTTATTTCAGCTACCGCGTTTAATTTTTTTAAACCCGTCACAACCATCCTCCATGGCTTGAGAAGATGTGTTCCTATAGGATCCACATTTCGCTAGCAATGTTTTTTAATCTCATGTAACAGGAGCTGATCCTTTTGCCATGAGACTGCTTCTGAAATTGTTGTCAGAAGAAACCCGATAGTACCTTGCCTGTCTTGGGGATCGAACGAGGACCTCATGCTCAGAAGTAACGTTCACCGCATTGAAGATACAAGATCCAAAGAGAACTTAGGCAATTGGCATACTGTTTTATCACTTGTAACATTATAGGACATCTGGCTAAACGCGTAGGTGGGTAATGGAGCATATCTTTGTAGGAATGGTGGCTAGAGTTAAGCTAAAGAAGCCAGTGTCGTAGAAAAGCGCGTGGAATAGAAAATAATCTATACTAATATTATAAAGCTGAAGAGTTTGTTTGTTTGCTTGAACGCGCTAATCTCAGGAACTACTGGTCTGATTTAAAAACTTCTTTCAGTATTAGATAGCCCATTTATCGAGGAAGGTTATAAGCTATATATCATCACGCTATGGCCAATAGGAGTGGAGCAGCAAGGAAAAATGTTGCGAAAACGGGGAAAATGTGACGCAGACGAAGTTGCGCGGGACAGCTAGTACCTATATTATGACCTTCTATGATTGCAAATCATAGGAAGTGAGGAAACACTTGGATGGTGGAGGCACGGAATCGGGCAGTATAGAAAAAGGGAAGCCGATATACGCAACAATGGTTTAAATTGTTGATTGAAATGGTTTGATTCAAAGCTTAAATTATTATGTTGATGAAGATGATGTTAAAAACCTGTTATATATAACCAGCTCATAAGCAAAACCTCCAAACAGCCCGAAACGAAACTATAGCTACCTCCATCTTAATTCAATTAACCCTCCCAATTACGCATAACTAATGCGTGGTATCTATCGTTATCAGCAGTATGGCAGCATTTCCCGTATTGATTGGCCAACATCGGACACGCGACGCGGGCGCATGCCTGCGTCGGAAGCGATCAGTCAACAGGCTGCGCGGGAGTGGGCGGCAGTACCTTTGGTTAATGTGACTTTATTATGGATTGCATTGCCGCAGGGTCAGGTCGTGTGTGATGGCTGATAAGAGGACATAGACAAGAGGCAAACGTTTTCATAGCATTTCGAAATTCTACAGTGACAACGACAGTTTCAACTGGATTGCTCTTGTGTCTAGTTTGGTAATCTAATGCATTTATGACGTTTCTACTATTGTAATCGCTGAAATAATATCACTTTGTCAAAGCTCGCATGGTAAAGAGAAGAGAGATTGAAGTAGCTGCTCTGGTAGAACAATACAAAAAAAAACTTCTTTGCAAAAAAAATAAACCGCCTTCAAAAATACAAAAATATTAAAAAAAAAACTTTAGCTTCAGAAGTCGGGTCCAAAAAAACTGAATCAATGAAACAAAAGTCAATAATTTTTTTTTCCCATTGTTAGTTATAATATCCTTAGAAATATTCGCTATAATGCATAATAATAATTACTACTATAATAATAATAATATGCTATAATAATAATTACTATATATTATATAGTAATTATTATTAGGTTTCTCGTTTTTATTTTGGTATTTGTTATAATATATATTAGTATATTTATTTGTATAATGTGTATTAGTGTCTATGTATTTGTAGGTATGTATTTTCGTAAACTAGTAGTTGATTTTTTTATATATTTTGTTTTGTACCCTATCACAAAGTTTTCGTATTTTACCCAAAGGTTGACTGGTAGAGAATGCCTTGTGGCATTAAGTCCGCCTATGTACCACTATTGTACATGAAGTTTAAATAAATAAATAAATAAATAAATAAATAAATAAATAAATAAAAATGCATTTATTTTACATTGCTAACAATACATTTCATGGTAATAGGCTTATCTCCAATAAAATGGAACTTAGCATATCTAACTATCGAAATATGGGTGTACTGTATACATCTGCGTACCCCCTCAGAGCATACAGGCGTGATGTTAAGGCCCCTGTAGCAGTGAAACGGCCTTGAGTATCTGGACGTTCTCCCCGCGCTAACCGCGCACCCCCGCTTCATTTTTACGTGCGCAGAGCGGGATCCGCGCTCATCGCAACTAGCCGCCCGGCCGCGCCGCGTTCCGCAGCTCGGTGATGCGCGGATCTTTTTATTGCATTTTTGTTATTGTACCTATGTTGTGGTGCGCTCGCGCTGTCCTGACGTACTTACCTATAAATGGGTTCCTAGGACGAGACTAGACGTCCGCCTTCACTAATTGAGAGATAATATTATTCAGCGTAGTTTTATTCAGTCATATTCGTAGTCAGACTCGGAGTTAGAGTCAGACTCGTAGTCAGAGTACGATTCGGATTCAGACTCGAAGTCCGACTCGTAGACAGACTTGGAGTCAGAGTCAGACTCGGAGTCAGAGTCAGACTCGGAGTCAGACTCGGGGTTCCGTCTGATTTTCTTGCCAAACAAGATCTCTACTAAAAGGGCTATTTCATGATCCTATTTTTAGAATCCTAACTAGGAAATAGGAACGTGTAATCGCAGTTAGAACAGATTGCATCCGATTTAGTGACCTAACTAGGAAGTAAGAAGATTCCGACCGCTCTGTAAGACTCTACGACGAGCGATTGTGAACTTTATATTCTTTCACATAAAGTTGAAAATCTATTAAAGACAAACTGTCTCAACGACGAAGACCGAAACAGTTCGTCTTTAATAAACAGTTCGATTTTCAACTTTATGCTCTAGTGCATAAAGTTGAAAATCTACGAAACTAGTCTAAGCCTGTCCTAGTTACGATCCGATTTAGAATCCTATTTAGTAGTGTAGTGTGATCACTAGCTGACTATTTAGGTTCCTAATTAGAATTTTTATAAATAGGGTCGTGAAATAGCTCCTTTACCTAGACAGGTAACTATGTAGAGCACACTGTATTTTTATTCAAATTTGTAACAAAACAATAATTAAACCTCTAATAATTAAATAAATATAAACAAACTATAAATAATAATAAAAAATTGACTAACTATGTTGTGTTTTATACAGGGTGAAATTGAACAGATGCGACAAATTTAAATATACAATAATACGTGTTGTCAACAAAATTTAGAACATATCAAATGTAAAATTAAAAAAGAATCTAACAGTGTTACGAAAAACTTTAAAATAATTAAAGTATCAAAGAATTTCGCGTACTACCGTTTTCGCGTAGTGGGCACGATTTAGGTATACATTCTCGCTATGAATGAATCGCGCCGCCCCCGTCCGCCCGGCCGCCCGCGCATCTCTTTCCCGCGCGCACGATTAATAAAAATTTTGTAAACCTTTCCCTTCATACTTTTGTCGGCTGAGGACGATCAAAAATACTATAAAAGTAAATAGTAAAACAATGTTTTAGTAAGAGGTATAACCTGAATAATTTTTGTTACAACAACAAATCAATTATTGTATTTTTGGCGTATTTAAAAAGTTGGAATCACAGTATTTACAATAATTAGTAAGTATTTACACTAAATCAAATCAGTACACTTACGTGTATGTTAATAATTGTTCAAAATGTCCACCTCAGTTTTGTAAACACAATTGAGCACGGCGCCGCAAATTGTCCTTAAGTTTTATTAATTAAAGTTTGTGATTTTACAGTTTCGAATGCACTCCTGATTTTTTGTTTTTTAGCTCGTCTGTCCAGCATGTTTTGAGTGATTCTTAGAATTCTTCCCAATGAAGGTGGGACATTAGGATATTTTAGCCGAAATCTTCGCTGCGTTTCACGTAGATTTCTTACGGTGTTGTACCACACAACAATATCAAGATACTGTACGTTTGTTAACGGTTCACAACTATTTCGTCTCGTCCTAGGCATTGTTATGACAAACACAAGACAAAAATACAAATTATTCGCAATACGTAAAGTGGGATTTGCGGAATGCGCGCGCGACCGTGACCTACAAACGTTTTAGGACGACTAATGAAATGAACTAAGGAAGGTTGGGCGGGGCGGGGCGGTCGCCGGGAAGGGATGTCGGCGCTGGCGCTCATGCGAGGTTTGGCAACGTCGCGCGATACTTACACTAGAAAATAGGCAAAATTAGGTAAATGACCGCTATGAACGGCAACGGGATTATTGTGCACTGCGATGAGTAGGACGACATTTTTTGATACTTTAATTTTTCTTATTTATTTTGCATATTAATTTATTTTGCTGGAGTACCGATAATTCGTACTTAAATAAAGATAATAACATCAATGGACCATTTTAAAGCGATAATCACGTAATTTTTTTTAACGATTTAGATTGTAGAAAAAACAGTTTATAATTACTATGTTACTGTAACTGAAGCTCCCATTTCTTTTTGTCGCATTTATTCAAAGTCAGCCTGTATGTTTTTAGTAAAGGTAAATAATTAGAATATACAGGTAGTTATATGACTTGATGCATTTTAGCAGCTTTTAGAGCTCTCTGTTTCCTAATATTACTTTTCTTCGGCAATTTGATAGCACTACACAAAAAAACACTTTTACACTTTTCTAAAATAAAAAGTTTATTTTTAGTTTTTTAAATAAAACGTTGCCCCACACTAGGAATCTCTCCAGTTTCGTGGGTGCGTTTACAATCATTTAAATTCACATACACAAACAGCCAGACCCGGAACAACTACCTGTAGGTCATACAAATATTTGTTCCGTGCGGGGATCGAACCCGCGACACGCAGCGCAGCAGTCGATCACTCAACCACTGCGCCAACCGTGCCGTCGAGTTATCCTACTTACTGACTAAACAAGCGTCCAAATCGCGAAAACAAACAAATTTAGTACTAATGGTAAATTGTCCTTGCGCGAATCAGGTAAATACAATTTTAGAGAACGAGCAGCACAACCTCCACGTCCGACAGTTCGAGCTACACTGCCGCCCGTCGCCCGCGCACGGACCCGCTCATTTAATTTCATTTAGAACACAGTGATTAATTAATTGTAGCTAAATAAGAACTTGCCTTGTCTCGCCAATTGTACAATTTGTGACAAAAACCTTTTAAAATATTATTGTGAAAGAAAAATACTAAAACTCCATGCAGTTTAGACGTAGTTACGAAATTTCAAACAAGAAAATGCTCTATTTTGGATATTTTTTTCACACACTATTTTTATAAATAGAGTCATTTCAAATGTACAAATTAAAGTTTAAGGACTAATAAGTAACATATTTTTTTTTTGGACATTTATATTCACTTATCGAAGAGTAGTTAGACGAAGAAAACAGCTCATTGGCAGTAAGTAGCCCCTTAAGTTATGATATTGTATAAACCATAACCATCTAAGCGATTGCGGCAATCACGTCAGATTTGCCGTCTATTATCAAAGATTTCCATTCCATATCTGCGTAGATCAGCATCAGATCTTCACAAATTTAATAGCGATCACTTTCTTATACCTTTTATCATCAGCTCAACAACATGAGATGATTACCAGGCATAATGCCTATGTGTGCCTATTAAATTTGGAGATTTCCTTTGATTTCTCCAGGATCTCATCGTCAGATCCTGACCTGATGGCCATGGTACCACATGGGTAGTATACTATTTCTAACAATGCACATACAAGTTGATGGTTGCCCTCAATTTCCTAAGGAGCCCATTCTCAGATACAGACTTATAAAAAAAAATACAAACATACGAATTGATAACCTCCTCCTTTTGGAAACCAGTTAAAAAGCAGTTGGCATAGAGACTTAAATGATTTGAGTCTCTATGCAAATCTATAATTCAGTATCTGCTAAGCTTTTTCCAATCATATAAACTAACTACTCTTGAAGCCAAACATCTCCAAAAAACCCCCTCCACTTTCAATAACATATAAAAAATAAACGTTGTATTTTTATAAGTCAAAACAGGCAGTCATTTTGCACCACGGCACCTCCCTCCTTATCCAACATGCAAATCCCTTTAAATTACTAACACAACAAAATGAACACCATAAACGTATCATAAATTCTAAAACCAGGCTTAGCACCAACCCTATAACCCACCAATAAATCCTAATAACCACAGTCTACAATACCATCATAATACATGAAAACGTCTTCAGGTTATTTGTCAACCCCCCTCCTGCGACGGTTCGCGGACGTCGGCGATATGAATGACTTAACCCTCACGTATAAAGTAAAAGCGTTGTCGCTTGGGAGAGACGACAGGTGTTCCGTGTTACTCAATATAATGATGTGTTTTAGAGGATTTTGGTTTGTTAGTGAATTTATAATTTTGAAGTGAAAGATGGGAGTAAGAGGATGAGACTTGAGAATGAGTTGATTGAGGAGCTAAGTAATAGTATCAATCAATCAATTGATTCTTGATTGTGGGTAGGTCGATGCAGAATATAGGTGTTTCAAGATCTCTTGTTAGAAATTGCAAAAATATTCACATACTAGGCCTACATGGGCACTTACAAAACGTCGACAAAAAGTGCTCGGTTCGGGTTGGTTGTTTCATATGGAGAAGAACTGGCAAGAAAATCCATGGTTACTCTATGTCATTTCAATGTTACAGCGTTAGTACTTAAGTATGGGAGGATATCGTAGGCCCGACAATAAGTCGTTGCTTACTACAAAACGTAGAACAAGATAAAAAGTTACCAAGGATCTAGGAATCTATAAGGTCTACAATATAAACAAATTTTCAAAAAATCGGTAAAGAAGCAAAAGCGTCTATACACAAACAAAAAAAAGTGAAGAAATTACTAAAAGACTAGATTAAACAAGTAACACAAATGTTGTCATCCGTGCTGTAACTATTCTAAAAAAAAACAGTGTAATGATTTAATAACTATTGTAAAATGACTGATTAAAAAGAATAGAAAAAAATGAAAAATGAGATTGAGAATAGTTAGAGACATCCACACTTTTGCGCCGTTTATGAGCTACCAGGGAAGCCGCACGTGCGAAGGGGCATATCTTAACATCATATCTATAATCCACGAAGGCTTAGGCAGAAGTGGTGTACCTAATAGTACACCTTTCTCCAGTTATATTTAAGTCCCATCCCCCATATGACAGGGGGCGAGCCTATTGCAATCAAAGAAGCTGAGAAATTAGTGGTGAAAAAATCCAATAACACTGCCCAACCTAGGAATCCAACCTAGGACCTCATGCTCAGTAGCCGCACTTGCTACCACTAAACCAATGAGGCAGTCAATGCTAGTCAATGCTAATGATGACGTTATAAGTAGTTCATTTTGGAAATTGGTACCACCAAAAACTATCAAAGTAAAAATTAAGAAGAGAAGAGAAGCACAGAGGGCGAGACTTTAGTCAACAGTCAGTGTCGCACAACTGTGAAGCTACAAGTGAAAGATAGAAAACTTCAATGACAAAGAATGTGTTCAGTCAAGTTAATAGATCTCAGCCCGAGTTTCTTTCTAGGCGGTCAAAAGTTAGTAAGTCAATGCACTACAACCACAGAAATATTAAGAAAAAAGCTTCTTTATTGTATCTATGACTACAACTGACTACAATCATTTTAAAGCAATCAATACTAATAGGACTACCGACAGTTAAACGTTAATCACGGAAAGTGGTAAACTACTATTAACTATCATTGTCATATAAAGTGTACTTTCTATAGTTGTTTTAAAAGCAGGTTAATTAATTGTATCAAACTAAGGGATTTTGAACACTATCGTCATCTATACTTATACGAGGCCAGTACCACTGGCTCGAGTAGGTCTAATAATAATAATAATATAATAATAATAATAATATAAATTTATTTGTTAGAATATTGTTGTTGTTACATAGGTGTTACACTTAATATAATGTCCATAATATTCTGCTGTTTCCAGCGTACAAATATAATATTTCAATGAATTAAAATTATTAACAAACCATACAATGTCAGGGATTATTAATTATAATGTCCAGAATGATTATATACAATGTCAAGGGTTATTAGATATAATGTCAAGAAAGATTTAAAAAAAAAAAAATGTTAAGAATGATTAAATACAATGAAAAGAGACAGAATAAAAAAAACAATACAATGTGAGAGAAATTAAACTCCATTCAATTATTAAGAGGTAATTCGTCGTCTAATTTAAATTTTGAATCAAATTTTTCATTTAAAAATTCATTCGTTGAGTAGTAACACTTTTGCAACAGAAAGTTGAATAGCTTCTTTTTAAATGTCATAAGGTTAAGACTTTTAAAAACATTAGGTAATTTATTATAAATTTGAATTGCCATACAGTAAACATTATTTGAAAATTGTTTAATTCTTTGTTGGGGTGCACATAATTTGTGGATATTTCGACTTTTCCTTAAAACAACATCATTGTGTACTTTAAATAAAGTTAAGTTTTTACGTACAAAGATACAGAGTTCGAATATATATAAAGATGGAAGTGGTAATATTTTTATTTTTTTAAAGATCGGGACACAGCTTTGTAATGGATGGGCTTTAGTCATTGATCGAATACATTTTTTTTGGGCTCGGAATGCTTTAATAATATCCACAGAATTTCCCCATATAATAATGCCGTAGCGGAGAATTGATGCTACGTAACCATGATAAGCATAAAGTGCTGCATTGATACCAGCTACGCGAGTTATTCGGTTTAAGACAAATACAAATCTTTGTAGCTTAGTGCATAATTTGTCAATGTGTACTTTCCAGTTGCAAAATTTATCTAATGTTATTCCCAAAAAAGTAACACTTTCAACCTCTTCTACCGCGTTATTTGAATATGTAATATCCAATGGTTGACGTTTGCTATTGTAAGTTTGGAACTGCATAAGTTTGGTTTTACTAATATTGACATGTAAATTGTTGTCTTTTAGCCATTCTATTATTTTATTTAAAGTGTAATTAATCTCTTTTTCGTATTTGGTGATATTGTTATCGGTGAGTTCAATACTAAGAGTTGTATCGTCGGCAAACAGAATGCAAGAATACGGGGTTACGTTGGGTAAATCATTGATATATAGCAAGAATAAAAAGGGTCCTAATATACTGCCCTGAGGAACACCATATGAGTTTTGACGATACGTGGATCTATGTATTTTTTTTTCTGATAATGTATGCCTCGATATTTCAACGCATTGTTGGCGATTTTTTAAATAAGATTCTATCCACTGTGATGCGTTTCCCCTAATTCCGTAACGATTTAGTTTGAAGAGAAGCAGTTTGTGATCTACGAAGTCAAATGCTTTTGACATATCGAGAAATATCGATGCTATTGGCCTTTTCTCATTCAGACTAGAGGTAATCATTTTCATAAGAGAGAAACATGCGAGAGTTGTTGATTTATTTTTTCTGAAACCGAACTGTTCCTCTTTTAAAATTGAATGTTTTATAATAAAGGAGAGAAGTTTATCGTACATAATTCTTTCAAAAATCTTAGAAATTACGGGTATTAGAGTAATCGGCCGATAGTTATTCATGTCATTTTTATCTCCTTTTTTGTGTAGCGGTTTGACTATCGAAAATTTTAGTCTGGCGGGGAATAAACCTTGAAATAATGATAGATTAATAATGTGGGCGAGTGGATGAGATATATATTTAGAGCAACGTTTAAGAATTTTCGTATTGATATCGTCATACCCGGTTGAGTTAGTTGAGTTTAAAGAATTAATAATTTTGTACACAGTATCTTCATCAGTTGGTGTCAAGAAAATGGTATCCGATATGTCAGTGATGGTATGTTTGTAGTCAATGAGTGTTTCAGAATTTGAGACATTAGGTTTGTTTGTCATGTTTATAAAAAAGTCATTAAATTTATTGGCAATTATATCGGCATTAGTGTATGTGCAGTGATCATCTATGATAGACGTAATTTCAGCGTCATTATCGATATCTGTACTATTCTTTTTAACAATGTCCCAGGCGGCTTTACATTTATTGTTCGAATGAAGAATGTAACGAGTATTATCAATTTTCTGAGCATGTAATATACATCGTCTCAGTATTCTAGTATAATTTTGGTAGTTCTTTATACAGGGTGTTTGGCAGAACGTTGAACATACGAAAATGGTGGATAGGTGGGGTCATCTGCTACTTACTCAGCCCAAATTTTTTTGGCCCTGGCCCACGGGATATTTTTTAAATTTTTTTTTTGTCTTTCTTCTTCTTACACCACTTTCTTAACTTTAAAGTGTAATTTTTATTAAAAATGGGTAAAACAGGCAATATTTAGTATTTTTTTAAAATCTTTTATGTTGACAGATTCTTATAAAATTATTGCTTTATTCAGATGTTAGCTAGAAAAAAAGTTATGAGTCCTCAAAATTACAGAAAGATGTAAAAAATACTTAAATCTTAATTTCAACTTGCATTTAAAAAAAAACAAAAAATGATTGAGGAGTTCCAATTCTAGCAAAACATCCCTAGTGTGTGAGCTTTCTAATGGTATGTAATTTGCTTTTATAAAAAAAAAACTTTAAGAGTTATGTCATAATTTTTTCAAGTAGGACATTTTTGACGAAACTCTACCTTTACGGAAAGTGAAATGTTTTACGAAATTTAATACTGCAAAGTTGGTGAAAATTAAATGATCGATTGAAATTATGCTGTACCAGTTAGGTGCATTAATGAAACAATTAAATAATTTTAAATAATTTATTTAAATAATAAATCACAGATGTTCGAATTGACGCCCTTCATTTACAATACAGGCGCGGCATCTACGTCTGATTTCTACAGTTGTTGTGCGCAGCAGCATCTCCTGTCGCATAACTTCGAAAGCAGCATTAATTCGATTTATTAAATCTTCTCGACTTTCTACTTCTGTAGTGTAAACTAGTTCTTTTGCCCTTCCCCACACGTGAAAATCGAGCGGAGTGAGGTCGGGCGATCGCGGAGGCCAGGGAATTGGTCCTCCCCTGCCAATCCACGAATTTGGGAAACAATTATCCAGATGCTCACGTACGATCAGACTAAAGTGAGCTAGGCAACCATCGTGTTGAAAGACAATAGGCCTGTTTATGTCTACTTGGAACACTTCTTCCATTAATGGTGGTAAATCATTGATCAAAAAATCCAAGTAGTTGTTCGCATTAATGTTGTCGGGCAAATAATGAGGCCCTATTAGCTTATCGCCAATCACTCCTGCCCAGACATTCACACTGAATCTCCTCTGGAAGCCCCTTTGTCTCTTCACGTGTGGGTTTTGATTTTTATGTGACCAATGGTGTAGATTGTGATAATTGACAATCCCTTCTTTGTCAAATTTGGACTCGTCCGTCCACAGAATACTTTTTAAAAAGTTTCCGTCGTCCACATCGGTATGCAGCAAATGGCGACAAAATTGCACACGTCTCCCAAAATCACTGTCATCGAGACCTAGAACAAACAAAACACGTCTAAGAATTGATGTCAATACTGAATCTTTTCTTCTTTCGAGTTCAAACTCTACAATTATCTAAATTAAATTATCTTCAATTTTTAAATAAGTACCTAATTGGCTTTATGGCTTAGCCATAAAGACGTAAGACCACATTCACAAAAGGGCGTGCGACTTTCCATTTGTTCTGAAAAGGAGCCATAAGCGCTGGCAAGTTTACCTACGCTGACCACCTGAAACCGAATTCGAAATCCGAATCCTGTAAGCGCTGGCCGCCTGATTGTTACGTGAATGCGACCGAATAGGAATAGTTTATTCGAATTTAATTTGAAATTAGAATTGAATGCGCAAAAAAACAACATGAGGCAAAACAACTAATAAAGAAAGTAACGAAATCAAGGTTAAATGGAACGATCAATTGAACTGTCTCATAATTTACTACATTCCACAAAATCGTATCAGATGCAGTACATAAATAGCTTAAAATCTTACCTTGCACTGGAGTGTAGTGAAAAGCATGCCTACCATCTACCCGGAGAACAGACCACACTTTCCATATGCTTAGGCCAAGCATTGAAGCTATTTGTCTAATGCTTTTGGTAGGGTCCGCGTCAAACTCGGCAAGAACTTGTTCGTCAATGGTAGTATCGGGTCGTGCTACGTTCACTCGTGGTTCTTGAAAGTTCAGGTTACCGGTTTGTCGTAAACGTCGGTAAGTACTCGCAAACGTCTGATGACTGGGTACTCGGCGGTTGGGATAACGCTCTTGATAAATCCTTCGCGCTTCACGCGAATTAGTATTAGCACTTCCATACGCTAACAACATGTCCGCGTATTCCTCACTGGTAAAAGCAGCCATTTCTTTACCAATAACAACAGGAAACAGTAATAACAAAAAACTTAACTAACAGGTAACAAAACTAGTGATAACAATAAAAGAAAACGAAGTGAACAAAAACAAACGTAAGCGTAACGGGCACGTGAGATCGCAGAGGCAGTTAAGTCTCGACTAAGAAAAGAATTCATTCTGAGGTGTTACGGTGCCACGAGAGCGAAAGAGAACAAAAATACGCTATGACTGCGCAAGAGTGAAACAAAATTTCTACCTGTTTCGTGTAACAACCATCCCAAGGGAATAGTGAATGTTAATTTGCACAACTGCTACTGGCAAGCCGTCGATCAATTAATTTTTACCAACTTTGCAGTATTAAATTTCGCAAAACATTTCACTTTCCGTAAAGGTAGAATTTCGTCAAAAATTGAAAAAATTATGAAATAACTCTTAAAGTTTTTTTTATAAAAGCAAATTACATACCATTAATAACATTTACTACGGGATATTTACCATGTGTATTATTTGTTTCGAGTTCCCGATATTTCGGCGCTGTTGCAAACGCCATGATCACGGATAAACTGAAGTTACTGCGAGTGGGTGTTTATGTGCAGACAAATCGGTCTACCCTCTTCCTTGTTCGTTTTTTGTGCTCCGTACCACTACCACTGTCACTCACAACTCGATTCTGTTCCCGACACACGAAACTCACTGTGTCCACTCGCGAACTTTTTACGACCCTTTTTCGGTTTTTACACAGTTGAACCACTGGATTCCAGGCTCTCGACAGTTGAAACCCATCCTCCCGGTTGAAGTTCTTATATTTAGTTATTTCAATCGCTTCTCTTACCAGTCTGGGTATATAGTGGCGTTCTGTCGAGATGACCTGAGGGTTATGTAACTCAATCCAGTGGTTCGAACCTGATTCGATGAGATGTTGAGCTATGGCCGATTTTTGGGTGTCATTATTTTTCACCGCCCTGATGTGCTCGGTGGATGGTATATCGGTCAGACGAAGCGTACGGTAGCTTGTCGAATAGCGGAGCACATCAGGGCGGTGAAAAATAATGACACCCAAAAATCGGCCATAGCTCAACATCTCATCGAATCAGGTTCGAACCACTGGATTGAGTTACATAACCCTCAGGTCATCTCGACAGAACGCCACTATATACCCAGACTGGTAAGAGAAGCGATTGAAATAACTAAATATAAGAACTTCAACCGGGAGGATGGGTTTCAACTGTCGAGAGCCTGGAATCCAGTGGTTTCAACTGTGTAAAAACCGAAAAAGGGTCGTAAAAAGTTCGCGAGTGGACACAGTGAGTTTCGTGTGTCGGGAACAGAATCGAGTTGTGAGTGACAGTGGTAGTGGTACGGAGCACAAAAAACGAACAAGGAAGAGGGTAGACCGATTTGTCTGCACATAAACACCCACTCGCAGTAACTTCAGTTTATCCGTGATCATGGCGTTTGCAACAGCGCCGAAATATCGGGAACTCGAAACAAATAATACACATGGTAAATATCCCGTAGTAAATGTTATTAATAGTGTTAGTGACCATGTCAGTTTAAAAACTTATAAATTACATACCATTAGAAAGCTCACACACTAGGGATGTTTTGCTAGAATTGGAACTCCTCAATCATTTTTTGTTTTTTTTTAAATGCAAGTTGAAATTAAGATTTAAGTATTTTTTACACCTTTCTGTAAGTTTGAGGACTCATAACTTTTTTTCTAGCTAACATCTGAATAAAGCAATAATTTTATAAGAATCTGCCAACATAAAAGATTTTAAAAAAATACTAAATATTGCCTGTTTTACCCATTTTTAATAAAAATTACACTTTAAAGTTAAGAAAGTGGTGTAAGAAGAAGAAAGACAAAAAAAAAATTTAAAAAATATCCCGTGGGCCAGGGCCAAAAAAATTTGGGCTGAGTAAGTAGCAGATGACCCCACCTATTCACCATTTTCGTATGTTCAACGTTCTGCCAAACACCCTGTATTTTGATTTTTATTGGAATTTAATAGTCTATATTTTAGGTACAAATTCTAGTGGAACGTGTCCAAATTGGGATTTATGTCTATTTTCTTTAAGGTTTCATGTCGTTACATTGTTTTTAGGACGATAGCCCATTGCCTCTCCATAGTATCTTACATGTTTTCGTACAAATCCGATTTACAAAATTGACACAACATGCTTTGACTGACGTCTTGTTCCTGCAAATGTTGCATAACTAACTTGGCGGTGCGAAAAACAGGTCTTAAAAATGTGCCTCCCAACATAGAAATATATCAAACATATAACACAAGTCATACCATTAAACCCCCGCCGTATATCATTACAATCGCGCTCATTACCGTTGCTGGCGCTGCAGAGGGACGCTTGCACAAATGTCATTTGCGCCATTATGAACAAATATTGTGATAGCGATATACTTTGAAGAGGCCGAGTGGTGTGGTCAGTGGTAAAATGTAGACAAGGCTTTTGTCTAGGAGTAGGAGATAGACTGGTTCTGATTAAAGAAAGGCAGAAATTATTTCTACAACTCAATAGGTGCTACCTATGCTATAATATGGGTTATACGTTTATAAATCTTTATTTAAAAACGACTAAATAAAAAGACAAATACTACACTGTCAAGAAAGTACCGGGAAACTATCAATAATATACAAAGTGTTAGTTTTTCATCCAAAGTTCTTTTATCGCCTTCAAAGCATGCTGCTTCAGAAACGATACACTTACGCCAACGAATAATCCAATCATCAAAACATTTTTTCTGGAATTGAGTTCAGTTCTCGTCGCGAATTCTCTCTCCTTTATGTCTTCTACCGAATGAAAACTGGTGCCACGATGTGGTAATTTTAGTTAAGGAAAAAGAAAGTAGTCGGCTGGAGCCATATCTGGTGAACAAGGCGTTTGCTCGATGGTATTTGTTGGGTTTTTGGTCAAAAATTCGTTCACTATGATGCCCGAAAATTCCGAGTGCAGAGTCAAAGAAAACGGTAAAGATGATTTGAGCTTTTTATTGACTTTGGAGTTTTTTTCGGTTTTGTTAAGTTAGAAGGCGCCACTCCAAAGCTTGTAGACTTGTTTGCATGTCAAACTCGTCAACCCATTGCACGTCTCGTCACCAGTAACAAAGCGTTTCATTAATGTTGGGTCAGACTTTATTGGTTCTAGCATGTCCTCAGCGACTCTTATGTTTTTGGCTATCTCTCTCAAACTTGAATGAGAATTTTTAAGTCACTATTTCCTTCACTTTAGCGATTTTAACTTCAGTTGAAGACGTTAATGGCCTACCAGAGCGAGATCAATTTTCAATCACATCTCGACCGCTTTTGAACTCTTTGTACCACACATAAGCACGTGTTTTTGATAAAGTCGATTCACCATAAGCCTTCTGTAACATTTTCAGGGACTCCGAACACGAAATTCTATTGGCGATGCAAAATTAAGACAAACTCTTTGTTCGATGTATGAACATGAATGAAGCAGACCCTTACTCTTTAAATCCTAAATAAATAAATCCTTAATTTCCCAAAAAACACGAGTTATATCATACCAACCCAAAAACACGAGTAATATCATTACGAATCCCACCTCATTACGAGCCGTCATTACCGTGTCTGCTGTACTACCGACGAATAACTCGCATTCGTATAATCGGGCAGTGAGGTGTTAACTCAAAGCGAACACCCCCCTCCATATCACCCCACTCCTCGCCGTTCACCCCCCCTCTGCGGTCTGAGGGCTGTCTGTGCTAATGCGAAGATGTGATTAGTTAAGTTCGATTGTAGGGATGTGCTCTCGCATGTAAGGGTTGTGAGGTAGTGTCTTTGAGAGGGTTATAGTGCCGGTTAATGTTGATAGTGACGTAATTCTCTGTAGTAGTAGAGGTTCTTGGAAAGGGCTCGTAAAAGTGAATAGTTCTACTATACATTTTATTGCCGTCAGTATTGTCTTGTTTCGAGTTGAAGGCTGTTTGCTGTTGGAGAAATTACAGCCAGATTCAGAGTCGTCCGTCTGTTTTTATTACATCTAACTTTGGCAATGCATCGCAAACCAATGGAGTTTTAAGCCTCCACAGTTCCACGCATAGCAGTAACGATTTCCCATCAAGTTATCTTTATGTAGCCTACCTTGTCCCTTACTTGTTGAAGCCAGTCATCATTATGTCATCATCATCTGCCTAGTCTAGCCGGATGTAGATGAATACCAGTATTTACATGGAACCAAAAACAGAAATCATTTTCGAGCAACAAAATTCCACCAGCCGGCTATTAACTAATGAGGTCGTTATAAATATTCTGCTGATCCTACAAATGGTAACAGGGCACATAACACTAAGCAAAATATTACCCTTGACACAAGGTATAAGGTTAAACCTAAGTATCAATTTATTTTGCTTCTAGTGTACTATAAAAATGCTGTAGAAATATGTTTAGCTGTGTCTAGAGACGTGTTACACTGTCGGGTAGACATTGAAAGGGTAGGACGTAACATAACAGTTATTTGACTGAAGCTTATGTTGAAATTGTTACAGTGTAATATTATTTAGTAGTCACTTAATGTGTCATTGCGCTGCATACTTAAAGTATATGCCTAGTAGCCGTATTGGTGTTGTGTTGATGTTATTTCGCGCAATATATCGTGTAAATTATGTGTTTAATTATGTTGAATCGGTATAACTTTTATCAGACGGATTGGGTATCTCAGTTTGCAATAGTCCAGATCATCTTGATGAAAATTCGAATTTTAGACAGAAGACCAAGAAATAATTGAGTCTAGAAATAAGAGATAAACTTCCAATCACAAAAGCGAACAAATAAACGAAATATGATATTCAAAATCAAAAGTAATTATGAAAACAATAGGCTTCCCAATCGTCTCGTTTTAATGTTGTTTTGTAACAACTGAAGTGTATCAAATGCCCCGATTGAACCCCAAGTGGGGGCGAGAGGGTTCAATTCACGAATCGCCTGCGAATTACACCCCGAACAGGATACCGTTTGTAATTAATTATTTAATTAGTAATTATACGTCTGCTGAGCGTAAAGGATTATAAAGGGTTTTTGTGTTTGTGCTTCATATTAGGGGCGTTTTTGTTTATGTGTTTGCTTGGTCCGGTGAGGGATGAGAGAATTGAGTAGGGACCAAATGGGTAGCTGTTGGTCCACTCTTCGCAGAAAATTATGTTTGTTTTACCTTTTTTACTGACGATGAATCACAGCACAAAAAGCGTGTGAATTCAGTGTTGAAATTGTTACAAGATCCCATAAAAAACCACGAATTACGATGACACGGCCAAAGATAAAACAACACATGTCCTGCTTCGCAGAAACCTACCCATTTGTCGTCAGATAAGCCACATCAACCACAAATAAAGAAAAAGGAAACTCTGTGACCTTTAAACAGGGCCATAATGCGCCATAACATCACGGATCACTCGAATAAATCAACACGTTACGCCAAAGTTCGATTCGATGCGATCCGATTCTCGGGCGGTATCGATTCGTGTACAAAAATCGATTGATCAACGTCGGTCGCGTATCAGTGAAAATTACTCACGACGACAGTTATCTTGATAAAGTGCCGGATTCAATGCGCGGGCGACGCGTTGTGGACTCGTGGAATAATGCTCCTCTGCTGCATTAATATTGTTTTCTTAAGAGGAGGAATAAAGTGCGAATCCTTTGTGGGTAAGTTGGTCATCGAGGTAAGCTTGACACTCGACATATCGACATTGCGGTACCACTTACCAGCCTTTATTGCACCACGTAACCAAGAGATTATTTATTTAAATCATCTGTCTTAATAGCCAGACAATTATTTGATCTGACATGTGTCCTCAATGCACGAAGAGCCCTATTCATATTTCTCAATAAGTATCATAAATTCGATTGCTTATGACTGGTCCTCCGCATTTCCGAGTCCATAGAGAAACAATGATGTATAAACAACAGGATGGTGCAGCCCATCCTGTTTCGTTTGTGGTTTCGTTACGATCCGGAGATAATCTATCCTTTAACATTGACCTCGGAGCCAGTTACTCAGTCAGTCAGTAATAAAACGTATTGCCCTCTTGTACATTTCTTCTAATTTCAGTTTTACTATCTCATATCCTATTCTTAACACCATATCCATCATTTTGCTACCCTCCTTCCATGTGACTTGGAGTCGGCGCAGCATTTGTTTTTCTTTCATTCTCTCCTGTTAACTGTAACGCTATCATTTACCCCGTTTTCTTTAATATAATTTCTCATATAGTTAAACCTAACAGCTTTTCTAAAATTAGCCCGCAATATAAATCAGTAATAATTTGTCTTGCGGACAGTAATCTTGACAAATAACCGGATTTATGTCAGCGCCGAATTCAAGGAACATTACGATTTTCAGTTTCGCCGAAAGACACGTGTTTAATCATTAGTAGCAAACATATTTATATCTATGTGAAAATACATAGTTTTTCCAGATATCTAAAGTGCCGCGTGGATCCGCTGCCGACACCGGACAGTCGGACCCTCACAGAGCCTTCAGTATAGTTTCAGCTATAGTCCGGTAACGGTATACGAGAACTGAATTTGCAACTTGCCGTACCGGTTCCAGTTAAACCGAACCTCTATTCAGAAAATTCTGCCATTTTGTAATCATCGTATTATAAACAGTTTATGTTAACTGATAACAAACTGTCATTACCAGGGTGGCGTATCTTGGCAGAAAAAGTCTGAGGGTGCATAATGTAGGTGCCTCGTTCATATAATCCGCGAAGGGTTGGGCAATATACCACTACACGCCCATTCAGCAATAGATAGCGTGGCTCAGTATACTCAGAATACATTAAAGTGATATATTTTATCAAGTACAAGTTTTGAGTGATCCTACTTTAGAGGCTCAAACTTCAGATTTGGCAGAAGTTAACTTAACTTAATAACAAACTTATTGTTGATTAATTGAATTTATTATCATCAGAAGATATCTTTTTGTCTGGCTAATAATATTGAAGAAACTTTTCTTCTTATTTATTAAAAATTCAAAAAAATCAAAATATTTTATTTTACAGAGGCCTACATGGGCACTTATAAAACGTTAACAAAAGGTGCACGGTTCGGGTTGGTCGTTTCCTATGGAGAAGAACCGGCAAAAAACTCCATGGTTACTCTTTTAAAATCATTTGGTTTTACAATATTTGAAGTTACAGCGTTAGTACTTAAGTATGGGAGGACAGCGTAGGCCCAACAATAAGTCGATTGCTTACTACAGAAGGTAGTAAAAGAAAAGTTAATTTATCTCGGTAATATTCTCAGTATTTTTTCTGAAAGCTATTGACTGCTTTGTTTTGGCCATTTTTTCAGGGACTGAATTAATTTAATGTTAAGACTGTAGTAGTCTTTCTTTCATGAATTTAAATTTAATTATATTTTTAAATTTTTCATATTTCTCTGTATTATCGTTTGCTACGAGAAACGAATTGCTCTCTATCTACACTTTCCAACGTCCAACTGTAGAAAATGTTAATAACTACAAGTTATAATTGTACTAACGTCCACAATTTACATAGCTTTAACAAAAGGTAACTAACCTAAACAAAAGAATGATTTGTAACGTCTGGAAAACAAAACAATACGTCAAAAGCCAGACGTATTTCAACGTAAAATGTAATATAGAAATATAGTTGTTGGTGTGTCTGAATTGCCATTGTAAAATGAAGGCAGATTTTGGCTGATACCGCGACTTGCCTCGGGCGGGACATGCTTTTTATTTTAAAGATAAAATTTTTAAAATCTCGGGGTGGCTACCCCCAGCCATTACCGTTTATTTACCTACACCGCAAGGGTCGTGTGTCTGTTTGTCATCGCATTTATTTGATATAAGTAAAGTGATTTCGGGTGTTCTATTTACTTCCATATCTCATGATTGAGCAAAGCCTTCTATTTAAAAACCTTTGAAGGATATTAAAAAACCAAAAACCTCTGAAATAGGTCGAATATGCTGAAAATTTATTATAATAAAATAATACAAAGAAATGACAGCTAAAGTGTTTATGTAGGAAAATGCAGTTGCTTGACTTGACAAAATAAAATTCTCTCCTCAAAAATATTACCAAGAAGACACGAAGATTATTTTGAATCTCGCGGCATTTTTCTTAAATCACAAAGAAAAATGTTACAAAATAATTCTGCAATAATTCCATTTAATGCTGTCATCATTTGCCTTCCAAGCGCCGTTTGAGAGCTGATAAGGATCTGTTGTAAGTTTCCGCCAAAAACGCCATCTTGGACTCAGTCCGATTTTGGCGGTAAATTGCACTATAAATTCGGTACGGTTTGTCTTGCCTACTCGGGTTTCGTAATTTATTTATAAAATTTGCTTTAAAAGGAATGTGTTAATGTTTGTATTTACCTTGCCTAACTAATTTTATTGACTGAACAAATCCGTACTAAAATCCTAGCATAATAAGGTTGTTTTCTTTTGCTTTCTATCTTTAGTATGAATTATTTAGTTCAGTTTATTTAGATTAGAACTAGCTGTTGCCCGCTACTTCATTCGCGTGGACATTGGACGTTTCTTGCACATAGGTACACATCAAAATGTCCATTTTGATGTGTATGTGCAAGAAAAAAATATACCCTATGTCCTTCCCCAGGATTTATAATCCATGTCCTTGCCTTCATTACGATCCGATCAGCCGTTTAGTCTTGAAAAGGTAACAAGCAAACAAATAAACAGAGTTATATTCGTATTTATAATATTAGTAGGAGTGCTAAACTAAGTACTACAACCTACGTTTTGGTTGATTTAGCTTATATTTTATCTTGCAGGAAGGAGAAGGTAGAAGCAATAATTACAATGTAAAATTTACATTGGCAACACCTTTACGTTGTCTATTTCATTTCTAACAGCTTCCATTTCCGTACAATGGATAGTTTTCATCCTCCATTGATTTATTTCAGCGAAAGAGCTCTGTCAAACTTGTTTAGTAATTCTTCAAACGTATGTTTAATGTTCCACTTTGTAAGAGAGTTGTAAAACATGTTGTTCGACAAAAAAGATTGTTTACTATCGCGAACTAAACGATGCTTTACTTTTTAAACCATAAACAAGGTTTTATTCCCACGTGAAAGCGTGTCATAACATTTTTCAGCCTATTTTATTGTTCCTGCAATAATATCTAGAAAATACATTTGCTATGTTGTAAAGTTAGAATTTATTGATGTGTTCAGGGTTGTGGAATGTTCGTGTGAACTGTGAATTGTTTTGTAGGGAACAAAACAATCCACAGTTCATACGATGCCAATAAAATGGATAGTTAATTTCCCTTTAAGCCAAATAACAAAAGAAATCAACCATTTCCGTAAATAATATTAAAAAAAGAAATCAAGACACACTACAAGTCAAACGTCCTCCTTTCTGAACTACCAGCTGCTAACATATTTTAAGTTAATCCCAAAACAAAATGGTCCTCTTTTTAGCTCTGGTAACCCTGTGCACAAGGCCGGGCGGGTCATTGTTTTATTCGTTCCATCTCGGTCCGATTCGCCACGCACTTCGTTCGCACGCACACAAACTTCACTTTTGTAAAACGAGACTTTCCAACAAAGTTTCATTTCTAATTCACTTAAAACTTGCAACCGAAGGAATCACGGATGTAACGAAACGTAACTTTATTTCTCCGCGGAAATTGCGCGAAGATCTTTAAATGGGTTTTTAACTGATAACATTTTGCTTTGCTGATGTTGCAAAAGTGTGAAAAAATTCTGGATAGATACGCCAAATGACCCCTCATACACAAAATAACCCCTTTGGTGTTATAGTATTGATGGTAACCTTATATTAGGTACCTTTACTATGATAAAACGATGAGCCGGACAAAAGGCGATTAGTATAAATAGGTAATTAAGTATGGTTACTTTACTTCCCGAGGCTTACCGCTTGTCTTGATGACCTTTGCTTATTTATTTTAGCACATACCTGAAACAAATAAAACAATATATTTACTGGCAACTAAATCATACATTTTGCACTCGTCCCTTAAATTATCACACACCAAGTGAAACTTTCTAAGAAAAACACCCAACGCAATACGAAATAAAAATGATAAAGTTACATGTAAATACAAATTATTGAAAGAAAGAAAGAAAGAAAAAACGTTTATTGGTACATGCCACAAGTACACACAATATAAAAAAAAGGAAATAAGTAAAAAAACAAAAAACTTAAAACTAAACAATATTGTGTGACTCACGGCTGCACCAAATAGGCCCAGTTCAGCAAAATGCCGGACAACTAGTGCCCGACGCTGGTTTTCAACTGAACCTAAATGGTGAGTGTACGGATGTCAGTTTGTAACCGTAATTATATAAATATTGTGTACATTATGATAAAATAATGTAAATAATGTAAAATAGTGTGTCTTATAAAAATAAAATAAAATAAGGGATCGGCGGGACAACAACTACATTAGCTATTTAAAAAAACCGGTATCAGGCAGTTTCCACCACACCATCGTTAGTCCGTGGCATCACACTGTGCCGCACGCAGCCGAGTGCGATGCACGAGTTACGCCGCGGCTGGCGGTGGCTGTTGCACAATTTTAAAACTAGAAATTTTTTGTAGCTGCTGTATACTAATAAATATATAATAGATGAAAGATATTGATTATTACATAAGTTAATTTAGAGCGTTCAAAGTGATGAATAGTAACCCAATGATAATAAAAAATAAAAAGATATCGCGAAGGAAGGTAAGTGTCTAAAATAATTATATTTGAGTTAATTGCCTGTTTGTTCAGAATGACATAGTTAAAAACGTATTTCTTTTTGTAGTTGCATGTCGGAAAAGTTTCAACTGTTCGCCTAAACTCAAGGTCCAGTTAAAAACAAGGGCTAACGTTCCGACACTTCACGTCCTTGGCGCATGCTGGCCAGCAACATTTGGTGAGTTTAAGCTACGTTAAAACGCAGCGGCGTGCTGCAATGAACAAAATAGTGGTCAAAAACATATCATGGTGGCATGTTGCTTTGTTTTCCACAGGCCACCAGCATCCAAGAACGCGAAGTGGACGGACGACGCAACAGCCGCAACCCAACCCCCGGGCCATGGACACGAGAGAGGCAGCGAGAGTTATAGAACTGGCACGAATAAGAATGTACCACCCTGATGTTCTAGCTATGTATATTCCGAAATATCTTTACATTGTACGCACTACACTAACCCATACACCACATTTCACTGAAAAAATTACACCATACTATATAATCGAAACATTTACATTGACCATGTCCAAGTTTCGTTGTGCGTCAATCAAGTACCGCCGTAAACGTTTTCTGAAAATATTAATCGAGTTGGATGATCGAATGGGTGGTGGCAGATTATTCCAAATTTTTGATGCTGCATATCGAAAACTACCCCTGAAAGCCGCTGTACGATGAGACCTAGACGCAAGCTGCTGCGAGCATTGCCTTCTATCGCATTCTCGTGTACTAGCTATCCAACTCAACTTATTGTATAGATAGTCCGGTTTTTGATATTTTATGACACCGAACAGAAGGCACGCCAAGTGCAACTTGTGTCTCGATTTCATTTTAAGTGTGAAGTGTTTATTTAACACCGGGGTTACATGACTCCTGCGGGGAATTTTATAACAGAACCGCGCACAAGCGTTTTGGACCCTTTGGATGAGCCGTTCTGTGCGGGCCAACAGGCGCGGGCCATACACCGTATCCGCATAGTTTAGCCTAGACAACACCAGAGTCTCAACAAGCTGCTCCCGTAGTGTTTCAGACAAGTAAGGCCTAATCTTGTACAGAACCTTCAGACGGTAAAAGCAGTTTCGCACCGAATCTGCTATATGTTTTTCGAAACGAAGGTCTTTGTCCATAATGAGACCAAGATTCCGCGCTTCAAAGACTCTGTCTATTGAATCACCCATCAGTTCCAGGCCAAACTTTGTGGGTAGTTTAGCTAGTTGCTGTCTTGTGCCAAATACCAAGTACTTAGTCTTTGTTGGGTTTAGCGACAAACAATTTTCCTCAGACCAGACGGCAATTCTATGAAGATCCTCATTGAGATCCCTAATGGCACTTTCATACTCATCCGGCTTAAAAGACAAATACAGTTGGACGTCATCAGCGTAAATATGGTATTTACATTTCTGTAGGCAATTGATAATATCCGCACAGTATATAATAAAAAGAATTGGACCTAATATAGACCCTTGCGGAACGCCTCTTACTATCGGAGTACACGTTGACTTAAGAGCAGTTCCGTCACCCAACTGTAGATCTACACATTGTTTTCTATTTGTAAGGTAGCTACGGAACCACTGCGTGGCGCTAGGATCAAATCCGTAAAAAGTTAGTTTAGACAACAATAGCGAGATGTTAATTGCGTCAAAAGCGCGGGAAAAATCAAGCAAGACCAACACTGAACACATTCCTTTGTCTTGGGCTGATAGAAGATTATCGGTTACATCCAGTAAGGCAGTGGCGGTACTGCGTTGTTTCCTGAAACCAGACTGTAAGTCAGGCAACACGTTATTGTGTTCCAGAAAATGCGTTAACTGCTGACTGACGACTTTCTCTAGCACCTTCGACAGGCACGGTAAAATGCTAATAGGACGTAAGTCTTTCACTTCAATAGGATTTTCGTGTTTCGGTAAGGGCCTGACAGACGCTATTTTCCATATGTCAGGGAACGTTGAAGTTGATATAGAACAGTTTATAATTTCTGTAATAGTGTTCAGAGCGTGCGGCAAAATCATATTTAGCATGTCGAGGGTAATGTGGTCGTAACCTTCAGCGTTGCTTTTTAAGTTAGAAATAATGCGAGTAATGTCCTTTTGTTCCACTGGGTTGAGCTTAAAAATGGCTTCACCATATCTATGGTCCTCAAAATAAGTTTTAAGTGACACGCTTGCTACAGGGTTACCAGGAACTACCAAAAAAGAATTATTTATAAAATCTGGATCATTAAAATGTGATGGAATGTCTTGTCTAGGTTTGAATGGCGATAAAGTGGCTTTAAGACTCTTCCATAATAATTTAGGATTTTTCATCTTATTGTTGATATTATGTTTAAAGTACGCAACTTTTTCATTGTATAAAGAACTCAAAACAAGGGACTTCAACTCTTTATAATATTCCTTTTTGGAATCTGATTTAGACTGACGAGGAAGCGCGGGCGGGTCTCCACCGGCGCCGTCGCCTGCGTAGCATTGATGCGCCTTCCTCCAACACGCTCGGCGCTGACTATGTCGCGAGCCTTTAATTTGACGCCGATCTTAGCCGCTACCATCATGGCCGTGTGGGTAGCATTTTCACCATTGATCTCTGGTATATTCGAGATCTGGAGATCGTTTGCGAGTAACTCCTGGTCACGGTCATTGATGTCGTTTCTCAGCTGTGTTATAATGTCATCCACATCCGATGACCGCGACACCTGCGGCTGAGCTAGTTTGGTCTCGATGACAGCAACTCTTTCCTCCAGGTTGCTCATCCTTTCATTGGTCGAATTAAGTGAGGACCTCAGCAGAGACAGATCGTCACGTAAAAGCTGGAACTCATTCCGCACGGTCATTAAAAAATCCTCTTTGAAGCTGCTCAACTCTGACCTGAAGATGTCCAGGTTGAGCTCCTGCGTGGCGTCTAGAGCTGTACTATTTATGGGGCTGGTGTCCATGAGGTTGACAAGGCTGTCCTCGTGTGCTGGTGTTGGTGCCCGCGCCCTTACCGGTGTTTCATCCCGGTTATCCCTCACCAGGTGCTTTTCACACTCATTACAGTGCCAAGGGGTTGTTACAGGGCCTGAAGTCGAGATTCCCACGCACCCACGATGGTACCACAGCCTACATTTGTTGCAGTTTGCAGCCTCTGCCGAAGACATAAACTTACCACAAGCTCCGCACTTAGCCATGGCTTGTGGAAACTGGTTTGTTTACGTTTGACGCAGCACAATCGATACGACCAAAGTACAACGGTCAGGCAACAGATGGCGCTATTTGCAAAAACGCGTTTACGGTGGATAACACGGTGTTTAAGGTACAGATAGACACCATAGGTTGAGCACAGTAGTAGAGGAAAAGGAGCGCACACACCAAGCGTTCGGTCACAGTTTATTTCCGTATTCTAGCAAAAACCGCTTAATTATTTTACAGTTTCGGGTACTTAGGTGCTTAATGGAGATCACTAGAACGGAATTTAGAGTTTTTTGTGTATTTACACCGCATATAAACACTGCACAATATCTGCACTTGTAACTTGCACTGAAAGATTTGATTTTACAATAAACTTATTAGAATTATACTGGTATTTTTATTTTTATGTACAAGAGGAACACAAAGAGCTTATGGCTGATTTGACATCCGTGACGTCACCCGTATTGCACCGGTTCCTTTAAGCGCAGACTAATATCCGAACGATAAATAAAAAGCGCGCGAAATGAGCTCATTAATTGTTGTTCGTATGTGCGTCGCGTAATTTGAGCTGTCATCTTTAAGTGGCGCTTGGGCCGCGAGGGCGGGGAACAGGAAAAAGTATTATAGGTGGTCTATGGTCATGATTGAAGAAGAGTTCTATCAACAGTCATAACGCGGGACACAACATTGTAACTTTGTATGGAATGATAGTTTCTAGTGTTAGACAGTTTTGCGTCTTTCTATTTGACGAGACGGATTTTCTATTGGCTCGGATACGTTTCATGTGAAAATCGTCGTTGTCTAGTAGCACCTTACTACTTTGCTATTTACTGCTGTGGCCTTTAATGGGCGTTAATTAATACCTGTCAAGTTTAGTAGTAAAACTAAGAATTTTAAGACCAAAGAGGCTTCTTTCTGTTCATAAATCATGATCGTTTACAAGTTTTTAGCTTACAAGAAGATAATATAGGGGTAGCTTGTTTTCTATTCTATAGTTTTCATGCATGGAGAAAGTTATGAAAAGCTAATAATTGGCCAATAAACGGATACATTTTTTGTTGTTGTTGCATAACCTTAAACAAGTTTTGTATTCGATCGAGAACATCTAGTATTTTCACGCTAGATTATCTAGCACACATAAAAAACAGCGCGAAAAGGCCGGTGACCGTCGCAAACGAAATTAGGTTAGGATGAATGGTGCAATGCCGCGCTCTCCCGACATTTTTTAGGTACGGGCCGCATGAATGAAGCGTGGAAATCTCGTTGAGAGAACTTAATGGTCCATTGCGTTGGTGGACTGCCAGATGTCATGGACTATTAAGATCGGAGTGAATGAGGGCTGGCAGCTTTAATATAAGAAAAGTGCTCGTTTACCAGTTACAAGAAATGTCGTTAAGATGTCCTTTAAAAGTAAGGGTGAAAGGGAAGAGTGGTGATTTAAAAATATAAAGATCGTTGACGTAACGAATAGAATAGAATAGAATAGAATAATATTTATTTCTCAGTGAATGGTACATTAGGATCTTAATCTAGAAACAGTTTCACATACACTACCGTTGCCGGTGTAGAAATATTAAAATTAGCATAAAAAGCCAAACTTCTAGGCCACAACAATATAATTATAATAGTTTGTCATCAAAAAGCTAAATAAAGTTATATCCCCATTAATGTAAGTACTACTTGTTACTAATTATATAATGTCAAACGATTAAACAAAAATAAAAAATAATACTAACACATGTCAATAGGTATACATACACAATTACACACACACAGTATTGATAAAATATAATGTCATAATTTATAATTTAAATCTATTAATTTGTCTTCTAAATATTCCTTAATGTCATAGTATCTTTTAACAAGCAATAGTTTGAAGAGTATTTTTTTAAACATTGTCAGAGGTAAGTCTTGCAAACTATTTGGTAGATGATTGTAAACAATAATCGACATGCAGTATACATTTTTCTTAAATAATTTCAATTTTATTTGTGGCAGTTGAAGTCTATCTTTATGCCGTGTTCGACTATTTGGCCTGACTGTGCTCGTTTCAAACAGATTATAATGACTCTTAACAAAAATAAGAAATTGCTTGCGATAACATTAATTCTGTTTCGTTTCTGTTTTTATTTTAAAAGTCTAGCAACCCTTACAAGTAAAGTTGACAATTAATAAAATCACACTCTGTACCATTATAGCATACATGATAATAAACGTAAACTTTAATATTTTTATCGCACTCCAGATATTTTCGGCGCTACAAAAATACATGAATATTAAAAAGTGAAGTTTGTCGATGGCACTCTGCGTGGATTTATTTTTAAGTTTTCCTTCTGAAATAAAAGTTAATCACGATGAGATACCTCATTAATTATAAAGCTCCATTAAAATTACGTTTCAAAGCAGATTTTATTTTGATTCATTTTTCAGGATACTACGTGTTTATTTTTGACACTAATGACAACTGACAGAGAGAGAATACAAATTGGTTCCTTCAAGGATGAGGAAGGCCTATTCTTTCATAACATTGAATTGATTTATTCATAAAATACCATGTATGTAGGTACAAGGTATGTAGGACTTATCTTCTAAAAATGCTACTGTGAATTAAGTATATCACAGCTTTTATTTTATTTTATTTATTTGGGAAAACAAACGGTTACACATTACAGTATTACACAGAATTACAGGTAGTTTGAGTAAATGTATAAATTTTAGTTACTACAAATCCGCGGAAAGTGGACCCATTAAGCTGCTGCATCTAACGACTCTGCGGTAGAATGACTCTAAAATTACTAGTATTGCCATAGAACATAGAGTGAAATGCTATGTGAGTGTCGTGCAAAGCGGCCATTACAATGTCTACAGATTATAATAAAAACGAAAAACAGACAACATTGCGAGGCAAATAAAAAAAAAAAGAAACCTGTAAAAGCAATCGCGTAATACGTGAATTAATGCACGTTACTTTACGGAACATTTTATCTATTTTAAAGCTACGGATTAAAAATATCGTTCATATTTCATGGCGTGTGGGTGTTTTATGATATATTAACGGTTGGCTACAGTGTGCTCGGCAGATTAAAGATTGCACTCTGATGGATGGAAATGGGAAAGCTCCGGGCATTGAATAATAACTTATAATAAATTTGAAATGAAGATGAGCTAGACTGCTGTCTAGTTTACGCATTTAAATACAGATACATACGTAATTGATTTTGACGCTTTATACATATTTACCACTGCCCGCAACTTCGTCCGCGTAGAAGAAACATGTCCGACCGATCAGTTAAAGATTTTCTTTAATCGAATTTCTAGTTTCGGAGATTTCCAAACTCCTACCTAACCCTAACTACTTCTACCTAACTTCACCTATTTTTTTAATATTAGGACACACTATCTAGTACCCCATGAAACCCTTGCAGTGTAGCAATAAAGGTGTGTCTAACAATACACCAGGTGAACTCATCTTCAAACGGCAGCAACACTGGACGAACGAGCTCGAACATAGCTCGGCACACCGTACAGTGCAGTGTCCAATATGTTATGTAGTTTAACGTGCACGTTTCACGCAATAACCCGAAGCCAATGTTCTCACATAGCTACGTCGAACCCGCACATTGAGCCCATAAAACTTCAATTTATTTCCCCATTCACCAAAAGTGAAACTCGTAGGTGGGTCATTATCTTTTTCACATCTCCCAACGTATTAGTGTACAAATTAATAATCTATAAACATCTGCTTAATCATAAGGCAATTTACCATATTTTTATCTCGAGGCAGCAGTAATTTAAGCTGTGATGTCGGAGCGAGCCATATTTCGCAATCACACATGCCCGGTGGCATCGATTATTTATTATTTAAATTGAAACATTGTACTCAGTTTGCAGGATTTAAATATGGCGACCATTGCACGCATTAAGTGGGTGGCGTCCGCAAATGGCATATTATAAAATTAATTACTTGTGCTATTCGTTTGTGAAATCATTAAAATACTTACTAGCTTCTGTCGGCGGATTCGCCCTCGTGGAGCGGCGTTACGCCCGCAAAATAACTACGAAAATAGTCATTTAAATGTTATAGATAATAGTTGTTGCCCGCGGCTTTGCTCGCGCGTGTTGGCTAAATAGTTGTGTTAAAGACTGTGATTTTCAAAGTAAGAAGCCAGAGAATTCATTCTGGTTGGAAAAAAGTATATTACGGCGTTTTTTTTTTTAATTTTATATTGTTATTGACACAACTGGGTTGTACCAGAATTTATTTTATACATGTTTCCAGAGCTACGGTATAATAGCTCAAATACCCCGGTCATCCATCCACATATATTAAATGAGCTAGCTTATTTTTTTTTTAATTCTAAAATACATACTCTATTTATCTCCCGGAAAACTATATTAATAATGAATTATCCTAGCCCATCTTTGTAAATGACGTTTGCGGTGTTTCCTGAGGGCTCACTCCGGAGCATGCAACACAAAACTGCCTATGTGACAAACTGTTCTTACCTTAATGAATGCCAGCCATAGCCTAGGATATTAAGACTTTGTGTATTTTAAATTTCATTATTTGCACCTAAGAAATGAGTTCAAAATGAAAATCCATAATGGCGCCGAAAAAATTCTCATTTTGCTATCAGCGACCCGGAAGCGTATTGCCAAACTGTATACTGACCCAGACACCCGTAGTCTGTACTGAACTACATCGTGCTCATTAAAATCACAAATAAATTGGAGCACCCCCGCTATGCGGGGCTCCTATTTCTGTCTGCAGGGTTTACAGTGACCTATCACGAAGGAGAATTCGGGGTCTTAGTCCACCATCCCCTTCGAACCTAACCTGACTGAGTTGGGGTGCCCCAAGTCCAGAGCTCGCTTCGCTCGCTCTTGCATCCAAGTTCTCCTGGATGTGTATAATACAGTACTAGGTTTTGTCCGTGCACTTTTCTTTGAAAATATCCAGGCAAAAAGCTAGTCCATTTGAGTCAATTTTTTTTTACTGAGATAGATTAGGTTTTGGCGAGTAATATGCATAAACAAAAGCTCATCTATTAGACTCTGGCTCTAAATTCGCCGTCTGGACTCGTATGTATTTTGCTCTAGTATTTTAAAGCAAAATGTATATTGACTCGAACACTCTCTGAATAGGTATACAGTTTGCTCTTCAACTACAAAGGCAAACTGCGATCAAACTCAGAGCAACCCCGGTCTGGGTTAGTATACAGTTTGGCAATACACGAAAACGACACCCATGAAGAAAAAACAGAAAATCCTCGGCGCCCGCCTAGGTTTTCATTCTGACCTCATTTTCATTGTCAGCGACCCCGAAAACCATGAAAACGACACCCATGAAGGAAAAATAGAAAATTATAGCGGCGCCATCTTGGAATTTTATTTTGACCTCATTTTCGATATCAGATGACCCAGATCCCCTAGAAGTATGAATTTTTATAGGAACTTTTTTTAGTGTATTTGTCCATACAAACGTACTCTTAAAAAATGGCTAGCCTTCTTGTCGTCTGAGGGGTGGTATTTCCAAAAACGTTGAAATACGTATTCATTTTTTTTTGCTCGGGAAGTTCAAAATATAATGTAATTTAAAAATTACGGATTCCGCATACAAACTTTCAACCCCTATCTATATCTTAGGGGGTAGATTCTCAAAAACGCTAAAATACGTATTTATTTATTACTAACCAGAAGCTTGTTATCTTTGTTAGTGGATACCTACTCACGAAAAGAACACACTTTCCAAATTTCATGTCTCTGGGACCCGCGGTTAGGCTGTGCCTTCAAATCTCAGTCAGTCAGGACTTTGAATTTTATTTTAATAGATGATTAATTTTGACAACATGGCTTTCGGTTTGCGAAATGTAATTAGTGGCGTGATTGAACTAATTAAGTGATTAATATTTATGTTCACAGAACAATCACCTTTTAATCATTTATTACCCACAGAAATCGATGGTGATGACAGTGCATTAAAAAAAGCTAAATATACTGAGTTTTGATGTCCAACAAAACAATAAAAACCACTCAAACAAAGAATAGCAATAGCAAAACCATTCACAATCGCGGTAGTAGACAGATGTTTTAACAATCTGCGGCATCTTGCCAAGGCGGCAAGGCGGCAAGTAATAGCAGCGAGGCGTCAAGACAGCACCGCGCGCTCTTTTATTAGCGCGGCAAACTGCGCTGAATTAAAAGTTTATATAGCGAAATTATGAACTTGTCTTCGAAGGATATCGACATAGGAATGAAGAATTACAGATTTGTTAAAAATATAAGATCATACGAAACCAAATACAAAATCTTCAAAACATGATACAAGTTCGTACAAGCAATTCTCCGTTAAGTTTTCCACTCATCGTTGAAGCAGCAGATCCCATCGTTGAGGATCCTTCTGACATGCAAACTGGTGTAATTATCTGAACTCGTGCACCGCTTGCCCAATCGCTCGGCCCCAGGCGACGCGAGCGAGTTATACCTTACAAGCCAGGAAGAAGAGTTGAGGGAAATATCGAAGAGATTTCTAGGGGAAGGATAGCATAGATACGATAATACGGAATTTTGTTGAGAAAGCTATAAACAAATGTGTTCGATGAAATATGTATTCACATGAACGATGTTATCGCACCTACAGGCAGGTGTTTAACGATGATTTATCTAATAACATCGTTAAGTAATAGTTTAGAACGGACTGATTATATTGCACATTCATTTATCACACATTTATTACGAGGATGATGGATTAGTATCGTGATTGATGACGACTAGAAATCCATAATAAAATTAACTCTAATAACATTACTTGCAGCATAAAATTACATTAAAATGTGAAACGAAAATACCAGTGTAACCCAACAGATAATTTGGTCGGGTTTGCGTCCTGAGGCGGGATAGCAAGCAAACAAAACGACTGGTGATTGCTGGCCGCAGATGATATGATTGCAAGCAGTACTGGGCCTAGAATACTGCCCTGAGGCACGCTCCATTACAAAACTTTACGCCAACGAATATCTGGTGTAAAATGATATGGGGAAGGCGTAGCGTGCTATAGGAATGCTTTTTTTTATGTTTCTGTTTTTTGGTTTTTTTAATGTTCTTGGATTAAAACATACAGATTTATGGATAAACGAACTTATAAAAAGCATGAGCTATTCATGAGCTTCTCTGAGTTAATTTAAGACGATTCAAAAAAGATACATAACCCACTGTACGACTTAGACCTATATTTTAATTTATACTTTGGTCGTAGAAAGAAAAACACACTGTTTTTCAAAAGCTTAACGCAAAGATTTTTCAATCTCTTTTCCCTCGCAATTTACCGACAAATCCACAAAACCAAGCTTTTCTATAAACAACAAGAGTGCATCGTTACCCTTCAATAGACAGCTCATCCAAACAGCACACCTGATGTCTCAACTACTGAAGCTTCAACAAAATTGCTCCTCAATACTTTTCGAGAAACATCTACAAATCGGCAGGCTATAGAGGGCTAGGGGGCTATTGTATAAATAACAACGAGATAGCTTCCTTCAGGCGCCATGGCCGCTTATAAAGCTATCGTTCATTGTCACGAAGTAAATGCAAAAATATTTTGCACATTGGTGCATTGTGTGAAGGATCCCGGATAATGGCTGGAGAATGTGGTAGCAAATGTGAAAATAAAAGTTTTGTTTAAAACGTGACTGCTTCAAGGTACGGTTGTTGTAATCGTAGGAATCAAGTCATTTTCTTGTCTTTAAGATCGTTGTGTTTTGCAAGGTGAAGATCTTCGAGTTTAATAAGAAAAACATTGTTATTACCATTAAGGTATTATAGAAATTACCACTGCCTAATGTTTTATAGTTTGTTGCTATTTCTGTATTTCGTCAAAAGATCAATGCTGTCAATGAGTTCCGTACTGATTCAGACACATTTGTTTCTAAACCAATACAGAAAGCTAATTGGTTAATCAACATGAATTAAGCAAAACAATTGCAGGAGTTAATTGCCACTTTAACGAGTTTTCTGATAAAATACTACCGTTTTAGATGATCATTTTTTAAATTCCTCAGAATAATGAAGTTTCGAAAATAAAACAATTCTCGCCGTACTAAAGGTTGCTAATCAAAAATGCCGACGGACAAGCATAAAGCTGTTACCCGTAAAGCTCTTATTTCGAAAGTAAGAGAGCACAATGTCCTTTGTAATAGTGACAAGATTAAAGTAGTAGACAAAAACATGGCCGGTTCTATTAAGGTGCCGTCGTAAAAATGTAAAATGTCCAGTGCAAAGGGAATGCTCCACGAGGCAACTTGAGTTTTCAATTAGAAAACAGTTAGATTACAAGTCTGTTCCCTACTGTTTTGTAATAAAGTTTGTAATTAAATGGGTGTAAGATTCTGTTCAAAACTAAGTTGGTCGGCGGAACAATGAAAGTACAGAGTTTTGTGAAAGTTGATTCTTGTGTCACAAGTTTTATGTCTACTCTATGGAAGACTAAAGCTACGTTAAATGAACTAAGAATTAATCTGAGATCGTTTACCTCTTACACATAATATAATTCGATAAAAATCTTAAAGACGAAGTTAAGTGCCGATTAGAGGAGTAATTACTGGTTATGTAATTTATTGGGCAATTAATTTTAAAGCAAAATAATGTTGTATTCATTTAATTTGGTTAATGGGTTTTTCTCCCAATGATTAAGAAACTGTAAATGATTAAGAGTGCGCGAATTAACACAAACGTGATAATTTTCAAAAAACTGAGAAGCATAAGTTAAATAACACAAAATTCAAAAATAAAAGCACCTGAAACAACAAACAGCGAGAAATGATAATACAATAAACTCAAGCTTTGAGATGACTGGATAAGTATTAATGACGTATGACTCAAAAGGAATAAAAAACGCAAGAGGACGAACATGAAGGATAAACGTTAATACAAATGAGAAAGCGATGTCTTCATTTGAGAACGTAAGACCAATTTGCTTCCCAAATAAACGTGAACATTAAATATAAACTCGGAGAACGCTTCACGCATTCCTACCTCGCTGATCTGGAGACAAGAATCGAATAAAAATAAATCGAGAATCGAGACAATCGAACCATCCCGATGCCCGACTCATTGTAAATATTCCGCCGTAACCGGATGGCAACATTGCTTTTGTTTTGTTAATTTTATTGTTTTAAAAAACTTCATCTGACGCTTGAATGGACGCTGAGTTTCCGATTGAACGCACATCGATGGGATTTTGGGTTGAATTTGGTTTGTTGTTAGTTTTAGGAAATTAAAATTGAGTGCAGAAAATCAATTTCCTTGGTTGAGATTGTGTAGCAGATTTTTCTTTGATATTTCAAAATGGAACTCTAACAAGTTAAATTAATTTTTGACAGTTCCATTTGTATTAAAAATACCTATCGAATATCGTCCTCACCTTGGAATACAACCTCAACTTAAAATCTCTGTAGGACAATAGCAACATTTTAATTGCAATCGTTTAAGAGATATCTGATCGGTCGTTACAGACGGTCGAAAAAAGCCGTCGCACAGTTTATTGAGCCACCCTTATTCAGAAGTCGGGGCTGGTCCAAGTGATGCGATGATTGAGAAAACAATTTATTTGATAAGCAGTTTAATGATGAACACAAAAAGGGCGAGATCATACTCCTTTGTTGTAATTAACAGAATTAAGACATGAAAATCCTTTGACTATTTATTTAGATATTGATGAAGAGATGGGGGTGTAAATCGTTGGACGAAATCTGTGAAACGTTATGTTATGTGATCTTGAGGCCCCAGTTTTTTTTTATGATTTCATTCCAAACATATGACAGCATTTTGAACAGTAAGTCATCTTCACACAACAGGTATTGAGGAATAGAAAGCAAAAATCTGTCATAAAAACTACTGATTCTTGGATACGTGTATTTCTTGCCTATATTATCCCCAGAATCGTTAACAAATTAAGTTCATATCACTACAAAGAATGCCCATTCGTCCGCGTTTCGTCCATTACGCGCTATCGTGTATCTTCGCCACCACCGGCACATCCTCACATAACGATGCGCCCGCGCAGCAAGACGTAAAAACATCCGTCCCGTTATTTTTGATATGCAAACGTATGCATACATGCCCTGGAAGACCTTTATAAGGCTCGTCGTGAAAGAAAGCCGGGGTTTTGGCAGTTTTTTGGGGAAAACTGTCTGTGATCGAATGATAAAAGTTGTATGTAGATTTTTGGAGAAATAATTACCATAACGAATCTGAATGCGATGACTTTCGCGAAAGTATTTAATGGAAAACACAAAGACGGTGATACCTAAAGACTTATTCTGCATGGTCGTCCCTTACCTCTCATTATCCGACCAAGACAATAAAACGAAAAGAAATGAGACTGACCTCTGAGTCCGGTATTACTTCTCAGAGTATTCGGATATGAAACACTGAGCTCATCTAGTTAATTTAAATAATATATTATAAATGTGTAAAAGCAGTTGTAAACTTGTAACTTCCTACTTACTAAAGTATTTTTGAATTGAACACGTTAGAATTGGACACAAATCATAGTGATTTAAACACAAATTATTGCAACTTAGTCTTTAAAGTGTCATGTCTTGTCATTACTAACATTAGTTTCATTAGCATTTCTGTGTTACTACCAATTTTTTGGATGTATATTTGAAAATAAATAAATATTATTAATAGTGTGAACTTAGAATTTGAACTTGGATTCCAACAGAAAAGCTTGATTATTTGGTAGATACTTAAATCACTTCTGTACCTGAGAAAACTAAGTACTTACTTATAGCCAGCTGCACCAGCAGCTTACGCATTTTCAAATTCTTTTCATAAAAGCAGCCATCAAATTTAATTCAAACAAAAACTGACTTTGACATTCAAACAATATCACTTTTTATGATCTTTCTCAGAACTGCCAAACGCGATCTCGATAAGATGAAATCAGTTTGTTTGCAAACATCTTTTGATGATGAATAGTTTCCTAAACATCTGTTGAATATGACATTCAAAGAGTTAAACGTTTTGTGTCAGGTATTAAATACTTCTTTGATGTCTTTGCCAACACTTACAGGAGTTACAGGTGAAACTATTAAAAAATTGTTTTGTTTTGATGTGTGATGTGTTCAAAAGTTTTGTTCAACTTGATCTTCGAAGCACTTAGACTGGTATTACTAAGGTAATAAATATGAAGAATGCATGAGTTTTGTAGAGTGTTAAAAACGTAATTATTACAATTTTACTCTGGTAACAATGATTGTTCAGAAAAACAAAGGGAAAACTCTTTGTTTTATAAAAACACAAAATAATGTAAGATATTTCGTGTTACGGAACTATGAGTTTAATGAAAGAGAAAACATTTAAAAAACCATTTTCGAAAAATAGTGTAACAGCTAAATTAGATCGATTATAAATTATCTATAGTAACAGAAATTTCCAATTATATTATTTTTTTAAAGATATTTTGAAAATGTTTTTTAGTAACTTTTTAGACCTATGTATCCTGCTTATGCGTATTAAGTTTCATTCAGACACTTCGGAAAATAAGCATATGAAAGTTGTATGAAATGCCGTAAGGCGTAAACGCTCTTAACAATGATGGCATTAGGCTCGACACCTATTACTTGGGACTTAAACATAACTGGCGAAATGTGGGTGTACTTGTTAGGTACACCTCTGCCTAACTCTTCTGGTATTACAGGCGTGATGTTGTTATATTAAGTTAATAATAATACAATGCGTGTTGTCATTTCCTCCGATTCGTCTCTGTATTTATATCTTATATTATATATGTATATTCTACAAGCAAAATAAACCCAAGCATTAGAATAGTTTAAAAGCATAGACACACTTCGGTCTTATTTACACGTTGTAGATCTTTATCGAGTAGATCTTGTCTATGGATTAGCCTCATAAGCTCGTGGCTAGGTTGTAGACTAGGCTCAGTCTAGTTCAGTCTGGATCTAGGTTAGTGAGGTGCTCGTAAGTTGAACCTGTTGGCGAATGTTTATTAATTAATGATTGTTAATGTGGCAGGTATTAACATGGCGTGCTTTAATTTTATGTACAAGTACAGGGACTGCTTTACAGGGAATATTACGTTGCCGGATAGGAACGATACGGGATTTTTGTTTTTCAATATTATTCCTCGCTGATTTTAGTTATCGCGACAAAGGTTGGTTGTCCGCGGCCATAAGAATGGGCTTTTGTTTAAGTCTAAATAATTCTTTATTCTAAAGCTATATCCATACTTCCATACTAATATTATAAATGCGAATGTCACTCTGTTTGTTTGTTTGTATGTTTGTTTGTTTGTTACCTTTTCACGACTAAACGGCTGATCGGATCTTAATGAAATTTGGCAAGAAGATAGATTTCAACCTGGGGAAGGACATAGGCTATATATCATCACGCTACGACCAATAGGAGCGGAGCAGCAATGAAAAATGTTGCGAAAACTGGGAAAATGTGACGCAGACGAAGTTGCGCGGGACAGCTAGTTTGCTATAAATTACTTAAAGGCAACGCTGTCAGGATTATCACTGTAAAGCAAAAAATGCACTTGTTATTTTTTGTATTTTACCATCATTTTATACCATTTTTTTTAAGCAATCAATATAGTTCAATTTAACTTTATTCGATTCTAACAATCCGACATTTGAATTTTCTCGAAAACCAAATTTCCACATTTTCCCCATATCATATTTAATCATAAAATACCGGCCAAGTGCGAGTCGGACTCGCGCGTGTATCCATACTAATGTTATAAATGCGAATGTCACTCTGTTTGTATGTTTGTTTGTTACCTTTTCACGACTAAACGGCTGATCGGATCTTAATAAAATTTGGCTAGAAGATAGATTTCAACTTGGGGAAGGACATAGGCTATATATCATTACGCTACGACCAATAGGAGCGGAGCAGCAATGAAAAATGTTGCGAAAACGGGGAAATTGTGACGCAGACGAAGTTGCGCGGGACAGCTAGTTATTTATAAAAACCCTTTAAATATTTATTTTATTCTGTTTTTAGTATTTTTTGTTATAGTGGCAACAGAAATACATAATCTGTAGAAATTTCAACTGGCTAACTATCATGGTTAATGAGATACGGCCTGGTGACAGACGGACGGACGGATGGACAGACGGACAGACGAACGGACGGACAGCGAAGTCTCAGTAATAGGGTCCCGTTTGACCCTTTGGGTTCGGAACCCTAAAAAAACAATCAAACCATTTTCTCCTACTACGACAACGTACAAAGATACCCTTGTAAATCTCCTAAAACCTTACCACCATACGATCACTACTCTCACTCTGACCATCGTATCACACCGTGATAGTGATCTAAAACCGTCGGACACTACACATTATATTATAGCGCAAGTGTACACCGCCGGCCGGTGGGTAGGCAGGTAGGTAGGCGCGTCAGTCGGTGCGTGTAGATAGCGGTTAAATTACAGAAAACATGACAACACAATTTGTTACGGAAATCTTACTGGACGACTTGGCTTGGAGTAGGCTGGCGGTGGATAAGAAATATTATCGAAAGGAAAATATTATGTGTACAGTGCATAATATTGAAAAGTCAAAAAGACAGTGTAGCATTAACAAAACAATACTATGAATAAACAACAGTTTGTACTACATATTCATCGTACAGATTAAGAAAACTTTAGAAGTCAGTTTTGGAAGTAAAGGAAGTTTTTTTGCACGTAATTCTTACTAACGTATGGGTTCGATAATTGTCCCACGGGATTGTACTACCGGGATAAAAGTATTCTATATAATAATCCAGGTTGTAAACTACCCGTGTGACAAATTCCATCCAATTCCATCCGTTCAGTAGTTTTCGCGTGAAAGAGTAACAAGCATCCATCCATCAATCCTCACAAACTCTCGCATTTTTTATATTACTAGGATTAAAAGTCGCGAACGAAGACTAGATAGAGAGCTTTTCAGAAACGTCACAAAGTATTCCTTCCAAATTAAACAAAATTAGCGCTCACGTTAGTAAAATCTCAACAAAATCCAATTTTAAATCCCACAACAGTTTCCGCCAACAGAATTAAAAGCTTCTTATCCATGCTCTCCAAATCCTGGTCGCTCACCACCTAAGGGCCCGGTTTCTAATTGCAGGGAGGGCCTTAATTGAATGTTATTGAATTAGGATCACGCCCCGCTCACCGACTCGTGCGGACCCCGTACGACTACCTATGCACGTACGAGTATCGTACGATAAATATGTAAAGTGAAACCTGTGCTGGTACTTGCACGCCTGGTTTAAATTTAAGAGGAAACCTTTGAGAGGGCGATAAATGTCGTGAAGGTTTAGTTAGATCAAAACTTGAGTTGTGTTGAATGGCCCTGTAATAAAAAATCTGTGCATGGAGTCCCTCCGCGCGGAACAAGTGAAATGCATGCGTTCGAGTGCCACGCGTCTCGTTATTTTATTGAGCTTCTAAATAAATATTTTGTTGTTTTCTTGTTGTATTATTTTTATTACATAAGTTTATTGAGGTTATTCTACTCACGGAAATTGAGCGAACGCTGGTCACACCGAAGAGTCGAATTCATGACTGCACGCCATCTTGCGTACCTAGTAGAACTACGTTGTCACAAATCATAAAATACTTCCATCTCGTAGTGAGTTTTAGAAAATATTCCCCCTCCATGGTAGCGTTAAACTTGTTGGAAGTCGCATAAGAAGTTTCACTTCAATAATTCAATAGTTATAATGTGTATGAGCTTGGTTTTTAGGATAAGAAAGCAGTGATAGCCTAGTGGTGTGACCATCGGACTGCCAAATCATAGGTCGCAAGTTCGAACCCAAGACAGGCACCTCTGATTTTTCGGATTCATGTGCGTATTGACCATGTGTGTATCACTTGCTTCTGTGAAGAAAAACATAGTGAGGCAACCAGCATGCCTGAGACATAATTCTCGACGGCATGTAAAGCCAAGTCTAAAAACTCTGACACCAGGTAATCACTCGCCACATGATAAAGAAGGATAGGAAAGTAGGCGAGATTAGTTTTGCAGTCTTCCAGTTCTAGTTTGTGATAGATCTATGTAGGTATGACCGACATTAGATTTGGTTCCATGTGTGATAAATAAGTGAATTAAATCGAGAGCACTTACCAAATTCTGTTTAAGATGGCTGGCTATAAAGATCAGTAGGTACATACCTGTAACAAAAAAAGATATGCAAAATTAGTTTAAGTAGAACATGAAGAAATTCACTATAGAAATGCATTCAAATAATAACATAACGTAACACTCATTTAATCCAGGCAACTTTGGCCCATAGATAAATATAATTACACACTAACATTTACATATATCGTAAAAATACAACTCGTGTTAGTAAATAGAAACTTAAAAACTATGTTAGTTATAATATTATGTGAGTCCCGCAGTACCTATAGAACCAGTCGTGTTTTAAAGTTTATAATGCTGTCTATAAAATTCAGTGTCCCACTATAAAAGCTTTAAACTTATTCCTTAATCATCATCATCTGCCAAGCCGTTCCCAACTGTGTTGGTGTTAACTTCCCGTCTAACCGGTTGCCGCTAAATACCAGTATATTACTTGGAGTGACTGCCTATCTGACCTCCACAACCCAGTTAGTACTGGGTAATACTGGGTAAGGCTGGCTTGAGAGCAGCGTTGGCCTAGTGGTAGCAGCCACGACTTACGAGCAGTAGGCCGTGGGTTCGAACCCAGGAAGGCGCATTTGCCTTTGTGTAATCTATTCCATCACCGCTTCTCTCAAAAACAGTGAAGGAAAACATCGTGAGGAAACCGGCATGTCCTAGAACTAAAAATTCGGAGACATGTGACATCTACCAACCGCCCGCACTGGGCCCGCATGGTGGATTACAGCCCATTCCCTCTCTTAGAGAGGATGCCTGCGACCCAGCAGTGGGAACATTATAGGCTTATGATGATGATGATGGTAAGGCTGGTTGTTAGACTTTCGAGCCACTGACTACCCGTAACGCCCGTCACAGATATACAAATGACCGAGACCAACACCTCTAACACCTTAACATACAATTCCAGCATTTTTTTTGCTCACTTCAAAGCCACCATGACGCGTTATGAATGGTTTGCCCAACGCTGCACAAACAATAACACGGTCTGACCAAACGTGAACGAAAACACTGACTATTATTGATAACTTTCATAGGCCGAGTTTTTACGGACTATCATATTTTTTTCAGTGTAAAAACTGACACAGACCGGCAAATTGCAAAAAACGTATATGTAAATTTGCATTTCGCTGGCCACCCTGTCGCTTACACCTTAAGGACAAGTGCGAAAAGCTACTAGACAGGATAAGGATTCCTTTCTTAACATTCGGTCAAACCTACTAATTGCGGACACAAACACTAAGAGATACGGTAACTCTTAGTGTTTGTGTCCGAAGTCACCCACTTCATTAAGTATTTGTGTCCGTGAGCAGAATTTATACTTGTTTCGTATTGATTTAGTACTTAGGATCTATATCTATATTATATATTTCTTTCTTCTGGGGATGGCCGATACGGAGATCTAGATATAGAACTCTAAATTATATTGACAGAAAATAAAATCCAATAAAACTTACTGCTACTGCACCAAAACCAAAGCGACAAAAATCGAATATCGTTATCCAGAAACTTTTCACCGAACCAAGTGAACTCGATACCTCCTTTTTGATTTTCGAACCCTGCTCACGGAACAGTGCCTATGGTTCGCTTTTTGTTTTTTTTTTCGTACTGACGGCACGGGCAGGTTTGGATCCCCAGTCGATTGGCAACCGAGTGGGTTTTCAGCCATGTTGCAACTTTCAACCCTTTAGTGTTTCGTTCCTTGTTTTGTTTGTTTCTACTCTTTTATCCCTCGCCAGCTGAAGTTTTAGGTATTATTGCGATGGTTATTGGAAACGGGTGCAGTCGTAGTAGAAATAATAGTACTACTGACAAAGTAAGGAAACTACAATGGAAGGAATAAATAACACGCAAGATATGCAACAGATTATAAAATTCTTCTAGGTTATGTTAACAAAAATAAGATTTTAGTGTAACATTATCATTCCAGAGTAAAGGGTGAAATAAAGAGCGAGACTTGTGAATCAATTTAGAATTGTTTTTGTTTTAAGGCTATGACAATAACCTAGTTACTGGTCAATTTTAATTTTAATTTGCTAAAGGGTTCCAGCTATTATCTTGATACTCTCTAGGAAATCATTTGTAACATAGTTGTGCAAGCAACTTAGTAAAATGGGCCATCAAAACGAATCTCGATTGCTATACGTTCGCACTGACGAAATACTCACATTAAAAAAAAAATCTCTCTCTCCTCTCACTTGCAATCTTTTTTTCTCATCAGACATCATGTTTTTATGTGAACATTTCCCCATTCGCCAGTGCCAGTTAGCACTGCCATGAAATACGCACATAACCTCGTAAAATCCCATAACACAGTTGTGATTAAAGTGCATTGGCGAAAGCATTAATATTCCGGTCGTTACGCACATTGTCCGGGCAGAGCCATTAATAACCGAAACACTGGCGGACAATTTGTGTACGTATAATTAAAGAGTTGTTCTGGAAAAAAAAATGTATGAGATAATCTATGATGTTTTAAATGGCTGTAAAATTAAGTTGGGATCAAGGTTCCCAACTTAATGGGTGGGTTGGTAATCAGATAATTTATCGCGAATTAGGTACATACACCGTGTAAATCACCTCATCACGAAGCCGTCAACTAAGCATTCTGTACATGAAATTAAGGAACTTTGCGCAAAAATTATTGCTGGCAAACGACATTTTTTTAGGGGGTGTAAAATCATTTTTTGTGGTAGAACTCAATGTAACGCACTCAAAACATTGTGCTGATGGACGGATTGAATAGTACGGGGGTCGTGGAGGTGTTTAAAGTAAAAATCTTACATTAAAAACTTGTATTTAAAAAATACTTGTCAAAAAGTTGGAACTTTGACCCCTAATATCTCCGTAACTAGAAGGTTTCCCAGGTATGGTGTAGAACAAAAAAATGATCGCAATGACAGGGAGAACCAGTGCCTTTCGGCTTCGTTAAGAGGTGTTTTACACCCTTTATGAGACATTTTTACAAAATTTCGCAAACTGGAATGATTATTACAGGTAAGCCTTTGTAGTCTCACTGCAGGGCAAAGACATCCCTTGCCAGCTTACACTTTTCTCAATCAAATGCAAACATTGGCCATTGAAATGAGCCCAGCTCATTCCGCCATCGCCCTATGGGCCCCCTCTGTCTTTTTCTGTCAGTTGGGATGCGCTGACTGGTAACTGAGTGATAATTGTGAAAGTTCCTAAGTCAAGTGATATTAGATACTCGCTGCAGTACACTGCTACAATATCCAAACCCGAAATCGTTAAAAAATAATCAGTTGCTTCCTACATTTTGACGAGTTATGTGAACATAAACTACGGAACAGCTGATTATTTTTGCGATTTCAGGTTTGAAAATATTTATTTTTTGCCCGTTGCTCCTCCGACGTTGGATATAAGGCCTATCCAGTCCCATTTACAGCAAATTGGAATACGAACTTATTCATACTCTGAAAGTAGGTCTGAAGTTGCCTGAGGAGCGGGTTGAAATTAATACTTTTCATCCCTAGGGAGAATCGCTTTCAACTGACAGATGCCAAATTATAAAAAAAAAACTAGTTCTATTTTCACATTTTTATTGAACCATGTTCCAACTTTCTATGCAGCCACGGTGTAAAATTGAAATAACTAAGTTAAGTAGAATCTATATTTTTTTAATAACTTTATTATAATTTAGTTTAAACAATTTATTTAAAATAACAGAGATTTGGGCAATATATTAATATTTTTTTCAATGATGAAAATGAAAAATAAAGCTGGCTGGCCACAGAAAAAAAAACAAAATATGCGGGAAAAGTTGTTGATTTATGTAAAATAAAAATTTACTAATTTTTTCTTTAGATAATTCATCTTTTTTATTTTTACTTTCCTTGTATTCGTAATGAAAAGCACAGTGTTTACCTCGGGTTAAAGACTTATTTAGTCCCTCGAACTATTGGCGCCCTCACTTCGATCGGGCGCCAAACCCCGTCTCGGGACTAAATAGGTTACTTTCGCCCCTAGGGTAACAATGTACTATTTATTAAATTTAGATTGTAGCTTTACTTACAACCAATAAAAAGTGCTAACGTGTAAAAAAAACCCTTACTTTCTGAAAATGCCCTTCTTTCTTAGTTTCGTAGAAAAGGTAGAAAGACTTACTTTTAGAAGCCTAAATACCTCGGAGTCATGTGATCCCGGCAAAAATCTCTCTAGGGAGCCATTGACTCACCTCTTGACCCTCAGGAAGATTAGTATTTGGCTTGTGTTATTTTTCTTAAAAATATGTCGCCCAAAATTGATTTAAGTGAAAACAAAACTAAATAACTTGTGATGTACCTTCTGCGTGTTAAAAGACACGCTTCTTGCCTACTCAATCATGTTTAAAAAAAACAACTAGGAATCATTAACTAATAGGCTCAATTATGTTACAAATGACGGCGAAACAGAAATTGCCAACACGCGGTGCCTATGTGAGATGATTAATTTACATTCTGAATATGCATTTGCACCGCTGCACTTGGACAAAATAATCGAGTTGTCCGATCGACTGGACCATCAGAATTTGTGCTTCCACTTGGTCCGAGTTCACGTCGTCCGATTGATCGAAAAAAGTGTTCACAGGGGGAATTATCAACTAACAAGTCCTTCAAAAAGGACTAACTACACAGCCACTCGAGTAGCAACCTGTTTCTGAAACATGAATATGTAAAGATCGTACGCTCCACAAACACGTGCCATTCCGTATTTTCTATCATGAATTTATGCATGTAAGTGGGCAATCCATATATTTTCGTGTTTATGAGCATGGCGGGGTCCGTGTGCCCGTATCGGGCACGTGGGCTCAGTGGGGCAGGGCGGGCAGGCGGGAGGGCAGTGTCCCTTCGATCGCGGGCGACGCTAATGCAGCACGCGCGCTCACCGTATTAATTTGTCATACTGTCAACGATTTTGTTTAGGGCAGGCGGTGTAAGTTTGAAGCGGAAGCGGGAAATTGGTTTTAACGGATGAAATTTAAAAGTAAAAGGGTTCAATTTTACTTAGTCTTTAGCTGTATTAACTACTATTGAATTCAGATAGTCATCATCATCATCATTAGCCTATAATGTTCCCACTGCTGGGACACAGGCCTCCTCTCTATGAGAGGGTGTGGGCTGTAATCCACCACGCGTGCCCAGTGCGGGTTGGTAGATGTCACATGTCTTCGAATTTCTAGTTCTAGGACATGCCGGTTTCCTCACGATGTTTTCCTTCACCGTTTTTGAGGGCAGCGGTGATGAAATAAATTACACAAAGTAATGCGCCTGGCTGGGGTCGAACCCACGGCTAACTGCTCTTAAGTCGGGGCTGCCATCACTAAGCCACCGCTGCTCTCCAACTCTACTCAGATAATAAGTACTAATTATGATTTACTATTGCTGATCCTTCACATTATATGTTATTTATAATGAGCTTGATACCTACTTATAGCAAAGCAAAACAATCCCGAACATTCAGGCGTCGACAGTCATTAGAAGAGCAGCAAGAATCAGCTTTCCTTTCAAAATCAAGAAAATTCTTCATTCTTGATTCCTTGAATTCTTGATTTGTTGCGCCGCAAAAATCGGAACAACCGCGCACTCCGCTCTCTCCTCTGACATACACGTCCTCACAATTTCCCGTGCACACGTACCGCGGTACGATAATGACAGGTAGAATGTCCACTCGATGACACCGGCTCCCAACATTGCGCCATAAATATGTAATCACTATCAAATTACACCTATCTAGTATAGTATCTACTGCAGTGGTTTTATTGTGGAGTTACGAACAGCACTTGATATACCTAGTTACCTACCTAAACAAATATTGTTTACTTTTGTTTTGTTGTTTCTAGGACTAGTAGTTTATTAATAACTAGCTGTCCTGCGCAACTTCGTCTGCGTCACATTTTCCCCGTTGTCGCAACATTGTTCATTGCTGCTTCGCTCCTATTGGTTTTAGCTTGATTATATATATAGCCTATAGCCTTCCTCGATAATTGAGCTATCTAACACTGCAAGAATTTTACAAATCGGACCAGTAGTTTCTGAGATTAGCGCGTTCAAGCAAACAAACAAACCAACAAACAAACAAACTCTTCAGCTTTATAATATTATATTAAGTATAGATTAGTCTTGGCAGTTATTGAATGTCCGTGGTCTCTCTTTATTTTCGTGTGGTTAATACCTAACCTAATGTCACAGTTTTTATGCCGCCCATGGGCCTCTAACTTGGTTTAATATGCCGTCAAGAAATATGTCACATGTGTGGTTTCATCACGATATTTTTCTTCACCAAAGCTAGTGATAATTATACAATACGCACATGAATCCGAAAAGTCAGCAAGTGCGTGCATTGGGTTCGAACTCATGACCTATGACTTGGCAGTCCGACGGTCATACCACAAGGCTATCACTGCTTTTATATATATATATATAATGCTATGCTGACGACATGGTTTTGCTGAGCGCGTCGGTTTGTGGTCTGAGGAGGTTGGTACAGATTTGTGAGGATTACGCGGGTGAGCATGGTCTAAAATATAATGTGTCAAAAAGCCAATGCATGGTCTTTGCGGCTAGTGGTGCTAAGTGCCCAGAAACGGTAACTCCGCTTTATCTGTATGGTGTTCCTCTGGATAGAGTGGATCAATTTAAGTACCTTGGGCATTTGGTCACGTCTGATCTCAGAGACCATGCTGACATCGAACGGGAGCGGAGGGCTTTGTCGAAAAGAGCAAACATGCTCGCCCGCAGGTTTGCACGTTGTTCTAATCCAGTTAAAATCACCCTTTTCAAGGCGTACTGCACCTCTTTATACACGTGCAGTCTGTGGGTTCGCTACACACAAGCTAGCTACAATGCCCTCCGCGTCCAGTATAATAATGCGTTTAGGGCAGTGTTGGGGCTGCCTCGTTTCTGCAGTGCCTCGGGCATGTTTGCGGAAGCGCGCACCGACTGTTTCCACGCCACCATGCGCAAGCGGTGCGCGTCCTTGGTGCGCAGGGTGCGAGCCAGCTCCAACGCTGTCCTGGCAATGATTGCGGGAAGACTTGATTGTCCCTATATGAGGCACTGCTGTAACCGGCATGTTGTTAAGGTCGACTAGCTATTACCTAGTTTTAATTGATTTGAAATTTTATATATTATTCTCTTTTTAAATTGTAATTTCTCATTTTCATTTAATAATATGAGTATTTCATTTGACATTTATTCTAATTTGAAACTAATTTTAATTTGACAGTTATTGTAATTTGACATTTATTCTAATTTGACATTTATTTTTAATTTTACTATCTACTTTTTAATTAAATTCAATAATTTACTTATCTAATTTAACTTTGAAATGTAGAATATTAAGCCGACCAATAATTTATGTTTGTGTGTGAATAATTTGTGTTTGGATTTTTATTAATTTTTGTTTTATATGGGTCACGGACCTGAAATAAATTATTATTATTATTATTATATCAATTCAATATCAGTGGTGGTCTACGTACACAGAAGATGATGACTTCATGCCCCAAGTAGTTCTTAAGTAGGATCGGTGCAAAAGTTTGGGATAAAGTTATTATTCTAATACGGTAGACCATGCTGAAACTTGGTACACTCTGGAAAATTAGACTTTAATCGCATGTGACTTTTTTGGGAAAAACTGGTTTCCAATTCTTTCAGTCTAAATCCCGAGCAATGCTAAAATTCTCTGAAGCAACATTGAAGCTGAGATAGCTTCAATGTTGCTTTCAAGGAATTAATGGGTTGTCTTCGTAAACAAAGACAACCTATTAATTCGTTGAAATAGAGATGTCATTACTGTACTACCAAATGTTTGCATATCTGCATAAAGAGCTATGGCTCCTGCACAAAAGGTCTATATTTGTACGAATTAAATTGTTTCTACCTTTATAGGAATATTCGACCTACTTGATTTGCTTATTTACTGGCGTTTCCTTACAAGTAAGCAATGCATGGAAACATAAAACATGGCGTATTTGGTCAATCTATAGTGCCTGGAGACACATTTAAGTTAGCATGTTCAAATTGTAGCATTACAATGGCATTGTTACTTATAGTTAGCTGTTTCACTGTAATTGCTGAGGTAGCTATTCCTCGCTCGGATTGGTATTATTTAGTCATTGATCGCGACATTTTCGCGACACAGTTGACATTGAATCGGATAAATTTTATCGGCCAGAACCAAACATTATGTCTTCATATGAGTGAAAATTGGAGTTATTGGGTCATTTTCCTGTGTACCTAGTTCAGTTTTTAAAAAGAAGAAAAGTAAACGACTATTCCAAAATCATTATTTTTTTAACAATCCGTGAATAAACAACCTAAAAATAAACAGAACGATCTAAAAACGCAAATAAGCAACAATCAAGGAACCGTCTCGGCTTCCATCTTGTTTTGTTAAATTGCGCGGAAACAACGAGCTCGTAATTTGTGTGTTGTGGACTCTTTGGTGGTTGTTGACCATTATTTATTATAAATACTGTCACAAAAGAGTCCACAATGATGATCCCTCATTACGCTATGATTTATGTGAATATAATGCCTCTCTTTATTGTTTAGTACGTGGAAGTGAAATGGGATCACAAACTGATTTATTATAGTCCATTCGGATATTTATGTTATGTTTAGTGACTTTACTAATGGGGACTAAATATCACTCCGCTACTGAATGTCGAAGTTTGAAATGTCGAAGTATGTACTACAATCTCCTTTTTTTATGAAATAAAATTTACTATTTACTATTTATGTTAGTTCTAAAGTACAGGATCTCGATGTACGCCAGTTCGAAAGTTCACTGGACCGAAGTATGCAAGGCCGACGTATCGTTAGTAAGAAAGCATAATTGTTAAAGAGCGAGCGAAGCGAGCTCTGGACTTTGGGCACCCCGACTCGGTTGGGTTACTGTAAATCCTGCAGACAGAAATAGGAGCCCCGCGTAGCAGGGCTACGTCGACTATGCTTTTAGGGTTTCTAACTAACGATACGTCGGCCTTGCATATACTTCGCTCCAGTGAACTTTCGAACTGGCGTACATCGAGATCCTGTACTTTAGAACTAACATACGTCGACATTTCAAACTTCGACATTCAGTAGCGGAGTCACTAAATATATTTGCAAACTTACCCGCTTTGTCGAACCCATAATGAAACCCAAACATCCCACTGTGGGACATAATCACTGTGAGTGGGCCCTAATACACCGCCCCCTAGTGCGGACCAACATAATTGATAATTAATACATATAAATGATAAATGATGTTTATTTTGCAAATAGGTTTTTACAAACACTTTTACACGTCATTTTTTTTTAAACTAGTTTGGGCCGGTGTTTCGTAGATACCTGACTACTCTGAGAAGAAACAGCCGAAACAAACTCAGAGGTTCTCTGTTAACTTGTTGCTCTTTTGAAGTCCAGTCCATACAATCGATATTCTTTACTTTAGCACCATGGCTAGACACATAACTGTATCCTCACTAAACCACAAGCTTTATCCAAAAATACGACAAATTAGAACAAATTGCTGTCACCAACTTCCCCACATCAAAAGTTCTAATAGCGAGGAGAACGTAAACATCGCAGTTTTACGTCGTTCGCGAGCAACGCCGGGGCATAAACATAGCAGTTTACAAACCGCTAAGCGACGCTTATCAACTATTTGATCAACTCAAGTTAGTGCCTGCGCTCACGAGACGTGTTCAACATGTTGTAATGAGCCACTCAATTAGTGCACTATTAAGATGCTAATTGATGATAAAATGGAGGCAGGGTTATGTTATTAATAAGAGGTTGTATTTTTTGAGCGTTTATAATGCTGGGTTCGCCCGAAATATAAGTTGGCGTAATAAAGATGTGAAAATTCGATAAAAATTAATCACCCACAAAAGTGCACAGTTATGCAACTTTTAATATACGAAACACAACATTAAAATTAATTGACGCATAAACGTATACTCAAAATAATCTTTCTAAACAAACTCCTACTAATAAAACTGTCAGCTTAACTACTAAAATCCGCCATTCGCGCTTGTAAATCAACTTCAAAGCTTCGACAAATTATAACAAATGCTTATCACGGCGTCAACACAACCAACTTTATGTCGGAAATGTTGAAAGGAAACCAACATGACTTCTGAAGCCCTTTGGGAACGAACATCGTCTGTCAAACATTCTGACGTTTTCAAGTCTATGTTGTATCAGACGAGTCTAATGGGAAGGATTTGTAAGCACGCAAAGGTTGGGTTTTCCTGTTACAGTATTATATTTGCAAACCGGTGAAAGCTGTGGTTTAGGGTTTAAGGAAAGTTTATCTTGTAATTGATGGCTGTGAAAGGCTAACATGTATTCAACTGCATCGATAATCATTAATTAAGATTTAAACGTTCAATGCGTAACTCAATATAAATCAAGTTATTATGGAAAACAAGAACTCACAATGTGCCTAAAATGAAAACATATAAATCCTTTTGTCAAGTTGTAAGTTGTACCCATAATATATTCCTATTATTTTGTCCCAAGAAGTGTAAGCGCTTAACCAACAAATCAACATTATAATTTAGTGCATTTATGTAGTACAGTGCGCTGGGGCACTTATAAGGATTTATTCGTAAGTTATGCGTGACACTTGTTGACAGTGATCGCGATATTAATTCCCGTCCGTACACAGGTTTATTTTAAGCCTATGTATAATACGGACTTATTTTAATTTCGGACTTGTTATTAAATCATGTTGCACATTTTCATGCTTCTTTTTTGAGACAAGTTGTTGACATTCTGCCAATTGCCATGCAGAAAAAAAAAACTGTTAGTAGATAAAGAAGGTTTTAATTAAAAATTGTATCACTATGATATAATTTCCGTTTCAACCTCCTAGGTCTATTTTTAAATTGACGCCTCATAGTACTGTCAGTTCGAGGTAATAAAATATTTGATGCCATTAAATTTTTATTCATAATTAACTTTTTAAATTATTTTATGGTTTTTAAACATTTCTTTGACAAAATAGTGCCAGGAATAAAGTATTATTTTTTAAATAAAACCTCTAGGGACTATTAATAATTTTGTTAATTTTAATATTGAAAATACACCTACATTAAATAAAATGAGGTGGTTTACTATTATGTACTAGTAAATACCATTACCATCATTGCATAGTCAATAGTAACACGATCTTAGATTTAACTATCAGTTTAAATGACAGCAATAAAAAGTCATTGTCAACGAATTGTGGTTTTTTAATTGCTGTTTATTGCGTTTTTAATCCGATTATGCACATAAAGCCCTATATTTATGATTCCATTTTACAGCTCGCAGTTTTCGAGTTTGAATGATGCTTCGACTTCTTTAGTTTATTACCGTAATATCGTGTCACTCTATACTGAAAATAAAACCATCTCTTCCTTAAACCATATTACCAAAAGAATTATGCATTCATCAAAGATTTTCACTGTTATGTAATCGTAACAATTGCTATAAGTAAATTGGCCTGGAAAAATATTTCCGTCTTGACCCAAGGAATAGCACCAAGGAATAGCCAAGTATAAAACTTTCACACAAAATAAAAAAATTGCCTTCAAAAATCACAATAAACAAAAATGTGACCTCAAACCTGTCCACGTATCCCGAAAGTGTCAAATGACATCACATCGACAAAATGAAATCATAAAACGCGTTGCCGGGCAGGCGGGCAAACGGGGAACAGATTTGTCGCGCGATACGAGGCCGGTCACCGCGCGATTAATTGCCGCGATAAGGCACGACGCGCGGCAGCTCGCACCGCGCGGCGAGCCTTCAAGCGTTTTTTGTGGATTTTTCACTTTTATGTCATATTCGTTTTGAATGTGTGACAGTGTGAAGTCGCGATAAGGTCTGACATACTTGATACGTGGTGTACACGTACAGTCACGAGCATTTATATGCGTATAACGTAGCGTTGTTACGAATAAAATCTAGGGTGTAATATATATGTATAGATTCTTATTAAACAAAGCCAAAAGGCACTTATTCTCCCAGTCATTGCGATTTTTTTTTGTTCTGGACCATACCTAAAAAGTTCCAAATTTGGACAAGTTTTTTTTTTACAAAGAATTTACGACCACTGTACTATTCAATGCATCCATCAGCACAATGTTTAGAATGCGTTACATTGAGTTCTACAGTAAAAAAACGTACGTAACGTAGGTACTTTGTAGGTACATAATGTAGGTACAAAAAGCTTGGTTGACGGCTTTGTGAACGATCGGTTTAGACCTTGTATTTTTGGAACTCATACATAAATACTATTATGAAATAGGCTTTATCTGAGTTACATATCTGAGTTATAAAAAAGAACTTGAGAGGTGTCAAGGGACACCCGGATGGAACGAAGTTCCTTTCACGTACATAATATCAATACATTTTAGATTTAAGTTAGTGTGCGAAAAATAAAATATTTAATTTAAGGAAGATTAATCCTTAATTCGAAGCAATACGTCTTACTTAACTGCACAACCGAATTTGTACTTTGTAGTTCGGTCACTCAAAATAATAATCATATCTATCCTTACTCACATACCCCAATTGTACGTAATTTAATTTCAACTTTATTTTAAAGAAATAAAGCTTACAATAGCTTACTATAGCAAAAAGTGTCGTGACAACTTTTCGTAAGAATTTTTTCCGTCTAGCCCCCTTTCACAACGCGCGATAAGGAACTTCGTTCCAATAGGAAATTTTACAAAAAAAAAAAACTTTTGCATCTTGCCAAGTGTACACATGCCAGGGCCCATGACTGTACGTTAATGTACTTTAGGAATGACATTGATTCTTGTCGCATATGAAATAAAAGGACAGTGACGTGAAAGAATTGTGTTTATCTTTTTCGTAAATAAGGTTTATTTAAGTTAAAGAGTTTACGGTTACGCGCTACTTTTACGGATGAAAAGTACGGTGTGCAAAAAATGTAACGCGTTCAGACAGATTTTCTTGTCCACCAAATCTCTGTTATGACTTAAGTTTTAAACTTCGATTAAAACTGATAGATTTCACATGAAACTCAACCAGAAATATAGTTCATCATCATCTATATATATATATATCATATAGTTATAAATAAAAAATATAAATCAAGCTATATTGACTATCGGCCTAAAATGCCAGCTCAAATGTCTCTTAAAAAGCAAATCAAAGATCCTGAGATCCAATCTCAGCTAGACACGAGAAGTTATGTTACATTGAAAGCCTGGCTAGAGCTAGCTCACTAACGTTTTACATATGCGTTTCCGAGATCGACAGTCGGTAGTTTATCTGCTACATTCCTCCACTACCTAGTACGAGCTCAATTTACATCAATAAATTAGTAAGGAAAGTCTATAAAACATGCCCTGTCCACCAGCTAACAACACACAGACAAACAGACACTAATATATAATGCTTTGATCAAATCGCGCCAGTCGACACATCAAAGACGAACTATTTACAAAATTATCGATTGATCGATTCCGCGATCGAACGGAACTTTTGATTCGATACTATTCTCGAATCGATTCTGGTTATTACAAAAATGTACGATATGTTGTTGTAACTTTGTTCGAAGGTTATTTGTTCGAAACAATAAATATGGAAATTCAAATACTGATCCCGATAGCAATTTTAGCTTTATTTTTAGAATCCGTTCACCGAATCTGAGTTTTCAATCACGTACATAAAAAGTTTCATAAATAAGGATTTAAAGAGCTCACAGAAATTTATCAAAGTGAAAAATTGTTATTTAATACAGCAGGTTTTTGCTCAGGGTGCATCCTTCCCCGACCCGCGGCCCGCGTGCACAACATCAATCACCCGATGAAAAAGAATCTTTTTAAAAAATAAACAAAAAGGGCGCGAAACCGAGTCGTCTCGCTTTTTAAAATACGAAGGCACTGGTAATGAAGTATTTTATGCCGGTTAACGAATGTTTAATGCTCATGCATGGCATACTTTATTTTTGTTATTCGATATCACGAATAAAATCGACTAATTGACCGAAAATCTGATGTATGTGTGTCACTTTCTTTAGTAATGTAACACGAAGAGGATTAATATTGTGTTTTCCGTTATTTAAAGCTTTGCAGTTTGTGAGGAAAAGTTGAAGGTAAATATTTTAAAGTGTTAGTATTCTGTGCGAGTAGTGAGTGTCAACTATAGAGAATAGATTTGTATTTAGTGAAGCAGCTTCTGCATGTGGCCTGCATATGAAGCACCACTCTACTGCACTAAATAATATTGAATATCATAAAGAATTTAACTGTCCCTATGCGTTGTTTGATTCAGACTGACAAAACATGCTTAAAAGAATTTAAAGACAGCAACATCAATTCAATGGAAATGAAATAAAATCTTTTTCAAAGACAGTTTCTATAGCTTAAGGATTTACAGTTTATTTTGTAGTTTGTGGAAAATCTAAATAGGTAGGCAGTGCTTCAGTGTTTAAGCTAGCAAATCTTTGTATTTTAGGCAAATAGGTATGCCTACTTACCAAATGTCAAGATCTGTAGCTTGTAAATACTCATTAATGCAAACTCTGACGAATGTTTGCAAAGATGTTTCAAGATAACTTTCGACTTAAGTAAGTACCTACTTATAATAGGGATGCACTCACCTGGGTTAGGTAAATTACTAAATAGACAAGATGATTTTGGTTCGATGCCTGTAAGTAAAATTGATTAAATGTCGAGACAGTCAGTATAATTTCAGGATCTTTATTATGTAACATTCAATTGGTCTTATCTTGGGGTCGGCTTCCAGTCTAACCGGATGCAGCTCGGTACCAGTATTTTACATGAAGCGACTGCCTATCTGACCTCCACAACCCAGTAACTGGGTAATACGATACCCCTTGGTAAGACTGGATGTAAGACTTTTGGCTTCTGACTCGACTGACTCGTAACGACTGTCAATATGTAAAAACGACAGCCGACACCAACGGCTTAACGTGTTTCTCGAGGCATGGAGAAAACTCGGTATGTAATTATGATCACCCATCCGAGGACCAAACTCGGCAAGCACGGCTTAACCTTAAAGATCGACCCGTGCGGCTGTTATTATTAAGCCACGAACTCCTCAATAACATAATTATGTAGGTAATCTAAAAATACTCTGAGGAAGCTCTCAAAAGGTTGAGAAATTGTGATCAAAATAAAAACTAAAAATATAATTACAAATAAACACGTTACTCTTATTATCTCGTACCAACACTAACCTGTTGGTTATTATAATACTGCTATCGTAACTTTTTCACTACTCAACTCTCTCAACTCAAATGACTCCTCCCGCTCTGGGCGGAGCGGAAGGGAGTGTCAGTCTTGTACTGACTAAAACCCATCCATGTTCCTTCTTAGCCCTTTGTGTTCCGGGGCCACGGTATCTCTTTCGAACAGTTGCTATCGTAACCTTGAACTCATACTTGAAAGTCATCATAATCGTCATTCTAATCCCCTAATCCTAATTTGGTTGGGGTTGGCGCAGCATGTCTTCTTCTTCTTCCATACTTCTCTATTACCCCTATTTTAACGTAATCTTCTTTACTTAGTACTTATACTCCAGTACTAAGTAGATAACGATATTGTTCGCTTGGTTTCTTCTATCGCTAGTATGAAAGTCTTTTCACATTACGATTACCTACAATTACTTGTACTGTGTTACTGTCTATGAAATTCATCATCATCTGCCTAGCCTTTTCCCAAACTTTCTTGGGGTCGGCTTCCAGTCTAACCGTATGCAGCTGAGTACCAGTATTTTCATGAAGCGACTGCCTATCTGACCTCCACAACCCAGTAACTGGGTAATACGATACCCCTTGGTAAGACTGGATGTCAGACTTTTGGCTTCTGGCTACTCGTAACGACTGTCAAAGATCTAGAAATGACAGCCGGGACCAATGGCCTAGCGTGCTTTCCGAGCACGATATTTTGTCTATGAAATTAATAAAATTAAAGGAGGTTTTAGAAATAAATTCCTCTATACTAATCCACATTCCACCAATAAGCTTTTTCATTAAATTCCGATACTACGTGCCCGGCGATGGTTGTTTTTGGGGACAAAATTAACCTTGCCGCTCTGTGGTTACATTTAGCCCTATGTTTACACTTCCCGCTTTATGGGGTGTTAATGTCACGTCGCACGCATGCGCACAACGCTATAATTTATAAAGTGAAAATTAAAGGAGAGCATTGTGGTTCAATGACATATAAATTAGGAGTTTTTGGTCTATGTTGGGGGTCTTAGAAAGTTGTGTGTACAGACTGATTTTTTTGTCTATGGTGTCTGATTGAAACGTAAATATGTCAAACATCTGTAAAATTCTTTATTTCCGTGAGTTTCGTGCTCTTTTAGCTATCTTTTTATGCCATTTTTTGGTCACACTCAAACGCATAATAATATTAAATGCGGCAATTTATTGATGAACTGTTTAGTAAAGTCTGCGGAGGAGACTCGGAGAGTGATTAAAATCTCCTTCAATTAATTATTTATATTAAAACTATGGCATTTTTTTTTTTGTGAAAAAATTTTGGATGCCATTTTATATAATGTTTCTATTTGTTTCTTTCTATTTTAAAGCCTCCTAATTATTGTTAAGCTACGGCCAGCATTTTAATGTTGCTCGAATTAAAAATTCCTTTCATTTAAAAGAGTTCGTTTTAACGTTACTGACTCTGAAACTTACTACGTACTTCGTTACCCAATAAATAGCTGAGGCATACCACAGCACAATTACATCGTAACACAGTGTGTGGCAACACTGTAGACTGGCCGGTGACAGATTTACTGAGATCCAGTGCACGGCGACGCGGGCGCAGCTCCACTGCCCAAGTTCCCAAGGGAGAGGTTTGGTAGTTCGATTTAATTTTGAATATAACATAATATGTCAAGACAATATGACTTCATTGGCATGATGTGATAAAGAAAAATCGGCTTGCACAGCATTATTGTCATTTTCAGCACACTAAAAATTATGAAATAACAATGGAAAAGGGACTTAAGTTTCAAAAAACGTGGATAAATCGGGTTCTTGTTAAAATTCTAACAAGACAAGGAATGCTAATAACAAATAATGTAGCACAAGAGGATATCTAAATAAAAAAGGATCGAGGAACATGCAAAGGGACCTCACAAACATTGATAAAAATAATAAATACTTAGGATCCCATCTTGCCCCAGCACTGTCTGGCTATCGCCTCTAGCCATACCGGACATCCTTCTTTAAACATCCCGGGTAGGTAATCATTTACTCTTGACCACCCCTTTAAGTACGTGTGCTATCTCCGTTACCCTTCTGACTAGTAATCACAAAAAGAACCCACAATTTCCTATAAGCCTCCGAAATATTCAGTAACTCAAAATTGAATACCATTACGTTCGTCACAAAACAGGAAATGAGCAGAAAACGAAAACTTTCAATGCGAAGAAAGGCTGAACAGGACATAACATAACAGTGTACTAAAAGTATTTCGGTAATCTGATTCTTTTACGTTTGCTTTTTTCGTTTTGTTAATACGAGTCAACTGATGCTGCATGACAGCATAAAGAAGATGTGACAGCAGATTGGCGTAACAGAGACTTGATCTCAATATGGGTTTCAGAAATTGAGTCATTATTTGGAGCTTTCGTAAAAAAAGAGTTACACATGCACTTGTAGGTAAATCAGTTATTGGGTTGTTAAGACCCAAATGGCAATATTTTCGAAAAAAAAACCCTTCTGCGGGACAAAATCACGGGACTAAAGCAGACCTTCTGAACGTTACCCTGTGTTGCACAAATCGGAATTTGGTCTATACCCTTTTCGGTAGTTTGCCCATTTTATGGCGGTGTCCCACAGGCGTATGTGTTTATTTATTTGGTGGCGGGGCCTTATCTGCTGGTGTTACAGTCGTAAATACACTTGTGACAGGCGACGTGGGGGTATTCTGTAGTAGTATGAGCTGTGAGACCGAAGATTTTAAAAAATACGCGCATATCAATGATACGATACGTACATATAATGATCGTTTATTTAAACAAGAATAGGTAATTCACATTATTTGGTAGAATAATCAAGGAATTTAAATACATTTTTGGTTTGAAGTTAATTTGTAATAAATATGTGTTAAAAGTAACATTAATTTATGTTTTTTGATAAAAATACTTACTGAATCTACACAGTCTTATTTAAAAAAGAAAGTTATCTCCCAAAATTGTACACGTGTAAACGAAAAAGATGTAAAAAACGTTAAGCCAGAAAATTTGGCACGCAAGTGGAATGACACCTGTCAAATAAGACAGGTTAAAGGTTAAGAACAAGTGACGAGCGGGAGCGGATGAACGAGTACTTACTTCGGTTTTTTATGCAAACCTAGAGTACTGACTCAGTATAAAAGATAGTATGTATTCGTTTGTTTTTTACTGTACCGATTATGCTGAAATTTTGCAAACATGTTGTCTGGTTTACAGAAACGGACATACAGTACATTTCATCCCGATTTCGCAGGTTATTGTCAAATTCTTAATTAACGCGAGCGAAGCCAGGCAAAAGCTATAACTTGGGAGTTAGGTTAGGTTAGGTTAGGTTATTTTATTATAAGATTACTATGTTTGTAAAAATATTGTCGATCTTATATTTAAAAAACCACGTCCGTTGGTAGGTAATATCTACATACTGATACATATCGTTCGTTCAACTTTCCTGTAAATGTAATAAGTAAGGAATATTTAACTTATCCAGCTTATTCTGTATGCAAAGACAAAACAATGAAGTAATTTCCCTAAGGGCCATATTTTCACACTGAGCAAAATGGGTACTTTTTTTGTATTTCTTACACGCTTACAAAATTAAACCAGCTCTACAAGATTAATTTTTGTATCATGTTTGGTACGACGTAGTACTAGTATTATCTGTTTAGAAGCACTGAGCATGTTTTTGAAGCTGTATCAATACTTTTTCTACTTAAAGTGTTGATGGCAGTCGTCCCAGAATTTGGCTCCTGGTTTTGCTTCTTGAGCTGTCATTAAGTCCTGTAAAGAGTAGGACAACAGAAAAAGAAGAGCTGAACACGATTTTAAGTACCCCATCGTTTATGAAACACTAAAGACACCGATGAGTTGTAATTATCAAGGTTCTAACAATTTTCAGAGTGGTGTTGTAACCATAATTTTATATGCTTTACATACAACGAAGGAGAGAATAGAATAGAATAGTTCGTTAGTAGAGGAGTTAGTGGATTACGATGTCCACTTCTTTACTAGAATAGGTACATGTATTATATTGTGTCCTCCTATAACTTAGCCCACCAACCCCTCGCTGCCAGTGTTCCCAGGATACTACCCACCGAGCCTGCACACCGCTGACACAACGCCGACACTCGTCAGCCGAGCCTCGGCGGCGACCTCGCAAAAACTTGACACTCCGCCATTTTGGACAGTTTTTTGTCAGTGCCGAAAAACTCCGGGTAATGTAAGGCATTTTAGGTTTCTTCTCGCTGTTTTAAAGCCAGTGTACCGGCAGGTGTGTACGTGCATCTAATAAGTCATCTTCAAAATTGTCAGTTTTAGGACATGCCGATTCCCTCACGATGTTTTCGTTTACTCGAGTACTCAGGAGCTCGTGGCTAAATATTAACAGCCGCCTGGGCCGATCTTTAAGGTTAAGCCGTGCTTGCCAAGGTTGGTCCGTGGATGGGTGACCATAATTACATACCGAGTTTACTCTGTGCCTCGGAAAGCAAAGAAAAAAATACTTATCGTTCTATTATTTTATTTCTTCGTAAGTGTATTGAAAAGCTATGTCATATTTGTTGTTCTTTTTCATTGTTTTTCTATTAGTTTTACATCAGTAGTTAAAAATGTAAAAAATGAATAACAAAATCTAATAAACGAATAAAATAATATTGCCTTAACTCAATGAACATTATCCTTTGCATCGCGACCATTCGCAACGTTCAGACGTGCTCGTTAGCAATATTTTATTAACACAATAACAGTGACCTTCTTTTAATTTTTGCTTAGTGTATAGTTTAGTAAATAATGAAAACATTTACATAGTGAACCTGTTGAAAATGGAAAACTGTAGTCCAGTGCAACCCAATGCCTCGCCAGCAAAAAACATCCAGCCGGACTTCTCCATACCAGTTGTCTCCACGCCCGATATCCAAAAATGGATGTCATCCATTGAACAGCAGTTAAATGAGGTTTGCTCTATTGCCACGGATGGCAAACTCAACTCAGAGCAAAAACTGAAAATAACAAACCTATGCCGCAAAGTGGAATCTGGTACCTCCCAAATGGCAGTTCTATATCAATCTCTGAAACAGAAAGCACTGCAAGCCGTCAAAATTATCGATGACCTAAAAGAAAAACGCACCTTGACGGATAAAATTTCGGAGCTGAAGCAAGCAATTGAGGACTCTGGTACAAAGGGAAGCGCATCGTTTGCTGACATGGTAAAGAAGGGGTCAAATGATTTCGTTCGACCAAATAATTTGAGCTCTGTGGCCATTTATCCCAGTGATAAATTAAAGTCGAGTGACGAAACCAAAAACCTAGTACAACAACTTATTCGCCCTGATCAAATGAAGCTGCATGTACGTGGAGTCCGCAAAACTAAAGATGGAGGTGTTATAATCAGCACTGAAACCCAACAGGATGCTGATAAATTAAAGCAAGCAGTCCACTTGTCCACATCTGGACTTACAGCCGATGAACCCAAAAAGCGCAAACCGCGGGTCACGGTCGTAGGAGTGCCGACTTCTTTGGGTGATACTGATGTCCTCAGGTGCATTTACGAGCAGAATGTAGCCGATAAATTTCCAGAGATATCAATGGAGTCCTTTTTGACTGTGGTTAAGTTCAGCCACAAATCCGGAAAGAAAGATGCGATGACCTGTAACACTACATTATCGAGGTTCCAGGCAAGATTCGAAAAGCCCTAATATCCCAAGAACGGCTTTTTATAAATTGGACTTCCTGCCCTGTCAGAGATTTCACTCTGGTTACCAGATGTTACAAATGTCAACAATATGGTCATGCAGCCAAATCATGCAGAGAGGTCAACTCTACTTGCGGTCACTGCGGAGAAGCAGGACACTCGTTGTCCGATTGCGAGAAAAAAACGCTCTTACCTACATGTGCCACTTGCTCGCGCTTTAAAAAGCCCAATAACCACAAAACGGGAGACGCTGAGTGCCCTGCTAGAAAAATAGCAGAATACAGGTATATCAACTCGATCGACTATGAGGGCGCGTAAAGCGTCATACTCTAGGTTAGACTTCCGCGTTGATACGCCTGTCGATGACACAATAATAACAGACTGCTGTGCTGACCTACTCATCAATTTTTTGCTGTCTACGCACATTAGTCGCTAGCTGCAATAATCGAAAACAAACAAGAGTGCCTCGACTGTGTTATTTTGATCCATGGACTTTAACCGAGTTTATGTTTCTGCTGACGCTTATTTTTCTCTGTCATTATTACGTGTTTTAGTGTTTAAGTTTACTATATCAAATGATTCTAATTAGATCACTTTAAGATGTTAAATATTGTTTTAAAAATCTGTTGTCCTATAATTAGTATATTGTTAGAGCTCCTTCTGCCTGTGATACAGGATTATCCTAGTACAGGCATCGAACATTGTTTAATTAAGACATTTTTTTTTTTTGTATTTGTCCCATTTTTGGTTCTGAATAAAGATTTATTATTATTATTATTTTCCGGAAAGTGTTGTTCTTCTCAGCTCTTAGACTGGATTTTTTCTACATTTACGGGCCGAAACCAAAGCAAATGTAGCGTGTGGTGTGTAAATAGTGTTTAAGTGTTGTGTTGAGGCCCTATTTCGTTCTCTTCTATCTGCATGAACTTTCTAACAATCCTCCATGTGTTTAAAATCGCAGCTTTTTGCAATGTTATGTAGAGGGTTTGTCTAAGATCTAATAATTTTAAGCTATGGAGGAGATGATTTGGGATTACCCCTGTTGTGGAAAGGACAATTATTATTATTATTTTTGTTTTGACATTTTTGTTCCTCCGGCTAGCCGGGAAATGCTGATAGCACGGGCCTAAGCCAAGTGATTATCAGCTGGGTTAAGAGTTGATGCAGTATAAATAGATACAATATTATTATTAGCCAAGTAACCATGACATACGATAATGAACCAGTGAATGTGAAAATACGGTGGACTTTCTATTCGTTTAATCTGAAGCGACTTATGGCAAGCTTCCGACATGACCGAGGAGAAGGACCAGATGCAGGACCAACGGCTTAACGTGCTTTCCAAGACATACCACCAACATCTGCAACTGGGATTATTTTAATAAAGCTGGCTCAACCTGGGAATCGATCCCGACTCAGTCACACTCAGCAGTCACGCTAGCAACTTCTAACTCAAAAAGAAAGTAAAACAATAACGCATTTTTATTAGTAGATCCAATCCACGCGCAGAAGATCTTTAAATTAAGCTAAATCGTTGCTCATCCATCATGAAGTAGCAGATGAACTCATCTCCGAGTTCCGACAACACAATTTACGTTTGACATAAATAACATTCAAGATCAGATCATGCCATTAATCAACTTCTCGTAAAAAAATTACATCTCATTTCCAAATACACATAAAGACGTACATGTATGTATAAGTCAGTACAATCTACCTCGTACTCCGTTACCGCGCTCAGGTTGAAAGTCACTGCATTGCATGGCCCGAACGCTAAGATCTATTCTTTACCTAGAGCCAATGGGGCACATAGTTTTAACCTCAGTAAAGTTTCAACTATAAGTTTGAACAAAATCAATTGCGGATGCGGCTTTGGACCGGAATCTGAGAGATAATAAATATAGGTACTATAATATCTTAGCCGTAGTGGTTTCAATAAATAAATAAATACACTTAGGTACAGTTATTCGATTCAGACATAATTCGCGAATGGGAACTGTCGAATGTCATTCTAAAACAAGTTCTGTAACCCTAAATTAACTGCAGATGAAATTACAATCCGGTCTAAAAGACCCCTGGATGGCGGCTCGATTGTGGCTCGATTGTTTGCTCCAAAACAATGGGTTATTAGAGTTTTTGCCAATACTATAATGACGAGTTGGCAAGATGGTCATTGCGACCGGCCGACCAGAAAGTACGGTCGGCAAATCAGTGTGTTTTACCTGGAAGGTACCCACCCAAATTAGTTTGTAACAAGCTTAACTCTTTTGGATTCCGTAATTATATATTCGGTGTATTTATTGTACATATTTCCTGTTAGTTTTATTCGGTAGCGAACCCAAATAAATTAAGTATGTGATTTAGTACGTGGTGAAGCGTTAAAGAATTTTTCAAAAATGACCGAGTCAGAGGTTCAATCGCCTATATTTCAAAGAAATATAAGATCAGAGCTAATAGGGACTGCCTCTTAGACAAAACAAACATAACTCTATCATCACACTTATTGTTTTATACCAGAATTGGATGTAAACGATTTTATAAGTAGGAAATTGCCATAGTCATGTAAGAATCAGTTTTTCTGCGTCAAGACAACCTTGTAGTCAGTCAATACCCAGGAGAACATTCCAAAGTAAAAAAAAAAAATTACACAAGTATACTACCTTCTACTAAAACTATTCTTATAGCTATTTTTCTTTTGTTAACTACCCTTTCAAACACAATTTTGTATTATATTAAAACGATTTCTTCAACCCCTTATTGGCTATCGGTACAGGCGCGGCCACAGTCATTACACGCAACAGGAATCTCCACAGTTAAGCCGCAGCCAACGAGCCAGTCGGCCACAGACTAGTTATTACGTCGGTAATGTGCAACGATGTACCCGCTGAAGTCTTCGGACCTTTTTTACTCTGTGACATACGAAATTTTAAATGGCGGCGACGTTAAATGCGTTGCAACGAAAGTGCTGCTGTAGGTTTTGGGTAGCCTTCATAAAAGGCGAATGTCATTAAAATTGAACGTGATCAACTGTACGTCTATTCTTAACTAATTTAAGAGCTGTCAATACAACTATTATTATTTTTGAAATATTGCCCATTATTTTCTGATCGCGTTCACTTTCATTGGTGTAATTCGGCTTTTTCTTTAAATATGTGGGTGCTCGGTAATCATAGCTTAACCGAGCTTATTGAATTATATAAGCTATCATAAACTTTACTGTAACTAAGGAACGTAAACATCTGCGTTTCATTTAAGCTAACTTCAAAGTTTATCGTGACTAGTTTATCTGGCTAGAACTCTAGAACAGCTATGTTACTAGTATGAACTAACTAAATTTACCTACTTAATCCATATTAAGTGTTCTGAAATTCTATTTTAGCATTCACTTAGGTATTTTATCAACTAGTTAATACACTTTTCGTACATTAAAATAGCCAAATAATTCATTCCCCGATTCATAGAATTGCAAATACCTGACATTATTAGTTGAAAAGGTAAATAAGGAAACAAACAAACAAATTAATACCTGTTCATTATTTCAGAAAATTACTAAAACTATGATTGAGCAATTATTGTAGCAAAACATGATTAATTTATCCGGAAGTTATGATTTTCGTACACAAACAGAAGGTAGATATTATATTTTACTAATCGTGTTTGTAAATAAAAATCAAATCCAGGTATACTTGTAATATACCTGAAATTGTATGGTCTGTGTTTTGTTTGGTCGAAATTCTAGAAGTCTCAGATGTGTGTTAGTCGTATGTATACGTACACATTTAATTTCTGATGATAAAGGCAGCAAGTCAATTACCTGTAACAAAAAATTATAAAATTAGGAAAGATTTTTAGAACAAAGAAAATGTTGTGAGCCATAACACAAAAAAAAGTTATGTGTCTACTTAAGAGGAAAGCTCGAAATTTCCTGTTGATTCATTTTGTTACCTGACGGAGAAGTTCTTAATACTAAAAGTAAAGTTAAAATAGGTACATCCAACAAAATGACAATTTGACAATCAACAAAACGACGAAATTATAGCCATAATTACATAACAATAATCCACCACGATCTGTGCTTAACCATAATTTAGACATCCGTCATTCTTCACAACATATAACAACATCCATTTGACTCTATACCTTGTCTAAACGAAATAAGGTTACGTTTTGATGATAAGCGGAACAGATGAGATTAATGGCAATTTGATTGTAATTACATTCGAATAATAGTAATAATTGAATAATAATTGGATTTATTCGGATGTTTGTAATAACTATGTTAATGGGACCTACCTACCTATTGATGTTATTCTAGAGGCCACAATATCAAGTAACATTATAGTTATCTCATCCTGAGCCTGCAGGACAGTACGGTCATTTAAGAACTTGCTTACGGAAAGCTAATAACTCGATATAAAAAGTATTTTTTTTATTGATATAGGGCTCTGGAAAGGAGTTTTTTAACGTCAAAATTATACAAAACAAATTTTAGTATTATATCTCTCCAGATATAATACTAAAATTTGTTTTGTATAATTTTGAATTCAATTCACAAGAAATTGCGGATTAAACTCCCCAGCAACACATCTGTCAGATAAGTTAAAAGAACTTGATTCTATACTGTACTACGAGAACAGTCAGAGTCATCATCTACCTAGCCTTTTCCCAAACTGTCTTGGGGTCGCCTTCCAGTCTAACCGGATGCAGCTGAGTACCAGTATTTTAAATGAAGCGACTGCCTATCTGACCTATTTGAGTACAGTCAGAATAAGTATTAGTATTTGGCTAACGGATTCATTAGTTAAGATTAAACTTTCCAAATCTAATTACGAGGAGACACCAACCTAAAAATTACAAAATAACGCAACGAATCGTAGTTGATCGAATTTGGCACTTGATGTCATCGTTAACACGCAGGTGGATTCTGCCCACCTGATCCACCCACGGAAAACATGCGACAGTCTATTCTTAGGCACAGGTGACGAAATAAAAAGACGTGGTTAGACCTACTTATAGAAGTTTTAAATAGCACGGTCTGCTGTTAGAGCGGTGGAGTCAAAATATATGTCTTCCGTCTGAACGATCGGATTGAACAAGACTGGAGTTTTTTGATGGAATATATTATTTTTATGATCGCTTCTGCCTGTGACAAAGAAACATATCCTATACTACTCAGTAATAATGCTGTTTTCCATCTGTGAACGAATTTATGAAATTGGATGAGTAGTACAACTGACCTTAAAAAATGTTATTTCTTCTTAATATCTGTTCAGAGTAACTAAGTTTTTTTAACTCAATATGATAAATATTTTCCTAATTGTGCTTCGATATCATACGTAAATTCACGTACCTCCATCTAATTTAAAAGGTTAGGTTAACATTTTGGAGAAACTAGAGTGGGCAAACGTATAAGAATAAGACCTTTGAAATAATGACACCTAATTGCTGATCATTTTCAAACAATACAAATATTTACTGACCTCGTTATCCACCTATGGCCTTTGACCCATTACGGGGCCGCTCAATTAGCGACGGCACAGAGCCGAATACTGCCAGTCTTGTAAAGGAGAGCAAGCGTGAAAAAGTAAACATAGAACATAGCGTTCCGCCTGCAGATAGTGTTAGTGTCATTTTTACGATGTTGCTCTCTTATGATTTATTAAAACGGACTTTATTGCGCATCACGGTAGCTTTGAATACAACGCTGTTGTTTGATTTTTATTTGTTTGGTATCATCACACCTTTCATATTTTGTCTATTTTTCAGTCGTTCGTTACTAACTTTGTTCTTTGAGAATTGCCACAATAAAAATTACAGCCTCTTTAAGTCCCATCAGATCACTGAGTTGCACTTTGTGAGTTGGTAAACTATTCCAATCAACCTACAAATCTGCTGGTGTTGAGGATATCTAGTTCCTGTTTTAAGTCTTTTAAATAATCTTTGCCAATTAATCACTAAAAATAGATTGAAACTCATTGAAAGAAGAAATATAATTTTCTAAACTGGCAACAACATCATAACTGTCAAACGACATTGCTTATTGTCTACAGTAATTTTCCCTGCAACACCCGGACGTAAGAAAATTTACTGTTTGAAGTAAAACAAACACTGGACTAAGTTAGTGTTTTATAACAAATATTGGCAACAATCTAAAGTGTAAAGTTGTGTTTGCGTAAACATTTGTCCAGCTAATGCGTCGGGCAAATTAACAATGTGTTGGGTTAAGAGCTGCTAACATAAATGAAGCAATATGGAGGACTTGCATCTGGTTGAACGTCAATAAACTTGCTGGTGTGTTGTGAGGGCTCCTATTAGTCATTGTTTTTGATGAAGAGCAACCTTTTTGGTGATTAAATGAAAACTTTTCATGAGGATGTGTTTTGTCTTGAGTGTGAACGATTATCGATCATCGATTTGTCTTTTCATCGACAAGTTAAGAATATTCTTGTATTAATAAATCATGTCGTGATTACACTCGATTTTATATTTCTGATTTAGTTAGAAAATTTGTTTATTTTTCAACCTCCCAGAAAGAATCTGCTCTCTGTTTCTAGGACTATGCTTTAATTTATAGTTATTTTAATTTATGTTTCAGTTGCTGATTGCAGATGACCTGATCATGAAGACTATAGGTGGGTAGGTTCCTTCAATTTATGCATAAACATACAACAGCCCCCAAAACTGCACAGTCCTGAAGACCACTTCAGGACTGTGCAGTTCTGGTTACCAAACCAGATATGCATGTGCACAAGTGTTATTTGGGCGACAAACTCAGGACAAACAGTCGTCAATTTGACGTCGTCGCTAACAAAGAACCATAAAGCATGTTACAAGTCGCCATCTTGACATTAACGCATTGTTTGTGATCGTCCACCGTTACGTTTTCAGATGAACATGACGAATCACAATGAAGGCGCAACATGAAAAAGATGAGAGACGCATCAACTAGATTTACCTATTGTAATTTATCATAGTAGGTACCTAGTTTGTATTGTAAGATATAAGGTAACTTATGAAAATAAGTTGTGTAAATGAATGTTATTGCTAACTGACCAGGCACTCTCTGGCAATCTTTGGGCCACATAATAGCTCTTTCCACGACAGGTTATTGTTAATGTTTTAGAAGTATAGTACCTACATATTACGTTTATAACTTATACATTAAGTTCTGCTTTAGTTGAATAACTGAAAACAAATTTTTTTTTTTCAAGTTTTTCTGATTAATGTTTCGTTGCCTGAATATAATTCTCAATTGGCAACCCTAGAACTTTAAAATTACGTAAAACAGTTCAGACCTGCACACCAAGTAACATTACAACCTCCTAACGTTACTAATAACATAATTTGAAGCAAAGCGGGTGCAATAGGCCCTCAGACAAACAGACAGACACACAAATATTTACGTATTAACAATGTTAACGCGTGTTATGGCTCGGGGCTCAGCACAGCTATGTTTACATGCACACGTCGTAAAACATTGTTAGTTTGTAATTAACATGTTCAATTGTGCACTGACCTTTTATTTTTGTCTGAACTTAGGTGACCTGAGGGATAAGTAACGAGTAGGCTCTGTATCGGGTTTCCTATGCCAAGGTTGGCTACGGAAATAGAAAGGGTTCTAATGTTGCTTTATATGTTGTGGTCTGATTATAGTGCAACCAGTGCAACTTTATACTTGGTAGTTCTATGTATAGAACAAATTATAATTTCACTTGAAATTAAATTAAGTACTCGTGCCTAAAAAAAGGTCTATGAAATTATTTAAAATGTCATGTCTCCGTATAAATATTAACAGCCCTATATTTATTTTCTTTTCAGTGAAAAAAAAAATAAAAAACTTCCGTACACTACAGCCAGTGCCACACAATCTATTAAAAGTTACAGGTGTAAATCAAGGGATCGTAAAAAGAATCATTAAACTAAAAGAACATGGAACCACCCACTATAGAAAGGCACAAGATTTAATTTACACCCATAATCCCAGAATGAACTACAATTTTAAAAATGTCCTTTCCCGTTTTAACCGCAAATAATTTTGTCAACTACCAGAAAAAATTAAACGCTTCGATACATCGAACTAAATGGTCCTAAACAAACTTTTACAAAAAAATACACCTTTCTTTACGACATAAATTAAACTTTATAATTTCAACATTAAGTTCAAAGTTGTTTGCAGCAAAGTTTTAACATAAAACCTTTATAAGGTCATCTTTATGAATGACTCGTCGCGTTCGTATTTTGAAAAAGGTTCTTTTTGTTGCCACGATGTCTGCCGTAAATCGTCGTCCATTGAGAACCGGCGACTCGAAGGAAACTAAAAAAAAATAACAACAAGCTGGCGTTGTAACTACCTGCTATTAGATATTGAGTGAGTCGTAATATTTTAAAGAATTCTATTCGGTTTGAAAGGCGAAGTGATTTCGAATATTGATTCATTTTGGAAAGGAAGTGAGAAGGTACCAACTGTACACAACAATATTTTAAAAGTTGTAGAACTGATTCCTTAATGAAATCATGATTTAATTCCTTGGCGAAACTAATGTTAATTCAAACGTTAAATCTGAGTTAGAAATTCCACGATTATTCAACAAAACAATTGTACTAGTCATACAAGAAATTCTAAAGTGCCTCAAGAGCGATAATATCGCCGACAAAGCGGGCTACTGTGAGGAATCTTACGACTTACGAGCAATCCGCAGACACCCACATAAAACAAGCAAAGTGAATAATATTCATTTACGCCAGACAAGGAACCGAGGAATATTAGATTTTATTATTGCTCCCCAAGTGTCATTCTCAACTTACACAGTGGAGTAAAAAGGATTTAATTCTGCAGATTTGAGTGACGAGTTATTTACTTTCATGGAAGCTAAAGCAAGAAAATATGGTTTTATTTTAAAAGTAAGTAAGTGATAAATCTAGCCTTGCTTTATGCCAGCTCGAGAACTAGCAAGAGAATAATAAAACATTCCTAGAGCCAAGCCAAGAAAACCATTACACGAAATCTCGGACTAAACTGCTACATTGCTACTCTGCAAACCAGAAAATTAGTCGTAGTAAAACACTGCAGCATCCCGTGACCTTTCTCTAACCGCAACGGGATAAAACGGATACGAGGAGCGAATAAGAAGCGAATAATATTAATTTACACCCCGAGCACCGCGGCACGAGGGCACAACCAGTAATAGATTTTACTTCGCCAGTAAATTCGCTTTATTTAGAAACTGCACCCGATCAGGGGACCGACGTAAATTATAATTATGGACGTTTGGTTATTTCTTTACGAGGTTTTATGGCGTATCTATGTCGTTAAATTAATGTTGTAACTTGTGATTCGTGATCCTCTTCGTTTGGTGTAGGATTTTTAATGTGTTGCTGTCTCCTGCGTTTAGCTGTTTAAACATCGCAGCCCATAAAAGTCCACGAAGAGAAAAATGTTACACATGACTTTTTCCGTTATTAAGTATCTTGTTCAGCAAAGTATTTTTACGGTCTGCATAAGCTACCAAACCATATCTGATGATATTTATAACTTAAATTACTAACTTGAGAACCCCTTTTACATTCCTAATCACGCCTAAAGAAGATCATAACGATATAACAGCTCACAAACGCTAATAAAAGCCAGCCCACACAGGCGTGCTAACCTCACCGTGTTTACCGTATCCTGCGAGACTGAACGGGCTCCTAATGCCGTATTGCCGTACCAGGGTATCAACACTCCCAGTAAACGATATACGGCGACGTTTACTGCGCCACCAATTACGAACGAAGCGATACAACGTGCAATTGTTATGTTCTTGCAATCGAGCCAGATTTGATTTAACTGAGAGTGAGTCTCGTTAGCTCCTGGTGCGAAGATGATTCAGTGATCGATTGTTACTTTGTTACATATGAAGTTTATTGATATTTTTTAGGTTTGTAGCGACCACAAAAAAAAGCAACATACTACAAAAAGTACTACAGCGCCATCTATGATGCGACGGAGGTACTAACATCAATTTCCTACAAGTCGCAAGTAAAGTTTACATCGACTTTAGTATATATAGAGAAACCCGAGAACAACTATCGGGCAGTTGCCCGCCAGACATAACACCTGTCTGGCCGGAGGATCCTCCCTTTTCTATGGAGTATTGAGGAACTTTACACCCTGTTCCTCATACCCCTAAAGGTTCATTGTGTAGTTCTGCTTGCCATTTCTGTCAACAGACGCAAGGCGACAAACGAGAAGGTGTACCTCAATGTAACCCTAGACCCTAGATCTACGACCTTCTCACACCTCTAAAGAAAATACAAAAGGAAAGAACTTACGCCAGATAGCATCAATATAAGTATAGCCTCAATAAAACTCTCCATTTATTAGCAGTAACCCGATTAATTTACTATCAAACAACGCGAAACTCATTACATGCTAAATTACTATTTAACGACAGCTTTAGGGACTAAATTGGCTCTGCCAGACATATTGCTGCTTCCACAGCCAGACATATTTTTTGTAACACGTTACACACTCCTTATTTTCTTCGTGCCGAGAAAGTAACCAACGGTCTAATGCGCCTCAACAATAAGATAGAAGGTCGAATGTCACAAAAGGTTATTTTTTATTGAGCCTAGTCCTTGGCTCAAATATTTAACACATTATAGTTTCTAGTCCGATTCTGAAATCAACATTCCAAACTCATCGTGTTCATTTTATCTAAGTTTATCAACAAGCACAACTTTAAGGCAATTTGTGGTCCAAGCGGGCCTTCTTTCTTAGGAACTTCATTATGTTGTTAACATTTTGTCTTAATTAGAAAAACAAAACCACAAACAAGCCGGGACATTAGTTACCTCCAATACCATCTCGCGTGGGCGTCAGAACCCCAGCAGTGGTAGAACAGAACACATTACACGCCAATTCCATAATGATGTGCTAATTAGTCCCGTGTCGAAAGCTAATTCGGCGTAGGACGGCGGAGCATAAGCCAAGTGTGGCGGATTGATTGCTGAATCTCATGCGGAGCTAAATTACAGTGGGATACGGTTGATGTGGTTTGGATTACTCTAATTACTTCAGATAAACTTCCGTCTTCACCTAGAGATGTTAAAGGAATTATTATAATTTTGGCGAGAACGGCTTAGGCGGCCTGTCCACCAAAGCGGAGCGAGGCTGCGGAGAAACGGAGAAAATAGCAGAGCGGGAATTTTATACAATCCTATTGGTTATTTTTTTCCGTTTCTCCGCTCCGAATCTTTGCTCCGCTTAAATACATGGGCAGCCTTATGCACCGCACAGCTTATAACATTCTCACTCATAGGCGGATAGGTACCTTCTCTGTGAGACGCAGTAGAATATAATAATGCACCATGTAGGCTTTACATATGCACAAAGAGTTCTAAGGACATGGTAAATATAAGATGTCGTTTTGCATCCTCGTCAAATTTCAGGAGGTGGTCACAAAAGACATGAATAATCAAGAATCATTAGCATATGTACCTCCTTGAATTTGACTAGGATGCAAAACCACACCTTGTATATTGACCTTCAATAAAAATGTTTTAAGGATGTAGTTAATACGCACGCCGCGTATGATCGAATCTTGTTTTCTTTTATCAGACGTGGTGGAGTTTGTTGTCATACCAGCATATTTTACGTTCTAGGGAACTCTTGTACAAAATTTTAATCTTCTGTTTGACTTTGCGTTGTATGTCAGCGAATCTATAATTTCGTAGCAAGACTGAAGCTCTTCACTACTTAATTTAACTAATTAAACCACAAATTATTTAAATCAACATTTAATTCGACAGATTAGTCTTTCGCAGTGCGATCGGATCACGAATTAGATACCTATCAGACACAATCTTACAAGACGAGCCGCTTTGTAATGACATGTTAATTAATACAACTGTCAGTGTCGCTCCGGTATCGGGTGTCGGATCAGGAGCCGGCTGTTCGTCATGTATTAGTTGCTGTCAACAAGCGAACGATTGTTGATAGTAATTAATTGTTAATTAATACTTATGTCACGGTTTTGGACTGAGATTATATCCGAGTCTATGGCTCGATATAGTGTTGGCTACAAAAGGCATTTTGTTGCAGTAGGACTAACATGTCGCTTGATCACTGTTTTTAAAATTATTAATTTATCCAAAGGTTTTGTTAAATCTTTGGCACTTATGTTACTAAGACACTTAGCTAATATAGTTCATCATTGCCGAGGCTTGTTCCAACTTGGTTTGAGTCGGCTTCCAGTGATACACACCCCAACCCCAGTCAGGCAGACAAGTTGTCAGACTTTCGAGCTACCTCGGACTACGCGTAACGACTGCCAAAGATCTACGAACGATAGCCGAAACCTACGGCTAATCGTGGGTTCCGTTATGTAATAGATAGTCACCCATCCACGAACTGAACCCCGGCAAGCGATGCTTAAAGATCGATCAACGAAAAAGATTGACCTGTGAGTCTGTAATTTTACCACAAGCCTCTAGATACTCGACAATATTGATTTATTGCATCTACAGGTAGGTGAATGCCCTTAAACAGCTAAGTATCGGCCCAGCTTCACGACTTACCGTGATGGATCGCACCACCTGTCAGTTGTGACGTCTGCGCCCGCGCCGGTGCTACGCCGCGTAGATACAATGCTACGCTTTCACAATCATAAAGTTATCGAGTGTAAATAAAGTAGACGTTTGATTGGATTTAAGAAAAGTATGATGACTATGACAAATATTTTTACTATCTCCTTCACGTGTCGATTTGACTCAAATTTTGTCCATTAAGTGGGTATGTAGCAATCTGGACATCTCTAACACTTCTTTGCTTCACTAACTAGAAAGTGCAGGTGATTGTGCATTGTGGGCAAGAAAAGAGGTGAGGCATATTTTTTCGATGGGTTTGCTCTTGACTCTACTCTAGGTCAGAGACAGAGACAAAGTCGACGATGGTACGAGCTTACCCAGAAGAAGCCTGTTCACTCTAACTTTGAAGAGATTAGGGTTGTAAGCGTTCGGAAACAGACGCAGGCAGAGAGCTCCACTCCATTGCTGTGCGCATTATGAAAGACGTTTGAAAACGCTTAGTGCGAATTGAAGAAGTATATATATATATATATATATATATATATATATATATATCCTGAGATAAGGGCAACAACTCTAGGACTGTGCGCGGGATGGTCGAGTAAGAAGAATGTAAGAACCGAATCTGTCCGAATAGTCCGAAAGTATTGTTAACTTAAGATTGTCTTTAAACAACTAAAATTGAACCGACAACCCACTACAAGCACATATATAACGATACAGCAAACTTTCCATTCCATACACGACCTAATAAACAACACTCGACTGCCAACAATTCAAAATTCATAACACAGCCTCACAAGTTACATTCCCGGGCAATAAATTAACAAAATAAATTACTTAAGGCTAATTAATTTTACGAGGCTCCTGGCCCCTCTACAGTGGGCGCACACTCTACATCTCGGGAGGAAATCTCCACTTAATTAACTTATTGGACCATTATAGCGGGCCCAGGAATATTGAGAGGGGGCTGAAATAATGTCGTGGAGATAATGAGAATAGGAGCTGATGGGAATAGAAAGTGTCCTCATATTTGGCTGGTGTTGAGGAATATTATAATGGGGAGATTTTTTCTCGAGACGATATAGCTCCATCGTGTCCTATCCTCTCCAAACGAGGGGGGGCATACCTCTCAACTCAGACACTTAACCTCAAGTCTCTTCATTTGTGAGGAAAGCAAGAAACTAACTAATAAAAAGCTTAAACTCACACAGTCACTGGCCGACAACACACGTGTTTCTTACTCGTACATATGTACCGAAAGTGAGCATTACTAACCTTACCCACTAGGGACTTAAATAGGGGATAAGTACAGTTTTATTTAGAAGTTCGTATTTTTTTCCAAATCGGTAATTCCTCCGGTCACACGACTTGAACATGAATAATTAAGTTTCAGCACCATTTCGTCTGCTAGTCTCGACGTAATATTAACAAATGGCAACAATCCTTTCTCCCTTCCAATCAACAATAGCTGTCAAACAGGATTACTCGAAACTACTAAAGAGGGTGTATGAATCCTATTTAAATGCAACTTTATTCGCAAGTTCCGCCTCCAAGTTTAATAAACTTGTTTGGGGTTATAATCGCATGCATAAGTACGGGGTTGTGTTCAATCTATCTCTTATTTAATAAGGAATTGAGGAAATAAATATGCTGGAATATACTACCATTAAAATGGAATATACTACCATTAAAAATACTATCAATTTTATTTATTTATATTCCAAGAAGTCTTGGGAAAATATTTTGTGTTGTTCATGTTTTCAAGTACAGACAACCGGACAAAATTTCTATTACATCTTGGCAGATTTATCTCAACACATTGCAGCAACGGAAAGCCATTCAGTGTTCATCTATTCGTACTAAAACTCACTGCAACAGAAATACTATCTGTAATATATCTTTTCAATGGATAAAACAGGTTCTCTCATGGATAAAGTTCATTCTTTTACAAAAAAATATGAACAAAACCCAGCTCTTACGTTACAAAAGATTGATTCTACTTTAAAAGCATGGATATAGATACCGTATCGGTAACAGATCACGGAGATCTCAGGCTCGTTAGCCGATAATTCAGTCATTACCATAATAGCGAGCGACAAAGGGTAACCGATCAACCCGAGGGGAATTAACCTCTGAGATTGGAGCCGAGCAGCGTATCTGTACAGTTTTGTAACCGGTGCGGCTTTCGTAACCAAAGTTCTAAAGGACTTGCTGTCTTTACTTGCACTCGTTTTTGTAGAGTAAGCTGAGCTTGTATAGTAATTTAGCATAAATGTATCTCAACAAACAACACCTATTGTTCTGTAATCCATTGCAGGCCTTCCAAGGAGTGTGTTTCAGAAAACGCTTGGCACCAAATTCCAGAGTTTAACGGAAAGTATTGACTCGAGTTCCTTTTCTTCATGAGCGGATAACTAGTATCTAACCTCTACGAAACTACAGGAAACCCTTCATCAAAAATGAATAATAACCAAAAACGATCAAACTATCCCTCCGTAACGACATTCCTCATAAGTCCTATACAATCATCAAACAGCAAAATAAAACATACATTTCCGCTCAGACAAACATCTTCAAACGTTTCTATGTGGAGGTACAATTTGCGAGTAGTTAATCTTACCGAATGCTCATGGAGCATGTCTTGACATAAAAGGGATCGTCCCAAGGGTCGAGCATGCGTGTTCCTGTTCACATCGCAGAACATACGGCCGGCTACACGGACCCCGGGCCCCTGGGCCGCTGCTGGGCCGCCGGACCAGCCCGTGTCGGGTTTCGGGAGTAAATACAGCAAAAGTCTGCGAAACTATTGTTATAGTGGAGAAGCTTTGAAAATGGATACGTGTTTCGCATAGTGTATAGTTAGAGTAATTACAGGTCATTGTAATTAGGTTTTAGTTTGAATGTGTGGTTGGTAGATAAAATGAAGGTAGTGGCTGCTTAGCTAGCGGGGAGCGGGAGCGGAACTACTAGGTGTGATGGGTTAGATTACCGGTGGGTTAATATTTTTTTTTATTTTTTATTTCATATTAATTTAGATTAAAATATTTAAAAATGAAACTAAAATGTGCAGGAATAAATAAAGGAAATAAAGGACCGTAACTTCCAACCTTCCTTTGGGGGACGTATTTCGGCTGAAATTATGACGATGATGAGCTTCCAACCACGCTTTTTGTCACAAGTCATGATTTAAGATCTAATACTAATAATAAAGCTGAAGAGTTTGTTTGTTTGCTTGAACGCGCTAATCTCAGGAACTACTGGTTCGATTTGAAAAATTCCATTTATCGAGGAAGGCTTTGGGCTATATATATATCATCACGCTCAGCAATGAAAAGTGTTGCGAAAACGAGGAAAATGTGACGCAGACGATGTTCGCGGGACAGCTAGTCGTTAATACTTTGGGACACGTTTGTGACATGTTATGGCTCACATAGAACGTTATTCGGCCAAAATACTCTTCAGTATCTTTTTAACAACCAATCATAAATGAAACATTTACTTAGTGCTAGTATGTAACATAATACCTTGCATGTCCTTTCACAAAAAAGGAAACCTAAAATAACAAAAGCTAGCCAGTCTCCGTGTGCACTAGCGTATCCACAAGTCAGGCGAGCTACTCGCCTAGCTAGTGGACAGGACAATGGCCGGTGACAAACAGACCAGCAGCATCTACATACAATACTGTACAATAATATTGTAGCGCGACTTGAATAATAGTTGTTTATTGTATTTATATAATGGTCGCAATGTAAAATTATTTGCCGAATAGGTTTTGCAACAAAGGATATGAATTTTTAGAAAAGTGCAATCAGCAAGTTCTTAAAATAGCTAAGTATGTACCTGATTAATTTCAAAACTCTTGCTTTATCAATTTAAAGGACAGACGTAAATTCTGTCTGTGAGTGAATTGAATCAAAAAAGAAAATTATTAATAATTTGTAAAATCGTAGTTACATTTTAAAATTAAATTTGCTCCATCATAGGATCAAATGAAATGAAAGAACTTTTATCTTGTTTACAACTCAATATCGTTGGCTTAAATGCAATACAAGAATAGGGATGAAGACTGGGTAAAGAAAACGAAATTCTATTTTGTCCGTCAGACAGGTAATACGAAAATATTAGACATGTATTTTTTGTTTTATCAAAATATCAAAAAAATACTTATTTAAAACTCATTAAAGTTGGAGAGTGGGGGCTCACTACGTCACAAGTAGGTATAAAAATTACCTACACGTGACGTCATGCGCCATTTCAACTCAATATATCTCCGTAATTTTATGACCACGTGAAAAAAGAAAAAATACGTGTCCAATACTTTTCAATAATCTACCCGACAGACAAAGAAAAAAAAATAGTGATCATCCCCTATTAATGCTAATCGTAAACATTTTAATAAATCAGCAAATCTTCCTCTTTCTAAATTAAGCCGTTCAAAGAGATTCAACTCTAAATATTGTATGCTCTGCAACTAATAACTACAGCATCAAACATGCTAACTTTAATCCCAAATCCCAAAATAATTAAAAACTTCCCCTTTGTAACGGAGAAATAAAACAAACATCCACTATTAAATAAACAACGCCGGGGCTAATAACTATGCAAATTCCGTCAAATAAACGGACGGGAACAACTAGTGCAGAATTACGCGCGTACAAATTATTGGCCATTTTGTGTTGAGCTCCCACCCATTGCTGGTTGTTTGAGCTATGGGGTTTAAAGGAAGCATAGGTTGCGAGGTGAGGGATCAGAGTTAAGTGGTCGATAGTGTTGGCATACTAATGAAACGTCTGGATCAGTGGACGCCGCGGGCTTCGGTGGTGTAGCGTTCGTTACACAAGTTCGTGTTTGATTGATCTTTTTTTGGTAGTGATTTATTCTTTTTTGTTAATGTTAGGTAATAATTGTTGAAACTTTTTTGAAATTCAGTTTTAAGAAACAGTTCCAAATCCAGGGCGGACATCTATGAAAAATTTTGGGAAACTAGTTCGAACGAGAGCAAAATTTTTGCATATGATGCACATGCAACAAACAATACTTATACCTACCAAAATTCAATAACTCACAAGGCCTTTGCTCACCTGTTTCATTACACAAACAAACCAAAAAAGAAAAGTTTTCAGTAAAAAAATATCCGAAACGAGCATCCATTCGTATCCTCGCTGTATAACTTCCCAACAAACAGGGTTGCCAACATCAACAGTATCATGTAACAAACGCTGTGCGCGACTGTAGGTTCAAAGCACAAATTCATTTAACTGAAGCTTTCAGTTAGGGATGCATGAAACTTGCATTTTTATCGATACTTTGTGTCGATAGAAGCTAAGTATCGTAGCGTACCTACTCGTTTTTTTTCTACGAATCTAGACAACATTCCAGTAAATCTGTTGTGCTCCTCCTTTTGCATTCTTTTAAACTGACTGATCATGACTTTGTAACGATGTTCAATACGATCCATTCGTTCCATGTTACCTAGGATCGATGTAACAGGTTTTTTTTCTTTTATCAACCCTGTCAACCGTAACGCTATCATTTATTTGTATATCGAATTATTTTAGTATCGATCCAAAATATCAAAGTATCGCATTATTTTGTATCGATACTGTAAAGTATCGTATGGGATCATCACTACTCTCAGTAAACTTCAGGGCTCAACCCTGCAGCTATAATGTCCACGTTTTATTGGCGTTTGATTTTCCAAACTTTGGAGGGTTAATAAACAGTGACGAAATTATAGGGTTATTAAATTTAATGGTCGTGAAAATGGAGGCGTCTTTGGTATTTTGATCTTGGGAGGGTTAACATTGTACGCCTGGTGATTATGTAATTAAATCAATGAATTATGTACTTCTATTTATTTAAAATATTAACCTGAAATAAGATAATCCAAGACGGTAGAAAATCACATTGGAAGAGATTTTAATGATTTTGTAGAAATTTTAATCTCCGAAAACTGTGACTGTCTCTAGAACAGAAGATTTACACTTATTTTACCATTTTCACTGACATAAACTGGTTTGTTGGTCTACTGGCAACGGCTGAGCAACAGGTCTTGAATTCGATTTCTACATATTGACGCCTTATTAAGGCAAACTGTTTTTGGATTTTCCACCTGGAACTTCTCAGTAGCTCGGAGTCGGGATTTCTGCCTGTTTGATAATAATACTATCACCCCCTGTGATATGAAACTAAAAACACAAATGTGGATCATCATCATCATCAGCCTATACTGTTCCCACTGCTGGGACGCAGGCCTCCTCTCTATGAGAGGGAAAGGGCTGTAATCCACCACGAGGGCCCAGTGCGTGTTGGTAGATGTCACATGTCTTCGAATTTTTAGTTCTAGGACATGCCGGTTTCCTCACGATGTTTTCCTTCACCGGTTTTGAGAGCAGCGGTGATGAAATAAATTACACAAAGTAATGTAGTGCCTGGGTTCGAACCCACGGCTTACAGCTCGTAAGTCGGGGCTGCCACCACTGGGCCACAGCTGCTCTCAAAATTGTGACAAGACACTAGTGATATTATATTATACATAGCCCGAATCCCCGAAGGGTTAGGCAGAAATGTACAAAATAGTTCACCCACATTTCGCCAGTTATGTTTTTAAGTCCCATGTCATAGGGGGCGAGCCTATTGCCAGCAACCGGACACAAATCCAGACTCCGTGGCTGCTACTGAGAAATTCCAAATGAAAAAACCGAATAACACTTCCCTACCTAGAAATCGAAGCCAGGACCTGCAGCTCAGCAGTCGCATTTGCGACCACTAGACCATATTATATTCTGAAAAACCCCAATACTACGAAAAACTTTCAATAAATAACAACCTAGATGAGCTTTAAGTACCTACAACTCCTTGCTCCTGCATTATACATTCGCAATCGATTGCGTCCCCCCCCCTCATTATATCGATTATCGTTTGTGTAGCCGACTCGATACTGTCAACTCGAGTGTTTCGCAACTCGGCTAACATTCTCACGATCGCTGGATGATCACGATTCGTGTTAATGGAAGCATTTTGGTTTATTAGAGTCGTGTGTTTGTCTGTAAATTAGTTTGTGTTGTATGTGGTAATGATGTTACAATAGTAAAAGATAAAACTGAGGTTTATTTTGTTGTCAATTGTGTAGATCTTTAACCTACTGTTCTCAATCAGAGTAGGATTTGACAATGAGACTATTTTATGTAGCGTAGGTGTGTATTTATTGCGGATGCTTCTTATCCATACTAATATTATAAATGCGAAAGTCACTCTGTTTGTTTGTTTGTTACCTTTTCACGACTAAACGGCTGATCGGATCTTAATGAAATTTGGCAAGAAGATAGATTTCAACCTAGGAAAGGACATAGGCTATATATCATCACGCTACGACTAATAGGAGCGGAGCAGCAATGAAAAATGTTGCGAAAACGGGGAAAATATGACGCAGACGAAGTTGCGCGGGACAGCTAGTTTTGTATAATTTCTTCAAGCGTAGTTAATGTTTGGTGTTTTGCTCTCCCCCGGTGAGTAAGAGGGGTACTCAGTATTATGAACATCGCTGTGACTCATTTATCCTCCTCTCGTTTTTATGATATCATTTACCAACCCTCACCACCCTTTCTAGGAACTTCATAGTTCAATAACATCGAAATCTCTCAGAATTTGTTATTTTGCTAGGCAGGTACATAACTTCACCTCATGCAATAATTTGGCGTACTATAACTACATTCACAGAACTCAACACCTCAATTGATCTAAATTATTTATTCATATTCGCATTGTATTTGAATTATGTGGTACATTATTCTCTCCAATACACTCACGATCAACAAAACAATTTAATCGATCACCTTACCTGTCTATATATAAACATTATCCGAGATCCACTTATCCCAAAATTCGGGAACAATACACACAAGGGCTCGATTCGTCGATTGTGTGGAATACATTACCGATAAGGGAGATGAATCGAGCTCTATTGACGGATGGCTTGCCAGAGGCTGGGCAGCTTGGCAGCACTCGCTCAGCCATGGCCGACTGATAAGACAACTAATATGAAGTTACAAGGGTTCACAGTTCATCGGAGAAAGCGTTTGCTTTGGGATTCAATCTGTTAGATGAATTGACAATGAGGTTGGGTTAACGAAGATTGTAAATTGAATTCTTGGGAGTTCCTAGCAGTCATTTAGTTAAGTAAGGAATAAGAATGTGCAATAGATGAAATCATTTAGAATAAACCAATTAAATATGAGAATAAAACTAAAATAAACACTTTCTAAATACAATGTTGCGAGCACAAAGCTCATTTTACCTACTCTTAGGGCTCATTTACGCAGGCGCGGCGCGTGGCGCGGGGCGTTGCAATAGGCGTCGCGCGGCGCGTCTGGCGTTTTTGCCGTTTACGGAGACGCGTCGAACGCTTGAAGCCCAACGTGGGACCATTTGATTTGTTATGTCACACTGACAATACAAGCCTAAAGCAGTGCCCAGGTTCGATTCCCATACGAAACAAAATGACAATGTCGTACTTTTATCCAAAATACTCATTTTGTATTTATTTTAATTTTCTTAGTGTTTTTTTTTCCGTAAATTTGGTTCTTTTTTTATTTGTTATTCACGATTACCTAACTGTTCTTTGAATGGTTCACAAACTAAAAGTATATATTATTAAACTACATATTTTATAATGATTTGAAAATCATACAGATGCATATAAATAAAACAGTACACCTAGTTACAAAAAGTAATATTTTACAGCATAAAAAAAAAAGAACAAAAAGAAAAAATACCAAAACAATTATTTAAACATCTGTGATTTGATCCTGCATCATCTTATTCACAGTCCGGCCGCAATACCACAAGGCCAATTACTTCACTGACACTTGTGTAAAATAGACGTTCTATTCTAATACATGATAATTGACGGTTGTCAGTTTTCAAACAATTGAAGAAAACGGTCCCACGTTGGGCTACAAGCGTGCGACGCCGCGTCCGCCGCGGCGTTATGTCAAACGCTCAAATACTTGAAAGAAGTGGTCCCACGTTGGGCTGCAAGCGGTTGACGCGGCGTTATGTCACACGGACAATACAAGCAAAAGGCAGTGCCCGGGTTCGATTCCCATACGGAACAAATTTATAATGTCGTAGTTTTATCCAATAATAATATTTTATTTTTATTTAAAAAAAAAAAAAATGGTGTTTATTTTTTATCGTAAATTGGACAATTTATAATTGTTAATAGAAGATGAATGATAATTTCATCTTAATTTACAATCCAATGTAACCTAATTACGTAAAATTTCAGGCCTGTCTTGTTATCCATGCTGCGGAGCATTTGCACAACTCATCACGATATTTAATGATTTTGGGTCGCTTACTCTTTAATGATCAGTTAGGCAGTCGCTCCATGTAAAATACTGGTATTCAGCTGCATCTGCATAGACTGAAAATCGACCGTGTGGGTTACATACCACTACACCAACATAGCTGGGAAAAGGCTAGGCGTCTGCCTAGCCTAGAAGAATCACCGCCATATAGCGGTGATTCTTCTATGGCGTAATTACACTAGTCATCGCAATGGAATACATAGAAGCTTACAATAGTGGAAAAAAAATGTAGTTGGACGAGTGTGTTCGCGTACTCGGCCGCGTTCATTTACACTTGGTCGTTTGATGAATTCCAAAGGCAATCGAATTCGGGCAACGACCAAGTATAATTGCGCCATGGACTAGGCAAAAATAAAACATGAATTACGAAGTTGAATAAACATTTATTTTAAGCAGCATATCATTGTGAACTTATTAGAACTTCTTCAAATAAGAGAGAGCCCGGCGTCGCGGGCATTCTATCAGCATCGGCATTACCATATTCCCCATAGTATGGGAACATCGTATTACGATGTTCCCCACACATGCTAGCCACAACTGTAATCTTTGGCATTGTTTTAGTCGCCATCATCTCTGCACACCTTAACATTCTCGTGTTGTCTACTTCACCACGAAACAAATAAGACGGGTAAATAAATAATATGCAAAACTATTCACAACAAAACCAAACATTACGATTTTAATTGATCAAGACAGAGAAGTGACAATATTTATGACAAATATGGTATTTTTTGTTTTGATTGACGATGAATGTTGCCATATTAGCTAAATTCTCGAAAAAAAGTTTCGTGCGTACTTTACGTTTTTATCATCAGCAATCACTAGTTAATAATTTCAGTGGCCCGAAAGTCTGACAACCAGTCCTACCAAGGGGTATCGTATTACCCAGTACTAACTGGGTTGTGGAGGTCAGATATACAAACGCTCAAAAAAAAAAAAAACTTTTTTTTTTTTTTTAATAAAAATGAAATGATTATTATTGTATAAAACTAAGACATTATAAATTTGTTCCGGATGGGAATCGAACCCGGGCACTGCCGTATGCTGGAAACTTGTCAGGGTGTGACCTACCGCCGCGTGGACCGCTTGCAGCCCAACGTGGAACCATTTTCTTGTATTTGAGCGTTTGACATAACGCCGCGGCGGACGCCGCGTCGCACGCTTGTAGCCCAACGTGGGACCAAATTCTTCAACTGTTTGAAAACTGTCAATTTTCATATCATGCATTAGAATAGAATGTCTATTTCGGCTCAAGTGTCAATGAAGTATATAGTCTAACGGTACTGTGACCGGACTGTGAATCAGAAGGTGCAGGATCAAATCCTAACAAGTAAGGATTTTCTTTTTGTGTTTTTTTTTTTTATCATGTTAAATATTACTTTTTAAAACTAGGACACTGTTTTATTTTAATGCATTATGTAGGGTTTTCAAATCATTATAAAATATCTAGTTTAAAAATATATACTTTTAGTTTTTGAACCATTCAAAAAACAGTTAGATAATCATGAATAACAAATAAAAATCGAACAAAATTTACGAAAAAAAAACACAAATAAAATTAAGATAAAAACAAAATGATTATTTTTGGATAAAACTACGACATTGTAAATTTGTTTTATATGGGAATCGAACCCGGGCACTGCCGTATGCTTGTATTGTCGAGTGACATAACGCCGCGTCAACCGCTTGCAGCCCAACGTGGGACCACTTCCTTGTATTTGAGCGTTTGACATAACGCCGCGGCGGACGCGGCGTCGAACGCTTGTAGCCCAACGTGGGACCATATTCATCAACTGTTTGAAAACTGACAATCGTCATAATTATCATGTATTAGAATAGAACGTAGTAAATGGCCTGGTGGCACTGCGATTGGACTGAAAATCAGAAATCACAGGCATTAAGAATATATTTTTTGTGTTTTTTTTTGTTGTAACATTACTTAAATTAAACATTACATAAACGATAAAGAATAGTTTTCACATAAGCTGGTCGCGTGAATGGTAAATGCTATAAAAACTATCTTTTATCGTTTCCATTTACTCCAAGATTAGATATCTTCTTTTCTGTGCATCATTATAAAAGTTTGTTTTAAACTTTTTTGATATTTGCTGTAATCGTTTCTGTCACATCATTATCGCAACACTTTTTTCATATCCGTGCTATTAACCGTTGAGGACTTTTGAGAAAAAATCCTGGTCGTGGAAACGACAGGAATTATGTTTATCCAACAAAATGGAACACGTATCTATACAAAGTTTCATGTTTGTGCTATTAACCGTTGAGGAGTGCCCTCGTGAGAAAACGATCCTGGCCGCAGGATGAGTTCATTATACAAATCGTGATTATCCATCAAATATAAACTTGTATGCAAAGTTTCATGTCTGTGCTATTAACCGTTGAGGAGTTCTCTCGTGAAGAGACGATCCAGGCTGCAGGATTAAGTTATGTCTGTCATATTAATATTCTGTTCTTACAACCAAAGGTGTGTGCAAAATTTCAGCTCAATCGGACATCGGAAAGTGGTTCTAATTTAGCTTCCAAGATTCTACCCAAACAAACATACATACATACATTGCAAGTTAAATAAAAGCTAGTAAAAACTGAACAATTTACGAAAAAAAATCACTACAAAATTTAAAATAAAAACAAAATGATTATTTTCGGATAAAACTACGACGTTGTAAATTCGTTCCGTATGGGAATCGAACCCGGGCACTGCCGTTTGCTTGTATTGTCTGTTTGACATAACGCCGCGTCGGCCGCCTATATCTCAAGCAAACGGGCGTCAGACCGCTTCTCCGTAAACGCTCTCATACATCGCCTTATGTTTGAATTTAAAGCGGAACGCGCCGCGCACCGCCCCGCTCCACGCGCCGCGCCTGCGTAAATGGGCACTTATTGAACACCATGTTATTACTGGCAAACACACACTGATAGTCCATTAATGCCAACTCCTGTAAAAGAACCATCTCGCTAAGTATGTCAGTACCGCGGTTGTCAGTGATATTAAAATCATAGCGGTGACATTACATTATTTTGCATCAGGCGCGACGGTTTCAATAAAAACACCATTTGTCTCGCTTGCAATGCACTGATGAATTCAATTTGTCTGGCTGTGTGTGTCCGTTTAAGCAAGTAGGAGGTGGTACAGAAGACCCACCGTGTCTAATTGTGGTGTACAAGACTTTATAAGAACTAAGAGAGGACTCTTGTTACCAATGGACTATTTGAACAGGACAGTCACAGCTTAGTAGAGGCACTTTAACCGTTTGGTCGGAAGAGACTTACCAGGTGACGACTATAAAGGTGTGTAAGTCGTTAGGAGTATGATATTTTCTCCAAATTTGGAGAGCTCATGAGAAATTTTTGATCTGCGGACCTCACAAATAAAGAGGAAATGCAACAGCGCCATTTTCAATAGAGAACGTCGTATTAAGTTGAACTTCTGAACATAATTATACTCCGTGACTTCAGTTTCTAAGTACTGCTTACTAATGCTAAACTAATTTCCCGTCTTCCTAGTATTTCCTAACTATTCTGGGGCGGTTATCGACTAGATAAAGGTTAATAGGGGTCAGATCACTTGATCGCTGATGGTGCAATGTAAAAGTAACATAATTATGATTTAACTGTAGTTTGGAATAGGTTTTTAATGATGCAACTATTTTATACGTTAAATGGGGTACTTAAGGTTATGAATTTATTATTATATGCCACGCCTCATAGGAAAGGCGTTTATAGGAATTTATTACCGCGCAAACGTGGGCCACTTATTCGGCTATTAAAGCTGCATTGTTGCTTGTGCGGGTTAGTTTAACTGTTTACTTTTCGCATGAAGGAAATAATGGGAATTTTTCCTTCTTTTGTATTTATTGACAGCTTTTTGTTTCATAAAAATCTTGGTCAGCATAAAGGAGGCCTACATAATACAAACGATACTATAGTTGCAACCTACAACGTATGAGAAGCGATAGGCCACAGATAAACTTACTGCTAACTAAACACATATTGTTATTAAAATTAACAATTACTGTCCGACCGAATGTTCGGTTTCGGTTTCGGTCGAGTTTCAGCAAAAAAACAAGTTTCGGCTAAGGTTCGGTTTCGGCGGCAAACCTGCCGAAACTACGACCGAAACCGAAACTGCATTCGGGAGTTCCCGCGCTGCCATCGGTCATGTTCGGTGCGTTGAGTCAAGATAAAAGAGATTTATTTTGTTTATTACTTAAATATTAAGTATCTATGGCCGAAGACTGCATAGCCTTAAAAAAAAATAAGTGTGAGATAAAGAAAATAACGATTGACTGATTATAATAACGTTTTCTTAATTTTTCCCTCAAAACATGATCTTTGTAGGGAAGTTTCCGTTTCGGTCATAAAAACCAGTTTCGGTCGGACACTATTAACGATCTTTCAACTACATCATTCGTGATCTTCATTGGCATCAGCTACATATTTTCCTTTCTAAAAAGAAGAATGCACAGTAATTCAAATATCTGTTTATCTATATGACCACTTAAGACGTAAAACCCCTTCAATATCGAATAAACAACCAGTTAATAGCACAGCCTTTAAAAAAACAGTTATAATCGAAGGTCCGGTGATCTGAGAATTCCTGCAACGTACGACTGGCCTACCTACCTCGATTGTGCTCTCAGCACAATACGCCATAACTTACAGACTCGGCAAGTAAATTTAACTTTGACATATCAATATTAATAATTTAAACAACGTTGCGTACGGAAATCGCTTTTAAATTTCTTAAGCTGAATTTAATAAGTGATTATGTATGTACATATGTGGAAACTGGCAACTGACAACAAGCAAACATTTTTAGAAATCTGGTGTGTACAAGAGTTTGAAATCTAAGTTTATGATGACTTGACTGCCAGAAAATACTCTAATTTGTTGAGTGTAGAACCTTGTAGAGTAGAGATCCAACCTACCTAAGCTGGCCTAGCGTTCCATAGGGTCACAATAAAAAAAGAGGCCAGCTTATACTAGGTTCGATACCCCACACAGACTTGCGGCCTTCTGTACATGAGCTGGTGTACCAAACATTTCGCTTTGTGCAGACAAGTTCAGACAACTGAAATTGATGATCGCAAAAGATTAGGGCAGCATTCGTTTCCGAAAGCGTAATGGTTATGGGAATATTTTCTAACAGTTTCATAAACGATTTTCATGAATAACCACAGGCATGATACATCACTAGCTTTAAGAAGAAGATCACTAGCTTTTTAATCTTAAATTTTTGTTGCTGTAATGTTCCGAATATCGGGCAAAGTGCATTTCTCATTCTGTATGAGAAATGCACTTTGGAGAAAGAATGAGTTCTAAAATCTAGATGATATCTTAGATTATGCATTTATAATTTCTCATCATCATTTTCTTCCCGTTATCCCATTTTATTTGGGGTCGGCGCAGCATGTCTTCTTCTGCCATACTTTTCTATTGCTTGTCATCTCATGAGACACCTCCTTTCTTGCCATACCATCCTTCACACAGTCCATCCATCGTTTCTTTGGTCTTCCTCTACTCATATAACTATCCATATTCATACTCAAAACTTTCCTCACGACTTTTACCTCATTCCTTCGCACCACATGCCCGTACCACGACAACCGATTACCACACATATTTTCAGTCAACGGCGCCACTTTCAGACTTCACCTTATGTACTCATTTCTTATTTTATCCATTCGCGTAACACCACACAACCCCCATAGCATTCTCATAATTTACCTATCAAATTAAAATTAATTCACAAGAAAACTTTTAACAAACCGTTAAAAAGACAAGACATTCTGTTTTTACTCGTACTTTACTCATCAATAATGGCCGGCGATAAAGATACGAGTAACAGACGAAAAAAATCTAAACATTATCTTAATTTGAATTATTATTTGAAAATCGAATTATTATTTGAAAATCGAATTATTATTTAACAAATGGAATAAGATCGAGTGTCGGTCTGCACTGTACTTTACACGTTGGCCAAAATGTCGGCAGTTCATGGCACGTGTAGGTTAATAAGATTAAGTGCCTTGATCTCTACATGTTCCTAGAAAAATATAGAACAATTTTCTAGTAAATGTTTGAAAAGACATAACTTGACGTGTGAAACTGTGAGGTAATGTCGAATTTAGCCCAGACTCGTGTTTCTGTCATCAGCATCATTTGACACGACGCGTGACGGTGCGTCTTGAAAAAACATCTATGTATTTTCCTCACAAATTCTTATCATGTCTGCTACGAAAAGCGTCATGAATGAGTGTTTGAAACTGAAATTAATAACACTCATCTATTATTACACATGCTTAGGCCATTGCCGCAACGGCCAGACGCGGTTCAGCCACGCGACGTTCTATTTTCAAATATTACAAAGCGTCGGACGCGTTCCGATTAATTTGTCATACTATCATCGCGTTCCATGGCAAGGGAATGTTTATTTTTATTACAAACAGCCTAATCTTCATCTTGGTGAAAGATTTATAACGTGTAGCGGTTAAGGCAATTATAATTGTGGGCGCAGCGGGCGTGGAATGTAGCGTATTTGTTGCTAGAGACGACTTTTTTGTTTATTTTGTTGCGGAAATTAATGTTTGTATTCGAAATTGTTGTGTCAAGTTGTAGAAATTTAATTTGTATGATTTGTTGCCCTGTTAATTTTATTGTGTTGTTTTAGCAGCTGCTTTGCTTCTCCGTGAGAAAATTATCATATCCGAGCACGTTTCTTCGACCGCTTTTGTTTTTAAAGTAAGACTTATTTACAGATTCCCCGAAGCCAAACACGAAAATTTTTAAAACAACAAAGCTGTATTTTTTCCTCTTGTTTTATTCCAGGGGCTATATTGTTGAGAAGGATATAATTACGTATTATTTCAATCAATACGGAGAAGGAGGCTGGCGTGTCGATAATGCGGAGTATCGAGCCACTATTAAAGGTGTGATACCGCCTAGAGCTGCACTACACTTAATACCGCCGAGAAAGATTAAGGAGGGGACGGAAGCGATTTTTCTATTAATTTAATATCTATCAATCTACGATCTTAAATATTATTCAGAATAAAAGCAAATGCCCTTAGTTCAGCCACTACACACTTATTTAAAACATAAAAAATCACACTTGTGTATGTAGTCCACTACTATGAATTGCAAAAACGAATTCTTATAAAACGCTACCCGTCTATCACTTACACCACACCCTAAATGCATAATTGTGTGCTAGACTCACGACCGATGACTTGTAATAGTAATATGATGGGATCAGGCCGAGTGAAGCAGAGTGAAGCCGACGGCTAATGCGTTCGTGTGCTCCCAATCATTAAGTAGATCGAACGAGCTTTACTATATTCATGCATAGTTTGGTAGGTAGGTAAGTATTAGAAAGGTAGCTTAACACGTTAGTGAATCTTTGGGACATGAACAAACCTAATAGAGGTAGGTGATTATCATAATTCTACTGCCCTTATCCCAATATATTTGTGGTTGGCGCAGCATGTCTTCTTCTTCCATACTTCTCTATTACTCGTCATCTCAGCATTCACCTCTTTTCTACCCATATCACCCTTCACACAGTCCATCCATCGTTTATTTGGTCTTCCTCTAGTCTTATAACTATCTATATTAATACGCAACGTTTCCCTAACTCAATTTTCCTGATTCCTCTGCGTGATATGTCCATACCACGATAACCGATAGATAGGTGATTATATCGAGCTTAAATTAACCTTTTTGGCGTTTGTGCATAAGTTAGATGGACCCACGAGCTTCAAATGGTGGCTAGGTCAGACTGGATTCGGATCGCGGACGACCATTGTGTTGTGGTGTAATTTCAGAGAGGCGCATTATTATGTCAAGCAGTGGACTACGATAGGCTGAATTGATTGAGCTAGCTCAGCACACAAACATCGATGGGGCCTACGGCACCCGGCGTAGACTCTGTTATATAATTTGAATCTTTTCAGAAAAGATATCTACATATCTTCAGTTTTTCATAAAACTTAGCCATCGTTTAAGGAAGAACCTTGGATGCAAGCAAAAAAAAAAAAAAAACTCCAATTTTAAGCTTATCAAAAAGTACTTTTAACCCTGCATCTACATAATCGGCTCCTGTCTCTACCCCGCCTCCCCGCACTACGCCTAGCAGTATCTAACAATAAATCTATAAGATTATCAGCGTCGTTTATAAGCTGTGAGACAATGGCGGCCACTTAACAGCCACTAGATATCGTCCGATCGCGAGATAGCGCGATAACTCGCCTTGTTTCTATTAACTACTCTTAATTTATACTGATTATTAATCTTTGAGGCTGTGGAAGGCTAATGTGGTGTCTTGGATGGAAATGTGATTTGAAGGTACGGTTGGCTCAGTGGCTGAGCGATTGGCTACTGCGCTGCGTGCCGCGAGTTCTATCCCCGGACAGATTGAATATTTGTATGACCTACAGCTAGTTGTTCCGGGTCTAGCTGTTTGTGTTTGTGAGTTTGAATGTTTGTTAACGCACTACAATACAAGAGAAATTCCTTTAAACCTTGCCCCGCACTAGGAATTTCTCTTGTATTGACAAGAGAAATTCCTAGTGTGGGGCAAGGTTTAAAAAAACAAGCTCTAGAGCGCCCTAGAAGAAACTTAGGGGACGTCCATTAATTACGTGAGGCGTATAAGGCGGGGAGGGTGTCGAGGCGAATCTCACCCAATCTCACGAGGGTAAGAGGGGGTTCTCGGCCAATATGAAGTTATTTTTTTTCGCAAAAAGCCGTTTAAAATTGTGGGCAAACCGGGTTTAAATAATTAACATGTTCTCCACTAAAATATAGCTAAACCTACACATTTTTTTTTTTCGTGTGTTTATTGACTAGCCTTGAGACAGAGTTTTTTTGTGCCGTCCATGGGCTTCTTACTTGGCTTTACATGCCGACTATGCATATGTATGCTGGTTTCTTTACGATGTTTTCTTCACCGAAGCAAGTGATAATTATACAATGCGCACATAAATCCTTAAAATCACAGGTGCGTGTCGTGGGTTCTAACTAGAGACCTATGACTTTGCAGTCCGACGACAATACCACTAGAGGAGGGGGTCGAAAAATGGTCAAAACGGCTTCACGTAATTGATGGACGCCCCTTTACTGTTTAAGATCTACAGAAAGGTCAGATTTGTTGTAGGTACTTGTAATCAGTGTTAACGCGTACGAAGTAAAATGAGTTCGTAAGGTCCAGAGCACATAGCGATCTTTATTTTCCACCTTCCCTTAGGAAAAAGGCGTGAGATATACATATGTACCCATTAAAGTGCTAGAGGCTAGATAATTAAGTTAGTTATGTTTAAAGTTTCTCAAATAGGTCGAAAGGTAGCCTAGATCTGTCTGGCATGCGGCAGGTAATAAGGGCAGTAGTTTCTTTCAACGACCAGGTGGCCTACCATGACGTATTAAAGCAGGATTGTTTTAATCTAATAGGGGATAATCCATTTTTTTTTTCTTTGTCCGTCGTCCCGTAGTTTATTGAAAAGTATTGGACACATATTTTTTTCTTTTTTCACGTGGTCATAAAATTACGGAAATATATTGAGTTGAAATAGCGCATGACGTCACATGTAGGTATGTTTTATACCTACTTGTGACGTAGTAAGCCCCCACTCTCCAACTTTAATGAGTTTTAACTAAGTAACTTTTTGATATTTTGATAAAACAAAAAATACGTGTCTAATATTTTTGTATTACCTGTCTGACGGACAAAATAGAATGTGGTTTTTATTTCCCCAGTCCGCACCCCTATTCCAGTGAGGGAAAGAGATGGCGCTAGACGTCCTCTATAGCTTCGTCTCTTTCCCACACTGGAATAAGATTAAAACAATCCTGTTATAAGACGTCATAGTAGCTGATCGTGCTATAATCAGTTTTCAGGAACGTGGCATTAAAACTGGAACTTGCTTTCTCAGAAATTAAGTCGTCGGGGTAAGCTAGTCGGAGCTTAAGCGCCAGTCTTCCTCTTGAGATGACAGAACTTCTGGTTAAGATTGAGTTGAGCTTCTAGTTATCTGCAAGTTCTTGGCAACGGCTTCGGTTACACATAAATTACAAATAGAAAAGTTATGTCGTGGTATTTCTCAAACACGCCGAGAAATAATCGCTAGTATAACCAAATGATAGCCAGAAATTTATTTCCAGCCCAATAAATTAACATTTATAAGCCAAAGTTTACCGCCAAAGATAGTCACAAAAATGATTTTATTCAGCTCAGTGATATTCAAAGACGGAATTAATCAAATAAATCGATTTATAATTAACAAAGCGAACATTGAGACTTGGTTTTATCTGCTTGATTTACGAATGTACTTAACCCTCTGACCATCGTGTACACAGTGGGCCATCGTGTGCACAGTGGACCGCCACGCCACCCAGACCGCCTCTCATAAATTCTTAATACTCATAAAATTGATAGTTTTTACGATCCTCATTTATGAATGTTATGTAGATTGTACAAATTGCTGATTTTGCATGCAACTATTCAAATACCGAGTCATATTGATGATTGAGAGAAAGTCTGACCTATTCATTTAAGTTAAGTGAATTGGTACAATTGATAGACATAAACTAGAAAATGAGTTAAGTTTTCCAAGTGCACAAGTTAGCAAGGAGGTTGAGTTTTAACAAGATCAGACTGTATTTTTCACAATAATAAGGTTAAAAACTCATTGGATACATTGAGCTTTACTACTACTGTATTTTATTTTTGTAACTGGAATAACACATCGAGAGACCAGCCTGTAGAAGGGACGAAGAAGCTCATCTAACTTGCAGGGTAAGAGAATCAACTAACATTCTAAACGACGAAGAACAAAGTAACAAGGGCAAATGTGATACACCTACACATACATGTGTAGGAGTTTTATGTAGGCCAAGATGACATCATCTTTCACTTGAATGAATTATCTGAAAGAATGAGCTTTGACTGTGAGACGACGCATGACATTCAAGGTTATATAAATAATTATCCACATTACTGAATGAAAGCCTCCTTATAATACGAAACATGAACAAAGCGGGAAACACCAGTTTTCAGCATCACTAAACAACACCTTAATTAATGCCTAAATACAGCAGATCAATATATTTTTTGGCTGTTTTTAAATAAAAAGTGCATTGGTAATATTTGTAAAAGTAATAGTGGCATAAGTATTATCTCTCGATGGCAAAGAGTCTCTTGGAGTTAATATTCGCGTGAAAGAAAATCACGGATTTATCAATTATATCTTATCGAGCTGTCAGACTACGCAAGTTATAAACGCTATGAATAATTAACTGTGAGGTTAGTTATGAGCAAGGCTTATATAGATTATCATATTAACACCGATAGATAAATGCTATTAATTTTTGCTATTGCGTTAGACGTTAAGACGCCGAGAATTGCTGTGGAGGTGGATATCGTTGGATAAACACGCATCAAGATAGGACTAGTTTAAAACGCATTGAAATATTCTATGAAGAAACTCGTGGCTATAAAATGATTGGATAGAGATCACTTGTCGGGAGAAATAAGACGCCAGTGGATTAGAGGAAAGTATTTTATCTAAGGATGTTTGTAATAAAACATAAAGTTACAATGGTTTGGTTTTCAGTGAAAATTAGAGGAAGCAACACTCAGCTGTTAGTATGACCCCATCAAATCAAACCCAGAATGTGACAAATCAAACCCAGATGTGTGGGTGGGCTGAGCTTTTGACGAAATAAAACTAGCTAAACATAAGAATCATCATATTCCTTTCCCTATGATAGATGGTGCTATTTTTTATCCGCATCTTAATAACCTGTGTTTTGGACATAACCATTTCAACAACGATTCTCAATGATTGTGTTGATCTGGCAATAAGCACATAATCTACGATGATTGTGCGTTAACGCAACATAGCTGTACTAGCAACATCGTTTGTGTGGACCAAAATGATGGTTATTGGAACCGACGAGCTTGAGATTAGTTCGTAGCTGTTCAACTGGTTGCTTAGAACGCAAATCTTTTGTGCGGTGTTTATGTGATAGTACTGCTGTTATGGGATACGATAAGGAATTTAATGGCAGTGTTTTTTGGTACTAAGAGAAGGTTCCTTACAAAAATATGAGCTAAGAATTTTTATGCAACTTATAAGGATAATGTTTCATGAAACTCATTCCAGAGATGTAGATGTTTGATAAATGAAAGACAACAGAACAGTTAAACATTAGACCCATCATATATTTACAGCATCACAATTATTTCCCAATCAGTCACAACCGGCGCCGCTAACAATACGTCATTAGTTCATCAACGGTACAAGATTTGTAGCAGCACTCGTCGACGGGGCCGCGTTTGCCGCGCACGCCAGCCAGCGCGGCCGCCGGCGGGCCCCAGCGGCCGCGCTTGTCCTCCTCGGGCCCCCAGCACAGAGCGGCCAGCGCCTCGGCCAGGCGGCGCCCGCAGAACACGCCGCGCCCGTCCGCCGCCGGCGTGGCTACACTCACACAGCACAGCAGCGCCACACCGAACAAAACTAACTTCAACATGGCTGCTTCACTGAGGGATGTGTTACTGCTCGATGTGATAGTCCCACTGGATAGGGTTGGAATGTGTTCCTCCCTAAGATTACTACTCTTTTATACCTGTATGTCATCAATTAATATTCTGGTGCTTACGTTTTTAGTACCTGAAAGTGTGTAGGTGACGTCCTACACGTAGTACCTACACATTATATCTTACAGCTTTATAAGTGAATGATATTTATTTTGAAAATAGGTTTTGACAAACTCTTTTGAATGAGGTCAATGTTTCTTATTCGACTACTCTGAAAAGAAACATCCGGTACAAACTAAGAAGAGATATTGTATATATCTTGGTCAAGACACAAGGACCCTACAGATCGTCTGACACGATCTTTTGTAGAAAAAACACACAGAGGCATATAGACAATGGTAGTATATGGTAAGACAATGGTAGACATTTCCACAGTATGAAGAACTTGGACGACAACAATATTCAAGGATATCCAAAGATCGTATTGTATCCATAAGTCATAAACCGTTAAGATTTGAAGATACAGTTTATAAAATAATAAACGTTGAACGTGTCGAGTCAAAGAATATTCAAGTCTAGACCTATTTTACGTCGACTTACAAGAAAAGAGTGGGCAGTACCAGGGCCAGAACCTACACACTGTAAGGTGTCAAATTGAAAGTGCATATTAATGAGCTATTCCTTAGTATAAAAGGGTAGTAATCTAAGGGAGGAACACATTCCAACCCCATCCACTGGAACCATCACATCGAACAGTAACACATCCCTCAGTGAAGCAGCCATGTTGAAGTTAGTGTTGGTCTTTGTGGCGCTGATGTGCTGTGCGTGTGTAGCCACGCCGGCGGCGGACGGGCGCGGCGTGTTCTGCGGGCGCCGCCTGGCCGAGGCGCTGGCCGCTCTGTGCTGGGGGCCCGAGGAGGACAAGCGCGGCCGCTGGGGCCCGCCGGCGGCCGCGCTGGCTGGCGTGCGCGGCAAACGCGGCCCCGTCGACGAGTGCTGCTACAAATCTTGTACCGTTGATGAACTAATGACGTATTGTTAGCGGCGCCGGTTGTGACTGATTGGGAAATAATTGTGATGCTGTAAATATATGATGGGTCTAATGTTTAACTGTTCTCTTGTGTTTCATTTATTTAGCATCTCTAGAATGAGTTTCATGAAACATTATCCTTATAAGTTGCATAAAAATTCTTCCACCCTTTCCATCAATAACACTGCTATTAAACTCCTAATCCTTTCCCATAACAGCAGTACTATCAAATAAGCACCATCATTGCCTTGTAAAAACCAGTTAAACAGCTCTGCGCTAATCTAAACCTCTACAGCATCGATCACTAATAATGAACCTCCACAGTCACAATAACCATCACTTTTCAACACAAACGATGTCGCTAATACTTGCAAAGCCATGCTTTAAACACACAATCATCTTAGACTATCTGATTATTGTACAAGGTGTTGTTTTGCATCTTCGTCAAATTCAAGGAGGTAACTATGTTAATGATTCTTGCCCCGAATCAAGAATAAAATAGGTAGTTATTTTTTTTCTTATTTACGAAAATCGGTAAGTGTGAACCACCTGTGTTTTAAACACGGCCCGTCTGATCCTCGCCTTATAACCGCGCTTTCATACATAAACACAACCTCAAACGTTTATTCGATAATTTATTATTTTACTTTTGAGCTATTATTAATGTTATTTATTTTATGAAAATGCTTCCTCTCTCCAACTCCACTTATTTGCTGTGCCCGACAGGGTCCATATGATCGAATTATAGTTTACCATCTAAGAACAACATGTGGAATGCAATAAAGTATTGAGTATTGAGTATTATTCCCTAAACCATGTTAAGGGGCTAATTCTGAAATACTGACAAACTTAAAGAACAAAAAATTAGCTTTTATTAGTAACTAGCTGTCCCCGGCATGCGTTGCAATGCACTTGTTCCTACCTTTCTCACCTTTTAAACCTTCCCTGGACTACAACAAACATTTCAAAACCAAAATCAGTTAAATCGGCCCAGCCGTTCTCGAGTTTTAGCGAGACTAACGAACAGCAATTGATTTTTATATATAAGAAGATTAATTAACTAGTTACCGTAATTTAAATTGATCATTTTTATGTCTTTTGTGACATTCTCTTGAATATATCATATAACTCGCCACTTTCCTATTCCTCCTCACAACTGTATCCTTCACATAGATTCTAATAGGGCTATCAAAGTGTAACTGTTTCTTCATTCACTTCTCTCAACTCACACCTACCGCATTGAATGTTGTTTACGTCGAAATAAACATGTAACTGCCGACTACGACACCTCGGGTCAGCGGATTACTGTTAAACCTGACTTATAGACTTGTTAAATTCAATTGAGGTGATTGATTCTCTTATAACTTGGTGAAGGAAACACTTCTACAATTATTAAGTAGCATTAATAAAATAAATTTCAGAATGTATACCGTCATTACAACAACAGTGACAAATCATTTATTTCGGAAAAGTGCAACATCACTCTCCTTTAAGTACTGTTTCCTTTGTCCCTTATCTCCAGTTTCTCCTGTCATCACTGCCTTGTCTTTATCTCCTTGCCAGAACTCCAATGGCATAATTGTATCATGGGGATGAACCAGAATAAATTATTGAAGTGAAACTTCTTATGTGACTTCCAACAAGTTTAACGTTCTAATGGAGGGGGAATATTTTCTAATACCCACTATGAGATGGCGCTATTACAAAATTTGTGACTACGTAGTTCTACTAGGTACGCAAGATGGCGTGCAAACAGTCATGCATTCGACTCTTCGGTGAGACCAGCCTTCGCTCAATTTCCATGAGTAGAATAACCTCGATAAACTTATGTAATAATTATGTAATAAAAATATAAAACAATAAAATATTATTTAGAAGCTCAATAAAATAACGAGAGTGACACTCGAACGCATGCGTGTAGTATTACGAAGTTTCACTTCATCCGCGCGGATGGAGTCCACGCACTATTTTTTTATTATCGTTACCCTCTCACCGGTCACGGACCCTCATTCCCCTGCCAAAATGACCCCGTCGGCTTTGGCCTACCGTTCATTCATTGAGCTACCATAACTTGTTCCCCTGCTCCCATCGTTTCCCTGTCCTCATTCCCATACAGGTCAGTTACCAATCGTGTGTTGGTTTACAACCACACAGCTTAAGTTAACAGCAGTCGTAAAGAACGTAGTGACGAGCCATGCAAAGTTTTGTGTTGTTCGCAACAAGTGGACGCATGGACGGTTACCTTTGTGTTCATTTTAATAGGCAAGGATTCACAAGCTAGTGTTAAACTTTACAAAAGATCTTGAATTGTAAGACAGGAAGGACGTAAAGTGTGGTGGAATATCAACTTTAAATGTGCTGTAAGTATTTTGTATTGAAAATTTTGACTACGAAATTGAATTAGACTCACAGCTGAAAATACAATAAATGCTTCCCGTTTTTGTAATAGATAACAAATCTATATAGATGAATTGGAGTGGCAGAAGACCAAACTCAGTGTCAAGCAAAGTGTCAAGCAACTAAAGAAGCTTTAATCCAACAGAGGCAGAGTACTGCGGTAACATGATGTTGATAAAAAACCGGCCTAGTGCGATTCGGACTCGCGCATGAAGGGTTCCGTACCATTATTTATAAAAAACCGGCCTAGTGCGATTCGGACTCGCGCATGAAGGGTTCCGTACCATTATTTATAAAAAACTGGCCAAGTGCGAGTCGGACTCGCGCACGAAGGGTTCCTTACCATTATTTATAAAAACGAGCAAAAAAATCGCTCGTTATCGCTCGTTTGTACGGGAGCCCCCTTAAATATTTATTTTATCTGTTTTTAATAGTTGTTGTTATAGCGGCAACAGAAATACATAATCTGTAGAAATTTCAAGTGGCTAACTATCACGGTTCATGAGATAAAGCCTGGTGACAGACAGACAGCGAAGTCTCAGTAATAGGGTCCCGTTTGACCCTTTGGGTAAGGAACCCTAAAAATCAAAATCTTTCAGAATTAGTAGAGATTCGTCACCCCGTTAATTTTATTTTGTAAACCCGATATCTAGACCAACTTAACCCCAACTGAAACTCGAGTAAGCAAGAAGGTACGTCGTATTATAGGCTTTACCTTGTGTTGTGTGTCACCTTGATTTTATATGTGAACGAGCACCCCATTGAGTCTGACTCAGAAACAGTATCTGGTATCCAATATGGCTGAACTATATAATATGGCTGAAATATCTATATGGCTGTACACCTACTTTGTCATGTCACTCTAATAAATAAAAAACCAAAAACTATGACCCTTTAAACAATTTATAAAAAGCACTGTAAAAAATCTTAAGAACCGGAACAGATACTGTACATTATAGAACCCATATCTTTACTTTCATATTCAGCAAGTTATGCAAGATCTTAAATGAGAACTGACTGAGAACCTGCAGATCCAGTTCAGATATTAACTAATGAATTCAAATTGAAACAATCACTCACAAGACTTAGTTAATTACCTATTCAAATGTACAATTATAATGCGGCCTGCATTCGACACGCATTACTGTAATAAGCTTTAATATTAATTGAATATTTAAACACTGACTAGGAATTGGAGTGAATTAATTATGCCTATCTACTATCAAACACATTACTCGTAGCTAAGGTAAACTGTGCTTAACTAATTATCTAAAGCCTGGTTACATGTCGAAACTCAAACTCAAAGCATTTATTTCAATAAGACCATTACAGGCACTTTTGAAAGTCAAAAAAAAACAAAAAAAAGCGCGAAGCTACAGTCCCAGACACAAGGCATAATAAGTTGTGAAAGTACTGTAGTTGCCCATTCCAAAGCGTAGATCTCTATGGAGAAGAATGGGCAAGAAACTCCACGGACACTCTTTTAAATCAAAATACAAGGTGTTGTTTTGCATCCTCGTCAAATTTCAGGAGGTGGTCACAAAAGACATAAATAATCAATTAAAATTACGATACCTAGTTAATTATTTATAAACGCTGATTTTTTTGGTTGTTTAAGTTTGTCAATATTTCAGAATAACCCCCTTAACGTGGTTTAGGGAATAATAAATTATCAATTAAACATTTGAGATTGTTTGTAAGTGTGTAAGCGTGGTTATAGGGCAAGAACCAGACGGGCCGCTTTTAAAACATGTGTATGTAAAACAAGTTCAAACTTACCGATTTCCGTAAATAAGTAAAAAAATAAAAATTACCTACCCATTTTATTATTGATTCGGGACGAGAATCATTAGCATAGTTACCTCCTTGAATTTGACGAGGATGCAAAACAACACCTTGTATTGTTACAAAATCTTGGTTACATCATTCATGTTGATAATTAAAAATATGTGAGAATGTAGAAATACATGCAAGTTAAGAGCGTCGGTATTACAAATTCCTAGAATCCTAGATAATCGTATTCTTATTAAAACTTAAAAGTAGTTGTAACAAATCATTTATTACAACTCTACAATGTCAAAGGCAACAAACTCAAGCTTTGAGCATTTATTTCGATTAAACTATTTAACGGGCGCGCACACCAGGGCCGGCAGGGCAGGAGCAACCGGCCAGTGCACACCTGAGACGGTAGGGCACAGGGGCCACCGGCCAGTGCACGCTGAAGCGCGGCTTATGAGGTACTGTGTCATGCCGCCAGCTACCGAGACATCCCGCAGCATGCCGAGGGCCAGTGCACACCTTGGACGGCAAGGAAGGGGATTTTGATTTCGCTTGCACTGCCTCGTAGTGAGAGTCAAAATGGCGGGTGTACCATAGCGTATTAAATTATACCAATTACCAAACAAATGTACCTAAAAAATACTATTTTGTACCTAGCTCTAAAAAATCTGTACCTCCTTCAGAACGAAATTATTTCGAAATTAAGGTACACCCGCCATATTGACATCAAGATGGCGGGTGTTCTATAATATTTTATTATTTAACCATTACTCATGAAATTTAATTACACCAAAAAAATGTACCTAAAAAGTACCGCAAATAAATAGGGACACACTCTTGATCAGTTGGATAGTTCCTGGGAAAAAAAACACCCGTCTTGGGTCCTTATGTTTATTCTTATGATGAATTGTTGATTTAGGTACATATTTGTATATTTGCGATCTTATAGAATTAATCACTATGAAACGCGGACAAAAATGTTGTTGATTTAAACGAACAGAAAAAAAGTGTTTATAAATACAACATTTCCCATCAATTAATGATTTACCTTCACCGGGTAGTGAAATTTTTTCAAAAATATCTAGTGAACTTCAATGACAAATTGACATTCATGATTTATAATTTAATAATTATCTATATAAATATGTAGGTACCTTAACCAAAATTCATAATAAGAATAAACATAAAGACCCGAGACACAGTTGTTTTTTTTCTCAGGAACTATCCAACTGATCAAGTGTGTGTTTCTATTTACTTGCGGTACTTTTTAGGTACAATTTTTTGGTGTAATTACATTTTATGAGTAATGGTTAAATAATAAAATATTTTAGAACACCCGCCATCTTGATGTCAATATGGCGGGTGTACCTTAATTTCGAAATAATTTCGTTTTGAAGGAGGTACAGATTTTTTAGAGCTAGGTACAAAATAGTATTTTTTAGGTACATTTGTTTGGTAATTGGTATAATTTAATTCGCTATGGTACACCCGCCATTTTGACTCTCATGCCTCGTATGTTAGCGGACGCCAGCGCATATGTCTTGGCGTCTGTCGGCTTGCCTTGGCGTCCTTTGTTTTATCCCGTCGCGTCGCAATCCCCTGTTATGCCTTAAAGTCAAACTCTAAACATTAGAATCTGTAACTTGTTACCACTAGCTAACGTATGAATATATGTTGGGTAAAGATAAAATACTCTGCCCTGCCTTCCCAAGTGTGCGCTGGCTTTGACTCGTCAGAAAGTCAGGTCCAGTTGAAAACCAGCATCGGGCACTAGTTGTCTGGCATTTTGCTGAACTGGGCCTATTAGGAGCAGCTGTAAGGCACATGTTATCTTTCTTGTTAAGATTTAAGTTTAAACTTATTTTGCTGTTTTATATTGGGAGTACGTGTGGCATGTATGTGCCAATAAATGTTTTCCTTTTTTTCTTTCATTTGTGATGATAGTAGGTTTAAAACGTCAGATGTGATATTAATTCATTTTACATCATTTCTAAATAAGTAGTCCATAAAATATTTAAAACACAGTCCTAACCAAACTAGCAGATCTAGCAGTCAAGGCTCCAAACAGCAGAATCAGCTAAAGTATTAGCTGAGGTTCTACTGCCAGATACTCCTAAAAGCATGACTGCCGCACTGAAGAAAGCCTAACTTCTGAGGGGCTGTACATGTAGGTAAAGCATCTAATCACTTTATAAAGGTTACATCCTATTGATAGCGCAAGCGTTGCTATCATCAGAAGCCGTACTTGTGAGTGCATGCAACGAACATGACTGGCTGCATACATATAAGTAGTCGGATTAAAGATCGATCATTGCATGATGAGTGACAGATTGCTGAGGGTGTACAGTACGACCACTTTAAGTCTGCAGTTAAAATTGGCGTTGGTTTTAATGAAAAATCGCATCAATATGTCTGCACAAATAAGTTGGCCGAAGTGTATGTACGTTTCAAATTGAATTTCTCTTAAAAAGAGACATCAAAAAGATTTAATTAGCAGAGCGGTCTCCATGGTAAAATAAAGTACTGCAACATATTTTCCTCGTGTGAAAAATTAAATGAAAAGCTGCACACAAGCCAAACGAAGAGTTAATTTAATTTAAGTAGTGTTTTTTTTTTGTTAAATATGAAATGTCACGTTAGTTTTAAAAGTCAAGAAGGTTTATTAAAACTATAAATCATTTGTAACATACGTAACCCGGTTCACAGGCCACTGACCATTTACGACCATTATAAATACACATATTTGTACACACGGAGAACTTTAAAATATGGCCAATAAAACCATTATAAGCCGTCAAAACGATGTGTTAGAAGCGCAAGTCGTGGGCAGGACAGAAAAACGAGCAACAAACTAAAAATCACTCAAGGAAACACCCACCATCTTGTTAGAATAGCACATACTTCGGGAATATCTTTATTTTTCATAATTTTACGTCGTAAAAAGATCACAACAGACGATAGAGTAATCGAATCTGCATAACAACAGCAAAACGACTGGGAATGTTCGAGTGCACTATGTCCATATGTAAATATACGTGTATTACGGTGTGTATATGAATAAAAAGCCTATCCGACCACTCGGTGTCTAGTAATAGAGCCTTCAAATAAATTAGAGGACCCCTGTGGTGTAGGGCGTGGTCCAAGACATAAAATTGCGGCGATTTTGTAACAGTTTGGCGATGAATACATTAACGCCTTATTTATATTCAAGTCACTAAATATGTGGCTTGAATTATAATAAAATATGTGCTTTATATTGGAAAATTATATAAGGTAATATTGCAGTTATTAGACAGCGGTATCTGATTTAATTTGCAATTATAGTAGTTGCTGAGTTAGGTAATATTAATTCAACACTATCCTTATACCTTAATAAGGAAATATAGTGAAAGCTATTTGAGTAAGACACTCAAAGAACTTAGTTCATATGAGGTCAGCCAAACAGAATCAAATCTAATCGAAGGAACTAATTTAGAAACGGTTTCACTGTCACACCGTCGGAATTGATCCTTTATTACAAGCTTTTTATTAGCTTCACCTGTATTTTTGTTTGTAACCGACTCCTTTGGGCGCGATTTTGACCCACTTTAAACGGCCAGATTTCGTTCAAACTTTGTAGATTTATCGAGGACCGATGACAATACGTTAATTTGATCAAATTATCTGGGGGCACGGTAGTGCCCCCGCCAACACGAGCCAAGCGAAGTGCAAGGGAACTACCTACCTTTTCTCGAATTTCTCATTGAGTTGGTTTCCGATGTACCAGATAGTTCACATTCTCAGGATATGATGTCAATAATAGACTAATTAAACAAACAAAGTCTCAATTGAATAGCTCTAATACTTTAGATTTTATTGATATCGAAAAAAACACCGATTTCGTCACTGACACACTGATGATCATCAAAATGTTTGGCTACTTCCTGAAGTGCTAGAAAGCTGAAATTTCGTATGTAATCTAAGTTTAGTATACAACCAACAAAAAATTCATAAACTTATAACTTTCGCCCCCCATCCCCTAAAATGGGGGGGTGGAAGTTTGTATGAGACTTCAAAATGTTAGGGTACTTCCTGAAGTGCTAGAAAACCGAAAAATGTATGGCTTGGCTGTTTCGTTACTTACTTCAGAAACTTTATATTCGCATTATCTCCACGACGGTAGCGAAACGGCCAAGCCATACATTTTTACTTATATGTAGAATTTGTGAAGTTAGGGTCGGTAGAGTTAGGCCGTGTAGATTCAGAAGCTCGGCTCTACATGAGATCTGATATCTTTTTCACAGGGCAAACCTTATGTCATGGTCGTCTTGGCAACATTTTACATGAAATGTTTTTGGTAGGATTCCATTTTTCAATTTGCCATTAATTTTGAATTTGATGTTAATTTTAAATTTCAACCATTATCCTAAACGATTTATCTAAAATTAGGAAATTTTCGAATACCAAAGAGAATATTTAATTCAACAGAGCAAATAACAGTTAAAAAAAACAAGCAGTTATAAATAACCAAACTAAAAAGTATAAAATAAATAATAGTTAAAAAAACACGCTTTTTATAGCATGCGGGTGCATTTTTTACTTTACTGCCCTAGGTGTGTAATGTACTATAATAACTATTGACACCATGCACCCCACGCTTTTTTTCTTAATTTAAATTTATTTTCTATTTTTTAGTTCGCTTTTCTATAAAAAGCGTGTTTCTTTAGTTTTTTTAAAACTATTTTTTTTTATGCGTATTGTGTCTCTGGTTTTCTGTACAGTGCAGTGTGTAGACATTACGAATAACTTTCTTTTGGTTTAACAATACCATGCCGGTATCCAGAATGTATATCAGATCAGATGATAATTTAATAAATGGCAGAGTTTAATTTTATGCCATCTTCGTATCCTGCTAATAGCATGTCTCTCAATCGCCCCGCTCACAAATTAAGCCAAATTCTTACACCACAAAGTTAGTGCGAGGAAAAATTATCGATAGTTTTCGTTTTTTCTTTGATGTCGACACCTATCGACGTCGCGCGTTGCCTCCCTAGCCGTGAGAAATGGCGCTACTTTGCATTCGTAATTACTTGCCACTTATTTATACATTAATGGCGTTTGGCAATTTTGTTTTATTATTTATTTTACAACTGTTTTCTAATGAGTGTGAGTTAGTAGATGGCGAAGCTAAAGTAGTAAATATTATGACTTGGGGACAGTTAGTGGCCGTATTTTTTCATTAATAGTTCTTTCGTTATTTATTGTGTATATAACGAGTCACCGACGCGATGGTCGTGTGGTCGCAATCGCGACTGCGGAGTATGAGGTTCGATTCCCGGGTCGGGCAGAGTGTTACGGAATTTATCAGTAGCAGCCACGGAATCTGGATTTGTGCCCGGTTGATGGCAATAGGCTCGCCCCCTATTACATGGACAAAAACATAACTGGTGAAACAATGGGGTACTATTAAGTCCATCTCTGGCTTTACAGGTGGATGTTGAAGTTGAAAACGGGTCATAGACATTATTTATTGATTGGAAGTAGCAAATAATAAGTGCCTCTAAGAACAGTAATTTTAAAGTAATCTTGAGTGTAAATAATGTCTTATTACGGCGTAAACCGGTGGCTCAAGGTTTTGTTATTTATTTTAAATATTCTACCATTATTTTACCATAACCTATGTGCACTGTGCATACGTAACTCCAAACGACTTAACAGCCATACATGTTCAATGAACTTTGCTACTTAAACTTGTACAAATAAAGTTTACTTTGCTTAAATTTTCAATTGGTAGTTTATGTTTATTTAATAAATAATTAGTGATGGTACTTACAGTTACGCAACATATTGTGGGAGTGACTAATTATCGATACTAGTGTTGTAATAACGTAACTATTGAACGGTGAAGAAGTTTATTTTAACTGTACAACAAAACCAGTCAAGGGCGAGTTTGTTATTTCTTCTTTAGTTGAATTATTGGAGCGGACGTAAGTTAAATCGACTATTGTCTATTGACTAAGAATAATATTGATCATTATAGAGGGTCGATCTTTTCTTAGTCGACATACTCCCAACACCATCTTAAACAAGATGCAACATTAAATCTTCTTCTATTGCTAGAATCAGAATCAATAAATAATATGAATAGAAATCAGATTTTGTCCGACCAGTACTTAGCAACCAAAATGAAAACTTTACTGGAGTGTCTAACTTTGCAAGATTTAAGAAGAAGAACTGAAGGCCATGAATCACTCACCTGCTCGCAATGACCTTTTTGACTTTCACTACTTGTAACTGAACTGAACAAGCAAGGGGGTAGCTGAGGGTTGCTGTCGCTAGATCTCTCGCTTTGGTGTCTTAAAGTCATGGTAAACCCTTTCACTTTTAGAAAAGCACAATTTTGTTCGCTGGGACAAAGGCTTCGTCTTTATGAGAGGGAGTGGGCCATAATGAGTTCTCATTTAAAATAAATATGTATAGTACAGTTGAGTCATCGCTCATTAGATCATATTCAATGTAAAACATATAGTTATTGCCATGAAGTGAAATTAGCTTCCAGACAAGGCGTCACAAGCACAACACATAATGTTGTCAAAAGGTCATTCCTATTCCGATCCCATTGTAAATCTATTAAAATAATACATGTAACATTAAAACCAACACCATTTTAATAAGTCGTTAAGAGCTTATATACAGCTGTTAATTTCATCTCCGCTTCAAAGCAGCACATAACTAATCTTTTAAGATTCTCACCGCGCGCCAATACGGAATTTTAATTACCTGTAACAAGAAACAATAAATTTGGTTAAGACAAAGTGTGAATAACTTAAGTGATGGTACGTGGAAGAACTGTTCAATATTACATGTCACTACATGATTTATACTGAGAAAATGGTGGGTTTCCCCGCGTCATGGGCGCCTTGCGTAATCATGAAACATACGGGATTGAATAGTCATGAGATGTGCAAATTAACCTTTTCTCCCACAATTACAAACAAATCATCCGTTTTCAATTAATTGTAGCGATCAGAAAAAAAACATTGATTTTGTCAAAAGCTCAAGTTCAAGTTTATGTCAGGTCAAGTCAAAAAAATAGCTATAACAGCTATCGTAAGTCACTTAACGGTCTAGTCAAGGTGACAGACTGTTCGTGGAAACTTTTCAGGAATCCGTAATTCTTTCATGGGTTTCAAATCAATCAATCAATCAATCAAAATATTTTTATTTCACATAGGCCTACATGGGCACTTGTAAAACGTCGACAAAAAGGTGCTCGGTTCGGGTTGGTCGTTTCCTATGGAGAAGAACCGGCAAGAAACTCAATGGTTACTCTTTTAAAATCATTTGGCTTTACAATTTTTCTATGTTACAGCGTTGGCACTTAAGTATGAGTGGTAAAGGCACGGGTTCTGAAGAACTGTTTTAAAAGTGCATAAAATAAAGTCAGTTTCCTTGGTCTATCTAAATGACAGACCCCGTATTTCAAGAACAGGTTATTAAATACTCCGATACAGATCAACGATACTGTAATAGTTTAATGGCACACACAATTGCACACACACCACGAACTCACCTTGCTCTTGCCATAATATTCACTTTTTCTCCCCTATCGTAACTAAAACCCCCTCACGAACACGATCATACGTTTGTCTCTGCTGTGTGAATCTTCTCGAGCGTCAGAGACTGCGCTCGCGCCGGTGCGATGGCTATCCTTCGCGTCAACTCGTGTGGGAGGTTACACCACTTTATTGCTTGTACCCTGTTATACAACACGCTTGTGAATGGTTACATGTGTTTTTCTTTGACAAGGATTCTTGTAAGATACTTTTACTTTTGTTTTCGAAGACTGGTTTCATTGGTGGCTTGTGTCGCAAGAGTTAGAGATAGAGAATTGTTGGTACTAGTTGGAGGTTTTACCTAAATGATAAGATGATTTAAAGTCAGGCCATATACACAGGCTGTTGTTTTGCATCCTCGTCAAATTCAAGGAGGTAATTATTCAGGATCCAAATCAATAATAAAATGGGTAGATTCTTTTTTCTTATGTACGGAAATCGGTAAGTGTGTACCACCAGTTTTTTTAAACGCGCTTTCACACATACAAACAATGTCAAACCTTTATTCGAAAATTTCGTAATCCCTTCCCTTTTCTTAAACCTCGTTAAGGGGGTTATTCTGAAATACTGACAAATTTAAACAACAAAAAACAGCAGCGTTTATTAATAATTAACTAGGTACCGTAATTTAAATTGATTATTTATGTCTTATGTGACAACTTCGTTAATTTTAACGAGGATACAAAACAACACCTTGTAGCTACAGCAAGGATTATTTCAAATTCTAGAAAACATATATGTAATCTTACCAGCGATTAAGCATCACTTGGACTATTATGCTATGTTGATATTCTGGATAGACTAATGAAAATTGTCCACCGAAACAGATTACTAAATTCTTCTTAGTGTATCATACAAAGACGGTCTTATCAAAATGTTACAATTTAACTATTTGTTATAAAACGAGACTCAGTTAAGAATAAATACGTGCATTTTCTCGAGGATTCAAACCGTCAGTTATTATTATAACTATATCTGGTAGACATTCCGTCTAGATTTCTATCGTAACTGGATCATAAACACTGGATAACACGCACGTGGGGCGTATCTTCCTCCTAACTGTAGGTCCAATCATTGGTATGTTCTGTGAGGTGAAGCTATCAGGAAAGGACACTTATTAATAGATAGACTGCGTCTACGTTGAGTCACGGGTCTATATTTGTAACTCTTATTGCTAAATAATGATAAGTTTCCTCCACAAATTTGCCAGGTATTAATGGGCAAGTGACTCGCCAGCGAGCTTATGTAACTCACCTTACTCATCAAGGAAAAGAAGTGCAAGAAGACTGAAGACGCGGTTTTTAGTCACCAGCATGAGCTGGCTGACCTTAGTAATGTTTAAGTTGACAAATTCTTGTAGAGTCTCTTCTAAAAGTAACGCTTAAAATGAGTGCGATTCAAAATCAAAATCAAAAGTCATTTATTCAAATTAGGCTGATAATCAGCACTTTTTGAACGTCAAAATTACAAGAGACAGTCCCCCAAAACGCCCGCCCTTCGCCACTTCCTAATATTTCAGCTGGGAAGAAGAAGTTTAAAGTTGGGATTGACATCGTCGCATACCTATGTGTTCAAATATCCTTGAAAAAAATAGAAGCAAGATCAAACCCCAATAAATATTACAACGCAAACAAAACTTATTGAAAGCACTTTAAATTTCAAAACACCAATTGATCCTTGCAGCCATTCTATTCAAAGAGACCAAGATTCTAACTGATTCCCATTATACAGATGATCGCTACACCCCCATACCTTGTACTACAATATTTCCAGGTCCTGTAGTACTAAAACATAAAGTAAAGGATATGTGGGACTGTTAACTGCTAATGGCGGCACATTTGCATTGACAGGCAGATATCAAATGGTTACTGCCTCACTGCTGATAGCGTAAAAATGTTCTGCTGCGTTAACTGATACTGTAAATTAGACGCATTGCATGTCTATGTACTCGTATGTTGAGTAAAAGGAAATTATTAATTTTACTGTGACAACCGACAGGGCAATTAATAAAGTGAGAAGATTGTAAGTAAGTAGAAGATTATTGTAGATGTAGTTTTCCAATCTTCGTAATGAATCAATATGACTGATATTAAAATGAAAATACTGCCTTATGAACAGTGAAGTCAGTGCGGAAGCTTGTGACATTGCAAAATTTTACTTGTATACACGGTGTAAATCACCTCATCACGAAGCCCTTAGTTTCATGTACAGAATGCTTGGTTAACCAAGCATTCTGTACATGAAACTAAGTAACTTTACGCAAAAATTATTGCTGGGAAACTTTTGGGGGGTGTAAAATCATGTTTTGTGGTAGAACTCAATGTAACGCACTCAAAACATTGTGCTGATAGACGGTTTGAATAGTACGGGGGTCGGTCGTGGAGGTGTTTAAAGTAAAAATCTTACATTAAAAACTTGTATTTTAAACAATACTTGTCAAAAAGTTGGAAATTTGACCCCTAATATCTCCGTAACTAGAAGGTTCCCAGGTATGGTGTAGAACAAAAATATGATCGCAATGACAGGGAGCACCAGTGCCTTTCGGCTTCGTTAAGAGGTGTTTTACACCCTTTATTATAAACAAATAAAACAATTTATTACATCATCCTACTAATATTATAAACGCGCAAGTTTGTAAGTATGGATGGATGGATGGATGTTTGTTACTCTTTCACGTAAAACCTACTGAATGGATCTGGATGAAATTTGGCACAGGGAATAGTCTGGAATAGCACATTGGATACTTTTTATCCCGGTAGTGTGATCCCGCGGGACACTGCCGAAAAAACGCGGGCGAAGCCGAGGGCAGAAGGTAGTACTACATATAATCCTCTATGATAGGAAACTATTCCAAAAGTTGTACCCGACCTCTAGCATTGAGGACCTTTGTAAAATCTTAGGTCCTGCAACACTATGTTTTACAATATCTTACTCTAGTCGTGGTTTTGTGCATTCCCACAGCTGAAACGAGTTGTATTCGATCGCCTATTGGTTCTAGTTTTTCCTTTTGAGTATGAGTGTGAGCGATAAACCTTGAATTACTTAGCGATTGGCGATAATGTGCACATTTACGAGTAGGACGACGCGAGACGCGAGGTGATAAAATAAACAGCTGCTACTTTGTTGTTCTGCTTTTATTTTTCTTCCACATAGTGTGAAATGTAGTGATGACATTCTGATTTATCTACAAGATAAAGGTAAGTATGACGTTTTATTGAAATAAATCATCATTATTTTACATAAGAAGTCTGAAATGACCTTCCATCTTGCGCTGCATGTCCTAACACCAGCGCATTCGACGACCTTATGACTACATCATCGAGCACATAGCTAAGTTTTGAGCTAAATATATTTGATGATTTGCCATCGACACGCTAAGAAAGAGAATGACAAATTTTGACTTCGACTTTGACATAATAATACATAATTTGAAGCCATAACACAGCCAGAACGCGTTGCGGGCGTTGCGGCAGACCTCGTAGAAGATGGCGGGACGAGCTGGACAAACAAAACCAACGACCAATACTAAAAGTTATTTGCAGCTGTGCATTGCAGTATCTATTATGTGGAATATGAAGAACTATTGTGTATGAGTTTATATTTCAAGCTAATAAATGAATCCATCAGAAATATGAAATAGACAACATTCAGCTAGAACAATGATTGTGCTCAAATATATTGTAACTTCTTTTATCTCTCGAGTCGGTAACTGTAAGTTTTATGAGAAAAGCTTCTTAGTGTCTCAATTAGTCTGTCTATCTGTAAGATTGGTAGCGGTACCTAGTCAGTCAGTCACTTGATACTGCACCTAAAGGCATGTAATCCTAACAGCAGCGAGAAATTGCACCCGGAAGATATCAAATGTCATACTTAACAGACAAATATCAGTTAAGCAATTATCTTGAAACCGCTTACTTGCCGGTAACCTTTAGTTAGGGACGTCTAATGATCACTTAAATAGAAAGAGTCGTTTTATTCTGAGATTTCAGATAAAACGTTTATTTTCTAAGTGCTGCTGTTAAATTAATGTTATAACTTCTGTAGTTTATAAAAGTAACAAACAGTTAACGATGTTATTTAAAATTTAATGAAATAAAAGATACAGTTATTATACATCCTTTTTATAAGTACTAATAAACTTAAAGCACCACACCTGTACGAAAGATTTTCAGTTAAGGTTGCCACGTTGTCCCAATAGCCACTACTCATCGAATAAATTCAACAATGGTAGGTCTGTTCAATTATTGAATTGGCAGATAATTTCATTAAAAAAATATAATATTATCTGCCAAATAACTTAATGGAAACAGGCACAATAAATTATTCATAAATTTTAGTATTTTAGCCCAAATGATTACTAACCTAAATTTTAACGATTCAAAAGCGCCTGTTACTAGTCACATTGAAATAAATTCTTATACTTTTCATTTCAGAAACCCTAAAACACAACACTTCGGTAAAGCCGTGACACGCGATGACATAACCTTCAAAAAGATATCCTCCAAGTCCAAAAACAGTGCAATCTGTCGCGAATCTGTTCCAGCCTTGCGCCAAATGAAGCGCTTTGTCTCCGTGACATATTTGGGCAATAACACCGCCTGTAACAATCACGTAACACGACTGTTCTACTTTCCCCGGATTCAGATCTGTATTATAGACGTGTTACATCAAAGTCGGCCTTAGAAAATGGCAACAATGTTTTGGAAGAAATGAAGCAGGATGCTCTGACTGAGCATGACGGTCTTTGTTTCGATTCTCATGTTGGCAGTCATAGGATTTTTCCATCAAGACCTTCTCAGTCGCCGCCAAGAAGTGTAGACTTCTGGCGGTTGATGGTAATATTCTGTTCCCTTATTAAACAGGACTCAAACATACGCACCGGAACACCTGTGCCTTCATCATCATCATCATCATATAATGTATAATGTTCCCACTGCTGGAACACAGGCCTCCTCTCTATGAGAGGGAGTGGGCTGTAATCCACCACGCGGGCCCAGTGCGGGTTGGTAGATGTCACTTGTCTTCGAATTTTTAGTCCTAGGACATGCCGGTTTCCTCACGATGTTTTCCTTCACCGTTTTTGAGAGCTGCGGTGATGAAATAAATTACACAAAGTAATGGTCCTGCCTGGGTTCGAACCCGTGGCTTACTGCTCGTAAGTCGTGGCTGCCACCACTGGGCCTTACCCTTCATGAATTTCATGATTTACAGGTGTGATTTTATGTTCTGAAGCTGAGTAAATAGATTTTCATCATTCAGTAAGCCCATTAAATTACCTACCATTTGAGAACGAGGATTTCTCGTTAAAGATCAAAGAAGAAATAGCTATTAGTATCATGAACTAGAAAGATTATTGATCTCGACCTTGTCACAATAATAGATCAATTGGCTATGATATATGGTGCAGATTTGAACTAGTTAGTAAGTAGTGTTACAGCTGAAAACCTAACGAGTAGGGCGAACGTCCCTATTATTAGAACTTCGGACTTGGATTGGTTCTCGCAATCCGTTATTATTTCCGCATCGGGAACCGTACCGATATCGTCGCTCGTCTTGACTTTACTACCCCCTCGGGATAAGAATAACTGGCCTATTATTTCCCGGGAAACACCGCAAGCCCTTTCCCTAATTTCATATTTATGATGCGGAATAATAAGCAGGAAAAATATCTGAAAATAGTACAGTTCACTCCACATAAATGATGCTCTAGAAAAAAGCCCTTACTGCTTCGAAGCTGTCAAAGTCAAATTGATGCCACTGATGTGTACTTGACTGTACCAGCTTGTGTAGATATATTGATTGAAATGAAACCTTACCTACTTACTTTCATATCCAGAAACGTATTTACAGAACATTAAAGGTTCACAACAAGAAAGCCAATAAATGGCTAGCTTTTATCTTAAAACAAAAAAAAAGCTAGTGAAAATCATGTTTTTTTTTCTTTTAAGTGCAACATTACCATAATTATGTTACTTTTAACTGTTACAATTCTAGTAGTAGAATGGACCCAGTTCATTGGCTTAACTTTCCCAATGTCCTACAATTAGTAACACTAAGTTGGCAAGACGCAGATCATGTTATCTTAGACCAAACACGGACCTACGGGTCACTAAGTACATTCTCGATACAATTTCACTTCGAAAACTTATGATGAAGTAAGTAGATAAATAATGTATGAGTTAGGTAATAAATACATAGAATTTATTGCACGTCTCACTTGTTTGAATGGAGAAGAAGTTAATCGATGCATTCGTAAGGAGCGGCCATGGTTTCTATGAAAATATGGCCTTCCTGCTGGTTCTTAGGTCTTCAAACGGTATCGGAGATATGTAACGGTTACGACCTCTTTATAAGTAAAATATTTTCAGAAAATGTATTTTTGTTTTAGGTACCTAAGTACAAGCCATTATACACCGTGTAAATCACCTCATCACGAAGCCGTCAACCAACATTCTGTACATGAAACTAAGTAACTTTACGCAAAAATTATTGCTGGGAAACGACTTTTTTTTGGGGGGTGTAAAATCATGTTTTGTGGTAGAACTCAATGTAACGCACTCAAAACATTATGCTGATAGAAGGATTGGATAGTACGGGGGTCGTGGAGGTGTTTAAAGTAAAAATCTTACATTAAAAACTTGTATTTAAAAAAATACTTGTCAAAAAGTTGGAACTTTGACCCCTAATATCTCCGTAACTAGAAGGTTCCCAGGTATGGTGTAGAATGATCGCAATGACAGGGAGAACCAGTGCCTTTCGGCTTCGTTAAGAGGTGTTTTACACCCAAAAATATCAATGACCGTAATCAGTTTTGTCCTATCAGTGATGGGAAAACTTAAAATATATATTAAATTGACACAAGCAACTGAATAGCTTGTACCAATTCTATTAAATGTTGTATACAAATACGAAACGTTTTGATAGCGATGGCCACACTATAATAGGATTGATCACTTGGATAGTAAACTCTCTGCCTTCTTAGATATTCTGAAAATCTAAGAAAATATGCAGAGCAACTGCACAAAATTACATTGTATTAATGTCGTAGCCAGATCTTAGAATTGATCACTTCATGGTGTGGTAGATTATGTTAGGTTACCTTTCATGAAATGGCCGACCATTTCATGAAGATGAATAACCACTTCAGGGAATGGCCGGCCACGACATAGACGCAAACAGTCATAAAGTAACAAATTAACAACAGTTTAAGTCCGTCATCGTCGCAGTAAATATGCACAAACGATTTCAGTAAACACTTTAACACTCTCAATTACTAGTTAAACATATCCAAAGACACACATATCATAGCGTTCTTAAAGAATCGATGTCAAAATGCGATGCTTTCTTGTTTGGTCACACTTTCGCGCTGTGACTTGTGAATATTCATAGAATGTCTGCCAACATCCAACATTACATGCTGGTGTACACACACTGTCCGCAGGTTTTCAAGAGGTTTTCGCTATAAATGTTCGTGCTGTTGAATAATGTGAACGTTTCCTTGACAGGCGGGTCAGACTGGACCCGCCATCTTCCGTGAGTCGTAACACGTCGGTCTGTTTGTCACGCGAAGCAAATTATAGGTTGTATATCAAAAGTTGCCGACCGACGTAATAGGATTAGGATAGGAAAATATATACAAAGGCGATATAGCGTACCCAGGTAGGCATCGCTTTATTAGAGGGAATGGTTCCAGTCACTCTGGTAAATAATAAAACCTGATATTTTCCGAACGTGCTTATTGCAAATCGATGTATACGTGTTCTAAGGTAAAATTATGAGACTCGTAGTACTTTTACGAACTAATCTTTTGTACAAGATATGATACCCCAGGTTTTTCGAACATAATAATCCATTACTGGAAGGTACGTTTGTTCGACAGCGTAACAATATTAATTATCATTGAATTATAACTATAATAACTGGGGCTAGCTCAACATGTACCCTCTAAAACGACTATATATACGACTAGCTCAGATCCACAAGCACAAGTGCACCTGTATCCCGGCCTCTCGGGAACCGTGTGTTGATAACCCAATAAGCCAGAGTACACAGTACACACTGAAGATGTGTTTGTTTGTCTGTCAGTTTACAGACGAGAACGGCTGAACGGCTGCAAGTCACGGATACCGAGCGCAAACACGCGACAGACTCAAGTTGCCGACTGACTAAACACTGACATGATACTGCCCTGCTTACACGTTGATAGTTAACGGGATTTTAATTGTTGGTTGTTTGGCAATTTGGGAATCATTTTTGTTGCAGTGCAGGTTATTAGTAGTTAGTGTTTCATTTGATTGACGTAAGAATGCTTAGTTCTATGCTAGTTTGTTTGTAGAATTGTTGTGATCTTATTCGTAAGCAATCCGGTTTCAAAAAACTTCGCGTACCTTTCTAACTTTAGGAGTCAGTTTTTCAGTCCTTATTTTTTATCCGACAACTTTGAACACAAAGTAGGTTTATCCTGTTTTAAAATAAGGTAGTAGCTAGTGGCTTGTTAGTAACTTCATATTAATGATACATCATTCCATTTTCACAGCTTCAATTTCATTACACTTTCCTTTGTTCTAACAAGACGACCACCTAGACGAATTTTCACATCTCCTTTCGTCGCAGTGAAGTGCAAGTGAAAATCCTTATATTTTTTGTTAAAACACCACATGCCATACATATGTGAAGCTTTCAATTCAGGTATTACTTTTAAGATTTGTCTCCTATGGTACTAGCTTTTGCTTGCTCCACGCAACCGCAACCGAAATCTGTTCAACCGTTAAGACGTGAAAAGTTAATAGTCAGACAGAGTTAATTTTGTATTTACAATACATGATGTCATGTCTGTAGTATCGACAAATAAAAACAGTCGCAAAAAAGACCAAAGGCACCGGATAGAAGCACCAGCGACCTGCCTGTCAAAATATATTTTTTTTGCGCTAACTTCCTCTACCGGGCTTTGTGCTGAATTTCTTCTACATTTTAATAATAATGGAAGCAAATTATTCTCCATGGAATAACATAACAAGTAATAACAACTAGTGTTACGACTTCTGATATCTTTAGCAATAGTTACTAGTTCAGCCTCGGGCAATAAGCACTAGAAAAGGCTTGGGAAACTTCCGGAAATGTAATAAAATTGCATTAATATTGAAATTATTACTGGCAAAACCAGTTTTATTGCAAAACATCACATAATATTTTCATTCATTACGGAAACAGACAAGCTTTTATTCATACGTAAATTGATACGCCTAGCACTTGTATATCAACATAACACCAAGTTTGCTCTCAGACTATATTTTGTGGCAAGTGGTAGTGCGAATTTCATCAGAAAAGCAATGAACTAGGATAATATCAACATGTTATTCAACCCCAGGCGAAACCAAATTTTCAAAAATCCTTCCTCATCTCAACTCTAGTGTCTTTCCAGCTTCTAGACCCTGTGGTTCAAGCCGTGCGTGAGCCGTGCGTCATTGAGTGAATTGCATTTAAGATTTTACTAAAATCAAAAAAATCATTTTACTTATCTACATAGATAAGATAAGTAGGTACTTAGAAGATTTTTGTCACCGATCCGGAATTCCGGATACACATTTACATAGAACGACAAGTAAAATGTGTCACCAAAACATTTGGATGCGCGCTGTAAACGCGCCAGAATATCAGTAGTACTAGCATCGTTGCGCCCACTCATGGTAAAAACTTGCTCAGTAGTTAAACTTGAACATAACCACGTGGGATATATAAGAAAATTGGGAACGAAGATAACTGTAGGATAATTGATTCAATTGGTACCCAAATACGGTATTTTACGATGCTTAATTTACTCATTGAAAGTTGCTTATATTTGACTATAAACAATGATAATGAAGCTTATTAAGTAGTAAAGCCAGGAGTTTATCGCATTCTACAGTCACGAACAATATTATGTATACACTTAGCAAAACTGAAAAGTGATTTGCTCGTGAAATTACGGTTTCTACGTTGAGATAATACCTATTTCGTAATAGTATGGCTTCCAAATTTCCATGTTCGTGAAAACGTAAAACCTTAATCAATACAGTAGGAGAAAATCACTTTTAAAAGTTGCTGCGTGTATAAATATTATTGTTAAATACGTGACTGTACAAAAGAAATTCAGTTGAAAAAGAAACTTTTAAAATCATAAAACTCGCTAACATTCCGTTTACAGGAAGTGAAGTTAACTTGAGTAAGTACTTTAGTAGTAAAATTGCAGTTAAGTTGAGGCAGTAAGCGATTGTTGGAGGCGAGTCGGTGACAATGTGTTTAATACGGCAAGAGATGAAGACGCCCTGCTGGCACGGACACACGGGCTGCTAGACCTGCTAGTGTTCGCAAAAAATAGGAATACTTCTCAGATTAAAATGATCATTATGATTTTTACTCTCTCTCTCTCTCTCTATTCTGGAAAAAAACTCTTAATCTCCTTTTATCAACGAGATTATTATGGTTCAATTTTTAATTATTGGATTGGTCTACATTTAGAGATATTGTTCCTATAAGGATGACTGATACTCTCTACTCATAAACAAAAAAGAACAGCAGCAATATATCACTTCAACACGTCAATTCAACATTAAAAATTGAAAACGTCAATTCAACAATAATAATTGTCAAAGTCCCATATAATTGTATTTTAACATGTAAACAGCATCAACCACTTTTTATTATCATAAACTATCGTCAAACTTGTGCAAATATTGTCACTTACAGGAATGTTCGCTATCCTCCACCCCCGTATGTCTCAGCCGTGAAGTGCGTCTGGAAGTGCCACTAAAATGCAGCTATTTAGTGAAGTTGCGGTCCTATGAATAAATTAATAATTTCCCGCGTTATGGTGCCATTCGGAACCCCGTGTAATTGGAACTCATATTTGATCAGCATTTTATCGCCTCGCCGCCATTCAGAGGTGAACGAAAAGTGTAGAAAAGCAACGTATTATCAACTTTTTAAAGGGCATTTTAACACTTATAGATCTTAACGTTTTTACGTCGCGCGACCTATTGATGTAAGATATATTTTATGCCTTACGCATGGCTTTTAGGCTTATTTCAAAAGTGGGGAACCAAAATGTCTAGATTTATTAGTAAAGATTCAGTCAAAGCAGAACGGACAGGTTGCGGCTCTGCCTATACCGCTGATTCTGGTAGATATTTCAGTACAATATTATCAGAGGTTGGACTCCGCAGCCGCGTCCGGACATCTTGGCCTTACCGGTTGGTTTGATCGTACCATAACCGATTATTTAATCCACAAAAAACTATACTACAACTTTAAATGCCAGTCTGCGGTCTTCTTTTGTTAAAAATAAAATGACAATGACAATCAATATTCAATATGGAGCGTTCATGGATACCAAGTTTTTGTGGACAAGGGGATATTATAATACAGACAGGTAACAGGTAGCTGTTTCTACAATAGAGTTTTTGGAACCTGATTGCTTAACTGTAAATGACATACATCGAGTCTTGAATGTTAAACGGTCAGTGTTTGCTAAATACATTTAAAGAAAACAGATCGAATAACACTACCATCAAAACGGTAATAAACTTCAAATACGTAGTAATAAATCCATGTCAAAATATACCTTAAAACTTGCACATTGCCTGATCTAAAGTTGAAATAGCTTTTGTTTCGTATTCTAAGCAGACCACGGCCATTGAAATACGAATACGTACAGCCAAGCGCATATCAGTCGTAGCAGTTCTACATTATAGAGTGCGCTTTTATGTCGTTACAATAAGAGCTATTTTTGCAATGCAACTGATGTATAGTTGACTATACACTATAAGCTAGCAAAAAGAGAAATATACCCGTATTTGTTACGTTCTGAAACGGCGGGCTGTATAGTGACAGATGTATGGATGGATTATCCGACTGCGTACGGATTTTTTATCCGAAGCTTATCCGCGGCATACGGCATAGGGCTTCGCTGCCAATCGATGACAGAAAGTCTAGAATAGGGAAAACTGGTTAATGAAAATGCAACAATATTGTAGCTATAAACATGTCGGATGAGTATGGGTTTGTTACTTTTTCAGTTACATACCTAAACGTGATTAGTTTAAGGAAATACTTTCTGACAGTTTTTTTTTTAAAACAAAGCTATGAAATAAAACGTAAAGATTTTTTTAACGATTATGCTTCGTTTTCCGTATGTGAATTACATTTTTCCGACCAGTAAGTACATGAGCATAGAAAATCGTTGTCGAAGCTTTTCATGTTGCATTTTGGCCACAACTTTCTACAGGCTTGACACAAGCTTTTCATTGTCTTAAGTCAATTCAATACATTTCCACTTTTCTATGGTTCATAAATATTTAAACATTGTTTTTTTTTTATATTTTAATTTTATTGGCCCTAATAATTAATACCCGTAGACCCTGTTCCCGATACCGGTGGGCTACAATTTTTTATATTTTTAAATGTTTTTTTTTATTATTATTTATAAGGAATATTTAAAAATATATTAAATTTGTATATAATTGAATAAAGGAAATAATAATACCCGTAGTAACAAAGCTTAAAACACTGACTGCATAACTATGCATTTTTAATTATTTATTTCGATATAACAAAGCTACAACGTAAATACGAGGAACAAACACAAAGGAGGCTGGCGAAAATGGACCCAAAGAATCTAAAAATTAACTAAACTCCGTTCCAGTGTAAATATAAAATAATTATAACTACAGTTTTATGAGATATTTATTTTTAAAATATTGAAATTTTAGGACTCGGGAATCAAAAGTTATAAATATTTTCAATTTACTAAAATTAAGTAATCGTGCAATTACAAAACGCAACTTTTTTCCGATTACGTTCCAATCCAATGACATGTGTTTTTGCTCAAGGGTTTTCTTACTACAAATGGCTCTTTCTCTTAGTTGTTATACATTCTATTAGGTCAAAAATTCATAAAAAATAACATGCAAACCTGATATTAAAACGCCAATTAACAATGCAAAAGCATTTAATAAAAATGGAACAATGGCGATTTTATAGTATTTCTTATAAAGGAACGGTATCAATGATGATCGATTGAGTCCCGTCACTACTGTCATTGTCAGATCTGTGATGATCTAGTCCATCGTTATGTTTGTATTTTTGTCTGGGATTTTATGTTTATCATTGCGATTTTGTAGATTCTCGACGACTTGGCCTTTACATCTTGAACTGAAGATAATGCACCCTGTCATAGACTACCTACCGCATTCTTCTCTGGATATTGGACAATGAGTTGTTTTTGATTTGGACTTTGATTTTAACCACAAACATGCGTTGCGTTAATTTCTTCTTCTCCTTACGACTTACGCTCTTACAAAGGTGTCGTCTCTTTGATGGAGGTGCTCAGGGCTTTGAAAAAGTTCAGAGATGGGTGTATCCACGTGATGTAAGTATATTTGTAATAAAACATGTATTTATATCATAAGTTGAAAACTTATTTAAGATATCTATCTGAACAACAAACTGAGATTCGTTTAGCTTTTATATGTATAAATACATACTGTTGTAATCTTATATTAGGCTCATTCTTACTGTTGCCCTATACTTTATCGGACTAAAACAGTATGCAGTAAAAGACTGGCCGAGGTAGCAGTAGTGTATTTTACTGAGATCTTTCAGTCATCAAAATAGAAGATGGGTGGCTGTCGCATTTTGTCATGAAATATTTATACCTAATATTTATATACCCCTCCACAGGTATCAGAGGTTGTCGACCTCTATATTATCTTTCGACATTTCTGTTTTTCTTTTGTTACTTATGGAACTCTTTATGTTTATTACATTATAGGTGAATTTATTTATTTTAACATAATTAATTAATTCCAGATAACAGGAGACGACTGCCTTTGTCACTCATGCTGGGGGCTGATAAGCTGCGACCCTGAAAATGAAACCCGACAGCAACTTGGCCATCGTAACGTCTGTGTTGCATAAAATAAAAACTATGTAAAAATACCAAAAAATAAGATTTATTACTCATACTTTTTTTATTCAACAAACCCTGCTTTTCAATAGCTGTACATAGTTAGTCAGCTCTGGCTGTTATAATTTATGTAAAACAATATTATCTTGTCTCAGCGTAATAAGAATCGTTTTACTTGACTATAATTCGCTTATAGAACAAAATCGTAACGACATAGTTTTAATAGTGATTGAACTAATTACAGGGTTGGTAATCAGTTTAGTCTCTAGCTGCAGTCTAGCAGTTTTATGATTCATCAATTAGGTACAGGCAATGAAGTAAAAATTCTGGTTTTGGCTTATGACAAGAAGCAAAACACGTAAAGTCAGAACTAAAACTGCGAGGGAAATACAGTCGTTCGAATCTTCCTTTATGAGTCGTCTTATGTATTATTATATTTTGATTAATCTTAATTACGGAGACATTCCACTGTTAAAAACCTTAGTCGTAAGATTTTTAGGTTATCTTGTAAATAGACGTATATCTCTTTTCTCCCAACTTTTCAGTCTTACTTTCCATTTACTTTTCTGATAGTCTTTAGTCGTTTTATAACTATGTATAAGTTGCTATAGTGAACGCTACCTCTAAGAGTGGGTCCCAAAATACATGTAGTCTCGCCCGTGTCCTTTGTTGTTCCTGCAACGAGGCTCAAAAAAGTAGGGGGAACGTTCAGATGCCAATGTATACGTTTTTATAATAAGCTTCCGAGCCATATTCAAGCACTAAGCCTAAATAGATTCAAATCGTTTATAAAACGGAAGCTATGCCTGAAAGCCTACTATCATGTTAATCACTATCTCGAAGATAAAAAGGCTTGGGATTAAACTGCTCCAATGAAATTTGCTCTGTGAATGTCGAAATTTCGGACTTTGCTTGTTCATTGTTAATTCCTTATTTTATATACTGTGACATTTTTTTTTTTTACCTTATTTTTTTTTTACAGTTTTTATTTTTATTTTATTATTTTAAGTGACATTTACCGACGTGACATGAATACTTATTTCAGTATTTTATTATTATTATTTTTTTTACTTTATATTTTATTATTTTTATGTGACATTTACTGATTTGACATGCATATTCACTTTTTTATTATTATTGTGAAATTTATTGATATTCGTGATTTGTAAAATTAATTTCGTAAATTATTATTAATTACATTTAATTATTGTGAATGTGAGGACCATGCAGGTCACATTATTTTTCTCCCACCACTATCTGGCAGTTTGAGTACTTTAAGCGACCTACCCAAATGTCCTTTCTTTGGTATTGTTCGTCGTTTCGTTGAGCTCCTTAAGTTATAAGTCGAGCTACACGATAACTGACAAATGCTTGCACTGACTGGACAGGTCCACTCAAATCTGTGTGGTTCTTTCTTCAAAAGACCATTTCAGATACTAATCTGCATAGTCCTCATGTAAATTGAGCAATGTCTGGACTTTAAAAGAGTAACAAGTTAACAGGGAACCTCTGAGTTTGTTTCGGCTGTTTCTTCTCAGAGTAGTCAGGTACGAAACACCGGCCCCATATAGCTTAAAAAAAATGACGTGTAAAAGTGTTTGTAAAAACCTACTTGCAAAATAAACATCATTTATCATTTATCATTTATCATTTACTAGTCCTTTAGTGTGGCAGCTGACATTTTATTCAAGTTATATTTTATGTACTACAACATCATACAGACAGAATGTCATTTTGTCTAAGTTTCTATGTACTTGCAATTTATTCGACAAAACAGAGTCATCAGTTCTCTAAGGCATCTGTTGCGTGTTGAATTAAAAACTAATAGATATCAATTTACACCACAAAATATCCCTAACTAACCTACTTATACCGTGAAAATTATCATAATAACTTAATATCTGCAAGTTTAACCGTATTACTATTATCTGATTTAACAGTTTCTTCGATAATAAGTCAGCTAATAAATGGCCTACTGCAGGATTATCGTAAATAATAACATAATATAGTTTGCGTGGCACTATCGGCTCTAGAAGTGGCACGAATAATTATTATGACAAGATAATTTGTAGCTGAATAACACTTAAAGTGTTGAATGAATGGTGTTTGCTAGTAATCAATGGTAATAAGAGGATTATGTTCCTAATTATGGGTGTGGGCGATTGATTTGTAGTGAATCCGTGACTTCTTCGGTGTGTTCAAACTCATTGTCTCAAGCTGCAAATAGCAATATAAAACAATGAGTTTTGATTCTATCGGCCTACTGACAAATTGCTAATGATTGGGTAAGGTTCAATGTTCTTTCAAGCCATGAAAAACTGTCGTGGAAGTGAAGGTAAATACACGTAGTAAACTAAACTAGGTAACTATATTAGGTACAGCTTCATTATTATATAAAGTAATATACGAAATGCGGTGGGATACTTTTCTTTGCCTACAGCAACGACAGAAAAATTACATAACAAATGTTCGTAAATAACACTCCAAGGACTGCATACGTTCAAGTTTTAACTTAAAAAATAAATAAAATTAGCATAGCTTTGTGCGCTGAGAAGTCTACGGAAAAGAAAATAATTTACCTGAAATGAGTTGCTCCGGAACTGACGTCATGATTTATTCATCCCGACTTCCTTTGGAAAATTAACGAGGTCCATTCATTGGAGAAAATAAAAGGTGTCAGTTTGAATGTTGAGCGGGAGAAGTGGGTAAGTACGATTGCCAGTGTAAATGTGCCTTCATTAAGTATTTTTTGCTAATTGAAAAGATATTGCTGCTCGAAGCTTTTTTTGAATAATTAAATTTAGGATGTACACTTGTCTTAACGACTTTTATTTTAATGAAGTCACTTACTCTTAAGTATCTAGATGAAGAATAATTTTCTCATTGACATTCGCCCTGAAATTACATATTTTATTTTCAAAGATAAAAATATAGCCAAGAGTCTTCGTTAAAATAGACAGTTACGACAGTTTAGGGTTACACAACTAATGTCGAAAAACTTCGAAATTACGACATTAGGTAAAATCTGAACGAACTAAAGAAAACATGACAATCAAGTAAGCACACATTTTAATACAACTTAAAATTCAAGAAACGTTCTCGTGAAGGCAAAATTATAATAATTTCCTGCTCACACTGCTAACATCCCAGCGTGAATGGACTTTTTACAACTCTGTGCTCAAAGAAAACATAGTTTTGCGATTGCTTTTCCAATAAAAACTACCTTCACATCTTAAAACTAGAGTCCAAAATCCAATGTGTGGAGTTAAGTTGACAAATCATCACCAATAAGAGTGTGTGCCAATGATATTATGCGTAGACACGAGTTCGGTCCCATCCACTATGTTTGTTCTATCTTAAACCAACAAAATTCTACCCTACTCCATGCTAATACGATCCACTTTCACCCAAACTTACACAGAGCTTATATTTTTTTACAAAACTTTATGTAACCTCAAACAATTGAAATTAGCCTTTGGGCGTGAGGTAATAAAGTCGTAATTATGAACGTAAAGTTGGTTCATTAAGGGGAAGTACTTTGGTAGAACTTCCGCGGCATTATGTAGCGTTAATCCGCGAGAGGTATGCGTGCGCGCGACACACGCGACGTGCCCTTAAGGCGGAGGATTACAACAATATTTTTTTCATTATTAATGTTAGTTGACCGATGAAAGTGACATGTTAAAGAAATGTGCGGAAAAAAAGTTTCCTCTATCGCTTAATGGTCGTTGTAACCATTACAAGACCATGCCACAAAGATCAAACAATGCGGAGAGCTTCGACAAACTATTTGTCATGAATGAATCGAAGTTATTCATTCACTTAGAAAAGATTCTCTTAATAACACATGTCTCGTTGGCCTATAATGTAAAAAGTAAGAAGCTTACATTCTCTCAACAAAGTTAGGACATGCTCAGGTAATAAATACCCATTATTTTGCTTTTAAAAGCTCCCGATATTGGTCATAAACTCATAATATATTTAACTTCGAGCTCTTCCGAGTGATCTAAGGAGGCTGCTAACTTTTTTCATCTCATTACGCCGCGAACAAGTCGGAACGTAAAAAAAAACTTAGAAAAGGTTTTACTGGCTCCCGAAATGACTGCAAAGTCTTGTTTTCGCCGTTCTACCGAATTTAATCACATTTTGGCCCGAATTTGTCTTTGGTAACTTGGATAAGTTTAAAAGTTTTAGGAAAAATACACGAGTGGGTAGGATAATAATTAATTAGCATTCAAAAAAATAGCTGCTTATACATCATACATTTTTAATTAAGATTTAAGTAGTACTAGATACCTAGAAGCACTCAATACTAATTATAACCCAGTTATTTAGTGTTAGAATCTGATTTTAATAAGGTAATGAGCATACAAACTCTCAAAAAATTAAAGCAATATTCCCACTGTCTCCCACAGACCGACACAGACTATCAATAAACGCATAGTTATCCCATAAGTTTTCAAATTACAAGTACTTAGTATTGTGTCGTTGTATATTAAGTTAAACGTCTGTCCGCGGCCGGCAGCTCCATCCATCTCCGTCATACAGCATCATTTGTAGTTCCCGCCGTACCGCCACTCGCCAGACCCGGCCAATCCTCGTATTGAATCTCAGCCGCTCTGTTTGACTAATGGCAGCCAGCCCGCCATCCTCCAAACTGATTTATTAAATAAATTAACGTCCGCTTGATAAACGAGCTTTTTAAAAGCAAATTCTGATGCGAATTATCTAACGCACAGACTTCGCCTTAACTTCGGTTAATCTCGTTTCACAAAAGAACTCGCTTTATTTTGCTGAACAGCCAAATCCCCCTTTTGATTCGTTCGTACTAAATTCTACGTGTTTACAATCGTCACGGGCGATACAAAAAAAAACTGTATTTTCCGCCAATTTTAACACAACCTCAATAAAATCCAACCTTTCTCGTAACCTCCTTTGTGCAAGGCATAGACAAAAAATAATGTTTTCATGCGTCGCAAAAGAAATAAATCAACATGGCTAAATTCACCCCAGTGGAAACCGTAAAGTTTAGGGCGCATATTGCTAATAAAAACAGGGGCCAACAGTGCCACCCCCGCCGCCCGCGTGCAATGAAACGGATACAATAAATAAATGCCATAATTAACTCTATTCATACATCAATTTATCTGCTGTATTTACGAATTCCCCAAAAATTTGGCGCACAATGAAGTCGTTCAAATGTATAGAAAGCGCGCGAATTGGAATCGGATGACAGTTGGACGGCCATTTTGTATTATTGTATTTCAATAATAGTACGGACTGGGACTGCAGGTCTAAATGGGGGTGTCGATGTTGCAGTTACAGGCCGGATGTCACGCGAACATCTGCGTTAAGTTTGGGACGATTTAATTTGTCCTAATTGAATTGTAACCCAGCTGTTGAATTAAGGCGATTAATGTTATTAAGCTAATGAATGCGTGTGAAAGGGACACTGGCCATTGTCATCATCTGTTGCTTGTATCTACATAACGACAGATACACATACAGTCTACTGGACGGATATAATTCAATGTCCACCCTCTGGTACATAAACCATTGCAGTTAGTCAGTAGTCATTCACAAACAGACTCACTGTTTAAGTTGTGCGTATAGAAGATAAGAATGACGATCATTAGGTTTAAACGCACGATATTTGTTTGAATATTTGATGCTGTTTACAAAAACAATTTACAAACCACTTAACAATTTCCGAGAATCAGAAGTTAATGCAACAACTCATAGTTTAACGACATCTCAAACACCACGGTGATATTAATGGCAACAATTTCACGCACGCCATTGCCCCACATTCAACACAATAACTATCCGCCGTTTGATAACTTCATAAATAAGACGAAACGATTCAATTTGAGATATGAAGCATTCATCTAAATACGGTATTTGTTTGACAACTCGGAAACATACTTATTTTGGCGAAAGGCCAATTTAGATCCCATGTAGGCGAAGCTGGAATGGCTCCTAGCCTGAAATAGAACAAATTGCAGTCATTTGTGAGACAACGGTGTATCTTGTTAAAGGCATGCTGCAGGCGCGTGGGAAGGTCGGACACACAACTTAGCTAAGTTTGAGAAAAAGAGTTTTGGGTAATATTTTAAGTACATAATTATGTGTTCTTAAGGACTAAACGTACGGCGTATATAACGTGCGGCGTATATAACTTGCGGCGTCCTTAGAGAAATGTTGCTGAATTAATAAGAACATTTTTCTTAAGGACACACAAAGAGTATTGCGACAGCATGAATTGAAAAATTGCTGATCTTCCTGACTGCATCGATTTGAACATGTAAATTTTTTCAAGCGGCCCATTACAACATAATATATTAGAAGAAAAACGCTACCCTATTCCTCACAAACCACCTAGCATGACCGTTCTATCTCTATTCTACCAAGAAACGACAAGAAATCTTTTCTTTACAACTTGTCATTTCTTCTGCCCGAGCATGGCGCGCACCGTCGACTCGCGTTTCTACGAAGACATAGACAGAAATTCTTTCCATAGCAACGGGGACGTTGCTATGGAAAGTTAAAAGGTTACGTTTAGTTAACAAAAAAAAGTCGCCAATTGCACGAGTTTTTCATTTTTCGTGGGCGGGATGGTGTTGCTGCATCCTGGACCCAGGCCTGGATCTTTTTCGCGAAATTAAACCTAAATATTTTACATAACATTTCAACCTTTTGAACGTAACTCAACGCAACCACGAAACGTATTTCTCGTATTGAGTATTTATTAAGACTAGTTTGACATTTGTCAGAAGTAATGTTTCTACCCCCAAATGTCAAAAGAAGAAATAAAATATGGTCGTCATGCTCGACGTTGTAGACTTGTGTCGACTGAAGAAAAGAAACATTTCTTTTCTACATTCTTAATATCGCCATGCTTGGGACGATAGAAATATCTGTCAAATTGTCGATTCTTCCGTAGACATAGCTCGTTTCTACGGCGGTCATGCTAGGCCGGCTGTTGTTTCTACAAAACTTTTACTAACACGTCCTTATTCCGAAAACAAATTCATATATTCGTATTACATAACAGAACTGGCAACAAACGTTTCCATTGACGGCTGTTTAAAAAAAGCAAAGAGTCCTGTTACCGGGCGCGCCATAAATCTAGCAGTAACCGCGCGTTTAACGCCGGGTTAAAATAGAACTGAGGTTAGAGTGGCCAGGTGGACAAGGGTTTGGGACTATGGTTTAATGTTTAACCTGGATTTTGTAATGGAACTTTGATGTTAACTGTCAAACGTTTTGTTTCCTTGTAAGGTGCGAAATTTATGGTTGAATCTTGAGGTTGAAGGAGCAATCTCTTCCAGTCTCCAGCAATGGACTATTAAACTGTTTCTCCTGTCTAGCATCAACAAACGCGACTTCTTTAAAAAAAAATATAACAAAGTAATAGTTTATTAATGATACCTACTTGTAAAAATGCTACTTCGGTATCGATCTGTTTATAGCAATTTTAAGATACCATGAACCTGAACCATTTCAAATTCCATATCCCAAAATGCAGCGCGCCGTATCTGGCAACACTACACCGTGCTATAGTTAAAGCGTTAGTTATTATTACAACGACGGTTTTATGACTGATATTCGAACTAAACGTATCGTTATTTTAAACAAATGTGACGTTAAAAACTATATAATAACTGGGGACTTTCATAGCTTCCTCGAAGGTTTCAAATAGAAGCACGTGTAATAAGGAAATGGTTTTCATAAAATATGAGACGGTTTTTTATGAAGTCTAGGTTGGAGTCACTTTTCCGTCAATGGGGAATGAAAACAATGTCTACAAGGCTTTTCTGTTGGTTTTAAACTTTTCAGCATAAAAAAAAGTTGTGTAGAGTGACTTAATACAATAGTTTTTTTATCGTCATGATACAAAGCTGAATCTACTCCACATTTATTGCTTTCGTATTTTTTTTTTTACACTAATACCCGCCCACCTTTTTCGTATCATCAACATGAATAAAAACTTGGCAACACTTTTAATAGGCACACGTCAACACATACACAGCCTTAAGCCGAGCTAATGACATATTATTAGAAGAATATCCGAACGTATTTAACTGTCATTACTGTCATCAGTGACCATCCATCATGGCGGCTTAAATTTTATCGGCGGCGTCCTCAGAACAAGGCATTTTTGAATTATATCGTTGTATGTTATAGTTATAAACTTATAACTTATACGGATGGACCTATTTCTATAATAACGCAATCTTTGAATAGAGAAGTGACCGTCTATGTGTCACTTAGAGAAAACATTGGAATGCAATTTGGTTTTGAGATTTATTTGGGCCTGTTTTACCTAAATATATTTTCTTAACTCTAATTTTTAAATATTATCATAGGTTTTTTTTTCAGAAAAAACTCTAACTTAGTAATTAGTGTTAGATCATATTCCAAAAGGTTTATTTCATAGTTTGGCGGTTACTCTACTCTTCCGCACCGTCCCCACGTGGTGGATTACGGCCCACTCTCTCTCTCAGAGAGACCGGCCGGGCGGCCTGAGTCCTCGGACATTATAAACTTATGTATTATGCTTTATGCTGCATATGACTTGGACAGCGCAGCTTCCAATTATGAATTTTATCACCATAATTATAACCATAATCGGTAAAATAGCCAGTTTTCTCTTAGACACACGGTTGATAAACTCTTAGCTCTCATCCTATCCTATGTACGCAAATGAATGGTAAATTCATGCAAGCAAACATACGAATTATTCATGGATGCCAATATTGTATTTAAAGTTAAATGGCTACATCTAAATATTTGAGCAAGGAGTTATTACATTCTGTCCTAAGTGGCTATTTGTTAATTTTAACGAAATTAATTTTAACACTGCAGTGGCAGGTAGCTGTATTCTTGCGGTTTATATATCATGGAGTAAAGTGCGAAGCCTGCGCGTGTTGGGTCAAAGATCAGTAGCTGGTTAGCAGTAAACTGGCAGGCCGTAGTTGGGTTTTTATATGCAGAGATTTCATGCTGTAAATATGTATTCATACATTTATTATCTACCTACGTTCAAGGTCATGCTAGCAGGGGTAGCGGTCGCTAACCTTAATAGTTATTCAGGTTTCAGTACATTAGGTCCATGTTTAAGTGCGACACATACGTGCGTTTGGGACAAGCCAGCCAACCTAACCTCAGCAACTCCTAAAAACCATGAATTGCCAATAGAAAATCGCCGAGACATTGCAACTCGATGAGTCCTAGAGTTACGATTCAACTGTCTTGGATCTCGCAACGAAATTAATCGCAAAACAGCAACGTAGGAGTTTAAAAAATTTATTTCCACTTTCCGCAGGTATGTAGTGTGCCTTTTTCAGATCTTATAGAACAGAGATGACCCCACTCTTGCAATCTGACCTATTACTATAACCATGGTTCATAACATAAATACAAAAAAAAACGTTCTAAGTTCAACTTTCATCCATCTCTACCCATAATAAGGCGACATTATCATCATAAAAGCACATAACTATTAACTCGACAAGCAGCTTCACAATTTTATATTTTTGAGAACGACTTATCATAATTAAGCTCCTTTCAACCAAATTACTTTGACCTATCAAAAGCTCCTTACCGTTCCAACTTTAGTACAAAGAGAAACAAATGAGGAGTCGTTTTATACTGGTTGTCTAGTAATTGAAGCTTTGCGTGTCTGAATACATAATGCTAGAGGAAATGACTTAAGTGCTGTTTTGAAAGAAAAGTGAAATAAATAGTGTTTGTTTTCATTGAAAACTTGTTTCTTATGTTAATAAGTGTGGTTGCTGTGAGAAAATATGCGTCAGACTGGGAATGAGAGAAAAATTACTGTGTTTATCATCTTGATTGTTTTTAATGACATTTTAGATTAATTAGCTTTTTAAAAGCGAATGCAACACAAGTTACATGAAGAAAATTGTATTTATAAAAAGATATTTTTAGTTCTTGTAACCTCGTGGACAGATGTGTTGCTGGGGAGTTGTTCCGCCGGTTCTTCTATCCAGCTCAACACTTGGCGGTGGCGAAGGTTTGGTGTTTTAGGGGTTGTGCTGATTCTGATCCTATATCTAGTTTTTTTTTTTTTTTTTACTAGAAATTCACTTTATCTAACTGACTAAACAGTGCGGACACGACTAGAAGACACTAGTTTACTCTTTAGTGGTCAAAATCACAACAAGGCCGGGCCACCAGCATATAACAGGAAAAAAAACTCCTAAAGCTTACTGCTTTATCAACCTCATCTCATAAAAATCAGTACCTAGAGGACTAGTGTATAAAGTTAACGAGTCCAGCAATCCAGCCTCCGTAATATTTGCGCGTGCGCTGATCTCTGACCCTACACGTCGCGGCCAGGCTTTGACTGATGCCGACACGGTTATATTGATACTGGGTACCTGGTTATATTCAAATAGGTTTTAATGTTATTATTAACATGGACTTCTTTCGTGGATAAATAATGGTCTGAATCAATTATTTGGATGGGTGACTACGCATTATTTTAAGTGACGATTGTTTAAGTGCGGAGTTGAGGTAGGAACGATTTTTTTATTGACAATGAATTGGTTCTTTGTTGAAAAACATCTTATAAAAATATAAACCACCGGTTTTGTTTTAGGGTTAAAGTAGTGATTGACAGACGCCTCTAAATCAAGCTTTTTAAACACACAACCACAAGTTTGTACATTGGTTGACATACTAACTTAGCTTTCTGGCAAGGGTACACAAAACATCGAGAATTTCTATTTATAAAATCAGCAGGACAGACCCACCCATTGAAAGTCGGTAATTTATACGAAATTAGCCAAAACATCCATCTCAGATACAAAGCAACTATTATTCTACATTGTTTTTGTTCTCCCATTGTACTAAAACTGAGAAAAAAAAAGTTTTAGCATAGTGGGCGGCCTAAACTACACTACACATCAATTATATTGACAGTTCAAAAACATAGGTACCTTCATTTGCTATTACTCTTCGTACACACCAATCGATTTCAAGGCTTACGCTTGAAGAAATAAGAGTGTGCGGTTTTTTTGGGATGAGTACTTGTAAGATGCGAGTTTGTAAGAAACATTGACATAAAGGACAATGTGTCAGTTTAGTTGTATTGAACGAATGAATGAATGAAAAACAATGATTTGAACGATGACTTCCGAAGGTAATCGGCTGGTTGTGTTGGTTTTAATCTCAATGCCGCTGTCAATGATAGATTCGAAATCTTTATGCTTGATGATGATTGCGGTCGTTATTATAAACAATTTGTTTATGTGTTTTAAGTGCTTACTGCGTTTTGTGTTGTAACTTAAATAAGTATAACCCTTTCTGAAAAAATAAAACAATGAAATTAGCCCCCCATTTTTTATAAAAAAAATCACCCACAGAAACCAAATTTCCATGTATGTAAAATAAAGCTAGCTATTACGTAATACAGCAGTTTGTCAAAGTGAGTAACTTGTAAGTATTTCATTGAGCCCGCGCATGCCATCGCTTTATTGTAAACTTGGGGTCGCGCCAACCGGAGGTTTCAGCTCTAGTTTATTACGCACGAAGATATTTTTTTGATGTTAATGTAACGATGAAAAATGCATAAGAAGATGCGAAAATAAATATTTTGTTTTAATCTAAGAAAGAAGACATAGACATGGATAACGATCCATTCTCTGTCACGAGAAGGATGCCTGTGCCGCACCAGTGGGGACATGACAGGCTGATTATGTAAAGAGAGAAGAGAAGTCCTTCCAGCAGAGCTTTAAGTTTTAGCCAAGATATGTATGAATGTTATGGCGCATCCAAACATGCCCGGCGGCATGTGTGGATACGCCGTAACATCCAAAAGGAAAGTCAAAAGTTAACGAAAAGAAAACAAAGCCATTTGAACAGCTAATAACCAGCAAAATTGCCATTTGAAAGAAGGACCTTCACTTTGCAATCCTAAAAGGTATTAAAAAAGAAAGCTTGCGATTCTTTTCCACGACTTCCTAGAAAAATACGAGTTTGTTTAATCATCAAAATCGTCCCTATAATAATGTGCATAGGTACTGCATAGTATACACAGTCTAACAAAATACACATAACCATGATATACCATAAATCACCACTAGGTGCAGATACAGACTAAACAGTCAGAATAATATTACGCTCACACTCATGATCTGTAATGGGTCAAGCAGTAACCACGAGTGTTATTTCAGAGCAGCACTCGAATCAAACTGAATAAATACATGCAGTTATGATAACTGTGCTATTTACTCTACCATTACATATCTACTGATACTATGCAAACCTATTAATACAGGAATGCTGGCATATCATTATTATTGTTTTTTTATTCTTGAAATCATAATATTTGGCGATCTTCTTGAGTGCCAGTAACGTAAAAGAACAGTGTATCTATGGCCGTTCTTGGGTAATTTTTGTCACTGTGTCATGTTTTATAATGAAAATTGTTCGGAGAATACATAGCAGTGATAGATAATATAGTTGTCCAAAGGGATCAGGCAGTGATATTCTATCCGAGATAACTTTCATGAATTTCACATCATAAAAACTGTATTCTAACAAATCCCAAGAGCATTGCTGAAGCGTTCAACAACTACTTTGTCGATAAAATACAGCCGAAAAAGAATGACACTGAAAAACTTAAACCCTGTAAAATAAACGCGAGCGCTAAATCAATGTTCATGTCGCCTAGTGTACCTTTGGAAATACATAAAATAATAATGACATTGAATAATACAAGTAGCGTAGGATATGATGGTATTAGTGCAAAAATATTGAAGCACGTATCAATGGAAATATGTGGTCACCTAAGTCATATAATTAACCTTATTATCAGCGCAGGCATCTTTCCAGATGCTTTAAAAACTTCAATAATAAAACCAATTTTTAAGAAAGAGAATCGAGAATTAATGGAATATTACCGTCCAATCGCACTAATTCCTGTGATATCCAAAATATTTGAGAAATTCATTTATAACGAACTGTGCAAGTTCATTGAAAAAAATAACGTTCTATGTGATGAGCAGAAAGGGTTTAGACAACATAGGACTATTAATATGGCTATATTTGACTTTATATATAATGTGATGAGTAATGTTGACAAACGAAAACCTGTATGTGCCATATTTTGTGACATGACCCAGGCCTTTGACTACGTAGATTATGCAATTCTCTTAAGAAAACTTGAAGCTTATGGTATTAGAGGCAATTTACTTAGTCTTCTTGGGTCCTACTTGAAGGACCGAAAACAAATAACTGAAATTTCGCAAATTAATACAGTTAGCAGACGAGAAGAGATATATCGATCCTCAGAGCGTGATGTTATGTTTGGAGTACCGCAGGGGAGCGTATTGGGTCCGTTTATATTTATCCTATACATTAATGATTTACCTGAATGCATTGAACAACCAATAACACTCTTTGCGGACGATAGTACTTTGACAATACCATGTAAAAATGTGGAGACATATGAAAGGGACATTAATAATTGTTTGAAAAATGTTGTTAATTGGTTGGAATCAAATAATTTATAAATAAACTTGAATAAAACTAAAGTTGTCCATTTTAGTCAGCGGATTCCTCGCCTTAGCCCTAATATACACTATAACAATGATGTTGTAGAAGAATTAGAAAATACAAAATTTCTGGGTCTCGTAATAGATAAAAACCTAAATTGGAAAGCACATACAGATACTTTATGTAAGAGAATTAGTCAATCCGCGTACGCTCTACATTCACTATCCCCAGTCATATACATGGATGCACTTCTTACTGCCTATTATGGCATAGTAGAATCCCACCTACGTTACGGTATAATATTCTGGGGAAATTCAACCGAAAGAGAAACAGTTTTTAAAGCGCAGAAAAGATGTTTACGGGCGATGTTTAAGCTTAAATCCACCAATAGTTGCATGCCTTACTTTAAACAGCACAAATTACTAACACTACCCTGTCTATACATAATGGAAGTAGCTGTATTTGTGAAGTCGAACCCAAGTCGTTTTAAGCGTCTGGCTGACGTAATTCCACGTAATAGACGCGACAATAATCAAGTATGTTCCCATCCTGCCAAAACGGCTTTAATGCGCAAGAGTGTCTACTGCATGGCTCCGGTCATTTATAATAAGTTACCTAAGCAAAGCAATGGAAAGAATTGCCGCTATCGTTGTTCAAAAACAGGCTCCAAAGTTTTTTAACGCATAAAGCTTATTATACTGTGAGCGAATTTCTTACTGAGAAAGAATTTACACATACTGACACTATACAGCTTTTATAAATTATTGACATTTCTGCAAATAGCGCTTGCTTAGTTTAATGAATTTTAATATTTTATTTTAAGGATTTTATTATTTTGCTTGACCTATTTTATTGACTTGGTAGGGTTTATTGTAGTGATTCTATTTAAATGGATTGGTTGCAGTGATTTTATTAATTGATGTTAATGGTTGTAATTCACTGGTTTTATTTAAATTATTTGTCTGTAATTGTAATGATCTTATGATTTTATTAATTGATGTTAATGGTTCTATTGTAATTCACTGGTTTTATTTAAATTATTTGTCTGTAATTGTAATGATCATATGATTTTATTATTTTTTGTAGTTATACTTTAATGATTTTATTTTTCGAATCTGTATGCTAATTTTGATGCTTATTATTGAAAAAATTCGCTAAGTAGCGATTTAAAACTCTTGATGTGTTTCTAGTGCATTTATTGTTTTAGCTTCAAACTATATCTTTTGCATGCCTTTTGGTAAAATATGGCTGAACCTACCTGTTATCAAATTATCACCATGTACTGTACCCATATTTGCGAAATAAAATACTTACTTACTTACTTACTTCATAATGTAAAGTCAAAACAATAATTATGTGTTGGAGTTATATAAGGTATTGAAAAGCTTAGCGACAGTCCTGAAAGTCGTTGTGGAAATAAGATCGAGTACAAACACTGATTTCAACACAAAGGGCTTTATTTTAATTGGTTTTGGATACTCATATTTTTATAAAAGGAGACTCATTATCATTATTCAGTCTTAAGATTTAATGTCTTGAATTGGAAACTTGTAACTACCTACGTAAGAAGCTTATGTTTAAAATATTCTTGTGATATTTTTATGAGAATTACCTTTTATTATAACTACCTTTTATCTTATCACTAGAATATTATATCGAAGTACTAAATCTTCCAACTTATATGGATGAAAAAAAAAATCGTGTAATTTCTGTGTTAAAACTGGAATTTATTGTAAACTCATACATGTATCCAGTACAAGCCGATGTTACTTGTATGGCTTGAACCATATTAAGACCAAAAGGATTTCCATTTTATTTATTAGTCAAATCAATAAATAAACTACTTGTTATATAAAAACGTACATAACTATTGCAGTCTCGTTTTATTGCAAGAAAAATTACAAGATAGGTAAGGATTTATTGAATGTTTATTTGTTTATGGATGCTGAGAACCTGTAGAAGAGTGGGCTCTTGGACATGGAGCTCAACTGTAATGCTGAGTGTACATACAAAAAATCGTCTTTACCATAGTACCAGACTTGATCAATGACTTGAGGATTGATGATCGTGTATCCTCATTCTACATAAGTGCAAGTGTAGGTATAAAGTTTTTATATACGGAAAAACAAATGACAAGGTAAAATGCAAATAATTCTATAAGGAATTACCATTTTTTGACTCTGCTGTAAAATTAACAAAAAATCTTCATGACAGTATTATAGTACAAGATAGTATTATAGTAAAACGGGTGTAGTACATCTCCTTAAATGCCATAATGCGATAGGTTGCATACCTGTTAAAGGATGTAGGTAAGTATTTCATTGAAAACTAAAACACATTATACCTACTTATATATTTATTCAACTTGGAAAAGCAGTCCACTTATGTAAGTAGTCCCATTTAAATAAACTCTAAAACAACAACCCGAGATACAAATGTTCAGTCGTTCAATTACGTTTATCGCTGGCGCTTGTAACTAGCGCCAGTAACTCGCGCCAGTAACTCGCGCCAGTAGCTCGCCCGTTGAGGCGCTGCCAACTCGACTAGATAGCTCCGGATAAACACTCGGCCGTAAATACTCGCTTATCTGTAAAGATTTTTTACTACTTTTTGTTGACAAAATTAGCTGCGATGTAGGTATCAGTCGTGGGTTTTGGGGACAGGAGAGTAGAATTATCTGGTAAGTGACTTGTTACAGTGCAGTAAGTGTAAGTAGGTCGACAAGAACTTTTCTAGCGCCGCCTAATAAATTAATTACACAGCTAGCAAAAAAAAATATTTTAGCAACTAAAATACATTCTAAAAAATTGAAATATACTTTCGGGAATACATTAAAAAAAAATTAAATAATTAATGGTCATTCTTGTAGCAGAAACATTAAAATGCAAAATTAACAAATATTAAAATACATTCATTTTCTATCAATTTGACTTGAGTGATTTATATACCTAAACCGATATAATTAAAAAAAAAATGTGCACCTGTATGATCAGCACGCTATTAAAAATTGCAATAAAAATTATTACATCTCGACTCATTAAAACTCATTTTGAAATTAAAAACGGCAGCCATTACTATTAATTCACAAACCACAGGCCATCACACGCCCGCATAACTTAACCAAACGTCGACAATAACACCAGGACTCCAGGAGATAGTCGATTGTTCGTCAAAAACGGCCATTAGACATGTCGTAAAGGAAATAAGCCATTGGTAATCAAATACATGGTTTTTATCACTTCCTAAGGCTATAAAACATGCCATAGTGACATATCTCGACAAATAACTTGATAATATCAATCACTGGTATTCACAGGGCTGGTGCGACTAGTTTTTATATCAATACACTTTACTTTTATAGGATAGTTAGCATTCCAACTCTTACAGTGCCATTTTAAATCGATTTTGACTCGAAGCTTTTTATTATGTTGCCAAACTCTGATTTGGTAATTGAAATTCCTCAACTTTTATATATGACCAAAAATACTTTGCGTTCCTGAATTTTTCACTGTTACCGTCGATACAGTGCCAAAATAGATACGATATGAGAATACTAACCTGCTACAATTCGTTAAATATTGTTTTTTTTTTGTTCCTTGCCACGCACTCTGAGATAGTCTGAGATAATGGTGAGTAGTGTCCGAAAAAGGCTTTTACCGTATCTGGCTGGTGCTCCAACCGATTTAAATTTAACCTTTTTTGGACATTTAGATCTGCTTTAGCGCAAATTCTTAGTTGATAACTATTGTTCCGCTTATTTAGTTATCAGGGGTAGAAACCTTTTGTAGTCAAACTTTTTAGAAAGATTTCCAGAGCAGCAAAGCGTTTTAAAAAATCTAGTAGCCGTAGAAGTTTTATAGTCTTTTCTGTTACGTTTTGCGATGTGGATAGTACCTGTGAAATTAATGGCGCATCATTTCATAGCATAGCATCGTCATGGGTTGAAAATCTCTCGATGTAATTCAAGATTATCAAAACAGCGCAACCTCATTGGTTAGAGTGGAACTTAGCTATCGTCACGTCATAGTAATTGAGCTTTCAGGCGTTTTTTTTTCATAGAAAATTAACGCAAGTGCTTCAATGGAGTGTCCCTTTCTAATGGAATCTTGTACGTTTATGTAAATATAGACTACTTTTTCAGACGTTGCCAGCCCTGTTCGGTGTCCAAAGCAATAAACTAGAATTCCGGGACAAACAGCACGTTTAACACTAAACTAGCACAATAAAATAACATTATCTTCACGCCGATCGACGCACTGTGATTCATCCTAATTTTTATCCTTTTTATCGTCTGTACTTTATAGGAAAGAGGTCTCATCCGATCTTTATCGGTGTGACACTCGCGTGTAAGTATTAAGCAGTTAAAGCCTTAAGTGGAATAAGGATAATGACGTGTTTAACCCAGATCTAAGACTTTTTTTTGAGAAGTTTGTCTATGAATACAAGTTAGGTAATGTGATGTGGACATGGGTTACAGAATAAAATGATTTCTTACAACTATTGTATAAAGGGCCAAAGACGGGCAAGGACAAAGTTACTCTTATAACAATAAAATCTGTACGTAACGCGTCTATTTAAATACTACTTGATTTGCATAAGCATCGTTTAAAAATAAATATTTATAATTTAAGTTTCATGTATTGTTGTGGTACCTACAAAGGTGGCCATAATGCCACAAGGCATTCCTATAAGTAGCTCATTAAGTTTCGATTTTTTGCAACCCTACTTTGATAACAGAGACTGGAAAAATTACCCTTTATCCTAGATTTTCTTCCACAGGTAATAAAAAGTCCAATTGATCAAGCTTTCCCTCAAACTGCCACAACAAACTATATAACTTTATTGAAATAGTATCTACAAAGTTAAGTTATTTATATTTTTATATTGTCTCGGCTATGTGGGTGCTTCTGAATGTTCGTAGCGATAGTGAAATGGCTCGAAATGGCCTTTATTACACCGAATCATGGTTTTTATGGCTTTATTCTGATATCATTTTTGTTGAAACTTGTTTTTGGTCTATATTTTATGCAGTAACTGCAGAAATAAGATATTTCTTTTATGAGTTTCTGGTAAAACTAGTTGAATTAAAATACTGGATGAATTTTTATTAAGTTATCAATGCCACCTATGTAGGTACTTGTTTCAGTATAAAATGCTCGGAAAAGTGGAAATGGGTCAGAAATTTAATAAAACTAGTTTTGTTTAAAAGCGTGGCCGTTATTTTAGAATAATACCAAATACCAAATTGTTATTTTTTCGCCTGTTTCCATAAAAGTTTTTGTCAAAATTAACATTTTCATTTTTTTACATACCTACCTAAAAATCAAATGTTTCACAAGTCTACGTAAAAAAATCACTATGTCCCCTAAATAAGACGATATTGTAACAATTCAATTTATTCAGTTACCAAATAATCCATTAAAATATCCCAAAAAGAAATTAACGATCTTCATAAAAATCTAAATACGTCTTGCCCATTACTTTTAAGGGGAGATAATAATACTGAAAAAATAAAAAGACATCCTTGAGACGTCTTTAAAAGTAGAGTTGGTAAATTTATGATAATATGCGTTTGTGGACCACAAATCATAGAGGTGGGATGCGTGGGCGCACCTCTATTATCGCGGCGGAGTTTGTTAGCTCTACATTGTGATACCGAATGGATGGGTAATTACGTGAGGACAACATCCAACATAATTGTTGATTTTAATTTCTAGTTTCTTTTGTGTTACAGTTGAGATTTATAAATGGCAGCTTTGCAAACTAACCACAACACCTATGCACCAACATTCGGAGCTTTTTCAGTTAACTTTTAAATAGAAAATGCTTGAATAATGTTAGATTCTTCACCCTTAAAAACAGGTAAAAGATTTCCTCCAAAGCCTCTATCTATCAGAAGCTAGTCGAAGATAATTTAACGCCAAGTAACATCACAAACCTGATCTTTTTAAACATACTACTACCAATGCCCTGATTCCCATTCAATAAAATCACTAATTCCGTTCTTCAAAACTGGTAACAACTTTTTCCAAGCACGTTCTAATTTTCTAATATAGTATTCTCTAAAAACTGATGGCCATCAATCCATGATGGATGGGATTACTCTGCGCCCGCGCCGCTCAGCGGAAAAATTTATAACTCATAAATGTTAATTAACGGACAGCTATGCCGTGCAATAAATCAATTAATTTAACCAGCAGTTAGTTGGGAACGGGTTAAATATGACTTAGATTAAGTACTGTTTGTAGAAACCTCTTATTTGGTAGTTACTGATATCTTTCACGCGATGTTGTCAGTCGATCTTGGTGGAATTATCGGTTTTAGTTAGTTCAAGTCCTTACAGATTATTCAGATTTAAAACAGGGACGATATCTAATAAATAAAATGAATTCGACTTTCTATTGTAGAGATTTTCACGACGAAACTGATATAGTTCGTGGAACCTTATAATCAGTGAAAGGAGTTAAGGATTTTCCAACAAAAAATCTTAACTTGGGTAAGGATCACAGTATCATTATTTTAATCGCTACTCAAACAGGATTAGGGAGAATTGTTATTTTAAACAAAACCCCAATTAATTTTTAAAGAAATATCGCTGTATATGTAATACTAAACAGCATTATGGAAATGGGTGAAATTCATGCTACCCATTTACAAAAATGAAACAGTTATTTTAAAGAATTATGAAAAATACGGAATGAAGAAATTTAATCACAGAATACCTGATATTGATGATGAGTACCTACTTACGGGCCTCACAAAAAAACATGCTCGTTTCTATAAAAATAATGTGTAATATTCTGGGCTCTATTATATGAAGACAAGGCTTTTCTGTTGAACGTAGGCCTCACATTTAAGTAAGTGTAGGCGAATGGTAATCTTCCTTTGTCGTAGTCTTTTACTTAAGTTCAGCTTCAAAGCTAGCTTTAAAATAAGAAAGGAGCTATTTTCATTTTCAGATCGTTTGATTCTTTTTTCTTTGATTTCATTTTGCGATTTCCAAGTGCTTTTAAACAGATAGGATTCGTATCTTCATCATTAAGATATTCGATTAAGTTCTAACTTAATCGAAATCATGAAGAAAATCAATTACGATCTGTAGATCGTAATTAATCCTACATATTTTTTTATCTTAATGTAACTTTGTAGAATTTAATGATCGGACCACAATTATTGCGGAGTAATTACGGAAATAACATTGATTGGACAGTCGTAAAACAAACAGAGAGCAACAAAAAATAAGCAAATCATCTAATTGTTTCAAAACAAGAATGTAAATTACCTCTAATCTTCGGATACTCAAGTAAAAAATACATCGATTACTAGAAACAAATAATAAAGTATCAGCAAGCAGGTTTAACAGTTTGATAGAACTGACCTTTGCATTCGTTGGCGTCCCTGGCGGTGGCGCGCCCCCATGGTCGGTCGAAGTGGAAGGGCTTGCAGCGCTCGCAGTCGCGGCCCGCCGTGTTGTGCTTGCACTCGCAGGTCAGCTGCTGCACGCCGCCGGGCGCCGCCAGCTCCCCGCCCTTCATCGGGATGCACCGCGACGCGTGACCGTTGCACTTGCAGCGCCCCCCGACCGCGAAGTCCGACACCGCGTAGTGCTGGCTGCCCGGAGCCGCCTGCTTCTTGTTGTCGATCTCATCGCCTTCGTTCACCATGTGCAGGCGGTTGAACACCACCCTGACATCGGTCGCAGTCACCCAGTCTTGGAGAACTGGGGATATGTCGAAGTTGGAAGCGCTCGGGCGTCCCTCAAGGGTGCTAAAGGCCAGCCTCGCTCCTCCAGAGCTCTCTCCGGTCAGTCGATGACTGTCGGAGCACCTGGCTTCCTGCTCATTAGCAGCAGTAACAGTCGCCTTGTTGGGTCTCCCGTATACCCGTCTGCATTGACTAGAGTAAAACTGGAAGGGTTGCCAGGTGATACCGTTGTCCGCGCTCTTGTAGATAGCGACAGAGTCAGGACGAGCGGCTTTTGGACAAAATTGTAGACTCACGTAAGTTAACTCATACTTTTTACCGAGAGATAAAGTAAGGGATACGTTGTCGGGAGGTGAATCGTAAGAGGTTGGAGGTATTGGTGCGGATCTCCAGCACGTAACATCGTGAGGGTTGTTCAAGTCAGTTAGATGGGTCGGTGAGTGTCGTCGGTCGGACCTGGCAGCATCGCATACTCTGCAGGAGTTCTCAGGGGGCTGGTCTCCAGGCGGGTCGCAGAGGCGCTCGGGTCCTCGCCTGCCGCAGATGGAGGAGGCCACCACGGGGGCGCCGAAGGCAGCGTTGACGAAGTCGGGGATGCAGCGGCGCGGGCGCCCGTCCTCCACGCAGGGGTCGGGCGGGGTGGCGGCGAGCGCAAGGGCCGCCCAGGCTAGGAGGGCCACGGCGCGGGCGGGCATGCTCACTCACTGTCACTACACTCGCGTAAAGTTTCCGTGGGAGGGCGTTGCGAGCGGCACGTACTCGCCGGTCGACTGCCGCCGGCGGACTGAAGGGGCGCGGAGCTTGCGAGCTTTGTGGCGGAGCGGAGGAGCGCCCGAGCGCACCGCGGAGCGCGGCGCACGGCGGGCCGGAGCACCCGCCGCGCACACCAGTGAAAGTTTACTATTTTTAATATCGTGTGTGATTTGATTAGATAGTAGATACGTATAAATTACCTCTGTTGTACAAACGACATCAACGAGCCGTACTTCGCCGGTGGACTGCTAAGTGCTCTCTTCCGTGATTGCGGCTCTTGTTAACTGTAATCATTCATGCTATTTAAGACATTGTTCGAATATGACTGTTCAGATTGGTGTATTATTTATTATGTTTGCTATTTTTTCCTTGGCTCCATGAATCAACTTTATAAAAGCTATACGTGTCTGAACCACTTTATTTTAGAGCTTTCATACGTTGGGAGCATTAGGGTCTTACAATAGGGACGTGGCCAGACGGATTGATCCCGCGTGTGTAAGAATGCGCCCCTCCGCGCACCCATCATACCTGAGACTAATTCATAACTCGCTTACCCCCGGGACCCCGAGCCCCTGTGCAGTAGGGTTCCCTACGGCTCCATTGAAAACGTTTTGTTTTGAGTCCTCCGTGTTATGCGGTCTGACTTTATTATGTTTGCTTGTTCAGCTTATTTGTGTTTTTTGTTGGTGCTCTGGTAATTTTTAATTGGGAGATTTATGAACTCTTTACAAAACTTGTTTGTAGTGTCTATTTTGTTATTAACAACAATCACAAGAATCTTTAAGAACCTAAAACTCGCAATAAAACTTTTTAATTACCTATAAGTATTATTGCCACAATAAACGCCAAAAGCTTTCTTTAAATAATAGGATATCATGCCAATCGTAAAAAGTTAAAACATGAAAGTTAACTAACTTCCGGACACGAACATTATCTATAATATTAAAACTATCATTAAAAGCTCGTGGTGTGGCAGGTATGGAAAGTTTCCAATTTATTACGATGTAGGCCGCATCAAACTACGGCCCCGGGCAATAGTGCCCGTAGTCCGTACTCACGGGATTCGAACTGAAAGCTTTTCACAAGTAATCATCATACGCTTTTATCAAAAGCTCTCTGAAAACAACAAGTTAATTACAGTTTTGTGCGTATATACTAGCTAAGTAATTGTACATTGATTAGAATGGGGTTTCATTGGCTGTTTCATCGTGTCTGGTAGGAAATGAATTTCGTTTAAAAATTCTGTTTCGAATGCAGGACATGCGAAAACAAAGTGCATTTAAAAATGGAACTAGGTCAAAAATAAAGACAATTACGTTTTTTTTAAAAGGTTTTTTTAGTTTTCCCTGATTATTTTTTGGGTCATTGCTAATTTTGTTACTGAATTTTAAAACAGTTAAAAATCAATTGAGCTGAAGTTTTGCATGTTACACGTTTAGTTTGGATGACAATATATTTTTTTAATATAAACCTGTTTGTTGTTTTGATAAACATTATCAGTTACTCAAAAAAAAATCTTATATTTAATTCTTATTCTTTATTGCTCACAAATTAAAAGATTTAAACAAAAATTGCAAAACATAGCTTATTTATGTACAACGGCGAGCTTGACCCAGAATTAAAAATTAACAACTACCTTAAAAACTAAGTTCTCCAAGAAAATTAAGGACCAACTAGCTATCAGCAATTGTGTAATCTTTTCAATTTATCAAAATTCCTAAGCATTAGCATTTAGCAACATATTAGCACACAGTATACTTATGTGTACTTAGATTTTTTCCTCATAATTAAAGCTCTCATCAGTCATACGTGCAAATTACGTTCATCAATCACTTCGTTCATTATCCGTTGACAAGCAGTTAATTAACTAATTAAATACCTTTCACATCTCATTGTGTGATTTGTTTGTATTACAAACTGTTTTAAGAGTATCAAAATTGGCTTTAAGCCGTTGGCAAAATGCCCGCTTGGTTTTGCTGACGTTTCAGTTTTTTTTTTCTTTTTTTGTATTTTTCGTAAAACAATGTTTAGGCAGTAGCCTACGATGTAAGTTTAAAAAAGTTTAATTTCGAGCTAAAACTGTATGCACCTGTTCACTGACACAAGCCTAAAAGCCTTAGTGGAAGAGCTTTATGGGGGAGCTCGTGGCTAAATAATAACAGCCGCACGGGTCGATCTTTAAAGTTAAGCCGTATTTGCCGAGGTTTTTCCGTGGATGGGTGACCATAATGACATACCAAGTTTCCTCCGTGCCTCGAAAAACACGTTAAGCCGTTGGGGTTGACAGGCGGGAGTCAATTGTAAATATTTAAAAGTTGTTAGAAGTAGTCAGAAGCCGAAAGTCTGACATCCAGTCTTACCAAGGGGTTTCGTATTACCCAGTTACTGGGTTGTGGAGGTCAGATATAGGCAGTCGCTTCTTGCAAAATATTGGTACTCAGCTACATCCGGTTAGACTGGAATTCAAAGTGCCAAACTATGTTGGTGTCGACCAAGATAGTTTAGGAAAAGTCTAGGCAGATGATGATGAAGCGCTTTATGGTATTTTCAACGCAATACTAGATTTTCCAACAGTGCAATTACATTTAGGGATTATTTTAGATGTCGCCTAGTTTTAGTTAATTTATGAGACTGCTTGCCTCGTTGGTCTAGCTAGAGGTCGCAAGCCCGACTGTTGAGCATGAGGACCTGGGATCGATTCCCAAGCCGGGCAAAATGTTATCGGGTTTTTCCATCAGGAATTTGTCAGTAGCAGCCATGGAGTCTGATTTGTACACGGTTGACGGCAATAGGCTCGCCTCTATTGCATTGGACTAAAATATAACTGGCACAATATGGGTGTACTATAAGGTGTGTACTCTGCATGTCTCACCCTTCGGGGAGTCAACTTTTCCGTGGAATATCTTTATTGCCTGCTACAATGTTAAAAACAGGTAGAAAATTATATTATACTAGCGGTACCCGCGACTTCGGCCACGTGGAATTTAACAAAAAAGTTTTTTTTTGTTTATGCATTTTTTATTTTAATTATTATTTTTTTTTCTGAAATAGAATTAGCCTAAGTTACACCTTATTACATCAGCTATCTGCCAGTGAAAGTCCCGTCAAAATCGGTCCAGCAGTTTCAGAGATCAGCCGGAACAAACAGACAGACAGACAAAATTTAAAAAAATATATATTTTGGTGTATTGCCGTATACCTATACATTATATACATTTAGTAAAAAGCAGTGATTTTAATATTACAAACAGACACTTCAATTTTATTTACTTGTATAGAAGATTACTTAACATGTTAAATAACATAGTCTGCTTTGTCCGTCCGTCTGTCACATGTCACTGATCCTCACTGAGTACATTACATCACGGTTGACTCCAAGGGGCTCGGCTCCTTCTTCATTATTTAAGTTAAGCCCTTGACGGGTAATAGCCAGGGATGTTTGATGGTAGCCACTATATTCTGTTTATTTGCAACAGTGAGATGATTGATATTAATTTTTTCTATACATATAAATTACATAATGATGGTATTTGGTATCATTCAGAAAGAAATATTCAAAGTCAAAGTCAAAGCATTTATTTCAATTAGACCATTACAGGCACTTTATAAAGTCAAAAAAACAAAATAAAACGGGAAGCTACAGTCCCAGTCACAAGGCATATTCGCTTTATATTAGCTAGCCTGATAGTACAAATCAATAATTTGGATTGATAGATTACCTTTTACCTGCCTTTTCCAAGTTTTTTTCAGGCAAATTTATTTTGTCATGGTGTCTACGGGTCAGAAAGGATTCTTTCATCACAAAGCTCAAACACGATGTAAAGATGCAATAGAGAAAAAAGGAAGAAACTACGAATATTGTCTATTGATTACTTTTTGACTTTCACGCGCCTTTATACGGGGTGTAACGGTAAGGGTATATGTATATGTTGCGGCTAAAGGTGGATGTGAACATAAAATTAAGATTAGCCGGCTAAACTTAGGTTTATCTTCGAGAAGCAGCTAAAGTTCGATATCATGTTAGTTTGTGACGTGATATTCGTGAGTTTCCCCCCGGCATAGTGCCTCCGCGCGCCATTCGTGCAGGCGCGCGAGCACTATCGCCTCCAGATCCCATGGTGGCAATCCAGCCAAGAGGCTCGCCGCCTCGCCGGTGATCGTGCGGTACCCCCGGACCAGCCTTACGGCTTCCACCTTCTGAGGCGCGTTCAGGTAATGGGCAGCTCGCCGCCTCAAAGAACGCGCCCACACCGGGGCCCCGTAAAGGGCCATGGACCGCACGACCCCCGCATAGTGCCTCCGGCAGGAGGCGTTTGGATCCCCCAGGTTGGGCAAGAGCCGCTTGAATGCAGCCCCTGCCCGTTCCAGTTTTGGGGCCAAACGTCGGAAGTGCTCAACGAAGTTCCACCGGCTGTCGAGGACAAGCCTTTACTTACTTACGGTACTTTAGCGTCGACTCGACGCCGAAGGGAACCCCTCCTACCGTCAGTATGGATCCCGACGGTGGCGCATTCCGAGGCCCATGAAAGCACATGGCCTCGGACTTGTGCAATGCCACCTCGAGACTCAGTTGCCGGATTCTCTCCACGACTATCGCAACCCCGCGGCGCGTGTCATTAATTCGGCCGCCGCCTCGTGCGACCTCCCCTGTGCCAGCACCAGCGTGTCGTGACACCGCTAGGGAGGTCAGCGCGCAGCACCCAGTCGTAGCCGATGTTCCACAAGGGTGGCCCCAGAACCGATCCCTGTCGAACACCGCACGACATCTCTCGCCGGTTCCACTGTCCGTTACGACCGGGGTAGATGACGACCAGGTGCGTATCCTTACATTACGTCTAGTTCCGTATGTTTCCCACACTGAAGTAAGATTGAAACAATACTGCTCTAAAGAGTCATGCCGTCATGGTAATCCTCAGATACTCTACTCGTGCACCATCTCGATCCATTCTTCGTTTTCAATACTTACATGAAATAAATCGGAAGAAGAGGCAGAAACCGCAGCCGCAAACTACAACCCTACAACACAAAAAGAAAACCAGAAAAAATTATAACAAAATGTGCACATTATGAAATTCCGGAAGCACTCGAGTAATTACAAAAAGCCCTCTTTAAGTTTCGTTTAAAATTCCGGACGCGCATAATTTCATTAAACTGCACTTGACTGGCCAGTCCGTACTCCGGAATGCATGGATGACGTAGTTACGTTATCTACCCGCCGGCCAGCGGGCGGTAATTACTCACTTCCGTAACTTCCGGTCACCCCTGCATTCCTTTATGGGCTTCATATTTTAATGGCCGAGAGATTTGTGCAATTTATAGTGTTTTTCGTGGAACAAGTTTTTGTTTTATGTGGCTGAAAAAGTTTGAGTGGCTATCTCACGTAGTAATGTTAGAGGCAGTTCTAGCTATAGTGTGTGTGTTGGCGTGGCATACGTATGAGGACAGGCTTTTGTTTGTCTTGATAACTGGAACAGCTGGATTTAATTAAAATTAAGACCATCATGAGTTCATGACTTCTCTTACTACAATATAGTTTAGAATTGTACTTGCAAAAAAAGGTTCTATAGAGTACCTACATCTACATATATTTTCATTGTGTATGTTGTGAAAACCGGACGTTCAACATAAATTATATTGATTTAAAATATTCCACAGCGCATTAGCATTGATTGGCACATCGTTTACAAGTTACAACTACTTACAAGTAAAACATGGCTGATTCAATCGACTTGTACTGTTAGTTTTAGTTGCACATAATCAGTATATTAGCAATTGTAGTTTTCACAAATACACTTTAATCTGACCTGATATTCTGAAACTTAGTATTAAACTCGAAAGGTTTGTCCCTACTTTATTATTAAACAACCCTGTCAAACTTAAAAGTCTATTTCTATTACAAAAGCCAAAATAGCCCACCTTAATTTCGTACAGTCTCCGAAATTACTTCCTAACCACATTAAAGATTATCAGGTAATTTTATTCTTGTGACGAAGCCTTAGAGCCTTATAACCTGGCCTATATTCTCTTCCATCTCGACACCTATTTTCAAAGCTGCAGCATGATTACAAGCTAGTATCCCGTAGTGTATGATTACGCAAATGCCACGCGTGACGTGGCGAGAACAATGAGAACAAAGTGCAATTGTATGAATGGCTGCCATGACTGCACGAGATCATATCTGAGATGTGAGGACCACTCCTAGAAATGTTGTGTTGAGTAGCGGGATCATCGTGTAGCTAAATTATAGGGGAAACTTGGATGGTTGGACAATGGAATTAGATATTTATATTTCGAGAGTTTTGTCGGTTTATCAGACTGTAAACTAGCGGTGATGAAAGGCAAACGCTTTCTTTTTCCAAAAATGCACAAATCAAACGCATAATCACCACGACTATCTGCACGACCAATCCATTATGACAATCAACGATCACCATCGTAGTTGTTTACCCCTAACGGCCCAGCCGACCTGTCCTAATCAAACTGAAATTCTATGAATAGTATTTTAAGGCACTGCAATACTAATCTACGAATGTAACAGCACTTTCAAGGAATCGAAGCGTTGTACAATGTTCTAATTAGTTTCCATCCAATAACATAGCGCACTCACAAGATTCCTCGACCAACACCACGTAACTATCCTCTAAAGGTAGCCTTAAAAACTGCGCTTAGCAAGTGTAATAACATAACTGGCGATTCGAACTCGTATGCGATGCGATCTGACGGATAGTCGCACAAAAAGTCGCGGCCCAATGGCGACTAATCGCAGCCATTATCCCTGTATGGAGTACTGCGGCATAGAGTAGTGTGGCGCAAACAGTTTCGGGCATTTAATATTATCAAGCATCAATTCAGAGGGTCTGGAACTCACGATAATACTTTCGTAATGAAAAAAGTTTAAAATAAATCAATGAAAACTTCAGACAATAATGAATATGTTTAGGGTTTTAGGTATGTGAGAAATGTTTTAGTTTTTAATAATAACAAAATCCACTTCAACAGAATATCTTTCAGATACCAGAACAAGAGCTAGCCCTTGGCTACATATAAAATATAGACCAACTGAACAGCTTCAGCAAAAGAAGATGTCTCAAATAGTCCTGCTCTCTCTATCGGTGCGACTACTCTATGCAACCGCAGGACATTTACGGGCGATCGGACACAAAAACCGACTGGCAGCCGCTGCCTGCTTACTGGACAATTACTTATCGACGCCGGGGACATGTCAGTCTTGTTGGGACGGCTTATTCTGAAGCCAAGCTGAACTATATTGCAACGTATATAGTAGCAATATAGCTTAATTAACTAGTAAGACTGCTATATTATAGGTGCAAAATGGAGAAACTTCGTGAGCACAACGGCCAGTGTTGTAATCTAGTTTAGTCACATTTTACTTTCTGTGTGAAAACAAATGAATACGTACACAAAGTGTCATTTGGTATCAAATTACGCCAGTAAAGACGTGATACGTTCGATAATTTCGGGTCGGCAACATCCTGCAAAACCAGACGAAAAAATATACTGTTGATTTTGCTGCTCGGCCTGTGCCTGTGTCATCATGATGAATGAGGTAAGGAAAGAAAAAAGATCATAGCATTTTGTTTTTAAGGCTATTAAAACCACAGCGTCTCATTTCGCTGTAGATCCTTGATAAGCGAGACCCATTCCAATCATTTCTACACACGCGCTATAAATCTTCGACCACATACCAGCAGTTTTATCTGCGAAACGCCACACTTATCGATTTAAGGGTTAGAAAAAATATTTAGGTCGTTGAAGGCCAGAGTCCGTCCTTGCGTTGTTGGCATTCCTTGGCCCTGGTCTCAGAACTTTGTAATTTATCGAAAGGATAGTCCGTCCACTGGAATGTGTGGAGTTGCCAAAGTTGGTCGGTTAAAACTTTGTGATTTTCAAGGGATAAGTGAGCAACGATCTTCTTAGAAAACATGCTCTGCAATGGATCAAACTTCGTAAGTAAAGTGCGAAGGGTTGAAATGTGATAAATTGTCAACGGTTTTCACAACCTAAAGCAAGATCCTATGTGTTAATTTACGACATCTTAAGTAAGATCATCAAGGTCGTCATTTCACATTGTAAAAAAAAGAACTGCAGCCGCGAAGGTTTAGCTTATGCAGAAACTGATCAATTTCGTGGTAACTAGCATGCATACAATTGCAAAATCCTAATTCGTAAAGCTACTCACCTTCTTACAATATACAGAATAAACATTCCCCAGTCTCTCCATAGAATCAGCACGCTACAAATCCGGGGCGGGTGAGCAGGCGCTCGCAGGGATCGTGGGTAAAAAGGAAACTATGCGGAAGGCATGCGTGCGCGCCGCGTCACTTGTGAGCGACGCCGCGCGGTCGCACGGGTATGGGCGCGTGCCTGCATCCATCATACTACTGCTTCTTGATAAGTCAGGGGGGACGAGGATCGTGGAAACAAAATATATGACGGCACAATCAATATTCAATTTGAAATTAAGAAGTATACAACTCTCGATTCTTCTATTATTTCTTTTTTTATCATTATTCATTTTACGGATTTTTCAGCTCCGCTCCCAATTTTTTTTTTTTTTTTTGATATGGCCACTCGCAGATCAACCTTCTGAAGGTTTTAACTGCTTAACCCGGACTATCCTGTGGTGACCTCAAATGAATTTAAGGCCCCCAGCCAGGGCTTACAAACTAGATAGTTAAACTAAATGACCGCTCGCTAAGGGCGCCCCCTGTGGGGTTCGGACCTCGGCTTAGGGCGTCATTGATTGGTGGACAGCAAGGGACAGGCTGGGTCGTATTATTATTTAGGGAATTTAAAGCTACTTGCTCAGCGGCGCGGGCTGGCTCGTCGTGCAAGGGTCGGGGAGTAACATTACTGGGACGTCGCGACTGGCCTCGTCGGCGAGGCCGGTATACGGATCGGATTCTGTTCTTGTGTTTTCTAAGGGTGCTGGTTTCCCTACTGCTCTCCTGAAGGAGGGTAATGGGGTCATCGGGTTCCGTGAGGATATGCCTAGGACGGCGAATCTTCCCTATCTTGGTGGGGACGTATCGGGCGGCCGACACCACTAGTGGGTTGGGGTGCTTCTCGGCAGAGTCAAGGAAACGCTTTGAAAGGCGTTTAATGACCTGCTTGATGGTGGAGATCTTGAGATCGACATGGAGTCGTTCATTCCTAACGAACCACGGGGCTCCCGTGGCCTTTCGGAGAAACCGGTTCTGTAGGGTCTGCATCCTATGGATTTGGTAAGCCTTAGCTTGCCCGAATACAGGGCAAGCGTAGGTCAGGATGGGACGAATGCACGCGGTGTAAATACACAATTTGCACTTAAGTGACAATTTGCTGCGTGAATTGAGTAGGGAGTGGAGCCTTCCGAGAGCGAAAGCGGCGCGCGAATGCACCGACTTTATGTGCTTTCCGAAGGTGAGGCGTTGGTCGAGGATTACCCCCAAGTATTTGGCTTGCTTCTCCCAAGGGATCGGCTTGTCAAACATGGTAATCGGGATGGGGTCGGGTGGGAGGGTGTGGTGAGGCTTACAGAAGAGGACCGCCTGGCTCTTATCGGGGTTAGCTCCGCTCCCAAATTCCACTTAACTTACTTATCTTCATCTTTACGACTGCTGCAGTAATATTAAAACGGGAGCCATTAAATTTTCACAATTTGGGGTTATTCTGGCCCTAAAATACTACACTTAAAGTTTGCTATGGACGAGTCAGTACCTACCTACCTTTTTTTTTTCATGGATGGGAAAGCATCAAATGACTTCTCCCGCTCTGGGCGGAGCGGGAGGGAGTGTCAGACTTGTACTGACTAAAACCCATCCATGTTCCTTCTCCGCCCTTTGTGTTCCAGAGCCACGGTATCTCTTTCGAACAGTCCCGCAACCCTGGCAGGCATCGGCCCTCTCGGACCCCTTCCGGTCTGCTGACATCTCCTTGAGGCGCGCGTGGAACACGTACGCGCCGTCGACACGGCCTGTCATCATGAGACGGACGGACGGTGAGCTAGCCCATACTCACCGTCCACAGGCTCGCGCCTACGGTGGCCGGGGGCCACTGGTTTCCCCCCGACGCGCGACGTCCGGGGCGTCTCCCGCGGCGGCTGGGACGTGAGGTTCTCTCCCTCTCACGTTCCGCCACCTCCTTCGCTAGCATGACTGCAGAAGGAGGCGACGGCTTCCCATTCCCTCTCGCTCCGGACCATAGATTGAACCAGGGCCGGACGCGAGAGGTCGCCGCCGCCCATCGCCGCTACGAGGACACGGCGGTGCTCAGCCCAAGCGGAGCCGACCTCCACGGTGTGCTCCACCGTGTCCTCAGGCCGATCCTCGCAGTGGTGACACCCGGGCGTTTCCTCCCACCCGATTCGGTGCAGGAACCTTCCGAAACAACCGTGTCCGGTAAGGACCTGCGTCAGGCGGAAGGTGAGGGCGCCGTGGCGCCTCTCAAGCCACTCCTCAAAGAGGGGACTTATCGCCACTATTGTTGCGTGCCCTGCATGTGGTTGCGATAGTCGCTGTCTCCATGTCGCCATGAGAGTACCTACCTACCTCAATCTCCCTTATCGTGTGGTCAGTGCCTAAACTGGAGTCAGAGTTTTAATATCGCCCATGGGCCTCTGACTTGGCTTTACATGCCGTTAAAAAATATCTATCAGTCATGCTGGTTTCCTCACGATGTTTTCCTTCACCGAAACAAGTGATACTTCAATTGTATACATAAACAGCACCTTATCGTGAAAGTAGCAAACATCACCATGGAAGCCTGTATCAGTTTTATTTGAAAGGAGGTGTCCTACCAGCCTTTTGCCATATCAACCATACTTTAGTGAGCCATGTACGTTTCCTCAGAATATTCATAAAAGGTATGTAGATACTGCTCGGCAGACGAGAACATATAGTGCAATATGGTGCATTCAATAACTTCGAGTTATGATAATCACTATTAGTTTTATTGTACTGTCAAGTGGTTTTTATACACCGTGTAAATCACCTCATCACGAAGCCGTCAACCAAGCATTCTGTACATGAAACTAAGTAACTTTACGCAAAAATTATTGCTGGGAAACGACTTTTTTTTGGGGGGTGTAAAATCATGTTTTGTGGTAGAACTCAATGTAACGCACTCAAAACATTGTGCTGATGGTCGGATTGAATAGTACGGGGGTCGTGGAGGTGTTTAAAGTAAAAATCTTACATTAAAAACTTGTATTTAAAAAAATACTTGTAAAAAAGTTGGAACTTTGACCCCTAATATCTCCGTAACTAGAAGGTTCCCAGGTATGGTGTAGAACAAAAAAATGATCGCAAGTACAGGGAGAACCAGTGCCTTTCGGCTTCGTTAAGAGGTGTTTTACACCCTTTATAATTGATGTTAAACAAGCCATCAAAGGGTACCAGTATTTCAATTGAGAAAAACTTGCTTGATTTCCTAGGTAGAAACTTGTGTTTATGATTTAGGAAGGGTTGCAGGTTTTTCTTTTGGATTTCTGCGAATTTCTGGATTAGCGCCACGACTTGTTGAAAACTCAAATTATGGACATACTAGCCTATGCCCGCGGCTTCGCACGCGTGGAGTTCGGTACAGTGACCCACGGGATTGTACTACCGGGATAAAAAGTATCCTATGTGTTAATCCAGGTTATAAACAACCCGTGTGCCAAAGAACATTGGGTAAGTTTGTATGGACTAGTGGCATGGTTTTTTTTTACAGCGGCCACAAAGATAATTGTTGTTAACGTATAGCGGAATATATGATATTAATCACTTCTAAAAGAATTTTGCCGAAAATAATATCGAAGTTGAAATATCTGATGTCAAAGTTGTGTTGTTCCTACTAACAGTTTGCATACTGTTACGTATTTTATGAAAAAATAACTCTTTCCTATCATTTAACGTATTTCGTTACTTCCCAGAATTTGATCCTTTTTTTTTTTCTGGCTTCGCACGGTTTGTGAATTTGATCCTTAACAGCGACACTATCGAATGGTGTAATAATACAGGGTGTTTTTTTTTTTCAAAATTAACGTCTTCCGGTTCCTGGCTAGGAAAATTGATTTTTCAAAAAACCAATGATGCAGTTTTAGTTTTCATCAAAATCGGGCTCGTGACTCCATCGAGTGTTTTTCGCTATTCCTCATAGTTTCGGATTTGGCCTTCCATCCACTTGAAAAGTTCACCCTGTATATCTCGGCTCCGATGCATTTTGGTTTTAATTATTGTTTATAGAAGAAAATGAATGTCTTATTGTGTTCTTACTAATGAAATATTTTTCATTAGTGGCAGCAGACTTAAAAAATGATGCCACTTTTACCCAAACCCCTTTCATCCAAAAAGTTTCGTTTCAATTTTGGAGTTACGCGTGTTAATACCAAATAACGGTCGGTTTTTCTTGAAAATGAGGTACATATGTTACCCACCACTTCCACTTACTACGCGCGAAATAAACTTATATTATGAGCTGCCATGGAAACAGCTAACGCCCGTAAAACACCGTATCGATCGCTAGACTACGTAAATATAGTTAATAAACGCAATATTAATACAAATAATGACCCTTACTGTTCAATATTCACCTCACAGCTCCGTGGTAGTCCTCCCGAATAAATCTAATAAGTACGGTATCCGTCTGTCCCGGCCTATCTGCGGAACAAAGCGCTAACGAGACGCTGTTGATGTAAGAACATCAATATTTCGGTTTGTAGAATTAATATAATACCTAATACCGTTGCAGTAGTAATGAATCAATCCAATCCGGATTTTTGAAAAAAAACACTGTTTCAGCATATCGATCCCGGGATCGGTGGAGACAAACCCATCTTATCTTATTCAGTAAAACAGTACAGGTTTTGATTTTCATAGTATAGTTTTTTTATCCGCGATACTACATGCCAATGTGTTCATTTAGGTACTAAAGAAGGTAGAACAGCCTTTCAGTTTCAACCTAAAAATCGGGAAAAGATCTGAAGAGAAAACCGAGGCCAGAAAGTCTATTTTTGGCTTTTTCAGTCTCAATTGACTCAGGAGCGTCTACTGAGCGTGATCTCTTGCACAAATTACTCTAGCGTGCTACCCCTTCAAACCATAAAACCTGTAACTAATACACCAAGTTAGTCTCGTAATAAATAACGTTTATTAACACCGGAATGTCGGAAAAGCTGTGAAATGAAAGTTTGTTTCTAACCTTACAGCGTGGGCTGGTGAGGCACAGTTATTGTTTTAGAAAATTGTGTTTATGGTCTGAGTGACCTTGTCCATTCAGTGGGTGGCCTTGTTTGTGGTCAGAGTAATTGTCTTTTGAGCTGTTAATCTAAAAAGAGAATAGAGTAACGGGAAGATTCAGTCGATTTCTTACTTAAAAACATCGATTGTTATCGATTAATCATAGAACGTTTATAAAAGAGCTTGAACTGAAACAGGAAACGTAGAAAATTTTGTCACGCATCCAGTCACAAAATCAGTATTTAAAACTTCTTGCAACTGGACCTTTAGCAGCTTCTTGCCTTATTGGCTAACAGTATTTATGATGAATGTCTGAAACTGCGGGCTGCAACTATTTGATATCATTGTTCTCTTGATTAGACAGGGAGGCAGTATCGTCGGTAGATAGTGCTGTCTCTTTCTGAGGATGCAAAAAAGTTGATCATGATATTTCACCGTGTGGATCCTGTCTTTGGCGAAGAGTTTTGCAATTTTAATCATTGTTTGTTATTGTTTATCCAGGAGCTCCTGTTCACTTTGTCAACACCTTTTTTTTTTAAGGATGGGTAATCATCAAATGACTTCTCCCGCTCTGGGCGGAGCGGGAGGGAGTGTCAGACTTGACTGACTAAAACCCATCCATGTTCCTTCTTAACCCTTTGTGTTCCAGGGCCGCGGTATCTCTTTCTCTCAGTCCCGCAGCCCTGGCAGGCATCGGCCCTCTCGGACCCCTTCCGATTTGCTGACATTTCCTTGAGGCGCGCGTGGAACACAAACGCGCCGTCGTCATAAGACGGACGGACGGTGAGCTAGCCCATTACTCACCGTCCACAGGCCCGCGCCCACTTTTTCAACACTTAACATCTCTTTAGTAATTTCTAAGAAACAAAATAAATAGTAGAGCTTTCCCTTATTCTTAGGTAAATAATAATGGATAATATTTTTGTGTTCACCAAAAGTCTAAAGGTACATCTATGTATGCATTTCTAAAATATTGATCTTAAACCCGTTTAATTGTTTTACTATAATTAAACTACTCGGCCAACAAAATATGTTACATCAAATGCTATATATCAAGGCTATGTCGTAAAACTAAAAAAATAAATGCTTGTTTTTAAAATTAGGTGTATTACTATTTTTACAAATTTGCAACAGTTGTTAAATAGATGCTCGTTATGACATATTTTAATGAACATATTTTGGTGCACATTCAGTATATTTGGTGGAACACAGGCAAAATTAGGTAAATGAAATGGGAATAAATTGAAGTACTTTTAAATACCATCCAATAATAATCACCGTGCTATTTACGGTTTAACTACTAACCCCAAATAAACAGGGTGAGAGGAGTTCATCATCATTTTTTTTATAATCTGCATTTTTTTTCCAAAAGTGCAATACCTACCTACATGGTCAAAATGTTGTCACAGGCTGATAACAGAATTATGTATTTGTAAACCCGTTATGTTTGATTTTTGGTGTACAATAAAGTATTATTCTATTCTATTCTATGTAAGGAACTAAATACTGTCCCTTCAACCCTGTTTGAAGATCAAGATAAGATAGTCCGGTTAGTTTTAAACTCAAACCTAAATCATCATCCTCATCATCATCAGCCTATAATGTTCCCACTGCTGGGACACAGGCCTTCTCTCTATGAGAGGGAGTAGGCTGTAATCGACCACGCGGGCCCAGTGCGGGTTGGTAGATGTCACATGTCTTCGAATTTTTAGTACTAGGACAAGCTGGTTTCCTCACGATGTTTTCTTTCACCGTTTTTGAGAGCAGCGGTGATGAAATAAATTACACAAAGTAATGCGCCTCCCTAGGTTCGAACCCACTGCTTACTGCCTGTAATTCGGGGCTGCCACCACTGGGCCACAGCTGCTCTCCTAAACCGAAATGTCATACATCAAATTCCTTAACCCCAAAAAGCTGCTGAAACTGAAATATGTCCTCCTTCAGCAAACCGCCCAAAACACGTCATTGACGAGTTGATCACGTCTCGGAAACACATAATGGGCTATTAGCAGCTGCGGGTGCGCTGGCGCAGCGCCAAGCTGACCAATCAGGTGCGCGACCGAAATACTGCAGTGTGGGGAACACGGGAACTGAGGTAGGAGGACCAACCCAGACCAACTGACATTCTGTCAGTGGTGACGATAACGGGAACCAACGGTCAAAAATGGTCCCAAGGAGAAATAGTATGAAGTAGACAATATAAAAAGAGAAAATTCCTTAAATACTTGCGTGACCTCGAAGTTCACAGTAATCTTCAGGGCTAAAAAGAGAAGCTGAAAAGATTTGTTTACAATAGAATCTCTGAAACCAGGTTTTATTTTTTGTACTTCTCCAGTTTTTGTACTTCATATGCATATCAGAGAATAATTAAGAAACAGAAAGAACTCTGCATGAAATAAAAAATGTGCACTATTAACACCTTTTAGAATTTACTGGGCGATTCTCATGACTGCAACTTATAACGAAAGCATTTTCTATCGCAAAAAGCAGCTAACGCTTTCGCAAAACCATAAATGCAGAAAATATATGTATATGCACATACGTTATTTAGCTCTCTTGTAAAACAATTCACACACAAATAATTTGAAGTACAGTCAACAAAACAAACGTAGAGTCATCAACTGAAGTACATCAACTCACCGATCACTGATTTGACGTCTGTACGCGCGTATTGACGTGCCAACTTTCTTTCGCACTTCATATTACACTCTTCATTTGGCATTCAACCTTAGGCCTTTCTAATAAGGTTGTGGGTGGAGATTTTTAGGTGCAAAAGTTATGTTTGTCCGTCTGTCTGTCGGCGCTTTGAACGTCCAATGATATACCAATACTTAAGATGTAGGGTCTCATTAACTCTGTAGGTGTTTTTGATAGCAAGCGATATAACTAAGTGTTAGACTGATCGTTCCAGTAATGTGTATGTGGGCTCGAAGTATTTATACCAGGTGACTATGTATGGGCAACACGTTAAATAAAACTGTTACTTTGTTGGTCAATCAAGGTTGTTGTGATGAATGATGTTCAAAATAAATAATAAATCAAACAATTTGTAATGAGTTATAGTTGGAGGTGTTAACAGGAGTAGGTATATTGAAAGAGCCTTGATGGTTGACGATTACATAAACGTTTTTGACTATGACAAGCATCAATCGCACCTTTGGCAGTAATCCCCGATCTCCAGACCCTCCATACTGGACGTAAGTTGTCCTTAACATTTAAACATTCAACAAATCGGATGCTAAGGCAATCCCCACAACCTCCACAGGTGAATTATCTGATGGTTCCGAGTTTCAATAGATATTTGGCGTCTCCCCACACATCTAACGTCAACAACTAATGCAACGAGTCGAGCAACAGAATATTAACTACTAAAATAGAATTTGAACTATCTGTATGCTTCCCCATCACAACAAAACCTCTTCCCAAAAAAAACAGTAACAAACATCAAAATCTCAGGATTCTTCTTATTTACAGCTATCATTCATAAATTATAGTGTAACTTCAGGTAATCTTTACTATCAGGAAACTATTTCATTCGGCGATATACTGATTCTGTGGAACTGTCGTAAATAATATACGAGGAAATCGATAAAACGTCCAAGTTCTCACTTTCGCTCGTAAGACCACACAATAATTAGCCGCAAGACTGTTTACGGCTCAATCTGCATATTGAATGAGTTATTAACATAAATTCCCGTAACAATGTGGTAAAGCATTTTTTTAGAGTTCCGCAACACATGCGGGCAAAAACTGGTGTATGAGGTTTGAATTATGAATGATAGATTCGTAATTCAGATCTTTTATAACACTTTTCACCATTAAAGTGTTGCTACTTTTGCTCTTCTCATCATTTGAAGATTTTTGATGTGAAACACCTATATGCGCGACTAGGCAGTAAAATGGACTCGTATGCCGTGATGAGATGGGGTGGTGTTGTGCCCCCAACCGTATGCCACGAAAAAAATCAACCTTTTCCCATTAAAATAAAGTTTGTTTTGGATTCATTGTTGATCTTGTTTTGTTTATAAATTTCCACATTTAAATTGTTTGTGGAAGAATTTTTTAAATCGGTCGAGAAGATTTTAAGTTAAATCGTAACAAACAATCAAATCTTTCCTCTTTATAATATTACTAGCTGTATAGTCCAAGATCCCAGGGCCGCCAGACGTCACGTATTTTCTGACGAATGAAATGTGGACGATTGAGTAGTGTTAGTATGTACTAAGAACGCATGCGTACCTGCTAGCTTGCTTAGACGGCCAATTTTCAGGTATCAGGTAATCAAGGTACATAAAAAAAAGACTAACCTCACGTAAATTCTGAAAGCTGATTTTCACGTATATTTTAGGCAATATCCTTAATAATAAGTCGCCAATACTGCCAGACACTTTTCGTGGGCCGTTTTGCTTAACAGACGCTTTAAAGGTCCAAAAATTATTACTTAACTTCACGTAAATTCTGATGCTCCATTTTTATATATGTCCACCAGACAACTATTTTAAAACCTTTTACAAGAAGACAGACCGATCCAAGGGGCCAATCATCCCCAATTCAATTGTAATGTCTCTGTGGGTAGGAGCGCGAGGGCACTATCTACGCGCATGAGATTGAGCGAGATATGTATTAGGATACATTGACTTCTCTCTCTCTCACTCTCTTAAAGTTTACTCGTATCACTTAATTATTATTAAAAAAAAATCTGATAAATAATTAAAAATTTACTTGTAAAAATATGCTCATTTGACTACAATAATTATAGAATTTTATCTTGTAAGCTGTTTTGATAAATTCGAAAAATAATATTGGGAATAGTTAGAGACATACACATTTGTGTCGTTAATGAGCTTCCAGGGAAGCCGCATGAGCAGAAGGAACTACAGCCAAACTTCTTTATCATCAACGTAATCCTTAATTTTGTAATATGCTTTTTTGATAAGGACACGTTTGATGCAATTTTTAAACTTTCTATCGGTCAGTTCCGTAACTGACTTTGGCAACTCGTTATAAAAGGGGAACTATATTTCTTGTCACCAAAATTTATATTTGTCATCAAAGTTGTATCACTATCGCCACGAAATATTTTCGTTCTCGATAAACAAAAAGTGTTCCCAGGTATGAATTATCAAATCAATGTTGATATAATGTGTAAAATAAGAGATGGATTACCAATAAAGTTGTAGTGCATTAGATTTATTACTTAAATAATAGCTTTGTGCTCAGAATGGTAGATCTGTCACCAAATAAATAGATCAGTTCCTTATTTCTATGAAAAAAGGCCTAATACGAGACATTGGGCACACCGACTCGGACAGGTTAGGTTCGAAAGTAAGACCGACATCTCCTTCGTGTTAGGTTACTGTAAACCCTGCAGACATAAATAGGAGCCCCGCGTAACGGGGCTACGTCGACAACGCCTTAGTTTGGACCTGTGGTTTGGAGTTTTTATGTAAACATTTTACATTGTTTGATGATTCAATTTTCGTGACACTTCTATTATTTTGAAACCTAATAAAATTACTTGATGATTGATATTATTACCAAGTAATTCTTAATTAATATTTAGGTAAGCGTTTTGATATTATTTGATGATTCAATTCAATGAAAATGCATTTATTAGGTTATTGATAAAATCATACCCTTATAAAAGCGTATACTGTTTATAAGAAATGACTTACTAGTTTTTGTTAATCTAAATTTGGGTATTACAATTTCGTGTTTACTGCGCGTGTTTATATATATATAAAGTGAAGGCAGAGTCAGTATATCGATCTCTTTAAATTTTTCTCTGAGGAACTCGCGTGGACCCATTTTATAGATCGCGTGGACTGCCCTCTTTTGCAAAATAAAAATTGAATCAACGTCTGCTGCCGATCCCCACAGCAGAATGACATAAGACATAATACTGTGGAAATAAGCGTAGTATACTTACCTAGCTGAAGCTACATCAGTTAACTGCCTTGTTTTCCTAACTGCATAGGCAGCTGAGCTTAACCTCCCCGAAAGAGTTCCAATGTGCGCGCCCCACTGCAGTTTTGAGTCGATAGTAATCCCTAAGAATACAGTTTCCGCAATAACATCAAGTTTTTTACCGTCAAGATTTAAACTTAGTTCACGTTGTGTTACATTTGGTAAAGACAACTTTAGACATTTTGTTTTGTTCGCATTCAGTAACAGTTAGACTTTCGTTGACATGTATGAGATCCGTATCTTGTATATGAATTTTAAAAATAGCGAAGTGTTATCAGCAATTAGAATTATATCCGATAATTTGGCCATTATATAATCCCAGATCATTAATATAAACAAGAAATAGGAAAGGCCTGAGAATTCAATTTTGGGGCACGCCCATCTTGACTATAGACCGGACGTCGCCCCATTTATATTTAATTTACTTTTTGCTGCCTGCTTGATAAATAGGAAAGAACAAGATCAGCAGCTCGACCATGAATTCTGAAATGACAGCTGCACTCGACGGACATAGGGATTATTTAATATTAGGTCAGCACGAAAAATCTGCCAAAAAGTTATTTTGACTACATAATATGTTTTTTTTGGCCGAAAGAAAAAGCAATAGCAGATTTTAAAAAAGCGGAACCGCGTATGTCTAAAGCGGAAAGCGGAACCATTGTACAAAATTTTCCAAAAGGTGGGGTAAAAAGCGGAAAAGCGGTGTATCTGACAACACGGCTTGCGAGTGAATTTAGCTGTTGGCCCAAAGGGGGCCTTGACATTGCAATCTGTCTCACCTGAGTGAGACACACGCGCATGAGGCTGATCTAATGCGCGTAGATAATGCACTCGCGCTCCTACCCACAGAGACATTAAAATTGAATTGGGGATGATTGGCCCCTTGGATCGGTCTGTCTTCTTGTAAAAGGTTTTAAAATAGTTGTCTGGTGGACATATATAAAAATGGAGCATCAGAATTTACGTGAGGTTAAGTAATAATTTTTGGGCCTTTAAAGCGTCTGTTAAGCAAAACGGCCCACGAAAAGTGTCTGGCAGTATTGGCGACTTATTATTAAGGATATTGCCTAAAATATACGTGAAAATCAGCTTTCAGAATTTACGTGAGGTTACTCTTTTTTTTATGTACCTTGATTACCTGATACCTGAAAATTGGCCGTCTAAGCAAGCTAGCAGGTACGCATGCGTTCTTAGTACATACTAACACTACTCAATCGTCCACATTTCATTCGTCAGAAAATACGTGACGTCTGGCGGCCCTGGGATCTTACTCTAGTACCCAGCATGCGTTGCAATGCACTTTTTACTACCCACCTACCCTATCCGACCTACCTACCCTATCCTACCTACCCTACCCGACGCTACCTACCTACCTACTCTACCCTACCCTACCTACCTACTCTACCCTACCCTACCCTACCCTTACTACCTACCTACCCTACCTACCTACCCTACCCTACCTACCTACCCTACCCTACCCTACCTACCTACCCTACCCTACCTACCTACCCTACCCTACCTACCTACCCTACCCTACCTACCTACCCTACCCACCTACCTACCCTACCCACCTACCTACCCTACCCTACCTACCTACCCTACCTACCTACCTACCCTACCCTACCTACCTACCCTACCCTACCTACCTACCCTACCTAACCTACCCTACCTACCTACCCTACCCTACCTACCTACCCTACCCTACCTACCTACCCTATCCTACCTACCTACCCTACCCTACCCTACCCTACCGTATCCTATGTCCTTCTCCTGGCTCTAAACTACCTCCCTGCCAATTTTCAGCTAAATCGGTTCAGCCGTTCTTGAGTTATAAGTGAAGTAACTAACACGACTTTCTTTTATATATATAGATTATAAGTTTAGATTAATTCACTTAAAAACATAGATTTTTCACATCTGCCGGGCGTCTCGTGACGGCCAACTTTTTTGTTTGTTTTCATCGCTATAATCAGCCGACAGCTATCCACACAGCTGGCCAGAAGTCGGTATCTCTTATTACTCGCAATTCATCTTGAAATCACACAACTGATAGAAGAAGAGGCGGAACAAGCTCTCCAGCAATATTTCCCCCAGCTCGACGGTCGGTAAGTCTTTTTGTTTCAGCTAAGCACAAATAAATTAAGATTTAAAACATACGGGTCTCTTCACAAATCCCACTGAAATCTGTCCAACTTCGTAAGCTGCGCAGTGTCACGCGAATCAGCAGGAAGGCGCGCATCACATCGGTATGCGCGGTATTTTATTTCTGAAGATGGTTATGAAGTGAGAAGTGTTTGATGTGGATAATGTCGGGAACTTACATGTATATTAACGTTAATTGCTGGATCTTCAACCTATCTATACCAATATACTGAACAAGAATGAAATGTCACATGCAGTCATCGACGCCGTCATATTCCGGATCATTATAACATAAAGTGTTTAAACTAAGAAGAATATCCCTTCATCTTTCCGTTCTCAGGCAGTCAACCATCATTCCTAAAATAATAAGCTTTTCACTTTTATCAAGCAGCGGTAATCATGTACACTAGTGTTAGAAATTAGATTATGTTTAGCAGGTTCCGCGAACCAAATAAAACGTGCCTGCAGATCCACATAAAAAAACAATGTCCTACCTGCTTCTCCCCTGCTCCTTATGCAAACTTGTGGGAACTGCCTGGCCGATGTGGCAAGGGTCTCGTTGAAGCTCATTAACTTCAATATGAAAATTATCGACACTACAAAGAAGAAGTACCGAAAAGAAATATTGATCACCATTGCAACATCACACATCGTAAATCCATAACCACTCTTGTAATTTACTACCAAGCTAACCGTTTGCATCCAAATGATGACCGAAATATTTTTCCCCACGAAACTAATTTGTCATGGCGAAGAATTCATATAATTGTAACATGTTATGTTTATTTATGAGATGATAAATCTGGACAAACACCGCTACGGCGCGGGCGCCCTTATCGGGACTGGTTGTAAATTTTATAGACCTTAAAACAAACTCGGAATAAAGTGGTCGAATAAACGGATAGGTGTGGGCCATTTAGTGTGGACGATTGTCGTGTCGTGACGTGCTCTTTGTTATGTGTAATTGTATATTAGCTGCTGAAAAAATATAAGATCTTTATTCGCTATTATTTTTATGATGAAGGTAACAATAGCATTGTACTTCTAGTATCAAATGCAGGCTATGCCTTGCGCTATGATTACGTGACAATCATTTAGTTTCACCCTTGGCATATCTAACTAAGACGCCAATATTTGGCATGTGCGAACGCGTAGAAGGTTTTCAGTCATGAAATTGGCGCCCAACGCCTCGCAAGATTTACAAGGTATCATTAGTGTCTACTTGTACTTTATCCAACTAGCAAGTCGTGTCGTGGTATATAAAAGCCTTACGACAAAACTAGGTGTGTTCCTGATTGAGTTTTTACTGCACCCCAACAGTTGTCTGTCCGCGTGTCTCGTTATCACTGGAACACGTCCAATTACTGATAACGCGGAGATACCTCCGATGTGAGCCGCGTTTTACTGCAAGTGAATCAGTTTCCATCTCATTATGGAGTCGTGAGCTGCTCCTTATCAGATTTAAGACGGCTTGAGCAATGTCCGGTGCAATGTATATCCTGGGGACTGATAGAAAGGATATACTCGTATAATTATAGTAAATCAACGAGTACTGCTGTATATATGCCTTACCTAGAGACCCTAAACCAGCGAGTACTTTGGTAGATCTGTCGTCACAGTTCTCTAGTTAGCTCTTTTTCTTCGTCTTCTGATACCTTACAATAGATCAACTTTGGCCATCAACTACGAGTCTTTCCTTGTAGCGATAGTTTTTCCACTTAACATCATATTAATGTCATATTTTTTTCCGTTATGAGTTGCCTCGTCCTGTTTTGGTAATAACTGTGTTCACTAATTTCGACACACATGAACACGGAACTCTTAGAAACTCCATAAAATTACATAAACGGTAAACATAAAGTTGTACAGTCAATGGGACGCTGTACAGTCACACAATTATAGTCCTAAAGAAGCGTTATAAATCCCTATTAGTATGAACACAAAATGCATAAAGGCTTGAGTGTAAATTTCCTAAAAAGGGCGGACTATTAAACACCCACTGCGAGTCGTTCGAAAGCACTATAATTGCTAATCGAGAAATATTTGCAAAACATACCCAGTTACGTAGTTAGGACAGAATTTTTACTACTCTCATGCGAATTTCAATCGATAGAATTATTGTTATACGTAGGTTTAAGTGCTGGCTGCGAATTATTAGGACATCGGGTTAAGTGGTATCAAATGATCCTATACACGCAATCCTTCGTGGTATATACAAATATAATATGCAGAACAGTGTTCACAAATTCACCGTTCGAAACTGGTTGTTCTTGCTTAAAACTAAGTTAAGATGTAAGCTCAGTAACCTGCAGAACTTACCATAACTGGAAATTAAAGAAGACAAAAGAATTTCGGTTGTAAGAGCTAGGGGATACCAGATACCAGTCAAAACCAGAAAAACATTATTTGGAAAGAACTTACAAATTCTAATGATGAAAAATAAATAAACACTGAGTTAAAAATTTGCTCAGTAATTGCCGAGTGTCAGACAAAGTGACCTTGAACTATTTATAGCCTGAGTACAACTCTGCCATCTCAATCATATAATGTTTTATTTATTTTATTCCATTTATTTTACCTGGAAGAGACGTGTATTGTATTGCTAACCACATACGCCTGCTGTTTGTTTATGTAGACCGAGTCTTTCGGACGCTAGACAAAAATAAATAGTATCGTCATGAGATATTGAAAATTGGTTATTCAGAAGATTTTTCGGACCTATTTTCTGATAACATAATATCAAAATCTAAATATTTTATTTTACATAGGACTACATGAGCACTTATAAAACGTCGACGAAAGGTGCACGGTTCGGGTTGGTCGTTTCCTATGGAGAAGAACAAACAACAAACTCCATGGCTACTCTTTTAAAATCATTTGTTTAGGTTTTACAATATTTATATGTTACAGCGTTAGAGGACAGCGAAGGCCCGACAATAAGTCGTTGCTTACTACAAAATGTAGAACAAGATAAAAAGTTACCAAGAATCTAGGAATCTATAAGGTCGACAATGTCCATACATTCACAAACAATCGGTAAATAAAAAAGAGTCTATAAAAACAAAAAAAATATAACTAAATTAAACAAGTGATACAAATAATTCGATACAGAATCATTTAGGTATTCATTTAGACGAAAACGATCAAAATACTTTATCAATTTATTCTGAAAAAGGAACCTCTTGATGTGAGCCTTGTTGGAGTTTCAACCCTAACTGTAACACAAGGATCGCCCAATATCAATCCAGCATTGTTTCTACAACCCCTAACTACTAACATACTCCCCATTCACAAACGAACTCATTTGTTTTACCCGCTCTAACCTTTTTATTGAACTTCGCAATAAATACAATATCAAATGTCGTGACAAATCGTGAAGGATTACACCCCCTCTTTACCCCCTCGCCTCTAACCCCTTCCCTGCCCCACCCCCTAGCTCTCCTGGCCATTGAAAACATTTAATTAACAGGGGGTGACCCCGTTGATACGCACTATCCTGCATTCTTGGATGCGTAGTTATTTATATTGTGAGTGGCTGGTGTTTTTGTAATTAATTTATTATTTGATGATATTTGATGATTTGTAATTAATTTATTATTTGAATATTTTGCATACGGAATAGCTTTTAGAGATTGTAGCCGCTGGAAGTGTGATGATAATAAATAAGCAATGGCCTACATGAAGTGTTCAAATTGTCTCTTCCTACACTTGTATTACGAAGAACATAACAAGAACCTCTTCCTTTTTTCGAAGTCGGTTAAAACACGACACTGATGATGACGCTACATTTAACATGGTGACACTGATACTCAAAAATAATAAGTACAAGACATAACAACGATACGAACGAAAAAGAAGATCTACATTGTGTTTGTCAAATCATAACCATTTTGAAAAACAAATTAGTATAATGTAGCAACTTCAGAAAAAAATGAGAAAGGAGCCCTTTCACAAGAAACTCGAATAAATTATTTCCTAGACCAGCTTGGATCTACCTCATCTGTAATTAAACAGGCCCAGCCGTCTTACCAGCCGCCTGAAGACACAAGGCTTCACCGCCATCGCATCACTTGTAATAACAATCCAGTAATATAATATTAGTTTAATTCGCAGAGGGCGCTGCGAGCGACGGCCGGAAATTGCGAGCGGTTGCACTTCCGCATGCAGCGGTGCCTAAGTTCGGCGCAGTACGCCCCGAGACCGTCCTCAGGCGACGCGATTGGCATCACGAAACACGCGTGTGCGACTGTCTGTCACTTGTTTCCTCCGCGTGACTTCCATCATGGTGACTTTCAGTATTCTCTAAGCGACTTCTTTTATTTGTGTTGTTGTTGCAACCCGCGTGTCGCTTGAAGGTCGTGGCCAGCCACCCAGTCTGGGATACAGTTATAGGAAGTCAGTTATACCAGCAGATGTAGTAGCTGGGAGTAGGTGCTGCCCGAGGCGGCTTTCAACTTAGATTAGATGTTGTACGCAACGATACGGAAGGCAAATTCACGTTGTTACTTGGGTAAACGTTGGTTGAAATTTAAATGGGTACAAAAGAGATTACTTATATCTCAATGTGTTTAAGTTTCTTAAATTTAAAAAAAATAATAAGTTGGTGGTAACTTCAGTTACCACCAACTTATTATATTATTATATTATTTTTAGTTAAATTAAATGTAATAAATGAAACTCACGACCATGCGTACTTCCCTGATTCCAATAGAAACTTATCCTATGACATTTTATAACGTTTAACCGTCACTGTCCCGGCAGATTTCAGCAGTTACAAAAAGCCCAAATAAACTAAACGTTGGTAATTCCTAACCCCTTGGATTTATCTCCGGGGCCCACATCATTGCGAAGTCTTCACGAGTGGACCGCAGGACCCTGGCATTCGAGCCCTGAATTATTCATGACAACAGCTGGCGCGATTCACTTTACATAATGCCTTCTGTTTATATCATACGTTTCAAGAATTCCGTTCGGAAATGCGTTTTTGATTTGGTGACGTTTTTTGGCTATTTTATTTGGGTTACGGAAATAAATAGTGCAAGTCGTAGTCGTGCTCGTCAATTCTAAATTCTACGCATTCACAAAAAGTTGTTAAAATATTTTAACATCATCAGTTTTCAAAAGACAGATTATGTTATACCAAGCGCACCTTAGAAAATCTGAATCCTTCTCACTCACCTGTTGCATATCTTCTACATCATACTATTGTCACCAACTATTCTCCAAGTCTTTCTGAAAAACACTTACTTTTCATAAAAATCGCATGAATACAGATTATAAAGCCTTTCATCCACTTCCACCACCCATACATTACAGGGACATGTTCATAGTTTCCATCCCGCATGTATCCATTAGGAACCTTCGTCTGTCGGTAAACACGGCCTCAGTGCCGGCGCACAGTGGAACGAATGTATGGGAGCGGTTGGACGTAGACATGTCCGAAAAAAAAGAGTAAAATTATGCCAAACTAATGATGCCATCTTATTCGATTACTTAATGCCTTCATAACTTGTGGTGATGAATTTCTTCATAACTCCCATATTTCGGGAGTAATTTGAGAAAATGTGAAATTTTACTATGAAAATGAGTGTATCGAGCTCTCTCCCTCCTGATTCCGGGCTTGTTTCAAGTAGCGGTCTCTAATATCATAATGCTAATACTAAGAGCTATATTTAATACTAAGACACATAGTGCGCCAAATGTGCACTTTCTGGGATAAAGAGTGATGTTTATTTTATAACACAATTTTTTTATTTTTTGTTTATTTTGTTGATTAAAACCGTTTTTCTAAAGGTTTACCTTATTACAATAACATTTCTGAGCAGCCAATTAGAGAAGATATAAGCTAATTAGGATATATAATTAGGGACTTAAGGTTTACATATAAAACTGATGCACTAATGATTACTGATAAGAACATTGCTATTATTTAATTACTAAATGGCTCTTAATACACTAATTTAGCATGCATCATTTACTAATTATCACAATAACTAATTACCTTGCAATATTTAACAAAGGATACCTGGGATACCTGGATTTTATATAAATAGGTCACTATTAGTAACTTTAAAATCAGTGTTGATTTACACCTCGTTGTATCCAAGCTAATCTCGCAATGTATTTTCCAAATTTTAATACAAATCTTGATATTCACGTTGCTTTATGCGCACGCGCACATAAAGATTTACGCGACTTTAACTATTTGTTCAGTGTTTTAAAAGATAACAGTTGTGTTCAGTTATGTGAAAGTGCTGAAACAAGTTTAAAAGACTGGTGTCGTCGATTTTGCTACCGCATTTATGCAAAATGGACACAGTCTGGAAGAAGCACAGATAAGTTTCGGAAGAAACATGAGATTTGGCTACAGGCTGCAATTCAATGGCCGGAATTACAGAATGAAAATATGGAACCTTCTACAGAAAATATAAGTGACGTCATCGAGCCCATAATTTCTCCTGCTAAATCTAATGCTTCAACTTGTACACATCCTAGTCCTCGTAAATCTTTTGAGGACCTTAGTAACCGGCAAAAAAGAAGACGCACTGAAGATAGTCTTTCATGCAGCAGTAGCAGCGCTGAAATTATGTTTTCGGCCGAAAGGGCGCTTCAAAAGGCAGGACAAAGCGATACAGCTTATGTTATGAAATACTTGACGGAGAATCCAGAAGAGGCCTCAAAAATCAAAGCCTTCATTGAAGGTAAATCAATTCAGGTACGGGAAATATCCCCTTTGAAGGCATTGGCTCTTTATGTATCGATGAACTTATCGAAATGGCGCTATAACACTCTTCGGGATTTCAACACTCAAGAAGGAGCTCTTCAATACCCGAGTTACTACATGTTGGTTAAAGAAAAAATTAAGTGCTATCCGGCCAAAGAAGATCTCACAGTTACAGAGAGCTCTGCAAAAATCAAATTACAAGCCTTGATGGATTTAACCTCAAGAAGACTTATTAGGTCGTTAGAAACCCCTGTTGATCCCAATCAACAGCTCGTATTGACCAGCAAATGGGGTTTTGACGGATCATCTAGCCAAAGCATTTATCATCAAAGGACGAGTGAAGATGAGCAAATCGATCTTGCTAGTAATTTTATGATTAGTCTTGTACCACTGCGGCTCGTCTCAAAAGGTGTAACAATTTGGGAAAACGAGCGACCATCTTCCACTTCATTTTGCCGGCCAATATTGTTTAAGTTTATAAAGGAAACCAAAGAAAATGTGCAGAGAGAGATGGCTGAAATCGAAGCAGAGATTGAAGCCTTAACTCCATCCACCATCACTGATGGAATTAGTGTCAAACACCAACTGCTGTTGACAATGATTGATGGTAAAATTCATTCCATTATATCCAATACAGCAGCTTCAGTGTGTGACATATGCAAGGCTTGTCCTAAAGAAATGAATAATTTAGAGTTAATCAAAGATAAACACGCAAACGAGGACATGTATAAATATAGCTTAAGCACCCTTCACGCTTGGATTCGCTCAATGGAATGCTTATTACACATTTCCTACAAATTAGACATAAAATCATGGCAAGTAAGGGGTGATATAGCAAAAAGGCAAGTTGATGACAGGAAGAAAAGAGTTCAAGAGGCTGTAAGAAGAGAAACGGGCTTACTTCTCGATGTTGTGAAACAAGGCAGTGGATCCACCAACAATGGCAACTCGGCAAGGAGATTTTTTGAAAACTACACTAAATCTGCTGAACTGACCGGAATAGATGCTATGCTTTTAAGAAAAATCTGTGTGATCTTGCAGTGTATTTCATCAGGAGAGAAGATCAACGTAACTAAATTCCGAGAGTTCTGCTTTGATACTGCTAAGCTTTACGTGGAGTTATACCCATGGTATTATATGCCTTCTTCACTTCATAAAATTTTAATGCATGGGCCAGACATAGTTCAGAACATGTCAATTGTGCCCATTGGTTTTCTATCCGAAGAGGCATCTGAGGCTAGAAATAAAGATTTTAGAAAATATAGAGAGGGGCATTCTCGAAAGCATAGCAGTATCTCATGCAATGAAGATATTATGCACAATCTTTTACTGTCTTCTGATCCACTTGTTACAAGTATCCGTCCAAAAGGAAATAAGTTTGTAAAAAAATCTTCTTTTAAGGAATTTTATGAGCTTACGGATTCTGAGAAAAGTGATATCGAATTTGTTAACATAAATGATTTAGCGGACATCGATTCTGAATTTGAATTAATTGATGATGATGATGATGACGAAGATAATTAAATGATGTTATTGTTTTAAAATGTGTAACTTAGTAAATTAGAGCTTACATCTTAATTATTTATTGTACTTTTAATGAAACTAGGTAATTTATTATCAACTTACTTAAAAGTCATACTCTCATCAGTTCTTGTGAATATTTTTGTTAATATATATTTCTGTATATATATAATATATTTATAGACCTCTTAATAAGTCTGTCTGCGGTTTAAAGTAAATACAAATGGGGAAAAAACGTTTTTTTTTTTTAAATTTTCATTTCCTTTTATCCCAGAAAGTGCACATTTGGCGCACTATGTGTCTTAGTATTAAATATAGCTCTTAGTAATAGCATTATGATATTAGAGACCGCTACTTGAAACAAGCCCGGAATCAGGAGGGAGAGAGCTCGATACACTCATTTTCATAGTAAAATTTCACATTTTCTCAAATTACTCCCGAAATATGGGAGTTATGAAGAAATTCATCACCACAATTTATGAAGGCATTAAGTAATCGAATAAGATGGCATCATTAGTTTGGCATAATTTTACTCTTTTTTTTCGGACATGTCTACGTCCAACCGCTCCCATACATTCGTTCCACTGTGCGGCGCCGCGCCGTGCCGGGCCGTACGAGTGCATTACCGGCACGTGACCGGCATGCAACACCGGACAGCGGGTCTTTTGTGTTAAGTCTAGACTAGTTGCTGAAGAGGGCGGTCTTTTGTGCTGAAAGTTATTTATATTCTTGCTGTCCCATTGTAGGCTAGAGATAATATAAGATAATTGAACAGAACTGACACACGTTATCTATGGAGGCCCGCTGTGTTTATCCTGAAACACGGGTCGAAGGCGGCTAAAAATATAAAGATGAAATGTTTCTTATATTTCATACGGTGCAGTTAGAGTTAGAATATTGGAGCGACAAGAGCGCCTGAACGAAGGGACATTGTTTCAGATATAACCGATATCGATTTTGGAAAAAATAACAACGAATTGGCTTCCGAAAGTTAATATAATTCCTGTAAAAATCGTTTGTTAGCAACAGCCTCATGTCTGGGCCCTCAGACAATACCTTTCTGTACGATGCGCACAGATTTTTAAGCAGCAGGCTCAGAAGCTCGTTACAATTGTGATATGGACCGCAAATTCCGAAATTTTGGTTCTCATGCTTACGTATTATTATCGTGCAGAAAATTAGCAATAACAGTGTCTGATTACACGTGTCACGGCTTGCTCCTCAGTTGCCGGAACCCATCAGCCTAATGGAAGCTGCCCCGCCCTCGTCTCAGGACCTATTAGCGGTCATTACAGGCATAACGACCGACATCTTCAGTATAAACACTACTGGTTTCTGCGGGGCTGAGGAGAAAATATGTCCCGATGATGTTAAATGTACTAAATTCACACGCAGACGACCAATTAATGTTTATTTCTTGTCATGCATCATATTTTGAGAAGGATATAAACGGGAGCCCGTAGCTCTGAACACCTTCTTCTTCCTAAAAAGTGCTCTCAATGACCAAAGCAAAGCAAAGAGTGGACAAGTGCCTTCGCATGCTGTGAGACCTATAGCTGACATGTAACACCAGCGTCTTGTAAGTAAAGTAAAGTAAATGTTTTTCAATGCATTTCATAAAAAAAAAACAAAACTGCTTACCAGCAGCACCCCCTAATCCACATCTTTCGAGCGTGAAAAGATCAGCAATGTATGAAACGATATTAAAGAGCTTCAATTTGTTGTGAACCATTGCTTTACAAACAATGTAATTTTGTACGACAGAAATTAATCATCTTAAAACAAACGTCCTCAAGTAAATCCGCGTTATATTAAGCTCTGTACGGAGAACAAGGTCATGTTTCTCCAAACGCCGGTTTATTATTACAACGAAATCTTAATCCTGGCGCTGTCGCCATTGTTTCCAGAATATATATTTATAAAATTAAACTCTTCCGCTAAAGAGTATTACGAACGATCATAGAAATAAGGGAGATACGACAAAATGATGTACATATAGCCACTAATAATAATATACCTAATACAAAGCTCCTGGTTCGCTAAATTCTTCCCTGATACTAGCACAATGAGATTTCATCAAGCTGGTCATCACTAAGAGACGAGTTTTATAAGTCTCATGGGTCACATGTCCCTGTGTTTAATTTTCTGTTAGAATAAAGATACGTTACAGCCAGCCAGTATCTTCCATTATTTATTTTCACAAGAAACTCTACAATACAGATTACCTATGTACTTTGAAGCAAATGAGCTTTTTTTGAGGATTCCGATCTTAAACCGAGAAGCGGCACTTTTATAGGATCACATTATGGTTTCTATGATCTTTGAACCAAGTCGATATAACGTGTACATTAAGCAGTATATAAATATAAACCAGTTTCCAAATAGGGTGGTATTAGTATATTGTTTTAACTTGATTAATGTTCCGTGGTACAGTAGCGTGATAACCCGAGCGATAAGTGGTGAATGCGACACGGTCGCCGGTCGGTCTGTATCGCGGGTTTGAATCCGGCCACTAATCAATGTGTTCAACGTTGAATTAAAGATTGTTAATTAGAACTTAAGAACTTAGGTTTTTCAAAGGTTACCGTTTAAACCAATGTCACAGTATAATAATATATGAACATCACACAAAAAGATAATTTTTCAGCTGAACTTTTGTCAAACATGTTTTTTTTACTGACATTTGTGTTTAGCTGAGTTAGTTTTTTTTTTTTAAGATATTCCACTCATTCTATAATGGACGTTAGGAGGACCATACAATGCAGATTTTGATCTATACGTTCGATTGCACATTTGTATCCGCAATTAATCTCTCCTCGACTTTAAATATTAATGTCAAACAAATAGTTAATTTCTTTTCAGTGTATGTTACACGTAACATGCGAAGTATTCGTGCGATGCCGACAGGTGGCGCCACCTGAACTATGCTGAGCGTGACACGTGTGACAGTGTGACACGAATACATCAGGTGTCACGCATCTTGCATTCACTGTGATGATTGACGCTGATGACTATCAACCTAACCTCGTTGGTCAAGTGGCCGCGAGCATAACTTCGGAGCATGAGGACCTGTGTTCGATTCGATATGTATTTGATAATGTGTAAAAAGGTGGCGCAAATCAAAATACAAATGTATAGGACAAGTTCGATTCTGAAATTGTTGCATTTTAAAGGGTTCTATTGTGTTTCCTAACTCTTTTACCCATAATTATTTTGGTCCTAATCATCATTTGTATGAATGATAACTTGCCCGAACTTTATGTCATATAATATCACATGCAATAAAATTGAAATCCCTTAAAGCAATATGCCCTTAATCCGTTTGTCATGAAGATTTAATCAATAATATACAGAAGACTTAGAATTGGTTTCAATAAAAGTTATAGGTCCTAAATTCACATTATCTAATGTTTATTTATCCTAATAATATTTTTAAAACAAATCTTTACCGTAGTTTCGGCATGCTGGCCGCCAAGCCAGCCGCAGCCTCGGCGGCGAGCGTTACAAACCACTTGCTCCTCAGCTCGCGGGCCGCCTCGGCCCTCCGCGCCTACGCGATTCTAAATTACACTCTAGGGGTAGGGCAGACAAGACTGCGTGGTGTCGGATTTACAGTGATTCGTTTCTGTCACTAAAACCAAATTTTTAGCAAATGTTTTATGACTAACAATTTTATTTTAAATGACCATTCGGAATGATACACATTATGTAAGTATTACAATACTTAGGACGTATATGACTTTATTTCATGCAAAATTAGGAGATTCAATTATTATAGTACTCGATTTTATAACAGAATAGTTTTATAAGTAAAAATATTAATGTAAACAAAATTTTGAATATTATGGTTACTGAAGTTTATGGCAAACGTGTTACAGATAATAATTTTCGGACAAACAATTTTAGGAGAAGAAAGGGAGTACCATTTTAAAGAGCTCCTGAGGGATTCGAAAAGCATGTGCTGTAAAAGAAACTTCTGAAATCTATATTTTTATTTATATTATATATGTTTACGACCTTTGTTTATCTACTTTTGACGTTTTGACGTTCAAAAAGTGCTGATTATCAGCCTCATTTGAATAAATGACTTGTGATTTGGTTTCTTTTTGTTTACTGTAAGACATTCGTAAGAACAAATAACCGATTTTTCAATTTAACTAATCTATTAAATTGAAAAATTGGTTATTTGTTCTTTTTTTTGCACTGTCCCAAATGTTGTCCTACTTGACCCAAAGATGGACTGGTGCACAATCGCATGTGGTATTAAGACCTCTGTCCGCCTATTCAGACTGTACATGAAGTTTAAATAAATTCATAAGGCCAAAGTCAATTTAACAGTTTAAAATGAACCCTAATATAAAGGCCAATGAAACCATAACCAGAATTAAATTAACCGGCGTAAGACTAGGAGCCGATAAATTAAAAGAATGAGTTCTGCCGAGCTCTCCCTCGTGGTCGTAATGAATTTATAGATCTGCCGGAGAGATTTACGAGCCTGTCGCGGAGGCTGTACATCATTCTACTCGTACGTACTATTGTTACACTGATTTATAATTGTTAGTTCAGGGTTATTAGATTATTTGACTGATCTATGAAAAAACTGGGATTCTACTTTCTATTTATGTAAATATTATAAAGAGGTTAACTTTTCAAGTTTGTACGAGTACGTTTGCAAGTTTGAAAACCTGGATGTAGGATGTAATACCCCATTTTTTTTTATTACAGGAATGTAAATCATCAAAACTAGCTAGTTCTTTCCGTAACTATAATGCCACTAGAATAGTCGTCCACCTACCCTTTGAGTCAGAAATGGGTCGAACACAATGCAGTTACAAGTTATGACTCGCTCGCCATAATGCCACCAGAAGTGCTAAAAGCAGTAGTGTAGTAGTACGGGGCTTTTAGGTTTGAACCTTGCATTAAATATAAACAGCGATTTTTTTCTTGAATCGTGTACTTGACCTTAGCTCTCCAAATAATAAAAAAAAATTAAACATTTTCCAAGGCCGGATCAAGGTCAAAAAGACGAAAACGCGTTTTTGTGAATAAAAACGTGGGCAAAATTATTAACAGGACGAATTTAATTATTTTAGGTAAAGAACTGGTGACAGTAATATATTTTTTCAGAATTAAACATTTTCGTCCACGGAAATTTCGATAAAAAAACATTTACGTAATTTTTGGATTGTACTTGTGGCAAAAATATAAACAGCGGTTTTTTTACATAAAATAACTTAAATTAATATATTAAACCTCCGTTAAAAAAATTAAACAAATTTGACTCACGGAAGTTATTAATATCAGTTTTTTTACAATAGCGGTCGGGGCAAAAATGTAACAGGGTTTAATTTTGTTTAACTTTCATCTAAAGGCTATTTCTAACCAATTTACACGAAAATTAAACACTTTAAAGCAAATACTGAAAAAAAAATAAAAATAATGTTTACGTAAAATACGTTTGCAAGCTTCATTCTTGTATTTGGTGCAGCGCTTTCATAGGAATTTGATCTTTCCGTAATAGAGATAAGGTGTAAAATCGCGTATACGTAACAAAACACTATTAAGACTTACAAATGTTTTGATGTGTTCCCGGTTGTCATACTTTCAAGTAAATATCTGGTTCCCTAGCACGAGCGCATGGTGTAAACGTAAAATGTCGATGTTCACGTTACGTTGTTCGTCAGAGTCATCCATATATACGAAATAAATTATGAAATATTGTACGTAATACAAGTATTTTCCATTTTGAAATCGACGTATTTACGATCCGTTTAAATCAGTTTTTATCAATATAAAACCTGACACTGCTGTGCAAATTGCAAAAAGCGTAAGAAAATTTGAACATCACGGGCCAAATGAAATTTTTCGTCGCGCGCGATATTTTTTTTTTTCATTCATAATGTTAATGACTAGCTTTTGCCCGCGGCTTCGCCCGCGTGAAGTTCGGCAATTGCCCACGTATGCGTTAACCACCCCAAAATAATGTCGAAAATAGTCATTTAAATGTTATAGATAATAGTTGTTGGCCACGGCTTCGCGCGCGCGTAAGTGTAAGTATAGGACACATTTTAACAGTTGTGTAAAAATCTGCGCTTTTCGAAGTAAGACGCCACATAATTCATTCTGGTTAGAAAAATGTATATTACGGCGTTTTTTTTTATTTTTTTTTTGTGTTGTTAGGGACCTAAATGGGTTGAACCAGAATTTATTTTATACATGTCTTCCGAGTGACGATGCTGTAGCTCAAATGCCCCGGTCATCCATCCACCTAGCGATATAGGTTATGGTGTAAATGAGCTAACTTACTTAACTTTCAATATTTTAAATTAAAAAATACTCAGATTAAACCAATCTTTTTAACTCCCGGAAAACTACACCGTGTAAATCACCTCATCACGAAGCCGTTAACCAAGCATTCTGTACATGAAACTATGTAACTTTACGCAAAAATTATTGCTGGGAAACGACTTTTTTTTTGGGGGGTGTAAAATCATGTTTTGTGGTAGAACTCAATGTAACGCACTCAAAACATTGTGCTGATGGACGGATTGAATAGTACGGGGGTCGTGGAGGTGTTTAAAGTAAAAATCTTAAATTAAAAACTTGTATTTAAAAAAATACTTGTCAAAAAGTTGGAACTTTGACCCCTAATATCTCCGTAACTAGAAGGTTCCCAGGTATGGTGTAGAACAAAAAAATGATCGCAATGACAGGGAGAACCAGTGCCTTTCGGCTTCGTTAAGAGGTGTTTTACACCCTTTTATACTAATGAATTATCCTAGCTCTTCTGTGTAAATGACGTTTGCGGTGTTTCCTTTTGGGGCTAAAATTACTAAGATACTCGCCGAGCTCACTTCGGAGCACGCAACATAAAACTGCACACGTGAGAAACAGTTATCACTTAAATCAATGCCAGCCATAGCCTAGGGGAGGATATTGAGACATTGCGTATTTTAATTTTTATTATTTGCACCTAGAAAATAAGGTCATCATTTTCGTTATCGGCGACCCTGAAGTCCACAAAAACGACACTTGTGAAAGAAAAACCGAATGTTTTCCTCGCCGTCAATTTGGTCAGCAACCCCAAAAACCACGAAAACGACACCCATGCACGAAAAACAGGAAATTTTCCTCGGGGCCATCTCCGATTTTTTTTTATTGCCAGCGACCCGCTAAAACCACGAAAACGACACCCGTGAAGCCATTGAGTCGCGCAATTGTCCAGCCCTCGAGTATCGGTCACGCAAGTGTCCATGCGCGCAAATATCTTTTCGCGTAAATGGGTTACCGCAAGTGTCCTTCCCACAAATGACCCAGATTCCCTAGAAGTGTGTACTTAAATGAAGTTTTTTTTTAGCGTATTTGTCCACACAAACGTGCTAACCCAAAAAACAATAACAAAGAAATGCCATCCCTGTTTTCGTCTGAGGGGTGGAATTTTCAAAAAAATAGATGCGTGTTTCACGTCAATTCAATCGAGGAACACAAATAGTGAATTTCAAGCTGTGAAAAACTTTGAACCCCTATCTCACCCTCTTAGGGGGTAAATTCTTAAAAACTCTAAAATACGTATTTATTTATTTCTAACCAGAAGCTTGTATATGAAATTTCAGCCTTCTAACTTAAAAAATGACGAATTTCCATACAAACTTTCATCCCCTATTTAAGTCCGTTAGGGGTTGAATTTCGAAGAATCCTTCCTTATTCCTTGTCTACATTATAAAGGAAACCTCTGTGCAAAATTTCAGCTTTCCTGGGTCATAGGTTTGGGCTTGGCGTTGATGAGTCAGTCAATCAGTCAGTCAGGACTTCTATTTTTATTTATATAATATAGATATATAACTTTGTAAAGCCATTTGTTGACCCTCTAATTGCAAAAGAACAATTTGAATTTCGCAGGCTACCCTTCCACTTCCACCTTAAGTATGTAGTAGCTATCTGCACTGTAATGGTGAAATAAGTAATATAATTACCTCACCTGCATTTAACATGTTGGGAAACTGTGTTGTTATCGTCCTTTATAAAATAACACTATTTCTGTATTTTTAGCCAAAGAAAACGAGGTGGGTGCTACATTTTTTCAACCACCCTGAAAATAATCCACTCTTGAAATAATCATTTAGGTTTCGAGATATGGAACTTTTTTATCAAAACTGCAGCAGTAACTTTGTTCATCATTAACATACTATAAAAGAAAAAGGATTGTGTGGTTTTATGAAACCACGGTAAAAGTGAAACTTTTTTTCATACTTTTGACATTTATCTAAAAAAAATTGGAATAATATTGCATTAAGGGTATAAAACGCGGAGTACATAAAACCGACCGTCACGCGACATGCAACACACAGACGAAAAAGTTTGAGACGATGTAATAAAACTTTCACTTTAACAAATTTAGTTTTACTGTTGAGTGTATGTTTACAAATTAATTAGCGTTAAAAATATTTTTATTATATTGTTTGGTGCTACGGAACTCAGTGTGTGCGAGTATGACTCGCACTTGGCCGGTTTTCTAAATGAAGATTTAACGTTAATGACGATCATGTTTGTAAACAGTAGGTATGTCGCCACTGACCTACTGATGGCTTGCCGTTTTTATTCCTATGCTTTTACAATTACAGAGTAACACAATAAAACCTACTTGCAAAATAAACATCATTTATCATTTATCAATAAAAACACACCGACTCTTAAAAAAGAACACAGTCATACGCATACAATGAACGCAGCGCTTATCTTGGATACGCACACTAGCACACGCTGTACGCTGCTCGCTGCTTAGCGCTGACGTCACGTTCATCGTAATTTATTTTTTACTTTTACTTTATTAAATAACGCTCTAATCTGTTTAATTTTGGGAGATTAAGGTTTGGATTGATATATATCCCATTATTAAATGAATTTCAGTCCTGTTACATTTTTGCCGTAAGTAGTATTCAAGATTTTTGGATTTTCTTGATTTTCTGTGAAGTCCGGAGCAGAATTTGTTTAATTTTCATAATAATAGTTAGATATGTTGATAACAATCACTTTAGCACTATTTTTGTCCTGTTAATATTTTTGCCTTAAGTACGAAGTCAAATTATATGATTTTTTAAAAAAACTGATTGTTCCGTGGACGAAAAATGTTTAATTTGCTGACCTACTCGTAGCACTCAATCTGTTCTACAATACTCCAAATAAACATACCTGTTTATATTTTTTTCCACCAAGTTACAACATATTAGACGTTTTCTTAAAAAAAAACACATACGTGGAGGTGAACTTTTCGCGGGATACAGCATAACATACTCTCCTGTCCATACCCTACACATTCAATGAAAAAAATCGCTGTTTTTAATTAATGCAGAGTTGGCCTAATTTTCGGCGTAAATTCCCCGGACTATAGTGTGAATGCTAGAAAGCAATACTTTACACATAACATCACCCCTGTAACCGAAGGTTTAGGCAGGTATACCTAATCGTACACCCACACGGGTCACAATTCGCTAGATATGCTTATTAAGTTCCATGCAATAGAGGGCTAGGGGCCTAACCTTACCTAAGCCTAGAGCCATCAACCGGGCACAAATCTTGACTGCGCGGCTGCTCATAAAATCGAAGCGAGGTGTTTTTGGAAAATCCCATTACACTTTGTAACATACTCAGGATCACCGGATACACAGCGTTAGCGCTTGAGATCATCGAGGCTTTCAAGTTGATGGCTCTTTAAATAAAATTATTCAATCGTTTTTCAAGGTTAAGCAAAGCTTTCCGAGGTCGGTCCGCGGATGGGTGACCCATTCGTAGATCATTGACAGCTGTTACGAATTGAGATTTGATATTTGTTACGATTTTACTAGTCACCAGAATCACTACTCTAGGAATCACTGATACTCCCCTGTGCAGAGCATGCATGAATGCGGAGGAAACGGTGGCGCATGTACTGCTTGAGTGCACCGGCATCACCAAGATTCGCGAGGAGACCCTGAGAAGACCGGAAAGTGTGATCTGCTTCTTGAGGGAGGTGGGCTGGTTGGAGTAACATGAGCCATAGCTCAGGCACAATGGTCCACTTAAGGGACTAAGTGCGGAAACCTAAACCCCATAAAGAAGAAGAAGAAGAGTTACCAGAAACCCGTAGTTCTGTCAATCAGGGAAGGTTTATCTTGTTACCCAGTTATTGGGTGGTGATCAGACAGGCAGTCGCTCCATGTAAAATACTGATATTCAACTGCATCCGATTAGAATGGAAACCGACTCCGAACTAAACGAGAAAAGGCCAAGCAAATGATGATTACGAGAAAACAACAGACTTTTATGCTATTGTGAGTTGTGAGGAAAAAGACCGCATCGCAACCGCAAAACATGACACGAATTTTCACTGTGGCTGCAGCGAGACGCGTGTCGAGGCCATATTGTCGCGGCCAAGAGGTTAATGCATTCCCTCAACGGAGCATTCACCCAAGATTCGATTTTCAAATACAATAATTTATTTATTTGCTTTGATTTTGTACAGAAACAAGTGATTGGTTTGCACTGTGATGCTCAGCTCTCTTCACTTACTAACTACTACTAATGCTCGAATCTGAATTGTCACAAAACAGGCGAATGCTCCCGGCGAGGGAGCGCAAACTAGGCTGTTATCTTTCTGTGTAGCACTGCCTTTACGTTCGCGGTGTGATGTTCACTGTGCGGGGAGCGCTGAGAGTGTAACGCCACTCATTGCCAACCAGCGACACCTAGCTGTCGATAATTGCATGTAGACACGTTTCATTTTGAAATTGCATAGAAAGGTAGTCCGAAATTCTGTATTAGATGAAACTTCTATTCATCAAAGTTTGAGATACCTACAGGTAAGTTAAGGTTATTAGGAACTGAAAGATGATTTGAAATTCTGAAAATTAATTTTTGAACTTATATAGAAGTACTAGTATCTTCTATTTCTTATTGAAATATATATTGTATTTACCGTGCAATGTGAAGATCCATTTATACTGGTTTTTTATCGTCGTGCGTACGTAGCGTACCGATTGGCTACGGTTAAGAAGGGTTTTAAAATAACCAAGTTATTACATTCTCCTTAACCACCTCAGTCTTAACGGGTCCCACTTTTAAACTGTTAAAAGTCATGTTATATCTCTGTGTCCTAATTTTATTTTCTTTTTTTTATATTTTCCACATAAATAATACTCTTTTCTTAAGTTTTTCGCTGAAGACTTGTAAAAAGATAATTCTGTCAGCATATTGACGGGTGCGTTGATATGGCGGCAACCGTCTTCAACCGCCCAACCCGAAGGAAGCTGACAGGCTCGCAATAGGGTTAAATAGAGAGATTTTCTTGTACATAGGCAGGTATTTTCCATTCCTAAAGAAAGTAGAGATAAACTGAAGAGATGCTCCGATTCTAGTTCTTTGTTTTTGGTATACTTAAATACTTTGATTACCATTGTTTTATAAAATATTTGAAATATTTTTATTTTTGGAAATGTTAGACAGTTTTACAATGGTTATAATAGTTTTTATTCTTCTCTTGCTCTTTTCACATGTGACGTCGTGAAGTCGACATAAGATCTGTGATGTATGTGCTATGCTATCAGAGGAACACCCAAATACTCCGAAATATTTTATTCCGAATTTCAATAATCCGAGTGCCAAAAGTCCGAATTTCATAATACCTAAGAAAAATAATGACTATTATTAAAAATCACGAAATTGATTTTACCGAAAGTCGTAAATGCGATTTGTTAATTTTCCGATTTTCATATGTTCGAAGAATCAAATGCTCGAAGGATTCTCGGTCCGAAAAACGACATTCCGATTTTCAATTGTTCGAATAAACTAAAAGTCAACATGTTGTGCCGCGTTGTCCCCGCGTAGGCGCGGAGGGGTGGAGCCGCCCGCGAGCTGAGGCTGGCCGGCATGGCCGGCCAGCAAGCCGAAGCTGCGGTGGTGAGCATTAAAACCATCTGCTACGATAAGCTCGCGTGGGGCCGCCCAAACCCCGCAGCGCCGAAGCCGTGACAGAAATATTGCTTGCTGCATTTTGCATGCCTGCTTGCTTGCTGCTTACCTGCTTGCATGCTGCATGCCTGCTTGCATGCTGCATGCCTGCTTGCATGCTGCATGCCTGCTTGCATGCTGCATGCCTGCTTGCATGCTGCATGCCTGCTTGCATGCTGCATGCCTGCTTACATGTTGCATGCTTGCTTGCAGGCTGCATGCTTGCTTGCAGGCTGCATGCTTGCTTGCATGCTGCAAATCCCCTGTATTATTGATGAATCACTTCGGTTAGGTTAGGTTAGAATTGTGACCAGAGAAACAAAATATTTTTATTCGAAACAAAATATTTTTATTCAAAACTAAACAATCATAGTTTAAAAGAGAACAAGGCGTTTTTATTTCGGATTAGTATTAATTAGTATTTTAATAATCGGAATTCGTATTTTTGATGTTTCGAATTATCATTAAGTCGGACTTTTTGTTATTCGATCTATTAAAACTCGGTATTTTGAGAATAGTAATTATAAACGTGAGGAATATTGAAATTTAGGAATTATAAAAATACGAGTAATGATAAGTCGGAGTTGTTATATTAGGAATTTTGAACCATTCGGAATTATGACAATCGGCATTTTGAAATTCGAACTTGTGACTATCGGAATAAAGTTTTTCGTATTTATGTAGTGTACCCATGCTATCAGGCCTAAACTCTGTGGTTAACATTAGAAGTTAGGCTATATTTATAAAGAGTCCAAGATACTACAAGAAACTACTTTGAAAGATTCTTTGAAATGTTTCTGCATACGAGAAAGGAATTTGTTTGATAGTCAGATCGATAGAGCAAACCACACAATTTTATTGAATCAAAACAAGATAGTATTTCCGCAACCATTTTCTTGAATATTTTATGAAAACAAAATCGTTTTCTGTAAACACTTGTACTCGTCCACCATTTTCACACAATACAACAGTATTCTATTTCTCAGTATTTTACCTGTAAGCCGTGACACATGAAATGAGATGTTTTTCCTATGTTATGTGGGATTTCCTTCCTTCTCCCTTCGCATTTCAATTTAACGTCACTTCTAACGGAAAGGGATCAATAATGTGCCGACAGACAGGTGATTGGTTTATTATTTCAATGTTATTTACCTCTGTCTATACAATGTTAATGATCTGAAACATTTAATTGCTATTCTATACAACCTTAGTATTTTTTTATCCCAAACCTTGAAAGAAGTCATTCTATTCAGATGTAGACTTATGTATTAATTGACTGGAGAATACACACAATAGACAATTTCTAATTGATATTGAGACTAATGGTACTTTATGATTAATTATTTGAACATTGACTGTAGAAATTACTTCATATTGTGACATTTTATCATTATTGTTTTTATTTATCCATATCCATACTATATATAATATTATAAATGCGAATGTCACTCTGTTTGTTTGTTTGTTTGTTTGTTACCTTTTCACGACTAAACGGCCGATCGGATCTTAATGAAATTTGGCAAGAAGATAGATTTCAACCTGGGGAAGGACATAGGCTATATATCATCACGCTACAACCAATAGGTGCGGAGCAGCAATAAAAAATGTTGCGAAAACGGGGAAAATGTGACGCAGACGAAGCTGCGCGGAACAGCTAGTTTATCATCATTCTATCAATTTTGACATATCTACCAAATAATTTGTATTTACCTCTCGCATGATTAATATTTTTTTATTTCGCATACATTAATAAAAATAAAAAATATTTGTACGCCTCTTGGCATAACATGGCGACCTATGATCTTTAATTTATGAACTGTATTCACTACCTATGTTACACAATTAAAATTGATTTTGATTTTGATTCATCATTATACACAGCTTTTGCCATTACGATATAATTAGGACGATTTTATAATCATATGGCACACCAGCTCACGGTTTACTGCGTTCGCATGTATGGTATAAGAAAACATGATGCGCCGACCCAAATAAATCATCAGGAGAATGATGATGGCGCTGAATGATGACGGTTAACTGTGATCGTAAACCGTCAGCTGGTATATTTTTCGTCATTTTGACAGGTTATCGCAGGTAGCTCAAAACCCAAAATACTACAATGGCTTTTAATCAACAGTGGCCCTAGGCGAGTTCTCATATCTTTTAAGTATCTACAGTAAATTTGTAAATTTAGTTCTATGAACACGGAAAAACTTTCTCTCTCTTTTAATAGCCTGAATGTTCGTATTAATTGTTTCAGTCCCACGACTACGAGTCCACAAGAGAGTAGTAAGTACCCAAGTAGCAAGACCGATAAAACTTTACCAACACTTTAACCAACTATTATTACTTCTCTGCTCGTCCAATAAATTAAGTTTGTGGCTTGGACTTTTCTTGCTTCAACTTCGGAATTAGCTCGTAACTCCTTTGGAAAAAAAATCTATGGAATTTAATTTCCTGTGGCCAAACCAAATTCCATAGAAAAATGTTATGTGTAAAATACTACGACTTTCAGTAGTTTTAGCCAACACTCTAACAAGTTCCAGACAAGATATATTTATCAAGTGGCTACAAGAAGCTTCAATTAAAACTATCTAGGAGGAACACGACAAACACGTTAATTGTTACTTGTTACTTGTAACTGTCACTTTACTGAGTGTAAATAGAAGTAATAGAACCATCACAATGCGTGTCTCCCAATCAACTGTGACAATTACAATTGTCCGGGAGAAATTGTGTAACATCGTAACGTGCCACAATCTAGACAGCCTAGACTTCGCGACAAGTGACCGAGTTACACAATTAACACCATTAGGTATACACAAGCATTGACGCATGTGCAGAATTGTGCACAATTCTAGATGTCCATTCTCATAAGCTGTTAGAAAATTGAGTTACCTACTGGTTCCTTAGAATAGATTTTCTGAAAAGTATATCAAGACATAGTGCGTCATGGATCTTTCGGCGTGTGGCCAGAGTTAGAACTAACACCGCCATCTTGCCAATTGTTTTTTTTTTTTTTTTTATCAATAGAACTCTCCTGTTAATGCATTTAAGTGCCAAAAGTGCAGTGCCTTGTTACAAGTCAATTTTCGATACTGTTAGCAGATCGTGTTGCATTAAAAAGTCATCCGGATAGAAACAATGCGACCTCGCAAAGGCAACATCAGAAAAGTTATTGCACCATACTGTACGAGTTAGTGCCAGCACTAATATCCCAAGACAGACAAAAATCTTAAGACGTATATTTTATGAAACAAACTTACACCATGATAACCAGCAGGTTGTATTGATTGAGGTAATCTCCTTTTTAACGAGTAGAACTGACTCACCCCTCGCCAGATTACCGACGCGCAATAAAACTGTTTTAGGGACACACCAGTACCACCACAGTACCATAAACAAGATACAAACTTACATGTCGATTACAGTCTTTTTCCAGCTATTCTACCTCTGACTGCAGCAAATAAATTATAACAAAAACTGTGATTTTGACAGTGATGGAAAATAAGAGGTAACATAACTGAAAGGGCTAAATTAAACTGCCACCTGAGTCATCTGTTTTTACAGGAGAATGCCTCGGTATTTTAAAATCTATAGAATACGTGATGCTTATGAAGTTAACAAAAACAGTAATATTTACAGATTCCAAAAGTGCTTTACAAACTCTTCAAAGATTCCCATTTAAGTCACAAACATATTTTCCATTAATATTTGATATCAAGACTAAATTGCGTCAATGTTTGATGAAAGGTTATTCTGTTGATCTCGTTTGGGTACCAGGTCACTCCAATATGAAAGGTAATCTTAAGGCTGACGAACTAGCCAAGGATGCGGTAGGGTGTGGTGATGTCGTTCCTTACATTAATTTCACACAGGATTTAGCTTCTTTGCCGGCAGCTTATCTCCAAGTCTCTTGGGATAAATTGTGGGCAGAAACTGCTCGATATAAAGGAAAACATTACTTTAATATTCAGCCCAAAATATCAAAAAAACCTTGGTTTAGATTAATATCTTTCGATAAAAAGAACACCTCTAGTTTAATTCGCTTAAGGTTAGGTCATGTGTGTAGTCCCGTTCACCTTGCAAGACTAGGCATTGAGACGAGTCCTGCCTGTGGATGCGGATTTGAAATTGGGGATATTAATCACATATTTCTGAGCTGTCCTCTTTACGATAATACAGATTTGTATAATACATTGCAGTCTTTACAGATCCCTTTCCCCACTAACATGTCGTGCATACTGTCGTCGTTACATAAAGGAATATATAAAGCTTTATTTAGTTTTTTAACTGTAAATAATATTAAATTGTAAATATTTGGTTTTAAAAATTATTTAATTTTAGTATTAGTAATAGTTTTTCTTAGTTTCATATTTAAAATATTTTATTGTTGTTTTTCAGTTATCCTTTAGATTCCTATTTTCTGTATACCTACTTTCCTGATCCTATTATTTTTCAAATTCCACTTCTGACTAACCTTCTATACTATAATAAGTATTCGTTTTTAAATATTTCCCGTTTCCCGTTTTACCTTATTCCTTGGCAACACTAAAATGCCAAACCATCCAATGTCAAACTCCGAAAAACTGAAGACTAAACTATAGAACATGAGCAATGGCAAAATACGCTGACGCGTGATGCCAAACTGAAGAAAAAAAAAAACTGAAAGGGCTGTAAAACTTACCAGTTACTTGTCCCAGGAATCTTTGATTGCAAACGTGGCTATTGAGCATAAGCTCTTGCTTTCTTTTACCGGGGCGGTAAAAGTGTAAAAATCCATTAGGAATTTCTCAGTAGCAATCATGGGAGTCTGGATCTAACATAAATATTGAATTATGCGTATACTATTAGGTTCACCTCTCCTTACCATTCAGAGAATACAAGAGTGATAATTATTATGCCTCGGGGTATCAATGACAAAAAGAACTCCTTACTTAATTCCTAAGAAATTATTTACCAAAGCTTATTGTAACCAAAACATAAACAACCTCTATTCCAACTGACTTGCAAACTTAACTAAATCAATACCATAGATAAGGCGAATACTTTAAATAATTCAAACTCGGGCACAAGTTCCGTTCGCTCGGACAATCGTGTATATATCACCTGGCGTTTGAATAAGACATTAAACTATAACAGCGACCGAATTCTACGTTGTCAAGTGAACTTAAGTAAACTAATCTGCTAATCTAGGCAAAGGTGACTCAGCATTTGCGTTGATATGATAGCTATACTACTTTGTGAAGGCAAGGTTGTTGCATTAAAACATAAAATGTGCTAAGTGCATGAGGCTACATTAGGGATTGAAACTGATAACATCATGACGCCTTGTAATCCCCTAGGCGGCGAGTTTATTGCTATCAAGCGGGCACAAATCCAGGTTGATGCAGAAAAGCATCTGATGAAGAAACCTAATGACACCTTGACCGTCCTGGATATCGAACCCAGGACCTCATGCTCAACAGTAGCGCTTGCGACTACTAGACTAACCAGCCAGTCTACCATCAGATAGCCTACCATGGCTACCATCAGATAGCCTACCATCTAGGTTAAAATCTTGTAAGGTCTAGTGTATGTGTAAGTCTAACAGGTGAGTCATTTTCTTAACGGGCTTATGTAATGTTTATAAAAGTTTTCTAAATATTCCGCGAGAATTTCTCATGTAACGCACATCCATGCAAGAAATTGAACTAGGCAGCTGAATGGTGGTAGGCAGGGTTGCCGAAAAACATAGTTTCATTCCATATTCCAATCCAATTGCCTGACTCACCCATCATAACTAAATCTTTCACTCCATTCATCCCTTCCAAGCTGGCAGTTTAGCCATAAAGCCGCAATTAATTAACATAATAATCGGCACTTGTACAAATGAATATAGTCTACAGTAGCCATAGTATGACAAACGAAAATTTCCGCGAAGCGCGGGGCGCGCTGCCAGTCCCTGACGGTAATGCCGATGTTAGCTCTCACACTGATACCGTTTGTAGTGACAGCAGAGATTTAAATGAAGAGTGGATAGGGATTATCGGGGATTTAACTGCTGGGTGGGTTACCTAGAAAGCTAGAACTCTTGTGTCACCGTCAAGGAACGAGGTTCACTGGTATCAATAGATTGGCAACGGACCATTAACTAAAGATAGGTCGGAGTTAAAACCGTAAACGCGAAAACCGTGATTTTGGTAAGTCCAAAACTACAAATCTGACCTCTGCGCTGATGACAAAGTTTGAGCCAATAACACACACACACTAAAACTATTGATGTTCAGGCCTGGAGGCCTGCCATGGAACAGTTATGGACTGAGTCTAATAAAGGTTCAGTTTTAACAAATAAAACCCCCGTCCATCTATAACATCATGATATAAACGTCTGTATCGCTTCAATCACAGATCAGTCAATGCAAATGGCCGTTGGCTGGACCCGCGCCGAAGGGCTATCACTCATGCATCGCCGATTGATTTGTCAGCCGGACAGACGAGGAAATGGAGACATGGACCACGGACATTGATGAAGAGAATCAAATCTGGCACACTGTATTATACAATTACATTATTACAGATAGGTTATTTCCTGCGGCATATAATTTATTTAATTGCCTACCTTGATTAACTGCCAGTGAAAATATTGTCATACTTTTCCTTTTCTCCTTCATAAGATGGGTGCTACTGTTTTTGAAAATCATCATCCATTAATTATAAGTTGTCATTTAGGGGTGGCCTTCTTGACTGTCATACTGAACTGCGAACTGTATTCATAAAGTTTAAAAGAACGGTTTGAATCAGTTAGAAAGAAGGCTATGACGAATTACTTATTTGAGAACTATTCCACGAAAGTATTTCCTAATGAATCCATTGCGAAAGGTGAATTAGATGTCTTTAATTATTTTCAGGAGTCCTGTGTTATACTCGTATTTTATCAATCTATGAAATAGTGACAAAACTGTCACAAAGTACCTATTCAAATCGATCAAACTAGCCACAAAACCACAATACATGAAATTCATAAAAGCAGTAGATACATAAAAGTTTTGTTAAGGTTTGTCCAACAATAAGGTTGTTCAAGACCACAAATAGCTTTTACCCACCAACGCGGTAAAACCTCACTCTCGAATTAATTTCCCCTCTCAGATTACTTCCTTCAACTGCATTTAAAAGAAAAAAAGCTTACGGTGTCGGTACAAATGACGGCGAGTCTAAGCGATTGGCAACGCTGCTCCGGCGCTGATGACGGCGCGATTCGAGACCACCCGGACGATACGCTGGTACATGTTCATGCAGGCTTTATTTGATTGCAGTTGATTTGATTGTAATTATGTCGAAGTAGATACTCTAGCTGCTGAAGTGCGGGGGAGGCAATTTGTTGAAGATGTGTTACTCGCTTGGTGGTCAGACCTAGTGATGTCTATATTTGCTAGAATATAGATACATAGACGTTTCAATACGCCTGAAGAAATTACCTAACTAAATTATAATAACTAGGTACTTCCCTAGTTATTTATATGTGGCGTCAACTTTTAACTATACTCTGATGTATAATATTATATATATCCGGTAAGGATATTCAAATCTAAAATTCTACCAACGCTTTAATCTATCTAATTAATTGCTCTAGTGTGTTGAGTCCGACAAAATTAAAACCAAAACTGTTTACCGTGGGATATCGTTTACACACTCAGCCACGCAAAAGTACCAACCAATATATCAAAGTTGAAAATTTCAACAAAATTAATTCACCGCCCCTTCGGATAGCAAACAAACGCATCTCGTTATAACTATCCCTCATCGTTGAGGGGTGAACAGAGGACTAAGTCCCTGAAAAATGTCAGCAATATTTTAGGTCGACATGCCGGAGGGCAGAGGGTGAAGGGTCACCAACGGGATTAAACAAGTTCCGATCTACTTTACAAATACGTATCTTTGCCATGCCGCCATGCTGAGGCGGAACTGCACAACTTAGTAATTAAATTACAAATTGTTCCGTTAACCCGCTGCCGGAGAAGCAAAAGTGTAAGAAGCTTGGATTTAGATTTAAGCAGATTGAAAAGTTATTATTGAATATTTTTTAATGATCTTAATTTGAATGTGATGGTATATTGAGACTTAACGTCAGGAGCAGCTTTTAGCAAACTTAGATGTGAAATTCCTACTAGAAGAAGACTGGACTGAAAAGATTCGCAGATATAGCTGTGATAAACGCTGAAAGATAAGTACTATGCAGCATTATTTAAATAGGCTCAAGTTCAAGTAGGCACCGAAGTAATGTTTCCTTGCGACTATATCCGTTACACCATTATATCCGTCAATGCAGAAAATCCTGTTAATGTGTTTTAGGACAGTAGATCTATATAAAACAACGTTCTAGAAACGTCTATAGGATACCTACGCTACTCCAGCAAAAGAAAAAGGAATCGCATCGTTAAATCAAAACAAAAAATTTACCCATCGACAAGCCTACTGTTCCCCACTTACGGGGTAATAATGAAATAATAATAATAATGCGCCGGTGTGAGGGCGCCGCGCCGCGTGCGCGAACAAATCCAATTTTTAATAAACTCACTCTCTTAGCCCAGGTAGGTGAACCATGCTTGTGGGAGATATTGATACGCGGATTTGCACGGAAATCGTACTTCTGAAGCAGTACAGCTATTTTCCAATTTCATATGCTGAAAATTCCAGAACTTCTATTTTACTTGTAAAATTTATAGGAATTTATTATATTGTTATTTTTTTTTCTATTTTCCTCTATGAAAGGTTTCAAATGGGCCAAATACAACATAAACACTTAGTTACTTACTTGAAGTATAGGTTTATACTAGAGGTATACTCTTCTTCATGAAAAGGGAAACGTCACTTGCACTTCATTTACACGTAGGTAAACCACTTTCTCCATACAAAGTAAATGCAGATATTAAGGACTTTCCCAAAACATTAGCTGTCTCTTTTAATCCAAACGCACATCCACCCCAATTCCCGCCCTAACCAAAGCAAAGAGAAGAGACACTGTTTATATTACTAGTGGATTATTATGTGGGTGAACTTGGCAGATCATTTCCCAGCAGAGCATGAAAAGATGGGAGTTCTATTCGCATGCGGCATAGTTCTAGAGTTCCTCATACTTAAAAAAAATAGTTCTAGCGTTTTTGACCGAAAAAAAGTCGAATGAAAATATGCTCTGCTAACTTCCGTCAGCAGATCATTTTTTCCGAAATTAAAATTTTAAAATTGTTTTATACGCAGAAAGGTCAGTTCTATAGTTCCTAATAATTTTCCGGAAGAGTTCTGTCGCCCTAAGCCAGTAAAAAAAAAATTAAAAATTATGAACTTTTTAGAAAAAAGACAATCATTTTGATAAAACAGGCGTGAATGACGTAATTTGTGCTTTTTCAAAGATATTTCAGGCGTTGATTAGATATCAAGAGCCGAGTAACAGAAAAAAAAACCGAATTAAAGCAGACATCCTCCAAACGGATAAGCAGGGCCTTGTGAAAAGTCAAGATAGAAGAAATCAAAATATAACTAAATTTTTCAGCTAGAATGATATTAAAAAAATTCGAACATATCGAATAAGCAGGAGCTCTTCGTTCCTCGATACATGAAAACTGGAACTATTCAAAAAAGTGCAAGAACAGCCTAGCACTCTCACTCAGATAACAGCAGAGCATGGTTGAATAGTAACATAAGCAGAAATAGAGAAACAATTCAATGTTTCAGTTTGTATGGCAAAAAAAAAAACTGGTATTCCTGAGGCCCGGGAACTCCTCGATTCCTGATGCTGGAGTATCAGACCTATACAAAACGGTGCAGAAACAGCCTAGCACTCTCACTCAGATATCAGCAGAGCATGGTTGAATAGGAACACTAGCAGAAATAGAGAAACAATTCAATGTCTCAGTTTGTATGGCAATAAAAAAAAACTTGTATTCCTGAGGCCCGGGAACTCCTCGATAGCTGATGCTGGAGTATCAGACCTACACGAAAAGGTGCAGAAACAGCCTGGCACTCTCACTCAGATATCAGCAGAGCATGGTTGAATGGTAACACTAGCAGAAATAGAGAATCAATTCAATGTTTCAGTTTATATGGCAATAAAAAAAAATTGGTATTCCTGAGGCCCGAAAACTCCTCGATTCCGAATGCTGGAGTATCAGACCTACACAAAAAGGTGCAGGAACAGCCTAGCACGCTCACTCAGATATCAGCAGAGCATGGTTGAATGGTAACACTAGCAGAAATAGAGAATCAATTCAATGTTTCAGTTTGTATGGCAATAAAAAAAAATTGGTATTCCTGAGGCCCGAAAACTCCTTTATTCCGAATGCTGGAGTATCAGACCTACACAAAAAGGTGCAGGAACAGCCTAGCACTCTCACTCAGATATCAGCAGAGCATGGTTCAATAGGAACACTAGCAGAAATAGAGAAACAATTCAATGTTTCAGTTTGTATGGCAATAAAAAAAATCTGGTATGCCTGAGGTCCGAGAACTCCTCGATTCCTGATGCTGGAGTATCAGACCTAAACAAAACGGTGCAAAAACAGCCTAGCACTCTCACTCAGATATCAGCAGAGCATGGTTGAATGGTAAGTTCCTGAGACCCGAGAACTCCTCAATTCCTGATGCTGGAGTATGTATCGTATCCCATTCGGGACATAAGAGAAGGCAGTTGAGAGGTGCTCGCCGCCTGAAAGTTGCAGATCAGCTTATTGATGGCTGCAAAGATGCAGTCACTTGGCGTAGAAAAGAAGCCAACCGCATTAAAAAGTTATGGGGTAAAAACCCACCCATCCTACCTAGTAATGAAGTTGTTCGGAAGGCTAAACAACAGCGACTTTTAAGTAAATTCGGTTTGCAGTTTGGCAATCCTGCACTGAATTTGCTTAATAGTGCTGAACAGGGAAAGTTAGTTGGGTGCATACATTCTGTAGGGTTATTTAAATTTAACTGCATTTATTGGCTGCCCGAACAACTGCAGATATATATTTCCCGTTGCCGAAAGGATCCCAACACAGTGTTAGCAATTGATGCGACTGGTGGTATTGCAAAACGCAATAAGCCACAAAGTCCACACATTTTTTTGTATCAATGTGTGCTCGTTACGGAAGAAGGTAGCGTTCCAACGTTCCAAATGGTGTCAGCCGACCAGCGAGCTATCATTGTCGCAAATTTTTTGAGCCACATCCTTGCGGCAAACGCTCCAATTCCACCGATCGTCGTTACTGATTTCGGGTGGTCTTTGTTAATTGCAGTAGCTCAAATATTTGGCCAGTGCGCTAGTTTCAATGTCTACTTGCAAAAGTGTTATGATGCAGTTATAAATCAATCAAAGTGTTTGCCATCAACGTTTATGCGGTTAGACGTTTGTCACCTTATGGCCATGATAACGCGTTGGCCAAGTTTAAAGGGCAAGGATAAGGTTTTGGTAAGGCGATTTTATAAGCGGTGCGTAGGAAAAGCCCACCAAATCACAAATATGGAAGAGCTGTGTGTCTATTTGCAATCAATTCTTGTTGTTGCTCTCAGCAAATGTATCGGCTCCGAACCCAATGGTAAGCTCTTACCGTCGGCAGAGCGATTGCAATATTTAAATAATATGATAAAAGAGGATCATTTGACTGAAAAGGCCGAAACTAACGATGACGAATCAGATAACCCTACCGATGAACAAGATAGTCACGAGTTCGACGATGAACATGACATTGGTAAAGGTGAGACGGGCAAAGTGGGCTGGAAATTGTGGCGTGATGCCGTATATGACGCAGCAAGTAAAGAAGCGGAGAAATCATCAAAGGGCGATACAATAAACGCTTGTTTCTGCCCAGATTTTGCAAAGAGGTTGAAACGGTACCTCCTTCCTTACGTGCCTTTGTGGACTGCAATCATGGTGCCAGTTTTTGGTAGAGGTTCCGTGTCTGCTTCTTCCGCTGCAGTAGAGGCAGAGTTTTCTGATTTAAAGAATCGAGACTTCAGAGGTGAAATTCCGATGCGTATAGATCGTTTTGTAATGCAGCATCTAGAACGCATCGACGAAAAAATAAAAGAACGCTGTAATACGTCTGATGCTCCGCTACAAAATAGTGCAGAAAGCACAGACATTAATATTGTTGAATCTCCAAACACTCTCTCAAGCTCTGAAGAAGAGGTTTATAAGGACTATAATGAAATTGAAAAGGATGGACTCTCACTGGGTGACAACGACTGGAATGTAAAAGAAGAATGGAGAGGCCTGAACAAAAATTCCAAACGAGAAATTCAGGAACCACCCAACAAAAAGCGACGATATCCGACGTGTCTCGACGCTTGTCCCGAATGGGATTTTATCAAATATTTAAAGACTGCCTATACTCCAATTTTACTAAACGGTAATATCTCGGGGCCTGTGCGATTTAAAGACCACGATTTAAATGTCACGTCAACGTGCGCATTCGACTCTATCTTTCAGGCCATCCTCTCCGGTTTAGTGGTAAATAAAACTTATGTCCAGGCATTAACATCTTCTACTTGTCCCATAGTAAAACTGGCACAGAGTGTCATAGAAGATAAAAAGATTTCAAAAAAACATTATATAGAACGGGCTAAAATATTATCAAATACAGCTATTTTTAAAAACTCGATCGTTACTTACGCAAAAAAGTTAAAACGTTTAGATGCAGAGTGCAATGTCGCACATTTAGCACAGTATATATTTAAAGATACCAGTTATTCGAGTCACGTTGAATGTTTCTGTGGATATTCCAATGAAAGAGATTATACATTTTTGAACATTAACATTGACATAATTTTATGCCATGGTTTCGATATGATACAGCAAGCAATTGATGACGCTATGGCAGGGGAAAAGTCATGTTTTGATTGTGGCAACACGTTATCATGCACAATCAATTATGGACCGCATGTAATGATAGATACCTCGGTAATAACTGATCCTGGATATCCCAGCAGAACGAACATGATTGTTCATAGGTTAGATTCTCTAGCAAAAACCATTAAGATGGACACTAAGACATTCATATTAACTGCTGTCGTGAATTACAGTTGCGAATCAAAACATTACGTAACCTTCGGGTTAACGGGCAAATATTGGCATAAATACGACGGCCTACACAAAAAACGAGAAGCGATCAATTCGAAGACTTCCGTAACTCCTCACCTCATAATATACACAATATTAAAAGAATAAGTAGTGCATCATCACAACTCTTCTTTCTTTCATAAAAGGTACTACCATTAAAATAAAACAAAAGCGAATCAAAAACCCCAATACGATTAAAAATCTAACAAAATACGATCACACAAAATTCGGTATGTAAAATGTTTTTCAGGTATTTTTTTTAATATTTTTAATTATAGATTTAGTTATTACAACTAATTTCAATATTTCGTTTATCTAAGCTGTAGTTATTTTTTTAAAGTTTTGTTCGTGGTGACGTCATAAAGTAGGCTGAGTGGCTAAGGATCTTTGCCACGTTTAATACAAGTTATTTTAAAACTAAAATTAAAATAGTCCTTTTTTATTCCATGCAGAAAAAAAATCAAACTGTCAAATTTGACAGTTACTTTGACCATTTATTTTCTGATTTTTTCTGGTTGTTTTGTTTGTTTAATTTGATCGTATATAAACATTGAATTGTTTCTCTATTTCTGCTAGTGTTCCTATTCAACCATGCTCTGCTGATATCTGAGTGAGAGTGCTAGGCTGTTCCTGCACCGTTTTGTATAGGTCTGATACTCCAGCATCAGGAATCGAGGAGTTCCCGGGCGTCAGTCATACCAGATTTTTTTTTGCCATACAAACTGAAACATTGAATTGTTTCTCTATTTCTGCTAGTGTTCCTATTCAACCATGCTCTGCTGATATCTGAGTGAGAGTGCTAGGCTGTTCCTGCACCGTTTTGTATAGGTCTGATACTCCAGCATCAGGAATCGAGGAGTTCCCGGGCCTCAGGAATACCAGTTTTTTTTTGCCATACAAACTGAAACATTGAATTGTTTCTCTATTTCTGCTAGTGTTTCTATTCAACCATGCTCTGCTGATATCTGAGTGAGAGTGCTAGGCTGTTCCTGCACCGTTTTGTATAGGCCTGATACTCCAGCATCAGGAATCGAGGAGTTCCCGGGCCTCAGGAATACCAGATATTTATTTTTTGCCATACAAACTGAAACATTGAATTGTTTCTCTATTTCTGCTAGTGTTCCTATTCAACCATGCTCTGCTGATATCTGAGTGAGAGTGCTAGGCTGTTCCTGCACCGTTTTGTATAGGCCTGATACTCCAGCATCAGGAATCGAGGAGTTCCCGGGCCTCAGGAATACCAGTTTTTTTTTGTTTGCCATACAAACTGAAACATTGAATTGTTTCTCTATTTCTGCTAGTGTTCCTATTCAACCATGCTCTGCTGATATCTGAGTGAGAGTGCTAGGCTGTTTCTGCACCATTTTGTATAGGTCTGATACTCCAGCATCAGGAATCGAGGAGTTCCCGGGCCTCAGGAATACCAGATATTTTTTTTTGCCATACAAACTGGAACATTGAATTGTTTCTCTATTTCTGCTAGTTTTTCTATTCAACCATGCTCTGCTGATATCTGAGTGAGAGTGCTAGGCTGTTCCTGCATCGTTTTGTATAGGTCTGATACTCCAGCATCAGGAATCGAGGAGTTCCCGGGCGTCATTTGTACCAGATATTTTTTTTTGCCATACAAACTGAAACATTGAATTGTTACTCTATTTCTGCTAGTGTTCCTATTCAACCATGCTCTGCTGATATCTGAGTGAGAGTGCTAGGCTGTTTCTGCACCATTTTGTATAGGTCTGATACTCCAGCATCAGGAATCGAGGAGTTCCCGGGCCTCAGGAATACCAGATATTTTTTTTTGCCATACAAACTGGAACATTGAATTGTTTCTCTATTTCTGCTAGTTTTTCTATTCAACCATGCTCTGCTGATATCTGAGTGAGAGTGCTAGGCTGTTCCTGCATCGTTTTGTATAGGTCTGATACTCCAGCATCAGGAATCGAGGAGTTCCCGGGCCTCAGGAATACCAGATATTTTTTTTTGCCATACAAACTGAAACATTGAATTGTTACTCTATTTCTGCTACTGTTCCTATTCAACCATGCTCTGCTGATATCTGAGTGAGAGTGCTAGGCTGTTCCAGCACTTTTTTGTATAGGCCTGATACTCCAGCATCAGGAATCGAGGAGTTCCCGGGCGTCAGTCATACCAGAATATTTTTATTGCCATACAAACTGAAACATTGAATTGTTTCTCCATTTCTGCTAGTGTTCCTATTCAACCATGCTCTGCTGATATCTGAGTGAGAGTGCTAGGCTGTTCCTGCACCGTTTTGTATAGGCCTGATACTCCAGCATCAGGAATCGAGGAGTTCCCGGGCCTCAGGAATACCAGATATTTTTTTTTGCCATACAAACTGAAACATTGAATTGTTACTCTATTTCTGCTACTGTTCCTATTCAACCATGCTCTGCTGATATCTGAGTGAGAGTGCTAGGCTGTTCCAGCACTTTTTTTTATAGGCCTGATACTCCAGCATCAGAAATCGAGGAGTTCCCGGGCGTCAGTCATACCAGAATATTTTTATTGCCATACAAACTGAAACATTGAATTGTTTCTCCATTTCTGCTAGTGTTCCTATTCAACCATGCTCTGCTGATATCTGAGTGAGAGTGCCAGGCTGTTCCTGCACCGTTTTGTATAGGCCTGATACTCCAGCATCAGGAATCGAGGAGTTCCCGGGCCTCAGGAATACCAGTTTTTTTTTATTGCCATACAAACTGAAACATTGAATTGTTTCTCTATTTCTGCTAGTGTTCCTATTCAACCATGCTCTGCTGATATCTGAGTGAGAGTGCTAGGCTGTTCCTGCATCGTTTTGTATAGGTCTGATACTCCAGCATCAGGAATCGAGGAGTTCCCGGGCGTCAGTTATACCAGAATATTTTTATTGCCATACAAACTGAAACATTGAATTGTTTCTCTATTTCTGCTAGTATTCCAATTCAACCATGCTCTGCTGATATCTGAGTGAGAGTGCTAGGCTGTTCCTGCACCGTTTTGTATAGGTCTGATACTCCAGCATCAGGAATCGAGGAGTTCCCGGGCCTCAGGAATACCAGATATTTTTTTTTGCCATACAAACTGAAACATTGAATTGTTTCTCTATTTCTGCTAGTGTTCCTATTCAACCATGCTCTGCTGATATCTGAGTGAGAGTGCTAGGCTGTTCCTGCACCGTTTTGTATAGGCCTGATACTCCAGCATCAGGAATCGAGGAGTTCCCGGGCCTCAGGAATACCAGATATTTTTTTTTGCCATACAAACTGAAACATTGAATTGTTACTCTATTTCTGCTACTGTTCCTATTCAACCATGCTCTGCTGATATCTGAGTGAGAGTGCTAGGCTGTTCCAGCACTTTTTTGTATAGGCCTGATACTCCAGCATCAGGAATCGAGGAGTTCCCGGGCGTCAGTCATACCAGAATATTTTTATTGCCATACAAACTGAAACATTGAATTGTTTCTCCATTTCTGCTAGTGTTCCTATTCAACCATGCTCTGCTGATATCTGAGTGAGAGTGCCAGGCTGTTCCTGCACCGTTTTGTATAGGCCTGATACTCCAGCATCAGGAATCGAGGAGTTCCCGGGCCTCAGGAATACCAGTTTTTTTTTATTGCCATACAAACTGAAACATTGAATTGTTTCTCTATTTCTGCTAGTGTTCCTATTCAACCATGCTCTGCTGATATCTGAGTGAGAGTGCTAGGCTGTTCCTGCATCGTTTTGTATAGGTCTGATACTCCAGCATCAGGAATCGAGGAGTTCCCGGGCGTCAGTTATACCAGAATATTTTTATTGCCATACAAACTGAAACATTGAATTGTTTCTCTATTTCTGCTAGTATTCCAATTCAACCATGCTCTGCTGATATCTGAGTGAGAGTGCTAGGCTGTTCCTGCACCGTTTTGTATAGGTCTGATACTCCAGCATCAGGAATCGAGGAGTTCCCGGGCCTCAAGAATACCAGATATTTTTTTTTGCCATACAAACTGAAACATTGAATTGTTTCTCTATTTCTGCTAGTGTTCCTATTCAACCATGCTCTGCTGATATCTGAGTGAGAGTGCTAGGCTGTTTCTGCACCATTTTGTATAGGTCTGATACTCCAGCATCAGGAATCGAGGAGTTCCCGGGCCTCAGGAATACCAGATATTTTTTTTTGCCATACAAACTGGAACATTGAATTGTTTCTCTATTTCTGCTAGTTTTTCTATTCAACCATGCTCTGCTGATATCTGAGTGAGAGTGCTAGGCTGTTCCTGCACCGTTTTGTATAGGTCTGATACTCCAGCATCAGGAATCGAGGAGTTCCCGGGCCTCAGGAATACCAGATATTTTTTTTTGCCATACAAACTGAAACATTGAATTGTTTCTCTATTTCTGCTAGTGTTCCTATTCAACCATGCTCTGCTGATATCTGAGTGAGAGTGCTAGGCTGTTCCTGCACCGTTTTGTATAGGCCTGATACTCCAGCATCAGGAATCGAGGAGTTCCCGGGCCTCAGGAATACCAGATATTTTTTTTTGCCATACAAACTGAAACATTGAATTGTTACTCTATTTCTGCTACTGTTCCTATTCAACCATGCTCTGCTGATATCTGAGTGAGAGTGCTAGGCTGTTCCAGCACTTTTTTGTATAGGCCTGATACTCCAGCATCAGGAATCGAGGAGTTCCCGGGCGTCAGTCATACCAGAATATTTTTATTGCCATACAAACTGAAACATTGAATTGTTTCTCCATTTCTGCTAGTGTTCCTATTCAACCATGCTCTGCTGATATCTGAGTGAGAGTGCCAGGCTGTTCCTGCACCGTTTTGTATAGGCCTGATACTCCAGCATCAGGAATCGAGGAGTTTCCGGGCCTCAGGAATACCAGTTTTTTTTTATTGCCATACAAACTGAAACATTGAATTGTTTCTCTATTTCTGCTAGTGTTCCTATTCAACCATGCTCTGCTGATATCTGAGTGAGAGTGCTAGGCTGTTCCTGCATCGTTTTGTATAGGTCTGATACTCCAGCATCAGGAATCGAGGAGTTCCCGGGCGTCAGTTATACCAGAATTTTTTTATTGCCATACAAACTGAAACATTGAATTGTTTCTCTATTTCTGCTAGTATTCCAATTCAACCATGCTCTGCTGATATCTGAGTGAGAGTGCTAGGCTGTTCCTGCACCGTTTTGTATAGGTCTGATACTCCAGCATCAGGAATCGAGGAGTTCCCGGGCCTCAGGAATACCAGATATTTTTTTTTGCCATACAAACTGAAACATTGAATTGTTTCTCTATTTCTGCTAGTGTTCCTATTCAACCATGCTCTGCTGATATCTGAGTGAGAGTGCTAGGCTGTTTCTGCACCATTTTGTATAGGTCTGATACTCCAGCATCAGGAATCGAGGAGTTCCCGGGCCTCAGGAATACCAGATATTTTTTTTTGCCATACAAACTGGAACATTGAATTGTTTCTCTATTTCTGCTAGTTTTTCTATTCAACCATGCTCTGCTGATATCTGAGTGAGAGTGCTAGGCTGTTCCTGCACCGTTTTGTATAGGCCTAATACTCCAGCATCAGGAATCGAGGAGTTCCCGGGCCTCAGGAATACCAGATTTTTTTTTTTGCCATACAAACTGAAACATTGAATTGTTTCTCTATTTCTGCTAGTGTTCCTATTCAACCATGCTCTGCTGATATCTGAGTGAGAGTGCTAGGCTGTTCCAGCACTTTTTTGTATAGGCCTGATACTCCAGCATCAGGAATCGAGGAGTTCCCGGGTGTCAGTCATACCAGAATTTTTTTATTGCCATACAAACTGAAACATTGAATTGTTTCTCTATTTCTGCTAGTGTTCCTATTCAACCATGCTCTGCTGATATCTGAGTGAGAGTGCTAGGCTGTTCCTGCACCGTTTTGTATAGGCCTGATACTCCAACATCAGGAATCGAGGAGTTCCCGGGCCTTTGGAATACCAGATATTTTTTAATTGCCATACAAACTGAAACATTGAATTGTTTCTCTATTTCTGCTAGTGTTCCTATTCAACCATGCTCTGCTGATATCTGAGTGAGAGTGCTAGGCTGTTCCTGCACCGTTTTGTATAGGTCTGATACTCCAGCATCAGGAATCGAGGAGTTTCCGGGCCTCAGGAATACCAGATATTTTTTTTTTGCCATACAAACTGAAACATTGAATTGTTTCTCTATTTCTGCTAGTGTTCCTATTTAACCATGCTCTGCTGGTATCTGAGTGAGAGTGCTAGGCTGTTCCTGCACCGTTTTGTATAGGTCTGATACTCCAGCATCAGGAATCGAGGAGTTCACGGGCCTCAGGAATACCAGTTTTTTTTTTTTGCCATACAAACTGAAACTTTGAATTGTTTCTCTATTTCTGCTAGTGTTCCTATTCAACCATGCTCTGCTGATATCTGAGTGAGAGTGCTAGGCTGTTCCTGCACCGTTTTGTATAGGTCTGATACTCCAGCATTAGGAATCGAGGAGTTCTCGGGCCTCAGGAATACCAGATATTTTTTTTTGCCATACAAACTGAAACATTGAATTGTTTCTCTATTTCTGCTAGTGTTCCTATTCAACCATGCTCTGCTGATATCTGAGTGAGAGTGCTAGGCTGTTCCTGCACCGTTTTGTATAGGTCTGATACTCCAGCATCAGGAATCGAGGAGTTTACGGGCCTCAGAAATACCAGATATTTTTTTTTGCCATACAAACTGAAACATTGAATTGTTTCTTTATTTCTGCTAGTGTTACTATTAAACCATGCTCTGCTGATTTTTGAGTGAGAGTTCTAGGCTGCTTTTGCACTTTTTTGAATAGTTCCAGTTCTAATGTATCGAGGAACAAGGAGTTCCTGCTTCTCCGATATGTTCGAATTTTGTTAATATCATTCTAGCTGAAAAATTGAGTTATCTTTTGATTTCTTCTATCTTGACTTTTCACAAGGCCCTGCTTATCCGTTTGGAAGATGTCTGCTTTAATTTAGTTTTTTTTTCTGTTACTCGGCTCTTGATATCTAATCAACGCCTGAAGTATCTTTGAAAAAGCACAAATTACGTCATTCACGCCTGTTTTATCAAAATGATTGTCTTTTTTCTAAAAAGTTCATATGTTTTTTTTTTTTTTACCGGCTTAGGTCGACAGAACTCTTCAGGAAAATTATTAGGAACTATAGAACTGACCTTTCTGCGTATAAAACAATTTTAAAATTTTAATTTCGGAAAAAATGATCTGCTGACGGAAGTTAGCAGAGCATATTTTCATTCGACTTTTTTTCGGGCAAAAACGCTAGAACTATTTTTTTTAAGTATGAGGAACTCTAGAACTATGCTGCATGCAAATAGAACTCCCATCTTTTCATGCTCTGCTGGGAAATGATCTGCCAAGTTCACCCACATTGGATTATTCGCATCGCGTCGCGCGCCGTCCTTTCGCCATAGACAACTATTTTTTGCGTCCTCCCCACAGACTCGGGGCAAAAACAATGACTATTCAGCCTCTGCCCTCTGAGGTCATGGAGTTCATCACTGAGAAGGATGTATGGGGAAATGGATGGTTGTTGATGAATGAAGATGTATCGACTTAGACTAAAAATGAAGGGGAAAGTTAATTAACCTCCTAACTATTTCACGCGTTACGTTACCCGGTCCAGCGACCACCCCCAGCCCTTACCCCAGCTAATAATTTATGTTTAAATGAATGGAAATCAACAACAGGTGAATTGATTTGAAAAGACAGCTCAGTAAATACATCAGTCTATGATTAAATTGAAAGCGTTCAATTTACTTATAATGTTTTATAATAAATAAGAATGAAATAAAAATAAACCTTTTACGTTGTTCCTAATTCGGACCGAAAAAGCATTTCCCACAAATAAACTGCAGGAGTCCATAAGTCAAAGATCATAAACCATTCCTCAACTGTAGTTTCTTAAAAACAATCCAAAAAATGTGTTATTACATCATCCTTATTGGCTAACGTGGCGCATGTCACGGCGAAATGAAGTGAAATAAAATTCCTGCAGAAGCCGCGAGACGGCGGCTGACGACGAGGGATGCTGGAGTGTCGATGTTTGTGTATCGAGAACATAATTAATTATAATAACCTAACGTTGGGAACTTCAACAGACACTTGCTCACTTGAAATTGTAAAATATTACTGATATTCAGTATCATCCAGTTCGTTAGACCAGTGGTTTCCAACCTTTTTTGACCAGGGACCATTTTGATTTCCTTATTATTTCGCGGACCATATTTTGGCTCTGAACCACCCACTTTTCACTGCACTACGAAAATCACAATAACTATTACAACTGAAACGTATAGCGTAGACCCTGTAGCAACTCGGATAGGGTGGGTACACGGAGACAAGCACTCTGCAGTGCACTAGTTATGCTAGATGTCTTTTTACAACTTACAAGGACCTATAAAAACAAACCATATCGATCCATCGACATTCCAACTGCACAATTTCACATCACTAAACAAAAACGTACATCGACATTAATCTCAGCACACGCGAAATGCACATGTTTTTTTACTTTTTATTTGCGAGAAAATGTTCGCGTCTTTAGAACGTTGGAGACTTGGAACGAGACAAATTCTAACGGATTTTTTTAACTTACCTATAACAGTAATTCTGTCCCCAAAGTAATTACAAGATAACGAAATAAATGGCGCACCAACTTTTTAAAACAACGGTATTTGCATATTCTGTCTCGAAATCTCAGAAAGTGTGACAAGTTTATTTAAATCTGAATAAAATTAAGCCTTCTGTCATGGAAGACCGATAACTTGTTTATCGAAAGACATTTGATCAATCAAATAAATTACCGTGTATTTTTTATCCTTTTAGCCGATTCCGAAAAAAGGAGGAGATAATGAATCCGTCATTGATGGTAGTATTTTACAATTAATGCAGTTGAGTTCTGCTCAATACCTGACTAATGAAATATTTGAGTAAACCCACAGCAATTTTTTTCAGTAAAACTCCAACCTTAAGGTAAAAAGAGCCAGAAGAAGGCAGGCACTATCAAAACTGAATTAAAATATTTTTGGATTCTGCAAGTCAACAAAAAAAACAGTACCCTATGGTTATATCTATCAGTAACCAACGAGGACTGAACCATTCGTCTTGTATTATCAGAGAGCCATATTATGAATGTCCAGGAGCGGTCCTAGTGGGAGGGTCACGGGGGTCATGACCCCCTCCAAAATCGTTGTAAAAATAGCTATTTTTCGGAAATTATATATACATTATTAACTTCACTCTGCCCTTTTCTAATTCTGTAAGTTGATATAAGTTGAGTCGAGTTACTTCCATCCTTTACATCTCTGTGTGAATGTGAATTAGTCGTCATATATGGTGAAAGAAAATCTAACCTACCCGATGTTGTAGTAAAGTTTTCGAGCTCGCTAGAACATTCTGCGTTCTTTTCAGTTTCTATTTATAAACTAGCACAATGCTGTATTAATTGACATAAAGAAAACCTATCAAATTCAAAATACTAAAATGAGCTCGCTACGGTCGCCCTTGAATTGAATCCTGAATCAATTGAGAAGCTGTTCTATATGAGTCAAGGAAATTACCTACTCCTTACATTAGTCGACAGTCGACACCGACAAACGAAGTTCGGCGCCCATGATTATTTTGTATAGGTAAATGCAGAGATGTTTGATATAACTTTTTCAAAAGTCGTTCTTATTGGTGTTGAACACCACAACCCCCAATCTGCTACTGTTCCTGGCTACGGCGCAGTGTGACCGGGGGGGTCAAAGTCTTTAGCTGGGCACGCGGCTGTGTATGTCATACAGCCCCAAAACTAACGTCATATTACATTAAACAATTAGTAATAGGATTACGCAGCAGTTTCGCGCGCTCCCCATTTTCAGTACCAATTGCCAGCGAGAGAGCCCAAATTACCTCGTATTATACTGTCTTCCGCCCAGTCCGAATTTGCATAGATTTACTTAATCTGACCCATTGTTATCTCCAGTTTAACAACGGAAGAGTCATTTAATTGTTATTATTATCCTAACCCTTACTGCCATTTTTAATTGTCCGCTTTCATTATGGGGTCTCTTGAAACGTCAAGTGTCGGGAAATTGCTTGTGATTTCCCTTTAGATGAGGCTGCCCTAATGGACTTTTGGTGCTGATTAAGTACTATCAATTAATCTTACATAATTGATGTTAGGCTAAATCAAGATTTAACATTTATTATTAGATGTGCAATCACTGCTGGCCAACCCTTTGTAGAATATAGATTAGCGTGATAACGGAGTGATTTAGAGGAAAGGCTATAGAAGAGCATAGCCCATTCAAACGTATTCTCCTGTAAAATTATTCTTCTTTTTTTCTCACTGTAAAATTATTCTTCTTTTTTCTGCGATCTTTACATTTATATCTGGTCTATAGGTACTTCCAAATAAAAATAAAACTGAAAAAAAAGTCAAGTAAGTAAGCTGTGCACAAGCGCAGGTGGTTTTTACCAAAATTGTCTGATTCATGGCACTCACGAGGCGTAAATAACTGGCCATCAGCTAACAAACCTCCGCTTTGCTGATGACATCGTGTTATTCTCCAAATAAGCTTCAGAATTTCAATAAACGCTCCAACATCCAAAACCCAGGTCATGACCAAAAGCACAAAACGTTTGGTTTAGGCAGACGGGCATGTGTTGCAATATGTCGATGAGTACACATACTTGGGCCAGATAGTGTCTTTTAAAAAAAGGGTGGACAAAGATGTTGAAAGACAAATCCAAAATGCTTGGAAGTCAGTTTGGGCCCTAAAAGAACACATAAAGGAAAGCCTTCATATAACGCTGAAAATAAAATTCATCCACATGTGCATCCTGCCCGTCCTTACCTACGGTGCGCAAAGTTGGTCACTTACTGAACAACGGAAGTCCAAACTCAAGATTTGCCAGCGAGTAATGGAGCCCAGCATAATAGGTGTTAAGCGTACTTGATCGTGTAAAAAACAGACCTACGTTGGAGTTAACAGCCAAGTTGGAAGAAAAAACAGCCAAGCTAAAGTGGGCTGGCCACGTAGCGCGAATGCGCCCAGAGAGATGGGCAAAGATCGTCACTCACTGGACGATGTCGGTGGAAATCGCACTCGAGGTAGACCGCGGCGAATGTGGGGTGACCATCTGATCTTGTTTGCGGGGCAAACATAGCCAGATATTGCACAGGACAGGGAGGTTTGAAAAGAGAAAAGGCAGGCCTGTGCCCAGCAGTAACTCGTTATACTAACAAACAAAAATGTCATCCATTCTGGTACCTATTCCTCTTAGTTTCGATTTTTCCAGTTTTTTTTTAAATTTTAAATTATAATAAAAAATAAGGATTTTTTTTAGGCAATCATACATTTACTTTTGATAAAAATAAAGTGTTAGTTTTTTTATTTATTTTCCAGTGAGACAACAGGGGAATACATGTGTATGGGATAAGCGCAGATAGTCTTTCCGTGTTTTTGATTGTGTGATTTTTGTCATTTTTCGCTGGAATAAAACCCACTGATAAACTTATGCATGGTTCTTTTGGCGCGTGGCCTTAAGGCGGAAACACTCTTACGTGTCGTGGCGTGTCGTGACGCGCCAGAAGCATTCGGTTTCATACATCGTTGCGACACGACACGCCATGCAAATATGTCCCTAACCATATTAAATGCATGAAACCGATTTGCTTCTGGTGCGTCACGACACGTAAGTGTGTTTCCGCCTTTAATCGGAAGCCGGAAGTAACGCCGCCATCTAGGTATTGTTTACCACCAGTCAATCGGGCATCAAAAAATATTCAGCAAATAGACATAATTCAGCACTTTAGGTACAGGTGGGAAAAAAAAAATTCCCACCCAAAAGATTTTTCTTGTCGCCTCCTTTTTAACAATTGCTATCTAGAAACAGGAAGGCGCCAGAAATAACCTAAGTGGTGTGCAGTCTTGCAACTTGCAGTGCAGTTCGTAATCAACGACAAGGAACAGGGCAAGTCCTATTCAAATCAGCAACAAAAGACAGATCCTAAGTTAATTCTACGTTTTTATTCCCTGCTTTGTCGCGATAACGAGTTGGCAGCGTGCTTAATGTGTCAGTGCAGCGCGCGGCAGTGGGCCAGCGGATAACTGCAGTTAGTTATGTCCTCCACTTGGCTCGGTGGCTCGAGCCAGCGTGGCAGCGTTAGATCGCGGCCGCTTACGTAAGCCAGGCTTTGCTGCAGATTAAAGCTGGATGTATTTAAACTAGTCTCATTTGCTGGTCTTCGAAAACATTGCATTGTTGAGTGATTAACACCGCGTTTTATCTGTGGTTCATCAAAATCAAAATATTTTATTTTACATAGGCCTACATGGGCACTTGTAAAACGTCAACAAAAGGTGCACGGTTCGGGCTGGTCGTTTCCTATGGAGAAGAACCGGCAAGAAACTCCGTGGTTACTCTTTTAAAATCATTTGGTTTGTTAGTGTGTGGTGGATTATGATTAGGTACGGCACGCTCCATGTTAGGTATGCATAATGCATAGGGCTTAGCACATAGGGAAATGTACTTTGTGCTTATTACGTAACTGTATCTATTAATTTTGTGGATTATGTGAGCCACTGCCCCGTTCTGGGTTCAATTCCCAGGTTGGGAAAAAAATTGTTAAGGGTTTCACTATTAGGTATTTTTCAGTAGTAACCCGAAGTTTGGAAATTGGCGGTGTGATACCCCCGGTGCCTCGCTGTGCACGTTAAACCGTTGGGCCTGCAGCGGTCTAAAAAAAAGTACTACAGCAACGCGTGCACGAGCAGTACAAAGGTGCTACAGCGCCATCTGTGATATAAATGAAGAACTAACATGAACATTATAAAAAAACTTGTGTTTTGAGTCAACTTATTAAAAACGACATTATTGCACGAATATATTTTATACTAGCTGCAATGCACCTTTTCCTACCTACCACCTCCTTGTATTTTTTAGTAGCTACTCTACCCAAGTATCAGTAAGGTACAAAAATCCATTTTTGTTTGGATATTAATCCTTAGTTTTATACTTGAAGCCCTACCTGCCTACCTTACCTAGCCACTTAATTTTTCATTATGTTACGGTTATGGTTAATTCGTTCCCAATTTATGTCGTGAGCAAGGCAAATAAATCGAGTTTTCCGTATCTATGTCATTTCTTACCAGAATTTGATCCTTAGCAGTGACACAATCGAATGGTGTAATTGTTGAAATAATTCGGTACACTCCATATCTGGCAACATTTTTATAATTAAAAATAAGTTAGATATTGTAAGTCCTGGTAACACTGTAGATATAATTTTTTTTTCTTTTTTGTTGTTCTGCAAATTGTCATCGCTGCTTAACTTAACCTAAATTGTGCCTCCTGTAAAATCTCTGTGATCACAACTATTAAAAGTATATTCTGCCCAAGGTTTGTTTTTTAGTCAACCACAGCAATATATCCTGCTAACAGTAATAAATACAGCGTGTTTTTTTTTCAAAATTACCGCGTTCGATTCCTTGCGAAGAAAAAAATCCAATGATGCAGTTGTAGTTTTTATCAAAATCAGACTCGAGTCTTCTTTGAGTGTTTTTCGCTGGTCCTCCTATAGTTTCGGATTTGGCCATCCACGCCCACTTGAAAATTTCAATCTGTATGTAGGTATTTAAGATCCCGTTAAAATAGACGGACAAACTTTAACAAATCATTCCGACCATCGAAATAAGTTTTGTTTGGATGTCTATTGTTCGACGTACTGAACGCTGTAATAAAAGTTCATCTATTTGAATCGGATCTTATAATATATGACGTAGTGCAGCGCGGCGCGATGTGGCTGACTGTATGGTCTCCCTAGTTAATTTTCTGTGTTGTATAGATTGTCCTTCTTAGTTTTGTATTTGTAACCGTAAGCATAAGAAGTGAAATCTATATTTAGAGTTATTGCAATCTATATTATAGAGTCGATTTTCAGCCCACTGTGCGTCCTACGCACTGGAGCAAACGCGCGTGGCGTCAGCCCCGACTCATCGGAGTTCAAACCGCCGCCGCCACAGACAGTATCGACTCTCCGTGAACAAACCGGGAACGAGCTTCCAAAAACATCACAGCGGAGTTACCAATATACGGGTATGATGAACCCTATAGTACATCAAACTATAGGTAGGGTGTGCGTAAAGTTCTTCACCCCCATAGAAAAGCCCCCGTTTCTATGGGGGATGAAGAACTTTACACCCTGTTCTTCATAACCTTAATAGTCCTGCGCCTGACTATGAGAGTAAAGGAATTGAGAGTGCACCTGTGTTTGCTCATACACTTATGCACTATTAATCTCCTACGCATTTTAACCGCTGTGACCGAAATGCGGTTGAGAGGATATAATAGGGGATGATCACATTTTTTTTTCTTTGTCCGTCGGGTTGTTTATTGAAAAGTATTGGACACGTATTTTTTTTTTTCACGTGGTCATAAAATTACGGAGATATATTGAGTTGAAATGGCGAATGACGTCACATGTAGGTAAGTTTTATACCTACTTGTGACGTAATGAGCCCCACTCTCCAACTTTAATGAGTTTTAATCAAGAGATATTTTGATAAAACAAAAAATACGTGTCTAATATTTTTGTATTACCTGTCTGACGAATGCGAAAACCCTATTATGTGTACTACTAAGGTTTTAAACTGACATGCAAACTGTACGTAAATCACTGATGTAATTATACACCGTGTAAATCACCTCATCACGAAGCCGTCAACCAAGCATTCTGTACATGAAACTAAGTAACTTTACGCAAAAATTATTGCTGGGAAACGACTTTTTTTTGGGGGGTGTAAAATCATGTTTTGTGGTAGAACTCAATGTAACGCACTCAAAACATTGTGCTGATGTACGGATTGAGTAGTACGGGGGTCGTAAAATCTTACATTAAAAACTTGTATTTAAAAAAATACTTGTCAAAAAGTTGGAACTTTGACCCCTAATATCTCCGTAACTAGAAGGTTCCCAGGTATGGTGTAGAACAAAAAAATGATCGCAATGACAGGGAGAACCAGTGCCTTTCGGCTTCGTTAGGAGGTGTTTTACACCTTTTATGATTATAACTCTTTAGAGCGGTTCTAACTTGGGTATTTTGTAGCGCTTATAAGTTCGTACTGGCGCGTATATGCGCGCCACGTTACACGCTTATTAAAATGAGCTGTCAGCAAGTTCAGACTTAGTTCGCGACTCGCTGTACTACGCATGTACAAGCACCGCGTGTGGCAAAAGGCGCGTTGCGCGCCTACATGCGCATCCAAAAACGAGCTTACGCGGTGTCCTGCGTGAGCGACGAATACGACGCCACGCGACGCTACACGACGCGACGTGATTTCGGTCATTACTTCTCGAGACATGGGAAAGTACAGTACAATTTTGCTCGAAAGTTCATATTTAAAGTACGTACGCGTTAGGTACGTCGCGTCTCGCCGCAGACTGTCATATAGGCCGCAAACAGGGTATGCCGTTGAGTTGATTGCGTTCGCAGCGTCGCGTCGCGTCGTATTCGTCGCTCACGCAGGATACCACGTAACAATAAAGAAGTTATAGTGATGTAACAACGACAACGACGACGTAATGTTCTAAGTAAGGTGGAAAACTATAAATTAAACGCACAATTTTATTTAAAACTTTTGTATAATTACTATTATTGTACAATAATCGCGAGTTCACAACATACACACCAAACCAAACACACATAGCCAATAACGTAACTTAATTCGAACGAGGCAGCCTTGGTTTCTACAGAAATAGGATTAACATTGTCGAGGCACAGTTCATACTGGCGTCATAGGCCAGTCGTGCAAATATGCCACTTGTAATAATGATAGGTGATCAGAGGCCTAAAATTCTCTTAAAACCCTTACCACACTGGCCATTTGAGGTCAAAGGCATACTTGCTACTTATTGTTAAAAGGCACTTCCCCCGAGGCTGCCTCTCCAATACAAACTAAAAACAAATAATTAAATCTACTCCAACTTATTCAATACAATTAATTAAACTCACATAATATATTTATCGGTCATACAAATATTAACTAAAAATACATAAAAGTCTACAATAATGGAACATGATCATTATCAATATGCTGTCTTGCGGTTTTTAAGCAATTAGTGAATATGGCAAAAGATCTTTTGGTTAGCCTTTACGTTTGCGATTTATTACTAATTTCATTATAAAATGACTAAAACAGGAAAAGAAAAAATTTCTCCAATGAACGCATTCCGTTGTATTGTTAGCATTCGATGCAATTGAAATGTCTAATCTTGAAAACACGAAACTAAGGGTAACATAAAATTAATAACAGTTTGGCCTTCTTTATGAGCAAAATCACCATCGCCAACACAAAGTGGTATATTAACTAGTACTATTGTAAAATTATATTAATTATGGCAACACCTGTCTAATTTCGCTTATGTGAAATCATACCTCCTCACATTTTATCATACGAACCACATGGCTTAACAAAAATAACATTTTGAATGGATACAAACTGATATTTTTCATTAAGTTCATTGCTGAAGATTTGTAAAGAAGATTAGTGAAGAAATAAAGCTATCTAAAGACGATAGCGCCATGCTTTTCTAATTAAGCGTTTTAAAAAGAGCTTTCATAGTCCCGACCTCGACGTTTATTACTAGGCTGCAACCTCCCTGGTTAGTCAAGCATAGAGACAGGCAAACGAAAAATGGCATCATTTTCAAGAAACCTTTCTATCGTACAGATCTCCTAATCAGTTAGCCGCTTGCACCCCACTCTTGCGTCTCCTAGTCGATCGTTTGGTCGTCTCTTCGACCACATTATCCACTGACTCATGCAACACCTTCTTGCGTGAGGACCGCCTCGGAGTTACGGCATCATGGTCACCGTCTTGCGTAGTGTTCATACTCTTACGCCGACTCCTCGTCAGCACTGGAGACCTGTCTTCAGCGTCCTGCCTGACCAACTTGGACTTTCTTCTAGAATTTTCTTTATTCTCAACTTTTTCTAAATCCATAGAGGAAATTCCACTGTCAGTCTGTATTTCGTCGGTTTTCTGTTCGTTTATCTCGCTATCTGGTGTGTGGTAGGATACGTCTTGTAAATCAGCGTCTGAGCGGTTGAACAATACCATTTTAATGGATTTTCGGGTGGATTTCTTCTCCGTGTTTGCGCCCTTGAGTATGCTGCGTCCCGGAGTCGCGTACAGGTTTATTGGTGTCATCAGTACTGGGGTTTGCTGCGGAAATGGTTCGTTTTAGTAAAGTGAAGAAAGCTTTTGCACTTTGATGAATATTAAGGATTGACAGCCTTGAAGTAAGCACGTCAATGTTAAGATACTTTTTACACTCACTGGTAGAAGAGAGAATCCGTCACATTCCACATTCTTGCCTAATACTGAGGCACGCAGCATTGCAAACGATGTTGAGTTCTGAAATGTAATAAGCAAAATTATAGTTTTGAGCTTCAATGTTAACAATTTCCCCTGAAGAGATAACGAGAGATGTGTATATAATAGGTACACCCACAATTTGCCAGTTATGATCGCAAGATGAACTTCAGGCCCAGTTTCCACCAAAGCAGAGACTAGTGGAGCAATCCAATAACAGAGGAGACCAGAGACATCTGAGAGATTTTTTTTAAATATGTTAATTCTTGAAAGTTCTCCTGTTATACCCGATTATATTGTAATAAAAAGGGTCTCAAAGGTGAAGGCATACATTAAAATTTATCTAAAATCAACGTAAACAAAGTCAAATTAATTTTGATTTACCTATTTAAAACAAATAATTTTAATCTGACACAATTTTAATATGAAATCCTTTAAATAGGAATATGATTCTCCAAATCATTCATTAATAACTTTACTCAAAGTCCAGTTCATGTTTTATAAATCCTGGGATTTAATTGTCATGTTAATGAATTCAGGGTTTCAGACGAGGTATCATCAACTCTAAATTACTTACTTCCTTCCTCTAACTTTAGGTAAATATACTCCTATTCCGATCCCTGGTACTTAGTCATTTCCTACACATATCTCCGCATCGCTGGTCTCAATTGGTGATGATCCGGTCTAAATATCTCTAAAAAACCGTAAACTTGATAGTGGCCTACCTTGCTAGCCGACGCTTTCTTGGCCTCGCTAGACAGCACAGCCTTCAACAGACTGCTCTTGGAGCCCGGAGTGCGTGAACTGGCGGGCGAGTGGGACACGCTAGCGGGCGAGCGCACGGGTGAGCTCACGCTGAAGAAGCCAGCCTCGAACGTCTTACTGTCGCCTGAGGGAGGCTGCAGGGTAGTAGTAGGGGCTTCTTCCTGCTCCTTCTTGGCTTTTCTTGCAGCTGAAACAGAAAATGCATCAGCATTGGAATTGAAAATGCAATACTTGCTTCCTTTGTTTTTTTTGCCAACATCTTTCATAAGAAAGTCACTGCGAGACTTTGCCCTCAAGTGACTTGTTGTGGTTTATTACTTCTTTTGCGATATTACTCTCTCGAACTGCGCAAGCCAGATAGACTAGTTGATTGGGTGAAAATTAATGCAACAACCTTGGTCCAGTAGACTAGAAAGTACAAGTTAAACAAAATCCATACTATCCATACTAATATTATAAATGCGAAAGTCACTCTGTTTGTTTGTTTGTTACCTTTTCACGACTAAACGGCTGATCGGATCTTAATGAAATTTGGCAAGAAGATAGATTTCAACCTGGGGAAGGACATAGGCTATATATCATCACGCGTATCATTGGTCGTACCAATAAGAGCGGACGAGCAATGAAAAATGTTGCGAAAACGGGGAAAATGTGACGCAGACGAAGTTGCGCGGGACAGCTAGTAACAAATAAGAAATAGTGTTGTTTATGTCCTCACCAGCAATCATCTCTCTCAACCGGCTAGGTCCGCCAGTAGGCTTGGCAGCTTTCTTCACATGCACAGTAGGTCTGATTACTTTCTTCATCACCTCGATGGGTTGCTCCTCTACCCAGCCACGGAGACGTAGCTCTTCCAGCTTCTTGAACCTCATGTCTACATTCTCAACCTAGACGGAACAAAAGTTAATTAGATAATTTTCTAAAGAAACAGCTTGATAGAAATGAATTATTTAATTTAATGATGGAACGACACAGTGGTGTTTGTGCATTGATAATAGATATAAATGACCTATTTTGACATGAACATGTTAATACTGGGTAATACAATACACCCCTTGGTAAGACTGGTTGTCCAGACTGCCCTCACTGCTCTACTTGTTTTATTGACTGTCAGGGGCACTGTAGTTACCTGCATGAACACCATGTCCCAGAAGCCGTGCAGGTCTGCGGGCGTGATGAGCGCGGAGCCGGGCTCGGGCCGCGCGCACCGCTCCACCAGCGACGCGAACTGCTGCAGCTTCTGCGACATCAGCAGCCGCGCCTGGCCCACTGCTGATAGTACTGCTTCCTGCAGAACGAAATATCAGCCGGTATGTGAAGAGATTGCAAAAACACAAAATTATACGCGGTATACACCAGTAAAGCTGCCATGATTTTTTCCATGATTTTTTCAGACATCTTCAACAATTTACACCAAACCTAAATAAAGTATACAACGTAGTCTTCCTTGTATAAAAATCCTTTTGGTAGTCCTGATTTTGTTATTTTTGGCATTCAGACATACGGCGGAGACAACTGTTTTATAATATGAAGTGTAATAAAAAACAGGAAAAATAACAGGAAGATAAGTTCAAAGCTATAAAAATTTAAGGTTAATGGTATTTAGCATAAATCAGCACAGGCCAGGTGGCAAAATGAGATGTATATATCTGTTGTGCTGAATTCTAACTCTAACAATTTGTTTACCTTAGAGATTTTAGCTAGTCCCATTTTTAAAAGGTTAGCAAGAAAAAGATAGTTTACCTGCACAGACTCTGACAACACAGTCTGCTCCAGTATCTTGTCCCAGGTGTCACACATCTCCGTCATTCGCTTGATCTCTGACGCCAGCTGCCGCCTGAAGTGGTCCACGCTGTCTATATTGCTGGCATCCTCGTCCAGCAGGCCTGTACCATAGAAGTTGTTGTAATTTGTGTGCTTTGAGGTCATGAGCTCAACAACATAACCATCCAATGGATCAAATGACAATTCACTCACTAGAATGGAATCAAGCATGGCCCCAGTGGGACCTTAGCCCAGGGCTAGACTATGGTACTGGTGAGTGCACGCAGGCCACAGAAAGATTTCCTAATATCAATTGCCAACCAAACAACAGCTGCAGAGTTACAGCCACCATAACTGGACACAGTTCTTTGTGTTTAAAAGAGCTTTGTCCACTTCTGTAACATAGGAGTCACAGACAGCTCACTGTGCAGTGCCTGCATAGAGAAGGACAAGACAGCTGTCCAAGTGTCATATGTCATGTTATCTCATGCAGGGCAAAGTACTTTGTTACCCTCAGCGAGCCGTATTGAGGACCACTGGGGGTCCACAATACGGTATTTCAGGCAGAATGCATGGGCATTTCCCTGGCCGCTTCAGCCATCCTAGCCAGGAGGGCCAAGGACCTCTTTCGAATACTTTCAGACAGCATGGCTGTACTGTTAGCACTAGACAACCACACGGTCAACTCCGGGTTAATTTACGAGTGTCACCAGCGCCTAAACCAGGTCGGTAATCACAACAACATAACCATACAATGGATTAAAGGTCACAGCGATTCCCGAGGCAACGATGCGGCGGACGAACTCGCTAGAAGGGGTTCAAGCATGGCAGCAGCAGGACCAGAACCCATCGTGCCACTCCCCTTCGGGTATCTACGAACTCTGGTAAGGAAACGCACCAGGGATCAACACCACAAACTGTGGCTAGACCATGGTGAGTGTAGGCAGGCCAAGGAGGCACTCCCTACTATAGATGGCCGCCTCACCAAACGGGCGCTTCGGCTGAACAAACCACAGCTACGCATATTCACAGCCGCCATTACTGGACACTGCTCTTTTAATAAACACCTCTTTGTCTTAGGAGTCACAGATAGCCCACTGTGCAGAGCCTGCATGGAGGAAGACGAGACAGCAGCCCACGTGCTTCTACACTGCCCAGAGGTTGCAGCATACAGGGCAAAGTACCTCGGTAACCCAGGTACTCTCCGCGAGATCGTCAGCAACATCAAGGAGCTGCTGGTCTTTCTCGGGGAGCTGGGGTGGTTGGAATAATGTTCCCACCCATACGCAAAATACGCGCTTTAGACGTGGAGTTGCGGAAACCAGCCCGCTATACAATACAATACAAATACCCTCAGCGAGATTGTTGGTAACAACTCTAGAGAAGCTGGAATGGATTGAATAATCGATTTTCCCACCTGTACGACACTAGGCCATTATACAATTAGTAATTATGAATACATTTAAATAATTCTGCAATATCCATCAATAAGCAGAAACTTACTGCACATAACATCATCGATACAAATACATACCTTCGTCAAGTTTCTTCTTCATCTCCTTCCTAGCATTATCCTTCCCTCGTGACATAGTGACACATGGACTAATGTTCTTAGCCTCCTCCACTATTTGCTCAGGAGTCAATGCAAAATCATCCAAAGACTTGGGCGAGCGCAGACGCTCCTCAGAGCTCGACTCACTCCTTGGCACGGGTCTGCTAGGAGTAATATTCTGTACAGATTTCCTCGGTGTCTTAGTAGTTATTCTCGGTGAATTTTGAGGTGGCAAGGACTTCCTCAAGTTCTTACTCGTCAAAATTGGTGAGAACTGATTATTCTGCTCTATTTCACTTGAAGAACTACTCTGTAGTGGAGTTATTGTTAATTTATTGGTTTTTGAAGCTGGTTTTGTCACTTTGCCTTTAGTCGGCTTCTCAATCTGCTTACGCACAGCTTTACTTTCTGTCACAGCTTGTTTGACAGCCTTAGATCTTGTCTGCTTGCCGGTTTTTTTCTCAGTGGCAGGTAAGACGGGGTCAAACGTTATATTGTGTTTCTTAGTCTGTTTATTCTTTGGCGCCAATTTTGGCAGTTTGGTCATAGTTTTAATTTCAGGCGGCTTAAATGATGCATTTTTGGGTGCAAACGAGTGTAATGCTGCCTTCGACTCCTTAGTTTCTTTAGGTTTGGTAGTCTTAGCAGACTGGGACCGTGTCACCCGCCCAGAAGTGCTTGGCATTGGTTTGGGAGGTGGAGGTGGGGGCACAAACTTGAGTGGTGCATGTGGCACTCCAGCTATAAAAGGCTTCTTCTTCTTTGAAGCAGCTTCTTTTTTCTTCTTCTCTTTTTCCTCTTTCCACTTCTCCAGCTGCTGTCTCCTGTGCTCCACCTTGGACTGTACAGGATGCAGTACGGGAGCTGGGCTGTCGCATTTTGACAAATTCCTCAAATTGTCAAAAAAGGACAATCGGCTGCTCTTCCTATACTTAATGTTTTTCTCTAGCCTCTTCTGGACCTGAAACCCAAAGTTATTCTGATGAAATGGTTGTTATTATCTTCTTGTTAGACCATAATGGTGCATTCATTAAGTATAATAAGCTTCAATGTTATAGAATGAATTAAGTGGAATGAGTTGTTGTTTCATAATAATGCATGAAAGTCTCAAGGGTACTAAGGACACATGTCATGCAACCCAAAATAATCAACAAACATGCTTAGTTAAAAAAGTGAACTATTTTCAATTACACTAACATTACAAACCAAGTACAACAATATGAATGCACCCTGATATACCTACATTACGAGAGGATTCTACCTCATGCATGATGATAACTAAACTTTATGTTTTTTTTACAAAAAATACTAGAAACACACCCCGCCAGCTACGCTGCCAAACTGTGAGGGCTTGCTCTTATGCTTCTTCGCGTGATTCTTCAGCAGCTTCCCGAAATCGAAGCTTTCCTCTGCAATTAGTCAAGTTAAGCTCTAGACAATGGGTACAAATTCAAATCAATCGGTCTCAATACCCAGTCATACCATAATTACGGACTATGTCGTTTATTTATTCAGAAGTCGAACATTCATTAAATCAATCAAAGGCATTTACACTGAAATTACGATACTATCAAATGAACTTACCCATAATAAATACCTGAAACTAAAATGAAAAAAATAATTTTAAATAAATAACTGTCAACAAACTCAAACAAATTCATCACTAGAGATGAGCTTAATGCATTACTATACTCTTTGGTCATGCGTCGTTGACACAAAAGCGCTTAGCGTGAAATTATTTATCGACATTGACTAAACTATATTTTTAGAAGCTAAAGAATAAATTAATAATATGTGATAATAAGTGCATCAAGTATTTTTTTTTTTAGTTTGCTTTATCTTTTTCACTCCTGGGCAAAGGCCTCCCCCCGATCCTTCCACTTTTGTGTTTTTTGTCTCTTCTCGCCAATAAACGAAATAACGAGAAAGCCATCCAAGGCGTGCCGCCATCTTCTTCTTGGTATGCTACAACCCCGTCTAGCTGTCTCAGGGCGTCAGTGCCAGCGGGTCCAGCAGTCATGGCCTGCCCAGTCCCATTTTAGTTTGGCAGCTTTATGACCAATGTCAGCAATTTGAGTTCAGCAGGGCTATTGACTATCTTTTTCATGGTGTGCTGTACCATACGATCGTTAAGTATGCTGCGCTCCATTGCCGTTGGCAAACCTTGAGTTTGGACTAATTCTGGATGTTAGTCAAAGACCAGGTCTGTGCACATACGTCAGTATAGGGGAATACACAATGTCCAAAAGCTTGCGTTTCTTTTTCAAAGAAGAGCTATTCAAGGGTAAATCACCCTTGAATAGCTCTTCTTTGATCAGTAGCACTTCCAGGCGTTTTCCGTACGTCTTGCAACTTTCTTGTCATGTCTCGCCTGGAAGGAGACAACTTGGCCTAAGTAGAGGTACTCCTAGACAAAGTGTATTTTCTTAATAATAGTTATATTATATTTATTTAGGCATTCTTTATGATTGTACTCCACCTCTAGAAATGTCGGATACAATACGGCAACCTTTCGGATACATTTCGAGAAAATCAGCGCAATGTAATTAGGAAATAACATACTAATCGATTCTTTTGTAATTCAATTAAAAATATGATTCATCGATACACATAGTCTTTTTTTGATGAATAGCTTTCGTTTTAACTGACCTTGAATGCGGGAATTCTGGAAATACCAACCAACGAATAGCAACATTTGGGAAATAAAATCTAATTAAAGGGCAATACCGTTTCCGACTTCCGGCTGTCAGCTGATAGAGTCCCTATTGCTTTCCAAAACCTATTTCGATTTTCGCAAAGAAAGAATACGTCAGGCACCATTCAACATGGGCTTGAAATACGCGATCAAAAGTTAGTTGTAGCTGAAATATTGCTCTAATTGTAGCGTTATTGTTATTATAGTTTCAATTTACATGTACGTTGTGTAACTTTATTAGTAGAAAATGGATACGTTCAACATAGGATACTCCGGTTATGGCGTTTGTTGATCATTAAAAAATTACGTTTGGTTCATAGTTTTTCTTTATATTTGATGTCAGCTTTTCGTTTGTGATCGTCTGTTTAGTTCGTGTTTACTTGTTTAATGTAAAAATGGTGAAGGAGAAGCCTAATTCGATTCGGATTTACGACGACGAGGGATTTAGACGTCGCGCGGCGTGTATCTGCGTTCGTTCTGACGCCGAAACGGAGGTTAGCATTGTAATTCTGTTGTTGCGGTGTTGTTTGAGACGTGGACAGATTGTAAAGTACATGTGTTTGCTGTTGTGTTGTGTAGGTGCTCCTGGTGACATCGTCGCGACGTCCCGACAACTGGATAGTGCCCGGCGGCGGAGTCGAGCCCGAAGAGGAGCCCTCGGTGACCGCTATGCGCGAGGTGCTCGAGGAAGCCGGTGTCATCGGCAAGCTGGGCAGGTGTCTCGGAGTATTCGAGGTGAGCATTCGTAAACATGGAAATGTGTCATACGACGCAAAGTGACAGTCAGGCGCTAGGATCGTAATGACAGTGTTATTACATGAACAGATTCCTAGCTGTGTTGTAGTTTGTAGTACACAACAATGAAACATATGGTAATCACATGCAAGGTCAATTTCCCAGTTCATCAAAGCAACAATGTGTTATCAAAATTATGACAACCTGATCTATCTAAACATTCAATGATGTCAAAGTATAATTAAAGTAGAATGTAAGTTCATTACTAATTAAAAAGTCATGAAAACCAGAATTTTGTTGACATTCATTTTTCACAGTCCATAGTCCAATAATTTGCTAGTACATAATCTCATTGCTTCAGTATTGTTAGATAGACATGGATTGATGATGTAGCTAATGTTGCTACTATCCTTGACTGATAAATCTATATTTTAATAAGTTCAAATCATCATTAGAAATCAGAATATAACTAAACAACAACATAAGCATCAATTGACTTAATGTGCAGCAAGTTGCTGATTGCAAAATTCATATAAATATTACATGCACTGTCACTTGGTAGGTACCGTAGGTGTATGCTCTGCAGTATGTAAATGGCTGTCAGCTCTATATATGTATGTTTTTGAAACTGTTCAATTATTTAAAAAAAACTTAGTGTGTGCTTATTGCAAATATGTGCTTAGGATTTGAATTTGCAACATTCAAATTCAAAATCATTTATCCCCTAATGTGGGTAATTACATAAAGTTGTTAAAATAGAACATAGTTCAGCCATATTATGCCTTGATGCATCATATAATATCAGCCGAGATAGAATATTCAAGTGTTCAAGACATTTTTAATACATATAAGTTGTAATACAATCAACTTATATTCAATGTTATGTTCAGCTTAATTTTTGATTTGCATGATATTTTATTATATTACTATACAAAATAATCATTTTTATCTTGCCTTAAAATTCCGAGACCTGACCTCAGTTAGATTTTTTTTGTGTCCATGCTTTCAGAGATGTCAGCATTTTTTTATGAATTAGAATCATTGGTGAACAGCCAATTTATTTTCTGGAAGGTAGCTTCACAGCTGACCTGTTTTTAATTTATTTTCATTCATTTATTTTACCTGTAATCACTGAAATGTTTGCCCTAGGGTATGTTACGTTACGTTAGGGCTGAGGTGTACCCAGACAATTATCTCCCACCTTTCGCCAGTTATGTTTAAGTTTCAGGTAATAGGGATCAAGCCTATTGCCATCATCAGGGCACAAATCCAGACGCTGCTGCTGTTGCTACTGGGAAAACCCTAATGGAAAAACCCAAAAACGCATTGCCCAACCTGGGAATTGAACCCTAATGTTCAGCAGCCACGCTTGTGACCACTTGACTAGTGAGACAGTCATAATAATCAGAATTATTAAGTACAATTTAAATTATGAAATTGCAATGTTGCATAATAAATTATTTAATATGAAATTGAGACTGCTGGCACCACAAATCATTAAATTTGTTAAGTGTGACATGCTTAAATATTGTTAGGTTTCTGTCAAGCATTTGAAAATGATGAGAGACAAAATTATGTTTAGTAATAAAGGAGTTTAAAATTACTTGTGGGGCAAACAGGCTTTAGTATCAAAATATGATATTGTTGTCAGTGTATTTCTTGAAAAGAAAATGCCATATAAATTGCTTGTTGAACCTAAAATCATGACAATAGATGTCATGAATTTATTTCACAGTTAGTATTGTTTCTGTTTATAAACAGACTATTACACAATAGGCTATTAGGAGTGGAGCCAAATAAAAAGCTTCGTATCGTAAGTCATGTGAGGGGCGCACAAATGATTGAATGTTTGAACAAACCGATTACAGCAGAGACTCGCTATTTAGGTGGATATTTATGATAGCTATTGAGTTTTGTCGTTGCGGATTTTATGTCCTACTTCCAAATATGGTAATTTTATTGTTTTCTCTTTAATTTTCCTGCGGATAGATATTTACAGACAATTTACCTATTTAATATAAAGAGATAGGGATTCATAAATTACATAAGTGCCTTTATTTAGAATTTGTATTGTAGCAAGAATTTTTGAGCCGTGGTTTGCTATGGAGCGGCACCAAAAAAGTTGCCGCTGCATAGCAAGCCACGCCTGAGCTGCGCACGTATAATTAACTTAGTTTTGTATGAAAATAAAATATAGACGAAATCGTCCACTGCGACCCACGGCCACGCAACGCAAAGATGCGTAGCTGGCAGACAAAAATTAACGGCGCACCTTAACTGCATAGCTATTTTTTCCGTGCACATCCTGCATAACCGTGGATGGCCAACTGTATTGTTCAGTGTTCACCCTATTCTTATTCAATAAATAAGTGAGGCACAAATGCGATCTGGTCCTGTCCGTGATAGGTCACCCTCAACCTTCACTAACACCACACCAACGTTCTTGATATTCTTGGTAACAATTTTTTGGCTCTGACATTTTTTCACAGACAGGTTTCCCTGCAGAGACTAGAAGTCGCATTTAACATATGTCCACAGATTACTGAGGGTCAAATCCACACTGGCTCAAAAGCTGTACGAGTAGGTACCTCGTCAATTAACACTTCTGCTGCTAAGTTCAAATAATCCATTTTTACTAGTATCGTCATCGTACGCGTCATCTATAGCTACGTATAAAGACGACTCGAGGGGCGGGTTGTGAGCACACGAACAATTAATTATTGTTCGCCCATACGCTACCCAGCATATGGGTCGAACAATAATTATTTGCTTAGCAGCTAAAGTGTTAAATTAATGGCATACCAGGTTAACTGGTTGAAATCGATCAGTCAGCACGCACTTTGTAGTTTTAAGAGGCTTAGAGGCCAACCATTTAGCTGTGAATCCACTAAATTGCTAGACTGAACTGAACATAATGTAAAGGCCTAGTCCAGTCAAAATAAACATTTTAAATAACAAATGATAAATGACGTTTATTTTGCAAGTAGGTTTTTACAAACACTTTTACACGTCATTTTTTTTAAGCTAGATGTGGCCGGTGTTTCGTACCTGACTACTCTGAGAAGAAACTGCCGAAACAAACTCAGAGGTTCTCTGTTAACTTGTTACTCTTTTAACCCTCTGCGACTGACGTGGCTCAATTTTTACAATTCAACTGGCGTGGTAGTACACGAGACACCATTTCAACAGCAAATATTTTTGTAGAATTAAAGTATGCAGCAAATTTATTCATATTTATTTGATTTATAGCCTATTTTATAAATTAAATTTACTTGAAATAAAAAGAAACTATTTGTATTTTCAAAACTAAACAACGTTTATTTACTTAACACAAATCAGTCTATAAGTTTCTACTTAGACATTTATGACATATAAAAAAATACAAAATTAATTTTTTTAAATTTAACATAATACATTTTAAAAGTTCACAATTTCATTAATCAGTCTAGGAAAAATGAGATATATTCGTTGGTCAACTTAAAAACTGGAGAGTTTCAAAATCACAGCTTTGTTTGACAATTATCACACAGTGGCTTGGAGCACTGAAGGCAAATTGGCTTCGAACAATCACAGCAACGGTATTTAGTTTGTCTTTTTATTTTTGTTGGACAAACATAACATAATTTTTTGCCACTTGGTGGAACAGACCGAACTACTGGTGGTGGATCCTTGCCTTAAACTCTAGTGATAGTTATTCGCAGCTCCCTTGGCAATCTTGCATTATACACTCGGTTTTTGATATGATCCGGCACTATGTCTCTGGCCATATTCAATAAAAAAGTTCCTCTCCTCCTTTTGCCATCACTGTCATTACAACTTTGATACAATACAAAGCTATTTATGCCTGCCATGTCCAGAATCCTTTGAAAGATTGCCATATGGCAACGACGAGTTTTACGACTGCAACAGCATGTATATCGAGCACTTTTTATCTACCTCGTCCACTCCACCTTTTCTATAGTCTGCAATCTAGTTATTTAAATGATTTATTTTTCTTCTCGAAATAATACATCATTTAAACTTATTGGCTGACGTGGTTGCTTAGGAGACACTATAAAGATAAAACCATTTGACTGAGGTGGTAGTCTCGTGGACACTTGCCATAACGCTGACGTGGTAGTCTCGTGGACACCTTTCTTCCGCTACGCACGCGTAGGTACGCTCACTGCTACCGCCTGTCGCACCCTGACCGACGTGTGAGCCCACTACAATAAGGTACTCGCAGCGGCGGCGCTCAAATTTGAAAATTGCCGGTAAAAAACAGGATTTTGTATTTCGCGGTGTCTGTTGGACTACTACGTCAGCCGCAGAGGGTTAAAGTCCAGACATTGCTCAATTTACATGAGGACTATGCAGATTAGTATCTGAAATGGTCTTTTGAAGAAAGAACCACACAGATTTGAGTGGACCTGTCTAGCCAGTGCAAGCGTTTGTCAGTTATCGTGCAGACTGACTGACAAAGACCTGCATCAAGCTGAATTTTGGTAAAGACCTTGAGTACACCAGTAGAAACAAAACGTCGGAATGTAGGAATGGGGCTTCTTAAACCAATCGTGTGTCCTGTATGTGACTTAGGTACCCTAGGTACTAAATATTGTAGGAAAACGTAAAATCGTGCTTGTGTTTAAATAAATACACACTAGCTGATGTATGTATGGCTAATACCGTTATATTGGACATATAAATATTAGCGGCATGATACTTGCTAGCAGACATACCTACTATAAACTCACTAGTGACATCCCAATTTCTGACCCTTTCTCAAGCTCAATCAATAAGCTCCTGTCTCTTGTGTATTTCGGATATAAAATAGATATCCTTTGACCTATATATATCTTTAGGGCCGATCCGTATGAGTACCTACATTCTCTCGGAAGGTTCCAATTCGAGTTTACTTTCACATCCAAATAATTTAGAGTTTTTAGAACAAGACAGAAGCTCTTGCTCTGCTCATCCAGTAAGGACTCATTAGCGATATATTACAATGTAACGCGTATAATTTATGACACAAAATAATATCGCTTCATCATAACAGAAAGCAAACAAGCTATTGTTTACCCTATCTAAATTAGTTTTGCAGACAATGTAGCAAATTGTTGCAAACTTGCGATGAAGCGGTCTCGCTGTTTTATAAGGAAATGTTATAGGTTTATTATGGCGAATTAATAGGAAATTGGCGAGCTTTAAAACAATGATTCATTGTTATAATATTATGCTGCACAAAGTTTCCTGAATTAATAATAGATTATTCCTGATAAATGATAGAATATAAAATGCCAAGGTTTTCGAGTAAAAGTTTGAAAGTTATGCCATACTAAACATAAATTAAGGAGGCACGGAAGCGAATGACTAATTCTAGACTGGAACGATAAAATCTGTACTTTACTATCAAGTATATTTTTGACCTAGAATTTGTCATATCGGGCCGTATTTATTTTAGGTTCCCTCTCTAAACCCACTGAATGTATTTCAAGGCTGCTTATCTGACTCACTCAGGCCAATCGTTATAAGAAAGACCTAACTAAACTAAAACTTGCTAAGGTGCAGGCGTTTTTCACACTTTTCATACGTCTATCGAAACTATCTTCATCCAAAGCTATTAAAATTTCTATGGGAATGGATATTGCCAAAGGATTGATGCAAATGGTTGATAGTACGGAATGATGCTACTGCCCACCGATCCTCAGGAATGTCTACATACGACACCTGTTATTTCCGCTCCGTATCAGAAGGACAATCTAGTAAAATGCCCTTGTGGGATAAATGACGTTAAAGTAAAACGACCTACTAGTAAAACGTCTGAAATTAAAAATCGTCAACCTAGTAGAACGTCTGAAATGAATAAACGGCATGTTAGGCAAAAGGACTGGTACACTGACGCAGAAAATAAACCAAAAGATAATAAGTAATATTTTAATTTTAAGTATTTATTTTGAATAATAAAACAAATAAAAACCTTATTTTCATAGGTATGTGACAACTAAAATGCATTATTTTATCGTATTATTTTTTCAGAGGGTTTAGCAATCGTCCCCGAAAGTAATGCCTTTAAAGTGCGAAACACGGTTTAAAAAATTGTGTAATGTAAACTTTTGCTTTCCCGGATGATTTCTGTTTTATTCGCGTTTAATGTCAATCAAGCACTAGACTAGCACTCTTAAAAAGTTCTGACTCAAACCGCCGTCTTTTCGACCTCGCCGTCGAGGTCCGCCGCGACGTCCCGGTCCATGCCCTCTTCCCTGTTTGAACATCTCCAAAAACTCGTACCATTCTTATTTGAAACACTATGATTGTACCTGTAGCCATTTCGGAGTAAAACATTCTTGCCTTTTTGACTCGATATAAAAACAAACGGATTCTGATTTGCCTCCATTTTATTTGGAGAAACGTAAAGCAATCCCCTACTACATAATAATAATTGAAATTGTGAATATGACAGACATGACTTGATTGACACTTGATTGATTACTCTTACAAGTAGCCCCTACCACATGAAGCGAGTCACTTTTATAAAGGAATAAAAAGGAGTGTTTATCTGGAGTACTATTAGTGGACTGTGAGTCACAATACACCCATAAAATATAATGAATTTTTATTTTGTGAACTTGAATGTACATTATAGCATAGGCAAGTCCTTATGCCCAACATGCCGTTTATTCATTTCAGACGTTCTACTAGCTTGACGATTTTTATTTCAGACGTTTTACTAGTAGGTTGTTTTACTTTAACGTCATATATCCCACTAGGGCATTTTACTAAATTGTCCTTCTGATACGGAGCGGTTATTTCATGTCCGGGAAACCACACGGACGGCGAACATTGTCGGAAATTTCAATTTAACAACTTATTGTGCTTAGTACTGTTTCTCTAGCTACATATCACGACTTTCATAAATCGTATAAAGTATCATTAGACTGTGTTTAAAAAAAAAACTCGTTGAAAACATAACCTCCTCCTATTTTCGTGGTCGATTAATTGGAAAAGCTGTATGCCAAAGCGCAGTTATATGTTTTCTTTGAATCATTGCGGAAACAAAATACACATTGAAATATTCTAATTATAGAAAAGCATGTTTTTGAACATTCCAAAGACAATACGCGCAACGTTGAGGAGCGTCACGGATTGTATCCCTTGACTAATATAGTATGAATTTCCCCGAGATAAGACTTGTTTATTACATTTTATCGTTGACCGTTCCTCAGTTCTCCTTCGACTGTCCGTGGAATATTTTCGATCTCACTGCTTTCACATCACCAAACTAACTAATATCTGCCGAAAATTTGACATCGTTTAGGTAGGAACCCGTATACCTGTTGAAACAAATTCCTACAAATCCGTCAACAGGTTAGGGCCAACAGGTGTTACAGGGCCAATCTAAACGATAACCTATTTACTATAATCGATCGCGCTATTCAATCCTTAGGCGACACAATAGCTAATGAATACTCAAGTATATACTCGAATAAGAAAAACATTGCCTTCATTCCATTCGGATTATACACATTTTATTTACATAATAAAGCTTATGATTTAGCTCATCAGAGTTAACTCCTGACTTACTTATCAAGCGTTAAGTTCCGTTGCTAATTACGTAAGCAATTACTTTGTCGTTAAATTAATTAAGATCGCTTGATTGGTATTTACGTCATGCCACACTTCTAATGTTTACAAACTAGATTTTATTCGAAACCAATTATCCAGTGCTTCTTTTCTTGTAGGTTGTTGGTTTTAAAGCAGGTTTCATAATAAATGCGGGAAAAAATAACAAGCTTGGTGACGTTATTTGATCCCCGACAATCGCTGTGCAAAGCTACCTGTGTGTAAAGTTACATTTCTCTGCCTTTGTCAAAAACTGCGGGGCCCGGCCGGCGTGCGAGGCGGGCCGTGGGGTATCATGTTCTGCGGTCGTGGACAACGCTTTGTTCACTAAACTCGACCATAAAAGTCGGTTATCTTCTGAACTCTTTGAACCTAACACATACTGGGCAAATGAATGTCTCGTTTATATCCAATATGTATTGCTGTGATTGCCAAAGTAGTGTGGGGTCTTCGACCTATTTGAAATGGTTCACGAATCCCCAAATGATTGACGTTCGGTTATATAAACGTTAGTAATGTATTTTTTTTGTTCGTGTTATTTCAGAACCGTGAGCACAAACACCGAACAGAAGTGTACGTGATGACGGTGACGCAGGAGCTGGCGGAGTGGGAGGACTCGCGGCTGATGGGGCGCAAGCGGCAGTGGTTCGGCATCGACGACGCGCTGGCGCAGCTGGCGCTGCACAAGCCCATCCAGCGCCACTACATCCAGCAGCTGCGCCGCTCCAAACAGAACAAGCCCGACGACCCCGGCAGCTAAGCTCCGCCGCGCCCCTATAGGTTAAGTCAGCCCGGAACTGAATCGAGCCGCGGGCCCCCGCGCGCCTCCCGAGCGTTGGGCTCATTACGACGCAGACGCCACACGTATAACATCTCCTTTTTTCTATTTTTACGTATATTTTTATACTACGATGGAATAAATGTTAATTTTATTTTGTTAGCATTAAAACGAAAAGACATACAACGTCTATTTTTTATTTAAATTAATTCTGCGTTTTTAGTCCTGATGAAATGAGTTTTAAAAATAAACATTTTATATTGCTCTTCTTTAAAGTTTTTGTTTGGTGGACGGTGGTTACCCAAATATTTACCTTGCGAAGCGGCGCAGAATGCTCTGCTTTTATTACACTTCTGCAAAAATGTTTGACGTATTTTGTAATCCTGTTCAAATAGTCGGAAGCCAAAATACGTCATCACATATTAACACAAATATACCCTTTGTTCGCTCTATGACAGATTCGTTTTACGTCAGAAGTACAGACCGAGTGCACTGTACTTATTAATAAACACTTTAAACAACGCTGTGTTCTTAAACAATAGGTTGGTACCATTTTTAAATTTTTATCTTGTAACCTTGTGTCAGAGATTTATACCGCCCATGGGATGCCGCCGAAAAATATCTCTCAGGCATGTTTGGTTTCCTCACGATATTTTTCTTCACCGAAACTAGTAGTACTTAACTTGGTTATTCGTTCAGAATTATTTTTTGTAGCAACTAAATGTATCAGTAGTAATTAATCCCATCCATTGCTTTGAGAAATAGTCCCTGGATTCTGATTATTCATCGGAATCATAAACTGGTTCTAGAATAGCTTAGAAACCTTCAGGGCCCAAAATTGGTAGTAACAATGCCAATAGCAGATACATTTGTGTAATACTGTCTCCACTATTGACTTCAGAACTAGATTTAGGCTTGTTTTTGAGTGCGCTTTCCAATAATGGTAAAAGCAACCGGTGACTTTGGCATTGGGACTTACGGCTTTACCAAGCTGCTTAAAGTACCTACTGCTAATTCGTGATCACATTTATACTGCTCTATTAGTTTTCACCAATAGACATAATGATTCAACAGGAAGATTTATATGTATTTATTTCTGATAAACACATCAAAATTTCCACGCGTACGAAGTCGCGGGCAGCATCTATCTATCTATACAAAAAATTAAGCCACTTTTCGTTGTAATTTTATAACTCCAGAACGGCTGGGCCGATTTAGCTGATTTTGATTTTAAAATGTTTGTCGTAGTCCAGGGAAGGTTTAGGATAGGGTAGGTTTTTTTTTAGGCATTTTAACGTATGCGGTGGCAGCTAGTTAGATATACAATGACCATTAACATGATATTGACAGGAAAACTAAAGGAGATTTTTATGTCTCACAACATACATATATAAATCAAGGAAAACTACGTGGAGCTGGAGACCAATTCCACCCGAATGTACAATTTCTGCCGTAATCTGTCTGAAAGCAAATCTGTCCTAAAACGAACAAGGGAAATATACATACTACAAAACATACATAAGAACAGGCGTAAACACATGTACTGAGCTGACACAAACATTGTTAGAGCTACATCACATTCACATCCTTGCGATAGAAGCCAGGAACATCCAGACACTGATGACATTGTTAGGGTAGGCGAACACTTCCACTCCCAACGCGAACTCCGCGTTAGGGTCGTCGCACAGATGCAAGCCAGTGGACTTGACGGCCGATATCACGGACTTGGTGTTCACGAATGATATGTTTAGAGGAAAGCCATAAATCTGAAAAAGGAAAAAAAATGTAGATAAGGTTTATTATCGCCCAAATTAGAGCCACTTTGGAACAATTACCTTAAATGTGACCATCAAATGCTTAAGTTTCTGACTGAAACCAGGCTTGGCTCCTGTTGGGTTGAACACCCAATACTCCCACTGCGGCAACATATCACGTAACAGCGTACTGCAATACCTTAACATGAGAAAAATTGTAAGCTTAGACACCTCAGAACTGGTACTCCCAACTACAAAAGTCACATTGGACTAAGCCAGAAGTCCGTAGCCAAGAATTTAGTTCGGAGGGGAGGGGGAGTTAAACCTGATTAAAAAAGGCGAGCGGGGGCAAAACTAAGCAGGAAAAGCAATTAGGAAAGTTTTCGAAAACTGGTCACAATCTGTGCTGAGCATAAGGTCCTGTGTTCGATTCCTAGCTCTGGTAAAGTGTTCAATAATCCATAAATGGAAAGTATTAACAATGCTGTCTCTGGTAGCGCCCGCCGAGGCGTATTTGAGCTCCGTGGGGGATCTGCCAGCTGCAGATCGACAAGAGTCAGCCCTTGATCGCACGGGCGATTATGGCCGCGTAGGTACTGGATTTGTTACTTTATAATTGAGCCGAGCATTGATTAATCTAACAGAATGTATCCCAATTTGGCACTAAGCAGTGGGTTGAAGTTCCAACAGGCGATAAGAAATCGCCCCTATCCGACTTTTATGGATTCGCATTTTTTCGTAACCACACATTTTTCACGAATCACGATACGAGCTGATAGGTGCATAATTCTGAACTTATTTCACAAATAGTGTAATACTTATTTTACACTACGTTTAAGATTGAAATACAGTTCAGAACACACTAAATATAACCTACTGCTCATCTCATTACAGGAACGAAGTGATCACTCCCTAACCTAGGCCTTTTCGGCCTTCTTAGGAAAGCTGAATACATTACATCAGAAGCCGCAGCAGTCAGAAACCTCCAAGTACAGAAGACAGCTTTCGTCATCAACCTGGTTAGTACCACATAGACTTTTATTATTTACCTGTTCCTGTCGCTTTCTCTTACAAATAGTGGCATACCATTTCGGCCTATTTCGCCCGCCTGCCTCGGTGCGCACATTAAGCCGTTAGTCCTGCGCCTAACTTCCGATAGTGTCGAATTGCCGTCCCATCGGACTATAAGAGTGATGAACAGAGTGCACCTGTGTTTTTTTACACACTAGTGCACTATACTATTTCTTGCGTCGATGGCTTGTCTCCTCTCAGATTAGGAGCCATGCTCGAAAACGGTCAAAAGCACTAATAATCTTATTTACCTGTTCCAAATAGTCTTCATGTGAGACCGCCACTTTTGGACTTTGGTCTTGATCTTATTCTCCAGAGTGACCCTGAGCCCCTCCACATTCGGTGGAGAGGAGTAGAGTGCGTTGTCTGTCACCACTGGCTGCTTCATTACGAACACAGTTTTATCGAACACCTGTGAAATAGATTAGAATTAAGCCTTAAAGGTCAAAGGTTTAAAATCTGGTATGCATTTCGCTTTCGGGCGCCTCAATTCGATATTTGTTTTTAAAGTTGACTAGAATTATTCTTACGGCCTGCCACTCTGAAGATCTGGTGAAATCGAACGCCATATTCTCGCAATCTTGTGACGCTTGCACGTTCACCCATATCTGAAAAAAACCTCGGTTCTAACAATGTTCTCCAGAGCAAAATCGTCTTTACTGCACACAATTTCGGAACAGTTGACTTACATTTTCGTTATCAAACACATAGTCCACAGTCTTCAGCGGACAGCCGACATCTCTGAGCTCATACCTCTCCCCGCTACTCGCATCACAGACATACCACGTATAACCATCACTCTTGTTCAGGAACCCTCGACTTCTGAACAACTGGTCATGCTCTAAGACTATTCTTCGTGAGGTCAAGTCATACTTTATTAAGACGAAGCTGCTGTGACCTCGGGGGAGGCCCAGTCCGATGGCCACCCAGCATTTGATGCCTAAGTAGATGAAGTAGCTGGCCAGCAGAATTGTATGGTCTAAGGGGGAGCCATGGAGGACTTTTAGCAGTTCCTGTGAAGGGAATTAAAGTTATTTTAAGAGTACAAATGGACTCAGTTGAAAATATTGATGAGCCAAAATTGTCGAAGTAATACTAACAAGTCCCAATAGAGTAACAGCGTGTGAATCTGTCACTTCATAACTTGGTATCAGCGCCACGTATCGCATGCAAGCGTTCATTATGCTAGCCAGGCTGTCGCGAGCGCTGTGGTTCGACTCCCTCTCCTCCTGACTAACCCTATCCACATCCAACTCTCTCCGTCTCCCACTCGACGACGAGCTTCTCGAAACCCCAGAGGACTTCGAAATAGAGCCAGAGTCACCTCTCGGATTCTTCGGAATAAAGTCCCTCTCGGGCAGAGGAATCGGCTGTAAAAACTGCGTGACGCATTTGTTCCTACCCGCGCTATCTATAAAAGTCAACGAAATATTCCTCATCGGAAATTCATTTGTGTATTCTGTTACGAAATTGTTCAAATGTTTGATCAAATAATCGTCTTCTATTGAGCTTGGCAACGGCTGGCTGTAAGCTTGTAATCCTCCCAAGTGCGAGAGGCTGCTTGTTATTTCCAATGTAATGAAAGCGGTGTCTTTCTTCATGAGTTGGGTTATTTCAGGGATTAGCGATGTTGACTCGTTCGTTTGAAGGGTTTCGTATCCAAACAAGAGTGGTGGAGTCGTGATCTTGAATGTGCCCCGGAGCTGAAAACGTGATAGTTTGCTCGAATCAGTTCTGCCAATATTTGTGATCATTTGGCTACATTGCTTACGGTTTATCCTTGCCGTAAAATCTTTTGGCTGGATGTAAACCTTTTTCAAATGTTGATACTACTATTAGTATACTTAATGAACACAAAATTCAATTCAAACCAATCTTACTAAGTGTACTACAACATATTATAAATGCGAAAGTTTGGATAGATTAAAATTTGTTACTCAATCACGCCAGAACGGCTGAACGAATCTGTATGAAATTTGGCATAGAGATAAATTGTGGTCTGGAATAGCACTTTTTATCCCGGAAGTGCGATCCCGTGAACAATTCCGGAACTCCACACGTGCGAAGCTGTCATAAGGTAGTATAATATAGGTAAATCCCATCTTAGTACAGACATTCGTAAAACATATTAGGTACCTACTTAGTAGGTAATGTATTGACTCCAGCAATTACCACAATCTATTCCACGTAATTCGCGGTGCTAATCCAAACCGGTGATATTGGTCAGACGTGCTAAATGTATTGTGTGGCCAATACTCGTACGTCAGTGAACCACGCCCATCGGCACAGCTGGCGTCAACGAGAGATGTCCGGTGCCAGAACGTTACTCTCAATTACACTGGATTGAGTATGAATCATGCCGCGCCGCCGCCGCTTCCTCGCGGCATTCGCACTCAATAATGTGTCGCTCTCACTTAGGAATGTCGAATGGACACACCTCTTTGAGAACTTTTGTACTTTCGACATCTAGTATTATTTGTTGGTAGAAAATGATATAAGTATTACCAGTACTATTATGTATTCTGTGGTATTACTTAAGAGCTTGTACACAAAACTGCGATGCGACGTCGCATCGTAAAACGATCGTAAATCTACGAGCAGAAACAAAAAAAAAATCTACAAACAGTTAGTTTCTCTGCGTTGCGAATTCGCATCGTGACGATTCGCATCGCATTGCAGTTTTGTGTACAAGCCCTAACGCAGAAGGCGTATAGTTTTAGATCAGCTAACAATCAGCAGGTCGATGAAAAAGTACTATGTCCGGGTTGTTGACTTCTGTACTATAAATGGGTGTTTGATTGTTGGCGTGTTTGACAGATACTTACAGTGCCCAAAGTCAATACCGCATTCAACGGTACCTCCAAGGTTCCAAGCCACTTGTTATAGTACCGATAGTGAACTGTCTTGTTTGAGTGATCCTCCTCTGAGAAACCTTCCACGATGTTAGCCTTGTACTCGTCGAAGATGTTAATGTGGATGGATGAGAGTGGTTCTAATCTGTAGGGGAATAAGTTTAAAGGGTATATAAGGGGAATAAGGATAATTATGTTATTTCGAGCAAAGTGGAGCGTGTAGTTTCTGCTGGTCCCAAAGGAACGATTGTGCAGAGGCACTGCACTATTTGGCAATGAAGCTGAAGGCTAAAGTGTTTTGGCTGCACAATGTTCAGGAAAATTTAAATACGACTATTACTGACTTGGTGCTAATTTTGAGCGTGTGACTCCAAGACGGATGGCAACCGATAGCAGTAACGGTTTGAGCCGATGTCCCTCTGTAGTTCACCCGGACGAATGGTCGTAGTGGTCGCACTTTGAACCCTGTAACAATAGAGTGCAGTGCAGGATTAGTCAAAAAACAATTCGCAGAATTATCGGGATGTAAACAAAATTATTCAATCAATCTTTGAGCTTATTATTTTACCTGCGATCTTCTCATCATCATCAGACGCCTCATCAAGCATGGCAGAAGTCCGGTCGCGTAGATTGAATGCCCTCAGCACAGTCACATGAATCTCCTGGTCTTTTCCCAGGGACTCTTTGAGTATTTGCTGTTTTGTGGAGTTTGATGCCGCCGCTAGGGCTCCTACGTTGGACTCGTTGGAAAATAAACTTCTGCAATCAATACATTAGAATGTAGATAATGAACATCTTAGCTGCAAAATTTGCGGAATGTCTTGGAATCGCGGCAAAATTTGTAAATCAATGTTGGAGGAAAAGGGAAGAATTTGAAATTGAATTTCATATTGAAACGTTATTTATTTAAAATAAACCCAAAAAAGCATAGAAGTGGTTACTTTCAATTCACGAACCTAGTATCGATAAATGTTAATTAATTTAAATTTTCAATTTTTTTTGGAATCTTAATCAAGTTAACAAATTAAAACACAAACCTTAAACTTAGATTGAACTCCTTAACTACGTCTTTGTGAGTCTTCTGCAGTAGGTACTCGTTCAAGTTCCTCAACATATTCTTATTTAACTTCTGAACATACTTGGCCCCAATAAACCTTTGCAACTCGATTGGATCCATTTCCATTTCCCTATCATTCAGATAGTCCATATCGAATTCCCTTTCATTTGTTTTTTGAAGACAGTTCAATTGTTCTGTTGTTATTTGACTTGCGTGGAGAGGAACCAGTTTCTTGTCTATGTTAGTGAATCCCCCAATATTTCTCAAATGAAGTAACTTGAACCGTGTAATCTCTTGATTATTCTCGTCCAGGCGAAAGCTGTCATCATCTACAACTTCCATTTTGCTGAGTTTTTGTAATGTCTCTACCATGTTTTCGTCAGTTACGTCTTTTTCGTATATCTTACTAACTACATCTAATAACACACCTAAATTCGGTTTATCAATCCCATGTAACAGTCTTTTTAATTGCTGACCAATCTCCATAGAAGACTTGATAGCTTCCGATTGATTTTGCTGTAGTTTATCATTCCAACCCACTTTAATGTACATTTCGTATCTGGTGTATAATTTTTCTTTGAACAGATTGCTGCTTTTAAGCCGAACTTTATTTGCGTGGGCTATTTCTTTAATACTTACACCACTTCCTACATATTTCGAATTGGGTGCAACCATTTCCTCATAAATGAGATCTTGTGCTACAAAATCAGCATTAGCATTCGTTTTTCTTACTTCGAATAAGTTTATTTTAAAATCTGAAACCTTTAAATCATTTTCTAGTAATGCTACTCTTATACTTATATTCTTCGGTAGAATCTGTACGGAGAAACTCTCTGTAAATTCTGCACTAAACATATAATTGCTAGCATATTTTTCAGATTCACATACAAAAACGTCATCCACATAGATAAAAAAATTATAATTATTTTTGAGGAAACGCTGACCTATTTGTCTGAAGTCAGTTAAAATACTTTCATCTTTTTTCAAATCCATTTCTATTCGGTCCTTATTAATAACAGAATTAACAAACGCTTCTACTTGACTTTTGATTTTCTCTTCGTCTAGATGCAATTTGGGCTTATTCGGTCGGTTGTCGGAATCACCTCTTTGTCCATTCTTCGCTTCTTTATATTCAATGTAATTCGTAACGTACTCAAATTCAATTTGGTCAAGCATATCAGTGTATTCTGTGTTAAATGTATCATTCCACTCTTTCTCGTATTCTGTTTGATCTAAAACTTGTTTTGTTATTTCTAATGTATACGGTGTTTCAATACATTCACGCTTCTCCCTAATCATTTCTATATCCGACCATAGTGATATTATTTTATGAATAATCTGTTTTTTGGTTTTTAGTATTTCTTTGTATTTGTCTTTAAGCTTGATTAATTTTTCTGTGTATTTCCTTACAGTTTTATCAAATCGAACATCATCTTTTTTACTCGGACTGACTTTCATTAAATCTTTCTTAAGATTATCTTTTGTTTCTCTGGTGACTTTAATGTCTTTCAAAAGATCATTTAACAGTATCTGTATATAATTATACTCATTATAACTTTCTACAACTTTTACACAAAGTAGTTTTTCTAGTGTGAAAGTGTGGTGATGTTTAGATGTAATATTTTTAATTGAGATGTCTAAAAACTTTATGGGAGTGTCATTATCTTTAACGTTGTTTTCAACAATATCGTTAAACATACAAGGGTCAACATATTGTGCTGGTATTAAACAGACCTCAGCTACAGCATTTTCGAGAACTCTCGGAAATATAGGACTCAAATTAACAACTCGTGATTTTTGAGTCCAGCTAGAAAATTTTAAATGAGTAAATTAAACAGGATCAGGAGTGTGTAATGTTTATTAATATCCACACTAAACCAGTATGTGTATAGTATATGTTATGGCACGTCACCCACTTTTATCAGGAGTAGGTTGGTAGGCAGGTTCTATAATTAAACTCTTCGTAATATGCATTGATAAACTTACCCGTTCTCTAAATCAGGAGAAAATGTCTTAGATTTGTTAAATGTAGGTAATATGGAACTCGTTTTTAAGTAACTGTTTTGTCTCTCTTTAGTTACATCCACCATAGTCACAACATTTTCAGTCACAGGCGCTACAGAGGCGGCTATCTCAGAACTTATTATGTCCATTAAATTAGCCGATTTTTCTTTCTTCTTTCCTTTTTTCTTTTTTAAATGCTTTTTGGGTTCAGTTTTTACATCATGTTTTGTAAAGAAATCGTATTCATTCAAGTGTTTCGGAGACTGTTTTGAAGAAAACGAAGTTTCAATATCATCGAGTGTTGTGTCTTGCTTGATCTCGTGGTACTCTTGAATATCATTTTCAAGTGAGTCATCCGCCGTCCACGTATTTAATTCTAGATTTTCATTCATAATAAGCAAATTTTCATAACACTACCAAACCTTCGATGTTTGGTGTTACCGCCAATAGTTGCTATGGCAACACATTTTTAAATTTTTCTTTGTCTATGACTGGAGGTCCTTGACTAGTAGATGAATAGAGTGGAAACCATGTGGAAACAAAACAAAGTCTAAACAGGGTGATTGGCAATTGGGTGCAGTCCTTGAAATGGGTGATACTACAGCTTATTTGCAACCAATTTGACCCCGATAACTTGAAATTCAATCTGGGTTGTTTCGGAGTAATTGTTGAAATGATACTTTTCAGATAGCGTATAAACGAATGAATCTATAGAAAGCCAATTTATCAAAAACTTTGGTTTAACAGCGTCATAAAGTTCATAACATAAGATCTTGTAAGTATTATTTCAACGTTCTGAGTGACATAGATTTGTCACAATTATTAATTTTTGGTCGAGAGGAGAAAAAGTAAAAAAACAACTTAAAATTCGATTACTCCGAAACAACCATGACTGGCCCCAAGTTATCGGGGTCAAATTTTTGCAAATGAGCTCTAGTATCACACATTTCAAGGACTGCACTCAATTACCAATCACATTTTCTGGAAAAAGAGCACTGCGCCTTCATAACACAAGAAGGCCATGAAGTTGTGCAGTTAGCTAAAAAGCCGATTAGCTAAATAGAAATACATAATCTGTAGCAACCATAGACGGCATATCACATTTTTGACATATTTTAATTTGTCATTGTCACTTGCGAAACTGACAGTGTCACAACAAAGGGAAAAGTTTACTGTTTTAGTTTTTGAAAGGAATTTTATTATGTTTAGAAGATGGCACGATTCCGATTAAAAGACAGCAATGAATACTACTTGGCTCTGTCCGATCAGCCAAAACGTTTTGACGCTGATAGTCCAGTTACAAATGTATTTTTCGACGACAGCAATGGACAGGTAAATGCTCATGTATTTTCTTGTGTCCTTCAGTTTTTTAGTATTTTTATGTTATGTTAATCTTAGTCTGACTGTACAGTCATTGGCCATCGGCCATATAGAAGAAAAGTTTTTTCTAACTTGATCAACCTGTTTTTGTTTGATATGTGTTCCTTTTTTTTTTGTAGGTTTTCACTGTTAGGTCTGGGGGCGTCACAGGCGTGACGGTCAATGCCATGGATGAAGCAAAATCAACTTCATTCCGAATGGAGGACCGTGGACCAATAATATCAATAAAATTTTCTCCAGACCTGAAAATTCTTGCAATTCAAAGAAACCAGGACAATCAGAATGCTACCGTAGAGTTTGTAAACTTCAAAGACTTGGCGCCTACCAATGTTGAGTACTCACACACATGCAAATGGAAGAATGCAAAGATCTTGGGTTTTGTTTGGCCCAAAGTGAATGAGATTACATTCATAACAGACCATGGCATAGAGTTACTTCAAGTTTTGCCAGAAAAGAAACAGTTGAAAAGCTTGAAAAACACTTCATTCAGGTATTGTTGCTAGTACTAATAACTAGTGAAATGATCTGCCTTACCATCACAATTTTATTAATGCTGCAATCTAAATTCTGCCTGTACTGTTGCCAGAAGCATTGCAGTAAGGCCAAAACTACAAAAATAAAATACAGTTTAACAGTACCATTTTAAAGGGTATTGCTCAAAATGTATAAGAAACCTAGCAAATGGAGCTGTGGCTGGCTTCAGGCTGACCTGATGACAATGTATAAGGAAACATGGTTAAAACCATAGTGTCACATCCAATATATCATCATATAACAGCCCACCCCAGTATTTTTTTACATTAGTGACTGTTTAGGCTGTGGCCATGCTCGGCATTCAATCAAGAAAGGTTATCCTACTAGATCAAGTGCGTAATACCGAAATCCACAATTAGACTAAAGTGTGCGACATCAGGAACCAGGCGGTGTGCCTGGGGAACTCTATACCTAGCAGTGGGTGATTCCAAGCTGATATGATGGTGATGACTGTTTTATTATATTCTACTGACCACCTTTAATTAGTTGTTCTCCTTCCCAGCTGTGCATGGTTCTCATGGTGCTCTCAGAGCAACATAGTGCTGCTAGCTGGCAACAATGGAGTGCTCCTGCAGCCATTCTCTCTCAACAATTCCACCATTACCAAACTGCACAAGTTGGAATGTAAGAAAAAATATTTTTGTTTTGCACAAAGAATTGCAACAAACACTCAGTTTGTAGATAATTCTCTGCACTATCTTCTCTTATGGGTTCTAAAAAGAAGATTATGAGAAGCAGTAGACTAGGCAGTCATTAGTCTCCAGAGCCAACAAATTGATTAATTATTTATTTGATTGACAATTATTATGTTAAAGACCTTCTAAAAAGTTAATTATAAGCCAAATAAGAAAGAAATTATAAAACAATTAGCAACATTTATGTAACAGTAGATGCAACACGTCCAGTGGTAGAACGCGATGTGTTCATCCTGCGGTTGTGCGACGCTACCTGGTGTGCCATCTTCAGACACGCGCACTCTGCCACTGTCACAGCTCCTGGACCCACCGAGGTATCCATCTATCTACTAAAGGCTTACAAAAATAAAGACTGATCAATATCAGCACATTAAAACGGCTTTCAAGAAGTTTGTAACAGACAATATTCCATACAGTTCGGCGTGTATTGCTGGTGCTCAAATGATGTTGTCAGGTTCACATAGCTAAAAAAAATCCGTACGCAAAATACGCGCTTTAGACGTGGAGTTGCGGAAACCAGCCCGCTATACAATACAATACAATCAGCTTATAATCAGGGACTGAAAGTGGTTACGGGTAAAGGTTAAGATACCTTAAAAATGTACTGGTTTAATATAAAGGATGAGCTATACTAATACCTTTATAAATTATGGTTGGGCTAAACCGTTATTTAACCTTTACACAATTTCGGTACCGAAAAACAAGCTAGACGGCGCGGTGCGAGTGCGTGGGGTGTACGATACTGAGTTCTAATAATGTGCAACAATCAGCTAGTGAACGACATACAGAGTGGCGAGGCTGTGCGTCAAAGAAAACCCCAAAAGGTTTAGGTACTTCTACCGAAATATACCGGTATGCATTTCGAACCTCAAAATACCGGTACTGAAAAAATTAGCGGTAAGTATCGAAATATTTCGGTAACCCATATTTAATGGTATGACGTCATAATGAAATTTAAAGGTACCTTTATTTTTGGGTAATTCAGTCCCTGCTTATAATGTTCCCATTGCCAAGAGACATAAGTGTCTTCTCACAGAGAGGGAGTTGATCCATCACGTAGGCCGATTGTGCATTGATAGAGGTCACACTTCGAATTTTTGGTACCAGGACATGCTGGTTACGTTACGTTAATTCTCTTCACCATTTGATCTTAAAAACTGTCAAGTTTATACAGTAGGTATTTATGAAACGAGACATAATTTTTTTCTGGGTTGATCTACACGATCACAGACAAATGCTTGCACTGACTGGTCAGGTCCAGTCAAATCTGTGTGGTTCTTTCTGCAAAAGACCATCTCTGATACTAATATGCATGGTATTGTATGGCTTGACCAATGTCTGGACTTTAAAAAAGAGTGAGAGTGACCTTTGAGTTTGGTTGTTCTGCTGTTTCTCCTCAGACAAACAAAACACTGGCCTCAACTAGATTAAAAAAAACACGACTTGTAAAAATGTTTGAAAAAACCTATTAGCATAATGAACATAATTTATGAATAACATCAAAACCTCATATAAACCAAATAATAACTACTCAGGTGTGGCTCATGCCGATCACGGGTCCGTCAGGCTTCCACTACACGCACGTGCTGAAGACCGGACTGGTCGGCAGGTTCGCGGTCAACGTGCTCGATGATCTGGTCGTGGTGCATCATCAGGTAAGATTCGTTTTCGTAGCTTTAGTCTTCATAATCTTCCTGTCCTTGTCTCATGTTATTTGGGATCGGCGCAACAAGCTTTTTTCTTCCATTCTCCCCTGCCATTCGTCACGTTATCATTTACTCCTTTAGCCTTTATTCGGATTTCTTATGGATAGAAAAGTTTGAATGTGTACTAAATAATAGGGTGATCACATTTTTGTTTTCTTTGTCCGTCGGGTAGATTATTGAAAAGTATTGGACAATATTTTTTTATTTTTTCACGTGGTCATAAAATTACGGAGATATATTGAGTTGAAATGGCGCATGACGTCACATGTAGGTAATTTTTATACCTACTTGTGATGTAGTGAACCCCCACTCTCCAACTTTAATGAGTTTTAACTAAGTATTTTTTTGATATTTTGATAAAACAAAAAATACGTGTCTAATATTTTTGTGTCACCTGTCTGACGGACAAAATAGAATGTCGTTTTCTTTACCCAGTCTTCACCCCTATTCTAAAGTATTGCCAGATTACTTAAGAATGACTGGTATACTATGAGTGTGTGGTTTGTCCTGCTATCAAATGCCATTAGTTAGACTAATATTTTCACTGTGACTTTTCAATTTTTTAACCAGGCCTCAAGTCTGAAATAGCTAATGCTTGGCAAATACAATGACAATTCTTCACCATGCTTGGTCCAATACCCAAGCATGGTGAAGAATTGTCATGCCTTCTCTGTATGAGATGAGGCTTTTTGCCCCGCAGTGCGACAATAGGCTGGTATTATAACTTACCAAGCCGCGTTGACTATGTATTTTGTTTATTTGGGACAAAAAACAGTTACACATTACAATGTTAATATTAAGTTTAAGCATAATGGTAAAAAAACGCATAACCCACACTATTGTCCTCGGAATAACATGAAATTTATTAGAAATAAGGAAACGGACGTATACAGAAAAGGCGAGAAAAAAAAAAAAAACCTGAAACGTCACATAGACCAACTAACCCTAGACAGCATTCGTATCGTATGTATAATATAACTTTGGTACAAGGCGTAAGAGCACCGAAATACCCGATACGACTCGTCTTTTATAACACACTTTTATTAGATTTAACTGTAACTATGATAAAATCCGGCTAAGTTACCGAATGAGCAGAAACTATGCATAAGTACATGTTAAGTTTGGATGACAATGCATGGTTTGCTAAGTGACGTCATTCTAAATTCAATATGGCGGACTTACGCGTTACTTTTATGCATCCCCATGATATCGCTATCAAATGAAGGGGTTTGCTGAGAAAAATACAAGAATAAAACAATGTCACTAAAAAACGTGTGTTTTAAAAAACTACAATACTTTATTAACATAAGTCTCGTTCATTCCAGGCGAGTCGAACGTCTCAGCTGTTCGACATTATGGAGGAGTCGCGTCCGGAGAGCGGTGTCGTGATCCACATCCCCGTGGTGCCGGGCGTCAGCATGCAGCCCGCGACTGTAGGGGACCTGCACTGTCCTATGTGTATCCTTTAACAACAGAAATATCTCTTTATTTTTTGAAAATACACTAAAATAAAATAGCATAGCATGTAATGCTTTCTAATAAATGGTATGCAAGCTGTTGTTTTGCATCCTCGTCAAAATTCAGGAGCTAGTCACAAAATACATAAATAATTAAATTTATATTAAGGTACCTAGTTAATTCATAATAAAAGCTGCTTGTTTTTTAGGGTTTCGACCCAATAGGTCAAACGGGACCCTATTACTGAGACTTCGCTGTCCGTCTGTCGCTAGGCTGTATCTCATGAACCTTGATAGTGACCCTGGTTGAAAGGAGATGTCCACTTTTTGTATGGACGTTGGTTTTTTATTCCGAGAGAAATTTAACCAGCATCAAACTGCACTAATATAAAAGCGACAAAAATACGGAACTTGAAACCAATAGCGTGACGATATTATTCCTTGACCTTGTGCAAAGATTCGGACACGTGGGTGGTGTTCCAACCGGACTACATCATAGACGCGCGGCGCGGTTGTCTATGGCGCGTCAACCTCGTACCCTCCGGACTGGCGCACTCGGTAATATACACTTTAACATGTACATGTATAAATAACTTACATTTCCTGGCCAGTTTCATCACTTCCTAGCAAGTTCCTTATCTTGGTCGTTAATTTCATACAAATTCTGTTCCGTTTCATTCGGACTATTTATACAGTCGATAGTAGTTATTTAGACAGTGTTTTTGTAGCAAACAAAAATTATAGTGCCCAAATTTATGCTTAAAGCAGATCTCTTTTTGCATCATTAACTTCCACGCCCGAAGTCAAAAAGCAGAGATCTTTTTGCATCATCAATTTCCACGCTCAAATGTAGAGATCTTTTTGCATCATCAACTTCCACGCCCGAAGTTATGCAAAAAGCAGAGACCTATCCTCACCACCACCACCGCAAATGCTGTAGAAGTATGAATAATTTATTATCTACCTCTTCATTTAACTATCAGGTACCAAAAGACGAAATATCAAAGATAGTAGCAGTACTACTGCGCCGGACTAACGGCAAGGACACCATATACAGGATCGTGAACCAGCTGGTCACTGAGGCAGGCTCCTACCTCGTGCAGCTGTCCCAGGTGTTCGACGAGATCAACTCTGTGTACAGGTGAGTTGGAAAGAAAAATCATTTCTGACCTAGACTAAAATCAAGAGCAAAACCACCGCAAATAAAAAAAGTGACCTGTAGTGACGGCGAATGGCCGTACTTTCACAAAAACTTAAAAGCTTATCATGCCTAAACATGCCCCTATAACCTACAACTGTTAGTAATGTAAGGGTTTCTGAGCAGTCAGCTTTTGGGTTTGCCGTATTGTTGGCGCTTTTGGGTTTGCGCACAATGTTGTGAGCGCGTTATGTTATATTATACCGTAAATCGTGATTTGGCACAAAAGGTCCTTTTCCAGATAAAACCATTTTTTTTTTCTGTTTTTTTGCGAGACTAATAAATACTTTTTCTTTCTTTCTTTCAATACATTTAGTCTAGTACCTTGATGTACATAATGCTTGTATAGCAGTGTCGCCCGTCCCGCAGGAGGTGGGCAGACGTGGAGGTGGCGCGCAACACGGCGGGGCAGGCGCCCGAGTGCGCGCGCCCGCAGCACAACCTGCGCGTGCTCATCTCGCAGCCCGACATCTGCAGCCACGTGCTGCAGCATCACGCCGACGACCAGTACTTGGTGCAGGTCAGTCGTCAGCTCATGACACACAAAACTGTTTGATATCAATTTTACATCTAGATGTTCCAAAAACTGTTTTATGCTTATCCTTTTTTTTAACATAATATATGATAACATGAGGCTGAAGAAATTTATAAAACTAAGTATTTATACACTTACTAAGTTCTGCCATGGCCCGGGGCGACATTCCTGCTGTATCTTCTTGTCTACCGCCCAGTAGCTTCATTTTTTTTATAGTAGATTGTAACATGTGGGTGTGGATTGAGAGATCTTTTCGAAAAAAATTTTTAATCCTAACCAAATTATAAGAGGATTTATGAAATAATTGTGAAAACTTCATGGTAAGGTATAAAATTTGTTAAACCCATGTTAAACCTGAACAAAGAAAGTTAGAACTCATTAACTGGATCTCTCAATCTGGACAACTGAAGAAAAAGCCATAACGCGTATCCAAGAATATACTGCCTATGTGTTTATAATTTGCATTTTAATTAATTGTGAAGGATTTGTGAAAGCTGCTAAACAAAATTTCGATTCGTTTCAAAGCCACGTTTAAGATTTATAACTGTTTATACGGATCACTCAGAATGGACAATTTTCAATTGAGTGATCTTGTAAAACATGACCTAATACTGAAAAAGTATGAATAATTATTATGTTGAATAAATTACGAACTTAGAATTCCTTAGTAAGAGCACTACGCATACGGTACCTAACTTTGCAGAAACTTGTCATTTAAAAACGTAATTTTATATTATTTAAATTATGTAGTGAAACCAGACACAAATTACTTGTATAAAAACGTTTAAAGTGCATCATAATTTGAATTGTACCGGTAATGATTCCGACCAGCGATATGGTCAACCTACTCAACGTTTTCCTTAAGGATTGTAAAAAATGATTTATCTTTTTAAGTATAACACTTACAGGGACGACCGATTCGTCAAATTTTAGTACAACCTTTTTAACAATTTCTGATGTATCTACCTTCTACCTATAAGTTTTGGTTTATTAAATATAGTACAAAATAATGATCTCTCAGTTGGGACGATCGACAAAAAACAAGATTTTCATTTTCTCTTGAACCAGTAAGATTTCAATCACGATTTTTGTTTCACAAATTTTCCCAGAAGCATAATTTGTAATAAACATGATAATTATTCATACTTTTTCAGTATTAGGTCATGTATTACAAGATCACTCAATTGAAAATTGTCCACTCTGAGTGATCCATATAAACCGTTATAAATCTTAAACGTGGCTTTGAAACGAATCGAAATTTTGTTAAGAAGCTTTCACAAATCCTTTACAATTAATTGAAATGCAAATTATAAACACATAGGCAGTATATTCTTGGATACGCGTTATGGCTTTTTCTTCAGTTGTCCAGATTGAGAGATCCAGTTAATGAGTTCTAACTTTCTTTGTTTAGGTTTAACATGGGTTTAACAAATTTTATACCTTACCATGAAGTTTTCACAATTATTTCATAAATCCTCTTATAATTTGGTTGGGATTGGAAGAGTTTTTCGACAAGATCTCTCAATCCAAACGCACATGATTGTAACATAAAGCAGCAAAATAATATTTTTACGGCGAGGGCGCTTTTTTAAATCCAGAGCGAAGTAAGGGATTCTTTAGTAGAATCCTGAACGTAGCGAGGGATTCAAAGTACGTCGCCCGAGCCAAAATTATATTTTGCGCCCGAGTCACTCTACTTTTCATCACCCACTATGAGAAAATAAAAGGCGCCTCATTTTATTGTAATATTATTATTTAATAAAACATAGAATAACAACCAAATATAAATTAACCTATTGAACGCCAGAGCATAAACGCACGCGCGTTTCAATGCGTGCGTGGTTTCAAAGTATTATTAACTTATTTCTTGACAAGACATTTAATATTTAAGAGATATAGATCACATTTTAAACATATAAATAAACACACACAAAAGTAATGATTTAAATTGCTTATTTCGTGTTTTAGTCCACCACATTTTTTGTCACATATTTGTGTCGTTGGCGTACATAGCACCCGCTTGTTTGTCACGTTTATGTGACAATGCCGTTCAAAAGGTCAAATAGTATCCAATAATAAAACAACTAAAAACTTATATTTACATTTGAGACATTTTCGCAATTATAAAAAAAATATTTACAGTCTTATTAGGATTAGAGATTGTTGTAGATTTTATATTCTGCGTTTACCGAATCTGGCTCATTTTGAGGAAAATGGCGCATTTTCATTTCTCCATTCAATTAAATTACCATAGGCTTTCATATATTTCTCCCGGGATTTTGCAGAATTGCAGGTAATAGACTATCCATCACATGTCTTGCGTCAGTTCTAACACTTTTAAGACTTAAATTCTATACTTTCACTGTCACTTGAGGAACTCATTTTTCAAAACAAAAGCATGGATTTCTAACAATCTGTGAAAATTGACGAAAACGCGGGCTGTAGGCCGCGTTTTTTTTTTTTTTTTTTAATTGGCAAGTCGCTATTTGCGCAATGCCACATACAAAAACGGGGAAACTTGGTAGAAAATATAATTTAATTTAGGATACGGAATTTGGATGGATATTTGACAGGATTATTAGGAACGATAAAAATCAAATAACTATTATATACGTATATTATTAAGAGTGATAAATGAAGATAAATACATGTATATTTTGAAATCATTAGTTGCAAGTAAAACAGAGACAGACGTAGGAAAAGGAATTTTATAGCAAAGTAGACATGTAATTAAAGGATCATGATTAAGAAGAGGACAGGAAAAGAAAATGTGGTTTAAATCACCCACCTCACCACATTCGCACAGGTCGCTAGAAACGATCTGCAATCGTGCAAGGTGGACTCGGGAACAGTTATGACCCAATCTCATGCGAATAAGGCAACTGGTAGCAGCCTTACCGAAGTTAAATTTCGAATACCATGGTTTTTTGGGAATATATGTCTGAATACGTGAATAATAATTTCCTTTGGTAACGCTGCTATCCGCCCACAACTTGCTCCAAGCTTCCCAAAGAAAGATGGTAGGCAGATTCGCCAAGTCGTGGCTAAAGTTGATATAGGCACAAATCACCGCAGTCTACAGCCTCATTAGCCAGGTGATCGGCTTTAACATTTCCCGTGATATTACTGTAGCGCTTAGGTAGTGTAGAATAATACTCCAGATGATAATAACGAGGTATATTTACAAGGTAACAATTTATGGAGAATATGGAATGAAATTTACAAAATGTTCGCAGACTTAAGCTAGACATATCATGCAAGTAGTGGTTTATCAATGACTAACAATATGTGAACAGCCAATAAGAATTATTTGCTAACTCATCAGAATATAGTTCTGTGAGAAATCCGTGTGGGGCCGCGCGCGGCGGCGCCGCCGCTGCCGTCGTCGCCTGGATGCCTAGGGCGCGACGTATTTGCTCCGCATATAAATATTGGAAATTGGCGCGCGAGCCGCAGTGAAGCTAGCGCAGCGCCGACGAAAGGATGTACAGGTTTTCATGCATTGCAGCTACATTACTCCCCCCTTAGCGAAGCGTACGGGTTTCTTGACGATCCTGCCTGATCTTGTTCGTTGTTCGCTGGTGTTCGCGGCTGGAAGTAGGCTGGAATGATCTTCAGTGGTAGCTGCAGCTGGTTGGCGTGTCTCACTAGTGTGTTCGTGTTCTTCGATGTTGATTGTGTACGCCGGTTTGAGACGGTCGATCGATATGTTGCTAGATCTTCCTGGTAGTTGTATCTTGAAATATTTCTCGTTGCGGTCGATGATCTTGTATGGGCCTTTGTATGGATGCTGAAGTGGTTTGCGGACGGTGTCATCACGTACAAATACATGACTGCATGTTTGTAAGTCATTGTGCACAAACATACATCGCTTGTTTGAATGCGGTTTGTATGTAGGTGTGAGCTTCGTGATTACGTAATGCAGGTGATCGACGTAGGTATGGTCCATCTTCGTTGTGGCTGGTGATGGTGATATAAAATCGCCGGGTAGCCGTATTTCTTGACCGTAGGTGAGCTGCGCGGCACTTGTGTTGGTATCGGTGCGTGTGGCTGCTCGTAGACCCATTAAAACAGTTGGTAATTCAGTGATCCATTTGTTGCTGTTTTCAAGTCGAGTCATGAGTGCGGCCTTCAGTGTTCGGTGCCAGCGTTCAACGATGCCGTTACTCTGCGGGTGGTAGGCAGTAGTACGGGTTCTTTCCACTCCGAGTAATTTTGCGAGGTCTTGGAATAGACTACTTTCGAACTGTCGTCCTTGATCAGTTGTTACTCTTATAGGACAACCGAAACGAGATATCCATGTTTCGTACAGTTTTCTTGCGACGATTTCGGCGGTTATCTCTTGAAGGGGTACTGCTTCCGGCCATCGTGTACAGCGGTCGATCATTTTGAGTAGGTATCGATGTCCACACGAAGATGTAGGTAGAGGACCAACAATATCGATATGTATGTGTTGAAATCGTTCGCTCGGTGGGAATGATGAGACGACACTGTGATTGTGTTGTTGAACTTTGGATAGTTGACACGAACTGCATGCTTTCGTCCACTCGCCAACATCGGTATTCATTGCGGGCCAAAAGTAACGATCTTGCATTAGCTTGCGTGTAGTTCGTATTCCAGGATGACTTGAATTGTGCACGGCGTTGAATGCGATGCGACGAAAGTCAGGTGGTAGATATGGACGAATGTGTGAAGTAGACGTTTCGCAGAATATTGGCTTGCTAGTACCGGGTATGACGATTTTCTTCAGTTGGATATTTGTTTGTTGTGATAAAGTAGGTATAATGCTGTCTTTTTCTTGCGCTTGTGATAGTTCATCGTAGTTGATTGATGATGGCAATTCGATGGTTTCGATGCGAGAGAGTGCGTCGGCTACAACATTGTTTACACCGCTGACGTGTCGAATGTCAGTCGTGAACTCGCTGATAAACAATAGCTGACGCGTGCGCCGTTGCGTATCGTTATCGGACGGAGGTTTGCTTATAGCGTAGGTAAGCGGTTTGTGGTCAGTGTAAACAATGAGTTCTCTTCCTTCGAACATTTTTCTGAAGTGTTTGATTGCCATGTGTATTGTTAATAATTCTCTGTCGAATGTACTGTATCGCTGTTGTGTTTCGGAGAATTTCTTTGAGAAGTATCCAAGCGGTATCCATTTCTTGTTTACATACTGTTGAAGTACAGCTCCTGCGCAGGTGTTCGATGCGTCGCACATGAGGGAGATGGCGTCGGTTGGTGATGGAGATGGATGAGCGAGTAAAGCTGCGTTTTGTATGCTAACTTTACACAACTCGAATGCTTGTGACGCCTCTGTGTTCCATTCAATTTTGGTCTTGTCCCGTTTCTTGGAATTATGCAGGAACGCGTTGAGAGGTGCTTGTAGTTGAGCTGCGTTTGGTATACTGTCACGATAGAAATTTATCATGCCAATAAATCGCCGTAGGTCGTGAATTGTTTCGGGTTTTGGGTAAGCAGTGATAGCAGTGACTTTATCTTGCGGTGGCTTGATTCCATTACTCGACACTTCATAGCCCAGGAATTTGACGTTTTCTTTGCCGAAGACGCATTTTGATGGATTAATGGTGATGCCATACTCGTCTAATCTGCGTAACACTTCCTGTAGATCTTCCATGTGACTTGTTTCGTTATCTGATGCGACGATGACATCATCAATGAATGGGAATGCGTAGTCTAACCCGATGAGCACTTGATGGATGAATCGTTGGAATGTTTGTCCAGCATTTTTGAGACCCGGACACATTCGAGGAAATTCGAATAAACCGAAGGGTGTTGTGATGGCTGTCTTTTCGATGTCCGGTTCGTATACAGGCAGTTGTTGGTAGGCACGATTTAGGTCAAGTGTAGTGAAGATTTTCTTGCCGTGAAGTAGGTAGGTAAAATCTTTGAGACGTGGCACTGGATAGCGGTCTGGTTTCGTGACGTCATTGAGTCTTCGGTAGTCGCCACAAACACGAATGTCGCCGTTTTTCTTTGGAACGACGTGTAGTGGGGTGGACCAAGGACTTTTGCTTGGACGCAAATTCCTTGCTGCATCATCGACTCAAATTCCTTCTTTACGGACAGGTACCGATGTGTTGGTAGTGGTCTGCTCTTGCTGTGTACTGGTGGACCGGTAGTTTCAATGTGATGTTCTACACGGTGTTTTGGAGTATCCTTCATACATGATGGTCGTAGAATGTCAGGAAACTTGCTGAGCAACTGGTGATACGGTTGATCAACGTCGATACTTCTAATGGTAGGCTCGGCGGAATAGGTGACTGGTGCCTTGACTGTGAGGTTGGTAACTTTGTCGGCTATGTCGACAAGAAGTTGATGATGTTTTAAGAAGTCGGCACCGATGATGGGTTTGCTGACTGCAGCGATGATGAATTTCCAGGTGTATGGTCTTCGTAGGTTGAGATCCAGTTGTAATGTCTTCTCTCCGTACGTTGGAATCACTGTATTGTTCGCTGCATACAAACAAAAGTCTGTTGGTGTTGCCTTCAAGCCTTTTCGTTTAGGTATCAGAGACGTTGGCGCCAGTATCAATAAGGAATGACAAACGTGAGTTTTTGTCATTTATAAATAGGCGGTAAGAAGTGTTGCTTGCGCCGGTTCCCGCCTCAGCCAACGCAGGCGTTAGTTTCCCGAGGGGGCACTGCTGTCTTCGTAACTACACGGACGTGTACACTTTCGCGCCTGTTTGCCGAACTTGCGATGATAAAAGCAAGTCGCCGATTGGTCGCTTAGTGCGCGATTGTGATTGGTCCTGCTTGCTGAGCGCGATCTTGAACGCCGTCTGTCGAATGGTCGGTTGCGTCGATTATAATGCGATTGATTTGATTTCAATTCTGCGATTTCTCTCGTGAGCGCGTCGATTTTCTCCTCTATCGATGTACTCGTAGATGCTTGCGGAGTGGCGGAAACGGAGGTAACTGCTGCGACTGCGCCGAGTGGTTGCGTCTGCTCGAGAATCTTGTCTGCCATCAAAGCCAACTCGTGGATATCTGAGTGTTTTGCGATGTTATCACTGACGGCGAGTACTGCTCGAACAGATTGTGGAAGATGGTTTGTCCACATAATCCGCAGTGCTGAGTCGGAGATATTGTCAGCGGCGAGGTTTTTCATGCGACGTAGTAGCTGTGAAGGCTTCATGTCGCCGAGTTCCATTTCTGATAGCAACCTTTGTACTTGCCGTTGCTCGGATTCCTCGTAAACTTGGCACAAACGACTTTTCAAGGCTTCGTAACGGTTTTTCTCAGGTGGATGAAGAATTATGTCGGAGATTTCGTCGAGATCTTGTCGCTCAAGTTGTCCGATGACGAGTTCGAACATGACTTGATCACCTTTCTTCTGCGCCGACATCATGGCTTCGAATTGCGCGAACCACAGACGAATCCTGTCGCGCCAAATGGGTGGGATGCGCAGCGACGTCGACACACCGGAGAGTTCTTGGTCACCGTTGTTGGCCATGATGAAATCTTGAGCTTGTATCTGGAGGTCTCTTCTTAATAATCACGTCGGGGTCACCAATGTAGCGCTTAGGTAGTGTAGAATAATACTCCAGATGATAATAACGAGGTATATTTACAAGGTAACAATTTATGGAGAATATGGAATGAAATTTACAAAATGTTCGCAGACTTAAGCTAGACATATCATGCAAGTAGTGGTTTATCAATGATAAATGATAAATGATGTTTATTTTGCAAGTAGGTTTTTACAAACACTTTTACACGTCATTTTTTTTAAGCTAGATGGGGCCGGTGTTTCGTACCTGACTACTCTGAGAAGAAACAGCCGAAACAAACTCAGAGGTTCTCTGTTAACTTGTTGCTCTTTTAAAGTCCAGACATTGCTCAATTTACTTGAGGACTATGCAGATTAGTGTCTGAGATGGTCTTTTGAAGAAAGAACCACACAGATTTGAGTGGACCTGTCCAGTCAGTGCAAGCATTTGTCAGTTATCGTGTAGCTCGACTTATAACTCAAGGAGCTCAACGCAACGACGAACAATACCAAAGAAAGGACATTTGGGTAGGTCGCTTAAAGTACTCAAACTGCCAGATAGCGGTGGGAGAAAAAAAAAAAAAAAAAAATGTGACCTACATGGTCCTCACATTCACAATAATTAAATGTAATTAATAATAATATACGAAATTTTTTTTTTTTTAAATCAAGAATTTTATTAAATGTCACAATAATAATAAAAAAAAAAGTAAATATCAATGTCAAATCAGTAAATGTCACATAAAAATAATAAAAAAATAAAGTAAAAAAAAATAATAAAATCATCGCGCTGTGATGCTCGCATGTTCTGGCACGCGTTTACAGGTTGTCCCAAAATACAAGACCTGTATAAATAATCATCAACTTAGTAAATGTTTCGATGGAATCCAGTGGGAAAAATCACAGGATATAAAATGTCCTCTACTTTTATATAACTTCATACGTACACAGTTCAAAGAATGTTATGAAAAATCAGAATATAAAACCAAAATTAAAACAAGCGCATCGCGTAGTAAAAATGAATGGGTGAATAAAAAAATTATATTATTATATTATATATTATTTATTATTAAAGCCTGTGAACATCGGGATAAATTATTCATGAAGTGGATAAAGGACTCCAATAACTTAGTACTAAAACAAAAATATAATAAATCAAGAAACTATGTAAATACTTTAATACACAAAACTAAAAACAATAACATAAAGTCAGAAATTGTATCGAGTAAGTCAAATTAAGAATTTGCCACAACTGTCTAGCAGTTGTGGCAAATTCTTAATCGGATTACAGGAAGAATAAAAAACTCTATTGATGATGCTATTCAGAATTCATTTAATAAAACTAATTTAACTTCAACAGATATTGCTAACAATTTTGCAGACACTTTCGATAAAAGCGTAAAGCTAATTATTCCTAAGTGCTCGAAACCATTGTTAAATAAAACTGAGTATACAATTCCAGCTAACGTTACTATGCGTATAAAGCCTGCGGATCCGGAAGTAGTTAAAAAAGTCATCATGTCTTTGGACAATAATAAAGCCCCAGGAATAGATAGAATTAGAGCCGTAGATATCAAAATGTTGAGCACGACAATCACCTCAGTGATTGCAAAATTAATTAATCTATGCATACACACATGCAAGTATCCATCAACACTTAAAACAGGGATTGTCAGACCGATTCACAAAAAAGGAAGTAGGCTGGATTACAACAACTACAGACCTATCACTATATTGCCTACTATTGATAAAATAATAGAGAAATATATTTGTAAACAAATACACGAAAACTATGAAAAAAATAAAATACTAAACGACAAACAATATGGATTCCAACCAAAAAAGAATACCACACAGCTGCTATCAGCGTTCACAGATAGTATTCATAAACACCTAGATGAACAAAAACACGTCTTAGTAGTATTTATAGACTACAGCAAAGCATTCGATACGCTCAGACATGACCGGTTAATAGAGTGTCTTCATGACAGTGGAATTAGAGGCAGGCTGCTCGATTAGTGCGTGAACTATCTTGAGGACAGAAATTACATGGTCAAAGTCAGTGATGTGACTAGTGAACCTGTTACCGTAACGGAGGGAACGGCGCAAGGCTCGGTCCTTGGGCCACTGCACTACCTCACTTACGTAAATAGCCTTGTTAATGTCATAAAAAAGTGCGAAATCTTCCAATTTGCCGATGACACCTGCCTTATAGCCGCTGGAAAGAGTGTTAGTGATGCCCAAAGAAAACTACAGGAGGACTTTGTTTTGTTGGCTAAATGGTCTCATGACGCCGGTTTAGTATTAAACGCTAGTAAGACCAAGTTAATGTACATCAGTACCAGTCAAAATAGAAGCTCGTCCTTGCCTAAACTAACAACTCACTGCCATGAGTGTTTGCATGATAATTGCACAAATAAAGTAGCCAAGCCTTGCAATTGTGACTCCATAGATCTCGTAGATAGCCAAACATACCTAGGACTTACCATCGATAGCCACCTTAATTGGAAGGAGCACATTAACGGGGTGTGTGATAAGCTAAGATGTATATTGGCTAAATTCTCTATTATAAAATGCAAAATTCCATATCAAATTCTGTTAATACTTTACAAAGCCCTGGCCGAATCATCGATATCTTATAGTCTGTCGAGCTATGGTAGGACATATAAGACTCATCTTGATAAAATTTACGCACTGCAACTACGTATATTAAAAGCAATTGTCCCGCATAACATTAAGAAGAAATTCAAAAATGACTACCATAAATTATTTGAATTCTGTAAGATCTTACCTGTACATGAAAAAACAAAATATGTACTGTTAAAAGAAGAGTTTTTCAATGAAAATTTAAAGAAAACCAAAACCATTAATAATAATGAGATAAAAACTCGCAGCGTCCACAATGCTATGCTGTTACTTCCAAAGTACACGAATCTGCACGGCAAGAGATCGCTAAAGTATATAATACCTTACCTTATTAATCAACTACCTATATCATTGAGGGATAAATTAACTCAGAAAAACATAAAATACAAATTAAAGCAACATTTTTTATTAAATATATTAAATTTCGAAGATAGATAGTTTGAATATTAATAAGAAGGAATAAAAATAATTAAATTTCTATTCATTATAAAATTAGTCTAACACACAATGAAGGAAAACGTACAATTATAAAACAAAGCAAAAAAAAAAAAACACTTAAGATATACTTCTTGGAACAACCTGTATCTGTCACTATGAACGGACGGTCGGTTTGGTCACCGAAGTTCGCTCGTTAGCATCAGACATTTTTGACGAATACCCGTTATAATTTTGTTTTTTTTTTTTTTTATATAAGTACCTACTTAGGGGGTTATAATTATCTAGATTATGTAGTCGATGATCTTGGTGCACGGTAAAACTCGAATGAGTTTATGTTGGCACCATCTCAAACGAAATAAATGTATGTGTACTACTGAATAAATAAATAAATAAATACAGTAACAGGAGGAGGAAAGCGCATTCTAGAAAAAAGAACAACTGTACTTTTGGAGGTAGATAGCTCAAGACCATTGCTATCCATCCATTGTTTTAAAAGGCTAAGGGCCGATGACATTGTAATGCAAGCCGTTGCAATAGAGCTATGGGGGCAATATAAAAGAAGATCATCGGCGTATTGAAGCACTTTTACTTGATTGTTTAAAGAAGATTCAAGATCATAAGTGTAGATGTCATATAATAAAGGACTAAGAGGTGATCCTTGAGGGAGGCCTTTCCACACGAGTCTAGATTCATATGTAGAATCCTCGAGTGTAAGATTTATACACCTCTCAGATAAAATATTTAAAATGAAGTTTATGAGTAAAATAGGAACATCTAGCTGCTGGAGTTTATATTTTAATGTAGATATTTCCACATTATCATAAGCCGAAGTTATATCTAGAAAAGCAGAAACTACGGAATTATTCGAAGAAAATGCTAACCTTATATCAGTAACAAAGATACTCAAACTATCTAAAGTACTTTTACCTCGCCTAAAACCAAATTGACTGTCGCTAAGTAGTTTTTTGTTTTCTAAATGCCATTCTAACCTATTTTTAACTAGATGTTCTGTGATTTTTAACATTACTGAAGACAAAGCTATGGGTCGGTAGGACGTGCTGCTAGATGGATTTTTGTTAGGTTTGAGTATCGGTAAAATGTTTTTGGGATTTCCAGGCATTGGGAATATTTCCAGTTAACATAATTTTATTAATTAGTTCCAAGAGGTACAAAAGAGATAGATCACTCATGTTTGACAAAAAAGAATAAGGAATTCCATCCGAACCTGGTGCAGAGTCCTTCATATGACATACAACACCTTTAAGCTCTTCGAGGGTAAATGGATTATTTAATTCACAAAGAGAATCTACCATTGAACGGGGAATGTAATAGGTCGTAAAATTTTCTGGGACATAGGCAGGAGCCAATTTATTTACTAACTGAGATGGAAGAAATGCGCTCGATCGTTCAGTGAATGCTGATCTGAACCTTCTGATATTGCACCAAACAACAGATGGTTGAACATCTGGAGAAATAGAGAAGCAAAATGACCTCCAACCTTCAAATTTCTTTTTTTTTTAATAGTTTTTTAGTTTCTGAAATAACTACGCTCAATATGTTGAAATTTTCTTCGGTAGAATTTTCAAGGTAATCTAGTTCACACTGCTTCCTTTTTAATATTGCATCTGTGCAATCTTTGTCCCACCATGGTGGAGAAGGAATTTTATTTTGTAGCGATTTAATTGGAAAAAGTTTATCGGCTGTTTGTATCATGGCTTTGGATAAAGCTTCGGTACAAGACTGTTCATTACCATACTTAATTTCAGGAAGAACAGAAACTATTTCATCTAAGTGTTCCCTAAAAGTATGCCAGTTAACGTCCGCCAGTTTGTACTTCAACCGCGGAGGGCGATTGGAGTAAGGTTTTTGACAGAAAGGAAATGATAAGACTATAGGGAAATGATCGCTACCATAAGAGGAAAGCATAACTTCCCAACTCAAACGGGAAGCTAATTTATCCGTGCATAATGACAGGTCAGGTGCACTAGCTCCTTCATTTGGACAAGTGCGTCTAGTTGGGGACCCAGTGTTTAATATACAAAGATTGAGGTTATCTACAATATCTAATAAAGTGCTACCATAGTTATTTGTTGACGAACTACCCCAGACTGCATGCTGGGAATTAAAATCTCCTAAAACTATAAATGGCTTAGGCAGAATAGAAAAAATATTTACAATTTCATTAAAAATTACAGCAGATGGACGGGGAATATATACAGAAATAAAACAAATGTTATCTAACAGCTGCAATAACAGAAAAATCAGTATTATGAGGTGGGATTGTGAAAAGTGAAAATGAATGATGATGTTTAATGAGTAAAGCGACGCCGCCATACCCATCAGAGCGGTCTTCTCTAAGACAAGCATAACCAGGGATCTTAAACAAAGACCCTGGTTTAAGCCATGTCTCTTGAAGAGCAAAAACAAAAGGTTTATATTTATTTACAAGATATATTATATCAGATTTTTTACTAATTGCGCTTCGGCAATTCCATTGGAATACCTTGGCTTTGTTGTCCATTATTAATATTTGATTCATTAACTGCGTTCAATACAGTGGCAGCGATGGACGGTGAAAGATGTTGAGTTTGAGTTAGTGATTTTATTAAAGCTATGATTAATTCATTTACTGATACAGTAGACAGGTCATCTCTAGGGATGAGAGCACAGGCATCTTTTGGTTGAGGCATGCCCTTGACAAGGTCCCGATGGAATTGCTGATCATAACCTTTAGAAAAGTGAGGTGGGGAGCGAGGTTTAATAAAAACTGTTTTTTTTTATATGAGGAAGTTTTATTTTGTTTGGAAGGAGAGTAATCCTGAGGAACAGAAGCATTTATATGGCTTGAAATTGAGGGTGAGGATAGTAAGGCATCAGCATATGATATTTTTGAAATAGTGGGATAAAGCTTTGAAGCTTCAGCATAAGAGATGCAAGATTTGGCCATTGATTCCTTAATATTCTTCTGCCTGTCATACTCTAAACATTTTTTACTTGTAGCCTCATGAAAGCCTTTGCACAGACAACAAGATAAATTGTCCTCGGAGACGGTGCAACCATCCCCAGAGTGACCTTGTCCACACTTGAAACATCTAGGTTTAGATCTACATTGATTTTTCATATGGCCATATCTGCAACAATTGTAGCACTGAATTGTTGGATAAATATATAGGTCCACAGAAAGTGCTGTATAGCACATATACACGCGCTTGGGAAGAATTTATCCATCAAAAGTTAAAATTACAGTTTCAGTGTTTTTAAACTCAGGCTTATCCTCTACAAAAATTTTCCTTCTTATACGCCTCAACTTCAATATTTTCCCACAACCAATTGGGACGGAGATGTTATCTAAGATTTCATCATCTGCCCACTCCATGGGTACGCCTCTGACGACACCCATGCGAGTGACGGAAAATGAAGGAATAAAGGCTTTGTATTTTTCTTTTTCCAAAAACTTACTATTAATAAAGGAGTTGGCATCTTGATAATTGGAAAAAGATATAACAAGTCTGTTACGTCCTATTTTTTTAAGACTACCATTCACGATGTTAGTAAAAGAATTCCTTTTTAAAAATCGCCCAAAAGAAATCGGATTTAGATACGTATTTTCATTAGAAGCAGTTTGCTCTCTTTGAATATGGACTAAAAACGGAGCCGCGTCCGAGGAATTGTATGTATCTCTAGTAACAGTAGTAACTGGTTGATGCGGTGACCCGTTCACCCCATCAACTCCAGCCCCCAATGTAGAAGTAAGTGGAAGATCCTTGGTTTCAGTCTCCATTACCACATTTTCCATCTCGCCACAATCACAATTATTATGGCGTTTCCCGCCACTTTTTCGTCTTTTTTTATTGCAATGTTTGCAAATTGTTGGCCGAGCAGAGACCCTTTTACGCTTAGAATTACTAACTAAACTTAACGAACCATCAGTATCAACACTGGTATCGTTATTAGATATTGTGACATAGTGACCTATTTCTGAAGATGGTGTTCCTCCGGGGTCGTCCGGAGGATCCATGGCTAAAAACTATAAATACAAATAAAAACACTTACCAAATATAAAAACAACACTAAAACTAATTATAGTACTAAATAATAAGATAAAATATATACAAAAACTTAATCCAATCCAATACTAAATTAATTTAAAAAAACAGTCGAAAAAACCACGTCCGCCAAATTTGAGGTTTCCCGCGCTTTCCAAAGGCCGCGTGTTTTTTTTTTTTCCATTTTGGCTTCGCACGGTTTGTGCATTCAGCCAATGTCACGTCAGGGTTTTATATTTTATAAAAATCAAAGGTAGGGAAACCAAAATATAAAAATATTAATATGAACGGAATTTAGGAAAGGATATATAGGATCAGTTTATTTTAATGGTGATGATAACATGTAAATAATGAGCAAATTACAATGGCGAAAATTACAGCTTAATATTATTTAAGGTGATGAATGAGACTATACATTTATACACAGGAAAGCTATTTGTACAAAGTAAGGAAAGTATTGAGGTAGGAAAAGGAATACGAAGGGACAAGAGGTTACAGAGAAAGGAAGAACGGTCATGTAAAGGACAGGAGAAAAATATGTGATTTAGGTCACCAACGTCTGTGCCACACGAGCAATTGGGGTCGTCGATGATATGAAGTTTGGCAAGATGGACTGGAGAGCAAACATGGCCCAGTCTCAACCGTATTAAAATGGAGGTCTCCGCCTTATTAAACCTTGCCTTGCCAAACCATGGCTTTTCCGGAATCTCGGGTTGAATAAAAGAAAAGTAACGGCCCTTGGATTTGCTGCTGATATCCCAAGCTACCTTCCAAGTATCACGAAGAAAATTCTTTGGCAACGTCTCGAGGTCATAGCTAAAGTTCTTATAAGGAACTAAGTCCCCACATTGCACCGCATCACCAGCGAGTGCATCAGCTACAACATTGCCATGGATTCCTGAATGGCCCGGAATCCAGGCAAATTGCAGTGTGTTACCCTCAGAGATGGTTCTGGACGCTAATTCTCTTATTGCACAAATTAGAGGAGACTGCACTTTATGTTCGAAAGGATATTTACTTATGGCTAGAAGAGCACTCTGTGAATCGGTAAAAATTAAACATTTTTTTAGTTTAAAAACACGTGCATATTCTAAAGCTTTTAGAATACCAAAACATTCACCCGTGAAAACAGAAGTCTCCGGAGGTAGTTTAATTTTTTGAACGATGTTGTATTGAGTATGGTAGGTACCAATCCCAACACAACCCGTCGGAGAACGCTTGGCAGCATCCGTAAAAATATGGTGGAAGTCCGAATGATCAAACAGAAATATATTAAAACTTAAATGACAATCGGGCTCTGATTTATTTACACAATTATATACAATATTGGGATTGAACAGTAAACTCTCATAACTATTGTTAAATAGGGGCAATTTATTTGAACGGTGAATAGGCGAAGAAAGCGAGAGGAATTTTTTATAGCTTTCAACCAAACAAGGAGCGCGTTTATGGGACCAGTAAACTGAAGATTCAATTTGTAACATTAAAGATTCCAGTTTAGGGATGAGAGGGTGATTTGAGAACTGAAGAATCCGGAATAAATATTTGTCAGACAGGAATTGTCTTCTAAGGCTTAAAGGAGCTTCCCCGCATTCGATTTGCAGTGCATTGATAGGACTAGATTTCATGGCACCCGAAATAATGCGTAATGCTTTTGACTGGATCAGATCCAATTTTTTGAAAGCCATAACACTACCAGGTTCTAAAACGAATAATCCATAGTCCAGAGTGCTTCTGATGATTGCGTTGTAAATAAGTTTCAATGAAAAGGGATGTGCACCCCACCACACACCTGAGAGGCATCTGAGCATGTTTAAGTGATTTTCACATTTATTAACAATATAGTCGCAATGAGGAACACAGCTTAATTTAGAGTCAAATACACACATCAAAAGTGTCTAGGGATCAACATATATTTTTGCAATAACTTTTCTCCTGATTGATATTAATTAAAATTTTCTTTAAGGATTCATCAAATAAAGTGTTTTCGTTTGTCACAGTAACGATAAACCAAGTCACCTTTGCATTAATAAAGAAATTTGCCATTTTCTAATAAAGGGATTTTTGACATTTGAACCACTAACATTAAAGTTCGAAAAAAAGACTGAAATAACAGTTTTCTTTAAAATTTTATTGGGTAACTTAAACAATTAATAATCCGTGTTTCTACCGCGAACACTAACAACACAAGAACATCGGTTTGGCATACTCAAAATGAGGTCATCCAAATCACGCTGTGGAATGGCCGCCCATGTTCGTTGCAACAACAAAAAAAGGTCTTCTTGCGACTGGATACCCTCCATATTCGGCAGAGCTCTTCTCTGTAGCATATCCCATGCATGCTCAATCGGGTTCAAGTCTGGCGACTGAGCAGGCCAGGGCAGGACATTGATGTTAGCTGCGGCGAGAGTCTGTCTTACAACTCTTGCGGTGTGCGGTCGTGCATTATCATGCATTAACTGAAATAAGGGACCGATTTGCACTTGTAGAGGAACGATGACGTCTGATACAATCGCCTCAGCATAAATTTGAGCGTTGAGGTTGCCTCTGATCCAAATCAACTCAGTTCTTCCGCCGATCCAAATACCCGCCCATACCATGATGGTTCCACCACTATAAGGATGGACTTCCTGGCAGGATTTTAATCGCTGTTGGCGTCCAGGGGTTCTCCAGTGTCGTATACGTCTTGTATCCGGTCTCATACCAAAACGAGACTCATCAGAAAAGCACACGAAACGCCATTGTTCTTCTGCCCAATTTCTGTGTTCAAGAGCCCATTGATATCGAATCCTACGATTGTGCATTGCTATAGGTGGTACCCGTAGCGGTCTTCGGGAATGAAGGTTCACTTCATGCAAGCGGTTTCTGACTGTTTGGTCGCTAATTAAGTTCCCTGAAGAGTGATGAAGCCTCACGGCTAACATCATGGCGGTTATTGTTGGAGCTCTTCGAGTTAAGATTTGAATGTATCGGTCTTGTCTCCGTGTGGTGCAGCGATACCGTCCTCCATGGCGCTCAGCCACGGTACCAGTGCTTCGGTAACGTGTCCAAAGTCGACTGATAACACTCTGACTTGTATTCAGAGCTAAAGCCACAGTACGTTGCCGGGAACCAGCTTCTATCATTCCCACGGCTCTGAGCATTTCTTCCCTGCTTAAATGACGTCGCCGCTCCATAATAACGTTGGTTTTAATCAGTAGTAGGGAAACAGTAGCACTAATAATGTCTTCAATGCGTTGTATGTTTTTATAGGGACAATATTGACAGCTGATTTTCATCTTTTACTCGAATTTGATTCACAGTTCCTGATTCAAATTATGAAATGTACCAAAAAGGATCCATATAAATTTATAAAATCATAAATTTATTACAAAGCCACATCTCAATCTCAAGAAATCCGCATAAAAATGCTTGATCCCTAGACACTTTTGATGTGTGTATTACACCTAGATATTAGAATTTATCTTTAACTGGAATAAGTGATCCCTTGTAGAATATGTTAACTAAGGGAATATTTCTCTTTCGGGTGAATAAAACTGCCGCGCTTTTAGACGTGGATATATCCAAACCGTTAAGATGTAACCATGACTCCAAATTAGATAAAGCGGAATTGATAGCCTGACTAGCCTGTTCGATGGATTGGCTTGAAGAATATAGCAACAAATCGTCGGCATATTGAAGAACCGTAACATGGTCAGATAAGGACAAGTCTAAATCAAAAGTGTAAATATTGTATAGAAGGGGACTGAGCACAGAACCCTGTGGTAGGCCCTTCCACACAAGGTAAGATACCTCTTGATCACCAATTAGCATACTAATAGAGCGTTCAGTCAGGATATTAATAATAAAATTTGTCAAATTCATTGGAACCCCTAGGGCTCTTAATTTATTTTGTAAAACTGATAATATAACATTATCATAAGCTGAATTAATGTCAAGGAAAACCGCGACAGTAGATTGATTATTAGAAAAAGAAATCCGAATATCCGATGTTAAAATGCCTAAACAGTCACTGGTACTCCTACCTTTTCTAAAGCCATATTGTGATTCTGCCAAAAGGCCCTTACTTTCAACAAACCATTCTAGACGATTTTTAATTAAGTGTTCAGCTAATTTCATCAGAACTGAAGACAAAACTATGGGACGGTATGAAGAAGCGTCAGATGGGATTCTATTTGGTTTAAGGAATGGCAACACCATTTGACGTTTCCATTCAACAGGGATGTTTCCAGTGATCATAATAGAATTGATAAGGTGTAAATAATAACCGAGGACGTCTTCATTTAAATTAGCAAAAAAGGAATATGGGATGCCATCACTGCCTGGTGCAGAATCCTTAGTTTTATGAATAACACCTTTTAATTCAGTAAGAGTAAATGGGCCATCTAGAGTCGTATGGGTGTCTTGGTTATGTGACCCGTTGGTTAATGACAATATTGGTAAGGGCAGGTTAGGGTTAACAGCCTCAGGGACCCAAGGCGGCGCTAAATTATCTAAAAATTCGCTGGCTAAAGAATTAGGTATAGGGGAAGGGTTCTTATAAATTGATCTAAATCTACGGATATTACACCAGACAATCGTTGGGTGAGTGTTCGGTGAAATTGATAAGCAGAAGTTACGCCAAGATTCAAATTTTTTCTTCTTAACCTCTCCAACCTTCCGGTTCTAACGGTAAAACACCCAGCCGGCCTCACAATGACGTCATCGAGCGTGTCAAGTGTCCTGCGCTCATAAAAAGCTTATCGCGCGAGTTCTATTAGCTCGTATCTCAAGCGGTAAACAGTTTCGGGTTCATGATTAACGTGACCATGTATTACAATATAAAAAGTTTATAAGTTTCGTTAATTAGGTTAGTAACAGTTTTAAAATTAATATCAGACATTTCAAGGTTATAATTGTATTCCGCCTCTTTACGTTTGTTAACTATTTCTGTACACTCAGAATCCCACCATGGAGGCGAGGGAATTGTACTATTATTGTTATTTTTTACAGGAAAAACTACATCTGCAGTTTCAATTAACAATAGTGCTAAAGCTTCAGCACAGCTGTTTTCATTGCCATCAGAAATTACAGGCAAGGAGGAAAGCTTACTGTCAACAAGGCTTCTAAATTTGTCCCAGTCACTACTATTTCTACTTGGTAATTTATGTTTTAAGTTAGATCTCCTTGATGATGCCTTTGATTTGGAAAGAGGGTAAGAAATAACTATTGGGAAATGGTCACTACCATAAGTAGAGGTTAGAGTATGCCAAGTTAATGAAGAGGCTAAGTTTGGAGAACAGATAGAAAGGTCAATTGCACTTTGGTTTTGGTTGGGATCTGAACGGCGAGTAGCAGCTCCTGAGTTCAAGATGCATAAGTTATGAGAGTCTATTATATCTAGTAAATCTTCACCATGACAATTAGAAACAGAACAACCCCATGATTGATGATGGCAATTAAAGTCCCCCAATATTAGAAAAGGCTTTGGAAGAAAAGAAAAGAGATTATTCATCTCTTGAAGAATAGAAGAAGAAGGGTGAGGAATGTAAATAGAAACAAAACAAGTTTGGTGCACCTAATAGCTACAATAAAAATTTCCTCACTATGAGGAGGTAATGAAACAATAGAGAAAGGAAAAGAGTTCTTGATAAGTATAGCTACACCACCATACCCATCAGATCTATCCTTCCTAATGGTTAAATAACCATTAATTTTAAAAATATGACTTGGTTTGAGCCAGGTCTCTGCTAAAGCAAAGACAAATGGCTCATATTTATTTAAAAGGTATATAACATCACTCTTTTTGTTTACTAGACTGCGGCAGTTCCACTGGATTATATTGGATGTGTTGTCCATTATGAATGGATTGAGGTATATTGAAAGTTGAGGCAACGTTGGACGGTGAGATGTTGAACTGAGAAAGAAGATTGTGTAATGCAGAGAGAAAATCATTTATAGAAAAGTTTACATCATTTTTATCATTATTTTGATTATTAGTAAAGGCACAACCATTAGATGGCTGGGGAATTTTAAAATCATTAATAATATCATTGTGGGCCTCTTTATTATAGCCTTGTATAGATTTGGGTGGGGAACGTGGTTTCAGGAAGACAGTCTTTTTATACTAGTTGAAGCCTGCATTCTATTAGGTGAAGAGATTGATGGAGTATCTGCAAAGTTTTTAGAAGGAGAAGATAAAAGTGTGTCAGCATATGATTTAGTAACTGGGGGATATACTTTAGTTGCTTCAGCATAAGAAACTGAGCTATGTGCCATGTATGATTTAATCTGTTTTTGTCTAGAGAATTCAGGACAAGATTTATTAATAGCATAGTGAAAGCCAGAGCACAGACAGCAAGATGCATTTTCTACATCCCTTTCACAGCTATCTCCAGTATGGCCTTGACCACATTTATAGCAGCGAGGTTTAGATCTGCACTGAATTTTAGTGTGCCCAAAACGACAGCAATTGAAACATTGTATGGTAGGGAAAATATATAACTCTACAGGTAATGCATTATAGCACATAAAAATTCTTTTTGGTAAGACCTGCCCATCAAATGTAACAACTATGGATTGGGATGGTTTCCAAATGGTTGAACCATCAACAATGGTTTTAAAATTAAGACGTCTCACTTTCAAAATTGGACCGCAACCAATCGGTACTGTTATATTATCTATAACTTCCTCCGGAGACCATTCTGCAGGAACACCACGTACTAAACCCATCCTAGTAACGTTAAAAGTAGGTATAAAAGCTTTAAAATTGTATTTTTCTAGACTATTATGTGCAATAAAGGAATTTGCGTCCAGAAAACTAGAAAAAGATAACGAAATCCTATTGCGCCCGATTTTTTTGACGCTACCATTAATAATATTTTGGAAGGCGTTGTGTTTTAAAAACTTCCCAAATGTGATTGGGTGCAATGTCGTACCATCATCTGGTGAAGATACAATTTTTTGTACGTGTATTACAAAAGGCGCGCTGTCTGTTTTGTCGTAGGCTTTTCTACCAATCTGAGTGGGAATGACATTGGAAGGAGTGGGAATATCATTAGGCAATACATTATCAGGATGGATAGGTGTAGATTCCACAACTTGAGTTGAGTGTGAATCCACACAACCACAACCCGAGGACTCGGAACCGCCATGTTTACGGGTACGACGACGTTTATTGCAGTGCTTACAGACATGCATGCGACTTCTTTTTAAATTTCGAGCCGAAGACGACCCATCAGTGTCCATACCCGATTCATTATTGGATTGAACTGTGACAAAAACGCCTGCCGGGGGAACAAAGTCCCCCAGGTCGGGCGGATCTTTCATCCTTAAACCCTAAAAACTATAATTGAAGAGACTTACCACTACCGAAGAATGTACAAAACTAAATATTAACTCTAACTACTACTACTACTACTACCACTAATCTTATATATATGTGAGAACTTTTTCCAAATAAATATTATTAAAATCCAAAAAATACGCGACCGCCAAGTTGAAAGTTTCCCGCGCTTTTTTTGACGTTTTTTCCGCGTGTTTTTAATTTGATTCCTTTCCTTTTTTTTTTTTTTTATTCTGCTGGCCGCGCGACTATGGGCCGGCCAGTCTTTATTCAAACAGTATTTGCGTTCGATTTCTTTGGCGCTGAGCACTAAAATGTTCCAAATTCAAAAAGGGCGCGGCAAAGAACCAAGATGTCCTTTTCGAATAGATGGGATGAAAAAACAATAATTTTATAAAGAAAACCTAACTTGTCTGAAAAACTTGCAACCTTCTGCCTATTGCTTATGCTGGAACTTTTACAAAAAACTATAGTAACGGAATGAATAATTTCACGGTATACGCCGTCGTTACTAGGCTGGCATATTCTGGTAATGATGTAGCAATATCAGTGTAGAGCGTGTGAGTCAGGTGGTGACGGCGTACATCGCGTCGCTGTGCCGCCACGACATGGTGGTGCAGCAGGCGGCCGCCGAGGTGACCGTGCGCGCGCTCGTGACGCGCGGCGCGGCCGGCCGTCTGCGCGCCGCACTGCGCCGCGGCGCGCTGGGCGACGCGCGGCCGCTGGCGTGCGCGCTGCTGTCGCTGGGACACCTGGACCCCGCCGCCGCGCAGCTGGCGCTCGACATGCTGTGGAGGCTGCGAGGATACGAGGTATACACCTACAGGTTAACATTCTGGTGACGCGCGGCGCGGCCGGCCGTCTGCGCGCCGCACTGCGCCGCGGCGCGCTGGGCGACGCGCGGCCGCTGGCGTGCGCGCTGCTGTCGCTGGGACACCTGGACCCCGCCGCCGCGCAGCTGGCGCTCGACATGCTGTGGAGGCTGCGAGGATACGAGGTATACACCTACAGGTTAACATTCTGGTGACGCGCGGCGCGGCCGGCCGTCTGCGCGCCGCACTGCGCCGCGGCGCGCTGGGCGACGCGCGGCCGCTGGCGTGCGCGCTGCTGTCGCTGGGACACCTGGACCCCGCCGCCGCGCAGCTGGCGCTCGACATGCTGTGGAGGCTGCGAGGATACGAGGTATACACCTACAGGTTAACATTCTGGTGACGCGCGGCGCGGCCGGCCGTCTGCGCGCCGCACTGCGCCGCGGCGCGCTGGGCGACGCGCGGCCGCTGGCGTGCGCGCTGCTGTCGCTGGGACACCTGGACCCCGCCGCCGCGCAGCTGGCGCTCGACATGCTGTGGAGGCTGCGAGGATACGAGGTATACACCTACAGGTTAACATTCTGGTGACGCGCGGCGCGGCCGGCCGTCTGCGCGCCGCACTGCGCCGCGGCGCGCTGGGCGACGCGCGGCCGCTGGCGTGCGCGCTGCTGTCGCTGGGACACCTGGACCCCGCCGCCGCGCAGCTGGCGCTCGACATGCTGTGGAGGCTGCGAGGATACGAGGTATACACCTACAGGTTAACATTCTGGTGACGCGCGGCGCGGCCGGCCGTCTGCGCGCCGCACTGCGCCGCGGCGCGCTGGGCGACGCGCGGCCGCTGGCGTGCGCGCTGCTGTCGCTGGGACACCTGGACCCCGCCGCCGCGCAGCTGGCGCTCGACATGCTGTGGAGGCTGCGAGGATACGAGGTATACACCTACAGGTTAACATTCTGGTGACGCGCGGCGCGGCCGGCCGTCTGCGCGCCGCACTGCGCCGCGGCGCGCTGGGCGACGCGCGGCCGCTGGCGTGCGCGCTGCTGTCGCTGGGACACCTGGACCCCGCCGCCGCGCAGCTGGCGCTCGACATGCTGTGGAGGCTGCGAGGATACGAGGTATACACCTACAGGTTAACATTCTGGTGACGCGCGGCGCGGCCGGCCGTCTGCGCGCCGCACTGCGCCGCGGCGCGCTGGGCGACGCGCGGCCGCTGGCGTGCGCGCTGCTGTCGCTGGGACACCTGGACCCCGCCGCCGCGCAGCTGGCGCTCGACATGCTGTGGAGGCTGCGAGGATACGAGGTATACACCTACAGGTTAACATTCTGCTGACGCGCGGCGCGGCCGGCCGCCTGCGCGCCGCACTGCGCCGCGGCGCGCTGGGCGACGCGTGGCCGCTGGCGTGCGCGCTGCTGTCGTACTGGATATTAGCCATCAATTTAGAACATTTCTGCTTGTTGACTGTTGCAAATATAATTTCGCGACAAGAGTATTATTGTTCTTACCGTTGACCTGAACGACCTCTCCGACATTACCCCAGCGCTCGTTAAACCAGTGTATGTTCCCTAGGAAGTCGTAGAGGTCCTGCTGAGCTGGAACGAGCCGGTAGCGGCGGTGGGCGCCGCCAGGCAGGCGGGCGGCGCGTGGCCGGCGCTTGCTCCGCGCAAGCTTCTGGCGGCGGCGCAGGCGCGCGGGCCCGGCGCCTTCTCCGCCGTGTACCACGCGCTGCAGGCCAGGAACGAACGCACCCGGGGCGAGCCGCACTTCTTGAAAGGTCATCACTTATAATCTTATTAGCGACACAACCACCCCACTTCGCACATTTCCTAAAATGCGCTGCGTTGCGGCTCCGCCTATCCAACTTCGAGAGCTGCAGAACCTGTAAACTGTCATCTGTCATTTTATGTAAAACTTACAACAATTATATATTTTGAGTGTGATGATGATGACTATTCGAATTTTGGCTAATCGAAAAGTTACTGAAAAACTCGGTAGTAAAAACATCTCATTTGGATCCGATGGTCCAAATCCTATCTTTCAAGCTGGAACCAACCACTGCATTCGCATAATTTCAATCAAATTGTTAGATGGTTTCGGAGATTAGCATGCACGAAAAAAAACCCGTAATTTTATGTATTCAAACTTAACCTACAAGTAGCAAATCAGATTTATTCGTGATACAAGAGTAGTTCCCATCATAAGGAAACTTTTTTGCAAAAAGGGTTATGTTACAATATTTTTTTCTACTAGTCATGATGAAGTCAGAATGCAATAATTACAGACAAATGGAAATCACACTTATCATGGCTTTTTAGCAATATATTTGCAGACCTTGTTACAAGATATGAAAACATCGATGAGTTTGTACCAAAACTGCATCTTAACCCAATCTTAGATTCCACTGTCCCTTCAATCTACCTTGTTACTTGTTAAATAAATATTCCGCAACATTCACAGGGACTAATATCGTGAGAAATATTTTCACTATCAAATCACACTTGACCTCTAAAACAAATAAATCTGCATCAGTCCAAACCAGTTCGGCACAGTTTTTACAAAAATATATCATTAACATGGTGTATGAGTTGTTTTTCGGCTGATAACTTATCGATACCATTTATTGTTGATGTCATGGGGTTGCTACTGAAGATAAACTCTGTTTTAAGTATGTAGTTAGATAGGTGATAAGCCATTGATATAAGGTGCCTATAATAAGTGATGATTTTACAAACAATATGCGAAAAAATACACCAAATTGCGCAATAAAAGTATGTAAGGAACGTATGGCTTTCTGTAATGTCTGCCTAGCCCCATGCGCAAGAGGCGTGTGTGTATGACGTTTGTATTGCGGCGAATACTATGCAATATTATATGTTGTGTGCAATACTTATATCTGTACTAACATTATTAAGAGGTAAAGTTTGTAAGTTTACATAAAGGGAGTTATAGTTAATATTCGGGGTTCTCTATGCGTTTTTTGTTCTTCTTACTTCGTTCCCGTGAGATAATTCCCGACCATAAAGCGAGCGTGTTCTGATTTCGATACCATCAAACATTGTTTTATAATCTTCACTTATGTTTAAAATAATACACCGTGTAAATCACCTCATCACGAAGCCGTCAACCAAGCATTCTGTACATGAAACTAAGTAACTTTACGCAAAAATTATTGCTTTTTTTTGGGGCGTGTAAAATCATGTTTTGTGGTAGAACTCAATGTAACGCACTCAAAACATTGTGCTGATGGACGGATTGAATAGTACGGGGGTCGTGGAGGTGTTTAAAGTAAAAAAAAATCTTACATTAAAAACTTGTATTTAAAAAAATACTTGTCAAAAAGTCGGAACTTTGACCCCTAATATCTCCGTAACTAAAAGGTTCCCAGGTATGGTGTAGAACAAAAAAATTATCGCAATGACAGGGAGTACCAGTACCTTTTGGCTTCGTTAAGAGGTGTTTTACACCCTTTATATAGTACCGTAACCATTGCTTACGTGTTAACCGCAGCGCTATTGTTTCAGGAGAACAATGCGACAGTTACGTGGAGTACTACAAACAGATTACTGCCGAACCATTGTAAACGACGAACACAGACACTTGGAACACTGTCTTAACAACCTGGGTCTAATTATTGTAGTAACAAACACTTCATGCAGGAGAATTCAGAATTACATATACAAAAGCGACGTAAGAAGATTTCCAAAAATGCGCTGCGTTGCGGCGCAGCTCTAGTATCTGCCCTAGACATCAAGAGCTACAGAATCTATAAACTGTCATCTGCATTGTATGCAGAACCTAAAACAATTAAGTACTTATACATTTTTTATGTGTTTTAAACACGTAAGATGAACTTCGCAAATTAGAGTGACTTGTTAACAGGACCGATTGTATATTCGAAAAGTTACTGAAAATGTTGGTATTAAATCACCTCCATCGCGGCAAATGATAGTGTAATCATTCTAGCTCTTGAAGCATGGGATGAGCTTAAATGAAAATTCTATGTATGCTCTAACTCAAGTCTAATAAAAATCGAATGAAACAAGTCTTTCACAACTTCAGATTATTGTACATGTATACTTCAAGGATTACTTCAATTATTGTTCCTCGCATTTGTCCAATATAATTAGTAAGATTATAGGATGTTTAGTTAAAATTATATTTAAAATTAAAATAGACTGTGTATGCACGACGACCAATCAAGCTATTCAAAACCAGTTTATGCCGATCTCTCATTGTACGGCAAATCTTGCTTAGATTTAAAAAGCGAGGCCAAGTTATACTAGATATATACATATAGCCTATTGTGTCGCCGTGTGCACATCTCCTATAGTGTGCTTGAGTTAATTATATTTTTTATAAAATTGTGACAAAGATGTACCTACAACAGTACACTATCATTCGTTGTTTATAATTAAATTTTATAGATGTAATAATCTTGACAAAATATTTATAATTATTAAAACAATGTTTCTCTAATTAGTCCAAATTATTGTGTAAATTGTAAATACTTAAATTTTTGTAAAAATGTTGGTTAGTTACATAATTAAGCAATGCAATGTATATTTTGTTATGATAATAGACAAATGTTATTTTCATGTATTTGTTTGTTTAAATTCCTTGGAAACTACGGGAGACTAATCTCTCCTTTGAAACTGAACACGATCAGCCAATCTAACGGCGTCTGCTAAACGGCCCGCTTTCAAAATATCCTTAACCCTTAAATGCATGAATTTTTATTTTTAAGAAATAAATTTTGTATTTAATCGGGAAATGCGTATAGTTAATGGGAAAAATACTTAAAAAAATAATTATAATAAAATATTCTTTTTATTTCGAAAAAACAAATTGATGTATTTCTACATCATCATGCACAATCGCTCCTTGAGTTCTACAAATCTACTGTCTACAATAGTATAGTATTTCAAACACAAATAATATCTCTAATTACATTATAAAACATGAAAATTCATAAAACAATTATTTTTAGCGTTTAAACACAATGGAACTTTGCATTTGCTACAAGACCACTGTGTGGTACCCTTACAAAGTGGGATTTTACACCTCAATCTATTTGAAAAGATAGGCCAGTGACCAATGCCATCTTTTCGCACATCTACAGACGGCAAAGGATGAGATGAAACTCTAGGTTTTTTGGTCTGTAAACTTTGCTCTAATGAGCCATTACTAGGACGGCCTCTCTTATTACCGTTATGAGATCCCACATTGCATAGAGCATCAGCCAAATCATTGCGAAACTGACCAAGATTTGGTAGTTGTTTGCTTGGGATGCCCTTTGCAATGAGGTTTTTTTTCATAAGTATCCACGAATTTATCACGGCAAGGTCCAATAGATGATAGAATAGGCGGAGGTACCATTTGCAGCTTTTGACTCTGATGCGATAGCGACCTAAGTAGCTATCCATCAAGTCAACTCCTCCCATGTGCATATTATACTTTTGTACTATTTTTGGACAAAGGATATTGATCTTTTGCTTTAGTCGCTTATCATATCGACAGATATTGCCCACGGGTTGCGACCCAATATAAGTAGACAACAAAGTAACAACCTTGTTGTCTTTCCACACCGTCGCTGAAAAGTCAACACCATCATGGTGAGAAATTCTTTCCTCATAACCCCTAGGAATCGTCGTCTTCATTAGATCCTTCTTGTCCGGGAGTCTACAATTAGGCAATCTATTATCTAATATATAGAAAAATAATGTAGCTACATTGTAATTATATAATAATTAAAACAACCAAACATATACTTAAAAATACTAAAAAATATGAACAGTAAGTATAAAAATGTTTCACAAAATAACGGTAGGATTAGTAAACAAAATTAGAAACGATTTTGCATATTGATGTATTATTACATCACAAAAAGAGCTACATTTTTCTTGCATAAATTTATCAATATAAACAAAACTGTAAATATAATTTGTTACTCTTACTTTGTTTCTATCCGAAAACAATTTTTCCTGTATGTTTTTGAAACTTTTATGTAAAATAATCGTAATTTATAACACCCGCCGAAATGAAGTTGTACTCAGCTTACGCGCCAACAATGAAAATTGTCACAGATCAAAAAATAAACTGTCAAACATTTGAGATGGGCTCGTAAACGAAAAAATCGTTTTAATGAAAACATAATTAAAAAAAAAAAACATACCATAGGCGGCTACATAAAGAGATATGAGGTTTTAAACATCCGATGTAGATCTACATCACTATGCATTTAAGGGTTAAAAAACCTGACAAACCAACTCGCGCCAGTCGCGAGTTTTAACGCTTCTTATACATTTTTTTATTATTTAAGATTGCGACGGTAGCGTTCGCACCCGCACCTGCGCCTGTTTTAGCAGACGCCCTAAACCGTGTTCTACACCTGCCAGCGTCAAAAATCTCCCATAACCGTCCACTGAAACGTCAAAATATCTTTAGAAAACCTGTCGCTCGCCCCCGCACCCGTTAGCGCTGCTCCTACTATTCTACAATAAAGACGCGACCGTGCACTCCTACACCCATGCTTGTAGGCCGCCCCTAGAATCCGTTTCGGTATCCGTCCTTTGGAACCCCGAACGTAATGACACGAGCAATTTTATCTTGAACTTTTCGGAATCATTAGATCAGAAGGTCGATCTTTTAGCACTAATGACTTAATTAGTGTCACGAAGTTTAAAGATTCGTGAAATTCCCGTTTTTATTGTCCATTCAATAGGCAGTTAGATACTGATATAATTGAGCGACGCGGTCTCTTATGATAAACCCCAACCGAAAATCAGTTATATACATGTTTGCATTCGGAATTTATTGCTCTATCGATTGGTATACTTCGCGATATCTAAAAAAAAATGTCCCTTACATCATATATATCTTCCGTAGGCCTAGACCATTTTTTTTTTAACAAAGAGTACATTTTCCAACAATCTGTGAAATTTCTTGAAGGTGGATTCGTCGGGATAGTGCGCGAAATACAAATTTTCTTACGTTTTTGCAATTAGCCGGTCAGTGGCAGGTTGTATTTTGATTAAAATATGATTCGCGGCCAAAACAAATATAGCTTTGCTGAGTTATAATCATTATAACACCCCTTTCTTTGGTCTGGGGTTAAAAATCGACAAAACAACCATTGATGCTCATTTTAACCACATTGAATGACTTTTTCATCAAATAGTCATTCAATGGGGTTAAATGAACTCAAGAGGGTTGTTTTCATGGTTTGAATGATTATACTTCTGTAAATACATATCTAAAGCGGCCGCGAATCATATTTTGTCTATAAAAATAAATAAAATTAAAGTGTATGTTTGTAATATTAAAATAAACCCTTTTACTACATGCATATGAATGTTTATAGGGTATACAAGGTGTTGTTTTGCAACCTCGTCAAATTTCAGGAGGTGGTCAAGAACGACATAAATAATCAATTAAAATTACGGTACCTAGTTAATTATTAATTAACGCTGATTTTATTGGTTATTTAAGTTTGTCAGTATTTCAGAATAACCCCCTTAACGTAGTTTAGGCACTGGGAAATTATCGAACAAACGTTTGATATTGTTTGTATGTGTGTAAGCGAGGTTATGAGGCAAGAATCAGACGGGCCGCGTTTAAAACACGGGTCTTTCACACTTACCGATTTCCGTTAAAAAGAAAAAAAAGAAAAATTACCTACCCATTTTATTATTGATTCGGGACGAGAATCATTAGCATAGTTACCCCTTGAATTTGACGAGGATGCAAAACAACACCTTGTATATCAAAATAACATTTTACGATAAATAAACGGGAATTTAAAGTTTTTCATGGATTTTTCCATGTTGTACCTATAAACACTTAAGTCAAGGCCATCGCAAATATACCTATTTGTAGTATAGTTTATCGTCAATTAGAAGATTCAAAGGCTATGTCAATAGATAGATAATATAGTTACAAAATAGATAGGAGTGAAATTGTTGTACAGTTTCCAGTATGATAACAGCTAGCAAATACGTAAGCATGTGTTAATGTATTCATACATTTTAACACATGCTTACGTATTTATGGCGGTCTGGTATCAGTGTTGTAGGTTCAGACCTCTGACACGAGATTATTATAACTCCGATAAGACAATGGCATTCTTTTAAATAACTAGATAACTATAGTTAATAAATAGATAGGACATACATGCACTTGTATCTACCTAGGTTAACAAGTCTTAATACTAGGCTGAAGGCTCACGGACATTGAATATAGAGAGTAGCTACTTGCCTCTTTGTGTGATGTTGTGTAGTCACAATGAATGTGAACCTAAAGATGAATGCCTCCCCAAACAAGGTGAAATGAAAACAATCAAATGCTGTTCAGAGTATCATGACAGTTTATTTTTATAAATATCATTGGGGTAACATGTTTGACATGTATATCACTTCATATAAAATGCAAAATGATAAGAACAATAACATAAATGCTTACAAAAATAGAAAGTTTCCCTTAAAATTACAACTGTACAACAGCACGGATAGATTTGCCGATGTGCATCAGGTGGAAAGCCTCATTGATCTCCGACAGAGGCACATTGTGGGTGACGAACGCATCCAGAGGAAGTTTGTTGGCCAAGTACTCATCAACAAGCTTTGGTACACTGTCACGGCTCTTGTAGCCTCCGAAAGCTGTTCCCTTCCAGGTACGTCCAGTGACAAGTTGGAATGGACGAGTGCTGATCTCTTCACCTGCAGCAGCCACACCAATGATGACAGACACACCCCAACCCTTGTGGCAGGCTTCCAGAGCAGCACGCATGGTGTTTATATTGCCAATGCACTCAAAAGTGTAGTCCAGACCTCCATCAGTCAAGTCAACAAGGACCTGTTGAATGGGTTTGTCATAATCTTTGGGGTTTACAAATTCATTGACTCCAAACTTCTTGGCAACTTCGAATTTATCAGGGTTGATGTCTACTCCAATGATGCGTTTAGCTCCAGCAGCCTTGCATCCCAATGCTACAGCAAGACCAACTGCTCCCAGACCAAAGATGGCACAGTTTGTTCCAGGTTCAACCTTGGCTGTATTGAGAGCTGCTCCATAGCCCGTGGGGACTCCACAACCCAGGAGGCACACTTTATCTAAAGCTGCTGCTTCATTGACTTTGCACAGAGATATTTCTAGAACAACTGTGTATTCACTGAAGGTGGAGCATCCCATGAAGTGGTACAATTCCTGTCCCTTGCAACGGAAGCGGCGCGTGCCGTCGGGCATGACGCCCTGGCCCTGTGTAATGCGCACCTTCTGGCATAGGTTGGTTTTGGGGTTCAAGCAGAACTTACATGTGTTGCACTGGGGTACATATAAGGGCACGACGTGGTCTCCGGGCTTCACGGAGGTGACTCCCTCGCCGACACTCTCGACGATGCCGCCGCCTTCGTGCCCCAGCACCACGGGGAACACACCCTCGGGGTCCTTGCCAGAGAGCGTGTATGCATCAGTGTGGCAGACTCCGGTCGCGGTGATCTTGACGCGCACTTCGCCGGCTTTAGGCGGGTCTACTTCGATCTCCTCGATGGACAGAGGCTTGCCGGCCTCCCACGCGACGGCCGCTTGACACTTGATTACTTTTCCAGCTGTCGACATGTTCGTGCGCTCTGGATGACTGCCACAAAATAAGTAAATTATACCACAAACCTATCTGTATTATATGAAACGACCACGTTTGACACAACGTATGAGTGTCGTGATGATGTAATAAACATGAACGATAAGAACCAAACTTCAATTGTGATAACCTTGAACTATGATCATGAATTTTCAAATTCGGCAACAATTTTATTATTCTACCTTCTACTACGAAAATAAAATTAAACAAATGAGAAGGAGGAGGCGATAACGTAACGCAACAGTAAAATTAGCGATAGTCGTTTGTTTTTATTTACAAAAGTCAAGTCACTAGTCCGAGCGAGGCTAGAGTATTTTATGTTCTGTGGTTCCGAGACTTCTTTGGTTATTATTTAAGCCACGAGCTCCTCTCTATAATGCCTACAACACACTCGGAAGTCGGAACTCCACTGATACTAGAATACCTTACTAGCAATTTACGTTTTGTTGTATCCGAACGAGCAAAATGTCATAAGTTCTGTCAAACTATGCTACAAATACAATGTTAGCAAAATTTGAGTCTTGAGGTGAGGAGTACTGGAACGATTCCAGTATTCCACAAAAACATCAACGCACGTTTCTGCACGCGGTTTTTTTGTGTTTATGAATTAAAACGTTATAATACCTGTAAAGCATAATGGCTAAATTACATAATTACTATGTTCTGTGCCCATTAATAGATCAGAAAAGTTTTCTCGGCGTTGCAGAAGATAAAGAAGAGGAACACGTTATTGTTACTTTGGGACGAAATGTAGTCAATAAATACCAAGTAAGGTTTTTTAACAATATAAACCATCACAAGATTACAATAGATACCATATTAACACAACATTTTTTTATTAACATAATATATAATGTAAAGCCGTATGTAACAAAAATACTATTCTATTTGTAAGTAAAGGTTATCACTGTAACTCAATTTTCAGCTTTCAGACCAGAAACAAGTTGGTGGATGGACATCAAAAGACCACATAACATCTTCTGTTATATATGACAAGGACCAAGCAAATTATGTAGGTGTGTTCAATAAAAATACAATCAAAACATGGAAAGAGGACTCTGACAATTTGGATAAAATCAAGAAATTTAAGGTAACTTAGAATGACTAGCTATTTAGACTACAGCTTTGCTATACCGACATTAGGCCTTAGGTAAGGAATGTAATGACTAAAATTCACTTGTTTTATCATTTTCTTTCAGTTTCCTCTGAACATCTTGAAAGTGATCCCTAGGGACAAGCAGTCATCACTGATTGTGTTCTCCAATGGCAACTGTGCATCACTACCATATGCACTGGACAACAGAAAGACTTACGAGAGCAAGTCGTTGTTGAAAGACACAGATTCAATAGTTGAATCAGCTTGCTACACTGTAAACAAGACAGATTTTATCTGTTACATTGTGAAGAATAATAAAGATAGCTATGAAGTACTGAACTGTCCGTTACGAGACGAGCTCGGGGACATGGACAGGTCCAAGTTGGTTAGGACAAAAATTACAAGACCTGATGATGTTTATGTTGTTGGAAAGTTTATCTGTACTGAGGAGACAAATGCTGTATATATTTTGTGTAAGTATTGATTGATTTACTAACCAATTTAAAGATGCCCCACACTAGTCATTTCTCCTGTACTAAAGGTGCATTTACAAACATTAAGACTTACATACACAAAAAGCCAGACTCTACCTGTTGGTGACACAAATATTTGTTCTGCGCTGGGACCAACCCAGAGAGCCAGTCGCTCAGCCACTGCACCAACCCTGTCATCAAATAAATCAATGGTCAATACTAGACTAATGTGTATTATCTATTCACAGGGAATGATGGAAAAATGACAGTATACAATTTTAAGGACTGGAAAACAATAGGAAGTGTACCATGGGTATCAACTATGTCCAGTGCATCCCTAGCCTGGATGGGCAAGGAGCACCTCATAGTGTTTGGAAGTAACACAGAGCAAGACGGAGCTGTCATTATAGCTTACAACATAGTCCTTGGTGTTGGATCATGCAAATATCCCATGAAGATGTATTCAGAAGGTGCAAGATTATATTGCTTCCATGGACGTATCATATTAGAAGCCTCAAACCATATTGGCATGTTGCCGTATGTCCTAGAGCCAAAGAGGAACCTATCAAGTCTGTTAGGAACCCATGAAGTCATTCAAGATGAATGTATGGAGATCGCTGACTGGGATTCACCAACTGAACTTCAGTTCCCAGTCAATGATGATACCAAAGACCTTGTGAAACTAGGTCTCACAGAAAGAACAATATGCAGCAATGTCATACCTCCACTATTAGAAAAAAATGACTTTAGAGCTGTGTACCAAACTCTAAAGCCGTTCAAAGACATTCCTGAAACAACTTTAGTGGCATTGCTGAAATATTCTATAAGACTAGTGAACCCAAATAATATTGATGTCACTGATGGTGAAGAATTTGAAAAATTGTGTTCTGGTGAGCACAAAACTAAGAAGGAACAGATAGTGCACAGAGCTAAGTTTGAATTACTCAACTTCACTCTTCAAATCTCTTTCAGTGATGCACTGATTATTCCCCCTCTGAGAAGTGGACTCAGTTTGGATGACACTTTATTTCTTATGACATACATGGCACATGTACTTGTGAATTCAGATAAGAAAATGGACCCAGAGTATGAGAGCAAGCTGTTTGATTGGTACATCCTCTTGATGGATGCATTCTACCAGCAGTACCTGATGACTAAGGATGAGAAAGTAACTTCAGTTTTGCATAACACACTGAATATTGTATTAGACCTTATAAAGCAGCTACATAAAGTCAGTGAGATATTGCCTGTAATTAACAAGTTGCTCTCTGGTAAAATGATTGAGAATGGTGAAGAGTCTATGTCATATGCCATTGAACTAATGCAAATATAATATTTTAACTGTTCACTTGTACTTTTATTTACCTCCTGAAAAAGAAGATCTAGATTAATGAGAGAAATAAATCTACACAAACGGTTACTCTATCGTCTTTTTATTAGCAGCTCTAGCAAACTGTACAACCATTGGTTTCTCCTTCAGCATGTAGCCATTAGTTTCATTCAGTGCTGTTTCTGCCGTGCTCACTGAAGGGAATGTCACAAATGCTTGTCCCTTCATCCTGCCTTCCTGCATGACTCTCACATCAAAGCCTGTTAGTTCTTCATCAGTCAATCCTTCAACATAACGCTTGTAAATACTTTTAACATCTTGTTCAGTCACAAATTTAGACAGATTTTTGATGTATAATCTCATTGATGGTTGCCCAGGATGATAGTTTTTGAACACTGGTAGAATCTTCATGTCTTTGTATGATATCCTATTTCGTAACAAATCTGCCTTGGTAATGATAGGTTGTTCTGGCTCTTCTTGTTTTTGTTCAACCTCAACTGTTTGTTCCTCTTTCTGGAACTTCCCAAGTTCTCCTATAATTTCTGGCTCTTCAGTCGGCTTTTGCAACGCATCCTGATGGACATTTAGCAATATTTTCTTTGGTTCTTGAATTGGAGTAATAGTTTCAAATACCTCTTCTTGTGGAACTAAAGTTTTCTTTGTTTTAGCTGGCACAGCAGGTGGTAGTTTCAAAGGATTGGGTTTGGGTACTGCTAGTTTTCTTTTCCTTGATACAATTTTTTTGACAGGTTCAACCTTGTGTTCATCCTCTGCACTTGATATTTCAGATTCTGGCTCACTCACGGCTGGTGGTGGTAGTTGTATATCTCCCACAAACAAATGCCGATATGTTTCTTTGAAAAACTCCATAGATTTAGAATTTTCTTGGAAGGGTACATCAAGACACATCTTGTTCATCAAATGCAAAGTTTGTGTATAGAATGGTTTGTGAGAAAATAATGAATGAATAATATTGACAGCTATTTCTGGATTGATATCTGGGTACTTGTATTTTAAATGTACTGGTGGCGGTTGATAAAAGTCGATAGATGGGTTCCATGCATTCAAAACTTTTAGGAATTGTTTTATTAAATTAGTAGTCTCGGAATTCTGTTCTACTTCTGGCTTATCACTTGTTATCGGTTCCTTTTCTTTGGAGTATTCAACCACTAGACGTCTGTTGGCTATTTCAAGTTGATGGAGTCGCGAAAGCGATGCTTTTGCTGTGTTTTCGCAACTAAATGATGCAAAAATGTAGTTTCGTTTGGATCTCGTCTCCCAAACTTTTTCAGCCCCGAAATGCTTTAGAAGTTGTTGCTTGTCTTCAAACGATAGAGTAGCTGGTAAATGTCTTATCATTAGCACTTTAGACATTGTATGTTTGTCACATTAGGATAATCACTGTTTTAATGAATATTTTTCCAAACTTTCATAATCAAATATTTTGTCAACAACAGCGAATCCAGCTGTTTTTTGACAAATGAAATAGCTAAACCGCTCGAGGCCAGTGTTGTCAAGAGTTAAACTAACTCTCCACCAGATTGAACTCCACATTCAAAACAACAAGAAAACCACTAACCCAAAACAGCCCTACTCTAACAGTCAAAATATTTAAAAAAAAATGTTCCGAACAGATTTTATTTTAAATTACTGATGAAAATTTCTATGTGGGCGGTTCAGAATGATGTTTTTATAGTAGGTGTCCTTTACAGCCCGTATAGTATAACGAATCGTAGCTTAGCGGTTGAGTGATCGCATTTTCTGTCGTTAGGAGCGTTTACGCCTTACGACATTTCATACAAACTTTCAAGTCGTTATTTTCCGAAATGACTGAACTGATTTCGATGAAACTTCGTACACATAAGCAGGATACACAGATCTAAAAAGTTACTAAAAAACATTTTCGAAAAATAGTGTTACAGTTAAATTAGACCGAATTTAAATTTTCTATAGAAACAGAAAATTCCAATTATCTCTTAATTTAAAACACATTTTGAAAATATTTTTTAGTAACTTTTTAGACCTATGTATCCTGCTTATGTGTATAAAGTTTCATTTAAATCGGTTCAGTCATTTCGGAAAAAAACTACTTGAAAGTTTGTATGAAAAGCGGATTAACCACTAGAAATATTTAAATATTTCACCACTAAAAGGTGGGTCGAAACCACCAGTTTTAGTGGAAAATCCACTAGGTTGGCGATACTGCTAGCTGAAAACGCTATCAACAGAGCGGAATCGAAACCATTCAAAAATAATTTCACTTCCGTGAAAAAGTTTTGTATTTATTTGAGTAAACAATAGTACAATAATGGTAACTAAGTAATAAATAACACAAACCTAGAAAAATAAGAATAAACTCAAGTCAACTCGGATCTAAATATCCAAGAGTTCAAACATGAAGTTTTCTTGTCATCAGTGACATCAGTGAATGAACCTGTCATTCTGTTTCTGTCTGTCATTTTGTCATGTTCTGTATGGCGGTGCGCCGAAAATGTTTGAAAACAACCCGAATTTATTGACCGGTAAATGAGGAAAATTCTAGTAAGTTCGCTAAGTGATAAGTTCAAATAGAGACTTGTAATCGTGTACTTGTGTTATCAGCACCATGGCATCAGAATCAGCAAGAAAAGTTGTGAAAGTCGTAGTTTTGGGTGATATCGGCAGAAGTCCACGTATGCAATATCATGCGTTATCTCTCGCAAATAGTGGATTGGAAGTGAATATTATTGGATATTTGGAGTCTCAACCTCTTAAAGAAATCTTGGAGCACCCTCACATCACGATAACGGAGCTTCATCCTATAAACATTGGCCCCAGATTAGTGAGATATGTCGCCAAAACTTTATGGCAGACGATAAGCTTACTTTTTACTTTATGCATCACAGGAAAATGTAACTATGTGCTCTGCCAGAATCCTCCAGCAATTCCCACATTGCCAGTGTGTAGATTGTACTGCTTATTTAGTAAAGCCAAATTTATTATAGACTGGCACAACTATGCTTATTCCATAATGGCTATGTCTCTGTCTCCTGATAACATATTTGTAAGAATAGCAAGATTTATAGAGAAGTTCTTTGGTCAGTCGGCAGATCATAGCATTTGTGTAACATATTCTATGAAAGAAGATCTGATAATGAATTGGAATGTTCAGTAAGTATTTTTTTTTTGTAATACTTCTGTTTTTCATGACTAGGGCGTAGCCAAAAGGAAGGATTATATTGTTTTTTTATATAATTTTGTTATTAAGTTTTTTACTTTTATGAATTAATGAATGAACAATAGGTAGTTATAATACATTAGCTATGGTTTTTTTTTGCTGCCAACTGAGTTAGTTTTATCAAGGCCTATTTTCTTATTCTTTGTCAGACTAGATTTATCTCATTCTCAATTACTTCACAATTGTACCTGCTGTTATAAAATATGCCATTATTATTATTTTAGCAATGCTACAGTCCTTTATGACAGACCACCAAAGATATTCAAGCCTCTTACATTACAAGAAAAGCACAATTGGTTTGTTGAGCTAAGCAAGACATACCCAGGGTTTGCTGGGCAGACTGTTACAAAGACATTGTTTACTCAAGAGACTAATGGTGAAGTGCAACTCAGGCCTGACAGGCCAGGCCTTCTGTTTAGTAGCACAAGTTGGACCCCGGATGAAGACTTCAGTTTATTGATGGATGCTTTACAGCGTAAGACATTATTTTCTCAAATATAATTGGTTTGTTATATGGTTCATAGCAATCAACACATTTAAACAGATGAAAATGTTTACAATGAAGTTTTAAAAAATAAATAATTTACTTAATTATTATTAAATTGTTGTCTACAGTCTATGAAACGAGTTATGAGCTATCTAAAACCCTGCCGAAGATGGTCTGTGTGATCACTGGCAAAGGTCCTGAGAAACAGCAGTATCTGGATGAAATAGAGAGGCGGAAGTGGAAGAACATCCAGGTATACACACTGTGGCTTGAAGCCGCTGACTACCCCAGGATGGTGGCCAGTGCAGACCTGGGTGTGTGTCTCCACACCAGCTCCTCAGGCTTAGACTTACCAATGAAAGTAGTAGATATGTTTGGGGCTGGACTTCCTGTTTGTGCTTTTGATTTCCTCTGGTAAGTTCAATATTTTTTAGTAAAAGTTTAGTTCCAAGCAAAATTAAATGTCAGGCACAAGTTTAGAAGCCTATGTTTTGTAATGATCTACTAAATACTAATTACATAAAGCCAGTATTTTTTTCCTGATTTCTAGCATTGACAATAATCTTTGACTTTTATTTTTTGCCCACAGCCTTGATGAGCTTGTAGAAAATGGCGTCAATGGGTACACCTTTAGATCTAGTGATGAACTCTTTAAATTGTTAGCAAGCTGGTTCCAGGAATTTCCCAGCAATGCCAGACAGAACCTAATAGCAGAGAGGATGCGCAAGGAAATTGCCACCTTCAGAGAAACTAGTTGGGAGGGTAACTGGGACCTCAGAATCAAAAAGTTGTTTACCTCCTGATCAATCAGTGTTGTTTTAATTTTAAGGTCCAATGTTAATGAAAATGATATCTTTATTATTTTAAGAAAATTGTTATTGAATTATTATTGTAAGGAAGTCTTTTATTACATATTCTACACAGATTCTAGTCTTGGTATTATGTCATAAATAGCAAGCTTTGGGATGTTAATGTAAAAAAAAAACAAACTTCTTTTCACCTGGATAATGGTCTTCAAGATTTGTACAAAATGGTTTTTAGACCCTTTATGAATCAGATATTGAAGAGTGCCTTGCATGGTTAGGATATAGGGTGCATGATAAAAATAAAAATATAATAAAGTCCAGTATTTGTTAGTAGATTTTGTATTTCAAACACATTGATTACAAACAGCCCATCAAAGTATTTTACAAAACAAAATGTTCTAATAAAAAAATGCACTTGTTATCACTTAAAACTTAAACTAAGAGTCTTTCAATTTCTTGTTGAATGCTCTGGATCTGCGGCTTCAGCTGGGAGCCTTCATTGATTGTAATGGAACAAGAGATGATTGGGCGGGACACTCCACATGCTCTGCCCAGGGCTTGCTTAGACCTAACAAATACATAAGGTACATTTTTGTCCTCACAGAGGATAGGGATGTGTAGTACAATTTCCAATGGCTCTGCATCAGCCGCCATTATAATAAACTCGGAAAGTCCTCGGTTCAATGTCTTCGTAGCTTCGTTAGCGCCCTTGCGAAGCTGCTTGTAGTTGGATGCTTGTTGGACTAAGTTCAAGATCTTGGCCGTGAGGGCGGCATCCGCTAGGGGGTATGCCTTGGGGTTTACTGCAGCTTCATCGCCCTATAAACAGAAATAAGACAACTGTAAAACAGGCGGTGACACCAACATAACCTGAAAATATTCACCGCGTCAAGTTGTTCATACAAGTTTTAATATCAATTAAACTTCCACATGTTCATACAAATGCACTGGTAAGAATTATTTTACTAGTTTTTAAGCTCAATGACGAAATATAGTGAAATAGGACCACGTGCTTACCATGTTGTTTGTTTGTTGGTACCGAGTGTTGATTCGTTATTCAACCTCTCGGCGATTTCTCGCTTCACTGAGGACCTGGTATGACAGAGAAGACTGGAGACTGATGACCTAATCTTACTCGGTTTACACAGTGTAAACAGAGAGAAAATTTATAAAAATCGTTAATTTCGCAGGAATACACGCTAAAGCACCACACGCACTTTTTGCCTAATGTTGTCACACTTCACTTGTCACTGTTGACAGTAGTTAGAGATGTACGCTCGATGTTTAGATAAACACCGATATTTAGCGGGAAATTATCGATATTTAGTTCTCGTAAACGGCAATTAATTATATTGGAACTTTGACAAACTGTAGCTACGGCCCATATACAGACTAACATACATACGTTTTACAAATTTGTGTTAGTAAATAAAACCTTAAAACAACATATGCATAACTTGTTGCACTACGCCACTGTGCGTTCAGGTGGCACTTGCCCGCTCACATCATCATCATTAGCTAGCTTACATCAGAGGAAGTACCCATAAAACATGTTTGTGTGACCAAATTATTTTGAAAGTTTGTTAAATCGAAATTGGGATATGGTTAGCAAACATTCTGGGACCCAGCATTGCATTTGCAACGTCTGATATCTTATATAGTCCCTCTACATTTTAATGACCTTCGATTTTGTTTTTTTTTTCGTTTTCAGTCACGGCAGCCAACCTTGGTGGAGATGAGCCATAGGCTCATCGTCGCGGTAGATTTTATAGTGAACAAGTCCGAGCACTGGCACAGGTGCTCTCTCTGTTCCCTTACTCTTATAGTCCGATGGGACGGCAATCTGACACGACCGGAGAGAATTCAAGCGTAGGACCAACAGCTTAACGTGCTTTCCGAGGCACGGGGGTATCATACCGCTAACTTCCAAACTCTGAGTTACTTACGATGTGATTCTGAAACCTACCCTACCTCTGGCCCTATCCCACAGATACGCGAAATTCAAACCTAAGCTTTTTGCAATATGCAGGTCAGTCAGGATGTATGTTGATTAAAATATGATTCGCAGTCTTATAATGTCTTAAAGCATTTTACCCAGCACGCCTAGCATGACCGCCGTAGAAACGGGCTATTTCGACGGCAGAATCAACAAACTGACACATTCTCATTGTCTATCTGTCATTATGTGTCGTTGCTACGCGTGCAGCACTCGAATGTCGTTAGTTAGCACGCTTATGCAGGTTGCAGACCAAGAGCTACCCTATATATTACTTTACTCTTTGCCAAGAGCTAAGCTAAGTTTGTTTGGCTTAGGTCGCGTAGCTGAAATAGTTTTTCATACGTTTGTGCAAACTGCAAACTAAGCTATGTGAGCTAACTAAAATATGCACAGCTAAATTAGTTGTGTACCGAATATGGAGCAATTTATTGACTTAAACTATGCGTCCGTCGAATTGAACTTCGCAACACTGACTGATTGATATAAAAGTACTCTGTGACTGACTGAGCTTAGTTTTTGGTGTGCACGGGACTTATGTATAGTTTATCATAGCTAAGTTGGCTTAGTACTCGAGTATAGCTTCGTTTTCGGTTTGCAATCCGCTTTACTAAGACACTGATAAAGCATGGGTAAGAAAGCCAAAATATACGTAACTAGAGCTTACTATATTTAATTTTGTACTCAATTAAAACAAATTCTATGAATCAGTACTTCCAAAGTTGACGAGAGACTGGTAGTTATTGTATATGTATAACTGTAGGATGGAGGTATAGAAAATCAAGAACATTTGACTAAAATAAACAATTTATTCAAGATTTAGTAATGTGTAACAATTCCGTTTATGCAGGTACACACCTACGTACCTAGTAAAAAATACAAATGTATTTTCTTAGGTGGTTAAATGGTATGACTTGAAGGACACATCGGAATCTCACTAAGTAATCAAAAAGGGCCTTGAGCTAGCACTGCCGCTTAATATAAATTTATTGATAGACCGAATAAGACTAGTATTGCTTATGTTTCATATTCTATATTTATTTCATAGGTATACGTAAGCTGGTCCACAGGATGCGTTGTGATCGTAGATTTGGACTCGTGGACCTGGAGGCCCAGACTCCACCAAAGCGGAGACGAGACAAGAGATGTGTTGCAAAAAGCAACCAATAGAATTCTCGTCTCCGCTAAGCTTTAGTGGAAACGGTTAAGCATAGGTGTCTCATACTTGGGTGTCGACTTAGGTGTCTTAGACCAGCTCCGCGCTCGGGGGCTAAGAAGGCAGCATTGCGGAGATGAGAAGAGACGTGAGTGGCGTGTGACGGGCGCTTTTCCTGTTAGATTGTGCTAAACTAGGCGTAAGTAGCTTGTACACACATTTCTGCTCCGGTCTAGTCTAGCCAGTACGCATCTCCGCACAGCTTCGGTGGGTACACTCTAGCCCCATACGTCATCTCTCCTCTCCGCTTTGGTGGAGTCCGGGCTTTAATCTATGTCAGTGCAGTGGCGAAGCCGCGACGGTAGCAGATCGTTGGGCGACGCATAAAACAACTGAGGAGAGCCGAAGCAGCGGTGCAGCCTCGGCTTGAAAACGCTTACCCCCGTCTCCTCTTAGTCACGCTATTTTAGGGCTAATGTCATCTGCTTAGCCTTTTCAACAACTATGGTGGGGTCGGCTTCTGGCTAACCTGATGCAGGTCTACTTAGCTGCATCCGGTTAACCGAAGCCAATATTTCATATAGAACGACTGCCTATCTGACTTCCACAACCCTGCCAGTACTGGGTAATATCCCTGGGTAGGACTGGTTGTTAGGCCTTCAAGCTACTGAGTATGTACCAGTAACGACTATCAAAGATCTTCCAATGACAGCAACGGCTTAACGTGCTGCTTTCCGAGTCACGGAGGAAACTCGAAACTCGGTTGGTCAACCATGCACGGACCAACCTCGGCAAGCACGGCTTAACTTAAAGATCGACCCGAGCGGCTGTGTGTGCGTAGTCGCAGCGGAAAAATGTCGAATTTCTTAATTTCAGTTAATAGTCCGGGGAATTTACGCCGAAAATTAGGCCAACTCTGCATTAATTAAAAACAGCGATTTTTTTCATTGAATGTGTAGGGTATGGACAGGAGAGTATGTTATGCTGTATCCCGCGAAAAGTTCACCTCCGCGTATGTGTTTTTTTTAAGAAAACGTCTAATATGTTGTAACTTGGTGGAAAAAAATATAAACAGGTATGTTTATTTGGAGTATTGTAGAACAGATTGAGTGCTACGAGTAGGTCAGCAAATTAAACATTTTTCGTCCACGGAACAATCAGTTTTTTTTAAAAATCATATAATTTGACTTCGTACTTAAGGCAAAAATATTAACAGGACAAAAATAGTGCTAAAGTGATTGTTATCAACATATCTAACTATTATTATGAAAATTAAACAAATTGTGCTCCGGACTTCACAGAAAATCAAGAAAATCCAAAAATCTTGAATAATACTTACGGCAAAAATGTAACAGGACTGAAATTCATTTAATAATGGGATATATATCAATCCAAACCTTAATCTCCCAAAATTAAACAGATTAGAGCGTTATTTAATAAAGTAAAAGTAAAAAATAAATTACGATGAACGTGACGTCAGCGCTAAGCAGCGAGCAGCGTACAGCGTGTGCTAGTGTGCGTATCCAAGATAAGCGCTGCGTTCATTGTATGCGTATGACTGTGTTCTTTTTTAAGAGTCGGTGTGTTTTTATTGATAAATGATAAATGATGTTTATTTTGCAAGTAATCAGTCAGTGATTGACTGACTCATCAACGCCAAGCCCAAACCTATGACCCAGTAAAGCTGAAATTTTGCACAGAGGTTTCCTTTATAATGTAGACAAGGAATAAGGAAGGATTCTTCGAAATTCAACCTCTAACGGACTTAAATAGGGGATGAAAGTTTGTATGGAAATTCGTCATTTTTTAAGTTAGAAGGCTGAAATTTCATATACAAGCTTCTGGTTAGAAATAAATAAATACGTATTTTAGAGTTTTTAAGAATTTACCCCCTAAGAGGGTGAGATAGGGGTTCAAAGTTTTTCACAGCATGAAATTCACTATTTGTGTTTCTCGATTGAATTGACGTGAAACACGTATCTATTTTTTTGAAAATTCCACCCCTCAGACGAAAACAGGGATGGCATTTTTTTGTTATTGTTTTTTGTGTTAGCACGTTTGTGTGGACAAATACGCTTAAAAAAACTTCATTTAAGTACACACTTCTAGGGAATCTGGGTCATTTGTGGGAAGGACACTTGCGGTAACCCATTTACGCGAAAAGATATTTGCGCGCATGGACACTTGCGTGACCGACACTCGAGGGCTGGACAATTGCGCGACTCAATGGCTTCACGGGTGTCGTTTTCGTGGTTTTAGCGGGTCGCTGGCAATAAAAAAAAATCGGAGATGGCCCCGAGGAAAATTTCCTGTTTTTCGTGCATGGGTGTCGTTTTCGTGGTTTTTGGGGTTGCTGACCAAATTGACGGCGAGGAAAACATTCGGTTTTTCTTTCACAAGTGTCGTTTTTGTGGACTTCAGGGTCGCCGATAACGAAAATGATGACCTCATTTTCTAGGTGCAAATAATAAAAATTAAAATACGCAATGTCTCAATATCCTCCCCTAGGCTATGGCTGGCATTGATTTAAGTGATAACTGTTTCTCACGTGTGCAGTTTTATGTTGCGTGCTCCGAAGTGAGCTCGGCGAGTATCTTAGTAATTTTAGCCCCAAAAGGAAACACCGCAAACGTCATTTACACAGAAGAGCTAGGATAATTCATTAGTATAAAAGGGTGTAAAACACCTCTTAACGAAGCCGAAAGGCACTGGTTCTCCCTGTCATTGCGATAATTTTTTTGTTCTACACCATACCTGGGAACCTTCTTATATGGAGATATTAGGGGTCAAAGTTCCAACTTTTTGACAAGTATTTTTTTAAATACAAGTTTTTAATTTAAGGTTTTTACTTTAAACACCTCCACGACCCCCGTACTATTCAATCCGTCCATCAGCACAATGTTTTGAGTGCGTTACATTGAGTTCTACCACAAAACATGATTTTACACCCCCCAAAAAAAAAGTCGTTTCCCAGCAATAATTTTTGCGTAAAGTTACATAGTTTCATGTACAGAATGCTTGGTTAACGGCTTCGTGATGAGGTGATTTACACGGTGTAGTTTTCCGGGAGTTAAAAAAATTGGTTTAATCTGAGTATTTTTTAATTTAAAATATTGAAAGTTAAGTAAGTTAGCTCATTTACACCATAACCTATATCGCTAGGTGGATGGATGACCGGGGCATTTGAGCTACAGCATTCGGAAGACATGTATAAAATAAATTCTGGTTCAACCCATTTAGGTCCCTAACAACACAAAAAAAAATTAAAAAAAGAAACGCCGTAATATACATTTTTCTAACCAGAATGAATTATGTGGCGTCTTACTTCGAAAAGCGCAGATTTTTACACAACTATTAAAATGTGTCCTATACTTACACTTACGCGCGCGCGAAGCCGTGGCCAACAACTATTATCTATAACATTTAAATGACTATTTTCGACATTATTTTGGGGTGGTTAACGCATACGTGGGCAATTGCCGAACTTCACGCGGGCGAAGCCGCGGGCAAAAGCTAGTCATAGACATTATGAATGAAAAAAAAAAAAATCGCGCGCGACGAAAAATTTCATTTGGCCCGTGATGTTCAAATTTTCTTACGCTTTTTGCAATTTGCACAGCAGTGTCAGGTTTTATATTGATTAAAAACTGATTTAAACGGATCGTAAATACGTCGATTTCAAAATGGAAAATACTTGTATTACGTACAATATTTCATAATTTATTTCGTATATATGGATGACTCTGACGAACAACGTTTACACCATGCGCTCGTGCTAGGGAACCAGATATTTACTTGAAAGTATGACAACCGGGAACACATCAAAACATTTGTAAGTCTTAATAGTGTTTTGTTACGTATACGCGATTTTACACCTTATCTTTATTACGGAAAGATCAAATTCCTACGAAAGCCCTGCACCAAATACAAGAATGAAGCTTGCAAACGTATTTTACGTAAACATTATTTTTATTTTTTTTCAGTATTTGCTTTAAAGTGTTTAATTTTCGTGTAAATTGGTTAGAAATAGCCTTTAGATGAAAGTTAAACAAAATTAAACCCTGTTACATTTTTGCCCCGACCGCTATTGTAAAAAAACTGATATTAATAACTTCCGTGAGTCAAATTTGTTTAATTTTTTTAACGGAGGTTTAATATATTAATTTAAGTTATTTTATGTAAAAAAACCGCTGTTTATATTTTTGCCTCAAGTACAATCCAAAAATTACGTAAATGTTTTTTATCGAAATTTCCGTGTACGAAAATGTTTAATTCTGAAAAAATATATTACTGTCACCAGTTCTTTACCTAAAATAATTAAATTCGTCCTGTTAATAATTTTGCCCACGTTTTTATTCACAAAAACGCGTTTTCGTCTTTTTGACCTTGATCCGGCCTTGGAAAATGTTTAATTTTTTTTTATTATTTGGTGAGCTAAGGTCAAGTACACGATTCAAGAAAAAAATCGCTGTTTATATTTAATGCAAGGTTCAAACCTAAAAGCCCCGTACTATAAGCAGATATTTAGTGTATGACCTCGTGTAATTGTGTATGGTAAGTACAAATTTGTGTATCCAGCCATTGGGGAGCTATTCAATAAAAACTGTTTCCGCTGGAACTACGTCATCCTAGCGGCACTTTTTTTATCCTATGCACGTACATAAAAAAAAATACATTCAATAATTAGTGTGTAAGGAGAGGTAAATGTGTATGCTTGAATGAAATTTGTGTGTCATAAAACTGCGAAGATAATCAAGTTTCCGCTGCGCTGACGTTTGGCTATTTGATGAAAATCATATAAAACAGCTTAGTGCAGAGTTGAATTTTTTTGCGCACCTTGCTTTGAATTTGTGTGTAATGTTTGTGAAAACAGAATTTGAAAAAAACATACCGTTCAGAAGATATACACGTAAAAGTTAAATAAGGTTATTAGGTCCAATTACTTAAAATAGGAACTCTAGAGCCTAACTTATTACGTTAACTTGTATCTTGTAAGGGTCTACAATGCCTTGCCAAGTTTCATTTATGTGGTCTTAGTAATTAATGAGCAATGGCATAATTTACTACGACTGGACCACTATATTGTATGACATCGGATTGCAGGACTTTTTATAGATAAAGCAGACTAAACTTATTCAGATAGTTAGTGTATTAATGCAACTATTCACATGTAAAATTTCAGGTCATTTCACTAAATAATTAAAGAGATAGAATAAAAATACCAGAACAACCGCAATTCATGAAAAAACCGACCAAGTTTGAATGGCTACAAAAAAGCGGCCGTGCAGTATATAGAGCTAACGTTCTAAAATTTCCAGTGTTGTACCATTATTGGATTGGTACAGGTGGGCACACAATTCTTAAACAAGTTACAAATAATTATCGTAATAAAAACAGAGGGTCTCTTGTTTGTTCCTCAAACTTAAAAAAATATTACAAAAAAATCAGTGCGTGGAGTCCCTCTGCGCGGAAGAAGTGAAACTTCGTAATACTCGAACGCATGCGTGCGAGCGCCACGCATTAACTCTCGTTATTTTATTGAGCTTCCAAATAATATTTTGTTGTTTTATTGTTGTATTCTTTTTATTACATAATTATTACATAAGTTTATCGAGGAAATTGAGCGAAAACTGGTCACACCGAAGAGTCGAATGCATGACTGTTTGCACGTCATCTTGCGTACCTAGTAGAACTACGTAGTACGTAGTCACAAATCTTGTAATACTGCCAGTGAGTTTTAGAAAATATTTCCCCTCCATGGTAGCGTTAAACTTGTTGGAGGAAGTCGCATAAGAAGTTTCACTTTAATAAGAATAGCTTCTGTATCACAATAATACAAAAAATTGTTACACTTGGTAATTATTAGATCCTTCCTTAATATTCTGCTGCTTCCAGCTGCTTACAAATATTTTGATGATACTCGGTATAATTTGTTTAAATGAAATACTAATAATAATTATAAAAATTTATTAACATCAGTAGTTATTTCAGATGTTGAATTTGAAAACTGATCGGTTTATTAGTGAATAATCTAAAGAAGGTTATTCTAACTCACTACGATGGTAGGTTGGTTTTAGTCGTGTGTGTAGTGCACATGCACATTGTTTCTGTGTGCGTGAAAGCTCGAACGAGAAGACTAACTCCCAAAAAGTTAGGTGCTAGTACAAAAAACCTAAGATTTACTTAAACATGTAGGCTTTTACACTTGGCAATATATTAGTTATTTATGTTTAGTAAAAAACTGATTCTTTATCAATGTTATTATTACCTACTTTGTCAATAATGTGGCTTTTTTTTATTTTTATTAGTCATTAACCAATAATTTTTTTTTAGAGTAGGAATAAATTTAATAAAGTTGTTTTATTTTCTGCTAAACAATTGTGTACGCACCTGTACAAAACTATTACACACAATAACGATACTATACTGGAAATTTTAGAACGTTAGCTCTATATACTGCACGGCCGCTTTTTTGTAGCCATTCAAACATGGTCGGTTTTTTCATGAATTGCGGTTGTTCTTGTATTTTTATTCCATCTCTTTAATTATTTAGTGAAATGACCTGAAATTTTACATGTGAATAGTTGCATTAATACACTAACTATCGGAATAAGTTTAGTCTGCTTTATCTATAAAAAGTCCTGCAATCCGATGTCATACAATATAGTGGTCCAGTCGTAGTAAATTATGCCATTGCTCATTAATTACTAAGACCACATAAATGAAACTTGGCAAGGCATTGTAGACCTTTACAAGATACAAGTAAACGTAACAAGTTAGGCTCTAGAGTTCCTATTTTAAGTAACTGGACCTAATAACCTTATTTAACTTTTACGTGTATATCTTCTGAACGGTATGTTTTTTTCAAATTCTGTTTTCACAAACATTACACACAAATTCAAAGCAAGGTGCGTAAAAAAATTCAACTCTGCACTAAGCTGTTTTATATGATTTTCATCAAATAGCCAAACGTCAGCGCAGCGGAAACTTGATTATCTTCGCAGTTTTATGACACACAAATTTCATTCAAGCATACACATTTACCTCTCCTTAGACACTAATTATTGAATGTATTTTTTTTTATGTACGTGCATAGGATAAAAAAAGTGCCGCTAGGATGACGTAGTTCCAGCGGAAACAGTTTTTGTTGAATAGCTCCCCAATGGCTGGATACACAAATTTGTACTTACCATACACAATTACACGAGGTCATACACTAAATATCTGCTTAACTCGTGGCTATGCAGCCACGAGCTCCTCAATATATGCTTAGAAAGCATGTCAAGTTCCTCATACTATTTTTCAATATAGACACACGAGCATACACGCGCGCAAGTTTTAGTGGACGCCTTTTCAGACCGAGATGTGCGTAGAGCTCGGAGCCGGAGCGCATCGTGTGGCATACCAATAATATTATCTATAATAGGATTTCAGACCGCATATTACTATGCCCCTATACCCTTTTCTGTCGTTCAGAACTGTCTTTGTTAGAGCGAGAAAAAGAGCGCGCTGCGAGCGCATCGTCGATGTTACCGCTTGCTATAGCCAGGGCCGCGCCGATGTTAACCATGTCGGGGCCCCCAGGGAATGCAATTTTCGGACGTCATGCTCCCTGGCGGAACCACCTTTGCTGTAACAAGTATAAGTTACATGAACAATTCTATGAAATGTCTATGAAATTCGCTAGTCCTATTAAAAAAAAGTCTATATCTCTAGTTTCGACGAAATCTTTTATTTAAAGTGGTTGCGCTGCGGAGTATCCTTCCCGGCGAAACCACCTTGATATTTCTATTCCTATACATAGTACAAACAAATATGTAGTATCAAATAATTCTATAACAATTCTATATTGAACGAGCACCCCCAAATCCTCAGTCTAATTTAAATATACAAACAAAACGGTGCCTCAAACTTTGTTTTCGAAATAGTAGCTAAGTGCCTAGATTTAGTTCTTTGTCCTATAGGCGTTTAGTTTATAAGCATACAGATAATTTATTTAATTGTTTTAATGGATTATTGTAAGTTATTTATTATTATTACGTAATGGCAATTTATGTCACACAAATATTAAAGATTTAATATTGCAAAATACTTGTGCTTTTGATGCTGCGGTGCAAGCATTCGCAGTTGCTTATAAAGAAAGAACACATTGTTGTTGTGTTCAAACATTTCTTGAATCACAAGAATCATTATTTTCAACGCTCGTTGCTCGCTGTTTAAAAAAATGATACTTCTGTGGATGTTCTAAGATTAAGAGCTGAAATTATGTAATTTTTTTTTTAAACAATGAAGCGAAATAATAATAAACGAATTGTTGAATGCAGCTGGAACGTTACCAGAATGCATATTTCTTTTGACATTTGGTTTTGAAGAATCATCATAACAATACCATTTGGCGCCACTTTTGCAGTGTGCTTTATAGTGTCATATGCCACATGGTAATCCTGGGACATATTCTATGGCGGCAACGATACCGTATTTTTTATTCTCGATCAGAACTATAATGTTTGGTATTTTGGTAATATTAATGTTGTCATCAATTTCACTAAACTATTAAATGATCACTTAATTTGTATTTTTCAGTAATCTTCCCATTTTTATTATTGCACTGATGATTGGATGAGTTCGTTTTTTCAATCAACATTGAATTAGCTGACTTTTCCAATCCAGTTGCCAGGCTATCTTCTGAGATTTCCCATATGTTAAAAAAAGGCTATCTTCTGACAATATCGAGTAGCAATATAGGACAAGTTCTTTCCGTTTCGAAGTCACAAATGGGGCATATCTTTTCATGTTTCGCACTGTAAAATTCACTCAATGATAGTCCCTCAAAAATTCTGATAACGTTCCAGCTGCAGTCAACAATTTGTATATTATTATTTCGCTCCATCGTTTCAAAAAACTTAGACAAAATTTCAGCTCTTACTCTTAGAACATCCACAGAAGTATAATTTTTTAAACAGCGAACAACGAGCGTTGAAAATAATGAGTCTTGTGATTCAAATTAAAGCAATGTTTGAACACTGGTGTGTTCTTTATAAGCAACTGCGAATGCTTGCACCGCAGCATCAAAAGCACAAGTATTTTGCAATATTAAATCTTTAATATTTGTGTGACTTTATTGCCATTACGTAATTCTTACAATAATCCATTAAAACAATTAAATAAATTATCTGTATGCTTATAAACTAAACGCCTACAGAACAAAGAACTTAAATCTAGACACTTAGCTACTATTTCGAAAACAAAGTTTGAGGCACCGTTTTGTTTGTATATTTAAATTAGACTGAGGATTTGGGGGTGCTCGTTCAATATAGAATTGTTATAGAATTATTTGATACTACATATTTGTTTGTACTATGTATAGGAATAGAAATATCATGGTGGTTTCGCCGGGAAGGATACTCCGCAGCGCAACCACTTTAAATAAAAGATTTCGTCGAAACTAGAGATATAGACTTTTTTTTAATAGGACTAGAATTTTATAGACATTTCATAGAATTGTTCATGTAACTTATACTTGTTACAGCATAGATGGTTCCGCCAGGGAGCATGACGTATTTTCGGGGCCCTTTTCAGCCATCATTCCGCGATCATGGCGCTTGCAATAGCGTCGAAATATAGGTAGCACAAAATAATTGCAAATCACGGAAGATATCCCCCCGTAAGTCAGTCTAAGATTAGTAATAAACCGTGACAAAGCTTCAAGGCCGTCGCCGGCTTTTGAACAGGAGGGGGGGCAGAAGGGTGCGAGCGGGCCCCCTAGGCAGTTGCCTAATCTGCCTAAGGGTTAATCCAGCCCTGGGGGTCTACTCTCTAAGCACGAAATCCGTAGTTTCGGCCGAAGTCACGGTCGTTTCCTACTCCTCATCACTTACGGTCACAAGCTTCGTTTGGGGCCCGAACTAAAAATGTATGACAATACGATTGGACAGTTATCCTTATTCCCGATATGTTTTCAAAACTCATGTATCTCAAAATATTAGGGAGTAGGGTTCATTTCGAAGTATGAAGCTAGTAACGGACGGATCCGTATTTTCGTTGACGGACTTAGAGAGTAGGCCCCCTGGCGATAGCACTCCCGTTAGACCTACCCCTAAATCTAACTCCACCACCTCAACATATAAGATAGTGTGGCAGTGAGTACTCACCAGATATTGAAAACATCATCTACGTAGGTGAACCAGCCTGCCTCGTAATCACCACAACAAGATAACTAGCTTTGGCAAAAAGATAATCATTTTGTCTAAAATATAATTGTGTAGATCTTGTACATGTTGCTACAAACTACATTCTACCAACTCCAATGTTACGTGTGTTTGTCCCAACGGGAAATCGTTGGGCTTTGTTCCCGGGAAATCAAGCTCGAGAAAAGTCGAGAACTCGAGAAATCATGTATATAGTCACACTATTTAAAAGCTATTGCCAAATCGAAATATAAATAAATCGTTATACACGTGCAACCTGTGGAGCAATTACACTAAAAACGCCTGCAATACTCTGCGCGTCTATGTTGGGGCTCTTATGGCGGAGCAGTGCCTTCGGCATGTTCGCCGGCCACTGCACGGACGGCTTCCAGGTGCTTCGCAAAAGAACGGCGTCCCTGCGGTCTCGGGTAAAACGTAGCACCAACACGCTTCTGAGCGTGGTGTCGGACAGAGTGGACAGCCAAATCCTGAGGCATTGATCGCTCATGCATGTCCAAAATAATAATTATTTTAAATTTTACTAACATAGCTAAAAGTATCTGCTTACTAACTTATTATGGACTTGTATCAATTAATGTGTGCTTAGTCTGAAATAAATTTTCAATTCAATATTTCGTTTGTGAAAATTCAAGTTATTAAATCAATAAGATAGGAGAAACATAACTTGTTGTTCAATATTTATAGTGTAATTTTTGTTTTCCCTAATATTTTCCCGGTTTAACTATCCTAGAAAAACCGTTTCATTTCAGTAGGCTAACCGGTTTTTTCGGGGTTTAATCGGGTATCCGGTTTGCATGCTCTAATGTGAATGTGTGTTGTGGTTGTTTTGTTCAGCGCGAATTCTGAACTACACACATCAAAAGTGTCTAGGGATCAAGCATTTTTATGCGGATTTCTTGAGATTGAGATGTGGCTTTGTAATAAATTTATGATTTTATAAATTTATATGGATCCTTTTTGGTGCATTTCATAATTTGAATCAGGAACTGTGAATCAAATTCGAGTAAAAGATGAAAATCAGCTGTCAATATTTTCCCTATAAAAACATACAACGCATTGAAGACATTATTAGTGCTACTGTTTCCCTACTACTGATTAAAACCAACGTTATTATGGAGCGGCGACGTCATTTAAGCAGGGAAGAAATGCTCAGAGCCGTGGGAATGATAGAAGCTGGTTCCCGGCAACGTACTGTGGCTTTAGCTCTGAATACAAGTCAGAGTGTTATCAGTCGACTTTGGACACGTTACCGAAGCACTGGTACCGTGGCTGAGCGCCATGGAGGACGGTATCGCTGCATCACACGGAGACAAGACCGATACATTCAAATCTTAACTCGAAGAGCTCCAACAATAACCGCCATGATGTTAGCCGTGAGGCTTCATCACTCTTCAGGGAACTTAATTAGCGACCAAACAGTCAGAAACCGCTTGCATGAAGTGAACCTTCATTCCCGAAGACCGCTACGGGTACCACCTATAGCAATGCACAATCGTAGGATTCGATATCAATGGGCTCTTGAACACAGAAATTGGGCAGAAGAACAATGGCGTTTCGTGTGCTTTTCTGATGAGTCTCGTTTTGGTATGAGACCGGATACAAGACGTATATGACACTGGAGAACCCCTGGACGCCAACAGCGATTAAAATCCTGCCAGGAAGTCCATCCTTATAGTGGTGGAACCATCATAGTATGGGCGGGTATTTGGATCGGCGGAAGAACTGAGTTGATTTGGATCAGAGGCAACCTCAACGCTCAAATTTATGCTGAGACGATTGTATCAGACGTCATCGTTCCTCTACAAGTGCAAATCGGTCCCTTATTTCAGTTAATGCATGATAATGCACGACCGCACACCGCAAGAGTTGTAAGACAGACTCTCGCCGCAGCTAACATCAATGTCCTGCCCTGGCCTGCTCAGTCGCCAGACTTGAACCCGATTGAGCATGCATGGGATATGCTACAGAGAAGAGCTCTGCCGAATATGGAGGGTATCCAGTCGCAAGAAGACCTTTTTTTGTTGTTGCAACGAACATGGGCGGCCATTCCACAGCGTGATTTGGATGAACTCATTTTGAGTATGCCAAACCGATGTTCTTGTGTTGTTAGTGTTCGCGGTAGAAACACGGATTATTAATTGTTTAAGTTACCCAATAAAATTTTAAAGAAAACTGTTATTTCAGTCTTTTTTTCGAACTTTAATGTTAGTGGTTCAAATGTCAAAAATCCCTTTATTAGAAAATGGCAAATTTCTTTATTAATGCAAAGGTGACTTGGTTTATCGTTACTGTGACAAACGAAAACACTTTATTTGATGAATCCTTAAAGAAAATTTTAATTAATATCAATCAGGAGAAAAGTTATTGCAAAAATATATGTTGATCCCTAGACACTTTTGATGTGTGTATTTTGATCTATTTTATTACGTGCTGATAGGTCCAATTGTATGTGGGCTCGTTAGCGCATGTTTACGCTCTACTAGTCGTAGACGAAGTGCGCGTCATAGCAAAGGTTTTTCATTTTTATGCAAAAATTAACAAACTTCAAACTGCTTTTCGAAGACGCTTCCGCAGCCATGTTTGCGATTAAGGCACTGTTATTATTATTTGGTCTGTGATGAGCATTCAGGAAGTAGTAGAGTGGGTCTATCACATCCCTGTCGAGCAGGATCAATATTGGTTTGCGAAACGATTGAAAGTGTGGGAAACTTTACACATGAAAAATTATTTAATATACAGATATGGCGCCAATAGGGAGTAACCACTCTTTTCGACGCAGTATCGGCGACTCGACGTCGTAGTTTTTGTAATAAACATCTACATAAAGTTCTTTCTGACTGACTTCAGCCCATTCCTCTTCGACAAGTGTGGTCAAGCCCAAAAAGTGTTCAACACTGCACGGCACAGGTTTAGCGCATTTGATAGTTTGGTATTGCCAAAGTTTGAATGTCACATCATAACATAGTAATTAAAATATTCACATAACACATTTTTTAAATTCATCACTGAAGCCCCTTTATTGAGGCTTCACAAATTTATACTAGTTAGGTTTTTTGAAAGGGTTCTGATTGTTATGCATGTTCTGATGTTGCATGTTTTGATGTTGCATGATTTGATTTTGCATGATATTATGATGCTGGGTCTGATTGTTTTGATGGTTCTGATGGTTTTGATTCTGGCTGGAGAGGAAGGCCAGGTGGCCCTTGGGACACTTGTTGGCATAGTGTCCCTTGGTACCGCATTTGAAGCAGGTGACTTCTTCCAGTGGCTTGTGGACAATTCTCTGCAGTCTTGGGGCGGGTACATTGGAGTCGTCATTTTCACTGGCTGGTTTAACATAGCCAAGGGCGCGGTATCTTGCTTCTTCTTGCCTTTGAGCTGCTTCTCTTTGCTGCAATTATATTTTAAATGTCTTTACCCCAATCAACAAGTAATAGTGCTTACCATGACTTGATATCTAAGATAATAAATATATCAGAAAACTGACAGCAAAAGATTGATGAAATAATTATATTTTAGTGCCTGTAATAAAATACTAACCTCTGCTGGTATTTTACTACAAGAGGAAGCTTTATGGCCAGCTTCAGAGCAGTAGTGACAAACGGGCAGTCTCTTAGCATCCTTGGTTTGTTCTGGTGGGGCAGGCAGCTCAAACCTTGGATGCATGAACTTGCAGGCAGAGCCTTCCGGACAGAATCCAGAGAGGTAGTTTATACAAAACACGCGCCGCACGTGTCGATGCCGGCAGTGGGGACCGTGACGACAGAAACCCCGGTCATACCTGCAAAATAATGTTGTAGATTGCTATGTTAGACAGTAATATTTTTAGCTCTGTTATAATGTTTTCACAACAGGCCTTAGCCAAATATCATTTTTGGTTTTTTTGATTCACATTCATGATCAGGACAGGATGACATTCCCAACCATATGTGCCATATCACCCAACTTTCTGCTCAAATACCCATATCTGTTAAGATATATTTTGTATTTCCTTTACAGAAGGGGCCAAAATTGGCCGGGTTGTTATCAAAGATATTAAAAAATTGTTAAGTTGATTTAATTTGTTAAAATTTGGGCATATCTTAATTTTTTTTCTGGTACACATCTTGTTTTACTAATAAATCTTAGGATTTACCAACATGACTTGTTAAATGTAAAATGTGGATTCTTCTGGAAAATCTTAGATTGAACATACTTTGGGCTTTTCCAGTTTAAATCTGAAGCCACTTGGATCACTCTATGCTCAAGTGGGGCGCTCCCAATTGATTTGGAATCTTTGATATACCAATGTATCATGTTATTGAGAGTACAACTTTAGGTTATATTACCACTATAACCAATAGATACTCTCTTTTGCTTAAAAGTTAATTGATAGACAACTATTTTGTATTTATTTTTGAATACATACCATGGACAATCCTTAATTTTACTCTCAGGGTCTATATGAAGAAAAGGACACTCTTTATTGTGACACGCATTAAATCTAGCATAGAAGTAACATTCAGGCATCTTGGACATGTCATACTCGTGCAAGAACTCGCACTGGTCGCCTTTCTTGCAGAGGCCTCTCAGCCAATGCTTGCATACCACCGTGCGGTCCCCGCGGACGTGCCGGTAGGGGCACTGGGGACCGTTGCCGCAACCTCCAGGTTGGCTAAAGAACTCACACACTGCCGCGGTTGATTCTGAAAAACAATCAAGTTTTTAGTAACGAATACACAATTACTACCGCAAAACAGTAGTTGTTGATATAATCTTGTTGATATTTCATATAGGTAATCACAAATCACTGAATGTTTCTTGGAAAGAAAACAACTTACTATCCATTCCCGGGAATGGTAACGGTAGCGCTCCATATTGCTCTTCTAAAGCGTAATCTATATCAAACTTCATGTGGTCCACGTTAGCGACTATTACTTCCATGTTTTCTCAGATTATTTTAACTTGCTTGCGGAATTATAGAGATATACTCGGAAATCGCATAGAACACAACGAAAAAACGCAACGCGCAGACAGCGGAACAGTCAACAGATATACCAAAAAAAATGTGACAGCTGGACTTTATTACGTTTAGTTGTGAAATTAATTTTATTTCAAAACCGACTTAAACATTACTAAAAGTATCCGAACATCGAACTAAACGTAGCTAATGACAGCTTATTACGCCTTCCAGTTACCAAAAATATTATTTATAACATCTTACTGCCACTATCTTTGTTTTACATACCAAATGTGAAAGAAAGAAAATATTGATGTGTCAAAGATTCTGTTAACTAAATCTGTATAATGTACGGTTCGGAATTCGGTTCATTCATCGGTCCATCGTTTTCTCCGTTTGCTGTATTTTTAATTCTATTTTGTTAATTAAGGAAATACGCGGAAACCACTTTTTTCAAAATGTCTATATCCGATTTAAAACATACCTTAAGGAAGTATGAGTTTCCATTATGTGCTAAGGAAGCTCTAAGCAAAATTGGTAAGTAACCATCCACCAGTTACCTCTGTCTTCTAGCAATATTTCATACAGCTCGGGATCAAGACCTCTTTTTACTAGACTATAGTAGGGATTTAAAGTTAACATTGTTTTCAGAACAACTGTTGGTTGGTCGGGCGGCTCCATCCAACAAGCAACTGGATATAGCGATGGACATCATATCAGAATTCGTATTTTGCGAGTCAGACCGGCGCGGCGGTCGGCGGGGTGCAGGTCTGACCCCGCTTCAGGATTTGCAGCTCATAGACATCATATGTGACTACCTGTCTGCATGTACTAATGATACAACCAAGAATACAGTTTTCTTGTCACTGTTTGGTGGTATGGAGAGTCAGAGGAGGTTGAAAATACTTAGCATCCTAGCTAGCATGGCAGTGTCTGCATCTAGTACACCAGTGAGTACAAATAACTATTCATCAGTTAACACTTTATGGCAAACATCTAACTTTATCTTTCAGCTTATTAACCTTACTTTGCATTACAGGTGTTACTAGCAGTTGGTGTTTGGCTCCAACAAATGGGCTGCTCATCAGCACAGTCCCTACAGCTGGTTGAGAATGTCATACGAGACCACTTCTACCTCAACACATCAAACCAGCAGGCTCTAAAATCTCTGGCCAACACGGCCCCACAGTTTGTGTCTAACTTCATTACAGCAGTCACTGAGCTGTACATGAGGGATGCTCAAGGAACTACTAAATTGCCACCTAAGAACCTGTTGGAAGTGATTACAGCTTGGGTTAGTAATATAAACTTGGTCTCTTTTAGAACTTTACTCTAGAATTAGTACACATGTAAATTAATATAACCAATGAAACTAAGTGCTTCTTTACTTTAATATATCGAGGGGTGAAAGGCTATTTGTTTGAAGCGACATTTTGGACGATATTGAGTTATATACATATTCGGATTCAGCGAATTTTTCTGCGTCGGTTGAGCCGGGTTTCGTACAATTCTGAGCACTTTTCTGGCGCTTAAAACAATGCAATTTTAGTGCATAATTTTCAAACATGATGTATGATCCGACATAAAATTTGCCATATTTTTTTAGTATTTCATTTAAGCTGTACGCAAAAACAGAGAATCGGAGTATAAGCCGTTATTCTCGTCCTAAAATTTCAGATCGGTGGCAGATAAATCGTTTTCCGATATTGTTAACTTTAGATGAAAAGTCCCGTCATACATTTTGCTTACGACTACTTACACTATGCAATGTCGCTTCAACCAATTTGCCGTCAGCCAAATTCATTAAGACATGTCGGTTCAATCCTTTTCGCTGCAACTGTTTTTGACTCTGGAGCTTCAAACAATATTTCTGTTCTCAAAACTGGGTTCTTTAGTCGCTTGAACAGTTTGTTAGTATCCACATTTTTTAAATACGTCACTTAAGATAAATCTAATACCAAGTGGTAAGATTAAAATCATTTTTTCCAGTATCATAATTTAAATAGTTTGTCTTTTAAACCATCCGATTTTAATATGACAATAACAAACTATGTAATTTAAAACAAATAAATGTTGGCAAAGTTTTCGTAAACCGTGACAGTATTATTACTGTCCCGCCCCGGCGCGGGCGCATCAGTCAGTCGTGAGTGTGGCGGGAGACAGGATGCGCGCTATTTTAGTTAGGGATAAGACCGAATAGAATAAGCTCGTAAGTATGATTACTTTAATATTGTGTCTATAAATGAATAAATTAATTATGTTTTAATGTTAATAGTAGATTGCTAATGTTTGTGTATTGTTTATCGATGTATTGGTACATTATTACCATAGTATGTACCTACCGAACTGCCTGCTGTACTAACTACCTTACCTGCCTACTTTATAGAAGAGTGAATAACGGTTACTGTTTAACTATACGCGGTTACTGAATTATTTGTAATGGTGTACCAATTCTTAAATTTAAACTATGCAATTTATTGGCTATAGAACAACAGGCCAGCTTATACTATACCTGGTCTTGTTATCAGTGACTTGCGGCCGATCGTAGGTTCCTATGTGAATTTGACGAGGATACAAAACAACACCTTGTATAGTAGGTACACACACAGATTATCTGTACACACGGTCGAATGGTGACTTCTAATAGAAGGAACAACGTGACACAGACTTTTACCACAGATTCAGTACATGATACTAGACTTAAACCAATAAAAATGATCGGAATTTACTATAATAAAATCAGCTGTTCCATACAAAAGTGCAACACTTACGCGGTCAAAATCTATGGAACAGCTGATTTCCTTTTACAAAAACAACAAAAAATGCTATCACTGCTGCACTGGCCCGTTTAGAATCATTAACTGAATCTATGGTAGAAGTTTAACAAGAAATGGTTTCTGTTTTGTCTGGGGAGAAACAGAAGGAAAGAGAGGGGCCAATGAAATTGGTACAATTTTGCAAAAATACATAGGAGACGTTGATTCACGAACTACAATAAAAACTTTAATTTTATATTCCGACTCTTGCCCTGGACAAAATAAGAATAAAATTGTCCTTGCTGCCGTCTATAACGCGTTGTTACAATCTAAACATCTAGAAACTATTCAAATGAACTTTCTTCTCCCCGGACACACGGAGATGACAGTAGACAGCATCCACTCGACTATTGAGCATTCCGTGCGCAATACGATAGTGTGGGCTCCTTCTCAGTGGGCAACAGTGTGCCAGCTAGCCCGTAAAGAGCCAGCGCCTTATTATGTCGAAAATCTTACACATACTGACTTCAAAAACTTTGAAGAGTTCTCTGATAAATATTTCAAGGGAAACCTGGTTGGAAAAATTAGCAAAATCCGAACGGCGACATTTAAAAAATCTACTCCAAATGAAATTAAAATTAAGTATACTATGAAGAATGATGCACTGGAAGAAAAGATACCAATACATGCTAAACCTAAGAGTGTCAATCTCAAATATAAAACTTCGTTAGCAATTACCAAATCTAAATACAACGATCTTAAGAAACTATGTGACACTAACGTTATTCCAAAAATATTTCATACTGAGTACTTAAATTTGCAAACCAACAACGCTAAAGACCAACTAGTGGATACTGATATTGAAGACGAGACGGAGGAATTAGATTAGAAAATGGATTTGGTAATAATGCTTACTTATATCCATAATTTATGTTTCATGTTTTATTTTTTGGCCATATCTCTATTTTGTAATAAATAAATATTTGCATTCTTATTAAAAAAATATAAGTATAATTTGTTATGTTTGCATGCTATGCCGTGCTATAATTTTTTATATAAGGAAGTTTACGATCTCATTAAGACTGAGTGTTAATTAAGTTAAAGATACGTAATAAAAAAAATCTAATTAACAGAAGTTTTTTTTTATTCCTGACATAGTAATTATTCACCCATTTCAATACTACAACCTCTTAACTCACTATAAATCTGTCATTGTTATCTTGTATCAACAACCAATTTATATAAACTCCTTTCGAAACCTGAGACATCAAACAACTCATTAAGAATGTTCATCGATGTTTAAACCAACTTGCCTGTATCGTTAACAAAACCCAATTGGTAGTTAAACAAAATAGCCTATTCCTATTATTATTGAGTAATGTCGATTCAATCATTTAGCTTTCTCCTGCATAAGTACTGTAAAGTCACTTAAACTATTTTGCCTGCTGCTGATTAGTGACAATGTTGGATGTTGAATCATTTTTCTTTACTCTAAAAATAAGGCGATACAGATCATTTTGTATTAAGCGACATTTATCTTGGAACTCATAAATGTTTTTTTATTGAAAATTATACCAAAACATTAAGGGATTTTTTGGCAATAAAGGTTTGCAATACCCATTAAAGTAAGAGCAGTAGTTTTTTTATCACGATTTTTTTTCCAAATTTTGAATCTTTAAATGGCTCTCCTGTAAAGTTCGTAAAATGTCGCTTCAAACAAATAGCCTTTCACCCCTCGAATTATTATAACATTGTGTTAAGCAACAGAATTTGGGTGAAATAAAAAGTGAAGTTGGTTTACATACCAACTCACTCCTTTTTTCCCATGTGGGCAGGCAGAAACTACAGAGCTTACAAGCCATGCTTTTGCTGCTGACTGGTGATGTAAGCCTACCCAAACAACAGGGAACTTATTAGGCTTGTTGGTCTTGCAGGTATACTCAAAACCAACTCTATGCATGTCAGCACAACTGAATCCTGCGGCCCTGCCCAGTGGGTCCATACCAATGGCTGCTGTTACACCTCTGGCAGGCCTCATACACTGGTGTGCACTAGCTCCACTTTACATTGATGAAGGTATACATTTTATACATATATTTATCATATTCTGAGTAGTTGTGTTGTCATGAAGCATCAGCTCCCAGCTGGGATTGACTCATAGTATTCAATTTTACATTAGTTCTTATTTTGTCATTCAATGTACAGTACAGACCCAGCAGGTCAAGCTACGCAAAACTGTAAAATTTTCCCAATCAACCTTGAACCTAATGCAGTAACCATAAATTTGAAATTTTATTAAATAAATTTGACAGATTGTGGTAGGTTGATGTGCTGGCATCTATACTTAATGTTTATTGATGACGAAGCTCTCAGTTCTGAACCAGAGAGCATTAGCTATTTCTTTTAGTATAGATTACATTTAACTTCATATCCTTTATTTATTTCTATACAAATGTAATACATTTTTAAATATGCCTTATAAAAAAATAAGTATGTATATATTTCTCACTGTTAAATTTATCATTACAGATTCAGAAATGGTAGAAGTACCAGTACCAGTGAAAAAAATAAAACTGGAAGTTGACATGGACCGATCAGTCATAAAATCTGTAACACATAAGCCTCTGACAGAGTGCGAGCTGTATATAAAGCTTCACCTGGGCGTGTTGCATAGCCTGAGGGCGGGGAGGCGCACGCACGGGCCCCCTACGGCTGTGAACGCTCAGCATCTGTCTGCATTGGCGCCCGTCGTGCAGGGCTACGCACATGCTGTACTCAAGAGAGGGGGCAGGCTGCACAGTGATTATAAGTTACAGGTTTGTTTTACATGTGATTCTTTGTTTAGGCAGAGTGCACTTTTTCAGTTCTTTTTGCTGGGGAATTAAATCTTTAGGGTTATGGGGAACAGGGTGTAAAGTTCCTCGATACTCCATAGAAGAGGGAGGATCCTCGGATCAGACTAGTGTTATATCTGGTGCGCAACTGCCAAACAGTTGTCGGATTTTGCAATATACTCTTAAGTCGAGGTAAATGCTTGCGACTTGTAGGAAATTAATGTTAATTCTTCCGTCGTGTCATAGATGGCGCTGTAGTACTTTTTGTTGTAAGTTGCTTTTTGTAGGTCTCTATAAATCCAACACTTTCATTCATCCCAAACACTAGGAAGTGGCGACAGGTAGGCGTTTTGAGAGACTGTCTTAAGTCAATTTGACATAAAAGTGCTGATTCTCAGCCTGATTTGAAAGTTCTTCTCAATCCAAAAAAGGGATATAAAAAGTTGAATCTTTTTTATTACAGGATTGCCTAGACAGGATAGGGCAGTCAGTCCAAGTTGCTCTAGCAAATGGATGTGTCTATGGCAACATCAACAACCTCCTTGCTGCATTAGACACACTGCCAGAGAACCGCCTACTGCGCATCATCATCAAAACCCATCAGCAGACCATATGACAGGTGCTTTGACTTAATAATGGGCCTTGATAAAGAACCATGAATATTGGATATTGAAGAGTCCTCAAGTGCTTTCAATATTTAGTCTATGAGTTTAAAATGATTCTAAGGTGAAGTGAAAAACTATATTGCTTTAAAGAAAACAAAGTAACATAATTAGAATAGTAATTGGCCGACACTAAGATGGCCCAAGTAATGGTTCTTTTGAATTGATTTTAAAAGAGTTTATGTAATAGAAGTTTTAAGTACTATGAAATATATGGTATGTGTACATAATGTAAATAAAATACTGTGATAATTTGTTAAACTTAATTGTTATTTATTTCAAAATGGTTTAAATCTCCGACTCTGCTTGATCTGTGCTATTTTCTTCTTGTCTTCTTCAAACTTCTGCCTCAGTGACACAATGTGCTTCATTTTAGATTCTCTTATTTGGAAAGTGTAGAAGTTCTTCAACTCTTTTCGCTTTTTATTCTTCTCTTCCTTCTGCATTATTTTGTTTTCTACTTTCTCTGTTCGTGCAAAGCTCTGAACCTTCCCTCGCTTAGTCACCGTGACCCATCCCTCATCATCCTCTTGTTCCAATTCTTTCTCCTTCTTATCAGCTTTCTGTGCATTTTCGTCAAACTGCTTCATAAATGTCTCAACATTGTCCATGAGTGTTTTTGGCAATAAAATAGTACTGTTATATTCATCAATCCACTTTTTGATTCCCACTTTCATTTGGTGAGCATTTGAGTTCAGTGGTTGTAGTTCAGTTAATTTCAATGCTTTGTCTAACTCTGCAACCTTCTTGAAAACTATGTATGCTGCTCTAAATGTGGTTTTGTTTTCTTCAGGTATGAACCTTGTAACATGCTTTATTTCAGCTGTTGATGGTTTTAAATACAGTTGAACTGATTGGACAGAGCCAGCTTCTCGGAATGCATTAATCAATCCCTTTTCATCAGCGTAAGGTGGCACGTTCACTACTAGTAACGTGCGTCCCTGTGGCTTGTCTTTTGTGTGTTCTCTGACTATATGCTCCTTGAGGTACACTGTGTGTGGTGCTACTGAATCTTCTGATAACTGTAGCTCTAAAGCTGCAAAGAGAAAATGCATTATTACATCTGAAACAGTGAATATCTTAAGGTTAAATGATACACTGTTTAACCAAAACGAGTATATTCTCACCTTTAAAATCTTGAGTACGTTTTGCAGCCTTCATGTTTCTAGTTTTTATATCATGTACATTCGACAAGCAAATACAGTATTACTTCTTTCTTTTGAAATGAAAATACACAGATCAACAATTCAACATGTTACATTTCAATACAAACAAACTGAGGTTAGGTTATATTCGATGACAATTGCATTAACGTTCAAAATCTGTGAAATAGAATTCTAAGTGTTGTTCAAATAATTCAACATGACTATATATTTATAGTATCTAAATCATATAATTATGATAAAACCGATAAAAAGTCTTAAAAACTTCGCTCACTCAAATAGAGCAATATTACAAATTAATACTTCTTTCGTTCTAAAATAAATAATTTTTATAATATATTATTATATATTGCTCTACAATCTCTATGCACATGAATTGACAGACCTTAACAGTTTCATCAACAATAACAGTGACAGTCGTGACAGATTTACCATTTTGTCTATGATATACAGTGACTGCTGGCGAAGAGTGTCTGTTTTGCCCGTATTTTGTCGTAAATTTACGGCCATGTGTGTTTACGATTACGTGTTAGACAAAATTTCTAGTGATGATATCCACCACTGCAAACAGTAAAGTGAAAAACCCAAAGGGAACGGAGGGTACCGACACTCCGGAAAGGGACGAAATTGGACAAGAAAACACGGACGATAAGGTCAGAGGTTATGTTGGTGCGTACGATGCATCCTCGTCATTTGGGGGGCCGTCCAGAGATGGCAGGTATCGGTCCCGCGGTCGGGTCACCGAGTTCAGACCGACTCGAGGCGGTGGGCGCGGAGGCAGGGGCCGCGGTGGATTCCCGCCCCGGGTTGATCGTGAACCTCTTGATAATTCCTATAAATATCACGAATCGCTAAACCAGTCCTCCAACGACACCTGGTCTCAAGGTAACAGCAGCAACAAGTTCTATGAGCGGTCAGAGTTGGTCGTCAATCTTCCCGAGGACCCTCGCATCTCTAAGTTGCTGCGTCGACTATGTGCCGAGGTGGACATGGAAAAATCGCTTGTCATATGCAGCAAACTACAAGACGCCATTATGTTGCCGGAAAACGCGCGTTACATACGTCGTTCTTACGACATATTAGTAGAGTCACTCCTGGATGTCCTTTATGATGCTCCTGGTCCTGAGACCAAGGAAGGCGCATCTGTAGTGCTCGGCAGGATCGGCTACGTCATGGGTCCTGACTTCAGAAAACATTTAGATTGGATTGCGGCTAGTTTTGCAGTGCATAACTCAATTATAAAGCATTATTTGACGCTCTCATTTTCTGAGACATTTCAACTGGATTATCAAACTCCTAATCTAACAGATTTTGCTGAATTAACTCTTGATCGGCTTCAGACTATCATTGAAAGCACAGACTCAGCTGATGTGTTCATGTCTGCTATAAATGCTATGATCATCATGTCAAATTCATATCCCGAACACTTTGCAAATCATTTTGTGGACACAGTAGACATTCTGGTTGGTTGGCATGTTGATAATGCACAACCTAAAAAGATCAAAGAATTTGCTCTACAATCATTGTTCAAACTAAGTCGCCACTGGCAAGCAGATGTTGGATTTTCAGTAAACCTCCTGAATCAGTTTGTGGAAGACATGGTGGTTTATTCTACTGAGATGGAGTCAAATCGTTCTGAAAAACAAAATGATGGTAACACACCTGAAGATTGTAAGCTGAAGATCACATCATTCCTCAATGTCTTCAATACTGTTGTGAAGAGCTTGGGAACACTTTTGAGTCCTACAGTCTCACAAGTTGTGTCATGGTCATTTCTTACAGAAGCATTCAGTAAGATTTTGCAAGTTTTAACGAAAACCCTGAAGGATGACGCCGAAGCAGATCTGATACTGGCAGGTAATGAATGCATTTCTTTGCTTTTGAAATATTTGCAATCAAAATCATCATCTTGTTCTCCTGCCCTGTTTGCATTAGTAACAAAAGAGCTGACTAACTTTCTACAAGGGGAGGAGAGTGTTAGCCTCAGTGTCATTGACTTAGTATCCACTGTTATAAAGGAGATTGCTTCAAACCTTCCCATTGAATTTATATCACAAACAATTGGGCCTGAATCACTTTTGCGTCGCCTGCGCTACTCAGACAGTTCTCACATTTTAAACAGTGTGATGTCAGTTTACAGTAACTTGTTGAATTTGAAGAATATTCCACTTTTGCAAGAAACATACAAATATGTTTTGACAGATATTCAAAACTCCTATTCAGTTATAATACCTGACATACAAATAATAAACCCAGAGTATCATGAAGAAGTAGAGAAAGATGATGCAGAGAAAAATGTAATATTTTATTTACAATGTTTATCCGATCTGGCTAATGCTAGTAACTCTATAATTGGGATGTGGGCATTACAACCAAGCATACTAGAACTGTTGGCCATAAAAATGTGCCCTCATGAAGAAAAGCTTATCAAGGAGAAACCTGCTCTACAGTATTCTGTATTATACTTGCTTTATTCACATTGCAAAAAGAACAATCACTTCATTGCTTCCAGCGACTTGGTAACAAATACCCAGCAAAGAGCGAATGATATATTTGGCCTATCAAACTTGAGCCTTGGAGATGTGTCTGGCTCTAGCCCCACATCGGGGCATTTGGCTGTAATCCTCAATACATTAAGCATGGTACTAGATGAAGATGCTCCTAAAGAAACTTTAATTTTAGTCCTCAACTGGATATCTGATATATTTTGTCAACTAGATAAGTATTTACCAATAGTAAGTATGTCAAAGGGTTTCCTTGTATTAACAACAAACATGTTATCGCTGGCATATCATTTTGACGAAGATATAGTTTTGCTTGTAATGAAGAATTCTCAACATCTATTGAAAAATAAGACTTTAACTTGGAATGTTATGGTGTTGAAAACAATAGCAGTACTTTGTATACTACACATTGATAGTCAAAATAAACCATTATCAAATGTTTGTAAAGATGTGCTATTTGAACTACCTTGGGATATTGTTCAGCTGGAGTTGGACAAACAAGTAGTTAAAGTATTCACCTCAAGGAAAATGAGCTTGAATGTACTCAACAGTGACACAAAGGCTAATTCTTTCAAAGAATATCTGATGCGGGGATCCTTTTGCAATCTATCAAACCAGCATTTTAAAATGATAATGAATTGCCTTCTCCAGAATACAATGGATGATAAGAGACCTTTAGTAGATGCATTTTTAACATCCTGGCCTTTACAAACTGCTGACATTGATGAAAACAATCTTCTGTTCTTCCGGCAATGTGCTACAAGTTTCTCATCTATCTGTGTCGGATGGGCACTCTCAGAACTAGCTCAAACTTGTGTATCTTTGAAATTAAGAACTATTCTGGGAAAAGCACAGGAGACTTTCATGAGGATCGAAGGAGTTTTGAAAGGAATAGCAAGAGAAATATCCTCCCATGAAACTAAGTACATAGGCAGTGACCAACAACAACTGGTAGAAGTTGTAACTTCAGAACAAACGCGGACGCGCTGGATAACAGAGTTCATGATTTTCCTAGAGAAGTACATTTATAATGCTGCAGAAGGTACTGCTACAGTACTGCCAGCTGTCGCCAAACCGGTTAGAACATTCTTTCATACGAACAGGCCGACTTGCCGCGAGTGGTTCGCTAGAGTACGTCCCGCGGCGCTCGCTGCTAGCTTGTACGCTGGACATTTCGGTGCTGCCATCTACCATGCTTCACTAGTATTGCAAACAGCTGCCAGTTCGAATACAAACATTGATATCGAAGCGATAGCGATTAGCGTTGCTAGAGCACTTATCAAAATTGAAGAACCAGAAGTGTTGCACGGCTTATATGTCTGGATAAAACAAAATTTTGACATGAAGTTACTGTGGCTGAAAGGAGCCGCTGAACAAGCAAATTCTAGACATGAAGTAGCTATAGAGTTCTATAAAAAAATAAGCAACTTGAAACCACATGAAGATGCCAAAGAGGGTGAAACGTCATCCCATGTAGATCCCAGGAGTACCAAGTTTATTGACGAACAGGTAATGGAAAGTTACAAACACATACAAAGCTGGGACGACATGCAAACATGGAAAGACAGTGATCAATTTAATTCAAATATTTCACAATGGAGCTCTTTTTCGACTTTAAAATTTTTCGAAGATGGCACAGAAATCCCGATTGAACTTACTAACTGGGACATACTTGATAATGAAGCTAATGAGATATCAAAAAATACATGTTCCTATCAAGGCTTATTAAATCAAATTGAATCGACTCTTGTATGTACTGCGGTTAAGATGTATAACAACGATTACAATGACAAATATGAGGACTTGTTAAAACAATGCGACATCTTACTTAAATCACAAGCCGAAGAATTCTCCAGAACGAATTCCGTACACTTCTTAAAAGAGGTGGCAGTGTTGCAATTAGCAAATCATGGGTTAAGCAACATTGTAAAGTCCGGGAAAATTATTCCGAATCCTTTTAAACCATCAACAGTTAAAGAGTACAAGTACGGAACTAATTTTAAAAACCTAAGCAGAATATTATGGTGGAATCAATATTTTACTAAACTAAATATGACAGAAGAGAACGTCTTCTATGCAGAATGCCTTCGTCTAGACGTAATTAAAAGTGCGAGGAAGAACTCTAATTTGATAATGGCAAAGAGAGAACTGTTGAATCATTTCAAACAAAATTCTGCTTTCGAAATGTTTTTAGGCAGCGTTAATAACTTGGATGACTTAAGTGAAGCACTTCTTATGTCTACTAATACTTACGATCTCGAAATTTGGACACTTAACAACGCCACTGCTTTGGCTGAGCTTTGCAAATTGACCTACGCGAAAGAAGAAACTAAAATACGTGCTGTCAATCTTTGTGCAAGCATTTCCTTTGGATTTTCTCAAAGATTGGCAATGAGTGAACAAAGTTATGAACTGCGGGAAAAAGGAACAAGATTACTTCTTACCTTGTCGAAGTGGGTGCAGAGCGAAACGGAAAATATACTGGACATAGATTCACCCTTACTAAAGTTGGTGTCCGCATTGCCAGAAATAGGTTTGGTTGATAACAATATATCGGAGAATGTAATCCCTTTATCAGATTCCGCCGTTGGTAAGCTACTACAATTTGGTGTTAACCAATGCCCCGGCCTTGCTAAAGCTTGGGCAAGCTTTGCAGCTTGGTGCTTCAGATGGGGCCGTAAAATGGTTGAATTTAGTTCAAAAACTCGAGAGCAATTAACAGAAAATGATAAGTTACAGATAGAGAGCGTTATGATTGGATGCTCACCTGAAGATTTTGAGGAGGTTTGTGAAATATTGTCGAAAACGAAAGCTACGTGTGATGACGAAGACATTGATTGGAACGAAATTAACACATCTGAAATGATTGAGAGTCAACTTAGAACCGTTCCATCTTTGAGCAATGCTTTTCCTGAACACCTTGCACTGTTGGTGGATATTTGGCGTCAAGCACAAAAACGAGTATTTTCCTACTTTGAACTTTCGGCTGATGCTTATTTCAAGTTCCTGCAGCTTATTTGTGCGTCAGACTTCATCAACCATAGCGGAGAAAACGCGGTAGTCAATGCTACTTTGAGACTTTTACGTTTGATTGTAAAACATGCAATGGAATTGCAGACAGTGCTGGAATCCGGCTTGGCAAACACACCTACTCAACCGTGGAAAGTTATCATTCCACAGTTATTCTCACGTCTTAACCACCCCGAAACCTACGTAAGGAAATGCGTATCTGATCTTTTGTGCAGATTGGCAGAGGACACACCGCATCTGATCACATTCCCAGCAGTTGTTGGTGCGGTGGAAAATGAACAGAATGATCTAATGGAGTTGAATGTTGCAAGATCTTTCTTGTCAAATGACGGTGCAAGTGGGGAAGAGAATGTTGACATTGAAGATGCTGCCAGCGATAAAGTTGTCAATAACGAACTTAATTCTTGTTTCTTGGATATGGTGGAAACACTTTCGAAACAAGCCCCAAAAACGATTAAACAAGTGAAGCTGTTAGTCAAGGAGTTGCAAAGAATCAATTTGCTATGGGATGAATTGTGCCTGGGCACATTAGTCCAACATCACTCTGAGTTTACGAAGCGACTTTCGCAATTGGAAAGCGAAGTTGCCAAAGTAAAAAATAACTCACACTTGTCAGAAGAAGATAAAGAAAAACTGATCAAAGAGAAACATCGCATACTTTTTGAGCCAGTCGTTTGTGTGTTGGAGCAACTCTATCAAGTTACGTCAGCGAAACCTGAAACACCGCACGAAGTGTCATTCCAAAATAAATTTCAATTTCTCATCTCTGACGTGATCGACAAGTTGAAGAACCCTGCCAATCCCGATAAACCACAGGAGTCGTGGGCGCCTTTTAAACAACTTCAAATAAGACTTCAACAGAAAGTAAATAAAAGAACTTCATACATTTTAAAGATGTCGGATATCAGCCCCGTATTAGCAGAGCTTAAGAATACTGTGATCACTATGCCAGGAGTACATACAAATCAGAGAGCTGTAAGAGTCACAATAAAAGCGGTTGAAAATAATGTGGCGATCCTGCCAACAAAGACAAGGCCAAAGAAATTGGTATTTAACGGATCAGACGGCAAAGCTTACACGTATTTGTTCAAAGGATTGGAAGACTTGCATTTAGACGAAAGAATCATGCAGCTGCTGTCGATAACAAATACAATGATGGCCAGGGATTCTGAAAACAATGATAATCAAACGTATAGAGCGCGCCATTACTCGGTGATACCTTTAGGTCCTCGATCGGGGCTGATCAGCTGGGTAGACAACGTGACTCCACTATTTGCGTTGTATAAACGCTGGCAAAATCGAGAAGCTGCTATTCTATCAGCCAAAACCAACAAGCCAGTCAACATCTTGCGTCCATCGGAGTTATTCTACAACAAGCTAAATCCTCTTTTAAAAGAGGCGGGTATACCAACGGATAACAGAAAAGAGTGGCCAGTGTCGATCCTGAAGCAAGTTCTGCAAGAGTTGGAAGCGGAAACTCCTCGCGATTTGCTGTGGAGGGAGTTGTGGTGCAGCAGTGTTAGTCCGGAGCAGTGGTGGCAGATCACGCGTCGGTACAGTTACTCGGTGGCCGTGATGAGTACGATAGGCTATATAATCGGGCTCGGTGACAGGCACATGGACAATGTGTTGGTTGACCTCACGTCGGGTGAGGTGGTGCATATAGACTATAACGTGTGCTTCGAGAAGGGCAAGACGCTGCGGGTGCCGGAGAAGGTGCCCTTCAGGATGACGCCCAATATGGTGACAGCGCTCGGTGTGACCGGAGTTGAGGTGAGTGTCTTACCGATCATTTCCCTGCTGATAATTCTATTGTACTTTGTTTTGTTATTTTTTGGTAAAAACAGATATTATGTCTAGGCTTAGTTGCCGTTTTACAGCAGTCGTATAACAAAGTAATAATTTAATAGGATCGCTCAGAGTACTATAGGATCATAAAGTTAAAAGGGATTGAAAAGATATATAAATATCACTAGTCATCATTATCTTCCTACCCTTGTTTCCACGTACATTGGGGTCTGCAAAACGTAAACACACATTCAATATTACTAATCATAGTTTTGAATGTTAGAATATAATATGAAATATGAATAAATGTTTTAAAAACTTGCAAACTTAGCACTGATATCTCACGCAGGTTCATTCTTCTCTAACTTGTTCCTCTTTTCATATCTCTTTTATGCAAGTTTCTGATAACGCGTGAAATATTTAGGGTTCCAACTTTCTGACAAACGAGCGACCTATTCAAAGATTTACCTCATTTCATTTAATTTAAATTCAGATTTATTTTGTTCGGACTGGGCTGGGCTATTTATATTTACTATTTGCATGGCAGGCAGATGCAGAATAGAATTTTCCTTGCGATATTTACCATTAGGTCTAAAAAGTCAAAGATAAAAAATATTGTCTTCAATAATTGTACAGGAAAACACTTATCTAAACACTATATAGCGGTACAACTAGGGAACAGAGTGTTTTCGACACCCAATGTAAGATTTAACTTGTGTTTAGGGTGCCAGGCCATATATGCCGAAATGTTCAGTTGTCAGCTGTGACAAGACAATGGGAGTAGTAAGCTCTTGGTCGCGCGCACATTTCGGCGTAAGGTCGTTTCAACCGGCCATATCTAGGCTCTCCCGATTCTCACTTGAGTTCAATTTAGGCCAACACTGATGTTCCATGTGAAGTTTCAAATAATTGTGTTGAGCCCGTGAGTTTATATTTATGCTTTTCTAGTTCCATCATTTTTAATAGTATAAAACAAAGTGGCTTTTGTGTCAACCCAACCATTTTGAGATTTTTACCTGAAGGCTAATTAAGCACGGGATTTTCGTTGTTTAGACACGTAGAGACCGCATCAAGAGTTTGTACCCGTACGTTGGAGGGGCGGTTCGCTAGTGGTTTTATAATATTTGTGGTTCTTACTACTTTTAAGGTTTCTCTATTAAGATTTCTTCGTTCTAACATCGACACGAGTAAGATGCACTTGAGTGAATACTATTCCGGCATCTACTTTTACAGCATATCACAACCCCTTGTTCCGGTAGCGTTACGGCAAAGTGATGTTTCTCATTTGCTTGAAGATGTACACGTGTTTTCAATATCAAGTAATTGGATAAGGATAGGGTCATTAATCTAATAGCTGTTTTATTGCGCTCAGATTATGCCTACATTAATATGGAAATCGCGACACAATGTCCAGTTAAGCATGTTATAAAAAAACTAAATATCATATTGCAACAAGTTCAGAGCAAGCGTGATTCTCCTCCGTTACTGACCTCTTTAGATTGCACAATACGGACAAACAGGATTATATCAGCTGTGATACGGTCTCAGCGTTATCACTCCAACAGTCAAATGTTTCGTTAATTTAGTTAGGTCACTAATTTTATAAATCATAAATATTCAAGCAACTTTTCGAATGTCTGTTATTTAAAATTCTACTTTCCAAGTTTTTGCCTCGGTATTATGTGACTGATTGATTACTTCGTTTATTTTGCAATTATGCAAATTATTCACACAGTTGGTTATGTATTTGGTATAGAAACATTTTTAAATAAGTGTGTGTAGCGCCATCTGTGGTACGAATTTTGTCGTTGTTTCAGTTGGGGACGCATGTTATACATTTCTGCGTTCTGAGATAGATGGCGTTGCGAGTCTTACCCTAGACAAATAATATTTTAAATGTTGTTAGCTCTGAGTTAAATAATACACATTATTTACATACTTTATTATTACATAGAACATCTTTTACTTAATATTTATATGTTTTAAACATCTTTATTTGACAGAGAACCTCTTATTAAAACATCATTATGGCAGGGAACTCATTATAATCTCTGAATAAAAATCAACAATAAAGCTTTTAAAAACTTGAGCGTAGATTCGAACAGGTACCTAAATGCGAAAGGGGTACCTACAGTCACTAACAACTTTAAATTCTAGAAGCGTTTCACGTTTCCCACAAAACGTCTAATGATCGTCTGTGCGTGTACACTACACTATGTCAGCGCGCACGGAGGGCGGGCCGGGCCGGTGCACGGGCGTGGGCGCGTCGGGCGCGTACGAGGGGTTGGCGTCGCCGCGCTCCGCCTCCACGTAGCCCGCGTTCTCGATGATGCGGCAGCGCGCCGTGTCTGCCTCGTGCTCCATGTACAGCAGCCGCGCCGGCCGCCCGCCCAGGCTCCCGAGCGCGCTGGGGGCGCTCGACCGGGTTATTGATCCTTCTCGAAGCGCCACGGAGCCTCGTTTTCTCTCCGGGGCGGGTGATCCTCGGTACTCTGATGTGTCGGGTCTCTTGCACCGCAGGAGTTTAGCGAATGCGGCGCGGAAGCCGGCGTTCTTCCAAGCGTAGATTAGAGGGTTGATGCCCGAGTTGGACATGGCCAGAGACGACGTGACCCGGTACGCTATGTGGTTGTTCAGCGGCATCATGGGCAGCGTCTGGGCGCACGCCACCACCACGAACGGCATCCAACATATTGAGAACGATCCTAGCACTAGCAGCACCACCTGTGGAAACATTATCTTGAGATATTGCAAGTAACATATTAACATGTTGGTGGAATAATACATTCGTTTAATGGCGGATTTAACACTACATAATTGAGTGTAAATACAAATTAATCGCATAGTAATGCTAATTAGGTAACAGATAAGCGATTACTCTGGTAATAACACCGAAAACTTCTTTGCTAAGTATTTATAAATGCGACGGTTTTAGTAGTGTCTATCTGAAGTTTTGTGTTTTGGTAATGCACTTGCCTTGTATCTTGAGACGGCATAATTTGGCATGACAGATTTTCTAAACCTAATTTTGTATATTTGCGAGCGTACTTTATTTATTCCTTCTCCAGGTAGTTTAACAGATCTTCTACCCACTATTTAATGTTTACGAAAGGTAGCAGTTGCGAAAGCTTGCTCCTATCACCTGTATGCTCTTCCAATCGTTGGCGCCGCTGGGGCAGCAGGTGTTGGCTCGCATGCGGCGCGCGTGGCAGGTGGCTTCCCGCCATATCCGCCAGTACAGGATGAACATCACCATCCAGATTAGAGAAAACATCGGAGCCAAGATGCTCGTCGTGTAGTTCGTCGGCACCACCTACAACATTTATAGCAATTCGATTAAAACCTTTGTTAAGCATTTGCTTATTTGAACTGTAGGGAGTTGTAGAGAGTCTTTTTACGTACGTAAACGACACGTCTATATTTCTCCGAGTTTTAAAGAAAAGTGCTACAATCAACAGTTTTCCCTGATCCCCGAGATACGACACGAATACGAGATCGTATTACCAGATAGCATTTCCAGGTGGTTTGGGACAGTTTTATAGAAACGGAAAAAGTGCACACTAGAAAAATTGCCTTATTTGTTTGATTTCCATTTTTTTTGTAGACAATGATGACGTTGAGGACTCGTTATCCAAATGAAAACACTTAAATTTATGTTGAGGATCATGAGCTAATCTCACGTTAACAATATTTGCACATACATATAATAAATATTCGCTTTATTTTATTTAGTTTGGGCAAACAGAACTTACGAGTGAATATTTGAGGTCACGTTAAAAAACTATCAAATGCGTTTAAGTTGTCACGTATACGTTAAGCAGTACATAGTTCAATTTCTTTATTTACTCAAATGATTTAATAGCCGTATCTCATCTGAACATTCCGGTTTTAAACGACTTCTTCTTCGGTAATTAACTCAATCTCTGGACCAGACTTACCATCGAAGAGCCGCATGTTTATATGCCCTTTGATGTAATGTTAACAAATATTGGCACCGGTCCAAATACTTCCTGTAATATAAAATATTCTAGCGCCGAATATTATTTTCCTGGTTATAACTTTCTCATAAGAATAGCTCGTGATTTTATTTCTTCTTGCATAATATCAAACAGCAATATATTTTGTGTGTTTGGCTACACTAATACTCTAATGTATGAGATGGCTCCTCGGGCGAACAAGTACAACGTAACAAGATATACCTCCCAGAAACAACTGTATTAACTATTTATATTGTAGTGGGTTTGCGGAGCGTGCCTCGAGAATGCCATTTCTTTCCACTATGAATTTCGGATAATGTTGTCTTATTACGGAATGTGTTGACAGACTGTTCATCCCCGGAGATATTTATATTACCATGTTTTATATTCGTAGGCAATATAAAGGTTACCATGTTCAGATTCTATAACAAGCAATATCATGTTTTATGGTGCTTTTAGATGTCTAGAGGACGTTGAATGTCATGTCAAATTGCCGTAAATCTACGTATGCATAATATGATAAGACAAATCGTGAGCTATCTAAAGAAGTTATGAATAACGAAGAGTAGTGGCATGTTTTAAGCGATGAAAAGGAAGGATTATCGTATAAGGTTGAATGATGGCATAATTAAGTCGGAAAATCTAGTTTCTGACCTTTGCACGTACGAGGATTATCAGCGCTTCCTAAGGTTTAAAGCACTCTTTATAATCGTACTAATCTATTAGGACTAGATAGGGTCTGAAAAAGAAGGTGTGCATACCATATTCATCTCGCACGCGATTCCCTCTTGCCAGTCGTTCCAGAACACGGGGATGCAGCTGATGCAGACGGCCACCGACCACGTGAAGCTCATCATCAGCCGCGTGACCAGCTTCGTCATGTACCGGCTATAGTGCAGCGGGTGCACTATCGCTATGTATCTGCAAATATAAATCATTCATATAAATACAGCAGCAGGACGGAAAACCAACCAGCACTAGAGTTACAGCCAGTTATAGAAACAGTTCATGATAAAAACCACGATATTGAAGTTTCTATTTATAGTGAATAAAGATTTTTTGAAATCAAAGTTTAAACCGGAGGGCATTGCACTTACCTGTCTACAGCTATCGCTATGATGTTGTAAATTGATGCCAGACACGCTAGGATTATGAGGATGAACCGCATCAGACACGACCACTTGATTTTGCCGAAGTCATCGTTCAAGTAGAAGACCAGATGGTAGGGCAGCGTCAACCCCACCATCAGGTCTGATATGGCAAGGTTGAGCACGAACTGGTTGGACACGAGCGACGACAGCCGCCGGCTCATCGTCACTGCCAGGATCGTCAGAGTGTTCCCGCTCACGATCAGCAGCATCAGCGAGCCGTCCACGATGCTCCATCCCCAGTGGTTGTACACGTTCGTACTCGCCCTCTCTTCGGTCGCGTTCCACCCCAAGTCGCTATCATTCCCGAATACAACGTCCATACCATCGCTGGCCGCGGTCGCCAGCGCCCCCCACTCCGAGTAGTCCGACGTCGTGGTACGACTCACGCGGACATGCTCTTAACTGTTACCCTCACCCGTCACTCGCGATACACTAGATATTTTTACAGAGGTCTTTTCCCGTTTGCACTTGTCACACATTTTATTTGCACTCTATTGTTGATGTCGAACACCTGGAACAAAGTGTAGATATTAGTCGATTTAGTATTGAGGGCATGTGCTGTGTGGGGTGCACGTGCAACGGGTCCTTGAAAATGCATAGGAGCGGGCACAAGTTATGTGGTGCGGCGGTGTGGCGGTGAGGCACTCAGTATGCAAGGGGCGCGTCGCCACACAAATGAGTCGCCAGGAGCGCCTCACTTCGCGCCTGTCTCAATCACATTAACAACCTTTTCAAAAGATCGCCTACGAGAGCGTCGAAAGTAGCTGCTGTCGCTTCCGCTGCTGAATTATTTATGTTGCACAGTGTGATATGAGCCCTGTCTGTCGGCGCCCTAATCGATGCCGTGCCGCTATAAATGAATTATTTCCAGACGTCGAAGGCCACACGGTTCGTAAACTCGCGACTGTTTTGTAAAAAATATAATCGGTGATGTTTGAAGGTGGTGTCCTTCAGGGGCAGGTTATTTATTCATATGCTGTTCCATCAAGTTAGAAACTCAATTAATGATTCGGAGCACCGAGTGCGACTGATCGCTGGATATGGGTTTATGTTACGAGTGCTTTGCTTTCAAACGTGCAAAGTTCAGCAATGGAACAATGTGTGTATTGAAAATGTAGACGCTCGTGGTTGAAAGCTCTTGAAATAAAGGTAGTAAAACTGCAGAAAACGCCAAGATTGTTTCTGACAGACATGTTTGGATTCAACTTTAAACAGGCTTAGTTTACACAATACCACAGACGTTGCGTTGGAATACAAAGATACAAAAAATGCCCTTTTTCATCTTCTTATAAATGAATTCGGAGGGCGTATTGTTTACCAATGGAATATTTCGCTCAGCTGAAAGTGACAACGTCAATTATATTCGACTCATTTGGACCAAGCGGTGACACGGCCGTCTGATTTACAAATAAGCACGGATCAAAGCTCTTTGCAGCCTCCATCAATTTTAATCCATCAACCCCATTTTGCTGATCTTCTGTCGTTAATCTACTTTTATAAAGAGAAATCGGTTAATGCGGCTTTATCTGAGATTCCTAAATCGTTTAAATTAAGTTCAGATACAAATAAATTTATTAAATCTGTTACATAAGCATTTGTAATTGAATGTGAATAAATAAAGTAGTACCAAACGTGCTATCAGCTTCTGAAATATCTTTTTTAATGCGTTTGAGTATAAATGAGTAATAAAATTATAGCGGGTCCATTTATTTCGATTTCGTTTAAGTGGAATCGATGCCGGCGTTCATTTGATGGCAATTTATGTTCGGACAAATAACGAAGTAGATACGCGGTAGTATTCGTAAATTTCCTGAGACGCGGAAACGGCTTGAGATTTTTTGCACGGAATCGGTCCTACCTTCGCAGATCTCAGAGTTCGACAGCCTTATTACGGCAATTCATTGGCATTTATTAATAAAACGATCAATTTGGAATCAAGATTGGATATCGTATCTCGGTTCGATGTCATTGATGGACGCTTTAATAAAATAAGAGAGCAGTGAGCCTCATCAAAATGAGATTCTGATGCGACAGAACGATTATTGCTACGTAATTGCTCAGTAAAGCCAAACAAAGTTTTGATAAATGAAATGTCAAAAGTGGTGTTACAATTTGGTTGTATATGCCTTTGTGTGGCAACGATGACGGATACCAGATAGCAATTTGTAACGCTATGATTTCGGCTGTTAGATTGGATGGATGAATTTATTCACGTGCGATTTTGGCGCGGGATCTTTCGTACGTACGCGTGTCGGCGAATTGTAGTCTGCGTATTGGATTAGTTTGTTTGTAGCGTTAAATTATTTATGTATATCTCCGAGAATACCATAATGCTTTTAGCTCTAATGTTTTGCTTCAATGCTTTCGTTTTGTTGTTCTACATGAGTATGAATAATTAAATCGAAATCAGCTTCTTAACCCGTGTTTATTTTAACAAAATATTGAACAGGAAATTTCGGCTTCAATAACCCCATAATTAAGTTAAAGTCTTGTTGATTGAAGTTCCGTTGTCTTAGAATTCGAAAAGGAAAAAATCTAATTAAATATTGATATTAATTAAACAACAACGTTTACTTACGCAACTCGGTACGCAAACACCAAAGTTCTAACGAAGCCATAAACTGGATAGCTATTACGTAATACAAGTTCAAAATACGAGCTGTTTTCAAAGTCGAAATGGACAAAGTAGATGAAACAGATATGTGAGTAGCCGTCGTCCATACAGATGCGTGATTCTGGTATTATTCCGGTCACTGGCGCACAGGGCTACTAGAATGCCCTTTTCCAATGCCTAGTGCATTAGCATGCGCTGCCATCACCGTGACTAATGTCGTTTGTCTATGCTCCGCTCATGGCGCCGGTATGCGATTTCTCGATTATGATCCCTTTGGTCGGAGCACTCCTAATGTTAGCCACACGTCCCACTTCAATGCTGGATAGCAAGCTTAAGTAGACGATTCGGTAAACAACGCTTAGGGTCGATGTCGATACTGATGTGTTTATCTCCATAAGAGCACAGTAGGCAAACGAAAGTGTTACACGAAGTCCGAAAGTGGCAATAACCGAAGCTATAACGGTTTTCCCCAATATAAGTTTATTGGAAGTTATGCGGACTTAAAGATCACTTTTTATTTCTTCGAGCTTTCGACATAAAGCTCTTGGGATTATCCGCAATTGAACAAATTGAGATTTTCTTAAAATAGAAAATATCAACTATTTTCCATGTTCGATAGCTGTCGGATGAGCAGGTCACAAACAAAGAATAATTAATCAACCGTGACGTGTGCTAATGCGGGTTGATTCAGCTGTTTTACATCCATGTTCGTGAATTTGAAGCTATTTGGCGCCAACCGCCATATTGATCACACGTTACAACTCACTTCACTCGCGGGACTACTCCTACATTATATATTACCTAACACCGACGCTACCACCGTGTGAGAATTAGGGAAAGGAAAATTAAATTGAAATAATTTGTAACACAGCTCTGGAAATAGATCACTATCACGTTATCATTGAAAGAAGGTACGTGTTTATTAAACTCAGTAGTCTGAACTTGTGTAAACACAAGGACGGCACAAATGTAATTAAATAACATTACACTTTAAAACAGTAGAGTCACTCGCATTCGAATAACGTACTCGACTAGTCGTACCGTAATTGAATATCGGAAAATAACACTGTGACACTGAAAAAAGTTTATCGAGAAAACAGTAGAAAGTGGTTGTTCCAGTACTTGGTATCGATTTATAAATATTTTTGTGTTTATATCTACGATCGTCCTTTACGTAACGTGCCGTGCGCGCGTCGCGTGCGACCTCTGCACTCCGATCTACTAACTACTGTAACTATTTTAATTGCTTAATTTTTCGTTACATTTCGATTTGAATGAATGTTTATTTTTCTTTGTACTGAGTTCATTAGTACTTCAATGTCACGATTCTATTTATATGTGGAAATAACAAACGATGCCGAACCATTCCTGGCATGGAATCCAAGTTAGAATAATTGTTTCTACAAATAGAAGGGTCTGCAACATGCTTGTCGCTGTTCAACTGCATGGTACTGATTGTTATATCAACAGAATGTCTATTAAAGAATATAACATGTTTTAAACAAATAATTCAGCGTCTGACACTTACCGGTAAGTTTACATGCCCCGGTGATATCGACAACTATGGGATATCCCAATCACTCTCACCAAACAGAGACTGTAAATCAAAACAACGCCCAAGTCAGAGAACACCACAAACATACTATCTTGGGTAAACTCCCTTTTGGTTCGACAAAGGTCTAAAATAAGACAAATGGCTCGACTATTACTGGCCTTAATTTAATCAAAATAGCAATATTCTTTCTATTGCAATGGTACTGTGCCGGTTAGGGGAGTCGATATGTTTGGCGATGTGAGTTTTGTGATCTTTGATTTACCATATATCGTTATCAAATGACGTGGTTAGAGGTCGCGCGATAGCGACGCCTCTGAATCATTGATTAGTTGTTATTAGTATAGTCACATGTAAAATAATTTCTTCTTGCCGTATCTACGTAAATACATCGCACAATACTGTACCAGACGAACATAACCATTCTCCTAAGAATTTTGTTGTGTAACACAGTATAATGCCGGAGACTAAGAAAGTTTCGTGACGACATTGTTCGCGTTCCGAAGAGCTGGTAGAAACGAAAATGTCCGTTTTATTGGAGAATCTCGCCTGTCAAATAACTTTGATTTATACTCGTACTTGCCGGTTCCAGCTTCATTTGAACGTCTGAAAACTTCATCACATAATCCTTCTAAATTACACAAAATGTTTAATAGGACGGGTTAACGGGTGGTTACTTCGTTAGTACTTCAGTAATAATGTGGCGAACTTGTGGACGCAAAAGTCGGATTCTCTAAAGCCAGCGTCTACGAGTGAGGAACAACTTTTATCCAATTTCCATGAATACTTCCGCCGAAATAAGTTTACGATTTAATTGCATGATAGAAATGAATGGCACAACGGAAGAAACATAAAAATTTAAGCGGTAGCCGAGTAACGCTATGGCCTCGATAGAAATATAAGACGTTGTCCCCTGAACGTGAGGAGTTGTAACTGCAGCTCCGAAGGGCTGGAAGTTATCAGCGAGAGAGGAAACTGCCGTCGTCGCGAGCAGTACAGTTCCGCGACCGTTACTGATACCGAGTCACGATTACAACTTCTCATATTTGAACGTGAACATCGCGAATAAACTGAAAGTAACCTAACACGTGGATGGGACAATGTCTATTTGATCAAAGGCGGATGTACAGCCGAAGCTGAGAGGAACACATAATAAACACAAAAATTACGTAATTATTGACTCGATGAGAGCTTTGGAATTGCCAAAAATCTTAAATAGGCATCGGCATCTTGCTCAATGCGTGCAAATATAGCGATATGTGCGTATTAGTGACGTCAGTTATATCCTTAAAGCACTTTGTAACAAGGTTGTCGTTACGACATCATGAGTGCAAAGAGATGCCCAAAAGTAATATCTACTCGCGAAACTAAGATGACACAACCAACCAAACACTTTCGTTAATGCAATATTTTGTAGACTTTCGGACTGCGCTGTTTACCAGACGTCTAACAACTAATGAATCTGTTTTTCGTGATAACATTTTGAAAGTCTGTCTACAAAAATTCTTGTATTTTCCTCATCAGTGAAAACAAAAGTAGAATTAAAAAGCTTTTTCTGTAACTCAATTAAAAAGGCCTTTGACGATAGCCTAGTTCGGGGTCTGAAGAATTTGAATAAGAAAATGTCCAAATTGATTAATCAATTAATAGGAGAGGAAACGTTTAGTGCCCCAAATCATATTTGTTCATAGAGTTGGTATATTTTAACTTTATCGTTATCATCAGGAGTCGGCGGGTCAATGTGGTGGTATTCGTATTTGATCATAAACACATTTAATGAACTGTTTCGCATGGGGCAAATGTGGCCATCGCTCATGTCAAACATGGGCTAGCTAGGGTGAACGAAAGGTCGTCGGCCTGCGAACAAACTTCGCCCTTTCACAAACCCTGTTCCACTACAGTTACTAGATGTTGTATTTTTAAGATATCATAATGTAATATCTAAATTGTTAACTAACTAATTTTCATTTTGCTGCGGTTGTTTTACGGTACGTTTGAAGTCACGTCAGCGAAATTTTGTTTGCATTTCAAATTTTAATTTAGATAACCTGAAAGGATCTTTGGTATTTTATTTTTAGAAGCATCAAATTATGTTTGGAACTGAGAGTAAACGAATTGCCGCGTAAAAAAATTTTAGTTAGCGGGAACAAAACCAACCCCAATCGAATTAACAAATCACTTAACAAACAGGAAACTATCTGAGGGACATTCCGCGGAGTCGTCGAGTTTATCACTCTGATTACTGCTAACTTTTAAGTGGTCTTCGTGTGAAGTGATGTCGTGGTTTCTCCAAACTAATACCAAATACATTTAATACCAAAGAGTAAGGTAGAAAGGCGTCGCGAGTGAATCTGTCAACATCAGCCATCTTTGATTGTAAATGTTTATTGAACAGCGAACTACGTTTGCAGTTTTCCTTGCAGAATTTAGGGTGTAGTGAAAGTAATGAACTCGAAAATTGTATAATACATTAATTTCGCTGATGTTAAATGATAAATGATAAATGATGTTTATTTTGCAAATAGGTTTTTACAAACACTTTTACACGTCATTTTTTTTTAAAACTAGATGGGGCCGGTGTTTCGTACCTGACTACTCTGAGAAGAAACAGCCGAAACAAACTCAGAGGTTCTCTGTTAACTTGTTGCTCTTTTAAAGTCCAGACATTGCTCAATTTACATGAGGACTATGCAGATTAGTGTCTGAGATGGTCTTTTAAAGAAAGAACCACACAGATTTGAGTGGACCTGTCCAGTCAGTGCAAGCATTTGTCAGTTATCGTGTAGCTCGACTTATAACTCAAGGAGCTCAACGCAACGACGAACAATACCAAAGAAAATACATACCTAATATGTTTCCACAATTATTTTGTTAGTAGGTAATATTGTCGCTATCGCGTTTTCATATCATGAAGATACACCTACCCGACTCATATTAAATGGTTTAACCTTCCTAACAACAAACGCCACGTGACGATAAATCAATTTACAAACGCGATTGCACGTGGAAGCTCTTTAAAGGCGTTTCGCATCGGCGCGTCTCAATGGTCCGTGTCCTAATTGGCCGGTGATCTCAGTTCCGTCATCTCATCGTGCGACAGCCGCGACAGGCGACATCTCACACGTTACCGCGTTACGTCGCAAGGGTAAGGCGGCGCTTTTCATTAAGACCGCTTAATTGATTGGATGTGAGCCGCTAATTCCCGTTAATTTGCTTACTTTAAACACAATCAATTTGCTAGCTGTTTTTGGTGTGATACAGTTTCGGTGGCGGAAAATTTGGCTCATACCATTTTCGGAAGTTTATTAATGTAAATATTATCCAAGGCGAACTACGGTAATTATTTGGGAAAATTTATTACTTTTATTAATAACTAGCGTCATTGGTTTTTATCTCTTTTGAAGTCTTTTCGAAACTGTCTTAAAATACTTTTTCTGTACGCCATATTCCATTTATAGTTTAGTCGGAAGCAGAGTAGAAGATTGGTCCTTTGAGCCAAGGTAGGATGTTACTTACCGGTCTAACGATGCCTTCTGGTGTCAAATATAATCACGAGTTTCATTTCCACGATCCTATATAAAGCAATTTAGAAGTGATATGTTTGGCACAAGTCTCAGCTCTGGGAGCTTATAGGAAATTGCGTTAACGCCCCCGAGACAGCAACGCGAATCTTTTATTTGTACAGATATAGTACGCTTCGTTAATGCCGACACAAATTGACAAAACATCAAGAAGGGTCCGGTTGTATTCCTTTGATGTGTAGATGTATTTCACCGTAAAATGTCAGGTTTGGTCGAAAAGTAATTGATACAACCAGGACACACATCTGCGCACGAATGGGCAAGATAACTGATTGAAGTACCGATAATGTGTTTATCTGTATTTTATTGGGTCATCTACGAGATGAAATCGAAAACATTTTTATATGTATGCTAACGTTACTTGTTCATAAACTTGTTTGTACACAATTGCGGTGTCTGAATACACGGCAGAAAATAATTTCCAACTAGAGTTTCTTTTACAATAATGGCCATGTAAAATGTTTCGTTTTCTTTTCTACTTTTTTCTCATTACTAATCTCCGAAAAGATTTTATGTTCTTGACAATAACAGTGGTCCCAGCCGCCGACTGTGGTACCCTTTCAGATCCAGCGCCATCTTTATGATAGTGATAAAAGTTACATTGTGTGTTAAGGGTGCGCCGGTCAATGTGTAAGTACATTACCCTGAAAGCAAATAACCTTGTGATGGACAGCGCTTTAAGAAAGCTTTTTATTGTATTAACTCTAATAATAGACGCTTTTAATCTAGTTGAGACAACAATTTGGTAATTAACATTCTTGTGTCATTATCGGCTTCTTCTGAATACAAAAAAATCACTTTATTGCCAGGACTGATTTTATGAATGTCCACGAAGAATATATGGTTCCATAGCTGTTCACTGTACAGACCCTCTTTTTATCGAGCCCCTTTTATTGAAAGCTGCCACATTCGCGTCATATGGCGCTGATGGATTTAAAAGGTTCGCCTTTCTTTGTCAAGAGAGAGTTTTTCATCTGGAAGTTTATCTAGATTTTGTTTTGTTTAGATTTAGAACTTTTCTGAGTTGTACTAAATGACGAAACAAGGCACCGTGTAACTCAAAGGTGCTGCGATATTTTATTCATAAGTTTCATTGTTTCTTGAGTGAAGTTTGCCTTGTTGAGAGTTGTTGGGTTGTTGTACGGCGGGCTAACACAACGTACAGCTAAATATTTTATAATGGCGGCTTGTTCTTGTATTAAATTACACGCTACTGTTGTATCCTTGAACTCAACAAAGTACCTTGACTTTGTACTTCATATGTTTTACATTATAGATGGAATTCGTGTAATTGAGCTTCCGGTTTAATTTCCGTAATTAATTATTACTAGTGCTAGAAAAGAATAGGTTTTGTGTTTGTGTAAAACTCATCAAGTATTAACTATTTTGTGAAACTAATGTCTAAAAAGTTTTCCTAAATATATTGTGTTTAATAAATAATTACTTCGCCATACAACGACTTCATTGCAGCTGCGAAAAGCTCACAATTTGTGAAACAGTTCTGAAGTATGTATTATCTAATATGATGTAACTACATACTACATGTTACGACCAGATGTAGTTAACCCACGTTGATTTAGCGTCGTAGTTGGTACTAGCCATACCCTTGTATTAGTGCAAAAGCATTTCGTTCAAGTAACAGCATAGCTTTTAAATACAAAAGGGTATGATCATAAATGAAAAAATAGGAGAATGTAAGACTGGTCATTCTCCGCGCAATCTGAGTCAGCACAAAATATCCGTTGGGCTTTATGTGTGAATGCGGTCGTATTCTGGAGTGCGGCCTACTCCGCATCAGATAGCTCTTACGTTTCATTAGAACTTTACTGTTTGTCCAACTTTACTGTCCATTAGCTTCTACATTATGCTTTCTATCTTTTGTCATCTAAGTTATTTCATTTCATGTCTACGGCCAATAAATGTCCGGTTATAATTTAATAATAAACACGTTAATTTACACAGACAAATATTGATGTTTATCAAACTGTAGTATCGTGCCGTGCGTAACGGAATTACCCGGCTTTACCCGCCCACGTTGTCAAAATTACCCGAAATGACCGGCTGTGTTTAATTGCTGTAACATTAACTTTTATTTTATCATGAAACAGCGCCAATTTCACCCTTTACAAATTGTGGATGTACTGTTCAGGATTACGACCTGGATCGTAGTGCTCCAAGGGGTTTTATGAAGATGAAAAGAATAACCGTATCTTACAAATCTTCAATCGATTAAACTATAGTGGGTACTAATTAAAATTCAATGGACGACTGACCATTCCGATGTATGATGTTAGGTCTTGATTAAAACTATTTTGCTGGTAAAGTGTGCTTCAAGCATTTTCTAAGCCCCGAGAAGATACTATGATAGATAGTCGGGAACCTTTTTTCACATTTTCTAGGTCAAATTCCAGTCGATATGAATTTGCCTAACTGTCGGCAATCTGCCTAGCTGAGATCGGAATTAACGACGGAGCTTCACAATTTGAAGTTTTACTATCCCTCGCATTGCATATATCAGAAGGTTTTTTAAGTGTTCTTCCTCGCGAAGGTAAATAAAGGTTATGTAGTCCATTCATTACTTTCTTTCTAGTTGTGTGTATTCCAAGGAAGATCCAAGATTACATAGCCACAAATTCTTCTCCACTTTCTAACCTTCTACGTTCGTCCGTTCATTTGTTTAATGAAATCCTTTTTCTAATTTGTTTTGTGTCTTGTCCAAACAGCTTTTTGTGGACTTAGCTTTCCCCTCTACAAATTTGAATACTAAGTATTTACCTACATGTGCTAGTTCAAACATGTTATCATTATGAGGCTATTGATATGAATCTATTATCGACGGTATTATCTATTCAATAGTATTTCCTTAGCCATGTATTATCATGAATTATGGCGTGTACGCCTGTAGCCGTATATTATAAGTTGTTATTCATAAAGTTTGCTGCAGATAAGCTTGTACGGCGGCGGGCGGCCTGAGCTTGCTTGATGCGACAAATGGCTGGAGTTTTACTCCACGATAACAGAGACATCTATTCTTTAAAGGTTGTCCAGACAGTAATATGTATTTTGTTATTAGTATCACAAAATATTTCGATTGCGTACACATAACGTACAATCGAAATTTTATGTCGCTCCTAAAATGCCGTCTGAATTTTCAATACTAGTGTCAGTTCTGTATCGATAGTTGATTTTTGTCTATTTATTGGAAGAGTCAGCACAGAATTCAATCAAAGACTGGTCGTGAGTGTCCAGTCCAGAAGCGTTAGTGTTCTCTGTTGACCTACTAGATAATGGGTTTTCGACCCCACCCCTCAGATATTGGCTATTTCTCTCATAAAATTGACAGTGAATATATCTTCTACTATATCGCATGTATCGGGTATGCGGTTTTCCTTCCTATGGCTTCACATTGCATGTTTTTTAAACATTTCCTTCTATAACTGACTCATAAACGCACTTCACCCGTGTAATAAATAACTTATATCTTCTAATTGATTCCTAATATTTGTTAGGTAGGTACGATAAAAACAGATTACTCATGTTATGTTGTTTTTCCATTCATATCAGCATGAGAATGGATAAGATATTATTTGATGTCAAAATATATGAAAGATATATCCAACGTGAGGGTATGTTTGTCACTCGGATCACGTAAAGTAAAATCAAGAGACAAGTGAGTCATGACTGACCTCAGGGGAGGAGACCCTTCTCACTCAATATATTTGACTTCATAACTCCGTGAAATTATAATGGATGTACTCTGTGATCAAAATTGCCGGCAATTTCTAGACTGTAATCATCACTCCTTAAATGGTTTCTGTAAAGATTTATGTGTATGTTGAAAAAAATGAGTTTATTGCTCTAGTCTACTGCCGAAATATGCGGTGAATGTTAAAGCTAGGCGCAAATTGGATTTCATCAATGTTTATTGCCCCTGAAAACTCCTTAGCTGTATATTTTTATCCAATAAAATGTTGTAGTGTGGTAGTAAGGACACATGTTTACGAGGCGGTGCGTATGTAAAGTGAAGCGGTCAACGCACCGCGGTTTGGGCGCGCGACGCTAACGTGTATCTCAAATTATACGAGGTCATACAGCAAGCCTCCCTAGGGCAATATTGATATAGGCCATCCGGTGTAATGGAATATATAGTTCGAAGCTTCTTATCGACCGTTGAGCCTCAGTTGACGCTTTTTGCATATTTTGCGGCATATTTTCCTTTATTTAATTCGTAATTAGGGTGTAATTTGCTAGTCTTATGATACGGTATTTGGTACTTTACCTGTTTCTCGACGCGAATACCTTTAACTTTATACTACCCATCTAATATTTATTTAATACCATTATCCTGGAATAGCCTACATAAACGATAATTTTATTTGCAGTTTAAAACACAAGGTTGGCACCTGCCAGGGAGGTAGTAAACTGAGCGCAGCCGATAATAAGTCTCAAATCTAGCGAGATTTGCCGGTTAATGGCACAATCAAATGTAACCCTTCCAAAGCGCCTGGATTACGAACACTGGAAGCCTGAGTTATCACTTCCACTATCCTTGAATGTTAATTCGATTGCTTATCTGAAACTTTTGCAGAGGGAAGTCGGGGCTAAACTCTGTGTGCATTGTCCGTGAATGCTCGCTCTCCTCAAAGGGAGATCTTAGATATTTTGCAAGAGAAGATCCTTCAAACGTAAAGTTTGGTTGTCGTAGTAGTATCATCGTTCATCTCGATTGTTCGACTAATTCAATAGATATATTTGGCTCGCGGCGGAGCATTAATAGGCAGTTAGAATCTTTTACAATCTTCATTGATAATGCTGCAGAGATACTCGATCAAGGGCCAATACGATTGCATTAGCCCCATTAGCTTGCGTGCATCGAATGTCTGGCTCTACACACGAACCGAATAGTGAACCAGTCGCGATCTATAACAATAATATCAAGTAACAAAGTTTCGCTGCAACCTATTTACCAAAATAAGTCTTCCGAAGCCTATCCAGGACCGACTCAACTCTACGGCTTTAAAGAAACAAAAGCTTCTAAATGAGAAGATTTTCGTCCACAGAATACGGAGCAACACCTAGTTGGACAATTTACAGAGCTGTATTTTCTCGAAACTGAACTCACGACCCGGAGATACAATCAACTTTGAGTTATTCTTTTAGATAGCAATTTCAATATTCCCTAAATTTGAATCCCGAAAAGATAAAATTCCTACCAAATCAGTTACATAAGTGGGGGCGGGGAGTCCGTCGAAAGCTTACGTAAGCTCGTCTGGAACTTTACCATTGAAATGTAAAGGGCACTTTAATTCATATCTAGTGGTCACTATGAGTACTCACGCCGTGCGTGGTTACGTGCGGTCCGCCGGACGATCCTGCATTTACATATCGGACGCGACAAAACCAGTAACAGCTTTTAAACGACGTGCTAAATTCTAAACGTCCGGAATTATCTTGAAATTACGTTTATTGCGACAAACTGCGAGAATTCAACGTGTGCCCGTGAAATGAGTTCGAATCTTTTAGTGTTTGCTTTGCTGAGGATTATATGAAGGAACGCGTCCGAACCGTATTTGCTCTCAATGGTCATGCAAATATGCAAATAAAATCGCGTGGAAATGGAACGTTCGAACATTCGGCAAATACTTATCTTGCACCGGACGGTGGTCGCGAGGACTCACCAGCGCCGGCTATCGACAATATTTACCTTCACGACGATACTGCCATTGGTGCGAACAGACTACAAAAGTGGTCTGAAATGGGCAACCATCACGCACCTACATAATACAACAACACTGGCACTCGAACTATGTTCGTTCACTGGATGCAACTTTTTCGTGTTGGAGGGTTCTCTCCGAGGGTGTGGAGTAGTCGTGGTGACGTACGCTCGCATCGGCGCTCGGCACGCAACTAACGGCCGCGCTCGCCGCCGCCGGCTTCCAAACACGAAATTCGAGGTCTTTGAAGGCATTAGTGGACGAACACCAGTGGCAAAGGTCATGGTTTTTTCGTGGTTACTCTCTACTGCTACAAATATGTATTTGAAGCGGATTACTGAGATGATATACTCAGCTTTTTCAGTAGCATGTTATTGTGTAATGATGATATTGGAGCGCTACTCGGACTTTTTCTCGGTCGGAGTTCGTGAAATGTTTTTCGCGATTACAGCTATGATTCTTAAAGTTAATATTGTTATTACCGAAATGGAAAAAGTTTTGACGAACTCTAGCATATTCTCGGCTGTTATGGTATTTTTAGTTGCTTTTATTAAAGGTTCGTCATAATTTCAAAAATGTATTTCGTTTTTCTGAAATGAGTTACTCCTCGGACAGTATCCCTGAATACTTCAGAACTTTAATTTTCAGTGTCGGCCTTTTCAAATTGCTCTGTTGACATAAAAGAGAACTTTAAAATCAAGTTCACTATTATTTTCAATTTTGCAGTTTGAAAGTTCATTATTTACTGAATTTCAAGAGATGTAAAAAACAACAAAGCTTTTAAAACTGATTTAATTGCAGGCGCTTTTGTAAGTTATTTCCCGTGGGTGAGTTTCTCACTAGTGTTAAATATTTCGTTGTTTACCTGAACCCCTCTCGGTTCATAGGAACTAAAATTGTCGTTCTTAATTATACCGCGCTAAGCAACTCATCTGCTAATTCTGATTGCAAGTTAATTGTGATTGAAACTGCCCTTTGCTATCGATATTTTTGCTTACATTTGGAGGCTCTTTATTTTTGACGAGTAGCCGGTGAAAATCTTTTGATCCATTTTTATAGCGATCCGGAAATACAGCTATTCATTCACTGAGCCATTTCCACTACCACTCAACATTCGAAAACTGAATAAATCTTGTACTATCTGCACCTCTCAGTTTATCTCTTACAAAATAGGCAGTTGGCTCCGTTAGCCAATTCGGCGATGTTTGGCAAGCTGACGACTGACGAGCTTCACTTAACGCTACGTTTGTTTGCTTGCCGCGGCTTGCTCGCATGTGTTACCTGTTTCACCTCTAATCTCATTCTTTCGTCTTTTAAGGCTGCTTCATATGTTCTGAAATAGGCACGAAAATTATCTTCTTTCAGTGTAACGTTGCGATAATCGAGTTTCTCAATTCTATTATACTCAGTCACTGGGTACACTACATAAATACGAAAAACTTTATTCCGATAGTCACAAGGCCGAATTTCAAAATACCGATTGTCGTAATTCCGAATGGTTCAAAATACCTAATATAACAACTCCGACTTGCTATTACTCCTATTTTTATAATTCCTAAATTTCAATATTATTCCTAACGTTTATAATTACTATTCTCAAAATACCGAGTTTCAATAGATCGAATAACAAAAAGTCCGACTTAATTATAATTCGAAACATCAAAAATACGAATTCCGATTATTAAAATACCGATTAATAAAATTCCGAAATATAAACGCCGTGTAAACCTGAAAAGTAAGACAAATAAACACATAATGGCTCGTCAGAGAGAAGTATAACCTATTATGCTTAGTATGAGGAGTTAGAATTAAATTCTTGCAATTAAAAAAGTATGCAAGCAAGCATGCAGCCTGCAAGCAAGCATGCAACATGGAAGCAGGCATGCACCATGCAATCAGGCATGCAATATGCAAGCAAGCAGGCATGCAACATGCAGCAAGCATTATTTCTGTCACGGTTCCGGCGCTGCGGGGATTGGGCGGCCCCACGCGAGCTTATCGTCGCAGATGGTTTTAACGCTCACCACCGCAGCTTCGGCTTGCTGCAGCCTCAGCCGCGGCGGCGGGCCTTCAAAACACCTGCTCCTCAGCTCGCGGGCCGCTCCACCCCTCCGCCCCTACGCGGGCTTAAATTACACTCTAGGAGTAGGGCAGATAAGACTGCGTGAAGTCGGTTTTGCAGCGATTCGTTTCTGTCACTAAATTTTGTAGCACAGCATGTTGACTTTTAGATTATTCGAACAATTGAAAATCCTAATGTCGTTTTTCGGACCGAGAACCCTTCGAGCATTTGATTCTTCGAACGTATGAAAATCGGAAAACTAACAAATCGTATTTACGACATTCGGTAAAATAAGTTTCGTGATTTTTAATAATAGACATTATAATTCTTAGGTATTATGAAATTCGGACTTTTGGCACTCGGATCATTGAAATTCGGAATAAAATATTTCGGAGTACTTGGGTGTTCCCCTCAGTCACTATGTGTTGTAAAATTTTATTGAAGTTATGTCCTCAGTGTAAAGAATTATGTGCTTTCTCAGCGGTTTCTCAACTTTATCTTGAAAATCTCTCACATCGGTAAAGGGAAACATCAAGAGGAAACCTGGACTTGAAACGTCATAAGTGTGACAACGCGTCCAATCCGTGACCTGTATCAGAGACCTTTCACTGTTATAATAATGCAATGGAATTATTTATATTACATATGCCTGCAAACCTGGCGATATTGTTTCAGTCGACCAAAGGTTTTTGCAATACAGCATGTGTTATCTATATATTCACACATAAATATTTCGTTAATAAAGCAAAGTACGTAGCTAACTACTGAGTGCGATTCCTTTTTGCTCGCAGTTCCCGGCGGAGAGTTTAATCCGGAGTGTCCAGGCCGGCACATAAATCGCCGCTAGGTGTCGCGCGCCGCAGATTAAGCTAACTAACATTATCCTATTGTGCCAACCAACGAATATATTTTGGACAATACACTTTGACTCTCGAATAATTGGATGCTTCTGGCCTGTGAGTGCGTGATAGGAATAGAGAGTTTCGTTAGTTCGGGAAGCTTATTAAGCTAAGTAGAAGAATAAACACCTGAGAATTAACTTTTTAGTGTTTCCTAGAGGGTACCTTTAAAATTGTTGTCTTTTTTTAAACTATACTGAACGAAAATTATTTTTTCTTTAGCAAATGCATGTGCACAATAATATCAAATTGAAGTTGGAAACGTGGAGGAGCTCGTGGCTAAATAATGACAGCCGCACGGATCGATCTTCAAGGTTAAGCCGTGCTTGCCGAGTTTGGTCCGCGGATGGGTGACCATAATTACATACCGAGTTTCCTCCGTGCCTCGGAAAGCACGTTAAGCCGTTGGTCCCGGCTGTCATTTGTAGATTTTTGACAGTCGTTACGAGTAGTCAGAAGCCAAAAGTCTGACATCCAGTCTTTCCAAGGAGTAGCGTATTACCCAGTTACTGGGTTGTGGAGGTCAGATAGGCAGTCGCTTCATGTAAAATACAGGTACTCGGCTGCATCCGGTTAGACTGGAAGCCGACCCCAAGATAGTTTGGGAAAAGGCTAGGCAGATGATGATGATGAACTTGGAAACGTCGTGACTGTATTTTTAAGAGAATTCCGCAGAATAATGAAAGAATATCGTACAAATGACCCGCTTTGTGTTTTCTGCCTTTATTTTCTTGTTTTCTTTTGAAATATTATTTAAGGCCCTTTGTTGATGTTAGGCATCTATATATATAAAAGAAAGTCGTGTTAGTTACTTCACTTATAACTCAAGAACGGCTGAACCGATTTAGCTGAAAATTGGCAGGGAGGTAGTTTAGAGCCAGGAGAAGGACATAGGATACGGTAGGGTAGGGTAGGGTAGGTAGGTAGGATAGGGTAGGTAGGTAGGGTAGGGTAGGTAGGTAGGGTAGGGTAGGGTAGGTAGGTAGGGTAGGGTAGGTTAGGTAGGGTAGGGTAGGTAGGTAGGGTAGGGTAGGTAGGTAGGGTAGGTAGGTAGGTAGGGTAGGTAGGTAGGGTAGGGTAGGTAGGTAGGTAGGGTAGGGTAGGTAGGTAGGGTAGGGTAGGTAGGTAGGGTAGGTAGGTAGGGTAGGGTAGGGTAGGTAGGTAGGGTAGGGTAGGTAGGTAGGGTAGGTAGGTAGTAAGGGTAGGGTAGGGTAGGGTAGAGTAGGTAGGTAGGGTAGGGTAGAGTAGGTAGGTAGGTAGCGTCGGGTAGGGTAGGTAGGATAGGGTAGGTAGGTCGGATAGGGTAGGTGGGTAGTAAAAAGTGCATTGCAACGCATGCTGGGTACAGCTAGTTGTTTATATTTAAAAGTCTTCAGGCGTTTGATCACATTTTTCACCTGGAATTAATCAAATTTTTCCACAAATAGTTCCGGCATAAAAAGCGGGCAAGAATTTTAGATATTTCTGGACATAAAGATTGATAGTCGTGGCTGGAATTTTATTACCATCCAAACGATAGTCACAAGTTTGCTGTAGTATCATATGTAGCTACCAGCAGTGACGTCACATTTTGTGGTCACAGTCCATTTGAATCGGATAAATAAAATGTAAAAGCTAAAAAAACGTAAAAGCTCAAGGCAGCATTTGTATTTCGGGACACCACCGCACCGGTACGTCTGGTTTCTAATCGTTAATAACGATCAAGTCTTTATCGATAAGTCGCGATCGCCTTATTTTTATCTCTAGATCATCGAACCAATTCGGATCTTTGGAGACGTCTGTGGAATGTTTATTTTTGATATTATTTTATTTTTAGGTGTTATAGCTTATCTCAGGTAATTGTTTTCATGATATTGATATCATTTCGCTTGATTGGGCTCTCAAGGCTTATTTGTCTTTTTGTCTGCTTTTATAGTTATCGGAAGCAATATATTTTTCTCAAGTAAATTGAGAAGAACCAGATGCTTTATGCTTTTTACAATAATGAACGGTACGTTGGGGATAACATTCAAAGATTTATTTTCAGTGAACTGTATTTTCTTCTAAATACAAAGTTGTAGCTATCTCACGGGTGTAGTCTACTAGGTTGATTCCCAAGTTCCCGCAGTACTAGTTACTGGTTGAAAGTGAATTCCGTCCACACTGTCACCTCTGATTTTTGCTCCTCGTCGGAGTTTCATTAGTTGAGTAAACCAGTGGTGTGCTGGGCTCAGTAGTTTGATGTTGAGTGGAAACTGAGCACCGTATGTTGGTGGGGTAAAAGCTATCTCATTGTTATTGTTGGTTTTACTAACAGCAATGAATTTTAGTATCATGTAACGCTTACATATTTGTTGAAGCAGGGCCTAAATTAGGTGCGGCTTTCACCAATCATTGTTAGGCCAGAGTTGTGGAATACGGCCTGCTTTATGAAAGGGAGTCGAGACGAGGCCTGTGTGTGGGAACATTATAAGCTGATGATGGCTTATGGCTGGGCGGAAACATTTTCCCAGTGTACTGTTGCGAAAATACCGATAACGTTTTATAGTTTTAGTGTACCGACATCACAGCTGCATCCATCTGGATATTTATTATTAGATACTACTGATAAATCCTACGCTAAATACTTAATGCGTTTGTCTATTTATAGTTGAAGACTCACTTCTTTAGGAATTTCTTGTATCTAGTGTGAGCATCTTTTATAATTCATTGTTAATATTTTGTATTCAGCCGACCAAATGTCTTGTCTACTTTTATAAAACATAACAATATATAGAAAGTTTACCATAAACTTCCGAATGCTTCAGATTAAAGCACTCAAATCTGAATTTCCACAGTTTTCGTAGAACAAATCTTCTGCACTCAGATGGCCTAAACAATATACATGGTCGCGAAAATACGTCAACGACATATATTTTAATAGTATACTCAGATGATCTAGTGACCTTTGACTACCGAAGTCTCATCTATCGAAAAGGTCACACCTCAAATAGGTCAGCACTCTTAAATTTTGCAACACCTGAACTTTCAGCTTGCACTTTGTAACTTGGGTTGGTCCCCTGTACAATTATCACCTTACACATTATTCAGGTTGGCGGGTAGAAGAAAGCTTTGTTTAAAAAAAAAGAACTTGGGCGTAATTTGCTCACTGAAAGTACATTAATATGTACCCGTATAACGCTCTGGTGGGTAAAGCAATTATAAAAACGTATACAGTGGTGCCAAGGCAGTGCATGATGTGGTTGGTTGAAAGTTGATAATTTTACTTGTAACGAGAAATTATATGAGATGTAGTAAAAATAGGTTTACGAAGTTATTTATTTTATTAATTACAATGGTTGCGTTTACGACCAATTACAGTAACTCAACGAATGAGGCATTGGTTATGACTATAGTAGTGACCTAACTTCTTCATCATCATAACTCTGTCTTCCATAGTTCTCGATCAATCCTCCTCTCAAGAGTCAACTTTTTGTAGCCATATTATTTATTTATTTAATCTTCATGTACAATAGTGGTACAAAGGCAGACTTAATGCCACAAGACACTCTCTACCAGTCAACCATAGGGTAAAATACGACAACATTGTGATAGGGTACAAAAAAATATTTACAAATAACTACTAGTTTTCGAAATTCATACACTTCATAGGTACTATTACACATTATACAAATAAAATAAATATCATATCACTATGCACACGGTTTATCCATCGTACGTTGGAGAGAAATTTCCAATATTTTCCAAGCGAGTATGTTCTTCCATTCCAATCAAGCCCACGCAATAAATAAAAAAAGGCTGCATTGAAAAGTTCACGTTAATCGTCAGTTGAGATCGTGCTGCAACACCTGCGCTATTTGTGCACTCATCAATCTCGTCTACGTGCTCTGAATGCTGCGATGTTCATCCCACAGCCCACAGCTTCATACGCGAATTTTCTGCTTTTAGAACTGCTTTTTATAAGGATTGATTGGAAGGTAGATTGAGAGTAATATCGTGTGATTTTTTTTATTACTAACGTTAGAGTTATATTTTCGACTTCCTAGTTATAGATTTTCAAAAAACTTTTTACTAAGTTATAATGAAGGGAAAATAAAAGTCAGATTTGGTGATGATATTTGAAAATATTCAAATTAACTAGTCGTTAAAACGTATATTGCCTCTTCACCACCTATGGTTGAGTAGTGGAGAAAGCCGAAGTCATTTAGGTCGTCATTTTAAGTCGTCTTCGCACTTTTTGGGTGTGCGAGACTTTAAATAAATAAAGAACGATACAAGAATCAAATGAATACTGTCACTTTATGAAACGATGCATAAGCATTCAAATGTGAAAATTCTGTAGCCGATCACAGACCATAAATTCTACCTACGTACCTGCAGCCTGTACCGAAAGGACACCAAACGCGAGGGTTGGAAGCGGAAAGGGAAAACTAAAACATAAAGAGTATGAACCGCAAAAACTGGCAGTCCTGAATAAACATCCCACAAAGGAGGCCGGGCTCTGCGAAACAAAGCGTTATTTTGGCATTCAGAATATCTTACTTTGATGATATCATGGTGCCTTCACCGTAAATTTAAATGAATGTGTACCTTCGCGCTGGTCTTGAAAAGCTGCGCCTTTGTGCCTCAGCATTTTCTTTTACCTTGCACGTCGTAATTAAAACGATTCTTGAGGTGTTTATCCTGTCTGCATATTTTTCGCTGTAATATGTCTGACGGCAAACGTTCGTTCATTTTAACTGACATGATCAATTTTCAATTTAATATTTTTACGAGCTGGGTATAGGACACATTAACATACTACCAATTAAGCACTTAAAATCTTTCAACACTAAACACTTAAACTTAATCACAATTACACAACTGATCACTATTCACTTAGATATCGCACTAGTAGTTCACTTCGATCGCTTCGTTTCGTGGTCGAAATTAGACTGACTCCTCGTTTTTTTTTTATTTTTTTTTAATGTCTCCTCGCAGTTCAGCCTCTGAGGCTGGCTTCTGCTTAACCGGTAAATCCTGTGGATGCCTAGAATTTAAGGCCTCCAGCCAGGGCAAAAACTTATAAACTAAGCGACAACACGCTAAGGGCACCCCCTGCGGGGTACGGGCCTCGGCTTAGGGCGTCGCTAGGGGAGGGCAGCAAAGGGACTGGCTGGATCTGAGTGGAAAAACTGACTCCTCTCGCAAACCCGACAGCTATTATATGGCCGACCCGTCTTCGAGGAACTCCCACAATATCCTTGAACCTCTAGGCAGTTCCATAGGGAAATCCATCTTTCCAAAAAGTTTCACCTTTCTTGAACCTTCTAGATACTTCTATCCTTCGAGAAGGTCTACAACTTTCTGGAACTTTCTAGACATTCCCATAGAGAAACATTCTAGGATTATTCTCAAATCTTCTAGACAGTTCTATAAATCATGGAACATTCTAAACTCGAACTTAATCCTAGAATGTTCTCGTAATGCAGACAACGCGCGTAGGTAACAATACCCTATATTTCTAAATATACTTCCTATTTAAACATAAAACAAGTATAACGATCGCTTTAACGTTATCATTTTGTATCATTAGCCTGTTGGTTATAGTGGGTCGTTGGTTATAAGTCTTGGTCCCTTGGTTCGTAAGCTCAAGGCCGGTAGTGCCGTGGCCTTCGACACACAACATCAGCAACGAAGCCCAATTACTTGCGTTTTTATATGTTGTCAGTTTCTTTCCCCTCGGATGGGATCCTTGATTATAGCCTTGGGATTTTATCAAAATTATTTCATTATCATTTATTGTATGAGACAGGACATATCCGTAAATGCTTTGCGGAATTGTGCTTAATAAAGTGAACGTTGCAGCGAGAGCTTCGATGGCTTAAGGAACGGGATGATTTATGTTCTACTAGCCTATGCCCGCGGCTTCGCACGCGCGGAGTTCGATCATTGTCCAACGGGATTGTACTATCGGGATAAAAAATATCCTATGTGTTAATCCAGGTTAAAAACTACCCCTGTGCCAAATTTCATCCAAATCCGTTCAGTAGTTTTCGCGTGAAAGAGTAACAAACATCCATCCATCCATCCATCCATCCATCCATCCATCCATACTTACAAACTTTCGCGTTTATAATATTAGTAGAATTAGTTGAACGATTAGTTGTCGAAAAAGCTCGCAATTTCCACGGAGACAAATCTGTGGTCCAACTTGTTATTTTAGTTTTTAAGAAATAGAAAATAATACATTTTTGATATTCAGAGTTGTCTGTATGTATGTAGAATACATACACTGTTTAAGGTTTACGTGTTTTTCGTAGCAAGCAGGGATGAAGAACATAAAAACTTTCAGACTACACCTGTTTATGAATTTATAGCTGTATATATTTTTTATCCTCATACACTAAACACAGAAAAGTCAAGGTTACGCCTACGAACAAAACTTAGGCGATCCTGAATATTTTAGTATTCCTATTACGTTTAGTATCAGATATCTCCAAAATGTTTGTTTTCGAAACGTTTTCATTGCGGAAAGCTCCAATTTTTGGTTCTCTAATAGTATAATAAAATCTGGTTTTAGAGTCAAAGCAGGACTTTGAAGTATTTGGGAGCTTTGGGAATTCTTGCGGGCCCCATATAAATCTGGCTATTATTTGCCACTGTCTCTGTAAGAGGGAGTGAGCTGCAATACACCTCGCGGGCCCAGTTCGGAACTCCTCTCATGTCTTATATTTTTTGGATCTATAGGACATACCGGTTTCTTTTTCTGTTCTCGATCTGGTATATCTGGTATTCGTGACCCCGATCTTTGAATTTGCTAAGATTGCAGTTCATTCCATGTTTGCTGACAGAAAGCTGCCTATATTTGATGGCGGTTAGCAGTCAATGAGTTGTGAATAATATACAACCCTGTAGAATTTATTACCCCAGAGAGTACAAGTTATATTAATTGCTTCGTGGGTAGTTTGTAATGGAAGGGCAGTTGCCTGTTACCGAGCTTAGATTCACAGTGAACGATCTTAGTTGATTTATTACAAGCTTTTATTTAACTTGTACTGTCGGTATGTATGAAAGTTGTTCGCTTCAAAATTTGCAAACCACTTTTTGGTATCTGTTTGTGCTGAAATTTTGCATACACCTTCAATTCTGGTGATAGTACATATTTATGAACGACATGACTGGATCCTGTAGCCAGGATAGCTTCCGCACGAGAGAACTCATCAACGGTTAATTAATAGCACGGACACGAAACTTGAGTGTCAGTGTTAATATGTGAGTTAAAGTGTTAGTGAATCCGGGCATTTATAAGGTTACTGGTCTCCGTCTAACTCTGCGATGACTAATGGTGCTTTAATAAGGTTCAAAGTATTTTCTCTGAAGTCAACAAATCTCTGTTAGTTTTAGACAAAATATTGTGCTAGGTTCACTTCTTAGCAGATGGTAGCCATTTATTTACTTTTCCTGTTATCTGTATAGAGTATGGATTGGCATTGTTAAAGGAGATTAATGATGTAGACAAATAGGCTATTAAGAGAAGTAAAGCGTTGCTTCCCTGGTCGTACACTGAGGTCGTATGGATTTTCTGTTAAATCAGCTTAGATGTATGGCGCAGCGGAATGAGATCCACTCCTTATTTCCTCTAACGAGCTCGCTCGGCTGACCGCTAATTTATTTAGGATTATATTTTGTTTTAAAATAGAGTATATTTTTCCATATCCTAGTGTTTTAGCTGCAAAACTCCACTAGTTTTAATTAAGTTACTTTAGTAGCACTGCGGTCTGACTTAATTTTTATAGCAAATACGATATAGCATAGGCTTGTTAGTTAGTCAAAGCTTGTACCTTCAATGTTTTCATGCCTACATTCCGTGTCAAGCCTAACATCTAACTTCTTTGCAAATATTTTGGCAATTCACCTGCGGTAGGTGTTCAAAACGACAGTTATTCATATTTACGTTCTCAATACGCTTCCATTGATCTCACGATACTATTCTTTATCAATTTACGTTAATATATAGTGTAGTGGGGCATCTGTGGCGCTTGGCTGTCGCTCCCTGGCTGCTGTCCAGGGACGTTCGATGTTAATGTCAAGAACACGACAGACGCATGATTACACCCTCATGTTTAGGGGGAGATTATTGTATATACACATGTATATATGAGCTATATTATAGTTGTTGGGAAAGCGTCGAAACGGAGAATGCGGCTAAAAGTTTCTGTCACATGAATGTGGTCAGAATTTTCAGGATCTTTCATTAGAAGTCCGTCTGTAGCAAACAGATATGCATATTATGTAGCTGCTAAGATCTGCGTGAAACACAAAATGTGTAATTCTCGCTGCGAACGTTTTTTCGAACGCCTTGCGGTTTTTTTAGTCATGTTTCTTTTGTGACCTAGTTGAGTCGGGTAATATTTCAATTGTCAAAAGCGGATAAAGTTCTCCCGAATGTGATTAATATGTAATTCCACATGCGTGTCTTGGTATCACGCTCGCTATTTACAATTTGGCTAAAATGTTTTTGTATATTTTATCTATAAGAGAAAGGAGAGACAAAAACATATAAGCCACGTCCTCAGCTTAAACTTAAACTTGAGCTTCAAGGCTGAAGGTTATAGAAAAGAAACACGCCAAAACAATAAATATTCCGCCATAACAAATAGCTTCACTATCCTTTGGCTTCGTCTCAGAAAAATAAAAAGTGTGCTCCACAAGCGTGCGCCACTTGTGTTGCCAAGTGCCACATAATAGGTCAAGAGCAAACTTAAGTTAGTTTGCCCGAGAATGGCCAGTTGTGGATGGAGGAAAGAGGATGGATGGAAACTGCAACTATTCCTCTAATGCTGCCAGCTTGATTGCTTTACTTAAACATGGAATTTAACTTTGGGAGAATTCTCTTACATATGCATGAGAATTGTTTCGCACATCTTCAATTTATGATTCGTCATTATTGTCGAGAGGGTTCCAACAATGATGTTGAATTAACGCGAACAAACGAACATATAATTTATTAAGAAATCTAGACAGAGTATTGATTCGATACAGTTGGCCTATGACAAACAGACTAATCTATCATAATCCTATACATACATATTCAGTAGTTCATTGTAGAACAATAACAAGAAGAAAATAAATTGGTAAAATAAGGGAGTACCTGAAACATACTTTATGAATATTAACCGAGACAATGCCGTAGCTCGTAGTAAAGAAATGTAAGTAAAGTGCGTCTCGACTGGAATTATGTTTGTTGTAGTGAGTCGGTGTAATTGGAATTCTTTTTTGTGATATTGTCGTATATTGTGACCGGGCCATTAGATTCCGAGGCTCACTAATTTTGTGATTCTTCACAAGTAAAAGTCTGTTCGCAACGTCTTTAATGGGGTCATAAACTTACTATGTTACCCATTGTGGTCGATGCGACAATATGTTCTTTTAATTGACTGTTGGTATTTACTTTGCTGTTTTACTACCAGCTTATAAATAAATTGTGTTCCTTTTGTTTCAGGTAAGTTGTACTAACTCAATACGCCAGCAGCATGCGGGAGACACGTCCATGAAGGAGGATAAGCCAGGTTTGATTGCACATTACTACTGGGGCTGTTCCTAAAGGCACGATAGATCATGTTCAGCTGAAATAAGTGCTGGCTGCGTGCCATTTTACACTACCAGTGCTAATATATGTATTCTTCAGTGTCCGCCATTAATCTAAGTAAAACTTTCAAAGTTATAGACGAACAGATTAAACTCGTAGAAGGTTAATTAAACTAAAGACCCCAAACATTACATACAAAGTAATCTACTCGTAAACAAACTCGTAAGTTTGTAATTAAGATCAACGAGTGTCCGTAGAGCTGAACATTTAATAGAACATGTATGTAAAGACACTTCATAAAGAGCACGTGTTCGCGCGTCCTCGGCGGATGTCATGCGGCTACTATCTCGAATAAACTGGACAATAAAGCCCACATGTCTACCGGAGACTATTAAAAACTTGCCTGGTAAGCCGCGACACACTTCCATGCTACAAAATTTCACGACCGGTACCCTTTTGACGAATGAAATAAGGGCTACAATCCCATGGCAGGGTGAAGGTTGGAATGGTACGACAGTGACCTCCAACGGGCCTGGTGTTCGCCCTTGGCACGGTGCCAGCCGTTACAGCCAATGTCAATGGCATGAGCCAAATGCCATGCTCACTTTCGGCGTTCTATCGCGCCTCGCCTGGGACTGGGTTGGCAGAATTGGTTCCTTGTTGTAGCAAAATGTATGTAATGTACAGTTATCTGGTTGTATTTGTTCGTCCTTCGGGCGCTTAAATGTTCGCAATTGACGGTTATAGTACAATTGTTCGTATTTTTTTTCCTCTAGAAGGTTTATTTCAATTTTGCAATCAAATTTTTAACTACAATATCATACAGAGACATAGATGCCGAGTGATAAGACCGAATGGTTTGATACCCCTGCCACCCGCGCATTAAGTCGCTTGCGGACTAGGCCCGCAGTGTGGCCATAACGCGCGGATAAGAACGTTTGAAAATTACACGCGCTATATAAGTCGCTCATGCCCTTCGCGCGTCGCGCCCGCCTTAGTTCGTCGTTCAGTGTGGCCACAAGCGGCGGATTCATATGTTTGATATTGCGCGCCCTCCGACGCCACCGCAGCAATGCCTGCAGTGTGGACGCACACTAAGTGACTGAACTGTAATATTGTCACAAAATCTGTTATACTAATGTCTCCTTTTCTCAACATTTCCCCTTTACAACCCGGAAGGTGGGACGTGTCTTCGCCTACAAATATGGAGGTAAATTCCCATTGCAAATTGACCTATAGTAGATGGCACGTGCGTTGAAATATTCAGCATATCCGAAGGCTCTATTATGTACATGTGCCTTTCGAATTCTCTCACGAGTGAGGAGATTTATTTGACATAGGCTTCACTTGTAAAATGAAGGCTGAAAGTTTTTTATAGATGGTTTACTGAGCTTAGGACGATATGTACAGCTAGGTTATAGTTTACGATACTACCTTTTCATAAATGCGAAAGTTTGTGAGGACGGATGGATGGATGGATGTTTGTTACTCTTTCACGCAAAAACTACTGAATGGATTTGGATGAAATTTGGCACACGGGTAGATTAAAACCTGGATTAACACGTAGGGTACTTTTTATCCCGATATTATGTTCCCGTGGGACAATTATCGAACTCCACGCGGGCGGCGCCGCGGGCATAAGCTATTAATTTATAAATAACCCAGTTTAGTTTCACCTATTCCTAACAGGAAAGATGTGAAGGACAAGTCATTCACTGAAATCAGAATGCCTCCGTGGAATCGATACTCAATTTATACTTAATTGTATCAGTTTTGATTGATAACTGGAGGTCGGCCATCAGAAGGTCAGGATGCCGACGTTCCCCATGTAGTTGTCGCGGGAGGCACCACGAGCCAACGCATTTTATTACGCCGCCATATCTTTACTGTCGATCGGCAAACCGTCATAAAAGACGCGATAACAACTGTTTATGTAGCTGCACAGTATTTCTGTGTGCGTATCATAAAAACGTTATGGGTTCGAATCTGTTTATTGAGTTTTTGGAAAAGTTTCCGCACTTTTTCACCAGGGAAATATGTGGGCGTCTCGCCCTACGTACGATGTTCGCTTGGCAAACTTATTGATGTGAGCTCGATTGCTATATCGGCTCCAATATCTAAATCTTTAGGGCATACTTCAAATATTTGTACAGCCATTTTTTCCTACTTAATAGATATTTGTTCCGAGCTCAGTTGTTTGTGTATTAGATTTGTTTGTTATGCCATCCGCGAGCGGGTGCGTTATGCGTATCTTTGCGTTTTCACGAGTGAGGCTCGTTCATTTGTTTATTGTCGAGGGACATTGCAGGTCAACAACCCCTGTTATTTTGTGGACAGTTTCAGAGTCCGGCTTGAATAAGAAATGCATGTCGGGTACAGAGCTGTAATCGTGCGTTTGTAGGGAAAAATTGCGCGGCAGCATGAGAGCCTCGGTGACCCATGTCGCCGCCTCGTTTCTTGCGTGTGTTCACTATAAGCGCATACATTCTATGTTTTATTGCCGTAACAGCCAAATAAGAAAAACATTCACATAAAGAACCTATTGTCGGTCATTATGACTGCATGTTATGAACTCAGTCAGAGTTATTTTTCTTACCATTATAAACAGAATCCCGTCGAACAAATCTAATTTGGTGGCCATTTAATTTTTCCATCATAAAACCGGATGAGGGTGTTTTTTTACACAATATTGTCTCACCGGAAGCCGGCCGCCCGCCCCTAATCGCCATCAAACGGCTGTTTACGGTCCGCCCAGCACCATTCTCATCAGAATACGGTTTGGTCGTTACGGCTGCTCTTTTGATCTCAATATTTATTGGCTTGTCATATTAAATGAGATGCGAAATCAGTAAGGAAAGGAGGGTTGAATGTAATTGAATTCCGAAATAAATGATTAAATTATCCTGTTTATGAAATATTGGATTGAACATGTAACCGCTTATTGAGGGGATGAATAGAGAGGTACCGTTTATGCGATGTTTTATGTATCGCGAGTGTTACTTAAACGGATCAGACGAATTGAATGAATGAAATTGTTAAACAGAATGTATGCTTCGAAGCGTTCGTGTACTTAAGTATGGGCGAGCATGTTAATGTCCTCTTTTGTACTTTTATTTCAAGAAGGAAAACTGTAGACTTTTCATAGCTATCGTACTAACAGGATGCCCCTGTTTCGTTCGGCTTTTGCGACTTGACAAAACATCGAGATTTCTTCATAAGGGTTTATTCCTATATGCTTTTTACTTAAAAGTAAATTAATGTAATGATTAGTGTTTAAACACAGTTTTTTTCATTTAATCATCTCTTAACTTTAATCAGCGTTTATGAATAAACTAATAGTATGTAAGTTTAATATAATGCATTGGGCGAGCAAGCCTACTCACGTCTCGCTACATAGCTGTTCTAAAATTAAATTCTTGCAGTAAAGTTAGCCAGTCCCCAACAAGTACAAATCTCTAGACTGGAATCTGGCAAGTTTCACGTGTGCCAGTTAGCGGTTTACTTTACATAATGTTGCCACTAAGTTGGCGCGCCAAACTCAGTTCAAACAGCCTAATATGCTTTGCGAAAATATTTCGTCCAAAAATAAACTTGAACACGTCGGCTCTGTGGTTTCCTTGTTACATACAAACACAGAATTTTAAATTGGACTGGTGTTTCACTAAAAGTGTCACGAGTTTTGCCCAAATTTAATTCTAGAAATGTGTGTGTCGTAGCGAGTAGGATTAAGTCTGACCTACCCGCCTATTTTGCATACGAAAGCCGAAACGTTATATTTAGACCATAACACAGTATTGGCGAAGTCAGCGTAGATAACAGCATAAAATAGCTGGGAAAGAAAAACACTTCATGTAAACCTTGACCCCGACGGTGACGTTTTTAGGGTTCCGTACCCTAAGGGTCAGACGGGACCCTATTACTGAGACTTCGCTCTCCGTCCGTCTGTCGGTCACCAGGCTGTATCTCATGAACCGTGATAGTTAGCCAGTTGAAATGTCTACAGATTATGTATTTCTGCTGATGCTATAACAGCAAATACTAAAAACAGATTAAAATAAATATTTAGGGGGGCTCCCATACAAAAAAGATTGATTTTGATTTTTTTGCTCGTTTTTATAAATAATGGTACGGAACCCTTCGTGCGAGAGTCCGACTCGCACTTGGCCGGTTTTTTTTTTGTGTAGAACTAACAATTCTTAAAAGTAATCTAGATATAAGAATAATAACCTACAGGCTGGCCTTGACCTCCATCCCTAGTAGGATCGTTTCCCAGATTGCAATCTAAATAGAAATTGTTTTTTCAGATTTTTCTCCTCAAAAAGGTGAACTCATCGTCATCATTCTCTTGCCCTTATCCCAATTGATTTAGGGTCGGTGCAGCATTTTTTCTTCATCCACTTCTCTATAACTTGTTATCTCATGAGACACCTCCTTTCTTGCTATATCATCCTTCACACAGTCCACCCATCGTTTCTTTGGTCTTCCTCTACTCTTATAACCATCCAAATTCATACTCAAAACTTTCCTCACGACATTTTCCTCATTCCTCCGCATCACTTGCTCATGCCATGACGACCGATTACCACACATCTTTTCAGTCACTGGCGCCACTTTCAGACTTACACCCAAACTTTCATACTATGTGACATGAGCTTTATTCCTTTGGATAGTTGTTGCAGTCCTGCACATAACCAAAATTTTAAAAAATGGGCTCTAGTGTACTATTGCACCATTCTCGAGGGATCGCTTCTTCGATCAAAAACTTGTTGAAAAATCAAGTCAGTCACATGTCTTCATCATCTTCTTTTAAAAACTTCCATACTTCTACTGGTATTTCATCAGGGCCCATGGCATTTCCAATTTTCATACTTCGAACTGCATTCCTTACCTCATCCATACTAATTTCCCTCACCACACACCCATATTTACTTGTACCTCTTTAAGCAAACCGCTCCATTCATTCTCTTTATGCATCATCTTTTCAAAATAAACTTTCCATCTCCCTTATAATTTTTAGATAGAACTTTACCAGCGCCATCTTTTATACATTTTATATGATTAATATCTCTCGTTCTCCTTTCTCTTGCTTTTGTAGTCCAATCGACCTCCTTCTGGCCTTCAGGACTGACCAGTGAGTCATATAACTTCTCCTGCGCCTTAGCTCTTAACTATCGCGAGATAATAATCTCTATGGTGAAGTTTATATAATACATTGGTATTCAGCGAGCGAGCCTCTTCTCGTTAGCCGCGGCTCATTTGCTCGTTTTTGCACCGAACATGCATGATTGAAGATATAGAAATGAGGTAGATATGCTGGTAAATTCGGAAGGTTTCTATACACTGCGAGCAAAGATAATCAGGGGAATATTATTTCGCTCCTTAGGTAATGCTAGGGTAATTATTTTTTTGAAAATTGATTACCAACTGCCAGTATATTCCAATTACAAATTATTGTCGTTTTTTTAAGTTGTTAGTTGTATAAAATTATCATAACGCACAATTAAAGTAAGTAGATTTTTAAGTCAAAATATTAGGAAGTCGATACTTTTCAGTCCCACGATGAAACGAAACGAAAAAAAATTACGTGTCCCGTTTTTAGTATATGCATAATTTAGGTATATTACAAAGGACGTACCTTTTATCATATCTGTCATATTTCTATGATCTATGTCCATCCCACGCCAACACAGTTGAAACAGCGCCTGCGGGCTTTTTGTCCGCCCCGATGCTGCTTTTATCATAGCATTTTTTTCAACCGCAATGTATGTTTTCATTATACTTCGTAGTGATTACTTAGGCCACGAAATGAACTAACAATGGAAAGGGTATTTATTATTCGAAAGGTTATTTATAACAATTTTTATTTTACGTTTTTTATGGTTCAAGGAAAAAGGAAATATGCTAGATGAATAGAAAAGTTAAATTCAGCCTTTCCTTATTATATTTTATATCGCATACCTATGTATGGAAGTCATAATTTGAATGCGAATTAATTGAATATACCAAATTATTTAAAATGAATCTGTGTATAAACTTCTTAAATGTCAAAATCATTGCGCAAGTATTCGGCAATCATCGACATCCGTTACAGATCCACCATACCCCTGACGGTACGATGGGTAGAACCACTATACCCCTGACCATAACGATGACGATGGCCGACATTCAGTGGCTAATGATTCGGAATTGTTTGCATTTGCAAAGCCTAAATATCACTTGTTCAATAGCAATAGCATCAATGTAGTGCAAGTATGCTAGTTCCATCGACTGTTCGACATTCCGTGGATATGAATTCGTAACATTTCTGTGGCTGTGAGCATACTCAATGTACGGTGGGAGGCACAGTAGACATACTACTCGTAGTATTAACATACAGTATTTCAACTAAGAACAAATGGCTGAAATCAGCTCACACACCACATGCAAAGCGTTAAAATGAATTGTAAGGATGCTTAAGATAACAGGTTACTTGTAAGCCAGGACTGTCACATCAATAAAAGTGGTAACATTTTATCTGTGTAGTGCAACTTGTTACAACAATTAACTTGACCACCCTAACAACCCTCATTTGATTTCGCGAAAGTACCTAGCTGGTTTACTGATTCATATTTCATTTTTTTTAAATATTGTAACTTTTGTATACCAACTAATTGGTCAAATTAAAGCCCTCTCCCAGTCTCCTTCTTTGCTGTGCCCTTACAGGGTCCATATTTAGGTACCTAGCTTTAAGCCCTTTGTAACATCTTTTTTACAATACGGAATGCAAAATAAATGAATATGAATATTAATACAGCGCTAGAGGTGGCGGTACAATGCACTGACACCGTCTCGTCTGATTGATATTCCTACCCTTGGAGATGCAGCGCTGCTATTTACATTTAACGATTCACTATATTCGAATTAATTTTGATAGTTTAGGGGTATGATGAACAGGGTGTAAAGTTACTCGATACTCCTTAGAAAAGAGAGGATCCTCCGACCAAACAAGTGTTATGTCTGGTGGGCAACTGCCCGACAGTTTTTTCGGGTCTTAAGTCGATGTAAACTTTGCTTGCGACTTGTAGGAAATTGATGTTAGTTCTTTCGTCGTGTCATAGATGGTGCTGTAGTACTTTTTGTTGTAAGATGCTTTTCATATTCATATTCAATTTATTTGCATTCTATAGTGTTTATAGGGTGTTACAAAAATGCTTATAGCTAAGTACAATATAGACCCTGTTAGGGCATAGCAATATACATATTAAAAATAAAATAATATTATTAAATGGTAAGTAACCGTTTCTAATTATAATTAACATTATAGAGATAATAGTGACATTCTAACTTATTATTGCAATTACACAATAACAACTTCATATATATACATTGTAGTAACATAAGGCAACATGCCAATTTGAAAATATTCTAATTTAAAATTGAGATCAAAAGCTTTTCGTCGCCACAATAGAATAAATATTTACTTTGTACAGTTGTGTAGATGTCTTGTGTGATGATGTTCTCGCCTCTGCATATGTTCAAATATCATTTGAAATTTATTTTTACTCAAAGAATTCATTTCTATTAAACTATTTAAACTCACATTTGAATCGTCAAGTAGTCTGCCAATTGTTCAGAAAGTTGAAGCTAGTTGCCTGTTACAAGACCTAAGTACCTATGTATCAAACAGGCTAGAAATTCCAAGGACACTCTTTAATCTAAATTTAAGATAGGTTTTAGAAAATTCTGAAATTCTAAAAACAAAACCTTTGAAATTGCATCCTGCTTGCAAAGTTTTTTAATAAAATGTCTTTTCGATCGTAAACTGTTTTTTTTTTGTAATATTTTTCGTTGGGAACACCAGTTTCTCGTATAGGAGTTGCGTAAGAAAACAAACCAAGCCCAAACATTTTCCGTTCAACTACATCTCATAAAATGTCTTTATTGCTTAGTCTAGGTTCTTTATTGACCGGCAAAAAGCTGGCCTTTACCTGAATGGCCTTAAACAAGTCATCGTACTTCGTCCGTTTCTCTCATGCGCTATTCAGCCACACCTAGCGTTGTTTCTGCCTGGCCCCTAACCCCTTTAGGGCGCTCAATATAACCCCTAATAAAGATAACGAGTTTCCTTCAAAACAACGCCGGGAATGTTTTTCTTGTCTCTTCTGCTTTGCTATGAAGATTTGTAGATGAGATGATTTTCTTATATTACTTATAACGAGGAGGTGGAGGAGGATCCAGATTTATAAAAAAATATTTTTTTTAGTGGATACTTCAATATTAGATTTTTGTTTTCACACGAATTTACCATTTCCTTGCCATGCAGATACACGACAGTGTGTATGAAAACAGCTTTTTAATAAAGCAGTCCTCTGAAGGTATTGCAAATTTATTCTATATCAAGAGAACTTTTAGCTGCCTTACCTGGTAAAGTACGGACATTAACTACTACAGAATACAAAAAAATAACAACACATACAAACACTTCATGTAAGAATGCGATTACGGAATCGCAAGTTCGCAACTATAGAATGAAAAGTACAATTTCTCAATCTTTAGCTTATATTTCTTTTGCATGTTTCGCCATTCTTCGTGGTCCTTCTGTACGCATCTGCATTTTGTTCTTACTAGGATGTTTCGTAACATAAATTAGTTCTAAGTTACCTACGACCTTTACTGCCCTTCGCACATAAATATTAGATTTAAGACAAGTTTTGACATCGGGTACTATCGCCAGGCTTTCGTTTGTACAAATGGTTGTGTCATTTATTTGTAGGGCCAGGTGCTTTGAGTTTTATACCTGCTTGGTATTTGTTTATTACGGCATAAATAACATTAATTTTTCCGCATACGTAGGAACTACAATTCACGGTACAATATCTCTTTTCTGTCTTTTTCCCCTTCCCTTATAAACAAAGAGATGAAATAAACAATTCGCAAAGTTCCTCACTGGATCGTACTATTCTAGTTTTGTAATAAATCTCGTTGCCCATTATTCGTTCTGGTTTTTAGTCTTATTATATTTATACAATGAAAGTTCTTTAATTCTCTCCCGAGCACCAAATAGTTTCCTTACCTAGTTCTTACTTTGGAATTTACCTTTTAATATTAAAACTTGAAATATTTCAAGCGTGAAGTTCCCAGTTGCTTACTTTTTGTTTGGAATCTAAGAAAATTATTATAATTTTTGAAGTATTTTAATACATTACCTTTGTGTAAGAAAGTTATTTCGAAAAGTACTTGTGAGTTTTGTATTAAAAGTAAAACATTCCGAGAAAAGGGCATGTTTTAGTTTTGTTCGCTTTGGTAACTTGTTTCTTTGTGTAGATGCCCAAAATAAATTGAATCATAAATGGGTGGCCATTTGATGTCAGCTATTTTCTTAGTTATTTTTAGGCTACAAGCCGTATACCGTGCGTCCGGTGAGATTTGGCGACAGCGAAAATTATGAACTTCTATTCAAACTTACATGTATGTTCTATTTTTAAACCTCTTTAAGGGGTGAATATTCTAAAATCCTTCTTTAGTGGTCAATATTGTTATATAATATAAGGACCTCTTGTGCTAAATTTCATGTTTCCTTACCCAGCAGCAGCTGTGTGTTGTGCCATTTTCACATATATATTTAAGTTAATATTAATTTAAGAATTAGCAGTCGCTTCATGTAAAATACTGGTACTCAGCTGCATCCAGTTAGACTGAAAGCCGACCCAAAGATAATTTGGGATAAGGCTAGGCAGATGATGATGATTAATTTTAGAATTTATATTTTGTGGACTTTCTTTGTTTCTTGTTGGTTCTTAAGTGATGTTACAGTTACCCTACAGAGATCTTAAAAGCTCATCAATTATTAAACTATTTCGTAGTGGAACTATTATTCAAAGCAATTCAAAATGAAATGTGCACGTTAAATGGCGTTAACGTAGCGTTAAACGTAGCGACTAATTTAGTCTATTGCAGGTAGTAGTTGCGCGTTGTGCCTGAATGTGATAAATGAAGTAATGTCGTTTGCAACTCCGCGTCACGCAATTGCAACTGTGTTTGATATCCAATTATACAAGTTTAACGTATTTACGTTACCTCGAATATGCTTGGTGTGGTTTATTTCGTGTATAGTTCAAATTATATAAGCCAGTGAAACTTCGCACACTTGACGGATATCGGTATTTAAACACGATCACAATAAATAATAAACACATAAAATATGAAGTTTTTGGCATCAATGACTTCTGGTCGTGTTTTACACACATATGAAGTATTTTTTTTGTTGTTTATCGTGTTTTTATTGCTTTGAACATTACGTGCAATGTTTCGCTAGCAAATCACAGCTATAAGATTTATACTTTTTTAAGTACAAAAATCAATATTAGATTAGCATCATTTCATCTGCCGCCGCGTTAACGGAAATTCTGGCAAGCCCGTGCAGTGCGATAAGCCAGTGGTATTCATAAATTGGCTTTCAGCATTGGCTTACTTACTAGCGTCGCGGTACACAGGCTATGTTCAGGAGGGGTGAAGCCTAACTGATGCAAACTACGTTACTGAACTGAGCAAATTTTGGCGCGGTGTCGACTAGACGAACGTAACTTTTTAGACAGCTATAATTGTGACACTTGCCTCCAGGGAACTAGCCCAATAACGATATACTCATGTCTCTCATACACTGGAATTAAGTGCCGAGCAGAGACAAGTGTGGTCAGATGTCGAATTCGGAAATGATGTGGATACATCATTTCATCATTGTGATAAAAGTGAATGAGTAAAAAAAAACTCAAGGCATTTATTTCAATTAGACCATTACAGGCAGTTTTAAAAGACAAAATACAAAAAAACAAAAACGCGAAGCTACACTCCCAGTCATAAGGCATAATAAGTTGTGAAAGTACTGTAGGTGCCCATTCCAAAGCGTAGATCACTATGGAGAAGAACGGGCAACAAACTCCACGGACACTCTTTTCAATCAAAATGTGTTACAAAATCTTGGTTACATCATTCATGTTAAGAATTACAAATATGTGAGAACGATGTAGAAAGACGGGCAAGTTGAGAGCGTCCAGAGTAAAATATTAAATCAGTAATTCAAAAATAAAGTAATTAAAATAAACCGTGGCAGCTAAGAGATGACCAGTCACAACTGACAGCGCCCGTTCACGAACATGACGAGTATTAAAAAAAAAAATATTCGTAGTTGTACAGTCAGCATCAAAAGTCGGTTAACACTTATAAATATTACACCAAGTTTTGTGCTGGTCAGTGTGATCTGATGTTATATTGTTTTGCGAATTTGTGTAACCATTGATGAAAATATTGTTATGTCTTTTACTCCAGTCTGTTAATATGGATCGTTCTAAAACTAAGACGTCTTATAATTTTGGTTATGTAAAGCGACTTTTGCTGCTGACCGTACTCATGTACAAGTGTTACGTGTTTAAGTTTCGGTCACTAATTACTAGTCACCCTTTTCAAATTCAAATTCCTGACTGACTGACTGAGATTTCAATGCACCGTGCACCATAAACCGCTGGTCCTAGAGACCAGAATTTTGGAGGGTGTACTCTTTGTGAAGAGTAGGTATCCACTAAGAATGGGTTCTTCGAAATTCCACCTCTAAAGGGCGTTTTTGAGACTGAGGAATGGTACTCTAATCGCGAAGCGCACGATTCTGACCTTACAAGATTTTTTACTAGTGAAAATTATGGTATAGGTTTCTGATGCATGTTTTCACTTGGGTAGTTCTGTTTTGTACTGTTTAAAAAAAGAAAAGTGACTATGAAGCAATCTGTTGTATTGTGTGCACTGTTCAGAGTACAACAATGAGATCTGTGGCGTCTGCAGCCGACGTGGAGCGTTCACTGGTTTCTGTTACTGTTGGGTACAAGCAGCGTCAACAACATAACGACGAGCAAGCCATTAAAAATAATATGAACACATCGTTATGTTACCCGTGTACCCGATAGGACTTTCCATCGTTAAATATGACAAACTTCCACAATTTTTTTTTGCTGTCTAAAAAACATTGTCATAAAAGGAAATGTTTTGCAAAATTCTAGAATAAAAAATATATTTTTTTGTCACCTGAAATCATATTCGTGAAAAACCTTGCGCTTCTGTAATTAAGTTTAATTTTGCTTCTGCATTTAAAGTTTAAACTGCTCTTTTATGTGGCAGCCACTGTTGTCATGCAAACCCATGCTTCTTTTTGTTCAATATTAGTGACCGCTCTGTTCGTCCACATTTGTGTCGCTGACTGTACATCAGTTACTCAGAGTGTGTTAGATTGTGAATGAAGGTCCTTTCGCGTGGAAACGATGCGGAGTTTATGAAGTATGATAAAGGAATTTTGTTTTCAGCCATTCCGAACCTGTTGCTAAAGTGTGTTGGAGTTGAGAAGCACTTTTCATTTATTGACGAAATTATTTTTGTGATCAAGGAGATATATTAAAAGAACAGAATTTAACAAACAGGCACTGGACACAGGATCTGGCCGTCCAATAGGATATGATTTTCTTAATAAATTTTCCCACACTGTTTCGAGAGCAGTAGTGATGAAATAAATGTGTGAAATTTTACGTAGAGTGACACAATGGGCAGTCTTATCGCTAAAAGCAATCAGTGCTAGAAAGTTTGGCACGAATACAATTGATTTTGTTTAAAAAGCCCAGTTTTATTATCTCGTCTAAATAGGCCGTCAGTGACTGCGCAGTTTGTTATTATTCCGTGAACAATTAACACAGCTGACCGCTTTTTTGAGCAGACAATAGATACGGCGCGCAGCGTATCGAAAACCAACAGATTATTTCGATTGAATATTAAATTAATTCCAAAGAATTGAGCAGTTATTGTTTTTAGTTAAATTGCTATCGACAACATACCCATCGGTAGCTGCGGAATTAGTCTTTGTTATGATTGTTTTTAATTTAGATACTTAAATAGCGCTCTGTTGGATTGAAAAGTGGGACTTGAGAGCTTGAAATTTTACAGAACATTACAGGCAAGCTACGCTTCATACAGAAATCTTCCAACCCCTTTCAAATAACTCATTTTTTTTACTATACCTTTAAAGTACTTGTAATTTGGGACGAAGCAGGAATTCAATAGTGATATGGGACAAACAAAGAATTTTTGGTAATGTGGCACATATTTTTGGGACGAACGAAGATAAATCTAATATTACATTAACATCACACAATTTGGGAATCAAACCCTGGACATGATGTCCCCAGTCGTGCTTGTGACAGCTTAACTAGACCAACAAGGCAGTAACTTGATGATTTCTAGTTAATTCTATTTCTGTATATTCAAGCTAAACTTCTCCTAGTCATTCTTGTATGTACGGACATTTTAGAGGTCTCTTCAGAATCACCTTGCAACACATAATACTTCTATTAATTGTATGTAACTCTAATTACATTAAATTCCTTTTATTAATCCAATATTAAATTGTTAAACGTAAACTACTCACACATGTATCAATAACGATATCTACTAGTTTTAATAGACTTGTAAGTCACCCAAAATATGGCGGAGTAGCTGTAATGATGATATAATAATAGGGTTATAGCGGTCTGAAGCTCAAGTACTACAGTAATCCTGCAACCTCTTGTACAGTACTCTTGTTATTTTATGAGAGTCAGACTCTTACGGTCACTTGTGAGGGTTACAATACTGTTATAAGGTACAAAGGTTGGTTTGGAAATCTCAATCCGACTGCGGAAACCGACAGATACGTAAGTGCATTATCTGACAGAACCCTGTGTCCGGAGCCGCGTCTGAAATTTGTCTGTACCGACTTGACCATACTTGAACAAAAGCAACATGCTGGCTTTTTTTTAAAAGTCGAATTTTCAAATATCTTTGAATTCATTAATTTTCGGAACTATTGGGAACATGTATTGTCATACAGACAGTTCCGCAATAGAATACGCAGCCCATATTTATTTAACTCACGTAGACGTTGTACTGAACTCGTAGCTCGTAGCGCTACGAGAAGTCGTAGCGCCTCTACGAATTACTACGCGGTTTGCGCTACGTGTAGCGTAGCACAGTCCGTATTTGTGACTGTTTCTTTACATTTGTGATATGTGTAGGTTTGATCCTTTCTGATCATAACGTGATGATATGGTGAGTACCTACTAAATATTCGTGAGTGTTTTTCTTGTAGTAATTGCAGTGGTAAACGATAAGCGGCCGATAATGTGAGAGTTATCTTATCTATGTACACATGCAGGTTTATTTATGTAGGTACTAAAGCACTCGGTGTAATTGTAATATAAATACATTGGGGAGATATTGTATATTGATTATTTATGAGTGTTTTAATAGATTTTACAATATTGTGAAACAAGAGGACACGGTCTTTGACAACTGTACTCTTTAACTTTTTCTTTTGGATGAGAGAAATTGTAGTTTTATTGAATTTATTAGTACTGGCCCAATCGAAGGTCTCATTCAGGCAGGCACATTAATTTGTGGTATTTTTTACATCGCCACTGCTCTTAAAACGGTGAAGGAACACATCGTCAGTAAATCAGTATGTCCAAGAACCAAAAAATTAAATAAAATTTGGTCATCCACCTGGTCCGGTCATCAACCTGTACCAGGCTTGCGTGCTGGACTATGGCCGACTCGCTTTCACATTAAGGAGAATTGTGTCAGCAGAGGGGAACATAGTTGTAAGAATCTCAAATGTATAAACGTGGACGAAGCAAAAGGATCATTTAAGGGTCGTAGCTGGTGTTGGTGTTCTGAAGTGCCTGGTTGGTGGGAATAAGGTGGTAGTCTATAATGAAAATATATGAAAACATAACACCTGCAGGGTAATGCAGAGGTGTACCCTAACAGTACGCCCATATTTCGGCAATTGTGTTTAGGTCCTACGTAATAGAGGGCTAGCCTATTGTCATCAACTATGCGCAAATTCAAACTCCCGGCTGCTACTACGAAAGTGGTTCATTCATAAAATTAGTCCACGCGATAGCGTCGTGGTCAGCCATGACGCGAACACTTGAGATCTAACTAAATGATGCTGTGTCGACGTACGACTGCACACGCGATCCAGACTGCGTTGTAAAATGAAACTGAATGCGTTATTAGTGTTAGGAGAATATTTATGGGTGATAGGTCGGTTTTATAGTTTATAGTGGGTAATATACTCGTAGTTGTTTGTTGAGTGGACTGAGTCATGGCGGTGAATGAATTTATATGTCTTAGAGTTTGAATGGCCGATGCATATCAGTAAAATATGAAAATATTGTGAGTTTCAGAAACCACGCTTAAAAAGAAAGACGAATGTTTTGCCCACAATGAAGTAATAGTGTTGCCGTGGTTAGGCGTCGAAAGAGGCTACTGTCGTACTGTCATTCCATGCAACATAAGCGAAAAAGTTTAAGTGCAGACGACAAGACTCGACACAGCGTCTAACTATAAAACATATTTATTTATTGTACAACAGTTTTAAAAAAGATGTTTTGGAAGCCGATGTGAAAAAAAAAACTTAGAGATTACTGTTGCTTTTAAAGTCCCAACATGATGTTGGTCAAGTTACATGAGCACCATGCATCTTAGTGTCTGAGATGGGATTTTGGAGTTTTCAGAGAGTTTTTATGAGTGGCCTGTCCGGTCAGTGCAAGCATTTGACAGTTATCGTGTATTAATCCATTTCTCGAATGACGGTTTAGGCGACTTCATGGCTACTTATATATTCTGACTAAATGAAATGGATATGTCAATCACAGTATTTATTAAATTTCACATTATAACAATGCATCATGTTTGATTACCACACACAGGCAATACCCGGACATACAAAATCAATACCCGTGGTAAACAAATCTGTACGAGTTTGTTTACAAGCATTGTTTACTTATTCACCTGGAGCTGAATTATCCGCCGAGCTCGAGTGTTTTACAGCGGTCGCTTTCAATATGAAATGTGGGGCGGCAGTGTTGGCGGAGCGCCAGTTCCAGTGTCTGTGAGCTAGGATGGTCAGGGACAATCAGGTGTTTTGGTATATTTCTTGGAAATATGGAGGCAGCTATGATTTTGATAGCTGGCTGGCTTTGTAACGGTATAATAAATAGAGACCTCGTTTGAGAGACACACCTGTTTTTTTTGAGAATACTATGCCCTTAATCTGTCAAAAATCCTCTAAACTACCCACAAATTTGACAATTTTGACATTATCGGTGATGGGCAAGCAGTAGCAATCATGTCTTTAAAATTACTGCGTCATATATATTTTCTGAAGTTTAAAAATTGCTTCATAACTAAAGTACTACTATTACACAGACGTGTAATAGTAGTACTTTAGTTATGATGATAAAATAATGAAAAACTTTAACCTGTCTCAGCTAAACTTGGAGAAAGTTAGTGTCCCGAGTTAGTGTCCCGAGTCTATTTGAATATACTTCTAACCTGGTTGCTTTGTAAGTTAGCAGGGACTTTAACTCATAGGTAAGTATAATGCCTACTAAAATAAATTCAAACCTTACCCAGTTTGTATTATATTATTAGGTTATATTTGAGTGAGACGGAAGAATGGAAGAACGAAACACGTTGCGCCCATCCCAAGTAAGATGGGACAGTGGCAGGAAGAACATGACGTTGATTTTTATAACGGTTTTCATGTATTGGTCCTTGATGACGAATTCTTGTCTCCTAATATTTAGGTATGTTTTTAACTAAATTTGACTGGCAAGTCGAGGACCTACTATCGTTTAATATCCAAGTAAAGCCTCGCCAATCTGAATGAATTAGATTATAAAGAGTACGTATCAAACTGAGTAATCCGTACGAACATTGGTACCATTGTAGTGTAACTGTTAATTAATTAATGGGATGATTTCAAATTATTCTGTGCATGAAGAAGAGGTTTATGATTTTAGGATGATTTGTTGAGGTTTATCCACTCACCATGTTAATTGGGTGGAAGGTAGTGCTCGAGGCACTTGCTCTAAATGTTGCATACCAATCAATTTTCTTTTCAAGAATTCTGTGCCTGCAAACAGCTATATTATTCACAATTCGTGCTGTAAATAATTTCCCTTGAATATATTATTAATCATCAGTATCGTGAGGTCAGGAAGTAAATCAATTAAAGTCAATTCATTCCTTTGTTAATTTTGACACCATTAATAATTGAACAAATAAATAAACTTTGTGGTATTTAAACGAGTCATTTAAGTGGCCTTCTGCCTTGGTCAAGGCTAATATCCGTCGGTCCGTATGTCACAGCCACTTTATTCCGAAACTGTTAGGACTACACAGTTTATCATTGTCGCGCATCGGGATGGGCCACTCGCCTTCACTAGTGATTATTTTGGCTTTTGTTTTGTCATAAAACTCTGTTAAGTATTGGCAAAAAAATCATAACCCGTCAGCTGAGCACTCTGTTTGTGAGACGCTTGTGTTCGAAACAAAAGGGTGCCGGATGCATTCATAATTGCATTTCTTTTCAATACGAAAACTTTGAGCTTTGTTTTTGTTAAGCTGTCTTTGTGTGGGACTGGTGTAGATTGTAGGGACATGGGCGCCGGCAACGGGGTGCAAGGGGGTGCACTTGCACCTCCCTGTTGGAAAAGAAAATCCATAGAAAAGATTAAGATTTTGCGCTCATTAACTTTTCTTTAAAATATGCAGAGATAGCCATATTTCTATAATCAATGATAAAAGAAAACCTTTCAAATTCGAGGTAGGTGCTAAAATTGTGTGTTGTGGTTGTAGTTGGTCTTTTCTGTAATTCTGTTTAGATCGACTATGTTACTCCTATAATGTAACATATAGAGTGCCAAATCGAGCTGTTTCCATGGCACTGACGGTGCACTTCCCATAACATTTAAACGCTATCATCTCGCGGAATACTATTCCAACTTTTAGATAAGAGCTAGTAACCATCACGTGTTCAGGTTTCAAAAAACAATGTGCCACATCGACAACACTGTTGGCGCAGTGGCTGAGCGATTGACTGCTGCGCAGCGTGTCGCGGGTTCAATCCACGGCACAAATATTTGTATGACTTACAGGTAGTTGTTCCGGGTCTGGCTGTGTATGTGAGTTTAAATGTTGTTAAACGCACCCACGTTACAGGAGAAATTCCCAGTGTGGCAAAAAATTTATTTTTTATTTGAGTTTTAGGAAAAAAAAAAACAACACTAATTTTGCTCGTAACATAAAATTGAAATAATTATAGTACGTGAAAATGTTTTTTTTAAAGTAGCAAATCACATACATATTGCTGCTATAAGTATGCGCTTAATGTACAAAGAATCGAATAGTAAGTCCAAGTACTTTTAGGAAATATTAATTTAGTATAGGTACCTATACTAAATTAATATTACCTCTATGCCTACTGCTATCACAACTATAGCTAAGTGACCTTGACTGGAATTCATGAAGCGACAATAATACAAGTATGGAATAGACGCGTAGGTAATCCATTACATGAACATAATTATTATCAACCAGTAAATTAATGTCCTAATGGATATCTACATTGAAAATTGTGTCCTAGGGGGATCTTTTCTGTTATTTCCGCAACAAATTGCTGATAGAGGCAGTGTGCTGTTTTTAAAGAATGGAATTATGATTCTAAACTTTTTAGTCATAATTACATTTCCCTTTTTCCCATCGAATTTGTCTTAAGTTTTCTTAATTTAGAAGTATAATAAACTAGCAGTTAAAAACAGAACTTATTGACTTCGCCATTGACCTTCGCCATTCCCATTGTTTCGAACTCAAAACATTTTCAATAAAACCACATACAGGATCTTTTGCCAAGGAGTCGGTTAGTTACAAAAATGGAAGCTTATTGTAATGTCTATCCGACCATCTATGTAAATACACTTCTGCTGAATTATAATTTTCATTACAACCATATCATTATCACCTTGCGTACGAGTGAAAATGAAAAGCGCAAATAATCTACTGATGTAGCTCCCAAGGTTATCTCCCCCACACACGTTCTACTTTTTTGGGATTACCTGTGTTTTGCGATGCATTTCCAGGAATAACCGATTATTCAGTGTCATGTCATGCTGTTATGGTATGGTAACAATGCTTATTATTAAAAGGCTTAGCTAACAAAAAATAAAAGCAGAATTCTTGGTAAAAAATCGTGCTAATCGGTGCGCCTTCATATAAGTGTAATCGGTGCGCCTTCTTTAAAGTGTTTACGCTTTACTTAAAGCCTTGGGAATATGTACGTTTTTTAATTTCAGTCAAAATATTTAAAATGTCTTGCCTTGGCCGCGAAAAACTATTGATTAGCCGTTTCTAGGTTTGGTCGTAAGTATTGTATGGATCAGGTTTTTTTTTTCAAGCCTACATCGTGTCCCACTACTGGGCAAAAGCCTATTCTTTCTCCTTCATGTATCAGTATAGAAGTTTATCGATAAACATTGCGCATACGCCTGTGGCTAAGTGCCACACCGCCTCTCAAAATAAAACCTTTGTGTCTCCAGCACTAGTACCTTTTTATCAAAACATAAATGTTTTACCGTAACAAATTCAACCCTTTTAATTTACAGAACGTGCTTTATATTTAGATTCAGTCACATTTGCCTGAAACAGAAGTAAGAGCTGCACTCCATTACTATTCATCATTCATTTACAATGGCAGTACAATTACAATAGTTTATTTTAATCGGTTGTGCGGAAGCGACTCCCTGGGGGCATAGAGCCTTCTATTTTGATGCAATATTCAATTGGACCGCTGTCGCTATACTGAGCTGTTTTAGGACGTTAACTATTCAGGGGTTATGTAACGCTGGCTGCCAGGCCGGTTATTGTTCTGTACTAGCTCAATATGAGTTTTTCGACAAATATTAAAGATTTGCTGGACATTTTGTTGGGAAATCGTTCCTACCGTTAAAGCCTTTCATGGTGCTTTTGATCTCTACTGTTATTCCACTTCAAATGAACTAAACTGTTGTGAACTCCATTTAACCGAAAAAAAAAGCCAAAAATCTCAAAAACAATCCATCAAACCGCAATAAAAAATAACTTATCTGAGAAAAGGTTATTGGCAATTGTGTCCGAATGGCAGAGAAATGTTGACTAATTTTCCACAATGAAGAACCCTCTCAAAAGCCGGAACAAAGAGAGATTACAATGCTAAGTTAACTTGAAACATTCGGTGTCGGGGACGCTCGGCCGTCTTCGGAACACCAAATTATACGTAACGGAACAGCCGAACGAGCGTGAAAACTTGACGGAGCATTGTTTCATAAGAAGCAAGTTGCCTTTGAACTCGGATACTGTTTTATGTTATTATTTCAGATGAAATAGGTCCCGAAATATTGGGTTTCTTGGGCACTGAACTTTGTTTAATCAACGCTGTAGACTTTGTTTAATCAAATCTTATGCGGGTCCAGTACAGCTGTTTGAACTTCAAGTGCTTCTAAATCTTTTGAAGCGCCTGTCTTGCCGATTTTCACATTATCTTGATCAAATAATGGTGGAAAAGTTTCACAAAAAGATGTTATACAAGGTTTTAAGATTATAAAAGTTGTTAACGTGTAGCAGCATAAGATAAAGATGATAGTTTAAGCTTAAAGTATTATAAAATGTAAATATCAGAAAGTTCATTAATAACTTTTAACGAACTGTTTGCTAATGAGTAGATCACGTTTATCTTTATACTTAAAACTTCGTTTTCGTCTTATCTTACTCTTATTTAACTTTAAAGCTATGTGATGGCGGATTCATCGATTGAACTGAAACAAGTAATTGAGAAATGCGTTACAGATGAATATGTATGTGCAAGTGGCTCTCTTATCTGCATTTAATTGCACTTGACAGACACGCTCCCCAACAAAGGGGTGACAGACTGAAACACTGATTAATTATGTCTCTGTACAGTCTGTGTCTGTTCTACTACCTAGGCTAGCAGCAGACAGCCAATTATGCCTGATTAATAGGCAATTTATTAGCCAGATTTATTGGATCAAATTTGTTCTGGGATTGCGTTTCCTGTAATTGAACAATCGCGACAAACTAAACGTCGAAATAGTTCCGAAATGTCGGATGCGTTTAATTTACTGGTATTAAATGGCCATGTTCTATAGCGTCCATTCTAATACCAAGGTCGTCACTTTCCCATCAAAACTATCTTTTGTGTCAAAATGTCACTGTTGTAGCTAGATGCGCAATAGTAGTCTCTAATACATAGTTAAAATATATTTTAAAAAAAACTAGAATTATATGAAAACAAGGAAAGCAGCGGTATCTTCCAGGCCTATATGTACAGATTTGATGTTAAGATTGCAGTTCTAAGTAGGTATTTGCTAACGAGTAATTAACCTAATTCCGTCATGATCATGATTCGGGAGATCATTCTCGAAGCCAACCGATAACCGATACACAAAATAATATCACATACACGGCAAATTAATATTATAATCGTGAACAGAGTTAAAAGTCTGTCCGTAAATTTTTCGCGTTTTGACGGATGAATGGTATCTAAAAATAGTAATTGGCATACGGATATACCCTGGGTTGGGACATAGAAAAACTTTCCTTTCTTATCCCGGTAGTATTTTATCGTGAGATAACTTCCGATTTCCACGTAAACGAAACCGCGGTCAAAAGCAACTCTTTTCTATTGTTAGTATCTATTGAAACCTTATAGACAAAGGGCTATTCAAAAGTTTTTTGATTACCATTTCAAACAAAAGCACGAAATACATTGAACTGGTTGCTATAGTGTATGTGGCGAATAACCCACCCCTTTTAGGGTTTTATTGAAGGCGATAAAGGCTTATGGGCGAAAATAACAACATCGTGATCACTAATCAGTTAGTCAACTCGGAACGATAATATCTTTTTTACGACCGCTTATTATAGTGGACCGTTAGGAGGCTCATTATAAACGTTTACGAACTAATATGAATAAAAATCACGTGTATAAATGATGTAAACAACCTTTATTTAAATTTTCACGGTCACTCGTTGACTCAGTTTTACAGCCATAGGATGATCATATGAAAAATGACCCATCGAGTGACCGCAAACACAACCAAGACCAAGTATTTCGAGTGTTTCACATATACTTAGGCTTTGTATAACATCGTCTGTGTCACTCATACCTATGTGACAGTCTCTTTCTAAAGCTCCATACAAACATGCATCAACCCATACCTCTTTCTCACGCGGGTAGGCAGGAACTACAGAACGCCACCTGGATTCTAATAAACTTTTTTCACCTCGTCCACGGTAACATATGGTCCGTACACGCACGCCCGTTGCGAGAACTGCGCACCTGATTTTTATGAAGAACTTCACCGATAAGGTCAGTTTTGACCGCTCACATAATATTCCGTTCTATAGCTCGATGTGTCATATTAACGACCGTATACCGTACTTTCTCATTTCTCGTTTGCCTTTCAATGTCGCCCTAGCTGCCACATTTTAACGCTCACAATGGTACCTGTTTGTTCGACACTCAAGCGTACCCGTTGCGTAGTCGTTACGTAGTCGGCCTGCGCCGCCATTGTACTGTTCTTACACAAATAGATTCATGTACACTGTACACCCCTGTACACCCCCTGTTAGCTTTGATGCTGTTTATTTTTTCTATTTTCTAACGTTTGCTGGGAAAAGTTTGCTTTATAGGGGTGAATTTTGATCAAAATCAAAATCAAAATATTTTTATTTCACATAGGCCTACATGGGCACTTGTAAAACGTCGACAAAAAGGTGCTCGGTTCGGGTTGGTCGTTTCCTATGGAGAAGAACCGGCAAGAAACTCCATGGTTACTCTTTTAAAATAATTTGGCTTTACAATTTTTCTATGTTACAGCAGTGGCACTTAAGTATGAGTGGACATCGTAGGCCCGACAATAAGTCGTTGCTTACTACAAAACGTAGAACAAGATAAAAAGTTACCAAGGATCTAGGAATCTATAAGGCCTACAATGTCCATACATTTACAAACAATCGGTAAATAAGAAAAAGAGTCTATACAAAAAAAAAAAAAAAAGATATTGCAAAAAGACTAGATGAAACAAGTGACACAAATGTTGTCATCCGTGCTGTAACTATTCTAAACAAAATGATGTAATGATTAAGAAACTATTGTAAAACATCTGATTAAAAATAATGGAAAAAAGTAAATAAAAAAATAAAAAAGTAAATAAAAAAAAAAACTAAATAAAAAAAAAAAACTAAATAAAAATAAGATTGAGAATAGTTAGAGACATCCACACATTTGTGCCGTTTTATGAGCTACCAGGGAAGCCGCATGTGCGTAGGGGCTCAGGCCAAACTTCTCTATCTTCAACGTAGTCCTTAATTTTGTAATATGCTTTTTTAATTAGGACACGTTTGATATAATTTTTAAACTTTCCATCGGTCAGTTCTGTAACTGACTTCGGCAACTTATTATAAAAGCGTATACTGTTTATAAGAAATGACTTGCTAGTTTTTGTTAATCTAAATTTTGGTATTACAATTTCGTGTTTACTGCGCGTGTTTATATTATGGAAGTCGCTTCTAATTTTGAAAAGTCCTCGGTTTTTGCGGACATATAAAATACATTCTAAAATATAGAGTGAAGGCAGAGTCAGTATATCGATTTCTTTAAATTTTTCTCTGAGGGACTCGCGAGGACCCATTTTATAGATGGCGCGGACTGCCCTCTTTTGCAGTATGAAAATTGATTCAACGTCTGCTGCCGATCCCCACAGCAGAATGCCATAGGACATAATACTATGGAAATAAGCGTAGTATACTAACCTAGCTGTGGCTACATCGGTTAACTGCCTTATTTTCCTAACTGCATAGGCAGCTGAGCTTAACCTTCCCGAAAGAGCTCTAATGTGCGCGCCCCACTGCAGTTTTGAATCGATAGTAATCCCCAAGAATACAGTTTCCGCTATGACATCAAGTTTTTTGCCGTCAAGATTTAAATTTAGGTCACGTTGTGGTACATTTGGTAAAGAAAACTTAAGACATTTTGTTTTATTCGTATTCAGTAAAAGATTGTTGGCTGCGAACCATTTTGAGAGAATAGTTAAGCTTTCGTTGACATGTAAGACGTCCGTATCTTTTCTATGAATTTTAAAAATTAGCGAGGTGTCATCAGCAAATAGAATTATATCCGAAAATTTGGCCATCATATAAGGGAGGTCATTAATATAAACAAGAAACAGGAAAGGACCGAGAATTGAACCTTGGGGCACGCCCATCTTGACTATAGACCCGCAGGACGTCGCCCCATTTACATTTACTTTTTTTGCCTGTTTGATAAATAAGAAAGAACAAGATCAGCAGCTTGTCCACGAATTCCGTAGTGGTGTAATTTACAGATCAGTGTGTTATGGTCGACGCAGTCGAACGCTTTTGAGAGGTCACAGAAGATGCCAATAGCATCCTGGGACTTCTCCCAGGATTCCAAAATGTAACTGATGAGTTTTACTCCCGCGTCCGTTGTCGACCTACCCTTCGTGAAACCAAACTGCTGACCATGCAGTATCCTATTAGAATTGAAGTGTGACAACATCTGGCCCAGCATGATTTTTTCATAGATTTTACTCAATGCTGGAAGCACAGATATAGGTCTATAATTAGAGGGATCACTCTTACAACCTGATTTGAAAATTGGTACTACTTTACTATGTTTCATCAAGTCAGGAAACTTGCCACTGTCCAAACATTGATTGAATATGCCTGCTAAGACAGGAGCAATTGAATCAATAATGTTTTCAAGAACCTTGACTGATATCCCCCATAAGTCTTCAGTATTTTTTATATTGAGACTTTTGAATGCGTTTTTAATTGTATCAATACATACTGGTTTAAATTTAAAGTTAGGTAAGTCCTTAGTAAAGTTCTCTTTAAGAAGGGCTTCAGCTAGTTTAGCTGAAGAGGGGAGAGATTTCGTAACCTCTAACGGAATGTTGGCAAAAAAATTGTCTTGAGTTTCAGCGACTTCTAGCTTATCACAAATGGTTTTATTATCTTTTGTTTCATGGGAGTTGTAGGGCTTTTCGTGTTATGGGGAGAATTTTTGCAACCCTTTACGTAATTTTACTCAAATGGAAGGGGTTTTCCGTGCCCTTATTTGGAATGGCTGCTCTTTATTTACGTAATTTAAGGAAATAAAATAATAGAGTGAGCCTGCAGGTCCGCCCACGTGAAATGTTTTAAACTTTCTGCGCTAAAAAGTATGCACAGGTACTTGGGGTGAATAACCTTTTCCAGGTACTGAGCAAACTTTCTTGATTTATCTTATACTTTTTCACAGTTGTTTAGATGAGCAACAATGTAAGCAAATTATTTGTTTATGAAACTTACAACCACCTATATGTATTTTAGTGTAGGTATATATAAGTATTTCACGGCAAAATACCAAAGTGTGTCAATTTGATAAGTAGATAATTCCCTCACTGGATTTAAGTCTCTTTCATGTTGGAATAATGTTAGTGAAGGTAGATAAAAAGCTGAATACTGACCTAGTTATATCCCTCACTGTGGAAACAACGTCTGAGTTTATTTTAGCATTTAATTTCCTTTATTATACTTACTTCGTCTAAAACTGCGTAAAGTAATCTGAAGTCTAGGCCTCATTTATATTTACTTTTCGGCTTAGAGCGGATTTTACCTATGAAACTAAACGCAATCAGCATCTAAACTGCGTTCAAGAGCTGTCAGTGTCAATATTCCGTAGCAATTATGAAACTGAAGGCTTGAACGCGGTTTTATTGGTGAACTTAAAATAAACCGAAAAATCAAGTTTTCATGGTAGTCACTTAATGAAATTGAGCCTCATTTTTACCAAATTATTTTGATCATTTTCCGTCGGTTCCTTTTATCTCGACTTCGTTTATATAAGAGAGCTTATCTTTATCTTTTCAATACTTAAAATATGTATACTAACATTATTGGATTTCCTTTTATAACGTTTTGCTTGGAAAGCTAATCTGCAAGATAAGAATTTTGTGATTTTAAGTTACTAAATTCTTGCAGCGAAAAGAACATAACATCATGCATGTAAATCCCAAAAGGATAGGCAGAGGTTTACTCTATACAGTACTCCCACATTTCGCCAGTTATGTTTTAGTCCCAAGGAATAGCTCTTTCCTTTACCACTCTTACTATCAACCTAGTATGCTTGACTTTACTGTCGCCGTTTTAACCGTAAAAGCTAAGTCACACTGCGTAACTCTACCTTCCAACATTAATATAAAATAATCACTGCTCAACGTAGGCTTAATACCAGGCAGAATTCAACGGAAAACGACGACTGTTCATAACCAACCAGATTTTAGGAAAGCAACTAAAACAACCCGAGGTTTACGTCCCACGTTACGAACATCAAAGCTTCAAGCTTCTTGGCGTAGATTTAACAGAAATGGCGTGTGACTGATGGAGGTCTAAAACTATGCTAATTAGGGAATTACTCACAAAGCACCTGTCTGGCTGGACGTATTCACCAGGTACTAGTTTTGACCACACATTACGAGTTTGTAGACCAAATTACGCGTTGATTAAATTCTGTTGAGGATGTTACGTTAGTTTTGAGAACTTCTAAGGTTGTACGCTTGCGGGGTGTTATCAGAAATGAACGTATTTTTTTTTTTTGGAAAATTAAGCGAAATTAATGTGGAACAGGTTTACTCCTGAGATCTCACTGAAATTAACTTTGTCTGTTACCTTTTCAACAACCTAGCGGTTATACTGATCGTCTACCTGTTTATTAAACACTTTTAATCTCATCGCTATTTATCAGGCCAGAATTATTTTAACATAGATCTCTTTTCACCGGTATCCAAACCAGTACTTCTAAATTCTCGGACAATCCAGCTCGTTACGTTCGTTGGTTGCTAGGCAAAATACCATTTCCCTCACCTAGTCATTATAATGTTATGAGCAAAACTGGCGGTCGATTACGCACAATAATTTATTTATTTAGCACTTCAAGTACAATGTACAGAGGCGGACATAATGCCATAGGCAATTACACTGGCGTTACAGATCAGTTAATGGGGCGTAGGGTGTCGGTGCGCCGCCGCCGGTTCCAATCCCGGCTTGTCGAAAACCGGACGCCCATGGTTTTACGACTAGATCAACAGTGTTAAGTTTGTATGATCGCGGTTGGTAAATAGCGTTTATACAAACTGAACACTGTTTTGAGTTTCTAGATTATTTATGAATAAATGAATGTAAACATTATTTGTTAAATATTGGTAATTATATTTTCTCAGACAATCCAGCGACCACTAGAACAAATTTAATTTCTATCACCGTGTCATAATATTGTTAGCTGCAGAACTGGCGGTCGATTGCACATGATTACACTGGCCGTACAAATCAGTTGACAAGGCGACGTTATTAGGGCGTCGCTTGACGGGCCGCCGCGCGCCGTTTACAACCCGGCTAGTCGAAAACCGGATGCTGTGGGACAGAGTTGTTTGTGTCTATGACTAGATTGTAATCTTTCTTCTTCTTCTTGATATTACAAGGAAAATTTAGAGAAGCGCTCTTCCTCTCTAGATTGTAATCTTTCTTCTTCTTCTTGATATTACAAGGAAAATTTAGAGAAGCGCTCTTCCTCTCTCTACTTATTTAAAACTTGCTGTGCCCGACAGGGTCCATTATTGTGTCTATTATTTCTTTTGACCACCTGTAAGTGTACATTATGGATGCAATAAATGATTAGATTTGATTTGATTTAGATCAACTGTGTTTAATGTATACATGTTGTAAGTAATTCGGATTTCTAGATTGTTTATGCTCCGATTGGGTACCTAAACAATAGTCAATGAATTATCAGTAAGCTATACTTATGAACGCTTTTTCGTATTTGATAAAACCCGTCTTGAGTTTGATAATAATCTCGCAGTAAATAATAAGTGCAAAGGAGAAGTAGATGTTCGTGTTTAAAGTGTTGTGTTCGTCTCATAGATAGTTGTTTTAATCGTTGCCTAAGTTTTGAACAAAGGACGGTACTTTTTAAACTTCTTGTCACTTAAGATAAGCTTCGACCAGCATGATCATCAAAGTCGGAAGTTACGATCAAAGTACTTCACAATCACTCGCGTCACATGTTTCACAATCCAGACATAGTGGCGTTAATAGGCAATCTACGCCACGGGTCGTCGGTTCCAATCCCGGCTGGGACGAGGTGTTCGTTAATTAACACAGACTGAATGACGAGCTGCTCGTCTGCCCCGTCCCCTATGCTAACGATGTGTTCATAATTCAGCGGGAAACTGGAAAATACACGAAGGCCAAAGGTCAGGTGTCAATATGACACCCTGGTAGGCAGTTACCCAACGTACATTATTATATGAATTTTATTTCAGTCGAGGAAAAGAGAATGTAAAACAGCACCTTCGTAAATTTTAATAAAATTTTGTTTCGAGGAAATCCTTAATACATTTTGCTCTTGAAAGCTTTGTTCTCTGGAGTTTTGAAATTCTAGAGGGAGGTGGATCTTAAAAACAAAACTATTTATATTTTATTTTAACAGAACATAGACCGAGTTTCGTTGTTTGTGTGATTGAAATCAGAACCTGAGTCTTACGTGGCACAATCCTCATCTGAAAGTATAATTTGAACACAGTTTGAACAAATGCGAAAATGTTATCAAATAAATCCAGAAAGTTCCATCTCCCACACAAATCGATAGTGCAACTAGCTAAAAATAGAATCGCAATCCGCATCAAATGTGCAGAATTCTGTATTCACAAGTCAATACTTGTGTTAGAACATTGATCCAATTCGGGAACATCTGGCGAGGAGCGAGATGCGACCAGATATGCCGGAGGCTGTCGTGACACAGATACCTACTATTCTAAGGCTCTAGTGAGATATCTGATACATTCGGGACCATCGCGTGATATGTACGGCCTCTGTACTGTTACTAGATTCGAGGATTAGTAGATTAGGTGAGGGATATCAAGATTTGTTGAAATTGCTGTTCTTAAAGGTCTCTTTCGACAGGTGCGAAAAAAATAATTATAAAAACTTGAGAGGTGTCAAGGGACACCCGGATGGAACGAAGTTCCTTTCACGTACATAATATCAATACATTTTAGATTTAAGTTAGTGTGCGAAAAATAAAATATTTAATTTAAGGAAGATTAATCCTTAATTCGAAGCAATACGTCTTACTTAACTGCACAACCGAATTTGTACTTTGTAGTTCGGTCACTGAGAATAATAATCATATCTATCCTTACTCACATACACACCCCAATTGTACGTAATTTAAGGAAATTTCAACTTTATTTTAAAGAAATAAAGCTTACAATAGCTTACTATAGCAAAAAGTGTCGTGACAACTTTTCGTAAGAATTTTTTCCGTCTAGCCCCCTTTCACAACGCGCGATAAGGAACTTCGTTCCAATATGCCACGACTAACAAATCGATTTGCGACGCGACAGGGGTCGCTTGACGGAAGTCCAGTCGCAAGTTGCATCGATATCTGTTCAGAAAGTTAACGCCGTAGTAAGAGAACTTTCCGCGACTTTCAAAGATAGAGATAAAGAAAGTTAATATGTTATGACACCGGTCATAAGAGCAAGCGGAAGAAAATGTCTCTCTAAAAGTATTTCTTCAACGGGACGTGTTTGATCGATGATCCCTCTCGCTGATCCATGCTTTCTAACGAACTTCGAGATCCGTGTGAAACTTCGCGCGAATACTTCCAGATAATACTACGATGGGTTTGCCTATATGTCTTGCGACACTCTTTAAAGTGTTGGTCACACTCTGTATAGTTAAAGTAAACCAAAAATGTGTTTACTAAATATGTTATGCGATGTTGGTTCCCTGGAGAAAGTGGTTCAGTTTGATGGTCTTTATCCCTAAAATATGACTATATCTTTCTGAAATTCACTGTAAAAATGTATGTTTAAGTTCGTTTGCTTCGAGCCTTAAGAGGTTAAAATAAACTGTGATTACCTATACTTCATCGCTCTTGTTTTATGATTAAAGTCAACACCATTTTAAAAAGTTTTAAAAAGAAAACTCCTTTACATTTTCTTAATTCTTGACGCGAGGACTTAAAACTTAGATACAGTGGCGTAAAAACACATTCCCGAGGGATTAGTGAGGCGTCAGTACGGAGCTTTAAGAGGGAATTACGTCATATTGAGAGGGCCATGTAATTACACGAGTGTTCCACTCCGACACAGATTTTGTATCAACGTTCTGACGTTGTTAGGAAATACGGGTAAAGTACCGTAATACCCTTCGTATTATGTACTTTTGGATTCCTATTTTGCAAATATAATACTCCTAAAATAATCACATTGGCAAGAAATGGGATGTGGTCTGATGGGTAAAATTGGAACATGAATAACTTCTGCCAGTGTATGAGTGCTTGCAGTAGATTTAAAATTATGTACCGTACGTAATTATGCCCGTGCTAATGACATTGTGGTTCCTAAAACTATTTTTTTCAAAGTCAATCTTTTGAAAGATAGACACTTCCGAAGTGATAAAATGTCATCATCTGCCTAGCCTTTTTCTCAAACTATCTTGGGGTCGGCTTCCAGTCTAACCGGATGCAGCTGAGTACCAGTATTTTACATGAAGCGACTGCCTATCTGACCTCCACAACCCAGTAACTGGGTAATACCCCTTGGTAAGACTGGATGTCCGACTTTTTGGCTTCTGACTACTCGTAACGACTGTCAAAGATCTACAAATGACAGCCGGGACCAACGGCTTAACGTGCTTTCCGAGGCACGTAGGAAATTCGGTATGTAATTATGGTCACCCATCCACAGACTAACCTCGGCAAGCACGGCTTTACCTTAAAGATTGACCCGGGCTGTTATTATTTAGCCACGAGCTCCTCCGTCGTTCAGTTAACAATATATAGGTGACAGGTTAAACAGTAAATTATCTCCATTTTTCACCACTCGGTACCACTTTTTTATAAATTCTTTTACTCTACATTTCCACGAAGGATATTTAGTGGGGGGTATAAATTGAAATGAACTATGCGACCGTTTGAGTCGACTTATGTATGGTATTCATTCAGTTGGTTTGTTCGCTCATGGCGTAAACAATAGATTCATCTGAGAGTTACAAAGAATTAACGTTGTCGGTCAACAATTATTTTTAGAATATCTTCATGTCTGATAGAGGTGGTCATCAAGTCGCATGTAAATTATGCAAAATGTGTTTTTAAATTCATACATTTTTTTCTGTGTCCATTACCGGGGGTGGCGACACAGTGATTAAAATGCAAATTGCTAGAATTATCTCGTGTCCGTCGTGTAGCTCCGTGACACTGAATGTTGGCGGCGGCTCGCCTTGCCGTGCAAGCGTGATTGTACGCAATCCTTCGCTCTTGGCGCTCCACTTTTGTTTAAGATTTGCATGACCAGATTTATAGCGTGGATTTTATATCTAAAAACAAAGAACATGTATGTACGTAAGTATTCAAATACTTTTAAAGTATAATTTTAAATCTTATCACAAAAAAAAAACAATCAGTTACCAGAATATTATTATTATTATAAGAACAACAGTGGTTGGGAACTAGGAGGGACTCCGAGTATATCTGCATGGTAAGATGTTGGTTAATGTTGTGATGCGATTTTAATGTGTTTTATCAACGCGAGAGTGGTCTGCCCGTCACGAGGTGCCGCTGCAGACTAAAATGTTACTGACACCTACTCGTCGCGAGCTTTTGCTTGCGTATGTGTTTAAAATAATACAAATTATTAATAAAAAGACGAATTAAAAAAAGTTGCCAAGAGAATTCTCATATTTTTACATTTCCTATCTTTGAGTGTAAGAATCGATCAAAACGAATTTCTTGCAAACGAGATTTTGCGGGCTAATAGACGTTTAAAAGACATTTTTTATTCAAAATGTAGCTAATATAAAATTCTGACAAGAAAAATAATAAACATGAATCCCCTTATGAGTATTTTTTTAAGTTGATTGACCTTGTAACTTTTTCAGAATATTGATTTGATAAACCTGATTTGACAACTTTTAAGCCCTTAATAATATTAGCTATGCAAATTACTTCGCTTCGCAATTCACTTAAAATGTAGTTCCCCAAGTTAGTTTATCTCTCATTTTCTCGTGTCGTGAAGGTCGTGTAATCTTTGTTCTTGAAGTACTTACGGCAAACAGGCCCTGAAATAGATCTTTTTCGAATAAAATTCTATTCAATCACTCGATAACCTTGTAGAGAAACTTGAACGGAATTTAGATTCAGAGAAGTGTCTAACGATTGAAAAATGCTGGGAATGCTGGCGTGTATATAAATGTATGTTATCTATCTATTCTGCAGGATTTTCTTCTTACTCACGGACGAAGTAAAAGTTTAAGTGATTTACGCGCCCCTGGGATATTTGTGGTGGTAACAAATGAATTTGTGGAAGAACTTGGACTTAATTTAAATGGTAGGTTTTCCCTCATCGTCAGGTTCTACTCTCGGCTCAAATAATATGTTTTTCGACCAACCGATCTAGCGGCTAGTTAAGTTAAAAATACGTAGAGCCCGACCGAAGCATCGGCTGCGGCCGAAACCGAAGGCTGAAGCCGAAGGTATCTAGCAAGGGATTGATATTAAACAAATTGTTACGAATGCGCGAGAGGACTATAGAAGAGGCAACGGGCGGGGCAAGGGTCACACATTTCAAAGTTTTAATTTTATTTGACAAGGTGCAAGGTAATTTAAATAACTTCGTTAAATTGTTTGTATATAGTCAACCCAAAAGTTCATTAAATTATTCACCTTTAGCCAATCTACGACTGAAGTTCTTAGAATAAGTAAACTGTCGTCTTCAGCCAGAAATATACTTCCGGTCGTACACTGAACATTAGCAAGAATTAATGGACTATTATATCACTGTGCTTCACAACGGGGATCAATCCTAACTCCCCGAAACTATGTATCTGAACATGTAGCAATGTTCATAACAACTTAGAAACAAAAAAAATTGCATTGTGATATACAAACAACCAAAAACCAAAGTAAGTATGAGAATAAAAGCAACAACCACGGCAGCTGGCACCGCTCAACAATAACACATGAACTTGCACTTGTTAGCCGGGGCCATAAGCTTCAATGTGGGGCATCTTCCAAAATCGATAGCAGTGAAAGTGGGCAAGGACGACCTTTGGCAGCGCGCCAGCTCCGGCCAAGGTCCACCGCTGAGGCTGTTCAGTCAGTATTGATGAGGTAGGTAACGTTATGGATATGTGGGGGTTTGGGGAGCGTGCGTGTGTGACTTGGGGTAAGAAGTCAATGTCACATATTGTAATTTAGTGTGTTGTTGATCTTTTCGGTCTTGCTGCTTAGTAAATTGTATATGATATGGTACATACCATATCAGAATCTGAACATATGTTAAAGACTTCGATCGAAAATCAGTTTTTGAAGTATTATGCCTACGTAATAACATTGATTGAAATCCTATAGACCCTTTTCACGTCAAAAACAATAAACGTGCAGTCACGTTACAATCCGTGGCTAATAATATCTTTAATCCAGTTACATAAGACGCGCATTCAGTACCCCTGCGCGGTGCGCCCCTGCGCCCTGCCCACGTATTCCACGCCCGATATTTTGAACCAAATATAGCTCCAAGGTTACTCGTACATGTTCTGTACAAATCTAGGTTCCATACATTTGTTGGTATCCAAATTGTAGCGTTTTGAAGCTCAAACGAACACTGGGTGGAAACAAATATGTACTCAGTATGAAATATCGCTGGATGGATGTGCTCGATCGAATGCAGCTGTTTAAGTGATAGCCTTCGGGGCAATTCAATTAAGTTGAGTCGCGAAACAATAGCACTGAAGCCTTTTCGATGCAGCGACTAAAACGATCAAAGTGAGTTTGGAAGACCAATTCTCCTAAACATTCTACCCGGAATTTCCCCCGAAATATTCGCACAGCTCTGCAATGCATCTGGTTATGAATCCGCATTTAAATTGGAACGCAGCGATCCAACAGCCGCCACTCAATACGAGCGCGCGATCATGTGTGAAGCACCATTACATTTGGCGCAAATTCCCGGCGGCGCGGAGGTCGCAAGTGCGAGGAATTCAACTGTGATGCAGCGCTCGAGAGTGTTCGAGTTGCGGTGCAGATGCATATCAGGGTTAAATACGGTTAGAAACGGATTTGTGGTGGATCTAGCTAGATGGTGTTCAACGGAGGTAGTTCGGGTTGTGGTGTTGAGTTCTGAAGTCAAAGCTAAATTCCATTTGGATTACAACAGAATCTGGATTGGATTGCAAGTCCATCGTTGTGTATTTATGATGCGAGGAAATAGCTTGGTGAATTTGAGGTGTTTCGTTGTCGCTTGGTATTTATTCAAAAGTTTAGCTAATGTATCTTAACTGAGCACGTGGTGTTCAGTAGTTTTCGCAAACCGCATATGACTTAACTTCAGTTAATTTAGCTTATAAGGCAAGTGAGCGAGATGTCAAGTAGGTTCACTAAGTGCTTCCAACTTCTGGATAGCAGTCGCGTGGTTTTGGGCCAGAGTTGTCGAAACTAGGGTGGATGTGACTCAGACGAGTTTATACAGAGTGTTCCAGTCTACCTAATCCGACCCAGTACCGTGCAATTAATACGTTCACAGCAATAACCGACGCAGCTGTTTTAACACATCTGTGTATTAACGACGTGCTAGCAAATTAAAATGTAAATTAAGAGGGCGCCTGTGTCTGGCGTCCGGGATCCGTGTTCGCTGTCCGTACCGGTCGATGCGGACGATGCGTGCCTAATAATGTATTCGTATTTATGCGGGGCTGTCACCACGATCATTGTCAGGTTAACCGTTATGCAAATGGGAGGAAAAATGGCCGCTGTGGACACTGCGATAGAGAGAATTAACGAGTGTTGACTAAGGATTAGCAAATATAGGTTTTATGACGGGAATAAAGCTTTATTTGATGCAATAAACAAAGTTTCATAAAGTATTGTAATTTTTTCATGTACACTTGATTTACGGTGGCAGTAAACAGTATTGTAGACATTAAAGCCCTGTGTGAGGTAGACGCATAAGGTACGCGTCACCATACAGTGTGTTTTCGATAAACTTTATGCTTGCGGTCCCCTCTCAGACTAATGATTGCCCTGTCTAGTGGCGTAGAGTGCCAATCGAAAGATAATTTTTCGTCAAAATTTTAGTGATAAATAAACGACCGAAATAACTGAACTCCCTTCCCTTTCATAACCTGACATAGCAAACCGACAGATTATTTTATTTACGACTTCATAAAAGTTAGCGTCTATTTTGGGATATTTTTAGTATCATAAAACTGGGGTACGCTTACTGTCGGTTGTACATAATCACTCAGGCTTCAATCTGGGCTATTTCGGGCAAAACGTGACTTCAGATATAATGGTTTGCATGTTACGTACTTCATTTGGGAATATACCGACGGGATTTATGAATTGCGAAGGGAGAAATCCCTAAGGCTTTAGCTTAATAGGCTTGTTCTACGTAATACCACGTATTACACTGACGAGTGACGTTCACGTAAATATCTACCAAATGGGTTCGTATCGAGTCATTTTGTGTTAAAAACATGTACCTACCTTTTTTTACGGATGGGAAATCATTAGACCCCTCCTGCTTTGGGCGGAGCGGAAAGGAGTGTCAGACTTTTACTGACTAAAACCCATCCATGTTCCTTCTTAGTCCGTTGTGTTCCAGGGCCACGGTATCTCTTTCGAACAGTCCCGCAGCCCTGGCAGACATCGACCCTCTCGGACCCCTTCTGGTTTGCTGACATCTCCTTGAGGCGCGCGCGGAACACGAACGCGCCGTCGGCACGGCCTGTCGTCATAAGACGGACGGACGGTGAGCTAGCCCGTTACTCACCGTCCACAGGCCTAAAAATATGTACCCGTCTTGCTATTTGTCTAAATGGAAAAGTTTTGATCTATAAATTAATAGATCAAAACTAGAAAATCGGTGTTTTTTTTTAATTCACCAATAAATGACTGTAAAATAAATAAGTAAAGTCAAACTAGATAAATAAAATTACAAATACACGGTATGCTGAAGACGTTTTTTTTTCTAAATCCGTCTTATGTTAGTGCAGAAGTAAAAAGAGTTTAACTTTCCAAGTACCTACTTACCCACTTTCCATTTAGTTAAATATAGTGTTACCAACATCATGAAACTTCCCCATTATAATTAGCCCCGAACACAAACGTGTCTAAACTAGTGAATCGTTCAATAATTGCTTGCATGATTGCATTCGTAACTCAATCGTTGTTGTCGGGCGCGTGTAAACAATCGATCGCCGCCAGAGTACAAACGATTAATTAAAACGCACTCATTAGCGCCGTTAGTGAATGTTTTGGGTGAGATGCGACGCTGTATGTTGCTCAGAGATTGGTATAGTGGACGTGTGATGAGCGAAGAACGTTGAAGAGTAATAATAATAGAACGATGAACGTGCAAGAACGTTGCATGGGTAGTGTGAACACTATACAGGGTGGAATATTTTTCAATGCCACCTGGAGGGAAACTACTCTTAATACCGAAGATAGCAAATTTTACCCAAAGGAGGCCCCTTTATTTTTAAAAAGAAACATATCTGCATTCAAAGATTTTCGAAAATTCTCTTGCCACACTCGGGAATCGAACCAGCTAAAAGACGAAAAAATAACAACCTGTACTTTTATGCTATCGATCGATAGGGTCAATCATAAGGATCAAATCTCTCTAACAAACATGATATACTTAAATGAAAGAAGAATAGAACTTAGACTATCACTTACGGGAATCTTCCATGATTATATTTTGTTTTGAGTCCCTGATATTTGACTTCCAGATAAAAACCGTAAAAGTTTAAAACAGTGTTTAAAAAGAGTAGACTTCATAAAACGCGAAATGATAGTGCTAGTTTGAATGATGATAGTTGTAGTTTTTTTCTTTGTGAGGGGCCACTCTGTGGCGACGTTCGTGCTAATTTGGGGACACGAAGATTACCAAAGCGCACATCTTTTCTGGTTTAACTATATTTGCTATGAAGGCTGTGGACGTCAAAGACGGTCCACTAAATATGTATCTATTGGGTTGACTTCACCGTAACGAACTTACAATTTTCCCAAGCTCGGTAACAACTATTTGCAGGAATAGAAATAAAAGAAACGCTAATACAAGAAATAATTCTCATTTATTTTTCTAATTTACTGGCACGAGGTATCGTTATACGTTTAAGTATGTTTTGTTATGGGCTATTATATACGTACGACTATGTGTCGGAGCTTCGAACTAGACCTAGCCAATCAAAAAGCTGAATCGACACAATCGAAATAAACGACGAGCACCAATTATGACTTTATGGAGCCACGAATGACAGCCGGGGAAATAAAACGCTAATACCGACAGTAACGGATCATATTTCAGGATTATAAAATGACTTATAAATATTTATACACCAGACCCTTCTTACTTTCTTGTTTAAATCTTGACTGGGGAGTTCTAATTGAAGTTACGAGACGGTACAAGCTGGCTTTTATACTGATTCCAAGTATAACCTTTCTTAGTTATGCCAGCTGTACTCGTAGTGGAGGAATTATATTATATGGAGCGGATTAAATGGTTTGTCACGCAATGTTCGGTGCGCTACGTCAGTGGGGTATAGTGCTGCTTAGCAAGAACGGCTTTCTAATGAACAATATGGTGCAGATATATCACCGACTAACGCCGTTTGAAGCTAATGCGGCATCATTACGCCTCAGTGGCACGTCGGCGAAGAAGCATTGGTAGGCAAATCAGAAGGCTCAGTTAACACAGATGCTAAAACGGTGTATTTATTTATTCATGTTTAAACATATACTTGAAATAACCAACAAACTAAAGAACACAAAGATCTGCATAGTATAATTATCTACTATGAGTACCTACTGCCTAACATTCACATAAAAACAGGCTGTTTGATGAAACAAAGAGCGCGAGAGATTTCAACACGTTTACTGTGATTATTGGATTGTATCGCAAGTCGAGCACAGTATGAGCTGCTTCTACTGTGAACACATAGCTCAAAGCAAAAGACATAGTTCGGACTCAAAAAGATGGATCCAGATACCATTACTACGCGGTCCTGTCGGTCTCATCAGGTGTTTTAAAGGCTTAGCTTCCCGGGTGTGAGCTATATGCGATTGGTTGAAATTTGTCTAATTTTGTTTCACAGTCATGGCTTGTTGCTGCTTATTTATAGAACTAGTCGTGTTATCCTTCTGTCAGTACCTATTCAATGGCATTACGGTCAGTCGGCACGGCATGGCGCGGGCAATGCAGCGCTGCACATATAAATTACACACCCGTTACAACAGCGAATTTATTTCAATTGCAAATTATGGATATTTATTATCATACGCGAGAGCCTCGGGTAATAAATACGTTACTAAAACTCGAAGTACACTCTAAATATACGAACGGATAGAAACGAGAGTACGTACTCTCTGAGATGTGAAAGTATCACATATCTAAGTCACGTTCGCGATCCCGAAGGAGGCAGAGATGAACCGGCAATCATTTATATTTTGATCACGGTAGTTTATTTCAGGCCCTTTTGATAAACTGAGCTTACACCCTTGTCATAATTGAGTCCAGCGTCAAATGACCAAGGTAAATCTGGTCTATAGGACACTAACACGTGCCAAACTTGTGTAATGATGTGGAAACATCGATAGCTACCGACACCCGTCATGTCGTATATGAGTTACGACTCAAATGCATTCACTCTCAGTTCACTCACGGACACTAAAAGCATTTTAAAACTCTGTGTCGCGTTTTAAGGCGCGGTTCTAGACGACTTTCATGCATTTGAGGGGGTGAAACATATGAAGAGGGGGTCGAGTAGTCCCGAATCACGCCGATGTGCGACGTCAATAAATGTATAGAAGCTTAATTTCACCACGTAGTGTAAGTGTACGATTAGCCCAGCGTGCCGCCAACCGACATCGCACATTGGTTACGCGGCGATGTGTAGGTTCGAATCTCAACACACGCAATTATTTATGTATCTTATTTTTAAAGTATATTGTACCTAACTATTTTTAAAATATGTTCATAATTTTTTAATAGGAGTAAAACGAAGTAAAAACTATTATTTTATAGAAAAGGTTTACGAAATATTATGTAACAAATTCGTCAGACGAATAATAAATAATCTATATATACAACCTGTTTTTTTGATATCCCATAACTCTAGTATTATATTCTGTAGGTAAACATAATACTAAAACTCCTAGAATTGGTGGTCCAAAAATGCATAGTTTCGGAGATATCATCAATCATAATTTACTTAGGTCAAAAATTTTCAACAGTATGACGAATCTTTACTTATGCGAGGTTGCCAAACTTCGCAGAAGTGTAGTAAAATAGTAGTAGTTTCATTGATAAATACGAGTAATTCTTTTTATTCATACCAATAATTCATAGCCAAGAACATGCGAAAAACACAACAAAAAAATATTGTGCGTGGAGTCCCTCCGCGCGGAAGAAGTGAAACTTCGTAATACTACATGCATGCGTTCGAGTGCCAGGCATTCAGTCTCGTTATTTTATTGAGCTTCTAAATAATGTTTTATTGTTGTACACTTTTTATTACATAAGTTTATCGAGGTTATTCTACTCATGGAAATTGAGCGAAGGCTGGTCACACCGAAGAGTCGAATGAATGACTGTTTGCACGCCATCTTGCGTATTATCTAGTAGAACTACGTAGTCACAAATCTTGTAATAGCGCCATCTCTTGGTGGGTAATAGAAAATATTCCCCCGCCATGAAAACGTTAAACTGGTTGGAAGTCGCATAAGAAGTTTCACTTTAAAAAAGTGTGATTGAAACATAATTCATATGCCAGTTGATTCTTTGATATGGTCTAAATCATATCCTAGAGTTATGGGATATAAAAAAAAAACAGGTTGTAGATAAATTTATCCTTATTTCCCTTGGTCACGCCATAACTTGACATTGACCGAGGTAGGTAGCAGGTAGGTGGCAGGTAGGTGGCAGGTAGGTGGCAGGTAGGTGGCAGGTAGGTAGCAGGTAAGTAGCAGGTAGGCGCCAGGTAGGTAGAAGGTAGGTTGCAGGTAGGTTGAAGGTAGGTAGTGGGAAGGTTTCATTTGGCAAAAATTGAATCTTTTCTCTATGTTCTAACTAAATGTAAATTACGTTACATAAGAACACATCGTGTGGACTTGTACAGTGGCGTAGCTACCTTGGGTGTTACACCATCTAAAGTTACAATAAATACATTTTATGTGATTAACTTAATTTCTTGGACGACAGCAATCTGTGTTCTTTAATTTTACAATTTGAAGTAAGTATTAGCTTTCACGTATGTTCTGAATACCATTTAATGTCTGGAAATCAGGAAGATCTAGTTCGCGCGACACCACATGTTTTCAAATAAAAATCGACAAAATTTTGCAAAAAGTATTGCTGACGTAATCACCATCCAGATGATTTTAATTACCATTCATCCGCCATGTCGTTAAATATTTTTTTTTCATGATGTCTTGATTTTGTTCTTGAATTGAAGTGGGGTGTCCTGGGCGAGGTGGATGAATAGATGCATGAACAGGTGCATGAGCAGGATCCGAAGAGAACACAAAATTAAAACAATCTAATTATTCTAATTCAATTTTATTATTTTTGATGTACCTATATATAAATATCACTTCTGAAATATCACTGAAAATTTTAACGATGACTAATCATGTTTGATTGGTCATCGTTTTGCGACAACAAAACTGGAAAATAGTTCACTTAAAAAAATACACCTTTATTATAATAAGGTTTATTGCAGAAACTTGTACAACTTGATAGGCAAAATGGTTATTTTATTTTAGTTATTTAAACTACAAAAGCTTAGGATCCAAGAGCGAGCAAAGCGAGCTCGGGACTTGCAATGCAACACCCCGACTAGGATAGGTAAGCTTCTAAGGGGATGGCGGGGTTTAGTGAGCGAGTGAACTTAGACCCCGCCTTTCCCTTCGTGTTAGGTTAATTTAAACCCTGAAAACAGATATAGGAGCCCCTTCGGCGGAGCCCCACAGCCAACGAAGCCGATAAAGCAGTCGACTACGCCTTATTGGCCTCAAGACACAAGACATTAGACTCTAGGTGAAATTGTAAACAAAAAAATATAAAATAAAAACGTGTGATGCATGCCTGTGTTATGATATTATTATTATTAATACTATGAACATTCAAACGATTGCAGCAATCACGACAGATTTTCCGTCATAAAGAGTTTAATTGTATATTTGCGAAGATCAGCATCAGATCTTTACCAAATTTAAACGGGACCACCGCAGAATAATATTCTTCCAAACTAAAAAAAAACATCGAATACATGAATACAAAGAACTGTGGCTGGATATAGTTTGCAGCTGGTGGATGAAATGCATAATGTCAACGACTCTTCAACCATTAACTGGTGGGGATATATTTTCTTGAAATTCGGTCGATGGTTCAACGAATAACACATCGTCAGTGATTTCTCTGTAATAAAAAATACGTTATTTTGTAATTTTGTTCACAACAAAAAAAAAAACCAAGTCCGCGTTGATGGCATTTTCGTTATTTTGTGAGAAGTGGCTTGCACCTCATCGGGAAAAGTGGAAGGAATGGAGGAAGCTCTTTGCCCAGGAATGGGACAGTTCAGCCTCACAAAAAAAAACAAGACATGGCAAAAACGCAGTAAGTACGAATACAATGCGTGGACGTATGAGTGGATGGACAGACAGGCAGGTGGACAGTTATATAGTACCTTAACTGAGAACCTACGGTTCGGTAAGGTTAGTCTTCCTGTATTACATGAACTATTATTGATTCAGAACAATTGGCCTGGTAGTTGCGAAGTGGATAAGTTGATACTTACTCATCATAATTTGATTTTGGATTGGCTCCTGGAGTTACAAATAATGTCCCAGGGTTTTCGTGTTCAGAGTACTTTTGTAATCTAAAATTGAAACAAATAAGTTTTTAAATTAAAATACATAATTATTTTACAACAACAAAATAATCTATACAATCAAAATAAGGTGTTAACAAAAAGGTAGGTACTTACTTTACAACTTCCATCATGTGTTTATGTTTCATCGAATAAGATCTTTTTAGTGTCCTCCGTGTATTTTTTTTGTTGCCCATTTTTCTTAATGTACAACAGGCAGGAAAGCTCCTAAGAAGGAAGGAAGAACGAACCAGGTTAGCCGAAGATTATCTATTAAAAACAGGGGCAGAAATAGCAAGTATGTAGACAAGATAGAATCAGTAATGGTCAATAACATATTTGGTACAAAGCCGGTTTTTTTTTTGTTGACTCATTTACATAAGATTACTTTTATTTTATTTATAGTTCCTCTAAATTTTATTCTAGATCAAGTTGGCGCCTACGCACGCAAACTTTTGGTATTTTTATCATGGCTGTATTTTTTGTAGTTTTCGTGATTGCTGATAACGAAAATTTGATCAAAATAAAAATTTAATAATAACCACATTTTCAGTTCTTTCGTCATGGGTGTATTTTTCATGGTTTTCGGGATCGGTAAAAACTAAAAACGGGAATGACGATAAAACCAACTTACAATATATGTTTCTTCGGGTTCCCCTTTCACATCTTTTACCCTTCGCCACTGAGGTTCCTCATGCACAATTTTGACTCTTCGCCACTGATATAAAGTCAATTTAATATTTTTATTTACACAACTTATGAATAAAATCGCACAAAAATTTAGACCAACAAAAAACTAATCACAAAATAAGATGTAATAAGCAGCTTTCAAGAACAAACAACTCGAAATTTATTTGAAAAAAAATTCAGCTGCGAGCGAAAAAAATTGACATAAGTCCATCTAGCACCGCGCCTCAGCGCTCACTGTCACTCTGCGTAGAAATAAAAGAGATGCGACAAGACGCCGCGAATGGCGTGATGTTTCATTCGACTTGTTGGATTATTTATCATTAAATATATTAATCCTTACAAATATCTTATTTCAAACGAAAAATAAAAACAACAGTTCCCTTTATTATTCTATATTACATCACTGTTATTAATTTAGTCAAGATTTGTTGAGCAGTAATACCGTTATACTTGCTAGAAATTCAGAAGTTCACGATTTTTTTTCATCGGGCTTTTATTCCAAAAACGTGTTTTGGACACGAAGGTCCCCTCATAAATATGCTCAAGATTAACATATATTTTTTTTGCTGCTCTAAAATGCACACATTCGGCTAAAAAACTGTTCAAAGATGCCTATTTTTACCAGGAACAGCGCCTTAAACTGATGCTCGCATATGTCTTTTTCGCGAGATAAGAGAATAAATAGTTTTGCGAAAATAATAATACTATTTAGTTAACAATGCAGTTATAAAAAGTTTTCCCACTACTCTCTTTGATTTCAATCCACAGAATTGTTTCGTTCTCGAATCTCCATTTTAATCTTTATTAATCAATAAAGATTGAATCCTTATTAATTAATAAAGATTTAAATCTTAATTAATTAATAAAGATTTAATCTTAATTAATTAATAAAGATTAAAAACGTATGTGTTAATATAGTTAATAAAGTATGAAAACATTTGAATGTGAAACGCCGGTAATTCGGGATAGTACCGCTTCTAGTAGCCACTGGTAACACAACCCCGGGACCCAGATCAAAGTGTATGTCCTCCGGGACACGTTTATTGCACACCGTTGTCCTGTCGCATTCTCCCGCCTGAGATTTATACGCAAACGTTTCTTCTCAAACAGTGGGAATGTATGGGAGAGAATGTTAGGGTTACCTCCGTGACTTCATTTTCTCAGAGAGAGACTAGCAAGACTTCCTTGCAAAAATATTACAATTGTTAAACCGTGAAATGATTGTTATTGTAAGATGCCAAAAAATGGAAAATTATGTAGATGTAAGTGAGTGCTTAATTGTCAACAAAGTTCATGAAGGTTTGTTTTTGTTCCAAAAAAACCGAGTCAATCACGGTAAGTGGTCCCGGGCCGTAATACCCAAAATGTTTGGGCCCAGTTCGTGTCTCTAAACTTCACTCTGACGTCATATTTCTTGTACCAAATTAGTCCCGCAAGGAGTGCAGAAAGTTTGGCGTTTTGGCTACTATCACATCTATGTTTATCTATTCCGTAGTCCTATATTTCGTCTTCTAAAGCCCTTCTCTTACTTATGAAACTTTCGCCAGTTGCATCAGATTAGAGATGCATTGTAAACTCAGATTGGATGTTGTTAGATACGAGGCACATTTTCCTACCGACCTAGTCTTCATTTACACTTCGACTTGTATTCACTAACGTCATTGTAATGCGACGTACGTCGAACAAACTGAGAAGCTATTTACATTTAAGCATATTGATACACAGATCACGAATCTAGGTCTCCGTTTTCGTAATACGAAGTAGTATAATGAGCATCTACGTCTATAAAATAAATTGGAGCTCTAAAATGATTGAATATGTTGATAATTATGTAATAGCAACTTTTCATGAGGCTTATAAATGTTATGGAGGAGCGATATTTGCTAAGTAGCTGGTACTATCCGCTTTGTGTGGTGTTCCTCGTCCTAAACAGACATAGGCTTACGCAAATCATTTCAGCACATATTTATCTTTCTCGGTACACGCCAGCTTTATGAACGCAGTACGATCTAACTTTACGTCATGTGTTTATCAAGATTTTGTGTATATAAATATATTTACTAGTTCTAATTTGAAGCTGACAAAATATATGGCTCAGATTTAGGTGAAGCTTTTAAAATATTTCGTTGTTTGTTTGTTGTTCTATATCTACTTATTACCTTATTCATATCACAAATTCACAATCATGTTAAGTACACACACTCGTGTGTGGGCGTATTAATTTTGCTTCATAATTTACTTAATTAATTCTGTAAACGAATAGAGTCCCCTAACCCGTGTTTAAATACACATTATGGTCTTCAAACGCGCTTAATGCCGAGTATTTTGTTTCTCCTAAACGTGTTAGTTTATATTCTCATTATTTTAATAGAAAGCTTTTTAATTTTCTCGCGCAACTCGCGCGAATGCTATAATGGTGCTTTTAGTGTACAGAATATTTGAATTAATCTTGAAAGGGAATTAAATTGCCCGTTGACGGGATCGTCAAAACGTTTTAGGTATTCCTTTTTTGTGGCATTATATAATTATTTTTTTTTGAATCAATGCTTTTCTTCAGTATTCATTTAATTCAGAACGAGAACTTGTGTCAGTAGGTTCGTATGGCAGTAGTATGTAGGTACACTGTTGTTTAATGAGCTTGTAATGTAATTTTCTCTTTGTTAATTACAACTTCAACAACCCAAGTTTTAATTAAGTATCACTATCGTTTCAAGCTCCTATAAAGAACATCCAAAGTAATTTAGCCGAAATACGCGCAACAATAACAGATATTATGCGAGTAATCATTTCAAGTAGGCACCCGAAGTAGGCACAATACAAGCATTTACATATTTAGGGGCGCCGCGTTATCTCTATACGTACCTGTATACGTTTGTATGGAGCAGTTTATTTGCGCCGGGCCCCACGTTGGGCGCCAAAATAAATGGTTATTGCTTTCCATGTTTCGAACTTGTTTTGAATGAATGAGCCGTTTGAAATATTGCAGTGTCAGAGATGACAAGCCAAGTTAAGTCGGCAATAATACTTTATTTTAAAAGGTGACACTTCGATGGCAGTGACTCGAAAGTTTACTTAACACCTAATTTTATTACAAGGACTGAATCGTGTTAGATTTTGATGTAGTGATTAATTACGGCAAGTGAAAAATGCTTTTCAAGAAGCAAAAAATATAAGTACATATTTCTATATGATTTAAAATAAATTTTAGATTTCGCATTTATTAAAGCGAACATGCAAAAAAAATACTTACGTACAGCCAATTCAAATTTTCATCATCGTTGGCGCTCGTAGATATGTTGTTGTGAGTCCGACGTCGGGCGCGATCAAATGTATTACTTTCGGACTCGTCTTTTATGATGCGTTGCATTTCATTGCAATATCTCGTTCGGTCCTCCGGTCTCGTTCTCCAACGGGGCCCAGGAGGTTCGGATTTGATACTGCATGGTCCCCAGCACTTAGGTTGATTTGAATTACAAGTCCCAGCAGCGCGGGTGGACAGTAAAACTTACGTGATGCGAATGTCTGAAGTGCCAATTTCGTCGCAGTTGACATTTTAAGCACGCCTTCAACTACGACCGTGATGCTGATAGAGTTATGATGGAGACTTGAGACATTTCTCCTATTGACTTAAGTTTGTGATCTCATTCAGTAACTTAAACCAAGTCCCATTTACACGGCATTATTGTCACTGTTATTTGAAGCTATAAAGTTACTTCTTATTGTTGAAAGTAGATAACGCTGTCTGCAACTAAAAGTAGGTAGCATTAAGGCTCGTATACGTTGGTACTAGGTGCTGCTTAAATTTGTAAGCCTGAAACGCTCGGGGGAAACAACCGTGACGAAACATATATGCGGGTTTATATGCTTACTTTCGATGTTTTACATACATAAAAAGTGAAATATAACCTACAGTATTTTTGTATTCAGTTTTTACAGTTATTGATGGGCTTTACTATATCTATTTTAACGACAATAGCTTTTTGTATATTTTCCATTATTCTGTCTTCTGTGTTCATAAATCATTGAATGTAACATTTATCAATTTTGTCATTTTAAACAACACTTTATTGGATTAGAAGAAAAAACAAACTTGAAATGCTATGCAATATTCTTGAAAGCTTTTTAAGTTTAACAAAAACTTGCACATGTCGAAGCCTAAATAAAAAATATTGAATTTTGTGTATAGTGTTATTAAACTCTTTTCAAAAGGTCGTATAAGTTTTTCCCCCGGTTTGCAGCGGGTTGTGTTAACTTGTTTTTAATAGTAGCCGGCGGCACCCCGGAGCCCGTGTGAATAACAATGATGCAACCAGTTTATTTGTTTAACCAAACGAGTGTTTTCGTATACCTAAACGTAGTATTTTTGTCTACGCGTGTGAATATTACATGTGGGTAGTTACGTCTGTTTGTGCGGGTAGATTGTTTTCCCTGTTTTGTATGGTAATTATAAGTAAGGTTTGTTTGCAAGCTACGATTGTTTGTTGTTATAAGACTGTGTGCTGCTATGAGATGGTTAGCATTATTATTCTCTAAGATTTATATGTGTTTTGCGACTTTTAAAATAATGTAAATTGTTTTGTTTCAGGTAAGTGACCACTAATTTCTATCCTGTTTGAAATATCACCAATTATGAAGATGCTTATACAACACGGTCGGTAAGCGTATTTTATTTCAAACAATTTTTACGTATATTTTAAAGTCCTGTAACGGCTCAACGGGTTGTATATTAAAAACATTATTCGTCTCTTAAACATTTTATGACTATTATCTGGAATCCTTATAAGTCATTTAGAATATTAAATGGCTGTAATAAAAATGTTTTCACGATTAATAGTTTCTAGAGAATGCGGATATGTTTAATATTAGATAATGACATGGCTAATATTTAAAAAGTAATGTCAATGACTTGTTTTATGGCACACTCAAAACTGTACTATTATTCAACTATAATAAATCATAAATTGCCTTGACCACAGAAAAGTTTTAAATCATAAAAAGGTACGCCAACTTATAATCTGCCTTTTCATACAGCTCATTTTAAAATGATAAAAGCCAACAATAGAATCCAATAGAAAGTTAAACGAGATCCACTAAGTCGTGGATCTATCGGGAGTGGAAGAAGGCTCCATTGATGTGGAAACGATGATACCTCTGAATTGGCTGGCGGGCTGCAAACACCAGATACTAACGCTTTTGTGCTGCTGTCTTATATTACACTAGTATTTACTTCGGGGCCTTATTGCAGTTTTAAGTTGAGACTATTTTTAGAATCGAGATAAAGTTCTTCGATAACGAATCTTCTCTTGAGTCTTCAAAACTGAGCCGAAATGTTATTTGACAGTTTTGTGTGTAATCTAATAAATAAGATACGGAATTCAGAAAATAAAACTTCTCGAAAAATCCTCTTAAGTTTTCTACCCCACTTTGAACTAAATTTGCGTTCACAATTTCAGACTCAATTGGGAGCAACATAAGATTATAACGGCAAATTAGTTTCGAAAACATAAGCCTCTCGCATAACCGCTCAATCGAACATAATAGGTGCTAAACATATCATCAGCATACATCAGGCCCGTACATAAATAAAGGCGTTTGCTGATAAGCGCGCGAATCGCTCTTCTTCAGCCGCTGAATTATGCATGAGTCGTTGTGTTTACGTTACAAGGGCAACTACCTAATTTGTTATTGTTAACTAAGTATTTACGTGTGTTGGTGGTTGGATTAGATAATTGTGTTAGGTTGAGGCTATTCTTGGCTGTGGCTCTTTCCCTTGGTTTTTTTCGGTGTTACTGTTTGTATTAGGTTGTAAGCCTGTACGGCCCACCGTGGCACTGTGTGTTTTGTTAGTTGGTTGATTAAATCTGTGTTTTTGTCGTAATGTTCCTTAGTGGAAAATATGGATAAATTTTGCTGAGGTTTACAGGAATACCAAAGAAAATATGGATAGATTGTGTGAAAGACGATATGACTAAAAGGGGGTGACTACTAAGATGACTTCTAGTAAGAAAGTAAAGAAGAAGAAGGGATGCAGCGACTCCAATTAAATTGTGATGAAGGAAAACTATGATGATTATTACAAAGGTAGATAGAATCCTGAAAAGGTTGAACTTGAATTGTAATTATAATTTAAGTTCACATAAGTTAAGTTCTTTACCTGCTACCTACATAACACGTCTCGGCAAATTATGCTAATAACTAATACCTTGAATAAATGACTTCAGAGTCTTCCCTGGGGAACTCACCTCTTAAGCCTGAAGGTCCATGGGTAAAGACATGTATGTGTGTGAGCTGTAATATGAGTTCATCCGTATTCGTTGACCGCTCGGCCGGTGTGATAACATAGTCTCGATGAAGTGAAAAGGTTAGGTGTTGTTTATTAATAACTAGCTGTCCCGCGCAACTTCGTCTTCGAAACATTTTCCCCGTTTTCGCAACGTTTTTCATTGCTGCCCCGCTCCTATTGGTCGTAGCGTTATGATATATAGCCTACGTCCATCACCAGGTTAAAATCTATCTGCTTGCCAAATTTCATTAAGATCCGATCAGCCGTGTAGTCGTGAAAAGGTAACAAACAAACAAACAGAGTGACTTTCGCATTTATAATATTGGTATGGAAGTATGGATAGCGATAAATGATGGGATCTTCAAGTCTAATTGAAACAGTGGGATCAGTATTGAGTTGATTTTTCAAGACTGAGAGTGAGTGTTTAAATATCAAAACATTATGATTAAAAGTACCAGTAATATCAGTATCCTAAATGACACGGGATTGTCAATATCTGGGAATACAATAAATATGAATGTACATGGATGAATTACTATCTAGGAATTGTTATTTTCTGAGTGGTGGGACAAGTATATTTTGTATGCGCCCCACCCATCTTCGGTTTTTTCGGTTTTTGTCTCAGGCAGTAATGGCAATGCCTTAAAACCAAGTGCTGCCTGATTCTCTCCCGCTCTTTATTTTTTTTCTAATAGTCTAGCATTTCTTTTCTTCACAAGTTGTGTAGAAATGAGAGTATGACCACGAGAACATGTATATCCTCGTGGTCATACTGGTATGTCAAACTAGTATGACCACGAGGAAACTGCGGTATTAATGTTATTGCGTCAGTTTATACGCACAGGAATTTGAAAACTGTCCTTTGTCTTATTAATAATCAAGCCTATAAGTAATGCATCCCTATAATATTCCATTTGGTCTCTGTTAATTTAACATTAATAACAATTTGAGCTGACGTTTTCAGAATAACAATCATCTCAGAACAATGTGAATATGCATTATGGGTACAACTATTATTCTTATACGTGGTAGCTCCTTTGTCACAATTATTAATAGCTGCAACAGACTTTAATTTATTATCACCCAAAGTAAAAAAATTGAATGTCACACTCACAATCAATTTTTCATTTCTACTCTTGAGTGATAATAAATCAATCTCCTAAAAACGCAAGTCTTGGTCCAACTTTCAACAATATTTGAACAAAAACATCAATTGGAAAGTGCTCCGAACTCGTTGTTTGAAAATAAAAGAAACCGAAAATAAAGGCTTCGCCAAGTATGGAACTAAAGGATTGTCCGAACAGATATATTTGTTTGTGAAACTTGAGCTTTTATTGCGCAAATGTAAAGAAAGAAAGTAACAACTTTCTTGTTTGAAAATGATGAAACTAACGTTACACCGCCATTCGTAGGGAATAAGTTTCAATGTTATTTGACATTATATTTGTTCATATTATTATAGTTGTTCGTATTCGTCCAAGAAATAAATTGCTATAAAAACAAAACCGGCCAAGTGCGAGTCGGCCTCGCGCACCGAGGGTTCCATATAAACCTGTAGGTATATAAGTGAAAGTTAAGTAGTAACTTTAACATTACGGTTTTCGTAATTTTTCCTTTATCTGTGCTATAAAACGTTGCTTCATACCAAATTTCAAGATTCTGAGTTCACGGGAAGTAGGTTTTGATTCCCTTGCGAGTGTCGAAAATTTGCGGAAATTTGCGGCATAAACGGCTTTATCTTTTGATTGCGTTAGCTTAGAAGATTGATTGTTTCACAGCTCCAAGGGACAGTAGGCCTGAGTATCCATCAGGCCCGAAGGCTCCTAAGAAGCCGATTCCTGCCGGCTTCCCTTTGGGAACAAGGCACTATACGTAGTGTCTACTGTAGTAAATTATGTACACATCTGAGGTTATCACATCACAGTACAGACATTAAATACATGATAGGATTGAAAACATTACATAAATGCCAGCATTTTTCATTTCAACAAAGAAAGCAACATGTGGCGCCAGTAAGCCGACGCTCGGGTGTCAGAATTCAGAACTAAATTCGTATGAACGCGGACACGTGACTTCGCAGTTGTCAGCAGCGTTTTGTAAGGACTAGGTAAGCCGAAGATTTTCGAGTTACGACAGGGAACTTTCAATGTTTGTATGTATAGGAAGCTAAATTAGAACCACTTCCCGATGCCCGATTGAGCTGAAATTTAGCGCACACCTTTGGTTCTAAGAACAATACATTTTTATGACAGACATAAATTAATCCTGCAGCCAGGATCGTCTCCTCACGAGGGAACTCCTCAACGTTTAATTGCACAGACACGAAAATTTGTATACAAGTTCATATTTGATGGATAAACATGAATTCTATCATGATCTCATCCTGCAGCCAGGATTGTCTTCTCACGAGGGAACTCCTCAACGGTAAATAGCACGGACACGAAAATTTGTATGCACGTTCATATTTGATAGATAAACACGAATTCTATCATGATCTCATCCTGCAGCCAGGATCGTCTTCTCACGAAGGAACTCCTCAACGTTTAATAGCACAGACACGAAACTTTGCATACGAGTTTATATTTGATGGATACACATGAATTATATCATGATCTCATCCTGCAGCCAGGATTGTCTTCTCACGAGGGAACTTCTCAACGGTAAATAGCACGGACACGAAAATTTGTATGCACATTCATATTTGATGGATAAACACAAATTCTTTCATGATCTTATCCTCCAGCCAGGATCGTCTTTTCACGAGGGAACTCCTCAACGTTTAATAGCACAGACACAAAACTTTGCATACGAGTTCATATTTGATGGATGATCATGTTTTGTATCATGAACTTATCCTGCAGCCAGGATAGTCTTTGCACGAAGGAACTTCTCAACGTTTAATAGCACAGACACGAAACTTTGCATACGAGTTCATATGTGATGGATACACATGAATTCTATCATGATCTCATCCTGCAGCCAGGATTGTCTTCTCACGAGGGAACTCCTCAGCGTTTAATAGCACAGACACGAAACTTTGCATACGTGTTCATATTTGATGGATAATGACGATTTGTATCATGAATTCATCCTACCGCCAGGGTCCTCTTCTCATGAGGGTACTCCTCAACGGTTAATAGCATAGACATGAAACATTGTATTTATACGCGTTCACTTTTATGAATAAACATATTTTCTATATTTCCTGTGCATTTAATCGTTACAATACATAAAGAACAAGTTATGAAAAAAAGATCAATTTGGGTCCTTCGAAAATTTTTGTGTATACATCATGGGTGACATTTTCGTGGTTTTCGGGGTCGCTGACAATCAAAATGAAATTTAAAAAATGCGATGACGAATAAAAGGATTGTGTGGTTTTATGAAACCACGGTAAAAGTGAAACTTTTTTTCAGCGCGGAGTAGACCGCGGAGTAGGGATGAAGTGAAAGGCGCTCTGATGAGTGCCTTTCATTTTATCCGTACCTACTCCGCGGCCGATCGTCACGCGACGTGCAACACACAGATGAAAAAGTTTGAGACGATATAATAAAAGTTTCACTTTAAAAACGAAATTAATGATCTCATTTTTTTCGTCGGCTTCCCCTTACAAAATTTTGACCCTTCGCCACTGGTATCCATACTAATATTATAAATGCGAATGTCACTCTGTTTGTTTGTTTGTTGCCTTTTCACGACTAAACGGCTAATCGGATCTTAATGAAATTTGACAAGAAGATAGATTTCAACCTGGGGAAGGACATAGGCTATATATCATTACGCTACGACCAATAGGAGCGGAGCAGCAATGAAAAATGTTGCGAAAACGGGGAAAATGTAACGCAGACGAAGTTGCGCGGGACAGCTAGTTTGATATAAATTCCAGCTTGATACCTCCACGCGTTCCTGAGAAAAAGCGTCTTGACAGACAGATAGACGGACGGACAAAAAACTGATCCTATAAGGGTTCCGTTTTTTCCTTTCCAGGTACGGAACCCTAAAAACAACTATCCATCATAAAGGAAAACCCGTATAGATTGATTTCCCTTTCGGCCGGCATGGCAACTGCATTTCGCAATCAATTGTGAAAAAGGATTTTTTGTTCTTTCTAGTAGGCTATATTTGTGAATCAATTCATAACTCATTAGACTTCATAATTACATCAGTTAAATGATCAATCATATAACTTCTCACTCTTAATAAAAGGAAAGGTCAACAGATGAGGGAGCATAGTAGTCTAATACAACTTAAACAAACTTAATATTAGTTTGTGTTTCATTCTACATATATTTAGAATGAAAGCATCTGTCATCCACACGTATTGTACCGGCTTTTCATTTTCAGTTATAGTCACAGCACCACCTGTGCTAACATCATCATGAATATTAACTGCCCAATCAATACATATAAATTGTTTACTGTGAGAACTGTCCCTGAGTTTGACAAGCGTGTGGTTTGGCACAGATGTATAATTTCAGAGTGTAGTCGGCTGCAAGTGGCAGCTAGCGGGTCGGGTGCTCCAGTGGTCGCTAATGAGACCCGCGTGTTAGATAGATAGGCTGTTTGGTGTCATGATGATTTGATAATGCCAGCCTAGTTTCTGTGTTTGTATTTTTAGATCCTAAATCATTACGTACGCGTTTAGAAATGAGATTAATATGTACGATACATTAGCGGTACTGACAATTGAGTGCTGTACATAATTTTTTCATGGATGATCGACGGCTATAAGTGTAGTCTTGTTCCGTTGTAAGTTTAGCATAAGTTGAGATAGGCGTCGGTATTTGCCGTCGCGATCAGTGATTCGATAAATGCTTCACAACTGCACCAAACTGTCTATCCTTACAACTAGTGAATGCAATAAGTTTCACCGAAAACTGGGTTTTCTTGTACGGAACACGAAAAGAAACGGGTTTTTATTGTGGCCGGTTTTGCATACTTACAACCAATATCTATCTGACCCTAAGCACTAGATCTTCAATTTAAACTAACCTTACCACATCCCCGACGTGTGCTGACTATGAAAACTGTTCGCTTCCAAGCCTTCATCGCTTTGGCAGCGAAATTAACTGCACACCGGTAACCGGGCAGAGACAATCAGCCCACATTATTCAAATCTGCGGGAACGGGTGGAATATTGAATGTTAGTTCCGTGCTCAAATATTTAGTTTAGGATTAAACGGGTACATCAGGAGAAGTTCTTCTTGTATTTAATGAAAGCTTTATTCCATTGAGCTCAAAACAAGAACTTTTCTCAGCATATTTTAATTGAAGGAACCACTCCCGCTCATAAATCGTTATAGTTCAGAAAAAGGGTTAAAATTCAATCCTCCATTAAGTTCAGAAAATGTAAATTTCCGTCTCAGCTCCACTCCAGACGTAAGTTAGAAGTTCGCCAGTGAATGCTCCGCTAAGAATCTAACGAAAATTAAAACTATTGTAAACTTAAATGGAACTTGCTGTTTGCTCCCACTTCACGTTTACATCACAAACATTCGTTTTAATTGTTTAGTACTACATTCCTCAGAGCACGGACGCCCTGGCGGCCACTGCTAGAAGCGGCATTGTCTACAATTTCCATGCGTACCAAGCGTACCACCGTTTAGTGGTGTATGGTTTTTGTTTCCACACACATACTGCACCTTCCTGAAAATTACATTTGAAGCGCCAAAATTACTGTACAGCATACTCACATTCTGATACCTAGACGTATAAAAACTTACGGCTTTCAAGGCGGTCCGTGCGAGGATGTGTGCCGGAGACATTTAGGTGCTGTGCAAACGTAGACACTTTTTGTGAGCGACACGGCACACCGTCACAGGAAAACTTGTTAGTTGCTGTGTCCTGTAGCGGCGACCGGACACAGTTTACGTCTGTGCAGGGAGTGGCTGATTTCATACTGGTTATATAGAAATCAAATATTCATTAGTAGCTTGTATCTGACATAAGACTCACGCAGCGCTGTAGCTGTGGCGATTCCATTCTCTGTAGTTCATTCTATGATGAGTCTGTTTATGTGTTAAGCGAAGTAGGTGAACTAGCTTGTCTGTGTACATAGGGTATGTTCTTATTTCTCTTAATAAATTTGTAATAATGTTGTTTCGGGATTGTTTGTGTGTGTTAGTGGTTGACTGAGTACTGGGTTGTTTGTTTGACATTTATACAAAGTCTTTGACGTCATAATCATAGTTAGACTTAACTAATCATGCATTGTTTCCACTTATTTTGGTCATCCACATACATTTGTAGTTTCTCTTCATTATTCTAAAATACGGCCATTATAATACCAGCCTACACAAAATAATTCCATGTAGTTTTGTGCAAAATAATAACAAGCCTAATTTATGTATGTACATGAATATTATAGCGTTTGACCATAGTCGAAACTAACGCCGCTATCTTGTTTTTTCAAAACATGTTACACAGACAATTTCACATAATTATATGTTTATCAACAGCTTCCTACCTTGACAATGTTATTCAATCGCAAAAAGATACTTGCAGTACTACAATAACTGCAATTTCTTGCAGTAAAAGTCCAATTTCTTCCAACCCATTCAGCGTCACGTTGACCACTTCTGCCACTTTCACAAATAAATTGAGGTGCAAACGCTGGGCGGTGGCAGTAACTCACAGGAGGCGCTAAGTTGCGCCACGAGCGCAGTTCGCAGAACGTTACGCCAGCTTACTATTCATTAGTGTTACGTTACAAATGCAAGGCCTTTCATTCGCGGTATTCTTAGTTGAAGCTTCCAGCGGTCGCTTTGATAATCGATTTTAGGGGAATGGCCATGACTAAACCTGCACGGCTTTCGGCCCTTACCTCTTCATAGATTTTTAGTCATTGTGTTTTTTGTGTAAACGTCGTTCAGGGTTCATATATTATAGTATACATTTTAGGTAGCTATATTGTACGAAGACTAAAAATGATTTTAGTAACTTTTTAGACCTATGTATCCTGCTTATCCGTATGAAGTTTAATTAAAATCGGTTCAGTCATTTCGGAAAATAAGGACTTGAAAGTTTGTATGAAATATCGCAAAAATAAAAATATCGTAAACGCTTTTAATAATAAACTCAAAGGATTTTTTATAATGGTGTGTTGGACTCGAAATCAATGGTTTGACCACTGTGATCAGAAGGGAGATAATTAACAATAGATTTATCTAAGTAGTCGCAGCAACAAAAAACAGTATCAATACTTGTAGCAGTATTTGTAGTAATTCGGGTTGGTTCCGAAAATATATATGCCATCACTAGACAAGCTCCTATCACTAATACACCCTTATTGAGAATTTTCTGTGGTGACACATGGCACCTCCTCAGTATAAGAATAGTAAATAGAAAAAAACTATATTAGTATGATTAACAATAGTCGCAGTGTTAATAATACAAGTAAACTTAGACAAACTACTTCAGTCTTATTACAAAAAACTAAATAAACCTTGGTTTAAACCTGGACTATCAAGTCCAGGCCTATTTATATTTCGGGAGACACAGAGCATCCTTGAGCATCTTTGAATCAATCTTCTCTTTATAGGTCCACTATTTTCGTTTCGAACAACTCAGCGACTTCAATATCCTCATTATCAATTAAATCGACCATGTTAATATCCATTTTCGAGAAAAAACAACACAACACAGTGAAAAAGATGATTTAACATAAAACAGAAACTTCGACAGATCCGATTTAGTGATTTAGACCATCGTTAAACTAGGGGTCGCCGAGGTTTAGCGTTAGACCATGAAATAGTCTATGGTTTATCGCAAAACCACGATTTTTAATACCGTTTTTTTAAACCGTAGTTTATCGAAGTTTAAACCAGGGTTTTTATTATGAGCTAATAGCCTGGCTGTTTTGTGTCTACATCCAATAGGTAGATATACATACTAATACTTTGAAATGTGCCTGAAAATGTCGTTCAAAGCTAAGCCTACATATTAAACTATGTACTATAGTACCTCCGGAAACAGGGCCGGTTCGCAACGGCGCCACATCGTAGAACTGTCTCTCCGCGCGACAGGCCATGTCATGTCCTAGCCGCACACATTACCGGCTAATGTATCGTCAAATCAATCTTAATAACGTCGTGAACATGTTGTCACAAAGTACAGAAGGTATACCCTCAAATATTCTTTTAATAAGATCACCACTGGACGATGATTTGATGATTTTCAAATGCTAGCGTAAAGAAGAACTGTTTAAGCGGATGCAATCATGGTTATTGTTATTTGATTTGGTTTGTAACTTTTATCCTTTTTATTTAATCCTTTTTAACTTTTATCTTTTAGTCATTTAACACCCGCTTAGCTTTCCCACCCACGAATAAACAACGCGGCAAGGTTGAATCTAATAAAGTTCTATTGAGTTAATCTTCTTCAGTTTCCTCTTTTGCGTCTCTTTCAGATTTCTCCGAAACATTTCCCAACATATTACGTCGTATTTATTCCGCCATTCCGTTGTCATATTCGTTTGTTTTCCATCACATTGACCGGATTCCCGATAAATATCCAGGTTATTATTATAACCGGTTATTGGAACAGATTCCCGCGACCACTGATTGCGGATTTTAATAAAACAATTATTGAAGTGGAACAATTGCAGGAGTTCCCGGGAAATCGATGTTAAATTGGAAATGGGGCCAGATGTGGAGGCCTCCAGGCCCCTGGGGTGCACCGAAAGCGCCACTTTATTCATAAAGCATGGCGGTTATGACCGATTTATACGTAGTTATATTTTGGAGCAAAAATTGATTTACCAGTTTCTGCACTGTTTAAGTGCTTGCAAACTTATTCATCTGCCTAGCCTTTTCCCAAACTATCTTGTGGTCGGCTTCCAGTCTAACCGGATGCAGCTGAGTACCAGTATTTTACGTGAAGCGACTGCCTATCTGACCTCCACAACCCAGTAACTGGGTAATACGCTACCCCTTTGGTAAGACTGGATGTCAGACTTCTTGGCTTCTGACTACTCGTAACGACTGTCAAAGATCTACAAATAACAGCCGGGACCAACGTTTTAACGTGCTTTCCGAGGCACGGAAGAAACTCGGTATGTAATTATGGTCACCCATCCACGGACCAACCTCGGCAAGCACGGCTTAACCTAAAAGATTGAACATTGATTTAGCCACTAGCTCCTCAAAACTTACTTACTATACTTGCTTGCGAACTTATTATGTTCTGAAAATGAAATTACGGATTGAAACCTGATTATTAAATTTTGACCTTTCCGTATCTAAACAAAATCATCAGTCTCCTGTTCTTATCCCAATTCAGTTGGGGTCGGCGAAGCATGTCTAAATAATACGTTCCACTTTTATAATGATTTTTGATTTTTACTGTTACAAAAGTACAACATTATTATTTCATCATTCACACGCTGTTTATTTTATCCCCGCATGAAATATTCGGTCCATATCCTCCAACAATACCAAAATGTATATTTATTTAGCATTCAAGCCGAATAAAGCCTATTAATATTAATTCGGCGTTCAAAATAAATAGCTCGAGTGAACGTTTACTAATGGACAGGCAATATATCAATGTGTAGTTTCGACAATTTTCTCCATGAATAAATCAGGCGAGTGTCCCGGCGAGGCCGAATATCCGGCATTTAATCCTCTAATATTCGGCAGACGCTTCGCCGAATATCTGTAGGCTTTTAAGTGGTGTCTGGCAGAGTTGGACGCCCAATTTAATTCTCTAGTTTTATTCGGCAGCTGATACCTACGGCTTTTCACTTTAGTTGTTAGAGTTAGATTATATTTGAGTTGGATTTTATTAATGTTATGTTCGGATAAAAGCCCTCCATAGAACCTTTATGTGTGTTGAAAAACATCAACACTAAACGATTTGTTTTACTGAACAAAGGCTCAAGTTTCAGTGTAGAACTTTGCTCTCAGCTAAGTTCAACGCGCCGTGATAAGCACGACTTCTGCTTTCCCGCGGGCGTTTATATTGTAAGTCGAAGTTGCTCTGCGTTCATGTGTTATTTGTTAAAACAAGAAAGCTCCCTAATTTTCAAAGGAGTCGATCAAAGTTTAATCCGAAGGAACAATCTATAACAGATGTTTTTTTTTTAACATTAACTTTACTTGCCCAAGATCTTCCACCTCTTTATTTCCCGATCATAAATTGCAAAAATAAAAGCTTAGAACATTCTTCAAATCTACGTATGCAGTTGAGTAACCGCGTTATTATGATAAGTACCGTCGCATCTCCCCGTTTAACCCATTCCTTCGCACTTGGATGCGGATGCAGCATCTCCGGCTATTTGTACACGTGCCTGGCTATGACCTCGAAAGATGCAGAAAACCGTCTTAAACTGCAAAGTTTAAGGCTATAGTCTAGTTGTGGAAAAATTAAAAAGGCGCAGCAAAACCAAAAACAAATTGTGTGTGCGGGGCGTATTTGAATGATTGGATATGATGCTAAAGTGGCTCTACCTGCCTATTAACCAACTAAAAAAAGGAGGTTATCAATTCGACCCTTATATTTATTCTTGTTTCCAGGAACCAACATATAACGATGGAATAAAAAAATCTTTTTCGAATAGGTATATTGAAATTCATAATCACTAGTTTTCGATCATTTTGTTTCGCTTCCGCACAATTGAACCTGTCGCCTTGTAGCTCGGTTAAATTAGACATAAAATAGTGATCAAATAACAAAACTCGAATCAAGAATCTCGGATCGGAGCAATAAGCTGAATTTTGGTAGAGACCTTGAGTACATCAGTAGAAATAAAGTGTCGAAAGTCTCTATCGATCCCATGTGTGCTAAAAAAGTTATTCGAGGTCAAAGGCCAAAATTTCCAGTTTAATTTTTTTTTAAACAAAATACATAGGTTCTTGCAATAGAACCTATGTATTTTTTTGAGAGCAAAAACTAAGACATTTTGACGATATTATTGTAATCAGATTAAGAAAATAAAAGTTTTTTTTTACGAAAACTAATGAGCGAATTTGAATACAAGGATGTAAAGATTTTTATTGGCTCGATAAATGTTGCGATTTAGCCTCTATTGCCTAGGAAGGAGTGCTCAACCTGAATTCAGTTGGAAACAATTCGTGTTGCGCGTCAGAGACCTCTATTCAACACCTGATTTACCCAACAAGAGCGTAAAAACACGCTCTGAATGAAATCCGAGAACTTCGAAAAAATACGAAGTTATAAAAATTATTGCAATTCATTAATAACTTTAGTCAAAAAAACTCGTAAACCAGCTCGAATATTTCGACAGCCTTAAGAATTTTTCTAATACGATCAGGATTTTCCTTTTCATTGATATCTTGTTCGAAAATCTATATCGGTCTTATTTCTCTTTCATATTACGTACGTCGGTACGTCATCAAATAATTATAATTGGCCATGTTAATTGCGTCGTGATAGACAGCAGCAAGTACAGGTAAATGGTGTAAATTCAATGGCTTTGAAAGTAAAAATGGGTGTACCACAAGGTTCGATATTTTGTCCTTTCCTCTTTTTAGTATATATTAATGACCTTCCCCATTTATTTAAAAACCAACCACAAATGGTGTTGTTTGCGGACGATACTTCGTTAATATTTAAGATAAACAGACGTGCCACAAACCTTGACGATGTAAATAACGCTCTAATGCAGGTCCATAAATGGTTTACCGCAAATAATTTAGTATTAAATGGGAAAAAAACTAAGTGCATAAGATTTTCTCTACCAAATGTCAAAAGCAGTGACTGTGACATAGTATTGAATCAAGAGAAACTTGACTTTGTCGATGAAACTGTTTTCTTGGGGATCACGCTCGACTCAAGGCTACAATGGGGTCCTCATTTAACATCTCTTGCAGGACGGCTGAGTTCAGCAGCATATGCTGTCAGAAAAATCCGTCAATTTACTGATGTAGACACCGCGAGGATAGTGTATTTTAGTTATTTTCATAGTATTATGTCATATGGTATTTTACTATGGGGACGGGCTGCAGACATCGAGTCTATATTTATTCTGCAGAAAAGAGCTATCAGAGCCATATATAATCTACGTAGGCGCGATTCTCTAAGAGAACTGTTCAAGGAAATTAACATCATGACGGTACCTTGTCAATACATCTATGAAAACATCATGTACGTTAGAAAAAATCTGCATTTATTTAGTAAAAGAGGTGACCGGCACCACTATAATACTAGAAACAGAGACCAACTAGTTTAGCCAGGTTTCAGGTTAGCTAAAGTAGACTCATCTTTCATGGGGTACTGTTTAAAATGTTACAATAAAATACCTCCCCACATTCTACAACTGAATGAAACGAAATTTAAATCTTGCATAAAACGCACACTATGTAGGCAAGCATATTATAAGTTGGGGGATTATATTGATGATAAAAATGCTTGGCTCAATGCTGGTCCTGCTCCACAACCATAGGGGCAATCGGAATCATCAGAATTAGAAAGTGAAGTTATTGTGAAAGCTGCAGAAGATTGTAAAAATATATTTGCATTGTATAGATTCAATCTCTTAGTATTATATAATTGCATAGCACATGTGTGAGTACCATGTACTGTAAAGCCACCATTTAATGAGTACCTAAATCTTTCATTGACGCGAAATAACCCTGGTGGTTGAGTGAATGTCATGCTCACTTAAATGTCACGCTGATGGTGGCGGGTGTGTCGGGTCGTTTAGTTCCCTTCAAAATGGTTGAGTTGAATGATGGCTGATACATGCGTCATGTTCGTGAACGGGCGCTGTCAGTTGTGACTGGTCATCTCTTAGCTGCCACGGTTTATTTTAATTACTTTATTTTTTTATTACTGATTTAATCTTTTACTCTGGACGCTCTTAACTTGCCCGTATTTCTACATTGTTCTCACATATTTGTAATTCTTAACATGAATGATGTAACCAAGATTTTGTAACATATTTTGATTTAAAAGAGTGTCCATGGAGTTTCTTGCCCGTTCTTCTCCATAGAGATCTACGCTACGGAATGGGCAACTACAGTACTTTCACAAGTTATTATGCCTTGTGACTGGGACTGTAGCTTCGCGTTTTATTTTGTTTTTTTTTGACTTTCAAAAGTGCCTGTAATGGTCTAATTGAAATAAATGCTTTGACTTTGACTTATCTTGCCAAAAAGTCACACGAATTTCCTTTTCGCCGGGTTTTTGGTACGCAGTTAGAAGCCTTTCCGGTCATCCTTTATTTTCGCGCTGCAATACATTTTGCATCACCTTTCTTTTGAATTGAGCTTTCAGAGTTCCTCATTAAGGCGCGGTTCTAGACGACTTTCATGCATTTAAGGGGGTGAAACATATGAAGAGGGGGTCGAGTAGTCCCGAATCACGCCGATGTGCGACGTCAATAAATGTATAGAAGCTTAATTTCAACGGTTAATTTAAGCGTACGATTAGCCCAGCGCGCCGCTAACCGACATCGCACATTGTTTACGCGGCGATGTGTAGGTTCGAATCTCAACACACGCAATTATTTTTGTATCTTATTTTTAAAGTATATTGTACCTAAATATTTTTAAAATATGTTTATAATTTTTTAATAGGAGTAAAACGAAGTAAAAACTATTATTTTATAGAAAAGGTTTACGAAATATTATGTAACAAATTCGTCAGACGAATAATAAATAATCTATATATACAACCTGTTTTTTTGATATCCCATAACTCTAGGATTATATTCTGTAGGTAAACATAATACTAAAACTCCTAGAATTGGTGGTCCAAAAATGCATAGTTTCGGAGATATCATCAATCATAATTTACTTAGTTCAAAAATTTTCACCAGTATGACGAATCTTTACTTATGCGAGGTTGCCAAACTTCGCATAAGTAAAGCAGTTAGCAGGTAGGTATCAGGTAGGTGGCAGGTAGGTAGTAGGTAGGTAGCAGGTAGACACCAGGTAGGTAGAAGGTAGGTCAGGTAGGTAACAGGTACGTGGCAGGTAGGTAGCAGGTAGACGCCAGGTAGGTAGAAGGTAGGTCAGGTAGGTAGCAGGTACGTGGCAGGTAGGTAGTAGGTAGGTAGTGGGAAGGTTTCATTTGGCAAAAATTGAATCTTTTCTCTATGTTCTAACTAAATGTAAATTACGTTACATAAGAACACATCGTGTGGACTTGTACAGTGGCGTAGCTACCATGGGTGTCACACCATCTAAAGTTACAATAAATACATTTTATGTGATTAACTTAATTTCTTGGACGACAGCAATCTGTGTTCTTTCATTTTACAATTTGAAGTAAGTATTAGCTTTCACGCATGTTCTGAATACCATTTAATGTCTGGAAATCAGGAAGATCTGGTTCGCGCGACACCACATGTTTTCAAATAAAAATCGACAAAATTTTGCAGAAAGTATTGCTGACGTAATCACCATCCAGATGATTTTAATTACCATTCATCCGCCATGTCGTTAAATATAAGCAAATCAAAAACCCATCTCAAGCCCCAAAAATTGAAAATTTTACATTTTTTTTTCTTCATAATGTCTTGATTTTGTTTGGGGTGTCCTGGACGAGGTGGGTGAATAGATGCATGAACAGGTGAACACAAAATTAAAACAATCTAATTATTCTAATTCAATTTTATTATTTAAAAAAAAAACATCGAATACATGAATACAAAGAACTGTGGCTGGATATAGTTTGCAGCTGGTGGATGAAATGCATAATGTCAACGACTCTTCGACCATTAACTGACTTACTAACTTAAATTCGGTCGATGGTTCAACGAATAACACATCGTCAGTGATTTCTCTGTAATAAAAAAAATACGTTATTTTGTAATTTTGTTCTCAACAAAAAAAAAACCAAGTCCGCGTTGATAGCTTTTTCGTTATTTTGTGAGAAGCGGCTTGCACCTCATCGGGAAAAGTGGAAGGAATGGAGGAAGCTCTTTGCCCAGGAATGGGACAGTTCAGCCTCACAAAAAAAAACAAGGCATGGCAAAAACTCAGTACGTACGAATACAATGCGTGGACGTACGAGTGGATGGACAGACAGGCAGGTGGACAGTTATATAGTACCTTAACTGAGAACCTACGGTTCGGTAAGGTTAGTCTTCCTGTATTACATGAACTATTATTAATTCAATTAATCTGGTAGAACAATTGGTCTGGTAGTTGCGAAGTGGATAAGTTGATACTTACTCATCATAATTTGATTTTGGATGGGCTCCTGGAGTTACAAATAATGTCCCAGGGTTTTCGTGTTCAGAGTACTTTTGTAATCTAACATTGAAACAAATAAGTTTTTAAATTAAAATACATAATTAATTTACATCATGTGATTTTTTTTTCAGAAAAAATCAACTTTTTATTTCATCTTGAGTAATTGGCAGTAGGCATTAATTAGGAAAATTTGCCACCAAGAGACTAAGGCTTTTTTAGAATTTATTACTATGAAATCCGTTACCAATTTCAATTTATATTGTGGCCACTTTTAGAATTTAGCATATTTTGAGAAGTGGACTTTATGCGCTTAGCCCGTTGTGTTACGTTATACCTAAATACCAACACTAAAGTTTATAAAATCTTCCAGAAGAGCGTAGAAATACGAAAAGGGGTCATTGCAATACACATATATAAATAAAATAGACAAATAAATATTCTAACAGATCCCAAATTATGTAACAACAAACCTAATAATAATTGACTAGACTCTATAGTCTATTGTCTAGTTTATTGAGAACTTTTTATACATAAATAAAATATTTTTTTTGTTTAGCTTTCAGGATTGGAGCCATAGTATAAGTTGTTCGTATTGATGTGTTGTATTATGACTTCTTTTCGCATTAGTAGCTACAAAAAAAAATATTCTGTCACACCATTACAGCTTACTCATAAAAAGTTTTCTCCGATGGTTCATCTGCTGACGGATTGCTCGCCAACCGTTTCTTTTTACTATAAAGAAAAGAAACAATAAAAATGCACCAAAATTGATTCATCATTATCATTGTTTCAGCCGAAAGACGTCCACTGCTGGACATAGGTCTCCCCAAGTGTCGTCATATCGACCGGTCCCATGCGACTCGCATCCAGCGGATCCCCGCAACTTCACTATGTTATGGGTCCACCTAGTGGGAAGCCTTGCAACGCATCGCCTTGCGGTTCACGGTCGCCATTCCAGAACTTTTCGGCCACATCGGCCATCCGTTCTGCCATCAATGTGCCCTGCCCACTGCCACTTAAGTTTGGCAATTCTTTGAGCTACGTCGGTAGCCTTGGTTCTCTTGCGGATGCAATGCCCTCATTCCTGATTTGATCACGTAAGCAAACTCTAAGCATAGCCCTCTCCATTGCCATTTGGGTGACTTTAAGCCTTCTGATGAGGCCGATTGTGAGCGGCCACGTTTCGGTCCCGTATGTAATCACAACAATAAAATAATCTATACAATCAAAATAAGGTGTGCACAAAAAGGTAGGTACTTACTTTACAACTTCCATCATGTGTTTATGTTTCATCGAATAAGATCTTTTTAGTATCCTCCGTGTATTTTTTTTGTTGCCCATTTTTCTTAATGTACAACAGGCAGGAAAGCTCCTAAGAAGGAAGGAAGAACGAACTAGGTTAGCCGAATATTATCTATTAACAACAGGGGCAGAAATAGCAAGTATGTAGACAAGATAGAATCAGTACTGGTCGATAACATATTTGGTACAAAGCCGGTTTTTTTTGTTGACTCATTTACATAAGATTACTTTTATTTTATTTATAGTTCCTCTAAATTTTATTCTTGATCAAGTTGGTGCCTACGAAAACTTTTGGTATTTTATCATGGCTGTATTTTTTGTAGTTTTCGTGATTGCTGATAACGAAAATTTGACCAAAATAAAAATGTAATAAAAACCACATTTTCAGTTCTTTCGTCATGGGTGTATTTTTCATGGTTTTCGGGATCGGTAAAAACTAAAAACAGGAATGATGATAAAACCAACTTACAATATAAAGGGTGTAAAACACCTCTTAACGAAGCCGAAAGGCACTGGTTCTCCCTGTCATTGCGATCATTTTTTTGCTCTACACCATACCTGGGAACCTTCTAGTTACGGAGATATTAGGGGTCAAAGTGCCAACTTTTTGACAAGTATTTTTTTAAATACAAATGTTTAATGTAAGAATTTTACTTTAAACACCTCCACGACCCCCGTACTATTCAATCCGTCCATCAGCACAATGTTTTGAGTGCGTTACATTGAGTTCTAACACAAAACATGATTTTACACCCCTCAAAAAAATGTCGTTTCCCAGCAATAATTTTTGCGTTAAGTTACTTAGTTTCATGTACAGAATGCTTGGTTGACGGCTTCGTGATGAGGTGATTTACACCGTGTATGTTTCTTCGGGTTCCCCTTTCACAACTTTGACCCTTCGCCACTGAGGTTCCTCATGCACAATTTTGACTCTTCGCCACTGATATAAAGTCAATTTAATATTTTTATTTAAACAACTTATGACTAAAATCGAACAAAAATTTAGACCAACAAAAAACTAATCACAAAATAAGATATAATAAGCAGCTTTCAACAACAAACAAATCGAAATTTATTTGAAAAAAAATTGAGCTGCGAGCGAAAAAAATTGACATAAGTCCATCTAGCAGCGCGCCTCAGCGCTCACTGTCACTCTGCGTAGAAATAAAAGAGATGTGACAAGACGCCGCGAATGGCGTGATGTTTCATTCGACTCGTTGGATTATTTATCATTAAATATATTAATCCTTACAAATATCTTATTTCAAACGAAAAATAAAAACAACAGTTCCCTTTATTATTCTATATTATATAACTGTTATTAATTTAGTCAAGATTTGTTGAGCAGTAATATCGTTATACTTGCTAGAAATTCAGAAGTTCACGATTTTTTTTTATCGGGCTTTTATTCCAAAAACGTGTTTTGGACACGAAGGTCCCCTCATAAATATGCTCAAGATTAACATATATTTTTTTTGCTGCTCTAAAATGCACACATTTGGCTAAAAAACTGTTCAAAAATGCCTATTTTTACTAGGAACAGCGCCTTAAATCCTCCGGAACGACGAAAGCAGCTTTTTTGTACAATATTTGGAGATCTCAAACTTGTTTCTTGCAACAGTTTTACATACACTTTTCTTTCTTCTTTCATCAAAATCTTGTTCTACATTTTCCCTAATATGAATTTCGTAGTCTTGCTAAAAATATCCTTTTATTTCTGACTACGTAACTAGTTCTCTAGTGCACACCGCTGCACGTGCCGAGGTTTGACCTTGACTCGTGTCGTTATAAGCTTTGCACTTGAACTGACAGATTGTAGGCTCCGCTGCTTTCGTAAACACGCAATCTTATAGTCATTAAGAACGGTCAGAATTGGCATTTTAGTGAAAAAGATTTGTGAGCAATGACTTGTCAGTGGCACGCTATCGGGAAACCATTACGAGGCCTTTTAATTAGGAGATTACTAAAGGTGCCAAAGTCCCCATTATGGTGTCAGTGATCGGCTATTGTCACGCCACTGTATTATAGTTGTTATTTCATTTAAAACAATTTTCTTTACAGAAAAACAATGTGGTTTTCATAAAATGATTCCCATATCACCCCCGTCGTAATCAAATCAGCCTTATTACAAAATAAACAAAGTTAATCAAAGTACATACAGCACTCTAAAGTTAGCCATGTAAGTCTGTATGTAAACATCAAATCTCTGTTAAACCGTGATTTGTTGTTACCGACCTTAAAGGTCGAATCCATGGTGCTGATTCCATTACAATTCCCTCGCCAAAGAAACACCAATTACAAAAATTGACTAGATTTCCGTCGGGTTCAGTATATTTTTTATCCGCGATTAAGGGAGGGCAAACCGCCGAAACAGTAATTGCTTTCAGGCATTAACTGCTGACGATTGCATAATACTACACAGCGGGAAATGTGCAGAAGTTACACTCATAACTGTGAAAGAAATTGTCGCCATCTAAAGTCTATTCAAGTTGTTGTTTCCAGTTAGTCTTATTTTCCCTTGAAATAGTATCAACATTATGCCAGTGTAAATAAGGTTTATTTTTGAATGGCTTTTGAAAGTTTCAAAATTCATAAAAGTGTACAATATTATAACAGCCGTATGAAACACGCGCGCGCCCCTGTGGCCTATCAGCTGTTCCGCGTGACGCCGTTCTGCCTCATTACTATCTTACCGTGCAACAGTGGCTAGGCAGAGCAACGCGCGCGTCTTTTTTTTTTATGGCTGTTGTGTTTTTGTTATTGTGATAAAAGCGAATAAGTATAAAAAAAAATTTCTTTGGGAAAACTGTTATCATGAGTATAAACACGAGATTAAGTATTGGTCACTAATTACCAGTCACTCTATGCGCGTGTTCAATTTTCTAAAAACACAATGTTTGTTTACATGTGTGGAAAACAAGTTGCGACCGCACTTTACACCACTAAGCAAGAAGCTAAGACCCTCCAAAATTACGCCAGAAACCCACTTCAGTCAATATAAATAAAGTAATTTGGAACTGTCCTAGAATACGGAGGTTCCAGCTTACACGTACTTTTGCGACATTTTCATGTCTCATTTTGTCGTCTCTCCTTGCGTGAGCTTTTTTCCTTGTACTAAGACAATATTGGCGCTTCTGCAATCTTTGTTGTGACAATTCTCCCTTCGATGTTTCGCGTCATGGTTCCGTATGTTCAATTAAGTGAATTGAAACGTTTTGGGAACTCCAACAGTACTCCGACTTTGTTGAGCCAACCTGGAATAATAAATGGGGGAAGCCAATGGGATCCCATGTTTGACTGTGATTTGCTTGAGATTACGCCGGGTTACGATGACTTAGATAAATGGGAAGTGGGTTATGGGGATCTTAAGACAAGAATATTATGATGGTGGCTGCGGTTTTGTGTGCAGCAATCAGTTGAGGATATTTCTAAATGACGATTAAAAGTAAATCAGAACTATTATATTAGATTAATCTAAAACTTTTAAAGTTCAGAGTAAACGTCAGATCGTCGTGAAGAACGCTGGCGTTTGAACTTAAACTAGTATGACAGCTTGGAAGTATAAAGTTCTCCACAATCACTGTCCGGGTTTCGCTCTATAAAGTTTGTAGGCAAGTCAAAGGAATAATCTAATTGTGTTCTAGACACTTATCAAGGTACGTAGCTTTGTCTAGATTTCGGGCTTTATTAATTTCGATCTTGATTTAGTTACTTAAGGCGGTTAAAAGAAACAGGTAATTTTCTTTTCATTGGAACTAATTATATTTTAATAGGACTGTAAACGGTTTATTCAAGTGTTCATACTATTTATAAAGTAAATTAAAGTAGGTTACACGCGATTCGGTAATGTTTGCTTGTTTCTTGAGCTCACACAGCTTCTGGCTATGTGGTACCATCAAGTATGGCAGGTTGGCTAAACCTACACCCTTTACGTTACTCTGCAACCTTTAGCGTGAATGTCACTAGGACGTCATAAACAACACTGCTAATTTGTCCAAATGACAATTTCATGTATTTCAACCCTATCGGAGTTTCAATCAACCGCCTGTGTGTAAATATTTCAAAATGGTAGAACAATTACGTCGACGGTAGTTCTCGTGAATTGTGTAAAATGTTAAATCTTTAAAGATCTTTGCTCTTACCTTTTCACCTGGAACACAAAGCAATTTTCTTACTTTTCGAATAAATAGGTTTCACGTTGCCATGCATGTTTGTTTGCACTGTGTTTGTCTGTAGGCGCCGTACCTAGACCAAGAAGGATCAATACTGTCGTAGAAATTGCATACAGTTTGAGCATTTAACGGAGTCAGAAAGTCAGAATCTTTAATCTGTAAATGAAAATCTCAACACTATAGTTTTATACGTTTATACTTGCTTTTAAAGCGTATAGTCAAAAGTACCTGCATCTTAATATCATCTCGTGTAACAACGCCAAAGGGACCCATTCTCAGTCGCCTTACTACTTGAGACAGAAATAAAAAGTTGAAGCATTACCTTTTATCTATCTATACTAAGAAACGAGTTTAGTAGACTACAAACAATAGTGACAGATTGTTAGTGTATGCCAGCCAACACAACTGTTTATATATTGACTATTTGCCAATCCGACAATGATCACTTTAAAGTAATTTTGAAACTGATAATATTATGAAATCTCGTGCCAAATACACAAATACATAATAATGTGTTTATGAAAATGCTATTAATATTGCGGAATGGTGTTGACTTATGGATGAGTTCGATGATAATCAACTCATCTGTATATGAACTGCATATGTTTTGTATTCGAGAGTCCAGAGACTGCTGTAGGTAGAGTTGATTGATTGAAGCGAGATATCGCGTAATTAATCTCAAAAGCTCTCTCATGCCCAGTAGACTATGCAATCCGGTTATAGTGTAACACGGTCACTCTGCACTCGTAACTCAATCATTGGATCCCATCGGGTGGCCTTTAGTCAGGTAATGCATCAGACGGATAGGCTCTTAAGCCAGGCTTCTGGTTTCTATTGGTACAAGAATAGAAAACCAATTGTCAATAGTCACATCAGTAAGCTTAACCAATCTTGGACGGAAGTGCTTCATAAAAGGGGAGTAGTTGAAATCTGCCGAACTTGTAACTGTCACTTAAAAAGAGTAAGAAAACAATGTCAAACAAGTACGATTAACTACTACATGCAGTACGCATGCATGCTGTCGGCTGCGGCACAGCAATAGTCGAGCACGTGGGCTTGCAAGCGGCATGCATTATTCAGTCTGCGCGGCGCGGCGCGGCAAACGAGGGGAACCGACGACATTTTGTTTTCAGCTTTGTGCACATGTGTGTAACAAGAATATGCAATTATGTTCATTGTGCACTAAGTTGCTCTACAACAAACTTGATGGTTCTACTCGTGCTTTTTATGTTTACCCTTTGCCTAACAAACTTGAACGCTTGCACACCTTGGCGTTGTCTGGCATTTCCAATCACTTTTGCTGACCTCCTGTAAATATAAAAAGTATAATAGAAAAAAAAACGCATCTTTATAATCTCAAAAATATTTGAATAAGACCTCACTCTCCATTAATGGCTGAATTAATCGAACCACAGCCGTCCCTCGGTGCTTTTATACAATCATCACAACTCTGCCGAACTATTGTGGTGAACCTCTAAAATAGATTACTTTTTTTCGCAAATAATGGAGAATTGAATTCGTTTTACATACATTTTAAAGGCGCTAACGTGCTACGAAGTTGTATTGAGAATTTCAATTTTGCATAGGTACTTCTACTTAAGCCAAGCATAAGGTTTATAAGAGTTTGTTATTAAACACAACAAGTGGCTCGTTTCATTTGTAATTGGAAAAAGACTTACGTACATAATAAACAGAGATACAGCCCAAAAGCACGTTCCATCAAATATGCTGTGTGAGTGGCTATATTTCATTAATTCAGGCCTTCAGTTCCGCTATACATATGAATGTTTGCTTGTTTTTCGTCGGATATTGGTTGTGATCGATCGGCTGCGCGGTGCAGGCTTGCAGCTGAAGTGACAGTAAGACTCATCGCTGTGTCTGGTGAGGCTGTATTTCATGGTAAATCGTCTGAAGGTGGGCTTATCGACTGTAGGGGAATATATGGAATCGTGTCTTACACAAAGAACAGGTGTTTTTCTTATTCTAAACAACTTTTAAACCAATATCTTATGCAAAACAATAAAACGAAAGAACGTGAATATTTTGACACCACATTTTGAAATGTTTGTTTTGAGATGTTTGCTTTCAAGCGCCATCTTGGAATTTGGTTATTAACACTAGAGTCTGAGAGATTATATACGTTCTGAAAATAGACGACAAGAGATTATTATACATAGTCAAGATCAAGATAAACATATTCACACGGTTCACATTAAAATGTACCATCAACATGGAGCTGAGCCCAGGTTTATTTGATGTAATTCATCATAGCCCGGCTTAACCGAAATACTCTCCGTGTTAATTTTAATCAAGCTACATTTATGATTCACAAATGGCGAATAAAACCAGCACTCAGCGTTTTGATGGTAGATTATATGAGTATATTAGTTTATATTACAATGTATATGGCTTTTAATTATATAGTAAAAAGCGTTTTTTAATACCCTGTCAGAATTCTTCATTATAAGAATGGATAATTTTCAACTGTAAGCTTGATAACTAAAAAGGTTCTTTTACTTAAAATTACTGACACCATTTTCTTAATCTGTCTTCTATGATTTTTCATAATTTGACTATTGGTCGTAACAATATTGCTAACCGACAACGCGACCATAAAATCTCTTTGTCCTCTACAGTAATCCCCTTAAAGTCAGCTAATCTTGTCTTTCGACTACAAAAATGTAATCTCCACTACAACATGTCCCCAACTACTTGTAACAGCGCTGTCACCTAGTTCCAACTTTTAAGCTAGAATACATAGTGCATAGCAGGTTGAATAATGTACTCGTGACTCTACATTAAACATCGCTCCTCGCAGCTGAACCATTACTAATGTGTGCTCTATAACCAAGACATATGTGCCTTGTACTTGCAAGGCAAGGTCAATCGTTGCACAAATGTGGGTAGTTGTAAATAATATCAAACATTTGTGATCGGTAAATGAAAAGTTTGGAACGCTTAACTTTACGAGATGCCGAGTGAGAAAGCCTATGTGTAAGAAAGGAATATATCGACGAAATTGGGTAACGTGAAACAGTTTTTTGTGTTAGTACTGAAAACGACCTTGATGTGTTCTTCTTCTGCTTCAATATTGCTTTGTAATATAAAACTTTGGTGAAGGTTTATTTCATAACTCAGAACAGATTAACAACTTGAGAATGTTTAGTTTTGATATAAAGATTATAAGGCCCAAATATTTATAGCAACAATGTTTTTGACGGTCGAGGCTTAAGTGCAAAACATTAGTTTGAATCTTAGAATTACTTCAGAGAACGAAGCGAAGGCGTTATTCAACAGTAAAACGTCTCCCAATTTTCCCAACAGTAAGGATAATAAATGTTTATTTAGAAAATAAAAGTGTTGTGTGGCAGAGCTTAGAACGCGGTAATTAGTGACGCGTGTCCGCAAGTGGCGCCCGACGTGGGACTCTTGACCTTCTTCCCGCTCTCTGCGCTTTGACGGGTAGTTGTCATTTTGTGAGCATTATGTGTGTGAAGATGTGTTTATCGTATGCTGTATTGTATATGTGAGTATTGTATGCTGTGTCGCAGAGCATAGGGCGCAACTGTAGAAACGTGTGTTCGCAAGTGGTGCCCGACGTGGGACATTTGGTTATTTATAATTTTTGTGTTAATAAAAAAAGATTACAATCATAGTTTTGTTTATAAAACAGAACATGAAGACGACAATCTAATTGTACATAAATAAAATGCAAAACAAACCGCCAATCATGCATATAAAATTAACACTTTCATAAGACAGCACTTCAATTCAACTTTAAATCTCAAGAAGATCAAAGTTCTCATTAAAATATCAAAGCTGTTGCGTCAGTACGAATTTTTGCATTCACCTGTCTAACGGTAGGCCAAAGTGAAGTCACTATTGAAATAATTCTTCAAAACGGTTAACCAACTAACTGTAGTTAGTAGAATAGTCCTTGATATGTCGCGGTCCACTTCAATTAGTCGAGTCGTTGGAATTGTTGTGAATGTTCTGTGACCTTTCACGACAAATTGTTATCTAGTTATATCATCACAGTCCATTGGCCTGTGGATATATGGTTGCCATGTTTCTTATGGCTAATCTTCAATTGACTATCAGCTGGACGGATGGAAAAGGGTATTTTTGTTATCAACGATTCTTAAAGCGTGAGAAAACAATTGAAAAATAATTGTTGAAACTCCTTTTGTAGTTACTTTATTTGAACCTAGTTTTTAATGCAACATAATGTCACTTGACTTGTTTAACTTTGCATTCTGGTACAGAAACTGTTTAAAACAAAAGCAAAGTTGCGGTAAGAGCAAGCTAAGAAATAAATTAGCTTTCCTGGAAACTTACCTAATTACTTTGCGCGAATAGCGAAACCCAACAAATGGAAAATATAAACAGCGTTTAATTTAATCTTCCGCGTCGTTCCAGATCGGTTAAATAGGCGGCTAAAATGGAGAATTTTCGTAAAGAAGCGAGTTATACTAATTTTGTTAGTGGAAGACGGCCCCAAACTTCTAAACTTGTGTAAATACACAATAGTGTAGTTGGAGAAGTTTTCAGTCAAGATGCCACAGAGGGATAAAGAAATAGGTACGCATATACGCATTGCTTAATCACCTCTCTTTCTTTACATAGTTGCTATGATCAGTCATTAGCAATCGAGATTATCTTGATTAGCGTAGTACTGCAAGAGACCTGTTTTTCAACATGTTTTATAGCCGTTTCTAGTGTTCCTTAGCTGAATGGCAAAACCCAGTACCTTTAAAAATTCGTCATGTCTGTCCCTGTGTCTGTCTCTCCGTCCATATGTCACAGCCACTTTATACCGAATCTATTAAGACTACACAGTTGTGAAACTTGTAGGTAGATGTATTTTGTGAAACGCTTTACAAATTTAATAAAAAAATAAAAGATTTAGGGGCTCGCCATACACGGATGAAAACTAAAAAAATAAACAAACCTATACGTGCGGGATGTCTATAGATAGGTCGTTAAAATGACATTTTGGTTCCTAAACTATTTTTTGTCAAAGTCAATCTTTTGAAAGATGACACTTTATCACATAGGGCATACATTTTATCACACCAAAGTGATAAAATGTATGGTCTTTTAATTTCTAAACCACAGGAGGAAAATTCTGAAAAAAATGTAGATATTGTACAACGTAAAAAGGTTGGTTTGAAAAAGATTTGATGTTTAGTTTTTGAGATTTGAGACTTTTCATCAACCTGCAGCAGTGACTTTGTTTTTCATTAACACTATGAAAAACAAATTAAGTTTTACTGTTGAATGTAATACCATACAACATATGAATATTGTTTGGTGCTACGGAACCTTGTATGCGTCTGAGTAGGACTCGCACTTGGCCGGATTTTTATCAGGCAATAAATTAGTTCGTCTTTATTTTCCCTAGTTTAAGTCAGGTCTTTCTGTAGCTACCAGCTAGTATCTCATCTTCAATGCTGTCGTTCAATATTCGAGCGTCCGCGCTTTAACGAATCAATAAAAATCAATTACGAGTCGCGCCCCTCTCGCGACAAGTGTTGCTTGATCAGTGTAAGTGTTATTGATTGATACAATATTAACATCGAGACTGGTGGAGGACATTATCTATTTGAATATTTTATTGATTTAATGCTTAGATTTTGTGGTCCAAGTTACAAGAAATTTGTGGTTGATAATTATTTCAGTCGAACAAAATAATGACTTGTTTAAATTAGTATTTTTTTCCATATTTCCAGCTAAAAACTTCATTAACAAATAAACTCAATTGTAACTATTTCCACGTTCAGTAACAAAGTTATATGAGCTAGTACAATTGTGTTGAGCAGCAACATCGACGTGACATCAACGAACTCACGTAACTCAGCCATAAATAACTTAGCCATCGCGCACCGTGTTAATTAATCAGCTTATTTATAACAACGTGCTGCCGTATAATTGAGCGCACTCAGCTTCATAAGCGATACTAGAAAATAGAACAGAAGTACAGATTCAATTATCACCTGCTTTTTTTCCAAGTATTTTGTGGTCGACTTCCAGTCTAACCGTGCGAAGCTGAATTCCAATCTATTTTTCGCGCCTCGCCAGTTAATAAGCTTCTTTGGGTTAGCTCTGTCCATCGTCAACCTCATCTATATCCTCAGCACAAGATTGAGTTCAAGAGTAGGCCAATTTAATTTAATTAAAAAAAGAGTCGTTTACGTGGAACGACTGCCAATCTGATTTTCATAACCCAGTTACTACTGGGTAATAATCGTATTACCCATCAAGGGGTTTCGACCCCTCGGTAAGACTGATTGTTAGACTTTCGGGCCACTGACTACCTGTAACGACAGTCAAACATCTACAAATACTACTACTACAGCCGGGACCAATAGTCAGATTCATAAAGAGAGTGCAAACTTGTGCTTTGAGATAGCCTTGAAGTACTGCTGAGGGTCGGTAACGACGAAAACGTCCGAATCGCAGAATGTTCGATTCGAAAAACGTCCGGTATCTTCGTAGTTACAAACGGGTCTATGTGTGCTTGCACCTTCTGTGTCCAACTATTTTGTGGCAATACGTACGCCACAGGATATTGAGCATAATTTCCGAACGATCAAAAATGTAAATTTAATCTCATGGTTGTTTCGTTCTAATGTACTTTTTTTTTAATTTAAATTATTTTCCACAAGTTAAAAAATCCTGTACTTCTTCTTCTTGCTGGACATGTCGCGATGTTTTCCGTCACCATTTTGAGAGCAGTGGTGATGAAATAAATCCGTCATGTTAATCGATACGGAAAATAGTCGTTAATATACAACACCTTGAATATCTTCAATTTGATTCTACCTCAGCAGGCATCTCTATAGAAGCTATTCAAAAGCGATTGAAAGAAGAATATAACCATAAAGGTGCTACTATCGAACTATTTTACAACACCATTATTGAAGTCATAACCTGAACGGTACTGAAATGTTCAGCAAAAATGTGAAAAATAAGTTTAGCTTCAGAAGTCGGAACCTTTATTTCATTGAGTTTTTTTGCCACCAACTTGTGAAGCTAAAGTAATTTTTCACATTTTTGTGTTTTTGAAATCGATTTTATTTTTTTATTTTCCATTTTTAGTTGTAAAATCCTATACAAATATACGCTATGCATTTAATTATGTCTAAAAACGAAAAACTGAAAACCAACATTTTCATCGAAGCCGGGGGAATTACAAAGAAATGTTCCAAAGGACTGTCCCCCCGACTGCGATGAAAATGTTGGTTTTCAGTTTTTAATTGTTAGACACAATCGCGTTTCAATTCAACTTCTTTTTATTTTGTTTTTTGTTCAGTTTTTCATTTTTTTTTTCTACGTTTTTTTTAATTTATTTTTTCAATTATTTGTTTTTTATTTCGTAGTTATTAGTGATGTAAAGGTATTTCTTGGTTTGGCTCCACCAATCCCGAGATCAGATTGAATTGGAAACTGATCCCGTCGATCTCGTGTTTGCCGTACGACCAATATACCACGATACATATTTTCGACGGTACGGTCGTTCCTTTTAGCACGGATGTAAAGGATCTAGGCTTGCATATTGATAACACAATGAAATGGCATACTCAAGTCGCTCGTGTCAGCCAGAAGGTTACTGGTACGTTACGAGCTCTGTACCGTTTGAGAAACTTTTTACCATCGAATACGAAAACAATGCTTGTACAGTCCTTAATTTTCCCTATCATCGATTATGGAGATGTGTGCTATTTCGACCTGAATGCAGATCTTCTCGACAAACTTGACCGCCTTCTGAACAACTGCATTCGATTCGTTTTCAATCTGCGTAAATACGATCATGTCTCTGAGCAGCGGTCTCTTCTTAAGTGGTTGCCCATACGTCAGCGTAGGGAGCTAAGGGCGCTAACCACCTTGTTTTCTTTTCTTGTTTCTCCCACTTCCCCTAGCTACCTCGCTCCTCACTTTCAATACATTTGTGCCAACCATAATAGGAGTCTGCGCTCTTCGCATAACCGTGTTCTTCAATGTCCCTCTCACCGCACTGACTTCATTCACCGATCATTCTTCGTCCAATCTATATCTCTGTGGAACGCGATTCCCCAGGAAATCAGAATGGCTACGAATCGCCTATCTTTCAAAATTAAAGTTCGCGAGTATTTTCGGAAAAAGCTAGCAGTATCGTCACATCGGCATCGTTAATATTTTCCCTATAGTTTGTCCTTTTATATTATTATTTATATTTTGATATATATTTATAGTATTTTGATATATTTTTATAGTATTGTATATATCCTTTGTAGTGTGTTTTAAAATTCAATGTATAATAATCTATAGATATACACCTGCCACTGCTTGTCTCTGCATCACCCAAAGGTTGACTGGTAGAAAATGCCTATGGCATTAAGTCCGCCTCTGTACTATGTGCTTGAAGTGTTAAATAAATAAATAAATAAATACATTGTATATATAATATATCGTTCAATTAGTATTCTTTCTAAGTTTCAATTTATGGATTACGCATTTGGGTTTTCATACAAAATTTAAAACCCTGTAGCTGGCGTCGGGCATGGATTTGAGGGTTGTAACCTGGCCAGGTTTATTCCTTTCATTACAAGGAATCTATTGGTATGTAGTTGTTCGTTTCGATTACTGGGTTTAAAATGCCACCATCTCGTTTGTTAAGTACTATTGTTAGTGAACGAATAGGCATTAATAATAATTATTCCGACACGATGATTATATATTTAGTGGAAATTTCAAGAAAAAAAAAACAAAGTTGAGTTTAATTCCTTAACCATTCCCACTCTTTTATATTTTTCTCTAGCACTTCGCCCGCGAAAATTTTGATAGCTTAAAAATATAGCCTATGCTTCTCGGTAAAGATGTAGCTTTCTAGTGGTGAAAGTATTTTTTAAATCGGCCCAGTCGTTTTTGAGTTAAATCGTAACAAACAAACAATCAAATCTTTCCACTTTACAATATTAGTTCAGACTAGCCTATGTTACCCAGGTTAAAGCAAGGATTTTAACGATACCACGTACATTAACCTCTCCAGCCCCGTGGTTCCCATATGGGAACGCCGAACAATTCGGTTGAGCCCCGAGGTTCCCATATGGGAACGCCTCGTACAAGCAAACTTAAACCCTTATCGTACGTACAGTAAGGGTCTAATTCGTTTGTAAAAATTTACGTCTCTGGCCAACTAGAGTTCGATTAAAATGAAACCAAACATACCAACCTAACAACTGCACAAAATTATTAAAAAAATAAAGAAACGCGTCTTTGTCGACTGTCAAAATGCGTCATGGCGGCCAGTGTGGAACGGTGGTGTTTTGTTTTGGAATGCAGTGAATTTTTTGTGTTTTGTGTTGTTAAACTTTGGTAAGTAAATGTATAGTATGTTATTAGTGTATAATGTAACTTTTTAGATAGTCATTTGCTGGAAAAAATATCTAAAAATTATGTTTTTGACCCAAAAATTTCTCCAAAAATTCCTTTGTTGTGAAGTTCGTCAGTCGAAATTGAAAATATGAATTTGACTCTTTTACAATGAAATATGGTCTTGGAAACATTAGTAATAAGCGAAAAAATAGTGATAATTCATAATTTCATGCATTCGAGGCATATTTATTCATATTTATTGATATTTCAAGTATTTTCATGCATTGAACTGCGCAGTTAGAAAATGGCCGATTCTAATAGGACGTTTGAATTGGAATCTTGCAAGAATAATTTATGTAGGACTCCTAAAAAACACTGTCATTAGATTACTTGTATATTTGTTATGTTAGATCTAAAGTTTCGTGTAAATTGATTCAGTAGTTTTACCAAAAAAAAACAAACTACGACAACAGTATGTTTGCGGCGAGCTCTCTGAATTCTCTGCGATGTTTATAATTCTCAAGTAGTTATAAAACAGTTGTTTATATTGTAATACATGGTCTCGTTAATCAAGAACCCGAAACTGTTTACCGCTTGAGATAAGAGCTAATAGAACTCGCGCGATAAGCTTTTTATGAGCGCAGGACACTTGACACGCTCGATGACGTCATTGTGAGGCCGGCTGGGTGTTTTACCGTTTAGCCGCAAGGTTGGAGAGGTTAAAATCGATTTGGGTGTTTAGAACTTATGGTGTAATAAAGAAACGCACAAACGTACATACATGAACCCTGAAAACATAACACTCTTTTTGTTGGGTAGTCGTGTAAAAACGGGGCGAGGTAATCCCAATCCAGTGTAAAGATATGCAATTTGTGATTGATATTACTCAATGATTGGAACGCAGATGTCAGATTGCAATCGTTCTGTGAAATATTATTTTTGATCTGCATCTAGAAAGTTGATGTTCCGGAGCTTATGAAAAGGTACGAGTAAGTTGATTCCTAGGTTCTTTAGCTTTCTTCCATGATAATTATTTATAGTCAAACTAACTTCAAGTCACGGGTTCGCTCGGGTGGAGGCCGGAAATTATTCCACGAGATCGTACAATTGGGACAAAAAATATCCCATATGCTAATACAGGGTTATCCATGTGACAAAATCATCCAAATCCATTACGCCGCGCCGCTAAGGCGTCAAAGGTAATGGACAGAGTTACTTTCGTATTAATAATATAAATATGATTACCAAATATTTTGAGTAGTATTACTGTTTCGTCAATTAATCTCATATACCACGTTTCGTGTATTCTTCGTAAAAAAGAAACTATAACCAGCTCAGCAACGACTGAATAATTAAAAAATACGTATAAAACGTGAAGATTTACAATTCTCGTCTCCGAATGGAGCCAAAAGACACAAAATGCCCTTAAAGTGTACTTTGCAAACTTTTAATTACCTCGTCCGTCATTAAGTCGCTGTGGACTTGTACGGGTAGGGCTGGCACTCTAGTTTACAATTTATGACCATGCTCTTCGTCCCGTCTTTCAAAATAAGAATTTGCGTCCATGCGTTATACGTATCATTCTTGCACAACTGTCAAAACTACAAGTGCAGGATGGAAACGGAATCATGTTTTAGTCAAAACACGCGCTATGTATCGTATTGTTGATCTCGATCTAAGACCATGTTTGATAAAAAAAAACGGGACTGTTACCACAGCTTCTGATTTCATAGTTTTGAGTCCTTAAATAACTTTGCTAAATTTTTACGAAGACGCCATTTCAAAACAAATATTTTTTTTCTTCTCAGCATTCGATTCCAGTCGGCATTATGTATGTGCATGTAAATTTAGTCTTGAATAGCGCTCAAGACAGCCCTATCCACAGGTCAAATGTCCCTAATGGTGTCCAATTAACTAAGTCCGCTCTCTATTTACCGAGCCACTGTAGAAAATATGTCATTAACTTAAATCAAAAGTTTCCTCGCTCTTTCATTTGTGGTAGTCTAGGATTTTTTTATCTACGTTTCAGGTACAACAGAGGACCCCTAACATTTATTCTAGATTACTTTTGGAGAGTAAACCTTATGTTACCGATATTTTCCGGTAATTGGATTGCGTAGCTTCGTGAAAATACACACTGAAAACTAACCCTCAATATTTTTTTGGAAATACTAGCCACAGCGAAGTTTTTGTGTTTTAATTAAAGGATTTATCTAAACTTTCACTTTCCAAAAATTTATAATAATAATTTAGCCGCAAGTTTACTGTCAGAATAATTAAATCCATAGAAGTTTACTTACTCATTATTACTTGATCGTAAAGTTAAACCAAGATTACTTAAACATTTGCGTGAAAAATATTAAACAACCTAGTCTTAAAAAAGAAATCCTTTCAAGATTGAATTCGACCATCAGTCTTTATTTACCACAATTCAGAATGTTCAGAGGCCTTGACGAAATAAACAAGATAACGAATGTAAAAGCTGGTGCTATAAACACTCGTAACGTAAGGTACGTCCCAGACCCCCAGTCCTATGGGACCTCGATATTCAATATGCTACGTGTTTGTATGACGCGGTCGAAATTGAAAGGGGGTCGGCAGAGTTTGCAGAATAGTCGGAAAATGATGTAATCTTGAACTCGTAGTAGTGAGTTTATTACGTGAGTGATCAGATGGGATGATTGAATGCCTGAAAGGTTTATATTATGAATGTTAATATTTTTAATAGAAATTCTTATCGATTAGTTATTTTATTTAAAAAAAAATAAAGACTAATTCCAAAAATATCTCTTAGTTAGATAGTAACTTTCTATCTCGCAAAACACAAGAAAAAACATTCGGAGATAATGGCAAACCTTCAGTAATTGGAGAGGCACCAAAAGAAGAAACGTACATAAAATAAATATATGTAGTACATCTACATATATTTATTTTTCCTATTGATCTTCGTTATCATTAAGCCTACACATACAAAACATATTTCCCTTTGATTCCTTTATCATAGTTCCTCTGAAAGGACGTATTTAGTATAATATTGTAAAGGATCTCGAATTCATGACAATTGCGCGGAACACCTGAGATCTATTGTACATTGTCGTGCCGCCATGTCGCTCAGCTTTATCGTGTAATTGCCTGCTTTCACCAATTCCAGATTGTACCGAGACATCTTTTCAAATGAGTAATTGCTAATTTATTTGGGAATTCATTGCTTGTTATTTTCTTTAGAATCAGGAGAAGTGATGCGATGTTTTCGCACATGAATAATTGCGTGATACGTCAAATCTCGACAAACCTTAATTTTCCCGAATGTGTGCCAAATCTAGCTATTCATCATATAATCACGGTTTTCCGTTATTACACATAAGTTAATCACCAAGCAATTAGTAAGCAGTAATACATTATCAGTTCTACCTTCCCTTCAAGTTTTCAACTTGTAACGGAAATAATGGAAAGTTATTAAGTTTGCCAGTTTTCTGGCAACCGAGTACGGCCAGATGTTCAAAATAGCTATTCGCGTTGAAACTACAACCAATTATTGTAGCTTTGTCTTCAACAACTTGGAACTAAAGGTGATGTTGTACGTGCTGCCATATTGATGATTTATTTTTATCATGAGAAAGAAACATCAAGTTCTATTGTAAAAGGATGTTCTTCCGGTATGCTTTCTATCATTAAAATGAGAGGATATAAAGTTAGTTCCTTTTAACTTTCTTCCTGTTTACTGTTGAATAATATACGAAGAATAGAGTTATAGAGTAATTTCATAAGTTTAAAAGCGAAGTTTTAAGCGATGCATGCCGTTTACAATGTCAAGTTATATCCAAGAAGTTGTAACTTCAATAATAATATATAATAGTGAGGAATTACTCGAACTACTTTAGATTTGGTATGATTCGCTGAAAGTGTTATTATTTAACCATCATAATATTAATGTACCATCTCTAAATGAATGATGTAACCAAGGTTTTGTAACAAGATTCTGATTTAAAAGAGTGTCCATGGAGTTTCTTGCCCATTCTTCTCCATAGAGATCGCTTTGGAATGGGCAACTACAGTACTTTCACAGTTATTATGTCTTGTGACTGGGAGTGTAGCGTCATTATTATTGTTTTTCGACTATTCAAAAGTGCCTGTTACTGGCCTACTTGAAATAAATGATTTTGATTTGATTTGATTTTATATTAATAGGAGGAACATGATAAAATGGAAAGTGTTGTATGTTTATACTGTATTCTTTGTTGGTTAAGCAAAAACAGTCAAAAAATTTAAAATCAATTCTTTATTATCAAAGCGACAGATAATCCTTATAACTATTTCATTCTTACCATTCAAAGTTTCTTTCAGAAATGGAATTCAAGAGCTAACGCAACCTAACTATTCGTGGGTACTTCGCTTAGTTTTATTCTGTATCTTCCATCAACAAAGTTGTACTTTAGACATCCAACACTTGTACCTAATATAGAACACAATTAACTCCACGTTACTATGATCCGGTACATTAAGTGTTAATGAAGAGTAAGTCCCCGTGGCATGTGCTGCACTAGCAGTCTGTGGCGCACTCCACTGCAGTTAATTGCCTTATAGAGCACTGAACTTGTAGTACTTTGTGTGATAGTTTTTATTTCATTAATATTATAGTCCGACAAATACTCCGAAGGTATAAGTATATTATACTTTGTTGAACTTGCTTAGCTAAAATGTTGAACAAAAATGGTTTTTAAGTTGAATATTACATCTTTTACGCAAAAATTTATAATTTCGATTTGTTTAAATTACCTATGGCCTTATCTATACAATTTGTCAGAAAAATATACAGCTGACAGAATACATGAGAGTACCTCCTTCTTGTTTGTTACAACCAGGTATTCATAGGCGTGAGTAGTTTACTAGAATTAATGTAAAATTAATTATAGATAACAGAGTATCAGGTAAGCTCCTACATATTTATGACACCCCAGTACTTTAGAGGCTTGAGACGTTTCTTATACTGACCCTTACCAACGAAAACTTTTCTTTTTTTATTTATATTGAAGATATTATGTTTGCAAGGATATTTTTTTGTGTTGTAAGTAAGACATGCAATGTTTTTATTACTATCTGTACTAATGTTTTTCTTAGTAACTGCACTTTTTGACATGCAATTTTGTACTGATGACGAATCGGGAAATCTTGTATGAAAAAAAAAATTGGTGACGGTACAGTGACGAGTCGGGCATAACACGAAGTTAAAAGCAACGGTCAAATCACCGTTTCTTTTGTTAGTACTCTGCACCAGTGGGATCATTCTACCTCAAATAACCTGGGTAATGTTATGATAAGGTAATAAAGTCTGTTATTTAAAAGAAATAATTCCATTCATTAATGGGACTTTTGAACTATCTACAAGGAAATAGAATTGATTTTACTTACCCGTCCGCAGTATTGTTTGAATGTGAATGAGCAAGGAACCCCGTAGTGGTATACAGGGTGTATGGGACAGCCCCCGCAGACTGAAAGGATGCATTCAGCCCCTTATTCTGAATCATGTTCCAACCGAATTTTTCTCACCATCCTGTAGATTTTTATTATTCATTTCTGCTAAATAATATTGTTACCCTTTTTTTTTCGTATGGGAACAAAATATGACTCCTCCCGCTCTGGGCGGAGCGGAAGGGAGTGTCAGACTTGTACTGACTAAAATCCATCCATAAAAACTCAAACACAAAGCATTTATTTAAATTAGACCATTACAGGCACTTTTGAAAGTCAAAAAACAAAATAAAACGCGAAGCTACAGTCCCAGTCACAAGGCATAATAACTGTGAAAGTACTGTAGTTGCCCATTCCGTAGCGTAGATCTCTATGGAGAAGAATGGGCAAGTAACTCTATGGACACTCTTTTAAATCAAAATATGTTACAAAATCTTGGTTACATCATTCATGTTAAGAATTACAAATATGTGAGAACGATGTACAAATACGGGCAAGTTAAGAGCGTCCAGAGTAAAAGATTATATAACTAATAAAAAAAAAGTACTTAATTAAAATAAACCGTGGCAGCTAAGAGATCAGTCACAACTGACAGCGCCCGTTCATGTTCCTTCTTAACCCTCTGTGTTCCAGGGCCGCGGTATCTCTTTCTCTCAGTCCCGCAGCCCTGGCAGGCATCGGCCCTCTTGGACCCCTTCCGATTTGCTGACATCTCCTTGAGGCGCGCGTGGAACACGAACGCCCTGTCGAAACGGCCTGTCCTTATAAGTCGGACGGACGGTGAGCTAGCCCATTACTCACCGTCCACAGGCCCGCGTAATATTGTTACCCTTACTTGGTCTTCGGTATAGCAAGGAAGTTCACACTTTCTTGCTTTTCAAGCTGTACCTGATCTGCAATTACACTCGCCCTTTATTTATTCTTCACCATTCGATTAAAACAAGAATAAATATAAATACATATCATAGCTTTCATGGCTCCACTTGTTACTTAAGCACTATCGGAAAATATGGAAATCTAATTACAATATTTCTCCATATTTTCATTTGCGACTCGATTGGAAACGGGACACGGCCGTGAATAACAAGCGCCAATCGCACCGATAAATACAGTTAATTACACGGATTTGTTTGAGATATTGCTGGTCTATTCGCTTGGAATTTTAACACACTATTTGTAAGTCTGCCTCGTGTGACTGGCTCATTGGTCTAGTGGTCACAAGCGCGACTGCTGCGCATTAGGTCCTGGGTTGGATTCCCGGGCCGGGCAAAGCGGTTTTTGGGTTTTTCCATCTGGAATTTTTGGCTGCTAAGCCACGGAGTCTGGATTTGTGCCCAGTTTATGGCAATAGGCTCGTCCCCTATTACATGAGACTTAAACATTACTGGCGAAATGTGGGTACCTAACCCTTCTGGGATTACAGGCGTGATGTAATGTTATTTGTATGTACAAGCTCAAAACTGACTATATTTCTCTATCTAATTTATTTTCAAATTACAAGCATATGACAACATTTCAACTTTGACTTTGAGAATTAATAACAACTTTGACTTTGAATGTGAGAGTTAACCACGCATTGTAGTAACTTTACTCCATATTCAAGAAGAACTCTATAAAGTAGTCTATATATGGAACCATGAAAGCATACACGTGGTCAATTCAAGCGTAACTAGCGTTCAATCTTTTCCGTCGTTCATTCATGAAGGAACTACTCAGTAGAACAAACAAACACAACGATAATGTCGGTTGTTACATTTCACTTGCTTATGGATGGACGAGTTGAGCTCACACCCACGCTTATGTATTACGTAGTCAGTGACCACTCTTCTTTCTCTTCATTATGTGTTAACGATCTTGCTTAGTATGTGGCAGACTGCTTCATAAAGCAAGCTACAAACATAACTTTGCGCCGGTATTTTTGGAAGGGGTAGGTAGAAGTCACTCGTTATGTTTAGGGTCGTTATATGGATATAACCTCATTGCCACAAACCTAAAAGCTTTTGCAAAACTATTCTGATGAGATACTCCACTTAGCCCAAAACGAACCTGTTATTTTATGGAAACAACATCAAAACTACCCATACACTATAGGTTATGATAACAGGCAGAATAATCGTCCAAACAACCAACAAATAGCTCGGGGGCAGCAGTAAAATAAATCAAAAGCCGCGGTGACCCAGAAAGTTAAAACTTTACACACTTGGAGGACATAAAGCCGTAATGTTAGCCCACTTTATGTGCCCACCAATGGACAAATACACACGTCCTCGATTGTGTGTCCACTGCACTTAAACTTTAATGAGAATTTTACGGAGAAACCGCTAAATTGGAAGGTACCTGAATTCTTAATAAATTATTTCTGCCTGTATGGGACAAAGCGAACAAAGTCGTTATCTGCTTGCTGCTTATATATGTAAGTGCAACATGTCAAGTTAAACTTATGTCATTTTGCTTGAATATGTCACTGAGACATGGGATCATATGGGATCTCGTGGCTAATAAAAGCCGCACAGGTCGATCTTCAAGGTTAAGCAGTACATGCCGAGGTTGGTTCGTGGAAGTGGGTGACCATAATTACATACAAAGTTTCCTCCGTGCCTCGGATAGCACGTTAAGCCGTTGGTCCCGGCTGTCATTTGTAGATAGATATATCATAGATCTTTGACAGTCATTACGAGTAGTCAGAAGCCGAAAGTCGGACATCCAGTCTTACCAAGGGGTATCGTATTACCCAGTTATTGGGTTGTGAAGGTAAGATAGGCAGTCGTTTCATGTAAAATATTGGTACTCAGCTGCATCCGGTTAGACTGGAAGCCGACCCCAACAATGTTTGGGAAAAGGCTAGGCAGATGATGATGACATGGGATCATATTTTTTTTTCTATGACATTTATTTTGATATTCTCTCTTTAGTGTCTTAAATTTCTTTGTTTATACATGACTTAGAACTCCCTGTACTGGGAGGTTTCTTAGTAAATCATTTCTGTCTATGTCATGTAGTGTACCTGTCCAGGTAGGCGTCCCGTTTGAAGGCCTCGACGAATCAATAGTGCTGTCCGCTAGTCACGAGAAGAATAGTCACCTGTACTGTTACTCGACATAATGGCATTGGAAACTATTTGTTGTTTGAGCGGAGTTACGTCGTACAAAGCAACAGAAGAAGTATCTGTACCTATTTTCGTGTAAATTGTACTATCCTGTGACGACCTCGTTGATGAAGTGATGGCGAGCGCTACTGCTGAGGATGAGGTCTAGATTTGATTCCCAGGTTGGGCTATGAGTTTTGTTATCAGGAGTTTCTCGGAAACTGTTTTCATAGAGTTTTTTTATTATAACTCGTTTCTGCTTAAGCTTTCGGGGATTTCAGGAGTCATATTATGATATGTTAGCTGGATGCCTGAATTGAACAGATTCCATTTAGGCATCCAGCTCTATACAGAGCTGAATGCTTCAGTTATCTCCTCAATCTTCATATGACGAGGCTTCCTAATATCCTCAGCATTAAGACGCATTAGTCTGTTATCAGCGCTCGCTCGCCTGTGTCGCACAAAGACTCCTATAATGAACTGATAGATATCTCCACTGAACGGATCCTTTTCAGGCCTCGTCTGCATATAAAATCGCTTGACGTATTCTGATTAATGCCAGATCCTATCGGTAAAGCGGATCGTGTGTTTGTGAGGATATGTCATCATGACAATGCTCCAAGCTTACAATGGCTATCACATCTTAGAACCAATTCAGAATAGCTGTCACATTGATTGGGGTAAGCAACTAAGAGGAAGTCAGATATCATTTACCCTTTCCGTAATATTGTTACAAACAAATTAATGTACTCCTATCCTAACAATCAGTCAGTTCCTGTAACTCATTGAATAATAACCATGTTCCTAACTGTAACATCAAAAGGAATCTCGGATACGCAATCACAAATTTATATAGAAATGTACTTTTAGAACTCAAAGGCATATGCTTTATTATGTATTCTAAAAGTGATCTTACTCTTACATAAGTCCGTAGCCCGTCTACGGTGCTACGAGCGTAGACTACTACGCGCTACGCTCGTTGCACTGACACGTATTACTGGATCAAACGATCGACTAAACTAATTCTCCTTTGGTGGTGCTGCTAGTTTTGTTGCTTCAAAATTGTCGTAAAGCCTGAAAATGTCCTTACTTTGGTACTGACAAGAGTTTTGAATTTGTTTTGTTGTGTTAGTTGATAAACCAATGGCGTCAGGTACAGGAGTGTCGCTGGTATTGGCTGTCAGTTATAATGAGGATGTGTGTGACGCGCCGACAACGCGACTGCGCCGCGACGTGAAGCAAGGAACGTTACTTATAACGCTTCTGACTGACGTGTTTTATATACAGCCAGCCAGGAGTACACGTGGGACTACTGGGTATATAGACATTATAGACAGTCACATTACTATATACTACGTCTGTTTTAAATATTCTTGTATTATAAACATCACAGGCGACATATATGTAGGTGTATTGTAGGGTATACATCTGCCTGACACTTAGGGGACAATGCGTCATGTTAAATTAACTTGGACCGAAGCCATTTACTATTTATTTGCAATGCGATATACGAGTACGTGAGCTGTTTTTTTTTAAGATTTTCAAACTAATCTTCGAAATCCTTAAAGTAAGCTAAGTATCATTGGAATGAACAAATGAGATATGTCGCAAGTATTTTATCAAAACGACGCAAATCTCCAATTCTGTTTATGTGCCAGACGGCCATTATTTATGTAAAGAACGGATTCTAATCATTTGTGATTTGAATATTTTCTGAAACTAGATTTCTGCTATGAGTGCTCCTAATAGAAAATGAAAATTTGCTTTTAAGAAGTCAAAAGTGTCTTCAAACCAGTTATTTGTTTAATACGCTACGCAACTTACTGGGCTAAATTAAACGTATTACAACAAAATAGTTGTTTTCTTTGCGCAGCGATTTTATACAATTCTTCTCAATGATATTTGGTATTCAGTATTTCTAAGAAAAAAATAATAACTGTGTGGCAGGTAATTAACAGAGAAACAGGAAAGACGTAACAAAGAGATAAAAATTAATTGTCTTTATAAATAGATAATAAAACCATTTGTGATTAGCTAGAAGTCGCTGAGACTCAAGTTAATTTCATTACTGCTTCAGAGCTTCAGCTAAATTAGCTGAAGCTCTTCTTAAAGATAACTTTAGAAAGGACATGCCAAACTTTAAATTCAAACCATTATCTATTGTTACAATTAAAAACGCATTCAAAAGTCTCAATATAAAAAAAATACTGAAAACTTACGGGGGATATCCGTCAAGGTTCGTGGAGATATTATTGATTAAATGGCCCCTGTCTTAACAGGCATATTTAAACAATGTTTGGACAGCGGCAAGTTTCCTGACCTGATGAAACATAGTAAAGTAGTACCAGTTTTCAAATCGGGTTGTAAGAGTGATAGACCGATATCTGCGCTGTGTGTTTGCCAGCATTGAGTAAAATCTATGAAAAGATCATGCTGGACCAGATGTTGTCTCACTTCAACTCTAATAGGATACTGCATAGTCAGCAGTTTGGTTTCAAGAAGGGTAGGTCGACAACGGACGCGGGAGTAAAACTCATCAGTTACATTTTGGAATCCTGGGAGAAGTCCCAGGATGCTATTGGCATCTTTTGTGACCTCTCAAAAGCGTTCGACTGCGTCGACCACAACACATTGATCTGTAAATTACACCACTAAGGAATTCGTGGACAAGCAAAATAAATAGGGGGACTTAAGTTTATGACTTTTACTGATTGGGAATCCCATCAAGCCCCAGGACTTATTATAAACATAAAATTTATTTACATTTTTAAAGGTTTGTTTACATAATTTTGTAAAAATATTTCAAAATGTAAATAATATGAAAAAATAAATAAAATTTAAATGATTTAAAGTTTTTCAATCAAATTCATTTATTTATTTATTATGTTTCATTTATTTGTATTTTTTAATCAAATTAAAAAATACAAATACAACGTAATAAGCAAGGCTTGGTTTATTTTTATTAAAAAAACGAATCAACAGAATCTGTAATCCTAATCAAATCAATTTTACACGAAGACGTATTTACGTTGAAATTGTAACGACGATTATTATCATTGAATTAATTTCCAATCAAATAGAAATCTTTAAGTTTACTTTGAATCTAAATAGGTAGCATTATATTTCTCTTGATAATTGAATCGCGTTCAGATGACAAGTTATGCTGATCGAGGGATAAATGAAAAATAATGCATTGGAGATAAATATTGTCCCCACTAATATTATAAATATGAAAGTAACTTTGTATGTCAGTTAACTTTTATGCCTTAATGCTAAACTCACTTCGCTGACTGATGGGCAGATCATGATTTCAGTTAAAGTCTTATGATATTTTTTTACCCAGGTAGTACATTTGTGCGGGATAATTGGATAATTTCTGTCCTACACGAGAGCGACGTCGCCGGCAAAAGCTGGTCTGAAATATTTTAGGATTTTATTCCCATTATTTGCCTTGTCAGCATCTCAGCAGATCTAAAGCTGATAAAATATAGATTTATAATAATGATGACTTATTTCTTATTTTGGGCTTTGAAGATGATAATAAGTCAGCTTTAGCACCGAGTGCAAGTCTGATGTTTTGCATGTTAATACGATAAAGATTTGCTAGGATTTAGTATGAAAATATTATCATAAATAAATAAATTCACGTCTTTTGCCCTTGGGCGTAGGCAGAAACTACAGAGCGCCACCTACTATAATTCTTGCTTACTCATTTTGTATAGTATATACCATTTATCTAATAGATTTTATTTACGGATGTCTGTTCCACAACGTTATCAATCGTGAGACTGTCAAACAATTCATCGCCGGGCAATATAACCCAATGTGTATAGCTTCGGAGACAAAGCCCTTGCGTAGAGACACGCGATATTAAATCACACCCGTTCGAGTTATTTGTGTTTATGTGATAGTGACCTACTCTATATAACCTGGGGGATATTTTTAGATACACTTGTGTATACGCCATACGGAAATATTGAATTTATAGTTCACAATATATTGGCTTGGCACGTGTCGATGGGAAGAGACCAGATGGTATGACCATAATGCCATGGAAGTTGGGTAGGCCTTTGGTGTGGGATGCGACTTGCGTCGACACCCTTGCGCCATCCCATCTTCCTAGCACGGTGAGCTGCGCTGGTGCGGCTGCTGCAGGCGCTGAAAACCTTAAACGGCGCAAATACAATAATTTAATTGGTAATTATGTATTTGAGCCGTTTGGGGTTGAAACACTAGGGCCATGGGGCCCGAGTGCCCATCTTGTGTTTCGGGATATCGCCAAGCGGTTGGTCGATGCTTCACGGGACCAATGTTCACAATAGGCTAGGAAATATGATTGTTCTGTTAGGTACACCTCTGCCGAACCCTTCGGGGCATACAAGGCGTCATGATGTTATGTTGTTCAAAAACGAAATCTTTCGTGGGAAATGACTTGTTCAGCAATGTATTATTAGCCCATGTCGTCCCACTGCAAGGCAAAGGGCCTCCGTTCATTCTTTCCACGATTCTGTGCAACAATTGGTAGACTAAAATACTAATACGCCAATTAGGTTGTAATGAGATTTCGCAGAGTTGAATTGAATGGTATCTTGTTGGAGCAGTGTTTGCGTCACTTGCGTGTCGAAGTAGGTGGGTTCGACCCAAGGCAATTTATTTTATCACCACTGCTCTCAAAATGTGAAGAATAACTGGGCACTGCTACTCCCTCCTTCTCTAAGTGAAAAGGCCTGTGTCCCAGCTGTGGCTACATAGTAGGCCGAATACTCTTACTCTTTAACTGATATCACTTTTTATGACACGATGACCTTTCAAAATACTCAAATGACACAGCATAATGAAACAATAAGACCTTCAAACGTACCTGCGTAGCACAGTCAACTCTCTAAAACTTTTAAGTAAAAATCTTTCGCTAAGAAATCAACGCTTGATTTATTACTCCTAATGACGCACATTTTATATAAAAGGAAGAAAAATATCTTTATTGGAATTAATCTGCATAATTCTGCGTTTTATTCCACCATCAATTCAAGATAATTTCCTCTGTGATTATTAGACCGGGTGACTAGAAGATAGTATGAATATTGCATTTGGTTACCTCCCAACCTCCGACCCTTCCGACAAACTTCACGAGGTACTCATTACTATTTCATCGTTTATGGAGAACGCAGAACTGAACTCTGTATTGTTTAACCTGGATATTGTTTTTAAATCTGCCATATTTGAACGCGAATTTAAAATTCTCAAGCATTGAGAAGGCTTTGAATGTATAATGTACCTGCCTTTCACCGCGATTTTATCGCAGTCTATTTTTAAAAGATACCGTTGTTTGCAATAATGCAGAGCTTTTAGAACACTGGTAATGTTCGGATTTCGTGAAAGTTGGCATTCCTATTTCGCCGAACGTTTTCCACTAGTTCTTATCTAAAAGTCTTCGATAAGTCGAAGTACCATTACTTGGGAACAATTGTTTAAGAAAATAAAGTTAGTTCCGAAGTGCATTGTATCTAGTGAGGTTTAAAAACTCCAGATTTTTACCATCGATTTAAGATGTTTAAAGTTTACACTCAAAATACTTATAAATGCAGAACTAAGTCCACCAAATAAATCACGCTTGTTCACTCCTCCCATCAAATTACAACATAATTCTTCCATATCTAAGAGCCCGCAATTCATCAGCGCCGCGCGGAATTGGGGCAATATCTCTGGGCGAGATATTTTTGAGCGCGCTCCCAAGTTTTAATGAAGTGTCGCCACCCAAGCTTCGAGTTAAAAACTAGCGCCAACTGCTTACCGACTCACGCTTGACAGAACTTACGAACGAACAGCGACATCTGTGGGTGGTGTGATGGACGCATGTGGGTCAAGAAGTATTGAAAAGGTTAAGCCATAATCAGTTCTGCAACATGCTATGTTGGTTTGTCTGGATAGCAGTAATATTTTGTTTTATATTGGAATTAAATCTAAAAATAAAGAAAGTAGATTTTTTAAGGCTATCGTTCTCAACTATGGGTGCCATGGACTTGACTGACTGACGATTCACCATTCTCCAAGTCCATTCTCCAAGTTTAGACCAAGACAAAATCTGTCTAACTACCAGCCAAATCAACTCCCTCTCCAACAAATCTATCTCACCTTATCTGCTTTACTATTCCGACCACAATATCATAACCACATGCAAATAGATGATCAGGCGGGCTGTCCTCAAAGGCAAAGCAAACAGTTCTTACAAAGGGAGCCGCCGCGTGAATAAAACATGGCCGCCGTACCTTTGACCTGCAATTAGCTCCGTAATTGTACCCACGACGAACTCAGACGGATACCTTACTAAATACTGGGTTACAAAGACGTGTACAATTCGATTTGGGATGTGAAAATGACCAAGTAAAAAAATACAATAATTTGCCATCTTTGTTTTTATTCTAACCCTTGAAAATTATTTATTTATCGCAAACACTACTAACATTAGAGGGAATTCCTAATGTGTTAGCGTGGTCCTTGATTAAACTATCTTATATTAATATCTTCAAAACATAACACATACAATATTGTTTTTGTGAAGTCATTCAGAGGGCAGGAAAATAAATCATTGTAAATGTTTAAAATGGTCACGAGTGTGAAAACTCGCAATAGTTTGAACAAACATCAAGCAGAAAGTGCACCTTCTGCGTGATGTTTTTGCAGTCCTTCCTGAATGTTAGTGACCTGTCCAGAGTAACACCAAGATATTTTGGGAAGTTGCTGTGCTCAATAGAAAGCCCACCCCGAACGATGTTAAATTTACGGCTGGCCTCTCTATTGCGAAGATGAAAAGGCACGACTGCGTTTTGCTTGGATTTGGCTTGACTGTATTAGCGCGGCAGTACGTGGCTAAGTCACCAAGGGTGTCTAACAAGTGCACCTCGGCCTCCTCAAGCTCCCAAGCTCAAGGTAGTAGCTTGGGAAGTAAGTGCAAGATCGTCTACATAGAGGAAGCGGGAGGTATGTGGGCTGGATGGTTGATCGTTAGTATAGATGTTAAATAGAAACGGTACGAAGACACTTCCGTAGGCCGTTTTTTTGAGCCCTTCAACGACTTTTTCCGAGAAAAGGTGGACCTGAAAACGGTGGTTTTGGAGAAGTTCTCGGAGTATGCGTACGAAATTCTGATCGCTGATCAAGGTCTCCACCTTCCACAACAGCCGCTTCAGGTTAACTGTGTCGTAAGCCGCTGTTAGGTCCACGAATACAGCACTAGTGACCATTCCTCTCTCGAAACCATCTTCGATATGTTGAACCGTTCTAAGAGTCTGGTTACTGCAAGACTTGACGGGTCTGAAACCAGCTTGCTCGGGAATCAATTTTGTGTCAAAAACGCCCGTAAGACGGTTCAGCAGCAGTCTCTCGAATAGTTTATATGTATGACATTATAGAGAGATAGGGCCGGAAGTTTTGAGGATCGTATTAGCCAGTCAACGTGGGGACTCGCTGACTGCCCAGGGTGCGCCAGACGTATAGAGGATCAGTGGATACGTCACTCGGGGAGGCTCCTTTCATGCACCCCTAAATAATCTCACTGAAGAGAAACTCAAGTGAACTACATTTTAGCGAGAAAACTTGTCAACAGTACATAAGTATTTGGAGTCTTTGTAAAGTCGGACAAAGTTTTAAAATGTTCTCGGTCTTACGAAATTTCATTTACCACTCCGAATCTTCTTGGAAACATGGAAGGTTTATTTTCTGTAGCACTACGACAAACCAAGGACCGATTTAATTTAATGAAAGAAAAACTCTTTGGCCTAAAATAAAGTGTCTTTTTTTAAATTACTTTTTTTATAGTCATGTCTAGTTAAAAAAAAATTAAAGCCTGTAAATTTTATTACTGACATTTCTTAGTAAACAAGAGACTTTCATTTCAGCAAAGTGACAAAGTAAAGCTTTTAAATCTCCCACATTTATTATTAATGTGGAAGTCAGTGCGTGGGTTGTGCGTCCGATCTCGTTGTAAGAAGAATCTGGTATTTTCAGACGGGCCAAGTCTCTGTGTGCCTCAATGTCACTGCTCGAATGTTCGGTAATCCTATTCGGGAAGCTAGAGGCCTTTTGTTTATTGTTCCAGAATATTGTAAACATAAGATACATAATTTCTGTAATGCCTAAATGGTTAGGCACTACTTTTCGCCAGTAATGTGTAATAGGGACCAGCCTATACCCTCAACCGGGCACAATTCTGGACTCCGGGACGCTGTTGAGAAATTGCTGGTAGAAAAACACAAGTAACACTGCCCGGCCCGGGAATCCAACGTACGACCACGTGCTAAGCAAGCGGTTAGCACCACTAGTACACAGTACGTCATAGTAATAATGAAATACACAAGCAATTGTCTGAACACAGCTCTGTAACTGTTGATTGCATTTTGCGCTCACAGCTTACCGGGGCTTCAGTTGCTATCCCAGCACTTCAGTGGATTACAACTATTTCGAGTTAAGATTACTAGTACCAATAGTTAACTCTTTTTGTATTAAATCGGTAATGACTAAGCATTATCTTTCTGCCCTTGTGCTTCTACTTGGGGTCGGTGCAACACGTTTTTCTCTTCCAATCTCCCGTGTCAGACGGCATGGCATTACTTACACCTTTCTATTTCCTAATATTCCTCACAATACCATGCATCTTTTTCTGGTCTTCCTCTCCCTCTCCATCCATCAATTTCATATCCATCACTCAAAGAGGGCAGTCCGCGCGATTTATAAAATGAGTCCCTCAGAGAGAAATTGAAAGATATTTATATACTGACTCTGCCTTCACTTTATATCTTAGAATGTATTTTATATGTCTGCAAAAACTTAGGGCTATTCAAAATTAGAAGCGACTTCCACTATATAAACACACAGTAAACACGAAATTGTAGTACCCAAAAGATTAACAAAAACTAGGAAGTTATTTCTTGTAAACAGTATACGCTTTTTTAATAAGTTACCGAAGTCAGTTACAGAACTGACCGAAAGCTTATTACAAAATTGAGGACTACGTTGAAGATAAAGAAGTTTGGCTCTTGTTCCCTCTGCTCATGCGGCTTCCCTGGTAGATCATAAACGACACAAATGAGTGGATGTCTAACTATTCCCGATTTTATTTTTCCCTTTCATTTTATTCATATGTTGTTGTTGATTGTTGACATCATCATCATTTCTTTTTATTGATGTTTGCTTGTCCTTTTTGCGGGTCCTTCGTGGTGAATCTGATTGCCCGGAACTAGTAGCTCAGCTTGTAAGGCTTTTTGTTCCCCCCGTGCCCGAATACCGACTTAGAACCCGTGGACACAGATTGTTGGACGTTCCGTCTGCACGCACAGTTTCACATTCTAATTCTCCCTTGGTTCGCGCCCTGGCAATGCTGAACGCTCTTCTGACATCGACACCGGAGTGTGATTTAGTTGCCTCGAGCTGGGTAGACGTATGTCGTGGATGTTTGAGTTTCTGTGAGAAGATGAATTAGGAGGATGCATGAAAGATGTTTTTTTTTTTTTAATTTTAAGTATGTACTTTATTTTATATGTTTTATCATACTTTATTCTAAATATGTTTCTTTTCACTGTACAATTACTTGGATTTTCTGTTATGTTGTACATGTCTTTTCAAATAAATAAATAAATAATCATCATCTTTGACAGTTTATTCATTGTTCAGAATAGTTACTAGCACTGATGACAACATTTGTGTCAATTGTTTAATTTAGTCTTCTTATAATATTTTATTTTACTTTTGTATAGATTCTTTTTTATTAACCGTTTTTTTGTGAATGTGTGGACATTGTAGGCTTTGCAAATTGTTATTGTTTTTTTTTTGCTTTATCTTTTTCTGTCTTTTGTAGTAAGCAACGACTTATTGTCGGGCCTACGCTGTCCTCCCATACTTAAGTACTAACGCTGTAACATTCAAATATTGTAAAACCAAATGATTTTAAAAGAGTTCCATGGAGTTTCTTGCTGGTTCTTCTCCATAGGAAACGACAAACCCGAACCGTGCACCTTTTGTCGAAGTTTTATAAGTGCCCATGTAGACCTATCTAAAATAAAATATAATGATTTTGTTTTTTTAATTCTTTGAGTAACATACGTTTCATCCTTCCTCATTACATGTCCATGTATATTTCAGGAAGTCTAGTCAAGTCAAGTCTAGGTATGACAAACGACTTCCTTTCGATTTAAAATTTTTTGACACAAGGCCAAATCTATTTAAAATTTCGCAAGGTTCTAAAACTGCTTTAAACACATCTAATATTACAAAAGCTAGTAATTGTCTGTTCATTATTAATATATTTATTCGGGTGAGGTATGTGGGTACTCAAGGGAAGCTGTATAAATATGAATATTAAATAAAACATATATCATGTACATACATGAAACATGTAAATAGGGTAACGGTCACACGTAGGTGTAACGTCCATACACATAAATTTTAATTACACTATAAAGTACATAGAATATTATCGTTATCTACAAAAGGGTGTCAGAAAGGATGGATACTTACTCGTATTATTTTGAATTGAAGTCGCTTTCCGTGTCAGGTTGTGTCACCGGTGACCGGTGGTTCTTCTAAACTGCACAACCGAATCCGAAGGAATTTTACCATTATTTAAATAGTTTACGTGTAACGTACGGTCGTGTCAAGTTTTCTTTAAGATATATGTCTATTTCGTATAGATGGTACGAAATAGACATTTATCTTAAGGTGAAAGCGACAGGGTGGCCCACGAAATTCAAATTTTCTTACGTTTTTTGCAATTTGATTGTTAGTGTTAGGATTTATGTTGAATAAAATATGATACGCGGCCGTAAAACGTACGTGTTTACATAATTCTGAACAAGCTGCCTTTCAATACCAGCAACGTTATGACGTTCGGTAGAGGGTTGCGACCGATCCATTACAAATACAGCCTGGGTGGTGACGTAATTTCTCGAGTCACCAACGTCAAGGATTTGGGAGTGACTTTCGATCGCTGTCTGACATTTAAAGACCACATTGTTACCCTTCCGAAGGAATCTTTCAGGCGCCTGGGCTTTGTCATGCGAAATGCTCGTGATTTCTGCAATCCTAATTTCATTCGATTGCTGTACACTACCCTGGTTCGAAGCAAACTCGAGTCTAGTGCCTGTGTCTGGCATCCCTACACTGCTGCTCAAACTTAAATGCTCGAAAAGGTGCAGAAAACCTCTCTGAGATGCTATTTCCAAAGGCTTTACTACTTTTTTCCCTTCATGTACCCTACGAACTACGTGTTAGGGATGGTGGGGTTTAACTCCTTGGAGGTGAGAAGATGCTCCGATCAGCTCACGGTAGCGTGTAAAATCCTACGGGGACTAATCGACTGCCCAGAACTCCACAGCCTTTTCTGCCGGCTGTTTGTGCCCGACAAATACATTGGACACCGTAGGAGCCGCCGGCACAATCTGTTTGCCCCACCGTCGTCGAAAACTGTCGCCAGAGCTGAATCCCCTGTGTGTCGTACTCTTATGACGCTCAACGCCCTTCTGACTGCCAACCCTGAGTGTGATGTGTTTGCGGATGAATGGAGTAAATTAATGCGTATATGTCTGGCGTTCTGTGAGAAAAAGTATGCAAGAGTGTCCACTGTTCCGTGTTAGTTTTAATTTAATTTAACTTAATTTCAACCATTGAATGTTGTTAAATCGATGTATTACTCTTGTTTTCTGTTTCTATGTTAATTATTGTAATTGGTGTAATACCGTTTTAATTGACTTGACTTTGACTTTAATCCCAATGAATGACTATTTCATGAAAAAGTCATTAGGCCAATAGTTACAAGCCATATTAGTTACGGCCGCGTATCATATTTTATTCAAAATAAAAACTGACACTGACCGGCAAATTGCAAAAAACGTAACAAAATTTCGCGGGTCTACCACCTTACAGAATACTTGATGTTTTCGGGAAGGCTTTCATATAAACAATTTATATGAAAGCCTTCCCGAAAACATCAAGTATATAACAAATAGGAATATATTATCAATTCATATTTCAAAATAATTTGACTTAGATATATCGTTATTTAGAGGTAAAGTTATTTGTCCTGGCCCCCTGTTCCTGTGACCCCCCTTCAAACCGCACCATGCCCTGACTAAACACCCTGTATAAGTGTATACCCGCTACTGAACTTCATAATTCAGTTAACTAAAACCGTATTAGTGGTGAGCAGTTCTCGATAACGTTATTACAATTGTGTAAGTTTCGCAAATCCCACAAGTGTTTCAGGTCAGGGGATTATTGTTATTATATTAATGAACGATAATTTTCAGGTTGCCAAGTTAGGCACTAATTCTTACGTGTTGCTGAAAACAATATTGTTTCTTGGTGGTTTCCAAAGAAACCTATTATTATGGTGCCCGACAAGACTTATTGTTAAGACGAAAATGTGCCCTGGAGGTTATTAGTTGTTAAATGGATTTCGAGAAGTTTTTTTTTTTCAATCGCAAACGTTCACGGTTCTACAGTTTGACAGGATTTGTATTCAAAATGTGCCATACTGTTAAGGTTGGTTATTCTTAAAATAAAGCATATCTGAGAATTGATAAATCGACCCTAATCTGAAACGACCATAAAAGGATTTTTGTAAATTACTCGAATTTGAAGCTTACATGGGAGTTGCATTGTCTTGAATCCAACTTACATATACATACAAGTACTCGTAGTGTCCGGAAGTGAAACAAGACTGTGTCGAGCTCGTGTGCCCGGACGCCGAAAGCACTCCACATGTATTACCGATGGCCTATCAACCAGGAGCATAGAATACAAGAGAATATGCGATAACATCTTGCTATGATTTTATAAGAAACAAGCCATTTTAACGCTTTCCCATTTCCTACCTTATGGCGCTCCCTCCTTTGTAGTACTCGCCTGTAATATAACAATTCGGATTCACTTGTTTCTGTACAAAACAGGTGAATCCTTTTGGTGAGGAACCACCATTAAAGGATGTATTTTCAAAAATCCTTCTTAAGTGCTCCGTCAATCAGTCTTGAACAAACTTTCAAGCATGTAGACCAAGCGCTTTAAGCTGTGCGTGTGTGTGCGTGCCAGTGAATTAAAGTGAAAAGTTTATTTATTTTGGCCCATTGAGAACCCAACCATATTCTCGAACTTTACTAGTCGGGTCATACATACTTTTAAATAAAAATCTAGTTACGTCATTTAACCACATCATGTCCTCGAATTGCTGTTTCTTTCAGTCTAACTAGTTTTGTTATTCTTACCTCAGTTTATCGGAAAATCTCTTCAGTTTCAAAGATCTTGCGATGAGTCTACGAAGCTACGCCGCTACGTTGCTACGCCGTAACTCGTAGCACGGCTACGCGACTACGAGTTATCATGTTGCAATTGCTATGTTAGGTTTGTTAGTTGAATTCAATTTACTACTGTATTGTGTTTCTAGATATTTCCTTGCACGTTCCAACCCAATGAACACTTATTTGGACCTTGCACGTTATAACCCAATAAACACTTTTTTTTCGATTGGGATTTGTCATAGAATACTACTAACTACTAGTAACTCGGGGTTCTCTGGTACCATTAGGTCACATATAAAATATTTAGGTTGCACTTACAGAACACAGCTCGAACGATTCTTCTTCAATGCAATCTGGTAGTGAATGTATGTTGCAAAGCAATAAGAAATAACTTGATGACAGGTTGAATTTCTAGTTTTCAATTATAGTATTGAAATGTATTGCAAATGCAAAAACTTGGCACGTTTATAACAGCAAATAAAAAAATGCTATTAGTATGTTGTAAAACAAGCTTTATTTAGTTAACAAAATATCAACAAAACAATAATTATGTCGAAACAATGTAACGTCAAGTTATCGGCAATAAATCCAATATTTGGTATATTTCCCGCAGCCTGCGGCAATCTCGTCCACAGTGGCGATCACCTTGCCTGCGAAGCTTCAACAAAAACATGTCTGGCGTGATACTGGTGGCTGGACCGCTATTTATTTTAAAAGTCATAACTTATACACGCTACGGCCGCCTACGAAATCAGAGTTTCGAAACTGGTTTCGATAGAGGCTTTTTTTTTGTACTTGTACGTAACTGGTTTCGATCAAGCATTTTTTTTAACTTGTACGTAACTGGTTTCGATCAAGTATTTTTCATGTTTCCTTCGGCCGCGTACGTAACCAGATTTTGAAAATGTTTGTTAACTTTGCACTTATCCTAAAGACTCCCAAGATACAAGCTCAGCCCAACAATAGTCTAGATAAAATGTCAAAAGTAAATGTATCTACTGTTTAATGAATTTTTCAAAATCAAAGTATTTTTGGTAAATACTCTGTTTAAAATAATTGCCATATTATGTAGAAAATGCCTCAAAGTACTTTGTAAGTTTTACAAGGAGATAGCACCATCCTAAAAATGGTCCTTAAAATTGGAAACATGCATCTTCTGATAATATATTCCTACGAGTAAGATAACGTTGCTACTATACTCTTATTCTATTGTCTGATGATAAATATTCAGCTGTTTCAAAGTTGAGAGCCTTTCATCTAGCCCAAGAACGTCTAAACTTCAAAGGAATAACCTTAACTAGAGTTTGACAAGTTCTCAACTTAAAATTCTCTGTTCAGAAATCTTTAGCATCTGATAACACCTTTTTTTATAGGAGACGTTACGAACCCGCGCTCGTCTTTCACTTATCTCCTTGTGTTGAAAGAACACACTTAAACTGTCGTTGTTGTGGTTTATACAACACAGAGAACATAACGCTTCCACGTAATACATGTACGTACAGACAGCATAAGTGTTCAGTCAACAGGCAGCTTACTTTGACTACTTTTACACTTGTGGTTTCGTAGTGAAATGTTGGGCACTTGAGTTTATGAAATAACTCGTCTGTGTTTGTCTAATCTTATCAAGTTTCAAAACATCAATTAATTAAAAATATTACCTGTCCTCTGTCAACTATTTGTCTTGCATTATGAACATTTACAGTTGTAAAACAGATATTGCCAACTCAGCTTCAAATTTTCCGCCTGTTATTCTATATTTTTCCCTCGTGTACTCCCCAGTGCACTATAGTTGTATTGTCGGCGACAAATGGCGGAATTTTTCAATTGGCGCGTCGCGTCTTGTGGGAACGAATGTGTCTGAGCACTACTGCTCCTCTGTGAGGCTGCAGACCTTACCTTGTCAGTAATGTACGGCTAGTTGTTATGTGAGACGAGTTTAAAATGTCTGCAAATCGGTCCTAAATCCTGTATTGGATGTCTTTTGAAGCCTTGGTATTTAGAGGAATGTCACACACTGGCAAGCTTTAATCGGTTCTGTTATAATTAACCTGTATTGTCCCACTAAAGAGCAACGGCCTCTCTCTCCCTTTTCTTTACAATTCTGTCATTTACTTGTGCTGAAAATAATATGTTAAGGCTCGGTTTCTTACCGCCTTCATGAATGCATGAATAAAGTAGGTCTCGTTTAAATATTCAGCAGTAAAGGGTGAGCTCAACATATTTGGAACGAAATGAGCGAGCCAGCTCCTTTGTGCTCAACCGGGAATATTTCCTGCTGCGCCGACTTTGTGCTTGACATATTATAATATGCAACACTCAAGCTGCTACACTAAACTGTAGTTGTGACGCTGAAGGTTAAATAGTTGGGAGCTAAGAAATTGAGGTCGCTTCAAATTTGTAAGTAAATCTTAATTTCAGTTAAAAAAAACAACGAAACCATAAAGGGTTTGCACAATTTGTGTGGTTATTGTCTTTTAATTTCAACACATCATGTGTTAGCTAAAAGCCTGCCCTGTTCACCTTCAGTATAACTCTTGCTCATTACATTATACACGGGCAAGTTATAATCAGTTGAACAAGGCGCGAACTCATAACAAGTTGCTACACTGTGGCGTACTGTCGCTCATATCCATAATGTTATGCACGGAGGCTGTACAAGTTGCCGCCAATATTCGTGTTACTTGCCTCTCAGTTGGGCTTGCAATAGGCGACTAATGTGGAACGTAATCGCATGTGATTTTATACGGCTTGTTGGATTTTCTTCGTGGTGGATAAACTCTTTGAAAACGAAGATTTAAATTGATAGATTCGCTCTACGGCTTTTAAAACTGACTGCAGCGCTACGCAATACTTTTTGTGTTTGGTAATACTTTTGTCTAATAAAATCTTGCTTTTTTTTTTAATTCAATTTCCAAAATGTTTACCAACAGCGCGCTCCCGCACCTGACAATATCATTCAAATACAAAAAAAAACTATGAAGCTCTGTAGTACTCAACTACTCACTCATACTGATCAAACTTTATCAAACGTTCCATGCGGGTTGTCCGAGCTACGTCCTCTCAGTGTAAACACTTTTTCGCACGACCTAAATACTGTGTGGGTACATACATAAACGTTTTAAAGCTTTGTTTGAAACTGCATACGCGAAATATTTTGCATATTTTTTACAATGTTGTTATTTTCAAATAATCTATTAAACCAGTAAATTACAATGTAACCCTATTAACCTGATCCAGAATGGCTTGAAAATGTAGTTTATTAGTTATTTAGCCTCCGCTAAGAGTCAACGAGTGAATTGGGTCAAACTAGGCGGCCGTGGGCTAACAGTCTGCTCCGGCTTATTACCGCCGCGAATTATTACCAACTATGGCTTTAATGTGGACCTAGATTCGATTCAAGTTCAGGCTTTGAAGGTAAGCGGTTCACAAACGATTTAGAACAAATTAATCGCAAACTTGGGGAGTTTCTGTGGATTAGACCGACTGCCTTATTATGTCGTGTATATGGACTTTGCTAATTGAATGTTGCGGAAATTCTCATAAATTTTCAGGTCTCTCAGAATGTACGCAAAGTACCTATGTGTGGCTTTGTTCAAACATGTTATGCGATGCGCCTGCTAGCTCGTATTGTTTGACAGTCCCAGTCACAAGGCATAATAACTTGTAAAAGTACCGTAGTTGCCCATCCCGTAGCGTAGATCTCTATGGAGACGAAATTACTCTATTAAATCAAAATATGTTACAAAGTCTTGGTTACATCATTCATGTTAAGAATTACAAATGTGTGACTGGTGAATCTATGATTGCCTTTGTTAAGGAACCAAATCGAGGATTCGATTCGCAGATAGGGAAAGTATTGTTGTTTTTTTTTATTAGGAAATCTTATTAACAGCACGGTCTTGATTTTTGACAATGGGCACGCTCCCTATAACATAGGATTTAAATCTAACGGACGAAACATCGTAATGTTATGTTTTATTTATTTTATAATACATTTGCTCGTAACTTGGGAGATAAAATATTATAAATAAACATTTAATTCTTTAATTTTATCAATTTTGACCATAAATTACAACCATTTATCTGTAACAAAACACAAAAATATAAAGGATAATGCCAGAACCTCTATAGAGCTTTGACCTATCAAATAAAAGTTGGTCTACAGGCATGCCAAATGTAGCATTCTATTGCTGCTTTATTAGTGATAAGTAATAACATGTATAAATGCCTTTAGAACTTGCGGTTTCTGTTTAAAACTAAATACTACTTTAAAAATTATTACATTGAATGTCAATGAATGACTTTTTGACATGACAATTAGCGCGTCAATGACGGTCCGTTACCCTTAATCACCAAATCACTATCGCTCAGTTGCGAAATAATTATTAGAATATACATTCATAAAAATATATGTGTAAAAACATTATTTTCATTAAGTAATGTGTATTTATTCCGAATACATATTAAAATCCGTACGTAATACGAACGTAGATGTATTTTTTTTTACCAAATAATTCGTTTTGTTCCGCGTGTATGCGTACTAAGTAACGCAGATGGTCGCGATAAAAACAGGAAATAGGACTTCGGTTTTTTTAATTCCTTTTATTACTAACTTTTTATCCGCAAGTGTAACAGAATAACAGTTTGATAACCAAGGGTCCTATTTTCATTGCATAATTTTGATTAATTTACATTTCTTGTAGGCTAATGAAAGTTAGGGCAGAATCTGGCATTGTCATTTACTTTATTAGTAATACTGGCTGTTTTTGTGCCTTTGCCTTAAAAAAAGCGTAAAAAATATTCCGCGCGCTTTCTCTTTACGCTGTATTGTTTTTGTTTGAAAATGTCATCCGAATTTTATTTATTTCCTCGCAAATATGTTATAAAACGTCGTATGACATACGTGCGCCTTGATAATTACAGCCTCTGCTTTCTTGTGGCCCTCGCCTACGGCTCGGGCTAGCAATATCGCGTCGGCTGTAATTTTCAACTTACCGCACTTAAATCATAATGCACTATTATATAACCAGTAAGTTTCTCCACTATAAAACAGTGTTAACAAACCCGCCTCTTCTTCTGCAGGGAATCTTCAGGCTGGCTTGCGAGCACGTGTTGCGCACGATGCGCCGCGGTCGCGAGACACTGCTGACCCTCCTGGAGGCCTTCGTGTACGACCCGCTGGTGGAGTGGGGCGGCGCCGCGGGCTCGGGGGGCAAGCGCCGCTGCACGTCCCGGGACGTACGCGCAGCCCTGGCAATGATGGCTGTAAGGGCGCAGGAGCTGAAGCATCACTTTACTGAAGTCACGTGTGTATTTTTGTTTGTCTGTTTATCATAGTGCAGCACTACGATATGCTGTTGTCCCATCTGGAAGGTAAAGAGGTCTTCTAATGCAGGAAAGAAACGATTTAAAACCTCGCTTGTCTTTTCAATACCAACCAGTTCTAAAATATGAGATTTTGTTCCCGACACTATACTGCTTCTGTTGTATTCCTGCTGGCTATAACTAGATGCTTATTATATGTTCAAAATCATCACATCAGATCATCTATTTCTGGACATAGATTCCAAGAATTGCCGATATTGACTTGCTTGTTTGACATGCACTGTCTATTCCCACAAAAGCATCGAATCATAAACACTCCTGCACTATATAGAGATACAAGCATGTATCACACATGGCTATTCTAGATGTATATTAGTAAACGAGCTGCGCCGCCGCCGCCGCCGCGTTGCTTTGTTACGCCACTTTATACGACGCTCATCGCGTTCAGATTTACGTGCTTGGTAAATATTGCATAGTATCTGATGTGATGCTGCGATGGACGCTCTTACTGTGCATTTATTTATATCAGCACTAGGGATGGGGCTACCGCAATTATTTGAAACACCAATACAGTATCGACTAATACAGTAACTGTCCACTGTAATATATAATACAGTAAATGATGAATGAATATTATTATTATTAATAGTTCACTGAGCTGTCTTAATGAACTGCGCTATGAATATCGTTATAGTTGTTTATTATACGTAACTATCAAAGACGAGTTCAAAAACTATTTACAAACGTATACCTACAATAGAAACCCTGAAAGATTAGTATTCTGAAAATAGGTCATATAATATCCGTAAACTTCTATGAAATAAGGTCAGGACACAAAATCACACCTATTTAAAGTTTTGTCGTTAATGTTCCAGTAATTTGTTGAAAGCTCTACGTAGTCCTAACGTGCCCATTTGTGGGTAGCTTAATTACTTACTTTGTGTTTGATTAATGGACTCGACCTTGTACGATCTAGTCTGTACGCGTAGACTAATACACCACGTTGTTAGAAGTTCTCGCGGGACTATATTTATGATTATAGGATTACATTTAGATTTACAGACTTCTTTACTGAGGAACATTACCTAGTATAGAATAGATAAAACGACGCCTTAACAAAAAAACTGTTGTTAACTGGCTTTATGGCGTCGGTTTCTCTTTAATTACAATCACTCCACGAATTAAAGCTGTCTTGTACGCCGTCTAGGTTAGGTTCGCCGGACTGTTTCCGCACTAAGCCTGTTTATTGGGCCATTGTATGTCAAAATTTTTTGTTACTCCAACCATCCCAGGTTCTCCCAGAAAGCTAGCAGCCTTTTCAGCCTGCTGCAGGCTTCCGGGAGTGATGCCGGCGATTGAAGAGTCCGTGCCTATTGATCTGCCACGCTTCTGCACTATGAGCACGTGCTGTGGTATTTCATCCGTCTCCATGCATCCTATGCACAGAGGGTTGTTTGTAACCAATTATGTTAAATAGGTGTTTGTTTAGGGGACAGTGGCCGTCTAATAATTCATGTCAATTTGTATTCGTGCTCAAAGTAAATGTTCAACTAAAAGACGCGTCAATATAACGCGCTTCCCGTTTCCTCTGAATTATTAATGCAACGCGTTCAATATGCCTCGTTAAAAATTCATAACGTGAGCTGTTTATTTATTGCTGAATATTTGTTTCAGAGAGCAATTTTTGGCTGTGCTGCCCGAAATCAAGCAGTGTGCGGATAACTGGCTGAAAGAGAACGATGAATTGAAGTCAGTGGAGACCAGACTACAAGAATGTCACCAACAGATGGCCCTCATCAAAGAAATCGAAGCTTACGGACCAAACCTAAACAACCATCCGCTATACGCCATCTCACAAAAATACACGTCGTACAAACAAGCCAAGAACGCCGTGGAAGACTCCATGAAGGCGCTCGTGAAGATTCTCAAAGACTTTGACACACAGATCGAAAACTTCGCTAACACCACAGAAGCGATCAACGGCCCACAACTCATGACGTGGGTGCAAGAGTTCTCTGGAAACGATGAAGAAGAGCAACCGATATTCGAACATATAAAAGAGTTCCTTACCAATGCTGGTCAAGGCGCCATGATATCGCAATGTGAGCAAGCTGAGACGGAGCTGTATCAGAGCATGAAACAGACGCACCACCTCGTCAGATCCTGCCTGGAACTCCTCTCACAATACGTGGCAGTATCTCAGTACTACCCTCAAAGCCACACAGAGTACCACCGCGTGGTCATGTTCAGAAAATTCTTAGCTGCAGCGCTGGAAAGCAGGTCTCCCGAAGTGTGTCGCGACGTGTCCAATCAAGTGACAGCCCTCATCAACGCTGACAACAACAAAGGCGACACTTCGCAACAGATCATAAACTATAACTATAGATTACAAACCATGAATGTTGAAGCAAACGCCAATTTAACAAAAGCTATAGAGAGACTGCAATTAGAAGGTGGTACTGATGCCTTAGCTTTGGCTCAAGAAGCTTACCGTGAAGCGAAGACGAACATCAGTAACTGGGTGAGGACTGAGGAAGGGGCGGGAGCGGCGTTAGAGTGTGCGGTCATCGGCATGCTCTGCAACCTAAATAGACGATACTTGATGTTGGAGAACGGAGCACAAAGCGCTGGGGACTGTCTTGTAGACTTGACGTCACGAGAAGGCGAATGGTTCTTGGATGATATGAGTGCATTATCTATGCAAGCAGTTGAGCTGTTATCATTGCTGCCTCTACAATCAGCGTCTGCCGAAGATGCGGCTATGCCCGTCGCAGTCGAGTGCGTCAGGAACGCGAACCTCCTACTGGCCGACTTAGTGCAGCTGAACTACAACTTCAGCACCATCATACTACCCGAGGCAATGAAGAAGGTGCACTCCGAGGACCCATCGGTGCTGATGATGATCAGCGAGCTGAACGCCGTCATCATGAACTCGCCCGTGCCTCTCAACGAGCTGTTGACGCAGTTGGAGATGCATCTTAGATATCTTGTTATGGATATGGAGGTGAGATTCAATGTATTAAGTTTGAATTTAATTCATTAACTGATAAACAACGCACAGTCGCAAACACTGTGTCTAACAGCATCAAAGTTGCGTAAGTTATAGCATGTTCAGACCTTAATCCCGATTAAAGAAAGTCAAGATCAAGTCAAGTTCAACTACTTCAATCACCGCACGTCATTTATAACAAGCTTAACTCGAAACTTTATTTTCCAGTCCCCAGCCAACACCGCCCCGCTCCTAGCCGCAGAAGTCCGGTCCCGCTACGAAGCCCTACTGTCGGCGCCCACCACCGACGCGGAGGGCCAGTCCGCCGGCCGCATGCTGCTGATGGGCTTCAACGGCCTGTTCGCGGCCGTGGAGCTGAGGGCGAGGGAGCTTGCTGATCATCTGGCCATACCTATACCGCCGGCGTGGAGGAAGATCGACCACATCAGCGAGTCCATGCATATGTCGGTGAGTGTGTTCACTTGTTTATTTGAAACTTTTATGCTGGACTAGTGTTTGCCCCACGGTGTCGCCCGCGTGAATGTGGAAAATTATGTCATAGGAGCGTCCTCGCGAGATAAGAAGTAGTATTGTCCTGTGTCCTAATCCAGGTTATGTCCCAACTGTGTGCTAAATTTTATGGAAGTGCGTTCTGCTGTTAAGGTAAGATAAGGTCAGACTGCCACAGTTACTTTTGGATACTATTATTAGTAAGTATGGATTTTTAAGGTTTGCAATGTGTTATCGTGGCCTGTACCAATGGCGAATCACAGGTAAATGTACATCAGTCGCACTTGGCTCTTAATGTTGACCACAGCACGTGCTATTCGTTTGTTGTTTGTGCCACTAAAAGAAATGGTTAAAAAAAAATGCATTCTTATTGTTATCGTATCGATGACATGAATTTTGCGATAACTTGGGCAACTACAGAGGCATCCATCAATTCCTGTAACTGTAGACAGTAGATAGATCAGCAGAGATTTTATGTGTCCCACTTAAACGGCAGTCTTCTATAATTTCCTCCTGTACAGATTGTCCTTGCCAAATTAGATTAGTACGTGGCTATTTTAATTAATAATATACCGTTTTTCATTAATTAATAACTGTGTCTTGATGTTCCAGGCGGCGCTCCAAAGTCCGGTGCTCCGCGGCGTGCTAGAAGACATCTTCCTGGTGCGGCGCGTGCAGGTCATGGCCGAGGTGTTCGCCATGTGCGCGCAGTGCGCGTGCGCCTTCAAGGGCACCGGCCCGCCCGCGCTCTTCGACGACGCCGCGCTCTGCAAGCCTGTGCGACGGTAAGTGACGAGTGTGCACGTTCAACAGTTACAGATAAAGTTTGACCTCGGAGACCTTCGCCATTGTCACTCATACCACATCATGGTTTATTGCTAAAAACGCTATCATATGTGTATGCGTTTCTTCACCACAAACACATACACATATGACAGCACTTTGTTACTTAAAATCCACTACCCGGCAGTACAAAGCCCGGCTTGCGTTGTATATTAAAGTGATGCAAGTAATAAGTAGCTAGTTGAGTTATTCATTCCGGGTACTGTAAATGTTCCGTTGTAATGTCCCAGGTTCACAGCTGAGTACGTGTCACGCTGCGTGTTGGGCGTGCACTCGAAGGCGCTCGCCAGCGTGCTGTGTCTACTGCTGCGGAGAGCCAGGCTAGACTTACATGCTGAAGTGGAACAGAAAGAGATTGGTGAGTCGAGTTTATTTATTTACGTACACAAAATACTTCATATTAAGATAGTAGAGCATAAAGGTACTGATTATTTATGATTTTTTTTTATTAGTTTTGCGATAGGCAAGTTGGATAACGAAATATGGACAGTTTCCAGAAAAATACAACAGGAAACTTCCATCAATAATAGGACTAAATTCCCGATAAGCGCTTCAAAAACGGATTTCAAATTAGTAAGGTATTCTGACTTTGTGACAACGGCACACCACAAGAGAAGGCTTTTAATGAAAAAATAATTTTGAACATTGGTTTACAATTGGTGGACAAACAAACAAAAGACAGTCAAATTGAGAACCTCTTCCGTTTTTTGAAGTCGGTTGAAAAGAGGGACTATTTTCAACTACATAATCTACTGCTTTTTTAAATCGGTCGAAAATATTTGCTACTATACAAAATGAACCTTATCCTAAAAAAAAATATTCTGCAATTTTACGTCTTTCAATACTCACTGTGTTCTGAGCATTGAAATGTAATACCAAGAACTACGTGTAGTCTAAATTAGAGTAAGTACAAAACTGTCACATAATGTTTTTAACCTTGTCATTTGGATTTTAAGTTTCATTTTATAATAAATATTTTTCTACTCATGACTTTTTATTTTCAAGCGATATTTTTAATGTATTGTCTTTTACTTTTCTCCGATGAAAAGAATTAAAGATTCAAGATTCTTTATTTGCATGAAATAATATGGTACATAATGGTCTTATAAATAAAAAAGGTTTCACATATTTTTGCCGACTTATTTCAGCATGCAAACTTACAATTAAATTAAAATACCTAACAAAATGTAGTCGACATTTAGGTATCAAACTTCTAGACGTGTAGTTACAAAATAAAACGTTTTTAGAATTTAATATACATACTTGTGTGTAGGATACAGGATAAAGTAATAAAAACAGAAAAATAAATATAACAAGGAACAGATATAAAATCAATAAAATTAAAAAAAAAAAATAAAGGAATGTGCAAATAGGAACAATAGTTTTCAAAAATGGGAACTTATGCTACTTAACCATTACAAATGGGTTTATAAGTCAAAAACTCATTTATTGTATAAAACACATTATTACAGAGCCACTTCTGCAGTTTCTTTTTGAAGTAGTTAATGATGCAGTTCTCTGATTTGCTTCGGAATTTTATTTAAGATTTTGACCGACATACTATAGTAATTGTTTTGGAAGAGAGTGCTTCTGCATCTTGTTATGGCCAGTTTAGTGGGATCTCTAGAGAGAAACTTTTTATTTTCTGTTACTTTAGTAAAAACATTATGTACAAACATTAAGGAGAATGAGCACTTAACATTGAATAACATCAGCTTGCTACTAGATGCTAAATTAGATAAGATCAAATCAACAATACTAGCAGATGTCAAACAAACAATCCAAATTGAAATAAAAAATGCCATCAAAAATATTCAGAACGAACACAGCGTATTAAACAGCCATACGTTTATAACAGCCCAGAAAGCCTATCAAGAAGAAATAAATAAAGTCGATAAAAAAATAGAAAATATCCAAGAAAAACTTCAGGACCTAGAAAATACCAAAAAAATTGTAATTAATAAAACAAACCTGTATGAACGGACTTTTAGACTGTTTTACGAAGTTATGGGTATAGATATAGATCCTTATATAGAAGACATTAAACGAATCGGGAAAAGAGGAAATAGAAGGCCACTCGCTATTGAATTGATAAGCAAGAGAATGACCAACTACATACTGGAGAATGCAAGTTTCTTTAAGAATACTGGAATAACTATCGAAAAATATATGGACAGGAAAACACTTGAGGAAAGGAATGAACTAAGACAAAAGCTTATAAAGGCACGGAAAAATGGAGATTATGCTATTATCAGAAACAACAAATTGTTCATAAATGGAAAAGAATTTATCAGTCCCGATGAAGCAAAAACAGAAACGACACAAAACCAAAGCCTTATGGAAAATAAAATTATAGAACAAATGCCACCCGTCATAGAGAGAGGAAATACACCGACTGCGCATTCGTCGTACTCACAACCCAACCCCAGCATCTCACAGCAAAAAGTAAATAAGTCAAAAAGTGTAATAAATAAGACATTTCGTTAATGATATTACGATAACCTTCCAAAACATACAAAGTCTAGGAAATAAGATAGATTTAATTGAACAATTGTTACTAGAAAAAAACATTGATATACTATCCTTATCAGAAGTATGGAGAAATGAGTATTTTTGTAACTCTGTATCGCTTCAAGGATATAAAATTGCATCCCAATTCTGTAGAAAAGCTAGAGAAGGTGGAGGTGTTTGCTTAATTATAAGAGAAGATGTAAGATTTATAGAAAGAATAGATATAGTTAACTATTCCAAAGAATTTATAATAGAAATTTGTGCAATTGAAGTTCCTGAATTAAATTGTATATTTATAGGATTATACAGACCAGATCGCCATATAAATATATTTTACGAGCAAATGGAAAAGCTTTTAAACAGATTAATTACCAGAGATAGAAATAAATATATCATAATTGGCGGAGATTTCAATATTAATATACTTGAAAATAATAAACAAACACAGAACCTCCTTACCTTAATGCGCTCACACAATCTTAAACAAATAATTCGCGAACCCACACGGATAACAAAAACTACTTCCACTTGCATTGATTTAGTCTTTACCAACTATAAACCCTTAATAAAGAAAAAATGTGTCGAAGACTACGGACTCTCCGATCACAAATCTATTAACTTAAAATTAAATACCAACTTCTTATATACAAACAACAACAGAATATGGTATAAACAAAAAAGATTATTTACAGATAAAAACATGATAAACTTTAAAAATGCATTAAGTAAAATTGATTGGGGAAATACTATAAATACAAATAAAAATGTTAACGAAAACTACTATGCATTTATCACAACTTTAACACAGCTTTTAGATAAAATAATACCAAAACAAAGAGTGAAATTAAAACCAAAAAAATCAAAAGGATGGATGACAACAGGGCTAAAAAAATCATGCAAACACAAAAGAGTACTGAGAATTTTACTAAACGAATCAAAATCTAATATCATAAAAACATATCATAACAAATTTAGCAAAATATTAAAACGTAGCATAACACTTTCAAGGAAAATAGAATATACCAGACAGATGAAAAAGTCTGATAACAAAACTAAAACTATGTGGAATATTATAAATAACAAAACTGGCAAAACTAAGACAAGGCAGTATGAAAATATATCACTAAAAGTAAACAGTACAACTACTTCATGCCCTAAAAATGTATCAAATATATTTAATGACTTTTTTGCTACAGTAGGTGAAACAACAACAGATACAAATACAAATAATCCCTTAAAAACTGGACGTCCAGTAATGTACTCACCAACTACGTCAATGTATCTCCGCCCAGTAAATCAAAAAGAAATATTTAATATTATAAAACAAACAAAAAATAAGCACAGCTGCGGAATAGACGACATACCCCCTATTTTAGTAAAACAATGTGCAGAAGAATTGTCAGCACCACTCACATTCCTAATAAACCAAAGTTTTGAGTTTGGAGAATTTCCCGACTTGCTAAAAATTTCCCTAGTAAAACCAATACATAAAAAAGATGATATCCACACCCCTAGTAATTATAGACCCATAGCGTTGTTGCCGACCTTTTCAAAGATTTTTGAAAAGGCTATGTGTAACAGACTAAACTTTTTCTTAGAAAAATACAATATTCTTGATGACAGTCAAAATGGTTTTAGGAAAACAAGATCCACAACATGTGCAGTTTACAAATATGTCCAAACAGCTCTCCAACAAATAAATGACAAAAGGTACGCATTAGGCCTGCTACTCGATATGTCAAAAGCCTATGATAAAGTCTCATACACTATATTGCTAACAAAACTTTACGGTTCTGGTGTACGTGGCCCGGCTTACAATTGGTTCAAATCATATTTAAACAACAGGAAACAAATAGTCCAGATTGAACACCACAATATTAAAGATAGGGAGACAATAACAGTGCGGTCCCAGGTGAGAAATCTCACATGCTCCATCCCTCAAGGCAGCGTTCTGGGCTGCATACTATTCCTAATATATATCAATGACCTCCCAAAAATATTAAACAAACAAACTACATTACCAGTACTTTTCGCCGATGATATCTCCATACTTGTGAAATGTGACAAAAATTCTGACCCAAATGCAATCTTACAAAATACTCTCCAGTTGGTAACACTTTGGCTACAAGATCACAATTTAGAAATTAACTGTAAAAAAACCAAAATGATACAATTTAGGTCGTACAAAGCCCCCCCCCTAAATAATAATGTAATTTTTAATGACACCCCTATCGAATTAGTAACTACATTTAACCTACTCGGTATAAACATAGACACACATCTCAATTGGAAAAAGCACATAGAAACAGTAAAATTAAAATTATCTAAATTTACTTACGCCTTGTTTCAACTTAAGCACAGCACAAATACAGAAACGGCACTATCGGCATACTACGCCTACGCTAACTCGTGGCTAAGATATGGAGTGATGTTATGGGGGAACAGCGTAAATGCAAGCGAAGTATTTATACTTCAAAAAAAATGTGTTAGAATCCTGGCTCACATTGACGATACCGAAAGCTGTAGGCCATATTTTGTTAAATTAAAACTCCTAACTTTACCTTCTATATACATTCATGACCTTTGCATATTTGTATTTAAAAATAGCAACATTTTCCCTAAAACAAAAGACATGCATAACGTTAACACACGCCATAAAAATAGACTGTATCTTCCACCATCTCGGATCAAAATGCTTTACCATAGCCCATATTACATGGCAGTAAAAATCTTTAACAAATTACCCGAACAAATTAAAGAAGAACCTAAATTCAATACATTTAACAGAAAATTAAAAGAATATTTAACACAAAAATGCTTTTACTCGGTCGCAGAATACTTAGAATCAAAAATGTGAATATGATAGATAGTACAAAAATAAAATAATACATAGAAATTAATAAAAAATAAAAACAATCGAGAATATAAATTAATAAAATATAATAATTCATACAAATTAATGAAATTATAATAACGGATACAAATAAATAAAGTATAATAATTAATAAATACACGTTAACCGTTAAGTTATTACCCATTTTATAATGTTTATGTTGCCGTGCCCTAACCGGGTTTCATGTTGGAACTTACTAACGTATATGTAACAACTAAATGTATACACATGAATGCAATAAAGAATTTGAGTTTGAGTTTGAGTTTGAGTTTTTAAATAGGTTTGGGTGCTTTTAACAAACATGCCTACTTCTAAAATGTATAAGCTAAAGAAATATATTTTGCAATTGTAATTAAACTTTATGTTAGAGTATTAGGGTTTATAATAAACTGAAGTTGTTAATATTATTAAACTTTTTTGTAAGAAATATAGATGTTTTCGTGTGTGCATTTTTGTTCCTGATCCTTAATGTAGTACTATTATTGATAAATGATAAATGATGTTTATTTTGCAAGTAGGTTTTTACAAACACTTTTACACGTCATTTTTTTTTAAGCTAGATGGGGCCGGTGTTTCGTACCTGACTACTCTGAGAAGAAACAGCCGAAACAAACTCAGAGGTTCCCTGTTAACTTGTTACTCTTTTAAAGTCCAGATATTGCTCAATTTACATGAGGACTATGCAGATTAGTATCTGAAATGGTCTTTTGAAGAAAGAACCACACAGATTTGAGTGGACCTGTCCAGTCAGTGCAAGCATTTGTCAGTTATCGTGTAGCTCGACTTATAACTTAAGGAGCTCAACGAAACGACGAACAATACCAAAGAAAGGACATTTGGGTAGGTCGCTTAAAGTACTCAAACTGCCAGATAGTGGTGGGAGAAAAATAATGTGACCAGCATGGTCCTCACATTCACAATAATTAAATGTAATTAATAATAATTTACGAAATTGATTTTACAAATCACGAATATCAATAAATGTCACAATAATAATAAAAAAGTAAATATGCATGTCAAATCAGTAAATGTCACATAAAAATAATAAAATATAAAGTAAAAAAAAATAATAATAATAAAATACTGAAATAAGTATTCATGTCACATCGGTAAATGTCACTTAAAATAATAAAATAAAAATAAAAACTGTAAAAAAATAAGGTAAAAATAAAAAATAAAAATGTCACAGTATATAAAATAAGGAATTAACAATGAACAAGCAAAGTCCGAAATTTCGACATTCACAGAGCAAATTTCATTGGAGCAGTTTAATCCCAAGCCTTTTTATCTTCGAGAAAGCCTACTATCATATTAATCACTAGATTTCGTTCGTTATAGCTTCCGTTTTATAAACGATTTGAATTTATTTAGGCTTAGTGCTTGAATATGGCTCGGAAGCTTATTATAAAAACGTATACATTGGCATCTGAACGTTCCCCCTACTTTTTTGAGCCTCGTTGCAGGAACAACAAATTTGTGTTTGTTCCTCGTATTTACGTTGTGGATATCACTGTATTTTTTAAACAAATTAATATTTTTATGTGCGTACATGAGGTTTTCATAGATAAACTGAGAGGGCGCAGTAAGAATATCAATCTCTTTAAATTTTTCTCTGAGGGAGTATCTGGGACTTAATTTATTAATTGAACGAATTGCCCTTTTTTGCAAAACAAATATTGTCTGAATATCGGCGGCATTGCCCCACAAGAGAATACCGTACGACATCACGCTATGGAAATAACTAAAGTAAACTAAACGGGCTGTCTCTAAATCAGTCAAACCACGAATTTTCCTAACGGCGTATGCTGCAGAGCTAAGTTTTTTTGACAATTTATCTATATGCGGGCACCACTGAAGCTTGGCATCCAGAGTTATGCCCAAGAACACTGTGCTATCTTCCGGTTTCAACTCTTCATCCTTGATTAGTACCCTAGTTTCTACTTGTCTTACATGGGGTATCGTAAACTTAATACATTTGGTTTTTTTCTCATTTAGGAGTAGATTATTAACATTAAACCAATTAACGACTTTTGCCAGGGCGTTATTAACCTCGTCCGTAACTATCTGCTGACGTTTGAGTTTAAATAAAAGAGAAGTGTCATCTGCAAACAAAACTATGTCATGATTATCCTTTATGAGGTAAGGCAAGTCATTTATATAAATAAGAAACAAAAATGGGCCAAGAATTGAGCCCTGGGGTACCCCCATTCTTACAACGGATCCGGGAGATCTTTTTCCATTAACATCAACTCTCTGAATCCTATCACTCAAATACGAAGTAAGAAGATCCAGAGAGGCGTTACGGATTCCGTAGTGGTGTAGTTTTCTGATTAATGTTTGATGAAGAACGCAATCGAAAGCCTTAGACAAATCGCAAAAGATGCCCAAAGCATCGCATTTGTCCTCCCATGCATTATAAATGTGGCCTAAAAGTTCAACACCTGCATCAGTAGTTGAACGACCCCTTGTAAATCCGAACTGTTTATTATGTAATAACTTATGTTTATTAAAAAAATGTTGCATTTGTTCTAAAATTAGCTTTTCAAAAATTTTACTAAATGTGGGTAGTACTGAAATGGGTCTATAATTAGTGGGGTCTGATGTACTACCCGATTTGAACAATGGTAATATTTTACTATTTTTCATTAAATCAGGAAACTCACCACGGTCAATACAATCGTTAAATATTACAGCTAAAGAAGGAGCTACAATGTTTATAATGGACTTAGCAACGTCCACGGAATGACCCCATAGATCGGCGGTCTTTTTAACATTTAAGGTGTGAAAAGTTTTAATTACATCTTCACAAGTGACATATTGAAAATTAAATTCGGAATTACAGGCTGGAACGCTTTCCTTAAGTAAAGACTCGGCAGCAGCAGGTGATGAGTTTAGGGATTTGGTAGTCGATACAGGAATATCCGCAAAGAAATTTTCAAAGGCTGTGGCAACTTGAGTGTCTGAATTTAAAATTGTATCGCCAATAGCAAGGCTGTAGTCACTATTTCGGTTGCAAGACCTTCCCGTTTCGCTATTAATAATGTTCCATGTCATTTTAATTACATTATTACTGTTTTTAATCTTTGAACTCAAGTAACGTGACTTTGCTAAAAAACAAACTTTTTTAAATATTTTTGAATAATTCTTAACATATAACTTAAATTCTAAAGTGTTTTTATAGATCCGCTCTGCATACAGCTCATAAAGACGTTTTCGACTCTTATGAATACCAATAGTGGCCCAGTCGTTGAAGGATGCGTTACTATTAACCGAGATTGTCTTAGGAATAAACGTGGTATTAAACTGTGTGCAAAACATTCTGAAAAAATCGTTATAATGTTGATTGGGATCATCATTAGTTGGCAATAGTGGGAATTTAGACAACAGCTTAGTTTTAAAAGTGTCCAGGCGAGTTTTAGTTTTTGGATTAACAGTGATATCCTTTTTAGCGACTTTCTTGTCTACATTTGGAATTGTGATCAATTGCCCACAATGATCTGAATCTAATAAGTTAATAATTTCTTTGTGGGTAGGTATAACATCTGTGTAAATATTATCTAGGCAAGTGGCACTAGTTGGGGTTATTCTAGTGGGCTCCAGAAATTTGTTTTCAAGATTGTATGAATGAAACAGGCTTATAATTTTAGTACTTAACCCAGAATTTTCTAACAAATTAATATTAAAATCACCGCAAGTTATTATAGATTTCTTAGAATTACAGATTTTATGGAACACTTCATCCATTACCTTTTCAAAACAGTCATACAATCCTGAAGGAGGCCTATACACACTTAATATGATAAACTGTTCCAATTCTATACAGGCTATTTCAACTGTTCGCTCAACAGATAGGCTTACAATATCCTTACGGTCTTTAAATTTAAGCTGATTATTTACTAGGATTAATGCGCCGCCATGTATAGCATTTACCCTGCTGAATGAACTACCAACATGGTGATTACTAAAATTGAACATTAATTGGTGACATTTGAGCCAATGCTCCGTTATACAAAGAATATCTATGTTGTTACAATTCATAAAAAGTTCTACTTCTAATTCTTTGTTCAAAAATCCTTGAATATTTTGATGAACCAGGTTGATACTATTAAAATTCTCAAAACATTCGCCCGATTCACTGTCTGGCTTCCTTATAATAGTGCAAGAGGTTGCCTCTGTTGTCTCAATTTCTAATTTAAATGATTCACTGATTCATTCATTGTTGACAAACTGTTGGCAGAGTAATTTAACTTAATATTGCATTGATCAACAGAGGCAACTGGATTAGCCAAGTTCTTGGCTGTTATAGAAAAATAATATGATAGCGACATAGCTACCTGTCTTTTACAATAGTTTGGAAGATAGTACCTGTCTCCACAATATCTATCTTTTGTCAAATAAAAATTTCTGCCAATATAATTGTTGATGTCAATTAAGTGAATTGCATTACTATTGTATGTCAAATTATGCAATGTGTTATTAATATTATATCTATAGAAATTTTCTTCCTGTGGCAAACTGTTACTATAGGGAAATGTAAACAACACAATTTTTCTTAAATTTAAGTTTGTCAAAGTTCTATAATACTGGAGCAATTCTCCTTTGTTCACCTTTCCTCTATTACCTATTAAAATTAATAATATGGTGTCCTGGTTAAACTTACATTTAATAATTTGATTCATAATATGATTTAGAGAACATCCGGGCATACAGTTGTTTATTACTGAGTGTCCTGGATACTCATCTGTTAACAAATTACCTAGGTCTTTTCCAATCTCATCACAAAATATTACTATGTCATTATTTATACTTTGTTTACATTGTTTCTGGGAACTATTCATAGGAGTATGCAAAACAACACATGGCTGCGATAAGGTGGTATTACATGTTGTCAACGAGTGGTCCGGTGTATTTACATGTGAAGTTGATTGACAATGCTCACAGTTGTTTGTTTGTGAGTTTACCAAATCATTCATCGCCAACACATATTCCCTCATAACATTTTGAGAGGTATTATATTTGCTAGTCATTGAACTTAGCCTCTCCTGTAGGTGGTCAAGTTTTGATTGCAGGTGTTCTGTGTCAATTTTGTACCTCCTAGTGCTTTGCTCCAAATTAGATGAATATATATCCAATTTTTTTATTACATTTAGTCTTTCTCTATTCAATTTAACATTTTTAATGAAATATTTCTGCCTTTTAACCATTTTTTGTGTTTTTTTAATGTATCTATTAATTTTAATATATTTTTTAATTTTATTTTTACTTGTGACTGCCCTCACTGAACTACATAGATTTGAATCATCCTCACCTGTCAAATCTATGGTGAAGGAGGGTTTAGTGGCAGAAACCATTGACGGGGCAATAGGCACCAATTCACTGAACAGACTATGATTCAGCGAGGCAGTGATGTTATTATTGGTAGTCTCAAGTTCTGTTATATGACTTCTAGCCTCATGAAGCTGCTGTTCTAATTGATCGAAGACTTCACTTCTATTGATTTTTTTTTTATGGATAACTAAAATTTGTATGGAATATGGTAAAAAATATGGAACATAAAAGTTTTGTATTTCATGAAGATAAGGAAGATGTAAATGTTTAGGTTATTGTTTATTATTCATATTCTATCACCGATCAGTAGTGCAGTAAGTTTACAAGTTCGTCCGTGTTCGCAGGCGCGTCGTGGAGCGTCCCGCTGGAGTCGCTGTGCGAGAAGGCGCGGCGGCGCTGTGCGGCGGGCGGCGCGGGTGCCGAGCGCGGCGCGGGGCTGGCGCGCGGCGTGCAGGCGGCGCGCACGCGCCTCACCCGCGCCGCTCGCGCCGCCGCCGCGCACGCGCGCCGCGCCGCCGCCTCTCACCGCGCGCGCCTCACGCACGCGGCGCACGCTCACCTACACGCTGAGGTTACTATGTGTTTATACAAGGTGCAGTTGGTCATCCTCGTCAAAATTCAAGAGGTTGTCACAAAAGACATCATATCCCACGTAAATAAATACCTATGTAATAAATACGGTTCCTGGTTAATTATTATTAAAAACTGCTTTTTTAGTTGTTTAAATTCAACAAATTTCAGAATAACCCCTTAACGTGGTTTAGGAAATAAGAATCAATCAAATAATCGTTTGAGTTTTTTGTGTGTGAAAGCGCGGTTATAGGGCGAAGATTAGACGGGCCGCGTGTAAAACGAGGGCGGTTCACCCTTACTATTTCCGTAGAAAAGAAAAAAAATAAAAAATACCTGCCCCTTTTATTATTGATTCAGAACGAGAATCTTTAGCATAGTTACCTCCTTGAATTTGACGAGGATACAAAACAACGATAGCTTGTATGAAGAATGCAACTTTTGTTTTATAGATTGCTGTAATATCATGTTCTCCCAATAAACTAAATTATAAAGCTCAGAAAGGTTTTTTTCATTTTAAAGATTAAAAGTTATCTAGGCTCTTCCATCATCATAATCAATAAAAATTTCTTATTTTATGACTTTCGTTTACTGGTCTTTTCAAGCTTGTCGTTTTCAAACTAATGTTTTTTTATGTCATTGCAATAATATAAGACGGTGACACTATTATGCTACAGTGATATCTTATTAAAAGACTTAGTTGTACTGGACACTTACATTTAACTTGCAGGTGTTAGGCAGCAACCAAGAGACCAGCACCGCCCTAGCGCGGCGCTCGCGAGAGCTGACGGCCGCGGTGGAACGTCTCACCGCCGCCACGAACAAGGCGCATTCCTTACTCACTGCAGCACATCAAAGGTATGACATTTTATTCATTACTTATTTTTGTAAAAATAAATAAAGCACTATTTGCTAAGTTCTCGGATGCCAAGAAAGTTCCCGTGAGAAGCCAATACAAAAACCTTTTAATTACCGGTAGTTATAAAACAGCACTGCTGAGGAAGAGTGTACTCTGCATTGGTCCAATCATATTTAACAAATTACCAGACAGTTTAAAAAATTACACTCTCCAACAATTTAAAAATAAACTGAAGTCGTTTTTGATACAGAAGTGTTATTATTCAATAAGTGATTTTTTGAATGACCCTATGTGTGACTTTTCAACAGAACTATAGTTTTTACGTCTACTGTATATGATTCTCTATTTCATAATTTTACCCTTTTTTTTTATACAGAAATTCTGTTATTCGTAATGTGATTATCTTATTTGTTTTATTTTTCTATTATTATCCTGTGTAAGACATTCCAGCAATTTAATATTATTGACATTATTTGAAATCTACTTTTGTACTTAATAATTTTTATTGATACTGACATTATTTCTTAAATTTTGCATGCCAAAACTCAAGCAGAATGTACCCGGCTCATTATATTTTATAACAACATTATTGTACAATACCTACATTCGATGCGAATAAAATTTGACTTGATTAGACGTTCAGTATTTCCTTTACTTGCATTTTCTTATTATTTTTCCCATCTGTTGGTTATAGAGATAAATTCTAATTGGTGGCCCCACCCACCAATTAGAATCTGTCTCTCTCTCTCCAGCAAATCAAAATAAGTTCAAATTGAAATAGAAGAAAAAAAAATAGTGCGTGGAGTCTCTCCGTGCGGAAGAAATGAAACTTCGGAATACTACACGCATGCGTTCGAGTGCCACGCATTCACTCTCGCTCTGTCTCTTTCTATTCCCCCTCCCCAGGACCGTTTAACGTTTAACGCAACAGTGCTTTCATACCCCTTCCATGGTAGCGTTAAACGTTTAACGCAAACTTGTTGGAAGTCGCATAAGAAGTTTCACTTTAAAAACGTGCTATGTTACGTTATAGAGTGAAGTGGGGCGCAGGCGCTAACCCGGCGCTGGCGGGCGTGGGCGCGGGGCTGGCGCGCGCCGGCGCCCGGGCGGCTGCGCGCGCGGCCGCGCTGACGCGCGCGGGCGCCGCGCTGGCCGCGCACGCGCGCGCCGCCAGCACGCAGCGCGCGGCGCGCGGCCGCACCAAGCACCACCAGGCGCTGCACACGCAGCTGCTGCACTGGGAGAAGGTGGGCCGATTGCGAATACGAATACTTCTACACCTCGACGTAAACTAACCGACTTCGCAGGACATATTTTAATATACACGAGTTTGGGCTGACGGAATAGTAATCGATCACGACCAGCTTCACATCTCCTTTATCGAATTGAAAACCGCTTGTACCATTAATCTGGCGTAATACTTTACATATTCAATAAATCATTGTACTTCTGCCGTTTTCGAATGATTAACCGAAACAAAACGATATTTTAAGTATATAAAAATGAATTAAACGTAAAACATTAAACGTATTCAATAACTTGTGGTACATAAGTGGACTATTGGAATGTTTAGCTTAGCGAAAAATTGAATCTACCGTCCATTATCCCAATTTATTTATCAAAAAACATCTACTAAATATTATTTTACCTGCAGGCGTGCACACTGGCACAGAAATATTCCTTGAAAGTAACACCCGTCGAAGAGTCGCTCATGGAGATGTTACATCCCGAAGGGAACATTGATACACAATGGGTAAGTCACTATTATATATTATTTTATTCTTATATATATTATTTTTTTCTTATATATATTATTTTATTCTTATATATATTATTTTATTATTATATATTATTTAGTTAGAATAGAAGCTAACTGACTTCCACCACCCAATCAGTACGAGGTAAAACGTCATATAAATTTTATCAATTTTAAAACACTCAACGGCTCAACAAGAAGAGTAAGGGTTTATAAGTTCCAAATCCTTAATCTGACTGTTTGTGTGCATCATAGTTTCGAACTGTATATAAGTATAGATCCATTTCAATTTTGTTTTCTTGGTAAAAGGTTCATGGTTTTTGGAACGAAGTTCCTTATCGCGCGTTGCGAAAGGGATAAAATTAAGACCAAAAGTGGTAACGACACTTTTTGCTATAGTTCAGTTTATTATAAACCACTCTAACATAAAGTTTAATTACAATTACAAAATATATTTATTTAAATCCTTTCATCGGTGAAAGGTAAAAGGCAGTAAATTTAAAATATCACTTGAAAATAAAAAGTCATGAGTTCAAAAATATTTATTCTAAATTGAATCTTAAAATCTAAGTGACAAAGTTCAACAAATTATATTGACGATTTCGTGATTACTCTAATATAGAACTAGACGTAGTTTTTGGTATTACATTTCAGTGCTCAGAACACAGTAAGTATTAAAAGACGTTGAGTTGCAGAATATATTTTTTAGGCCAAGGTTCGTTTTGTAAGGTTGCAAATAGTTTTGACCGATTTAAAAAAGTAGTAGACTAAGTAGTAGGTACTATATTTTTAACCGACTTCAGAAAAAAGGAGGAGATTCTCAATTTGACTATATATTTTTTTTTTTGTTGTTGACCGATTTCTGCACTAATTATGATAAATGATGTTTATTTTGCAAGTAGGTTTTTACAAACATTTTTACACGGCATTTTTTTTAAACTAGATCGGACCGGTTTTTCGTACCTGACTACTCTGAGAAGAAACAGCCGAAACAAACTCAGAGGTTCTCTCTTAACTTGTTTCTCTTTTAAAGTCCAGACATTGCTCAATTTACATGAGGACTGTGCAGATTAGTGCCTGAAATGGTCTTTTGAAGAAAGAACCACACAGATTTGAATGGACCAGTCAGTGCAAGCATTCGTCAGTTATCATGTAGCTCGACTTATCGCTCAACGAAACGACGAACAATACCAAAGAAAGGACATTTGGGTAGGTCGCTTAAAGTACTCAAACTGCCAGATAGCGGTGGGAGAAAAAAAAATAAAAAAAATGTGATCTACATGGTCCTCACATTCACAATAATTAAATGTAATTCATAATAATTTACCAAATAAATTTTAAAAAATCACGAATATCAATAAATGTCACATAGTAATAAAAAAAAGTAAACATTTATGTCAAATCAGTAAATGTCACAAAACATAATAAAAAATAAAGTTAAAAAAAAAAATACTGATCGGTAAATGCAACCTAGAATAATAATAAAAAAAAAATGTCAAATTTTATTGGAGCAGTTTAATCCCAAGCGTTTTTATCTTCGAGATAGTTATTTACATGATAGTAGGCTTTCAGGCATAGCTTCCGTTTTATAAACGATTTGAATTTATTTAGGCTTAGTGCTTGAATATGGCTCGGAAGCTTATTGTAAAAACGTATACATTGGCATCTGAACGTACCCCCTACTTTTTTGAGCCCCGTTGCAGGAACAACAAATTTGTGTTTGTTCCTCGTATTTACGTTGTGGATATTACTGTATTTTTTAAACAAATTAATATTTTTATGTGTGTACAAATGGTTTTCATAAATAAACTGAGAGGGCACAGTAAGAATATCAATCTCTTGATTTTGTTCTCTGTGGGAGTATCTGGGACTTAATTTATAAATTGAACGAACTGCCCTTTTTTTGTAAAACAAATACTGTCTGAATATCGGCGGCATTGCCCCACAAGAGAATACTGTACGACATCACGCAGTGGAAATAACTAAAGTAAACTAAACGGGCTGTCTCTAAATTAGTCAAATCACGAATTTATCTAACGGCGTATGCTGCAGAGCTAAATTTTTTTGACAATTTGTCTATATGCGGGCCCCACTGAAGCTTGGCATCCAGAGTTATGCCCAGGAACACTGTGCTATCTTCCGGTTTCAACTCTTCATTCTTGATTAGTACCCTAGTTTCTACTTGTCTTACATGAGGTATCGTAAACTTAATACATTTGGTTTTTTCCTCATTTAGGAGTAGATTATTAACATTAAACCAATTAACGACTTTTGTCAGAGCGCTAATAACCTCGTCCGTAACTATCTACTGACGTATGAGTTTCAATAAAAGAGAAGTGTCATCTGCAAACAATACTATGTCATAATTATCCTTTATGAGGTAAGGCAAGTCATTTATATAAATAAGAAACAAAAATGGGCCAAGAATTGAGCCCTGGGGTACCCCCATTCTTACAACGGATCCGAGAGATCTTTTTCCATTAACATCAACTGTCTGAATCCGATCACTCAAATATGAAGTAAGAAGATCCAGAGAGGCGTTACGGATTCCGTAGTGGTGTAGTTTTCTGATTAATGTTTGATGAAGAACGCAATCGAAAGCCTTAGACAAATCGCAAAAGATGCCCAAAGCATCGCATTTGTCCTCCCATGCATTATAAATGTGGCCTAAAAGTTCAACACCTGCATCAGTAGTTGAACGACCCCTTGTAAATCCGAACTGTTTGTGATGTAATAACTTATGTTTATTGTTGGTAGTACTGAAATGGGTCTATAATTAGTGGGGTCTGATGTACTACCCGATTTAAACAATGGTATTATTTTACTATTTTTCATTAGATCAGGAAACTCACCACGGTCAATACAATCGTTAAATATTACAGCTAAAGAAGGAGCTACAATGTTTATAATGGACTTAGCAACGTCCACGGATGACCCCATAGATCGGCGGTCTTTTTAACATTTAAGGTGTGAAAAGTTTTAGTCATATCATTACAAGTGACATATTGAAAATTAAATTCGGAATCACAGACTGAAACGCTTTCCTTAAGTAAAGACTCGGCAGCAGCAGGTGACGAGTTTAGCGATTTAGTAGTCGATACAGGAATATCCGCAAAAAAATTCAAAGGCTGTGGCAACTTGAGTGTCTGAATTTAAAATTGTATCGCCAATAGCAAGGTTGTAGTCACTATTTCGGTTGCAAGACCTTCCCGTTTCGCTATTAATAATGTTCCATTAATTTTAATTACATTACTACTGTTTTTAATTTTTGAACTCAAGTAACGTGACTTTGCTAAAAAACAAACTTTTTTAAATATTTTAGAATAATTCTTAACATATAACTTAAATTCTACAGTGTTGTTATAGGCCCGCTTTGCATACAGCTCATAAAGACGTTTTCGACTTTTATGAATACCAATAGTGGCCCAGTCGTTGAAGGATGCGTTACTATTAACCGAGATTGTCTTAGGAATAAACGTGGAATAGAATAGAATAGAATGAATAGAATAGAATAGAATAGAATGCATTTCTTGTCAGAATATTGTACAAAGCTGTTATGTGAGTAAGTGTTATTATACAGTGTGCAATACATTCTGAAAAAATCATTATAATGTTGATTGGGATCATCATTAGTTGGCAATAGTGGTAAATTAGACAAAAAATTGTAAAACGATGTTCAAAATTCTTTTTTTATTCGAAAGCCTCTAGTGGTGGTCTTGTTGTCACCAAGTCAGAATCTGGTAGTAGGATCCCAGAGAAATCGAGGGCTACCCTCAAATTATATATATATATATATATAAGTACTTATACAATGTTTTTCATGTACCTACTTTCTAACGAGGCACGTCACGTATTCCTGTGGTATTTTAAAAAACTAAACTTGTTGAAGGTGTGGCCTGAAAAGAAACATACTTACGCGGTTTATTGAAAATAGTTTTAAAGTATTTCATGAAAATACCTACAGGTATAGTTTTCATCCGATAAAGATTTTTGTAATTTACGCATTTTCGTGTTTCCAGTTATGTTCAAACTATCAAAATGAATCGAACAGAATCTCGACATTTTATAAGGTTTATATATTCTGCACATCGAAATAGGTCGCTAGAAAACCTACTAACAAAAATAAAATTTAAAATAACAACACTACTCCATGCATTGCCTTTTCCAGAATAGTCAACGTTTGTAACAATAGTTAGTGCGTTGTTGCAAACATTGGTCAAACAATCATACTATTAGCTAATTCACTTATATTGACTATTGGAATGAAGTTTTGGAACGAAGTTCCTTATCGCGCGTTGCGAAAGAGGGCTAGACGGAAAAAATTAAGACCAAAAGTTGTAACGCTTAACGCTAACACTTTTTGCTACAGTTGTAAGCCGTGCGGCGTGCGCGTGTTTCTAAGATGTTGATGTTGTTGTTGTTGTTTAAAATGTTGTGATTAATTATATTACATTATATTTAATTTTGTTAATAATAAATTCTTCATACAGATTCACGTTTCGGAATGGGCTCAGTTTTCTATCCAACTTACCGACTGTTGATGATTGAAATGAATGCTTTGAGTTTTATTTTTTCTAGCAATTTTAGGATTTGCTTCGATTTTAATTATATGAAGCTGAATACCAATATGATGTTTCTTAGTAATGTTTGTTGAAAATCTGGTTAAATCTGTTTGTTGAAATTTGAATGAGTAATGTCGTTCCCAGGTGGACAACGTGTCGGCGCTGCTGCGCGAGATGACGGCGTCGCTGAGCGGCGCGTCCGCGTCGCGCCGCGTCTGCGTCCGCGCCGCCGGCGCCGCCCTGCGCGCCGCCGCCGACCGCGCCGCCGCGCCCGGCGCCGCCCGCCAGCAGCTGCTGCAGGACGTCAAGGCCGAGCTGCACACCCTGCAGCCACTCTATGACGTATGTAGCACTTGCACTGCACAGCCGCCGCGCCCGGCGCCGCCCGCCAGCAGCTGCTGCAGGACGTCAAGGCCGAGCTGCACACCCTGCAGCCACTCTATGACGTATGTAGCACTTGCACTGCACAGCCGCCGCGCCCGGCGCCGCCCGCCAGCAGCTGCTGCAGGACGTCAAGGCCGAGCTGCACACCCTGCAGCCACTCTATGACGTATGTAGCACTTGCACTGCACAGCCGCCGCGCCCGGCGCCGCCCGCCAGCAGCTGCTGCAGGACGTCAAGGCCGAGCTGCACACCCTGCAGCCACTCTATGACGTATGTAGCACTTGCACTGCACAGCCGCCGCGCCCGGCGCCGCCCGCCAGCAGCTGCTGCAGGACGTCAAGGCCGAGCTGCACACCCTGCAGCCACTCTATGACGTATGTAGCACTTGCACTGCACAGCCGCCGCGCCCGGCGCCGCCCGCCAGCAGCTGCTGCAGGACGTCAAGGCCGAGCTGCACACCCTGCAGCCACTCTATGACGTATGTAGCACTTGCACTGCACAGCCGCCGCGCCCGGCGCCGCCCGCCAGCAGCTGCTGCAGGACGTCAAGGCCGAGCTGCACACCCTGCAGCCACTCTATGACGTATGTAGCACTTGCACTGCACAGCCGCCGCGCCCGGCGCCGCCCGCCAGCAGCTGCTGCAGGACGTCAAGGTCGAGCTGCACACCCTGCAGCCACTCTATGACGTATGTAGCACTTGCACTGCACAGCCGCCGCGCCCGGCGCCGCCCGCCAGCAGCTGCTGCAGGACGTCAAGGCCGAGCTGCACACCCTGCAGCCACTCTATGACGTATGTAGCACTTGCACTGCACAGCCGCCGCGCCCGGCGCCGCCCGCCAGCAGCTGCTGCAGGACGTCAAGGCCGAGCTGCACACCCTGCAGCCACTCTATGACGTATGTAGCACTTGCACTGCACAGCCGCCGCGCCCGGCGCCGCCCGCCAGCAGCTGCTGCAGGACGTCAAGGCCGAGCTGCACACCCTGCAGCCACTCTATGACGTATGTAGCACTTGCACTGCACAGCCGCCGCGCCCGGCGCCGCCCGCCAGCAGCTGCTGCAGGACGTCAAGGCCGAGCTGCACACCCTGCAGCCACTCTATGACGTATGTAGCACTTGCACTGCACAGCCGCCGCGCCCGGCGCCGCCCGCCAGCAGCTGCTGCAGGACGTCAAGGCCGAGCTGCACACCCTGCAGCCACTCTATGACGTATGTAGCACTTGCACTGCACAGCCGCCGCGCCCGGCGCCGCCCGCCAGCAGCTGCTGCAGGACGTCAAGGCCGAGCTGCACACCCTGCAGCCACTCTATGACGTATGTAGCACTACATGCACTTCATACCCTGCGCACTCGGGGCATTACCATTTTTAATTTTCATGTAGTTCTCTCGGAGTATCACACACAAGCAAGTCTATTAGGCATGCTGCGGTCTCCTGTAAGTATAGGAGTGCACCTACGTGATACTTTTGTCGTCCATAATTTATTTACATGCTCTGTCTACTTCCTTTGTTGGAGATCCTAAATAAATAAATTGATATTGATTTTCAAACATAAAAAATAAACATTTATTTCTGCAAGGACTGTCAGTAACACTGAAGCCCGTATTACAGATTTCACTCACGACTTGGGCACCACTTGAAATTAGTTTAAACCTATCAGACGGCTTGAATCTAGATTTAAAATACGGTTGAGACGAGTGACGAGTGACGTTCTGTAATACGAACCTATTAGGTCCAAAAAAAACTATAAACTAAGAACTACTGCTCGACAATTTTAAACAGTAATTAGTAAGGTTCGGTACTGTAATACAATCGTAAACCAACCCTTTTTCCTCATTCTCCCCAGGGCAACAACCCGGCCGCCGAGTTCCTCTCCCGCGAGAAGATCATCAGCTCTCAGCTGGCGGCGCTGACGTCGGTGAAGGAGCAGGAGGCTGCCGTGACCAGCGCGCGCGACGCTGCCGACCAGCTGCTCGCCAACCTGCCTGACCACCACGAGGCGCTGCAACAGTCAGTATACTAACAGCCCAGAATTCAAAGCTGGACGTTGTTCACTGTATTTTGTCATTTTTTCATCATTCGATGACTGTCCTTGGAAATATGAAATTGTTGAAAATAATCCAACAAACGCCATTCATGCAAAAAATGACAATGTTTGCAAAACAACTACCTACCGTTTCGACTGAGTAGCAGCACCACTACACAGTCCTTTCACATTCATTTAACCTCTGATTTTGCGTCTCTTTCTAAAGCGCAATCATCAAAAATCTAGTTACTGTTGCTTTTAGGTTGCTTCCACTGGAGAGTCTGTCTATCATAGTGACATTTATTTCGCTTAAAAAAATAGCGGTCAAAAAGAGAGGTAAAATGAAAGTGACAGACACAAAGATAGACATACTAATATATTAGTATCTGAAGCGAAGATAATATTGTTTGTTCCAGATTACACAACAACTGGCCATCCGAGGCCAGCGGTCGCAGACTGACGCGCCAGTCCGCTCTCACCGCCGGCAAGTCGAGCGCCAACAACAGACATGGTGAGAACATCACTCGCGATATTACACGTACCGTGTATTGTAGGAAAGCAATACAGATTGCCTTTTCCTAAGAGGTCCAGATACTAGAGCTACAGATGTGTTAGGTTTAGTGCATACAGGTCTAAGCGGCCCATCTTTATTATTTATCTTGATTTCAGCCACAACACGACTTGTAAAACCCGTTTTGTCGGAGGATCCTCTCTTTTCTATAGGGGATGAAACACTTTCGCACGTATATTTGAACATTCACTTGTTTAATTTTTTTATAAACAATTTTTTTTGGGATTTAGAAAAATTGTTGAGAGTTTCGAGAGCTGCAATATATTCCTTGTGCGGGAACCATAGTGTGCGGGGGGTAACGTTGCATACTTCTTAGGGCAAATTGCAGTCAAGTTGCGCAAGTAAGACGGAGCGTCTAACCGTTGCCATTAGTCGTGATTATGTCAAGATTCAATCATCCAGCGATCATGCCGCTTAAAAAAAAAACGAAAAAAAAAAAAGTCAAAGCATTTATTTCAATTAGACCATTACAGGCACTTTTGAAAGTCAACAAAACAAAATAAAACGCGAAGCTACAGTCCCAGTCACAAGGCATAATAACTTGTGAAAGTACTGTAGTTGCCCATTCCGTAGCGTAGATCTCTATGGAGAAGAACGGGCAAGAAACTCCATGGACACTCTTTTAAATCAAAATATGTTACAAAATCTTGGTTACATCATTCATGTTAAGAATTAAAAATATGTGAGAACAATGTAGAAATACGGGCAAGTTAAGAGCTTCCAGAGTAAAAGATTAAATAGTAATTAAAAAAATAAAGTAATGACCAGTCACAACTGACAGCGCCCGTTCACGAACATGACGCATGTATCAGCCATCATTCAACTCAACCATTTTGAAGGGAACTAAACGACCCGACACACCCGCCGCCATCAGCGTGACATTTAAGTGAGCATGACATTCACTCAACCACCAGGGTAATTTCGCGTCAATGAAAGATTTAGGTATTCATTAAATGGTGGCTTTACAGTACATGGTATTCACACATGTGCTATGCAATTATATAATACTAAGAGAACAATCTTCTGCAGCTTTCACAATAACTTCACTTTCTAATTCTGATGATTCCGATTGCCCCTATGGTTGTGGAGCAGGACCAGCATTGAGCCGAGCATTTTTATCATCAATATAATCCCCCAACTTATAATATGCTTGCCTACATATTGTGCGTTTTATGCAAGATTTAAATTTCGTTTCATTTAGTTGTAGAATGTGGGGAAGTATTTTATTGTAACATTTTAAACAGTACCCCATGAAAGATGAGTCTACTTTAGCTAACCTGAAACCTGGCTGAACTAGTTGGTCTCTGTTTCTAGTATTATAGTTGTGCCGGTCACCTCTTTTACTAAATAAATGCAGATTTTTCCTAACGTACATGATGTTTTCATAGATGTATTGACAAGGTACCGTCATGATGTTAATTTCCTTGAACAGTTCTCTTAGAGAATCGCGCCTACGTAGATTATATATGGCTCTGATAGCTCTTTTCTGCAGAATAAATATAGACTCGATGTCTGCAGCCCGTCCCCATAGTAAAATACCATATGACATAATACTATGAAAATAACTAAAATACACTATCCTCGCGGTATCTACATTTCGGATTTCGGATTTTTCTGACAGCATATGCTGCTGAACTCAGCCGTCCTGCAAGAGATGTTAAATGAGGACCCCATTGTAGCCTTGAGTCGAGCGTGATCCCCAAGAAAACAGTTTCATCGACAAATTCAAGTTTCTCTTGATTCAATACTATGTCACAGTCACTAGTTTTAACATTTGGTAGAGAAAATCTTATGCACTTAGTTTTTTTTCCCATTTAATACTAAATTATTTGCGGTAAACCATTTATGGACCTGCATTAGAGCGTTATTTACATCGTCAAGGTTTGTGGCACGTCTTTTTATCTTAAATATTAACGAAGTATCGTCCGCAAACAACACCATTTGTGGTTGGTTTTTAAATAAATGGGGAAGGTCATTAATATATACTAAAAAGAGGAAAGGACCCAATATCGAACCTTGTGGTACACCCATTTTTACTTTCAAAGCCATTGAATCTACACCATTTACCTGTACTTGCTGCTGTCTATCATTTAAATACGATTTTACTAAACTGAGCGCAAGTTTACCTAAGCCGTAATGCTCAAGTTTCAAGAGCAAGGTTTGGTGATTTACGCAATCAAATGCCTTCGAGAGGTCACAGAAGATTCCTATGGCATCTTGTGCCTCTTCCCACTCAGTATATATGTGTTTTAATAAAGTGACACCGGCGTCAGTTGTACAACGTCCCTTGGTGAAACCATACTGTTTCTCGTGTAAGATTTTGTTGGTGTTAAAGTGGGTGAGCGTTTGATTAAGCATTACCTTTTCAAACACCTTGCTGAAAACCGGCAGCACGGATACGGGTCTATAATTATTCGTATCTTTACTGTCCCCAGATTTCGAAAGTGGTATTACCTTGCTGTATTTCATAAGGTCTGGGAAGACCCCTTGGTCCACACACAAATTAAAAATTAAAGCCAAGTACGGTGCTATAGTGTCAATAATAGCTTGACACACTTTAATAGACAATCCCCATAGATCGTTAATTTGATTTTGATTTCCTTAAAAGCTTTAATGACTGCTATGGGGTTTATATGCTTAAATCGAAATATCGGGAGTTCTTAATAAATAATAATAATAGAAGATATCGTCGTGTCGTAAGTAACAGTTTAGTTATAAACCGTGGAAGCTTAAGGCAGTGTCATGTGAGCATGGTTAAAGTGCACGTTGTGTTTCCAGGAGGAGAGCGCAACGCCGTGGGCGCGGGCGTGTGGAAGCGCGTGCGGCTGAAGCTGGAGGGACGCGACGACTCGCAGCCCGCGCGCCGGTACGCGCTACACGACCAAGTGAGGCCGCGACGCTTACCTTACAGCTACTGTTGCGTTTGCTGGTCGCATGAGTGAACGTTGCGTCGTGTTGCAGGTGGACCACATGATAAAGGAAGCTGTATGCTCTGGGAACCTGTGCATGATGTACGAGGGCTGGATGGCGTGGGTCTGAGGTCCCGCGCCGCACGTCCGCCGCGCCTGCGCCGCCCGGCCCGCGCGCCCGCGGACGACGACTGAGCCCAGCGACCGCGCCGCGACCGCCACGCGACCGCCCGCGACCGCAGCACGCAGTAGCGGCACGCCCAAGGGACTACCGCTGCCGCACCGCGAAACAACTCGTTTAAACCTCACTTTCGGTACCACGTTTTTTTACTAGTTTTATCTTTTTTGTTCGTGTTCGCATGTAGCGCAGCTGCGCTTGCTGCGGCCCGAGCATTAGGGTTAGATTATGGTTTCTGAAGAAGCTCAGAGCTCAGCCCAGTCGAGCCGGAGAGCGTCCGAGCCCGAACAACTTCGCACCGGCGCCTCGAGGCCGAGTCGAGGCGTCGCGTACTCTACTCGTATCGTATCGTATCGTACAACTATATATTCGGCGTAGTTTTAAGACCTGTCCGCCACGATGAGTCGTGACTGATGGCGCTAGTGGCGCTATCTAAAACTAATGTGACTGCTGGGTCACGGAATGTGTCGCCCTTGTATCGACGTGTTATTGTATTGTATCAGAAATATGACGCAGTATATAAACGTATGTAGTATATATTTACAGATACATAGTTGTTACACAAAATAAAATACCGAACCGGTGTTATTTTCAAGTAAACTTAAGTCAATGTTCTTTATAGTATCCTTGCGATTACTGTGTTCATTTCTATAAACATCTTGAAGTCGAGGCGTCGAAAATAAACATTTATGTGACATCATTGGCGCACAAAATTTATTTGTAGCTCATCTATGATATATTTTATATAAAAACTTAAAAAAATACAAAAAAAAAAAAGTACTACTAATATCGACACGAACTGTGCAGAATCGATATACTGATTTATTCACTTTTCCTCTCTAGATGTAATTTGAATGCCATTTTGTGTGAAGTAGCGCACTGCAGTGTAGAATTACATTTCCATTGAACAATAAAATTGATATTTCAGAATATAACGATTGGTATTATAATAGCTAGCTTTATATTCCATTTCAAGCCCGTTAACATAGAAAACTGAATACATAGGATTTACATTCTGCACGTTACTCTGTATCTCTCATCATATGACGTATTCATGTAACACATACATTTATAACTAATCTTCGATATATTCTAACACATAAACGTATCTTAATAGTAGGCATTAATTTAGTTGTACTCATTTCCTGTAGGCATTATAAAAATACATATATGCGCCACCAAAAAGCTTAAACGCTGATTTATAATGTAGAACTGGTGAATGTCAGTTTGGTAGGCAGCACTTACGACCCGTGCCCCTTGAGGACTGAGCCAGACCTAGCTGCTCGAATTAGCATTCTCCTGCAACTCTATCCGTTTATCATAACGTTTCCGCTGTTAAAAATTAGCGGGCAGATCGTGTGGCCACTTCGTACTTGGTCTTGTGAAGGATGTTTCCGACAGAAAGGGATAGAGTTATGGGATAGGCCACTTGGAACAATATGGTCCGGCTCAACCCTTATTCGACTCGTTGTTACTACTGACCTGTGAATATGGGAATGACCGAGTGACCACACTTATTGACGACATAGGCTTAAGCCGATCACTTTTCACCATTTGTCACATTTAGTGCGACGCGGTGTTGAGTTGCGAATGAAGTCTTAAAGAACAAAAACGAGGCGAATAAAGTCTTTTAAGCTTTTATCACATGAACATAAAGATCTTTCGCCGCCGCAAGCCTATTCCGCATCGCACGTGTGGTCGCTGCCTCAGGCTGTCGTGCATACACGCAGTGTAGATGCTGCGCCAGCGGAATTATGAAGATTTTCTCTACTTTCTCGTTTAATACACGCGTACGCAGCATATACGGAGCGTCTACGTTACGAACATACGCACATTACGAATTCACGCTTACAGCGGGACCAGACAAGCGTAACTCAGGCTGACATCTGTTAACCGGATTTTGATTTATCTCAAGCTAAGTACGGTACTCTTTCATCCAAAAATGAACCTTATTGACTTCAATTTAATGTACTGACTTTGTCAACGTCATTTACGACCCTCAAGTTGAATCGCCGGCTTTACGTTTCATTTGGTTTAATACCACCATGCAGTTTGCGTCACTCTTGACGCCAAATAAATCCTCGCGAAATTATCAAATTGTGTTCAACGTAAAATCCGTGACTAATTTTGAGAGACTTAAATTACGCTAGCCTAGTCCCGCTCTTAGTGATTGCTCGACGTATTGCCGTCTAGATGTAGGTATCATATACTCGCCTGTATAGGAGGCGCCTGATATACAAACAGGCTAAGGGACCACACACATTTGTACAGAATGGCCCACACCACATTATTAATATTTCCAAAATATTGTATTCCTATCTATGGCAGGCACAAATGTTTGTAGTGGAGTTTCTAGGTGTCAGCATAGCAAAACTTTTGAAAAAAAGTAAATGTGATTCATAATTAATAGTAAAATTTGAGCTAATGTCGGCCATTCCGTAGTTATAAAGTGTAGTCCCTCATCTAGCATTGGAGAACTTTGATAAACAATAGAACAAAAATACTATTTTGATTTAATTACGATTCTCATACCAAACATGTCAACATGTCAACGTCTTTCGGCTGATAACAGTAACTTTAATCTAAATTTACATTAAAAGCAGTTTTCATTTTAATTTTATTTATTTTATTTTAAATATACAAAAAATAAAATAGAACTTGAAAAGTTATAAATCCTTAGTTTTCTAAATACTGTATTGTGTATTGTTCAGCAAAACACTGTCGTAAAAAATAAAACTGTTTCCAGAATTGCAGAATGAACGAACACATTAAAGGAGATGAGTACATAGTTATAACATATAATATTATGTATCGCGTACCGCATTATGTAACCTTCACGCACGCATGTGTGAGTGTGCGCACCTTCGCATGTCTCTTGGACGTATAGTGTATTTGTGCGTCGCTAGGGCGTAGTGTACTTGTAACGAGGATGCATTCGATACTTTAAGTACTGTTAACATCTAGATTTAGACCACTTTAAACCTTTCAAAATCCACAGACTCTAGAGAGCCATGATGTAATAATTATAGATACAGACTCCAAAGAGAGCCACAAACTATACTTAGATAATTATGTGTCAGTAGTCGAGACTTGATAGGTTAACGAACTAAGTGTTAGACTACCCTCCAAACGCGGACTATGTAAGGCGCCACGTATGTAGAGGAGGTACAGATTATTGTGTTATACAGATCCATAGTTGAGGCGATTCTAAGTGTTAGACTACCCTCCCTAAACAGTGGCATCACTCCAAAAGCGGTCTATATAAAGGAGATGTTGTACCATGTGTTATTCGGATCCCTAGATAATAATAATAAATTCTAAATGTTAGAATTCTTTCCCCAACTCATAGGCATCACTCCAAAAGCGGACTATAAAAAGGAGATGCCGTACGTGTGTTTTGCGGCCCAATAGATAAGGCAATTTAATATAAAATACAATTTGTTTCCAGCGACTACTGTTTCATAGAAAATATTAGCTCATAGAAAATATAATTGGATGTTAAAATACGTTGAATGTTGTGTACCTAAGCGTTATCGGTAAACTGACGCAAGTAGAACCCTTATTGAATGTATTTCCTGTAACACGTAGTTTTTGGTCTAAATCGTAGCAATGCATCCATCGATAGTGTGACTGTATCGCTTCATATTAAAATAAATGGTGTATGTAGCAGTTGATGTTTTATTTCAAACTATCCCCTATCCTCCAGAATTGTATATAAGAGTCCATGAGGTACGGACGGAGAATGAGTTTTTCACAAAACTATTGTCCAGAAGGGACGTATTTGCCACAAATTGTTTCGTACGAACTGATGCACGCGCTCGCGAGGTACTGAGCGGCAATACATCGCATCCTCGAATATTGCGCGAGTTTATAATTCACGTGTAAATCTCGTGCACTTTGCGAGACTCTCGATCCTATACCGGAGACTCCTCGGTTTCGTCCAGTTTACCAAATCAAATCACGCGCGAATTTCAGAGCAAGTTCAAACGAAATCAAGTACCTTGTGTATCAAAGATAACCGTTCGGTAAAATGTACGCTCGTTGCAGTAACTTTTACCGGAGTTCATCTATTCGGAAACCGTCAGGCAGCTCATCTGACACAACACCTGTCTGTCTACTCATTTGAAGGGTTCCCTTTAATGGAGGAACTTTCCATTCTGTTCCCTCCCATACCCTAAGGTCCTAGACTGCAAGCTGCCTAGCCTTTTCCAAACTATGTTAGGATCGGCTTCTAGTCTAACCGGATGCAGCTGAATACTGGAATTTTTACATGGGGCGACTACCTATCTGACCTCCACTTCCCAGTTAATACTTACTGGATAATATAGGAGACCCCTTGGTAAGACTGGTTGCTAGACTTTAGGACCACTGACTACCTGTAACGATTGTCAAAGATCTACAAATGACCGCCGCGACCAACGGTGTAACATGCTTTCTGAGTCACGGAGGAAACTCGGTAGGTATGTAATGGATTGTCACCCATCCGCGCTGCTTTGAAGGCCTTGAAGATCAACCCGTGCAGCTGTTATTATTAGGTATTGAGAAAGAAAACCTAAACCTACTTTATTTCAGTCAGACGTGTCGGTCGAGCGAGTCGCACCTCTCCAGCGCCGGTGGTGGTCGCGGTCACTAGCAGACTTGATGTAGGACCATTATCTTCATGGAGCGAGCGTTTCACATGCTCTTCACATCACCGTCACTGAACACTTGGGATGCATCTTCATGATTGATGATTGACGGGAGCCCACAAGTGGAAAAAAAATAGTGTGTGGAGTCCCTCCGCGCGGAAGAAACTTTGTAATACTACACGCATGCGTTCGAGTGCCACGCCTTCACTCTCGTTATTTTATTAAGCTTCTAAATAATATTTTGTTGTTTTCTTGTTGTATTATTTTTATTAGATAAAGTTTATCGAGAATATTCTACTCATGGAAATTGAGCGAAGGCTGGTCAGACTGAATAGTCGAATGCATGACTGTTTGCACGCCATCTTACGTACCTAGTAGAACTACGTAGTCACAAATCTTGTAATACTGCCATCTTTTAGTGAGTTTTAGAAAATATTCCCCCTCCATGGTAGCGTTAAACTTGTTGGAAGTCGCATGAGAAGTTTCACTTCAATAAGTACACTGGATGGCAATCAATATTCCACTTATAAAACCGGCTTTTTGTAGTCACCTTCAACATCGAGGGGTTCTCACTAAATAAATCAGAAATTCTTTCCAATCTGTACCGCGAACACTCAATTCAATGCGTCATTGTTTGCGGCCAAGAGACCCACCGAGATGTAACCCAATGTCGGCCTCACATTAATGGACTTACGCTTATCGACGAGATCTGTCACCCGAAGCACGGTAACAGTGTTTGCTGTTCCCGGCGTAAGCATACTATCCACCAAGTGCTCAAACGAGAACGGTATAGAGACTAACACCTTAGATGTTGGCAACTGCACCATCAGTTCCAGTTATAGTACAAAACAACAGGAGTGTAAATGTGATGCTGTTCCACAAACGATGGGGCACTTAATATCTTGTCCTGTGTGTCCTGCTGTTTTTACATTACAGGAACTGATGGACGCTACAGAGGGCGCCAATCTAGTCACTCAGTTCTGGGCCGACATAATTTAGATTGCCATCGACACGCTAATACGCTATACTGACGTTGATACAGCACTGTTAGTCTATTTTAGTTATTTTCACAGTGTTATGACCTATGGTATTCTGCTGTGGGGCAAAGCCGCTGATATCCAAAATATATTCGTTCTTCAAAAACGAGCGGTTCGTGCAATTTGCCAGCTGGGTGCTCGAGTATCTCTGAGAGAATTTTTTTTAAAGAGATTGGTATTCTCACGGTGGCTTCACAATTCATTTTAGCTAACATTTTATATATTAGACAAAATATCCACTTGTACTGTAAAAACAGTGATATTCACAACATAAACACTCGAAATAAGCATAAACTACGTGCTCCCTACCACCGGCTTCATAAGGTTCATAATTCATTCGTAGGGCTTGGTATAATATTTTACAACAAGCTACCATCTTCCTTTCTAGACTTGCCATTTAATGTGTTTAAAGATTAAGTGAAATCTAACCTTTGTTCAAAGGCCAACTATTCCATTAACGACTACTTAAACGATAAGAATAGTTGGTCGCTGGGTTCGCACTCAAGACAATGTTTATATTCTTTCTTTCACCAAATTAGCTTAGTGATATTATATAACCTCACGCATAGTTTTTTTTTTTACTTTAATCTTTTTTTTTTTTTACTTGTTTTTTTTTATTCTTCTTTATGCACGTGTAAGCGGGCACGCCCTTTATGTCTGGAGGCTATTTATTGTTGAGTATATTTTTTTAATATTTTATTTTATTATTGGGGTGTGCTGACATGTGACATTAATTTGATGTAATGGATTCCTTGTTTATATAAACTTGAACACTATTGTATAGAATCTGGTTCTTCTAACCTAACAGACAGATGTGTTGCTGGGGAGTTTGTTCCGCCACTTCTTCTTCCCAGCTAAAACACTAGGAAGTGGCGAAGGGCGGGCGTTTTGGGGGACTGTCTCTTGTAAGTTTGACGTTCAAAAACTGCTGATTATCAGCCTAGTTTGAATAAATGACTGTTTATTTTGATTTTAGAATAAGAAGAAATCACTGCACATTTATGTACACAGCTACACATACTCAACTAATATTATACACGAACACAGACATGAGCCAAGTGTAGTCGATTTATCACTTTTGTTAATTTATTTAATACATTATGAACACTAACGAAATCTATTGAAGATATGAGATGCCACTTTCCCGAGTTTGCCGTCAAAAAAGTATTCTCTTCCCGCGCACTGCGCTGACGTTCTAATATTCAAATTCCAACAGGAAAATGTCTCGGAAACATTCAATTCAATTGATTAAAGACCCTTTGATTACAGCCTATTTCTACGAGACTTGATTAAAAACTACTTATAATAATGGTCAATAATAATAATTCTTTGTGTGAAGGTGTTTTCTTACCACACTTTTATTTTTAGGTTGATTTGCCTTCCGACAGAAAATAAGACCAATTAAAAAATAAATGAGTAAAGCATATATCATAAGTATTCTACTCTTTGGCATAAGAGCATCCCGAGCATTTCATCGACATATTGCTGTAGCATTTTACTCTTTGTATTGCAGGGCGGTCACCCGCGGTCACAGGAGATAACAGACTTTGTCATATCGCTATCCTCTTAAGATTTTCAGATTTATTATTTGCTCCATTGGATATCATCATCTGCCTAGCCTTTCCCCAGCATGTGCTTCGGTATCCAGTCTAACCGGATGCAGCTGAAAACCAGTATTTAAAACTTCCTCTCTTGGTTAGGCCTTTGGATATTATAATAATCAAAAGATAAATAAAACTCAAGTCGTATAATTGGCAGTTTATTTTTATTTACATAACAATAATCACATAAATCCTGAAGGAAATTAAATATTGTAATAATTTGAACCTGCTTCATAAGATTGGTAAAGCGCAATAAAATATGTTAACTAAATAATAGTTTACGTGAGATACAGTAGACAGTGTTTAGTTCGCGCATTCATGCTAGATGGGCGCAGTGTGCACTCATGTGTGTCACTCCTATACCCATATGTGACTTTTCTTCAAGAACGGAAAATGCAGAATCTTGTGTATGTTACTACAAGCTTAACGACGGTTTAAGGCAATCTAACTCTAAAGGCAATTTAGAGCTGATTTCAACACTGAAATAACGCAAACATCACATCTTTGTTCAAGAGCAGACGGTGTCACCGTTGTTACGGCATACTGACACTGTCTGCTATTGATCATGGCTTTGATTTGCCGATCGCATTCAGTTCCATTGATGAAATTCACCCTTAGCAAGAGTGTGAACGGGTGTCCCCGTCTGTCTGCTGTACCTTACGTTCCTCAGAATACATCTATAAACACGTCCTTGACACTGATAGCTATGAATTAAAACAAAATACTCAGTACACTCCCGCGCATATCACATGACACACGTCACTCATCTATCTACTCGTGCTCAATCAACAACAACAAATGACATTACTAGTACACTTGCACGGCTGAAATTAGAAATGTCGTAAGGGACATTGCTCGTGCTGTTGAATTGTAAACTCTCTGCGATGAGCCGACGATGCATACTTATGTAGCAGCGCACCCAATGTCTCTTACCGCATTTCAAAGTTTCCATCGTCTTAGTTTCATACTTCTATGATGTTATGAAATACAAATACACGCTGAATGTAGGAAGACAAACAAATATTGATATAAACATAACAGCTTGAAATAAAAATGTATTCATTTGGTTATTTAAGGAAATACCCTGTTGAGTATTAAATAGAGACATTTTTAGGCATAAGCCTTTTATGAGTTCTTGTGCGACTATTTTTGTAAACAGAAATAAAAAAGGGTGTAAAAAACTTCAAAAAAAGAGTTTCTAGAGAAATGAAAATTAGGTTTAGAATTTGTCTCGTGAGGAGGCGATCCTATAATACATACCAACTAACTAAGCAAGTTAAAAAAATACTTAAACGTATAAATTTTGACAATTCTCCTAAAGATTATATTATATATTTACTGTTTGTCTTCCTAATTGCATATCCCCGCAGCCTTATAAACCAGTCTAACATGTCACGAAGAATTTAAAACTATACCAAACTGTACACAATAATAATAACATCTATGTGCAATAATAAACTCATGATATACAATTTTAATAATATATTTTTAAATTATTTCATATAGATAGAGCATTTAGGTAGTGACACCAATTAACGACGAGGAATTGGCTTAAGCCGCTTCGAAAGAGCTATAAAATTAATTAAGAGGCATATGACGTTTGGTTCGTTTCGGTGCATACCGCCACCAAATGTGGTGTTAACGTTATCGACTCAAGCAGATTCGTCGATAAGTGCAGTCACTTTCGTTAGGTGACAATTATAATAATATGACAAGATCAAATACAAAGGAACGTTCAACGTTTGGCAAATATAATAATATAAAGACGGAAGCAAACAATATCTATAGAAAACATCGCGAGCGCGATTATTTACTTCTATACACAATTTAATCGATAAAAACTCTCTAGTAGCGCCATCTATAGTCAACCATTATTTCTATTCAATTATTTAGACAGTTAAAGTTGCCATTATACCTTAGCGCCATGTCTAAATAAAATTATTGGAGATTAAAATACTTTCGTCAAATGCCCATTAACGAACACTAAGAAACACCTAAATTATAATGTGCTTTTGTAATTTCAACTTTGGATGCTGAGCCGAGCGTTGCAATTCCAGCAATATAATAATATTTAGGTGTTTCTTAACACCTGTGTGTATTAGTGGAAACGGGCAATAATCTTTGTTAGAACAGTTTTCCGTGAAAACAATATGTAACGAACTGAAACCTCCATAAAATGGTTACCTAAAAGTTCGAAAAATATTTGACCGAATTACATTTCACCTAAAACTTTTTAACTATTATCGTTTAGTTTTTAACCGACTTCTAAAAAAGGAGGAGGTTCTCAATTCGGATGTTTGTATTTTTTTACTTTATAGAAGTCACGTCTGCCTCTGTATCAGTTGACCTATTATGAAATCGATTTTTTTTCGTTACTCCGACGTTTCATTTGGTCGAAAAACTCTTTACCGAAGTTACACTTAGCCGAAATAGCATTTATTCGAAGTATTAAGTTTCCGAACATTCATTATAGATGCTTGCTTCAAGATGCAGCATGTAAGCATGCAGAAACAATTTTGTGTCACAGTTCCGTCGCTGCGGGATTTGGGCTCCCCACGCGAGCTTACCGTCGCGCCTCCGCTCGCGCCGCCCGCAGCGCCGACGCGAACTTACATTACACTCTAGGGGTAGGGCAGACAAGACTGTGTGAAGTCGTTTTTGCAGCGATTCGTTTCTGTTACTACATTTTGTAGCACAACACATTGATTTCTTATAACACTATTTTAATTCAATATTGAAAATGGTACCAAGTAACCGGCTATATATTTGTGACCAAATTATATTCCATAAAATGTTGTTTCGAGTGGTGAAAATATGGCAAATGAAAAAAGTTCAAAAGAAGCTTCGGTCAATAGCAAAAAGTTATTTTGTACATCGGCGAAATATAGTTCGGTAAAATAATACATATGATACTTCGATGATCTAAAAATATGTCAAAAAATGCAGTAGCAAAAAAGACGTGAATACTTTTCAGTAAAATGAAATTCGAACATGTTCGGTTCCCTCCATAAAATACACTTGATTTTACAAAACGCTTCTATTTCTTGATGATGAAAGATCTTAAATAGTCGACTTCTTAATTGCTTTATCAAATTTGACAACAACTCCCAGTATATTGAAACTTCACCTGGGTTTAATTAAGTCATCATCAGAAAGATAAATTTTATGAGCAAGTGACTTTCCACCTCCGGGTGGAAATTAATTAATTGGATTTTACTTCTTTGCTGAATATTGCTCATGGATATGCAGTGTGCCTGCCATACTGATACTACACAGCAAACACAACCTTGTGTCAATCCTACCATTCATTGTTTTCGTTATAGTATAGTATTAGCACGTTATATTTTGGAAGCGATTACCCAGACCTTCATAGTTGTCACGAGGTCTAAGCAAAACGTTCTATTCGACTGAAACGTGCTGAAAGTTAAGTCAATAACTGTACGCTCCGACTGGCGAAACATTCAGTTAGAATATGTCGTCTGAAGAGATAAAAGATTTGAACTAAGTGAAGAGGGAGGGAGAGAGAAATATATTTCAACACGTTTTATGTGAATGTTTCGCTAACAGTAACGCACAGTATTTTAATGTGTCCAAAAAACCTTTTTGACTGGTTTAGTGGCGCGACAAATATACTTTTGGTGATTACCTAAATTATATTTGCTTAACCCATTGGTGACATTTAAACATTACTCCAACATCAATTGGGTGTAACTCGTGAGGCAGAATAAAGTTATATTAATTTATCCCTTTGATTTCATAGACAATAATAATTGTCTATGAAATGAAAGGCATTATACTCCAAAGTTTATGGGAAACAGAAGAATAGATCCTATCCCGTTCTATTATTCTCAAAGTTGAAATTATAACACGCATTTTTCTCATAAAAACATGGGTGTCCGTGCTATAGGTTCACAATACGATGTTATGTTATCTTTTGAGGCTTTTCTTTCCTTTTCTTAATGTAATTTCAGGCTCTTTTAGCTATTCACGCTAACACAGGTCCTGTCGTCCCGTGCTATCACTTAGCAGCCAGCTCGAGGTAACCTTTACTTACATAATTGATAATGATAACATATATGTACGATATGGAACACTATACATAATACCTCGTTTTTAGAGGACCACCGCAGGTGTATATTTGAGGTGATGTAGTAAGAGCAATGCTGGAGTGCAGTCGACGCCGGGTAGTGCCTTGGCTAGCGTCGCTAAATCCAGACAGGCCTGGTAGTGTCCCGCGCTAGCACAGGTCCGGACAGGCCTGGTAGTGTCTCGCGCTAGCACAGGTCCGGACAGGCCTGGTAGTGTCCCGCGCTAGCACAGGTCCGGACAGGCCTGGTAGTGTCCCGCGCTAGCACAGGTCCGGACAGGCCTGGTAGTGTCCCGCGCTAGCACAGGTCCGGACAGGCCTGGTAGTGTCCCGCGCTAGCACAGGTCCGGACAGGCCTGGTAATGACCCGCGCTAGCACAGGTCCGGACAGGCCTGGTAGTGTCCCGCGCTAGCACAGGTCCGGACAGGCCGCGTGCTATCGCTTGAGCGCGATGAGCTCGTCCAGCTGTTGCTTGTACAGCTGCGTGACGTCCTGCAGGTCCAGCCTCAGCTCCGCCATCTGCTCCTCCTTCTCGCCGTACATCTGCAGCAGCGCGTCGTACTGCTCCTGTACTGTCTGGAAAGTGGAAAGAGATTATAGATGGTAGTATTTTGGAGTAATAAAGCTTTCTTTATGTATGGTTTTCAACTGATTTGACGTGGACCAATCACGAAATGGAGACATTGCGGAGGCGACATCATAACACGAAAACTGTTTTTATTGTTACGAAAATAAAAGAAGTTGATTTTTGGCTCATTTTTGTTGCCATGGACAATGGACCACGATAAGACCCTCGAAATTAAATAAAGATTTCTCGAAAGCTTGTTTAGATTTTTGCTCGGCTGATGGCAATAGTCGAGCCCTTGCACATGTGATGTATCTGGATACTTGTGAAGTTGTTGAACCGGGCTACCCACCTGCATCTCGTCCAGCGCAGCCTGCAGCCTGGCCAGATGGTGCGACATGTTGGTCCGCTCGCTCAGCAGCGCGTCTCTCTGCTGTGCTAGCGCGCGCAGCTCGCCGTCTCGCCGGGTGAGCTGCGCGAGTGTCTCCTCCACGCACATGTGATGTATACTTGTGAAGTTGTTGAACCGGGCTACCCACCTGCATCTCGTCCAGCGCAGCCTGCAGCCTGGCCAGATGGTGCGACATGTTGGTCCGCTCGCTCAGCAGCGCGTCTCTCTGCTGTGCTAGCGCGCGCAGCTCGCCGTCTCGCCGGGTGAGCTGCGCGAGTGTCTCCTCGACGCACATGTGATGTATACTTGTGAAGTTGTTGAACCGGGCTACCCACCTGCATCTCGTCCAGCGCAGCCTGCAGCCTGGCCAGATGGTGCGACATGTTGGTCCGCTCGCTCAGCAGCGCGTCTCTCTGCTGTGCTAGCGCGCGCAGCTCGCCGTCTCGCCGGGTGAGCTGCGCGAGTGTCTCCTCCACGCACATGTGATGTATACTTGTGAAGTTGTTGAACCGGGCTACCCACCTGCATCTCGTCCAGCGCAGCCTGCAGCCTGGCCAGATGGTGCGACATGTTGGTCCGCTCGCTCAGCAGCGCGTCTCTCTGCTGTGCTAGCGCGCGCAGCTCGCCGTCTCGCCGGGTGAGCTGCGCGAGTGTCTCCTCCACGCACATGTGATGTATACTTGTGAAGTTGTTGAACCGGGCTACCCACCTGCATCTCGTCCAGCGCAGCCTGCAGCCTGGCCAGATGGTGCGACATGTTGGTCCGCTCGCTCAGCAGCGCGTCTCTCTGCTGTGCTAGCGCGCGCAGCTCGCCGTCTCGCCGGGTGAGCTGCGCGAGTGTCTCCTCCACGCACATGTGATGTATACTTGTGAAGTTGTTGAACCGGGCTACCCACCTGCATCTCGTCCAGCGCAGCCTGCAGCCTGGCCAGATGGTGCGACATGTTGGTCCGCTCGCTCAGCAGCGCGTCTCTCTGCTGTGCTAGCGCGCGCAGCTCGCCGTCTCGCCGGGTGAGCTGCGCGAGTGTCTCCTCCACGCACATGTGATGTATACTTGTGAAGTTGTTGAACCGGGCTACCCACCTGCATCTCGTCCAGCGCAGCCTGCAGCCTGGCCAGATGGTGCGACATGTTGGTCCGCTCGCTCAGCAGCGCGTCTCTCTGCTGTGCTAGCGCGCGCAGCTCGCCGTCTCGCCGGGTGAGCTGCGCGAGTGTCTCCTCCACGCACATGTGATGTATACTTGTGAAGTTGTTGAACCGGGCTACCCACCTGCATCTCGTCCAGCGCAGCCTGCAGCCTGGCCAGATGGTGCGACATGTTGGTCCGCTCGCTCAGCAGCGCGTCTCTCTGCTGTGCTAGCGCGCGCAGCTCGCCGTCTCGCCGGGTGAGCTGCGCGAGTGTCTCCTCCACGCACATGTGATGTATACTTGTGAAGTTGTTGAACCGGGCTACCCACCTGCATCTCGTCCAGCGCAGCCTGCAGCCTGGCCAGATGGTGCGACATGTTGGTCCGCTCGCTCAGCAGCGCGTCTCTCTGCTGTGCTAGCGCGCGCAGCTCGCCGTCTCGCCGGGTGAGCTGCGCGAGTGTCTCCTCCACGCACATGTGATGTATACTTGTGAAGTTGTTGAACCGGGCTACCCACCTGCATCTCGTCCAGCGCAGCCTGCAGCCTGGCCAGATGGTGCGACATGTTGGTCCGCTCGCTCAGCAGCGCGTCTCTCTGCTGTGCTAGCGCGCGCAGCTCGCCGTCTCGCCGGGTGAGCTGCGCGAGTGTCTCCTCGACGCACATGGCGGACGACGCCGTGGGTGTCGCGCAACCCTCTTCCTGTAACACGTTGTTCGCCAAAATAAATACGGGACACACACTGTGGTATACAGGCAAATAATAAAACTGAAGTTTTTTTAACACAAACTCGACACATTGTTCTCTAGTCCCTTTCCCCACTTGTTTAATAGCTGTGATCGTGCAAATCACACATGAATAACTAAAAAACAGTCAGCAATGAAATCGCACGAGACATAAGTATTGTTACGTCGTCTGCTTCACGAGAACATTCTAGGATTTCGTTCCGAGTCTAGAATGATCCGGTATGTAGAAGATTCGAGAACAATCCTAGAATATTCCACGATGGAAGTGTTTAGAAAGTTCGAGAAAGTGTTCTGGAACCTAGTTCTGGACCCTTCTAGAACTTTCTAGAAGGATTGGTTCCACGATAGAGCTATCTGGAAGGTTCGGGAAAGTTGTACAAATTTCTCGAAGCCTGAGTTTCCCCTAAGAAACTACCTAGATGTACACGGAAGTTGTGGAAGTTTCTCGTAAATGGGTCGGCCATATAAATAGACGACGGGTTAGCGAAAGTAGTCAGTCTGATTTTGGCTACGGAACGAAGCGATCGAACTGATCGAAGTGAACTACTAGTGCGATATTTAAGTGAATAGTGATCAGTGGTGTAATTGTGATTAACTGTAAGTGTTTGTGTAGTGTTTTGAGTTAATTAAAGATTTTTAGCGTTTAATTGGTAGTATGTTAATTTATCCTATACCCAGCTCGTAACAATATGTATACTTACGGACTGCCACAGCGAGGCGGAGAGTGAATCTGAAGCGACAGAGTGCGGAGGAGACAAATCACCGCGGGTCGATACCTGTTCCTGCAAACACCAAATATTTTTTTACAAAATACATCGAATTTTATAATGTTTAGCTGTTCGTATTTGGCGGCATTAAATTTTTTTGAAGTGTAAACTTCTTTAGCGGCATTGTGCACTTTGGGTCAGTTCACACCGAGACGCGACGATACTTGAAGAGGCCAGTGATTTCGCGCCGCGTCGCTCTACGTCGCGCGGCGCAGCGCTGCATGGCGCAACGTATTCTGATTTCTACTGAAATCTACCTCACGAGGCCGATCGACGCAGCGCGACGCCGCGCTGTGTCTCTCAACGCCGCGAGGCGTCGCGCGGCGCAGCGCTGCATGGCGCAACGTATTCTGAATTCTCACAACGAAATGTGTATCTTTTCGTGTAGAAAATAAAGTTATATTTTGAATCGCTCTTTCAAAGTGTGCGTGCAGCGTCACGTCGCGTCGCGTCTCGGTGTGAACTGACCCTTATGTGATGGGTAAAAAATGTTAAACTCGCGTCAGATCGTCAGATCCAAAATTATTCAAGTTTTTTTGTCGGTCAGTTATAATCTTGTCAAGGTAAAGCAACGGTTGCTCAGGTCAGTATGTCGATGGGTGATTAAGGTAAAGCAACGGTAACCAAGGTAAGTCTGTAGATGGGTGATCAAGGTTAAGTAACCGTAGCAAAAGTACGTCTGTGGATGGGTGATCAAGGTTAAGCAACGGCTGCCAAGACCGGTTTGTGGATGGGTGATCAAGGCAAAGCAACGGCTGCCAAGGTCAGGCTGTGGATGGGTGATCAAGGTAAAACAACGGTAAGCAAGATACAGCTGTGCATGGGTGATCAAGGTTAATAAAGCAACGGCTGTCAAGACCGGTTTGTGGATGGGTGATCGAGGTAAAGCAACGGTTGCCAAGGTCAGTATGTGGATGGGTGATTAAGGTTAAGCAACTGCTGCCAAGACTGGTTTGTGGATGGGTGATCGAGGTAAAGCAACGGTTGCCAAGGTCAGTATGTGGATGGGTGATCAAGGTTAAGCAACGGTAGCCGAGGTCAGTATGTGCATGGGTGATCAAGGTAATGCAATGGTTGGCCAAGTCAGTATGTGGATGGGTGATCAAGGTTAAGCAACAGCAGCCAAGGTCAGGCTGTGGATGGGTGATTAAGGTTAAGCAACTGCAGCCAAGACCGGTTTGTGGATGGGTGATCGAGGTAAAGCAACGGTTGCCAAGGTCAATATGTGGATGGGTGATCAAGGTTAAGCAACAGCAGCCAAGGTCAGTCTGTGGATGGGTGATTAAGGTTAAGCAACGGCTGCCAAGTCCGGTGTGTGGATGGGTGATCAATGTAAAAAAAGAACACAGTAATTCTATTGTTTTGAGTTTTCACTTCTGTCGGCAGTCCTTATGACTCACTCTGTTTTCTTTTTTGGAGCAGGTTATTCAAATACAGGGCAATAACAACAAGAAGTCTAAGAAGAGTCTTTTTATACAATTTGTTTTTTATTACTTTTAACCATCCTGTGTGAGACTAATAAATACTTTTTCTTTCTTTCTTTAAGTCAACAAGGCTTAAAGTAACAATTGTACCTGTAGTATAGCATTCCTCTTCTTTTCAGTATCGAGTGCGTTCTTCTCGGCGCACAACTGATGCTCGACATCGCTCAGCCGCTGTTGCAGCTCAGACACTCGACTCGCATGCTCCACTCGGAGTGTCTCCAGCTCTTGACTCTTACTGTTGAGTGGACAAATTTTGTGTTTATCAAAGTTATCAGCAAGATAAGATAACTGATTGGATCAGTATGTGGTGAAACATGCCTACAGTAAAACCCGCACGCTTAACTTATTTAAACTTCTCTTTTTGTCTCGTAATTATCTACATCTACAATAAGCTTTTAAAGGCAGTCTTTTAATAGCTTGTATTCGATTTCACAAATATATTTAATTCATATATGTACAAGGAAGGTAATTTAAGGATTTATAAAGGTAGGTTAACAGGTTGTAGTTCTATCTAGATGGCTCATTGCTCTGATGCATTTCTCTTTTAGGTTTTAATTACAAATTCCTTGTTTACGGAGTTGCCCCAGAATATTACACCATATCTTAATATAGGTTCAACAAGTCCGTGATATGCTGTTAAGACCGCTTCTTTGTTGACAATTTTGGCACGTTTGTAGAGAGCGAATGAGGGTTTATTAATTATTTTACATAGATTATTAAGATGTTGTTTTCCATGACAAATTATAATCTATATACAGGATGTTTGGTGCATCGTTTGCCAAATCGAATGGGCCGAAAGGGGAGTTCATTGGCTATCTCTTCACGCCCTATAACTCATTCCTTGCCACACCGGTTTTTTTATAACAACTTTTAATTTTAAATTTTGAAGAATTCCAAAATTCAGTATTTTACGTCAAAAATAAATAAAAAAATTGTTTTAACTTAAAATTTTGATTTAATTTTGATGTGTACTGTTGTATGATTCTATCAAATTCAAAATTACTTGCTAGTAACAATTACTTTCTTTTTTAATAGCTCGTAAAGTTTTTGTAAAAGAAAAATAAACTTAAAACTCAACTTTAATGGCTATAAAAAAAAACTAAAAGCGATCGGGATCTTCGAATTCTTTAAAGAAGTTCTCTTGTCTGTCTTCTTTCCAACGGTATGCAATATTCCCAAAAAAACGTTTAATACCTTTTCATTTTTAACTAAATGTGTAATCGAAACACTAGGCTGAAAAATTCGAAATTACAGTAATAACAGTAGTTTTAGCATAAATAACATGCCTCAAGTAAGTAGATAGATACTGTTATGTCACTAGTGCGTAGTGTCTTATCCTATCTCGTTCTTAAACAGGGTACCAACTTTTTAAGAATTTGAAAAAAAAAAGAAAAGGGCGTGAAGAGATAGCAAATGACCTCTGCTTTCGGCCTATTCGATTTGGCAAACGATGCACCAAACACCCTGTATATCAATTCCCAGAAATTTTGTATTTTTACAGGCTGTACTCTCTGTCCATCGTAATTAACATTAAGAGGGGACTAGTCCCGAGGAATTTAAAGAATTCGTATTTGAAGAAACTATTGCCGTCGCGGTGCGCCCGACCAAGCCCCCGTAAAATGCGAAAGGGACAACTGCAGCTCAAGCTGATTTTAACTAAGAAAATCTTGACCAAAGGACGTTTATGTAACACTTATCTAATTTGTCTGATAGGCGTCTGAACATGGCGGTAACAACGGACTTTTTTTCGGGTTTTTAGATTATCATAATTCTTTTAGAGATTATGTTTTGAAAAAAGGAAATGATAGGGGCATGTATTAATAAGACCTAGATTTTTTGGAACAAAAATCATTGCTCTAGACCCATTAGCCACGAAGAAAACAGCGGAATACGTTTGTATGGAGAAAGTCCCACTAGAGATCTCTCTTAATAGTTTTAGGTTGAGTTCTGAGTCATATTTACAAGAAAGGAAGCAAACAACAGAAATAACGACGATTAATGCTAACACTAAACATGAAGTTATTTTTACATCTGGGCAGCGCAACGTCAACTATGGCGTACCGCAAGGAAGCGTATTAGGACCACCGCTATTTACCCTTTATATCAACGATTTTCCTAAATGTATAGAACACAGTATGACACTTTTTGCAGATGACAGCACGATAACCATCCCTTGTGATAAAAAGGATATTTATGAAACTGATATAAATAATACACTTAACAAAGCGATTCAATGGTTAAAAAATAATAACCTCAATATTAACTTAAATAAAACCGTGATAATGCATTTTAGCCAAAGGCAATTAAAATTCCCAATTTTTAAAATTAAATATAATGATAATGTAATTGACACAGTAAATTCCACTTAGTTTTTAGGATTAACCATTGACCGTAATTTAGACTGGAAGGCTCACATAGAGGTCATTAGCAAAAAGTTAAGTAATTGGCATTCGTATTGTATAAACTATCGCGGATCCTAAAGGCTGATGCCCTATTAACCGCCTATTATGGCATAGCAGAGCCCATTATCAGATACGGAATTATCTTTTGGGGACTCTCTACGGATAGAGATATCGCATTTAAAGCCCAACAAAAGTGTATTAGATCCATGTTTAAATTAAAAATTACTGATAGCTGCAGGCCGTTTTTCATAAACCACAACATCTTGACTCTACCATCAATTTATATTTTGGAAATCGCAATATTTGTTAAATCAAATCCTGCGCTATTTCCCCGCATGGCAGACCGGTTTCCTAGAAATAGACGTGATAACAGTCAACTCTGCCAACATATGTCTTGGACTGCAATTATGCGCAGGAGTGTTTTTTGTATGGCTCCCATTATTTTCAATAAACTTCCCAATGGCTGGAAAGAGTTAAGAGTAGAAGCATTTAAAAGGAAAATAAAATCTTTTTTAGCTAATAAAGCATATTATGATGTCAATGATTTTTTAAGGGAATCATCTTTTTAAATGACATGTTTCATTTATATATTAATTAAATTTGAAATGTTATGTTGCGCAATAATAATTTTAATAATGTTATTTGTATTTAATCTTTTGGACCTAGGTTGACGTAATTGTATTTTTTTTTTTTTTGATAATTTTTTATTAGGCATTTTTGTATGGCTCTATCTATTTTTCTATATGAATAAGTTATGTAATCAGTCAATTTAATTTAATTTATCTACCAGTATTGTCAACTTTAATGAATGTTGTTATTATTTCGTTTATTTATTTAAAAATTGCAAACTTTTATTAATATTTACACACCATGCCAATATGGCATTAGCACAAGTCCATGTATTTATAACACCTTGCATGCATCATTTTTATAAAATAATTGTATGTACACACATGTTTGAGCAAATAAAGTTATCTGAATCTGAATCTGATTTATTATGTAGCTTAGATGAGTAGCAATAGACTGTGACGCATGCTTTATAACTTTGGTCCCCAATACCTTTATAACCCACGCTTTGGGTATCTTTTGATTGCTTTATTTTCCTATCAACCTCCATCGGAGTTGTAGGGATCAGAAAAAATGAATTTACGTTAGTGTTAAGGTGGTTTATTATTTTTAGAGTAACGCAACCACATTCATACTCAAAACTTTCCTCACAACATATTCCTTATATCTCCGATTCACAACCGGCGCCACTTTTAAACTTCCTCTTATGTACTTATTTCTTGACTGATTGATTCAACCTGATCAAATGCACGAAATTACATTAGCGCAAGAAAAGTGGTCAATGGTTTTATAATAGTGACTTGTCAAGCTTCCTTATTACTTTAATCATTGGTAGGGCTTCTACACAAGGTTCAAAATAGCTTGGCTTGACAAGACCTTGCTTTTTGTCAAATATTGACCATTATACAAATATTTTCTATCTTTTACTCGCTCATCATCAGCCTATAATGTTCCCACTGCTGGGACACAGGCCTCCTCTCTATGAAAGGGGCTGTAATCGACCACGCGGGCCCAGTGCGGGTCGGTAGATGTCACATGTCTTCGATTTTTTTGTTGTAGGACATGCCGGTTTCCTCACGATTTTTTCCTTCACCGTTTTTGGGCAGCGGTGATGAAATAAATTACACGAAGTAATGCGCCTGCCTGGGTTCGAACCCACGGCTGACTGCTCGTAAGTCGGGGCTGCCACCACTCGGCCACCACTGCTTTCGCTCGCGTTACGAAACTATCCCAAGAGTACATTAATATAAACTAAAATATTCACTCGAGGATAATATAGATTCAAATTAGTGAAATAATTTTCGGAATCCGATCAGTAGTTCCGAAGATTACCCCTTACATACAAACTGTAGCAGCTCATATACTTACGAGTCTGACATATAGAAAAGAACCAATTTATCGACACGAGGTTTCCTGTCACCCGCAGCTGAAGGAAGCATCCGAACCATCGATGACAAGCTTCCTTACCACGACCTGTTGGCCAAGTACCCAGACATCACGAGACCAAACTTAAAGAAACTGGGATCAAATCAATCAAAATCAAAATATTTTTTATTTCACATAGGCCTACATGGGCACTTGTAAAACGTCGACAAAAAGCGGAAATAGTGAAGTCGAACATTATATTGAAACTACCGGCCCGCCGATATTTAAAAAAGCAAGACCACTACCGCCACATAAATACAACGCTGCAAAACAAGAATTCCAACTTATGATGAGCCAAGGAATTTGTCGACCGTCTAATAGCCCATGGGCTAGTCCATTACACATGGTTTTGAAAAAGGATGGTACCTACAGATCTTGTGGCGATTACCGTAGGCTCAATGCGGTAACCACACCCGATCGATACCCGATACCACGACTACATGACTTCACACATAACCTCCAAGGCAAGAAGATTTTTTCAAAAATTGATCTGCAGAAAGCCTACTTACTACCAGATCAAAAACAGAGAAGAAGACGTGAAGAAGACAGCCGTGATCACTCCTTTTGGCTTGTACGAGTTCACTAGGATGTGTTTTGGTTTAATGAACGCAGGCCAGACGTTCCAACGGCATTGACAACGTGCTTCGCGGCTTACCTGTTTTCCCATTCGTCGACGACATACTCGTAGCTTCTGAGAACCAAGACGAACACAGAACATAGCTTCAAGAAGTATTCAAGCGACTCAACGACAGTGGTTTAAAAATAAACGTCGCTAAGTGTATCTTCGGCCAGTCAAAACTCGATTTCCTGGGATACACAATAAGCCCCGAAGGCATTACACCGACGGAAGAAAAGGTGCAAGCAATCCAGTCCTATCCATTGCCAAAAACGATCCAAGATCTACGTCGTTTCGTCGGAATGCTGAACTTTTATCGTTCGAGTATACCTCATGCGGCTGAACATCAAAAATAATTGAGCAAACACTTTCACAACGCCAGAAAAAACGATAAAACCAACATACAATGGACCGAAGAGGCAAAAGAAGCATTCAATCAATGTAAACAAGACATCAAGAACTGCGCATTATTGTCCTATCCATCACTGAGCGAACCTTTCGCATTGATGACAGACGCCTCAAACACATGCGCTGGTGCCGTTATTCAACAAAAGATCAACGGCAGATGGAGACCACTGGGATTTTTCTCCAAGAAGTTCAGTGACGCACAGCAAAAATACAGTACGTACGACCGCGAGTTGCTATCTATATACATGGCAATACGTCACTTCCGCCGTGTGTTTGAAGGCCGAGAGTTAATTGTTTACACGGACCACAAACCGCTGTGTAATGCATTAACTTCAAACAGCAAGTCTGAGACACCCCGCCGAACGAGATACCTTGAATATATCGGACAGTTCACGTCAAATATTCAACACGTAACCGGCCAGGACAATAAAGTCGCAGACGCACTATCGCGAATTGAAACAATAACATGCCCGACATTCGACTTTCTTGCTAACTCGGTGTAATCCAGTGGGGATTACACCGAGTTAGCAAGAAAACAAGACCAAGATGAAGAATTAAAAATGCTAACCGACAAAGGAAAATACCCGTTCAAGAAGATCGCCATTCCCAACTCATCAGCCAATCCTGTTACCTGCGAGATGTCAGCAAGTGCCGCTCGTCCATACCTGCCACCAGATTTCCGAAAAGCAGCATTCCAAGCGATTCACGACCTTAGTCACCCCGGCATAAGGGCGACAAGGAAGCTAGTCACTGCTCGCTACTGGTGGCCCTCCATGAATAGCGACGTAAATGCGTGGACTCGAACGTGCGACGCGTGCCAGCGTGCTAAGGTGCAACGACACACGAATACACCTATAGCGAGTTTCCAACAAGCAAACAGATTGGAGCATGTGCATATGGATATCGTTGGCCCGTTACCCATTTCTGACGGTTATCGATACCTTTTGACCATGATAGATAGGGCTACCAAATGGCCGGAAGCCTGCCCATTGGAAGACATAACCGCAGAAAAGGTTGCTAATGTATTCTATGACGGTTGGATCGCAAGATTCGGTTGCCCACTAACCATAACCACCGACCAAGGGAGGCAAGTCGAGTCTGATCTATTTAATAAATTGACGCAACGCATGGGAATTCATCGCACACGCACCACTGCCTACCACCCGCAGTGTAACGGCGTGATAGAACGATGGCACCGCTCACTCAAGACGTCACTCACCGCAAGACTCAATTCTACAACATGGTCACACGAGCTACCTACAGTGCTGCTGGGACTGCGCGCTTCGATAAAAGAAGATGTTGGTGCAAGTACTGCCGAACTACTGTATGGCCAAACGCTGCGATTACCCGGAGAATTCTATGAAGAAACAACTAGACATCGCGATACGATTTCAAACTTCATGAATAAGTTGAATGGAGCGTTAAAATAGGCCCAGGCGCAACGAAAATCAAACCAATCCCAAGCGAGATTTATTCACGATGACCTATATAAATGTTCGCACGTTTACCTACGCAATGACGCACCAAGCAAGCCACTGACGCCTACCTACACAGGCCCGTACGAAGTGATCAGTCGTAAGGACAAGTACTTCACTATCCAATTACGCAATAGATGCACCAACATCACTGTTGACAGACTAAAGCCAGCTTTCCGGATCAACACTGACTCAGAAGCACCAGTCACAGATACGTACGCATACGTCACAAGGGCAGGAAGGACATCGAAGCCCTGCGTACGTTTCACTAGCGGGGGGATGATGTAGCAGCTCATATACTTACGAGTCTTACATATAGACATTCAAAATAGAGGAGCACAGTCGGCCGTTCACCACCGCGCGCCCGCGCATACCTAGCCGACCGAGCTAAGGTGAAAGGAATGCGGCTGTATCATCACGCTCGCATTACGATGGGAGCGCGACACATTCTACCGTCATTACCAAATTGTGTTAGTCTTAAGTTTATTAATGTACCTTATTTATTTTGATTTCTTTTAACTAGAATTTTGTATATAAGCCACTGCTTCCTAATAAATCACACAGATCATTATTCGCCTTCTGATTACCAACACATATCCCTAAAAAACATACAAACTTTCTCTATAAAATATTAGTATAGGTATAAGTACTCACATGGCCAGCTCATCCTCCAACCGCTGTATAGTCTTCAGATGCTCCTGATCCTTCAGAGCCAGCCTCTTGACCTCGTCCCTGGTCTCCTGGAGCGTGGCGTCAACCTCACTGAGTCTCTCCTGCAGAGTGGTCATTTCCTCGCGAGATATGCGCTCGCGTTCTGTTGCCGATGTTAAGGAGCGTTCGACTTCCGCTGCGGAGATATATTTTATTTATAATCAATAAATTCCTTCCCTATTATATTAATAACTAGCTGTACCCAGCATGCGTTGCAATGCACTTTTTACTACCCACCTACCCTATCCGACCTACCTACCCTATCCTACCTACCCTACCCGACGCTACCTACCTACCTACTCTACCCTACCCTACCTACCTACTCTACCCTACCCTACCCTACCCTTACTACCTACCTACCCTACCTACCTACCCTACCCTACCTACCTACCCTACCCTACCCTACCTACCTACCCTACCCTACCTACCTACCCTACCCTACCTACCTACCCTACCCACCTACCTACCCTACCCTACCTACCTACCCTACCTACCTACCTACCCTACCCTACCTACCTACCCTACCCTACCTACCTACCCTACCTAACCTACCCTACCTACCTACCCTACCCTACCTACCTACCCTACCCTACCTACCTACCCTATCCTACCTACCTACCCTACCCTACCCTACCCTACCGTATCCTATGTCCTTCTCCTGGCTCTAAACTACCTCCCTGCCAATTTTCAGCTAAATCGGTTCAGCCGTTCTTGAGTTATAAGTGAAGTAACTAACACGACTTTCTTTTATATATATAGATTATAGCGCCGCGCGAGCGCCGCGCGCGCGCTGCGTAGGCGTTGGGTGTTGCCGCCGTGTGACGTGTGTGAGGCGTGCGCGGCGCTCGCCTTGGCGTTTAACCCCCTTCAGACAAGTCAGTCACAATTTGGCCAGTGCCGTGTTAGCACACGTCGTTGCGTTACTGTTCTACAAATACTAACAAAATGGACTCAGACGAGGAAACACTACTTGTTAGCTTTGCTACTAAAAAGAAATAAGACATGTAATAACACTGTCCACCATACGACTGCCCGAAACAGTAGCGGGCGGCGGGGATAGCGTGCGAAGGTGTAAGAACGCGACTCGAACGTCGCGAGCGCGCCGCGCGCACGCTGCACACACGTCACACGGCGGCAACACCCGACGCTCACGCAGCGCGTGCGCAACGCGCGCGCGGCGTGAGCGCTACTCGCACGCCCGAGGATCGCGCACGCCAAATGTGGGGTCAGCCTTTGGGCCAAAAGTCCTCGATCAAAAAGGTCTGTAGATAGATGATAGGTTGGAACCAACTGCAGCTGAGTACGCCTGGTCGCGCTCGAGCGCCGCCCGCTGCAGCTGAGGATCACTCACCGAGCTGCACGGCCCTCTGCCGCAGTGCGTGCGCGTGCGCCTGGTCGCGCTGGAGCGCCGCCCGCTGCAGCTGCGCCAGCTGCGACAGCACGCTGCCGGCGCCACTGTCGCCTGCTGCGCCGGCGCTGGAGCTGCTCTCTAACGCTGAGCAGGCCTCGCGAGCCTCGTAGAGTTCACGACGCAGGGCTTCCTCGCGTGCTACCCATTTTTTTTCCTCTGTAATACAAAACAATAACGGTTAAAGTCAATCATATTCTTCCTTAGCGCGGTGATGGGCACCAAAACTTGACTCAGGATTATGCGTCTTCAGGACACGATATATTGAGTATTATTTGGGAAATAAAACCATACATGAGGATTGGTAAATAACGATTAAGAGCGTTTACGCCTTACGAAATTTCATCCCAACTTTCAAGTCGTTAGTTTGCATGAAATGCCATAAGGTGTAAACGCTCTTAATCGTGTACATTTTTATAAACAGAACCTAAATTCTGTTATTTTATTTTGTCTCATGGCGGAACTATCATACAAGCCGAAAAGCCCGGCTTGCCTAACAATAAAACACAACAAATAAGAAAAAAAAACATTCCAAACAAAAACAAAAATGTATGTCAAAATAATAATAACGTTAAATTTCGCGCGCATTTATCAAGAATTCACGATGCGCGACGTTGCCTAAAAAAATCTAATATCTACCGGCCGGCGGCCGCGAGACTGGCTCGCTCTAACACTGAACAAAAGAAGAGTCCAAGCATAGTTCGCTACGTTCGTTCGGATGCTCCCACTCGCACTCACTGGCTTCTGCATTTGGCTTATCGGACCTCTCTGTTATTCCTAGTAAAATGTCTCTTGTTTTGATAAAATTGATAGGTACTTATCTGGAAATTTGTATGGAGTTAAAAGCCGGGCTTTTCTCTGAATGTGTGCATGTATGTCAGTGTAAGGTTAAGATAGAATGTGTGTTCGGATTCGAATTGATTTCAAATTAGTTCATATTTTTTTTGAGCGATTACTGGTGCATCTTTTTTTTGTGATATTATTTAATCACGTTCTTGTATTTTAAAGTTCTGCGATTAGTTTTTGCTGTAATTAACTTTGTTTTGAAGTGATTCATTTTTATTTTTAAATTCAAAAACGCATTCAAATTGTTTCTTGTGAAGGATTTAAAGTGTCTGAAATCGTTGCTGGGCAAGGTACATGTGTGAGAGTTTCTGTGTGCTTTGTTGTTTGTCATCTGTTCGTGGTAAAGAAACGAGAATGAAGAATTATGGCTGTTTACGTTGTGAGTAATCTTTACATAGTATAAAACAAATTCGCTTCCCGCGCCGTCTGTACCTACCTACGCAAGAATTTTGATGCGTTTTTCATTAATATACCTACAGAATGATTCATGAGAAAGGTTTATATGTATAATTTATGCCTGAAAAACATCAAAATTTCCAGAATAACGAAGTCGCGGGAAGTTACAAATATTTTCAATACTTTAGTAGTTAGAAACCAATTTATTGTTTGTGCGCCATCTATCGGTGTTTTTAAAATTTTGCCAATAGCGACTGTAGAGAGCGAGAGAAATAATGCCGAATTGACACGAAGAGTTCAGTTGTTAAATTTAATTCAATAGATGACTCTTATATCATTTACATAACACTGACTATAAATCAAGATATTGAAATAGTTGTAATTGTGTGACGAGATTTAAAATACGCCGTTTTTTTTTTATATTAACCATTGTTTGTATTTTTATATTTAGGCACATTTAAATAATTGGAAAATAAAACGATTTTGAAAGCCATTATCAGAACAGGCAGCGAAACTTATTTTTTACCCCAATATCGTCAGTTGTCTAGTTGGGCTTTGCCCCCGTTTCATTGGAGGCACGCCACTGACTCTTGACTGAAATAATTCATCACTTTCAAAATTTGTCATACAAAACAATTCGTCATAAATTAAGTGTGTTTTTATAAGCTCTAAAAATATTTAAACAAATACACATATTTACATATGAGAATGACTTACAAGTGAAGAAGCTAAAAAAAATTGTCTAAAAAAGTGATTACGAACCGTTGACCATCTCAACTCTTAGCTGCTGTAGCTCCGCCCTCAGCCTCTGCACCTCCTCATCAGCCCTCCTCTGGTTGTCTTGCGCCTGCTCATGGTTGGCGCTTCTTCGGGCTAGGTCGGCACTGGTACGCTGAAGATCTGTCAGTTCTCGACGAGCTCCTTCTAAAGACGCGCGGCTGCCTTCCAGCTTGTGTGTCGTGTCGTCTAGTTGGCTTTTTGTCTGTTAATATTGAAGTTGAAAGTGCGTGAAATATTTTTCCTTTAATGGATTGTTACTACAATTATACTCAGCTCTGGTTCCTTAGTTGGGCAACTATTTAAAGGGGTTTCCCAAGCTGCCAGACAGTTGATGACGTACATTCCATCAAAACTGTCTGTCGGCTTGGGAAACCGCTTGAAATAGTTGCCCAAGTAACACACAGTAACATATACAAAATACAAATTTAACAAAACGACTTAAGTTCTCTAACAACTTAGGGACCGTCCATTAATCACGTGAGTATTGAAAATATCAAATATCAGACGTAACTTAGCAGCTATTTAACACAATTTTGTGTCCTGATGTAGTGGTATGTAACCCACACATGCACACACCCTGCGAACTCAACTACTTAAGACGTTGCAGTCTGTGAGTTCGAGGCTGTTCAAATACGCTAACACACACAGCCGGTCATAACCGCTAACCGCGTCACTCGCGTCAATTTATATAACCGCGTTACTCGCGTCAATTTATAATAACTTAATCATAGTCATTGTTTATATACCGTGTTTAGTAATAGTAACTCCCATTATTAAACTCATTATGTTGTACTAAATGATGATTTCATTTCATATTATAAAGAACCTATAACACACCCTATTAAAGTTCTATACTGATATCTCCCATCACAACCGAGTTTTTATAAAATCCAATTATTGTTCTTACTTATAGTAAGGTACTTCCACAGAAAAAGTTACAGCATTTATAAAATGACGTAGGTTTCGCGGTCATAAGATCTTGGCCCATTAATTATACAAACAGTACAATGATCGTGCTGTCTTATAATTTCTTGTATATTCGACCTCGTAACTGCTTAATAGCCCCAAGGTTTATTTGTCTGTGTGTCTATGTCAATTAGAGAGTTTCAACCTAAGTGAAGTTTAAATTCAGTGGAAATAATTTTAGACAGAGATACAGCAATTTCGTGGTACACCATAAAGCATGTTCTTTTTTATGCATGATGGGGAGTACAGACCTGTTTGAATACCCTGCTATTCTTCTAAAGGTGGATAGACTTTGCGAGGCATGCGCCACGAACGGCGCACAACCAATGGCTCGGCCATACGTTGGCTCGCCCTCGCACGTGCGTAGCACATGCCTCGCCACGAATACAAAGGTACACACCTTGCGAGGCATTCGCTGTGCGTTGTTCGCGGCGCATGCCTCGCAATGTCTGTATAGTTCGGCGCGCGCGCTTGTATCGTTCGCACGTCTTATCCATAATCCCCACCCACTAATTTCGTATCGCCACTAGTGATGGGAACGCTCGATAAAAAGTTGTCGATATGGATCGCTTTCTGACACGCTCCAACTCTGTTGGCAAACGCCCCCTCGAAGGCCCCATCAAAACCAGTGAATGGAAAATACCCAAAAGAACTGCGCGTCAAGCCGAACAAAGCCTACCGGAGCCAATCAAGACTAACAATAGCTTTAGCAACCTGCCTGGCAACAGTGGCAACCAATCATCGGGTGCTGACTTTAGCACAAGACTTCGTGATGCTGTCTCAAAAAAGGCCACTCGCATTCCTCCTATCGTCCTAGACATTGAACCCACTTGGACGCACGAGTTCATCAGATCCACAATCTCGAGTTACTCTAAAAATTTTCACCTGCAGTACAGACGTAATAATCGAGTAGCTGTCAACTGCCACACATCTGAAAGTCATCAAGCCATCAAGGACGGTCTGCGTACTCAGAACATAGCCTTTCACACTTACTCGCGAAAGGATGAGAAACTATACAAAGCAGTTATCTTCGGTCTTCCTGACTACGTTGAGGATGGACTATCAGCTGAAATTGCCTCCCTTGGATTCGACAACGTAATTGTTCGAAAAATGAAAGTACCTGCAGAAAAATCTTCTTACTGCCCTCCGTTTCTGGTCCAATTGCCACCTGGAGCAGATTTCGCCAAATTCCGTCAGATCAGGCTCCTATGTAATACAGTAGTACAAATCCGAAAATATAGAAGCAATAATCGCTATGGAACTCAGTGTTACAGATGCCAAGGATTCGGCCATTCTTCCACCAACTGCAACTTAGCGCCCCGCTGTGTAAAATGTACCGACCCCCACCAGACCGAGGAATGCCCCAAAAAAACCCGGGATCAACCAGCTAAGTGCTGTAATTGTGGTGGAAACCATCCAGCCAATTATCGTCAGTGCAAAGAGCGAGAAAATTATCTAAGAATCTTGCGAGAACGTCAAGATCAACTCAAAGCCGCTAGGACTACGAAGCCCTCACTGAAAACTAACGTTGTCGACGGGCGACCTTGGAACCTCGTTGCTGCTCCCAAAACACAAAAGGTCACCGTTTCTGATAGCGCTCAAGATCCGGCTACAGCTGATATGCTTGCCATATTGATGACCATAAAAACTATCAAAAGTCAATTTCTAGGTTGTACTAATATGATGGATAAAGTCATTCTAATTTTAACTCATCTTGGTCAATATGTGTAGTACACAGAATGTACGAATCTTATATTGGAATGCTGATGGCATTCGTTCTAAACTTACGGAACTGTTGGATCTGGTAAGCGAGCTTTCTATTGATATCATAGCTTTGTCTGAGACCAGACTATCCCCCCATACCAAATTACACACTCCGGGCTTCACCTGTTATCGATGTGATAAGAAACCTGATGGACTCGGTCAGGGAGTTGCCATCTTAATCAAGTCTGACATTGAACATGCCCCACTAAATTTACCTATTACTCAAAACCTCGAATGTGTTGGAATAAAAGTTGCTGTATCGAATCAGACAATTGCTTTCATCTCAGCCTATCAATCGCCTAATCTAGCCCTACTACCTACAGACCTAGACAAAATGATTCATGTTTATTCAAAAAGCCTAATAATGGGTGATCTGAACACCAAACACCCTTACTGGCACTGCTCTCGCTCAAACATCCATGGCGAGGTACTTTTCGATCACATGTTACGCAACGAATATGACATCCTTGCTCCTTCTTGTCCTACTCTAGTCCACTATCATAGCACGTACACACCATCTACACCCGATATTATACTAGCTAACTCTGTCTACCACCTTTCAGAGCCTCAGGTAATCACCCGCCTTTCGTCAAACCACCTACCTGTTTGCTTTGCGGCAACTGGTAAAGTCAACAGAGAAAGGCGCATCTTATTTAATTATACAAAAGCGGACTGGAGAGGTTATAGATCTCACCTGAATGATTCTATAACGTTGAACCAATCCACTTTTAACACACCTTCGGAAATTGACCTTGCTATCGAACACTTAACCACATCTGTCATAAACGCAAGAGACAAAGCTGTTCCTAAACTGCCAAGTGATGGCACTTTCAAACTCCCACGTCGGATTAGATCGCAAATCAAAACTAAAAATCGTCTTCGAAAAATGGCCTTAGATGAGTACGATCCATATAAACGACGTCAGCTATTCTCCCAAGTGAACACCTTGCAGAAATGTATTAAGTCTAAGATCGAAACCCTAAATGACCATGCCTGGAACATTAAATTAGCAAAAGTTACCAATCCCTCTACTGATTTATGGAGAGTGGTCAAGTCATTGAACCATCAACCTATCTCAATTCCACCTCTAAAATTGACAAATAATTCTACCACCTCCTCTGTACTTGAACAATGTGAGACTCTAGCTAATACCTTCCTTGAGAACATGAACCTAACCAAACATTGGGTCAGTGATCCTAGTATTGAAGAGGCAGTCAAAGAGTCGATCAGGCTGCTCGACTGTTACCAAACGAGTGACTACCCACCACTTGTTAGGCCGAATGAAATTCGAAAACTACTAGGCAAACTAAAATCTAACAAAGCGCCTGGTTTTGATGGCCTGGGTAATGGCTTATTGAAAAACCTCCCTCAGAAAGCTATTGTCTATCTGACCAAAGTGTTTAATGGTTGTTTACGCAAGGCACACTTTCCAAGTGCTTTGAAACATGCCAAAATCATAGCTATTAAAAAACCTGGGAAAGATCAGTCGATCCCATCAAGCTATCGACCAATTAGTTTGTTACCCAGCATAGGGAAACTCCTAGAAGCCATAATCTTATCCCGCCTTACCAAAATAACAGCTCATAATTTGATCCCCGAACAGTTTGGATTCCGAAGTTCACACTCAACCACACAACAGCTAGCCAGAGTGGCTGAGCACATAACTCACGGGCTAAACGGCGGCCTCTCCACAGGCATGATTTTAGTAGACATAGAAAAAGCCTTTGATTCTGTTTGGCATGATGGCCTGTTGCACAAATTAATTAAATTTGAAGTTCCTCTATGTCTAGTAAAACTCATCCAGAACTATTTACGAGATCGATCGTTCTCCGTTTATATAGGTAAAGACCATTCTGATCCTAAGAACATTCCAGCCGGTGTACCTCAAGGCTCGCTCGTAGGCCCATACGTCTTCATACTGTACCTGAATGACATACCTAAACAGGCTCACACACAACTCGCCATCTACGCTGACGATACAGCAACATTCGCGACACACAAAGACATTGATGTGGTGGCTGGACGATTACAATATTCACTGGAACTACTCAGTAAATATTTTAAAACCTGGAAACTTAAAGTTAACTCAACTAAAACTGAAGGCATTCTGTTTACCAGGAAACGCGCACTTCCCACCAGACTTGTAAAAATTGACGACTTCCAGATTACATGGCGTGCTTCGGTTAAATATTTAGGTATTATATTAGACAAGACACTCAATTGGAATAAAAACACTGAACTAACCATAAGCAAAGGTGCAAAAGCCCTTAACTCATTAAAACCAATTTTGAATCGCAAGTCTGTTCTTAGTTCGTCAACCAAATTGCTCATCTATTCTACACTTGTTAGACCCTGCCTAACTTACGCGGCACCTGTGTGGTCTAGTCTATCTGAAACAAAATACAACAAACTCCAAATTATACAAAACAAAGCCCTCAAACTATCGTATAACACACCATTTCGTACCAACCTCAGAACATTACACAACCGTTTAAAGTATCCACTCATAAAAGATTACATTTTAAAAACTTCGCGTAAATTTTATTTGTACAAAAACCCAGCACACCGTAACTTCCTAATATCGTCAATTGGTAAAAGTAGACTCAGTACATTACCGTACGCCCGTACGTACAATCGATACCGACTGCCCCATCACTATTTCCTCCGTGACACATCATGACGACAGCTCGCTTACTAGCCGACGCCGCTCCTACGGCCGGTGAATATGTGATCTTTTTGCGAACTACCCGCTACTTACCTCATATCATTATTAGAATAAAATATTATAATCACAGCGTACACTTTGTATAACTAAACATTTTAAACTTATGTGGGTCCGTACCAAGACTTGCACATACCCCGTTGCTGATCATTTTGTATTAAGTAAGTTAAATAATTGTAAAATAATAATTAGTAATAATATGTTTTAGTGTTTATAAAGGCGATAGCAGCCTGCGTAACGATATAAATCGTGATTGTGTACAAATAGAATAAGATCGTTTGTAAACTGTATGATAAACCCCATGTACTAATAAAGACCTTGAAAAAAAAAAAAAAAAAAAATGTCTGTATACGGCTTAACGGGAAATAAAATCTCTACCGACACAAACAAAAACATTGAATACCGTTTGTTTGGCGCGCATGAGTGTCGCGTTACACTACTGATATAAGAACTCTCGCGCCGCGATAAGCGATACATAAAATAAACACAATGGACATTTTACCACTTTTCACAGATATCCTTACAACTGAATAATTTCTGTAATTATCTTCGCATACAATGACAGAGGCGAAATTTACTTCAATATAACTTTTTTTTTTTTTTGCGGGTGGGAAATCATTAAATGACTTGCGAGAGGGAGTGCCAGACTTGACTGACTAAAACCCACCCATGTTCCTTCTTAGCCCTTTGTGTTCCAAATCAAATCAAATTATTTATTTGCATAATACAGGTAGGTCCAGAGCCGCGGTATCTCTTTCGAACAACCCGCAGCCCACTTCAATATAACTTAAAAGCATATTTAAAACTAGGTCTGCCCCGCGACCTTCTGCCGCGTGATTTTTAGGGTTCCGTACCCAAAGGGTCAAACGGGACCCTATTACTGAGACTTCGCTGTCCGTCCGTGACCCGTGATAGGTAGCCAGTTGAAATTTCTGTAGCTAGTTGAAATTTCTACTAGATTATGTATTTCAATTGATGCTATAACAACAAATACTAAAAACAGAATAAAATAAATATTTAAGGGGGCTCCCATACAAAAAAGTGATTTTTTTGCTCGTTTTTAGGGTTCTGTACCCAAAGGGTCAAACGGGACCCTATTACTGAGACTTCGCTGTCCGTCCGTCCGTCCGTCTGTCACCAGGCTGTAACGCACTTGTCCGGTTTTTTTTTTTAAATAATGGTACGTAACCCTTCGTGCGCAAGTCCAACTCGCACTTGGCGGGTTTTATTTATAAAAATAATGACTTCCTTATTTTAATCGGATTTTACTAAAAATTTGAAGGGTTTTTTTTTTTCACGGAACCCTAATCTTTTTTTGAAATGAAAAGTAGGTAACCTAAGTTATAACTTATAACATAAGATTAGCTATCCAGTAAAAGTCTCACCAAAATCGGATCAGCCGTTTGGGAAAAATTTAAATTTTTTTTTTTTTTTATTTACTTAAGTACCGTAACTACTTTCATATGCATTCAGTAAAAAACTGTTAATTTGGAATAAAACACAGACACTTTTATTTTTATTTATTCGTATAGATCTGGAAGTAAGGATAAATAAAAATTATAGTCAAATACTAAAGCTTTATAGCAAATAAAGACTGACTATTGACCTAACCATCATCACCAAACTAATACAGGGAAAATGCTAGGCTTTGAAGATCCTAAGCAGAGGTTCCTACTTGCAGCAGTGGACACTAAGGGTCAGTTCACACCGAGACGCGACGCGACATGACGCTGCGCGCACACTTTTAAAGAGCGATTCAAAATATAACTTTATTTTCTACACGAAAAGATACACATTTCGTTGTGAGAATTCAGAATACGTTGAGCCACGCAGCGCTGCGTCGAGCGGCCTCGTGAGGTAGATTTCAGTAGAAATCAGAATACGTTGCGACCTGCAGCGCTGCGCCGCGCGGCGTAGAGCGACGCAGCGCGAAATCACTGGCCTCTTCAAGTATCGTCGCATCGCGTCGCGTCTCGGTGTGAACTGACCCTAAGAGGCTGCGTTTATGCATCGAAATTGGAGAAATATAAACTTTATTTCTGTACATACTATACATCCATCCACATGTGAAAAACTGTTCAATTAATAAATACCTCCATCAGTTCAGTCTCCAGTTTCTTATTAGCCGTGGTGAGCCGGTACACTGCTTCAATCTGACTGACTTCCAGTTCCTCCTTAGCAGCTATGGACCGCTTCAGTCTGTCTAGTTCTGTTGTTTGCTCCGCTATTCTATCTCTGTAAAAGAAGAAATTATTTCAAATACTTTAATGTTATAAGAATATTGTCATTAGAATTGGAATATTTATTGGTAACTTGTTGAGAGCAGTGGTGGCCCAGTGGTGGCAGCCCCGACTAACGAGCAGTAAGCCGTGGGTTCGAGCCCAGGTAGGCGCATTACTTTGTGTAATTTATTTCATCACCGCTGCCCTCAAAAACGGTGAAGGAATACATCGTGAGGAAACCGGCATGTCCTAGAACTAAAAATTCGATGACATGTGACATCTACCAACCCGCACTGGGCCCGCGTGGTGGATTACAGCCCACTCCCTCTCATAGAGAGGAGACCTGTGTCCCAGCAGTGGGAACATTATAGGCTGATGATGATGATTGGTAACTTGTTGACTATTGATTTTTCTAATTTAAATCAAAAGGGAACATTGTTGGTCAAGCCATCTCAGCGTCTTCTACTGTGTCTGGATTGATGTCTGATTAATGGCAATATACACTTGCATTGATGTAAGTGGCTAAATGTTGGTAAACTTTACACCTCTGCTTACATCTTTAAAAATGCAAGCTTCTCATAAAGGCATCATGTGTGTGTGTGTGTTTGTCACTCCTTCACGCCTCAATAGCTGTATGTAGATAGCTGGAGAGCCCCGATTAATACATAGGGGCCCTTTTTTTTTTTGGATGGATGGGAAACTCCCGCTCTGGGCGGAGCGGGAGTGTCAGACTTTTACTGACTAAAACCCATCCATGTTCCTTCTTCGCCCTTTGTGTTCCAGGGCCACGGTATCTCTTTCGAACAGTCCCGCAACCCTGGAATACATAGGAGCCCTGGATTAATACATAGGCTATTTTTATCCCGGTCTGCGCCGGTGAAACCGCGGGGCGCAGCTAATATCCTTATAATTTCCAACCAATATTGCTTCACCATAGCATAGGTCTAAGCTTCTGGGGATTACAGGAGTGATGTCCATCATCATCTGCCTAGCCTTTTCCCAACTATATGGGCAGCTGTGCAGGCCACATACCCAACAGTTTGTGTAATCACCTTGTAAAGCAGAAGAATAAGTGGCCTCACCTTAAGCCCTTAATGACCTGTTCATTGTCCTTGTCCTTCCCTCTCAACTTCTTGATAATATTGGACTGCTGTAGCTGCTGTCGCGCCAACTTCTCGCCTTCCTCTTGAAGTTGGGCTATCACTTCGTCCTTCTCTTTGAGAGCATTCTCCAGTTCCGAGGAGTTCTTGCGAGCGGTAGACTCGGATTTGAAGGAGTCTACTTGTTTTCGTAGCTGATCCTGCAAGTGGGATAGACTTCTGTTTAGTTTCATTTAAATGGTTACCGACAGTCTGTGGACCTCAGAGACTGAAAATGATTCAGTACATTACCTATCAGTCTGGTGTGCAGTTTGACTTTACATTCCGTCATAAAATAATTGTTTGATCAAGTGCATGTCAGTAGTAACACTTGAATAACGTACACAATCAGAAACAAAGAGCTACAAGGTTATACTGATACTGTTGATGCAGTTGACTGTATAGTCAACAACAGTAAAAAGACTAGTATAAGCTGGCCTCTTATATTTATTAAAACTCTGAACTATGCTCGAAGTCAAAGAATTAGCACCAAAATAGGCAATCCTATTTTGGTCTTACTTTACAAGTTTTGTTGGTATACAAAAATATACGATCTGATTAAATGTTTTATGTTTCAATGTAATATTATCAAAATTAAATTATCAGAATATAGATTTAGTCAATATTGTAAACCTTGAAGCATTATCAAAAGTAATCATTAGTGTAAATCAAATCAAATCTTTATAAAATATCAAATCACACATATTTTTAAATAATCAACAAAGTAGGTCATCTTCAAAAAGAATTCTTTTTTCTATTGCTGGAATTAATAAACATCCATACCTTTTCTCTGATTGCTTGCTGAAACTTCTTCTCCAGCGCTGACATCCTCTGGGTGTAATCTTCTGTGATAGTATTAATATCGCCACCCTCATGCTTTGACAGCAATGAATCCACCTGAGTCTTCAAATCTGCATTATTCTCTGCCAAATCTGCATTATTCCTGCTCATTTCTAACAGTCTGTTCTCTCTTGCTTCCAGGAGCTCTGTCATTTCACACAGCCTCCGCATCAACCTCTCATTCTCTGAACCCTGGCTCTCATCACTTGTGTTACTCTGTACAGATGCTTCTGATAGCTCCCGGTTGTGCCCCCTTATCTTAGTAGCTAAAGACTTCCCTAATACCAAGTCCACTAAGTTAGGTGATGTTGTACCATCAAACTTTGACTGTTTAAATGGATACTTTGCAGGACTGCTTCTGAACCCATGACCATCCCCATTAGGACTAGGAATTATCTCAATATCTGAAGAGGTAGCTGTTTCTAAGTCGTCCCCAGATGTGTGTCCTGAAGTTCGGTCTGACCCGATCTTGACTAAATCACTTTTACTGTCAGAACTTATTGGCGATGTTCTTTCTTTAACACTGCCATCTTTCTGTGAAGAACTACTACTAGATTCATTGCATTGCTGCTTTTCAACATTGACAAATGCAGAACTTTCAGATCTCAGCATATCATTAGAAACATTGACATTGTAAAATGATGATGAGTCACTCAACTTGTCAATGAGAACATCCTCCTGCTCCTTCTTCTGTTCTTCCACAGTAATGTCTAAGTTGATACTGTCATTGTCAGCATTCAGGGTCCTGTCAGACCAAGACCCATCATTTGAAGAGTTCTCACTCATTTGCATTCTCTGTGGCAGAATAGCCTGCTCTAAATGTATGAATTCTTTGTCCATAACCTTTCTCCCAGTATCTGGTTTGACTAACTTGGGAAAAGGGCTTGCAGACTTATCATCAGTATCCAACACAGTGGGTGCTGTACATTCTGATATGGAGTTGTATGAGATAGTGTCTTCATCATCGTCAGCCACTAAACTGACACTGTCAGCAGTTTCGGCTTTCTCAGTCTTATCACCAATGGGAGTGGACTTCTTATCACTGAGGTCTCCAGGGGATAGGCAGAGGGAGGATGAGCTACTGTTTTTACCACTAGAGTAACTATCAAAACCCAGGCACTCTATAGAACTAGGACTCACCAGACTGTCAGGTAATATTTCCACAGATTCTGAATTATGTTTCTGGCCAGTACTGCTACAGTGCGATATGGAATGAACAGATGCTTCAGAGTCAGGAGTTGTCTTTAAACTGTGAGATAACACTTCTACTGAATCCGAACTATTTCTACTTGACACAAGAGACAATCTGTGTGACTTTGCTGAATCTCGTCTCTCTTCAACCTTTGGTAGTTCATCTTTCAAGGATTTTGTGATTCTGTGATCTAATCCCTCACTATCGGACATTATTAGCTGACTTTTAGAGAATAAGTCATCCTGACTGCCATATTTAGTTTCTGAAATAACATTCATAGACTTAGCTTTCGGTGGTCTCACGATTGTAGGGTCGTCTTCTTTGGGTTGTTCAAAGAAAGAGCCTGCAAATGAGCCCCAGATGCTTTGAGACGTGGATTTGGACGGACTCTCGGTGACGACGGGCTGGTCTTTGATTGGAGTATTCTGTTCACTCTCCGCGCTGACTGTTAGACCCCAGGAGGAAAAGAAATCCGAGTTGTCATTGACTGACGTGTTGCTGTGCCCGGGCGACGACTTGGCGCTGGTCTGTGGGGTCGCCTCCTCCTCCGGCTCCTCTCCGCTCTCGTCTTGGATGTCCAGCGCTTTGTCTATAGTCTTCTGTGCCTCCTTCAGCGCATTCTTAGCGAGGCTCGTGATGCCTGACGTGTCGAACCAATTCATTTTGTCGGCGCATTAGACACAACACAGCACGAACCACAGCTCAATCAAAACACTCAATAAATTAAAACTCCTTCAATAACCTGAATTACGTGATTGTTATGAGATTATTCATAGAAATGTTCTTCTACATATCACAACAAACCAGATGACGTTTCCATTTTGTTTATGTATTTTTCGAAAGAATTTTGCAATTGTCAAAATATTTTACTTTACAGGTCCGCGAAAAGTGTGTTAGAATTTACGATTTGAACTATTAGGAAATTAAACAAAAATTTTCTGATAGGCCAAGTGCCACGAAAAATATATGAGCGACTGATTTGACGTTTGATAATCATATAAAGGGCCGTCGCTTGACTTTAGTGGTCATGTAGATACTAGTCCGATTTTTCGCCTGTTTTCCCATAGCTCCAGTGGCGCAATTGGTTAGCGCACGGTACTTATAAGACAGTGCTTCGTGTGAGTAATGCCGGGGTTGTGAGTTCGAGCCTCACCTGGAGCAATATTTTTTGATGCATGTTTTGTTGAAAACTGAACAACAGTTTTCTATATTTCAAAGAAAATGCTGTAATTATCAGAATGTGTGATTTGAATTTCAAAGAATGATATTGTAAAGGGCATGTTTTGTTCAGACATTTATATCGATGCGTCATCAGCGTACCTACGTTTTAGTGGCAATTGGTGCCCGGTTTTGTTTTATTACATAGATAAATAGGTATGTAAGATCGTTATGGTGTGGGCTTGGACTTATTTATTTGTTTTCGGTAATGCTTTGGAGATTTGGAAAACCCCTTTTAGATTCATCTCATGGGAGCTGATACTGGTACGGTGAGTCGAATCTATTTTACCAGTTTGTTTTAATATATTTTGTAATTATAGAACAGTGTAAGCATGTTTGAGCTTTATCTCTCTTCATGACGCCGGCACGTCTATAACTTAGGCGCTGTATGACCAGTCATGTGGTTGTATGGAGTACCTACTCAAAGAGTAGAATACTTATATCAAAGGACTACTGTACTGCTCTTGTGTAGATACTTTAAAAATTTCCTTACTTACTTGCTTGCCTTGCCTACTTAATACTTTACCCTAAAAAAAGTATGATATTTATTTGAATTCAGCCTATATTATTTACAAACTACAAAGAGATCTAAAATACTCAATAACAAAAATATGTACAAGTATCAAAATGGGGAAAGGATTACAGGGAGTCAAAAAATTCGTCCACATCGTTGTCAATAGGAAAAGTGCTCAGAAGGCTGGCAACATTGACACGTTGGATGGCGTGATTGATTCTTTGGCAAAAAAAAAAAAAGAGTGCAGCGCTCTGGTCACTTGAAGAGTTGCTGTTTGTTACCCAAACAATACATAAATAAAAGTAAATAAATATTTAATATACTTTATTGATTATCTTAAAATAATTATATACAATACAATAAAACTATCGGGCCTTCAACAATATACAGTCAGACATTCAGGTTTTTTTAGAATCATATTCTGAAATAAATTCGAAGCAAAATAGAAAATAATAATTTTAAATTCTTAGGTATTAACATTTTTTTTTATGGACATTGGAAATCAGCATACCTACCTTTATTTTTTAGCTTACAAAGGGTAAGAGTTATTCACAAGAACATTACAGCACAGCTTTCGAAAAATTAAACTAAGCAATATCAGCTTTAGGGCTTTCGATAAGCTCATCTTTTATTAATAAACACAGTGTGCAATCTACACAATGTACAATACAATTTGAATAAAATGCTTTGTCATAACATAGCTGGTCTAAGCAATGCATATTTTGAAATAATTAAATTAGATGCAAAAACAAAATAATGAATTATAGGGACATAATACATCGTGAAAATAAGCTATCATAAAATGTTCGCATGTTTCGAATCACAAATAGATGAAGTGTTCGTATTTCTACGATATCCCTGGATAACATCATGGCATCATTACACCGCATTTTCACCAAAGGCATTCATATGTCACACACATTTTTTCGGTAAACGGGAAGACGTCATCCTTCGGCAGGACCATGCGCATGTGCATCCGACGCGGCTATACAGTCACTGATCTTAAAACGATGAGAAAAGCAATCACATAAAATAGGTGAACATCAAGATCAAATGACAAGCACATTATACCTTCGTACTCCATATTTTAATTCGAAACTAATAAATACCTGTTTCACAAATTCCGGATAGGACAGGCATTACCTACCAAATAAATGCAGAAATGGGAATTGCGTGAAATTATCAGCCAAGGAAGTTTGCCCAAGAAAATTCCGGACGTGGAGAAACAGGACATCTGTTATAAACTTATAATACAATATTACATGTTATTTGAAATGTACAGCTTAATTTATTTGCTTGGACAGAAGTACTGACTTGACTACAAATAAATAAAATACAAACAAGGAACTCCGAACATACTCATAATATGAAAACTACATCACGTAATCTTTTAAATAAACTATAACTACTAAAGGCCTGTACACACAACTACTTAAGCTTCAAACCCGTGGATGTCTTACACCCAAACACATTGCTAATAATTTTAGAGGCAGTATGTAGCTGCATATTGTAATAATCGTTATTCAAAACTTATGCACACTTGCGCCAGAAATCACTAAAATAGTTTAGCGCTAACTGTTCTGTTAGAAGAAACATTCTGTCTCTTTCATTTTCAAATAATCACTTACGTAATATTTGTGGTGCAAGCTAGCCTTATCAAATCAAATCATCAAATCATTTATTTCTTTGCAAACATGGGTAATTTGTACATAGTTTAAGCAATTTCATATTTTTACTAAAAAAAAACACAATATTGAGAAATAATAGAGACAATGAGAAATATATGAATAGTGAAAGTTAATAAACGGCAATAGTGCAAAAAATTCTCTTATCGAGAACACGATAATTCGGATTTATTTAATATTTACCAGTTCGGTAAAAATGCAGCTGTTCTAATCACTTCCAATCAACATTTTTATAAACAAACATTGCATGAACTAGGCTCTATTTCATCAACTTTAAAACGTTTATAGTCATTGTATACAGGCCTACTTAAGTGTTCTACACGACTCCCGTATTCCCAGTAGTCGGCGGGGCAGGCTGGGTGAACATGAAGGTGGTGGCGTTCTGTAACAGCTGCTTCTTCACGAACTCCGTGGTGGCAGACTTGAGGTTCTCCTTGGCACCGAACTTGCATTTGATGTAGCCGTACAGGTTGGCACCCGTCAGGGTTAGAGCGATGAGGACTAGCAGCTGAAAAAACACATGTTGGTTATGAATAAATTCTATGTCATGCTCCGCAGCAACAACAAGATTAATAAATGTGTTATTTGCAAAGAAATTCATGACAGGCGCATTCCGATAAAACATTTACATTTTACTAAAAATCAATAAGTCAATATTTATCTAAAATTGTAGATGTTATCTTGATATACAATAAATAACCATTTGTTTATATTAATACCTGCGCATAATCAGCGTGAAATAACCGTTATTTTAAAGTGGTTCTGCTGGAGAGTATGCTCTGTAGCATGGCCACTTTGAATTGATATTTTCCAAGAAACTAACAATATACAATTTTTTATATTAAGCTACAAAAATATAGACATTATCTACATTCTATCCTGTAATTTTTACATGATATAGACAAAGTAAAAGAACGGTGAAGGAAAACATCGTGTGGAAACCGGCAAGTCCTAGAACTAAAAATTCGAAGACATGTGACATCTACCAACCCGCACTGGGCCCGCGTGGTAGATTACAGCCCATTCCCTCTCATAGAGAGGAGGCCTGCGTCCCAGCAGTGGGAACAATATAGGCTAATGATAGACAAAGTGGTTCTGCTGCAGAGCATGAAATTAAATTCTGTCTATCGCTGGAAAGGTAATTGGCAGTTACGGTTCTTGTTATTAAAAGCATTTTGAAAGTGTATTGTATTTAAGAAAAGTTTGATGTTGCTTGATCATTACATTCTGATTTCTTTGAATGAAAGCATACAGTTCTATCAATTGTCGTCATATTCTAACAATTCCAGTCTAACCGGATGCAACTGAATACTGATCTCCACAACCCAGTTCGTACTAGGTATTACAATAACCCTTGGACTTGGACTGGTAGTCAAGACTTTCGGGCGCCAGAGCTACCTGTTACGACTGGTAAAGATCTACAAACGACGTCCAACCAACGGCAGCGACTTATCGTGCTTTCCGAGGCACGGACGAACTCGGTATGTAATAGATGGCCCATCCACGGAGGCATCTAGGCAAGCTCGGCTTAATCTTGTAGATCGACCCGTGCGGCTGTTATTATTTAGCTACATACACCTTATAAAATAGTGATTGCATTTGAAAAGTACTTGGACCTTCGTAGATTTCAGCAAAATGATAGCACTAGACTAATCACACCAATCATTGTTCAACTATTTTTAATAGGTAAATCGTGTCTTTTGTTCCTTATCTGATAACAATACTTTTTATGGCACTCATTAACTATGGACATAATTGGGGATACAGCTTAAAACAATTCAAACAATAAAGGTGTCCCAATTAACGAAATACAAGGCTAAAAGACAGCATTATCAACTATTCCATAAATAAAATCTTTAATTTGTTAAGTCAGTTGTGGTTCTAGGCAAGAAATTTTGAAGAGAAGGAGAACTCTGTATAGCTAGCTAGCTAATCTAGCTAAATTAGCTGGAGAAAATGTACAGAGTATGTATATTATTGGTCAAACACGATGTTATATTCTGTATCTTAACAACTTACCATCCATTTGAACTTGAGTCCAAATAAACAGAAGATGAAGAATGTTGACCAGATGGCGGGACACAGGATCAGTCCCATCCAGAAAAGGCGGCTCTCATTCTGGTTCACACGATTCTGGAAACAGTACAATGATTTGTTACTACAAAGTGCTGTATAATGATTCAATTCGTTCAGCATTTCGTGAATTTAGAGGAAATTTTTAGATATTTGACTGACTGTTTTTTTTTTTTTACAAATGTTGTCTTAACTGTATAAAAGTACTTGTGTAGAAGCAACCATAACACTCACATTTACCTGTTTTGTCTCAAACACCCAGTGTGACTTGCCATCATCGTCCACATAGTTCCACCATCGCAGACCAACCAGAAGACGACCTAGAAACATTATCATAATCTCACAACACATACAACACTTGTTATATTTAACATAGACATCAGTTATCTACTAATTAAAATATTACATTAATGTTTACTGATTAACAACTACCAGGAAGTATGAAATTTTTAGGATTTATTTTTAGGATAAGGGGGCATTAATTACGTGAGGCAAGTTTGGCGATTTTTCAACCCCCTCTCACCTCTCTGTGAGATATCTTGATGTTCGACTTGACCCCTCACCCCTAATCTCACCTGAGATTTATCAAAATACGTAGTTGAGTGTAATTTAGTGTGTAATATTTAGGTATGTTTAGTTAATCTGTCCTTGATTGCCGTGCACATAGGCCTACATGGGCACTTGTAAAACGTCGACAAAAAGGTGCTCGGCTAAAGGAAGCGGCGAGCAAAAGCTAGTTAAATATGTATAATTGATTTAGCCATGTGAGAAACATGTTTACTTAAACCTAGTTTTCACACAATTTAATAATGTTTTTTAGCAGGGAAAAGCAATTACGTGATATTTCCCTAATGATATTGGGTGAGATTCAGCTCGAGTACCTACTGGCATTTGGCAATTTACTCAGATATTACCAATACCATCACAACATTGCATCATTTTTTAATACTCTGTGACAACTAAGAAAGCAAGCAAAAATGTTGCCTGGCCTTCTGCAACCGTGATGGTTCATCCTGCTTATTACATTAATACTTCACTAAAGGTCTTAAAGCAGTTAAAATATACAAACCACTAATATTCTTGACAGTCCAGAAGTCAGCAGACAGCAGTAGGATGACAAGCACAAAGCTGGCAATGAAGGAGTCGGAGAACCACCCGCAGAGCATGTATACCACAATGGCTGAGCACCGGAATACTAGGTGGAAGAACACTATGTATGGGTGCCTGGAAATTGATTGATCATGTTTTAGTGGAATCTTGCTAGTTTTTTTGGTAGGTATGCAATGAATGAAATTACAATAAAATAGAAAAATATTATTTTATACACAAGTTGAGTTTTTAATTAGTGATTTCAATAGCAACTAAAATGCTATAATTATGTAGAAAGTTAAACTAAGCAGTATAGATATTTATATAAATATTTATTAACATTTGTATTTTCTTGTTTGTTGAGGATTTCAATTAACAAAGTAGGAGAGAATTTAATTTTGTTGTTCACTTGCAAGGAATAATACTCATGATAATCTGAAAATATTATTTGTAGGCATGGTACTAATGTTTTATGAACCACCCATTAAAACACATTACAGACGTCATATCTTCAACAATGCAAGAAGATAACATGTTGCAATGTTTTAACAGCTGGTATAGCAAAGTGACACTTACACAAACTGTTTGTTAGCGTTATCCTCTTCTCCGAAGGCGAGGGTGTCGTCGTCGAGCAGCGGCACCTGCGGCACACCTGGCTGTAAGTAGCGCGGTAACAACACTACATCAGCTCAAGCCGTGCAAAGCAAACCAACATCGCTATCCATTCACAATCGGGCTTCAAATTAACTTCTCTCTACATAATTACTCGCAAATAAAAACAGCTAAGGACTTTATATCAGTAATGGGCTCATACAGGCTATGATTTAAATATGTCGTTGTTAATGGTCTTGTTAATTCTAGGAATGTTTTGAAAACTAAAATCAATCGCTGCCAAACAAAAATGTTTTAGAAATCTAGTTAATATTTGATATTCAAATCACTTACCGTCGCCGAATTCATTCCTGGATTATTCATGTTAGTTAACTTGCTAATTACTACACTTTACGCTATAAAAACTATGTATTTTTTAACTAAAATGGAATTATTAACACACTTCTACTAATTCGTCATCGATCACTATTTTCTTCGACAACAAGTTGTCTTGTCTTATGTGTCACTTGGAAGCATTAGCTACAGTGCCTAAGCGATAGCTAGATAGCCTTTTTATTTGCTAGAAGGACAAGACGATACAAAACATGCTTGACTACTGGCAATTTTAGATTATCTGGAATGCTTTTGACACTGACAAATTGGTGGAGTGCGACAGCGGTGACATGCCAAATTAGGGTTCCATGGTGCATTTGTATTTCTACATAGTTTCTGATGGTTCCGGTGGTACTTTAAAGCGCAACTCACACCGAAAGAAGTGGGACGGGCGCGGGTCGGGCGAAACGCGGGAGCCGCGCCTCTTGCCCATCAACAAAAACAGAGTGGGTCCCGCGCGTCACCCGCGCTTTTACCCGACCCGCGCACACTCTCTGTGTGATGTCGTATTATAAGTTCATGAAATACAGATTCCGTCTTCCCGCGCCCGTCCCGTGCCCGCTCCCTATGTGTGATGCGCATAAGCCAACTCAAATTTTAAAATAATCAAATCCTTAAAGCTGGACGCGTTGTCCTAAGAGAAAAGAGACTATCCATTACGTGAATGTCATCTCAAATTATAACATACTATCGTTTTTGTCGAATAGGTGATCTAGAAGTGAAAATACTACAAAACCCAACTACAATTCAGTTTAAAATGTTGAAATGAGAACTTTTTAATTGACGTTAACAAAAGGTGTTTAAAATTTTTGAGACAAACTGATTATTACATAGTACATTGTTTTAAAACAAAACCGATTCTACTTTTCTTGCCCCAAAAGCTAAAAGAACATTAAGCTAGGTTCATATTGCTGTGTCGGGGCGCGCCAGAACGCAATCGCTTACGTTCATTTACCATGAATAGATTCACATTAGTAGGTTGTGTTGTGTTGTGGCGCGTTCTATCGTAGTTAAATCGCTCGACACCCGGTCGCGCCAGAGAGGTGGTGGGGGATCTATCATTTACGACGTGTTATTGCGAGGGAACAGTTCTTTAAAATGCCCGATGAACTTATTGAATTAGTACGACAGTACAAAGTTCTCTATGATACGAAATGTAAAGAATATAAGGATCACGGTATCAGAAATGGTGCTTGGGAGGAAATAGCAAAACCATTAAATGAATCAGGTAAGTAGTTCGAAGATTTAATAAATCAGGTAAGACATCGAAGTCACTGTCAGACGATTTCATTTTAAAACACGTATTCACTCCACAACTCTTAAAATGAGAATGATCTAAAAATGCGACATATTGCGCCACAACACAACATATTAGTATGAACACTCCGCGACACAACAGACGGCGCCCCGACACAGCAATATGAACCTAGCTTTATTGTTCTGTTAGCTTTTGGGGTAAAAAAAGTCGAATCGAATTTTACACATGTATAATTTAATTGAATAAAAAGAAATCGAAGAATTTTGTAATTCAATTGTTGAACGAAACGACCAGTGACTCAAAAAAAAATATTATGCTTAAAATCGGTTCAGTATTGGAAATTAATTTATTGAATTTCTTTTCCTAGTTTTTTTCTGCTATTAATTCGTTATTATGAACTAAAATACGCTCAAAGAAGAATTTTGCAGCAAAACAAATCTGAAACTTGTTTCTGAACGAAGGCTGCGCATTTCGCAAACACCCGTTCTAACTTCACTTGCTTCACTTGATTTAAAAAAAAAAAGATACAACTGTCAAAATTTTGCAGCAGGGCACATGCAAAGGCTGTTTACAATTTCGCAACAAACTTGTGTTTGTCGTTACAGTGTTATTTTTTTAGCTTAAAGTCATCTGATTTTGTGTGTCGTACGATGTCTTCCGCCGGCGCGGTGGTCGGTTCCCGCGTGTGGTCGTGATTCTCTGTTTTAGTGCGTGACAGGTGTGAATTTTGCGTAACTGAGTCGTGATGGGCGCAAAGGCGAGTACCGCGAACGGGGGGCAGAGTCCGCGCACGAGGACATTCTCCACGAGCTCCAGCTCGGAGGTGGTGTCGGGCGGCGCGGGGTTCAGCCTGCTGAGGGCGATACCGGGGATACAGGTGACGAACGACCGCCAGCGCGCGAGGTCTCTGTCTTCCGTGCCGGACCTGCACGCGTCTCACGAGGCGATTGCGATCCCACCCAACTCTGCGAGCTACGAAGCGTCAGCGGCCGCCAGCCCCGACACGGACTCCAGCTCAAACGAGGAGGCGGGCCCGGTGCCGGGCACTTCGCTGGCGCTGGGCCGGGTCTACGCGGCGCACTCGCTGCCATCACACATCTGGTCTATAAACGGTAAGTCCTCAACACATATTTTCCACTCAACTCTCAATGTGTACTCAGTCAGTCTTATCTACTGTTAGGTAATCATCAGTGTTTTTATTTTGCAAGATAATATCTGCTTTACACATAAACAATAGTGTTAAACATAATCATTATTAATTAGTTGTTTTATGTGCACAAGTAGGTGTAGCACACAAAGTACTTGCATTAAATATATTGTGTGAGATATGGCAGCATATCATGAAATGTTTCAAATTGAACTGTTCTGAGGCAGTCAAGTGGCACATTTGTGAGATAAATGATATGTTTTCATGAGTAGAACATTGTTTGATCAGCTTATTAACAAGTTCTCTGTAATAGATAACGTCTATTTCTGGCTACAAATTGTTCTGTACAATTGAAATGTGTACAAGTATGGAGTATTTGAATAATTCTACTCCACACACATTATATTTCTAAAACATACCTTGTATTATTTGTAAATCTTATTCTTATTTGGTGTTTTCTTTACTAAATATTGGGTACTATATAATTCGATTCTAATTGAAAAACTATCAAGACATTATCATTTACAGGACATTTTGTTTTACTTACCCTAATGTGTGTCCCACTGCTGGGCAAAGACCTCCCCTTTCTTGTTCCAAACATCTATGTCCTTTACAATATGTGCCCATGTTCCCTTTGTCTCCTTTCTTGTGTAGTAAAATTATGTGTGAATGACACAATTCAGAAGGGATTTGGCCGGAGTGTAAGATGGTATTGAAAAAAGTGGTGATGCGAGGTACAGACAGCGTCAGTATGTCCTAACCCCTCAAGATTTCAAATTGTACATTGCTACAACATTGAATTAATTGAATTCAACATTAATGGAGCTGTGTGTACAAGAAAAATGTGTAACCTAACTTTAAAACTTCTGTTGTTATGCCATCCATCCCAGGGCTTTTATTGTATTTTATTCGTGCCCCTTGGACTTTGTAGAGACTGATCGGATGAACAGAGTCAGGGCAACAATAAGTGAAGTGTCTTGGTTGCTTGTGTTGGTCCTCGTACAGATTTTTGTAAAATTTAGTAGCTATGTCGATAATTTTGCTTGAACTACTTTGTTTTGCCCAGAAACATAAAGTTAGAAATCCAGGTTTTTCCTATCGTGATTCCCTGTTTGGCATTTCTCAATGACAATCTCTTATGTCTTTTCTTATGACAATGGTCAAACTATGTTGGTCTGTGATACTTAGTTTGAGAACTGCTACCCTCTCCTAGTATACGAGGAACTCTATGATATTGTTCTTCCACTTTTTAAACCAATTCCTTAAAGGAGGACTTTAAGGAATTGGTTTTTTGGTGGCTAAAAAGTGGAAGAACAAAGTGATTGCTCCAAAGTGATAGAATATAGAGTTCTACCTTTCCTCTGTGTCCTCTCCCATTCTCCTTATTTTCTAGCTTGAGTAATCATTCATCTTTCATTAGTATGTGTACACTATATGTTAGGATATTTAGGTTAGTATCTGAGTCCATTTTCGTAGCCGCTTGGTTTTTACAGGACATTATTTCATTTATTAAATTAATGCTTATTAATATTTTGCTTGATTCAAACCTAGTTATACTTCTGATCCCGTGGGCTTCTGGCCCTAATTCCATGTGGGTGATGCCGGGGCATTAGTAATTTATATTTTTTACTGCTACGGTCATCTATCATTGAGAGACTAGTAATTCCGCTTCAGAAGTTCAGACTACACTTTAGTTTCTAATATAATTGATATTCTACAGAATGGAAGGTCGAATCTAAAAATCCTTGTACTTAAAGGATGAAATCATGATATTTAAAGTGACAACTGCATGGGATCAAATTCTTCCGAAGGCATATCATTGTAAAGTATGACAATTTGTAAGAAAAACAATCTGAGATATCTTGCAAATTAATTGAATATTAATTGAATACTTTAAAAACCAGTAAAATTTAAAATAATATCAAATATTTGATTCTAGATTGGTCAAAAAATCTGACAAAAAACTTACTGGCTAAAACGTGTGATTTTATGTTTACAGTGTTACAAATATCTTGGTCTTAATCATTACCCACTAAGATCTGACCTTGGAATTTGTAAGAAAAAATAATGTGTTGTGAATAGGCAATGAAGTATCTTTTTAAGAATGGTCTTGAAAAGAATATTTAATCAGTAGTTCATTGTCAATGGAATTATATTGTTAATGTGCTAGGTGATGAAAACCTGTAACCGCTTAATTACTGGTAATTAATATTTATTTTCAGACTAGTAATTTAAATAACATACACAATTATCTACATAGCCTATTCTTATGTTTTTTTAATAGTACTTCAATCCAGTTCAATAATTCTTCTTCCTTCCTTCGAATGAGGATTGTGACCACTTAAAACAAATCTCCACACTCACTTATATATTTTTTTAAATATTTTAGATATTTAAATGTTTCATATCTGAGAATTAATCTGATTTAAAATCCCTTATCAATTATCATTGGCCTCTAAAAATCTCTTAGAAGTAAATGAGTCTGAGTGCTGACTTGCATTTATTTTCTGATTACAATATTCATGAGTCATTTAGCTAAATCATAACAAATTGATACAGGCTACATCTTTTGTGTTATTGCTGTTGATTAATGTTGTTTATAAATTCATTTTATCTGAAGAGATAAATGTCAATCCCGTTTGGTAATAACTCTAATTAAATTAGGATGTATTTACTTAAAAATGTTGGTACTAGCATTCACAGGTGGAATTGTATGAATATAATACAACCAATTTTTGCCATGTTTATCCTTATTTTTCTGGGTCTATTTAATTTTCGAAAAATATCTTTTTGGTATAAGATTCTGAATGGAGCTGAGAACGAAAGTTTGTGTCAGGATCGCGACTGCAGTACAAAATACTCGATGAACATCCACGCGGGGGTATCTTGGCTTCATATCGCAAGATATTTCTGGCATGTTTGGCGCAAAACTATTCAAATAGTTTATTCACCTCAGCCATATGAACAGTGCTACAGACAGTACCTTCACTTGTCATGTTATTGAGCTATTACCGCGCTATTTCTGCCTACCCCACAGTGACAGCAACATCTCTATTAACTCCCGTGCGTCTACGCGTCTGGGAGCGACTTTCTCGTACTATAATAAATCGCGGCCGTTTTTCCGGGTTGGGGCGCACGCGCTTTCGTCGTTCAGTCGCGTTCGGACTACCGCAGCGTTCACATCACCACTATGTACAGACGTCGCTACCGCACCACCTTGGGCCTCGGGCTCGGATCCTCCTTCTCGTCTTCGTTCTCCACGACCCTGTCGTTCAGAACCACCACCACCACCAGCTCGTCAGCCACCGACACCGTCCGGTCGGATGCGCGTGCGACTGCCGCTAAACTCAAATCGAAGTATGAAAACGCCGGCACAGCGCAAGGTGCGTGTGTTACTAACGTGTGTGCCACTAATACCCATTCTGTAGTGAATTCGGAAAACTAAAAGACTATGTTTATTTTCCCCGCATATATCGGGGGAGTAATGGCTGGTCGTAGCCTCTTTGTTAGTTTTCCTTATGTGAGGGATGTTCGTTGTGATTGCCCATTTCAACTATATTTGTTTCCGCGCCCTTTATTGTAATGGTTTTCCTCTTTGATAACATGCGATTTTCGCAAGTGAAGCAAAATTTTCGTAATCCAGATAAAAATGTGATAACTTTGGTTAGCTTTTAATATTAACGTTTTATCAGGGCTACTGAAGTGCTTTAACAAATATTGTATCGGGATTTCGCACATTTATTAAGCTTTGTCTAGTTCGAGTTCAATTGTTTTATGAAACATAACTTAAATGAAACGAAGTCTTCCATTACCTAACAGCTAGCTAGATCCTCGATGTGTAGTTAATAAATCATACAGCTGTAACGTCTCCTATAAATAGTGTAGTTGTTCGAATTCTGTGACAAGTACGCTTTGACATAATTATGTCGGACAGTGAGGAGGGAACATTGAGAACGGAGAACTACTTGATCTGACAACTACTACACTAGATGACCTAGAGCTTTCGTACTAGACACGAAAAATTGTCGAAGAAAACAGAAAAGAAAATCTTTCAGGGTTATCCGAAAAACTTGACCGAGCGTACTGTTTTTGGCACTCCTTTTGTGATGCTGAAAAGTTGTTTGCTGGATTATAAACTGAACTAAATTAATTATACGAACTAGATACATTCGATTTTGACTTGGTAGAATGTTAATTTATGAAGCTGAAACATACAAGCTTTCCACAAACGGATTATGTAAAAGTAAATTAACTGCTTGAAACATCTCCGAGTATCGCTCTCGGGAGTTGACAGGCAAGTGGTAGCTGCTAAGGTTATTTAGCTTTTTATTAAACAACCTCATTTTTTTTAAAACGCATTATCACCCTGTGTCTGCCTTTTCAGGTAGTCAAGTTAAGAATGAACACAGGCAAAGTGAACCTTTGACTAAATATTTTTATTCTGCTTTTTATGAGCAGTAATTGAAGCGTGTTTTACCTTTTATGCATAAGTTCTAGGAGCGAGCGCTTTCCACGTGAGATCATCTTAATGTTCTTTTAACCTATCCTGTTTTATATATCATAGGTTTTATAAGAAGTTATCCAACAGTGCTTCTAGGAAACGAGGTGTAGAATTGTTTTGGCTTCGGTTATAATATTGTAAGAAAACTAACGGATCGGTTCATTCAAACATAAACCTTAATGTCTTTTAATGTTTAAAATATTCATGAACATTCGCAAACAACAAGAGATTTACGCGACAGCCTGACAGCCTCTGATGCAGATCATTTGAATAATTATGTCTGTCATTAAAATATACAGCTAACCCAAACATAGGCCGAATGTAAACACGCTGTAAATGACAGACACTCAGACTTTAAATAAGTCTGACATTTGACGTCTGATCCCTATTTGTCGTAAAAGCTGAATCTAATAGCGCGTCACTCCGCTATCATATAAATTTTAATATTTACGATTTAGACGAAACTAGAGATGTAACCGCACTTGTAAACAGCTGGATATCCGCAAGATTGAATTTAGAATAGTTTTTCGCAGCATTAGATGACCGGATGATATTAAACTTTATTATAAACCAACAAATATCGCGTATTTTTTTTTTTTTATAAGACTATTTACTGCCATAAAGCTCTTTTAGATTACTGTGTTATCATAACAATGTTTTTCCACCATCATGACTATCAGCTTTTGCGTCTTATTCTTTTTTAGTTATTATTCCTCTTATTTTCCACACTGTTTTTGAAGTTAAACAGTGTATCTGGTGTTTGTTATCCCGAGCGAGTTTCAAGGAATCAGCTGTGGGAACTAGGTTATTGTAGATAGCCTAACAACCTGTCACTATAAATTACTAGGTACGATTATTTTGAAGACGATTTATTTTGAACGCCACTACAACGAGCTTTGCTTCGCATCTGGGTACGTTGTGCAAACCGCTCGACAGCACTATACTGGATTACAAAACAAGGAAAACCAAAAACTTTCATTTTTTTCACTGAAACATTTTCTTCCAAATAATAAAGTAAAGTGTGTGTTTATAGAGCTTTGAAAAACCCCCGAAACATTCACAGTTTCACAAACAACAAGGTAATCGCTTACCGCCACAATTCTCGTATCTGTATCCGCGCCTCGGTTCATATCCGCATATCCGCAGACTCGCTTCCCTAGTGGAAATGTAGCAGTTTACCCAAGGAAGTTGCCTCAATAATGTTCTATTTATTATCCTATCCGCTATCGCAATGTTTACGCGACACCAATTCTCTTAGGAAATGACGCACTTTATAAATATTTAAATATTGGAGAAGAAGAAAATGGTAATAGTATGAACGAAAACTCTGATAGAGAGAACAACCTGCCAATCAATCACCTTTTGGCATTAATTTCTAGTACAGAAGGCAGACTAGCAAAATTGGGACATTGACCTCCTCATGCACCCAGTTTCAGGAGGGAATCAGGGAAATTGCTGGCACAGCTGGTGGATGGTAATCATCTTTAACTGCCCACAAGAAGACACTCCGCAGTTGAGAGTCAGATCCCAAAGTCTATACGAATGTAATGATTAATGAATGAGCAATACTTGAAATCAAGACTTTCTGCGAATAAGACCTCTAGAGGCCGAAGCGTTTTATGATCACAATTTTAAACCAAATTTTACTAATTCTAGAGTAATTATCAGAGATCAGAAAAAGATTATATTTTCAAAAACTTTAAGAAAGTAAATAACATCTGGATACTTCTCTCTAAAATCCCGGAACATTTTTAAGTTCCGTAATAAAACTGTTAAAGGAGGAGGAGGATCCACATGTCACTTTCTTAGTTTAGGAAACAATACTCAACCTATTCTGATCTGGTAATCACACTAACCACACAGGAATCCGTATACTGTCTTCTAAATGCTTTGCTTAACAGTCTTCACTCAAGTACTCACAACAGCATCGTAAATCATAAACGGAGGACATAACTTCAGAAGCTGTTCATGCATCACTGCGGCACAGAAACCTCACATGTAGTGTTATCCACGTGGCTGCACCTGAGACTTCGTTCAACTACGAGCTTTGGGAGTTATTTTGTGCTCTAGAAGGAAATGCTAGTGTTTGGTAGTACATCATTTATACTGCTGCACATAAAACCACACATAACCATCACGTCTGTATTTCTCCAAGGGATTTAGAAAAGTAATAACCAATATTTAACCCACATTTCGCCAGTTATGGTCAAGTCACAGGGGTTCTCTGTCCTTATACTCATGGGTGGTCCTACATGGGAATTGACCGGGACGTCATGCTCAGCTTTAGCGCTTGCGCCCACTATACCAACGAAGGAGAGCTCACAACTCCACATGAATCATTTATTTATTTATTATAGTTAATTAAAACGGTATTACACCAATTACAATAATTAACATAGAAACAGAAAACAAGAGTAATACATCGAGTTAACAACATTCAATCATGGAGTCATAATAAAATTCAATCCATCAGCTCAGTCCTCAACGAAATGTCATCGGACCTAAAAAAAGACATCTGTATTCTGCAAACAGCTTCTTAACTCGCATATTTTATGTATTGGGATTGAGACAGCCATGAACATATATTATGAGAACTGACGATGCATCGTGCGTGAATTTCAAAAAAACAAATTGAAACAAAATTATAAAATATTTGTACAAAAGGTCACACAGACAAGCCATGACCGTCGCTGAACTTCGCAGGTCAATCAATCTCAAATTCTCAAAAGACAACGGAACTTGAAGCGGACCTTTTGAATATTTAATAAGTTGCTCTGGTTGGTTTGACTTTCTCAGTACAAAGTAAGACAATACCTAGACAATAATGGTGGCTTAGGTTAGTCATAGACCGTCAGGTAGAGCGATAAAACAGAAAGAAAAACAGCTTAATATTGTATGTTTCCTTTCTATTTACCGCAACGCCTAGTAAACTTTATGTTATCCGCCTAAACACACACGTGCCGACTATGAATACCACCCTTTATTGATCGAGGGTGTCATAAGTTTTCTCTCACGTTACGTACGGACTGCGGGTCTCCATTCCTTTGTCATAATCTTCTTGGTTGCTTCTAGCCAAAGAGATTTTACTTAAGACGGGAGCGCGCTCAGATAATTCTAATCTTTTTGCAAGAGTCAACTAGCAATTGCTCGCTCGTCTAGTTTTAGTATATTGTAACTTTACTAAAATTATCAAGAGATATTTGATACTTTTTTCTTCTGAACCTCTCTTAACATAATATCTTCTCTTTGCTTCTAACCAAGTTATGTTCCAGGAAGGGTTGGAATAGCTTATGTGATCATTTACTTACCTGCAAAGCGATTGAATCATCCACTAGATCGGAAACTTTATGGAAGAACTTACACTATCATCCTAAAGTCAATTGGATTGCGCGAGCGTTCCCATTTGATCGGATGCAGCTGCTGTACTTACTGATAGCAAGAAACAATAGACTAGTTTTCGATTGATATTCGAATTTTAATTCTTCAAGTACATAACGTCATGCCTGTTATCTTCGAAGAGTTCTTCTCATGTGAGCCTCTTGTACACCCACGTTTCACTTGTAATGGTCAAGTCCTAAGTATTGCAATCTGATGGTTCAAATTTATTCACTCATCTAAATAAAAAACGGTTTTTCTTACAACTTGTTTGGAAGAAATATTGTTTCTTGACCAGAAAATCACTCAATAACTTTACTGTCGAATTAAGTGCACAAAGTGAATGAGCGTGTCGGAAGTGCTAACCGCACGAGATTGTGTCTAATTAACTGTAGCGTTCGCGTTCAGGTGCTAACTGATGGACCTGTTACGGTGTCTCGTGTCTGCAACTAATTTCACTCTATTTAGCGCATTTTTTGTCTAATTAGTTAGTGAAGATATTAAGTTTTCATTATAACTGACAGGCTTTGATTAAAATCGAATTGAATTGAAGTTTTTTCAACTCAACACTCTGAGTATAAAATTTTTATCATCATTATATCTGATTGGAACTTTCCCTACTTACTAAAAAATAAAAGCTACTCTAATATGTAGTCTAGCTGCAAACGTTTGTGAGCGTAAGTTAAACATCCGTGTGTTCCAAATGCTAGTATAGTTAGCACCAGCGATGTCCTATATGTGCTAACAATAAAACTAGGTCATACATAGCTTTAGACTAGGCATGAATTGATTTATGAATGCAGGGGAACTATTTAATTTCGCTTCATTCAGAATGCAGGCGGCGAAAGGTTCCAATTTGTGCATAAAGGATCAGTAGAACGGAAAAGATGTGTACACTTTAGCGTATCGCATATAGAGGTTATATCCAAAATCGACCTTATCAATAAAAAGGAGCGGTTTAAAGTAGAGTACGCATTAACGCAACACCCGAAATAAAGCGCTATTATTGATCCATTCATATATTTTGTTTTATTAATTCCGCGCCAAACGCTGTAGTAAAATCTAAAATACTCAGTAACTGTCTGCGGTTGCCACCTGGCTAATATTTGGCACTAGGCTGGACGCTGCCGACCCACTGACTTGCCCTACATCCGCTTTAAATAGTGCGTACGCGCATCTACCATGCCGGTATTGGCACATGTCGATTTTGCTCAAAACTTACATAGTATGTTATTGAAACTTGAGATGCATAATCAAATAATGAATTTTCCGAGAAAATCAGTCCTATGGATTAATTTGGCGAAAAAAAAAAAAAAAAATCTTCATACTTTTTCAGGTAGAATTCCCAAAACATTCCCGGTTTTCCTCGTAAATAAAATGTCAAGTGTACCTACTTAAAGCATTAACTTTTTTCCGGCGAACATCAAGAGTTGTTTAAAAATACAACAGATTCAACTCTGTGCCGGGAAAAATATTTGTGATAAGCTATTTAAAGAACATTATAAAGAAACGCGGACTATATTTATCAGAATTTTCTCCGGAAGTCCAAAATTAACAATCAAGTTCACTAACACTACTCGCCTTTCGTTTCCAGGGATGTGTTATGATGATGTGAAAACGTATGAATATGTGGGACGGATCCGAACCGTATCCTTCCCACATAATACACACAAGGTGGTGCAAACACCTTTGAGCTTTTCAAATATGAACCCGTGGTCCCTTTCATAAAGCTGAAACATTGCTTCTATCTTCCTTTACGATGGTATTGTATTCACAGACACCGAACTTCAAATCAACCGAAATTTCCCATTTCCTTTAACATCTACGTAAACAATAGACCAGCATTTATTGTGGGCTCGTTCCCCAGTGGCTGCGGTTCGACTCCCGTTGGATCCCCGCCAGTTCCCGTGTTTTTCTCGACGGGATTTAACTCCGTATCCGCGACTCCCGAGCGGTCTCTGAACTCAGCCTGTGCATTCGCCAGGAATTAAAAGTTCTGCATTTAGATTCGTCACGTGTTTTTGCGTAATAAGTGATCAGGTTCATTGGTCTTGAGTTCTCGAGGCTTCCGGGATGCGGGTTTTGGTTTTTTGAAGTTTGATTACTGCAAGGACGTCGGTAAGAGATTTGTGCGGAAGAAAAAATACAAGGCAATCCGCCTTGTATTTTCTCTTATTCTTTGAACTGGAATTTGACACAATGATTTGACTATTTAACGATACTGCGCCTCACTCAGTAGCTTGTTCCTCTTCTTACAATGACTTCTCCAGAGTTATCGCCACTATTTCCATCAATAGTTTGCTTCTTCTTCGTCAATCATTTGGAAATACTCCAGATCTGTTACGTTTAGCGATTTTGTTTATATACCGATTATTCGCAATAATTTATTAGTCTTTCACACGTGCTTTGCGTGAGGTGTACGATTTTTAGCTTGTATATTTTATGAAACTTACGTTGTATTTCCTCAATACTGTTTTTTACACATTGGGCAGATTTTATACACAATCAAGTTTTTGCAGAAAACATTTTCCTTATATTTTTATTTCATCATTCATATTATCTGTTGGTAAAACAAGTTGATCAAGTTTCGGACTATTTACCTGCCTAAAAAGGAAGTACTGGATTGTTTTTTTTTTTGCTAAATCAATATCTGCTGAACCTGACCAAATAAAACGTCAGGTCGTGGTTGACCTTAGGGTCTGCTAAACCGGGTTTTGCGTGAGGAGATTAAAACTCGATAAGGAATGGAGGATATTTTTGTACCTTGCGAAATGCCTTGAGGGAGGATCATGATTATTAAAGTATTAAAGAAATTGTCAGAATTTCTTCGTTCAATCGAATTACAATACCGGTTTGTATAAAAATTGTGTTGAAGGCCGCGCTGTTGTGTCGCGCGTGTATTTTTAGCTCGACTTGTTAACCGCTCTGTTACATGAGAGTCGTTCACAAACTTAGTGGTTTACCCTAAAGCACCCAAACCCCTAAAGCAACCCCTTGTATTGCTCGTTGCTATTGCTATGGGCTCTGGTATTTTTCTATCTCGTCGAATTAGTTTCTAAAATATTAAAAGATTCTGTGTCTTTGAAACGCTGTGGAATTGGGATCGTTTAGAACTGTATTTCTAAGTTTTTGAGTACTATAAAACCACGAAATAATACCACATTTGACTATAGTATTAAAGTGACTATAGTGCAATAAGTTTCATTAAAGAGTTACTCACATTAAAAAAAAATGTGCACAGCACATCCTTTTTGAAGAACGATATTTCCTAAATTATGCTTGTCAAATAATAAATCATGTTTAAACATAATTTGCCACATGCAGTCAGCTATGTAGCACACAGACGGTACAATTTAGCAAGAACTACAAAATTCCTTGTTTATTTTTTTACCACGAAGTTTAGTAAACACACGTTTACTATAAACCATCAAGTTATGTCTGCCTATATCTCAATATAAATAAAATCGTGTCACAGTCACAGCATCTCCAGCCTGTAACACTAACAATAGATCAGAGATAATTTGTCTCTTTATCTCCGCAGAGGTGAAATTATGCCAAATCTTTGATGTAGTTCGAGCTTACAGATTCATATCTTTGAGCTTTGATTCACTAGAGTGCGGAGGCAGTTTGTTTGAAGAAGCTTTTTAATCGATTTTAAATATTTCTGCAGTGAGTGATATTTTCTTTGTTCAACTCAAGAATTTTCTGAGCGGAGGAATTTATCAATCTTACGAAAGAAGTAATAAGAAAGGCATTATACTCTAGTCTAAGAGCATCGTAGGTTCAATATCTTTATCCTCCTGATTTATTGATGGCTCAAATCTATTTGTAAATCTCTGATGAAATCATTTACGTTTCATCATTTTACTCACCAGTGCACTAAGGCCTTTATAGCAAGAGGAAACGTCGCCTTGGCAATGACATGGGCTCGCACAATCTTGTAAAAGTCAACGTTAATTTACAGCTTTTTTACAGGAAGTTCATTTTTATCACGATCTTTACAGATGAGAACTTTTTAATACGAAACTCGTATGCGAACTAATTTATTTCATGCGTTCTTTAGACTCCAACTCAGCTGCGTTTCTAATTCTGATTTCTATTACCCAATAATTGGCAACATCTGAGGAAATTTTCCTCGAAGGGCAAAAATATTTCAATCTTCAAAATACGTAACTTCGTTTCCTCTGTTTCTTGTAATGGATCCTCCGCCGTAAAGTGATTGGTAATATCAGAACGTTATTTTCTACAAAACATGTACAAAATTGGATCTGTCCAATTATTTGAGTGGCTGTTTTTTTGTTGTTCCCGTTCCGCTTGTACGCATTGACGGAATAGTTAATTATTGCGATTACACTGAGCCCGTTGTGATCCTGCTGCAATGCTTTTTTGTTTGATGTCGCTTCCCAGTACTCCTTTATAATAAGGATGTTGTTCTCCTGTAATTGCGCATCATTCTCTTTGTGCCGATTCCTTTATGCGAACACGTGTCCCTGAGCTTTTTGTTCCTAAAAGCTTAGCTGCGGGTTTTTCGCGTATCTTGATGAAATGATAACATCAATGAAACACATTGCTTTCCTGACGTCACTGGGCTCGTCTAGTGGATTGACGTCATCAGCTGGGTTTTTTTCCGCAAAGTTATTGATAATATATGGTGTTCCATTTATAATATTTATTTTGATTGTATTTATGATGGTGTTTTGCCTGTTATGTACACTAGTGAAGATCAAAGTCGATTTTAAAAGTCACTGGCGGGTTTTGATATTTTCTTTCATTCATTATATTAGGGGCCATCCATAAATTACGTCACACGTTAAGGGGGAGGGAGGGGGTAGACGAAGTGTGACATTGTGTGACAAGGGGGTGGGACGGGTCCTAAATTTCGTGACGTCACATTTAAATTCTATTATAATCTAAGTGTTAAAAAACGAACTTTAAACTGTAATAGTTTAAAGTTCGTTTTTTAACACTTACGAAAACCTCAAAAAGATTTACAACTATATTATATTATAACTATACTACAACTATACTGGTACATACTACATAAATATGCGTTTGGCGGCATTTATCAAAGGGCGCCTAGGCGGTCGGTACACTAGTAGAACGAGTGGTCGACAAAACAATTGATAGCTTATATTTACACAGATATATATAATTTTATTAAAAAGTAATTCTATCCTTTGTTGCACTGTGAAGAATTTGTGAGAGTTGTAAACTGTTGCCGAAAGTGTTTTGTTTGCATCATGATCACAGTTGGCGCAGTAGATAAGCGATTGGCTGCTACACCTCGTGTCGCGAGTTCGATCCCCGCACGGAACAAGTATTTGTATGACCTACCGGGAGTTGTTCCGATCTTGCTCTAGCTATTGCCCTTTGTGGCCAATCTTTAAGAAGAGTCTTATTGGTCTCGCTATATTTTGCTCTCTCTTTGTTGTCCCTTCATCTTACTGCAATGTTTCTCTTATTTCAGCATATTTATGGAAAACTACTGCCGGCTACAAAGTTGCAATCTAGTAACTCGTCTCTTATCAATTCGTTAATAAAGTGAGACACATCACTTACCTAGTTACACCATGTTTTGGTAAAAAGCCAAATTTAAATTTATTACTTGACACAAACGCCGTCGGTTTCTCTGCGATTTATATAAAAACGTCTCTAACAGTAATTATTATCTGCTCTTTGGTTGATTTATATGTTCAGTTGCCAGACTAAGCCATCATTATTTTAGACTCTAAAAGTTAAGATTAAAACGATGTTAAACTTTTTTTTAAATATACTTTGTAGTGTGAAGGTCAGGTATCAGGAGAAGTAGGCCGTAATTTTTCTGGAGTACGATGTTGCGTAATTTGTGAAAGATATTGGAGCTTAAAAAGATATTGTTGATGACAGGTTTATTGGTATTTTTGTTTAGGTTACCAGCATTTATATATTACATTGACCCAACAGTTGACGAAGACGTCGTAAGAGCCAAGAGGGATTATATCGGGTATAAACATAGTAAACGCTTGCTGAACACTGTTGAAAGACCGGCCGGGGTGAATTTATTGTAGTTACCTAATATAACATCACGACTTTGGTGTAGTCCCTGAAATTTTTCTGTTTTGTGTTCCACGACAATAACAGCAAAGACGAATAAAATTGTTAAGACAGGGATGACATAATGATGTTTGTGAAATGAACTTAAATATAAAGGGTGTAAAACACCTCTTAACGAAGCCGAAAGGCACTGGTTCTCCCTGTCATTGCGATCATTTTTTTGTTCTACACCATACCTGGGAACCTTCTGGTTACGGAGATATTAAGGGTCAAAGTTCCAACTTTTTGACAAGTATTTTTTTAAATACAAGTTTTTAATGTAAGATTTTTACTTTAAACACCTCCACGATCCCCGTACTATTCAATCCGTCCATCAGCACAATGTTTTTAGTGCGTTACATTGAGTTCTACCACAAAACCTGATTTTACACCCCCAAAAAAAAAGTCGTTTCCCAGTAATAATTTTTGCGTAAAGTTACTTAGTTTCATGTACAGAATGCTTGGTTGACGGCTTCGTGATGAGGTGATTTACACCGTGTATGATTAGCAACGGGTTATAATATCATTAATATCGTGTCCTACCGCCAGAACTGTCTCGTTTAATGGTAGTTCCGTATTACATTCTAGTACAATATTAATTTAATTTTATGTAGAGCGTTATTATCAAAACATTTAAATCAAATCTTCAATGTATGTTTATTTACCCAGAATAGTTAAGGCAAAACCGATATATTTTGATTCATACGATGGTGTAGTTACTGTAGAATTACCCAGTAGAGCAGACCGTTCCACTGGCTGTTTTTGGAAACGAATGATATAGTCCTCCTAACCGTTATCAACGACTCGGGCCTTGAACTCTTTTAAGGCACGAATAATTCTGTATTTCGTATGTAGTTTCCATTATGAAATTCCAAAAAATGGTCCGTACAATAAGACGAATCAGAAGGTACGTTGGGTCCTCAACCTCAATGCTGGAATCGCGTAGAGTCAATAACCATAAAGAGCTTGCGTGGGCGCTCGTAATAACCTCAAATTGCTGCAGACCTCTGAATCATATACGACTGGCCAATCTCAAATTCTCAATACAAGGAGTATTTGTCTCTGGATACTTTGAGTTGATAAGTGGGAAAATGGGAATCAACATGATTGACATGGGGGAACTCCGAATTATCCTACGTTTAGATTTATAGGAGATCGGGATTTGGCGATAAATGCTGAATTGGTTCCTACCTTGTTCTGGACAAACTTGTTTTTTTTTTTTAAGTTCCAAACTCCACTTCACGTCAGAACTAATTCCAAAGACCTTTCACATTTCTACCCTTTAGAAATACTAAAAGTCAAGAGAGTGCTGTAACCTGAAACAACTCAAACTAAAAGTAGTCCAAAGTCCGTATAAATTCAATAAGCATGTCCAAGTTGCTATTCCGTCGTCACAAGTTACATTAACCCTGCAGAACCGTTAAACTATAAATACTAACAAATCGAACAAACTTGAGACTTTAACCCACGTAGACACGCATATGCAAATATCGGCCTTATTTCAAGTAATCAAGCGCATGTACGCCGGCGCCGCCCCGTACGGCGCATGCAAACGCTTTCAGCTATAAATAATGCAATAATTAATAGAAAACAACCTTACATCCTTGGGTTTGATATAATTTGGGTTAAAATCACGTAACGTGTTTAAAACAAACAGACTGACTATGCAAACTTTGCTTGCGCGAGTAAGGGCCTTCGTGTTACGTCTTGTTTGTAATAGCGCCATCTGTTGACATAGCATTAGAACTCCTTGTTTTTGATTACATGTCGAAAACTTTTAAGTCTTGGCATAACTTTTATGTCCATTGAGTTGTATCTACCCTATACATATAATCATCTTTATTGGGTGCTGAATTTTCAGCGTTCTAATGAAATATTCGTAGAACGCGGTAAAATATCAACAATGTTAAATACAGGCACCTTACCATTTATAATTATTTTTTACCAAATAAGTAAACTGGATCCACGCAAAACTCATAAAGGGCTTTGTTTGATAAAAAGCCTAAACATGGCAGCCATACAACGCTTCACAAATAGACTTAACAGATCAAATATGTGGGTGTTACGCAAGCCCACGTATTTTTCATACATGACCTTGACACTCGTAATCTCTAGCGACCTCGACCTCGACCTTCGAATTGGTTAGGACTGCTCGACTTTGAATCTTGGTCTAAAATTGAATTACGTCGCAGTAAAAATGTTGCGGATTGACTTTTGTCTATGTTTAGTGATAAATCCAATAATGCGGCGTAGTTTGAAGAAATAATGGAAACAATAGATAAGTTGAACGTTTATGGTTATTTTTTTACTACCTTGTTAGTAGACTAGTCTTTAGTTTTCTCCTTAACAGGCAATACTGCGTTTGGTTGCGTTCGCATTATACGCAAATGCCAAGCTATTTTTGTTTAATATTCTTGTCTGAATCCTCCTGTTTGTGAAATAAGTTAATTCCAAATCTGATCACATCGATTCTCTCGATAACTCAATTTGCCTTTTAAACCATAGGAAATTACAACTTGTTTAAAAAACACTTTCACATGTCAAAAGGAACACACGGATCCTTGAATTCTGGCCAGAGATTAAAACTTCGAACAGAAACTTTCTGCCGTTATTTTTTTTTGTTTTTTTCGTACGTGTCACTTTACCGGCTAAAATAAAGCGCACTCGGCCTTGTGTATTGGGGCTAACTCGCTATTTTTACTGCAACGCATTGTTCCCAGCACCCGCCATGTTTGCCGCACAAAATGGCCGGATGCATGCTGTGAACTGGTTAAATGTAAGCTTTATTTTGTCGTTAGTTGAAAAAAGATGATGCAATACATAATTATCAATCTCACTAGGATTTGTTTCCAAGTCTACAACAACATTTGCATCATTTGTATCAACAAGTATATCAATGCACGCTATAAAGAAACTCCAGTTGAAATTGGCACCGTTCGAAGTCGCCTGGCAGGTCGTTGACACACGTCTAACAACGCCTCAAAGACTGACTTTCCTTGCTTTTTGGTAAAATCAGCCAAGGAAAGTAGAACTTAAGGTTCTAGCTACGACCTTTTTTTATCTGCTCTATGGTAAAATCAGCCATGGAAAGTATAACATTAGGTTCTATTTGGAAAAAAAATGGCAGTGCCGCCTAAAAGCGCACTGGGTTGACGATATCATTGACGCGGCAATACCTAGATAACGGTAGCATGAAACCGGAAGGTATGGCAGAAGAAAGGGAAGACCTATAGTCGGCAGTAGGCGATTCCAGACTAAAATTATGCGAGACTCGTTAATAAACTTGCGTTTGCCAGGGTCTACATGACATGATTAATATTGTCAGGGACTCATTTGACGCAATAGAGGTGATCTGCACAGTGTACACCCACTCCTTACCTGATGACAGATCACACTAGTTGGTCTCCCAGATAAAGCCGCTGCATTGCGTAGTTTTTCTCAAGATATTTCCGTCTCTTGTCATTTGTCAACGCTTGCAATTTACAAGTGTCTGGGATTTAACTATATTTTTATTGCACTAGTATCTAGATTCTTGATGTTATGTGGTTTATTCTAGGGTATTTTTGAGCTGGTGATTATAATTTATGAGGCTAATCTAGACTAGCATTTGATCCCGGTTCTATTCGAACTTTTAAAAAGCTATACGTAAATTGAATTTGTCTCTGTCTCCATGTATCATCCAGGGTCATTAATAGAATCCGTCATTGGGGTTTCCTTTGCTGAGCGGTGGATGGACTAGGAATGAATAAAAATGACATGTAAAATAGATCAGTAGTTCATCTGAATCTGAGAAATGTTAGAATGTCTAAATAAATTATTCCTTGGGCGTATTCAGATGACACGCGCCGATCACGCACAGCACCCGCGCACGCGTTGTGCCCGCCTTAAACCCGCACACGCGCTGCATCCGCCTCGCACACGCCTCGCGCCCACTTATACTACTAGTGAGATCACAGTCAATACAACACTATTCAGCCATAGCGCGGGCGCAAGGCGTACGCGGGGAGGGTGTAAAGCGCGGGTAGGGCGAGCGCAGGGTTGGCGCGAGACGGGCGCAGGGCGTGCGCTTGGCGTGCGCGTGTAGACCTCGTTAAATGCAATTTGAGATCTATTGATGGATTATAAGACTCAAATTCTTATTTAACAAATTTCAATGCGAGTTGGACGCGGGTGGCGTGCGCTGAGCGTGCGCGTGTCGTGTGAACGCGCCCTTTATACTTGTTTAAGGCAGAAAGCGCCAGTACTGTAAAAGTTTACGAGATATTTCGAACCTCTGACGTATAAACAAAGTAATAAATGAAAAGAGAATTAAGTTACGTGTGGGACGAATATGTTCAAACTTACTTTTATGCCTATATTGCTTTTTGTAACTTATATGGAAGAAACAACACGTCATTTCCCAAATATGTGTTTACAAGAACAATTTCAAATACTCATTTCTGTGTGATACTGCTGTTGTCATCATTTTGATCTTTTATGGGATTTTACGGAGGTGTTTTGCGATAATGGTAATATCCAAGAAAGAAGATAGCTTCGCCTAGCCTTACACCTTTCTTTAAAGTCAGCATCACGGCTCTTCTTTTTTAAATAGTTGAATGTGATGATGACATATAATTGAATCCAGCCATGTACTTCCCACTTTTCGTTCCCCAAGCTAGTCATACAGAGGAAATAAATAATTACGGCCTTTGCAACAAACACCATCAACATCATAATCACCAGCAACATCTATGTATTGCATACCACCAAGATATTTCTTTGTCTGTTAGATTTAGTCTCAGATTTAAGACAAAATAAATCGTGAGGGATTTGAAAACGTAAAAATCTTCACCTTTTTATCTTTTGCATCATTGTACTTATGCCTATATTGTAGAGTTTCCATCAAAGTGATAGTTTCCGAATCGTGCCAGCTGGTCCAGGGCTCTCGACGCTAAGTTTTGGCAACACTTATCCGCAGCCGCGTACTATAGTAGATGCACAGAGTTACTATCATTAATCTATTCAGAAGCCTGTCACTTTCAGGTGGAACTTCATTTAATTCCTGAAGGATCGGATGATGAGTTTTATGGCTGTTTCGGCCTATATCATCAAGACGATGATTTATGTTGTCTTTTGGCAATGAGATTTAAATTAGACATATTTTTTGCGTGCTTTGACAACATAAACAAGTATAAAATCAGATCTTCTTTCTCCCCAGTACTGAGACTGTAGAACTAAAAGAAGCATCTGTGCAAAAACCAAGTACAATTTACTTGGTTTTGCACAGCTGCTTGTTTTTTCTTATGATGATTACGAACTCACCAAGATTTTACTTTCTGTAGTCATTTCCACTTGTATTTTGCGCGTAACGTTGAAGAGACAAACCGCAGGAATCCTGATTACGCACGACGAAGCCCCTCAAGTGGCTAATGAGCTTAAAAACTAAAACCTGACAACGATAATATGCCTTATTACATGTACATTACTTAAAACAATTCTATAAATGTCCGTTAAAATAAAGAGTTATGAGATGGAGAGGAAGACCTGAATTATTGCGAGAGGTATGATTTGAAAGAAAAACGATGAAGTAAATTATATAGTACGACTGATAGGGGGAATGGAAGTAAAAAACTTGATGTGATGACCCCAAGTAACATTGGACAAGGGCAGGAAGATATTGAGAGGATGATGATCGGTAAAAATGTAGCAGATTCAGAGATATATTGTGATTCATTTGAAAATGTTAACTTTCTCATTGGAAATCATTTCTCGAAAATCCGTGAGGATTTTGGCAATTTGTTTGTGTTGTAAGTTTTCATTGGATTTCACCGGGAGTCATTAATCGCAACTGATCTGAACACTTCGCATTTGTTCCTCGCTGTGTCACTGATTTAATTGTCACTGACTTCTTTGTTTTATGGGACAGTGACATGTATAATAAGGAATACAACTGGATGTTTGTTTCAAGGAATTGGCAAACGGTTTGTGGGTGATTTGGCTCCTTTGTCTGCTCTGAACCATACTTTACTTACTTAAACCAAGAATGTTTAGCTTCAATTTTGTGCATTTTGTGATTCGAATCGCATATTATTTTGGCTTTTATTTTCCACAGATATTTATTCCGTTTCCAAATCGAATTCGGGTTGAGTGCTTCACAAAAGACTAAAGAGTTGCAATTTCCCAGAAAACATTTTACTCTTTAGCTAACTCAACTCGAAAATTCGTTCCAATTTCCCAAATTGCTTGATGATTCACCACAGGTTTTCGGATCAAGTCTTCGGCTTCATTAATATTGCGCTGAAGCAACTAGACTAAGATGCCATTTTACGAGTGCACCGACTCTCATAAAGCCTCCTGTTTCGGGATTGGATGCTGCCGAATACCAGACAGATCCCTCTCTCTTTGTTTATTCATGAGCCCGTATTGACTCTCGGAATATGACTGTTTTCTCACAATATTTTCTTTTTTTTGTTTATTCAAGCAACATAACATATTACTTACATCAGCTGTTTAATCTTGAGCTGAATATATGTTTTTTTTAAGAAGTCGGTCAAGGTATAGTACTTTTCAGTATGTTGACCCTTCTGCAGGTGTTTTACGACATTGGGTTCACAAAAATAGTTTTACTGGCTGATGACCAGGTTTTAGTTATAAAATTGCCGTAAGATCGTAAAAACTCTAACATTATTTTTTTTCATTCATAAATCGGTGAGTTACTTACTGATGAAGAATTTTACGTAAGTAAAATAGTAATGTGGAAATCTTATCTTCGCACAAATATTATGGTAGCTAAGAATTTTCCTTTGATTTCCATAAATAAACAACTTAGAAAGCCTTGGTGAAAATTTACCCCAAAGTTACTAGAAATCTATTCAAAAACATAAACTTTCCTTGTTTCCTTTTATTCCAAGATTAATTCAGTTTTCGTACTACTTGAACATAACAAAAATATACTTCAACTCTTTGAACAAATTCAACAAAGAAAAGATGGATAGACTATGTGAAGGATGATATGGTAAGAAAGGAGGTATCTGATGAGATGACAGGTAATAGAGAAGTATGGAAGAAGACATGCTGCGCCGACCCCAAATAAATTGGGATAAGGGCAAGAGAAACTTGACTTTGAACAACTTCCACAAGTTTCTATGCTTTACAGTAAGTACGTAATTAATGATTCCGTTAATTCATATGTTTTCATTAGAATCAATCTTCCGTCATGTTCGGTAGGCAGTGACCTTGTGACGGCGTGGTTATTTTAATACGACGCCAATTTTTACGCAGATAATATTATATGTAGATACGCAGACGAGCAATTTTTCGTTTCTCGAATTTTAAGTGATACTATTTTTGATGCTGTCGATATGAAAAGTTGTACGTCATTATTTCATGTGTACAAGTGGTAGTACTTGGTAACTAGTGTACAAATACTGGGTTGCTATGCCAGCGACTAGCCTACTGCTCCTGCAAACGTCATAATAACCGACGTCTTAAAATAGCAGTCACTAAGACTTCTCGTGTTGTGACTTGAGAGTCCAATTGAATGTTATGATTTTATGAATCGGTTCAATTGTAAAATTTGTTTTGTATGAATACGAAGCTGCTCTAAATCATCATGGTTTGGTCTGCATCATGACCCGCATTTAAATGAATCCATCCATAAAAACTAAATGTTCGAACATCAAATCTACATGTTTCGCAGAACTTAAATATTCTCAATTGATTTATAGGTCTATAATGTTTATATGATCTGCATGTTCTGTATTTTTTCCACGTTTTCGACTGTGTTTTGAATTCCACTCGAAGTCTGTCCGGAGTTTTATTTCAGTATTTTTTTCGCCGCTGGCCTCACTCAGTTTGACGTGGTCTATTAGTAAGTTTTCTTAATGAGAAATGTTTTTGATCCGATCTCGGCGTTATATCTAATGTGGTAAAGCTTGTTCTTTACCACAGTAAACGTTTGTTGAGCTTTTGCCAACTTTATTCGTAGCAAAATCATAAAAATTAAGTTTCATCGCAGTTTTTTAGGCTTCAGTTAGTCGGTTCTGATGCGCAAAATAAATTTCATTACTCGTAACACAAGACTAGATTATCATAACACGTAAAAGCAGTTAGAAACAATTTATATCGTGCAAGCTTGCAGTGTTATTCAGATGTGTTGCTGTTAGTAGTATTAGTGATAGGAGCTTGTTATCTGGTGGCACAGGAGTCTTGGGGCTCACTCCGGATGTTCATTTAAACTAGTTAATAAGACAAAAGAAGATACCAGTAGCACTATACCTTCTCGCTATCAAATAGCTAAATGTAAAAAAGGGGCTAAGCAGAATTCCTTGCAATTATTCCATCAAAACATTCAAGGTTTCCTTCAAAGCAATTAGAGATTGAATTATTTTTAGAAAAAACAAAGTTTGAAATTGTTTGTTTCACTGAACACTGGTTAAGAGACTATGAAATGCTAATTAATTACGAAAATTACAGTGTGGGCAGTTGCTTTAACCGAAAATCGAAAATGCGTGGGGGTTCATTAATCTTAGTTAAAAATTGTATTAAATTTAAGTGTCGAAGCGATATTGTTGATCTATCGGTTGAGCATAATATTGAACTGTCTTGTGTTGAGCTGGATAAGCATATAATAGTGTGCGAATACAGACCCCCAAATTATCAAAACTACTCCTTATTTGAGTCAGTAATGGAAGATGCTTTAGCAAAACTTGCAACAGGTAAAAAATCTCTGGTTATCTGTGGTGACTTTAATATTAATATTTTAGACAAAAATTCTAATACTAGTAGATTATTACACCTTTTTAAATCATTTAATTTGTTAAACGTGTTTTCGGAACCAACCCGAATTACTACGAATACTGCTACATGTATTGATAATGTTTTTTGTTGTTGCGACTACTTAGATAAATCAATAGTAAATTACCTCCCTTCTGATCACAGTGGGCAAACCGTTGTTTTCGAGTCCTACACACCATTACAAAAAATCCAGATAAACTCTAGACAAATAACGCCCAGCAATTTGAATAAATGTAATAATAACTTAATTAGTAATTTAGGCATTCCGGGCCATATAATTGAAAATGCAAATCAATTTTATGAGGAATTCTTTTCGGTAGTTCACGTAGAGTTCAATAATACATTAAAAATGAAAACAAAATCTATTTACCCTATGTTTATGTTCAGTGACTGGGCCACTAAGGGTATTAGGATAAGTAGGGAGCGATTGTTTGAGTTGTACGGCCTTAAGCCTTACATCAACTCGGAAACTTTTAATAAATATGTTGCAACCTATTCAAAAATCTTTAAAAACACTTGCAAAGTAGCCAGAGCCCTATTCATTAGCAACAAGATTAAGTCCGCCGATAACAAAATAAAGACGGTTTGGAAAATTATCAATAGTGAATCCAATAGAAATAAAAAATATAATAATGATATCAGACTAGAGACTTCACGTGGTCTTCTAAGCTCTAAAAACGAAGTAGCTCAAGAATTTGTAGATTTCTTTACCAATATCCCACTTAAAACTACCGAAACCTTAAATTCCTCACCCTTGCTTTCTATTGATTTATTAAAAGCGAACGTTTCAGCATGCCCGGTTGAGTTTCAATTTAAGCATATAAACCCCATAGCAGTCATTAAAGCTTTTAAGGAAATCAAAATCAAATTAACAGAAGATCTATGGGGATTGTCTATTAAAGTGTGTCAAGCTATTATTGACACTATAGCACCGTACTTGGCTTTAATTTTTAATTTGTGTGTGGACCAAGGGGTCTTCCCAGACCTTATGAAATACAGCAAGGTAATACCACTTTTCAAATCTGGGGACAGTAAAGATACGAATAATTATAGACCCGTATCCGTGCTGCCGGTTTTCAGCAAGGTGTTTGAAAAGGTAATGCTTAATCAAATGCTCACCCACTTTAACACCAACAAAATCTTACACGAGAAACAGTATGGTTTCACCAAGGGACGTTGTACAACTGACGCCGGTGTCACTTTATTAAAACACATATATACTGCGTGGGAAGAGGCACAAGATGCCATAGGAATCTTCTGTGACCTCTCGAAGGCATTTGATTGCGTAAATCACCAAACCTTGCTCTTGAAACTTGAGCATTACGGCTTAGGTAAACTTGCGCTCAGTTTAGTAAAATCGTATTTAAATGATAGACAGCAGCAAGTACAGGTAAATGGTGTAAATTCAATGGCTCTGAAAGTAAAAATGGGTGTACCACAAGGTTCGATATTGGGTCCTTTCCTCTTTTTAGTATATATTAATGACCTTCCCCATTTATTTAAAAACCAACCACAAATGGTGTTGTTTGCGGACGATACTTCGTTAATATTTAAGATAAACAGACGTGCAACAAACCTTGACGATGTAAATAACGCTCTAATGCAGGTCCATAAATGGTTTACCGCAAATAATTTAGTATTAAATGGGAAAAAAACTAAGTGCATAAGATTTTCTCTACCAAATGTCAAAAGCAGTGACTGTGACATAGTATTGAATCAAGAGAAACTTGAATTTGTCGATGAAACTGTTTTCTTGGGGATCACGCTCGACTCAAGGCTACAATGGGGTCCTCATTTAACATCTCTTGCAGGACGGCTAAGTTCAGCAGCATATGCTGTCAGAAAAATCCGTCAATTTACTGATGTAGATACCGCGAGGATAGTGTATTTTAGTTATTTTCATAGTATTATGTCATATGGTATTTTACTATGGGGACGGGCTGCAGACATCGAGTCTATATTTATTCTGCAGAAAAGAGCTATCAGAGCCATATATAATCTACGTAGGCGCGATTCTCTAAGAGAACTGTTCAAGGAAATTAACATCATGACGGTACCTTGTCAATACATCTATGAAAACATCATGTACGTTAGAAAAAATCTGCATTTATTTAGTAAAAGAGGTGACCGGCACCACTATAATACTAGAAACAGAGACCAACTAGTTCAGCCAGGTTTCAGGTTAGCTAAAGTAGACTCATCTTTCATGGGGTACTGTTTAAAATGTTACAATAAAATACCTCCCCACATTCTACAACTGAATGAAACGAAATTTAAATTTTGCATAAAACGCACACTATGTAGGCAAGCATATTATAAGTTGGGGGATTATATTGATGATAAAAATGCTTGGCTCAATGCTGGTCCTGCTCCACAACCATAGGGGCAATCGGAATCATCAGAATTAGAAAGTGAAGTTATTGTGAAAGCTGCAGAAGATTGTAAAAATATATTTGCATTGTATAGATTCAATCTCTTAGTATTATATAATTTCATAGCACATGTGTGAGTACCATGTACTGTAAAGCCACTATTTAATGAGTAACTAAATCTTTCATTGACGCGAAATTACCCTGGTGGTTGAGTGAATGTCATGCTCACTTAAATGTCACGCTGATGGTGGCGGGTGTGTCGGGTCGTTTAGTTCCCTTCAAAATGGTTGAGTTGAATGATGGCTGATACATGCGTCATGTTCGTGAACGGGCGCTGTCAGTTGTGACTGGTCATCTCTTAGCTGCCACGGTTTATTTTAATTACTTTATTTTTTTATTACTGATTTAATCTTTTACTCTGGACGCTCTTAACTTGCCCGTATTTCTACATTGTTCTCACATATTTGTAATTCTTGACATGAATGATGTAACCAAGATTTTGTAACATATTTTGATTTAAAAGAGTGTCCATGGAGTTTCTTGCCCGTTCTTCTCCATAGAGATCTACGCTACGGAATGGGCAACTACAGTACTTTCACAAGTTATTATGCCTTGTGACTGGGACTGTAGCTTCGCGTTTTATTTTGTTTTTGTTGACTTTCAAAAGTGCCTGTAATGGTCTAATTGAAATAAATGCTTTGACTTTGACTTTGACTTTGTTATGATGATAATTTTGTCGCTTGCATTTTGTTTCGAAATTCATTTCGTTGGAGAAAATATTAACATAAAGTTATGGTAACAAATCAACAAAACAACAATCTGGAATGATACGATAAAATAATTGTGTTTTTTAGTAACCGGCACAGAAATCGCATACTTTTCGTTACTTGAAGAAGACACAAACTCTACTCGAGCGTCCCGGAAATTGCAATCCTTTGTTTCTCCACTTGTAACACTTTTTACCCGCGTTGTTCCATTCCAAACGCTTTGCAATGCAAATGTGAATTTAGTCGAATGCTACATTTGATTTGTTCGCATGACACCCGCACCCCGCTGCCATGCCGCTGGTACAAGGATACTTTGTGCGGAATAAACGGCGTCTTCTAATGTTATTGTGTGTGTTATTGCTCTGTTTATTGTATGAGGGAAAAGAAAAATAACGTACTCTTTTATGATTTGAGTAATTCGCTTGGTTTTGTTGTTAATGCGGGAATGAAAAGGCATTTTATTTCATGATTTATGTAACTAAGTATCACGCTTGTTTTCGCCTATGCCTATGGTAAGACAAAAGGTCTTCAACTTTTTCTTTTCATATAAATCGATTTTAGTATTGAAGCACATTCATAGAAGTCTTTCCGAAATATAATTTCGGGAATGCGCCTCGGGATTTCCATACTTCATTTTAAGCTAAAGGATTCAGCTATAGCTCACAAGGCAATTCAGATTAGTTGGCAAAGGCATTAAGGCATAGTTCCATACAGTAACCGGTCATGGTCTCAGGAAAAGCAGGTCACCCTCCGTGCTGGTTACCGCCGCCGCCGAGGCAATGACGTCAATCCTGTCCTTCCTTCTAAAAGCCCTCTGAGTATTTCTATAATTACAAAAGGAATCTTATATCGGCAATCCATAGGAATCGTTAAATGTTATGACTACTTATTCAAGCTGTGTAAGTGCAAAGTAATATTGGGTTTTTCTAACAGGAATCTGGATTCGTGCCTAGTTAACGGCAATAGACTTGCTCCCAATTACATAGCACTTCAAACATAACTGGCGAATGAGTAATAATAAGTAAAATCAAACAAAACGTAACTTGATCAAACATATTATATCATTTCATTCGCCTATATAAATAGAACTTAGTACGGCCAATATATTTTTAAAAGGAGAATCAAGTAATTATGAAATATGTTTTTTTAAGGTTATGTTCATATTTTCATAATCTGTGGCATTTAGGGTTGGCCATAGACATAGAGAATGGAGTGAGCATTATCTGTATGAAATTGACCATAGTCTCTAGAAAGAGACAATGCACAGCGTATTGGTGACAGCACAGAACAGATAAAAGAGGTGTGACAGTCTCATCTCGGGACAAATTTCAGTTTTTTCCTAGTCCAAAGTGACCATTATTCTTTGTGTGTCTATTATAGGTTAGATACACCTCTGCCCAACCCGACAGCTGAGGGATTACAGGCGTGATGCTTTTTTTTATTCTCTATTATCGGTAATCCATCTTTCCGTCATAAAAAGTAATGACTTTTATTCAAGCTGTAAATTGAATTGTTTATAATTCATGGCACATTTAGTATCGTCGTAACCGCCACCTGAATATCTGTCCTTGATGTTTTAGTTAAAGTTTAGAATACTAAACAGGTACTCCGTCGCGACGGTTAAGGACAAGTTTAGTTCGTTTTCTTGCCTTCTTGTCGTTAACAGTGTTGAACGAGTCTTGGCAGCAGTGCTCAGCCTTGCTTGGTGTTTTGCACTTTTGTTATCTTCATTCATATGATTAGGCGTCGAACTACCCGCATCGAGTCTTCATGGTGGGTTACAGCATACTCTCATAGAAAGAGGAGAGTGAGTGGGTCGGAGCAGGCTGATCGTGGCTAAGGCGTCACTGATGACTTTAATGGGTCCTTCGTGACTGTCATACAGGTGAAAGGGATATTGACGAAGAAAAGTAATAGTTCGTGCGTCGATGTGCCTTCCACCTCATATATCATTCACTCATTATTATCAGCTTTAAGATTTAATTTCGAAACCTTCCATAGAAGTGATGATATGATACCAAGCATCAGCTTATGATGCGCCATAGAGTCTCTGCGTCAAAACTTAATTCTTTGTCACTTTTGTCTCCTTCCAGCAAATAATAGTACCTAACCTAACTAGTTCCACGTGTTTTCGTTCCTGAGCTTTAAAGCGCAGCAAAGTTAACCGATTTCTTAGATTTTTTTTATATTTGGTCTCACTTAACTCTTGTTCTGAGATTGCTAAGTTCATTCTCCCAAATATTTATTCACCAACTACAGATTTACCGATGTCTTAACTCATTCATCCTTCAAAGGACGACGACACCGAGGTAGCAACAGGTCCAGCAGGACTACTAACGATAAATCATCCAATAACTTACAAGAATCACCCGCGAAGTTCCCAAGTGGCCTCAAATACCCCAAGGCCTGGTCAGTGGCCGTGTGATGACAACGCTGGGGAGCACTATATATAGCCGCGTGGCCTGCATGCTACTCTTTGTTCAGTCACGTGGCTTAGCAGACAATGCGGTGGCCATTCGGTTTTAACTGACTTTCATTTGATAGTCTACTAGCGACCCGCCCCGGCTTTGCACGGGTGCAATGCTGATACTAAATACACTACAGAAAAACTGTGAACGTTGTATATAAAAACATAGTGGCCCGCTCTGGCTTCGCACGGGTATAAAATATACATATAGTTATTATACATATAAACCTTCCTCTTCAATCACTCTATTTATTAAAAAAACCGCATCAAAGTCCGTTGCGTTTTAAAGATTTAAGCATACATAGGGATATAGGGACAGAGAAAGCGACTTTGTTTTATATACTATCAGAGAAAGCGACTTTGTTTTATATACTATGAAGTGATTAGTAAAAGTGAAGGATGATATATTATGCGTAGAATAGAGGTGAATGCTGAAATGACGCGTAATAGAAGTATGGAAGAAGAAGACGTGCTGGGCCGACCCCAAATAAATCTATGGACATATCCCTAGATTGCAATTCGGTCCATAGGCAAGACAATGATATAACAGAGGTGTTCGTGTATTAATTTTTCAACTGCAAAGACTTCTTTCATTTTAACTTAAATTTAGCTCAGCCCTTTAACATTTGTCTAAATCAGTCAACTAGATTCTACTGACATGTCCAAAATCTTTCAGCTTTGTAATAAGTTAGTACAAGATAATGGCTTCCACTCAATCGTCTTTAAACTTTTCCTCTTCGAAACTTTGTTTATGTGCGCAAAGAGTTGGATTAATTTATTTATTTAGTTATAACGTTAAGTGATATGAGTTACTACTAGCATAAATACTACAGAATATCGTAGCGCTTTTGCTGAGCATGAAGTCCTGGGATCGATTCTCAGTTCGGTCAAAGTATTATTGGGTTTTCACATTAAGGATTTCTGAGTAGCCACGCAGTCTGGATTTGTAATTACAGGCATGTAATTATACAATGCTATGTAATAGCATAGAACAAGATCTCGCAGCGTCCCAGTGTCCCAAAAACTGTTATCCTTGTGAGAGATCATTTTTCTTCTCGATCATAAACTTATCCTACATCCCGGTTGCCATTTGAGCTTTTTTTAACTAGCCGGAAGATATATTCCTATTCTCTACATCATACATAATTAATAAGAAAACTATGATAAATGTCAATACTTCAGGTTTATTTATTTATGGTTAATTCATTGAAATGGTATGCCCAATAAACCGGCTTAATGTCAATGAACTCATAACGATATGTTTCCGACGACTAAGTTTGTCCTTATAATGTACATTTGTTCAGGTCTTTGTCTCAGAATCACACTCAATTAGAAGATTTATTGGGGTTTTAAAATATCTCACTCGCTTGTAGTATGAACATATTTCGTATGTACATAACTTAACTACTTAACTAATTTAAATCACATCTTACCTATGAGCATTTATTGAATACAAGCCTTATCTAAGCGAATGTACGTCTTTAAATCTTAATTCTAATATTCTATTCATAAAAAAATAAATTGTAATACGAGTAAACATCCTATTGCATTTTCCCTAAAGATAATTTTCGCGTCTTTTAGTTCTCATGTTGTAAACTAGATGGCGTTGACGTCGAATTAGAAGTCGCTATGGTTTCGTTACACGCGTTTTTAGGGATTCAGAAACTTTTATGCCTACATAATGCCCTAGAGGCTTTATAACATCATCATTTAAATTTTTTGAAAGCAGTTCCACGATTGTGGTTGACCGCTTTTGATATCGTTGATTAAATCCATCTCAATACTCAATCCTGATTTATAACATGATGAAAGACCTATCTAGAATCTACCTGTATCCGGTTAGACTGGAAGCCGACCCCAACCAAGATAGTTTGGGAAAAAGCTAGGCAGATGATGATGAAAGACTTAGCTACATTTTCCAATTTACTTTTCTTCAGGTCCTCAAGACTTAACTATTTCTCTACATCATCATTTTTATGCAGAAAAAATAAAAAATATCAGTCAGTCCTCAGTTGTAGATAATTATGTTCCTAGTATCGAATTTCTGTTTTCAGATAAAATGAAAATTCTGATACCGAATTCCATAATATCCCGAATTCATATTTATGGTAGGCAGAATCTATGCCCCATTTTCTTTTAAGAGCGTTCTCGCAAAATTCTTAACTCAAAAAACAACGCCGACTGACGTTGAGTGCGCTTGTGTGCGTGGTGCACGCTTCTTGATACACACACGTGCAGAGGCAGGGGTGCGTAACACGGTTCACTGCGGTTTACATATAATTTAATTGAGAAAAAAATACAAGATATGGAACGTATTATTATGATAAAGAAATACAAATAGTATAAGAGTAGCCTACAAAAGTAAAATAATTATTGGTGAGTTCGTTTGTTTGTTATGCTTTTACACTAAAACAACTAGACAGATTTGGATAAACGTTGGCACGTAGGTATACTCATGGTCTACCTACGTGCCAAATTTTATCCAAATTTTAATCCTGGCAACGGACATAGGATACTTTTTATCCCGATATTCCCACGAGATCATTATTTATGCGGGTGAAACCACGGGTGCTGCTATTCTATACTAATATATATTATGAAGAGAAAATATTTGTTCACCACTAAAAAGCTACATCTTACACCGAGTAACAAGGCTATATTATATCACAATTTTTGCGGACGAAATCACGGGCGAAATGATAGTATTTTATAAAAACGTAACATAGTATTAATTTTATAATACAATTTCCCTCAAGGGCATTGATCTGCTCCTCCTGGAAGCCTCGATAGTGCAGGCCTGGGTGACATCACCGAACAGGCCTGCCGACGTCAACAACGAGGCAGGGTGGTTCCAGGAGGTCATGTCCGACATCTGCGACGTAGCAATGCCCCGAGTTCAGCCAGGAAGCGGCCGGCGTCAGGTGTACTGGTGGTCGCGAGAGCTGACGTCTCTGCGCGAGGCGTGCGTCGCCGCGCGGCACCCGTACGCCAGGCATCGCAGGCTCCGCATCCGCCCTCCGGATGCGGCAGCCATTGAAGCGGAGCTGTACGAGGGATACAGAGCAGCGAAGACCGCCCTCCAAGAGGCTGTCTAGCGGGCCAAAGACCTGGGCCGCGAGGAGATGCTGGAGAATCTCGACAGAGATCCGTGGGGGCGCCCTTACAAGATGGTGCGGGACAAACTCCGCACCTGGGCCCCCCCGCTGACGCAGAGTCTCCGCCCTCAGCTCGTGGAGGACGTGGTGAGCGCTCTGTTCCCTCTGTGAGGGGAACATCCTCCCCCGCCTATGGCTCCGCCGCTTGCGGTGCCAGAAGTGGACCACATCGAGGACGATGCCGACATTCCGGAAGTGACTGGGGTAGACCTGAGAGTGGCGGTAGGCAGGCTTAAAGCCAAAAATACCGCCCCGGGACCCGATGGCTTGCCTGGCAAAGCCTGGGTCCTGGCCTCGGAGGCTCTCGGGCCCCGACTGGAAGGTCTCTTAAGCGCATGCTTGGAGAGAGGCCAGTTCCCGCTTCGTTGGAAGACGGGGAAGCTGGTCCTCATCCGGAAGCCGGGGCGCCCTGCGGACTCTCCGTCCGCATACCGGCCCATTGTGTTGCTCGACGAGGTGGGCAAGCTCTTTGAAAGAGTCATTGCTAACCGCCTCGGGCACCTTGTGGGGATGGGGCCGGATCTTGCGGATCACCAGTTTGGTTTCCGCAGGGGGCGCTCGACGGTGGACGCCATCATGCGCGTGAGGGCTCTCACGACGGGGGATGTGGTGTCCCTGGGTGGGGTCGTCGTGGCGGTATCTCTTGACATCGCCAACGCCTTCAACATCATGCCCTGGACCTGCATTAGGGAGGCACTCCGGTATCACCGGGTACCGACCTACCTTCGTCGTGTGGTCGGGGACTACCTGACGGGTAGAACCGTCATCTACCCCGGTCGCAACGGAGAGTGGAACCGGTGAGAGATGTCGTGCGGTGTTCCACAGGGATCGGTTCGGCTACGACTGGGTGCTGCGCGCTGATCTACCTAGCGGTGTCAGCGTAGTTTGCTACGCTGACGACACGCTGGTGCTGGCACAGGGGAGGTCGCACGAGGCGGCGGCCGAACTTATGACACGCGGGGTTGTGATAGTCGTGGAAAGAATCCGGCAACTGGGTCTCGAGGTGGAATTGCACAAGTCCGAAGCCATGTGCTTTCATGGGCCTCGGAATGCGCCACCGTCGGGATCCATACTGACGGTAGGAGGGGTTCCCATCGGCGTCGAGTCGACGCTAAAGTACCTAGGGCTTGTCCTCGACAGCCGGTGGAACTTCGTTGAGCACTTCCGACGTTTGGCTCCAAAACTGGAACGGGCAGGGGCTGCATTCAAGCGGCTCTTGCCCAACTTGGGGGATCCAAACGCCTCCTGCTGGAGGCTCTATGCGGGGATCGTGCGGTCCATGGCCCTTTACGGGGCCCCGGTGTGGGCACGTTCTTTGAAGCGGCGAGCCGCCCATTACCTGAACGCGCCCCAGAAGGTGGTAGCCGTAAGGCTGGTCCGGGGGCACCGCACGATCTCCGGCGAGGCGGCGAGCCTCTTGGCCGGATTGCCACCATGGGATCTGGAGGCGATAGTGCTCGCGCGCCTGCACGAATGGCGCGCGGAGGCACTACGCCGGGGGGAAACTCCGCTGCCGCGGCAAATTGTCGCTCAGCGGACAGACCTCCGGCGCGATCTCATGGCGGCATGGAGACAGCGACTATCGCAACCACGTGCAGGGCACGCCACAATAGTGGCGATAAGTCCCCTCTTTGAGGAGTGGCTAGAGCTTTATCAATAAAGATCATTGTTATCTAGTAATAATAACAAATAAATAATAATAATAATAAAAATTAATAATAATTTTAATATAATTATAATTAATAACACCTCAGAGGTCGGGGTTCCAGCAGCTTCATCTGCGCTGACACCCAGCCCACCAGAAGCCTTCCAGCCTCCACGATTGTTTTCGCCGCCGTCACAGGGCAGCTTACCATAATGGTTCGCATGCCCGAGTGGTCCGAACGTAGGGTGCCTGCCCTGACCTGCTCAGCAGGGCACCCACCGGTCCTGGTGACGGCGGCGACCGCCTCCTCTTGGGTCACAGAGTCGTCCAGGTGCAGGATGCGCAGGTCTGCGCATCTGACGGGCCTGGACACTCGGGCCTCATCCGCATCTAGGGACGCTCTTAGCTTTTCAGCCAGAGCGTCAGCGGACGGGCCACTATTTACACCGGGGATCTCCAGCGCTCGAGCCCCTGTCGCGGTGACTTTAAGCAGGAAGCCCCCCGACCACCTGCCACTTGGTTTCGGCCGCGGCAGGCGTGGGGGGTGGTGGCGGTGGCTGCGGCCGGCTTGCTGCTGGCGCAGACACCACCACCACCTGAGGAGCCACCTTGCCCTTTTTCTGGGCCGCTGCCTGTTTTGGCGGAGCCGACTTTCCGGGGCCCGGTCTAGTCCTGCCAGAACGCTGGCCAGACTGCCCCGGCCCAGAATTGGCAGCCGTAGCAGCCGCATATGAGACTGCCTTCGGGCCCGGGACCAACCTCGGGCCCGGGGTCGCATTCGGGCCCGAACCCGCCCTCGGGCCCGCGGTCGCCTTGTTTGCCGCCAGGGAGGGGCGCAGTACAATGCCCTCCAGGACAGAGGTAACTTTACCTTGTATCAACATTTTGAGCAAGCGATGATGATAATCCATCAATGTGCTGATTAATAACAGGGTCCTTTAATCCGCTGTAAACATAAAATATAACTTAAGTAATGACCGCATACAATACTCAGATCAACTAGGTATTTTTTACATTTACCGTAGAACTGCTCTTGCCTTTTGTAGGTATTTTTTTTTACTAGCTTTCCTCTTCTTCTTTGGGTAGGAACCGTATGTATTTATTTCTAAAAGAAAGATTTCTGTTACCCGTAATTTATTGACGATTAATCTTTATTATGATCTTCTTTTTGATTATCATCTTGATGATGATGATGATGAATCTTTATAATTAGATTGTACAAAGTGTATCTTTCAATCATAAAACATGACTACAATGAATCATAAGTACAAAGAATACTAACATTTAAACTGCTGACGACCCCTGGGTTTTCTGTCAAAATTACCTCACGCACACTAAGGCGCGCGGGAGCGCGAGCGACACAGGTCCGTTCTCCACAAGCCCTCAGGCGACACTGACAGTACGCGCGTCGTACATCAACTAATAAGGCATTATTTTAGAATATTGTAATAAATAAATGTGAAGGTAAAAAGTAAAAATAAAAATATTTAGAGGAAAGGTAAAGTCTTATATTATAGTATGGTGAACTTTCTTTTTGTTAATTTTGTCATTATCTTATGTTTAAACAATATTTAAAATGCATACATTTTAGATCAGTATTGCTTTTGAATATCGTTTTTTTTTGCGTGGATTCAATTTTTATCTCAATTCTAATCAATCTACGAACTTGAAGACTATATGACCTGTAAATATATATTTTTTTCAGATCTTTTCGTGCTGCCCGTTTGACACAAATAGCAGGGAAAACCCTGATGTTTTACGATTGCTTGAAAATGGGTGTCGGGAAATTGCTATTTCTCGAAATATTTACGTATATAACAAAATTCTAATCAATCTACAAACTAAATCAAAGTTAGATTTATGAGTTTTCATTGAAATATTATGCCATTATCTTTAAATAACAAATATCGAGAACTTGAAAAAGTACGTATTTTTGGTCAAACGCTTAAAATATGTGAGCGCGCTCTTAAAGCATTATAACGATTGCGATATGGCGACGAAAACTATAGTAATTATCTAGAAAAGTCTCTATTTCTTACGGCAAATAATAACGTAGCTGACAGTATTAACTGCTTGCACTATAAGTTTCCATCTTGCTCAGTAATGAACAATTTTTATTAAAAAAATCGTATTTATGCATGATGATGCATAGCCGAGAGCAGCGGTGGCTCAGTGGTGGCAGCCCTGACTTACGAGCAGTAAGCCGTGGGTTCGAACCCTGGCAGGCTCATTACTTTGTGTAATTTATATCATCACCGCTGCTCTAAAAAACGGTGAAGGAAAACATCGTGAGCAAACCGGCATGTCCTAGAATTAAAAATTCGAAGAGTGTCATCTACCAAACCGCACTGGGCCCGCGTGGTGGATTACAGCCCACTCCCTCTCATTGAGAGGAGGCCTGTGTCCCAGCAATGGGAACATTACAGGCATCTGCCTTAGGGCAAGCAGACTGGTCACAATCCCTGACATCATGAAGAGGAGTACGTTATAAGGGCAAGTAAAGGTTTTCCTACTCTTCCGCTATTTTTTTCCGATTAATTTCGTTGCGGGATCCAAGGAGTTAAATTGTTTCTCTGGGATTTCGTCGAGCTTCTTTGTCTCGGCGCTTTTCTGGTGGTCACCACTGTTTTTCTGGCTTTCAGGAGTTGCTGTAGTATGGGAATAGTGCGGCGGGTATGTCCGTTTAAAAAAAGGGGGCAATCAAAGCTTTAAGGCTTGTATGAAACTACCGCCACTACGCAAATGCTGGTTCGAGGTGGAGGTGGGTCGAGAAAAGAATACGTCGATGGAATTGGGGGGGGGGGGGAGCTTTGTTCAGCAGTGGGACAGACAGACGGAACAGTTAAGGTTGACCAAAAAAAAAACTCATCACACTCAACTCACTAATATCAGTAACAGGTGTACCCAAATACACACATCAAAAGTGTCTAGGGATCAACATATATTTTTGCAATATCTTTTCTCCTGATTGATATTAATTAAAATTTTCTTTAAGGATTCATCAAATAAAGTGTTTTCGTTTGTCACAGTAACGATAAAACAAGTCACCTTTGCATTAATAAAGAAATTTGCCATTTTCTAATAAAGGGATTTTTGACATTTGAACCACTAACATTAAAGTTCGAAAAAAAGACTGAAATAACAGTTTTCTTTAAAATTTTATTGGGTAACTTAAACAATTAATAATCCGTGTTTCTGCCGCGAACACTAACAACACAAGAACATCGGTTTGGCATACTCAAAATGAGTTCATCCAAATCACGCTGTGGAATGGCCGCCCATGTTCGTTGCAACAACAAAAAAAGGTCTTCTTGCGACTGGATACCCTCCATATTCGGCAGAGCTCTTCTCTGTAGCATATCCCATGCATGCTCAATCGGGTTCAAGTCTGGCGACTGAGCAGGCCAGGGCAGGACATTGATGTTAGCTGCGGCGAGAGTCTGTCTTACAACTCTTGCGGTGTGCGGTCGTGCATTATCATGCATTAACTGAAATAAGGGACCGATTTGCACTTGTAGAGGAACGATGACGTCTGATACAATCGTCTCAGCATAAATTTGAGCGTTGAGGTTGCCTCTGATCCAAATCAACTCAGTTCTTCCGCCGATCCAAATACCCGCCCATACCATGATGGTTCCACCACTATAAGGATGGACTTCCTGGCAGGATTTTAATCGCTGTTGGCGTCCAGGGGTTCTCCAGTGTCGTATACGTCTTGTATCCGGTCTCATACCAAAACGAGACTCATCAGAAAAGCACACGAAACGCCATTGTTCTTCTGCCCAATTTCTGTGTTCAAGAGCCCATTGATATCGAATCCTACGATTGTGCATTGCTATAGGTGGTACCCGTAACGGTCTTCGGGAATGAAGGTTCACTTCATGCAAGCGGTTTCTGACTGTTTGGTCGCTAATTAAGTTCCCTGAAGAGTGATGAAGCCTCACGGCTAACATCATGGCGGTTATTGTTGGAGCTCTTCGGTTAAGATTTGAATGTATCGGTCTTGTCTCCGTGTGGTGCAGCGATACCGTCCTCCATGGCGCTCAGCCACGGTACCAGTGCTTCGGTAACGTGTCCAAAGTCGACTGATAACACTCTGACTTGTATTCAGAGCTAAAGCCACAGTACGTTGCCGGGAACCAGCTTCTATCATTCCCACGGCTCTGAGCATTTCTTCCCTGCTTAAATGACGTCGCCGCTCCATAATAACGTTGGTTTTAATCAGTAGTAGGGAAACAGTAGCACTAATAATGTCTTCAATGCGTTGTATGTTTTTATAGGGAAAATATTGACAGCTGATTTTCATCTTTTACTCGAATTTGATTCACAGTTCCTGATTCAAATTATGAAATGCACCAAAAAGGATCCATATAAATTTATAAAATCATAAATTTATTACAAAGCCACATCTCAATCCAAGAAATCCGCATAAAAATGCTTGATCCCTAGACACTTTTGATGTGTGTATTAGTAGACTTATCAAGTTATGGCAATCTGGAATGACATAGAACTTATTTGTATAACTGATGTTATAAATAGGTAAAATTTGTTTGTATGTAGGGGCTAATCTTCAGAACTACTGATACAATTGCGAAATTTCTTTCGGGAGCGAAACCGCAAGCAAAAGCTAGTCTCCAGGAGGAACCACTAGTCCACTAAGGTTTTAAGAGAAAGCTTTGCTCAGAATTATTCCATGAAAGTTCTTGGCCGTATCCAGAATATTATTTTATGGAACATTTTTCATCACAACTTCTTAAATCTATCTTCAATAGAGATGATGATTCCACTTAGCAACATTGACAGTTAACTTTCCTCGTGGCTCTAACGCAAACATTTTTGATTTGTGGACGACATTAGTTTCAAATCTCAACCATGTTACATTTTATCTAACGCGTCTAGATTACTCCGCTTGACGTCAGATGGCGTGTCATTGACATAGCTAACAAACAATAAAACAGTTAATGTAATATATAAGAATAACTTTCATCTGTGTTGTGTTGTACCATTTTAGTTCTTTGCAAATAATAAATCAATGCCTCCCCGTCTGCAACCGTTTAAAAATGATGGTATAAGCACTATGGGCAACATAGCTCATTCATTCTAGTCCACCTATGTATTATCAACTATACATTGTACATCAGATTATGGCACAACCATCAGCCTTTTTCTTATCTAATCTTGAATTGGGTGGCTCCTAAGCAGAAGTGGTTGTGGAGACACAATCACATCATTCTGTAAAATTAATAACATTATATTCTGGCCGACTAAGCAGCAAAAACTTTACAGTCCGCTTCACTTACGCAACAGCATATTCCACAGACAGATTTAGTATTAAAATGTAAAGGAATATTTTCATATTCGGAGTAAAAATTCCGACCAGCTTTGCTAGGAATAAACTCAATACCGTTCGTTCCAAATGCGGGTATAGGCTCTGCAGCTTTGATTACTAGCAGCGGATGTAGCATCAATTATATATATCAGTGAAGCATGTAAATAAGGTCCGTAATATACAAATATAAATGTCAGTTATATCCTGTACGTCTTCTCTGATATGCATCTTTGCTCTGGGCTAGATAGCATAAAATAATTTTATTTAGCTAGGCAGCTTGCTGATTGAATCTCTTCATACGAATGAGTGAATACTGCAAGATCCTGAATTTATTAAACTGGATATATGGGCTGATTTCTGATGCAAATATACTGATAATTCTTTGAAGTACTTACGGGTTTTCATCAGATAGAATATATCTTTCGGTCCCTATTACTTTTGGGACCCCTAGATTTAATTAGTTCTGTTAGCAGTTAGAGATACTAGTTATTTTATCTTATCTTCCGGGGGTTCTGAAATGCATATAAAAATTATAGAAAAGCTCAAATAATATATATTCCAATAGCTCCGTTGCATAAAAATACCAGAACCACTGTGGATTGGGATAAATACAAAACAGCACAACAACATTACAAGGATCAGATTCCGAAAAACGGAAGCCTGGCGCAATTTCTGTAGCAGCATAGACGCCACCAACCAAGCCGCAAGATTAAAGACAATCCTGGCCAAGGGTGACCTCAACCTACTGGGCTCTCTCAAAAAGGAAGACAGCACTTACACAGTCTCAGAAGATGAAACCAGTGCAGTACTGCTGCAAACACACTTCCCCGGATGTAAAGTCGCGCGAGACCAGGAATGGACTGATGAACACAACAGCACACCAATAACCCAGAATGTGAAACCGCAAACAAGATCAGACAGAATCGAATGGGCCCTAAAAACTTTCAAACCGTTCAAATCGGCAGGGCTGTATGGTATATTTCCAGCACTACTACAATGGTACTCTCATCAGTTAATCAAACATTTGCTACCAATCTACAGGGCCTGAATAACTTTTAAATACATACTTAAAGCGTGTAGGGAAGTGATTGTGATCTTTTTTTACCAGAACAGGTAAAGACGACCACACCCACGCCAAATCTTTCAGGCCCATAAGAATCATCATTCCTTCTGAAAATGTTGGAAAGACCTAAGGGATGGAGCGCTAAAAGATAAACCGCTACACCCTCAACGAAATGCCTACAGCCGTTAGCATGACCGTTCTATATCTCTATTCTACCAAGAAACGACAAGAAATCTTTTCTTTACAACTTGTCATTTCTTCTGCCCGAGCATGGCGCGCACCGTCGACTCGTGTTTCTACGAAGACATAGACAGAAATTCTTTCCATAGCAACGGGGACGTTGCTATGGAAAGTTAAAAGGTTACGTTTAGTTAACAAAAAAAAGTTGCCAATTGCACGAGTTTTTCATTTTTCGTGGGCGGGATGGTGTTGCTGCATCCTGCATCCAGGCCTGGATCTTTTTCGCGAAATTAAACCTAAATACACTCACCGGCACGGAAACTTGGCCACCAATAACATGCCGATAATTTCTATTTAAATATTTAATTTTCACTATATTATGGGTTTATGCACTAAATTAGGGTTTTTTTATGGTTTTGTAACTCAGTTATTGAAAAAATGATGCACCAGCAGTAATCTTTTAAAAAATAAGCAGTTTCACAAAAATATTGATTTTAACACTGTCAATTTAAAAAGAACACAAAATGAAAAATAACCACAAAGTCTTCGTTGTGTTTGCTTTTTAATATCGGGTGTTTCCTCCCCTAGCCCCGATAACAGCTTGCATTCGTTCTGGCATACTTTGGATGATGTTTCTGATCTCAACTTGTGGTATGCTTTCCCAAGCGGTTAGTGCTGCATTTCGAAGCTGGTTCAGAGTTTCAGGCGGGTTGGAGGAGGACTTTATTTTTCTTTTAAGCATGTCCCAGATATGCTCTATTGGATTTAAGTCTGGACTACGAGCTGGCCACTGCAATTTTTGAATACCAACCTCTGTAAGGTATTCCTCCACGCAATGTGCAACGTGTGGGCGCGCGTTATCGTGCATTAGGAGGAATTCGTCAAACCCAATAAACCCTGAATATGGTAACACGTGTTCCTGAAGAATTTCCTCGATGTATCGTGTTGCCGTTAATCGGTTATCGACGATAACTAACTCCGTACGTGCATCGGAACTTATTCCTCCCCAAACCATTATAGAGCCTCCATGAAAACTAACAGTTTGTGTGGTGGTAATGGGTAAAAACCGCTCTCCTCTTCTTCTCCACACTCGCTCCCGACCATCTGGAGCTCGTAAAGCGATTCGACACTCATCTGTGAACAGTACTCGAGCCCACTGCTCATGGGTCCAGTTGACGTGTTCTCGTGCGAATCGAAGTCGAGCTACTCGGTGACTTCTGAGAAGTTCTGGGCCGCGTGCTGGTCTACGAGCTTTTAAATTCACTTCCTCCATTCGTCTTCTCACTGTACGTTCACTAACATTGACACCTCTTGTGAACTGGAGTCGCTGGCGTATCTCAACAGCGGTGAGGTAGCGGTTTCTCAAAATTTCCAGGACAATAAAGCGGTCATCCCGGGCTGATGTGCATCTGACGCCTCCGCTGCCTGGTCTGCGGGAGTAGCGGCCTGTCTCCTGGTATCGTTTCAGCGCATACTGCATCGATGAACGTGGTACATTCAGTATAACAGCAATTTCTCGCTGTGTCAGCCCTTGTTCGATCAATGCTACAGCTTGTGCAACCTGTGATGGTGTTAATGGCATTTTTATTGGAATTAAATCACTTTTACTTATTGAATTAACAGTACGATATCACAATAATTGCATAACCTAACAATAAACTTTCACAAAACACAAATTTAAAACAGCAACTTAGTCGCTCAGATGACCGGGTTCAACTAAAACTTAAAAATAACGTCATATTGCACTCAAACATGATAAATTACCCTCTTGAACTAAAGGTAAACATTTTTTAGACCAACCTTCATAATAAATAATCATAGGAAACACTTAAAGCTCTTGTTATCGCGAAATACGCGCTTGGCCAAGATTCCGTGCCGGTGAGTGTATTTTACATAACATTTCAACCTTTTGAACGTAACTCAACGCAACCACGAAACGTATTTCTCGTATTTAGTTTTTATTAAGACCTCCAAATGTCAAAAGAAGAGAAAATATGGTCGTCATGCTCGACGTTGTAGACTTGTGTCGACTGAAGAAAAGAAACATTTCTTTTCTACATTCTTAATATCGCCATGCTTGGGACGATAGAAATATCTGTCAAATTGTCGATTCTTCCGTAGACATAGCTCGTTTCTACGGCGGTCATGCTAGGCCGGCAGAAAGGGCAGATCAACAGAGTCGGCTTTACACGCAGTAATTCACAAAATAGAGTCGGCTATCACAAACAAAATATCAACACTTGCGGCCTTTATAGACATAGAAGGAGCTCCTATCACCTCTTTTATTGAACATAGTAGTGGATAGCCTTTTAAAACGGCTAACCGAAAGAGGATACACTCCTATTGCTTATGCAGATGATCTAATGATAAACAGGAATGCAGAGAATGTGTTATGTAAAGAGTTCTGTCCTTCAGATTGCAGAAGAATGGTTTAATAAATAAAATTAAAGTAATGCGTTCTGTCCTTCAGATTGCAGAAGAATGGTGTGACTAACAACAGCTGTCAGTAAATCCGAAAAGAAAACAGAACTTATGCTTTTCACCAATAAAAAGAAGTTACCAGAACTACAGTTACCAAAATGAGTCCATACCAAACTCTCCCATATCAACACAAGTCAAGTACTTGGGCGTCAAACTTGATAACAAATTGAACTGGGCGAGTCCACATCGATGAAGAAGGCCTGTATAGCTTTTGGTCAGTGCAGAAGACTTTTTGGTTAAAAAATGGGGTCTCAATCCAAAGATCACACTTTGGCTATACACAGTTATCAGACCCGTTTGATAACAGTTCGCGCCCAGCTAACCTAACCTAACCTAGCTCCGTTGCACTGTCTATAACTTTACTATGCTAAAGCTACATCTACGTCAAGCAACAGAATTAGCTCGCCAGTCGGTTGCTCAGCACATAGAGCACTCGAAACGATATAGAATGGGAAAACAGGAGATTAATGAGTTCATACACCCCTTTTAGCGAGATACATTCGGAAGGCCAGACGGGTAAATGTGAAAATATATTTACACCGGATCCAAGGTGGGGAAGGCAGGGGAAGCAAATAAATATTTCTTCGCGTATTTTTTTCAGAAGATCCGCTATCGATGGAACTACTCGTAAGATAACTTTTTCTGTTACTACTTGTACTTGTAAATTAAGTTTTCTAAGGAGACGACTAAACAGAGAGCTTTAGAAAACACAAGTTAAAATTATGAGTTCTCATGTATACGCTAATGGCGCTTAAAGTCTAGAATCATGCAATCGCCCGCCAACTATTTCCACGCGTTTCATTGTGGACCAACGCTCAATTAAACTTCTGATTTATATTATATTTAAGTTCTACGTAATGAGTGTGATGACATTTAAATATTATTTATGGCCAGCTGTTACTATAATTGTGGAGATATTAAAAAGGAAATTATACAGTTGAATTATTATGAACTTAACATGGAACTGAGTAAAATAATATAAACAGAAGACTTCTAGTTTGCTGTTGTGCGTTTATTATTACGACTGTAATATTTTAGAACGCCTACAAGAAAAGTAAGAGCAAAACATTTCCAACTTATTGCTATGGCCAAATGTTCAGGCGCTCGCAGCGATGTGGTACTAGAAATATGTACTGATGTCATTTAGAGCTATTTCGTTCAATATTATGTTATTTGCGATGAAAAAAAATCCATTGTTCTATGTTTTGTATAAAAATATCATGTTTATTTTTACAGAGGACGTCATGATCGTAATCCAACAAAAGACTGTTTGCCTTTGATTTATTCTTATCTAATATGTTTACTAAATTATATTTTCTATTTGTTTCAGGTAAGACTTGTTATTATTTATAACATCATCTCTGGAAGATCAAACATAACAAAATGGAGTCGAGAATCGAGTGAAGTAATAAAAAACAAATCGTGAACATGTTTGCGGTTTGACCGAAAAACACGCTAAGTATATAAATGTTTGCTTCCAAGAAGTGCTAGTAACTGTAGTTTTACGAAATTCATACTTTGATTTCCATTATTTTTTTTACGGGAGAAAAACCGACGCACGCAAAATGTTCAAAGCATGAGACATTACACCGATGTTTTGATGAAACAACAAGAGATAAGAAGGCCTAAATGCTGCAGTCGACTGCTATACTTAGATTTTCTATCATAATAATGAAATCATCATTGTTCCTGAATCTTATAAACGCAGCCGAGTTTTAAGCATCCCCTTACCCTAGGCGAAAAGCAATTGACCAATACAGCACTGTAAACACTGATACTTTAAACACACTGTCAAATATATTTTTTTAGGTTTCTGTACCCAAAGGGTCAAACGGGACCTTGAGACTACGCTGTCCGTCTGTCACCAGGCTGTATCTCATGAACCGTGATAGTTAGCCAGTTGTAATTTCTACAGATTATGTATTTCTGTTGATGCTATAACAACAAATACAAAAAAAAAAACAGAATGAAATAAATATTTAAAGGGGGCTCCCATACAAAAAGTGACGTTTTTATAAATAAAGGTACGGAACCCTTCGTGCGCTAGTACGACTTGCACAGGCACTTGACCGGTTTTTTTCTGGACTGGACTGACTAAGATCAAGTTATAAAAAGTTAAACATTAAGAGAGCCTTTCCTTTGTAGCATGATCATTGACATTGTCAGACTCACTTTTACATCAACACTTAAGTACAGGCTTCCTGTCTTAACATTAGTCATTAAGCTAACCGTATCATATTCCTAGAACTGGTTACTCATCAACTCATCACTTCTGATAACACATACTTTGATAATGGCCCGTTGTATCATCTTACATGACAATGTAAAACTATCGCGCTTACCGTGAGATATGTCAAAGGCATTCCACAGGACTTAGGACTGATTCTGTGAAATGCTTCTTATTCTTGCTCGAATTGACGACATCGTTGATCGAATGGTCGAAACTCGAAATCGCTACTGCTGTGCATGAAGTCTTGTGTTCTATTACCGGGTTGGTGTTATTGGATTTTTCAATCAAGGATTTCTCAGATTGATGGCAATAAACGCGCCCCCTATTACATAGGATTCAAACATAACTGGCGAAATATGAGTGTTAAGGAGTCTACACACCAAACCCGCCGACACAGCCAGGCTTGGTGTCGGCGACTTTGCTTTGGTTTGGGTTTGGGTCGCCGACACCAAGCCGCCGGGCTGTATCGGCGGGTCGGCGGGTTTGGTGTGTAGACTCCTTTAGTAGTACACCTCCACCTAACAGTTCGGGGCTCATAGGCGTGATATTGTTATGTCTCATCTTTTGGCACTCTAGTGTTTGCTAGGTTTTTAAGAAGGATGTAATCAGCCACTCGGCAGGTACTGTAGAGGTAAGTATTCCAGGAACGCTTACTCACGAGTCCATTTTAGAACAAAGACTGAGAGCTGGATCCGAGGTGGATGACATTCAAACATGCAGTCCTTGTGAGAGACAACGTATATGTACCTACTTATACAATTATGAACTTTAAAGGGTAAACTGAGGACTAGGGTAACATTAGCACCGATGTGATAATTAGAACCACGTTTGACATCAATACGTAGACGACTATATTAAGAAGAAATTGCGCCATGTTTTGATTGCTAGCCAGCCCGTCTATTTTGTCGTACTGCAGATCTTTCACAGTCTTCTTATCTTTCTACGTCATCATTTCACCATTGATAGCAAAGAACATTAGTATTCCATTCCATTGTTTGTTTTACTAATGTATATTCGTAATTATAATTGTCACTATCTCGGCGTCTCTAATTATTGTCCCTGGTTCGTACTTTTGACCGTGCTGTTCTATTTCAAGGATGTCTCATACTGCAAATTATATTATAATAAGTTGTATTCCATGGATTCTATTTTTTACCCAGTAATATACACGTCCTTCACATCAGTCTAAGCTATGATTAACTTTCAGTTGGCTCTTTCAGTATGCGTCAGATGACAAGCAACTAATATAAAAGGTTTTCTTCCAAGAGGATTAATGATACACGGTATTAATACCGACTTTAATACGGTTTCAAATGCCATGTATAGCTTGAACGACTGCGCACGACTTTGATATCTATTCTTCAAGTGTTAAGGCAGTGTCTGGCATGAATACTGTGTCACACTTGACTGAACAATAATTCAAGGACAACTTATTTCTGTTCAACTTATGTAGTTATCTACCGAACGTTTTGGCCTCAAATGAACGTTACTTAGTGTGAAGTAAATATTGGAAGCCTGTAAAGGTTAACTTTGTAATATGGTTGCTTAACTTAACTTTAACTTAGAATGTTGTAAAATTACAATCAGGCTTGCCTATGGCGCAATTGTCATTCCTAGGCTTAATAGTTACTATTGACCAAAAACATCATCCTCTGTTCATCTGATATAATGGTTTGAATTAACCTATTTGTCTCGACAACCGGGAAGCCTCGCTATTCTTCCTGTCGCAATATTACATGGTACATTATTTGTTTTAACATGTATGAGACCATAACAAACGCACATACAATAAGTAGAAGCCACGTGCAATATGTTAGCAAACAATAGTATTGTTAGCAGGACAGTTTGCACCTTCATATTTGCCTTGCTCAATATTTTGTCAATTTTCTTTATGACGGACGGTAGGTACAGATACATAGCCCATACTTGTATCCCATGAGGGTAAGCAAAAACTACAGAACAGTGCCAGCTATGATCTTTACATACTCCTATCGCTTTGTCCGCCTGCATGTCTGGTCTACTACGCACCTGATTTTTCAGATGCAAATTGTTGATGTCTATAAATGTTAGTGGATGGAGAGGAAGAGGAGAAAGCCAAAGTAAAGATGTATGGGGTTAGGTGAAAAGCGATAGATATGAAAGAAAAAAGGAGTGAACAGGCCCCAAGCAAAATGGGACAAGAACAGGAGATGATGTCGATGCAAATTGGTCATTGGTATTTGTATTGACCGCAGGATAACAAGCTGCAGGTCCACTTCATCTTAGGCCGAGAGATATGGAAACTTGTATAAACGACTGCTCTTGTTTAAGAATTCTTTTCGCTAGCAATAAGCGGAAATTCTTTGAAAACCTCTCCTTTTGGATTTAGAAATGTGAGTCGATTTCCTCAACCGATAACATTTTGTAGTAATGCTTTCAAAGATTCTGTTTCCTCAAATGCATTCATATTCATATCGATGTCATGGGTATGTGAAAAACTGCGCAATAGGAAGGTACGTAGCGTTTCCACATGTGCCGTCTCAGGGCCGTCCTTATCAGCTCGTTGCTTAGGGTTTGCTTCAAGTGTCTGTGTTCGTTGTTTCAGCGCGGAAAACCTAGGCAAATCACCGATCATACTAGGAAATGGACTTGGTTCTATGATTTGCTGATACTAGATTTAACCGGATATAATAAGCAGAAGTTATCTTTATCAGTAGAAATTACTACCGGTATTCTGAACAAAATCTTGGTGACACGCTAGTCACGCTGCCAAGACGTGTTATTGTGTAAAACTTTATTTTCATCTGTGTATACGAAAGTATGTTAAAAAATTTACTAAGAACGAATATTATGTCTACTAAAAACTAGCTCCTATCAATAGCAGACAACTTTGACTTCAAATGTTTAGATTAGTAAAACCTTTTGATCAGAGAAAGTTTTCCGGAAATTGCTATTGAAGCGTCCAGTCCTTTGTCCTGAGGCGAAAATATTTAGACTTGTAACGAAAAAGAAATATACCAAGAAATGTAATTAATTACCTTTGATCAAGATTGTCAGCCAAACCCAACTCAGTTGAACACCCTCTTAGCAGTAAATTTGCCGCTATTCCTTTTTTATAAAATCAACAGTACTTTACCCAAACATACAACATATTCATAATGTAGGCTAACCGCTGCAGCGTTCCAGCTGCCTCGTTCCACAATCGGTTCAATGGCGTCAGTAACGCGATCCTGCACTCCACCGCACTTGTTTCGGGGATGGCCTGCTTCGGCAACTGCGGTGTTATATCATCTGAATGCGGTTTATGCATCGAGTTGCTAATCTTCGAAGGTTTTCGAGCCATTATGCTGAAAATTTCTTGTTTTATCAAATGGTTAATAATTAACACTACGAAACACCAAACTTATTTCAATTTATGTTTAGCAGTACAATAGCTCAAAATTGGAATGTATGCTTTGCAGGTAGACAACAGCTACAGACGGCCACCTCTTACTATCGTCACATTCCTCTTGCTTCTTCTACTATTAAAAATATTTCTGAATGGCTTGACACTAGTTTTAGGACCGCTGCCTTTGTAACTAATTTAGGCGGTCTTTCGATGTTCAATTATTGTATTATTGTTTTTTCATAAACTCTCAAAACGTTCTCAGAAAATTCATACGTAAATTTATTTAGAAATGAGATCACAATTAAGTCATTCATTACTCATACTTACCTTTTTCTCACAACTATTGTGTTTTTTAACCTAATTCAATTCAGTATTGCCACAATACATTTCAATATACGTGCATTGTTAGTTTACGCGTTTTGACGTCTTTTCAAACATGTCAAGGGTACTGTAACAATGGAAGAAACAAAAGATTTTTAACTCTCGTAGACTCGAACAGTTCGTTTGATCCTTTTGCCCTATAAACCTCATCCAGATCCTCCATCATATGAAGAACTTCATATGATGGAGGATCTGGATGAGGTTTAATATGTCGTAAGGCAAAGTATCTCTTCCACTTTCAGCTACAGCATCTAGGTCTTCACTTCCCAATGCAACTACTTCGTCTGACTTCATCAGGTCATCTGTCTCTTTGACCTGTTCTACCAAGCGAAGGTTCCTTCCGATTATCTTCTGATAGCAAATCAGCACAAAAATGCAATTGGCCAATAAGTTAACGAATTTCGAGGCTCCGTGCCAAGTCAGGCTTTACTGCTGATCTCTAGTCTAATTGGCAATTAAAATTAGATAGAGTAGCTCTATAGTTTTTTTACGGTCAGTTATTTGTGGTGTTTCAATTTGAATGCTTTTGACAAGAGTGTCTCGAGAATCATGATCGATTACTTTATTGTTTTTCTTTGTATAACAAGTTTTCTTGTGAATTATTTATCTCAGCAAACTTTTCTTGTGAACGAAATGAATTTTAAGCAGTGTGAAGGATCGTGAACTGTAAAAACTTTTTTAAATGGAAAAGTTTTCACCGAGTTTTCTCAAGCTGGCTTGCTTTTCTACTGTACTTGTTTTCTAAAAAGACGAAGCACCAAACCTTATTTTAGTTTAGGACTACTGTGACGTTGATGAAACTAACCAGAATAAAGTGTTAGTTTGTTTTGAGACGTTCAGCTGGTAGCCATTTTGCGCTTACCCAGAATGTAAACAGACCGTGTCAGCCTGCATCTGTGCAACTTTAAGTAGTGCCGTCTCTTTCACTCATACGTTGGTTGTAGTAGGTCATCGAGGAGCTTATCGGTCACAGGTTACCTGTCTCGCTCCCACCACACCGCGAGCCTTTGCTCGAAACTCCAGCCAGTGTTGTATGAGACGCCGCGGGGCGCGCACGTCTCCTGTGATATGAGCCCGCGCATGCGTACAAACGCAAAATTACGTTCGGTGTAATCAGCTGATTGTCATTATTTTTTGTTATTTTTCTATTTGTGATCTCAGTGCTGTGATATAAAGATGGGTCAGGCGTTCGGAACGACGAATTCTCACAATGATGAGCAGAGGCATTATACCAGAAAAGAAATAGGTATGTCAATTGTCTTGTTTGTTATTGTTGGATCCGCTGACGGTGGGCCGAGCTCTGTTATGTTATTATAGGCATTGTGCTGGCTGCCTTCGTGCCTTCTGTCCAGGCCAGGTATTGAAATCGAAAAGAGAAACTATAGAACCCAAGCCAGTTCATTACTGACGATAAGCTTGTGGACTGTTCTAAAATCATGCCATATAAGAAAAATCTGTTAATTTTGGCCACAAACAAGCAACGGTGGATATGGACCATGTTCACGATAAAAATGCGGTCATTATTGTTTCTATAGTGCACCTAATGCACCCCTATAATTAGGTGACTGACTAATATATACATGAGTAAAAGGTTTTCCCCTAACCCCTAATACCTTTGCGGTTTCCCTAACTGTATTCGTGAATTGACCATAAGGTTCATTAGAATTATTGAAAGTGGAAATATTGCAGGTTCCTGTAACTTTTTCAATGTTTGGACTTGTATTTGCCTCTAAAATTAATTGGGCATGTCTCTAACTATCCATTTTATATTATTTCTATTGTCCTCAGTGTTATCATCTATTATGTCCATATCTTATATACTTCATGGTCTTATCTCGTTTTTAAGACTAAAGCACTCTTAATGAGTGGTGAATGAGCCAATTAAGCGACTAATAAAGTAATTTCAAACCAGCCTATATGTTCTGTGGCGACAATAAAATAATATCAAGTGTAGTGTGCGTGCATGTGTAATAAATATGGGAAATTATTGCGGATGTTATTGAAAAAGATCGTGGTTTATACCAAAATATTTTCCAATATTTACATTTAGCAATGCATGTAGTCTTTTGAACTTTCTCGAAGCAGCTCTGGAAGAATGCAAAATTGTATATAATTTAAATAACAAACAAAGTTGAAGTAAACTCAAAATTACGCCGAGAAAGTTGCCAGAAGCCAAAGAGTCTGTTATCCAGCGGACAAACAGAAACTTTCTCTATAACGTTTATGTATAATTAATGTACTGCTACATATTTATGTAAAGCATTACCGTTATGAATTGTTCGCACAAGTTTCTCACACTTTTGTGAAAATAAAACAAATATTGCGAGCAGAAGTAAAATTACTTCTTGAGAAATTAGATGTTATGACTCACCTGTAACATTTTCATCTTCTTCTATATAACTTTTAGGTTATCTATCGTCTTTATCATCAGTAAAATTTATTCTTAAAACTCTGTCGCCTTGTATTAGCAAGAAAAAGACTTCAACAGTTATTAATGTCAAGATGAATCCATTTAATGTCGGTAATGGCGTTCCGTAGCGAAGCTGAAATGGCTAAGATCTTGGCGTTAACTTCACATTTATGTTTTTCATTACTACATTTTTTGCTATTCCTCTCTAGATGTTCTAAATAGATTACTGCAAATGAATTGTTTTAAATTTCAATAGCTTTTTATGAATTTTAATCAGCATTGTTTTCTTTTAAGATGATACGTGGACTCTTTATCAATAGATTTGAAGGTCCAAGCTATGACTATCGTTATTCTTCTCCTGCCTCCCCCCCTATTTCGATTGTATTCGGAGTCGGTGCAGTATTTCTTGTTCTTCCATACTTCTCTATTGTCTTTTTCGTAGTAGTTGCCCTTTATAGTATTTTACACACTCCGTCCATTGTTTCCTTTGGTCTTCGCCTGCTCTTGTGGCCATCTAAGATTCATCCAATTATTATTTCAGAATAATGCAATGTTTGGACTTTAAGACAACAGACCGATATATTCTCAATTAGTATTAATAATATTCATCAACGGTAAATTTCGATTAGGGGAATTCCAATAGTCGTTACGTCTAGGCTAGACCATTACTCATTCACCTCTCAAGAGGAAAGAACGGGTGTGACGTCTGAGACGATTGCATCAGTACCTGAGAGTATTTCACACAATACTATCTATGGTAAGGGTGTCGTTATAAGAAGTGAAGTGTCAATCGATAACATCGGCTTATAGCAGACCAGTGATGGATGTAGCTGGTTGCGTACTTGCGTCATACACAAGGTCCTATGCTGTTTTATATTCGATCTTAGCTACTTTGTTTTTAATAATCTTAGGTTTGCTATCCTTCATTTTTCTTCATCATTGTCGAATCAACCAGTACTTCAATCAAAGTACTGGTTGATATTCTGGTTTACATTTTGGGAACTAGAAATTTTCAGAGATTTTTTCACTTTCTACATCGATGATTTGCTGGTGGTGGCGCTATTGTTTTTGCATTTAATTTTGGAGTTTGTTAAAGTTTGTTTTCTACTACTGAAATGCTCGATTCATTCAATATTATGACAGAATGAAAAACAACGGAATTATTGTAATTAATAACCATTATCTTAATGAACACTTACGGTCCATAATTACGTGCTTATAGTCTCCACAGACGTATGTATGTTAGTCAATAGTCTGATTGCGTATTGTTCTTGTTCGGTGTTTTCATATCGTGTGAACAAAACAACTTATTTTTTGCGCTCCCCCCATATCTTATCTTTGCATAATAAAGTTGTTTTTCCTTCGTTGTAATTGATACGTCTTGAATTTTTGAGACACTTATTGTACTTTGATGTATGCATTTCTTATCTCTTGTTATGAAATCTAGCAGATATCGGCGAAGTATATAGAAAATAGATAATTTAAGGTGTTCTGGAAAGTATTTGCAATATTAACTTAATGATGGTTTATCCTATAAAAATGAATCGTAATAAATAATTATCATCTCTTGTTTATAGTAATATAAATGTTATTGTTTTATGTAAATAGCCCAGTGATTAAAATACATTAGGCATTGAAATAACGGTCTTATTTACTTTGAATTTTCGGAAACCAACTGTTAACATTATGATAACACTGGTAAGTACCCAGAATCTCGAAAAACAATATTATGATAATGCGATGTGGCGAATTGATCTGAAGGAGTTACGAGTACTTGATTATAAACGAAATAGGCGAAAAACCATTTCATTTAATTATTAGTAACTTGTTCCACATTTCTTCAAGGTTTCAATACCTTGGAATTACTAATATTTGGATCAACTGGTTACGGTATGCATTTGTTTTAATTAAAAACTAGTTTTTACATTCATCAAATATAAAAGTACGGTACTTGGATAGTTTTCATTCTTTTACTAATTGAATAATTATGTTTTTAAATTAGTTGGTGAAACTTCAAAGACGACTAATAAAGACTCAAAAATTATTTCTATCGTTTTAACTTATTGAGGGGTGTCGTGTTGCTCAGTAACTGGGTTATAATAGCAGAGGTTAGATAGGTGTACACTCCAAAAAACTTGTGTCCAGCTACATTCGCCGAGATTAGATGCTGACGCTTACGTATTTGGGAAGAGGCTGGGCGGATGATAATGATGATCAAACCAAAGTGTTGGAGTTCAATTATGCTTTAAATTACTATACAGTCTGAATAAATTCGTGAACGTAAAGTAAAATTTTCGATTACTCAGAACTACTCGATTGACTACTGAATCACTCGAAACATAAAAATATACAAAACCGAGCCTGCTGCTTAGTGACATTCCTTTATACACAAAACAGAAGCAAGATGGAGAATTATTCATCGTATTTTAATGTTGATCCAAGTTTATTGCACTCTTTCGTGTTTTCTGATATTGAGGATGAATTCTATGCGTCTTAGAAATAATAGAAAACAAAGCAGAAATACCTGTTATTTAATGATTTCGAAGGCGATGAACTCAAATCTATTCAGAATAGAGAATTGTAGAATATGATAGATAAGTCACCGTATCTTGGTAAAAGTCGAACAGAATTTTATTTTATAATATATATATAATAATATTTTTTTTTTTTGTTAATGAATTTTAAAATACGAATTCGACGTACGGGTACTTTAAAATCTATTACCTAGATAGCGATATTGAGGAAACTGAAGTAACAAAATTTCTAGGGCTACATATTGACAGTAAACTTAACTGGAAATTTCAAATTGACCATGTATGCAAAAAGCTGGGACAGTTTTCATATGCACTTCACAGATTGGGAAAAATAGCGAATCAGACTACTTTACTAACAGCTTACCACGGTTACGTTAGCTCAGTCCTCAGATACGGCGTAATATTCTGGGGCAATAGTACAGACAAGGAGCGCGCGTTTATTGCTCAAAAACGTTGCATCAGGGCTATATTTAACTTGCATCAAACTGACTCCTGTAAGCCATTTTTTAAAAAAATGAACGTATTAACACTACCATGTGTCTATATATTTGAGGTTGCAGTATTTGTCAAAAATAATATTCACATGTATAATTACTACACGCGTATACGGCGTAAGGACAAATTGCGCCCAGTAGCTAGCAAGACTCATCTAATGCAAGAAAGTATCTTTTGTGCAGCTTCACGCATCTTTAATAATATTCCGGGGCCTATTAGAATAATTAATGAAATGAAAAAATTTAAAAAGAATCTCCATGATATGCTTGTACACAAGTGCTACTACTCTATAAAAGACTTCCTATCAGACAAATCACTGCTTCAATATAGTCCCCCTCAGTCATGATGTGTTCGGTGGCCCACTGAGGTGCCTACCATAATTTGTTATGTTTTGTTTTATCTTTTTTTATATTTTATGTGAAATCTTATTAATTTTTAACTATACTGTATTTTTATTGTAATGTAACTATTGTATGCCCTAAGGGCGGGACGTAGCTGAGCACAATTTCGTTATTTAAGACCTGTATTATGTACCTACCTATGATCCACAATAAAGATATTGATTGATTGATTGAAGTGTTAAAAGTGTCAAGTCCTACGATATGAGGAGTTGTAATCTTAGTTTCTATTGGTATAGCCGAGAAACTTAAAGATGATGAGGACATCGAAATACAAAGACGTTCCCTCGCTGCTAAAAGTAATATGCTGGCAAGACGATTTGCGAAATGCTCTGACCAAGTCAAATTAGCCCTGTTTAACGCATGTTGCCGGAACCTATACACATGTGCCTTATGGTATAAGTATACGCATCGTCAATATAACAACGCATTCAGATGCATACTGGGGCTGCCATGCCATGAGAAAAGCACAAGCGTCCTATATGAGCCAAATACACCAGTCTGACAGTGGAATATTGAAGGTCATATACGAGGTACGTACTTACTACGTATATGACAATTAATATTCCAGCTAAAATATTTACCGATTATGATAATGTAGTAAAAAGTAATTTTATTCAATTTTAATTCTTATTTCTGTAATAATAATAATTGATGTGTATGGGTACTTATGCCAGAAGCAACTATAGCAAGGAGGGATGAAGCACATTTGACTAAAAACAAAAATAAAATAATCCAAGCGTCTTAGCGTCGGGGGGATCCCCGACGCTAAGACGCTTGGATTATTATATTTTTGTTTTTTTAGAGGTTTTTTGTGTCGGGTTTTTTTTTTAATTTTTAATTTAATTTTTATTTCATGCTGTTTAAACTTATATTGTTTTATCTTAGCCTTGACTGTCCCAATACTGGGCATAGGCCTCCCCCATTGCTTCCACTTTTCTCGGTGTTGCGGGTCATCTCGCCAATTAACGAAAACAGCAAAATTAAGAAGAAAAAAAAAACTTTCTGGGGGGAGGGGGGGTTGCACCCACCCCCCCCTGGCAATACCCATGGTGACAAGTGACAAGATTTCAAATTTCGAAACGACCAGACCTGTGGAAATTGTTAATTTCCCTTCAACTAGAAAAGAGGTGATGGCCTTCAAACGGCTGATCAGCTTTATCGAAACAGCTAAGAACACTCTCGATTAAAACATCTTTCGAACGAAACCAATTTCATCAAAATCGGTTCATCCGTTTAGGAGCTACGATACCACCGACAGACACACAGATACACACGTCAAACTTATAACACCCCTCTTTTTTGGTCGGGGGTTTAAAAGAGTGAAGAACATAAATGGATGGATGGATGGAGAGAAAGACAACGAAAAGTTGGATGGACTATTTGAAGAAAGATATGGAAGAAAAGGGAGTGGATGGTAGCGTGACCGGTGCCAGGGGAGAATGAAAGAAAAAAACATGTGGCACCGGTCCCAAGTAAAATGGGACAGGTCTCAGATTCTCAGCCTTCGCACTTGAAGAAGTAAACCAAAGACTATATAACCTATTGAGTTTCTATAGGACTGGTACTTTATGGAGTAAACTCATCTATTATTTGTGTACTCCACGCATATTGTTTTTGGAATGCAAACCGTAACTCACTTGAAGATCGAAATGAATTCTCCAAATATTGATAGGAATATTAGAAACTCAGCTAAACTTAATATAAACATTGTCGATTAATTAATTAATTGCCAAAATTTCCATAATCATAGCAGTAAAACACTTATAATCATGAATACGTTTACGTCACATATTTATACTGACCCGGCCGTCACTACAGATATTATCTGCGCCTGCGGTGGTATAATTATATTATAAATAATGTAACTCATACATAATTAAATTATTGATAGAGTTGTGATTTAATTCCCATTGACCAGTGACCAGTTGATTCAATGACATAACTTCACGCGTGTCACCTCCGAAGGGTAGGTAGAAGTCTACAACAATATTTTGCAAGTTATGTTTAAATCCGATGTGATAAAGGGCGAGCCTATTGCCACCAAGCCACAAATCCGCGGGTTGCTTTTGAGAAATTCCAATAACACTTCGCCCGAACTGGAATCGAACTCAGGACCTTAAGCTCAGCTGTAGCGGGAGTCAAACTTAACTCATACATTATTAACATTGCTATACCTATGATAAAATAGCAAGTATTCATTTGTTTCCCAACAAATCTGTGCTCAGTCGACTTGAGAGTATTAACCAGACCGGGTACAAAACCCGTTTATTAGCCGTTTTATTGCTGCACGGATTATTTTGTTGTTGCTAGCCTGTGGTCACTTTCTTCTAATATTGCGTTCACTTCGGTTTCATGTAATTGTTCCTTCACTTTCTGTCATGATTTGCTGAGGTTTGGTTTCGTGCGATTGAATCCTGTTCTTTTCGAAAGCTGGGTGCAGCTGCTTTAGTATTTGCGGTAACTCCTGCAATTGCTCGCAAGTCATTCCGACTGGTTTTCTTAACCATGATTATATTTTATTATTTCTATTTAGAGGCTATTTTTACTGACACAAATAATATTTCAGATCTATGTAAAAATAATCTGTTAGTGTGACATCATTTTGATGTGCATTTGTATTGAAGACTGTCATGACACATTTCGAGATCTAGAGCTACAAAGAACTTTTGGCACTCGCAAGACGTTGACAGATAGCCCTGTTGGTAAACACTTTTATAAATTATTGAAAAAACAAGTTGTCGTTTGTTCCAATTTATGACTCACGCGAAAAGATCAATGTAACGCTGAATATATTCTAAGTATTTTTTTAAATAAATCAGGCAATTGTAATGTCACTATCTGTTAACAAAAAGATACCCTACTTTTTGCCAGACTGGTAGGCACATAGCCTTAATCGATTTTACTTAATTATCAAATAGTAATAATAAATTCGCATTAAGGTTTTTTAATGTACCTACGGCAGGAAAACAACGAATAATTCTTGTACCTATGTAAGAACTTATGTTGTTTCCTTATGTACCAACCTTGCTCGTTAAAAAACGGTTTACCGGAAGGATCTGGTTATTTACTATACCGGTTTATAAAGCTATTTTTGTTTTATACTTCTATATCTTCTGTGACCATGTTATTTTTTTAACATAGCTGCCAGGACTCTGCTCAACATCTTATTATCGTGCATAATTGTTTTTAAAATGATTGTAGCCCTTGATTTTATTGGTCTTTTCTTGATTCAATTAGCAAGCAACGAAAATAACCTCCGCCATTTTGTCGAATCCCTAATTATTATTTCAAACTCTAAAACATACAAATCAATATTTCGAGAGACTTCTGTTTAGGTTATTGACACATACAATTTGATACTTTAATATTAAAGCAAATAAAAAGTAAGTTAGGTCAAAAACCGACTACGGCTTACAAAAAAGGCAGGTAGTGTCTGCATCAGGACATGTGATCTGCTCCAAAAACCAAGGTGACCGTACCTATACATGATAGATTTACTAACTTAGTATAGTCTGCAACCTGTTTTAATCTGACGTAGGATGCTAATGACGGCACACAAAGATCAGGAGGAACAAGAAAATATAATAAGAAGAACATTTTGTTTTATGGACCTTATGAGGTTATTATACTAATCAGGTCTTTGGCTTTCAGGTAAGATTAATATTGAGTTAGGTCAGAATGACGTAGGGGGCATGAACATTAATAAGCATTTATCTGTCACTAGCTTGTCACTGCGGCTTCGCTCGTGTGAATTCGGAAATTATTCCACGGGAACTTATACCCTTTGTCCTAAGTTACTAACCCAAGTCTTGATTAACCTGTGTGTGAAATTTCATCGCGATGCGCGAAAAGGTAACAGACAGGTCATATTATAACATTCGAATTAATAAGTATTATAATTTATTTTAGTATGGATTATTTGATGTAAACTCATACAAAATGATGGAACTTTACGAGTTGATAGCACGATCAGGTGGCCTACCATGACGTCTTAAAACAGTTTCCAGTGTGGGAAAGAGATGGCGCTAGACATCCTGTATAGCTCCGTCTCTTTCCCACACTGGAATTGGAGTAAAACAATACTGGTCTACGAGGTCATGGTAAGCCAGCAGTAAGAGTGATGTGGTAAATAATAAGTACGATCAGTAATACAAATAAAGTCAGTGTACTCCGCTCTTGTTAAGATTAATGCTTCTAATTTTAACTCGCTAATCACTTTACTAATCGACGTGTAAATATAAATAGACCATTTATAGACAGTACAGTACAGTAGAATGTTCTACAGTCTATTATTAGGTTGCTTTAAGTTTGTTGTCCTTCTTTGTCTATAAAATGTATCTAAGAGGTATTGTCAAGAATATACGAGCAGCATCATCAAATGTACCAATAACTTCACTGGTATGGGTAATCGGTTTGCCAACTTAAAAGATTCAAATCGAACCAGTGCAGTGCTAAAAAGTGGCTAGGCTACCTTCTAAACGATTTCGAGGTCCCCGTTTCTAGTTTACTGGTAAAACTAAAACTACTTGGATTTAACGGTTTTGATAATTTGGTATAACGAAAATCAATGAATCCCTTATCGAAAGCTTTAGACAATTTCAGATGATAAATTTTGTTGTAAGTAAAGTTGATTCTTCCGATTGTATTGTATTTCTTACGAATAACATAAGTCATCTTATACATAATGTCTATGACACAGGCACAGGTGCTGATGCTGTATGGTACAGGCAACAGACATACAGTAAGTTATTACATAGGCTCTATGTAGTTATCTGCTGTATGTCTATTGCCGGTACATTATGTAATGATTTCGATTAGCACCAGCTGTCACCTTGAGCATGAACTGATTACTGCGCAATTACTGCCATGGTTGTGTGTATCAAGCATTCATTAACTACATCATCGTACTACCTATGATCATGTGCCGGTACTTTGTCGCCATGTTCTTTGTTGGTTTATTAATTTTATTATTAATCTGGGCGATGATCTACAGTGTGTGTAGTGAATTTTATTATGCAAAAATACTGAATGTGGAAGAGCACTACTACAATGCCATGTTCATTAAAAAAAATGGTTCCTGAGCTTCTATAGTGAGGACTTCATTGCCAACCCTCTTTCGCTAACCTAGTTGTCCTACTCCAGGACAATACCACACTCGATATTTTCCACTTTTCACATTTCAACTTCCAATATCTTTAAATTTAAAATCCTCATTCGTAAATCACTTATAATTTGTCTTCAACCGCCTCAATAAGCTGCAAAAAGCAATACAATGTATCAACCGGCTGTTTATATTCTTTGTTCGAGTCTGAATCAGAGCGCGCGCCGGATGCAAGGCATACTGACGCGTCAACGCGTCGCATGCGCACTTATCTTTGTAACTGCTGATCATTTAACGTTTGTTGTGGCAGCTATACGGTTACTGTGCTAAATGTGCAAGCAAAGGTTAGTCTGGATGATATTGTGCTTTAATGATCGCTGCATAAGCATTATCTTATCAGCCTACGTCTTTCCCACTGTTGGGCTCACAGCTCTCCTCTCTGTGATAGAGAGTCGTCAATAATGCGCTACGCGGGTCCAGTGCGGATAAGTGGAGGTAATATGGCTTAGACTATTTGGATCTATGGTATACCGGCTTCCTCACGTATTAACCTCTATTGTTTTGAGAAACTTGATGAGCTGAATCTGGTTTGGATGGGAGCTGGATGTTAAAATATTATTAAGTTTCCGACTTAGCCCCTTTTTAGAACGACAAAGTTCGTTCAACCGTGCGTGAGTGTCCCATAATGTATTTACGTATGTATAAAATTAAATAAGAACATTGACCACTTTGCACGAACCGCTTGATTTTCCTCTTAATTCGATCTTTGTTTTCACTCTAAAGAAAAATTCAAAAGGTGCATGTTTTGGCGTCTTTAGCGTGCAGTAATTGATAAACGATTAGTTCTTGTACCGGTTGAGGAGTAGCCTTGAAAGTTGTGAGTACCAGCACTTTGTCGACGGAGCACTGAACGGCAATGAACGACAGTGACGCAAGCCGAGACATTACAGCTCACAGAATTGTAAAGAGATTCTGTATTTTGTTACGAGACTAAGGTCTACATTGAAATGATTATTGACACACATTGTCACGTCGTTAGAAAGAGGTGTACCAAAGCTATAGTGGACCGAAATTAACAACCGAGCTCAAGTCCCAATTAATATGGGACGAGCTTATTGCCATCAACCGGGCACAAAACCAGACTTGTAGCTACTTCATTACAAACACTCGCGTTTGATCATTCGCTCTCAAAATAATATCTGGGTGTGAATCACGTAGCGCGTTGACAACACAATAAAAAGGTTCAATTCGCGCGTTGTGTACTGAAGTGTGGCTGAGGTCGAGCGGCGCCGGCGCAGCTCAAGGCGAACCGCTCGCCCGCAAACAAACACAGCTCGCTTTTCATTTACGGTACGAATATACGTGAGGTTTTGTGCGGATAGACGTTTGGAGGCTAACATAAGAATTTTAAAGAAAGTTTTGTTCTTTCCAGAATCGCGAATAGAATAGATAGAACAGAGTAATTAATACTCTGAAAATTCTCTGGCGATTGTCATCATAATATCTAAACCGAAAATGGCGTCTTTCAATCTTAGGTATTAATAAGTTTGGCTTTGGAGCGATAACTAATTATTCAACGTGTAGTTTATAAACATTCTGATCATTATTTAGTTTGTGTTTTTACGTTTGCTAAAGATTTGATAAAATTAGAATTCAGAGCGAGTGGTGACTGGCAAACCAGAAGCCAGAAGACCATTTGAACATATTATTTTGGGATTGTTTTTAGGCAGATGTTTTGCATAAAATATTACTATTTTTAATGTCTTTTTGGCCGCGTTCGAGGTCATCATCACACCAGTAAATTAATTTATATCATCAAGTGGAAAATAAATCTCAAAATAGTTTAAGTTATGTTATTTGAAATGACATAATATAATATAAGTAACATGAACATGAATTATGTTATACTAGAAGTAATAACTTTCGTTAAATTATCAGTTCAAAAGAAACCAAATCTCGCTCGCATTTCTGTTGTCAGGTCTGTTTACTCGCCTGAACTCTGTTCGGGATGTGATTCGGAGTAATAAACAGTTGCACTCACACCACACATGATACAAAATGGCGGCGGTACGTATTCAATTCAGATACCGGTTAAGTGCGGTTCGCACTTAGTTGGGCTACTCGCGAATAATCTAGTTTGCACAGAGCATTCAATGTGTTCGTTCAATTTCCACATGTGGGTGTTGGACAAAAATTTGCAACTTAAACTGGTAGAATTAGACTGAATTCGAGGAGTTTCAAGCGGATCACAGATGTCCTACTCCTATATATGTGATATCTGTCTCAGGTCTCCTATTTGGTTTTGCGGTTACTCGTCACGCCTCCTGGCTAGGTAACGTCATCTCGGACATGGCCATTGAGGTCAGCGAACCGACTATGACGAGTCTCAGTCCTATATTACTAACAAGAACTAGAAACAACCACATTACAAACTAAGAATCCTGCATTCTATCAGTCAAATAACTTACGTTAAGCGATTTCAATTAAGCTTTCAATTGCAGCAAATGTGAAAACGAGAGCGAATACGGAAGGTAAAGTGAATGGTGCTTAGCAGGTTGAAGCTAAAGCGTCTGTCGGAACGGAACACCCGGCTGTTGACAATACTGCACGAGTGCGTCTGCACTTGAATGGAAGCTGCGAGGACGTGGAGAAAGCGACCGACAGCTACAAATTGTACCAAGTGCTTCGGAAAGCTACGGCTTTCTACCCTCACGAAACAAGTATTTTGTTGGCTGTCGCTAACGTTATTTATTTTGCGAATGGTACGATGAGGTGTTTCGAATTATCGGCTACTTAACCAACTCTATCGTTATCAAAATCTTAATACTTTTTATCGTTTCGAAAACCGAAACACAGTGAGAAATCGGATACAAACGCTGCCGTCCCAAACCAAAAAAATGGATCAATTTGATAACTGTTGATAGACTTAAATGCATGACTTGTACAAATGAATACTGTCTGTTATTTCAATAAAAGCTCTTTAGCCCAGATTGCTGACTAGATGAGGTAACTCGATCCAGTTGTAGAAAAGTCTAGACATTCGTCCTTCACGTCATTGGATCTTCGAGTTTGTTTTGACTTTGATTTCACGTCCGTCGTGTGAATGTCCATCTGATACAAGCACAATGGGTTATCGAGATACGATCGTAAACAGTCGAGTATTCTTTGTATTGTTAGAAGGCAGCACTGGTTTTTTTATAAACCTGACTGGAGACGTAGTATACTAATGTTATAGTAGGGTTTTGATTAGACTTGAACCAAACAGTTGAGAGAAACCTGAGGGAGACTAAAGAGACGGACCCAACTTGGCAGAAAAACGATACTAAGTTACGCTTAAATTAATCTACATAAGTAGAGAACTAGTGAAACATAGATCGTTGAGAAAGACGAAGGCTGTTACATAAGATCGACAAATTATGAGCCACATTTATCCATACAAAAGCTGCTAAATCCGTGGTACCTACATTACATTCTGAGATATATCCCCAGATATACGTATAAAAACTGCCCACTCAACTAGTCCTGAGTTCGTGACCCAGTGCTACTAAGCTGGACACTACACTATTGGTGACATCACAGCCAGGCCTTTCGCACTGGTGACGCCAGCTATTCGATTATTCCAGCAAACAATTTGGGTGGTATAACCACTATCTTTTATCATAGCCTAAAAACCGCTAATAATATGCAAATAGACAAACAGTTTTATCTAAAGACGGAACAGAAAACAAGTCTTTTGATAAGGAAGGTGGTATTATTCGTACTATTGATAAGTTATCATCACGATATTATGATAGATAGTGAAATACCCAAATCTGGGGCTATGACCTCACTAACACACTTTATTGTAATGCGTAGTTTCTTTTATTTGGGATTAAGAAAGCGTTTTCAGTATTTGGCTTTGTTTGTGCAAATATTTTGTATGTTTGAATTTGGTTTCTTTTTCTATGTCAATGTAGATGAGATTTTCTTCCTTATCTTATTGCTTGTGTCGTACCAGACATACCTATTGCAATCATCTGTAGGTCCAGTCTTCTTAGTCATCAAAACCTCTGCTCTCCTTACGAATTCAGTAACATTATTGCATTATTGGAGGAGCTCGTGGCTAAATAATAACAGCCGCCCGGGTCGATCTTTAAGGTTAAGCCGTGCTTGCCGAGGTTGGTCCATGGATGGGTGACCATCATTACATACCAAGTTTCCTCCGTGCCTCGGAAAGCACGTTAAGTCGTTGGTCCCGGCTGTCATTTGTAGATCTTTGACAGTCGTTACGAGTAGTCAGAAGCCAAAAAAAGTCTGACATCCAGTCTTACCAAGAGGTATCGTATTACCCACTTACTGGGTTGTGGAGGTCAGATAGGCAGTCGCTTCATGTAAAATACTAGTACTCAGCTGCATCCGGTTAGACTGGAAGCCGACCCCAAGAGAGTTTGGGAAAAGGCTAGGCAGATGATGATTGCAGGCTGTATAAGAAGAAAAGAGGAGGTATCAGGAAACTTAGGACACTGACTAGTTGACTATCTACTATAATACTTGCCGGCCATAAAGGCTTCAAGTTAATATTTATGATGATGTTATTGACCAGTTGACACTTTTAAACTAGTGTTACTTATCACCGTTTATCTAATTAGTACGACCAATTGCCCCAGACTACATATTATCCAAGTCATTGACTTCTGCCTGGGAAATATGAAGCCTTTGATATTTATATTAAAGACTCTCGTCTGATTGTGTCTTTACCTCTGAAGGTCGTGTCTGTAACGTATAAGTGAATTGCAATTTGTATTTTTTCTATCGATAGATGTTCTGTATTTTAATATGAAGAAAGATTCGCTCTATCAGTGATAAACAACTCATGACTTTTCGTTTTATGAACGTACTTTTTGCTGCATACTTGTTTAATTAGCTTTGTCTTTCTTTGGAACAAAATTATTCATACTGTCTAAATAAGATTAGACTATCCAAAGTACAGTCTATTTATATCTTTAGTGGTCATCATCAGGAGATGACTTGGCGATTGACCAGCATCCAGCACTTTCACATCAGTTAGAAAGGATCATGCACTTACGCAACAAGTGTGCTCTTGCGTATACTTTTAGAAAGTCTTGCAACGTTAATTTTGCCTGTAAGCGTTGGAAGAAATTGTCTTTTAAGCCTGTTGATTGATGAGTGATTGATAGGCTTCAATGTTAAGATGGATTAGAAGTTAAAAAGAGGTTGTTTAGCTCCATCGTCACTGTAGATTGAATTTCAATAAATAAGAAATTACTAGATGTGACTTCTGTGTAAGAAATATTTCATCTGTTTGCTATTGAGGATAAGTTTGGTTTTGTTTTAAACACAATTTTATGGGTCTCCAAGAGGGCAATGTCGGTTGTAAAAAATGAAGCTCCATAAATTGCTACCCCTATTACAATTAACTAACTCCTACTCCCTTAATTGTTTAATTAGTAAATGGGTCGGTACACACGAAGGCTCGTTAAGGAAGCAGCAAAACAAATGCACAAATAAAATTACTTTAAAAGTACGTAAACAGATAAAAACTCAATATATATAAGCTGTCCAGCCAGATAAGTTGGTTCGATGGCCTGTAATAGCGTTGCCTTGGCCGTCCGTTGACGCTACTCAAGTGACTCCAACTTGTTTGAGCAACCAATATGGCGGCTTGCATTTGTTTTACTTACTCTTGAATACTTGATGGTCACCAGATAACATCTACGTGGTATCTGTTTTGTTTCGTTATCACTATCGGATAATGGCAGGTTTGAAAGTCAAGTGGCATTATTAAGTGCTTTGCATAAAAATAGATGTCCTAATATAGCAATGATACGGAGAGTCTGCGACGGAATTGAAGTTGTCCGTCACTTAGTTTATCGGTTATTGAAATGATAAATCATTGTGTTATGTATACGCAATGACTTCCATGGTTTCGGCCTATGTACGCAGTACATAAGTTTGTCATGGATTTTCGGAAACATGAAGTAATGTCAAACGAATCTAAAAATATCCCAATCGCTCTGTCCATCTCATCACGAACGATATGCAATACACGTAGGTAGTAATTAAACTGATGATTTGAAAATCACGGTACCGCGATAACACGTCGGCAGTTTCGCCTAACGACCGTAGCTTGTGCTATGCTTCGCTTTACCTCACTAATGATACGGCAACGCTACTAGTATACCTTGGCGATGTGATTATGAGGTGTGGGCTATCCTTAATGATGTGGTGAATACTATGCGAGATTATAGTTCGCTTCGCTATATATTATTTTATTTCTGTCGTAAAAACGGTTATTTTGACATGTCTAGAAATGGGAGTGAAGGTCCAATCAATGGCAGTGTCATCTATTATTAAGTTAGGTATAGTATCCTGTCTGGATATAATAACAGAACCTTATTACCTGTGTAGTTACCGAGTTAACTCGAGTAGGATTAAGTATACGTTAACAATTTCTTATAATATACTCGTATCGTCTTGATATCAAAATCCCTTGCGAATTCTGCTCATCGGATTACGGTAAATATTGCTTCACTACAAATAAGTATACACGGCTGATACAAAATTTCCTCTTAAGGGATCTTCAATAAATTACGTGGTGGTATAAACAAGGAGGGAGTGGAAGTTGTGACATTTTGATACGCGACGTTCCATCTAATACGAAAGAGTGACGTGAAGGATCGGTGGAACAGTTTGCGCGACGTTATATATGGCCCAGCCCCAAGGGACGTGAGTAATGCACGAAGACACCGTGTTACTAGTCTTTCTCACAGATTCCTATCAGTGTGTTTACGTTTTGTTTTCCTTAGGGAAAAGGAAACCGGGTACTGAACGAAGCGGAAATGCGGGAAATGGAACCGAACCAGAACGTTTCCTGTGGTGAGATGAAATGATCGGGCTAATCTATCCAAGTCTAATGCTAACCTCAACCAAGTTTCCTCCTTCCTCATCCAATACACGACTGGATTTTTTGAAGACGATAGTACGAATAATCTTGAATCGAAAGAGGAAAACACTTTTATGTCGGCGTCGAAAATAGACAATAAGTAACCTAGTTTCTACAATTGTGAAAATTACAGTTCATTAACATTGTCACTAGTTTTTCAGCTACTTGTGTAGTTACAGGTAATCACACTGATTGTGGGCCGGTCGTCGAACCGGTGTATTTTCGTCTCAATGACGCGGTTAAACCGGAAACGTAGCCAGTAGGACAGCAATGCCATACGAGAGCAATTGTCAGGTTTTTGGCAACCGGGCTGTACACTTCCGTGCGTGTTGTTTCTGAACAGTTAGCTGACAGAACAATGTGATGAACGGTCTGATTCGGTCGATTGGTAAACGACTTGATACTGTTATTGATTAATTGTGATATTCAACGGGAAGTATGAGATATAAATGGCTTGTTATACTAAGAGTTCGGAAAATGTAGGACTGAGTTTAAACATGATATTTTAAAACTATTAGTTACTATAAGTAGTTTAATATACTAAAAACACCACCCATAGTTAGATATTTCTATGAACTCTCATCTTTTAAATACGAGTACGCAGCTTCATTTCGAAACAGTGTTTAGGATTTCATCAATATACGAAGGATAACAGTCAATCCTCCTGATGGAGCTTCAATCTTTTCTTAATTCCTTTTTGATTTGCACTCAGCTAAGGTCACCATTGCACATGGAGTCATACTCTAGATATCAGACTAGTTTACCTTGATGATCTGCAAATTAACTTCCACTAAGATAATCTGCGTGATATCACCGTATTGACATGAGCTCCTAGTACTTCGACCGTAGCGTCATACTTGCGCAACTAACTGCGCTACGATTGCACAATCGTTTATTGATCATGCTCTGTGCCGCCCCTTTTGTGTTTTTCTATTAGATTATTCTCACGGTTTTGAATTGTGTCCTGTAATGTTTTTGCTAATTGCTGAAGAAATATAAACAGCCTGCCTGACGGCATTTACAAAAACGAATTCTTGTTCCATTTTTAATTCCTCTCTTTTGATTATATTTAGGGCAATATTTTTTTTAAATTTTATGGATACTTTATTCGATCTCCGTTTTGGTCTTTCTCCCGTAACTCTTCTATAAAGCAAATAGGTAAACTTTCCTCTTCCAAGATTTTATGTCACTTGTTATTTTTTGTTGAAATGTATTTACAATGGAGTGTCTCAAAGATTTCTTAAACCAAAGTTTGTTAAAATCTTCATTCATAAAGTTATATCGGTTCTTCACGATCTCGGGAATTATTGGCCTTACGCCAGATTGAAACGTTTTCAACAGAAAGTTATATTATGTAGCCTGACGATCAGTTCTTTTCAATGTTAGAGTTTTGAACTCATACACATTTGCAGTTAATTTATCAAAGGCAAGAGGCTCGCCCCCTATTACATGGGTCTAAAACCTATCTGGCTACCTGTCCCACCCTTCGGGGATTATCAGGCGATGATGTTGATGGTAATAATCCATCTTATCTCAAAGCTTACTGAAAGTTTTTGAAGTCACAGATGAAACTTTCAAGCTACAGCACTATCAATACTGCATTACCACGCAAGCTGAAATTCGAAACATATTATAGCTTTGCCATCATTCCCTTCCTTAAGAGTTAACAAAGTTGCAAGTTGTTGAGAATTAATTGCACTTAGCAACTGCTTTGAGAGCTTTGTGTAACCAGTTCTTTGATCTTATATTCCGTTTATCTTTTGACGAGTTATGTTCAGACAGAACTGTTGGCTAGCTTGTGTGAGAGTGGAGTGGGCTTGTTGCAATAGACAGATTGGATCTGGATTTATAACTGGCAGGCCTGCCAGTCGAGAAATTCAATGGCTGCTGGTATGTAGTTAGTTGGTACTTGTTTCGATTTGATATTGATTTCGCTGAAGATACTTTGCGATTGGCAATTGTTTTGTAATTACATAAAGGATTCGTTGTGCCGTTGATTTTAATTAATTATTACACTACTACGATACTACCAAATACTTAGTCTTGTTTATAAGCAAACATCCACCAGCATATCCCCTTCTGCATAACAAACCAGAAATTCCTAATTACTCAGGTCATATTTTATACCAGCCTTCATTAGGCGCCCTATTGATTATAGCTTGGTGTAGGTAATCCATTTTAGAGTTTCCCTCGTTAGTCTCAGCACTTAGTCCTTGATATGAAAGTTCTAGAAAGGTCCTAAAAATATTTCGAATTATTTTCTGAAGGTCTTTGTTTGTGACAGTAGAAATTAATGCAGAATTTGTCTGAAACTAGTTGGCTGTTGAAATGATACTTGTAGCAACAGCTTCGTTATAAGCTAGTACAGAAACAGGTATGACTGCTGTTATTGTAGTTGTCATAACGGTAAGGGACTTGGCTAATAAATTATAGACCTAACAGCTCTCGTATTCTAATAGATCAGTGATTATGTTTGGATACAACTATTTACGAACTACGTATTCAATCTTGGCATAATGTGACCCCTGTCACATAGCGACAAAAGAAGTGAAACTGGCTAAATTAAACAAAAAAGTTTAGCAATTGGTTGAAATATTTATGGAAAGCCTTTATCCACCCTTTGCTAAGAGACCTCAACTGTTTTGTAAACGCTATCGTAATATACCTAGTGTATTGCATTTAGATTTAAAGTTCTCACCCACTCAAATTTTCCATCATGATTGTTTATCAAATCTCACTGAACGATCAAATAAAATATTCAAATTCTACAGAACCTTCCAGTAATTTCTAGACCCGAAACCCATTTAATCTCGTAAATTTTCCCGTACACGTACATAGATGCTAAGCTACCGGTGACATAGTCCTCTAGAGATTAGAGGGAGCTAAATAAAAAACTACACCTGTCTACAAGTACCTAGTTATCATACAGCGAGATGACAAGTGTGATATTTTTGCTGATATGTTACTAATTTATTAAGATAGCTAATATATTAATAATCGTGTTGAGAGTGATAATTCAGAAGTTATTGACACTTCATACTAGAGATGATGAGATGTTTGAATAAATTATAAAAGATCAGTTGACATAATACAGATTATATTGTTTCATGGAATGAGACAGTATGACGAAATTAAAATAAATTTTAAATTATAAATCCGTCTATGCTTATTTTAAAAGGCTTCATAATTAAAACAAAATCTTTTTTTCCATTTTCCTTCAGACTTCGTTCAGATTCAGATTAAGTTCAGTTGATGCCTAGTGAAGCAATTATTGACAAGTTGGTTATTCAAACGTTTTTGATTGGTTCGATTCAGGTTCAAGAACCCTTTGAACTTTAGAACGTTAACGAACTGGTGGAGGTTATTTTATATTTTGAATAAAAAACCACCATGGATTAGTTTTTGTGCAATGAGGTTGCAATCGGAGTCAGGACTAGAGAGTTTTTACAATTGAGCCCTCCTTACCCAAGTTTGGTTTCAGTAAAATTATTATACTTCACTGGTATTTACAATTTGCTTTGCTTGGTATGATATTTTTATTTACAACGCTTATCTTAGGCTATTCTTGGGTTTATTGCCATTTTTTCTAGGCAATTAACTGGTCATGTACGTGTAGTCCTTGACCGTATTGTAAAGTATATTAAAAACACTTTTTATTTAGTATTTATGATTGTTATAGCGTTAGTTATTCAAACGACTTACGTCTCTTGTTCGCACTTAAGTCGCTATTCAATAGTCCAATACTTTTTTGTTCTGCTTTATTTATTATTTGGTCATAATTATATATTATTATTTTGTAATAATGATTTTTATTTGTTAAAACAGTTTCTTATATATTATTTTAATTGAGCTTTGTACCAATAATATTTATTTTTGTTTGCAGGTAAGTTATGACAGCAAATAATTGAAGTTAACTCGTGGAAACGAAGGTAAAAATTACACAATTGATCAAAGACACGCATTTTGACAATGAAAACATATAAATACAGACACAAAGGAATCGTTTGAAAGGTTGATTGAAATGTTATTGACAGAATACGAATACATCCAAACCAATAAAAAGAAATGTGTTAGAAAAGATGTACGGAGGACGAAGTTCACTGTAGTCTCCTTAAATGTTAAGAAGTTCTTATATTCCTCGGAAAAAGCAGTGATGACCCCTCCAATTTTTTTTTATGAAAGTTGAAAAGGATCGTATCAGCTCATAATGTCAACTTCGCAAAATGACAACCGATCGCAAAATGTCCACTTCTCAAAATGTCAACTTCTTAAAACTTCAAATTCGCATAATGACTATTTCTCAAAATGTCCATTTCTCAAAATGACAAACTCTCATAACGTCTACTTCTCACAATGTCAACATCTTAAAATGAAAAATTCGCATAATGACAACTCCGCGTAGTTTTTACTTTTACAAGGTAATTTGAATTTGGTAATAGGTATAGCTAGTTATACTTATACTAAGGGTATCTAAGTAGATATCTGAAACTTTAAAAATAAAATATCAAAATTAATAATCAATCAACTGTAACAGTAATATAATAGGTGTGTCATCTTAAACACAAAATCATCAAAATTATGAAAAACATAACAAAAAAAAAAAAACATTGATTGTAGGTTTCATTTATTTAAAAAAAAGTTTATATACTTCAGTTCATATATTTTATAAACGTATGCAACACGGTGAAACGTTCCAATATAAAACTTTATTATCTGTTATTGCCTATACAATACAGAGAGTTATCACAAATACTAGGTACCTACCGTGATATCCTATAACCATTTTATTATTTTGTCGACGAAATGAAGCGCTTCCGTCGCTATTTTAAAAGACAATGGTACCCTAAGTTTTCGCCAAATATTATAAGTTGTGAGGGTTAGCGCCACCGCACAACAAATCCTTTTGAAGGTTGGCACCGGCGTATAAATGGCGGCATTCCAAAGATTCAAAATTTTTATTTAAATTAAAAAAGAAGCAAAATTTTACAGTGGATTGAAAATTTTGGTACTTTATTTCTAAAGTTTTCAGATATCTACCTACATACCTTTAGTATATGTATAATTAGCTATACCTATTACCAAATTCAAATTACCTTGTAAAAGTAAAAACTACGTGGAGTTGTCATTATGCGAATTTGTCATTTTAAGATGTTGACATTGTGAGAAGTTGACGTTATGAGAGTTTGTCATTTTGAGAAATGGACATTTTGAGAAATAGTCATTATGCGAATTTGACGTTTTAAGAAGTTGACATTTTGAGAAGTGGACATTTTGCGATCGGTTGTCATTTTGCGAAGTTGACATTATGAGCTGATACGAAAAGGATGGGTGTCTACACAAGCATATAGCAAGTAAAATAGTCGTAGCGAATACGCCAGACTTCACGATGATTCATTAAACCAGTGTTCCACACAATGCATTGGTGATCTCATATATTTCTGACATTAATAACATAGGTTAAAGCAATTACATTTTATTATAAACATACATTGTAACTTTTTACTTACGGCTGATAACTACATGGTACAGTATAAAACACACCCCAGCGATGAAAATCCACATACACCGGGAAATCTATATTTGTACAACTGATAAAAATTATCCATATCACTGATGTAAGAAAATAAACTTAAAGATTCAAGGCGGAAATTACTTACGTGTCGACTCGTGGCGGATTATTCCGATCTGTCACCCCGTTTTGTCCCCTTAGGGGGACAGATCGGAAAAAAAAGTTTGATCTGTCCCCCTGTTAGCAATGAGGGGACAGTTCGAACTTTATTCATTCCTTAACGGTTTCATCTGTCCCCCTATCAGTGATAGGGGGACAGATAAAACTTTTTATTCCTGTTTGTCCCCCATAGTATTTTAATTAATTCTTAAAAGTAATGCTACACGTTATAAGCTTACTTTTAAGAATTAAATAAAAGATTAGTGTTTGGATTAATATAACGACCTGTATTTAAATAAATTATAAATATTTCTTTTGTTTCTGTATCGATCAGAACTAACGGTTCTCGGTACTCCTTAACGGTTTCATCTGTCCCCGTATCACTGATAGGGAACAGACGAAACTTTTTATTCCTGTTTGTCCTCCACAGAATTTAATATATTAATTCTTAAAAGTCATGCCACACTTGCTAACAATTTCCAAAAGTCGTATTGTGTGTAGTGTACATTTTATATGAACTTACCTCTGTCTGTAATTTCCTCTCAGTATAATGATACTGTGCAATAGTTCGCTTGAAAACTACATACTTGGTAATATAAACACTTCACTCAAATTAATTATAACAAACAATTTAACACTGATGTCTCACCTTCAAAAATGGTAAATTTGCACTAGTTCTCTTAGTAATGTGCATCATTGCGGCTGCCCATAAGGCCCCATGAGTAAGAAAGAGAGAGAGAACCGAAATTTGTTTGCTTGTTTTGAAATCTATTGTTTCCCTGCACTGAGTAAATTCCCGGAAGCGCCAGCTTTTTTGCAAACAATAATGGAGTGCAAGTAATTCCCTACCATATTTTATAAATCTTTAAGTTGTTATCGCAAAATAAGTTTTGATATTAAAGTACTGACATACAAAGCACAGACAGAAATTTTATTTTGTTTGATAACTCTTACAGGAATGAAAACGTCAAAACTTGAATTTATTTACTTCATTGCAGATAAAAAAAAAAAAAAAAAAAAAAGAGGTTTATTGCAGAAACTTGTACAACTTTTACAGTAAATCTTACATTAATACAGAATTACCTTAAAAGAAGCTGCGATTTTATCTAAACACGTAAAATTTTCTTATTAGGAACATTTCCTCATCTAAAAGTTAACATTATTGTTAGTAAAAATTAACATTTGTAATATGAAGTCAAATCAGAAGACTGATTGTTATAATACTTATTATACCTGGAATACCTACTACGTGATTTATGGGAGTGTGACTGATCGATACAGAAACAAAAGAAATATTTATAATTTATTTAAATACTGGTCGTTATAATAATCCAAACCACTTATCTTTTATTTAATTCTTAAAAGTAAGCTTATAACGTGTAGCATTACTTTTAAGAATTAATTTAAATTCTATGGGGGACAAACAGGAATAAAAAGTTTTATCTGTCCCCCTATCAGTGATAGGGGGACAGATGAAACCGTTAAGGAGTGAATAAAGTTCGAACTGTCCCCTCATTGCTAACAGGGGGACAGATCAAACTTTTTTTTCCGATCTGTCCCCCTAAGGGGACAAAGCGGGGTGACATATCGGAATAATCCCTCGTGGCGTGTCGTGTCGCGCCAGAAGCAAATCGATTTCATACATTTAATATGGTTAGGGACATATTTGCATGGCGTGTCGTGTCGCAACGATGCAGCGATGTATGAAACCGAATGCTTCTGGCGCGTCATGACACGCCACGACACGTAAGTGTGTTTCCGCCTTTACATATTTGTCAGGAAAGGCACAGAAGGTCTTTTCTGCGTATACAGAGATAAACTTTATGAATGGAAAGCTACTGAATGAAGGAGTCTATAAATAATACAGATAGAGAATTGCTAATAATGCAGTACAAAGATGGGGAAATAATAAAACATTTTGCAGTAACCATATTCATAGCACAATCAGCCAAACCTGCATGCGTTCGACAGAGCCAAAACTCCCGTAGAATGTAATAAAAGCAACAACTACAATACTGTTACGAGCGGGGTATATGACAAATTAACACACTACCAAATAAACACTAAAAATCTTTAATTAACTTAAAACAGTTAAAACACTTCACAAACACTTAAACTTAATCACAATTACAGAATTTACCACTAATCACTTAGATATCGCACTAGTCGTTCACTTCGATCGCTTCGTTTCGTAGCCAAAATCAGACTGACTCCTTCCGCTAACCCGTCGCCTATTTATACGGCCGACCCATGTTCGAGAAACTTCCACAACTTCCGTGAATGTCTAGGTAGTTCCTTAGGGGAAACCCATCCTTCGAGAAAGTTCTACAACCTTCCCGAACCTTCTAGATGGCTCTATAGTGGAACCAATCCTTCTAGAAGGTTCCAGAAAGGTCCAGAACTTTCTCGAACTTTCTAGACACTTCCATCGTGGAACATTCTAGACTCGACCGTAGTCCTAGAATGTTCTCGTAAAGCAGTCGGCGTAACACTGCCCCCTCCTTAGACATGCTCGTCCCGAGCATCGTTAGTCCCGTAGTATCGCGCTAATCGGTCTACATGTACGATCTTAGGCGCACCTCGTGGACCCTTCTGTATCCGATAGGTGACATCGTTGATCCTGGTCACGACTCGGTATGGTCCATCCCATTTTGCTTGCAATTTCGGAGACTTCCCCTTGCTACGCACTGGGTTATGCAGCCACACCAGTGAATTCACGTCGAACCCTCTACTGTTTGCCTTCCGGTCATAACGGGTCTTCATCCTCTCAGACATTTGTTGGCCGGATTGTCTGATATGCTCATACACGTCATTCAACTTGTTACGCAAGTCACTTGCATAATCGGTTACACTGCGTGGAGCATCAGGAGCAGTTCCAGTGATTAAATCTGCTGGCAACCGTAATTCCCTTCCAAAGTTCGCAAAGGCTGGTGTCACAGTCGTACTTTCGTGGACTGCACTACGGTAGGACAAAAGAAACGGCTGTATGTGCTTGTCCCAATCCCTTTGCCTGCTTTCCACGACTTTTGCCAAATATCTTTCCAACGTTTGGTTGAAACGTTCCACCATTCCATCAGATTGTGGGTGGTAAGAAGTGGTTCTGGTTTTGTGGGTACCCATCAATCGGCAAGTCTCCTGAAATACTTGTGATTCAAAATTCCTTCCTTGATCACTATGAATTTCCAAGGGTACTCCAAAACGACAGAAAACTTCCTGAACCAATTTATCTGCGACTGTTGTAGCTTCTTGGTTAGGAATGGCAAACACTTCTGGCCACTTGGTGAAGTAATCCATGACAACCATGAAGTACTTGTTCCCGCTTTCACTTTCCGGAAATGGTCCCGCAACGTCGAGTGCTATCCGTTCCCAGGGGGCTCCAACGTTGTACAGTTTTAATGCACCTCTGCTGCGTGTTTGGGGTCCTTTCACAGCCGCACAAGTGGTACATTTGCGACACCAGTCCTCCACATCTTCTCGACAGTGGATCCAGTAAAACCGCTCTCGAATCTTCAGTAGAGTCCGTTTTACCCCCATATGTCCGCCTGAACATCCATCATGATATAGCCGTAGAACATCCGGTACTTTAGCTTTAGGGACAACCATTTGTAGATGACACCTGTCCCCTCGAGCGTTTTCCCATTTACGGCACAAGACTTCATCCTGGATAACCAAGCTGTCCCATTGTGCCCAATAACTCTTTGTGATGGAACTCATCGCTGCCACATCACTCCACTTGGGTTTAGGAGCACCAGCTGTGATCCACTCGAAAATCGGTTTGATGTCCAAGTCATTTTGCTGAGCTTGCTGTAGGGTTTCCTTCCATTCATCGCTGAGATCTGTTCTAAGCATCCTCACGGTTGCTACCTCCTTAGTCTCTTGCCTGGCACAGTGCTTACAATCTTCAGGACAAGGTCTTCTTGACAAGGCGTCTGCGTTACCGTGAGTTCTCCCACTGCGATGTTCAGTTACGAAGTCAAACTCTTGCAGTAGCTCAATCCATCTCGCCACTTGTCCCTCCGGATTTTTGAACTGTAATAGCCACTTCAAGGCAGCATGGTCAGTTCGCAGCTGGAATTTCCGCCCCAGCAAATATTTACTGAAATGCTGCAATGTTTTTACTACGGCAAGCAGCTCCCGTCGAGTAACGCAGTAATTTCTTTCCGGTTTGGATAAAGATTTGCTGAAGTAAGCAATCACAACCTCCTGGTCTCCTTTCCGTTGAGACAGCACGCCTCCAATTCCAGTATTACTTGCATCTGTGTCAACTATGAAGTCATTTTCAGTGTCAGGATATCTCAAAATAGGTGTTTTGCACAGACGTTTCTTCAATTCCTGAAATGCGACGTCACAGCTCTCGTCCCAACAGAATTGTCGCTTTTCCTCAGTGAGCTTGTGTAAAGGTTTCGCAATGTCGGCAAAATTCTTTACGAACCGTCGATAGTAGGAGCACAAACCCAAAAATGCTCTGACCTGTGTCTTGTCTTTCGGAACTGGCCAGTCCTTGACGGCGACTACTTTTTCCGGGTCTGTTTGAACACCTTCCCTCGAAACTATGTGTCCTAAGAAGTTCACTTGTTTCCGGAAAAACGAGCACTTCTTCGGACTTAACTTGAGATTTGCTGTTTGGATTTTCGACAGCACTCGGTTGAGGTTTTTAAGGTGGTCTTCAAATGTACGGCCCACTATGATTATGTCGTCTAGATAGACAAGACATGCGTCTCCAATCAATCCGGCGAGTACTTGCTCCATCAGCCTTTCAAATGTTGCAGGAGCATTGCACAATCCGAATGGCATAACTTTAAACTGCCATAACCCCTTTCCTGTTGAGAATGCAGTTTTCTCTTTGTCTTTGGGGTCTATTTCTACTTGCCAATAGCCACTTTTCAGATCCAGCGTGGTAAACCACTTCATTCCAGTCAGCGTATCCAATGTGTCATCGATCCTAGGCAGTGGATAGCTGTCCTTTTTCGTGACGTCGTTCAGTCGTCGATAATCCACACAAAAACGCATGCTGCCGTCCTTTTTCTTTACCAGGACTACAGGAGAACACCATGGACTGGATGAAGGCTCTATAACACCGTCCTTCACCATTCCATCAATCATGGTTTCCACTTCTCTTTCCCGTGCAACAGGCAGTCTTCTTGGTCGCTGACGGATGGGTAACTCGTTGCCTGTATTAATCTTGTGCTGAACCAGTCCAGTTCTCCCTATGTCAGCATCATTTGTAGAGAAAATGCCGGCGTACTGAAGTAATATTTTCATAGCCTTGTCCTTTTCTCCTTCAGATAAATCGCAGTTTTCCAAAAGCGTTGACACGTCAAATTTTGCACAACGAATTTTATTTCCGGTAGGCCGATCTTGTAATGGACGCATCCAAGCTACTTCTTCGCAAGTGCCGATCAAGGTGCCCTTCTTAATCACTTGCTCCTTGTCACTTGGATTTAGTATGCGTACTGCTGCGACGTTGGTGGCTTTTACTAGAGTGCGTGCCGTCTTCCATGGAAAGTCATTGTTCGCCCTTTCTATCAGAACACTTCGAACTTTGTGTCCAGAATACTGAGGTAGACGAATTGGCACGATCGTTTCTGATCTGCTAGGAAGAACAATCTTCTTCAAGCAGTACACCTTCCCTGATGGTGCACCTTCCATGAAGACTTCCTCTAAGCCACATTTCAGTACTCCCTGATCAACGTCGATCTCACAACGATGTTTCCGCATGAAGTCCAAACCCAGGATACAATCGTCCACTATGTCGGCCACGATGACATTGTGACAGTAAATTCTGTCACCCAATTTTAACTTCACTTGCTTCTTGCCTTGGACGGTTATGTGCTGACCGGTAGCTGTAAACAATTGCATACGGTCGTGGTTATTGAAGTAGTCCCCAAGAAACCGACTTGCTAGGTGAGAATTGACGACCGTGTGAGAAGCTCCAGTATCTAACGTCAGTTTGCATGGTATTCCGTTGACTTCGCCTTTGATGGTCAGGCTGTTCCCGTCATGAGCTTGTGAGATCAAGATCCTCGGGGCTCTTTCAATACCAGCCAGCACCCGCCCCCCAGTCCTGGCATTTACTCGTTTCCCTGCTGTGGCTGGGCAGTCACTTCAGCTACTCTTCCCTGCTGAGATTGATCTTCTCTCGGTGTGCTTCGCTTAGGACAGCTGGACCGAAGATGACCCCTTTCTCCACAGGTGTAACACCTAGGGCTGTACCCTTGCGGACGGTCGCGTACAGGTGACGCCACAACCTCCCTGATGCGGTGTGTTCGGTGGTCCTGCCTCACTGCCTCTACTTCTAAGGCATGGGCCAAGGCGTCTTTCAACGTCTCATGATGCCCAAGTCTCACAGCAGCTCTAACTTCCAAGTCGCGTATTCCGTCGACGAAAGCCTGTACCAGATTCCCATTGATAAGTGCAGGGACAGACTGGTATGCTTTGCGGACCAGCTTTTCAACTTCCAGGGCCTACTGCTGCAGATTCTCGGCACTGCGTTGAACGCGATCCTTCAACTTAGCTCGGAATACGTGCTCCAGGTGCGCATCGCCGTATCTGGACTCTAAAGCCTCCAGCAGCTGCTCGTAGGTCACATCCTTGCCGAGCGCCTCAAGGATGTTTAGGGCCTGGTCTCGGAGGCCCAAGGTGAGCGCGGTCATGGCTTGCGCTTTGGTCCAGCCATTCGCCTTCATAACGGCCTCAAATTGGATTTTATAGGCCGACCACGAAGATGTTCCGTCGAATGGAGGCACTTTAAACCCACGTGCTGAAGGTGCAGCAACCATGGAAACCACAGTCCCATCTCCAGCTTTAAGTTCGTCTAAGGCCTTCTTCACACCAGCAATCTGAACCTCGGCCTCCGAGATACGATTCTCATGCTGGTGGACATGTTTCTTCATCACCTTAAGATCTTTGCCAAAGGTTGCGTGAAGATCTTTTATCAGGAGCATCTGTTCTTCCTGGCGGCGGACCTGCTCCTCTTTATCTCGCTGTAACTGTTCCTCCAACCGGTGAGCTTGCTCCTCTTGACGGCGAGCCTGCTCCTCTTGACGGCGAGCCTGCTCCTCTTGACGGCGAGCCTGCTCCTCCTTATCTCGTTGCAACTGATCTTTCAACTGGCGAGCCTGCTCCTCTTGACGGCGAGCCTGGTCCTGCAGTAGTGCCATTAAAACAGTCAAGTCTGGCGCCGCAGGTGCTGGAGAAACTCCGGATGAGCCAGCGACTGGCTCCGACGTAGGCTGGGCACCAGCCGGTGTCTGTGTCGGAGAATCTCCAAACCTCCTTTGGTCCATATCTTGCTGTCGATGACTTCTGGTGCGGACACCGTCTGTATCGTCCTTTGGTAGAATTGGCATAATTTATCCCACTTCTGACACCAATTGTTACGAGCGGGGTATATGACAAATTAACACACTACCAAATAAACACTAAAAATCTTTAATTAACTTAAAACAGTTAAAACACTTCACAAACACTTAAACTTAATCACAATTACAGAATTTACCACTAATCACTTAGATATCGCACTAGTCGTTCACTTCGATCGCTTCGTTTCGTAGCCAAAATCAGACTGACTCCTTCCGCTAACCCGTCGCCTATTTATACGGCCGACCCATGTTCGAGAAACTTCCACAACTTCCGTGAATGTCTAGGTAGTTCCTTAGGGGAAACCCATCCTTCGAGAAAGTTCTACAACCTTCCCGAACCTTCTAGATGGCTCTATAGTGGAACCAATCCTTCTAGAAGGTTCCAGAAAGGTCCAGAACTTTCTCGAACTTTCTAGACACTTCCATCGTGGAACATTCTAGACTCGACCGTAGTCCTAGAATGTTCTCGTAAAGCAGTCGGCGTAACAATACTTTTGGTTTGTTTCTACATCACTGTTACATGTATCTAAAAATGCATGGGGTGTTACAATGTTTTCTTTTTCAAACTACACATGTAGGAATTGGTAGTAGTATAGCATATCTTCGCATGCAAGCCTCCAGCTGTCCAAACGGGTCCTTCACCAAAATCGGCAACCAAGCATTCTGTATGACTAAGTAACACTGTCCAAAAATGATTGCTGGGAAACGACTCAAAAAACTGTACTGGGGATGGCGGTTGCGTTGAATAGTACAGGGGTTTTCAGGTATTTAAAGTAACAACAATTAAAATGCGCATTAAAGAAAAGTGTGGATAAGTTGGAACTTTGATTTTCGAAATCTTCGTAACTAGATGGATCCCAGGTATGGTCCAGAACAAAAGAAAAACATCGCAATGACCGCAAGAACTAGTGTCTCTCGGCTTCGTTAAGGGTGTTTCACACCCTGTGAAGGCAGTGTGATCCTCACAAGGTAAGTCGTTGTACAAAATTGTCCTTCGATTCTCCTGCACATTGTGGTTTGTTTGTTTGTATGACTGTGTGACGTAGCCATCGTTCGATGTAATCCTTATCATGCACTCGTAAGTACTTCCACCTGTTATCATTTCCTTCTTACGTTCACCGTTGTCTTGAACAACTGATTGCAATGTTTTGCGTTTGTCAATCTGTATTTTTGGGTGTTTTAGTACATGTAAATAAACCTTGTTTTGTTATATTTTAAATCATTTTTGGCCATGATGTCTGGTGAAATGTTCAAATGTATTATTAGCTTGTTGTCCTATGTAAGAACGGTTTGTAGGGTTTCCACTTTCAATTCTACAACCTAATTTGCTTATTTTTATCAGTTCCATCATTTAATCAATCAACTCCACGACGTCCTATCTGATTTAAGATCACTGCGATAATTTTATAGAATTGCGTCATTATGGTGAAATAATTCATTTACAGCTGGTTTTAAACAACTGTAATGCGATATAACTTCCAATTAAAGGATTTAACCACGTTCATCTTAATAATAGATTTTTTTAAAAGTAATTTCCATGTGTATGTATAGTAATATACATATTTCAAATATAAACAAAATTAAGTAAACATTTGCACATTTCATTTAAACAGTAATGCCGCGTTTAAAAATGGCAAGCTAATTTAAACATATGGAGAAACAGAGCTCCGAGATTACTCCACTGCCAAAACTTCTTAACTCTATGTTGATTTAAAAAAATGTTAACTGAAGAACTCCCTAAAAAACCAGTCAATTGTATAGGCAAATTCCTCAGATCTCACATACGGAAGGAACAAACACGGAATCTTGGACAAAATACTCAACTTCCTGCTTGTAATGAATCAGAAAATATCTTTAATATTACCTTATATTTAACACCCAAATAGAGATTATTTAAAAGATAATTGTATTAAAATTAGTCAAAGAAAGATAATTAAGTGATTCACAATTGTATCAATCTTCTTTGGCTTGTCGTGGCCAAAGTGTGTCAAACCGGATTCAACTATTTGACTTATCTGACAATAAGATCGATGAGAATTCCTTTCAAAATGATCTAGAAGAAAATGAAAAGATAAATAATGTGTATCTGCTACCATGTTAACTTTATCGTTAACAAAAAGTGACGAAAACTTCGACCTGTTTTACGTATTGATTGATACGTATTTCGACCGACATAATTCCAGCAAAAATGAAAATCAAGTTAGTTTACACTACTTATCATAAAATAAATCACTATAACAATATGATACATGAGTTCACAAAATATGTAGTAACTAAGCTTGTTTAGTCATTATTAGTATTCTGAACGTTTATTGTGAATACTTAATCCGCTCGGCAGCACGCCCTGGACACGACCACCCGCGGACGAGTCACTAATATTAATGACCTTATCTAACATAGTCTGCCCCCACCGCGCCGCTTTTAACGACTACCCTCACAATGTTCATACGTTAACTACGTATACCTTAACTTTTTGTTAATGTGATGTAAGTTGGTAATTTAGTGTGCTTGCAATAGGTGGTAGGTACGTATCTGACTGCGATATAAGATTTTAATTGAACTATGAAGATGACTTTAAATACCTTTTGTTCCGTTGTTTTACGTTTTTATCAAGATCAATGATGCTTCAGCCTTCTGAGTATTTTGCAACAGCGGCTACTCGTGGCAAAGTTATTTCATGTTACTCTTAGTAGTCCGTTTTGATACTATCAAAGAATGAAAAAGATGTCAACAATACTGGAACTACTCTAGTGCACTTAAGATTTTCCTACGTCAATGCACTTAAGTTTATGATATAGTATTGCCTTTGATGTGCGGAACACGGTAACATATCAAATGCTCGCTCAAGGCTTTCAGTCTTTTTGTACAAAATGTATTTTCCTGGTTAAGGTTACAATGTCATTGTCGCGGAGTTGCAACTGTTCGCCAGTGAACTGTGAAACGCAATGAACTGCGTTTATTTTGCCACAGACTAGACATTAGACACTTCCTGGTGCTAGGGAGATAAAACTAATACATTGTTACATGGCAGAGTTATGGAAAAGCTTAAAGTTATGACAAGGATAGAGATGAACTTTGTAATGGAAAAGTTGTGCTGAAGTTCCTGTTGCGACGTGCAAGAGTAACAGTCATGACTTTGGAAGTTTGGTGTAGCACATCTTGAAAGAGTACATATAAGTAAAGATTACTAGTTTTCAATACTGAGCCCGTACACTAGACAAAACAATCAATTAAAATTCTAAGAGTCTACAGTAGACTTGAAAAAACAAAATTAATTACATAAAGTCAATGATGCAGAATGGATTAGGACATATCCACTTGAATCCACCAACAAAGAGAACAGAAAAACCTACCTTTTAAGAAGTAAATTAATTTAGAAATGTAGAAGGAAATGCAAAAGCATGACATGACATCTATCAAAATTCTAAAAAACTAGCTTTGGCAACAACTTAGCAAGAACACTGGCATGACACATACGTTATTCTGTTTAATTGTTTATTCGGTTCATTTTAATAATTAGGTCGCCGTATGTCAACGCATTTAAAATGCTAATAAATACATGAATACATTAATTATCCAAACAGTACGCTTTGTTGTAATTAATATTCTGTTAAATTGGTAAAATTAAATGGCAAAATGTGGCAGTAATCTGCATATAATATGATAAAGTAGCGTAAAATAGTAATTGTATCTATAACGCCAAATACACACACTTGATATTGTTTCCTTTCTGTCCTGTTGTTTGCGCATGACGGGAGCTGATGGACGCCATTGAAAGTGCCAAACAAGTCGCCAAATTTTGGGCTGACTCAATTTAAATTGTCATCGACACGCTAAGCAGAAGACATCAAATAATAATTATCATTGTCTTGTTCCACTTACTGCTGAGAATATTCCTTTCCCTTTTGTGTCAGGTTTCCCTAGTCTGCTTGAATCTCCTTAACCGGGTCTATATTCTCTCTAAACTTACGTTAAATATAATAAAACACGTGTCAAATAAATTGTAAAGAAACGACATGATTACGTTCACAAAAGGAGATTAATTCGTCATCTGACTCAAAATATTTTGCAAATAACACGAAAGAAAAACGAAGAAAGGAATATTTCAATGCATTCTCAAACTCTTGTTTGTTCGGGGTCTGAGCCTTCATAAACACACGGGGTCAGATTACGACCCGCACCGCAGTCGGCAGAACTGCAGTGACACGCGGTCACTGATAACTGCATGATCGTTTTATATAATTAATTAATTACGTCGTAAATGGTTTTAAACCGCTGACCCTAATAAATATAAATAGCCGATCTTGATGTGGAAATTAATTAACTTGTATTGTTATATTGTCATCTAAAGCAACGAAGAACTACAAAGTATCAACTAACAACCAGATTTATAAATCAATATAGTTTTTGTGTTTCATTTGCATCAATGAGTGAATTTGTCATCTTACGTCAGAAACTCACTATTTTATGCTCGAGTCGTTATCTAAATAAAGATTCATTTATTGCTGCATCTTAAAACTGCATTTTTATGAATCCCGTTTGAGACGACGTAGCGCTTCGAGTAATAAAATTTAAGACCCAATAACCGCTTCAACCTCGTAGTTTGACGTCCTTCTTTCGTAATTATGACGCAAAACAATAACAATAGTATTAAGTTTGATAACCGCGGCGGTTCCGCCTGTTACCCACACCCGTGTAATTCTGAGTCGTGCGAGTGATTTATACGACTGGTGCGAATTTATTAAATCGTTCATCATCATTTGCTTCACGCCTCGTTTCGGTGGAGGGGCGGCAGTTGCAGGGGGCTTGAGGAGTTGAGTTTAATATTAGGCTGTGACTGTCTGGACAGACCAGGTGAAAGGCCTCTCTACGCACACAATGAGATCCACAAAATCTTGTATATTTACATAAACAAATAACATCACACCTGTAATTGCTTAGGTGTACCTAATAGTACACCCACATTCCGCCAGGTATGTTCAAGTCCGAGGTAATAAGGGGCGAGCCTATTGCCATCAATCGCGCACACATTCAGACTCCGTTGCTGCTACTGAGAAATTCCTGATGAAAAAATGCCCTTTTGGAATCGAACTCAGGACCTCATGCTCAGCTAATTGCCCGCGCTTATGACAACTGGACTAACGAAGCAGTCGAATCGTGCCCAAGACTAAGTTATGCCAGGTATTGAAGGAAGGTCCATAATAAACCTTTTGGTCACAAATACACCAAACTATATTTTCCTTTTTACTTATCTTTTCCACAAAACTTAACACTGGTCTAGTCTAGTCTTTTGTGTTTCTTGTACCTTTACCTATTAAACGGGGAATTGGTTTGTGTCCGCGTTATTTATTGTGTGTCCTAGAAAGCAGGCACGCGTGCCGAAATTAGGTTTATTGTGTAGAGATATTGCTAAATTGAAAAAGGATTACCTTGGTTTTTCTCAGGAATTTTGTTAGATGTTTTATACATTTTGAGGCATTGCTTTCTAGATTGCAATTTTTTTTTAGCTAAAAGGCGTACAACTGAAAAAAAAAAAACTAGTGGTCACTACTGTACTTATCTGTCACATTTCTTTCTATATTTATCAACTCAACTCGTACAATAAGGCGATAATTTTCGCACACGTCACATTAACGGTGCGTCTGCGCAGTTTCCCGACGTCACACAGTGGAACGAATGTATGGGAGCGGTTGGACGTAGACATGTCCGAAAAAAAAGAGTAAAATTATGCCAAACTAATGATGCCATCTTATTCGATTACTTAATGCCTTCATAACTTGTGGTGATGAATTTCTTCATAACTCCCATATTTCGGGAGTAATTTGAGAAAATGTGAAATTTTACTATGAAAATGAGTGTATCGAGCTCTCTCCCTCCTGATTCCGGGCTTGTTTCAAGTAGCGGTCTCTAATATCATAATGCTAATACTAAGAGCTATATTTAATACTAAGACACATAGTGCGCCAAATGTGCACTTTCTGGGATAAAGAGTGATGTTTATTTTATAACACAATTTTTTTATTTTTTGTTTATTTTGTTGATTAAAACCGTTTTTCTAAAGGTTTACCTTATTACAATAACATTTCTGAGCAGCCAATTAGAGAAGATATAAGCTAATTAGGATATATAATTAGGGACTTAAGGTTTACATATAAAACTGATGCACTAATGATTACTGATAAGAACATTGCTATTATTTAATTACTAAATGGCTCTTAATACACTAATTTAGCATGCATCATTTACTAATTATCACAATAACTAATTACCTTGCAATATTTAACAAAGGATACCTGGGATACCTGGATTTTATATAAATAGGTCACTATTAGTAACTTTAAAATCAGTGTTGATTTACACCTCGTTGTATCCAAGCTAATCTCGCAATGTATTTTCCAAATTTTAATACAAATCTTGATATTCACGTTGCTTTATGCGCACGCGCACATAAAGATTTACGCGACTTTAACTATTTGTTCAGTGTTTTAAAAGATAACAGTTGTGTTCAGTTATGTGAAAGTGCTGAAACAAGTTTAAAAGACTGGTGTCGTCGATTTTGCTACCGCATTTATGCAAAATGGACACAGTCTGGAAGAAGCACAGATAAGTTTCGGAAGAAACATGAGATTTGGCTACAGGCTGCAATTCAATGGCCGGAATTACAGAATGAAAATATGGAACCTTCTACAGAAAATATAAGTGACGTCATCGAGCCCATAATTTCTCCTGCTAAATCTAATGCTTCAACTTGTACACATCCTAGTCCTCGTAAATCTTTTGAGGACCTTAGTAACCGGCAAAAAAGAAGACGCACTGAAGATAGTCTTTCATGCAGCAGTAGCAGCGCTGAAATTATGTTTTCGGCCGAAAGGGCGCTTCAAAAGGCAGGACAAAGCGATACAGCTTATGTTATGAAATACTTGACGGAGAATCCAGAAGAGGCCTCAAAAATCAAAGCCTTCATTGAAGGTAAATCAATTCAGGTACGGGAAATATCCCCTTTGAAGGCATTGGCTCTTTATGTATCGATGAACTTATCGAAATGGCGCTATAACACTCTTCGGGATTTCAACACTCAAGAAGGAGCTCTTCAATACCCGAGTTACTACATGTTGGTTAAAGAAAAAATTAAGTGCTATCCGGCCAAAGAAGATCTCACAGTTACAGAGAGCTCTGCAAAAATCAAATTACAAGCCTTGATGGATTTAACCTCAAGAAGACTTATTAGGTCGTTAGAAACCCCTGTTGATCCCAATCAACAGCTCGTATTGACCAGCAAATGGGGTTTTGACGGATCATCTAGCCAAAGCATTTATCATCAAAGGACGAGTGAAGATGAGCAAATCGATCTTGCTAGTAATTTTATGATTAGTCTTGTACCACTGCGGCTCGTCTCAAAAGGTGTAACAATTTGGGAAAACGAGCGACCATCTTCCACTTCATTTTGCCGGCCAATATTGTTTAAGTTTATAAAGGAAACCAAAGAAAATGTGCAGAGAGAGATGGCTGAAATCGAAGCAGAGATTGAAGCCTTAACTCCATCCACCATCACTGATGGAATTAGTGTCAAACACCAACTGCTGTTGACAATGATTGATGGTAAAATTCATTCCATTATATCCAATACAGCAGCTTCAGTGTGTGACATATGCAAGGCTTGTCCTAAAGAAATGAATAATTTAGAGTTAATCAAAGATAAACACGCAAACGAGGACATGTATAAATATAGCTTAAGCACCCTTCACGCTTGGATTCGCTCAATGGAATGCTTATTACACATTTCCTACAAATTAGACATAAAATCATGGCAAGTAAGGGGTGATATAGCAAAAAGGCAAGTTGATGACAGGAAGAAAAGAGTTCAAGAGGCTGTAAGAAGAGAAACGGGCTTACTTCTCGATGTTGTGAAACAAGGCAGTGGATCCACCAACAATGGCAACTCGGCAAGGAGATTTTTTGAAAACTACACTAAATCTGCTGAACTGACCGGAATAGATGCTATGCTTTTAAGAAAAATCTGTGTGATCTTGCAGTGTATTTCATCAGGAGAGAAGATCAACGTAACTAAATTCCGAGAGTTCTGCTTTGATACTGCTAAGCTTTACGTGGAGTTATACCCATGGTATTATATGCCTTCTTCACTTCATAAAATTTTAATGCATGGGCCAGACATAGTTCAGAACATGTCAATTGTGCCCATTGGTTTTCTATCCGAAGAGGCATCTGAGGCTAGAAATAAAGATTTTAGAAAATATAGAGAGGGGCATTCTCGAAAGCATAGCAGTATCTCATGCAATGAAGATATTATGCACAATCTTTTACTGTCTTCTGATCCACTTGTTACAAGTATCCGTCCAAAAGGAAATAAGTTTGTAAAAAAATCTTCTTTTAAGGAATTTTATGAGCTTACGGATTCTGAGAAAAGTGATATCGAATTTGTTAACATAAATGATTTAGCGGACATCGATTCTGAATTTGAATTAATTGATGATGATGATGATGACGAAGATAATTAAATGATGTTATTGTTTTAAAATGTGTAACTTAGTAAATTAGAGCTTACATCTTAATTATTTATTGTACTTTTAATGAAACTAGGTAATTTATTATCAACTTACTTAAAAGTCATACTCTCATCAGTTCTTGTGAATATTTTTGTTAATATATATTTCTGTATATATATAATATATTTATAGACCTCTTAATAAGTCTGTCTGCGGTTTAAAGTAAATACAAATGGGGAAAAAACGTTTTTTTTTTTTAAATTTTCATTTCCTTTTATCCCAGAAAGTGCACATTTGGCGCACTATGTGTCTTAGTATTAAATATAGCTCTTAGTAATAGCATTATGATATTAGAGACCGCTACTTGAAACAAGCCCGGAATCAGGAGGGAGAGAGCTCGATACACTCATTTTCATAGTAAAATTTCACATTTTCTCAAATTACTCCCGAAATATGGGAGTTATGAAGAAATTCATCACCACAATTTATGAAGGCATTAAGTAATCGAATAAGATGGCATCATTAGTTTGGCATAATTTTACTCTTTTTTTTCGGACATGTCTACGTCCAACCGCTCCCATACATTCGTTCCACTGTGCGTCACGTCATTGTCCGAATGTGACACAAACACGGTCACCCCGATCCGCTGTGAACCACTCAATGATTACCATGTTTTTGGCACTTTGATGACTTTATTTACTCTTACAAAAGTGGGTGGTTGGTGAGCCTTTTTGGGTCAACTCCATATTTAGTGAGACGAGTTTCTGATAATTGGTTTGCCTTTTGTTTCGATTAGGTGGTTGACCAGTTTCAAGTTTTTGCGAATAAAACAAAGACCATACTTATAATATTAGAGCCCTAATTCTCACGGCATTGTTTATCGTAGCCAAGATCAAAACATCGAAGTCTCTCTCGAGAGGAGAACTGATGAGCTTGTCAGATCATTCCTCTCTTTTATCATCCAGCAGTCAAATAAACTGAAAGACCGGAGTTTTTTGGGAACACTTACTTGGTAGGCCTTACATGAACAGCTCGTCATCATTATACGGCTTCAGCAGTCCATTGCTGGGCAAAGAGCTCTCTACATATAATGGTCACACTTATGAAAATCTAGACAAGTCTGTTTAAACTTTAACTAATAATATAACTATGATATTATAACACAAGTAACCCCACCTAACGGTACAACAGTACTTCGTCTGATGACATGACCTTGACCACGATTGCCCGCGGTTCAGCCTCATCACGCGCAGCAATTTGATCAGCGCGCGCAATTGCATGATCATACCTAGGCGAGGAGTAATAGCACTCGTTGGACATGATTTTATTAGAGAGACTAGAGATTTAGACTGTGTTTATTGTTGACGTCGATGATGATTGTTTGACTAACGCTGATCTGAAGATGAAAGTATTTTTTACGTTGAAGTTTCTTTACGTCCCTGCGCCATTTGATGAGATAATAACCAGCAAACAGAACCATTTTTATATTTAAAAATATCTGACAAAAACAAACAATAACTCCAACAAATGATGACAGTATACCCAGAATCCTATCCAACAAAACAATAGATCTACCTCTTGTTTATACTGCAGTCCAATGAAGTCCAAAACAAACTAATACGGTGCAAGCACACAACACCAAATCGAATATTCGAATGCCTCTTGAATCACGACAGAACAAAACGATCCCTACTCGGGTACAAATCGATTAAGGTGGATGCGACAGGGTGGCCCGCGAAATTCAAATTTTATTATGTTTTTTGCAATCTTCCGGTCAGTGACAGTTTTTATGTTGAATAAAATATGATAATATGATACGGCGCAGCCGTAACTAATATGGCTTTACTGAGATATACTCATTAAAGTCATCAATGTAACCCCTTTAAGTTCATTTAACCCCATAAAATTACTTTTTCATGAAATAGTCATTTATTGGGATTAAATGAACTTAAAGGGGTTGTATTGATGATTTTAATCACTAAAATTATGTAAATACGTACGTTTTACGGCCGCGTATCATATTTTATTTAACATAAAACCTGACACTGACGTGCAAATTGCAAAAAACGTGAGAAAATTTGAATTTCGCGGGCCACCCAGTTGCTTCCACCTTAAGTCCTCGATGCCGATGGTGTAATCGATTCAACCCGCGCATTGCCACGTGGGCGTTGTTAGTCCACGGTGGGCAAATTGATGGAGATCGTTCACACCTCGTGACGTTGATGGCGTCAATGTTATGTGGCAATAGATGGCCCTTTGACTGACAATTGATGAGCACACAGTGTAGTGTGTGGGTGGAACGTGTTTCAGGAAAATTTGAGTCGTTACTTTAAATGACAACTATGTTAATGTTAGTGCGTTCAGTAAATGTAGTAGAGTTCTGTTATGGATTCTTTGACGTTGTAAAACCATTTATTCGACTAATTTTGTCCAACAACTGGTAAAGCGTTACATAAATCTATTGGTTCGTGCCTGAATAGAATTGGAACTTGGAACTTCTTTCTATATATTATTTTACAAATTTAACGAACAACGTATCCCAAAAGTTCATTGTAGCACTGTATATTGGGGTCCATTTTCAGTCGAGACAGGTTTCAGAGAAAATTACTACTTTCGTTACATTTTCTTCGCTGCCGTCATAACAAAAACACGACGTAAATTCATATATCAGCAGACAATTAAACTAAAAGTTAGTCTAACCCCAGACTGGCGCACTTCCCGGTCGTCGCGACGTATCGATCGCGAGCGACGCCAGGTGAAGCTACTATACTACGCTGGTATAACTAAACTGCACTACAGTGCACTTGCATAATTCGAGGCTAGAGCGGCAGACGTAGGGCTGGCGAGTTAAAAATGATTCAAAAATGTAATGATTGATTTTCTGGGATCTTGCGGCAGTTAACTAATCTATGCTTTGCCAGCTCACCATAATAACACATTCATAAGACGTCTTAATAAAACTAAGCAGAATAAACACATTATTTTATATCTTCTACGAATATTCGTTTACTGTAGAATAATTCCATTACCTTATCTGATGCTAAGTCCCAGCAGTATCAGCGCATTTACTAAGCTTTATTCAGCAATTTCAGATTATATGAAATTAGCAGCCTCGCAATACAAAATCTGAATCACTTCTTATTCCATTGCGTTTGACGACTGGTTGTCTAACGATGAGATAGTCTAGATTAAAGCAATATACTGTGAAACTATGTAAGGTGTCGTAATCTAAGTACCTACCTTTTGTAATAAATGGTGATAATCAGGTTGAAGACTGACAGACCGGCGTCGTTTTGTTAATATTATTCAGTAACAAAGTTTTACCCGAATTCTGTGTAAATGTGGCCTCTTAGGGCAAGTGTACTTTCAAAATTATACGTTACATATATGAATTATGAGCACAAATAAAACCCTGTAAGAACCATAAATAGGCCATTACACGTGCAATTAAGGATTTATTTAAGAAAAAATATTTAACACTGAGGCAAGCATTAAGATTTATATTACGCGCATTGAGACTTATTTATTTTAGCAACGAATTACACTTTTATACTATTATGATTTGTTCTCATCTGACCAGTTTTTTTCACTTCAAGCGGCCAATAACACCAATTATACTAATCGCGATCAACACATTTAAACGATGTTCAAGAACAGTTTGTATCATTCTTACATAGCAATTATGACACCGATAGCTCTTGAACACGGTAATGTGCACAGTTTAGATAACTTTTAGTTTCAGTGGTGAACTCGGCCCTTACTGGCAGCCCTAGGGTGCGGATGCACTGGCGGACAGAAAAATGAACCACTCAAATATACGGCTTTATGCTCCGCACTATTACTACGTTGTTAGTCTGCGCGACTACGTACCCACATGTGTTTGTTTTTATTTACGTGCAAGCCCCTATGTTTTCATGAAATATTCAGCTTTTGATGAGATTTGTAAATGGTTTGTGTTTCAAGTGCTTTTCACAACAAGTAAATATGAAATAGTTTATTTATTCTTAGAATCTTTCTAGAAATATCGTTTGCTATAAATGCCCGCTTAGGTCCAATTTCGCAGAGCACTTTTCTCGATTGAGCGCTACAGCGAATGTAACGGACGCTCCGTTCTATCAAATACTTTGCTTTCAGTAATCTCACAATGGCGTCGAGTCACAAAGGAGCAACCGAATGCTCTTCGTATCTCACTTGCATCATAGCCCTCTTTTTTTCTGAATTACAAATGTAATTCACAAACGCACATGTTCCTTTAAGCATCTCTATTGTATATAGAACAAAGACTTAGTACTTTTTCCTCTACGAGTAAAAAGTAGAAAATAGTGATATAGACACTACAGATTTACGGTATTTTTCGCTGAATACGTGAGTTTGCAGGGGAGCATAAATTACATAAGTTCGTAGTCAGCTCGGGGTCAATAAAATCGGTTAACATAGTACCTTTTTATGGTTCAATATCTTTGTATAACAATGTCTTCTTATGGCGTTTATGGCGAGTACCAAATGGAATGTCCATTTGGTAACTTTCCCATTTCGACCACTAAACAAAATACCATCAAAAAGTGCCGATTCGTAACTATTTTGATCTTCATACATTGAGTCTTTTGTTTAGTCGTCCAGATGGGAAAGTTACCAGACGGGATGTACCGTTCATGGCTTATATTCAGGAAATAAACTACCTCAATTCAATGGTCTTGTCCATAAATTCAAGACTAAGTCAAAGTACAGCGCCATAAAGCTCTTTTGGCATTCGAATGGCATTGATGGTAAGCGAAATAGATATCAAAATAAGATTAGCGGCGTTAGTCCCGAATTTGACGGCACGGTTGGCGCAGTGGCTAATCGATTGGCTGCTACGCTGGTTCGATCCCCGCACGGAACAAATATTTGTTATGGCCTACATATAGTTGTTCCAGGTCTGGCTGTTTGTGTATGTGAGTTTAAACATTTGTGTGGAGAAATTTCTAGTGTGGGGCAAAAAAAAACTATTTTGCCACGCACATAGATACCTATCCTTGTACTGTGTAGAGATATAAATCGATCATCTTTGACTAACATGCATTACTGTGGTTATTCACAAACAATTGAAAATCAACGTGTCTCCAATTTAACCTAACTTTGAATCGTAAAGGCCAGTTGTAAAAGAAAGTAAAACTGATTTAAAGACGTGATTCGTTACTGTCAGTGTGCAGTGAGGTCGCAGTGAGTTGTTATGTAAGTGCAGCTCGTTACGATAGCTCTGCAGTCTGCAGTACATTTCGAGTGTGGACTTATGTAACACTTTGTCTATACTTCAGCCACTTTATAAAGGTCATATGGTCGCTCTGAAAGAATTATTATTATGTTAGTGGTTGACATACATTTTGGGCCACCTACCTCATAGTTAGTGACTTATGGCTGATGCTATACCAGGTGCGTTACCAAAACAGGCATGTGCCCGTAACATTACAACAGCAATCTTTGAAACCGGAACACAGCAATGCTGCTTGGAGTTTGGAGATGAATAGCGTGGATGTGGTTGCATGCAGTTATTCCCCGAACGAACTCCTACGAAAAGAGTGTGTGTTACAGGAATGAGGAACATAACCTTCAGGAGCTCTCTAGCTTATAATGATTCCGTACAGAGTTTTGTAAATTGACTGGCGTTATTTGAACGCTTGGTCTCGATATATTCTTGTTACGTCTATGTAAAAGATGCAAGTGATCTGTGCTCTTTAAACATTTTTTATTAGCTTGATGCATATTCTATTACTTCCGTACGTATTTATTTTTCGTTTCTGGTGCCTGAGCCTATGAGTTTAGCTAATAGATTTGCGAAGAAAATTAACATGAAACAAAACAGGTTTTCCACCGATTACTAGATCACATAAGACGAAAGTTATCTCAATCCTGTTCTGAGACTCAGATGATGAATTATTAAACATGTTTGCATATGGATTTGTTACGGTCATATATATTTATGGAATCGTATGTGACTGATATGAGTCGCGTTAATTGCATGTACATAATGAAAAGATTCCCACAAATTGCGAGTAACGGTGTAACGGTGAGTTTCGGGAAGTAGGTCGTGTTATGTGAATGGTTTGAATATTTGTTTTTGAAGAAAATGCGGATAAAATGTTCACTGACTGGCTTGTTCGTAAAAATACGCATATTATGAACTTCTTGAAACGAAGTCAGGTCGCAACTCTTGTGAAGTTTCCCTTTGTTGAAAACTAGAGAAATATCTAGTTAAAATATTTTAGTATATTTCCTTTAACGGGTATTGCAGTATGTACTAATATTGCACATAACAACACGCGTATAACCCTTGAAGGGCTAAGTAGAGAGGTTAGAGATTTATCTATAGTACTTACGAACACAATTCGCCAGCTATGTTTGTGTCCCATGTAACAGGGGCCGAGCCTATTGCCATCAACCGGGCACACATCCTGAATCCGGACTACTACTGGAACATTTCCGATGGTGGGGTTAATATAACCTTCTTCATAACAAGAAACAGAATTGATTGAGTGAATGATATATGATGATCACTACACACTTGACAGCATAACCACTAACCACACGCAAATTAGTTATTTTCCGTCGTAACACAAACTAATCATAAAAGTCTTAAGAGATAAATGTAATTATTTAATTATCTCAATGAAGTAACGACTCTTTAATAGTGTAATCCTGGCTTATTCAGTTATCTACACAGTTCTATTTGGCTTCATAAGAAATAGGTTTTGGCAAAAGATAATCTTGTTTCTTTAGAGCATAGGTAATTCACCTTGAAACAAACTAGGTTTTAACTTTTTATTGAAAATGTATCATAAAGTAAATATTATTTATTTAGTAAGTATCTCGCTTGACCCTTGAAATTGCGCTTGAATTTAAGCATTGAATAGAAGTTTCAATAAAGTTTGCTTCTTGTTTCGGGCAAACAAAAATAAATTGAAATAACAGTGTTGGTTAAAAAAAAACTTCACAACAACACTTCAACATTTTTTTCAAGGGCACAACCTGTTTCTGTTTTTATCACACAAATTAAATTGTAGTTAGTTTAAAAAAAAAAAATACAAAAACAAACTACTAACTAAAAATAACTACTAAAACGGACAAAACCCTAAAAAAACGCCATATTTTTGCGAGCTATCATACAGCTAAACAAAAAGAGTGTAATACAGCGTTCCATGCATTTGGTCGCATGTGTACTTGTAGGGGGCGGCTACGAGACCGGTGAGCGCAAGAACTGCCAGTCTACCACCACACACCTTACCCCAGCTACCTCGCCTCTCACTTTGTTTAAAACACTACTCAACGTACTCATGTGGGATTAAGAAGTAAGCATTATATACAATGTATTCTGAGGCTAACTTTGTTTACTAACGAACCTAAACAATGTATAGTGGTACACATCAGTGGAAAATTGCTGCCTAAAGGACCTGATCATATACTTTTATAGGTATGGAGTTTTGTTTTGAGAACCACAGCATTAGGAAGGTCCTTAATTTAACTTAATGTTGCAAAATGCTTCTAAAGACTAAACTTCATCTGCTTCTATGCAATTCAGTCAGAATTAAATCTACGATCTTTATTCTTGTGATTTCGACATCTATAACCGTATGCAAACACACAACCGTTACATACAAAAGACTTTGATTAATGTAGTCACGTTAAGTGCAAGATTAATCTGTTGCACTCAATTTTTTGCGCTGGTTCAGTGAGCCATCGACCCGATCGCGGATCTGTACGGCGCGGCGGCGCGCGGCGGTAGCTCGGTAGCAGTAGGTGTGGATGTGGATATACGGCCGTTGGCCGCAAACCGATCGCTCTGACGTCACCGCACAAATGCATCGTGTTCGCACACAATGTGTTATGGCGCTTGGCCGCTCCTGCTGACATAAGGCGCGAGACACAAAGGATGCAGATTCAGATTTTGCGATTGGTAAAGGTTTTTAAATGAATCTACTCAGCCTATCGCAGACCACAGCTGGTCGTAGGCCTCTTCCAGGCTGTCCCACAGCACCCTGACCTCCACCTTTGTATTCAGGCCGACCCAACCACCTTTTTGAATTTGTCGATTTATATGATTTAATGCATGGCCTAATATAGAACATGACAAAGCTAGATAGGGACTTATAACTAGGGACTAGGGGACTAGGACTTGTGAGATGACGCTAATAGAAACGTTTGAAAAAAGACATGTAGCGCCGACATCAAATAATTTGGTATTGGTAACAGGGAGATGAGAAAAAAAACTGCATTAAACGATAGAGTAGATAAATATAATAATCGTAGCTGCAGTTGAGTAAACTTCGACACATATCCTAAGAACCAGTGATACAACTTAACACAAACTTCAGTAGAAAAATAGAGCCTGTTAGCTTTAAAATGAGCCCACTATCACTCAAACTAGAAACACAAAAGCAACTGATGGGACCTCAAGCCACAGCTCCTACAATCCCCCCATGTGTTCAAGCCCTAACGGCCGCTCCCGTACATACGTTCCAATGAGTAAGTCATCACGTTTGCAGTTATATTTAACCCGATGCCGATGGGTGGAGACCGTAGCCGTCACTAGCTAGTTTAGATTTAACAAACTTGCTAACAATACCGGGCTTGGGTAGGAAAATGATGGCGGAAATTTTGGTTGACCTAGACAAAGGTGTACCTACATCCAGATTTTATCAGTTATGGTCAAGTCTCATGTAATAGGGGTCGAACCTCTTGTCATCAACCGGGCACAAATTCAAACTGCGAGTTGATACTGAAAATTATTATATTCCATTATCACTGCTCGACCTGGGAATCGAACCCAAGTCCTCCATAAGCACTAGTGGTAGCAACACTTGTCTAGTGACGCAGCAGTTGATGTAGTTTTGTTTATGATATTTCGGATCTTTATCTCTGATGAACTCATCATCTTCTTAGCCTCTTTCCCAAACCATCTTGGGGTCGGCTTCCAGTCTAACCGGGTGCAGCTGAGTACCAGTATTTTACATGAAGCGAATGCCTATCTGACCTCTACAACCCAGCACCTGGTTAATACGATACCCCTTGGTAAGACTGGATGTCAGATTTTTGGCTTCTGACTACTCGTAACGACTATCAGGGCTTAAAGGGCTTTCCGAGGCACGGAGGAAACTCGGTACGTAATTAAGGTCAACCATCCACGGACCAACGTCGGCAAGCACGGCTTAACCTTAAAGATCGACCCGTGCGGCTGTTATTATTTAGCCACGAGCTCCTCATCTATGGTGAACTATGAGTTATATAATCAAATGTATATCTTAACAGATAAAGATTAACTGTATCATTTGTCTACGATGTGTATTGATATTAATAGATAACGCGTGTAACATCCCAATGCCCTCGTAATACATTGTTATTATAATTAACGTCAAGGTTCCGGGATTTTTACATAATAACATGTAATTTACTTATGATACGTAAATTACGAATTATATCTTCGTTATTATAATAGCTATGTAACTATGTAAGTAAGTTTCACTTATGAAGGAAATCAGAAAACGAGTGTATTGTGTTCTTTCAAGACATTTTACCTTACAGATAAGTCAAAAGATATTAATTTCATACAGGTCAATCTTCTATCACGTTTAGTCAAAAACTGCCTTAAATCTAGCCTATTTACACTTGGAGAACAAAATCACACTCTCAACCACGTTCCATTTTTACACCCCCATTGACCAAAATCTGTATAAATTTAGCTTTCGCGCAGGTACTATTATAATTTACTAGCTTCTGCCCACGGCTTCGCCCGCCTTTTTTCGGTAATTTTCCCGCGGGATCACACTACCGGGATAAAAGTATCCTATGTGCTATTCCAGACTATTATTTATCCCTGTGCCAAATTGCATCCAGATCCATTCAGGGGTTTTTACGTGAAAGAGTAACAAACATACATCCATCCATACTTACAAACTATAGCGTTTATAATATTAGTGGGATTACCACACAAAGAAAGACCGAAGGGTTTGCGTGTACTGCTGGCAATAACGAGACCAGGTGTTGAACCACAAGTGTAATAGTTCTCATTATTATATTAATTAAATACCATGACTACCATTAACCGCTCAATAACACACCACCTTCTATAAATTTCATGATATTTATAACTTAGCACTTACGACCTACGTATACAGTTAAAGTAGCCATCATCTTTCGTCTGAATTTATCCTAATTTATTTGGGGTCGACGCAGCATGTCTTCTCTCATGCTTCTCTACTTCTGTAACTCCTCGTCATCTCAGCATTCACCTCTTTTCTACCTATATCATCCTTCACACAGTCCATCCATCGTTTCTTTGGTTTTCCTCTATTCTTATAGCCATCTAATTATTTTCCTCGCTACGTTTTCCTCATTCCTCCGCATCACATGTCCTTAGTTCCTTACCACGGTAACCGATTACCACACTTGCAACTTTTCAGTCACCGGTTTAAATATTCATACCATACTTATTATGAATGAGAAAGCAACTCATATCTGTCAGTCTGTCTGATATCTTTTCACGCCCTGACAGCTGATTGGATTTCGATTAAATTTGACTCACAGGTAGACTGAACCTGGGTTAGGACATAGAACTTTTTATCCCGTTAGCAAGTTCACGTGGGTCAATATCAGTACTCTACGCGGCCGATATCGCGGGCAAAACCAAATTTAATTATAAACAGAAACTTGATACTAAAGTTATGGACTACATTAGCATATAGTACCTCACACCTTGGTAACTAAGTCCCAAACTCGAAGACTAAGTTCGTCGCTTGAGACACCGAGTTTGGGTACCAGGTATTCTGATAATGTAATAATAGGTGCCAAAGGCTAGTTTTACCAGAACTTATTTGAAACAAGGTATTGATATACAGAATATATTACCTAAGGTCTATACAAATACATAGAAATAGAAATAGAAATAGAAATCGTTTATTTGCCAATAATGTAGGTATACAGAATATGATGGTCATTTTGATGAGCGTCCCGATACATTTTGCCTTACGGCGTGCAAAATTACCAAATGTCAATAAATTAAATTGAAAATGGCAGAAAAATCAAGTACTTACAAATGTCAATGAATTAGATTTAAAAAAAATGCCAGAAAAATTAAATACAAATGTCAATAACAGAAAATCAAGTACAAATGTCAATAAATTAAATCTCGACAAATTAAACTACCAAATGTCTACAAATTAAGCTTTGAATGTCAGAAAATTCAAGTAATAAATTCAATTACAAATGTCAATAAAATGGCAAAAAAATAAGATGTTCATGTTTTTTGTTAGGTCCTGCTAAAGCGGCCATTTTAACTCCCTTGGTACTTTTGAAAAGGTCATGGAAAATGTTACAGTTGTAGCGCAAACTGAACTTAAAATGCAGGTATTAACGATATCATTCCATAAAAGATATCTGTTTCCATTTTTGGAAACTAAAGATATGAATAAGCATAATTGTTTTCAAACATGAGGACCAATGGATCTTCAAGTAAAGAGAGATCCTAAAATAAGGAAAAGCTAAGGCTTTTACAGTACATGATTTATAGCGTACAGTACGTGATTTATCAGGAAAGCTTTCTTTATTGGTCCTTGTTAATTCATAGCAGGACCAAGGTCCTTACTTACGGTACGATTAAAACAAGGACGAAAGACGCCGCAAACGATAGATCTTAAACACCTTTACTTCCAAAATAATTCCTAGAGTTTCCATTAATTAAGATTTATTCTATTATATCGTAAATAAATTAGTATTCTGTTATTTATTTACGTATCATGAAAGATAAATTGTTTTTACATAATTTCCTCATTGTGTTCTTAGTTGTTATTTTCCAGTCTAACCATTATTTATACGTAACTAGTATAAATTATTTGATTGAGTGGTCGCATACCGTTACTACTGACTGTGGATGAAGTTTTAGGTTCGATTACCATGTCGGGCAATGTGCTATTGGGTTTTTCCATTAGGAACTTCTTTATAGCAGCCCAGAGACTGGATTTGTGCCCGGTTGATGGCATTAGGCTGGCGCCCTATTACATGGAACTTGAAAATAAGTGGCGAAATGTTACAAATTAAGTACAATTATACTCATTTAAATTATTTTTTGTTACAGGTAAGGCATCTCGCATTGTCATTACAAAGTTGAAACCAGGAAGCGTAAGTAACAAGACGATTAATTTAACGACATCCATATCGCATGCAGTTCATTATTACTTCAGGGTAATAAAACTGTTCTCCGGGCAATTCATCTTAATTATGTATGTTCCTTACAACTGGCTTTATTGACAATTTAAAGCTTTCTGCGTCATCTGCGTAGATACGGAACTTTAATAAAAAATCGCTTTTACATTTACTTTTGTTAAGTTTTGAGTTTATTGCAAGTTAGAGACTAAGATTCGGTGAAACCAGTACTTATAGAAGAAATGTGGACGCGGATTTGGAGTACGAACACTGATTAGTGAACAACTAATGCAAGTAAATCGGTTTTGACAGGAACTGAGATATTCTCAGATAACTGCCAACAATGCAGTAAACACTTCCTTGTGTTAATGCCGCTTTATTCTTTCATGTTATCTTGGCTTATAAAGATGCTTCCAGCAAGAACGTTATCGTTCTTAAGAACTAGCTTAAAGATACAAAGAGTTTAAAACTTACCCAGCACAGCCCATACATCAGTCTCGATCTTAAACGATACAGCCCTCAACTGGACGTACTGGCACGTAGCACCCCTCAAACTCAGCAGGGTATCGAACCCGGGCCGTTGGCAAGTGCTGCGACAGTTTGGCGGGATGCCGGAGCGCCGTGCCAGTGCTAGCCGCGCTTATTGCATTCCCGACTGTGACCTGACGTGACGCAATCGCGTCACTGATGCATCGCTGACGAGGCAGTTATTACCTTCCACAACATAGCTTAACATCACGCCGTTCTACCACGAAGGCAAAGGCATCGGTGTAGCATAGTACACCCACATTTAAGTCCCATATGGCAAGACTATTGCCATCAACCGGGCACAAACTCAAAATTCGAGCTACTACTGAGAAATAGGTCCCTAATGGGATAACTCAACACTGTTCAGCCTGGTCCTGGTAATTAAGCCCAAGACCCCAGAATTACTATAATATCTTACCAGTAGTGCTTGTGATCGCTAGACAAAAGACACAAACCTTCCTTTTTATTGAAATATGGAAGCGCCGGAAAAAGACGGCCTAGAAGGACATAAATTGACCTCAGAACTCGTAGTACTAGTAACCGGTATGCGTGAACGTGGACGAAACGAAAGGAGGTAGCGTTCCGTCTGTTCTGCCTATTCCCATGGGGAAAAGGCGTGAGTCTTTACATGTATGTTTACAGTATGGAAGCTATAAGCCGTCACTTTGAAGTCGCCAGTTGCGAGTTCTCAATTTAAACTGGATGACAGTTTTGTGTTCTTATTTTGATTTGACAACGTGAAGTCACATGACTTCAGAACTAGGTTAATGACGCGCGGAAAAGATGAAGTAGCTGTTAGCGGTAACGTTACAATACATTATCTATTATTATTATAAGCAGGTACTATTAAATGGCGGTGAAAACCTGTCAATGATTGTCTTATCATCAGACTGACACAGTCTTAACTATAATAAAGACAATAGCAATTAGCTCACGTGGCTGTTCTACTCTGTACAAAAACTAGAACTCATGCGCGAACCGAACACGCAAACTTCAAGTAAAGTAAGTAGGTTGCTTATTTTTGCCCTATAAGTCATCCATACGCTTTATTTAGTCATGACCCCTTAATGGGTCTTTGGACTTAAGCATGAATGAGAAGCATGATCATAATCAAACTATAATATGGTTCTAATGCTGGGTCACAGACAGAGGGAGAGATGGGATTGTAATCTACAACGCGAGTCCAGTGCGGGTAGGTGAATGTTAAATGTTTTAGATTTTTTGAACAAGAAGTAAAACATGCGCCGATTTCCTTACGATGTTCTCCTTCAAAACGAATGAAAAACCTTTGCAAATTTTCGTCTTTTCATGAGGAAAAGCCCATTAATTAAAGCTCCAACATCAAACGACCTCACATCCCCCATTACACTTGTCAGTACACGAGTACACGTAGTCGCAGAGAGATTAGTGTCAGTTAATCTAGTTGATCACATCCAGGTGGACGCAGCCATTAATCACGGTGTCAAGCAATGGAGTCTTCCTTGCAATTAAGTTTGATAATAGCACCACCTGACGCATGGAAGCCTGATAAATCATGGACAAGGCCGATGGTGTGACCGAGAACGTGTAGGATTATGCGATTCTACAGTTGTAGAACTTATCAGGTATCTAAAACGTAATACTATCACGCTTGTTTCATCCGAAGGTTCAGATAGAGGTGTATACGCCAGAACAAATACCTAATTTAAGGATATGCAATACATTTTTGTTAATTTTTTAAATTCGATCTGTCTGGACTGTCGATGTTTAAAAATATGAAAATACTGTTCAGTTCGCTCATTCACAGTGCGAAAAGAGATGTGAAAAGGAAATTACCTTACAATGCACCGGTGCACATGTGCCGACTGAAATATTGCACAGGAAACAGTTATGTGTATCGATCGTGCCCTTTTACAGTTCCAGCGCATGCCCCAAATACAACATGCTACTTTGTGAGCACTTAATAGTCGGTAAATTAGTGAATTTACATATTCAGAGGTAATTAATAGTTCAGAAGTTAAAATTTAGTTAACGACCACTCAAATGAAAACTATCGGCGGAAATTCTCCGAAAGAGTTCGATTAATAACTCGTCATCATCCACTCTCCAGCCATATTAAAAGCACCATAATTCGCAGTTTTCCGAAACATTAAATCGAAAAACAACGTCCAAACTGCGCGAAAATCGGAGAAAAATAACAGCCATTACCGAACAGGCTATAATTGAATCAGGGAACGGAACACGCTGATAGGGCCAGTTCATCATCCTACCCTCCACACCAGCGCATTATTTTTAAGTTTTCCACTTATTTGTCTTTTCCAAGTCTCCCAGGATTTACGAGCTTGCCCGTCCGTTTGGAAATCTGTAAATAATCCAACTTTTTGGCCGGAGCCTCGCTGTCATTCGGCGGTCTTATTAAAAAAGTTTAAGGCTCTCTTTATAGTTAAAGAATTAAGTATGTTGCCTTTTTGTTGTTCGCCTTTGTTGACTTTACGGCTTACACACAGTTTTATGTACTACTCTTTGATACGCGGTAATTAAAAGTTTGGGCCTTGTTATTCATGGACTATCTTAGTAACGGTGAAAATCCTTATCCCTCAAAGAGTAATCATATTGGTATTGGTAGTATTGTATATTCACAAAAAACAATTTCCTTGGTTAGCCAACTTAACCGTCTAACATCATTGCTACAATATCAATCCCATTCTTATGATTGGCTGCGATTGCGACACTTTCGTTCGAAGTAAAAATCGCCCAATATACAGCTCACTCTACTATTTATTCGCAATCTTTATCACCTACGATTTAGTCCACAATCACGACATTTACCAGTAATCTTACAACATCGTGCGTAAGTACAACCCAGAATAGTAACATCTTCAGCGAACTTTGTATTTGCCTAATAATTATGTCTGGTTTCGCTAATGGTACAGAGATGTGATGTTAAAGTAAATATTTGCATCTGTACCCGGGGTAGGGCTGTCAGAGCCAATAGTACAAAAGTCTTTATTACTATTTCAAAAAGGTATTTGGATACTACTATATTTTTAGGTTCTTTAAAATGCATGGACTCTAGCTTGGTTGTGCTATGCATTAGGTTTCAGATGTAACACTGTTATGCCAAAAACTGCATTATAGCTCCCTTGTTTACTCACTACTGTTCGACTGCGTCATCGTACTGCTAGGCAAACGCCTCTGACTTCCAGTTTTGTGACCCGGTCTTATGAGCACGACTGATCGTTGGTCCTGGCCAGCTCGTCCCGCCATATCCTACATCCCATGATTGAATACGTTGAATTTTGAGTTCCTTTAGGCGCGATTGGCCCAATTCGTGATTGGTTCAATTCACCTTATTCGCGATGGTCCAATTCGCAGTTAGTCCAATTCTCTCACAGGAACGGTGGATATCAGCGATCTATTAGTGTGGTGGTAGGTATACCTTGTTTGGCTTCACAAAGAGCACAGATGACTTGCAGTTCAATCTTATCGGTTCAATGTCAGACAGAGTTACAAATGCAAAGCACGTCATCGAATGTCAGAATATCTTTCAAGTATCACATATGTCGGGAATACTTGACTTCTGAGGAACATTCCATTTGGATTACTCAGAAAAACGAAAGCTCAAAGCCTGTGTTTATTTACAGTACCAGAACGTTATTGGTAATTATAAACAACGTTAATTTTACCAGAATATGATACTAAAGAAAGCTTAATTGTTTAAAACCGCTTTCCAAATGTAGCGACGCCGACGTCTAACTTTATACGGTAGCACGGAGTAGCACCTAGTAGAGTGTTCCGAGAAAAGCTCCCGCGGAGAAATATCGCTGAATGGGGGAAAACATTATGTTGTTTATGTCTGTGAAAGGTATTCTTGAACCTTCCTCCGTAGTCGAGATAACAGCCTTAAATGCGCATCCAACAGACGAAAAAACAGAATTGTTCTAGATATTACTCATAAAAGGTAAAATGGTTTTGAACCCAGTGGCAAGCCAAAAAACAAAATGTAACAAACTAGTTAATTAGACGGTAGATAAATCCTCTACGGTCATTATTCCGTAAATTCTAGCTAACTGCACCTTTGTTTTAATTAAACATTATTCGGAGAGAAAAGCGCGTCTTGTTTCGCCTGCTATATTTTATCGTTAAAGGCTCACTTTATAAATGCACCCTCGTACCTGTTTCCTGGGTTTTCCATATTTTCTGGTGCTCGGTCGTGGGGACAGGCGGGACGAGCCCGCCAGCGGAGCGGCAGTCGCCGACGGGCGCTGGTCGCGGCCGGTCGCGTGCCGCGCTTTTGTCTCTGCTCCGACATCTTCTATACCTGATGTTGTTATGTTATCCAAATAACCACTTCATCAACCGCGATTCGCCAACTATTCTTCAATCTGGGTGTCGGGTTTTGTCATTTATAATTCACATAATTTAACTGACTGTGGTTTCATGAATCGTTAAACAGTTAAGTGCCAGGTATAAAGGTACTATATTAATCCCTAAATTAGATTGTAAAAGGCATTGTTAAGTTGAGATTCTACTAATGTGAGTTTGATTAACAACGCCACGGTAACAAAACAAAGACACTGGGTTTCCACTCGAGGAGTTGTGAACAAGTTTTGATTAATTTTTCCTCGACACGATGTACTTTGTATCAAGTTAGTCTGTATAATGCCTTGATTGATGCCATACGTCTTCGTAAAGTGAAGGATTTCACGGCTTGGCGTGATTGAGTTTATTTAATAGGATTATTACCAGCATTACGGTGTAATTACACAAAATAATGCAAAGCCTCGACGTGACCTTAAGCCATGCCGTAAGAAACACAATTATATTTAATTAAAAGCCTCCACAATGGAAAACTGTATTAAGTAGCATTTTCTTAAAAAGTATCTCAAGGGGAATTGTTGGAGCGTACAAAAATATAGCGTTAATAATATTTCGTTTGGTCTCGTTATTGCAGGAATTTCCTCAATGCGTCCTCTTTGGGACGTTTGTTTGCAGTAAAATGTTCGATATTCACTCCATGGCGCTTTATTGATGCATAAAAGATCCGATTGTTGCTTTTTAGAAACCATAAATTATTTGTGTTTGTTTTTTATACGTGGCAAACGATGGGAATAAAGTTTTTGCTTCTTATTTCCCTAAGGAGGAAAACTAACTGGTACTAGTTACGGCTATTTCATTATTGTCTATTGTTAGAAACCCAAATTTAAAATTAATACTGAAACGATTTTAATATTATTCGAAGATCTCCTTCAGCCACCCTTAAAAAATGAAAGTTAATTGGCAAGACTGAAATAGGCAGACGTACTTCATAGTGAAGCCTAAATTATGCTCCTATTATCATCATCATGACATAATATGACTAATTACGTTTATAATTTATGGTTACAAGTGCTACAACCAATAACGTCCTCATTTGCAGGACTTTGCAGACTATTGTTCCTGTAAAACAATACAAAGAACCTCATTCCAGCCCATTAGGTGTGGAATAGAACTGTCTGTACACTTCGTCCCAGAGTTTTTACGTCCCCAACTTCTTGAAAACTAGATTCTATTTAATTTAATGAAATAGGTCACCCCTGACCCTTTTCTTTTATTTCATTCCTTTGTTCTCAGCGAGAGTTTGTTAATTTTTTGCGCGATCTTTGAACACAGTATTCTTTAACATGTCCAGGTGGGTTACGCTTCCGTGGTTCTTAAGACCAAGTTTCCTTTTAACTGACTGTAAAGTTGCTAGTGAAACCTTTTAACGGGTGAATTAAATTAATCTGCGGCAGACTGGGCTGTGGCCATTACCCTCGATTCTGGGAAGGCCTATGTCCAGCAATGGATTTGCAAGATTGATTTACGTTAATTGAGTTCTATGCCTCTTACTTTAGATCTAATATCGGTCAGTTGTCGTCTTAGGGGCGGATGGAGGTGATAGGACATTTTCGCCTAACACTTTTGGGAACAAAGGTATCTGGCATAAAAGCTGAGCGAATGTGACAGGATAAAAATTCTACACAGACAGAATAACTGTTGCCTGGAAACAAGGCTTCCCCCTTGCCGAGGGGTCAAATAAAAAAGGTCCAAAAAACTTGTCGTAGAAACTTGAAGTAACAAGTGAGATAGTACGCATACACGAGATAGACACGAGTTTTGTCGAACGTAGGTCGTCGCCCGAAGGTGTCGCTCGGTGTCTTTATTTCCGCTTCCGCTATACCTATAGGCGGGCGGCGCGGAGGGGCGGGCGGGACCGCATCCGGCGCCGGATAGTTTCCGCCTTTATCACCGCACACCGCTATGAAATATTAAAAATAATAGAGAGGAGTGCGACCCTTTTTTATGAGTTTCCATAGTTTGATGTGAATAGTTGAATAGTGTTCGTTAGCGCTGATGTAAAGTACTTTTTGTTTTCGATTGAATAAATGATGAACTGAAATAATGAAAAGCTACGTTGTTTCAGCTTAGTTAATTAGACTAAAAGTTATATACAAGGTGTTGTTTTGCATCCTCGTCAATATTCAGGAGGTTGTCACTAAAGACATAAATAATCAATATAAATTACGGTACCTAGGTACCGTCTACCGTAATGATAAATTAACGCAGATATTTTGTTTGGATATCAGAATAACCCACTTAACGTGGTTTAGGGAATGAGAAATTATCGAATAAACGTTTCAGATTGTTTGTTTGTCTGAAAAGCGCGGTTATAGGGCGAGGATCAGACGGGGCCGCGTTTAAAACACTGGTGGTTCACACTTACCGATTGCCGTAAATAAGAAGAAAAAAGTCTTAGCCATTTTGTTATTGATTCGTATCGAGAATCGTTAGCATAGTTACCTCGTTGAATTTGACGAGGATGCAAAACAACACCTTGTATATGTACTAAAAATGAAATTTATTTTTCGTGAGTTCCGTGAGGGTGGTTTTTAATAAAGAAAAGTTAAAAAAAACAGACGTAAGACGTTATTATACGAGACGAAAGCTAAGCTTTATTGTAGAATATCTTGTAATTGAAAATATTTAAGAATTTTTACGATATCAAATTATATTTTTGTTTTTTGTACCTGACGTGAAACATTTTTATGTGATTGTCTAGAGATACTATGTTTGATGCTCTAGCACTAAATAAAAATCATTGCTGTGTTACTAGGGAACATAAAACCTCAAGGTTAACATCGTACTAAAATAGTCTCGTGAATTAAATATCGAAAGGTTAAACTTAAGTTATTCAGACTTCAAAAAGACTTACGTTATTCTTAACTTGTTTTCCTGAAGAAGCATTTTTAAAAAGCAAACTGGTAGACATGTTTATAAGACATGAAAAATATTAAAACTGACGCGTAAAGTGAGTGGGACATTATTGACCTTGTTATTCGTACGTAGGAATTGTAAGATTTGCCTTTTTTACTTAAACCAATGTTGTAGTTAGTACAAGATATTTTATTTCAGCTAAAAATAACTCATTGTTTTTAGGTAATCAGTTGCTACGTTTTACGTATTAATGAAACCGAAATGAATATGCTAAAAGGTTTTATCCAAATCCTGTTAAAAATTGACCGGTTTTATTAACAGTAAGCTTCACCTAAATGTATACCCAAATAAAAGCGTATTGTTGGTAATTGACCGAGAGTGGTTATTGCAACAGTGCAATAAGAGATTCTGCTCATTGCACCGTACAAACGGTGAAACGGGAATTAATGAGGCAAAATCTATCAAATAAAGGACAAAACACAATAATTGTACAGATGCAGCTTACCACCCAGAAGATACAATTTACATGACAGGCTCCATCAAAATTGATAGTATGGCAAACATTTGGCCAATCGTATAAACTAAGTAACACATCTTTTAACTACTTTGTTATTGGTTGTTTCGCATGTTGTGTACGAATCTCCAGTGAGTAAAAGTGCTGTGTCATTCTGGCTACTCAATTCTGATTTGAGTTTGCAACTTGTTCCTTTTGTCTAAGTAAAAGCCAAACGTCAAATTTTAAAAGAAATAGAGTTTTGTCTTGCCCGTTGTTTTGTATAGCGTCGTGAACGATGGACCTTATTCTCGAATAGTTCTCAAGCGCTCAGCTTTTCTTACTCAGAACCTCCTCTGATTACTTAAGCTAAGCTACAGCTTTGAAGCTACAGCTCCGCTCCATCTGAAGTTTCCCAAAGACGTAATTTGTTGGTGTAAACATCGGATACTAAGGAACTCTTTTCTTGGACAAATAAAATGCATCGAAGACGGACAGAAAACTAACAGCAGTAAATTCAAAACTTGCTTTAAAACGTTCAATAGTACGAGCGGTCTTGGTTCCATTTCTAATACACACATCAAAAAAGTCTAAGCAACACGCCAACTCTATTCTTGAAAAAAAAAACTACTGTAAAAGTTGGTTTTTAAGATTTCGTTTTTTTCTGTTAAAAAAGCAATGATTGCTTCTTTGTGGTCACTTTTGTGACTAGAAGCGTTATGTCACGTCGTAATTTAACATCCCTCGATGTGGGTATGTTGGGAGGTGGCCACCGACAATGCGAACTTTAGGACACTGTTAACCAGAAGATCCCGAGACTAAATCAAGAGTAATTTGCAGATTATGGGCACTTTATAAGCCTAAAAAAGATGTCGCCTAACGTAACCTATGCTGATATAGGATCACTGCCCAGAGATAGAACCGTTATCAGCAGAATATAACGAGGGAGTAGCCTCAAGTTTCAGTTTGCCAGCTGGTTGGAAGACTCCAGTCCCAGTATCAAGTTGTGATCAGTGTCCAAACGAACAGGAGACGATAACAGAAGGCCAATCTATACGCGCGCATACTGTTAACTGCGACGTGAAAATCGAGGGCGTCGTGTATTTTGGGTATCCACACATTTGTCTAGTACAACTGTGTGTAAACCGACACTCAGTGGTCACATGTTCTATTTTCCGATGAGCTTTACTTTGGTTTTTGTCCTGATTTAGGGAGACTGCGGGTTCGGTTTGTTTGGGGGAAGAGCTTTAAGAACACTTTACCAAATTTTTTCCAATGAATAGAGACTTACCATGAGATAATCGAAAACCACATATTCGGTGATATAGAGCCATCGTTAGTGCCATAGGAGGTCCAACTGAATATTAAAACATAGTTTTTTTTGTAATTTAATTCTTAGATAGGCCTCACAATATATTTATTCCCAAAAAGCTGAATTTAAACATTTTGTCTGGTTCATCAGTTAAAAGTTTCCTATCAAAATATCACAATTACGCTTCTATTGATGTATGACATCTACGGAAAAACATAAAAAAAAAAACAATTAAATAATTGCAAAAATATCTTAGTTGCCTAGACTTTTTTGATGTGTGTATTATTGAACCCTTGTTGATTTACGCACACGCGTACAGCGTATCACTATAAATATATGGCCGTGTATCGTAATTTGTTTGTATCGATCGAGCAAGTGCGCGATTACGATGCTATCTGATGATTCCATAGCTGCCTATGTACTGCGGCTTAGATAATATTGTTTGCGTTGTTGCTATTGGTTTTCGGGTTTAAGTCAGAAGGCTTTAGCTCCATGAGAAAATCAAACTCGGCTGCATCTGGCCTATGATCCTTGGATAAAGGATCTTGTGATAAGATAACATACAACATAATATTTTGGCAATATTTTCAGCATCACAATAGTGTATTTTGTTAATCTCCCTTTAATGGAAGCGTTCTACTTTCAGCTTTTGTTATTGTAATTCAATTGTAAAACTGCACATTGTTAACACTGGCCTCGGTGACATTGTTTAAATTCTGTTGTTCTGTCCTATGTGCTACCATTTGAACTGTAGACTTTTATTATTGCAAGGAATTTACATTAACCTTGCTATTGTAACCAATGTTTTGAATAAAACAAAGCCATCACTATAAATACCGTAAATATCTAATCATTGATCCTTTTCGAAATGAAAGGCTATGATTTTGACGCCATCTTCAGGTCATCGTTTCCCAATGCCGGTACTAAGCCCCATGACCCGACAAATGACGATCCTTTGGCAATCCAATCCCCGAATAAAACGTGATTTCTTTCTGCGGAAAAACACAATCATACTTTCCGGCTATCCGGAGAATCCAACGCCAAACTTCAAGATACTCTTGACCTTTTACAAAACCAATAAGGTGTCACTTACCAAACCCGACCCTTCTAGACAAAGGGTCAAACGGGAAAAAGGGAATTTAAAAAGTACAGGTGAAAATAATCCGCAAAAGCGGTTTAATTATGCTGATTGTTCCCTTCAATATGGTTGAGTTGAATGATGGCTGTTACATGCGTCATGTTCGTGAACGGGCGCTGTCAGTTGTGACTGGTCATCTCTTTGCTGCCACGGTTTATTTTGATTGCTTGATTTAATCTTTTACTCTGGCCGCTCTTAACTTGCACTTGTCTGTACATCGTTCTCACATATTTGAATGCTGTAACCAAGATTTTGTAACAATTTTTTGATTCAAAAGAGTGTCCATAGAGTTTCTTGGCCAATCTTCTCCATAGAGATTTACGCTTTAGAATGGGCAACTACAGTACTTTCACAAGTTATTATGCCATGTGACTGTGACTGTAGCTTAGCGTTTTTTTTTGTGTTTTAATGAATTTTAAAACTGCCTGTAATGGTCTAATTGAAATAAATGCTTTGAGTTTTACTTGAATTTTACCCCGCGAGTTTTGAGAGCTTTGTGATTTTCCGCAAGACTTTCATAATGTTGATTTGCGTTTTTGTAAAGTACCGGAATTTCGTTAAATGTGACTTGCGAAGAAATGTTTTGCGTTCTTAAAGAATTCTTTAAATGTTTCTACTCAAAGTATCGTCTTCATGAGTCGTCTTCATGTTTGATAGGTATTTTTTTAGTTAATTCTGTAGAATCTTTTTAATACCAGTTAGGTTCATAGATTTGAACGTTTATAAAAAAGTATTGTTATTGAGATGTTTTGTGAGAAACTAAGCCAAATAGCCTAGACCCGTGTACTTTTTCGCAGATAAAGAACTTGGTTCACAACTTCAGATATTTTCACTTCACAAAAATTGCCCTCTACCTCTTTATTTGCAACCGCAGGGTAACTTCGGTATAAAACAACACCAGCCCAGAAAAAAGTTATGTTTTGTTCAAGCTTCTGCCTAAACAAAATTATACAGTTAATAAACAAGTGTTTACCTTCACCATCTCCAAAAATATACTTCGTTCTTGGATCCAAAATCTCGCACAAGAAATTTGTAGCTTGAACTGACACCGTCAACAAGAATGGAGGTTTACCAGCCCGTGACGCATTAATACTAGGATGGTTCCGGAAGAAAACTAATCCCTCGATGTAGGAGGAAAGCTTTAGGAAAAACCACAATATATTGACAGCGAGGAAGCTATCTGTTGCGGCCACATCTCCGTTACTTATTGCGGAAATTTCTCTACTATCTTCCTTGTTGTATGTTGATACTTGCTACGCTTTTGTGTGTATCGTACTGACACTTCTGAATCGAATACAACTTGAAAGCTAATAAATAGCAAGCAATTCTTTTCAGTTTGACCTTCCTCAATGTACAAACTAATATTGTAAAATAAAATTAATACAGCAACTACTCCAATATCTCTTAAACTCCCGCTGTTTCCGAATCTCCTGCAGGGTGCGCTGACTTTCTTCTTTCACCGACTTTTGATAAAGCATCGAAAATGTTTTAACCGCAGCAAAAGCTTAGAATTTACGGTAAAACCTCAAGCTGAACTAATGTGAAGTGAGATAGCAACGCGCGCTTCGATAGCGTTTGAAGATTGTAGTCGAGCTTAAAATTGAGTTCAAACTTTACTCCAACATATTTCTCTTAACATGAAAATAGAAATACCGAGAAATCAAAAAGTCTTTTGAACTATAATGATATTTTCCCGCACCGTGGTATAAAATCAATTGATCCAATTAGTGTGAAGCCTTAATCACAAATAAAACCCAAATTAAATAAACCAGCTAATCAGACTGATATGAAACTTTCATTATCACACAAGCTTGTAACGTTGAAATGTAATAAAACCGCAAGAGGATTCAAAAAGCGGTCCCATCAAATTATATTTGACGTGTAAAACATGAAAGTTTTGTGAAATATGACATAATATGAGCGAAGCGAGCCTACATGACAGAGCTGGTTAAGCCGGTGAAATGAAGTCACTCGTACGAGCGTTTTGCGGGATTCTCGTCGGCGCATTAGCGAGTGTTTCTGTGTGCTCCGATGTGTTTCAATTACGTCGACTTACTAACTGGCGTGTGTCATGTTTTAATGTCGCACAATTTACACTTATGCGTGGGATTGTGACGGATTTCGGAATGAAGTGGTTTTGGAAGATGATAAGTTTAATTTCGAGTATATTTCTCCTTTTAAGATCTCCTCCCTTGTTTTGGTATTTAGTGTAAGGCTTGGTGAGTCACAATTTATGCTTTGTGTTTCTCTGGGCTCTTATTCATTATTTCCTTACTTGAATCTCAATCATTAGCTTCATCACCCCCAACGTCAACAACCTCTAAATTAAAATTTCGTTTTACTTTTCCTAGGTCATCTCCTCAAATCAAACTAGTATTTCTTCTTAAAGATATTACCTATAAACGAAGGCGATGATGCCTCAAATGTTTTAATTGGAGCGATTGACCCGCGACCCGCTAGCTCGACCCACTGGCTCGCACCACTTCTCCTTTTTGCAATGACCACTGATCAATACCGCCCATGAGTTATTACACTTTTGTACTATTCGTTCTGATCAATGAGCTTACGTAGTTACAGGACGGGTACGGGTTACTCAGAGTTTTGGGGTTGTTCAAGTACTTGGTAGGGATAATTGCCACAAACTTGCTACAGCGAACTGTAAACATTCGCAGAAAAATGTTTCATTTTAATGATGCGGGTATTTATCTCCATGCTGAAATATTTTAAACCCAAATGCTGGTTATAAATATTTGAAAAAAATACGACAGTAAATATCAAAATGTACAGGATTCAGGTCATAGTTAAGTGGTAATGACTTCCGATTTCCCGAAATATATCGAGTTCTATGAACTGAGGTTTTATTTGCTTCTGATTTGACTTATGTGTGTTCGTTCATGGTAATTTTATCTTCGTTAGGCTTACCACAAGTAAAATTTTCGTGAAAAACTTTGTAAAACTCTCACAAATGCTTTCAGTATTAATTTGTAGGCTTCTGTCTGGATGTTAGGCCTCTTATATTTCCTTTACTGTAAATTATAATTAAAGGGCTTTTAACTAACTTTCTTCCTACTCGTCTTTGTTGAATTTAATTTTTTTTTTTACTTTTGGCCTTGTTTTACTTTCATATTTATTCGTTAATTCCTCTTCCATTTTCAACTTTTCCAAAATTCCAACGAACATTAACGTACTGACCAATAATTCAAAAGATTAAATATAAATATATATAGTTGGTTTTTACCAAGAAAATGTAGAATGTAAATGTTCACTCTCATTTCATGTTCAGAGCGAATAAATGTTTTTTTCCCCTTTCATTTTAGCTGCCTCTATGTATCTCATTTATTGTTTCAATCACCATCCTCTTCATACGAAAAATCTTCCAAGTCTAGTTCAGTGCCCTTAAGGTCGGTCTATATTAAGACGACACTGACTCGTACACTCGTGCACATGTCTTTTTGCACACATCCTTATGCGCAGGAGTGTGTGTGCAAAATGACACATCGCTGTCATGTAAATGGGCCAATCTCCGTACATTGACATTAGCTGCGTCTCGGTTTTCTTACACCTGTTTATCTAAACTTGGGAAACTGTTTATTTAAATGTTGACATGAATTTTTGAAGTTTTGCCTTTAGCACTACTTTAAAAAAGTGTTTTCTTTGTCCTGTCAGTTAAGTAAAGGTCTGACTTTCAAATCTTGTAGTCGTTAAGAGTTTGTGTCGAGACCTTATGCATACGTAATCGATGAGGAAAATGTTAAGAATGGAACTATATCTTTGTGTGACTTTGTCTGTATTCATGTAGGTCATTTCGTTTTCCCTTTAGACCCTGTTAAGATATTAACTAATTCTCGGTAATTAGAAAGTTTCATGGTATTAATTTAACAGCAGCTATTATTAGACCTGAAACTGTGTGTGTGGATGAATACTAATTAAATTTTCCTTTATCATCTATTTCATTTGTCGCTTCCGGTATCTGATTCAATGCATGGTAATTCCGTGCTTACTCATCACAATTTCCACCTATTAATCATGATACATTTCCACTTTTTGCGAGAAATTCTAAATTATATGTTTGTCTACATTTCCCATGAAACGAAGTACTACATATATTAAATAAACCCAATTGCGATAATGGCAGGCAATTTGTTGTGACGTCAACGCCACGCTGTGCTTGTACAATTGTGGTTAACGAATCACTTGGCTTCTTTGTGGGTAGTATCACTTATTTCTCTAGCCACAAAACCACCTAATCATCTTATTGAAGTTATTTATGATATAGGTTCAATGACCCATAATAGAGTTCCATTCATGTTGTTTCCTTCACTGTCGATAAGTTCTCGCTCAAAGAAACAATGCGAGCATTCACTTTCTCGACTATCAATAGAATTCAGATTTAGGTGTCGTAAAAATTTTACAAGTGAATATATCGAGAGCGCGGTATTGTCTGTAATGTTACTGTCGCTTACATTGGAGATATTCTTCTTTGTATTTGTACGAGCATGTAACTTTGCGCGTACAATCTACTAATGTTACTTTTCTTCTTCATTTAGAACTTGTAGTGAGAGTAACACGCCACTAAGTTGCCGCAAGTGATTACTTAGCCTTACAAGACATGTAACATCTGACTTGTGCCACTCCTAACATAAATTACATACATATTATATTACTTGGAAAAAATAACGAAACTTCACTGAACGGAGACAATCCGCCTCACTTTGATTCACTTCTCCCAGATTGTAGTAATTTGTCCCTTTTAGGGTTCCACAAGTCAAATGGATCGTTTCAACTTCCCCGTGACAGCCGCGTCATTCCACCGATGGTTCCGTATTAATCTTCCTACGTACTCTTGGGACCAATGAAAACCCACCGATCGATGTTCGCATACAATTTTCAACTTTGTATTTAAAGCTTTATTTATGGTCTTTATTTATTGTATGATTCTGCTTTTCGAATGAATAATGACGAATAACGATTGCAAATATTAAATCGTAATTGAAATGTGAAACGGAAGATTTATGACCAAAATTACGAAGCGAATGATTGCTTTTATCATCTTACCGTCATTTGCTTTGCTTCGGTCTATCTATATAGAGAAAACATTATATTATTTTTTGAATGGCTTGTATAAGAGATCTCCGATTTGATTTCGATTGAACTATTTCCACACAATAATATACTGTTATTATTATGATAAAACCAAATGAATGGAACTTCTTTGATTGAAATGGCTTTTAGAGCGTATGTTTATGAGTCTTATTAAACCTATTTCCATCTGGAAGTATGAAGAAATATGCTATTAGGGTTATAAAAACAAATAATTATTATTGTAGCTGAAAAGATGGATACACTAGGGGCCAAAATAAAGTAGACATTATTTGTATTTCTGAGCTGAGATATTGTTCTGTGGAACATTTATTAGTAGTTTATTGGTAAAGCGTTGGGTTTTGTGGCGTTGCGTGTCGACGTAGCCTCATTCACGGCTCCGCAAATGACAGCGGTCCCTTAGGGGTAATCATTATGTACTCAACTTGATAGCCGGTAACAAGCGTTGCTTGTAGTCGAGGGCTAGTAATCTTTATTAAGATTGCTCTTGTTTCTGGTGTAAGCACAAGTGGTACTAAATCATTAGAGGCTAGTTTTGCATTGCCAGTATTTCTTTATAAATCCAGTATTGAATAACATAACGGAAGCTAGCATGGTATATTACTGTTGGTTTTGTCTTTTTTATAAATGGAGTTGTTTCTGCATTTCAAATTCAGACCTTCTAGAATCTTTTACAAACATAGACCGTTTTTCGGCTGCCATTCAATTCGAGTTCTATTGTCCAAAAATATGTTCAGCTTGTAACTAGCGCACACTGCTTTGTTTCATCATTCAGTGAGGTCACATGCATGCGAGACTGTCAACATGCATTCATAAACCAAAACTTCTATATAGAAAAATTTAATGCCATTCAAGTTTCTACCTTCAAAAGTTTAGTTGAATAGCTACTTGGTTTAAAAATAACAAGGGTATCAGATCTGTGCCAGGTCGTAGTCAGACATTAACTGCACGCAATGCCTTCACACCTAACCTTTCCTTGTTGAAGTTGGTTGTTGAACAACCGCTTTCACCGAGTTTTGCCTGTTTAACGTCAATTGTAGCTATTCAGTTATACAACATTATGTCATCTGCATTGTAATTTGTTTTCCATATTTTTATGCAATACTCATAATATTTCTCGTTGATACAGCTGTTGTAAGTTTCACCGTCAGCATGAAAATTTATGTGTACTAAATGCTATGCAAAGTAGAGACAAATGATTCGACTCGCTTTTCAGTCATTAGTTCATTGCCTCTCTTATTTGCACAAGTTTTTGAATATTGCCCGAAATTATGTACCCTACCACGCATCGTACATAAATATTCCGACACCTTTATTGTCGAAACCGCTAGTTGTTTTCCACAACGGAATAGTCACCTATCGAACTTTGAACTAACGTATTTTCCAAGTATTAGTATTAATTATAGAGTAGTGTTACTAATACCCGGAATATGAACAACACAACTACACAGGACTTCACTCGTCTATCTATATATTTATGTGTTTACTTGATTCTTTCAGTATTCAGCGGCCGTTTCCACAAGTTCCTACGTCACAAATCAAATTACCGAAATCCGTTTCTATTTTCGTCCGCGCCAGCCTTATTCGCTTATGAATCTTATTAGTACAGTCAGCGACACTTTCGTTTCATTAAGTTAGTGACCGTTAGAACTTCGCCATTCATGCTCGTGACTGACATATCATGTTGCCTCATACATAATCCTGCGGTTCTATTAATTGTGTTGGCTTTGTTAGTTCCGAATATATTAAGAGTAATATTTTTTTATGAAAATGAATAAACGAAATAGCAATACGGATTTTAAATTAAATGAAATGCATTTACTTCTGGTAACAATGACACTTATTCTACACAACAACCTATTCACGCCTGTAATCTCCCCAAGTGTTAGCCAGAGGTGCACCTAATAGTATGCCCAAAAATCAAAAGAAAGAGAAAAGAGTTTACATTTTTACGTAGGACTAGGGCGGTAAGTAAAGACGAGTACATGGACTCGTAAAACCAGAAATAGTCATGTCAAGTCGTGAAATATGGACTCTTTGTTAGCGCAAAGAAAAACGAACGTCACGCGTCAGGTAGTTTTTCCGCATGTATAGTGGTAGTGGGTCTATTAATATCGCCTTATTTGCACGCTCAAGGCAGGACTGCCCAAGTAGTCCTGAACAAGTGACGCGCGCTGACCGTTGGTGACGTCACGAGTTGCGTGCCAAATGTGACGAGAACCTCGCGACCTAGCACACCGGTAGCAAGCCACAGCCAGTTACATTCCAACGCTGACGACGAACGCACGTTCTAGTACCCAGTTTTATATAAAAACTTTATCGTAATTATTTTGTGATGACTTATTAAAATAATGTGTCGTGTGACATTATTTTGTCCTCGAGTGTAATGTGTACTTTGAAGTGAAAGTGAGTTTTCTGATGTGTGTGCGGACTAGTGGTATGGTGGCGATGGGTATTATAATAGGAACCTGTGTGCCTGACGCCGAGCAGGACTCCGCCTATGGGGCGCAGATAAGACGCCCACCGAGAAGGATTTTATACGGTATGCAAACCTGGTATTTTGATTAAACTGTCTCGCTTATAAAACATCTCATTGTTTAAGACGTAAGTAAACAAAGATAATAAGCAGCAATTATAAAAAGGTTTTTATTTATTTTTCAATGAAAATTCTTGAATAAAATTCCTGTAATATTGACACTTTTAATATTCATATTTTGGGACCAACGACAAAATCCTTTTATTAAAATTAATTACAAGGTTCGAGCCGGTTGTTAACTCTTCTGTACACAAAGATCCTTGTTGTCGTTTTAAGGTTGATCGAAACTTTACGAGGCTGCGTACCTTTTACCTTGGTTGTATATTTAAATAAATAAATATAATTTGCTGACACAAGACACGACTGGTTATTTCAACTGTCAGCAAGGACGGATATGTTGGGCAATGCTCGTATGTAAAAAATATTAACTGCTTTATTTTCATTACGACGATTATGAACTGTTTTCCATGATTGACCTTTTATAGCTACGACACACAAAAAAGTGTTTAATCAGACCTAACGTCAGCAAAGCCGTAGATAGATTAGAGGCTGTCAAACAAATATGATTGACAAAAAGTGAGCGTTTTAAAACGATGGGCCATATTTTCGGCCATGTAGTATACACGTCAGTTCATAATTTTATCACCCAGTCTAATAAATCGTTGGCTCTGTACACACATATCGATCGAAATAAAACAATCACGGAGAAAGTAATAAAAAAGTTTGTCTGTTATGTACTAGGCACAGTCCATACATAGGTCGTTTGTGTAAACATAGGAATATATCAATTTTGTTTAGTAAGGCCGTTGCGGATTAATGCTTGTTTTAGTAGTTTTACTTTGTTTATTTTTTATTTGATTAATTGAGTTCATTTATAAATTTGTGATTGATTGGTTTACAAACCACTGGCAATACTTCTTGTTTGATTAGTATCCTGCCAAAATTATAATCAATGGTAGTCAATATTTACTAGCGTTTATTATACTACTTCTACTTCGCACGGTTTATACAGTATGTTAAAGATTTTTTTACATAATATATAACTTGAAAAAAAAAACAAAATATCTAATTTAAATATACATACATAAATGTATTACGACATAAACCTTCCGGAACAGTCTCCAAATGAAGGCAGAAACGGCATCAAAATCCGTTGCGTAGTTTATAAGAATAACGTAGCCACACAAGCAGACAGGAAAAGCGACTTTTAAACTGTACTATTAATAGATTACTAGCTGTCCCGCGCAACTTCGTCTGCGTCACATTCTCCCCGTTTACGCAAAATTTTTCATTGCTGCTCCGTTCCTATTGGTCATAGCGTGATGATATATAGCCTATGTCCTTCCCCAGGTTGAAATCTATCTTCTTGCCAAATTTCATTAAGATCCGATCAGCCGTTTAGTCGTGAAAAGGTAACAAACAATCATACAAACATACAAACAAACAAACAGAGTGACATTCGCATTTATAATATTAGTATGGATATGGAAATATGGATTTTATTCCCGTGCGTTTGGCCGTGGTCATATAATTTGCAGAGCTATTAGCCAGAAGATCCAATCACTCAACGTCCCCATTTATCGACAGTGTTCCTAACTCCTGATAGCAGCTTCCAAGATGGGTCCATCCGATTGGGTGTCATATTAGAACGTCTGTCGTCCCATATCAAATACTTTTGTAAGACTACAAAAAGGGTTTTTCTATCAGTTTTTTTTTTGTTTTCTCTGAATTTTAAAGTGATGGAATTCGGCGCAATGAGTCTATGTATAATTGTACAAATATATTTTGCCGCGTGGCAAAACCCGGAACTAACGTCGCCGTTTAGTTTGTTCAATATAATTGAACCTGTGAATGTGATGACCGAATCATCCATGTAGATGTGTGTGCCTATGTGACGAACCAAAAAAATTCTTGCCATAAAAATGAAAGAAACTAACCAAAAGAATAAATTAGTTTTCTTTGGAAGGATTTTATATGGTAGCGTCAAAAATATATTTTATAGAGATTTCAAATGGAGTCTTAAAAAAGATTTCGTTTACAAGGCCATGCATTCCAAAGTTATTGATAATAAAATAGTCTAAGCACAAGTCTAGTGACTTATGTGCTACAGTAGTGGAACAGGCTGTTCGGAGCTGAAGGCTTAGCACGGAGATGCGGACAAATTGTATCGTAAATTCAACGATCCTTAAATTTAAGACACCCGTTTCAGATAATTTTAAGGTTTTTATTTACGGTTGGGGAATCATCAAATGACTTCTCCCGCTCTGGGCAGAGCGGCAGGGAGTGTCAGACTTGTACTGACTAAAACCCACCCATGTTCCTTCTTCGCCCTTTGTATTCCAGGGCCGCAGTATCTCTTTCGAACAACCCGCAGCCCTGGAAGGGATCGGCCCTCTCGGACCCCTTCCGATTTGCTGACATCTCCTTGAGGCGCGCGTGGAACACAAACGCGCCGTCGGCACGGCCTGTCGTCATAAGACGGACGGACGGTGAGCTGGCCCATTACTCACCGTCCACAGGCCCGCGCCTACGGTGGCCGGGGGCCACTGGTTGCCCCCTGACGCCGGGGGCGTCTCCCGCGGCGGCTGGGACGTGAGGTTCTCTCCCTCTCACGTTCCGCCACCTCCTTCGCTAGCATGACTGCTTCGCAGAAGGAGGCGACGGCTTCCCATTCCCTCTCGCTCCGGACCATGGATTGAACCAGGGCCGGACGCGAGAGGTCGTCGCCGCCAATCGCCGCTACGAGGACACGGCGGTGCTCAGCCCAAGCGGGGCAGAGCTCCTAGTTGACTATTCATATATGGTGACGCTAATTGCTCTTATCGTAAACAAATGAAGCAGAATGGAATGCTATAAGATAATAATTGTATTTTCGATTTCAAAATCGTTCCAACTGTTCGTCGCGCGTTCGCGCTAGGGTCTCCGATGGCGCCACACAACCGCCAAGCACGAACAAAGTAGAGGCATTACTTTTTATTGAAGACTATGGTTTGTCTTTAAAGTTATTCTTCATCGATTATAGTCGTGAGCTCATTGGATACATCACGAAATTAGTTTTGTAGGATGCTCTAGTTAATTTAGTCATTTTTTGAATTTGCGTTTCATTAGTATTGATTTAATGTCCCATAAAGGCACATGTAACAAACTGACTCTTAACATATTGTTTTATATTATTATTTCTAATAAATACCTAAGTACTTACAGCAACAATTATATTGAACTCTGATTGAATTTAATTAAATACTTTGTGTCTACAGGAAAATAAACATCGTAAAGGAAAAAAAGCCGGCCAAGTACGAGTCGTACAAAAAAAAAAATCCGTAGCAATAGTCAAATTACATTAAACAGCAAAACTAAATTTGTTTTCCATAGTATGTTAATGAAAATGAGGTTAATGTTGAGGAGCTCGTGGCCAAATAATAACAGCCGCACGGGTCAATCTTTAAGGTTAAGCCGTGCTTCCCGAGGTTGGTCCGTGGATGGGTGATCATAATTACAAACCTAGTTTCCTCCGTGCCTCAGAAAGCACGTTAAGCCGTTGGTCCCAGCTGTCATTTGTTGATTTTTGACAGTTGTTACGAGTAGTCAGAAGCCAAATGTCTGACATCCAGTCTTACCGAGGGGTATCATATTACCCACTTACTGAGTTGTTGAAGTCAGATATGCAGTCGCTTCATGTAAAATACTGATACTCAGGTGCAACCAGTTAGACTGGAAGCCGACCCCAAGATAGTTTGGGAAAAGGCTAGGCAGATGATGAGTGTGTTAATGAAAAGCAAAGTTGATGCTGAGGGTCACCCCAATTATTTTGTTCTTTGCGGTTCATAGATTACACCCAGCTCCAAATTTCAACTTTCTGGTGCCAACAGTCTCGGAGTGAAGGCTGTACATACGGACAGACGGTCAGACAGACAGAAGGACGAATGTATACGGGTTCCGTTTTTGGCAACGAAACCCTTAAACATTGTTATAACATCCGCAATCGTCCTCATATATATATCTACTCGTAACTTCGACAAAATAAATGATTGACACTACAATAGTAATATTTCAGCTTTTATTTACCTTTATAACAGTAGTAAGTTCTCATGGTTTAGTTAAGTTTGAATCTCTCCATCCCTAGTCATATTGATGAGTAACTAGTATCCCAAAACTCCGGCGCGCTGACCTACATATCCGCGCCACCACCCGCCCACCACGTCCGATCACCTCGACGTACAGATGACGTCGACGACACCGATCGATGTCGACACTCAGCAACTCATCGTTACTCTAGAGTTCTAGATAGACCTCTAGACCTGGCCTGTACGACTGTACTTGTATCCCGGATCAAACTGTGTCAAGTGATACCATCGACTTTTCGTCGATGTCCAATTTTTAGATAACACCGAATATTACTGCTCTAGAGTGTGTAACCTCCATGTTGGAGTATCCTATTCAACGCAATCGGTGACATCTGTCGTCATTATACGCCAAATAATTGAAACATGGTTAAGGATAAAATAATTCTCTCAAATTACTCTTTGGCTTACAAAACCTTAAAAGAATTCTCTTATTCATCAGTGATTAGAACATTCCCATCTTGTAACAGCGTTACATAAAGCGAACTGCATGCTGCCTATGAAGTCATTAACTGTAGTTAAAGAGTAAGGTAAATTAAATAAACATCATCAGGCGATTCATAACGCGGTGAAAACAAATATTACTTTTGACAACTCTGCTGAAATCCTCACACTGGGCCCGTAGTGGGTTACTGTGGCCCAATCCCTCCCACAGAAGAGAGGCCTGTGTCCCATCAGTGGGAACGCTAGGCTAACGCTCGTATATAGGCTGATCATGCTAACAGCCACCTGCTGTCCCACTCATAAAGGTAAACAGTAATTAAATGACGTAGACAATCTTAACATAACGCAGTAAACTCATCAATTTATACACAAATTTGGTATAAACAGGTTATCTTTTCACGGGTCAGGGACTCGGGGACTCGGACCAAGATACACGTATGTTTAACGATACACTTACAATACGTTCATAGATATACTATGCGCTATGCAGAGAATTACAGAAGGACCAAGTTTCCGAAAATGTCAATGTACTTATGACAAATAAAAGAGTTCTGTGTGCGAGCTCACAGAACTCTTTTATTTGTGTCGAGGTCTAGAACAGACATACTTAGGTTTCATTTTATGACCTAATGAGGTGACCATGTCAGTTCAAAAACTTATATTGTATTTAATATGGAAAACGGTATTATTAGTTATGAACCTAATTGTACTCTAACTGTATAAAATATCTCTCTATAAAATTATAAATTATCTATACAATACTTATAGAACTAGCTTCTTCTGTGTGTTTTACATAATTATATTGCGATGAACAAACTCATCCCCACGCACCCATTTTAACTTTTATTTTCGCAACAAAAAGTAGCATAATTATATTATGTCGTTTTCCAAGGATCTGTGTCTATACCAACATCGATCAAAACTGATTTACCAGTTTAGGCGTGAAAACGTAACAGATAGACAGTGTTGCTTTCGGATTTAGCATATTAGTTAGGATGTTCATTCATCTATTGCCAATTTCCAGGAGTCGAGTTCTGAGGATTTTCTCTATCTCAACAATATATAACAAGTGGTAGTTAATCTGCACAATGTACATTGAGGTTATCAATCGTAAAAGTTTTATGTATCCACTTGCATGTAAAGCATTTCTAGTGATCGATAAAATCGTCCACAACTAAAATATAGCAGCACAACGAAAACATGAAACGAATACAAAACAATTACTTTATTACAACATAGAAACGTACTATATCATTACACAAATCCGTAAAAAAACTACACAAGCGAATTCAACCACACACGATTATATAATGGACATCTCCGAGTAACTCTCTCAAATTAATTTCTTTGGCAGTCCTATAAAAACGTAATGATAATCTTCATTCACGGTAGTCTCTTGGTCCGTCAGCGGCCGCTTGTCGATCGGCCAAGTTTCGTTCATGATGATCACGGGCGCCGTCAGCTCCGTAGTCGTCTGTGACGTCAGCTCCGTCGTCAACTGTGATGTCGGCTGCTGCGGCAGCGGCGGGAACGTAAACGGCCACTGCGGTTGCCCTTGTTGGTTTATTGGGGGTAACATAGGGCACGGGCACATGGGTGGAGGAACCATGCAGGGGTTCATGCAAGGAGGGTGCTCGACCTTCTTCTTCCTGCACTTGTGTATGGGCGGGCACGGCGCTTGCGTTGTGGTGGTAGTCGTGCTCGTGGTAGTAGAGGTCGTTATGGGTTCTGTCAGGGGCTTTCGCGTGGGCTTTCTGGACGTGGGCAGCTCGTCCTCAGAGTCGGAGCATATCGGCGGCATCGGGCAACCGGGCGGATACACCATCCCTAATCATCAAACCAAACAGTATTAGAAACGGATATTCACCAAAAAACCCAATTAAAAATGTATTAACAGCTGCTTATTTGGGTTGTTTCATCGAAAACCTGATCGGAGTCCCAGTAGCTTTATAACATGTTTTTTGTAGACTTCATTCTTACAGAGTCGTCCAGTCTTACAGTTTCCATACGAACCTCGTAGTGCTTTTTGCGGCTTATATGTTGGCTGAGGCTGTTGTGGTTCCGGGGGCGGCTGCAGTGGCTGCGTGTCCTGCGGTGCCTGCGGGGGCTGCGGTGGTTGCTGTGGCTCATACACCGGCTGTTGCTCAAACTGTTGCTCTGGCTCGTACTGCTGCTGGGGCTGCGCCTGATATTGCAGCTGCGTGTCCTGTTCTGCTTGTTGAAATTGTAATGATTCCTGCGGTCTTAAGATGAGCGCTTCGTTATCGGTACTAGCTTCTACGCCAACCCTCATTCTGACCAAAGGATTTGCTGTTGGCTTTATTTTTCCCTTTGTTTTTCCCAGCATTCTTTAAAATGAAGAATTGTACATTATTTACAGATCATGGAAGGACCTGAGATAAGTCAGGTATAAGACTTGCCCTGACGAAACTAAAAGCATAGAAATAATTACCTTTCTCGTCGTCTCTGCTTGCATTCTTCACACATGGCACAGTACACTTCCAGCACTGCTGGGTGCTCCGTGTTCTCGTGGCACCTTCTGCAGGATATCCTGCAGTCTATGTAGCCCGCACTCGAGGGTATGATGATCAGAAATACCATTGTCAACAGAAATGGGGTCCTGAAACAGCATAGTTCGAGCTAGTTAAAGAAACAATTCGTCTATTTGCAGATTTGGTTTTCTGAATCGATTTCCAATTTACCGACGGCTTTCTCTTTCGGAATCAATATAAACTAGTAGATAAGACTTTTCTTGCGCTTCACAGGAACAATCAATTTTTTGAAAGAAAGTGAACATAATGAGGTCCAACAGTACAATTCAAAGGGTTACGGGAATCGCAGCTCTAAAAACCAAAAATAGCCCTTGACATTGAAATAGAATCTTTGAAATTTTGTTGTTTGTTTTCCAACGCCATTAGCAAAGTATTTAATTTCACGCAAATCTGGCGTTCAAAGAAAAACAAAACGTGCGTGGAGTGTTTTATTTATTGACTGTAGTGTGTTTGGTTCATTCACTTAGAAGATCCAGAATATTAAAATGATGAGTCAAAAGGAAACCTCATTAGATAGCTTTTAATCTCTCGTATTATTTTCAGACTCTGAAGATGTTTTCATTGGATTTGCGTCAGTTGGAATGATTATAGAAGACTAAAATGATTCCATAAACTTTGACTAGACTATCTTTCCTTGAATTCAAGAATGATTTACTTACCTGAAAAATATTAAAATCATGTAACATGCACGCGGCAGGCCCAGGAAGAGATGGCGGGATGAGTTGGACTCGTTCTCTAAGGATTGGTCAACAATCGCACTAGACCGCGAAAAGTGGAAGGAGGGAAGGGAGGCCTTTGCCCTGCAGTGGGACAATATAGGCTTATAATAATAATAACACTGCCAAAATACGAATCCACGTGCATAAATAAATATGTAACTTGAATTTTATTATTAAATATCGGAACTCCAGATCTGGTTTTAGATTAGTTCCTTCCATTAAAATATTGGTAAAATAATTAATCATACCCGAATTTCACATATTTTTTCTCAATATCCATTAGTAAAGTGAAGCTTATGTTTTGTAACTATTTGTGTGCCGTTTGTTCGAAGCAAGTTGCTACTGATGTGTTCTGAGTGTAATATATTTCAGCGGCGTGTTACGCAAACATTGCGAAAGCAATTTATGTGCCGCGAAGTTATTTGTTTTAGTTATCGGGGCATCAGGTGTTTAGTGTTTAGGAGTTGACGACGCAATACATGGAGGTGTATCCCTTTCATCCATTACGAAAACACGAACGTGAAGGTAGTTGTGACTTCGGTATGCAAAGGATTTTACCACCTTGGGATGCCATTTCTATAGAATGTCTAGCAAATCTTTTTATAAATCAATAAATCATATTCCTAAATTATTTGGGTACGAGTTTTCATTGCCGTCTTTGGCAGGTCTAGGATGGGTTATCGATCTAAAAAAATATTCTTTCTATATTGCTAGCTAGCTATATTGTTTTTCTACATCACCGTCATTTTCAAGATATTTGTGGCTAATTAAAAGTATTTTATCTTTACAACATTTCTGTTCTTTTTAGCGAGAACCAGTGCCCTATATGAAAACTATAATTAATATGGTACACATATGTAACTAAGTTTCAATTTTGTAACAGTATAACGGGCGGCCGGAAATTCTTCCAAAGAATTGTTTAGCATACTGAGTCGAACCGAAATCTTCTGAGCTATTGTTAGAGGCTTAGCCAACTTAAGGGCGACCCACACTGTCGATAATCTATTCTAATACAAGTTTTTCACGTTGTCGGCAATAAATCCACTTTTCTCCGTAGATTTTGCCAAATCTTTTATCCTACTCGTATATGTTAGGAATGGACAGAATTTTGGTTTACGAAGAGTTGCCAAGGTAAAGGCTATCTTACTATAATAGCAACCTTCGTCTCATAAAGTTTGACAGTACATTTAGTAGTACAAATAGTGTTGATCACAAAATAGTGTAGAACAATGATCAATTGAAGAGAGCGTCGCGTCGGGAGCCGGTCGTTAGCCGGGCCGGGCCGTAACCGGCACAATGGGCCAGCGGCGGCCGTCACTCTCGGCCGTACGTGTGTGGACTACGGATGAGCTGGGTTCACACCACGACGCATGAGATTGCAGAAGGTGTACAACTACGAACCGATGACGTCCAATTGCGCTATTTTCAATGTAAGCTTCTCAGCATCACCTCGCGTCATTTTCATTAGCTAATCCTGATCCATGGTTCACTCTGTGTGTTGACCTTTACTTGATTTATCAAAACCATGGACAGCACCATTTGAGAGCTTACAATGGTCTAAAAGTAATAAAATAAAAATAGCAGTGAATAAAGTCCTTGATTTTAAGTCAATAAATCTAAGTTTTTGCATGAATAAGGTCTGCCCTTTTACTTTCTCTGTTTCATATACCATGTGGAACTTCTGTATCTATCCGCATGGTGGTTCGGCTGACGTGTGTTGTGAACGGGTCACTTGGTTTGTTTTTATTCGGCATATATAGGATTAGGGGCTTAGTACCGAGTGTTTGCCAGTGAAAGAGAAAACGTGCCCTGTATCTTATGATTATTTTACGAGTAAGTACTGTTTTCACGAACCTTCGGATAACGGCGATTTTAAAACTGAACTAGGTTTGATAAATATTCACAATTTTAAACCATTTTATTGTCGCAAATCGTGTATCCGCAAGCTTTCTCTACCAAATGAATGAAGAATCATCTAAACTTCTTCATCCATACGTCTCTATTACTTGTCTGTTACTGTGATAAGACTATTTCTTTAATCATTCAATAAAAAAACTTGTACTACCAAAAGTTATTCAAGGAGTTAGTTGCTTATGCTAGCGATTTACCTAATCTTTTGCTTGTATGTTACAAAACATATTATTAAAGTTCGTTTACTTATAAAAAAAAAACACGGTCCTGCATCACATCATGTGTCTTTAAAATTGACAAAAACCCTGCTGATAAACAAGTTAGGGTTTTTTTACGAAACTAAAAATATCAAGTTCGCATAGTAAACAAAATCCACATGTTTTCCATGTTGATGATAACTTGGAGCACGTAGGTATGTGTCGGTGGGTGCGATGGGTGCGGCACACGCGTGACCGGACTTCCAACGCGCAGTGCCGGGTTCCAGCGTGTCCGTGTTTTTGTTGTGAGTGTTGTGACGAACATCTCGAAGAGCATGGTATTTTAATCTGTGGCGGTGTTCTTTGTTTGAGAAGCTGATTACTGATACTATAAAAAGATGTAAAGAATTAAACGACATATTTAATAAGAGTTTGAAATAAATAACAATGAAATATGATGCTAAAATAAATAATCATCTATTCTCTGGCATCAATAATATTTTTTAATGTATCTAATAATATTGCTACTCAATTTTAATTTTTATTTTATTATAACTATGAAAGTATAAACCTAAATGTTTGCATGTCACAGTATTGTGACTAAGTGTTCTGGATCTATATTGATTTATGTCAAGACCGCAATTGTACCAACACGTATCGCAAATAATCTGATTTGATTTGACCTACATTGATTCTTACCTACTCAAATACATCACACTGGAATTGCATTACGCTAATAGGTACTATCGTAGTAAAAACCTAGTAAGTATATCCATTTACCTCATAATAAATATAAAAAGCCCCTAGTAAAAGTGCCCTCTATCCCGATGCCTAGCAGCATAATAGTACTATTACCCACAGTCTAGTGCTCCCGCAGACGGGGCTTGTCAATACTCAGATATGTGCAGGAGATACATTTACACAAACACGTTGAATGGGGCAGCCATAGTCGAGCCAGCATCAAAAATGTCTAGGCAACACAGTTATTTTTGTTAATATTTAATTATCTTATTTAAGTTTTTCCGTAAGTAATAGAAGCGTAATATAATTCATAATTTAAGTGTCACGTTTTGATAGGAAATTTTAAGTGAAAAATATAAAGAATGTGAAACGCAGCGAAAACTTCAAATATGTTTTTTGCCACTTATTCAAAATGTTTGAAAATTTTCGCAAAACCCTCGCTTGAAAGCCAATTAAAAAAAAACTGCGGAATGTCATGAGATAATGTGCTTTAACTGGTAACTTGACCAGTCCTGCAACAAGCAAATGATTCTGATGAAGTTTGAATTGCTCCATTTATATCTTGAGTTACTTGAGCTGGCATTTGCAGTTGGCCTTCTGCCTGCTCCTCTTCTACAATAGCAAGTTTTTATGCTAGGCCGCGCGTAGTAATTGACTTGTTACCATCAGATGCCTGAAAAACGCAGTGTTTGCATACGGAACATTGATAGATAGGTTTTTTGGAAAAGGTTTTCCGTCTGGTAATATCACTGAGCTATATGATAATTTCAATCTTTTACTGACATGAGGTCCATGAGGTTACATGAGGTTCGGGGTCGATTCCCTGGTCGGGCAACGCTTTCAACGTTATCGAGGTTTTTTTACCAGGAATATTTCGGTAGCAGCCTGGAATCTAGAGTCTGGATGTGTGCCGTCGCTCATGTTAAATAGGACATTAACATTATTGGAGAAATGTGGGTGTCTATAAGAACACCCCTGCCTACGTTTTCAGGGAAATCCAGGCGTGATTTTAGGATGTTTTATAAGCCAATTTTCCAACGCAGACGCGACAATACATTCCAAGAGGAATGTCGTGAAACAATTCGCTTTACATACTCAAATGGAATTCTCAGAGTTGCCCGCATGACGTGGAGGTATATAACACGTTCCATTTCATTGATGACTGCTCACGTCCGAGTAATTACATAATGTACACGCGTGTTACCTAACTAGATTCACTATCGCTTTATTAACATGGTGTCTGGCTATATTCTTATATAAATAGCTATAGATAGTCATCTATGTAGGTGGGAATATACACAAACAACATGTAGACTAATATTTATTTGTGCAACAAGAGAGCAAAGTCGTTTTTTGCTGCGAGTGCTGATTTTGAATCCTGAGCAAGCGAGGGATTCAAAGATTGAATCACGAGCGTAGCGAGTGATTCTAAAGTTGAATCCTGAGCGTGGCGAGGGATTCAAAGACACGAGATGCAAAAATCTTTGCTCTCGTGTAACACACATAACTTTTCACTTCAGCAGCGAGAACACTTTAGGAGATAAAATAATAAACAGGAATTGATTGAAATAACTATTTATTGTGAATCAAAATAATTAAAATTATAGATGATGACCTCGTCTGTGATAAATCTAAAAAATAAGATAGCAACACCGTCTCCGAAAAACTGCTTGCGCCCTTTGTAAGTCTCGTTGAAGACATGGTATGCTTTCAGATATTTCTTGCGAGACTTCTCAGGTAGGAAACTTAATTCTGCATTAATAACTGTCTTGTTGTTTTAACTCTTCCGGTGTTACAATACTGTCCTCGTCGCTAGTTTCACTCATATTTTACGATTATTTTAATATTTTTAACTTATTCAACTCTTTACGCCAGCCACGATTTTTTTTCCCGCTCTTTTATTTAAATTAAGGCGTGTTCGGAAATAGCACCCATGATATTTTATTATTCAAAATATATTACGTAACATTATTGAAACTAGAAATAAATATTTACAGGTTAAATATCAGTTTTATTTGCAATAAATACTTATTTTTGTATAAATACAATAATAAGTTAAAAATTCAATAAATTACATTAAAAGATATTTTTGCAAAATCTCTTTAGTTAGTACGAAATTCCGAACGTGTTCGAATTCAAAAGCAAAACCTACATGTTTGAGCTACTGAAGTGAAAAATGAATTATAATGTCACAGTCAAAACTGTTCTTTAGTCAAACCTACATACCGGTTAAAACTATTTTCACTTCAGTAGCTCAAACATGTAGGTTTTGCTGCCTGAAATCAGTGAGCAAAATGCGATTTTGCTCACTGAGTGAGACAAAGTAACTTTTTAATTATTTTTTTTTCAGAAAGCCCTGAATATCTTATTCAGCCTTGGGTTTGATTATACAATTCGAAACATTCACTCTCTATCTCTTTCCCGCCCATTAGAAAGAAAGAGAGACAAAGACCAGCCCTTCGAGTTCCGTTTTTGAATTCGAACACGTTCGGAATTTCGTACTAAAGAGATTTTGCAAAAATTATGTCTTTTAATGTAATTTATTGAATTTTTTACTTATTGCTGTATTTAAACGAAAATAAGTATTTACTGCAAATAAAACTGATATTTAATCTGTAAATATTTATTTCTAGTTTCAATAATGTTACGTAATATATTTTGAATAATAAAATATCATGGGGGCTATTTCCGAACACGCCTTAATTTAAATAAAAGAGCGGGAATAAAATTTCGTGGCTGGCGTAAAGAGTTGAATATGTTAAAAATATTAAAATAATCGTAAAATATGAGTGAAATTAGCGACGAGAACAGTATTGTAACACCGGAAGAGTTAAAACAACAAGACAGTTATTAATGCAGAATTAAGTTTTCTACCTGAGAAGTCTCGCAAGAAATATCTGAAAGCATACCATGTCTTCAACGATTGGAGACTTACAAAGGGCGTAAGCAGTTTTTCGGAGACGGTGTTGTATCTTATTTTTTAGATTTATCACAGACGAGGTGATCATCTACAATGTTAATTATTTTGATTCGCAATAAATAGTTATTTCAATCTATTCCTGTTTATTATTTAATCTCCTAAAGTGTTCTCGCTGCTGAAGTGAAAAGTTATGTGTGTTACACGAGAGCAAAGATTTTTGCATCTCGTGCCTTTGAATCCCTCGCCACACTCAGGATTCAACTTAAGAATCACTCGCTACGCTCGTGATTCAATCGTTGAATCCCTCGCTTGCTCAGGATTCAAAATCAGCACTCGCAGCAAAAAACGACTTTGCTCTCTTGTTGCACAAATAACTATTTAATATTTATTAAGATACGGTATGGTAAGGTTTTTTTTTTGACCCTTTGAAAAACATCGTGTTTTAGTAATATTCTGGATAACTGAGGCGCTCTCAAACAATTTTTTTTTGGTACTTAGAGAAAACGCTATTTAACTTTTTAAGGGTTTTGACTGACACCTGTCAAAGTGGTTTTGTCCGATTAACAGTTTTGACATATATATATAATTATTATGTGGTGCTTCGTTACTGGTGTTGGCATGAGTTTAATATATAAAAATACATACTGGTTATTAAGCTCTGGTGAAATTTGCTAGTTGGCTAGATATCGTGCTAGTTGTCCAAGATTTTCTGAACAATATAACAAAGTTAGGCTTAGACTAAGTGACTTTCTTAAAACGAAAACGGTGACGAAAAGTCAAACATGTAAATATTAGATTGACATAGGCTACTGAAAAGCCTAAAATGTCAGAGATGCTGAAAGTCGAAAATATGAATCGCTTCAAATGCGCCACGCGCCTAGGTCCTCTGGTGTACGCAAAATACAACGATTGAAACCATTTCTGTCGCTCTAACTGTCAACCCACCGACAATGCCCAGTCTTAATACAATTTGAAACTCGTCAAACCCATCAAAATTATTCCCCCTTCAGCATTACTATCGATTTCAAGCACAGCAGTATCGAGTCACCATTATCGTCGACTACGCCTAATTGCAGGCAGTACTCAGTGGCCTCTAGCATATTATACTTGACTTCATATGAATAATTGACGATCAATACTATTGTGTTAAATTATTATGGCCTACCATAGATGAATAGACTTCAACATAACGATGTTTTATACAAGCGTTTATCAATACAGAGTCAGTGAATCGATTGATTGTATTGCAATAGAGACCAACTCTATTGCAATACAATCAATTGATTCGATCTGCTTATCATGACAGCCCACCGCTGGGCTGCACTCGATTCTACGCATTCCGAATCCAGTCAGCTCCAAGTTCCCAACAGGCTATGGTCGGTCGTTCCATCTTGCTGGTAGACTTCTGGTAGCTAAGCTTTGCTGTTGTATCTCCAACTTGTCTGCTTTCCCTCAATTTGATAACGAGGTAGTTTTCTGAGCCTAATGTGAATATCACCATAAATATCAAGCCTAGTCTGTGTAACCTAAAATACATATTTTATTTATATTCTAGTTTTATCAACTAGAAAACTGTCATGTCAAAAACGTGAAATTTGTTCTAATTTTCACATTTTTACACACGCAAGTTTATCCAGAACTACCATCTTTGAGACTTGTGTTTCTGTTTACTTCGTTAGCGATAAAGAAAATATTCATGAAACATACACTATACAGTACATAGGTACACAAGTACATGCGATAAAGCGTTAAATTTGGCTTTACTCTTACCGGATTACCCAATGCTGTGACACACAGAATTTTATATCACCCCCGCCATATTGAATTACTCTTAGATAAACTCCTTATAGCTCTGCTGATTATTTATTTACGTATTGACACTAACGCGTTGTTTATTATTCAGTAAACATGTTTATATCGTAATATTGTATGAACACGGTGTTTTTTAAACTCTATGGATTAGTTTATAAGTTCTTACTCGGCTGTTACCGGGCGTTAGTTTGATTTAGATATTGTGTTTTGAAGTTGATGGTATGGCTTGGCTTTTGTCTTTCCCAACACCAATACACTTTGTATGATTAGTTGATTACTTTCTAACCGGTACTTTATCTACCTAAATATCGTCATTTATCATCAGTGGAACATTTCACGTAATTAGAAGTAAAAGCTTTTCCTAAACTGAAGGAAATTTTACCTCAGTGATATTTTTTTTTTTTTAGAAGAAACCATTTTAAATTGTTCTCTTGTTCTAATTTTTCAATCGTACAATTCCAATTGAGCAATAAATTGAGTGTTGACCAATTTATTGCAGTTGCTGGTGCTGCTTGAATTTTTGCAAATTCTATGTAAGCACAGAAGGAACTGCCATGTTCAGAATAAACATTAACCTGTGTATTTTCTTTGTTTCAGGTATAAAATGTCCGGTATGCAGCAAGTTCGTGTTGCCGGACGACATAGAGTGCCATCTCGTCATGTGCCTCACAAGGCCAAGACTCTCCTATAATGGTAAGTAATAACTGAATCTTTTAAGTACATACTTACAAATCACGCCTTTTTCCTATGGGGGTAGGTAGAAACACCAGAACGCCAACTGCTGCGATCCTTCCATACTCCTTTGCCTCGTCCACGTTCATACAACTGATCATACACGCACGCCGGTTGCGAGTACTACGCACCTGACCTTTCTGAAGAACCTCACTAATAAGGTCAGTTTTTGTCTTTTTCCGGCGTCCTCTCCCGGCTTTGCCACTCATATCTACCTTAAAAATACTTTTTCATTACTCATACTCTGAAAGTAGGTCTGAAGTTGCCTGCGGAGCGGGTTGAAAGTAATACTTTTCCTCCCTAGGGAGAATCGCTTTCAACTGACGGATACCAAATTAAAAAAAAAAAAATAGTTCTATTTTTATTGAACCATGTTCCAACTTTCTATGCAGCCACGATGTAAAATTGAAATAACTTAAAGTTTAGTATTGATTAAAGTATCTATATTTTTTTAATAAATTATTATAATTAAGTTAAACATTTTCTTTAAAATAACATAGATTTGGGCAAAATATTTACCATTTTTTCAATGATGAAAATGAAAAATAATGGCTGAATAGCTGGCTGGCCAGCAAAACAAAATAGGCGGGAAAAGTTGTTGATTTATGTAAAATAAAATTTACTAATTTTTTCTTTAGCTAATTCATGTTTTTATTTTTACTTTCCTCGTATTCGTAATGAAAAGCACAGTGAATCACACATTACAGTGAATCGGGTTAAAGACTTATTTAGTCCCTCGAACTATTGGCCGTCTCAGGACTAAATAAGTTACTTTCACCCCTGGGGTAACAATGTACTATTTGTTAGTCGCCTTTCACCCCCTCCACATCAGCAAACAATCTAAGCTTACTCTTTTAAATTTGTGTCACTACATAAACAAATATCCATGTGTAGATTTAACAGCCAAGGAGATGCTACACATTCCTTTATACTTGTATATACATAACCCTTGAAATGCAAAACCAGTCAGTGTATGCAACCATTTATCCTAACACAATCACTAGTATCCTTTTGTAAAGATTTCAGTGCTAGTACCAGGCACCTGTCCACACCGTACTATGGATAGTTAACCACAGCTCTTCCCTCCAGACACTGACAAGACTTGGAGAAGGCCTATGACTCATTGGCCTTCTCCAAGTCTACGAAAGCACAGTAGACTTTCCTGTGTGGAGAAGATCTGATCTATACAACCCATTCCCTCTCTAAATCCTGCTTGCACATCCCATGATGGTTGGATAGAGCACCAAAAAGACCACATTACAGGTTTTCTTTAAAGTACATAACTTTCTGTTGAAAATCTACAATTTCGGTTCAATGCTACATGGTATTTTTAAAACGGGGAAAATTATAATGCATAGCTTAGTCAGCTTCTTAGTATTCCGTGTAAACACAAACGACGTACAAGCATTACCTGGTAATGCCAGTGAACTATTTTGATAGCCATTTAATGGATTCATGATTTTTACCAAAACATAGTGCAAATACTTAAAACAATATTTTCCCATATTCAATCAATTCGGGAAAATTTCCTGGAATACTTTGTTCTCAATCTAGGAGTCAGTATACTGTATAGAACATAACGTATAGAAACAGTGTTCGAGTGACAGGCTACGCTTTACAAAGCCTATTTCATGAGCCATATTAACGTCATTCGTCCCGTTTTCATTCCGCTACTTCCTTGTTTTAAAACTAATTAGCCATCAAGTTAAATTATCTCGGTAACTCCCAACGAGATTTGCGAAACAACTCAACATAATTCACAATGCGATTCGCCAAGAAGTAGTGGAAATAAGCACTTTAGACCAGGACAGGGGCTTTTCTCGTAATTAGCAACAAGACTTTGAGTGAAATACCTCATTAAGCATTTATTTATGTAGAAGCTGGCAAGACTGGTAGCAAAATTATGTTTTGCATTACTGGTGTTACTGTTTTATGTGTAAGTTAAAGGAGAAAGCGTAATAATTTTCAATTACTTGGCTTACTTGGGAACTCGTGAAGTAACTGGAATGTCCTAGAACAAAAAAATCGAAAGCAGTCCGAGGCTCTGTACCACCCGCCTAAACCTTCAGAGAATACAGGCATGATAAGTACTGGCCTGGTTAAAGTTTTAAGAGTGTAATGTAGTCGAGGTAATGTTGACGAAAGTTTTAGTTTGAGTTAAAGCAATGTGAAGTTAGATCATAGTTTACAGAGTGAAGTTTATCAAATTAAGTGATGTAGACTTTACTTAGACTGATCGTAACTTTACTAATAAGTAGTATGAAATGTTCGGTTGGTGTCGAGGTAATTTTATTTCAAAACTTATTCAATACTTGAAGTAAAATATAAAGTCTCTTTGTGTTAATTTATAATTAGGTACTTTTATTATAGATCGTCATCATAAAATCTTAATTTTATATTTCGGAACATTTGAACTCCAATGTCTATTATTTTTAATACTTAATACATACTTGATACACTAACTGGACTAGCCCCCAAATCGTGTTACCCTACAAAATTACTTTCCCTCTCTTTTTGTTTAATGTGGTCACTATTCGAAACCTAACAATCTTTTCTTGTGTACCTACGATCATATCTGATGATCCCGTTTTATGTTTCCAGAGGATGTGCTGAGTGACTCCAAGGGCGAATGTGTGATCTGCCTGGAGGAGCTCTCGGCCGGAGACACCATAGCCCGCCTGCCCTGCCTTTGCATCTACCACAAGGGGTAAGACTGTCGTTCTATTATTAATATTGTAGACTGGCTCGTTGATCTAGTGGCCGCTGCTGCTGAAGAGGAGGTCCTGACTCATGGGCGAAGTTTAACCGGGCAGAACCCCAGACTACGGAGTCTGATTCAATCAGAGTCGGGTTGATGTCAATAGGCTCGCCCCCCTACTATATATATTATATAGCTGGCGAAAAGTGCGTGTCTATCGGGTACGGTACATCTGTGCCTAACCTTCCCAAGATATTACAGGAGTAATATTATGTATTTAAAGTTTAAGAATAGGAACATGACACGACTTGGTAGTTCTTTTGGTACTTGTGTGTTTCTATATGGATACAAGATTAGATATGAAAATCCCCATTACATTTCGCTGGTTTTACTTGCAAAGTAGTGAAAGAAAATATAAGCTTAACCACATGCCACAGTAATCGTCTTTATTAGCGCACGTGTGGGGAATGCTTGAGGACACAACTAAAGCTAATGTAGTCATTGAACTATATACCTCAGTGAATGTAGTTAGTAAACGCGGAAGCAATTTAATAACACAACAGTTTCGCCTTTACATTAGTTCTAGAAACACAAAACTCTGCGTTTTGCGCAGTAACAATAATATGCAATACAGTACAATTAGTTTCTGATGACACCCGCGATAAGTCATCAAGTAATCACCCCGCGTCATTGAATTGCCGAGATTAAATGAATATAATCATGAATAGTCATCGTTACGTCACATTTTATGATTTTATTTGTTTACTAACACTTCGTAATTATCGCGCATTAACTGAATTTAATCAGCGGCTAATCATGGAACTCAAAGACCGCGAAAAGGTAGGTAAGCATCAGGTTAAGATCATAGTTTCCTGCTAAACTATTATCAAAATAATTTTAATCAAAGAAACAGACTCGAGTCTGGTTTTGTGCCATGTTTATGGTGTTAGTATGTGTATACATCTGCCTAAACTTTCGGGGGAAATAAGCGTAATGTAATAAACCATTTAAATTAACTAGTTACTATTTTAGGGAAGGAAAAAGCACTTACTTCGATTAGGTACTGTACCATTAGATATATGGTTATATTTTTAGCTTGTACGTACATAACAACTTGTTCAGTTTCATGTATTACGAAGGCTTGATAAAACAAACTGACAGTTTCACAATCAATTTGCCGATAGCGCGTTATCTGATGTACCGACAGATAGTCGTGCATTGATTATTTATTTATTGAAACACCGCGATTATCGGAAAGTGAATCAAACATGCACCAATTTAGTCAACCCTGCTATTTTATTATAAAATAGTTATTGTGCATACTATGATGATTATTCATACGTAACAAATGAACAGCACACCTGTACTGCCCGAAGTGTTAGGCAGAAGTGGTTCCTTTACACGAACACATTTCGCCAGTTATGTTCAAGTCCCTTGTAATAAAGGGCGAGACTACTTATCGCCATCAACCGTCCACAAATATAGACTCCAGGTATTAATTTATGAGTATAATTAAAATCACGTTTTTGTAGAGAATTATTAGAGGCTCTTCGTTTTAACACTTCTGAAGGATCGATAGGACTTTAATTAGACTAAAACTAGTTTTAATTGAGCCTTTGTCTGTAATTAACTTTTACTTACTGCTTGTTAGCACAATTGATAGTACCTTTTGACCTCCATCGATTAAACAGCTTGCGTAGGTATTTCTATTCTATTTTTTTGTGATATACAAACCAAAGTAACTCTTCCCTCACGACTTTTGATATTTGCCATTCTCGTGAAAAACTCTTAAATCCTCCTTAGCAACATCGGCCCCTCAGCCTTCTCTAGGGCTCAAAGGGTGGTAGGTACCTAGACAAAGCTCCGATAAGGCCCTCAGCGATCTAGGTCGACCGATACTTCCGCTGAGAACTTTTGACTTGAACTATGTTACTACCCTAGTAGTGAGAGAATGCGTGATGGTATGAAATATTAGGAATTTGTTGCTGCTAACGCCATCTGTCGAGTGCATTGAAGTGTTTACTGTAGGTTGTACTAGATGGCGTTAGTATTTTTTATGAAACACTAGATTTTATTATCACAAAGGGTGGTCAGAGCTTTCTGCTTTTGGGCTGATTATTATATAAACACTATTCTAGTTTCAAAATTCTCTTTCGATAAGCCTGTCCTAGTTTTCAAATCGGTTATCTATGTTATTCTTGGATGTAAAATATTAACATGTATCGTTCTGCTGTGTTCCAGATGTATAGACCAATGGTTCGAGGTGAACAGATCGTGCCCGGAGCACCCCGGCGACTAGTGGTGCGGAGGCGCTGCCATGTGCGAGTGATACTTTTATACTGAACTGACTGTGCCCCCGGGCTTGTAAATATAAACTTATGCTAGTGAGATGTTTTACCGTTTATTGATTAAAACAAAATAAGAAAAAACAAAGACAATTATAGTAAACGAACGCTATGGGAAATTCTCGGTGGAGTATTAATAATACTTATAATTATAAATTTTACAACGTTACTCTTTAGTTCAAACGCGAAAATGAATAGTTTGTTTTTATTTGATATGTATAATGTAAATTATAATATACTTGTATGTATAGTGAACGTTTGTTTTGTTTTGCAGTAAGGTATATAAAGCAAGGGTTATGTTCGAGCTGGACTGTGATTGTCGCGGTTTACATATCTGTTTCTTAAGCTTATATAATATAATATATGATTTGATCTTTTTCATCTTGATAATAAAGTTGATTTGTTTCTAAATTTTCTAACATTGTTTTCTTTGTGTTTTTTATCCCATTTAGGCGAAGAGAAGAGGACCGGAACATTGTCGCTAGTGCATGTCGATCGTAGATAGTCATACACGCGTAATAAAACAAGATATTAATTCTAGAATAATTATGTTTATTGACTTTGCGCCTACTACATACATACATAAAGAACTTATTCCGACGAATCTGTCACAACAACCCACGGTTAGAGATCATAAATACACATTGATATATAACTAACGACAAACTGTAATTTAATAAATTTATGTTGGTATAATGTATAGAAAACATCCAGATTTCTTTAAATAGTAGTATGTGAAGTTTAAGAATGAAACACTAAAATACTATTTAATTGAATTGTCTGTTGCACGCATATATTGGACGTCAATTAAATACACTAAAACACATGATCCATATAGTTTTGTTCTATATTTGCACAGTAACCCACTAAAATAATATTAAAAGTTTATAATAAGCACACGTAGTACGAACACTACCGATATCGTATCGTCATAGACAAAATTTATGAGTGAAACAGTACCGGGCAAAAATATGGCACATCGAGTTTTACAAAGAAATTGTCACATCAGTATACGGTGACAATGATCTACAGAGACAAACTTGCAAACAAACCAATGAACCATATTAAAAGACGCGTACTTACACAGGCTTACTGCTTAATTGAGACAGTGCCTTCGTGCGGTGCGAGAGACTATGGGCTCATCTTGTCGCTAAGCCAAGTCATTAGCCCGCTGACGGGCTTCAACACTTCCCGAAGCAACCAAGTTCAGCCGCCATCTCCGTTAAACAGTAAGCTTGGCGATCCCTATGTTCGTGCTACGTGTGAGTGTAGTATGTCACACTCGGTAGGCCGGCGCGCGCCACACGCCGCGTCATCGCATGAAGGAGCGATGTCGCGGGCCGCGCTGCATGCGACCCGCGCCGCCCCAGCCCATGCCGCCTGGGGACAAACTTAGTTTTAAGACCCAAGGAATAACAGATAGCCGGTGTAAAAGACGATAACTAGGGCTAGAAAGCAAAAATTTATCATCGTCAATTTCCTAGCCTTTTTTCTACCATGCTGGTGACGATACCAGTCTAATCCAGTTTATCGCATGCAACTGAATATTAACATGGTTGCCACAACAACAAACAACACATTGTGCAAAGTAAAAGCAAATAAAAGGGGCTCAATAGGGGGATGACTGATTGAGAAGTTTGGAGAAAGACAACAGGTACATTTGGATAAGGACTAGAGGACGATGCTGCTCTGTTTTACGCGCCTTTACCTTCTACCTGACCAGTATCATTACTTACATCACCACCCCAGACAATGCTTAGAATAACGCATAATGTTAGCACAGTTGGCGAAATAGTGGAGGGTTTGGCTGCTACACTGCGTGACGCGGGTTCGATCCCCGCACGGTGCAAATATTTGTATGGCCTAAAGGTAGTTGTTTCGGGTCAAACTGTTTGTGTATATATGAGTTTATATGTTTGTAAACGCACCCACGATTGAGTAGAAATTCTCTCACTCAGCCAGGAAAGCGTAATTGAGTTTTAGCCTTTTTGTTTGGCTCCACACTCTATGAGTTATAGATTTAGGTTATAAACAAACAGAAACTTACCCATCATGTATTGTGTTGCCGGCGGGAAATGACCGAAATGCGAAGCTCCCATCTCCCACGCGCCGCGACCACGACTGAAACGAGACACAACAAATAAACTAGACTGCTGTACGGCCTACGAACCGATTCCCAGGCAAAGTAAGCCTGGCAATAAGGAATAATCTATGTAATAAAACCCTTTTCGAACGATATACCACGTTTTTTTTTACTGTACAAGTCGCAATGTAGACGAAAAGGAGTTTGCTAAAACTCGCTACTAGTAGCTCTATCTATCGGCAAGTAAAATAAGTTAAACAGCGCCATCTAACGGTGAAGTTTTACTTTTTGAAGTCGTGCCGTGCTAACTGTTGCTTTTTAACATGCCATCAGTTCAAGATGGTAAATATCATTTAATACATTTTGGCAAGACAAAAGAGAGTTAATATAAAGGTAATAGTGGTGTGCTTACAGATGCCTGTAGTGCGCGTGCATGGGTGCGGCAGACGCGAACCTGCCGCGATCCGCCACCGCTATGCCGCGCCGCATGCCTCCTCTGCAATCATACAGATTATGTTAAATATACATTAATAATAACAGTAAAGGCTAAGTAAGAGCGTTTTACAGCGAAATAATACAACCGCAACCGAGTAGACTTCAGCGGCACATGTACGCAAATGGGTACTGTAAGCCTGGTTCATCCCACTGCTAAGCCAAGGCCACTCCTCATGACTTCGATCCAGGACTACTGGTCACTTGGTCTTGTCCAGGTCGTCCCGACATCTTCTACGAGGTCTGCCGCAACGCCTGCTGGCCGTGTCAGAGCTCCAGAAAGAGGTTATTTTGGCCCACAGTTATATGGTCCAGTTCCGCTTCAGCTTAGCGGCTTTTTGAGCAACGTCAGTAATTTGTATTTCGGAGCGCAGTATCGTGTTGCGTAGACACTTACACAGTCGGTTAGTTTGACGCCGTGTGCACGTCGGCAGACAGGATAGATGGAGTGTACAAAGTGTATGAGGTTACCGAGAGAGCTGCGTGGCGGCGTAGGGATGGTGCAGCGCCGTGAAGTCGTCGACGTGCAGCGAGGGAGGCCGCGACGTGTTCGGCGGCCGCGAGCGGAACGCGTCCGCGCCGCCCTCCGCGCGCACGCGGCTCAGCGCCACTGCGGATTACACCGGTTATTGACACATTTCTGTTACATTTTATCTTAATTACCTTCTCTTTCTTCGGAGATACAATCAGAAACGAGTCTTAGGTTTTTCCTTTGTCCAGGGAAAAGAATACATTGCTTGACACTTTTCTATCAAAATTGTACAAATAGCTTTAGAAGAAAACTCACTCATACGGTATTCATTGAAATAATAATAGATTTGATTAGGCACTCCAGAATCTAAAGATAAATGATGCACCCTGTGTCGACATACAATAACTCTTCCAAAAGTGTAAATATACTTTCTAAAACTACTTTTTCGGGAGGTAAGCAAATGCCAATCGGGTTCTAACCTAACAGACAGATATGTTACTAAGGAGTTAGTTAAAATTTTAGAGCTGTGCAGGTGGCTACATAATGGTCTTAACACATTTAGGTTTTATCGACACGAAAGGAAGAAGAAGAAGGGAGTTTGTTCCGCCATTTCTTATCCGCAGCTAAAATACTATGAGCGGGGAAGGATTAGGAGGCGTGAGGTTTATGGGACTGCTGATTTTCGGCCTACCTTGAATTATAACCTTTATTTGATTTCGACTTTTGATTTTGTAGCTATCAAAGATGTGGAAGTCATCATCATCTGCCTAGTCTTTTCTCAACTTTGTTAACTATGTTGGGGCCGGCTTCCAATTACAATCTAACTGGATGCAGCTGAATACCAGTATTTTATATGGAGCGACCAGTTAGTGCTGGGTGATACGATAACCTTTAACCTTTCAAAGTTGCGGAAGTAAGAGTGGTATTACCAGGCGGTCGCTTGTCGTCGATGGGCTGCGGGTCGTGGCTGCCGGCGCGCAGACAGCCGGCGAGGCGCCGCACCGCGCCGCTGACGACGTCGCCGCCGCCGCACACGTAGCCCGCCGCCACCTCCATGATGTCACACGCCACCTGACGCAACAGGTGCTCAACATCAATGACGTTCCCGCTATTGTGAGGGAGCGGCCGTGATCCACCGCGCGGGCTCATGGATACATAAATGATTAACGTTGTTCAAACCAACAGTAATTTGTCAAAAAGGCATATTATACGAGGGTCTAAAAGGCATTGTATAGTAAGAAGTCGTACAAGGTTCAACTTAATTAATAAATACAGTTTTGCTTTTTAATATCAAATCACCTCACCAATCAAGACGTGTCTTACGTCTTGATTTGATATTAAAGAAAAAGTTCATGATCATAATTAATCATAATTTCTAAATTCGATACGGCACCCTATGTTTTTATTTATAAACGTATGTTTAGTAACGCGAACCAGCTTAGTAACAAGCTAAACTAAAATAGTAAGTTATAACTTGGTGCTAACATCACGTTCAAAACTTGTGCTACGCAGAAGTACATATCAATAAAAAAATATAGTTTATTTAGAATCTTCGATTAAATTGAAACTAGACTCACCAGCTCACTATCATTGACATCCTCCTCGCCTCCCGCCGCCGGCACATTCAACCAGTAACTGGACGTCAGCCTTTCATCACTCGCCTCCCCTATGGCATATATAGTCCTGGCTTGGAACTGAGCCACCAGGCTCTCAGGCCCTGGTAGCACCAGCTCCTGACCTTCCGGAGGAGTAGCCGGTTCCTCCAACACCTTCAGCTTCTGAAGGTGGCTGGCCAGGAAACTGGCGTTGGCCAAGGCATCTTCGTCGGAGTTTCGTTCCTGAAAACGGTGATTAAAATTGCTGTTCTGTTCTCTTGGCTGTGGAAGGAAAGTCTACTCTTAATATTGCTACAAGTAATGTTTGATTAGGAGCATGCACGAGGAATAATGGTATTGGTATATCTACATCGCGTTTTCATCTTCAACTTTTGAAATTAATAAATTCATTTTACGTCTAGCTCTGCTTCAGAATTCAGATGAAACATCCACCTTTCTTGGTAGTCGTTATACAAATACGTCAGAATTTTAAAAACTTTGGAAATATAGAAATATTATAAAGATGAAAATGTTGACACTATTGTTGACATACCGTAGCAATAACCGTGCCCACCATTGGTGAAACATTAACATGAAATCATTTGAAACTTTGATATGTCATTCTCTCTTAGTTGAAATCTTTATGTCTATCAGGCAATATGTTTCAATGTAAATGTTTCACCAGTGCGAACGCACAGTTACAAAGAAACAAAATGTGTCGAGTGAACACAACAGGCAAAACTTTATCAAATAAAGCTCAATTTTAACATCCTTTTGTCATTGTGGCTTTAGAAAACCTGATCATAATAATCAATATTTAATAGAGAAATTGATAGCCCCATCTGGGCCGACTCAATATTAATTGCTATCGACACACTAAATACAAATAAATTTAACCAGAAGCTTCTGAGTTTCAGAAAAATTGAGCTTTGTCTCAACAAAAAAATACTATACAAGCTTACATAGCAAAAAGTATAATACTTACTCTCAAAATCTTGTCCAACTTCAAGACAGGATGCTCTTCATCAGAAGGTGAGAACCCCACCATGTCAGCCATTTCTGCCACGGTGAGCATAGTCTTCCGCCCCACGGCACCTTCGCCCTCTTCCATCTTCAGGATCCTGATCAGATCGATGTACAGGCTCAAACACTCGGCCTTATCTTCTCCCTGACCTTCCAAGGCCCATTTGAAGAACTTCCCCAAACTGTCTCGCCTTTTAGACACGAATTTCCTGAACTGCTGAAAACCATATTCGTGTTCTGTTAACACGAAGTAAGCTCGGAGTATGGATGAAGCAACAGAACAGGTTTTGGTCGTCGACTCAAGGCAGTCGGCTGTTGCGTCCAAAAATGCAGCCAAAGCGTCTTTATTTGGCAAGGAGTTCGATAGGATTGTATCCGAAGCTCCGTTTAATGGTGTCAGAGTTATTTCTGCATCACACAAGGCAGCTAATGCATGTGCTGCGTACTCTTGGGCCGCGGCATGTTCGTTAGAAGAATTTGCAAGACCCAGTACAGAAGATAGGGCAGTCTGAACATCAGCCGCCCTAGGTCCTCCACTATTCATAGTATGTAACACCGCGCACTTCACAGGCGCATGGGACACTAAACAAGCCAAAAACCCTAAAACCCTGGCAATACTTGCAGTCGCCGGTTCACCAGGCTTCAATTCTCTAGTCACAGCCCCGACAGCAGCCCTTGCGACCGTGGCAGCAGTATTAGGAGCCAAATCTGCTATTTGCACGCAAACTCGTCGCAGCATATGAACTACAGGCCTATAAGTTGACATACAGATAATCTGTATCATGTCTGTCAAGTCGTTTGATAACGCGTGAAGGTGTGCCGACCAGAGCCGCCTTTCGTTGGATGCATCAGCTAATTCGCGGTCTGTGGGTGGTGCTTTAGTCTGCATCGGTAACGGTAGAGGTAACAACTCCGAAAAAACTAGTAGACCAGGGACAAAGGTGTATGGCGCTGTTGTGATGTAAGATATTACTTCAGAGCAGAGAGATGTCCAAGGTCCTCGACGAATGGAGTCTCCATCGTTCGCATCATCAGCTATCGGTTGTGCGTATGCCAGTAATGCTCTGACTGAAGCTTCTGCTGCTTTAGCGGCAGTTCTGTATCCCACTGATCCTACAGGAAAGGCCTTAGCTATACCGTAAGTCTTTAGTAACACTGGTGCTGCGGTCAAGTCTCGGAACCTAGGTCCTCGACAGCGAACGACTCTTGATAACATCGCATCCAGCAACCTTAAACAAGGCAGTAGTATCTGTGCAAGTTGTAAACCTTTTACTGATGCGAATAATGACGTGTGCATGCTTGGCTGGTCGAAATGTGTGGCCAACCGATCTAGAACTCCTGCTAAATGCGCTACACCATCCAGCGAAAATAATTGCAAGACATTGTACTTGTATTTAAGCTCTACGTACTCTTCAGTCGCTGACTCGCAAGCAATGGTCACGTTGTTCTCATAGTCTGATATGCAGTAGTGTCTCAAGATCCTCAAACACGTCATCAGTTCTCCTGGCAAGTCTGGAGCATGTTCAGAACTCGCCTTTAGTATTTCGACACAATCTGCCATGTCTTCCCCAGATAAAACCGTTGCTTTTTCTACAGGTTTTAGGTAAGGTATCACTTCTTGTAACACACTAGAAACACTAGGCTCAAATCTATCATGATCCCTTGACACGTTGATCAGTCTCTGCCCATACTTCTTCAAAAATGGGACGTTGGCCGCGAATCTAACTGCAGAAACGATGAGCTCAATGGCGTATCCTTTTGCTGGCGATTTTTGTTTTAAAGGAGAGTCGTTTTTTGTTTTCCTTAAGTCGTTTTCAAAGACTTCCATAAGACATTCTGCGTTGTCTCCCATCACGATCACATCCGGTACTGCGGTTCTACCAATACTACCGAAGCTGAGGCAATATAAGGACTGTAACCTATCAATAAGTTCGTTTTCATCAGCTTTTCCTGCCTGCTGATCACAGATCGACTGTAAGTAGTACAAAGCTTTCAATCTATAAGCCAATTCTAGACCTAAAATCTGTAGATCACTGTAGTTACTCAAATCATGAGGAAAGAGAAACTCCTCAGTATTCTGCTGACTGTATGGTAAAGTTAAAGTTTTAAAAAGTAATCCGCTCATTTCCATATTTTTGTAAAGGAAGTTTAGTCCATTTTGGGAGTTAATCAACTCGTAAATCAAATCGTGAATCGGACTGACCACAACAGGATTATTGCAAGTCTGTGGACAAGTCAACAAGTATAGACAGACTTCCAGAGTTCGATGAATGTTTAAGAATTCCAGTAAAGTTTCATTGGAGCATTCTTTGTTTATCTCGAATTGAGCTGAGACTGGTAGAAAACGCTTTGGTTGCGATAAATGGAAACATTGCGAGCGATACATGTATAATACCTCTTCGAGGGCATTTACGATAAAATGAGAATCAGCTTCTGAAAGCTCAGAATCGTCATTACTCGATTTACTGAAGTCAATCACTAAGTCATGCATTTTTTTCAAAAGTTCATAGATATTCAGTTTCTTAATCATCGCACTGATTGAAAACTTCAATCTCGAGAGCGGATTCGTTTGCATCATTGTGATCAAAGCTTGATAACCATTCCTTGGTTTCCTATCATCATTCTTATCAAACTTTGGAAACACTGTCTCTTTCATGAAATGATCGATGGACTCCTTAGAAGATAGACAAGCATTTAAAGCTTTTAAGATCATGAGGCGTATGCTCAAAGCCATGTATTCTTTTGAAAACATTTCTAGTAGTAACATAGACATATCTATGCCAGATGTTAGGAGTAATTTCGTCACTTCGCCATTATGTCGGTGACCCACTAATGCTTCAGCAAGACGTGTTCCACACTTCATGTGTCTTATTTTATATGTTGGTTGTTGCTGAGCTAATGCAAACTCAAAGTTCAAGCCAATCTTGCAGAAATTTATCAATAAGAGATAGATCTCTGTAAATTCATCACTAGCGTCATTCTTATTCGGATTCTTGAATATTCTTAGTATAATATCGGTGTTCTTGCAAAGTGTTGTAATCGATCCGTAAAGTTGTTCGCATTGGTGGACCCATTCTTCCCGAGCAGTGTTGTCGATTTCAGTGAAAGTGTTCGTTAAGTATTTTTGATCCAATTTCTTATTAGACTTAGCCAATTCTGATATTTTAAAGAGCTCTGGACTAGCATCACACAACTCATCAAAAGTAGCATTCAGTACATCCTTCACACCTTCCCTGTTAGGTCCTAGCAAATGTATTTTGTTCACATATTCATATTTATTCCAGTCACACTTGAATGGATTGTAATACTTGATGATGTCATCAACACTACAGTAATCGTTTACGTCGTAATCGACCTCCATATATGCTGGACCTTCCAGATCATCGCAGATGTCTTCGTCAGACAGGATAGGTTCAAATTGTTCAGCATCTATAGCCCTGTCATCTTCTGGGTTCCTATTTGGAGACTCAATAGGTTTAGCAGTCGCATTATCAACTATTTGGACAGTTACCAAGCTGCTATGCTGTTGTTGTTCCACATAGGCAGCATTCTCAGCTTCTTGGGAAGGACTGCGAATTGAAGTCTTGTGGCGATAACTCTGGTGGTAGAAGTCAACTCTAGGGATTTGTTTTCCACTTCTGTCATACTCTCCTCCTTCTTCAGATCTGATGGAGTTAATAGGACTTGAAGCATCAACTTCTCTTGGAGACAAAGGTCTTCGACTGCTCTCTCCTGGTGGAGTCCTAGGTCTCTTCCTAGGGTCATCGCGACTTGGAGACCTGCTACTGTAACTAGATCCCCTGATACGACTGTAAGGCGAATGACGCTTTCTATCATACGAAGACTGTTTCTCATAAGATGGCGCGCGCCTTTCGTAAGACGATGCACGTTTCTCGTAAGGCGACAAACGTTTCTCGAAGGGTACTTTCCTTTCGTAAGACGGAGCTCTCTTGTCGTACGGAGACCGACGTTCGTAAGAACCGGCTTCTTTGTCGTAAGATCCGCCGCGAGACCTATCATACGATGGTTCGCGGTGTCTGCGATAATCGTCTTTCTTGTAGGATCCTCTGTCCCAGTCACGATCCCGGTCCGTAGATATCGCGCGCCGGTCAATACTGCGGGACCTCGAACGGCTAAGAGGGCGGTATTCTCCCTTCACGACGTAGTCTCTATCGCGACTTCTTGATCGGGATCGAAGTCTATCAATCCTGTCGATCTCCCTGCTTCGATCACGAAGTCTAGACGACTCCCGACTTCGACCCCTATCGAGGGATCGTCTGCGACTGCGCGCGTCTCTCCTCTCCCTGTCCCTATCATGATCAATAGACCTGGGACTATGACGCAGCCTGTCAGCATCTCTTTCGATGCTGATATCTCGTTTCTCCCAAGTACTCTCTTCAATATGCGTGTAAGTACGAGGGTCCTTAGGCTGCTCAGCATCATAATATTCAGGTCTATACATCTGATTGTCATAATTCTCAGGATAGTTGGCAGGCCCGTAGGCATCAGGATTAGCAGTCGCTACATTTCCAGTGTAAGCTGGTATAGGGACCACCGGTTCTTGGGTCCATTCTGGATTGGCTGGGACTGCTGGTGGAGGTGCTGGTGGGGGCTCCCGGACCACCACAGGTCTTTGGACAACTGGAGGAGGATTTGCACCCACTGGGGTTTCTGACAGCACTTGAGTCAGGTTTCCGTAGACAGCCAGGGTGATTGTAGTGTACCAACCTGGAAAACATCAATTCAGGAATGTGTATTCATATTTTCTTATAATAGTAGCTGTGAGATATTTAAGCTAAGACAAACAATGTTGTTTCCCTAACTACCACTTAAGGAAAAGACTGCAATCATAAGGAAAGGTTTTTAAGGAAAAATATTTTTGAATTATTCAAAAGGTTACATTATTATCTTATTCAAGCAGTAATCACAATATATTACTTATCAAGTCAGCTTTCCTTAACGTTAAATTACGACGATTACAATTAATGAGTTAAGAAAAGTATTCATGAATAGGCTGTATCACATTCATGATATGTTGTGAACTACCTTACAGTGTGTTACATGTTAATACAAAATTCATAATTCTATGGCAAGAATTACTGACCCATCACATAAAATGATCCACATGAAAGACTATGTGCGGAAACCAAACCCGCTAACATGAAACATTGTCCGCTCATGGTCAATTCAGATTATGTTTCCTGTGTGAACACTTGGTTCTCTTCTACATGATCTCCTTGAACACTTCTGACTAGGCTGTTTTCCAGTAGTGTGCCTAGGAGCTAACAATATGGCAAGCCCATAAGGCAAGCAGACTGTTCAGAAACCCGAACATCATGAAGAGTTATTATAAGGGTTATAAGGGCAAGCCAAGCTCGTAGGCTTATATGAAAGTACCGCCACTACTATATTCATACTTAGTATACTTTATGCATATTCAGTCCATTTATTAATTATTGTTTTTTCTGGATGTACAAATAATAAATAAGTAAATAAAAGATGATAAAAATAGATTAGTAAGCAACAACCTCCACAGTTGGAACACATACACTACACCCACGCCTGCGAGTTGCAAAACTATCATAAAAAAGAAATAAAGTTTTAAATGTTTATCTGATAAAAGTTGTCATGTTTATCCGATTTTCTATATTTTGCCAATTTACTTAAGAATCCCATAAAACTAACCTCTAAGAACAAGTCCATCAGTGGGTATCCTAGGCTGATCAAGTCCATTGCCACACTCCATGTGTATTTGTCCATTCTGGCAGTAATCCAGGCTGCCCAGAGCCTCAAATGTGGACGCTCCAGGCTTGCTAAGGTCGTTCACGAAGAAGTCTATGTGAAACTTAGTGGGGTTCGTAGCGCCCAGTCGCACACCGCCAGGAAAGTCACCTTCTACGCGTGCCCCCAGAGGAATTATACGTATTTCCCTCACATAAACTGACTTCGGGAACTGAACCAAGTCTAAATTAAGCTCCTGAAATAAGAAATTCAAAGATTGAGATAATCGTTTTCTCACAGATTACGGTAAATAATAGCTGTTTGCATTATGAAAATGTTGTTTTTCTGTACCTCACTGGTGTCATGGGAGAATGTATCGAAAAACAAAAGGTCCGGCTGTTCGTTTGCCGTCATTTTCGCTGAATTCTAGTCAGCCCTTCCCTAAATTTGTTAATTATAACATTTTGCAATCGAACAAACAAACACACGTCGTCTGCTATCTGCTTTCGCCCGTGCGTTCATGAGTCATGACTCAAATTTAAGATTTTATGCATTACTTTGACACGAGAAAAATATATCGCGAGTGAGTAAGATGTGTATTAATTTATGCTTAAAATCATGTCTGTCTGTGATTAGAACTCCAAGAAACTCAGAAAGGAATGAAACGTTGACGGTGACGGACGGTTTTCAATGTTGCCAAAACCAATATATTTAGTAGTGTTGTCAGTACGGTACCTAGTTAAAGTTTTTTTTTTTGCAGACAAACGTTCATAGTTTTGTAAGTATTTTAGTTTTAGAGTAGGAAAGTAAGTGTAAGTTTGAAAGTCAGTCTGTATACATTTTTGTTAAACGAAACGCATAATCAGTTTTTAACCAACTTCGAAATCGCCAATTGTGAACCGATTTCGATGATTCCGTTTTTGTTTGAACTCTTCAATGATAGACAACAAATATCTACCGTAATTGCTACAATCGCTTGGAAATGTATTGTTTACTACACTATAACAGATCATTACGCATTTTTTAAATTTTATTTTATAGGGGTTTGCTCTTGACTCTAGTTTAAGTCAGAGATGACAGAGACAAAGTCGACGATGGAACGAGTGTACCCAGAAGCAGGATGTTCACTCTAACTTTGAAGAGATTACGGTTAAGGCCGAAACACACTTACGTGTCGTGGCGTGTCGTGACGCGCCAGAAGCATTCGGTTTCATACATCGTTGCGACACGACACGCCATGCTAATATGTCCCTAACCTAACCTAACTACGTATTAAATGTATGAAACCGATTTGCTTCTGGCGCGACACGACACGCCACGACACGTAAGTATGTTTCCGTCTTTACACAGACGCAGGCAGAGAGTTCCACTCCTTTGCTGTGCACATTATAAAAGACGTTTCAAAACGCTTAGTGCGATGTATGCTTTGAAGGGGTATAATACCCTCAAAATTTCACCATTGTTAAGTTCCATTTTATTGGGGTTAAGCTTATTACCATGACACGTATTATTGACAATGTTAATTTAAAGCATAGCAATTTTTTTTATAAAATATTACGACAAAAAATGGGTAATAAAGAAGTTTAAAAATTAAAAACAAATCAGACTTCAGACAAAACAAAAAAAAATTGATGCTTGCTGGTCGAATATAACCACTTCCTTTTTTAGTCGGTTTTTTTAGACGAAATTCGGTTTAAGTAATAATTACTATTCCTTTTGGGAATCAAACCCGCCGTCCATGCACCACAGAACTTTGTTGCACCTTGTATCATGACAATGACATAGAATATAATGATCACTTATGTATAAGTATGGGGAAATATTGCCCAAGTAATAGCCCCCTGGCTGGAGACCTCACACTCAAGGTACTCACAGATAGTCCAGTTGAGACGACAACCATCTTTCTAGGTTGTCCTGTGATATACCATAAAAAAATAACCAGACCAGCAGTGGGCTGAGATAGAATATTATTTAAAATCTTTAGGGTGAGTTGATTGGATAACAATTAAATCTTTTTATCAGCGTTTAGCACTGCTTTACATGTTATCATAAATTGAAAAGACCAAAAAACGCTTTCGATATCAAACGAGAAAATCAGGTAGGTAATCACGGACAGGAAAAAGTATTTAATAATTATTATGAATAGAATGTAAAAAAGCTTATTATAAGAATCATTCATGCAAGTATTTACATTTAGAAGTCATTGAGTCAAGTCATTATTTTCCTTATGTAGATCCGTGCTTGGCCGTACCATGTTACTGTTACGTGCGTCTAAAGATGGGGAAAACCACAGATCAAAAAAGGCAATAAGCTTATCACTGTATATTAACAGGTGAGATATTAAAGAACTTAACCATCAACAGGTACCTTTATCAGTAGGCTGAATTTCAGAGGTAACATTATGACTTTTCGCTGGCTATCTCAAACTGGTTTTGTTCACTGCCTTCCACCCTATCGTATCTAGAAACAACGCAAATTATTATGATTGTGATGCACCAACAATAATTAATAACAACTATTGATGTGGTATTAATTTTTTCTACATACCTTCATTTCTAAATTACGCTTTAAGTCAATCAGCATCATAAACAACCTACCTACATAAACACAACATCACGCTGACTCTATTTCGGTAAGGGCATAAGAATATTTTGGTTACACTCAAATTATTGGCAATTAAGTGGCGTTTACTAAGCTTAGACTCCATGATGCAATTGAGAAATTATCCAGTTTTCTCGTGTTGGTATCGAACTAAGGATCGTAAATTCAGTAGTCGCTCTCACGGCCATGAAGAAGGCCGTTTAGTTTTAGCCCAATTATTAATTAACATTAAGAAGTTTATTACAGTTCTACCGTCACCCATCTACGTATTTAAAATATTTGGTAATCGTTACGCTACGACTTAGGAAAACAATAACTAAAAAAATGTGAGTAACATCCTCCTTGGATTCTTCTGCGGGGTTTTACCACCTTACCTAGAATAATCAGCTCTAGAGTAGCTACTAGCTGATGCATTAGGCGGATGCTTCAAAAAATCTTTACTTTTGTTCCTTAAATCTTCTTTTACTACTATATTATAAATGCGAAAGTTTGTGATGATGGATGTATGTTTGTTACTCTATCACGCAAAAAATATTGAACGAGTTTGTATGAAATTGAGTACACATAACCTAGATTAACAAAAACAATAGGATATTTTTATCCCGGTAGTACGATCTTGTGGGATGATAACCAAACTCCACGTGGGTGCAGCCGCGAACATAATCTGGTTAATAATGATAATTAATACACGGATGAGAGCGTCAACATTAGATATCCTTTTTAAGGAAGTGCAACCAGTTTTTAATAAGGTTGCCTAGTTCTAAAAGGCACTATGCCCGTTTTCATCGGTATTGAGTTTGCTAGTTCACATTTTTTTTTTACTGGTTTAATCCGTTTTTCAATTAAATGTCCATAAGTTGGTTTTTCCGAACTCTTTAAATCACAAAAGCCTCTAAATTGAATAAATCCAAATTGAAGCAACAAATGCGTATTTTTTTGCTTCAATTACCTAACCCAATCCACCGATTTAGTGACTTTAGAAACTATGGCTGCTTACTTATAGAATCAGGTTTCCGGTACAGAGAAATCTGTGCAGGTCGGTACTGTTCGGTGCAGGGTTAACTTGCGTATGAAATTGACATAATTTAACCTGTGTCATTATAAGTGAGCGCATAAGATATCATAGAAATTAATACCTGCATAGATCGGTACCGACTCGCCTGTACCGAAATCCTGCTCCTTTATGTAAGTACCCTAGGGGATAGCCCAGTAAATGAGGTAGTGTTGCCAAAGTAAACTACAGTTTTCGATAGTAGAAAAATGACCGAATCTAGTAGGACTTGTGACCGAATCTCAGTTTCGGTCTCAAGCGCTACTATAGAGCATGAGTTCGATTCCTCGGTCAGTCTAAGTGTTTTTGATGAGGGCCCATTATTATTTCATCCATAGCAAGTGATTAAATGCGGTCCTCTGTTTCTCTGGAGTTAGGAAACGTTATACATGTTAAAATCCAAAAGTTCCCGGTTTTAATTATAAAATTAAGAATTCGATAATATCCAAACAAAAATGGATTGAAATAAAGGGAGGACTCTATTGAGCAAAAATATTACTGTTTTTACTGTGGCTAACTAGAGGAAACTTCAGTAATTTAGTATTAGATAGTTTAATATCTCTGATTAATCTTATGCGTGAAGGCCGGAAACTTTTGGCCCTTCGATAAGTTTAACATGTGTTTTATAAATGTGTATCTGTGCGTCAGTCGGTGACATCGTAGCTTCTAAACAGGTGAACCAATTTTGATTTTGTTTCAGACATGAGATGAGATGAGAGCTAGATTTCAGATCACACCGCAAGCAATGTAATCAATCCCAGCGCCTGATTACCTCCAATAGCAAATGTTTCTACCTACGAGTTACCTACGAGGTAAGTGTGATTGGAATAACTTAGGTATTGTTTTGTAATTTCTTATGTAATGGATGGATGTAGGTACCTTCGTGATTGATGTTAGGTTACTAGCGTACCTACCTAGATACCAAAATTGTTCTGGAAGTAAATAAACGTCTAGTGCTCGTTTTACACTAACACTAACAGACACCTAAATAAAAGGGGACAATCCTATTTTTTTTCTTTGTCCGTCGGGTAGTTTATTGAAAAGTATTGGACACGTATTTTTTCTTTTTTCACATGGTCATAAAATTACGGAGATATATTGAGTTGAAATGGCGCATGACGTCACATGTAGGTAAGTTTTGTACCCACTTGTGACGTAGTAAGCCCCCACTCTTCAACTTAAATGAGTTCTAACTAAGTAATTTTTGGATATTTTGATGAAACAAAAAATACGTGTCTAATATTTTTGTATTACCTGTCTGACGGACAAAATAGAATGTCGTTTTCTTTACCCAGTCCGATCCCCTATTGCGGCCCATGAGGATCAACCCTCAATCTTAAAGTTTTCAATAAGCATTTAGGCACAGTATGGTATATTTACGCAAATCCCAGAAGGATTAGGTAGGGGTGTAGGTACCTAACGGAACACGCACAATTCGCCAGTTTTTCTTTCAAGTCTCATGTAATAAGGTCGAGCCTATGGTAAAAGTACCTACTGTGTAGTGTAGTGTGACCTTTGGGTCAATAGTGCAACATCAGGGGATTGAACTCACGACCTTTTATTCAAAGGTCACGTTGGTATTACATCGCTGAACAACAGAGAGATCTAAGAAAACTTTGAGGAAAAAAAGCAATATAGTACTGTGTTTTTTCGAAGAAAAGTCGGTTTGGTATTTCAGTATACAACAGTCGTCTAAACGATATTATATTTACACATTTTTGTGTACCTATGTGTGGGTAGTGTTTACAATACTTAATTACGCAGAAATGTATTCATACATTACATACATTCCAACACGATCCTTATTTACATAATATGCGAATAGAAGAAAAGTAAAATTAAATCTAACTATGTAGACATTCATAAAACTACGCGAAATGCCTTGAGTTTTCTTGAATTTCGTGTATATTAGCGTGGAATCTGATTTTAGTCATTTTTTCATATACCAAATCCCAAAGATTAACAAAATTAACTTAAATCCTATTCACCCTACGAATACGTCAGTCCATCCACTGCCAGCGGCGGCGGCACGAGCTGACAACAATTAAGACTACAGTTCTAAGAATGAATTATTATCTTATTCTTAATAATGGCAGAAGGGCTACGTTTGCGCACGCACCGGGGGCAGTCACTGTCACCTATTGTCTAGGTTGTCTATGTAAGTATGGTCCTGTGTTCGATTCTCAGGTCTGGCTTCGTGTTTTTGGGTTATTATTTTAGAAATAAGGTTACCCCAGTACCTCGGAAAGCGTTTCTGCGGCTTATCTCTCTCCGTTCGTGACGGATATTGCAGTCCTATCGGACCGTTACTGTTAAGGAAGAGAGAATACACTCAATGCACCTGTGTTTGCGCATTCTTTAATGCACTGTTTTTATTAATATGCTTCAATCTATATATAGGACTATAGGTGACATACATATCAACCGCCAAAGGATCACCATTGTTATCTGACTGCTTATAAAAGATACAAACACACAGTCCACAGCCGGCAGTGTGTCATGTGTTGATCATTCATATCTCATCTGAAGCACAAGCAAGGCACATCAAGGAACACGTCTTTTGTTTTCAGAGAAACTATAAACAAGTATAAAGGTTTATGATCGCCCCCGTTACCTCGAGCGGAGCGGAGGCGCTCGTGGCTACATGATAACATCCGCTCCGATCAATGTTCAGATTAAGATGGGCTTGCCTAGTTTTGTCTCTTGATAACCACCCATTACTTAACAAGGGTTCTGCATGCCTCGGAAAGCACGTTAAGCCGTTGGTCCCGGCTGTCATTTGTAGATCTTTGACAGTCGTTACGAGTAGTCAGAAGCCAAAAGTCTGACATCCAGTCTTTCCCAAGGATATCTTATTACCCAATTACTGGATTGTGGAGGTCAGGCCAGTTAGTCGCTGCATGAAAAATACTGGCATTCAGCTGCATCCGGTTAGACTGGAAGCTGACCACAACATAAGTAGTTGATGAAAGATGGAAAGCTAGGCAGATGATGACTGAGATGAGTTATGATTATGACAATACTATCTAAGCATGGGCAGTTGGGCACGCCAACACCGTTGATGTAGGGCAGGGATGGTGAATGAGCGACATGATTAGACAAAAAAAGAAGACGTTAAACTAAAATTTTCGAATAAATATGCCTAGTAGATAATACACCTTTCAATAGGATTTTTTTTTTCATAATTTAACTGTTTTATAGTTTAAATAAATTAATAATTTGGGTTTCGTTTCTGTCGCAATAATTATTTAAAATTTTTGGTTTTCCTGGTTGCTCGAGGAAAAACACAAAATACAATACATAGAATTCCTTTTTTCTTTATATTTCTTTCTTCTATTTCTACAGGGTGTAACGGAAAGGGTATATACATACCTAAGGGTGTGCTACAGACGATCAAACTGAATATGTTTCTCTATTGGACGAACATCGTAATAGCGAAAAATATCAGCTGCCCCATACATTTGGGTCGAATACGTATTGCAATTTTTTATGGGGCAACAGATAATTTTTTCACTGAAAAACATTTCTTATGATGAGAAACATGTTCAGTATGATGGTCTGTAGTACACCCTTAAGTATGTATATGTATATACCTTTCCGTTACACCCTGTATATTTGCGAATTATAGAATCAATTCTTTATTTTCCTTGTAATGTTTGACATTCAACAGTTTCTTTGATTGAATTATTTTTACTTTCAGAATGTTCTGTCACAAGTCATTTGTGTTTCAGTTTATTATCTAAGTTTACTTTAGCCACATAACATGCACATGCGCATCTGTGAAGAAAAACATCGTGACGAAAACCGGACTTAAAATTAGGCAATATAGATCTGAAATCGCTAACCCGTCTTGGTTAAGTGTGGTGAGGGCCTTGTCCCCGCAGTTGGACAGTAAAAGGCTGGTACCATTTGTGGCGCATGGGTTTTGTATCCTGATGAAAGGCTCCCGAGGCCGTATGGGCTAGGGCTCGGCCCTCGGGGACAGTCAGCAGTGTAGCGAGTGCGACTCTGTTTACCCGCTACCGTCTACCTGCACCCTGCGAGCCTGCGACCACCTGTGCGAGTCGCGGGGTTGCTAGCTCAGAAAGAGTCGCGTGAATCAGGGAGATTTTTAAGTGGGTGATTCTTTTCGTGCTTATTATTTTTGTTTGTGAATAATATTTGTTTTGTGGGTAAGAAATAACATGATTTTACTTACTGTCTAAGAACGGTTTTAAAAATTTTTAGAGTAATGTACTGAAGTTCTAAACGAAGTAAATTGTCATGCGAGAAAAGTAAGATTTTTGTTAAAGTACATTATGTAGTAGCTATTACGTTAATAAAATAAGACACTCACATTAAATTTGTCAACAATTTCATGACTTAAGCAAGTGTGCAGCAATCTATGCAACTGTATAATTCTTTGCCAATAACCTCTATGCAAGTTTTGAGCAACCCAGACATAACAATGCAAGTTCAAAAATTGCAAAACTCGCGTGAAAAATAACATGTTTTGTGCAATTTAGTGTCGTGGAGCTTGCCACCCCGAGTGAAGCGAGTGGAAGCCGGCCGGCGGGCTCAGTCGCTAGTCCGCGTTCGTCACTAGTTCACGTCTGTCGTCGCGTGGTGCGCATCGACACGTCACCAAAACTTTCCAACCCGAACTAAACTTTCTTCACGTTCCACTAAACGAATATAAAGTAATAACGCGAGTGCACAATTTTTTATTGATATTTTTGTGAGTGTTTGTATGTGTTGATGTGGTTTGAGGTGAAGTGAAGATGCGGAGCGCCTGGGAGGCGTTCTGCCTCCTGTTGCTAGCTGTTGCAGCCGCAGCACAGATTGACACGAGACACTTATCAGGTCAGTTTTTTTATAAACTAACTTTACTTTCCAAAAAAAGAAACACCCCAAACTTGCAAAAATACAACATACTGTAATGCAGTTTTAACTTAGTTCGAATTCAGAACGCAAATGTTTAAAAAGTTTTCAGTTTAATCTATGCATCATAATTTTTCTACAATTTCTAAAACTACCGCGCAAATGTATTTTAACATGTTTCTTTGGATGAAAAACTGTAAATTATCACAAGGTAACGGTAAAAGTCGGAGATATTTTGTCGTGATAGGCAACCTACTTAGCAACTTTTATCGTAACCGTTGTCTTTGGAAACTTAAAACCGTTTCTTTTTTTATTAAATAGAACTGGTTTTAATTAATTAATAGAATAAACTAATCTAAATTGTGTAGGTACCTACGATTAGAGTAGACGAAGCCACATAGATAATGAATTCGTTTTTAAAATAAACAATTCGGTAGACAAAGATATCTTTTGAAAACTAAACAACACATCTAAATAACAAATTATATTACTCCAATTAGCAGTTGTTTTAGTCGTTGAAGCAGATTAGAGTTGGCATGTGATTCCACTTTCAAAAATTCTATTAATATTTTCCTAATTTGTCGACATGGTCAATTAATATTCTTGAAAACCATTAAATCTATTGGCTAAGATGATCATGATGGATTACCAAATAAAGTAGGTAGACTGTCTGTGTGTGTCTCACAAAAATAAAGACGTGTCATCTGCTTATCCCATCCACGAGGCTTGAAGTTTCTATAATTAGCGATGTTGGCCGTACTAAACAACGGTGTGTTTGCATCACAAAAGCCATAGACAATGGTCTATGGTACGTGATCGCGGAATGAATAGCGGCTCACTTGTGTTCGTTGAACTGCCGCGTTTTTTGTCCGCCATCTTTTGTGAATATTAAATAACTGTTCAAAGCACCAAAATTTATGGACAGAGAGATATTTTTGAAAAAAAAAAAATATGTGTTTGTGAATCCATACAATACTTAAATTATGATAAAATTTGAAAGTAACCGTATCTGTTACCTTTTCAAGCCTAAACGGCAGGACTAAGTTGGATGTAATTTGCGTTAGATAGACAATCACTAAGGCTGGGACATGGGATTATCGGAAACTTTTAAACTTTTTATCCCGTTGGTATGTTCTAGTAGGATCATCAATACAGACGCGGATATAAGCTAGTCCTCTAATTTAGTTATTTACAAACAAAACATTAAAAGGAACTATTCCGACCCCGAGTTTGGTCACCTACTTTGTGTTATCAAATCTTATCAGAGCGGAAGAATTCTTCTAAACTAAGTTAGGGTATAGGGTAAAACTAACTTATCGAAATATTTAACCTTAATGGCAGTTACAGTTTGGAGCCGTTTGGGGTCGAAACGCTTGGCTCATGGGGCCCAAGCGCGCATTCTCTTTTTAAGGAAATATCTCGTCGACTGGTTGACACTTCTCGAGACCAGAGGGCTGGCTCTTTCTTTGGGCAAAGAATTAGCATTGCCATTCAACGTGGCAATGCTAATTCTTTGTCTTCTGGGCACGTTTCCAGATGACAGCGATGTGGAGGAGTATTTCGACGCCTTAACGTCCTGTAGTTTTTAAATTTTAGACGATAGGAAAACTCAGTTATAAAGTTCTCAGCAGTTCAACTTTTTTTTTTTAAATTAGTATAATCAGTAGTATAAATAATTCAAGTTTTAAACATTTTCATTAGTGGAAAAAAGCTTAAAAAAAAATTACGAACTGAGCATTACTAACATTTTATAAAAAAGGAAAAAGCGCGCTCGTTGAAATCTTTTCCACTGCACAGCGTTTATTTACGTTCGAGCATTATTCTAACTGAAGAGTAAACAGATTTCTTTAAAATTTTGATCAGTAGGTCGACTTAGGGGCAGTTTATTTAAAATTATTTTTAAAGACTTATTTATAAGGAAATCTATATTTTAGTTACTTGTACTATTTATGTGTGTGTATGCGCTTGAGTCCTTACAAGGCTGTAGAATTTGCGAGAACTTTACCTCATTGAAGGCAGTACCTTGAAAGACGGATAAAAATCATCTTCTGTTTGAAGTGTTTCTGCTATGTTCAGTTGTTTAAGTTATATTTAGTTGAGTTTGAGTTCTAATGATCTTATCTTACTTCATAATAATATATATATTATTTATATTATAAATGCGAAAGTTTGGATGGATGGTTGTTGCTCAATCACGCCAGAATGGCAGAACGGATCTGGATGAAATTTAGCAAAAAGATATATTATATTCTGAAATATCACATAGGATAATATAAATAACTTAGACGGATGAGCAATATTGCATAACGTCCATATTCCTCAACTGTTTGACAACTGTCAACTGTCATAACATGCATTAGAAGAACGGCTATTTTAGACCGTTTGTCATCGAAGTAAAGAATGGCGGTTCAACGGCCGCCTAATAAACCAGAGTTTCCGAGTTCGAATCGCTGTCAGTACTCACTTTTTGTGATTACTTTTTACTGCTGTAAGATTTCCAAAACGAACGCGAATTCGATACCCAACCAGTGTTCCCTTTTTGTTATTAGGTATTTTGTTTTATGTTAATGCTTAACGATTTCCAAATCATTACTAAATAGCTTATTTTTTTTTACCATTTAAAAGACAAAAGAAAAAAATCTAAAAAGTTATTAAAAAAAAAAACAAAATTACAAGTTTTGGATAAAACCTACGAGCGACGTTGTAAATTTCTTCCGTGCTGGAATGGAACCGGGGCAGTACGAAGCGCAGCAGTCAATCGCTTAGCCACTGCACAAACTGTGCCGGCACATTGATATTTCGCTGAATTTTTAGCTGCCCCAACTCAGCAAGGACAGCAAAATGTATATTTCCGAGAGCTAAATGTCAAATACACAATCAAAGTGCAACAATCTAAATGGAACTACCGTTTAAAGTGAGTACAATTCTCGTGTCATTTTGACATAAGCATCAGGGTCAAACCTATGTTCTTTTGAGGACGTTGCTGTGATACGGGTTAGTGATCTTTATGGTGACGTCACGGCCAAATTGGCCATTTGTTTTAGGGACCCACTGTTGAAGCAGGTTTAGTCCTGTAATAAGGTAAAAAGTAAGGTTTTTGGGCTATCATTGTGAAACCGGTTCAGGTAAGTTCGATGTTAAAATTTGTGTTTTAGAAGCAAAAATATATGTGTTCTTCTATTTGATCGTTCTACTTCAGTGTCTTTTATTTTGAGCCAAATGTTGATGGTAGCTGAATGATTTTATGATTTTCCTTTAAATTAATTAGGCATATTTTTAGTGAAGATGCGATATGCGTCCAAACTCTTAAATTGTTTCTTTCATGTTTGAAAGTTGTTTTTCCTACGAATGTATGTTGTGAGCTTAACATCTTACTCCTATCCGGCCAGGATTAAAAGAGTATTAGGATATTACAGGATTTAAAATAGACATAGCCAGATTGACTGTATTACAGACAGACATACCGTTTATACATACAGTTTCCACTAAGAAACATCTTAATCATTTAAATTCAAGTCTGTACTACCATTAAAATAGCTAAAAGTCTCCGTACAATGACATCTAGAAGTTTGGCAAGCGTTACGTGCCTGGCAGATCTGATTCAGACGCGCCTCCGAGCGAATAAACCCACAAATTAAATCTGAAGGCCCACAGCCACTACTCACATTGTTCGTACTATGTACTCACTATTGTCCTGTAGTTACTGGCGACTAGTAACATAAATATGTATACAGAAGTTCTAAGTGAAACCAATGTGCAATTAATACTGGCAAAACGCAGACATCCGAGTTTCATTTAGCAGGCCACTACACTGCACATTTACTTAGACTTTTCTTATGCTGGAGATTATTGCGGTTTCTTGCTCTCAAATATCCCGATGTCATACTTTTTCAAACGTCTTGTAGTATAATGATGGAAATTGTCATGTTTCAATTTGTGTACCCGGATGCATTTTTACCAATCTAGTCTTTTCCCACAATTTCAGTACTCTCGCACACCACCGCCGCCTGCACTGATGGCGTTCGGGTTACTCATCTTGATAAGTTCTGAATAGCCCAATTATCTGTGTGAGTCTTCTGCCAATCTCCCCACATTGTGGCGACATGACGTCGCCCCACAAACGTGAGTCTCGCACCACTCGAGTAGTGGACAGCCGACGACATTGACCACCGGAAGACGATTCGTCGCGACGACGTGTTGTCCGCTCAATAAGTCACTTCCGGTAGTACGACCCAATGGGGCAGCATCACAGTCGACATCATACCTTATAACTAAACACATACAGTCGCATTCCTTCTGCATGCAACATGTTTAGTCTCCGAAACGCTGATGCGTCTGAAATTTCATACGAGTCGCCACTTCAGAATTGGCTCAGACAAATCTGTTGCTTAAGACACTAGTTTGTAGAGTACAGAATTGCATTTAGTAATTGAGAGTTGCACTGCGGTGTGGCTGACCGCAATCTGAATTTGGGTTACGTGGTTAGTTCTTTTTTATTAACAAATTGATTCTTTTTTGCTTTTTTTGCGTTAATTGATTTCACGGTCGTCGCCGGATACCTCTCACTGGGTAAAAGTAGGCTTTGTAATAAAAGTTCATGGTTCAAAGAGTTTTCGTACGAGGTGGCTATTTTGGGAACAAACTTTTGGTAACTATTGGAAAAGTAATCTTTTATGTATACTTTCTTTTGTCGGATCAAATTGTGCAGAAAAATGGTTAAATCGGATACAACCCGAAGTAACATTACAAAATATTTGGATAAAAATTAAAAGTGGTGACAAAATGTATAATAATTTCAGAAAAAAAAATATCTACAAAAACCGGCAGATAAAAATAACAATTGAAACCATCTTTGAGCCCGAACAAACACAATCGTTTCTTGCAGTGATAGCGAAATTAAAAAATAACTTCAAAAACTTTTACCTCGATGAGCGTTTTTTATTTTAAAAAAAGCGGTCGAAATTACAATAGACACGAACGGAGGCACTTTCTCCCGCCCGCCGCCTGACACTGTCGACCATTGCGCTCACAAGCGAACGTAATCGCTTTTTTAGGAGTTCAACAACACCTCTAGAGGTTTTCAGATTCACTGTGAATTTCGGTGTTTTCAGACTTCTCAATTTAGCTAAGAAAGTAGAAACTTGGTGATTAGAGGCTTTTTTATCCGCTCTGTGTTTGAGAGTTTATTTAAAGTGATGACAAAAACGAGAGTTTTTACCTGATACTGGAATTGGGTCTTCCCCGCCGACGAATTCTAAAGAATTGTTGTCTCATTGTTAAAACCAACACGCTTTATTTTATTTTCAAACATTAATGTTTAGAGCTACTGCTCTTTTAATCGGGGAATGTTAGTTTTCCATTAATGTATTTACTTAGAAGTTCTTGGAAGATTTTGTTGATTTCTGCAAATCCAAAAAGTCGTGAAATCATTCTTGTGACGAGACTTTACGAGACAAACTGTCATCATCAATCTTCTTCCATAGTAATTCTCTGTTAAAAGTTATGGTGGCTCTTCCAAAATGAGAATCATAAAATTTGGACCTCATGTCTTTTCTCGACAATACCTTAATTGCATTTCTGACAAAAATACCACACAGGCTTTGCAATTTACTTACTTCAAACGTTAAAACAGTTTACCTCCTGCAGGCAGTAAATCATGCATAACTTTATCATAGGCTGGAGGGTAAATGGCTCATAATAGGGAAAGGAAATTTCCTTCGCATGGTAATGGATATTTTTGTGCTACCTTTGTATAGCATCCACTATGTTTAAAGACTAAATCTGTTGTATAATATTCTTGAGCCCTAACTTTCAAAGACTATCGTAGCGTTTGTTCCACAGAATTTAACTTAGTATCAAATCCAAAGACAGTTACTATCTCAACATGTCGACTTCAATTTTAAGTAAGTCTATCTGTCACTGCCAGCCCAATTAATTTCCACCAACTTTATACGAACCGGTCCAAGATACTGAAGATTTTACATCGAATTACTACGAGTTAGTTCAAAACATTCTAAAGTGGTATCTAAACATGTGCTGACTCGCTCTTACTTGAAGTGAGTGAAAGGGAGGGAGAGTAGAACCAGTTTGGCAAGCATTCGCCTTGAACTTGGATAACCGCTAGGCCAAGTGGTACAGTCAGTTGCTCTGCCATGGTAACAATTTGACTTTGGCAGGGCTTTTATTTTGTAGCAGTGAAGCGGTTTTGGTAGTACAAATGTTAGTTGTTATGTGTCGCTGGCTGTACCCGGCTGGCCGGTGGACCCACCGTTTTGTGGGTTTGCTTGCCAATTTGTACTCATCCGAAGTAAATCTGTGTCATCATCATTGCCTAGCCTTTTTCCCAAACTTTGTTGGGGTCGGCTTCTAGTCTAACCGGATGCAGCTGAGTATCAGTATTTTACATAAAGCGACTGCCTATCTGACCTCCACAACTCAGTAACTGGGTAATACGAAACCCCTTGGTAAGACTGGATGTCAGACTTTCAGATTCTGACTACTTGTAACGACTGTCAAAGATCAGCCGGGACCAAGGGCTAAACGTGCTTTTCAAGGCATGGAGGAAACTCGGTATGTAATGATGGTCACCCATCCACGGACCGACCTCGGCAAGCACGGCTTAACCTTGAAGATCGATCCGTGTGGCTGTTATTATTTAGCCAAGAGCTCCTCCGAAGTAAATCTGTATGTGAGGAACTAAATCTGGTAAGGGTTTCAAAAAAGGTAGTAATAAAAATACACCAATCAAAGTTATTTGTAGGTGTACACTGCACTACTTACAAATCGATTCAAAGTATGAAGATCTATTGACTTTTTTCGTGTTCCTGCGTCAATACTTAAAAAAAAATATGTTGTTTCCTTCATAAGAAAAGAATATGATTTACTTATACCTATAACTTTTTAATTTTAGGTTCAAAGTTCATTTTCTACATACCTATTATAATTAAATGTGTGAGATAACTTAATGAGACAGACAAAAAGCATTCTTGAACCAAAAGTTTCCCGCCATCCGAGCTTACTTTCACTTCACAACACAATAAAACGTCGTCACTACATATTCAGCCATTAACGCTTGGTTTCTTCACTGAATTCAATTGGTGTGTTTCATGAAAGTTTTTCATAACAGGAAGCGTGTGGTCGGCCATTAATTGAAAAGTTGTGATTACTGAGCACGCGATTACGTGCAACCAATAGCGTGCGCCCAAGATATTGGTGGTAGACTGTTGTGATGGATGATGGATGAGTGGCGGGACTTTTTTGTCGACAGGGGATGTGTGGGATCGACCCGGGCGGCTGTTATTGTTTAGCCACGAGCTCTCACAATTTATGACAATAGGCTCACCTTGTAATAGGTGAGCCTATTGTCATAAATTGTACACAAATCCGGATTTCAGACTGTTACACAGAAATTCTTAATTGGAAACCCGGTTACACTTTGGTCAAACAGAGAATCGAACCCAGTACCTCATTCTCAGCAGTAGTGTTTGACCACTTTTTCCAAGCATGTTGGACTAGACCGCTCGTCTTGTTCGCCCTGTCTTAGTTTTGGTTTCGCAACTTGACTGTTAAAATTAAAAGTTTTTTTTTTTGTTAAAACAATGCAATAAAAAATCTCATTAACTACATTTCCTACGTACTGCACCGCGATTTTATTGCACACGCGTGCACGAATAACCTTCGGCCACCATAAAACACAATAAAACCTTTTTATCAGTGCATTGTCAATGTCAAAAAACAGCCTCGGCGTGAACGACTACCGCCTACCAATGCGCGGGCGCAGAAGAATGTCAACGTACCCCCCCACTTCGATCCCCACCACTTTTATAATTGAAAAATCACTGTGTAACACATTCATTGATGGGTGGGTGCGAAGCTGTGCGTTTGTCATGCGAATGTAGCCAGCGACGGATGAGAGGTGAAATGAAAGTGTTGTCAGAGTAGGTCATTGACTCGCATGCATGGCTGGGTGTGGTGGAAAATCGTCGGCAGTTAGTAACCATGGCGGTGATAGGCTTTCAAGGGCATGGGGTTAAGTTTGCATGCATCCTTCGTGGATGCTAAATATTCTAAATGGTGATATGTTGGACGGAATACGGAACTGTTGTGAATTGGTTTTCGGCCTGGTTTATTGCTCCAACGCTTGGTATGTAGATACTAGGAACTGCATCGTATGGTAGTATCGATAGTCGTGACTTGTCTGTCCTTCAGATTTTACAGCTTCGAGCATCCGAGTGTACTTCGTACGTGTTTCTAATTATATAATTAAGTTGATATTTACTTCAGTTTGCGTATTTGTGCTTATGAAATAATTGAAAACAGAGTAGGGCGATAAAACAAACTTCTCTATTACACTCACCTCTGTTACAAAACAATGTACTTTGTATTTTTTTTAAAACCTCGCACATTACTGCTGGTACCCATCAAGGAGTCTGTTTAAGTATTGCCATCTAGAAGAGAATTGAACCTGCAGGTAACTTATGTTCAGGACTGACTGACCTAACGAGATTTAAAGAAAGCCAAGGAAATGTTATTGAAATTCCATGTCGAGCGGGTTAAATGTTACGAATTAATTTCTAAACTGGAAATACGATTTGGTGAATTAACATATTTTACTCTTTGTTAACCTTTCTGCAGCGCAGCCTGTACCTACCAAAGATCATCAACCTGCTCAGCCCTTTCCCAACAAGTTGTGGCCGGCTCTCAGTATAACCAGATGCAGCTGAATACTAGTATTTGACTTCCACACAACCCAGCTCGCTATCTACTTTCCAAAGACGCAAACCCAAATTCACTTCGCTAACATCAACATAACTTCCAACCACCCCTATTAGATTATTGTAAATCTCGATAACTAAACTCACGTATACCTATAGATAACACAGCTTAGGAGCTCGCAGCCCCATAGTTAATAGTTGGACACTTAGTGGGGCAGACTAATTTAACTTTCAAAGGGGTGATTGATGGAAAAAACTTCGCTCATTGAAAAAACTGGCTCAGTGGGCCGCCATTGTTGCCTGAAACTTGCGTAGGAGTTGAATATTACCGAGAAACCTTATACAATGATTTAGATTGATTCAGAAAACTTCCAAGCGAATTCGAATGGGAAAAATCTTGCGGTCTTTTTCAAGGGTTTCGTTTATGGAATGATTGTGATCCTTTTTTGCGTCTGCTTTACGAGAACATTCTAGGATAACATTTGAGTCCAGAATGATCCAGTATATGTAGAAGATCCGAGAACAATCATAGAATGTTCCACGATGGAAACGTCTAGAAAGTTTGAGAAAGTTTTGGACCTTTCTGAAACTTTTTTTAAGGCTTGGTTTCCCCCTAAGGAACTGCCTAGACGTGCACGGAAGTAGTGGAAGTTTCTCGAAGATGGGTCGGCCATATATATAGCCGACCGGTTTGCGGGAGGCAGTCTAATTTCGACTACGAAACTTAAGTGAATTCCTGGTGCGATACGTAAGTGAATAGTGATTCAGATCTGTTGTGTATTTGTGATTAAGTTTAAGTGTTTAGTGTTGAATAAAGATTTTTAGCGTTTAATTGGTAGTGTGTTAATTTATCGTAACACTATCAACGATCTGTTTTCCTGATGTGGACATCTCTTTATCAGGTAAATAGATTGCAGCAGACATGGCTGTAGAGTAGTAGGTAGTCTTGCAGCGCCACAGCAAAAAAGTACCTACTCTATATTTAACACCTGAAGCCGATACTTCGTGCAGTAAGATCGTGAAAGACGACAATGCATGATTTAAAGGTTCTAATTATGCCGATATTGAATTTATTAATGTAGGTATGAGGGAATTATCATCTTCATATCTGATGTTTCAAATGGTAATTTACTACTAAGTTATTTAATAAAGAGCAGATACTGTTACCTATTGTAGATTTCATCTAAGATACCACTATTTCCTTCCTTTCCTTTGTATCTGCGACACAGTGACCTACGAATACAGTTTTAACCAAACTTCCTTCACACCGAGCGCCTTGATTCTGGTCACCTCGATTTCGCCCTTAGTGATCTGTTCACAATTTTCACATACAACTTCGAACCTCGATGCAAGAGTTAAATTTCATAAAACTCGGTGCCCTGCTTCTGCAGTACCATATTCCTCATTTACAACTTCTCTCGTACCAATCTTGCTTTCCAAATCTTGATAAGTCATTCAGGTCACCAAAAAGCAGACAATAACAGTACTGTCATTTGTTAGCTAGCCCTTATTACAATAATAGCGAGCGTCGGCGGCGTAATAGTATAGCGAATTAAAGAACTGCTAGCCGACCTCTGACACGCGAGCGAGCGAGCCTGGAGAAACTCTTGCGCATGTTATAGTACGAGTACACTCGGCTTAGAATTAATGGATGTTTATTGTTTGTTAAGTCACGATAGGTGGGTGCCGTTAGGTAAAGAACAAAAGTTGTAGATCCACATATATACGAGATACAGACCACCCAAGAGAGATGTTATGTTTGGAATAAAATCAGCCCGTCTTAGTTCACTACCGTAGTCAACTTGGCCGAGGTTGCAACATTTTATTTATTTATTTATTTGAAAAGACATGTACAATATAACAGAAAATCCAAGTAATTGTACAGTGAAAAGAAACATATTTAGAATAACCTATGATAAAACATTTAAAATAAAGTATATACTTAAAATTACAACAACAACAAAAAAAAACATCTTTCAGTCATCCTCCTAATTAATTAATAAATATTAAATGTACAGTAAAAAGAAACATATTTAGAATAAAGTATGATAAACATAATAAAAAAAGTACTTAAAATTACAACAACAAAAAAGTCATCTTTCATGCATCCTTAGGAAGAGATAGGATCTTTTGGTGCGGCACAGCCGTTTTCATCTGTGTCTCATGAACTCATTAGCAAGAGTCGCAATTTTGTTGTGTAGTTTCTCGCCAGAAGAGTGACTAACTTGCGTCCATTAAATACAATACATTAAGGCCTGCGCACACCGAAGTTCCAAAGGGGCATCGAAGGGGATTTCTTGGCATTGAAAATTGGAAGCTGTATCTTGTACCGACGTATGAACTTACGTTGAGTTAATAAAAAGGCCCTGCCGCGCCATGCCGGCGTTCCCTGTGTGCGCTATATGGTGGGACTAACTTAACATTAGGAAATACAATTTTTCTTAATTTTAGTTAATCTAGGTACACAGTTTAAAAATAGTATACAGTACCTTTTTACTTTCTAAATCTCAAAAGACCTCTACTAAACACCATGTTTATGAACAGCGTATTCACTAAGCGTGTCGTTGAATTATTTAAAACGAGGTCAAGATTGGTCACTATGTTAGTACGCATATGGCGGTTTAGGATTGAGAGGATTCTAAAATGATTGAAGGGGGGGAAACAATTATATTACAAATAAAAGGCTCGAATTAGAAGAAGAAAAACCATTCCTAGTTTAACCCCTTTAAGAAATAATTGGTTTCCTTAAGCCTGCCTTCGTATTCACCTTTGTTATAAACTGATTTTTATATGTATTTCTTTGATTGCAAATTAATGTAATAATTAATATTTTTATATTTCTATGGGTTTTGCGTTCTCTGAAAATGAATTAATGAATTTATGTAAATTTCGATTATTTTTGGCCACTGATATAGTATTTGCTAGTACATGTACATTGTACACTTACTATAAGTATACTAGAGATAGTTTTTGTGAGGCTTATAGCAAAAACCATTACTTTAGCCTAGTCATCATTACTATCAAAAGTTAACAAAAAATACATACGTACAATATACCTAAGCACTTGTTTTTCTTCTGACATCTCTAGGCAACTGCGCTATGTACGAGCACAACAAATACACCAGTCGGTACATAACATACGTCTATGTATTAGTTATGGTCGTAATGCGTGATTAGCATGCCCATACACTGCGATGGGCTGCGGTAAGACGTAGTATGATTTATAAAGCCCCCATGCCGTACTCATGAGGTTTTGATCATGTGGCATGCCACGTGTACATAATGGGCTATGCTCAATTGGAACGTCATTACAGACTGGTGTTTACTGAATGCTTGTGAGGCGAATATTGGTAGAAGCCCTTTCAAAAAACAATTGACGATGTTTTTTTTATTCAATATTGCTATCTAAGCAAGCCAACGAATTCTCCATTCTTCAGAAAATATTTTAGAAGCAATGTTTACCAAAAAAAAATCTTAGGCCAAGATGTATGAACGTTACTTAGCACATGCTTTGTCTATCTCATATTTCGGTTATTGTCGCGCAATTGCCACCTGCAAGTGCAAGATAAACACATCTCTTTGTTAACACGAGTTCAGTATTGTTTACAGATTTCGGCCTGAGAGGCACGTGGATGATCTTTATAGTCTTTACTGTAGATAGCCTTGAATATCATTGTTTGACAATTGCAGAATGCATTCACTGTTCAATTTCCTGGAGCCACAATACTATTTAAGACAGATAGAATAAACCACGACTGGTTTTAAAAATAATTAAACTGTAATAATTATTTTCAGCATAAAGAAAATAATCCACACAGTATTCTATTGCCATTATTACTATTATATCAAAGTAATATCCTCTGAAGTCTATATATTTTTTTAATCATATCATGAAGAAAATAAAGGTATTAATTAAGAACATACCCAAGGATGGTCGTAGACCCTGCTATACAATAATTATAGTGATCTAGGTCAAGAATAAATAATAGAAATGAAGACGATAATAATGATTTGTTGAATCTATAAATTACCACTTCTAATGAGGTCTTAATGATCATTTTCTCTTGCAATAATATTTTTCCGTCGAGTCCAATTAACACCCTGTATAAAGGTGGCCCGAACGAAAGTCCGAGAACAAGTATTACCAAGGGGTATCGTATTACTCAGTACTAACTGGGTTGTGGAGGTCGGAAAGGCAGTCGCTTCATGTAAAATACTAGTATTCGGCTGGATCCGGTTAGACTGGAAGCCGACGCCAACATTTGGGAAAAGGCTAGATAGATGATGAGATCTGAATAGGTAGAGTATAACTTATAACATAGAGTTGATAATACCTCGTCTAAATCCCGAAATCATCAACATGACAATTAAAACCCGGGATTATAAACTTAACCTTTGAGACCCTTTTTATTACAATTTATCTGGTAAAAACAGGAGAAATTTGAAGAATTTTGTATGCTCTTCTTTCTTTTCTAATTTAACAGTTTTAGTACGAAACTCTAAAAACATAAGTAGTAGTAAGATTCTTCAATATACATAATAATTTAGTTCAAATGTATTCAAATTAATGTAATCGTAATTTGGAATTACTTAAATCCCGGGATTTAATCGTTATTTTCATGATTTCGGGATTTTAGAGAAGGTATTATCAACTCTATGTTGGTTCCTATGATAAAGCTGGCTATTAAACTTGTTTAAAAAAGTTTAAACAAATTGCTTATTTTATGCATGTAGCTCGCACATTAGCTAATATCAGACACAAAACAATTATAATCTTTTAATATTCAATCAATCAATCATGAGAATGGCGCAGCCAATTGCATGATTTGTGTGTAATTGTAGCCTCACCACATTGCACGCGAGCTGTGTTATTATTTTATTAGGAATACAGTTAAATAAATACCTGATGTTTTAACCTACTAAACCGGCTCGTTCGTCTATTGGTCGCTAGCGCTACCTCTGAGCATGAGATCTTGGGTTTGATTCCTAGGTCCTGCAATATGGTTATATGGTTTTTGTATTAAAAATTTCCCGGAAGCAGCCTGATATTGTGTGGTGTTGTGCCCGGTCGGTAACAAGAAATGTGGGGATACCTACTACGGGTTCATTTCTGCTTAATCCTTTGGGGATTACAGGCGTGATAATATGTATTTACCTAGCATTAGTTAATAAAATTAGGATCATTATCAAACACACACTTCTCGCCAATTAACGGCTTAAAATCCCCAATTCCAAATACGAGGAGCCGAGTATTCCAAAGTACAATACTAACCGACGTTAACTTAACCAAAGTTAGTTATTATAACTTTCGAATAACAAACATGATCTGGCCAATTGGAAAATAGTTTAACCTATCACGATTTTGCAGTTAACTTCGTTTTTCGTTCAGTTACTTTAATCGAAGTATACAATAGCTATAGTAGACAGCTATCAGTTCACAAGAAACATTTTAAGAATTAAAATTAAAATGCTTGCACTGACTGTACAGGTCCACTCAAATCTGTGTGGTTCTTTCTTCAAAAGACCATCTCAGACACTAATCTGCATAGTCCTCATGTAAATTGAGCAAGGTCTGGACTTTAAAAGAGTAACAAGTTAACGGAGAACCTCTGAGTTTGTTTCGGCTGTTTCTTCTCAGAGTAGTCAGGTACGAAACACCGGCCCCATCTAGTTTAAAAAAAAAATGACGTGTAAAAGTGTTTGTAAAAACTAATTGCAAAATAAACATCATTTTTCATAAAAGTCATTCGAATAAGTCATCATGTAATAAGTAAGATAGAACAGTGCCTCAAATCATCATAACCTAGTGTCTTAGCTGGGAAAAAGTGGGGAAAAGAACTCCAAAGCTTTTGCAACAACTAAAAATCATCTCTATCAACCTAAAACAGTCCACTGCTGGACATAGACCTCTCCGATTGCACGTCTTCAACTCGATCCTCGGCAACTCTCATCCAGTTGCTACCATAGCCTCCCTGCTAATATGGTTCCCCCCACCTGGCCTGAGGTTGATTTGTTTTTTTGTAACGAATGTCGTCGAGTAGGTCCGATTTTTATTTATTTTCTGTTATTAGTAGCTCAACCTTGAAATTACCTCTGATGTCATACTTAGAAACAAAGCTAACACAAAACTGTTTTAGTTTTTTGTGCACAAGTGTCGAGTTCCAATAGTTACCCTAATCCGCTTTCAAAGGCATTTGTTATGATTATAGTTGCAAAACTTCTGAAACATTCGGAATAATTCCGGAATACTTCTGGGAAAGTTTCTTTAAATCGGAATTATTCAAAATGAATTTAATTAAGTTTCTTTTTTTTTTGCTGAAAAATCGTATTTTGCATCGATCGCCGCTGCCGCCGCGCCGCGCGCGCCCGACTGCCACGAGTCGTGCGTGCAGGCGATGGCGGTGCGGGGTGCGGTAAGAGGGGAGATGCTCCCCGGAGAAGTTTTCCCCCCCGCGAGAAAGATTCGTACCCCGCAATCGAATGTTTCCGAATATTTCGCCCGAATAATTCAATGGGAATAAACGTGTTTGTTTGTGGTGTGGTGATGACTGTTCAGTTAATATACCTACCGCTCACAACACAACTAAAGATAATATAATTTACATCTTCCAAGCGCGAAATAGGTAGTAAGGTCGATTTTCCTGGTTTTTTTTGACAGTTGAAATATTCCCAAAGTTTCGGAATATTTCGGAATACTTCCGAAGTATTCGACGGGAATGATTCGGAATTTTTCCCGCCAGCATCTATAGTTATGATAACCTACATGGCCCATCATGTAGCAAGCCGCGGTCACATCTGCCTAACCACTTGCTAATACTATTGACATTTGTCACGGTTGCCACCTTGCCACCGATCATATTGCAAGCCGCGGTCAAAGCTGCTTAACCTCGCGCTAACCTGCCATTAGCACAGTATTTGTGTACACAAGTGTCAACTGTCAACAGTACGAGTTATTTTTTCTAAAGAAACAACTCGAATAACTACTTGTGTAGTGTTTTTAAAACGGCCTCCGGTGTAATAGGGCTGTTAGGCGATTGAATTCAGTTACTTGCATAATTAGAAAAGCACATATAAGTTCAAGACTGGTTATAGAGTTCTAGTAAGTAATACTTCCAAAAATTTAAAAAACCCCCGACACAAAAACCTCTAAAAAACCATAAATAAAATAATCCAAGCGTCTTAGCGTCGGGGGTCCGCTTTGTTATGTGCTTGTACTAAGCGGTCTACTTAGCGGTCCCCCGACGCTAAGACGCTTGGATTATTTTATTTATGGTTTTTTAGAGATTTTTCGTGTCGGGGGTTTATTATTTTTTTTTTATTTTTTTATTTCATGCTTTTTATACTTATATTGTTTTATCTTAGCCTTGACTGTCCCAATACTGGTCATAGGCCTCCCCCATTGCTTCCACTTTTCTCGGAGTTGCATGTCATCTGGCCAATTAACGAAAACAGCAAAAAATAAAAAAATAAACTTTCTGGGGGGAGGGGCGTGTTAGCCCCACCCCCCTTGGCAATGCCCATGGTGACAAGTGACAAGATTTCAAAATTCGAATCGATCAGACCTGTGCAAATTGTTAATTTCCCTTCAACTAGAAAAGAGGTGATGGCCTTCAAACGGCTGATCAGATTTTATCGAAACATAGCTAAGAAAACTCTCGATTAAAACACCTTTCAAACGAAACCAATTTCATCAAAATCGGTTCATCCGTTTAGGAGCTACGATACCACAGACAGACACACAGATACACAGATACACACGTCAAACTTATAACACCCCTCTTTTTTGGTCGGGGGTTAAAAATAGACCATAATGCCTTAAAACCATGCGGTTTATATTTTTATGTTATTTAATGTCACATACTACGACGAATACTGCGCAACTAAAAAAGCCGATCTTGTACCTATCCCTGACAGATACGAAATCACTATACACACTTATAACTATAAAATTCTCACACCAAAGTAACAACGATTGTTATCAAATGAACCCTGCCAGTAAATCTGGCAGCCCTATAACACGCGCGCGCGCAGGCTGGCACGGCCCGGCACCGCTAATGCACGCGGACCATTGTCAACCGGCCATTGTGTGCACGGCTGTGGCCACGCTGGCCGTACCACAACATTACCTATTACTGTATATTTAACACGAAAACTATACCTAGGTCTGACTTCGGAGATGCTGATAACAATAATTTAGCCCTCTGTCTCTCTACCCAAAGTTGGATCATTTATTTTCAGTGGTCATCAGATTTAGTGTTTATGGGATTTTTCGGGATCTGTGTTCACTTTCGTCTTAGCTTTAGGTAAGATTGTCATCAAACAGAATCATACCAGTTGGAAGAGTATGAACGTGGACAAAGCAAAAAAACATTTAAGGAAAAAAAAATCAACAAGGATTTTCTCGTGACACATTAAGGATAAACAGTGTGTACCTCATGACTGTAAATTCAAGATATACTTCTCAGAAAAGATATGGCGTAAAACAATAAGCATTTAAACGTAACTAGTTTAGCTTTAAGTAACAAATTGCAGTAGTTAGTTCTGTCGCGTTAGTGTTTCTAAAGCCCGTCGCAAGATGCTCACGTCAACAACAGACGAAACTGGGGCGCGTAGTGATTGCTGATGATAACACACTAACGACCCCCTTCACTGTTTATGACTTCTTTCTTTGTTTTTAAGATTTACAGATAAGGAACATTTGAACATTCTGGCATTTTTATGGGACACGCGTATCTTAAGATTATTCTGTACTTATTCCAATTTAATCGGGGTCAGAACACATTCTTTTCTTCCATATTACTCAAGCTGTATTCTAAGAATTCACTTCCATTCAGTCCATGAGAATTATGGTTTGACACAATACATCCATCTTTTCTTTCATCTTGCAACAACATACAAGGTATGAATGGGACTGTTCAGTTCTTGTTTTGATCATGTCTCCTCGAACTGCTTCTGTCGTTCATAATATGTGCTTCTCATATGTTGCAAAATAACATAATCAGAATCATTGTTTGCCAATTATGTGTCTTAATCTTCTTAATGATAATGATGGTCCAACGGTACAAGGGTAAATCAAGGCAGACAGATTGAGAAAAGCAGAGTTGGTTTTTAAGATTTTCTTAATAAATGCAATCGCTAGAAAAACCAAAAAAGTAGTTCTATGAAAAGTACTAATATTTCAGCCGTATCTAACATAAATTCGTCGCACATAGTTTCAGTAGAAGCAAAATAAACGCCTTCGTACTTAACCGGTAACCAATCCGCCCGAAGTAATATTAAACAAAAATACACACAATGCGTTTTATTATAAAACATTAGGCTTGTGTTTATAAACTCTAGAAGTTGTAACATCAGCAAATGTACCTAATGTTGTGTTCGACCTAGTTTGCTGCACGTACTGACACGGTCACAATTTGGATGGGTGTGCAGTTTTGCTGCTAGTTCAGCGATATTTGATGTAATTGTCTGAGAAGTAGCAAGTAGAGTCAGGTATTGTCATTTTTGTTTGGATAGAAACTTTGAACATCTTAATGTCTAGAGTTTTTGGACACTTGAAAATGGTTGGTGGAAGAAAAATGTCGTGAGAAAGGTTTTGAGCAGGAATGTAATGTCTACGAGTATAGGGGAAGACCAATGAATTAATCAGGCGATAGATGGAGGACATTGTTATTTCCAATACTTGGAATATCGCTAGGAAGATGATATTGGACAAAATAAAATGAAAATTACAGTATCATCCAATAACTGTATTACTTCACATTGTTCCGAATTATCATTTGCCCATAAATGAGTTGTCAAACTAATGACATTTAGGTGGAATCGCAAGGGTAGCTCGCTAAATTAATTATTTTTTACGTTTTTTGCAAGTTGCCAGTAAGTGTCAGGCTGTGTGTTGAACAACATATTATTAACGGCCGTAAAACGTACCTATGTATTTACATAATTGTAGTCATTAAATTTATCAATTCAACCTCTTTAGAGTCATTTAATCCCATTCAATGGCTATTTCATGAGAAAGTCATAAAATAGGGTTAAATGAACCAAGAGTAGTGTATTGATGACTTCAATAATGTAACTCTGTAAAACCATATTTGTTACGGTCGCACATCATTTTTGAATCAACATAAATTCCAAAATTGACCTGTAAATTGCAAAAAACGTAAGACAATTTGAATTTCGCGAGCTACCCTTGCGATTCCACCTTTAACTAACACCCACTAAACTCAAAACGCTAAACCTTTTTGTTTGCGCAACAAATGTCGAAATGTATTGTGTGGACGCAAAATGGCGGAATTGAGACACTCCATGGGAAACGACAGTGAGCCATAGACAATAACAATGAGCCTATGCTCATTTATTACTGAGTTATTTTTGTTCTGAAATTACAGTTCCACATTGACGTTGAGATATGGACTATGATTCTATGAATGGCATACCGATTACTGTATTTTTTTGCCATGATGGAGTGGATTTTCGAGCGGAAATTCACAGTTTTGATCTAATGAGGCCGTTTTAACTAAGCGTTAGGCTAGTTTGGGTCCATATTGGCTCACCTAAAGTTCTTTACCCGAAATTGTTCTTCCTAATGATTTGTAATCCGAATGATCACTATTCCTAAAAATTTTCATCCTAAAGTTTTCATTCATACTATTTGTAGTGCTACCGGTGATGTTCATAACACTCATGTTTCCGAAAATTGTAATTAATAATATCATTATTGTAAATATATTTCAACTCCTACTGTTTTTTATCATAACGCTATTATCCCTAAACATAATTACCATAATATTTTCACTCATACTCAAAACGAAACATTTACCAAGTGTAATAAATAATATATGTGTGTAGAAGCTGATATTTATAGTGCCCCCACTATGAAAAAAATACTTAGAAAAATTTCGCGACCAATTTCGAGGTAGCGTAGTTGGTCACAGTTCTAACCTAACCTAACCTATGGATATCTTTGCGGGTACACACCGCTTTAAATAAAATTAAAGAAGACGCTTTAATTAATAAAAAACAAATCTAAACAAAAAAGATATGACTTCGAATAATAGTGTAAAAGATGGTTATGTTGAGAAAATATAGGAAAACAAATAAAAGTATAATAGATGATTATTGCTACTGACATTATGAAGTTGAATGCTTCGGAATTAGAACATTAGAGACAGAGTAGTTAGGAATTGCGATTGTTAGGATGAAAAATGTTAGGAAGAACATTTTCGGATTTCCAATTATCGGAATTGAAAATTTAGGTGAACTTTGGCGCACCCGGCTAGTTTTTCACAGTGAGAAATGTGAAAATTGGCGGTGGTATGATGCCAAATAGCATAATAGTACTGGGCAATACGATACCCCTTGGTAGGACTGTTGTCAGACTTTCGAGCTGCAGACTACCTAATACGACTGTCAAAGATCTACAAATGATAGCTGGGACCAACGGCTTAAGGCTAAAGTGCTTGCCGAGGTGAGGAGGAAACTCGGTATCTACTGATACGGACCAACCTAGGCAAACGCGGCTTAACCCAAACATCGACCTGAGCAACTGTTATTATTTAGGCACGAGCTCCTCATAACAACTCATTTTAGTAACATCTATAAACACTGTCGTAACCAATAACAATCCTCAACTCAAAACTATCCGTTGCCGCCGCATCAGGCCCACCGCGCACTGATCTCGCAATAAATACCGTAGTTATAAGCAGAACGCGTGGCTGCAAACGTAGCGCATTACAGCTATCAGCCGCTTGCAGCCGCTGCGTTGTCGTTTACCTTGTGTAATTGGATTGTTTGTCTGCTGTAGGGTCGCGGGTTTTTATTCTCTACAATTATATTATTTTTGATTGTTCCTCAGTCAACTCCTATGTTTATTTTCCACAATGTGATGTAATAAAATAGAAACGCCTTTATTTTCTCCAATAAAACCTATCTATATTAAAAGTCTATCGTGTCAATTCGTGTCCAGTCCATCGGGCAACTTATAAAAGACTAATCAATGAATACGGCCGCTCCAGGGTACCGAAGTGTCTGACACAGCTACCTATGGGATCCGATCCGATCCGGTGCGCTGTCGGTGAACACGATCAGTTTCCACAACTAATTATTCGATTTTCGATTCTTGAGTTGGCCAAGACCACTAAGGAATTCTCAGTACCCGGAGTCTGCATTTGTGCCCAAATGATTATTATTATTTTGGAAAACATGTTCTGTTTCTTAGCTCTTTGGCTAGTTTAAGCTACGTTAACGGGTTTTAACCAAGTCAACGTAGCGTGTGTGTGTGTGAGTTGTGAGGAGAAATTTCATTTTCCTCGATTTGCATGAACTTCCTTACTATTCTGCAGGTTATTATTATTATTATTGTGATTACAAATTTACAAATGATGTTCCAGTTATCCGTGTGTCTTGTGTCCACAACAAACGTGCCGCCTGTTTCTTTATTAGCTTGTAAGTGTTGTCCTTGTCCCCCCCAGTGTGTCCACTGTCCAGAACAAACCCGTGAACGTGCCACTTTCCTGCTATTATTGTTGTATTAAGCACGTTCTTATGTGCATGTGAATACTACCTAGATACTTCTAGAAACCCCCAGTGGTTTGTAAGTATTGTCCCACCCGGTGTGTCCACGTCCAGTGTGCACAACAAACGCAGGAACGTGCCGCCTGTCAGCCAACATTTGTCCGCCGTGTTTGTGTTGTTTGTCTATTTGCGTATTATTTCAGCTAGACACCGCCTGCACTCGTCGTTACCGTAGTTAAGGAAGATCTAACTGTTTTACTTGAAAGTTAATACAATTTTAATTAAAAAGAATAGTAGTCTTTTATTAGCATTAAAGTTTTGACTAGTGTTTTTTTACAGGAAAAACAAATGTTGAAACAACTTACCTACCTACCTCATAAAACCATAAAGTTGGACATTTTTTACATAGTTTAAAATACATTGATTAAACACGTTTCAATATTGTCTTAAATATTCGATGAACCGTTTACAAATTGCTCTTATCTGTATACCTACTTCAAGTTGAAGCCCGCTTGCATCACAAATCATTAAATGTATTTAATGTTAAACCATGATTTAAATCAACGTTTAGAGTTAAACGCAAGTATGTAGAAGTGGTGCAAGCCGGCTTAGTTCACCACTAAGTCCACTGACACTTAAAGTGCACCTACGGAGTCCGGAAAAATCTGTAGTTTCATTAGAAATTTCGGATTTTAATAGCCTATTGAAACAAGCTTTATTTTCCTGCTAGATAATCAGGAAACGTTTACAGTATCATCGCGCAATAAAACATTGGAAATTGCATTTTTTAATGGAGATACAGGAAGCAATACCTACTCCATGATTTCCCCATTAAATTAGCATTGCAGTCATAGACAAGAAATGATTGCGCCGTACCATCATCATTAGTAACAAATTCATAATTAATATTGCGCTAGCACACGTGTTTAGCATTGAAATGCGCAGGAGAGGAAATCTGTGCGGTTTTCTTAGAGAATGCGATGAGTGGATGGTTTATGGTAATTAGTGTTTTACATGGTTGATTGGTTGTTAATTCTAGTTATTCCGTAGAGGGTAGGCATTCATCCAAGCGACAAAGGTGTTCCGTAAATATTTCCGCTCCTCACTATTTAATTTTATTTACTTTGTTATAACCAAGCGGTAAAAAGAGTTTCAGCGTTTGTATGCAAAATAAAATTAATACACCTATATTTCACACAATTTTAAAAGGTGTTGATTACTCTTTTTTACCTATCTCTATTTAAATTGCATGTCAGTCAATAATCTTTGCCTATTCATCAGATATTCAATCATGCAAACCGAACGAAAAATTACTTAATCCTGATAATAGCTACCTGTACCTCAATAATACTTCCCCAAACAATTCTATGATTAATCCAGTTAATCAATCAACCCAGCTTACCGGGCTCTTGGCAGTCTATAGGGCCCGTACGCACCACCGAGCCAATAGCAACGAAGCAATTTTAACCCAAGTACACACCGTACCGATAACAGCAATTACTAGGCGCCACTGAGCGGAGCAATTTGGCAACGAGCAGTGTGTAATTAAATGTTGCTAGTAGTGTGCAACTAGCCATATTGCCTATGCTTCTATTGCTCTTGAGATGGAACTAAGATGTTGCTCGTGTGTTGTAGCTTAGGATGTGTTTCGATAGCGTGGAGGTGTGCTTTTCCTGTCAGGAGAGAAGTATAGCTTAGCTTAGGAACTTACTGTAATAATGTATTGAGTGGATTTAAAGGATTACAGATTGTAAATATCAGTGATCGTTTTTGGGTTATTACTATTACTACAATAGGGGTAAAGAAAACGACATTCTATTTTGTCCGTCAGACAGGTAATACAAAAATATCAGACACGTATTTTTTGTTTTATCAAAATATCAAAAAATTACTTAGTTACAACTCATTAAAGTTGGAGAGTGGGGGCTTACTACGTCACAAGTAGGTATAAAACTTACCTACATGTGACGTCATGCGCCATTTCAACTCAATATATCTCCGTAATTTAATAACCACGTGAAAAAAGAAAAAATACGTGTCCAATACTTTTCAATAAACAACCCGACGGACAAAGAAAAAAAAATTGGATTATCCCCTATTGCTTTTTAACCAGGAAAATTAATTCAACCTCTAGACTGCTTAATAAAAGTTTTGTAATGGAAAAGCTTTTTAAATAAGTGGTCATGGGTACAATAGAAATGCTTCCATCACCAGTGCTTGTCTTGCTTTTCACCAAATATGTTGGTCGGCTTTCAGACTGAAATCCAGGCACAGCCGAATACCAGTATTTTACATGGAGCGACTGCCTATCTAACCTCTACAAGCCAGTCGCACGTTCATTATTGTGTTTATTTTCACTCATATGTATTTAATGAAAACGTATTAATATTAAACGTGGGTATTCAGTCGAAATATAAAAGTAATCTGCAAAGGGTTTGACGTAAGATGTAAGGTACACTGTATTCACTTCGGTGGGTCCGAACGGGGTGGGGTCGTAATGATAGCGGTGTGGCAAAGAGAGATAATTATGTTGATGATTAATGATTATGCATGGAAGCAATGCACCTTTTGTGAGAGACATCCTTGTGCAAAAAAATATGAATCCAAATAATTAGGGCTTTGAGAATTTAAACATACAGTATTATCATATTATGAAATACGAAATCTGAAACCAACTTAACAATGATTACTTGATTAGTCCTTTGGTACAAACCTGTTTAAATCAAAATCTTCATTTAATTAAGGTGCAGACGTTCTTTGAGAATCACTTTTAATATTTTAATAGCAGCTTCATTAATAAAACGAAAATGGTCTTCAACGGTTTAAAAAATAGTCCTTCGAGCAGGATCTTTGACATTAAAATTCTCTGTAACTATCCTTCGGTCCGAATTTTTCTCTTCAAAATTCTTTAAGGTTTTTTAAGCTTTGTTCCTCTGTTAGTGGCACTGTACCCTACCCCAGTGCTTTGACCATCGATGCATGCTTATCCATACGATCAGGGTCCGTATTAATTCGGGGCACACACAATCGCTTTTTTAATGTACAAACACGGAGCAGTGGGTTCACGAAAATTACAAATTCCTTTGTTAGAAAGTCTTTTGGGTAAAACTTTGATGAAAGGGCTGAAGGCTTTAAATTTGAAATTTAGTTCAGTGAAGGATCTATCATGATTGTTGGAGTATGTTTATTTGTATTTTAGAGGCTTCTCAACATTATTATGTTGAGAGGCCTCTAAAATACACACATAGACAAAATTAGTCAGACTTAGTCGATTTCATTGTGAATTAAGTCTAACATGTAAGAAGATTGCTTTTTCTTGTATCAGAGTACCAAACCATTAAGTTTGTTAAATTAAGGTAATTCAATCTTAAATGAAAAACTAAAATTTACTTTATTTGCTAGCCTGCTTTTGTCGATTTTAACCCTAAAAAAAGCCAATAACTAAAAGATTGTTTCAAAAATTGAAAATCGAAAATCCTGCAAAATCAGCAAGAATTGTAAATTTCTAACGCAAATCCAACTCTAATATTGCCTACCTCATCAAGATAAATTGCCGATTACAATGATTTGTGAGGCGAAATAATAGTGACCGGAAAATTAATATTTAAGTAACATTTAACCTATTAGTTTTTAAAAGTGTGTAGATATAATCTGAACGCCAGCTGTTTGGCTTTAACATTTATTTACTTGAACGTTCACTTTGACCTACAGTTACAGTACAGTGTACACAAGTTTTGACTCGACACTTGACAACAGTGTACAAAGGTTTTGACCCGACACTTGGCAATGTCATAAGTTGATTATATTATACTCACGCTTCAGAGTTTAGAGTCTTAATTTTATTTTACAGGAATATAATTATGTCGTACGAATATTACCATATAACACCTGAACAAATAATCCTATGTGTGACTCAGATGTTAACATAAAGTGATAGTTACCTTGAAATGTCAAAACACTATTTGTTTCTTAAATGTTAGTCCTTATTGACTGTAATAGCTACAATAATCACAAAACTAAGAAATGAAGATAGCTGAGTTAATTATAGCGTCACGGTTAACAGGAGAATGGATGAATAAAAAACCGGCCAAGTGCGAGTCGGACTCGTGCACGCAGGGTTCCGTACCATTATTTATAAAAACAAAAAAAAGAACACTTTTTTGTGTGGGAGCCCCTTAAATATTTAGTTTATTCTGTTTTTAGTATTTGTTGTTATAGCGGCAAAAGAAATACATAATCTGTAGAAATTTTAACTGGCTAACTATCACGGTTCATGAGATACAGCCTGGTGACAGACGGACGGACGGTCGGACGGACGGGCGGACGGACGGACAGCGAAGTCTCAGTAATAGGGTCCCGATTGACCCTTTGGGTACGGAACCCTAAAAACGTGTTGTGCAAATCCTCAGTTGATGAAATGAAATAAGGACAGTCTGATGATATGATGCTGAATTACTGATCCCTCCTTGCCTTGTTCACAATGGACCGGTCTAAGATTTAACCTTAATTACAAGACATTAGGAACTTTTTATATTCTCTGTACTTAGAAGCAAAACCACCTAGGACACCTAGCTAGACTTAGCACCTTACCTCAGTATTACAAACAAACAGTATCAATACTTACGTATGCCACACATCGTGCTCGATCGACTGGACCGGAAGATGCGTCACGGAAGAGTGGACCCGCTTCCGCTGCGCACACGCATACGATCGAAAAAATCCGGTTAAACTCATGTTTGAACCGAACAGGGCTCTAGAAAGTTCTTAGATAACTGATTGGTTAAGTAAAAGTGGTTAAGTTAATAAGTTTTACTCTAAATTGTGATTATAAAAGAGTAGCAGTAGTTTCTAGAAGCTTGTTTAAACGTTAGGTTAAATAAATGTTCTGCTGTCATATGTTTTAACTTTAGTCCATTAACTACAACGTATCACGCGTGACGTGATTTATATTTATTTATACAAATCTTACCTAAAACTATCATTACAGATCTGCGATCCAATGCGATGGATTGGCCTTACTAACTAAATCCTACATCTACATCTTATAAATAATATACTTTATTCTTAATCTAAGTAACTTAGTATATACAAGATGTTGTTTTGCATCCTCGTCAAAATTCAGGAGGTTGTCACAAAAGACTTAAATAATCAATTCTAATTACGGTCCCCAGTTAATTTTTAATAAACGCTGATTTTTTTGGTTGTTTATGTTTGTCAGTAATTCTGAATAACCCCCATAACATGGTTTAGGGAATAAGAAATTATCAAATAAAGGTTTGAGATTGTTTGTATGTGTCGAAGCACGGCTATATGGCTAGACGGCTCGTGTTTATAACACGGGTGGTTCACACTTACCGATTTGCGCGAATAAGAAAAAAAGTAAAAATTACTTACCCATTTTATCATTGATTCGGGACGAGAATCATTAGCATAGTTACCTCCTTGAATTTGACGAGGATGCAAAACAACACCTTGTATAATGTAACTTTTGCACAAAAACAATCATAACTTCATCATCTGCAGCATCTGTTCCCAACTATATTGAGGTCGGCATCCATTCTAACCGCATGCAGATGATGGATGGCTCCATGTAAAATACTGGTATTCAGCTGCCTATCTGACCTCCACAACCCAGTTAGTACTGGCTAATACGAAACTCCTTGGTAAGACTGTTGTCAGACTTTCGGGCCACTGACTACCTGTAAGGCCTGTTAAAGACTTTCAAACATCTACAAATGACAGGTGCTTACCGCGCGGAGGAAACTCGGTATGTAGGGGGCGGTCACCTATCCATGAACCAACCTAGACAAGGGCGACCTAAAGATCGACCAAAGCGGCTGTTATTATTAATTATTATGTTGTTATTGTTATTATTAAGCCACGAGCTCCTACTTATTGTATGAACAAATAATTACAAGAAAAATTTTCCATATTCCGTCACAATAAGACTCACGTTCACATTGTGATATAAATCATGAAACAAGGTACATTGTTGAGCCTATCAGCCATCTTGTAATTACGCCGGCTGAATAGACAAGATTAATTACATATTATTATTAACGCTGTACACTATTTACATAAGCATTACTTGTTCAGCTGGGTTTCTTAAGAGTTATGTCTTACCAAGAATGATGTGTTTGGTACATAGTTTAATGGTTTTAGGGAGCGCACAGTTATAAAGGGCCTAGTGTTGCGTCCCTTTTCTTATGTAGATCATTAGCGACGTACTGATACAAATTGGGGTTGTTGAGACTGTGTATGTTGTTTTTTTTTACACTAAAAAGCTGTTTACTTTCAGTAGCTTTTTATTATACAAAAAATATAGTCTAACCGGTAAAAAAATATAGTTAAATTATCATATCCTTCAAACCTACTTCTCTGATTTGTTTCGTTATTTCTTCTCAGAGTATTCGAACACCTAACTACTTCATATTACATAAGATAACGCCAATCTGTAGGCCCTGAACGGTTAAGCATATAACAACTCCAACTAGAACTAAACTAATTCATATTGATTGTGTGCAGTAGTGTAAAACCATCACTGACAAATAAACAAGAACCATAGCTTGGCAGCTGCTACCAAACTCTGCGCAAACCCCCCATGGAACACCCCTGAACATAAGCACACACCACCGGTGTTCCAGCATATAACCGTTATCCGGCCTCGATAGCCGTCCGACACATTAGCGAGGCGCGCCCCGGACACCCGTACGCGTCCGGACTTTCCGTCCGCAGTCCACAGCGTCCGGAATGCTGTGTTTAATGTTTTTACGGATTTTACAAAGTGATGCTTGTTTTTTAGCGTGTCCGTTTGGTCATTGTTTGTTGATTTTAAATGTTGTTACATTAAAACTACAAGACTATGGCTGTAATCCCCGAAAGTCTTGGCTTATACACACAGTTCGCCATTACGTTTTTAGGCCCTATTGCCATCAACTGGGCTCAAATCCACACTTCGGGCCGCTATTGACAAATGCTTGATGGAAAAACTAGACCAACAACAAGGTAGTCTTAATGTTGTTTTAGGAAATAAGAATAATTAAATTTGAGATCTGGATATTGAAGAAATTCGAATGTGTTTTGCCACAAATGCCACAGTCATCACCGTTGGCTAAGATTTTTCATGCCATACCCTGTCATCCCATCTGGATTAATAAGGTCCGAACCTGAGACATTCTGGTATACAGAGTTATTTGTAAAAAAACACCGACAACCTCTCTGGACTATGTTACTAACATCATAATCAACAACTTTTGTTCTATGACTTGTAATAATTCGTCATATTTTAGTTCATCAGATTTTCATACAAAAATAAAAATATTGAATTTGAACGCTCTAAATGTTACGACTATGCTCCCTTCGCTATTTTATACTATCGGTTTCTTTTGCTTCGCAAAGACTTCGTAACATTTAGAGCGTTCAATTTAAATATTTTTATTTTTGTACAAAAATCTGATGAAAACAAATTTGATTATTTTTTTTAAAGTAAAGACAAAAGTTGTTGATTATAATGTTAGTAACATAGTCCTGAAAGGTTGTCGGTGTTTTACAAATAACCCTGTATATCTTGCCGTTTAATTCATTATTTCCTTCACACTGCAAACAATACAACACAACTTCTTTGAACTCGAAAGATTTTAATTAACATTCACACTTACTTCGTACTATATCACTTTCTACAAACAAACCTTCCTCCACACTATCAATACCTCAGCCATCGCGTGCAAGCTGAACAGTATCGGTGTTAACCCTGGGCTGCCATTAGCTAGGCGGCTCACGACCCGGGTCCCGGATGTGTCGGCGCTAGCTCGCCGCGAACGGGTTACAAAGCGAGACTAGTGTTCAAGATAGCTACGTATTGCACCTGCATGGTTGCTTAAAAAATGGGAGAGAATACTTCTAGAAAAGAATACCTAGTCTTTATTATGAAGATACACACACACCATACGAATTAGACAGCACACATGACATACAAACATTGCTACTGCATGTTTTCGAAATGGCTGGAACAAGAGAATAGATGGATCAGAGAGCGCTGGTGATCTGACATCCACCAGAAATTGGCCTGCGTAGTGGATTACGAGTTACGGGAGTAAGTCACAGTGTGTCGTTTCCCAGCAGTGGGAAGAGGGATTATGATTATGCTATAAGTAGATGGAAACGATGCCTATGCCGTCTACGGCGCTGCGCGGCCGTAAGAATATTAACGTTTTAAGTCGAAGTAAGAAAAAAACTCGCTGTCCTATCGGTCGAACAGAACCTTCACAGAAAACAATAAGTAATTGTACATACATACAGCACACATACTTCTGTAATACATAATACTGTAAAATTATTATTTACCTTGTGTGTAATAAGTATCTGTACACCATAGAATAATATTGCAAATACGTATTAGTAGGCACACACTGTATGTAACCTACATAACCTTTTCAGTAGGTATCAAAAGACTACCTACATATAATATTATTATCATGTCATCTCAGACCAAAACAACAATAATGTGGTGCAGCATACAATGGATTGAATTGCGATGCAATAATAGCCGACACAACATGCACAATGACAGAATAGATGTCACTCAATGCTATTGATTGTTTGGTTTGATGCGTGCTGTGATCCCTGACCTAGGATTCTGATATCTATTCACTGTCTTCCAGACAGTTGTTTAAACATCAAACAAACTGTTACTGTTAGCCAGCCATCATCATCATTTCAGCCGAAAGACGTCCACTGCTGGTCATAGGCTTCCCGCAAGTATCGCCACATTGACCGGTCCCGTGCGCCTCGCATCCAGCGGATCCCCGCAACCTTCACCAGGTCATCGGTCCACCTAGTGGGCGGCCTTCCAAAGCATCGTCGGTTCGCGGTCTTGTTTTTTAATGCAGTTTAATTTATTTAACTCTCCATTTCATCTGCTTAGGTGAGTGCACCATATTTATTTATAGCGATTTGAAAGAAGAGATTCTTTCAAATCGCTAAAACAATATGGTGCACTCATTTATTTTCTTTAAGGCAAAACTTTGTGTGGGAATATCACAACTAAAACGGGTAAAATAATAAAACTATTTTCGCAAAAAATAACACTTATTGAATTATGTTAACGTCCGTCCGTCCCATATGGAAAAAGTCTGCGTGGAATTGTTCTGTGGCCCATCATGGTATGAGAGTGAATGAAGACAGAGAACCTACTTGTGAACCGGCGTAGATGCTAGTCTCCGTGGAGAGAACTATACCCCGTAATAATACAATAGCACAAACAACAATTCCTACCCGCATGCTTGCACACTATCATCACTTATCAAATACCGACAATTGGAGAGATCACCTATTTATCTCAAGGGATGCCCGATGCGGAACTTGAGACGACATCTGACAGTTTCCTCGTCATGAACAAAGAACCAACCTTGCTTATCCAAGGCCTCAAGACCTGCATTTTTCCTTTACAATGAGGTTCTAGTTATGTTTGCTTGCAGTCACGTATTGACTATGCAAAGATGATATTTATGGGTAATATGTTCGTGACGATAGTAAGAATATTTTTCTGTTTAGTTTTATTTTATTAGCTAGTGCTATAGTGTAAGATATGGTCGGACAACCTGTTTGTTATTGCTCGGCTAGTGTTTACTTGTTCTGTGTCAGATTAGCTTTGTTTCCAGAATGTATCAAAGAAATTACTCAATGTTGAGTAATTTTTTCAAGTTTACGTTTCCTGATTTTAAACATCATAAGCTTTACTTCATGATATTTGGTCTGCTGAATGAAAAACAATATAATTGTAGGTTGAATTCAGGGAATGAATAATATTGTTACGAGCTGGGTATAGGATAAATTAACACACTACCCATAAAACACTAAAAATCTTTATTAAACACTAAACACTTAAAACTTAAACACAAATACACAACTGATCACTATTCACTAAAAATACGCACTACTAGTGTAGTATTAGTATTATTATTTATTCAGTAAAATTCTACATTTCCTCCGAATATAATCTTCATGAACCAGTACATGAAATTCAATTAGTTTAGATTATAAGAAATTAAATTAAAATAGTGTAAAATACCATGCATACATAGTTTAAAATAACAATGTCAATAAATCAATAGCAATTTAAAACTAAAACAATAACACACAACGATAATAAAAGTCTAAAACAAATTATAACACCTTAGTCAAAAAATTACATGTCAGTTCTAGGCACATTACAATTCGTCTATTGGTTCACCCCGATCGCTTCGTTCCGTAGCCAAAATCAGACTAACTCCACCCGCTAACCCAAACTCCCCCCGTGAAAGTCTAGGCAGTTCCTTAGGGGAAATCCAGCTTTCGAGAAAGTTCCACAACCTTCTTGAACCTTCGCTCCATTGTGGAACCAATCCTTCTAGAAAGGTCCAGCACTTTCTAGACATTTCCACTGTGGAACATTCTAGGATTGTTCTCGGAATCTTCTAATACTGGATCATTTAGACTCGAACGTAATCCTAGTAGAATGTTCTTGTAAAGCAGACGACGTAACAATATGCATATGTAGATATTTCTGAAATCATTGCTGTTATTGTATGCAACCGTTTTTGTCTTGATGCAATGTCCAACTACCCTAACATACAACAAACTATTTTGTTTACTCAAACTACCCACTAACACATTTAGTCTAACAATAACACAATATATTCACGCTCTCTCACTCGGGGGACCGGCAGCAAAGCCGCTATTATGCCACAACAAAGGAGGGGACGTAAGAGGATTTAGAGGGACTCCTTCCACAATAGACGGGTAATGTTGCCAGATTATTAGCTTTTATCTAATGTATCTTGTTGCAATGTAATTATTTAATAATTCATTGTATTTGTAAGAACATGAAAGTGATGGTTGATTTAGTTTTATCGCAATGGTGTGTAATCCCTTATTACCGGTTTTCCTTCCACAATAGACGGTGAGACCTGAACAATTGCTTAAATTAAAAGGCACTTATAATTTTCGTGATAGTTCGCGTTAACGGGGCTAATGAATTTGATAATTTGCTTAACTATTGATTTGCCATCTATTTTCAACCGAAATTTTATTTAATTTAAAAATGTGTTTAATACAAGGAATTTTCTTAACCAATGGGTAACTTTTCTTCAATTCTCCGATACTTATGGAAATAACATCGTTACCGCAATAGTTAAATACTTGTTGATGATATTTTCTATTACGTCATGTCTCGCCTGGCACATGGTGGTACAAGAAAACTTAATACTAATCTAAACTTTACTATGCGTAACTAATAAAGTTTGTTTTTCTTTGCAGGTAAATTCTACGCAATTTATGGAACATACTTGAAGGATTTTTCCGAAGAAGGTAGATAATATAATATTTATAAAGTTAGTAGTGTTAGCTAGCCACCTACGTTACACTTACACCCCAAGTGCCTCATTGGTCTGCTTGGGCCCACGAAGAAATTGGAAAACTGGTACCAATTCAGCATCGATACGAAAAAAAAAAAAAAAAAAAAAAAAAATTGTGCGTGGAGTCCCTCCGCGCGGAAGAAGTGAAACTTCGTAATACTACACGCATGCGTTCGAGTGCCACGCATTCACTCTCGTTATTTTATTGAGCTTCTAAATAGTATTTTATTGTTGTACACTTTTTATTACATAAGTTTATCGAGGTTATTCTACTCATGGAAATTGAGCGAAAGCTGGTCACACCGAAGAGTCGAATGCATGACTGTTTGCACGCCATCTTGCGTACCTAGTAGAACTACGTAGTCACAAATCTTGTAATAGCGCCATCTCTTAATGGGTAATAGAAAATATTCCCCCTCCATGAAAACGTTAAACTTGTTGGAAGTCGCATAAGAAGTTTCACTTCAAAAAAGAATTGGGGATAATTTCATCGTTTCCATCCTACAGGAAATAAATCTTTTATAATTATAAAAATGTAGTACTTAAAATGTTCTAGATCTTGCGTATGGTATGCAGAATTCAATTTCATTGAAGTTACTGAAAGTAAGAAAACATTACATTACATTTGTTTAAATGTGATAATTAATTAACCATTACGACAGGTCCGACATTGAAATGTATAATATGTCCTCGTAAAAAAAAACCTTAATTGTTTAAGTAAAACCGCCTTAATCGTTTAATCGTTTACAAGAGTAGATTTATATGCATGCAAAGAGGAAAACGCATAACGCTTCTTATTGTCTGCGACACAGTCGGATAAAATCGAGGAAAACCGGAAGTACGTAGATTTATGGCTTACTATTAAAGTTCAATTTGCAGTATTTTAGATTAAATCTCATTAGGTAGTGGGTGATTCTTTGAAGATGTGCATATTCGGGGTTCCGAAATTAAGTTCAAATATTGCTTCCAATTTCAACTTTTATGGAGTTAAAGTACAGTTTATAGTGTAGGCTAACGAAATAAATGAAAGGGAAAAAGCCATGTTTTTTCTCCTGTAAAACGTAGTTCCAGCGCTATATACAGAAGTCACTAACATAGTCCTATAGTTATAAACCACTAACACCCATATTTTACGAGCCAAACCAAATCTATTTTTGGATTTAGTCGAACTTTATTGCCATGATAACAGTTAAAAACACGCACCAAATCGTATTCCTAGGATATCTTGGCCGCAATTGGCGGATCTTCAAATAGGGTGCCTCCTCCAGCTACCTTTCTTTGCCAAACCCAAAGTTGCATCCTCCTTCAATCTTAAGTCTATCTCTAGAGATGTCTTATGTCACTTTAATCAATGTTAAAGATGTATCAATTACTAGTTTTCCGGTACTTCAAATTCGACAGACGAAAAGTGGGCGTTTATATGTTAATTTATAATCAAACAGGGCGGAATGTAGGTGTAGTTAGTCCGACTTAATTTCAGTTCATGACTACGAATACCAGTGTTAATATTTGTTAACATAATTATCGTTATACAAGTTTTAAAAAATGGGTGTACTATTTAGGTACACTTCTGCCTAACCCTGCGGGAATTACAGGCGTGATGTTATTTTTATTACGTTCTTCTCCTCTTCTTTAAACTTTACGTGTTCGAAACCTTCATACGTAAATTATCCAGGATCCGTTAAAAAATCTGAACTAAACCTGCTAACCCTTTAGAGAGAAGCGTCAGATTTAAGTTTATCCCAGTTTGACGGCTTATGTGACAGGCTGACAGTCATGAGGGATTGTCAATTTGTCATCCACTGAGTATGAAGGAGTCCTGATGGATTGGAGATGCCTGTCATGAGGTGGGTTGTGTTCCAAGGTAGGAGTGGAAGCGGGGGTCAGTTATATTACTTAGTTGGTTGGTCCCGGAATATGTATGAGTTAATTTAGTGTACGCATATTAGGATATTCTATCAGAGTCATGTATATCAAACTCGCTTTGTACGAGATAAAAGGTACCTCTTATTCTCGAAGGACCAAATATTTAGTAAGTCAGTTTATCGAACTTCAAAAGAAGGAGGTTCTCAATATCATCACACTACTTTTCATTAAGTATTAAGTTTTTCAGTGCCCCAAATGTACTCATCAATCTACTTTTCAATAAAAAGTATAGTGTACCTAAAAAAACTGTTCTCAAAATTCTACCAACTCTGCTTCTTAAAGTCGCAATGCCCCCATACCTTGCACCCGACAGACACATCCTCTCTCTGTGATTAGCCCGTGGCGGCCATTATTTAAATTTGACACCTCACCCCCCCCCCCCCCCTCCACACCGCATCGCCCCTGTCGGCGACCCATCATTCACCATGCTATAGGTAATATCGAAAAGTGGCTATTGATTGGAGGAGATTAAGACTACTTAGAGGAATTTAGGGTGAATGATCTGGAGTAGGCTTTTTAATATTTGGAAAATATGTGACTTTTATCATTGAGATTTAAAATTTTTCGTTGGAAGTGAAAATTGTAGGCTAATGGCATGTTATAGCTTGTCAGTTTAGCACCGTTTGCTGTATGTTAGCGTTAGGGCTTAAAGGCACCATCTTCATTGGCCTAACTATGTTTTAGTCGGCTCCTAGTCTTACCTGATGCGCCCGAATTTACTTGGAACGACTGCCTATGACCTCCCCAACCCAGTTAAAAGGTAAAACGATACCCCTTGGTAAGACTGGTTTTTCAGATGTTCGGTATTCTAACAACCCGTTATGACTGTCAAAGATCCGCAAATAGCAGTCGGGATCAAAGGCGAATTACGTGCATTCCGACGCACCGTGGGGTCTCGGAATGTAATGTATGGCGTCACACATCGGATGTTATTATGTAGCCAAAAGCCCCCTAGAAAAAGGTAAACGTATCTTTCGTATTTCTTCCATTTCGAGGGATGTGTGTGAACTTTTAGATGGAAAGTTTGAGGTGTTAATGTCCTCATGTCGTAGGTGTTAACGATCTGTCACACGCTATCATTTATCAGCTGAATGTGTAAATTGATATAAATGTAGATTTGATGTAACAGCACCTAGACGGTAAACATATTATCGGTTGTAACAACACACATCATAGATACAGTGAATATTTTAACCTTAACTTAACTTGAACTGTTTAAGTTTGTGAACATTATAAAAAAAAACTACAGAAGTTGTAGAACGCACATACAATGGAACGTTGCTACTATAGTACAGCGGTCATAAATATATCACCATAACTAGACGATATGTGCTGTCTTTTAAGTCCTGAACAGATCAAGTTGTCACTAAATAATTGAGAAAAATTTATAGTAATGACCCGAGAAGGTTGGTCCTGATGTCTAGACAGCCAGATACCATATAAAAGTATTCTACAAATGAAATATTGAAAATGAATACTACTAAGGAGGGAAAGAAAGCTTAAACCTACCTACTGCCATTCAAAAGTTCAAGAAATTGTGAGTCAAAAGATGATCTCAGTTGATGTTTAGTATTCTTTCAATGTTTCCCAGCATATGACCTTGCAAGAGGACAAATGCAATTCACTGACAGGTAGCTGACTTCTCAATTGTCTTCTGAATTTGTGACGTGTAAGGGATTAAAGAAAACAGGTTCATACTGAGCTTTAAAATGAAGTACCGATTTCATAAAATCAAATCCAAACAACGGTCTTTAACTTTGCTGAAGAGGTTAAACGTCTCTCTGTCTTTAGGGTTTAGAATTTAAAATAATAGGCATACAATACAGGCAATTTGTTCGCGGAAAATAAAATGCCTCAAAAAAAGTAGTAAAATCAAATATAAGTTATGTCTTGATTTTCACTTCTTCTTGGATCAATTCGTAGAATATACCCTTACAAGAGCATCATGAGCATATGGGAAATATTTAAGCGTTGCCCCCACATAATATTTGTTCCGTTCGGGGATCGAACCCGCGACAAGAAGCGCAGCAGTCAATCGCTTAGCTACTGCGCCAACCGTGTCGTCTAAATATTGTTACGAGCTGGGTATAAATTAACACACTACCAATTAAACACTAAAAATCTTTACTCAACACTAAACACTTAAACTTAATCACAATTACACAACTGTTCACTATTCACTTAGATATCGCACTAGTAGTAAGTAGTTCACTTCGATCGCGATAAAATCTTCTAGACTAACTGAATCATTCTAGACTCGAACGTAATCCTAGAATGTTCTCGTAAAGCAGACGACGTAACAATATGAATTAGAACTACAAACGAGCGCTTTAAAAGCACTTCTCCCAAATATACACCTTTATTCTTTCTTGAATTAATTAAGAATTCCCAGTAAACACTCAAATGCCTCCGTACCACTTGTTTTCGCCCGTTATCACAGACCTCCATCAGGGAAGACACACACTCATCTATATTTAGCTGCAAATGAAGCCTGTTGCCAGTTCGCGCCACTTCGCCTCCTGACAGCATCGGATTACACGTCTGCCCTGATTGATGGTCTGCGCCAGAATGGTGGATTGTTACACCACTACTGAGGATTTTTGGAAACGTGCCTATATGGCCAATCCAGGGCTTTGATGGAGTATGTGCTTTCAAAGTTCAAGGGCGTTCGTCATTTGCATATAATTACATATTTAGTCGCTCGAGAGACGTACTTACATTCAAAGTAAGTACTTACTAGCTCTAAGTAGTGTCGTGAGCATCATAATTGACTATCTACTAAATCTAATCATGACTTTCAATAAGTATCTGTGTTAGGACTTCAATATGGTAAATCCATACACTGAAGTGCATAAGACCAGTCAGTGTGAGGTTTTCCTATTCCCAAAACACACTACCACCATAGGACGCAAATACTGCACTTTGGTGACGTGAAAATAATTATGATATCTCCAAGATATTAACTTAAATCTCTGCGAGAATATAGCTAGCATAGTCACAAAGGAGATGGAAAACAGTGGGCCAAAACGATAAGTTGAGATATGGTCTAAAAAAATTGACATATTTTCTTATTTTACAATATCTAAAATCAGCTACTTTATCAATCTGGAAGCGGAGAAAAATGAGAAAGATGGTTTTCTTGACATTATCGATTTGATTAATCGATTACAGAATTACAAAAAGAAAAGCTTTGCTCTAGGTAATTAGTTCAAAGTAATTAAATGCACTATATAAACTTGTATACATATAGTGCATTTAATGACAGTTATATTAATAAAGAAAATGTCAATGTATAACTGAAAAACAAAAACGATTATCGATTCACGTCAATATTTTTTTAAATGACTGCTTCTCGTAGGGTATATAAATGTTCTGTGGACTGCATTGACAGCTGACCGACATTGACACTTGCCGATTGTTTCTGCTCCACTCGTTTCGTGTTTTCCGATGCGTTTTGAGTGCTTTCCCGATTATTTCTTTTTATTTTCAACGACCACTGCTTTGTTTATTACGGATTCAAACACTGCCTACCTTTTACGACACTTGCTTCCACACTGGACACCGAAGATCGCTCACACGTTTGACTTGGAATTGTTTTTTGGATTTTGCCACCGGCTTTGATCGGATATTGTTGAAACTATGAATCGCTGTGTGAATTGTGGGATTGCAACTAATCACTGCAATACCATAGGTCGACGACCCTTGGATTTTTCAACCCTTTTATAAAGGTTGTAACATAACCTCACGTTTACTAAACCTCTAATGACTCGGTTCTCAGATTGTCAAAACTTACAGAATTTTCATCAAAGGACAGGTAACTCTGAATCTATTAAATCATACCATTGTCATCTCGTTACATTCAGGCCCAACAATGTATGTAAGTGTTTCCGTCTCCTTTCAGGCATTCTAAGTTCTGGTTAAGAGAGTCTGTTATGAGAGTCACCACACCGTCTCATTAACGTTTAATCAGTGATTTCTCGGTTTAAATGTGGGCTCCCGTAAAAGTAAACTTCTGCCCTTTATCATCATCATTTTTCTCCTACAATAACCCACTACCACTCGCCCCACGTCACCACTAGTCACCAGCACATCTCGACAAAGATGCGAGCTCTCAAAGAGACAGCGGTCGTCGACTCAGCTATGCTAACATGAGAGTCGCATTGTTTCGGGTCAATCACTCCACGGCGCCGACGAATGCTAATCATATAAATGTACATTATTGTGTACATACATAATATGTCACGGGTTTTTTGACGTATTTATTTATTTTGTGTGTTAGTAGAATAATTTAGTAGATGCTTTGGAAGCAACTGTTACGAAAAAAGCAAAGTTATACAAGATTGAACCGTAGCCGTCGGGCAGATCCTATCTTTTCCGTCGAGGATAAGGAACTTAACCATTTCCACGTATCTTATATGCTCAAGTAGTAAAGGTGTCGTTGAACGGGCCAAAACCTAGTTGTTACAATATGAGTTTTTAACCCCCGACCAAAAAAGAGGGGTGTTATAAGTTTGAACCCCCGGCGGACAAAACCGCCGTAGCGTCGGGGGACCGCTAAGTAGACCGCTTAGTACATAAAAATATATGTACAAACAAAGCGGACCCCCGACGCTACGACGCTTGGATTAATTTTATTTTTGGTTTTTTAGAGGTTTTGTCCGTCGGGGGTTTTTCTTTAATTAACCCCCGACCAAAAAAGAGGGGTGTTATAAGTTTGACGTGTGTTTCTGTCTGTGGTATCGTAGCTCCTAAACGGATGAACCGATTTTGATGAAATTGATTTCGTTTGAAACGTGTTTTAATCGAGAGTGTTCTTAGCTATGTTTCGATAAAATCTGATCAGCCGTTTGAAGGCCATCACCTCTTTTCTAGTTGAAGGGAAATTAACAATTTCCACAGGTCTGTTCGATTCGAAATTTGAAATCTTGTCACTTGTCGCCATGGGCATTGCCCTGGGGGGGGGGTGCTAACCCCCCCCCTCCCCCAGAAAGTTTTTTTTTTGTTAATTTTTGTTGTTTTCGTTAATTGGCGAGGTGACACGCAACACCGAGAAAAGTGAAAGCAATGGGGGAGGCCTATGCCCAGTATTGGGACAGTCAAGGCTAAGATAAAACAATATAAGTTTAATAAGCATGAAATAAAAATTAAATTTAAAATTTAAAAAACCCCCGACACAAAAAACCTCTAAAAAAACAAAAAAAAAAACAAAAAAAAAAAAATCCAATCGTCTTAGCGTCGGGGGTCCGCTTTGTTATGTGCTCGTACTTAGCGGTCCCCCGACGGTAAGACGATTGGATTATTTTGTTTTTTAGAGGTTTTTTGTGTCGGGGGTTTTTTAAATTTTTAATTTTACTTTGAAGAAAACATCGTGACGAAACCAAGACACAACACCTAAGATTTACCAATACCCTCTTAATTACCAATGATAAAAGTTTATTGACATGAACTGTTTAACATTTATTTCTAAACCAGACAAGGATCCAGCTCTTCCCTTACCTTCAAATCAGTCATCCAACACAACCATCATAGCTTGATCCTCAACCACAAAATAATATACCGAGCTCATGATTTAATGGTTGTCTGGGCTTGCTGACGTCACCTGTAATGTACCGGTTCTGCAACATATTGTATGGTAATGTACAAAGATTACTATTATGATTATTCTCAATACATTTCCGATGAGTAAGTTCAACACAATGTTAAGAATGGTGTTTCGTGGGAGGGGCACAAATAAGTAGTAGAATTTTAAAGACATTCACAGTCACATCAGTTCCCTGAACCATCTGTTTCTAAGTAGGACCACCCTGGAGATTAGAAAAACTACAGAGGTAGTGGCGAACAAACGAGACTCCCCATTTAGTTACGCATCCGCTGACTTACCTCGACCACCGACTCATCACCACTCAATCTATCGATATGTGGATATTTTCGAAATTCTAAATAAAACATGGAGCTAGCCTGTCTTCCGTACTTTTTAGTATTTTTCATTACTCATACTCTGAAAGTAGATCTGAAGTTGCCTGAAGAGCGGGTTGAAAGTAATACTTTTCAGCCCTAGGGAGAATCGCTTACAACTGACATGTCAAATTATAAAAAAAAAACTAGTTCTATTTTCACATTTTTATTGAACCATGTTCCAACTTTCTATGCAGCCACGATGTAAAACTGAAATAACTTAAGTTAAGTATTGATTAAAGCATATATATTTTTAAAACACTTTATTATAATTTAGTTTCAACAGTTTTTTTTAAACAACTTTGATTTGGGCAAAATATTTACATTCATATATATCATTCATCATTTTTTCAATGATGAAAATGAAAAATAAAGGCTGAATAGCTGGATGGCCACAGAAACAAAAAAAACAAAACAGGCGGGAAAGCGGCAAACGGTTTCACTCATTATTTCTTTAGCTAATTCATGTTTTTATTTTTACTTTCCTTGTACTATTCGTAATGAAAAGCACAGTGTTTACCTCGGGTTAAAGACTTATTTAGTCCCTCGAACTATTGGCGCCCTCACTTCGTTCGAGCGCCAATCCCCGTCTCGGGACTAAATAAGTCACTTTCACCCCTAGGGTAACAATGTACTATTCCATACGAACCCAGGTGATACTACTAGGCCTACGTAATTGAACATCAAGGTCGGTTCCGCGAACAATTTAATATCCGTGATGTGAAGACATGGCGCTGATCGATTAAGTGCCCGACCAGCTGTGTAATTGTGCAGTCTGGCACTGCATCATAGGGTAGAGTAGGCACAAGTCCTGGCTAGATACTCCTAGAAGGATATGCAGAGATACGTTCATCAATTATTCAGATAAGCCTGTCGCAGTCTATTATTGGACCTAAGTGTCGCCACAGCACCTGGTCCACGGCCTTTCGCATCCAGCTCATGTTTAATGTCAATGTCTGTAGGGAGATGAAGAAAATTATGCGGTGATAAGCCGATCAGTGACAGCTTAAAATTCTAAATCTTTTTGTACAGTAGAGCATACAATGCTTATCCTGTAAAAGAAGGATTTCGAAGGCTATGGTTAAAAGCTGAGTTGAATCAATTTTCTTATTCACCAAAATGAGTGCCACCATTTGTAAATCTCTAGCAATTTGGAACGGTGTCTGCAGTAAACGACTTTACTTTCTCCTAGAAAGTTACGTTTCATTAAAAATACCTTCCATTTCAGTCTGTCAGGAGTAGTCTTTCTGTACCTTCTTACAATGTGGTAATTGTGCAGTCTGCTCAGAATCTGCGTATCAATGATCAATGATTTGTAATAGTACGCATAGTGAATCTATTCGCAGTGATGTTTTGTAGAGCCTGAAATACGTCATTAATGACAGCCATTTTGAGACAAATGGAGCGTAGGAACGCCGAAATGGTGCTGGGATTTTTAATAATGGTTCTTCATCAATAAGGTCTAGTTATGGAATTCAAGATAAAAGACAGATTCTGTTCATATTACGTGGTTTCAGTTTTACTTGGTAACAAAATCAGAGTTTTCTCTTTCATAGTGATACCGTCACCTGCCTTATACTATGTTGAGATCGGTTTCCAGTGTAATGACAACAAGTGATATCATAAGTTTATAACCCTCAAAGAGAACATGGACATTTTATGTGTGCCCATGTAGGTTTCCTTATGCATATAAAATAAGATATTTGAATGCCGAGTTGAATCTCGCCAGCCTGTTGTCACAAAAACCAAGGTACACTTAAATGGCTGCCTTGTCATTATTCCACGGTTGGATTTAACCTGAAAAAAAAAATGCCGCCTTCAGAACATTTTGTGAAATAAATTCGTCGAGTTTCACGTTAGTCATAAACGAAAATTAATGAAAATTAAAAAAGCCAAAAGGAAATTTAAAAAAAAAGTCACAAGTGAAATTATTTTTTTAAGTTTCTCCTCCATACCTCGAGAAACTTAAAAGTCTCATGAAAATCCTACCAGTATAAACTTCAAATTACACTCGACTATGAGCCTACCGTTGAAATCCAATATTGCCTAGCGTGAGTGGACGTTAGCCTCTTAGTCACACCTCCCACGAGAATACTAAGGATGTCTATCTTTAGAAGACCACCCAACAGTTCAATTATTTCCAATAGTCCAGTCAGTTACAATAATGTCTGTATTAGTCAGTGAGCCACGCTCTATGGTGGGTGAGTGTGGGTGACTGTTGTAGACGCGTTTAAACTTAGACCTAGCGGCTATTTACACTGTAATCTACTGTTTATAGATTAAGTCATTATTGGAGGTTGTTTATACATAGTTATATCCTTTATTTATTTTTTTATCTTCATGATTTAGAATCACTATGAAGATAAGTTTATAATGTTTTGCTTACCTCTCGTCGATTTTATGTTAAGGTAATCCTTAGGCTAATTGGCAGAGAATAACTTTGAGCAATACGACCACCGTGGTGCAACAAATTAAGTATAGCAAAAGTATAATGACTCTTTATGGATATAGCCACTGCAGGATGTAACTCGAACCTAGTTAAGTGGGGATACCTCAATCAAACGGCAGCAGGTGTGGTTGTGGAGTTGTATCCTGCCCCCTTAGCCCAAAAACATACAACCGAACTGACCTCTGCTGCTGCCACCGACGACGCTGTGGTGGTGGCGAAGTTCTGGGCTAACAAAATCTTAAAATGGTCGTGCCAGCGCGTTTCATCATCCTCTAATCATCTAATGTAACGACAAAATTGTATCAGAAAGCAAATTACTAATTCCTTTCTTGATTCTTTATGATACTATAAGTTAACAATAATTAAACAACAATGTGCTACAAAACATAATAGCGTCAGCAATGGAGACAGCAGTAAAACCCAGGCGACACGACATCTGTCGCCAACAGCTGTGACTCTCGAGAGCGCCTGGGTCCACTTCCTCAACGATTAGAAACTGTAGCCATGAGTGGCTTCTCACTGCTTTTATTGCAAGGGATAAGGAGCTGCGTAGTGTCACATGCTGCCACGCTTAAACATGTTGAAAAAGTGAAATTAATTAGGTCACATATTTGTTTAGTCTTGTTCTTAGCAAAGTTGTGTGGCAATCGATTGGCTTAGTATGGACATGTGATGCGGAGGAATGAGGATAATGTCGTGAAGAAAGTTTTGAGTATGAATGTGGATGGGTATAAAAGAAAGGAAGACCAAAGAAACGATGGATGAACTGTGTAAACGATGATATGGTAAGAAAGGAGGTTTTTGATGAGATGACAAGTAATATGGAAGTAGAATACTTGCTGCTTCGACCCTAATAAATAGTGATAAGGAGAAGAGTTCTTGGAAAAATAATCGTTGCCTTTCTATAACGCTGTTCAGCTTTGGTTAATGCTTACATAGAAAAATGTATACTTACAATCGAAATCTCTGTTACCTAATTTCATAAATATATGAATAAAAGATCCCTCTCACCCACGGATTTTAGTGAAAATATAACTAAGAGAAACCCTGGGAAGACCTGTTGATATACCTCAGAGCCTCATGGTCAGCGGTCCACTTGCGGCCACTAGTCCAACGACCGACTTGTCTTGTGGTTTAGACATTCAAAAGCAAAGTATATTATCGATATACTAAACTATTTACATAGACCGTAAGTCTATCTGGGTCATAATCACAAACCCAGTTGTTACCGCAAGTTTACTGTATCAAAGATTTCAATCTAAAACGGCTATACACTTCACATTAAAGGTTATAAAGTTGAAATACAATAGCTATTTCTCAATTTGTGCAAAATATATTGATTAGAAATGTTAAAAAATCATAGGATAATGCTTTATTATATTAAACTTTAGTTAATACCCTTTCCACTAGCAAAAACCAAGTAGGTAAAATCGTAGATCAACAAATACAATCATATATTGTTCTCATTTATTTATTTCTATACATATAATTTACATTTTCAAATATTTCTATACAAGGTGTTGTTTTGCATCCTCGTCAAATTCAGGGAGGTGACTATGCTAATGATTCTCGTCCCGAATCAATAATAAAATAGGTAGGTAATTTTTATTATTTTTCTTGTTTACGGAAATCGGTAAGTGTGAACCACCCGTGTTTTAAACGCGGCCCGCCTGATTCTCGCCCTAGCGCCTCCACACATACAAACAATCTTAAACGTTTTTTTAATAATTCCTTATTCTCTAAACCATGTTAAGGGGTTTATTTTGAAATACTGACAAACTTAAACAACCAAAAAAATCAGGGTTTATTAATAATTAACTAGGAACCGTAATTTATATTGATTATTTATGTCTTTTCTGACAACCTCCTGAATTTTGACGAGGTTGCAAAACACCACCTTGAATAAAATAATATTTAAAAAAACATTTAAAAATATAAAAAAATAGTAGCCCATATATTATTAATCTAACTATCTAATAATATAATTATCACAGTTTTACATCGCTATGAATATGTAATATTTTCTAAAAACTTTCATATCGTATACAACAGTTACGTTTTCGGGCATCGTGAGTTTACAAAAAGACGATCCTATGGCATCTCGAATAATTTCATAAAAACATAACAACTAACTGTTGCATCCATCAACTGATTGTGCTTTTGATGTTTCCATGTGGACGAAGTTATGGTTACTTTAAGTAATCAAACTATGTACCGGTACCTATTCTTGCGTATTCCTGCTTTCTAGTTATGAATGAAATATTTCATCAAGTAATGGGTTCACCTACAAAGGGTCAAAAGTATTTTGTTGAATTTCTTTTTTACTCTGAGCAAAAAGTTCGTACCGTATGCACGCTATGTATTTGTGATGTGATGACGACACAAATGGCCGACCTGAAAGTCAACCTCGGGACACTTATGTTTGTCAGTAGCGCTAGCGAGCAATAGTCAACACTACGAAATAATTAGCGAAACGCTCGGGGTTATTGTACTTCTAGACTAAGCTGAAGTGCACACTTTCAGTTTATTTTGTTCAATATTTAATTGGAGCATTTAGATTTCAATTTAAAGGTTCAACCAAACGCCAAAGGCAAAGGTTGTCAGTACCTTTCATAATTGTGAAGTAGTTCAGTACCAATTCATGTGAAGAGTCAGAATAGAGAAGATTGAAAGGCGAAGCATACTTAGACTTTAAATGACGCGACGACGCTATGGTCGATTGATCAACGAGGTTAAGCGTCGTTCGTCGTGGATGGGCGACCGATGGCGAACGGGCCATCCTTTTGAGAGAATGTTATACCGTCTGCTTTGCATGTACCATTAACAGAGTCATTTGTCTGAATCTGAAAAGATATTTCTTTAACGGAAGGAAAAAAACTTTCAGCAGGGGAACCCGTGGTGAAACTTTTTACAGGCTTTTCTTTTCAAAAACTTTTTTGTACCGTAATTATATCTGATATTCAAATGAGTACAAAACGACAATCTAACTGTACCACACAATTCAGAAACGAAAAGTTTCATTTTACCTGTACATTGTGTAAAACACACAAAAATTGTCGGCCGTAAATCGAATATCCGTTAACAATAACCTAAAAAGTATTAATACAATGGCCGGTAACATTTAATTAATCATTTAAACACATAATCACCATTTAATCTGTCGGTTACTGTCTGACGAGCTGTCTCCCGCAACGTCAGTGGCGATTGTTGTTCCCTCTCGCCCACACGTGGTGAAGTTGCCTGGGTGTGAGCAAGACGGGTGTGTTTCAGTGAATCACGGTGCGCGTGCGCCGCGGACCGTTAACTGTGATTGTGGGTAGTTAAGTTGTAAGCTTGCAGCGATGAGGGGGCTGATTACAAGTAATTGACTGCTCATTAAGTGTGTGGGTAGGAAATATTATATATATGTTTGTAGACCATTCCAATTCTCAGTGACTACTTCAGATTTGACCAATGGCGGAGTCCATAAAATTGGAACGTCTAAATAATTATGGTTATCACAAGGGTCTAAGATTATTTCACCAAGAAAAGTTTTCTAAAATCTTCTCTACAGCAGTTCACAACTGGACATAGGCGTCTGTCACGTAACTGAACATAAAACCTGACATTGACCTGCAAATTGCAAAAAAACGTAAGAAAAGTATAATTTCGCGGACTACCCTTAGGCCCTTATATCTTTCCTTCTGACCTCTCCTCGCTGTCGCCTGTGGTTTGTTCTTTTATCGGTACCGTTACGACGTGTCGCGGGGCGGCCGGCAGTCAGCTTTTATTTGCTCTGGCTCGGCAGGTCACCGATGTGGGTCACAGTCAGTTCATCCAGTTGGTCATACTGACTCGATTCTGTTGATACATGTGGTTGAGTTTGTGATTGGGAGAAAATTTGGGTTAAGTGTGGTTTAATTTAGGCCATTTTATGCCACCGACTTAAAGATCTAAGTACATGCGCGTGAGTTTTTTGTTCTGAGAAAACCGTAACCCGCATTGTGATGGATAACTTATTGATATACACTTTCTCCGTCGGGGACTTGCAAATGGACAAAGTAGGAACCATTCACACAGTTTTCGTGGATCGGATTATTTTCGATTAACGTCAGATTGTGGAATAAATAACGGAAAAACAAAACGTTTTTTTAAAACCTTACTCAATTAATTAATATTCCAAAGCAAACCGAAATTCGATGAATAATTGCCATTGCCACAATATAATAAAATACTTTACACAAAAACGCCTGTATTTTCAGTTCGTTGACGGCTTGTTTGACCAACTACCGTAGTAGTTGGTCAAACATGGCGGTCAACCACAGTTGCGGCTATATTCGGTGGCATCCGGATGCAGGTGCTCATATCCTATGCAAATGGAATAAATGCGTATGCTCTTTTTTAATTTTATTTAAGATGGGTTTGCTCTTGACTCTAGTCTAGGTCAGAGATAACAGAGACAAAGTCGACGATGGTACGAGCTTACCCAGAAGGAGCCTGTTCACTCTAACTTTGAAGTGATTAGGGTTGTAAGCGTACGGAAACACAGACGCAGGCAGACTGTATAACTCCTCTGCTGTGCGCATTATGAACGGATGCGAATTGGTGGAATAGCAATAAGGTAGGGATGGTTACTTGCAGTGCGTCTAGATGTCCGATGGTAGAAGCGGGCTGTTGCAGTGGGATGAGGTCGTACAGTTCTTGGGCAGACTCGTTTCTGTGAAATGTAGATAGGGCTAAACCATTAGGTAGGTATTTACTTTTGCTATAGAATCATGCTTGAATTGCTAAGGCTCTACGAGCTACGAGCTCTAATCATCTCATATTGTTTAACTCTTATTTAAGAGGCTGTATTGTGTTACCTAGATTAGATAATAAAACTTTTCTGATCACTTGTTGATTCACAGAATCCTACATATACCTAAGGAACATTTTTTTCATGTACCTACTTACTTACTTTATCTTGTTTTATTGCAGTCTCTATATTTAATTAAATGTCTGCATCTCACTCAGAGCTGTCTGACACAAATTAAATTATCTGCGAGATTAGTTTATTTATCTAAATCGCACAATTAATGCTCAGACGTTATTGACAGAGAAGATACTCAGATGTCAAGATTTCGGTCTATTTAATTAAGAACCACTCACTCTTACAGTGATGCTGTTTATTTGAGATTTCAAAGAAATGACTGTCGAATGTTTGCGAGAACCTTCTCTTAAAAATAATGATCTCATCTTAGCAGATAAAATTATTATTTTAAAGAAATTCTGGATGTACCTATAGGTGATTTATTAAAAAGCACGCTTGTAATTTCATTATTATAAAGTTTAAGATAAAATTCATTGTGAATTTTTTAAATGCGCAGTGTTGGTTGGATTTTCGCAGCGTCAACAGACAAAAATTTCAAAATTGCTGTAATATTAAATAGGCATTCATTTAAGTGTCGCTTACTGTTAGTGAAAATGGAAATTAGTTTTAGTAATAGTAAAGCATACTCTCCATATGGATTACTCAGGAACATTCGGTAGATAGATATTTGATTCTGTCTGTTGCGTATAAGTACTTATTTTCTCTTTGTGTTTATTGGTTGATCTCCTTGCGATTGACATGTTGTGTAGACTGATCAATTTAGGTCATTACTGGCAATAATTCGGTTGTTCTTACTTATAAGTTATTTTTATTAGCTTTACTTGTGTTCGACAACCTTTGTCCTTTATGATCAGTTTTACGATCATATTGTTTCTATATAATACGATTGAACAAATGATTTTGTACACAAACAATTTTCTGAGTTTTTTATCTTGGACATCACTGACATCTATGAACGACAACATCGCGATGAAAGCCTTCTCTCAATGTTTAAGCCTTCTCTTTTTGAGAAGAGACTTTTTCCCTGCAGTTGCAGTGGGTAATAGTCTTGTACTATGATGTCAATGATTAACAAATCATGTTATATTTGTTTACGTTTAAGTAAATTTAAACGTGAATCGTGTGCCAAGTGCCAAGTAGTGTCGAACTATCGGTGGTTAACCTGAATATTCATAACAATGATTAAAATACGATGAACCAAAAATTGATCCATTGATTGATTCAAATATATGCGAGGTCTCTAGAAAGCGATTTCGGCACATCAGATTTCCGAGTTCTGTTCATTGTTGATGCAAATTATGATTAAGTGGACAAACTTAATCAAAATCAGACCTTTCATATCCGCGCTATTTACTAACACTCTAATAGATTTATTGTACTAAATGATAAGAATAAGAAATATTGTCTTAACTTTCGCAGAGCTAAATCTAGACCGAATTTAATGGTTGTCTGATTTTTTCAGATTTAGACCTTTGTTACAGGCCGATTTCGTTCCGCGGTAGTGAACGGTACATTTCTCATATTTTTTGTTACTTTCGGATCATTTCGAGCGTAAACTTCTGTAGTTACAGACTTTTTGTGTATCCACGCTAATCGTACGGTTTCTTCACTGTAATGATGATGATAGTATTGTGATTATAATATTTTTATGCTGATTTGGAGAGAAAACGTTAACTATTGGCAATGACGGAAATGTGTGTCTTAGATTAGTCATAATTCATAATGAGTTTGTAAATTGTTGTCGTACTGAGGTACAATTTTCTTGGCCTAAATATTAAGCTATTGAAATTTATGATGTTTTGAGTACACTGGTTAGTAGATTAAGACCACCTTTTAATTCCTCGTTGCAAATGAAAGCTGTTATGAAGAAACTTGTAAATGTATAGTATCCATGAGATTAATCCCTGATAGACGTTAAAACCAAAGCTAAGTTGCCAAAGGAGGATGCATTCAAGTCAGTCAAATTTAAATGCAGCAAGTTTAGTGGAACCGATGAACTTCCTAATTAAAGACATCTAGGCGAGACAGGCTAGCGAAGATGTGACACGTTCAATCGCAGCTGGATACTGGAAATTTGCTGCTTTTATTATTGAAAGTGCTCTCGCTATTATCACTGATAAATGGATAGTGTGAGGAACGACGTGAAAAAGAAAAGAAAAGGGGTGGAATGATAGCGTGAAGGTTTACAGGGGAGAGTGGTAAAATAAAACTTGTTGACAAGAAGATGATGATAAGTGACTATACAGTTTCTTGTTTGAGCTTTTGGTGGAAAGTATGCTTACGCCGGGAGCAACAAACACTGCGTTACCGTGCTTCGGGTGACAGATCTTGGCGATAAGCGTGAGTCCATCGATGTATGGTCGGCTTTGGGATCGTCATCGTGGAGAAAAAAATAAGCCAGTCAGCGTGGGGATATTAAACCCACTGTTGGGCGAAGATTAATAACATGAATTTATTTTTTCTTCATACATTTTTTTCTTTAACAAACAATAAATTAAACATTTAAATATAAAATTAAATTGTCTTTGTGGTTTAATAACAGTATTGTTTGTGGACAAAGAATGCGTTCTTATGTTAATATGCTCAGGCAGATACTCGCTATAGGTAATGTGAGCAAACTGTTCCTACTGATAACATATTGTTTGTCTGTGTGTTTGTCTGATAACAGATGTTTTTGTTCTCACTTGATAGGGGTCATGCGGTAGTGATGTATCTGGAATCTTTGAGATAAGTTTTTGTTGATAAAATAATGAAGAATAGTGTGTTCAAACAAAAGTCAAGTTTCAATGGCTATAGAAAGAATAAGAGATATACAGAAGAGAAGAGAGAGAGAGAGAAAGAAGATAGAGAGATTAAAAATGAATTATTAGTATAGTGACAATTAATTAGGTCTCTGTTTTGACTAAGATTCCCTGAAGAATGATGTGATTAAAAACAAAGAATAAATTACATAGAATCTTACATTTTAAGGTCGAATTAGTTCAATTTAAGACAACCACGTAGTCAAACACTGAACTTTTTATACGCAAAGACTGTGAAAACGTAGAATTTCTACAAATATTTTGTTGTGAAAGTTACATTGGAGACGCGAGAAATTTCAACGAACACGTGTGTACATACATACACACCAACATATATACTTCTAACACGTATCATAAATAAAATGGCAGTATCTAACGAGTCGCTCGCGTGACCAGCGCTCGTCAGCTAATGCTCATTAATTATTCGCTAATTAAGGGTTGCATTCAATACTCCAATGTGATGGATCTGGGGGAAATCTGCCTGGAGTTTGGAATGACCGATCATTTGGTAAATGACTGATATGGAAGAGGGACAATGGATAGCGTATCTAAGGAGTATTGTGGAAATCTCGTCCTAGTCCGTAAGTATTGAGACGTCATTTTGGTTTGCAGTTGGTACGATTTGTTCACCAAGACAAATTTGTCTTGGTGAAAAAAATTTTTTGTCTTGGTCACCTGAACTACTCTCCAATAATTTCTATAGCTTAATTAAAATGTCATTTTATAATTCAGAATTAAATAGTAAGCATTTTATTTTTCGAAAAGTTTGCTTTGTTATAGCCATAGAAATATAAAAATAGTCTTGTTTATTATGTTTGTGGTTATATCATACTGATACGTTCTCTTAGCTTATGTATTTCCTTAATTTAGAAAGATTTCTGAACTTTTCTAAAATATCCGATTACCACTTAATGCAATTAACTTGTTATCCATAATACAAACATGTCATATCGTATTTCTATCGATCACCGTACCGATAACTGCCGAAATTGTGTGTATTCTTCGTTCATTCACTTTTGGTTCAGTTTACAGAATCTCTCTAAAAACATTATTTTTTGTAGTGGATTCCAATTTTAGACTTCTAAGGGAAATTTCGACTTATATTTTATGAAAGGCTTTAGCAGTAAAGTAAACACATACCCTAGCATCACGTCTGTCTAACCCCGAAGAGTAAGTCGGGGTATAGACCCCGACTTAGTTACGCAAGTTTAGGTTTACACCTAAATTTCGCCAGTTACGGTAAGTCCGATATAATGGAGGCAAACCTATTGCCACCAATCGGCCACAAAGCCAGCCTACGGTCTGCTTCTGGGCTCGTTTTTTATTCGTTTCATGTAACACTAAAATTCAATTTTTATGAAAAATCAAGAAGAAAGGTTCTAAGAAAAAAACAAATAAACAGTTCTACGAAAATGTCATATTTACTGAGATAAATTAAACTTACAGTTTCTTAGAATTCATGCAATAAATTCGTGTTTTGTGTTTATTCAGGATTTTTCCTCAGTTTTTCCTATAACAATATTTACGAAGTGATGTCATTTAATCATTGACAGTCAATGAACTGTCATTGACTGTACTTGATGTCGTTAAGTGTAGGTACGCTTTTATTGGTGAGTGTACGTTAATTAACAGTTTTTATTAGAGAACAATATGCTAGTCATGTCGATTTTAGAAGAAACATGTATTTTTGGATCTCCTTTATTAATTAATATCATTTCGATATAGATAAAACAGTCTTAATCATGAGTATCGTACTACCCAGTGCTTTATAGGGTTCCGTACCCAGAGGGTCAAACAGGACCCTATTACTGAGACTTCGCTGTCCTTCTGTCACCAAGCTGTATCTCATGAACCGTGATAGTTAGCCAGTTCAAATTTCTACAGATTATGGATTCTGTTGCCGCTTTAATACAAATACTAAAAACAGAATAAAGTTATTATTTCCATCCATTACATACCGAGTTTTCTCCATGCCGGAAAGCACGTTAGGCCGTTGGTTGGTGTCAGATGTTCGACAGTCGTTACAGGTAGTCAGCGGCCCGAAAGTCTGACAACCAGTCTACCAAGGCTATCGTTTAACTCAGTATAAACTGGGTTATGGAGGTCAGATAGGCAGTCGCTCCATGTAAAATACTGGTATTCAGCTCCATTCGGTTAGACTGGAAGCCGACCCCAACATATTTGGTTAAAGGCTAAGCAGATGATGATTTCGAAATAGGTAATATCCACCTTACAGAATATGTGCTCAGCGCGACAAAAAACAAAACTTATAAAAAGAAATTTAAAAAAACCTGTGCTCTAAGTAACATGGGACATGGGGAAGGGAAGGACAATCTTTCTAAGATGATCATGACAACTAAATAGAAAAACATGGAAAATGGGTATCACATAAGCCGGCTTTACAAAGTGTACATTTCAAACAGTATTCTTATGTCCCCCATGTCTGTAACCATAGTTTGCCGCAGCTCTATTTCTTCTTAACAGTTAAATTTTAATCGAAAAACCGGCGTGACTTATAAGTTTATCTCAATACTTCCCGACGTTGATATAAAGTTACTGAACTTAAGATCGCATCGAGTTCTAAAGTCGCGGCTTCTCGTAGGTGTATTTTGCACGTAACATAAAGAAGGAAAGAAGAACCACATTCAATAAAAACTTGAAAGCAAACTTTCAGTAATAAGAAACGGGATTAAATATAATGAGCACCAAAAAATACTTTGAGATCCTAAGCTACGTTACCCAAAAAAAAAAACTAAACACCAAAAAAATTGTATTCAAAGACCAAATATAGTAAATGATCACCAAATATAGTAAATGATCACCAAATTTTGTGGCAAGAAGAACTTAGGAAGCAAGTGCGAGCAAAGCGAGCTCGGGATATTGGGCACCCCGACTCGGACAGGTTAGGTTCGAAGGGGATGGCGGGGTCTAGTGAGCGAGCGGAGCGAGCGAATTAAGACCCCGACATCCCCTTCGTGTTAGGTTACTTTAAACCCTGCAGAGAGAAATAGGAGCCCCGCGTAGCGGGGCTCCGTCGACTACGCCTTAGTTCGGAGCTGTGATTTTCAGGTTTTTTATTCTGGTGATCATTTACTATTTCTGGTGATCATTTACTGTTTTAGGCAGTATAAAAATGTTTTTTAAGGTTATATTTACTTTATCTGGTGTTATGTTAAACATAAGCCATAAGAAACCTCATTTTGATTTTCTTTTGTTTTATTTCCAATAGTCCAAAGCATTTATTTGTGCTCAAGCTTTTAGGTATAACCATCAGCGCAATCATTTTGGTCACCCCAGTCTCAAGCAGTAGTGTTGGTTCGTAGTAAGTGACCGAAAATTCGAAGTTTGTAATGCTGTCACAACTTCTGTCTATAGTCAGAACATCCAGTGTTGTCACTAGGTTCAGATGTATGCACGTTCAGTCAAACTGGAATAGTAAGACAGCTTACATCTGGACGCTTACTTGATGCGTCTCGTGTTAATTGTTTGGAGCAGACCTTCTGCTCGTATTTCCGGTGTCACTACTGTTGTCAGATTTTATATGACGTGGTGTGCAAGAAGCATAACTCCGTGAAATAAAGACGTAGTGACGCCGTACCGGCTGAGCATATTACAAGATAAGTTCACCGACTCTGTTAAATAGTATGAGTTCTTTTTAGTAGCTACGTATTCTTTTACAGCCCTCGCGTGGTTTATGCTAATGCTTAGCTTTATTTTAGCAATTTTGAGATTATTGCAAAGATCTGGGGTAATACTTAAAAGAATTGGAGTGACGTATAAGCATATGCATAGTCTTATTTTTCTCTGAGGTAAAGTGATAAACGTCAAGAGGAGACATAATTATTTACTAAAAATGTCGGGGTGACTGCGTAGAAATTAGTGCATTAGATTAATAACTATCAAGCGGTAAAGGGTTTAGCTTCAGAACTGGCTATTCCTATTTTTATCACTTTTTTTCTCTTTCCCCATCAATACTCACGGGAACAAAAAGCCATTACAATAGTAAAAACGGCAACAATTGTACCTTTCATCCGAAGCCGCACAACTATCAATTGTATTTGACTACGTCGCGCGATTCTTTGTAACTGCCGCATGCGAGTGTGTGATCTATGCGAATGTAGGGCATCAGTCCCTCCGCTGACGAGGAACTGGCTATCGACACAAGAAACGTATAAAATTCTGTCTTGTTGTGCGTTGATGGTTTCGTGTCAGTTTTAGATATTCCTAATTGTGATCTCGCAGCCAGTAGCGCCGACTAATTTTGTTACGAAGTTACAGGGAACCACCGCCACTCACTAGAACTGTCACTCTAGAGGAGCATCGCATCGACAATGGCGTGGGGGCTGTTTTCTGATGACAAATCTCTGTTTTTATTTTTCACGTGATATGTACTCTTGTGTTTGGCCGAAACTCGTCCGATGAGAAGGGTAGATCATCTCAGGGTAGCCGCTGTCGTGCCGCGTCCACGAACAACTGCTATATTCAGGCACAATCCCGAAGATTGAAGCCTAACCCAACAAAAAGAAGCAAACCTCAAATACGACGACCACTTCTGGCAAGGTCATCCAGCATCGATACATAGTTATGGGTATTTATTAGTTGATCCATTTTGACAGAATTCTCGGGGTGGGAACAGTCCCACCCCGAGAATTCTGTCAATCAAACAACTCGTTTTTAGTTGCCAGTTCTACTCGCTCATCGCTAATCGCCCTCGGTGGGACCGGCGCCTCACAGAGGTGCGAACAGTACAATTATGCGAGTGATGCATGGCCGCTGTATGATGTACCGCAGTCATTTGTCATCGCTGTGTCAACGCTAGCTAGTGACCTGCAGGGGCGGCAGAAGAACAGGTGAGACAGGAATGGTACATGTTAAATAGAGGTATAACGCTTGTAGGCAATAAAGAATTGGCATGGATTGGGAGTTCTTTGAAATATCATGCGATAAAGGTGGCTGGGGCAGACGGGATGCAGAATGAGGAGGACAGGGGGTTGTGGTGCAGCTTTGGAGATGCCTATGTCCAGCTGTGGACTGTGATAGGTTATTGGACACATTTGGGCACAATATTCTCTTTTGTCGATGGCAAGTCCTCGACAAGATTATTATTTTAACCTATTCTGCCACTGCTGGCAAAAGGCCTCCCCCATTTCTCGATCTCTTAGTGTTTTGCCTTCTCTGGAAAATTAGTCACGAACGACTCCAAATCATCACGTTTCTTGGGCCTGCCTCAGTGACGACGACCGTCTTTAGGCACACTCTATGTGACGACATCCAATCCGTAAGAAAACTAACTTCAGTTTTGACTTGATGAGCTCATCGCCGCCTAACTTTCTTGATATTCACAACTTTTGGTTCAAGTTGGCCTTGTTGTTTATTTCGTACAAACTATCTCACAAGACAGTGCTTCGTTGTTTCAATTTGAACTTCTGACCTTTGACTTCCTCGTTATTTATATAACAACTTACTAACTTGTTTGATTCGCATGAGTCATTGGATTTTGATCTCTATTCCCTTTGATTAAAAATATATCCACTGTATTAGGTTTGTCATCTTGAGTGAAGTTAATCCTGTGCTGTTGGTATGTTTGCATGTATTTAGTTTGACATTAGTGTTAATAGTATTAAATGATATAGTGAGGGATCAGTTCAACAGTGTTGGTACAAAGGTTATATTAGAATATAGGATAGAATAAAATAGAGAATAATATTAATATCTGAGTGAATGGTCCATTAGGATCTTAATATTAAACAGTTTCACATAGGTACACTACCGTTGCCTGTGTAGAAATATTAAAATTAGCTTAAAAGGCTAAAGTGGCCAAGTTCTAGGCCGCTACATTATAATTTTAATAGTTGGGCATCAAAAACGCAAAAAAAGCAAAAAATAATAATACATGTCAATAGGTACAGACAAAAACATACACATTGTTTTGAAGATGATCTCATTATCCATGTATTTAAATGTGGGTCATTAATGTTATCAAATTTCGTGTGGCCTCTCGCGTTCTGCTTTTTGGAAACATTTTTTGATGTATAGATATTTCATGACTCGAAAATGGAGTCTCAAGTGCAAACTGCAGTATTGCAACGCGTGCAGTGCAGTGTGCAATTTTTTTGTGACTGAGACTTTTTTCCTCTAATCTCCGAACACATACTTATAGAAGTATATCATCGTCCCCATCATTTTTATTTTCAGGCAATGATGGCCCATAGATATACAATGCACAATAATTATTATAAAAAAAATACATTTACAAAAACTATAAAACCACCAGCCAGTTAGGCAGTCGTGCCAGTCTATGTGCCAGCTTCTGGTGTCTACAGCGGGTCCATTCCAATTCGTTCACCACACCAACCACCAACTGATCCTTTATAGCTTTGCAAAATATATTATATTTTTTCATTTAACCCATTCAAATCATCAAAATGCCTCACCTTACTGTCAGCACCCCCTACCGCCCACTCAGCTAACTGCGCTAATGACATAATTACACTCAGTTCAATCAACGCAGTGTCCAACTATTGATACGTCATCAGCTCAGCGATAATACCGTGGAACTAAACAATGCGGCGTTTATGTGAATGATTAACCTCTTGTAATAGTAGCTGAGGGCGCAGACATAGTGGCAGCAATAATGATGACAAGAAAGTATGTAATGAATTTACATTACATAAAGACAAGTTGTCAACGGACAACGGACCGTTTTTTCGCCGGTTTCGAGGTGGTGTATGGTTTGTACATGCATCAGACACAGGCCCGGCGAACAAAGTATTGTTGGTTGAAAAGAACGGTCCGTTGTCCGGTGAAAAAAACGGACGCATACAAGCGACCTAAGGCAGAGGTTTCACATTTCGCCAGTTAGGTTTAAGTCGCATGTGATAGGGGCGAGTCTATTGCATCAATGAGACAGAAATCTAGACTCTGTGGCTACTACTGAGAAATATCAAGTCATCGAAAAGCTTATGTGTCATGTTTAAAGTATTGTATTATATGGGAAATATAAAACGCTTTGGAAACGATTGTCTTTTCCTTAGTTTCTCTGGTACCTATACCCCTAGGTTTTGTTATTAAACGACTTCAAAAACTGAGGGGGTTATGCGTTCGGTCAGCATCGTTTTTTTACTGTACACCGATTTCTCCTTGATTACTGGATGAAGCTTATAAGGTTTATTTTAAGTTAACACTTTATATTGCGTCAAGCTAAATATTTAGCTGCACTCGAGGAGATTATGTTTTCAGTTCTCTGTAATAATATCGGAATTAGGCATTAAATTAGGATGTTAGCAGACTGACGTGACTATAATCGTATTAACTGCAATCTGCTTTGTGTTCGCTGTTCATTGATGGCGGCTCATTGATTGAACAAGGCAGTTCTATAGTGAACCGTGGCCGTCAGATCCATGAAATTGAACTTTGACTCAATTTCAATCGTGTTGACCAGCCTAATTCTAATAGAGATTGGTGTGGAGATGGAAACTGCACGAGTAAGCCACGTATAAAAGGATACTCAGTAATAGAGAAGCTATTGCCCGCGACTTTACTCGCGTTATGGTCCGAATTCATCACACGGGAACGTTTTAAACATAGCCTGTGAGGCTCGGGGATAATGTTGTAGCGGCACTACAAAACTTACTACAGCAATATGGGACAAAAAGTATTACAGCGATGACACGCATGAAGAACTAACATCAAATCCTAAATCGCGCTGTAATAGTTACCTGCGACTTAAAAATATAAAGAAAAAAAAATAGTGCGTGGAGTCCCTCCGCGCGGAAGAAGTGTAACTTCGTAATACTACACGCATGCGATCGAGTGCCACGCATTCACTGTCGTTATTTTATTGAGCTTCTAAATAATATTTTGTTGTTTTCTTTATGTATTATTTTATTACATAATTATTACATAAGTTTATCGAGGTTATTCTACTCATGGAAATTGAGCGAAGGCTGGTCACACCGTAGAGTCGAATGCATGAATGTTTGCACGCCATCTTGCGTACCTAGTAGAACTACGTAGTCACAAATCTTGTAATACTGCCATCTTTTAGTGTGTTTTAGAAAATATTCCCCCTCCATGGTAGCATTAAACTTGTTGGAAGTCGCATAAGAAGTTTCACTTCAAAAACCCGACGGCAATTTTCCCACCAGACACGACACCCGTCTGGTCGGTGGTTCTTCCCTCTTCTATGGGAGATGAAGAACTTTACACCCTGTTCTTCATACCCCTAAAATTCAGCTTCGCATCAGTGAAGGAATTTTCACTATCGGATCAATATTTCCAGATATTACTTTTCACTTTACTTCTTTGCATTTCGTATAAGTATGAACTTAATTAAGAACTTATTATTGTTAGCTTAAACCAAACTTGATACTTCAAGCCTTCAATTAACGGGAACTGCTTGCTCCCAATAGTTATTTCTGTTCAAATAACGTTAGGCTAGATTTTGGTAAAATTATTTACTTTGTGATAACTAAATACTGAATGAAACATTAATTAAGGCTGTGCGTTACATTAATATGCTTTTAAGAGCTTAAAATAATTTGAAATGTGATTTGCGTTTGTCTGTAAATGATTGGCTTTGAAATCGCTTTATTTAACGAAAATATATACAAGTACACATACTAGTGGAATACATAGGTAGGTACCTATTTTCTGCCACAAGCAGGTTACAATACACACGACTTCTGAGCTGTCCTTGCAAAAAGCCACAATTATGATGAACACGTATCCACAGATTAATCAAGGTTCTTATTTCCATGGCACATGTTATTATAAGTTAAACTTAAATCATGACGAGGTTATTACTAAGTTCTAAGTTAACAAATTGGACTTATAACCAAGCAACATAGAAACATTTTATATAAAGGAGTCTGCCCACTACAGCGTTTTATACCATGACCGTGCTATAAACGTATCAGGCAAAAAAATATTGCCTATGCCCATTAGAATGTTCCGTCACCGACCAAGACCGTCGTGTGCCTTGCACGTAGCGACGTCAGCAAAATATTCTTCCTTACAAAATGTTGCCGCTCCGTACATGACCGTTCTAGACGGGAATGATACGCTGTTGATACGTTCTAGTGTGCATAGTAGTCCGTGTCATGTTCTTGTATGTCATGGTATTGTACGGTGTAGTGGACAGACTCCTTAAAACCCACAACTCAATATTCTTACATAGATACATTCCTGTAAAACGGATTTTTCTCCTCTTTCAAGTAGGGGTTTAAAAAACATCTCCAATAATGCCCTACCCCTCTCCTGCTCGGCGGCGGCGCGCGCGGCGGTCCAGTTCGGTCCGACGACCTAATCGCCGTCTATTGACGCCCTGCGCCTCTAATCGGATTGCCGATGTACCTGTATCGGAGAAACGCGACGTTTATTAAAGGGTTAAATTATCGATTAGGAATACAGAAGAGGAAATTTTTGGAGCGGAATTATCGTGAAAAGGGACTAGGAAATTAATTTTGATACAATTTACGTTATAGGAAGGTGTGTTGATTATATTTTTCGGAAGGGTGTTCTGGTGTACGGCAATTTAGGCTTTGACGTTGTGTGGACTCATTTGAAAAGGGTCATCCATTTATCGGAAAAAACATTTTTCGAAACCTACGCTGCTGCTAATAAAATTTAAATCATTTTCATCGTCCTTCTGTTTTTATATCAGAGTTTAATCCCATTATAATATATTTAATATATTATAATTAATTATACAGTTTAATATATTATCATCGTAATTATATTATCGTTGTTTCTTTGCCACTTTCCGTGCACTAATTTCTTATTGTTTGTTACAGGTATGTCTACAATAAATAGTTGTCTTCAAAAGGGAATATTTCCGAGACACAGTGATAAATAGCTATGTTTTGGGGATCAACGGCATAACAACACATACATATTGGTATGTATGTACCTATCATAATAACATCAAAGCAAATTTAAACACACAAACATCCTTTACTTCCCTTCAAAAGAGAATTTTAAAATAAAACGTTTCTTTATACGAATTGCATGCTAAGCAGCGCGTGTCCTGCAGTAACTATTTCAGGACACTTGTCAATACATTACCATTCTTATTGTATGAATGTTTAAAGTCTATATTCAATTGCAAATGCTATTGAGAACGGAGCTTGCTTTTGAAGTATCGCAGATTTTATTTGTGCATGTTCTAGTGGATTCGAACTGAAGTACTGATGTGTTTCAATTACTTAGGCAAAAGTTTTTTATTGGTTAAAATATGGACGGTTTTTTTGATTATGTTGTCAACAAAGGTGAATAGGACTGGGTTATTTTGTAGGAAGGTTCTTCAGATTTTTTTTAGGGAAAACATTTTGCGTGAAAACATGAACATTCGTGCAAATAAAACAAGTTTTAGCAGTTATTATTCGGATTCGGAAAATGATAATACATGTAGAAACTCACTTATTGATGTCCTGCAGAACTTCGAGGCCACCTTTTTCAATTTGGTTGTCGTCACATAAGACCGAATTCGACAGCTCTCAATGTAACGTACTTAAAGATACGTAAACAATCTTCGCCATCATTTAAAGAGTCGACGAGCTCTGTGCTGCGTCACAAACCCCAGCTAATCAGCGCTGAGACTGATCGGAACATGGGAATGAGTTCATTAGTATACGTTACACTGGTTAACTTAAAAGCTAGCAACGTTTATGTGCTGCGTTTGTAACAACTGGCCATCTTGTTGTCTGACTCCTTTATACGCTGAATTGATATACTGATAGAAAATGAGGTTTTGCTGGTAAGGTTTATACAAGGCGTTGTTTTACATCCTCGTCAAATTCAATGCTAGTGATTCTCGACCCGAATCAATAATAAAATGAGTAGTTTTTTTTTTCTTATTTACGGAAATCGGTAGGTGTGAACCGACCGTGTTTTCAACGCCGCCCGTCTGATCCTCGCTTACATCATCTGTCTAGCCTTTTCCCAAACTATCTTAGGGTCGGCTTCCAGTCTAAACGGACGCAGCTGAATACCAGTATTTTACATGAAGCGACTGCCTATCTGACCTCCACAACCCGGTAACTAGGTAACACGATACCCCTTGGTAAGACCGGATGTCAGACTTTTTGGCTTCTGACTACTCGTAACGACTGTCAAAGATCTACAAATGACAGCCGGGACCAACGGCTTAACGTGCTTTCCGAGGCACGGAGGAAACTCGGTATGTAATTATGGTCACCCATCCACGGACCAACCTCGGCAAGCACGGCTTAACCTTAAAGATCGACCCGGGCGGCTGTTATTATTTAGCCACGTGATCCTCGCTTACACACAAACAAAAAATCTCAAACATTTATTCGGTAATTTCTTATACCCTAAACCACGTTAAGGGGGTTATTTTGATATACTGACAGACTTAAACAACCAACAAAATTGGCTTTTATTAACCATTAACTAGGTACCGTAATTTTAATTGATTATTTATGTCTCTTTTGTGACAACCTCCTGAATTTTGACGAGGATGCAAAACATATATACAAAGACGGAGTGGCTGCATCAGATTGAAGCGGATCCTGTATATTACTAACAATGTTTTTGAAATTATATATAAGTTGAGTACTTCTTTCAACTGCGACGTTGGTTGATTAGTCACAAGCTCGACTGCTAACTGTATATACTGGTCCTGGCTTCGATTCCCGGGTTAGCAAAGCGTTAGTGGGTTTTTCCATAGGAATCTCTCAGTAGCAGCCTGCGAGTCTAGATTTGTGCCCGGTTGATGCCAATAGGCTCGCCCCCTATTACATGGGACTTCAACATAACTGCCGAAATGTGGGTGCACTTATAGGTATGTACACCTCTGCATGACGCGTGGGGGATTACAGGCGAGATGTTATGTTACTTCTTTCATAGGAACTATTATCAGGGTCTTCTGAATTATCAAGCAGTAGGTCAGTCAAAAAGATGAAGCCCATTTTTAGGGTCCCGTACCCAAAGTGTCAAACGGTACCCTATAACTGAGACTTTGCTGTCCGTCCGTCCGTCTGTCACCAGACTGTATCTCATGAACCGTGACAGGTAGCCAGTTGAAATTTCTACAGATTATGTATAACAACACATACTGAAAACAGAATTAAATAAATATTTAAGGGGGCTCCCATATAAAAAAGTGCTTGCTCGTTTTTATAAATAGTGGTACCGAACCCTTCGTGCGCGAGTCCGACTCGCACTCGGCTGGTTTTTTCCAAAGTTAATATGTGTGATCTAGAAAGACTATTGCTTCTCTATGAGCTCAATGATAATTTTAAGATTATTTCCTCTTTACTTTTGGACGGCAGCTCATACCCATTGAAACAATAAATACAAATAACTGTCAGTGTCAAAGCATTTCTACAAACAGACGCGACATTTTATTGCGCGGCCACATGTCACTCCTGTCTCTGCTGACACCCGGTTATAAAGTTGACGTGAGTGACAGCATGGCTTCGCGTTTTTATATTCGGTCGTTCCTGGCTTTGAAAGCATCGGGATAAAATAATGGAGGAATCAATGTTTTATTTGGCTGTGTAATGTTTATGCTAAATTGAGAAAGTTTATTTTTCTTACGCGTCATTTTCTTTATTCGTAGACTCTTGTGTGGTTTCTGTAACCAGCAGAGTAATAGGGGATCGGACTGGGTAAAGAAAACGACATTCTATTTTGTCCGTCAGACAGGTAATACAAAAATATTAGATACGTATTTTTTGTTTTATCAAAATATCAAAAAAATATTTAGTTAGAACTCATTAAAGTTGGAGAGTGGGGGCTTACTACGTCACAAGTAGGTATAAAACTTACCTACATGTGACGTCATGCGCCATTTCAACTCAATATATCTCCGTAATTTTATGACCACGTGAAAAAAGAAAAAATACGTGTCCAATACTTTTCAAAAAACTACCCGACGGACAAAGAAAAAAAAATAGGATTATCCCCTATTGCGTTACACACCCGATATGTATTCATTTTGATAGTTCAACATTACGATTATCAGAATATTACCAATTTTCTTCAAAATCTTTCAGAATGTCCGTTTCACTTGATTTATCTGTGTATGCATAAAGTTGCAGTCTAGTAGGAGTCTTTATTTATAGATCAAATTCCAGTTCGTTTTTTACCTCCCCCAAATTACCCAGCTCTATAAACTTCTCACATCTCACTCACTACGAGCTCACAAACTCAGTAATTTGCACAGCGAGCCTTCCTGACCGATTCCATGTTAATTCTTCAAAACGCTCGGGCGCCGTCCTCGGGCAATTATGTCCATTTTGCTCTACAATCAAGATCTACCGCTGTTATACATTCTAGTTTCAAGTTTTTGCATCAGTAATAATAATTAGACGAGCTCGTAAATTGAAGGTGATTTTGTTAAAAAATGAACCGCCATGTACCTATTTTAATTAATAGTAATGTTGTGATTCCGCATAGTAACGATGACGCATGACTTCAAAGGATTTTTTTTTCTAGTTCGTTCTTCTTTACATAAAAGAGGGAAAAAAGAAAACGTGTTTATTTGGCGCATGTCAGAAGTGCACACACACAACACATGAATAGGCCCAGATCAGCAAACAGCCATGGTTTTAGTACTGAAGAAGACTTTAATAGTGAATAGTGTACTAATATCGATACTGGTATTATAAGTGCGAAAGTTACTCAATGTCTGTCTGCTACCTCTTCACGACTGAACGGATTTAATTGGAATCCTGGGCTTGGCCATAGGATACTTTTTATCCCTAAAAGTACATTCCCAAGAGATCATTTCTGACCTACACGCTGGCGAGGCTACGGGCAGAGTCCTTAATAAAGAGCTCAGAATCAGTAACTGTTGTTGTTTCAAACAATCAGAAATTATTAATAGTACGTTGTCAAGAAAATCCAAAATACTAATAAAAACTGTTATTACTAACGTTTATAAATCAGATTCTTAACATGATATGAACAAACGGTTCGTTTGTGCAACTCAATGACAGGATTTTTGAGTCAATTAGAGTCGAGTATTTAAGCCTGGTTTCACCTTTTGTAGCCGGACCGTCCCGCGTCCCCTCTGTGTAGGTTATTATGTTAGTGTTTGAAATAGACGAAGGCAAAACCATATTTTCGTGAAAAGCCTAACTACGGGTCAATTAAGTACAGAGCTACAACGAGCTTTGGCGCTTCAATCCTATTGACAAACCTGTGTTGTTGGTAAGGATTTTCTGTTTCTCGGTAGCGTTGTCGTGAAATTTTATTGAAAAAACAAAATGGCGTCGTTAGTTCTGACCATTGACCATGATCACGCTACAAACAGACTTGTTCAACTTTAACTATGTTTGTTGTCTATGTCTGCCTGACTGAATTTTATTTTTTGATCTTGCGACTCAAACGACCATTTTTAAAATCCTGGTCCTTTAATACTTTATGAATTTTAATATCAAGCAGTTGCCTTGAGTTAATCCTACCCCTTTCCTTGCTTAGCAAACGCAATAGCTGATCATCGAACCGACAATTAATATCGGCTTGCTTGTATACCCCTGCAAGGGGTATCCAGGGGTATTTGGCTATATATTGGTATATTTGGCCCCTGTGCCACGGGAATGTTTGTATGGGGCGTTTGATTACATGGGTCCAATTAGCAGCATTTCGGGTTAACGCCTCTGATCACTTTGGGGTCGAAAGGGGCATGTATGTTGTTTTTGGATAATTTCCATTTGAGTTTGGGGTGTTGGGAAAATAAGGGTGGCTTTGGATTCGAAAAAAGAATACGTAATCCTTAATCAGTAATCATACAAACTTTATTGACTGACATAATTTCTATCTTTCTGCCTCGTTTGTCTAGTGGCACAAGCGCTACTGCTCTTGATATGGATCCTGGGATCGATTCCCAGGCCAGGCAAAGTGCTATAGAGTCTTATCGGAAGCTTGTGGGAGACTAGATTTGGTGCCCAGTCGATGGCACCCTATTTATAGGATAGGCTCACCCTTATTACATGCGACTTAAACAGAATTGGTGACATAGTGAGTACATCACCGCATGTCTAAGTTACCGGGGATAGTACACGTGATGTTAAGTTATTTCTTTCTGTACGTCTTCTCATTTAATCTTCAATCATGCCTTTGATTTTATCCACATTTCTATTACAAATATCTGTGTCCCCTTTGTAACAGTTAATGATTGCCAACGTTGTCCATCGAGCTGATAGACATGCATGTCAGTAAATTAGTTATTAACAGCGTGAAAGGGCCCGGCGATATGATTTGTGCCACAATGGCAGCCAATTGTGGTGGCCATTCAGACACAGTTACTGTAATTGCTTGACAACGAACTTACAGGGTGTATTGTTCTACTGTGTTTATTGTGTCAATATTCAGTGGTTTTTTGGATAAAAGATCTGTCCATTCGACATTGCAAGTAGGGAAGGAGAGAGTGCTACTGTGTTTGGGCAGTGTAGTATTAAAAGATGGCTACTTGGCTAGGCTCTGCTAAAATTGGTTGCTACGGCTGAAGTTCGTTTGGGAGGACTCTACGCACAGATTTGTACTCATCATTTGGTCCGGAACCATCCACTGCTGGGTATAAGCCTCCTCTTTATTCTGCACATCTTCCTTTTGTGTGCATCCCTCGTCCAGGTGTTTCCGCAACTTAAAATCTCGTTTTATTTCGTCTAGGTTCTTTGCTTAAACTATTGTCGGAAGAGGTATAGGCCTGGTGATGAAGGTAAGCACCAATAGTGGCTGTAGTACCTGTTCTAGAGGTCAACGTACAATTAACAACGTACTTACCACATAACCTAAAACAAATGAGCAGAAAATGAAAACCTCATTTCATTTCCTGAAAATTTTCAGTCCTTTGCTATATTTACTTCACTTTTTATCACCTATTGTTTTCCAAATACCTTTCAACATTTCAATCAAAACCGAACTCTGTCGTTTAGAATTTAAAGTAGGTTTTAGTGGAAAGGCAGGTAGGTATATAGTGCTAAGCCCAATGGGGTTTATCAGAATGTAAACTAAGTTGTTGCGTCGATAAACACTCTAAACAGTTTATCGTACGTACGCCGGAGAGTGTGAAACAGTAGTGCGATTTTTACCTCGTTTAGGTACAAGTTTGTTTGGCTTTACTCCAGGTTAAAATAATCATGGTAGTCAGTGGCCCGAAAGTCTGACAACCAGTATTATCTAGTACCAACTGGGTTGTGGAGGTCAGATAGGCAGTCGATCCATGGTATTGCATACCAGGTACAAACAGGCATAAATTATCTATTAATTCTCAATCTGTTACCCAAGTGTAATTGGAAACTATTTTGAGTTTTTCTCTAATCCCTGGGTCCACTCTCGGTCCGATACGATCCATCACGACGTCATACAAACTCCGCACCGCTATAAAAGCGATTAAATCTTTAACACTCCATCAACATTTCCACGTTACTCCATTTATTTTGCCCACAGAGCGTTTTAACAAAACACTTTATTTAATTACTAGGAAAAAATAAAATATAATGCTAACGAACGGTCCGTTTCTGCGCAATAAACCATTCAGATCGTCGCAACCGCAGCTCAATTGCATCTCCTTTTATAAAACTTTTTAATTTAAAGCGCTGCATCGCTTTCATGTATTTTCTGTTGAAGATTCGCTTTTTATGATGAATATCACGATTTAATTATGGGAGATTAGAGAGGATTTTAATGTTCAATGAATGCTAGATTTAGCTTTTTAATGAATGCTTAGTTAACTCGAATCGAATTAACGCGGGATTCAAGATTTTTAATTGACGTTCTAAAATTGGTCCACATCTTTTGTAAACCGTAATAAAATTCTTTATGCCCCTTGTAATTTCTTCCAAAATTCACAACAAGTGTCACTTGAGTATAATACAAGCTCTCACGATTCGCAATCTCCGCCGAAGTATAAGTACAGTAACAACCCTCAAACCGCGGCTCCACTCGCCAAACCGAGTGCTGAGCCGGTCCCGGCCTGGTCCCGGGCTGCGGTTCCCGGAATTAGCCGCCGTGTCCCAGGATTAGCTCGAGTGCGCTGTATTAATTGAAGCACTAGCTACTTATTTAAAGAGATTTACGTGACCGAAAATTTTGTTTCAAAGTTTCACTTTGTAGGTGGTATCATATTATACCGTATAAGTAGATAGTAGATATACTTGTCTGTTTAATAAATAGCATAGATGATTATTTCTAATAAAAGAATTTGGCCGCGGAAATATTTCTGATCTGAATAGTGTTAGATGGTCATGTCAATGTGCAAAGAATACTTATTGAAAATGTAAGAAGCATAATCAACCAAGACAAAGAAGGAATACAAAAGTAACGCAGATAAAACATCGAAGTGTAATCTCGTATTCGCCATTTTCGATCGGAAGAACCAAAGTATCTCACAGAACCACAGATACACTTGACAATTCGAATGTTACCGCATTGCTACGCGCTGTGGTGTCCCAGAATTAGTTCCCGTGTTCCCGGGGCTATCGTCACATTAGTGTTGGAGCTAGGTCTTTAATTCGACATTTTGGAGCTTTGTCGATTGACGTGCTCATTATCACAACAACAACCTTGTTTTGACCTTTGATGTTTCCCTTAAACATTAAATGTGTCTCTTTGACCTTAACAATGTCATAAAACGCGTAAACATTTCCATCTACACCAGACACGTTGTGGTCTCACCAACCTTTAACTAAACCCGTCTTCGGACTCCTAATATTTATTTTCTCAACTAACTCCCAAATTACCATGTTAGTCCTCTAATTTTAAACGTATTTGCAGTTGTTTCGTGGTACGAACCGAGGACCGACCACAAACTTGACTGGACCCTTATAATTCAACCCATTCTATTAACTAGGAGCACAGTAGTCACGGTCTCACGGACTTACGACCACAGTTACACAAAGTTTTTGTTCATCAGTTTTTGCCCGAGCGCTGCCAAGTTACAAGTGGCTTCTTTGACAGTTCACGGTTTTTGCTTTCGAGTTCCTTCGGGGAAGTTCGGGTGGAATCGGCCTTTTACAGGATTTAGACATTTTTTCAGGATATTTCAGTTGTAAGTTTATCTGACTTAGTTTGAATTACATCTGTGAGACCAGTTGTTGTGGTTTAAAACGTGATGTTGCTTTCACTTCCTGTTTTTCACAGTTAATTGAAGATGAAATGTGTCAATTTTACCCCATAGCGAAAGACACAGTCGTATATTAAATAAAAAACAAAACACACGTATATAAAACCAAAAGAACGAGTAGTTGGGAGAAAACATACGTCACATTCACACAAAAACGAATGATTCCATCATTAGTAAATAGTAGCTGGCATGTAGTTCTGATTATAATTTTAACAATATGTCAATGTCAAACCAGCTTCTGGAAGGCCTCTCAAAAAACCAGTTGAACTGCATATTCTGGTCATTAAAAGCCCTCATAAAACTCTCGCCAATGCACCGTCCCTTTCTGTCCAAAGTAAAAGCAGCGAAATATGGAAAAGAGTGTAATACATACAGAACAAGTTTTGGAATGGTCCACAAAAGTCACGACTTTCACTGACACTTCTTGAACCAGTTATGTTCCGTACCGAATGTTTCTCAGTTTTGGTTATCCGGGAAGTAGATAATTTACGAAACTGTTTTTTTAAACACGTTTGTGTTTCTTATAAAACATATGCGTGATCTAAAACATTTAGTGTATTTAATGTCTTTAGGAATGGGTTGAAAATGAATTACCTGTGTGTCATTAAGTTTCCTTTATTATGCAGTACCTACCATTACACATAAATTAATACAAATTAATGGCTAATTTATTATTCTAACGTACAATGCCTTTAGACTGTCATCTCCATATTCAAATAAGTCCAAAAATAGCACTCCTAGAATACCAAAGAATTTAATTTCCCTTTTTATAGCCCAGCCATCTTAAGGACAGTCTCTTCGGCCCAGAAATAAAAAATAAATTAAGTCAGTGAAATAAGGTACAAACTTAATTACTGTATCCATCTGGTACCTACCTAAGGACTAAAGATTAAACCGGCATTAAGGGCAGGTGGTGACCGTCTGACCTTCGAGCAACTTGCTAACTTCAACTGCTGAAGTTTTGTATCGAATACGGCTAGTTTGGGTTAAGTTTTCCGTGATGGTAGCAGGCCTATGGGGGTGAAATAGATAAAGGGAAATAAGGAATTTTGGTTGATTTGTTAACTATTTAAGTTCCGGAATGCCATTCACCTGGAAACGTTGTTCCCTATCCTATACGCATACATAAAATTAAGTGTGAGTGTACTGTACACACACACCTATGCCTAACCATTAGGAGATTAAAGGCGTGGTGTTATAATTCTCATGACAGGTGACTGTTACACGTTCTGGATATCAACAAGGACCATTGAAGAATAAAAAATAAAAATATTCCTCCACCGCACTTATTCGAATCCAGAACAATTGGCACTCCCAATGCCCAGCATTGCCCATTCTCACAAGTTTCGCCCCCTCCCCCCACCTGACCACGGGCGGCGGTGACTTCAAACTGTGATTAGGGCAGTTTCACGCACGCGGCTTCGCTTAAACTTACATCAAGTGTCAGCAAAAGTTTGCGCTAGGTCTACTCCATGGTATAAAGTGGTTGCGGTTGGTGTCGATGTGACTCCTCGCTTCTGTTGTTGGTGTGTAACCAGCCTTTCACATTGATTTATACGATTAGATAGGCATATACGACTTGCTTTGGTTTAGAAGTAGGTTAGGGTAAATGGGCAGTGCCTATGGTTTTGATCTTTAGGTCCGACTCTGTTGGCAGAAGGACCTATAAAAGTATGACACGCACTGACCAGTGGTTATAATGAATAGTCATCACTACTGCTTACTAAATAAAGATGAATTCCTAAATGTACTTTTTAAAAACACATTATTGGACAAGCTACTTACCATTTTATAAAACTACAAAAACATGTCAACACAACGAAAAGCGAAAACAGACAAAACAAGGAAAAGCTTATCCAAAACGTAAAATGTAACATGAAAACGAGGAAGAAGCAATAAACCTAATTGCTAAGTAAGGAAGAATAATATCTCACAAAGGTGCATTTTATCAAATCTGGGACGTTTAAACAATAATGAAATTGCCATTGCAAAGCGTTGCCATTTGTTGCTGTCGGCTTATTTCGCTCATTTGCTAACTACTTGTGAATAATTTAAAGTTGCCTAGGTTGAGGTCCGCGTACACTGACATCTGTGACCTGTGTCTTCAGCTTTACTGTCTTGCATGAGTTTTCAAGCACTAACTTTGAATAAAGCATTTTATCACCACTGCTCTCAAACCGGTGAAGGAAAACATTATACAGAAAGCGGCAAGTATGAGAACCTAGAACCAAAACACGAATTGCTGTGACATCCATCAATTCGCACTGGGCCCGCGTGGTAAACTACGAACCAGGAGGGCTACTCTCTTTCTCCGAAACGTAACTTCGGCAACGAACGACGCACACAGTAACATTCAATACATTTGTTGTCTGTGAATTCGAATTTCTTGTGTGCGTCCGCAAATTATATAGATTAGTCACAAACGTAACTACCTTTAATTTTCGTTCGTTGCCGAAGTTACGTTTCGGAGAAAGAGAGTAGCCCTCCAGACTCTCTAACAGCAGCGGTGACAACGTTACAGGCTGATTATGTTACAAGTGGAAATCACAAGGCGATAAAGGTTTTCAGTACATGCTGGTGTTATTTTTTTTTTCTTTATAATAAAAACTCTGTAGTTTTCTTATATTATTCCCTTGAAATGTTAATTATACAGATAGCTGGTAAAAGTATATTGAAAAGGACAAGGGGATTGCAGAATTCACATGTTTGCGGGTTCTAATTTAGAAAAGCAGAACCATTCCAACTTTCAAAGTCCGCACACCTTCACCCACATTTGTCACGGCACGTTACACCGCAGTGACCGGGAACCCTAAGCTAAACAACTCGAATGAGCGACTGGAGTTTATTTAAATCGTATCGCAGCACTACTCACGTCTCACTTGGTGATACTGTGTCTAACTTTGACGACTAATTAACTGAATCTCTCTGTTTTACTTAGGTAAGTGTGTTTCACTGCATATTTCAAGGTGTTGAGAATTTGGTGGTAGTGATAACGGTTTCAAAAGATACAGATCTTACTGTGGATTGGCGACTGTACTAGTTTAATTTAGATCGGGTCACAAATGCGGTAAAACTATTGTTATGAAAACTATAGTGCATGTATGACCAGATTTATAAACGTCATTATCATCAGCCCATAATGTTCCCACTGCTGGGACGCAGGCCTCCTCTCTATGAGAGGGAGTGGGCAGTGTTATCCAACACGCGGGCCTAGTGCAGGTTGGTAGATGTCACACGTCTTCGAATTTTTAGTTCTAGGACATGCCGGTTTCCTCACGATGTTTTCCTTCACCGTTTTTGAGAGCAGCGGTGATGAAATAAATTACACAAAGTAATGCGCCTGCCTCGGTTCGAACCCACGGCTTACTGCTCGTAAGTTGGGGCTGCCACCACTCGGCCAGCGCTGCTCTTTATGAACGTAGACGAAGTGAAATGAGTATGTAACGTTCTTAGGGTGGCATTTTGTGATTTCTGTCTACTCCAAATTCAGCATGGGAAAAAGATGATGTATTTAAATAGAAGTATTTACATACAAGTAACTCATAGTACTAATTAGTTCCATGGGTATATGTCTAAGAAAGAGTTTTGATAACGATGTCTTTCGCTTTGACCTGTTGTTTCTATGTCCTCAGTAAACATTCCAGTGCAGAAATTGCCATGTCCTGAAAATCAGGCGCTTGTTTGAAAATAGATTTCCCATTAACCAGAATTCACAGATTTCTGGATAGAATAGCGTCTGTTTTATCAATAATCTGGAATTTATTTACTTTCCTGTACCTAAGCATCTGTAAGGGATATCTCGAATTACTTATATTTCTCACTTTCTTCGTCTGAGCTCTATTAAATTTAAGCGCTCGAATAAATTCTGTACGAAAACAAGCGATTATGAACCTTAGTACTTGGGAATAAATATTAGAATGGTTAAATAATACGAAATACATATATGTTCCTACTAATATTATAAACGCGAAAGTTTGTAAGTATGGATGGATGGATGTTTGTTACTCTTTCACGTAAAAACTGCGGAATGGATCTGGATGAAATTTGGCACAGGGATAGATAATAGTCTGTAATAGGACATATGATACTTTTTATCCCCGTAGTGTGATCCCGCGGGACAATTACCGAAAAAACGCGGGCGAAGCCGGGGGCATAAGCTAGTTTTAAATATTTTTGAGGTAAATCTTAGGTTTGAGTGATTGTTAATAAATAACCCAACATACCTACTATTTTGTATTGACCTAAAACAGTAACTAATTGGAATTGACCCATAACACAAGATTTTTTTAGGTGTGGTAGTATTTAGGCCTGCTTTTATGCAACTGGTCGAAATGTGTCGTTTTGGAAACTGCAGCCAAATTATCTTGCTCACATATCTTACCAAGTCTTAACAAGGGTATCGTATTACACACCACATAGTACTTATCGGGATTGTGGAGGTCAGATAGGCAGTCGCTCCATGTAAAATACTGTTATTCGAATCCAGTAAAACTGAGAACCGAGGCCAACATTAGGAAAAGCCGAGACAGATGATGAATAACTATTTTAAGGTTTAAGTAATTTATATCTTTGAGACTTACAAAATGATGACAGAACCACTTAACGAATTTCAGCTTCCAGCTACACAACCCAGGAAATTACCTTATTACCCAGCATTAACTTGTACTCAAATATTCTGGTAATTTAGCTAATATAATGAAATTCCTCCACATCGCATGCCGGCAGTGCATTCCCATTGTTACGTCGACTTGATCCCCTCTCCCGTCAGATTTCCACCGCACTACTACATTCTGATTCGTTTACATTAAAATGTAATTATATTTCATGGTTTTTGGATGTTTATCAACTAAACCGGGCTATGTGGAAGGGTTAGGCTGTTTGGGTATTATGGCCGTGGCTGCCTTTAAACTAAAGGGATTGCTTGTGCATAAAGAAAGTCTTAAAATACTTTCCCTGAATTATTTTAACAGGCTTGTCAATCACCGGTTTTCCGAAAACGAAAAATTAATTAGCCTCATTTTTATTCTTCATGACAAACGAGACGCGACACTCCTTCGGACTTCTAGTTTTAATTGCATTGGTTTAAAGCTCCTTCCGACCAGCTAAAATAATTTCCACGTCATAGGAGTGGTAACTACCAAGTCGACATATGAACTGAAACCCAACAGCTTGTTTCACCTCATATGTCCAATATGGCTAATTTAACTGCACGGACAACTGCACAATGCAATCTTAACAGCAGTAAACTAAACCGCTTCCCTAACTCTCGACCTGCGAACTGTGAGTCAACACACCTTCCTCACAGGTGCACTATGCAAATGGCTACCCCTCTGCCACCCCCTTCGGTAATAAGTCTCTGTGAGTTCGCGACTACTTGCCAACTTTGAGCCATGTGGGAAAGATTCTAAATTTTGTGAGTTACACCTCTGTTGCCGTAAAGGCTGTATAGGGACGTGTATTCGCCGAAGTAACGTGAAAAAATTATGCTGTCAGTTTTATGACAGGTTTGGGAGATGATAGGTTTTTAATGTTATGTGATTTAGATTACTGTGCTGTATTAGTCTCTGGAGAGAAGTAGGTATTAGTAATGGAAAATGTTGGAAAAGAACTTGACTGATCGTTGTCTTTCAAGGAATTACTGTAGCACTCAGCGAGGCAGTGATCCGGTGCTATGTTCGTTAGTAGTGACAGATTGAGTTCAATCTTTACACCCCGAGGCTTCATTCATTGTTTCATTACTGCGAGCGTTTTGTATTCTGTTATTTTCCTACAAAGATGTGGAAATGTAATCAGAACGTGAAAAACAAAGGCATTTCCATTCGTATCGAAGGACCGACATTGAATGCGGACGTCAAATGAACAGTTAACTCATTAAGCTGTTCAAAAATGAAAATCAAAGAAGTGTTATAACTTCTCTCCTTGTCCATACAGCCTTTTAGCATTTTTTAGCGGTATAATACGACAAAATAAAAGAGACACGTCGCTCGTCCGGTGTTGGCGGTGCCCGGCGTCGTTTTCCATTAACTCCGCTTATATCTTCTGTGAGATACATTGGGAATCCCATTTGTGCATTCGTTAGGGAGGGTTATGTAGAGAATAACTCTTTATTGCTGTTTTCTGTCTGAGAGTTACTTTGAAGTGGATGCAGGAGGGTTATTGTGTTGCTGGAAATTGGACTGTAATGGTTGGGATGTTTTCGATTGTGAGTGTTGCCTGTGTTGTTTTTTGAACTGATTTTGAAATGTACTGGTTACTGGTGGAGTGTGACTTGAAGTGGCATTTATTTGATGATACTTCTTTTGGAGAAAAAACAAGAAGTAGAAGATTCGATGATAGAAAGTAACACATATTCCTCTTTCAACAATAACAAATACCTACTTTTCCAATATAATAAACTTAGCAGTGTTCTCGCAACACGAGCTCAAACCGGTAATAACTAGATAGTACTAGTAATATCCGGTTCGTGCTGAAAGTTTACACGACGTCGAAAGACAATCTAATTATGAAGAACTGAAACAGATACAAAATAGACTTTGTGTTACGATACTAAAAGTTTGATTTTGAAGCATCAATCATCAATATTTTTATTTCTAAAGTTAATGTTACCATAATTATAAGATACTCTTCATATTTACAAACCTGGTTATGAATCTAGGTCGTTATGCCAATTCTTATGACCTTTTAAACGTTGGGAATGGCCTTATTGGGACCGCGGTCCACGATACATCGCATGAAGCCTGAAGGTACAAGAGAATGATGTTTTTATTACCCATTCTCCTCCCATACCTTAGTTGCCAATATTAGCCTCAAGGGAGGGGAAAGGTGGCCGAAACCGCACATTACAAGTAACCACATTTTTAAATTAATTATGTCGAAGGGGTCTTCAGCCATCCTGCGGTTGGCTTGGACCTGTCCAAATAAATGTTATTACAGAATTATGACTAATTTCTGCTAAATACGAAAACTTTTCTCTTTCATCATTCTATTTAATTCTACCATAGCCGAGAGATTCTCAGCAAATATTTTCCCATTAAAATTGAAACGGGTTAGAATAATGAACTTCACAATTTTGTGGGAATTTTAACGTAATGTAAATATTTTGAGTTGAAAAACAAAAGTTCCTTGGCTTACTAAGTTGTAATCATTTGAGATTTCTCAAAGTGGTTGAGAAATCTTGTAAAAATAACACGGTTATTTGCCTTGTAGAAAGAAAACTCGCATGTTATTGTCTGGTTCAGCTAGAAAAGTCAAAATTAGCATTTGACAGAAGTATACTTTTGTAGTTTGCTAACATTACCTTGCACATACAACGTGGAAGTAAATATAATTTTCTGCCTTAAGCTCAAGCACTGCTCCAGGTCAGCATCTCCTCAACTCGAGTCGTTTTACCATTATTTCTATGAAATTCCAAACTGCTCACGCTTTGCATCGTAAAGGCATCGGCATCTGCTGGTAAAATATTGGTGAAGTGTTACCGATCCCATACAATGCTTATAGCAGCTTAGATACTACAAACACATTAAGAAATTCGGAGTACCTACTCCTCATTAGACCAAGACCTATCATACCAAAGAGCCACCGATTATTTTAAAAATATGCAAATAAAAGATCCCTTCCAATAAAATAAAACTCAGACAAACCTAGTGGAACATATCTTCCAAATCCTAGTTCACAGTTTGTAAGTCCTCTCGTGTTCAAAGTATAAAATATATTTTTGCAGACGACGCCGACTCCTAATGCGAGTTCTATGTATGTCGCCGGTGGCGGCGCGCAGCGCTGGCATAGGACTGCACCGACAAATGTACCAATAACTATTCCCAACGCTTTGTTTTTTTGCGATCCAGAATGTTCCAGAACGTTTTCGTGTTTTTGACGTTTTTTTGGGAACAGTTACCAGTTAAAGAGGGAAATAAAGGGGAGCTGTATGTTTATGGTGTGAGGTAAATAGGAGATAGGTTTAGTTTGATGATTTAGTCATCGAAATCTCAAGACTCTCTCAAAACTCTTAAGAGTTTTCTGATGGAAGACCACCTAAGTTGGGTCTTCGTCTTGGATTGCTTTGTTTGAGCCTATCAAATTAATCAGATGTTTGTTTAAACATACAGTGCGCAGTACGTTAGCGGTGACAAATACAGTACGTATGAGCTTGACCCTAATTCTCTTGAAACGCAGTACTACGCAGCTACGCTAGCCCAGTTCAAGGTCAAACTGACCTGCGGGCTACTGTATCTTAAGCCAAATCATGTCTATTTGTGTGTTATGTTGTCTCAACCCCTTCTGTCTTCCGACAGCTGATTATGTAAAACTAAACCCAACTTGAATCCTCTTAACTCCGACCTTTTTCGCTTACGTTCCACCTTTTCAAAACAATAACATATCCTCGAATATTCTGGAACAATAATCCGCCAATAACGAGACAATAGGAACGCGCTCGTAACGAGAATGTAACAAATAGTTCGAATCTGTTACAGGTACGCTACCAGTGATACATCATACGTTTCATTACACGCCCGATTTGTTACATCACTCAATGCATGGAATGAGTAAGTACTTTTTTCTATGGTTTAGCATATGGCATGCAAAGATTTGTTCCGATTTTCTTGTGTATAATTGTGTCGTAATCGTAAGAGTTTTGTTTTCGTCTTTAATTTTTGGACGACTTGTGAAGTGAAATAAGTAATGACTTGTCTGAGCACTGGTTCGATTCCCAGCTCAGAAAGCACGTCAAGCCTTTGGTCCTGCGCCTGATCTCTCTCTAGTCGAGTTGGATTGCTGTCCCAACGGACTTAGATAGTAAGGGAAGAGGGAGTGCATCTGTGTTTGCGCACACACTTATGCACAGAAATAGTCATCTCCCGCGTTGACTGCTGTGCCCGCTAACATTCGTCTTCCTAGCTGAAATTCGGTCTAGAACTAAAAGACCATTATAATAAGATTTTTTATTTCTCTATTCTGTAATTCTGTATATCAATGAGAGGTCTGTTATTTTTACATTTTCTCAAATGTCATTCTAATTTGTTGTCCTCTCTTAAAGATACTTTCCTTCCTGAATTTTCTTAACAACTTGCAGACGACTGTAATTCGGTATACCCTAGTAGATAGTATGTTATCGGCTTAAGTATTATTGATATTGGCATTTTATTGTTCTTGGTACGTCAGCAGCCCATCTGCGTTTATATTTATATTCTTTGGCGACATTCTCCTGAATTGATTCGCAATTCGTATCAAATTGATGACGAAATCTGCTGTCTTATATTGGAAGAATATCATTGATGTAAGATTTAGTAGTGGAAAAGATGTGAATACTATGGAAAAGTTATTTATTCAATGAATGAAGTTTATTATAGAGAACCTCTTGGAATTCATAATAGCATAACTTATACAATTCGTCGGCGAGGTATTTTTTATTAATTCCTCACATCATGATTTAGCTGTTTCTTCTATATTTTTACTAGCGGGTTTTTACTTGTTATGTTTTTGTTATTAGTCGTGTTTGGCGTCATACTGTCTAATAACTTTTACATATTATTATAACTAGTGTTATATCAGATCCGTGATTGTATTTTGGCATTGGTTTTATTAGTTTCCAGATATCTTACAAAGATTTTGTTTGCATACTTGCTTCTTGAACTAAAAACTTGGATAGAAGAGTAGTTATTACACAAGAATATTGGAAGTTTTCAACATGTATTTTTGCAACACGATAAAGGTCAATAATGCTCTAGCGACTGACATTTACGACCAGTGATGATGACTCGTTGAAGTAACTAAGAAGTTTGTTATTTTATTTTGAAACAATCACTTGAATTCTCCAAATTGTGGTGTCGTGACAACTCTCGTGTTTCTTAATATATTAAGGTCCCATTAAGTGACAAACCACTGAAGACAAAAATCACAATCAGATCTTGTCTCTTCTTAAGTGGTTGCTTTGGTTCCAAGTTATGATGGGTGTTTTTACTGCCCCTTCTCGTGATGAGATTTTGTATGAACAGCTGGATAGGCTTTTCATGTAGAAGAAACCATTATAAATACATACCTACATCTAAATCCATAACAACATAGCTTATAGTAATTAGTGCAGGGTGCCGACCTGGTACCATTGTTACTTCCTCGGCGTGTGAAGCCGCCGCTGATTGTCTATACCTCCTTGGGAATACCTATGTATTATTATGCATAGCTAAAGTTTATTATACAATCGTTTGCTCGTATCTTTGCAATCATGAACCTTTGTAAACTGTTTTTCCTTTATTTATAGGCACCATGCAACAAAGGTATTATGCACGTTATATTATATCCCGAAAAAAAATTAAATTATTGTCTCAGTCTCGTAAATGTAGCCAAAATAAATATTAATTAAAAAATACAGCTTGTAATTTATTTAAGGACAGCCAACAAAGCATACACCAAAAGTACATGCTAAAGTGACTCATTTTTACAATGAAGCCTTAATTAAAGGCTTGGACACATGCTTGCCGTCGACACATGATTGTAAACTCTGCGTCTCTTACTCCTAAACAGTTACAAAACAGATTTTACTTATTTAGATAGTTTTTTTTCCATATTGACTAAGTAAAGAGTAAGACACACAAGTACAGCTTGTAATGAAGCATTTAAAAATAATACTCAGATTCAGTCGCTACGAATGTAACATAGAAATCTCTCTGATCTGGTCTGGCTGTTTGTGTATGTCAGTTTAAATGTTTGTAAACGCACCCACGATACAGGAGAAATTCCTAGTGTGGAGCAACGTTTGTTTTTTAATCAAAAAAAAATTGCTTTAAAAAATAGCATCAGGTACTTATAAACAGTTAAGCCAAATCTCCCAATAAAGGCCCCAACACAAACAGTGGTTTAAAACAAAAATATTCTCATACAAAACCGTGTGTAACTTGTTGTCGCCATTTCATGCAAAAAATCAAGTGTAGAACATAGTGCGGTAATCAAAGTGTTTGGCGCGAAAAATTCCCGCCATCACACACTAGCGCCACTGTCGTTTTGTGGCAACATTAGGAATCACGGCACCGCATAATGGTGATGTGGTACTCTTTTTAGTGTCTATATAAAATACTAGTGTTTCCAGAAAAGAGGGGACTGTAAATAAACGTATAAGGATTGAATAACAGTAACATTGCTCCACATTCCTTAACATTGCACTTATTATAAGTAATGAAGGGTCTAAATAAAAAAAATGCCGAAAATTTGTAGTTGTGATGGATATTTTCTTCTTATCCGAGTCGATGGCAATGAAAATTAATTCAGCCCAACATTTGGCGATGAGTTTGGCACTTTCAGTTTCCATTAGCTCCTGTGTTGTGCAAACAGCAGGACAGGCAAGACACTTTAGTGTCCCGTTTGTGGAACAAAATCACATTTACACTCCAGGGCAGCTTCTTTGCTTCGACAAACTTGTGGCTACTCGTGTCTAGGTGAAAGATTTTCAAGAGGCACACATGAATATCGATATCGAATGTCAATAAAACACACAAAACTCATATTACTCGTTTTATATTCAATTTAATATGACCATGTATTTCAAAAGTGTTCCACTCAAATAGTAAACTGTTGAGATCTTACTAAACTCCTAATAAATACACTTATGGGGATTAAAACGTAATCCTACTATGCAATATGAAACACCGTCGCATCTTACCAGAATACGCCGTCAACCAGAACAATCCCGTGAGTGTTTACTGTGCCTGTGTGCTACTCGTATTGTGTATCGTGTATCGGGGCCTTAGGTGCGCAAGTTTACTCAGCCTCCTAGCTAAGGAGTGGGTAGTTCAAACACACGCGTGGCTTGGAAACTCTGCATAAAAGATGTTGCGTACGAAATTGCGGCTGTATTCCTCGAAAGGGTAACATGATCAGCCTATAGCGTTCCCTCTGTTGGCCCTCAGGCCGCGCTGTGAGGGAGAGTGGACTTTAATCCTCCGCCTGGGCCCTGTGCATGTTGCTAGATGATTTTATGGTTCTAGGTCATGTCAGTCTCCTCGCGATGTTTTTCTTCAGCGTTTTGAGAGCAGTGGTGATGAAATAAATCACACAATGTGCGTTACTTTGCGTAATCTATTTTACTTTGAGTAGGATACTGCTCATTGACAAAACAATAATTTTCAGGATATAGTGTCTGTTCTACCAGGGGGTCTAACCCAAAACCTGAAGCTGAGCCGTCGCTTTTGTGAAAACTAGACCAAAGAAGCAGTCATTAAATAAATTAACTCCACACACATTCGTTACTCAGACAGTTTCCCATGAGGCACGTATTTAATCATTTAAACCTGGCAATGTAATTTAGCACGTATTCTCAGCTAAACGTACGTTAAGTTTTTAGAAAACAAAGGTTTTCCCTGCTATCCCGAGTTCCCGACTAACCATAAGTATTCGCTAAAATGGCGTTCCTTTGTGCACCTCACGTACATCATACCAACAGTTACTTATTTAAATCCTGTTACGTTACAGGAACATCTAAAGCTTCAGTAATTAACGCAGGTGTTACGAGTTTCATTAGTTTCATGAAAGAGTTCCTGGCAATATTCTTAGATTTGATTAATATTCCGTGCAAGATGCAGTATGGTGCGAGGTTCTAGGAATGCCCCGAGGGAGCGACGTTCTTTGTACAAGCACGTGTCGTAATAATAAGTTAATGTTAACACTTATTGCATGTGCATTTTACAATCACGTAACTGCTGACAAATTAAAACTACCTGTAACATCGCATATACGATTACGTCGATATACCGAAGGTACAGTTTTGAGATTAAGATTCCCACCCCATTACTGAAAATTGTAAGGATGTAGTTTTGCTTTTCTAATCAAGTCCGAGCTGGTCATCCACGCCAACTTAGAATTTTCACTCAGACCTAAAAAAAACTAAGTGACCGTATAACCCACGATTCGATACAGCCGCGCTTTTATAATAGTTACGCTTTTAGAATTAATCTAGAACACTTCACATCACTTTTTCTTTTTTTTCTTTAGACTTCACATTTTACTTCGTCATCATAACTTACTCGCCAAAACAGAAACCTCAACAACACCCTGCTACTAGACTATGCGGGTTATACCCTGAACATTCTCTTGAGGCTGCACCACGGTACCACGGCACAACGGCACTACAAGACTTGCTTTGTGCGGCATGTATCTGGTTATTTATGCCTTTTCAGGCTCCGGCAAGATGCACTTTTAAACCAGTCGCGTATCGAAGCTCCGCGCTCGTGCATACTGCTTAATATCATATTACTGGCTCGAGGCATCTGCCGCTATGCAACGCGGAATTAATAATTTTGTGCTGTGGGTTTTGTAGAAAAAGTGTAATAATCTTAGCGGTTTTAAGTCATGAATTCTTGATAGATACGTATACGATCATCTTTATAAGGTCAGTAGGTGAGGTTCTCATTAGTGTTTTTTTTTTTATTTTCTATAGTCAGATTTAAAGGTCAAAACTCTGTTAAACACCTTTGAATATGGTGATAATACTACCCTCTTTATGAGCTTGGCCACAGCGGGATGAGAAGTTGTTTAGAAGCTGATTGAAAAAAATATTCCGAGACGAATTGAGAACCTTGAAAGTGATGAGATCTTCTGACCCTAGAAAACATACTTTGGAATAAGTGCAACAATTGCAGACATTCCTTTACCTAATTCTTTATCCAAAAAACGTGGTAATGGAACAATTACAACATTCTCATCTCATAAAATCTCTTCTAAACTAACAAATAATATATGTAAAGCCGAAAACTTGGAACCTTATCAACTACATATTCATATAATTAAATCTCAAAAATGTTTTCGGAATGAGTTGCTCGAGCAAAGATGGCGGATGCCGAGTATGACCGAGGTGCATTATGCGGTATTCGGTATACAACTACACAGGCGACTCGAGACTTGCTCTGTTTACCTAATGATCTGCTTAGCATCGCCTCGTCTTCAACTTTCAAGTTTTTGGCATGAATTTATTAGATCATTGTTTGGTTAAACGATCTTTGCTTCACCATTTCGATTTTGCATTTTAATCTTTATGCATTCTTTTGTGTCTTCTATGTTTCGTCTAACTGTCATAGACAAGTAATAATTTATTTTTAAGTTTTTCAGTGGCTTATGGGAACTGGACGAAAATGACGATGAGTAGCTTACGGGAACCGAATACGTTTTAGACTTTCCAATCATCGTTATCCCTGATAAAATGTTACAGATTGTCTCTGGCCTCAGAGCGACCCAGGAGCTACCCATTGGTGCCTTTGCTACAAGCCTAATATTTAGATTAGCCGTCTTACCAGGTATCTACTATACCTTATTCTAAATACCGCGTTAATTAGCTGTGTAAAAATCACAATAACGCTGTCTTTAAGTCCAGAGCCTTTATTTCACTAGACAAATCAAATTAATTCAGTCTCGTTATCTATGTAGTCTAGTTTCAAACTATTTCTCAAAGTGTTCTAGGTTATCAGGGCTGTAGGCCACAGTAACGCGTAGTTTTCAGCACTAAATACTAGAAGCGTGACTTCGCCACAATCACCCGGATGTTTCGCCAATTTTGTCACTTCAGCACTAATTCGTGCCCATTTTCATCGCATTATTTATTCTCAATGTCAATGATTGACCATTTACGATTTTCAAGGTTACTTTTCTGACAAAATAAATGAAAAGCAAAGTTTACTGGTTGTAAACGTGACTACTTTACTGTTTTTAAAGTAGGTAGGTCTCTTTTACTATTTCTAAGAATATTTTAATAAGAGCTGGTATTTTTGGCTACAGTCAGCATGAAACGGAGCGAGAATCGCGATAATGACGATAGAAAAGTAAAATACAATATTGGATTGCCATAAACTAACGAAAAGCTTCTGTCCCTCAGTTTAGGAAATATAAAAGGAGCTAGCCGTCTCGCGCAACTTGTCTGCGTCACATTTTCCCCGTTTTCGCAACATTTTTCATTGCTGCTCAGCTTCTGTTAGTCGTAGCGTGATGATATAGCCTATAGCCTTCCACGATAAATGGGCTATCTAACACTGAAATAATTTTTCAAATCGGACCAGTAGTTTCTGAGATTAGCACGTTCAAGCAAACAAACAAACTCTTCAGCTTTATAATATTAGTATAGAAGATTTGAATACGATCGTCGCTTATTTAAACCCACTAGTGGTAAAAAAAGTTACGTATGATCAATTCACAAGAAATTTTTACTGAGAGGTAGTCATGTAATATAATCATCTAAGAAACGTAGGTCTCTATGACAATCCGACTGAAAAACCAACTTAACCCAACCCTAATCGAAACCTACAAAACGTTGGTACATGCATTACAGCTGCAGGGTGATCTTACGATAGCATCTGCGATATGAGACGGTTCTCTGAAAAATACGATGTTTCACCGGGATAACGTCGACTGCAGGCTGCTGTGTTAGTGCATTAGTTTAATGAAACCTGCGAGCTCTGGCAGGGCTGGCTATTGTCTCATGTGTCGTAGTTCAACACACTTGTACAATTTTAGGTTGGGGTTGTGTTTTTGAAACCCTCTGAGAAATGGCCTAAAGGCCTTACTTCTACTGTATTTACTAAAAATAAGATGTTGGTAGACCTCTATTTATAAGGAGCGTATACCTGACTGACCAGAACTGAAAACTGTTGATATTTCGGCCTCGTTTTATTCCTGTGCTACCCACAAGCGTACGCATACGCATTAAAGTAGCCCAAGAATCGTTGACTGATCTAAAGGGCACTTTAATTAGATCCTCTGGTCTTATGGGATTGATTGGACACAGGAACACAAGAAGCTCTGTAATTTCGGCATCACATCGACAATACTCTGAGTATCTCTAGGGTCCGTTACCTTTACACAAATGTTCGTATGTTGGACAGCCCTGATGCTAATATAAAATACCTCCTGTGTGCAACCACTGTCCTTGGATTGCGTTTGTGAGTATAAAGCTTTTTAAGTGCCGTGTTTCTTGAATTTTTGTGATTTATTCTTTACGACAATCCTGAGTAGAGTGCTTTACCTGAGCCTTAAGAGCGTTTACGACTAACGGCATTTCATACTAACTTTTAAGTCCTTATTTTCCGAAATGTAAATGTACATATGTCTTGCTTATGCGTATGAAGTTTTCGGTACGGAAATCGGTTCATTTCGGAAAATTTAAGGACTTGAAAGTTTGTATGAAATGCCGTAAGACGTAAACGCTCTTAGGGGTTCGTGTTAAATGTCATCTAGGTCTGTCTGTCTTTGTAGTAATACATTAGGGTGCTTATAAAGATACAAGTTTTCAGTACGAACAAGGTGGCAATTATTTCCGTGCATATAAAGGAACAATTTAACAGTCAGTTATTCGATCTGTCTCACTTAAGAGCTTTTTATGTTCTGGTAATTGAATTTAGGGAAGAAAGGTTTTCTTTCATACAAAACTATGTTTATACCTCTTTGATTACTTACATAAAACCATTTAACTTGTTAGTTATGTAAGTCCGAGTAAGTATGGATGCTCATAAATGATGAGTTATACAAAATCTAGTGCTGTTTTTATGAACATAAGGTGAGAATGCTACACAATTTCCTGGTACGTGCACGTAATGATTGTGCTACATTAACCAATCGTATCAAACAGCACTTTCTCTATATAACACAAAAACTATTGTATCGTTACCAAACATTTGCAAGCGATAATTAGTCAATTAAACGAACAGTCCGAAAAACTGTCCAACCGAAATAATTAATGAACCAAAACGTGTTAACACTGCCACAGAGTAAAGAGTTGAAATACAGAAGTATAACTCGACGTTATCTACGATAAGGGGCATGAAGACTGGGTATTAGAACGATAATGCAAATCTTTTGAATGCCTTCGTTGTCAATGTTAATGTCATAGTACACTTGATCCACCACACACACACACACACAGAACACTTGATTCACAAGTAAGAGATTCACCAATAAAATGCCTTTTTATAGAACTAAAACTGATTAAAGCGTTTGGAAGATGAAGCAATAGAAAGCCACAGAAAATCTTTGCACATTCATTTGTGCTTACCGTGTGACTTCTACTAATAACTGTTGAGTGGCAGTGTGGAACTCCAGAATGAATGTTTTATTTATTTATAGTGAAAATTTATTCAATCAGCTTTTCCGTTCTGGGCGCACTTTATTGTGCTTTATTTTTATTTTGCGTTAACCTTATTATTTGCATTGTTATAGCCGCTTTTGGGCCACTTCCTGTAGCCGTTGACCATAGGATGGACATGATGAAAGGTTTTATCAATATAAATTCAAATCAAATCAAAATCATTTATTTCAAGTAGGCCTGTTACAGGCACTTTTGAAAAATCGAACAACAAAAAAAATGAAGCTACAGTCCCAGTGATAAGACATAATAACTGTGAAAGTACTGTGGTTGCCCATTCCAAAGCGTAGATCTCTATTTGAGCTGTATGGTCCATTCTTCTCCATAGAGATCTACGCTTTGTTCATTATAGAACTAAACATCGACATACTACTCATGTCAGAGTGAATATTAAAACTTAATAGCCTAGCTATTTGATGTCTAAATCTGATAGGAAGATACACTGTATCCCGCGTCGACCTAAGTTTATCAACTGACTTATTGATGTCTAAATACAAAAGTTTTTCATATTAGTGACTAACCAAGAACTGTATATACTGATTAAGCATGTGTATATAATTGTTTTTTCTATTACATATTTTTTTTTTAAATATGGAGAATCACACAATATGATTATAAAGTGATTGAATTTCACATAAAACTATGTACAGATATAAAACGTCAAAACATATGTCGTTCGAGATCGACCAGAAACTAGTAGCTAAATTGTTTTTGCCATTTGTCTTTATTTCAAATAGTGTTTATAATTATTTGACCCATTCGCTAAATAACAATACTTGAACCTTTTGATTGTACGCGCTCAAAGTTAAGGAAATAGACTAGTTAACGAATTAAATAATACCCGAATATCGATAGTCCTTGTAACTCTGAAAGAGAATGTACCGTTACCATATTAGCTGAATGTAAAACAACTAACCTTGATACCTAAAATACATTCTTATAAACAGCAGAAAAAGTATAATTGCTTGCCTACGAATACTTACGAACGAATTGACATGACAACCCATTATAATTTATAAAAACAGTTTTAAAATATACTTAATGTAAAAATAAAAAAATCCTTTTGAAAAGCAAATCAATGGCATTTCATTGAAGTGCACTCACAAATGATTTTCCAGCTCGTTATTTTGAAATGTCAACAATAACAATTATTCAGCATGGTGCCACTGAGTAGATAGAAATAGAAGGATCACTCTAGTTACTATATGTATATATAGTCTAGTATCTACTGAGTGGGTACTACACTACCGCATCACACACCAATGAGTTGTGGCTGTATCAATTATGAATCATTCGAGATTGTAAATTTTTAGCTTTTAAATAGTCTGACCGAACTGCCAGTCTGTGGAATTCACTGCCGGATTCTCTGGTCTCTGACCATTGTAATCTGGATCTATTCAAAATTGTAAAGATCTATTTTTGTACCTCAGCTGATTTCCTTATAATGTGACGTTAGTGTTAATTTTTAGTGTACTTATTGTTTGGTTCACACAGTTACATGAGTGATTCCTCTGTTCTTCATATTCTGCGGTATTAAATATTTGGCCGCAACGCACCGCTGCTACTCTGCATTTAATACGGCGCCGGTGGGTACTTTTGATCTCCGTCACTAGATGACAATCGAAATATGAGCTGTGCGGTTGTATTGTCCAAATGCAGCAGCAGGGTTCACAAGTATTTTTTTGTAAGGTAATTTTATGAGTTTAAACTACTACTGAAGTTCTTAGTAACAAATAAAAAGCTTGTAAAAACAAAATTCTGTGAAGAAGGAAGAGGAAGGCTTTTGCCTCAGTGGAAACATACAGACATAGTTAGATCTCAAAATCATGATGATTTAATTTCTGATAAAGGTTCATGTAGATATGTCAGAAATGATGGTATGGGGAATCCACTTAAACCACCATAACTGCTTTCGATAGTTTTTAAGGAGGTCGCGAATTTTCAAAGTTCTAAAATGGTTCAAATCTAACAGTTTGTTTTATGGCCTGAGATTAATATAAGTTTTATACAAAAGAATCGATTGTCGAAAAGTAGCTTAGAATACATCGCAATCCAGCTCACAAAATCGCAGACTATCTAACCAAAATTCATTCATTGTGAACTGCCAAATTCCTATCCAGCGTTATTCGGCAACCCTACACAGATACCGGCCAATTATCGTCTGGCGGCTTTCATCGCGCGAGTTCGACTATCGCGAATTTATTTCGCGCGGAAACGATTGCCGATTCCGTGCGATTCGATGCGATTCCGCCCGAAATTCGGACGAGCGCGTAATCGTCCGAAGAGCTGCTATTGTGGACGAGTTTATTATATATTTCGCGTACGTTTGTTTTAGTTGGACGTAATTGGTTGGCAGTTGAGTGCGATCGAGTGGAAGGATAGTGCTTGTGTGCCAGATAATAGGTTTTGTTAATGTGTGCATTGAGCTTTAATTCGATTAAAATTTGGCTAAATAATTATCTATTTATCACACAAATATGTTCCGTCATAGGCTTATCTACATATTGGATTGGGCACATAATACTTTTATATTTTATTAATTGTCGATATAAGTGCATCTTAGCTAAGATGATCCCTAATCTCTACTTTCATCACTGCCTAAAAACACGGCAAAAAAAGGCGCAATTTTATGTAATTATACAGGGCAATTTACAATGAAAGGGACTTTAATTACGGGGAGTAAGACCACTGCAAATCTGGCTCTATGAGATGAGTTTTCTCTTATATTATGTCAAGCCAATCCACGCCTAAGACGACCCACTGATGACTCCCACACCCAAGATGTGAAGATTTATGTAAATTGTTTGCAAACCAGGTTAATGAGTGCCTTCCCCATTGTCTGTTTAAAGCAAGCCTATAGTCTATAGCCAATACAATAATCATAAAGATGCTAACTATTAGTAACTTTCGTCATAAATCTTATTTTCGCTAGCACCAGACGTCTTCGTTCATTCGTTCGTTCGTTCCCTTCACTCAAGCTCGTGTGAGATCGAAGGGCATGCTCCATGGAAAGTCGGAGAATCATAGATAATATGGAAATGAGAGAAATTGTCTCATAAAACACCATCAGGCATTATGGTAGTTATTGTAGTTATTCCTGTTTTCATTAAGTCTAGGTGACGCCTAATTGCTTTGTTGGAAATTCAATTATCGGTGGTAATAAGCCTATCGTTGAAATTTTAACAGTACACACATTCATGTAAATAAGCTATTTATTTGGATGTTGCTTAGTTAGTGAAAACGGTAATTAGTCATTTATCTTTGGAGAAATATCTAGGTATATTTGGAAGTTATAAAAGCCTGTGTATTTGGACTTTGTATATTCAATTTTAAAGCCCAAACAAGGGCACAAGCTTACAGATTATAATATAATTCTAAACAGATTATGTTAAAAGGGAGGGAGTAATTTCATCAGGCAATCACGATCTTTCTATGACTCACATAGATACTTAAATAACCCACAAATAAAACATTTAATATTTCGATGTTCAATCATCTTAAACATCGCAACATACTGGTCAAATACACTCTCTTCAGTCACCTAACTTTCTTCCAATTACAGAACACCTTTCCCTGACAGACATCCACCAAAGTGTCACGCCAATCAAGGTTGAACCCCTGACCTATCACGCGACAATCATCTCTCAATCATATCTACCAGAACCAAACAATGGGCGAAAATTTACTACAGATCACACGATACTGAAGGCATAGGTTCTTACAATGTGCTTTTTAGAGCTACTAACATTACACCATGCCTGTAATCTCCCAAGTGTTAGGCAGAGATGTATCTTTTAGTATACCAGTTACGTTAAAATCACAGTTAATAGGGAATATTGATATCGACCGTTCACAAAAAATCCAGACCACGTGGCAAAACAATGATGGCAAAATCCAATAACTCTTTGTACAATCTGGGTATCGAACCCCGGATGCTCACCTCACGCTCAACAGTAACGCTTGCAACCACTAGAGGAACGAAGATAATGAACACATAGATTCTTATACTGGTCTATTCTGAGCCACTTACGGCTATAATAGCACTAAGTTAGAGACTAGAGCTATCACTAACATAGTAAGTAGCGCAAGTAGTGGGTACCCCACGGTGCGCGTCGCGTGACGAAACAATCACACAAACCGAATTGAGGATGACCCGGAAACCTCTACGACACGACTGCACCGTCAGCAAGTTATAAGAGGTCTTACATAGATATTCTATGGACTTTGCTTCTACAGAGTGTTGACAGAATGTGGGGTGGGAAGTATGATCATCATAACACAATCCAATAACACTGTCTGATCACTGTTTCAAACTTTCACGGTTTTTATCTGAACTTATACTATCAACAAAAAAAAACAAACCCAAACAAAAATTTCAATCGAGAGGAGTGTTTCCAAGTGTCACATACATGAATACGTGGAATCCATTGATAGGCATGCTCAAAAGAAATAGCCGGCGTCATAATAAAGACTTAACGACCTAGTGATATTTTGAGTGTGTTTTGCCGTGACTTTGTATCGAGTGCCAGTGGATCGCGTAGCAAAAGACAAAGAAAAAGGACAGACAGAGAGTTGTCTGCTCCTAATTATTTATTTTCCATCCACCCGCATTCTCCAGTCATCCCGCGATCATGGCGCTTGCAACAGCGTCAAAATATCGGGAACCCAAAACAATAAATAATTACGGGATCGTTAGTGATAGTATAAGTTCATCAGCAAGAGATGTCGTTCGGTCCTGTACATGTCATCTTCATTCATTCTCTCTTCATCCGGCGGATTCTTACTTCACAACGGCACTAATGCAGAATCTTCCGATTTAATATAAATGCTGGGACAAAAATTGATCATCACTGCCTTTCAACGATAAACATAAATACGATGCATCTCCAACTTCACTTAACTTCGGTATCAGGCACCAACACGGTATCTTATAAAAAAAAATCTTACTGGGACAAACATACAAACCACCACTTTTCACATTACCACCACTGTCTGTGTTTCAACGAGTTTTTGTTCGACGTCTTTTACGTTAAGAAGGGTCAATTTCATCGTCTGCATTTCGCTACAAGCTTGCGCCTTGTGCCGTCTCCTCCGTGGTCGTATAGTGTGCGCGCACGCACTCGTGGGAACACTTTCACTGCGCTTGCGCACCGCCAGTCGCGATGAGCTGGCTTTTTGTCAGCCTGACCTGCTTTGTGAGCTGAGCCAGATAGTGTTCCTGGGTGCCTTTGTTTTGAAACCGATACCGGTTCTTATTGTTTGTTTGTGGTTTTAGAGATTAGTAGCATAAGTGTGAATTTATGAATGCGAATTGAGGAGATTGGTTCCTACGATGTTCTTGTTCGATTAGCGTAGAGAACACGCTTGTTTAAGGAGGTGTCTAAAAAGTAAAAGTGTCATTCAGACTCAATCTATTATTTTATTTGACGAAACATTTTGGGGCGAAACTCTGCTAAAAGTAAAATAAATATTCATATTCGCACAATATGGTCCAAAATTATACACGCAAAAGTATAAAAACCAGCTCAAATCCACTCGGCTACTATTTGCTTCCTAGACTCGTTATAACTGTATAGGCAGTAAAGAGTGCAAAAACACCAATTCCAAACCAAATCACAGGCTAGTATAACCCAGAGCTTGAACACATGAAGTTTTGCAAATGGCTATTCGGAATCTATGAATAATCTTGCTTGGAGACAATTTGCGTAAGGTGAACGACATTTATAACCAGAAACCGAGGTGGCCGAGGTTCGTGGTCCAATCAAGCGACAAAAATATTACGAGTACCTTACGGGTAGTTGGAAATTGCACAGCGACCGTAAACATAAGTTAAAATTAAACGGAATTTTCTTCTTTTTTTTCTGGAACATCAGGTCAAAACACTCAGTATTTATACTACGAGAAAATGTAATTATCTTTATATGAGCCGGTGAAATATTGCCTAATTGTCTGACAGTTAAAGTAATTAAGTTTCTCTGTTATAAAAGTAACATCAAGTGCGGCTAAAACAGTCTGCCTTGTTTTATAGCCGACAGATGCTACATCTAAATGGGTTTCTTAGAAGTTAACCTCGTTTTACAAAACTCATATCTCATTACTCTGTTACCAGAGAAAATATGGAAGCTAGATTTAGAAACAAGTCAGCAGCTACTAAGTAAATATTCAAGTTGTAATAACTGTATGCTTTTGTAATCCCCACATCTTGCAATAACATCTTAAAATCTACATAAAACATAATTTATTTCTTAAACATATATCTTAAGCCTATCTCTAGTTAGGGTAGGCAGAAACAGCAGAATACCACCAGCTTCGACCCTTACACACAGCTTTTGCTTCGTCCACGTACATACACCTAGTCAACACGCTCCCTGGTTGCGAGTGCTTATGTACTCTAATACAAAAATTCCGAAACAAAAAAAACATGTGCACCTACTTCTGTTAATTATCTAGCCTCATCTGCAACATAATCTCCGGGCTATCTGCAAACAAGCCACTAGTCGTCGAACTAGTTGGCCGACCGGTTGGACGACTCCCCAGGTTATCGACCCCTGCTAAATGTCATGAGAAGATCTCTGTGATGCGTTCTAATGGCTACCGATAGTAAAGCTGCTTTATTGACGCTAACCAATCGATTTGAAGAATGTTTTGTCTTGATTGGTGATGTACCGTTTTGATTTGGAGAGCTGTCGAGTTAGTTCTGCCTTTAAACTTGACCTCATAAGTTGTTGTCAAGTGTCGGATGTTTTATACATGTGTTGTAATCTGCCTCGCTGGTCTAGCGCGAGCGGTAGCGCTACTGCTGAGGTTTGATCAGGTACCATGTCAAGCAAAGTGTCATTGAGTTTTTCTTTCATTTCTCTGTAGCTAAGTCTTGATTTGTGTTTGGTTTGCAGGAGAATGATGATTAATCATGATGGCAATAAGCTCACTATCTATTACATGGGCTTTAACGTCACTGCCGAAATATAGGTTTTGTACACCACTGCCGAACCTTCCAGGTATTACGGGCGTGATATTGTGTGTGCTTTAATTAAGGTACATATCAATCATAAAACTCCATAATCACGCTTCACAGGCACATTAATTCGCCTGTCAAGTATGCTGATATAATAACCCCTTTTGCCAATGGTAATTTATTTCTTAGCGTCAACTAGTGCAATTTTAATCAACGATGAACACGTTATTTTTTTAAAGCAATAGGCCGACAATTGTAACTGAGTAGGTATGCAAAATATTTTTATTACTTTTTAAAGTTGCAGACAAGAGTTTTTTTAGAAATCCGAAAAAGATTACTATTTCAAAAGAGGCCTAACTGAGCAAGGTCATTAAATCCTAACAAAGTGATTTGCAGGCGAAATTAAAATATTAGCATAATAAGAAGTCTTAAAAATGCATTTCAAGAACTAAATAATTCTAAAGCGTGAAGAATGGTGTATGTGTACTTCAGCATTAAACTGCTTCGTTAAAAAAACCTGAATTCAAAATGAAGTGCAGAGAATTGATGCAAAAAAAGGTCGTTTCGCTTCCATGTCCATTTATAAGCAGGCGAAAACAAGTGAAAACGGACAGCAGCTATTTATGAAGTCCGCTAAATGTTCCCCAGACGAGGAGTACCACAAAACGATGGAGCCAGAAGATTTACTTCACGTTCAACCACACATGAGATCCACAGACGGTACTTATTCTTAGACGAAAGCTTAGCTCTAAAGTTGATGGTCCTACCATGGATCTTGGAGAATCGACACAGACGGCATTTGACAGTTTAAAGTGGTTGTGTAGTTCTTCTCATCCCGATGGTTGTAAAGAAAACAGGGGCTGGTTTTGCTAAAATATAAAAGGGGTTATTGAATTTATCAACAACGTAGCTTACTAGATCTCCGAGTGCACTAAATCCTAGCAGCAACTTTTCTTTAATGGCTTCATGTTAACGACCATTATTTTTTTACAAAAAAACTTGTCTTATTATCTGCCAAGCCTTTTCGCAACATCAATATCATCATCAATGTTGGGGTCGGCCTCGGAAGCCAGAAATTTATTTCATGTGAAGCCACTGCCCGTCTCACCTACAAAAGCCAGTACCTGGGTAAAACGGTAACCCATGGCTTACACTTTGTCTCCGTAATTAGGTATCCGTACACTTAACCTTCTGCTCCTTTAATACTCGATGGTAATTCCAGGGGACCCCTAAATAAAAGTTGCGAAGATGTCATGTTTCAGCGATAAAAACAAAAACAAACTTGACGCTTCATCTAACGATAGGACTTTGATGCAAAAATTATGCCTCATGTTTTATGAAGTGCGTTTTGCGTGTTTTTCTTAATTTTGAAATTATGTATTTTTCGGGATAAATTAATTTGTCGCAGAAACAAACATAAATTAAAGTAAAGAGTATTCAAATTGTGCTTCAGTGTTTTTGAAGTTAATAAAGTTTGTGTAGCTATGTTCCCAAGGACTTTTTGGTCTAAACCTAATTCTCTATTTCTATAAAACAGTATGCCAAACCGCCTCATCACGCGACCACTGGCCGCAACTACAGCCGTCTGACCAGTTTCACGAGAACGCTAAACATTTGGCAACTTGTACCGTGTATTTGGCGCCCAACGTGGTACAGTCGAGTCTTTTATACCTTCGACGGTACTAAGCGCACATTGAAAACTTGTTTAATTAATTGATGACAAAGATCGAATTGGCACACGCCTTTGCCAGGGTCTCATGTTATCCTAACTAATATCATAAATGGAAAAGTAAGTTTGTTTGTTTGTTACCTCTTCACGCCTAAACCATAGAAAGCGTTGTCAGGTGTACAGAAACAGACATAGGGTAAGTACCTTTAATCCCGGAAAAAAATACTGTTCCCGAGGAAAACAACAATTAAGTTTGTATCATAATAAATGGCGCCACGTGTCCGATACGGTTATTGTCATATTTAATATTACGCGAGCGAAGCCACGGGCAAAAGCTAGTCAACCATAATCAGTAAAATTTTTAATTCCGTGTGACAGCTGTTAAGGTGACAAAAATACTATGGATGTAAAGAACTGTTCTATGTTTGCACATTTGGCGCCCAACACCGGACATGTTCACTCGCTAATATTTCCAAAATAAAGGCTCTCACCGACCGTATCGGCTGGGATCCGCAGCTGCAAACTTGTGTGAACAGTGTTAGAGAACATAATAGTAGTTCTCAGCTATTTTGTTAGCTCTTCCTGCATTGTTCCGTGTTGTTTATTGTGTAGTTTATTCGGAGTTGTTGAATGTTTAGTTCCCGATAGCTTTGGTAATCTTTATTGTATACAAAACAAATAAGCTGAATTTATTTATTCACAGGCGAAAAATAACAGATTTTAGTACTAAAGAATAAAGGCTTTCGGCTAATTGAGTCTGAATAGCTAATGAAGCGTTAATAATTTATTAGTTCATATAAACCTGCTGGTATTGTTGCGTATTTAATTATGAATGTGATTAATATTGCTTAATTAGTCTTAGTGCTCAGTGTGACGATGTAATCTATTACACATTTTCAAAATCTACAACGGGTGTACTGGATTCGCTTCATCTACCAATTATTTCAAAATTGCACCATCATCAGTATCGGTTTTGACTATTAATTTTCCCACTTCTGATGCCTGTAACATTTCTACCCCTTCTCCCTCCGCATTTGCAAAAGCAATTGAAAGCTCCTATTAAGTGGTATTTTCTATAACGGGCGCGGAGTGGCTGTGACATTTCCATTAAATTTTGTCGACTACTCTTTGCATTATCTCACCCATCAGCCTTTGTGCAGCATTCAATTCTTATTTGTACTTCGCTTAATGACTCATTCCTATTGTCAGATGAGTTGAGAAGGATGGTGGAATTTGGTGATTGGGTAATCTTGTTCCTATTTTAAATCGTTTAACCTTTACAAGATTTGTGGTATTTCTATTGATCCCAAGTCCCAATCAACGCTTTGCAATGGGTAACAGCCCTTTAACAGTAGCCTTCTGGCTGGACTGTTGCTTCATCTTTGTTTTGGATACTTCAAAAGTGCATGTAACTGGTGCTTTCGAAATGAATGCTTTAAGTTTGAAGTTACTATAATTACTCGTGTTTTCTCGAAGATCTATTTTCAATACAGTCTTTCCTATATTAGGTGGACAAGTCAGACTGTATTTAAAATCCAGTTACTTTTAAAACTTAGAAGTTTTTTTACTGCCCTTTACCGTACATTATTTTTCATGTTCTTAAACACTCAAAAGGCTGACGCTAAATAATTACAGCGCGTCATTCAAATGCACTTCATTACTGAATGCAAGCTTGAATTGAATCTATTAATTACTTGTAGCTGTACTTTTTGTTTCTTTATTCCTTACTTGTGCAGGAAAAGGTGCTTTGTCTTCGATTCAAAGAACTTGTGACGTGTGGGATGTAAAAAAATACTTGTAACGTATTCTTTGTTCAATACATGTAGAATAATATTGTTGATGGTTGGCTTTACAATCTGATTGATTGAAAATACTAGGAAACACTTTAGAAGTAAAGGCAAGAATACCTTAGCCTATTTTGTCGCTTTTATAGGTGTCTTTTTCACGGGGTAAGGAACGTGTCAGATTGTTTTACAAAAGATTTGGTATATAAATTTAGAGGTATGAGGAACAGGGTGTAAAGATCCTCGATACTCCATAGAAAAGGGAGGATGCTCTGACCAGACAGGTGTTATGTCTGGTGAGCAACTGCCTACCGAAATAGGGTGTACCATAAGCCATACATTAATCTTTTTTTTTTTTACTTTACCCCACCCTAGAAATTTCTTCTACACAAACAGCCAGACTCGGAACAACTATCTGTAGGCCTTACAAATATTTGTTCCGTGCGGGGATTGAACCCGCGACACGCAGCGCAGTAGTCAATCGCTTAGGCACTGCGCCAACCGTGCCGTCAAATTACATACATTAATCATTATCTTTTTGTTCTCTGTTAAAAAACGGTTTCTAAGGTCAACTTGTTATCACAGTCATTTTAACGATTCTACACGATTTTCTAATTGAAATTCGCTTTTTACCAATTCTCCAATTATCATGAAAACATTGAGGAGAAACATAAAAGCAACTGATGTCATTAGGGTAATAGAAATAATATCCATAAATATACCTATTCAATTACTTGTGTTAATGAATAGAATTGTATTAGAAGTCAACCGGGATTCCCAGACATGAAATTATGTGAATGCTGATTGAATATTGATGTCTGTATTAAATACCTGACCTCGACCTGTAAGGCACTAAGTTGTAAGATATACCTACCTATGCCTAGCCTTAGAAAGGCTATATTAAAGCGTAATACTTGCAGGAGTCCTTCTACCGTAGCAGTTACGGTTGCCGTTGAATAGCTCCTGCTATGGTGAAAAATAATAAGTCAGTAAGGTAGTAGTCGAGCCGTGCTTAGCCAAGTTACATTTCCTGTTTAAATTACCTGATATAGAAGCATAACTGAGATTTCAGTTTTAAGTTAATGTCGTAAAACATATTATTTATTGGTACTTCCACTCTTTGAACCCCTAATTTAATAAAATCCTAAATTCCTTACCTTACTCAATAAAAAACAACAATAATGGTAATTCAAACAGAATCTGTCGAAAACTGCGATTAAATTCCGGATAATTTACGTAAATTATTTATGGTACTACCAACTTAAGTTTGCGTTTAATGAAATAAAGGTTTTAACGTTTTTGTAAAATGTTAGTTTAAAGGTTGTGAGGACGGTAAAATCGTGGTTGCGGGTGTGTAAACCTGCTGATTTGTCATTACGCGGCGGTGCCAGCCGGTGCCTTGCGCGCGCCCAGTGTGTCTAGCGTGTTGCCGTCTCGCTCGCACCCACCACGTGACATCACTCCGGCGCACAACCTTGATCGACGAGCGTATTGAACTTTTTATGTGTAAAGTTTTGTGTACGTTTTGCGAGGATTTCCAGAATTGAATTATGAGAGGTTTTGTGGTGGAAACGTTTTGAATTACGTCCTTATTTTGTTGATTTGTTTCGCATAGGTATTTGAGAAGCTCATTTTACTTAATTCAGTAGAATAGACCCACGTGTCGAAGTAAATTAAGATAGAATGTGTTGAACTTGATAGCTAAATTGGTACTTGTCTATAAGAAATCTTCACGGTCCATCTGTTACACAACATCGTAAAACGCAAGTCACGTCGTTGAAATGTTATTTCTTCTCGTACTAGATAAAGGTCACCTGTCAACTACAGTTTAAAGTTGTAACGATCGGGTATTTAGAAATTATAACATGAGTCGTTTCCATACATGGGTCCAACTTTTGGTTCGGTTTCTTCGAAAAATTGTTTTCGGATTCGGATTGAAGGACCACATTATTTTTTCCTCATTTACAAGTGGATCCTTTGTTAGAATGAATTCCTTGATATACTAAAATATCTCCTTATTCTTGGATAGAAACGTAGTTTATAATTTTTCCAGAATTGCTGTAGCCTGTATTAAGTTTAACTAATAACGCCTGAATATTGAATTTCATGGTCCTTAAAGCGAATCTCTCTCTCTTCAGGTTCAATTAAACAAACTTACAGCGAACCATTCTTCTAAAAATTTGAAATCCAAATTCTTCTTAAAGGACCAAACGACCGCCATTATACAAAATTTAATAAACCTTAACTTGTTTCAAATTTCTATCCTCCCAAATGTCAATTATACTAATGAAAACTTTTTTTGTTTCAGGTACTTTTGTCCGAAGTTCTTCTCGTCGTGGAGTCAGGGGGTGAAAATATACGAGATTCTACCCCGAAAGTACTGCTGCGACAATCTGCATGAATAATAATATTTGAATTATTTAAACCGAGCCCTGTCTTGTGGATTAACGGAAAGTACCGGATAATGACAGATCTACATAAATTTGCATTGAACGATACGATTCGATTTCTTTCGCATTTTCCTTCGGGAATAAAGATCGGGTGGGTAAGTCCTCGGGTACGGTCGGAGAGTTAAACCTTTGGCTCATGTATGAGCGTATATTGTTGAATTTCTTTCGCTTGTTGTTATTACCAGCATTAAGATACAAAGATTTCAAAATAAAAATATTTCCATGCCAACCGTTTAACTTTTCCAATGAAACCATAATTTTGCCCTTTCAGCAAGAGCTTTATATTTTGCATAAAAATATTAAGTAACAGAAATATTAAACAGATCGCTACGAAATAAGAAGTTGTGTCGTTCACACAACAATGATGCCGATTCTAGCAACATCCATATAACTGGATATTGCCGAAACGACGATCTCAATCATGGAATGATGGAGTCATCGAGTGTTTATTAATATTTATATCTGATACGCAGGAAACATTACAAATGGATTTTTTCGATGAACACAAAACCAATGTTTTTTATGGAAGTCTTTGAAACTTTGAACTTATATATGTGAATGGAAATGTTTTTTAGTAGTGTTTACTTTGTCATTTCATTACGGATTCTTATCGCATGTCACAAACATAACATAACGACTATAAACCCAGAAGGTGTAGGTAGAGGTGTACTTAGGGTACATCCACATTTCGACAATTATGTTTGAGTCCTATGTACGTATAAGGTGACGAACCTTTTGGTATCGCTGTCAATCTAGCCACTTAATCTCTCATCTTCGGTATCGATATCTCACCTGGGTATCGGCTCTCTATAAGATTCCCAATTATAACTACTTCAAAAAAGAACTTTCATCGCCCCGACAAAAACACTTCGTCCAAATAAAGTCGGCTGAAGCGCTTTACAGCATCGTAGGTGTGTAATAGTGTAAATATTCCGCGAGCATGCAGCGGTGAGCGGATACAGCGAATCCCGCGGCTTCACGGGATTCAAGTAAATATTTGATTTGTCCCGCGCTGTAACGCGCCGTGCAACTCAAATAAGTGAATCTTGGGGTCGTGAGTGACAAGTGATGAGCGGGGTTGATGCGGTGTTGTGACACAGTCATGGGCTTTAAGGATTAGATCACTGATTTGAAAAGTATCTTTTACAGTATTTAAGCATAATCGACCTATACCGTTCATATTGCTAAAACACACGCCTCGTCACGTCGAGACGTCGTGTGACAGGGAGCCCTATGGACGTAATCCACCATAGGTCCCAGAGCGAGATGGTGCATGTCACATTGACTTCTTATTTTTGGTTCTAAGCGATTACTTTACTGCTCCAATCATTCACAAATAAACGTGTAACTAGTCAATAATGATTGAACTTGAACGTTTACTTCAGCACTTTTTTCGACGAAACTAATATCAGACTCAATATGATCAGGTTCTGAAAGTAATCAGTTTAATAATCATGTTCATCCATCATGAGATCGTCTAAACTTAATGATGGGTGACCATGACATTCTAAATTTAATTTTCAAATTCGTAAATCCCAATCATTAAAAATATCGTGAGCGTTAGTTCTTCTAATAGACTACATAAAAAAGCTTCTATTCAATAAAATATCTAGTAGTTGTATCGTGTTGTATTGTATATCGGGCTGGTAGCCGCAACTGTACTGCAAAAGTGCATATTTTTCAAACTCGCCTCAACTCTTCTCTTGGACCACAAAACAAAATTCTTTTCGTAAATCACGTAATACCGTATCGCCTATGGCTTGGGCCGTAGGGTAAACGCGCTAATTATCTGCCTAATGTAGAGGGCAGTGCGGTCACCCTTTGAACTGACCCGACACAAGCTTGTGTTCATCTAATACTAGTCAAGTTCTTTTGTTAGTACAGAGTGACATAGCTGCTATAGCTGGAGGCAAGCGATGTATGTCGTTGGCGGGTAGTCCCTAACGTCTTTTTTTTTTAAGTGAAACTTCTTTTGAGACTTCCAAAGTTTAACGCTACCATGGAGGGGGAATATTTTCTAAAACTCACTAAGAGATGGCAGTATTACAAGATTTGTGACTACGTAGTTCTACTAGGTACGCAAGGTGGCATGCAAACAGTCATGCATTCGACTCTACGGTGTGACCAGCCTTCGCTCAATTTCCTTGAATAGAATAATCTCGAAAAACTTATGTACTTATAATATTTACATAATAAAAATAATATAACAAGAAAACATCAAAATATTATTTAGAAGTTCAATAAAATAACGAGAGTGAATGCGTGGCACTCGAACGCATGCGTGTAGTATTACGAAGTTTCACTTCTTCCGCGCGGAGGGACTCCACGCACTATTTTAATCTTGGGTGCGTCTTATACTGTCCCTACACTAAAGTCTTTACTACATAATTTAGTATTTTTATATCTATATCTACCTGAATCATAAGCATGTGTGTTCCCAGTTTTATATTACAGAATTAAACAAATTAATTAATAATTAATGTTAATAAATACCAAAGCAATAAAAAATACACATACATACAATAAGTTAGTTTGATTAATACAATAATTAATTACGGAAAACATAATTCAAATTGATAATAGGCTAAATAATAAAATTAATGACCTACACGTTTAAAATATAATGATTTCCTTCGTGATGAAATGATGGCAAAAACAACAAATTACATACCACCATGCCTGTAATGCTTAACGGTTAGGCAGGGGTGTATTTATATTACACCCCCATTTCGCCAGTAATGATCAAGTCCCATGTAATAGAGAAAACCGAAAAATAATGGATCTGCAGCCCAATTTAACAATCACTTTCGTTTTGTTATTTCATATCATAGGGGGTCAGCTTATTGAGGAGCTCGTGGCTAAACAATAACAGCCGCACGGGTCGATCTTTAAGGCTAAGCCATGCTTGCCGAGGTTGGTCCGTGGATGGGTGACCATAATTACATACCGAGTTTCCTCCGTGCCTCGGAAAGCACGTTAAGCCGTTGGTCCCGGCTGTCATTTGTGTGTGCATCCGGTTAGACTGGAAGCCGACCCCAAGATAGTTTGGGAAAAGGCTAGGCAGATGATGATGAGGGGGGTCAGCTTATTGCCATCAACCGGGAACAAATCACGATTCCGAGCAACTACTTGTAAAAACCAGGTCAACGAGGCAAACGTCTATCGCTACAGCTCATGACTTTGGCGTTAGTAGTATCTGCACAAACATACTAATTACTGGTCCGTCGGTCCGCGGTTGGTCCTTTGAGCCGAGCGACCTTTTCTTGTGGCCAGATTTGTTTTACGCGTTTTTTATGGCCCCATCAGCGTAAAGAGGATTTTGTTGAATAACTTTGTAATGAGTGTAAGCGTTTCTGAAAGCGCTGAGTTACGGAAAGTGTTCAGTTTGACACTTACACGTTTTGACAGTTTCATTGCTGGTTTTGCGTGTCAAATAAGGTGAAGATAATAAATAGAATAAATTAAAACAGAGTTTGAATAGTTACAACAATATTGACGGAACAGGGTATATTACAATACAATAAAATCCTTTATTTCAGGCAACTAGGCCCATAGAACACAATACATAAAGGGTGTAAAACACCTCTTAACGAAGCCGAAAGGCACTGGTTCTCCCTGTACTTGCGATATTTTTTTTGTTCTACACCATACCTGGGAACCTTCTAGTTACGGAGATATTAGGGGTCAAAGTTCCAACTTTTTTACAAGTATTTTTTTAAATACAAGTTTTTCATGTAAGATTTTTACTTTAAACACCTCCACGACCCCCGTACTATTCAATCCGTCCATCAGCACAATGTTTTGAGTGCGTTACAATTGAGTTCTCCCACAAAACATGATTTTACACCCCCCAAAAAAAAGTCGTTTCCCAGCAATAATTTTTGCGTAAATTTACTTAGTTTCATGTACAGAATGCTTGGTTGACGGCTTCGTGATGAGGTGATTTACACCGTGTATACGCATATACAACCACTGAGGTATTACTACTAGTAATATAGTTCAATGAAATAATATAATAAGAATATAACCCTAGAGTTATGGGATATAAAAAAAAAACAGGTTGTATAAGCATAAAGAGACTTACTGTAAACTAATACATAGGTACTTTATAAAACTAAATCGTTAAACTATTGTACGCGTTTGGTCTAGTGGTTACAAGCGGTACTCCTGAGGTCCTGTTGATTTTAGAGTTCGTTTCCCGGGTCGGACAACGTGTAATAATTGGGTTTAAAGCCCGAACGCTGGATTTATTATGCCTGGTTGATGGCCGGCTCGTCCCCTATTCATAGGACTAAAACAAATAAACTTTTCTGGAGGAATTTTATTTTTATTTTATTTTTATTTTTATTGAAAGGAACAGTAAACTGTTACATTATGAGAACTTACAACTAGATTAACAAAAATAATTATATAGGCTATAATGCAACCCACAACACTGTCCACAGGTAGACATAAAATATAAAAAAGAAAAAAAAGTATTAAATTAAATTGAATCGCTAGGCAATTTAGTAGCAGTACGTGCAGTAATATAATAAAAAGTAATAAAATAGAACTTAAAAATAGAAAATTATTACAGTAAAATTTAACAGTCAATTAAACATTAGTAAATTTCACAGGTTTCACTTAATTTTGATACTATAACAATGAACGGTGGATGAGGCTTTTAAATCTACTCAAAGAGCAAGTGAAGATGTCAATATTTTCAAATTTTGAATTGTAAGTGTCAATCATACGGCGGATAGGTGAGCGCAGACCAGAATTAGTTCGGCAAGTGTTCGTTGCAAAAAGAGTACCTGCGCGTACCTGCCGCCTGTGAAAGGTTCTTGGTACAGCAAAACAAATCATGTTGTTCAGATTTATACAGTTGAACCTATTTCTGATAATTTTATATAAAATAATGGCATCAAGGTAGTTTCTTCTTGAGCTTAGGGGCAAGAGCTTGTACTTGATGAGCAACTGAGTGTAAGGTAGGTAGGTTTTATGGCATCTGTAGTGCATAGAACGCAGAAATTTACTTCGTACATTTTCAACCATTTCAGAATATTTTTTGTAGAAAGGGTTCCATACAGACACAGCATACTCTAATTGTGACATAACTAGGGCTTTATACAAAAACAGATATGACGAGGTTCTTTTGAAGTTAAGGGTGGATCGCATGATAAATCCAAATAACTGTGAATATGGGTATACTATACGTCACCTCTGCCAAATGTAAAATTGTAAAATCGACGGAAACAGTTGTAATGTTTTACGTAAACATTAAATAAAGCTTACCAGCACATCTAAAACCTAACATGAGTTTATTCATCGCAATTTCCTAAGAAACTCGACACTACCGTGGCGATCCACCAAACGTACCCAACCTTCACGGACCACAATCTCGCAGAATAAAGACATGATGAATAAAAGATCCTATAACCAACGTCAGTCGCCATGACGCTCCGTCGGCTGCTGATTGATTTAATTTCCGTTCCTCCATCTTTTGTCCTTCTTACGTAATGCTCATAGACAGCCACTGAGATGCTTTTAGAGCCGAGGATGTCAGGAATTCAGGATGTCTTCCTTGCAGTGAATCTTGTAATTGCAGTGGAACTGTGAAGTTAAAGGAAGTGGGAGATTGAGTTTGAAGAAATTTTGGTCTTTATTCAAAACAACGTGGAAGGACAAGTCCGTTGCTTGTAGATTAGATGAATTGTAATCTGATACACTGAACTATTTATGCATCAAATCTTTTCTGATAAGCCAAGGATTATTGCAAATCACACTTACAATGGTAAAGCCTTTCATTTTTACTATTCAGCAATATTCAATTTCATTTTGTAATTTGCGGTCATGAACGAAGAATTTTTCAGTTTGATTAATTGTGATCCTGGGCCTGTCACAGTAGAAATGTAATAAACTTAAGTCTAGCACATTAATATTAATTTGCCAGCTAGCAACCCTATTCTCATTTCATTACCGCGAATTGGAAGCTGTGTCCAATCTCCCTAATATAATTCACATAAACATTCACATAATTTCCCTTTCTGTTACAAAAAATGTTTATCACAATAACCTGATGTATAAGTAAGTATTGCAGAAGCAAGTAATATTGTAATTTGTACGAGAGTGAGCGATGAATATCTTACACTCACTCAAAATGTTTTGTTGAATTCATACCTGCCCATCTTTTCAGCATTCATTGTTAAGGTGAATGTTTTGTAAAGCTTTTTGTAGTTTAGGTGTTAGGTCCAAGGTTTAATTGGTCCGATTTTTTTTTTCTCTTTCTTAAAACTGCCAGTAACTCTATTGCTATTGGATTCTTATCTTGCTTCATATCTTGGTCTTCTGATCTTACATTGTTTTGCTTGAAATTATAATAATTTATCACAAAAATCATTTCCGAGCGAAAGTCAACGTGAATCCGTAATCATCGGAAGAAGTGCCTCTTACAATTATTTTCTTTTTGTCTTAAATTTATTCTTCTTCGCGAACCTTTGTGATTCGTTTAAGAGATATTTGATTTATGACAACATCATTATTTCACAAGCATGTTTAAGTGTTGAATTTATTTGTTGGCCCTTATTTCAAGATCTGCCTCCAGTGATGGGAAGTGCTTGTGCTGTGGTGTGGTCCTGGTTTCCCATGTCCGTCAAAGTAGTTTTGGGTTTTACCATTGACAATTTCTCAATAGCAGACCGGATTCTGGATTTGGTAGACCCCAGTTACTGGCACATCATGCTACTCAAACATAACTTTCTCATACTTCAGGGATATAAAAGCGTGATGATATTTAATTTTAAGAAGACTGAAGCAATTGTCGAACCGGACTTACGATATGAATTACTTCTATCGGAAAAATGGGAGTTGAAATCTGAGAGAGCGCGATCAGATTTCTCGGGTGCAGACGGGAAAGTCGGTAGATTTATAATAATATTGGCTGAAGAAATGAATAGCACTTCTTGAAAAAAGCAATGAAACATTTTCAATTTCTTGCGTTATTTTTGTTTTTAAATCCTTCGGTACGCAAAGAGAATCGTGATTGTTTCTTTTGGTATCATATTGTTGTTCCAATATTTTGCTCGAGGGGCTTTAGTTAGCTAAGTAATCAGTCCTTTGTATGGTCTTTACCTAACGTACTACTAGAAATGCGATCTGTCCTCTATTTTCACCTTTTAGTAACAACTAAATAACATAACAGGACACCTGTAATTCCTAAAGGGTTTTTCAGAAGTTCGACCTCCCACATTTCGTTCGGTATGCTTAAGTCCCGTGACCCATTGCTATCAACCGGGCACGAATATCCATTGTTTACAAATCCTATCAAATCTTCTAGAATGTTGTTATTGACCCGCTTGTCGGCGGGAAGCTGGTCGATGATGGGCAGCAATTGGATTGATTGGACATCCGCAGGGGACGGACACTTCACACGACTCTGGCGAGAAAACTTTGGCTGGTGATTTCTCGTATTCACTAGTTTTTCGCCGAACATTCCTTGATTCGATGAAAAAAAGTGCACGTATTTTCTCGGACGAATATATATCTAAGTATACAATTTAGAGATTCTAGGTTAGGTTAATTTCCATTTTAGATAACTTAGTAATGCTTTTAATCTGATTTATGTATCTTCAAGAAGTTTCTAGGAAGGAGTTCGGTCTCAAAGGACCACAAACTTGCGGTAAATACTTCCTTATCAATATTCCTGACGAGATCAATTCGAAGAAAACGATTTCTAGGAAATATTTTGTTTTTTATTAAACATATTTAGTTGTTTTTTATCGATTCCCGCAATCATTTTCAGTTCTTTTTTGGAACGGAATATTTTACTGTCAAATTAATTTGATATTTAATATCTTAATGTTAATTAAAATTGTATATTTTGCCTATAACTTAGGTACAATAAGAACTTATTTGGTCGGAAGTTGTGGTTAAACTATCTAACAGTTTCTCTTTGATTTAACGCAGCATTCGATTGATACTACCAATACCAATTTCATTGTCTATGCCCAATGATTTGACTTAAATCGCTTTTAAAGTAAGTAGTTAGAGAACCCCCGTTAAACCTACCCACAAACAAAATTAAAGTAGAGCCCTTGAACCAAGATCTCCGATAACCTTCTCACCTAAGATTTATCGCAAGCGACGCCGCGGTTTACGCATAGCTGACTAGCATTTCATATGGAAATTAACGTGCTTATAAATCATTCGGGATGGCAGCTTTTTCATTTGCCGTCTTGGCGTAATCATGTGTGTTATCATATCAGAGGAGAATTATGAGTTCGCGATTATTTTCAACGTGACGAAAAATAAAGATCTTTGACTGTAATCAGTCATAGGTGAAGGATGGATTTTTATTAGATTTGGTACATATATGTTGGTTTTTCCGTACTAACAGTTTTAGGAGCGTAAGTTGATCTTGTTCCAATTTCCGATCTGTGGTTCAAATATTACGTAAACTCAACGTGAAGTGCCACATAAAGGAAAAATGTAATGTAATAAAAATATTAACAGACCATGCCTGTTTTTGTCAGATGATTTGCCAAATGTCACCAGCACACTATCAGGTAAACATCTTCTTGATCAGAACATTATTTAAATCCCAGACAGAGTAGCCATCCTTATCTATCACCATAGAAGTGTAAGTAGACATTACACAATGCGGTATCATTGCGCCGTGTCGTCGATTTGTCACGCGCAGAAACATTAGTCGCGGCGCAATCCTGTAGAGGTCCCCTTCAGCAAACAATACTAACTATTGTGAAGATATTTGTTATTCAAGTTACTAAGACGCTTATGGCTATTACTTGTGTTATTAGTTGAGGTTATGTAATACTTTTGCGATTGTTATGAGGACATTTTTGATCTATTGCTTCATAAGTTTGAAGTATTAGTGTGTTCAACAGCGTAAATAACGCTATGAATTTTGTTCAACTGTCAAAATGAAAGGCAATACTGTTATTTCATCATCATCATCAGCCTAAAATGTTCCCACTGCTGGGACACAGGCCTACTCTCAATGATAGGGAGTTGGCTTTAATCCACCACGCGGGCCCAGTGCGGGTTGGTAGATATCAAATGTCTTCGAATTTTTAGTTCTAGGACATGCCGGTTTCCTCACGATGTTTTCCTTCGCCGTTTTGAGAGCAGCGGTGATGAAATAAACTACACAAAGTAATTCGCCGGCCTGGGTTCGAACCCACGGCTTACTGCTCGTAAGTCGGGGCTGCCACCACTGGGCCACCGCTGCTCTCATACCGTTATTTACAAAATTTGTATTATTGTTCCTAATTAATTTTGGCTTTAATCTTCATACTGTTGAAAATTCCAATCAATTTTATCTGCGTCCTCACAGCACTGTTGAGGCGTAGCCAACGTGTCTTAACGTCTGCCATCGTGTACATACCCATGGCCATTACACTTACACCAGTCAGCGTAACATATTAATAGGACGCTAATAAATGGCGCGTGTACATCGCTGACTATGGCACCTGTGTCACCGCCAGCGAGTAGCGGGAAGCAAGTAGTCATAGCAACTTGTGTTGCTGGCGAGATTGTTTTATTACTTCTTCTTTCCAGGTAAAACACTAGGAAGTCGTAAAGTTAAAAAACGCTGATTTATAACCCAATTCGATTAAATGACTTTTGTTTTGAGTTGCCAAGCAACGACTCTCTTTAACAAGCAATTCCTCGCAGGTGTATACCATGTGAGAATCTCCCAGCGAGTATTCTGCTCGCCACGCCAAGTGAATGTCGCTGAGCGAGTACCTGCCGACAGCCGCCAACTATTTATATAATAAGTACTGTACTTGTCTTGAGCGCTAAAATCGTCGATAACTTGTCGCCAGCGCTACGTCAGCGGTGGGACAGGTGCCTATAACACCCATCTCTTCGCTTCTCTGGGCGCCTAAACCGCAATGGATGGCGCTCAGCAGTATCTTCGTCGCCCAGCCTCTCTGATTCAGATGCATCCCTTTCTATCTACGTAATAACTGCAAGCAATTATCGTTTGCTTGTTTCCGAGACACTGCAGATCATTTTAGTGTTATTACTTAGATAATTGTGTACTTAGATAAATGTTCTGTTTCGTGTGCTTATGTTTTGTCGTATGGTACAAATTACTTAATTTGGTTTCGATTAGAGGGAAAATGTTGATGATATTTGTTTCGAGTTTCTGCGAAAAGTTGGTTTTCAATAAGATAGGTATATATACTCGAAGCAAAATGATCCATGAAGCAATTATTTCCCTCGAAAATGTTCGATTAAAATTAACCTGAAAATATTCAACCCACCTTTGCAATTTTAACCGAAAGACTGCTTAAACAAACCATTAGGTATTCAGTAGCTAATTAAGTATGAATAATATCATCCCATCTCCCTTTAATATCAAACCGTAGCGAAAGAATTCCTTCCTTTAAACCTGTAAAAGCTCAGTTAAACGGCTGAACTGACATTATGAATGCTAGTTAGTTCTGAGCAAACAGTCCGCCTGGTTAAGACGGTTGCACTTGCACAGTCGACTCTGGGTTAATATCTTCTAATTGTGTTGTTTATTTCAGCTGGTTCAGCTTCACTAATCGTCAATTACTTCTGTGCTTTATGTGGTGATGAGCGGTTCTTCCCATTAGCTTTCGATCGCGGGCTTCCTGGAATGCAGTCACCAAAAATTGGATCATCACGGTCATCATCATTCACGTTACCTTTAAATTATTTATTTAACACTTCAAGCACAGTGTACATAGGCGGGCTTAATGCCACAGGCATTTTCTACCAGTCGTCCTTTGACCTTGTCACAATTTATCCGAAGTCGACGTAGCATGGGTTTGCCTCCACCGATCCCGAGATCGGATTATATCATATTCTCTCTTATATCATATTATGTCATATATTCTTACATACTTTTCTATTACAAAAGTCTATCTATTAGAAAAAGTTCATCATGAAAGTTAATTCCTTAGAAAGCTAAAGCCCTCCAAATTCAGTAAATATTGGCAATTGCAGATACTTAATACCTACGTATATTGTTAAAAACACAAAGCAGGACATCATTTCCTATCCGCGTCCTTCAAAATCCAATCAATGATTAGTTCTATTAAATTCAGTAATAACATTTCAGTAACAGAGCTGATAGAGTCGTGATTGACACAACATCAATGAAATATGAAATGGTTGATGTACTTGATGAAACATGTCAATTAATTACCTGGATGAATTATTTATGAACTGGTCGGTTTGTGGTCGGCTGGTGAATAGAGAACTGTTTGCCGGTTATTTAGTGGTTGCAATCATGACTGCAGATATATTCGATTCCCAGGTAGCGAAATGTAATATTGGGTTTTGCCGTCAGAAATTCTAAGCATCAGTTATGTCACTTATTTACCTGGATTAATCATTTATCAGTTGGTCGATGTGGTTTGTCTGTGGACTGGGGACTGTTGGTCAGTGGTAGGGACACATGTAGGGCATGGGGCTACGGTGGGCAGTAGGTAGTGGTTTCTTGGCTGCCAAAAAGGGGAATTCAAACTGGATGATTTATTTCTTTTAAAGCCATCGGAAATTTCCCATCGGTGAAAAACGAACTTCCATTCAAACTTTCATCCCCGTTTAATCCCCTTACAGGGATGGGTTTTATTTTAAATGTCCTTCCTTAGTGTTTACTTTCTTTATAAAAGTATCTCTTGTGCTAAATATAAAGCTTCTAGAGCCAGGTTTATAGACGTCATAAAATTAGTTTTTTCCAATCGAATTTTAAGTTTCTTGTAACATTATTTGTTTGTCAATCGGTACGTCAATGTTCAAAGTAAATAAAACTACGTTTTCCTCATGCTAGACAAATTAAAAAAAAATCTTCAGCGGCAACGCCGCCAACAAAAATTCAACCCTATCAAAGAGAAAATGTAAACAAAACTTATAAAATTTCAGTATTTACCGAAAAGGTTTTTGTTTGTCCGGAGTTTTTCAGCAAATACTGCACACGTCCCAAACTCTTGTTTAGAAACACAACAAGAGTATCCTCAACAAAAACTAGCCAAGGTCGAGAGCGGGGAAACAGGGGAAAACGACAATTAAACCCGTCCGCGTCATTAACTTTTTGTGCGGACCGTACCGTAGTCGCCATTTTTTGTTTGACCGCCGACCAGTTCGGACATTGTATACCTCGTGATTAGCTCTGTTTACAATGAGGTAATTGATAACTTTACGCGCATAATTTGACATTTTTGGTATTTGTCTTCTATTGTTTTTGTGGGTAACATGAAAATGAAAATTGATGGTATGAAGCTAAAAACCTTCTGTTTCTTGCAAGCCATCTTTGCAATTTTGATTCGTTAGGATAGGATAAACAGTGGACAGCATTGCTTGGTCATCTGAAGCTCTGCACACCCCTTACGTTAGTATTTTCTATAATTTCTTAGATGAATAAAAAACGTGTTAAAGCTGTTGATAGTATGAAGAACATGTGTAGTAACCAACTTCCTATATTTATGTTTACCTACACAGCATCCTTGATTTTTCCTTCCAAACGGGAAGTTACGAGACTTCCTTCCTTTCGATTTCCCTACTTTATTTGCGCGCTATTAAGGTCGCATTTAGCTCCTACATCTGCAGTAACAATACAACATTTATCCCGACACCCTAACCCCAATACAACACACGCCTCATAACTTTGTTCTAGTCACAAATAGTTTTAAATTGCAAATGCAATTATCCGATCTGACCGCGCCGTGGCAATGCTATGCAAGTTTTAATTACCAACGCCTGCATAATTGTACGAATCGGAATGGAGTGCTCGTCTCGATGCGGACGTGCTATACGGGAGCATATTTTATAGGGGAAGGGAGGATTTATTAATAATTGTGTTCCTATGTTTTAATTAAGGGGTCTTGTGCCTAGGGACGGCGGTCGAGGGTTAGGAAGGCATCTGTTAGTCGCTGTAAGTATAAGTAGTTGCTCGCGGCTTGGCTCGCTTGTAATAAACATTCTTTCCTATCGTAAGCTTAGTATTTCATTTTATCACTAGTGTAGTGTCTTAGGTCGGTTTGATTTATTTCCTATTTTTTTTCTTAGTAAATATTAAAAATAATAAGATTTTCGTTGATTACTGTACTAAGGGCATAATTTAATCTTTTAAATAAATTATAAATGATGTTTATTTTGCAAGTAGGTTTTTACAAACACTTTTACACGTCATTTTTTTTAAGCTAGGTGGGGCCGGTGTTTCGTACCTGACTACTCTGAGAAGAAACAGCCGAAACAAACTCAGAGGTTCTCTGTTAAATTGTTACTCTTTTAAAGTCCAGACATTGCTCAATTTACATGAGGACTATGCAGATTAGTATCTGAAATGGTCTTTTGAAGAAAGAACCACACAGATTTGAGTGGACCTGTCCAGTCAGTGCAAGCATTTGTCAGTTATCGTGTAGCTCGACTTATTAATATGATTGTCGTATCAAATTCTTCCACATTTTTGCTTGAAAACGTCCCCTTTGATTCCCTAGCTGCAATCCTCCTCAGACTATGAGCCATCATTCGCATATAACGAGCTCGTCCGATGCACTACCTATAAAAAATAACAACGTTAGACAGGGACGAAGCTATCTAGGCACCATGACGTGTGAAAGGGATGGAAGACGAGGGTGTTGAAGCTCAAATTGCGGTGTTCTCATTGACATTACGAGACGGTGAGGCAGTTCGTTTTTATGTAATGAAAATGAGCTTGTAACATGAAATTTAATGATGAATAATAATTTCACACTTTATTTGAGATGATGAGTTCGATGTTCGATGAAAGTGATATCGAAGCCTTTAGAACTCACTTTCTGTTGCGTCTTGTTTTGTATAGTTTCCCGATAATATCTGTACTGTGTTGGCATGCAAGATTAGAAGTTATGTCTGGGATTGGATTGCAATGTTCGAAGCACATTTCTTCGAATTTTGACGAGACACCATACATTCGGAAAAAAAAAAACTTATCGTAACCAAAATTCTAAGGCATATGATATGATTTCATTAGGTCTGACATAAATATGTAAGTAGTCGGTAGCTTACGACTAGGTAATACATCAATCCAGAAGAATTGTAACTTTGTCTAGGCGTTCTTGTATTCTTATTATATTACATTTTTAATTATAATAAGGCAATGTGCAATTCTCCGCGTTAATACAGTGGTATTAAGGAAGTAACAGAAAGTTCCTTCAGAAGGTTAGTTTAATTAAAAACGCAGCCGACCATCGCATAGCACGAGTTTTGACAACTTTCGGAACACGGACGTTTATGTTTCATACTTTTAATTTTAATCTAAAATTCGTATTAATGGCCTTGTTGGTCTTATTTTGGTCTATATCACACACTAGCCTATGGCCACGGATCACTGTCCCACGGGATTGTACTATCGGGATAAAAATCATCCTGTGTTAATCCAGGTTATAATCTACTCCTGTGCCTAATTTCAACCAAATCCGTTCCGTAGTTTTCGCGTGAAAGAGTAACAAACATCCATCCATCCATACTTACAAAATTTTCGCGTTTATAGAAGAAATGTGAGCCCCCCAACTGTTCGGGAAAAACAAAGTGGTTTAATGTCACAGTTAAAAGAACTTCTTTTGACAGCATGTGGCGCCATATCCAAACTACGCATCTTTCCTGATGCTGCAAATAGTAGAGTTATTCCCGAGATTACGACATTTAGGGAAGCGCATTAGGCCTTCATATTCTGTGATTAGGTGGCCACAAGCACGACCAGCTGCTATCTTGAACAAAACTGATCGGACTCCCGTTTGTGCCCCGAAACTTTCTTTCTGGTCGGTACTTCTGCGGCCAAAAGCCGTTAGATCCCTTACAACAACCCGATAACCACCGTCGGGGAGAAGCCCATCAAACACAACCCCGTCTGTTCGAAGAATCTTCTCTTTTCAAAACAGCATGAGGAACTCTACTCCCCGCCCCTCATACTATAAGTAAAGAATTTCCTTTACTCACATACACTGAGCGTAGCCTTAGCATGTTCATGTCCAACAACACAAAAATAAACGTGTTTCAGCAGACACACCTCGCCATGTGATACGAGACGTGACGGAACCGACAAGACCAGGATTATTGATGCGATGTTAGTAAATACACTCCACCTGGTTTATCAAGGAGATGGACTGCGTTTTATACGTACCACAATAGGTTTCTAGGTGTACTGGACGTTTCTTAGATGAAAATATTCGTAGATTATTACATCATTATCCACAGCCTCTCTTTTCCTTTTCCACTGAAATCATAAACCACTCAACGTCTTTTTTCGTCCCTGTTTCTCCACATTTTTGGAAATGCTAAAACCGGAATGTGAAACTCAAGATTTTTTTGTCATAAACGCTAATTCGCTTGGGTAATTAGCATCAGAGTTTTGTTGTTTTTCCAATATTCCGTCCGACCAGCAGTAGAACTCTATAGCAGTTCTGTATAAGCAAGTCATTTTAAAAAGCATCTCAATACATCGAGCACAATGTCCAAATGTTATAATCATTTATGTCTACAAGTTAATGTATTTTCCCACCATTTTATCCATCAATACAAAAAAGTCTTAAAATGCAAAGTACCCTCCATTTGTGTCCAAATATAATATTCGAATAGTCTCGCAGTATTGTGAAGAGGAAGGTAGTTGAATGCTTCTTTTATATTCAAACAAGATCATTACTGTTGTCAATGGGTGACATAATTTATTTTTCGCCTCTCCACGAGCTTGCAAAAGACTGACAAAGGGGCTGTGAAAGAGCGCCCAAGAGTGGTACAAGGGTACGAGCGAATTTTTGTAAGTGCATGTTATTTGATACGAGTCTATAAAATGAATAAGAGGTAAAATCTAGGATTATGTAGTTTTTTAAATAGAGGCAAGATTGAAGAAGTTTATGACCTTATGTCCAGCTGAGGACTGCTGTAGTCTGATGATGATAATGAGGGGAAAACATCAGTATTTTAGTTGCATAGTGTTACACTAATTTATTAGCTCATAATTTTTGTATTACACGGGGATGCATAAAGAACGTCACTTTCGAGTATCCAAGAAGAAGAATTTCTCTGAGCATTATTATTTACATTTTATTTTAGGACTAGGTAGCGCAATAACGTATCACTTCAGCAACCCGCTGTCGCCTATGACTTAGCCAACAACATGGCGTCTTAGGAGAGCGGAATAAAGTCCCACTGAGCGTGGCTCGCAGCACCCGCTCAATGAGCCCACTGCATCCTTTATATCTTAACTAAGTACTTCTGCTCATACTGGGTCTGGCATCATTATCATAACAGGCATATTTTTCATAAATTCCTCCTAACACAAGCCTCTTCTTGCTTAAAAGGTGATCCCCAAATCATGTAGGTATGTAAACGCACTCATGAAATTGACTTTTGTTACAGTGATCTAATATGCTTTTTTAGATATCAACATGCTACGCAGCATCATCTTCAATTGAAGCCCTGACTTCTTAGATCTCAAAATGTTTTCAAAGTTTTCTATCTCGAAATACCAAAAAGGACGTTGTTTCTAAAATCTGCAGCAAAACCAGGATTAATAAAAAAATAACTTGGAGACACGTACAAAGGATCAAAAGACCAAATAACGAGTTCGTGCCAAACTGGTGTACTTATTACTAAACACTGCTTATTATTAAAGAAACTAATACAGTTTATTCTCGCCATGTGGAATTGTGAATGAAGCGCGACTGCTGAGCATTAGGGCCTGTGTTCGATTACCAAGTCCTAGTCCTATTGTTATTGGGTTTTTCCATCGATAATTTATCAGTAGGCAGCCATGGTTGATGGTAATATGCCCGCCACCCATTACATGGGACTTGAACATAACTGGCGAACTGTACTGTTAAATACACCTCTACCTATGCCTTCGGGTATAACAGGCGAGATATTATGTTATGTACAAATGCCAACGCAAATCAACCTCTCATAAATTCTCTCCCTCTCCTCTCAAAATTTAGGAGGTTGTCACAAAAGACATAAATAATCAATTAAAATTACGGTACCATTAATAAAAGCAGTTTTTTTTTGTTTGTCTAAGTCGTGGTTTAGGGAATAAAAAATCATCGAATAACGTTTGAGATTGTTTTTATGTGTGGAAGCGCGGTTATAGGGCGCGAATCAGACAGGCCGCGTTGAAAACACAGGTAGTTCATACTTACCGATTTCCGTAAATAAGAAATAAAAAAATTACTTACGCATTTTATTTTTGATATGGGACGAGAATCATTAGCATAGTTACCTCCTTGAATTTGAGGATGCAAAACAACACCTTGTAGAATCCATGTTTAACAAAGCCATTAAGAAGGTAGGTGATCTACCTACTTTCTACGGCAGTAACACAACAAAACCCAGGCACAGATAAAGTACTAACGGACCATTATCAATACCAAACATCCCATTTAGTCCGTCTTATTCTTCCATCAACAGTATTTTAATAGCCTTATGGAGCATAATCCCATAGCATAGTCCATAGCTACGAGTAGCTATCTAATGTCCCGGAAATCTTTTCATAAACGATACAAAGTTCCTTTCAACATGTTTATAGGTCCCATAAGGAGGATGTTCTCGTAAGATTAAAGTATTGTGGTGTGAGCAGGAATCAAGGGTTTTGTTTGTTAAGACTTTCTTGGTGATGAATGTCGTGTGACGATTATGGGGCGTTTGAAGAGGAGTTTTATTTGATTGAGTGGTTCTTGTGTAAACTTGATTGATTGGATGTGGCAGGTGCAGGTTATCTGTTAATTTATATGGTGTATTATTATTAAATAGTATTATATTTTAAAAGACATATCGTGTTTTATTTAGCTCATAGATAACTTTAACTTGCACTGCAATTGCACTAAACTGGAGTTATTGAATCTGCTATAATAACACTTTTGAGTAAGAATGCTATTTAATCATAGATTACCCTGTCTTGAAGTAATTTATAGCTATGTCTATTTATTCCATGTAAATACCATTTTTTGTAAGAGCAAGTCCATTGAATCGCTTAACTTGGCACCGCTAAGCAAGGACAAACAAACAACGGTTTACACCTACTTATAAAAGCCTCGATACTCAGTCGAAGACTACACAATCCCTATACCAAATGAAAGGCAAAAGACCAATTTCCCACGAAGCGGCGCGTACGCACGGGTCAACGACCTCGCACCTCCGTAACCTAGCAACGGTACCCGAGCCTTCACCTCCTTGCACTATTTGGCACGCACAAAAACAAACCCTAATCTGTTTACTACAACGTTCAATTTTCTTCGCATTATGATGCCGTATCATGCGTAGCTAAACCACCTGTGTTGTTTTGTAGAACTTTATTCTCAATGTCAGAAAGGTGATTTTTGCTTGTGTTAGTAAATCGACCAGTCCATTGAGTAAATGCGTGATTGACAGAGATATAGTTTATGGTTTCACTTTATTGTTTTAAAGATGGATTGCGTTCGTGTTTCACGTACTCATTCATACGAGAATGATCGTATTCAGTTAATTACGATAAATGATCCAAGACGGAATTTAAGATCACTTTTCATTACTGACAAGAATTGAAAAGAAGATCTTCGTAGGTATTATATATTCCTATCCTACCTACCCATTTTAGCTACTAGCCCTTTTTCAGCAAAGCTTGGCAGAGCCCTCCGTTAGTGTAGCCATATTTAAGCCTGCATCCAATCAGCCAATAGATCTTGTGAAGCTCTATAACCTGCAGAATTGAAGTACCTATAACCTACAGAATATGCCCTGGCTGGAGGCCTCACTCTTAAGGCATCCACAGGATAGTCCGGTTAAGCAGACGACAACCTCATAGGTTGAACGGCGAGATGCCATTCACAAAAAAAAAAAAGGATTGTGTGGTTTTATGAAACCACGGTAAAAGTGAAACTTTTTTTCTCACTATAGACATTTAACTAAAAAAAATTTGAATAATATTCCATTAACGGTATAAAACGTATAAAACGCGGAGTAGGGATAAAGTGAAAGGCGCTCGTCAGAGCGCCTTCCACTTTATCCCTACTCCGCGGCCGACCGTCACGCGACATGCAACACACAGACGAAAAAGTTTCAGACGATGTAATAAAAGTTTCACTTTAAAAAACCTACGGAATAGTTCTTGGGCACACAATTGTACTCATTAAACGCTTCTTTCTTATCATAATCGATATTCTTTACTATGAATATTATGATCAACACACCAATTTGACTCACAATAATGAATCTATCTCAGCAATTTAACACACCCTTATCTCATGTATTGCGAATAGTCCTTTTTTACCCGACTGAGGAGGGTAGTGAGTTTATAAAAAATATGTCATACTTGTGTCGTCCGAGGCCTTCATCCACAGCGGTCGTCACACTTCAGGGCTCATAATGAACATATTCCGGTGTAATGAGTTGATGACGTCATAACTCACCGGGATCTGAATATTATCATAAACGTGTTAACGTCAGTTCCGCGATTCATTAGCCACTTTAGCGGGCTAACAGAACATGCACACTGCACAAATTAATGTACTCGTATTCAGAGCGGACTCTAGTGGGCCTCGTGGATAATGCGTATAGAGAAATTATATTTTTCCAAAAAATGTAGGTCTTATTAATACATGCCCCTATCATTTCCTTTTTTTCAAAACATAATCACTAAAATAATTATGACAATCCAAAAACCCGAAAAAAGCGCGTTTTTACCGCCATGTTCAGACGACTATCAGACAAATTAGATAAGTTTTTAACAAAAAAGAAAATAATAGAAGCATAGATATACTTTTCCTCTAAATTTTGATATAAAAATAGATAATATGATGATAAAATGATAAATATGATCACATTTTTTTTTTCTTTGTCCGTCGGGTAGTATTGAAAAGTATTGGACACGTATTTTTTCTTTTTTCACGTGGTCATAAAATTACGGAGATATATTGGGTTGAAATGGCGCATGACGTCACATGTAGGTAAGTTTTATACCTACTTGTGACGTTGTGAGCCCCCACTCTCCAACTTTAATGAGTTTTAATTAAGTAATTTTTTGATAAAACAAAAAATACGTGTCTAATATTTTTGTATTACCTGTCTGACGGACAAAATAGAATGTCGTTTTCTTTACCCAGTCCGCACCCCTATTATTTCAATCAGTTTAGTTTTGAAGAAGAAAACAGCGGAATACAAAACGTTTTTTGGTCAAGATTTTTGTAGGTAAAATCAGCCTGAGCTGCAGTTGTCCCTTTCGCACTTTACTGGGGCTTGGTCGGGCGCAGCGCGACGGCATGCGGCAATAGTTTCTTCAAATACCTATTCTTCAAATTCCTCGGGACTAAAGTCGCCTCTTAAGCGATTCATCATTTGTCGGGTTCGACTTCCAGATGCAGCAATACCAGTCTTTAAGATACTGCTAATCAAATCTCCGCGAAATAAAATGTGTTTGCCATGTTAATCATTTAAAATTCTTTATTACGCACTTTTCCATAACAATACTTAAACCATATATTTCAATTACATAATTTGATACGCGTGCCGATATCACCCGCTGAACGACTGAACAATACGGTTCTGCGTATACCCGCCATTTTCTTTTGTTTCTGGTTTTGCTCGTGTAATTGACAGGTCGGACAGACTTGTGGAGTTTAATGAAGCGTTCATGTCATGCCTGTGTGTGGATTGACAATGTTATGAATGGTTGTGATGGGTGGACACACTGTTTTTATCTAATGATAACACTCCGGTAAAGATAAACAAGTATTGGTAGACCTCTTCATATTCGACTATTTTTTTATATGGTACAAGCTGCAGCAGGCAGATGATGAAGCTCGCCACACTATTCCCAAACCACTGGAACTCCTGTAGGCCAGAATTAACAGTTGGGACTACCAGAAAAGCGCCGAGATGATGAAGCTCGACGAAGTCCCAGACAAAGAATTTATGTGTCTATCCCGCAACGAAATTAAGCAGAAAAGAATAGCGGAGGAGTAGGAAAAACATAGTCACCATTTTCGACTACTTGGCTTAAAAGCTGCAGAAGTCATAGCAGTTTAGCCTAATAAGCTTGAGGACTGAGCAACGAAACTATTTCCAAGTTATTAACAATGATCATCATCATCATCATCATCAGCCTATATTGTTCCCACTGCTGGGACACAGGCCTCCTCTCTATGAGAGGGAATGGGCTGTAATACACCACGCGAGCCCAGTGCGGGTTGGTAGATGTCACATGTCTTCGAATTTTTAGTTCTAGGACATGCCGGTTTCCTCACGATGTTTTCCTTCACCGTTTTGAGAGCGGCGGTGATGAAAATAAATTACACAAAGTAATGCGCCTGCCTGGGTTCGAACCTACGACTTACCGCTCGTAAGTCGGGGCTGCTACCACTGGGCCACCGCTGCTCTACATACAACAATGATCATCCATTGGTTTTTCCCCATTTTGTCCCATGAGCCCAAAAAGCCTTTTGCCTAACGACAAAGACGACGAGGTAGGTACGATATGCCAATTATCATGACTTGATCGTGATGTTGGTGATGAACAGTGATGATGAAAGCCAGTCTGCAGTATTTGGAGAGACATCAGAAGAAGAGGATCGTAACAATATGGTCAACTATCTAATAGACCATGACGATTTCTGTATCACTGCCCACTGGTCTCAAAAGACCTTTTTTTTTATTTTTATTCTTATATTTTATTGGAGGCTTTTATCCTCAAAGGCAAGTCAGCCTCATCATAACCTATTCTAAACTAAACTACACATAAAATATAAATTATGATTCTCTAAAATAACTCGGCAAGGAGTATTGCTATCTCCGTTCTAACATATGGACCGGTATCATATTTATTTAATTTTAACGAACTGAAAAGAGTTTATCTTTCCTTCTTGTACTTAATACACTCTACAAGTATGTGGTGAACATCTTCAACCGTTCCACATGTTTCACAATTGGGAGAATTTACTTTCTTCATCAAAGTACCAAACTTCCGAGAAGGATAGTGACCAGAGCGCAGTCTATGAAGCAAAACAATATGGCATCTACTCATTTCCTTGCTAGCAAACCACGGCATTCGAAGAGGCTGATATTGAACAGTTTTATACCAGATACCCTTTTCCCTACTTCGTTCATCAAAATATTCTTTAAACCTATCATAACATACATTTTTGCAAGAATTTTCAAAAGACCTTGCCTACAAAAATCCCTTCAACATTTTTTCATATTTCATGCTCGGCCAGTGTGTAGTCAACACAACAGTGACGACAATTAGTGCGACGTACATTAGTTGTCGCGATGTTGCGTTGACGCGGCGACGTTTTCGCGACATCCATCCCATCGCTCATTGGCTGAGAGCTATAGAAACCCTGGTTTAAACTTTCACGGTTTTTATCTGAACTTATAAAAATCACGGAAATCATCATCAATAATCATGGAAGATATCCCGAAAGTGAAAGTGTAAGCTATAGAAACCGCTTGTTTATGCGATATGGAGTCAGCAGGGATTGAGCATCGATCATTGGAGTAATTGGTCTTAAGTCTAATTTAACTGATGAGATTCACCGAATCATAAACCTACTGCTTGGCGCATACTATCCATTAATGAACCGTTTTGTAAAAAACTGTTACTAATTCTTGTTTAAATGTAGAGCGAAAAGTAAAAATTTAAATCTACGATAACAATCTACTGTCTTAATACTACAGCACATAGTCTTGAGAACCCCAATTTCAAAATGTATATAAAAGAATTATAAATTACATGTTTTGTTTAAAATTGGCTATAACTGCCAATCCCAAATGACCAAAACATCCGCTTATTTCCCATTCACATCAAATGTAACTTAGACACCTAAAATCAACTAAACGCAGTTTAAAATCAAGTTACCTGTATTTAAACGTAAATGTAGGTAGTATTGATCTGGTTTTATTCAAAATTATGGTAAGTGAGTCGTGTGATGGCGGCATTAGCATAGTAGGCTGTGGGCCTTGGACCAGTCGTGATCACCAGCGGTTATCGAACACCATGCTTTGAAATATATTAAGTATCGCATATAAATTATGTATGGAATAAACATAGAATTAATAATGGTTGTTTTATGATCAAATGATCCTACTTATTTTTATATAATTAGCAAACTGGTCCTTAGTTACGTTAGTGCTAAAAAAAGGACCAAGAATATAGTTATCTTTTGTTGATTTCTATACAGGGTTATTTGTAAAACACCCACAACCTCTCAGGACTGTGTTACTAACATCATAATCAACAACTTTTGTTCTATGACTTTTAAAAATTCATCATATTTTAGTTCATCAGATTTTCATACAAAAATAAAAATATTTAAATTGAACGCTCTAAATGTTACGAAGCCTATGCGAAGCAAAAGAAAACGATAATACAATAGCGAGAGGACCATAGTCTTAACTTTTAGAGCGTTCAATTTAAGTATTTTTGTATGAAAATCTGATGAACTAAAATATGTCGAATTTTTAAAAGTCATAGAACAAAAGTTGTTGATTACGATGTTATTAACATAGTCCTGAGACGATGTCGGTGTTTTACAATTAATCATGTACTTATATGTACAATCGATAAAAGTTTAGCATCAGAAATATTTTCAGTCTAGCTTTTTGCAACCAGTTACAATATAGGTCCTTAGTAAAAAATGATGGCATTGTCTTAAATAGTCAGAAATCCAAATAATTGAAATGCCTGCACGTTTCATCCACTAGTTATTTTTACCAAATATTAGTACCTACCAAACCTTGTTTAATTAATAATCCAAACCTTGTTTTTAGAACTTGAAAAGCAGATCCTGAACTGCTGAAACTATTTCTGTATAGCATTCAATTTTACCTATTGCAATTTTTCTTTTACTAAAAAAAAACATGAACTGCTTATTCATACGATCTTAAGTTATTATGACTCAGTAACCTCTAGACGAGACGTTGCACAACAGAGCGAAATTTCTCACAATTAGCGTGATCTCTTTGGTGACTATTCTCTTTATATAAATAGTTGTAATGAGCGCTAATTCTCATGCTAATATTGTTTGTAGCTGAAAAACTTTTTCACGATATTAACGATGTTTTTGTGAAAAATAATAATAAGTAAGCGTTTTTAACCTTTATTTTTGTTATACATAGAATAACGAAAGTAAATGAGTCTTATGTAGCTATTAGGGTTTTGCACTTGTCCTTGTCCCTAAAACTGAAAATAATTCACGCAAAATCAGGATATTATCTTTTTTTTGCATTCGTCCCGCACACGGTATAAAAAGTACGTTTGTTCTTATTTACATATGTATAAAATTCAACTTCAAAGAATTTTTCGGACTTTCTCGCCAAGGCTTGCTGCGTGCCTTGAAATACATATATGTAGTTAGGAGTAGTTTTTAGTCGATTAAATTTAAAATGTTGAAAAAATAATTGGGTATTTATTGATTACTTAGTTCTTCTTAGTGAATAGATGGCAATCTAGACTAATTTATTATTATTATTATAGCTAGCCTGTATCGTCCCACTGCTGGGCAAAGGCCTCCCTCCATTCCTTCCAACGGTCACGATTCTGTGCTGCTTCTTTCCAATTCGACTTCGTAGACTAAGTCGACCCAAAATTCGGCAACTATTTACTACTAGGCTTGATCATCAAGTACGTAAATAGATCTTCAAAGTCTTATAATAGACCAAAAAAACTTGAATGACTAGTTTCTGGTCTACGACGCTAAGCATTCGTAAACTTTAACCTTTAACAAATAGTACAAAACGAATTCCCGGTGTAGATCAATCATTGCTGTCACAATAGTAATGCTTGTCCTGTCACAGGTAAACTCTTGCGCAGACACGCACACAGGTACCGTTAGTTCACACATGCGCGTTAATTCAATAACTGTGACACCTGAGTACTAAAGTGACACCATTCCTTATCACACCAAAACCAACTTTAACGGCAAAACACAATGTTGAATGTCGAACGAAATATAATTCAGTTTTAGGTGTGTGAGTGTAAGGCTTGTGTAAACCCGTATCATGGTTATTCCTTTTTAGATCTTATCGTTCGAAGTTTAAAGTTCATTTTCAGTAACCCACACATGTCAATTCAAGTGCTGGTTTAGATCGGTCGCACAAGATTTCCAACTTTATTTAACGTGTGATAGGATTGGTTTTCGGTTGTGTTATGTAGTTACCGGTCCGTGCCAGCCGGTGCCAGGCGTCGTCGTAAGAATGCGTTCGAACAGCGAGTAGGTACAGTTACCTATCGTTCGTCTGTTTATAACAACTTGTTTGTCTAATTTTTAGTTAATACTCGACCTTGGGGGATTCACTCGTAATTATTCCATCTGAACACTAGATGTTTCTTCATTCTTGCAACCGGTTTTTAAATTGTTAAATGTAACTATTCACAGAAACGATCTTGTAATGTACTACCTATGTACTTAGATATTAATTTTATTGTTTAAGAATCTGACAAAACTATGCGAACTTAGACGATTCTTTAGGCAACAAAAAAGGCAGTTCCTCCTATAAGTGCGTCATTTTCATTTGTAAGTCTCTTGGGTATTTTTATCGCCAATTTCTTGGGTCTTTATTTTTACAGGTCACATTTAAATTGGGCTTGACATTCAAAAACCTGAATTTTGAAGTGTTGGGTCTCTGGTCAGCTTCGGAACCTCAGCCCAGGGGGGCCCAAGGGTGTGCCCTGGGGGACTCCATGGGAAGACTGACGTCGATACTTGTCAAGGAGTTATAATAGTTGATAATGTGGTTAATGATTGTTTGCGTGAAGCATATTGTGGTTGTGGTCTTAGCAGGATATATATATGAATCAAAGGCTTGGTAATGACTTCATCATTATTAACACGGCCTATAGATCCATTTGAAACTTTTAGTAGTTGAATAAAACGCGTTTATATTTCTATCACTGTTTAACCATAAATATCGTCTTCTTTGTGCTAAACATTCCATTCGTTTAGCAAATATTTAGAGAAGCCAAATAATTGCGATGCATGTCCGCAACAAGCAACATACACTTCCAAATCAAAGCACACAACATTTACATTTCCAAATCAAAGCACACTTCATCAACTAAAAAATCATTGCCATGCTGCAAGACAGCTACAGCTAGCACCAATGTATTCAGAATATAAATGCAGACTGGTACTCCAAACGAACAAGGAATTAGTCCTCTTCTAACCCTCCCCGCTTTGCTAATTGGACTATCAGACTTTCCTCTCCCTCCTAACTGCCTGTCAAGGCCTGTTCGATACTGTATAGTTTTGATTCAGTATTTTCTAGGCGGGATAAGGTTGCAGGCTTTAATAAAACTTTATTTTGCAACTTTCCTTTTTCTGTTGTTATCAAATTTAAAGAATATTTTATTTTAAACTGAAATATATCGTTTAATATCACACTTCTGTTTCTTAAAGTAAATATTTTATCGAAAATATTCGTTAAAATATTTTTTTTTAGGGTTTCAGGAAAATGTCATTTAGTTCTCCATATAAATTCTAAACGTAGAACGATGACAAAAAATAAGCAAAATACTGGCAAAATCACATAATCAGTGATGTGATTACCGATGTCTTTGGAAAAATATTCTGTGGCGTTAAGGACCATTTTAGTCATTTTCAAAATTGTAGACGAGTGATTTGCAGCAATTTCCAACTTCGTTTCAACATCAATTTCTAATGTTTTGTACAATGAATCCCAGAACCTTCAAAGTTATATCACGGCTATCGTCTCCAAAACTAAATAGTAAGAGGTCTAGAACTCCTAGTGCTCAGACTAATTAATTATCTATTTCCACGATCTAATGAATGAGAACCAAACCTGTTATTTTGATCATAACATTTGTCGTCTAACAACCTGTTACTAATGTAGATATTTATAGTTATTATTACTTGTAACGCAATTTCTACATTTCACGCCTGTAACTTTTTAATTAAATCTTGCTGAAAACTGTTGTATAACGTACTGCTATAATAAAATTCTTAGAATCAACTAATGTTTAAAAAAAAAAAACAGGACCAGGAGGACAGGAGTTAGGAAGCCATTAGATTTGTTAACGTTTTGTCTTCAGTAATGCTGTTTTTTTTTAAAGAACTTGTTAAAATTTTGATTCTTGCGAAAAATTGGTTCTTGCCGTTTTGCATATAGACAATCTCTTAGGTTGATACAATACTTTGGCTTGAAGATTTTTTAATTTTACTTTAATTAAAACAATATCCAAAGATAAGATTATTTTTATCTAACCAATAAATTGTTTTTCTTTATTCCAGGTACGTACCAAAAGACCAAAACACAAACATCCTTCGGACGTCAATACGGGTATTATAATGGTTATTTATTTTATTAATCGAGTCGTATAAATAAACGATTGCTCAGGTGATCGTCTTTATTGTGTACTTACGTATCAAAGATATTGCTCAAGGTTTACCTTGTAGCTTGCATCTGAGAGCCTCTCGGAGCCAGGTACCGACTGGTTTAATTATAATGAATTAAGATTAGTTGGAAGATATTTCTTTTCTTGGAGATTTACGTGAATGAGTTAATCTTTACATCTCTGCTGACATTTCTGATGGACATAAAAATCCATTACGTCCTGTTTTACGGGAGTTTGGAAACGTCTTTTTAAAAGAAACTAATTTTAGCTGAAAACAGCGTTTAATTAAATTAAAGATCTTGGTAAGGAATTAGTACAAAAGAAATAGAAAAGGATTTTGGGACTTCCGACCCGTACCGAATCTCAGAGCTAACTGAAGGTGCCATCCAATGAAGGATGACGTTTCTGACTTACTAAATGCTGACGAGGCAAGTCTGGGTGGCGGTCAGCCATCCTACTTACAATAGCAAGGTATAACAGCCCGTTATGATTTCCTACTAGCTACGGATTGTAAAGCCAGACATGGTGGAAAGACGATGGCGAAAGAAAGGAGGAGGCCTGTTTCCGTGAACCGAATGAAAGGCAACCGAAAGACTGAAATGAATTTAAAGCAACATTAAACTGTCAGCTTATAATACCGGCTGACAAGTTTAGTGTGATGATAGCAATGTAATTTCCCGTTAATTTCGAGGTTTATGCTTAGCTCTGAGCATGATGAACCATGTCGTCTTAAATACACCGAAGATAGCATTTAAGATACACAGCTTTTTATCGTCCTTTTAGATTAGATGAATAAAGTAACCAGCAATTGAAATAACATCTTTTTCCTCTTTTACACAGGGGCGAAACCAACAACATCAATCATAAAAGGTAAAAAAAGTTACAAATAATTATTGTAGATTTGAGTATTTCCCAAACAGTTTTCCTGTCGGCTCCTTCGAATAAAAGGACCAATGTTGGCATAGTCCACACACACAGCTGGTCCTTCGAAATTACTGATAATAAGCGTTATTAAAAGTACGTTATGTATTGAGAGAAAGGTCCTATGTCATGCCATGAAGACTTACCTTTTTTATTACCGAAGATACATAAAAGGAAAATCAAAGAATTATGTAAGGATCATAGCAACTTAGCAATTGGCGTACTGTAATTTCTGCCTACCCCGATGGGGAAAAGGCGTGGGTGTATGTATGTATGTATACGTAAGAGCTATAGTTACCATTAACCAAGCGGTAAGATATAGGAATCAGGCTCAAATGATACTGTACCATCTCTCGTAGCCAGCTCAAGGTCATGTCGTTGGCATTCGTTTGACGTCACCAGTTCAAGGTCACGGTGCAATGTCAAGGTCGCTAGAGCATTTGCCAGCTCAGTGTCGATGTCGTGGTGCTCGTAAACTGTGTATAAAATTACTCGATGTTTTAGAAACTTGGTTTTGTAATTAAGAAATATTGTCTTCTTTTTGTAGGTTAGTTCAAAAATTTGCGGCTATATCATGTAGGTACCCAAGTATTGGTATCGTAAAAAAAAAAAAAAAAAAAACAGGATTTTGTTGATGGGTGGGTAATAATGTCTTCCTGTTTAATAGTCGTGTTTATTAAAAGAGGGATTAAATATTGGATAATTATACCATTTATAATTAAAAAAAAAAATGAAATACATTAATAACATATTAATACAGTATTTGGGCAAATTTTTGGGACGTCTGTTTTTAGTAGTGGACGTTTAAGAACTGTTGTTTTGGGTATAACTTATATTATTATTCAGTGTATTAAAAACTCATTACTAAACTTTTTTGCCAACTCGCATAACACGTACACAGTTTGAAATAATCATGTTATTTTCATTGTTACGAATGTCCTCTGCCAAAATTTCCAAACAGGTTTTCAACAATAAATAATAGCTACATAGTTAAGTGATTATTTAATCTCCGTACATAATTTATGTAAAACGCTATGTATTGTGTGAATGTCAACAGTTTTCGACCTTGCTCTTGACAATATCTGCTGGACCTAATTCTGTTTGAGCACTCTAACGGTGACTAATCGCGACTTCGCGAGTTTTCTTAAATTGTTGTTAATTTAGTACAGCGCCATCTGTTGGTGGGTTTTGGAACAACGAAATGGTTTTTCACTGCTTTTTCGTGATATGTTTAAAGATGTGAGAAGAAAATCTGTTGGTTCCTGACACCTATCTCCTAAAACTTTGAGAACTTTCGTTTATTTTCTTAAGGTCGAGGTGAAATGCATAATATGGCGTACCTCATACAAAACTCAAGTACCTAATTGGACGAAACAAAATATAAATCACTTTCCCTGAAATCACGTCAAAACGGGATATTAGCATAAATTATTATGATTATGTACAAATTGGGCCATTTCCACCAATCCAACATCAACATTACAAAGGTCAATCACCGTGACACCTAAGATTTTCCGATCGCGACCGTAACCTCTGGCGACCCCTAATTTCCTGTAACGATGCTCGATATATCTCCGAAACCTTTATACGATCCATTTGGACCTACAGGGTCAACAGGTAGACCCCAATTTGTGGACGTAATGACGTGTTCCGGAGTGATGCTTCATCGGTTTGATTCCTGACTAGTGAAATTTCATTTTAATGAGAAAGGTCGCGGTCCCGAGGTGAATATTTTTAACCTTTCGATAGCTTTTCGTGAATTTCAATCGTTTATATGAGATTTATTTCTTTACTATATCGGTTTCAATGCTTATCGGTATTTCAGTTGATCGCTATGCTAAATCAAATTAGTTTTCACTTGTTATGCCAGCGTGCTTGTTAATATTAAACAATGCTGTTATGTATCCGTCCGAGACTGCACCTCTCTTTGATCGCATTCTTTCTTATTGTCAGTTCAAGTAGAACATAATTAACTGTTGTAGAAGGCAAATAAATCAACTACAACATACTTCGAAAATAACAAACAAGGAGTGTTAAATTTCATCCACACTTTATACATTTATCTCTAGTTTCTTACTACTAGACTAGACTTTTCTCTATTGTTATCGATAGAAAAAAAAAGGTTAGAATTGTGAAGAAATACTGCACGAAAGTATAATCCACCATTTTTACTCACTTTTCCCTCCGTGAACAAAAATGGCGCAAAATTCAATTATTCCTTTTGTATAGTTTTCAAAGATTTTTAGTGATCTCGCGATAAACAGATCTTGAATTTTTAACATTATTCTAGATTTTTGGCTCTTTCGGGATTATTTCTGCTGTTTATCATTAACTTCTAAGAGGCTGTCAAAATACTGTCTTTTGTTAAATGGCTCCTATTTATTCTGAGCTTAGTTTAAAATGAATACAATTAGTCATTGTGCGTAATTTTCTTAAAGCTTTGGCGTAACGAACTAAAGTTTAATGTTTACTAATGTAGCAGTTATTATTCAAAATTGGTTGGAATATTTGGCCACTATTTTTTCCTTTATGAAATCAAACCTCTTGAAGACGTTTAAATGTCAAAAAATTGTAGTTAATCAGTCACCAATACTAACTAAAACTTACTTTTAAGAAACGTGTAAGAATAAACTGCAGTATCATAGGTCTGACAGTTAAAATTCATCGTTAAATGGCAGGAAAACGCGATAAAATTTTCTTCTACAAATATTACTGCATGCGACTCCCAGGTCCACGCCACTCCTTTTGAAATCCCATTCAATCAAAATTCAAGCTTCATTCTACATCCCAATTATCTGGCAGCGTCTTACTCGGTCCGTCTCGTAGATAATTCAGCTGCACCGGAGATGACGCGGCCCGGGCGGTCCATCCCTCTAGGGATGCTGACTGCATGGCTGCTACAGATCTCATATGTGATTAGCACGCTCGGTGATTGCGTTTCGGCATTTTGGATTAGGAATTTGGTTCAGTTCATTAGTCTGTTGATTGTGGAGTTTGTAGTGGTAGGTTATAATAAAATTATGACGTACACATATGTAGTGTACATTTAAATTGCTCACCTACACCCAAATAAAATCAATGGATCCTTGAAATAAAATTGGTATTCCAAAGCTGCTGAAACTCGACCAGTTTCCATAATTATTTATCTGTCCCGAAATAGATTTCACAATAATTCAAAATCAATCTACTATTTGCTCTTTAAAAACTGCGCCTGGAAATGAAAATACCGAAAACGGTTCACACGTCTATTGTGATCTGCGACAGTCGGAACGCGGCGCCGCGCCGTGCCGACCGTCAGTATATTAATCTGAGCACGAAAATCGATATTGTAGTCCGTCGGCGCTCGGTGGCTATCAGCATGGCGGCATGGTATTGCCATGGTATTGCCGAAAGACAATAACTCAGCTGCAGCGCTGATGTCTGGCACAACATGCTGTCTAACCACTGCACCATGCTCTAGAGTCCATGGAAGGAACGAGTGGAAGGACCAACAAGTTTAAGAATCATAAAGTTCTTGATTTTTGCAAGCTTCCAAAATTACGCAACAAGCATCTGGATTCTCCCGATTGCCGCGAAAGTTTCCTTTAATACCTAAGCAGGTGCCTAACATCACGTAAATCAATATCTGGGTATTTTAAAACCATAAAAATAACTTTTAAATCTGGAAGAGTTTATGGTTTTCCATTTGTTTACTGATATCGTTGTATAATAAACCGTGGATATGTTCGTGATTGTTTTCCTATCGGCATCGCCACTGCAAGTACCGGGAAGTGTGTCAAGGATCATTTTTATGCGTAGATAGATTCGAGAAAATTGATTTTTCTTTGTTAGTACTTCAGTTACTTTAAATGGCAAATACTGTTACTGAATGGCTTGGAACGGGAACTGCGTATTACTATTTTATTCGTATTTTGATAGTAGATTTTTATAGTACGCTCTTACAAAATGAAAGTTGATTTAGATGGATAGGTTGGCGCGTTATCATTAGAATGATGTAACTTGTAAATTTACATCCTAATTGCAATCCCGAAAGGGGTAAGCAGTACCTGAATTTCCCCCAGATTTCATTTGCTCAAATCCAGACATCAAACTGCTATTATTAAGTTTTCCATCAGGATATCTTTAATATCTCCGGAGTCTTCGCCATGCTTGTCCTTAAACGATTATATGCGTGAAGTTAAGTTATGTCATACATACAAAGATACATGCCCTTAGTGCCGCTGTTTAAAAGTTGGAGCCGCTTAGTGTCTACTAAGCGGCTCCAACTTTAAAACATGACTACGTTTTTACAACACGTCTTCCACCCTCCACTGTTACTAGCAGATCGTACGCAACAGTTCCTTCCAGCTTCCTACCTCTCTGACCGAATGTTAGACGCATCTGCAGCAGATTTATACGCGGCGTGGCTTCCGGATGTGGTACTAATGCACTTTTCTTACTACCCGCGCTTTTTGTGGGAGCTAAGAAAATGATTTATGGCGTAGTGTACTGGGAACGTTTCGTGTTTGGTTTAGATAGTAGGGGGTGAAGAAAGGATTGGTCCTGAGGTTGTTTTTTGTTGAAATTGGTCCTTTTTGCCAAGCCTTAGGAAAAATGACCAAGTCATGGGTGCAAGGAAACATTAACTAACATTTCTGTGAATTTTAATCTTCCTCATCATCATCACTGGCGTCATTGACAACTGTCGTTGCTGTCTATAGGAATATTTTCTATAATCTAAATATTTTTTTCCATGCGGTAATCCCTTGACTTAAATCTTAAGACTATACTTTTATGTAAATTGTACAGCGTACTAAAATAAGAGACAAGATTAACTATAAAAGATGAAGTGTGAAAGAACACACTTGCCAATAACCACAACCAACCAAAGCAAGCGTTCAACAAAAGAAACGCAAACACCATCTTACACGTCTACTTATAAAACTATTATGGCCTTCCCATACAAACAAGCATGATTCAACACGGAGTACGACAAACATCGCGACGATATATTGAGACGCAATTCTACAAGACACTCGGAACGGGACAATTTTAAAAATTGCGCCGCCATACCGCATTTTGCTAACATTTTCTTCATGGATGGGTTTTAATATTCGCTCCTTGTGCTTGGAGGGTAGTGGGTTTAGTGTTGATGGAACAGCGGACGAGAAGGGTCTTCTTCTTTTGTCGTATCGATGGTTCGTCTTATTAAACTTTTTAGACCTAGTATATGGCCAGGATAATTGCGGCTTCAGTAGAGCGTTTCAAGTCTTTTAAAAGGGACCACCTGCGGGTGGGGGGACACTTTGGACAGTCCAGCAAGAGGGTCATTGTCCACAGACTTGTATCAAGTTCATGCTCTAGAAAAGGTCATTACGAAGTTACTTAATTAGAACAGAAGTTTGGCTTTTAGTAACTAAATAGGAGCTCATACAAAGGTTCTTTTATTTAGGACTTCAATTTATAAAATAATAGGTACTTACATATTAATAAGTTTCAATTAAGTTAGAATCATGATCAATTAGAATCAAAGATATCAAACGTGTTTGTTTTGTTTTGCAATAACGAATAAACAATAAGAGTTTTAAAATAGCTGTTATGATATTCTTGAAGTAAATATTTTCCAAGAAACCGAATTCTTGCGAAGTCATTTTTGTTTTGATATTCCTTGAAGTAAAATAACTCAACCATAAAGATGAATAGAATCTAATAAAAACACCTAGCCACATTTTTCAACATTTATTAAACCTAGCAGTTTGTCTACGCAAATCGCTGTTGCTTTCAAAGTCAAAGTCAAAGTCAAAGTCAAAGCATTTATTTCAATTAGACCATTACAGGCACTTTTGAAAGTCAACAAAAACAAAATAAAACGCGAAGCTACAGTCCCAGTCACAAGGCATAATAACTTGTGAAAGTACTGTAGTTGCCCATTCCGTAGCGTAGATCTCTATGGAGAAGAACGGGCAAGAAACTCCATGGACACTCTTTTAAATCAAAATATGTTACAAAATCTTGGTTACATCATTCATGTCAAGAATTACAAATATGTGAGAACAATGTAGAAATACGGGCAAGTTAAGAGCGTCCAGAGTAAAAGATTAAATCAGTAATAAAAAAATAAAGTAATTAAAATAAACCGTGGCAGCTAAGAGATGACCAGTCACAACTGACAGCGCCCGTTCACGAACATGACGCATGTATCAGCCATCATTCAACTCAACCATTTTGAAGGGAACTAAACGACCCGACACACCCGCCACCATCAGCGTGACATTTAAGTGAGCATGACATTCACTCAACCACCAGGGTAATTTCGCGTCAATGAAAGATTTAGTTACTCATTAAATAGTGGCTTTACAGTACATGGTACTCACACATGTGCTATGAAATTATATAATACTAAGAGATTGAATCTATACAATGCAAATATATTTTTACAATCTTCTGCAGCTTTCACAATAACTTCACTTTCTAATTCTGATGATTCCGATTGCCCCTATGGTTGTGGAGCAGGACCAGCATTGAGCCAAGCATTTTTATCATCAATATAATCCCCCAACTTATAATATGCTTGCCTACATAGTGTGCGTTTTATGCAAGATTTAAATTTCGTTTCATTCAGTTGCAGAATGTGGGGAGGTATTTTATTGTAACATTTTAAACAGTACCCCATGAAAGATGAGTCTACTTTAGCTAACCTGAAACCTGGCTGAACTAGTTGGTCTCTGTTTCTAGTATTATAGTGGTGCCGGTCACCTCTTTTACTAAATAAATGCAGATTTTTTCTAACGTACATGATGTTTTCATAGATGTATTGACAAGGTACCGTCATGATGTTAATTTCCTTGAACAGTTCTCTTAGAGAATCGCGCCTACGTAGATTATATATGGCTCTGATAGCTCTTTTCTGCAGAATAAATATAGACTCGATGTCTGCAGCCCGTCCCCATAGTAAAATACCATATGACATAATACTATGAAAATAACTAAAATACACTATCCTCGCGGTATCTACATCAGTAAATTGACGGATTTTTCTGACAGCATATGCTGCTGAACTTAGCCGTCCTGCAAGAGATGTTAAATGAGGACCCCATTGTAGCCTTGAGTCGAGCGTGATCCCCAAGAAAACAGTTTCATCGACAAATTCAAGTTTCTCTTGATTCAATACTATGTCACAGTCACTGCTTTTGACATTTGGTAGAGAAAATCTTATGCACTTAGTTTTTTTCCCATTTAATACTAAATTATTTGCGGTAAACCATTTATGGACCTGCATTAGAGCGTTATTTACATCGTCAAGGTTTGTTGCACGTCTGTTTATCTTAAATATTAACGAAGTATCGTCCGCAAACAACACCATTTGTGGTTGGTTTTTAAATAAATGGGGAAGGTCATTAATATATACTAAAAAGAGGAAAGGACCCAATATCGAACCTTGTGGTACACCCATTTTTACTTTCAGAGCCATTGAATTTACACCATTTACCTGTACTTGCTGCTGTCTATCATTTAAATACGATTTTACTAAACTGAGCGCAAGTTTACCTAAGCCGTAATGCTCAAGTTTCAAGAGCAAGGTTTGGTGATTTACGCAATCAAATGCCTTTAAGAGGCTACCCGCGGTTGCTTATCACTGTGGTCGCCGGCGACATAGCCGTGTCTTGTCGACTTGCTCGTAAAGCCATAGCGCTCACTGCAACGATGTGCATTGTGCATTATTTTGTCCTGTCATTCATTACCATGTCACCGTGCATACTATGGAATGCTTAATGGGAAATTCCGACAGTTTTCTAACACCTTTACGTACTAACCTACTTGGCATACGATTACAAATAATGAATTCTGTGTATGAATGCCTTGGATTCTATGATAACTCGCAACTACGCGGGGAAAAAGGAACAGATGGTACTGTTTTATTTTCATCCCTAATAAATTGATGCTACTGTTTGCACTACAAAAAAAAAAAACAGGTAACGCTTTTAAAAACCATACTTATTGACTAGCTATCCCCAAACTGCGTTTTCTAATGACAACTATTGCGGTCATTCATGTTATTCGCTGAAGTTCATCACTGTAGCGCAGCCAGTCTTACCTTTTGTCATTTTTACTATGTAGTTCGGTTGGAATCTTGCAACTCAATTTTGAAGCAGATTTATCTTCAACCGATTGAGCTGAAATTTTGCACGCACTTTTATAGACACCTATGATAAACATAACTTAATCCTGCAGCCAGGATCGTCTCCTCACGAGGGAACTCCTCAACTGTTATTGGCACTCATGAAACTTTGTATAGTTTTTTTTTATGAATAAACACGTTACCTGATCCTACAGCCATTAATCATCACGCCATGTCGCATGAATGGTAAATGCTATAAAAATTATACGCGACCAGCTTTTGTCAAAACTGTCCTTTATCGTTTTCATTTAGTCCAAGATTTATTTTCTTCTTTTCAGTTCATCTTTATTAAAGTTTCATCACACTATATGATCATCACATCACAATATATTCGACATAAACCGCGTGTCGCACAGCAGGTAGCGGGTAGTTTATTCATCACATTCTTTTGCCGCATCAATCATTACCAGAGGTCGGAATAGGTAGAGTACAATATTTACCTAAACTTCAAGCAAGTAAGTAACTTGTAGATCTAAACTCCCTCTGATTTAATAGCTTCATCACTTAAGAATAATTCCGTGATTTTATGCAAAGGCATTTATCCACATATTACTTACCTCCTTGAATTTTAGGCAAATACACTCTACCTATTCCGATCCCTACTCATTACCATATCTTGGCAGTAATGGAAATTCCTAACGATTCTTTGATTGGCGGAGCGGAAATATATTGTTTGAAGTATGTTTTCCATTTTCTGTATGAGTTTTCGACGATGATGAATATGATTGTGTTTGATGAAACTAGATGTTTTTCTGTTCTTAAGGTAGGTACTCCTTTTTTGGTCCGTATGAGTGCCAGGTAGTCGACAAATATTAATGTAATTTAATCACTTGTTTTGGATCAAAAGAACAACAAACAGTTTGCCAATATTCAACTTGCAACAAAGAAATATTATATTTCCTTACTTTAAAGAGCACTTAGGTATATCAGGTTATAGCAAATAGATGACGCAAATGTCCTAAGGCTTATTAAATTGAGAATCAACATACACAGGTAGTCATTACTTAATTGAAATGATGGCTTGTATTACTGACAATAATTTCTACCACATGATCACACACAACACAAGGTACATAAGGACCAACATTTCACGGTCACCTCAACCTGGTTACCGGTTAGTGGTCACAAGATAATAATCGTCGTATTTATCGCGACATTTATCGGTAATTGATACAGCAACGAGTTTCCGCTCACGAGTATGTACTGATGATGACACGGATATGATTCGCTTCCGGTTTCCATTGATATAAGATATTTCTATTTATACTTTCTATCCTCTTCTTTATTCTTTCTCTACTCTTTCCTTTGTGAAATTGCCTGTGATTACATGAAATTGTTTGAGCTACCACATTACTCGTTACAATATTGTCAGCTCTTAAAAGATCTCTTACTTCCTGCTATGCCAAAAAATCAGCGAAATCCTCTTACCTTTTAAATAACATATTTTTCTGCCACTGTCAAAGACAGATTGCTGATGTTTACAAATTGCTACATAACGATGGATATTTTAATCATAATGCAATGCAGCCAGCCTTCTGGGCACTTTTCCTGTTGACATCGATGTGGACGAACTTTTTGACGCCCTGTAATTTTGATACTTGTATATATATTTATATTATTTTATATCTATTTGTATTTGGTAAATTATATACATATGTAATATAATAAATATTGAAGAAGGAGGTTCTACAAGGTGTTGTTTTGCATCCTCGTCAAAATTCAGGAGTATGTCACAAAAGACATAAATAATTAATTAAAATTACGGTACTTAGTTAATTATTAATAAATGCTGATTTTTTTGGTTGTTTATGTTTGTCAGTATTTCAAACTAACCCCTATAACGTGGTTTAGGGAATAATAAATTATCAAATAAACGTTTGAGATTGTATGTGTGGAAGCGCGGTTATAGGGCGAGAATCAGACGGCCCGCGTTTAAAACACGTGTGGTTCATACTTACCGCGATTGCCGTAAATAAGAAAAAAAAAATTACCTACCCAATTTATTACTGATTCGGGACGATAATCATAAGCATAGTTACCTCCTTGAATTTGACGAGGATGCAAAACAACACCTTGTATAAACAAAATAATGTTTATATACTCAAGGAAGTACTTGGTTGTCTTAACCGACTTCAAAAAAGAGGTTCACAATTTATACAAAATTTTTTCATTGGCATGAAACTAACGAGTAACTATAGTGTCGCTCCTGTTACAATCATTCTGAGATGTTACCAAGCTCATCGTAAGAAACGTACAAAAAAAAAAGAAAAGAAAAAAAAAACGTGGGAAAAGTAGTGCGAAAACGAAAGCGCTTTAATCAAATCTAACATAGAGGTCAACAAAATGGTAGTAGAGGCAACTCTCAAAAAGAGAAGAGAAAAGAGTTAATATGAATCCGAAAATAAGACATTTACCAAAGCGGATTTTCAGGTTTCTCTGTAGGTAGGCTGTTCCAAAATGTCTCCATTCAGTTTCTTCAGCCACAATCCTTCAGTCTCACGGGAAACACCATGTTTTCCTATCACAGAGCATAACGTGATGACTGCTATCATGCAATCACGCTAATTTGCCATGATTGCGTCTGTGATTATCTGCCGTCACGCTCGCAGATCAAGGACGCACATTATGATGCTAGTACAATATTAGCTATTATTTGTCGCGGAAATTTCCCTTAAAAATTGCTTTTCATTATCATGCAATATGATTTTTTTCAGGGAATTTTACTTTTAATTGTTTGTCACCTATTCGATTTCCAGTAGGAAGATTAAAAACCTAAAGATTTAGGTACGAATAGAAATGTTATTAAGTACCAGATTTGATACGCGCAATATACTGACAACTACTATAAATATATATAACCTCAATCCGTCATTTAACTCAGTCAGTATCGCAGTCCACTGCTGAATATAAGCCTCTCCCAAGCTGCCCCACGACATCCAGTCCTCCGCTTTGCGCATCCAGTCTGACCCAACCAGCTTTTTAAGATCATTCAGCCCTAGCTGAGAGGCGTCCCACGCTATGTTTGGCGATACGTGCGGAACACTACAGGACTTTTTTGCTCCATCAGCTATCAGTCCTGCAACAGACAATATGATGGCCATCTGTCTGCTATTGCATCTATTCTGCAAGCTCAATAAACCCTCACAGTGCACAATTTAAATCAGCAGATAATGCCCTAATAAACAAATGTGCACAAAGCAGCGCCGATCACTCACAGACAGTAACACTGCAGCGTGCAATGTAACGCGTGCGGATAATGGCGCGTGCGTTCGACCGGAAGTGACGCTGTGACGTCGACGTGTGACGTAGCGCCGGCTCATTTCCGGCCGGCCGTCAATACCTGCGAGTGATTACCTCGAGCCTGATTTACTCGGGGTTCGTATTGGAGAGTGTTGATTGACGGTAGATAGATGGCGTTGCTTTGGCAAATAAGAACACAAAACATAGCATAATCACCCTGTAACGTTCCCACTACTGGGACATCGGCTTCCTTCCTATCGGAGGGAGTGGGCCTTAATCTACCACACTGCCTCGTATGGGTTGATACTGTTGGTGAAGTATACCAACAGTATCATGTTATGTTTGCGTATGTCTGGTCACGTATGTTTGCTTGTTTGTTTCTTGGACATGTTGGTTTCCTCGCGATGTTTTCCTTTCTTTTTAAGAGCAGTGATGAATGTGGTGATGAAATAAATAGCACAAAGTATAGTAGGTTTCAAACGCACGACCTACGGCTTGTAAGTCGGTCACCAGTGGGCCGCCGCCGCTTCTAAAAAATAACACATATTTTAATAAACACTTACATAAAACGAACACAAAGCAACCACATATTTTAATGAAACTACCAGCAGTTCACAACTAAAACAAATAGCTATAAAAAAGGTGATAACATAAGATAAGTGCGGACACAACGTTAACTTCTCCATATAAACACCTAGGAGACAGGTAAATCACCCTGGCAACAAAAGTTGCCAAGGTGCATTTATAAAAGGGAAAATTTCGTGTGCGCACGTTCCCTCGTATATTGTGCCCTGTATTGAATAACGTGCAGGGGTGGAGCAGGGATGCTGGGAGGTGCATATTTCAGGAGTGATGTAGAGATAAAAGCAGGGGTTTGGCGTTATCGTCCTTAGCGGTGACTGAGCAATGTAGGGGTATGAGGCACTGCAGATTTTAGGAGGTCACCTATTTTTGCGGTTTATAATTTTGCAAAGACAATGATTTCAAGGCCGGTCATATTCCTTGTTTTTGATGTCAACTGTAATACGGAGCAGACCTATTGCCATCATCGGGACACAAATTAAGACTTCGGGTTGCAACTGAGACAATTATTTCTGATGGAACATGGAAAATTTTAGAAAATGAATCTACACGTCACAAGTTACAATCCTTACAGAGCAATAGTAATCACTAATCGTACTAATACATAATCTTCATCAGAACTGGTCCAAAACTCGTAATCCATCCCTGCCCCGTTATTGTCTGGGGCCGGACCGAGACGAATAGTTGTTATAAACTGTGTCGGACTGTAATGTCACCTTAGTTTATTTGCGCCGTGACAAATGTGTGTTTCTGTCTCACTTGTTGCGTCTGTCCTTGTTACTTTACACCATTTATCTGACTTACAAGTCTTTTGAGGTCGGCGAGAATATTCAAGAAATAGGTCAGCGGAGTTTGGTCCTTTTTTTCAGCTTTCGTCTTAAAGGACCAACTTTTAATTTGTACTTACCAAATGTGGTTTTTGACAGACTTTGAGCTTATTTTAGTTCACATTAAAAGTTTGGACTGAAAGACTCCAAATAATATAATTAAACCAGACTGGTCCCGGATGACTTAATAGAATCTGTACTCCATCCAGCGTAGGGATTTAGGGATATTAACAATAAGGGTTCTAAAACAACTCTGTCCAAATTCACAAACTTCAGAGGGATTAACTAATGGGGATTTGTGCCTAATGAACAAATTACTCTCCATTATTCAATGAAATCCCTAATATATTGGACCCACGAAGGAATTGAAGCGTCACAACATATTGTAGAGTTTATACATCAATCTAAATCATGTAGGTAGGGTACAAAAACGAATGGATTTTAAAGTTCGTGTAAATAGAGCATGTCTAAGGCAGCCTCTTGTCGTGTAAGTTGCAACAAACAAACGTAGATAACTTGAAACGACTCGTCACTACGTACTATTGCATTAGGATTTCTTGAAACTTCTAAATTCCTCGCGAACTTGACTAAAAGCTTGGAAACTAAATATTGCAGTTGGAATCGAATTGGATTCCTCTTAACAGTCCATTAACGATACTAACTTCCTTTGAACGTGGGTAATGTTGTTATAGTAAACTGTTACAACTTAATATTATACTTTACAACAGAGACAAGCAAATTACATTGCATCTGTATACCTCGAAGGGTTAGACAGAGATCTATGTATAGTACACCCACATTTTGCAAATTATGTTTAAGTTCTATGTAATAGGGCGCAAGCCTTTTGCCATCAAACGACCACAAACCGACTCTTAATCGCTAAAGAGAAAAACCCAAGAACACTTTGCCCAACCTGGATGTCAAACTCAGGACCTTATGTTCAGCAGTAGCTCCGATCCGACTAACAAGGCAGTCGACTTTAAAGACTATCATGAAAATGGTCCAAAGGAGGTTTTAAAAAAGTATTTGCGCATTTTCCTCGGTACATTTTGCTTTTCACATGACACGTCCAAAACATACACGAAGGCGAAACAAAGCCGTCAAACCGCAGCCCAGTATGATAACTTGTGTCAGCTCGGATACCTGTCTGTTTTGCATGAGAAGCCATCCAAAACAATGCATATCGATGTCCGACGTGATACCACTGCTGACACGCTTTGGGAATAGCGATATGGGCTGGTGGTGTGAGTGCACCGATGTTTAGTAAGTGTGGTGCTGGTTTTTGTGGTAGTCATTTCCCATATGAGACCTAGAAAAGAGATTAACTTTTACGAACGAATGTTTCAATCTTAGTATTGGATGTTCATAAATTAACAGATACAGTCGAACGAACGTCTGTGGCAACACTTTGGTCTTGAGCTGACTTGGCGTAGTACGGAGTTACGATTAAATAAGAGACTGACCAACTCTGGTTTTAGTATTATGGATTTGCAGACTTCATAAAAATAGATTTTCTTATTTTTAGAAATTCTGGCATTGTTTTGCAGTTTTTTTTTGTTTTTGGTGTTGCTAACTTTTTGACAAATTACGCAACTGTCATAAACTGAGCCATTATTATACTAGAATCCTCGTAATACAACCCTTCCCCAGTTGTGCCTCTTTGCCCTATCATGCAAAGTTGACTCGACCCGACTCAACTTTAAAGACCAAAAATATATCCTGTAATTTCCTCGCTCGTCCCTAGCAAATATTTGCGAACAATTAACAATCGGGTGCTCGCAAATAGAACAATATCTTTGGCAAATAGAGCCGTATCTCAAGTGAGATAACTGGATCCGTCGAGTGCAACGTGCCACCGGAAGTGTACGTGTCCATTGTCCGCTTCCGGCGCCCAAGAGCCTTTGTTTGTCAGTTTTGTGTTGCTCTGTACAACGGGATTTGATGAAGTTAAAAGGCGATAAAGTTCAATTTTATTACTGCTTTATTTCCGTCTTGTTACGGTTTACGATCTGCTGTCATGTTTATGATCGATTTGTTAATATAAGTCGCGGTGAAGTTTTGGTCCTAAGGGACGCGGCTGTCGTCGATGTATATGGCCCATCCCTAGGAACTCTTAAGTTCACACCAATATTTAAACAACATAGCAGGGTAAAAGTATTACCTATTATTTCTCTTATTCGGCCCTTCACTGACAGGCAATGCACATTTGCACAACCTAAACTGCTGAGTCAAGAAGCTTGAAACTTTGCACAAGAGTTTATTTTATAACCAAGGCGAGCTCTAAGAGAGGATTTTTAGAAATTCATCCCTTAAAGGAGTTATATAGAGGATGAAACTTTGCATGGAAGTTCGTAATTTTTGCTGATGGGATAATATCAATGGGGCCACTGATTGTTCCCAAATAAATCTAAGTAAAACAAACAAATTGTTCTATATGAAGAGTGCGTTCCCCGTGCACAGTGGAGCTACGCCACAGCACGCTGTTCGCAAGTGGGTCAACAGCGCACTAACTTAGACCACCTGTCGCGGCCAGAATGCTAAACAAGACCAGCTCAAAACGTACCAGTGCAGTGCAGTGCTGGCCTGATAGCTCGCATATGGCAGCACCTGGATATAATGTGACTGCTTGCGACGTTGCTCTAGTCGCCACAAGCGCTACTGCTGAGCTTGAGGTCTTCACGTGAATTTGACCCGCAGTCAGATAATACTCGCCTTGAGGCAAGGTTTATAGGAAATTTCAACACGCAAAACAGTATTATTTAGGCATAGCTTTAAATTAGGAGTAGATGTAGACGAGATAACCACGAAAAATCCCGAAAATAGAGATAATGTTATAACTAGAATGTGTGTGTAGGTGTACCTTAAGACTTTGAACGCCATAACGGTCTTTTGCATTTGAAGAAAAACAGTAGAAACGCTGTCCGACTGGTGTGGAAATTATTAAGATGCAAATAGAATCAATTGAGCGTTTCCTTCTCTGATTAGCAAATCTTATGAAAGAGATCCATATTCATTATTTCTCAAATGAAAATAAATAAACCTGTTTGACCCAGCAGTAAATCCCTTTCTAGACTCCAACGCGAACTTAGAATGATGTTAAAGCGTAGTCTAGGAACCCAGACTCCAGGCTTGCACCGCTCCAATTTTATCCAATTTAAACTTCCCCGAAACCCATCGCATAAAGTTATACGCAAAAAAGAAGTTTAGATTATAATCTGATTTGGATCCTATGGATACTTCTCGTTCAGTTATTCAATAAGCATTTCAAATTAAGTTTTGGTGACCAAATCAGATAGAAAGGTGTTTTTGAGAAAAGTGTGGATACTATAACCTTAAAGAGGGTTTTTCGTGGTACAGAATTTTCTGGACTGACATTTACAGGTGTTTAGATCATAGTAGGCATAAGTGGTTGCTTTTTTCTATGTATTCTAAGAGGCAAATTTTCATGTATAAGTTTGTCACAACAGCTGCTGTGTCTGTCAAAACAAGTACGTACGTAAATTTGCCTTTCATATGCATAAAAATAAGGCTTTTAACATATTCACAATACCACTTAACTGCCAACAAGAAAAACAAAAGAGCAGACAAATATGTTGAAAGGACATATTACTCATACTTGTTAACAAAAAATATCGAATCAAAATGACACACATACTCGTAACTACATTCAACCAACCGAACATTTCATTACTATCCTCCAAAATATATCTTAAAGCGCTCATAGAATCATAGCCCTTTGCACTCACTAATCCTATAATCAATGCAATGTTAATCCCTGCATCCACGAGCCCAGGGGCCCAGGAGCCCGGAACGCTATAGTATTAAAGTTGATACTTATTTAGGCGCCGACAGCGGCTTACGGCAAAATTATAGGCGCTTTTGTTTCTGGTCGAATTTTTAATATCTCCGGGATCCGGGGCCCGTGTTGTGTCCCCGGGCCTTTATGTTTCGTTATCCGAGGTTTATATTAAGCTCAGGTAAGTTAGTAGTATTAAGATCTTAGATATTAGGGAATGTTGTGACAATTTTGTTAGAAATGGGGATCTATTGGTTAGAGCTTAGGAAGCTCGCGGTTTTGAAAATAAATGTTAGGTGTGTTGGACTATTCAACGGATTTTGCGGTTGCCATTGAGTTCAGCGGTCTCTGGTTACTCGGTTAATATTGAGAGCGAAGGATAAAACAAGTTTCAGAATAAAATTCGGAATACAATAGCCCCACATACATACCTTTACCTACATTATGTATGTTCTATAGTTCCTGCCGAAACTACATCAACACCAGATTCTTTAACAAAAAGGAAAACATTCTTACCATCATAAAAATGATTTAAGCGGGTTACGCCAAACCCTTAAATTTTACGACGGACCAATGTTCGATTCCCGGGTGACGCTAAAATGTAATGTACAGATATAAGGGAAATAGTCTGCGTTCGTAAGGACAGGTGTTCTTTGCGTGTTCGTTATTTTCGAAGCAAAACGTTTAACTATAACCGCTGAGACGAGGTTTTATGAAAAAAACTTCAAGCGCGGTCGAGAGCCTTTCTTTGTAATAACGACATCTAGTGGCATTTTCCTGAACTGTGTAATGAGGAACAAACTATTTTGATGTTTGTTTTAGTTTTCACTATGTTTGAATCTAATGTTAGTAACACAAAAGGTTGTTGAGATGTAATTCGATCTAGAAGCTTAAAAACCCAAGGTTTAAGTTGATGCAAAAATCAGCCTCTTTCTGCCTTTTTGTTAATCTCGAGAGTTTTTCTTTCTTTGTTCCTATCATGGAGTTCTTAAATAAACAGCCCTGCTAATAAATACGAAACCATACAAATAAATAACCGTTGTGGGTTCTGAATACATTGCCACGTCTCTTCCCTCGGGCGTCGTGAGAGCCGATAAAGATCCATACACCGTTTACGACTGAGTAATACTACTGAGAAGCTTCCGTATTCTTTGCAAACGTTCAGGATAAGAGAAAACAGATTTCTTTTATTTCTGTCGTTGTTCATTGCACATGTGGGATGTGACTTTATACATGTGGCATCCAGCAACCAACACTGGGTTCTCGTGATGGCCCACAACTCCTCACAGAGAGGCGTGTGTTCCAGCAGTGGGTATGTTATAGGCTAATTGTGTTGTTTATATTGTATTGTCCACTGCTGGGATTAAGGGTCTTCAAGAAGTATTCCCACTGTGCGGAGACGGAAATAGAAACAAAATTATACATTTTATTATCATTACATTACATTATATTTCCGTAATTACTGTGGTAACTTACTATTATTTAAGAGCGTTTATTCCTTACCGCTTTTCATACAAACTTTCAAGTAGTTTTTTTCCGAAATGACTGAACCGATTTAAATGAAACTTTATACGCATAAGCAGGATACATAGGTCTAAAAAGTTACTAAAAAATATTTTCAAAATGTGTATTAAAACAAGAGATAATTGGAATTTTCTGTTTCTATAGAAAATTTAAATTTGGTCTAATTTAACTGTAACACTATTTTTCGAAAATGTTTTTTAGTAACTTTTTAGATCTGTGTATCCTGCTTATGCGTACGAAGTTTCATCAAAATCAGTTCAGTCATTTCGGAAAATAACGACTTGAAAGTTTGTATGAAATGTCGTAAGGCGTAAACGCTCTTAAGAAAAGGTGGGTAAAACAAGTTGTTAGATACTTACTGTATAAAGGGTGTAAAACACCTCTTAACGAAGCCGAAAGGCACTGGTTCTCCCTGTCATTACGATCATTTTTTTGTTCTACACCATGCCTGGGAACCTTCTAGTTAGGGAGATATAAGGGGTCAAAGTTCCAACTTTTTGACAAGTATTTTTTAAAATACAAGTTTTTAATGTAAGATTTTTACTTTATACACCTCCACGACCCCCGTACTATTCAATCCGTCCATCAGCACAATGTTTTGAGTGCGTTACATTAAGTTCTACCACAAAACATGATTTTACACCCCCAAAAAAAAGTCATTTCCCAGCAATAATTTTTGCGTAAAGTTACTTAGTTTCATGTACAGAATGCTTGATTGACGGCTTCGTGATGAGGTGATTTACACCGTGTATAAAGTGTAAAAAGGTTGGTCGCCAAGAAATATCTTAGCCAGCTTTACGTGCTCCGATTTTTATCAGGGAACTAATAAACCGACTGTTGAGATACTTTAACACTAAACCGAGTGGCGTAAAAATGAATGATTAATATTCCTAAAATATACTAGCAGTGGGAAAAAAGTTATCTAAGCTAGCAACTAAAATTCCAAGTGGCCGAATTAAAAAATAAATTGAGCGAAAGAACATACTGACTGAGAGAAAATAATACTAAGTGAGTGGACTATAAAACTGACTTGAGTTAATACATGAAGTACTTCAAAAAATACCGTTTTGGAATGTGTTTGTGAGCTGCGGTAATAATGGCTGTAAATACTGTAATACTATTTGAGTTATTTTTTTTTTATTCTAGCATTACACAAAATAATTATAAAAATAATGATGATTCAGTACGCCATAGTCAGTATTTTTGACAGCCTTATTTAGAATTTATAGTCGATCGTTTAAATACTATCTTTTTTATAATAGCAAGATTACCTGACCTCCGCAACATGTACCGACCACTAAACAGTCTCCTACGAAAGGATCACTTCACGATTTTTGTTGTGCCTTTTTTATGCGCTTAAAAATAATGTGTAATATATATATAAACTAGGGACCCGCCCCGGCTTCGCACGGGTGCAATGCTGAAAAACAAAATATGTGACAAAAAAAAATGATTGTGGGATATCCATAAGAGATAGACATATACCATTGCGGAGTTTTCTGTAGACCTCTTCAATGTGTACAATACTTAGTACATTATTTTGATAAATCTCGTAAGCCTGCGTTTGCAATGTAAGCGGAAAAAAAATATATTTACGATCACATTAGAAACCTCAAAAATAACAGTATTTCTCCACTATTCAATGGATGTTATTATACATATAAACAGTCCTCTTCAATCACTCTATCTATTAAAAAAAACCGCATCAAAATCCGTTGCGTAGTTTTAAAGATTTAAGCATACACAGGGATATAGGGACAGAGAAAGCGACTTTGTTTTTTTTTTATACTATGTAGTGATGATTGGCAACAGGTAAATAGAAAAGGTTATCATGTGGTTCACGAAGGAGTGCCTTTTTGATGACATTATCATCATTCTCCTGCGCTTGTTCTTGTCCTGATTGATTAAGAGTCAGTGCAGCATTTATTCTTCCATACTGTATTAGACGTCATATCACTAGTAGCCTATTTCGAATAATATCAGTTTTCATACGGTCCTTTGTTAACGTGTCTTTGAAGGCAATCGGAGCGATTTTTATTGTAGTCGAAGTTCAATAATTGTGTTCCGGAATTAAAATTTTACGTTGTGTAGCCTCGACCTTCGCATATATCTTTTTAGTGGCAACCGCCGGAAGCGAGTGTAATGTTAATTATTTTATCAGAAGCTTGTATTAAAGGATCTGCTTCACAGTTCAAATACATAATTAGTTTGCTTTTGTAGTACTTGCATAGAATTTATAATTCCAACATCACAAATTTAGCACTTACATTTAAACACCAACCATTCATTGGCTTTGGAGGAAATAATGGCGAGAGGCCTTAGCCCAGCAGTGGGATGGCACAGGCTAACAGTAACAGTTATTGCGACCAGCAGTAGTTTATATGTATTTATGAAGAACTATCTTATGTTGTCACTTTACTTTGAAGCGGTATTTAGAGGCACTAGGGAAGCGGTGTTTAGGGTTAGGGACACGATAATTACTGATTTTACCAATGAACTACTTCAGGCCGCCCCATATTCAGGACGTGCAACCCCAAAAATCTATTCTGCAAGCAAATTGAAAATTTCCAATTTTCCCGAAAAATAATTCTGAACCTGACATTTTCCGATCTTCGGAACAAAATTTACAAGTCCGGCAACAAGCATTGTAAATAGAGGGGAAGTGATTACGGCATATAATTGCTTGGCGGCTCCTCTTTGTTAGCGGTTGCTGCAACCTGTCGGTTCCCGCAAATGACTTGCGGTTACTGTAACGCGTTGCGAGCCGTTTATTGGAAACGTGCTGCTCAATAGAGCTGGAAGATTTTCGCCATTTAATTATTTTGAATAGAGTTGCGAATGGGAAGCGATGTTTTTTGGGTCGTTAAGCTTATTTTGTTTTGACTGAAATGTGTAACTATTATAAACTAGGCTCAGGACGTTGTTTGATCGATGTCATTGCGTAACCTGATGTCAGAGTTTTAATGCCGCCCATGGGCCTCTGACTTGGCTTTACATGCCGTCGAGAGATATCTTTCAGGCATGCTGGTTTCTTCATGTTTTTTTCCTTCATATACGAAAAATCTCACTTGCGTGTCTTGGGTTCGAACTCCAGACCTGTGACTTGGCAGTCCGACGTTAACGTCACTAGGCTATCACTCTGCTTCGATGTAATATGAAACAGTTAAATTAGATTATTTTGTGTGTTCACCTGCGTCTGTTCCACTGTATATTGGCTATTCCACTAACTTGATGAGCGTCCTCCCGTAAGCAAATATCTTCATTTACAATGGTAACTAGCAGCAGCCGACGGTAGCCATGCGGCGGAGACATTCATTATTAACGATATGAAAATGCAGGTGATCTGCATTCTGGAATTCTGTGGATCTATGTTTATTACGATTTGCAGATGTAATTATTTACTGGGCATTTGAGGTAGCCTTTTGAAAAGGATTCGTAGCCAGATTATTAATATTCGAGGTTTGACGTTCAGCAACGTTTGCCGGGGTCTACCCGTAGATGGATGACAATCCGAGACCCCTTATTTGTCATGTGCCATCTTATATATAGCATACTATTCATCCATTCATCAATTTTGGGTCCATGGAAAATTACATCAAAATTCAGGACAATAGCTTAACTCTCTAGTTAAAATGTACCCGCAGTATATTCAAATATTGAAGTTCCTCTCATTCTTAGAGCACAAAGTGCAAGTGTCTGGCCCCCGGTAGTCTCAGTAAGCCGGATGTTCTCTAGGCGTTCTACAAAGAGCTAGGTAGACTGATGTAGCGACGGCTCTACAAATACATTACCATTTAATTGTCACTGCTACGTCTTGCTACAGTTGTGTTGTTTGCAGAATAAACTTAGTTAAAAGTTCTTTGGTTTAACATTACTTTGTTTGTTTAGGATTCAAGACGATACAATGTAGGATTGTCCACATAACTATGAATGATTCTCCATTGGCTGATGGCTGTGCAATGTCAAACGAATTAACGTTATTTGTGAACGAATTAGTTTATGGGATTAAAAATACTAAACACCAAAAAAATTGTATTCAAAGACCAAATATAGTAAATGATCATCAAATATAGTAAATGATCACCAAATTTTGTGGCAAGAAGAACTTAGGAAGCAAGTGCGGGCAAAGCGAGCTCGGGATATTGGGCACCCCGACTCGGACAGGTTAGGTTCGAAGGGGATGGCGGGGTCTAGTGAGCGAGAGGAGCGAGCGAACTAAGACCCCGACATCCCCTTCGTGTTAGGTTACTTCAAACCCTGCAGAGAGAAATAGGAGCCCCGCGTAGCGGGGCTCCGTCAACTACGCCTTAGTTCGGAGCTGTGATTTTCAGGTTTTTAATTCTGGTGATCATTTACTATTTCTGGTGATCATTTACTATTTTAGGCAGTATAAAAATGTTGTTTAAGGTTATATTTACTTTATCTGGTGTTATGTTAAACATAAGCTTAGTTTATTAACTTATTGGATATCCAGTGGAACACGAAGAAGAAATGCTGCGCCGACCCCACATTAATTGAGATCAGGGCAGATGATGATTTCAAAATTATCCAAAAATGCAAGGTTTTTGTAAAGTACTCATGGGACCTGATACATATAGAGTTCATACGCCATACGAATAGAGTCTGCACATAATTTAATAAAACCTGAAATAAATAACTTTCAGGAAAGTACTGTCTAACCTAAAACTGTCCCAAAATAATTCTTGTCTCATTCAGACCATGATACTTTCAAAAGCTTTCAACGTTAGTATCGAGGGAATCAACTCCGCCCGACACCGCAAGATATACTAAGTTATAATTAAGTACAAAGCTAAGAACACACTAATTACAGATAATGGTAGGCGAACTAAACAGATAGGTAAGGCAGAAGGTTGGTTGTGTACAACGAGAGAAAACACATGAACCCTTGTCTAAGTACAGCCAATGCACGCGCACTCGGGTCGATCTTAAGCTGCGCTAGCCTAGGTTAAGCTGCGCTAGCCTAGGTTGGTACGTGGATGGGTCTCCATTACATCCCGAGTTTTCTTCGTGCCGGAAAGCTCGTTAAGACGTTGGGTCCGGCTATCATTTGTAGATGTTCGACAGTCGTTACAGGTAGTCAGTGGCCCGAAAGTCTGACAACCAGTCTATCAAGGCTATCGTTTAACTCAGTATAAACTAGGTTATGGAGGTCAGATAGGCAGTCGCTCCATGTAAAATACTGATAGGTACTCAGCTGCATCCAGTTAGACTGGATACCGACCCAACAAAGCTGGGAAAAGGCTATGCAGATGATGAATGCGACTGAAATAATCTAAACCTGCCCTAGAATCTACAAGACCCATAAACTCAATCCCGTTCATGCATCGTACTCTTCTAGTACCACTGGACCATAACCAGAATGAACAATCTTCCTGCCCTTGTCCCATTCTACTTGAGGTCGGTCATCATATTTTCTTCTTCCATTCACTTTTACAATTCAACAGCTTTATAATACCTGGAATAAGGTAAACGTCTCAGCGTTGTGTTATAGTTCAGTCCAGCGCTGGATTGATTTACTGGACAGCCTGCTGTACAAGGATAATGCAAAGCGGGCTTTGTTTCAGATCAGTTTACGTAATCTGAGCGCGAGTGTTTTCGTTCATTGTTTGGACCCAACCTACTGTTTCTATCTGTGTTGCGGTTGTGCATGTGGTTGATTGTGTTACCGTTTAACTTGTACTTAGCCAACTTAACTCGATGAGGCGAGCTGAGGCAATAACTTACTATTAAGCTTACATACGAGAAGTATGTACCTTCTCCCACAACTTAGTTGAAAATTGTATTGAGATCTTGAACTGTACAGCACATAGGTTTAATTCAGAATGTGTGAGTTTTGAGGGTAGTCTTGCAAACTACTTGGCCGATTTTAGTATGTATCTTGGATAATCTTGATCCTTCTAAATAGTTGGGTATAACCGTAACCGCTTGGCGATAAGGGCTATTTTGAAGTAATAAATAAGCCTAGGTACTAAATAATTTTAGAATCAATAAAGGACATCTAAGATTTTGAAAAATTGGAAACTTGGACTAAGATGTGTAATTAAATAGTAATAATAAAACAATCACAATTCCACTTGAACAAACAAATCATTCCTCAATATAAAAGGTGTAAAACACCTCTTAACGACGCCGAAAGACACTGGTTCTCCCTGTAATTGCGATCATTTTTTTGTTGTATACCATACCGGGAACCTTCTAGTTACGGAGATATCAAAGGTCAAAGGTCAAAGTTCCAACTTTTTGACAAGTATTTTTTTATATAAGTTTTTAATGTAAGATTTTTACTTTAAACACCTCCACGACCCCCGTACTATTCAATCCGTCCATCAGCACAATGTTTTGAGTGCGTTACATTGAGTTCTACCACAAAACATGATTTTACGACTCCCAAAAAAAAGTCGTATCCCAGCAATAATTTTTGCGTAAAGTTACTTAGTTTCATGTACAGAATACTTGGTTGACGGCTTCGTGATGAGGTGATTTACACGGTGTATACCACCCTTTCGTCCAGGAACGACACCATTTTAAACTAACCTATGTCAAGAAACAGCCAGCAACAAAAAATTTGTGGCTCCAACTAGATACCGATCCCCCGAACCGCGTCGTTTGCAACAGAACCGTTTCTGAGCATCGAATCCGGGACAATCCCTCCTGACCCCCTAAGCCGACAACAGACACACAAAGCCCCACAAAATTACTGGACGGCAACTTTAAATTGCATTGGTTTGCCATTGTACACCAGACACCAGGCTCGGTAATGATTTGAGGAGGTTTCACAGTCACACACCGTTATATTAGTTTTGTTGCAGAAAGCTGATTGATATACACTTTAATCGATTGATACAGAATGTCAACTTTGTGATTGTGATGTCATAAGTTACATCCGATTCGATTCATAAACGATCCGTTTCGTCTGACGCTCGTGTTCTCGTGACACTATAGTCTGACACTCCTGATATTCCAGTCTGACACAGACTCACTAGTTTGATCCTAATGGCCTCATGACACTAGTCAACATTTACTGTATTCAGCTGCATCCAGTTAGACTGGCAGCTAACCTCAACGTTGTTGGGAAGAAGCTGAATGGTGTATTGTAGTGTAACAAATAGATTTTAATGATACTTTTTATGTCTCTGGATTCAGTGTGTGAAAAGGAACATTTATAGCTATCTATGCAACTGTTAAGTGGGTGATAGACGTGCGAACTTTAAGTACGCGGTTTTTAAGATCGCGAACTTACTCGGCTCGACGTCGGTGACACACGAGAAGCTTGCTCACACTGTATTACCATGTCATCGACGGAAGAAGCTTTGTGTTATTTAGGAATTGTATCTTATAACGTTTTAAAAACAAGTAAAAGAAGAAAAAAAAAACGAAAAGTGTGGATAAAAAACTATATTTTTGTCTTTGTATTCGTTGCTTTTAATTTTCCAAAGACAAGGATTATTACGGAATCCTTCTAATAAACTCTGTTAGTAGATCATGAGAATATGTACGGAAATCACTCATTTTAAAATTTCTACAACACAGATGATTAGCTAAACCAACAAAAAATACGTGGAAAAATGGCGGCTCGCGGCTCGCAGTGCTGCCACACGTACGAGCCAAGACGAGCTACGAGTAAGATTTCAAACCGGTTGGATCGCCGGCGAACTTGCGCGGCAATTTTTAAGTACGCGTGCTTTAGGTGACACACACGCGAAAAAGGTCGACGAGCCACAAGTCCGCGTACTTACTCGCACGTCTATCACCCACTTTACGTTATGGACGGTCTTTTAAATACGAGTGCCATTTTTCGGTACAAGCGTAGCGCGTACCGAAATAGGTGGGCACGAGTTATTAAAATACCAATAACGTACAGTTGCATACAAGATTTTATCTACGAAGGAAGGAATAAAACACAGATATAGACAAAATATAAGTATTTTTAATAGAAACTTAACTACACACTGATTATTGTTTATTTAAATGTAGTCTTTATTGGGTATAAAGCAAAGATCTTGTAGCCGCAACAGCCAAATAGTTTACGATACTTTTGTTCTAAACTTGTTCCATTTTTAAAAACATCATTTACATTGTCTCGATTTCGAAGTAATATTATAGGTACCTGGCTATACAGCCATGTACCTATAATATTACTTAGAAGCAAAAGCATATCATAAGCATAAAAAATTAATATTACTAAGCATATAATATTACTTACAATTTATGACGATTCTTAGAATAGATAGAATAGAATAGATAGATAAATAAAATAATAGATAAATAATGAATAAAAATAATAATAATGATAAATAATGAATGAATAGATAGATTCTTATTTAGAATTTATGACGATTCGCATAATGCAACCCGATGTCGTTATGGGTATCATAATTAAACAGCTGTCAATTTTGTAATTCGAATATAACGAAACCGAAGTAGATAAATATACTTTTCGTCATCAAACATCCTTTTTTCTTCATTTCACTGATAATAATCAAAGAAAAATGATTATCTAAGCGTTGAACACACTCAACTCATGGTATCAAGCACATCAGCTATCGCTCGACTGCTCCGAGTGAGCTTAGCATTGACACTCTTGTACCAACATAATGTCAGCTACAACGACATTGTAGAAGAAATATGGATTAAGTGGTACCTACCTGTGTAACACAATATTAAAGAAGTACTGAGTCGTATATCGAAATATGGCGTCTTCATACATTACTTCTAACTTTATTCAGTTTAATATATAGAATAAAAGAAACTGTGGCAGTTTGAGAGATATTTTTTTTGTTACCAATGTATTATTATAAGAGCTCGCTTGTACCATATTACACAGATGATACATTATAGTCGTAGGAGACATTTATCCATAGATATTTATTATGTTATACTGCTACGTCAGAAATCCCAAAATTCCTCCTGCAAACTAAAATAATAACTTCCTCAAATTAAACTGCACTACCGGCACCGTTCAAAACTCAATACTCCATCAAATAGTCGCGGCAAATCCGTCAGTAACACTAAACAAGCGCTTTATCCAGAATCACGGCGTCTAAGCTATAAATTCGTTAGTTCTCGCACGTTCTGGAAAGTTCTAGACTCGTCTGGAACTGTCTGGAAGTAGATGCGAGTGGATCACGGCGCGTCGCCGTCAGTCGGGAGCTCGGGAGCCGAGCAACTTGCTAATGCTATGCGCCGCGGAACAGTCGCCGACTGATGTCTGAATTTATATTGTTGCCGAGTTATTGTGTGCTGATTGCAGTTCTTGACTGTATTTTGTATAGATGGTAGATGTGAAAATTGAGGTGATTTTCTTTAGCGTGAAGAAAGGCAGATTTTTACGTTGGAGGACTGAGCAGATCACGTATCGTATTAGTTGTATTTAGTTGGATGTGGTGTCGAGTCGCATCGTCTGAACAGTTCTAGCCAAATTTGCGTCGACGTGTGATCAATCCCTTTATTTAAATTCCGACATCTTCTTATTAATCAGCTAACTTGGTAACGCTTAACAAAATTAATTAGATGTCTTGAATACCTACTTTGAAACTAAATCAAATAAATACAATCATCCTTTATTCAGAATCATAAAGGGCTAGAATACAAAAATTATCATAATTAATTATCTAACCAAGTTTTGGAACCTTATTAGGATAACGAACGTAATCAGTAAATTGGTACTTAAATTATCTCCTCGTGCTTATTTAATACTGTAAAATACAGAACTCTCAAGTTAAACTCAGAAGTTCTATAAACACAACAAAGAATTTCCCGGTTTCATCAATTCCAATGTCTGCGGTAAAGCGAGATAGTCTGGCAACTTTTCATTACCTGCGCGGACTACAAATGCCACCCTTTTCACCGGTGTAGCCAACTTATTGCTTGCCAAACAACTAACTTATTTCTACACCGAACTAAAAAGAAGATGGCCGTGATGTCATTATAGTTGCGATGATGGCGACAATAATGCGAGTTTGTTGCGGCGGATGTGCGAACTAATGTGGTAAGGGAACTTCGACATGCTCTGCCTTGTCTAGTTTTAATTTTTAATTAATTTTGTTATTGGGGCTGTGCTCGACGTAGCCTATAAGATAAATAAATATGAATAAACATAACGTTACCTTACGTATACAACTTCAAACGTTTTTAAAAAAAGCTCTTTTCATTTGTTTTCATTGTCTTCCTACTTTTTTTTGCCCGTACATTTAACAGATCTGATTTATTAAAAGCAGAATTTGTAAGAATCGACACTCACTCAATAAAGCTTCAAGTTTCAAATTCAGGCTTCATTAACCGAGTAATCTAATCGAATCCTTGTAATCTAAATATCACCGCAAACAATTCCTTGAATCCGAATCCAATAGTAAGATTATCCGTATTATTGAGGTATTCATCATAATTTGCTGCCAATGAGTGCGATGAGATGAAGGGAAATGATGCCCTTATCGCCTCCGGACCCCGCAGTAACAATGTAGTCAGAAGATCAACTCTGGGCGGATCTTAGCAACCAAGATCCGCGCGGAGTTGATCTTTTATCAACCAATTATTAACTGATGAAGTGTTTTTAGCATTGCTATATTATATGTGGACGGGTGACCACCCATTACATAGTGAGTTTCATTCGCGCCTCGGAAAGCACTTTAAGCCGTTGGTCCCGGCTGTCAGTTACAGATAGTCAGTGGCCGAAAGTCTGACAACCTGTCTTACAACAAGAGTATCGTATTTTCCAGTACTAACTGGGTTGTGGAGGTCGGTGAGGCAGTCGGTCAAAGTAAAGTACTGGTATTCAGCTGCATCCGGTTAGACTGGAAGCCGACACCAACATAGTTTGCAAAAGGCTAGGCGATATATTGTTCGGCTCTAATGTGTCTATATAGGCTTGTCACTTTTAGTGAAAAAAATGTGATATGTCATTTTTGACAGTTGTAGAGCTTAGTAAACTACATACTAAAATTATGAGAATAAGAGATTTGAACTTTTCGATAGGCTTCATAAAATAAACTTAGATTGAAAAGGCATTTTCTGTTAATATTTAGCTGCATTTTTGTTAACAAATATTGAACAGGCTAATTATCCACCAAATCTTCTGTATTCGACTGTGTGTTATTCTATTAAGCTGGTTATTTATCTCGTCAGGGCGTCGTAATCTGCGCTAAACGTTTCATTAATTTGTCTTCCATTGTTCCAGGTAAATTACTTATCCTCTAACTTCGACCGTTCGTTAACACTTATGACGTCTTCCTCGCGGTGAGTAGACCTTCAAGACTATTTATGTGAAGGGTGGGAGCAGAAGGCGATATGTAATGTGTTGAATTAAATGAAAGGATCATTTACTTTTTTAATCGCCAATTCTTCGGATAAGTTTTGAAATAAACTTAATTTATTTTGCACAAATACAACGTCAAAACAATAACAACGAACCAGCCTTACCAAGGGGTATCGTATTCCCCAGTAGGTACTAACTGGGTTGTGGAGGTCAGATAGGCAGTCGTTCCATGTTAAATACTGGTTTTCAGCTAAGTCCGGTAAGACCGGAAGCCGACCCCAACACAGTTGGAAAAAGGCTAGGCAGATGAAAACAACGTCAAAATACTTTTTTTTCTCTATAATAATGGAGCAAAGCCCTACAGAATAATAATAAAAAAGATAGACAAACTGTGTTTATAACTTAGAACTTTCTATTGAATGACAAATAGTGATTAAAAGAACCGTTAATGAGCGGTGTCGCTCCGCTTGTAGTTTTGTTAGCTCCTGCGACTCCAGACCGCAGCCTGATTGCTTGCGGGATGCTGAGCGGGCCTGACACATACCTGATACGTTATTTTTCCACTGAACTAGAAAAAAAATAAGGTCTTTACTCTATACTAGAAATAAGTATCTAATTATAATGCTTGTATTACACAAGAAACCTACATCTACACAGAAATATGATTATCAAAGCTTCCGTGTAAAAAACGTCGTTATTGTGGTTGAGTATTTACAGTACTTTTATAAGTTCGCAAAGAAATTCAGAAAAAAAAGAATTTCCTAAAAGGTGAACACAATGAAGATTTACAAGGAGAAAACTGGGCTAGAAATTCAAAGATTGCTTTACCTAATGTTTAAATTTAAAAAAAAAAAACAGTTTTACATTGATTAGCTAAGATTTGAAACCGTCGCTTTCCGTAATGACGAGCGAATTATTCGGAAAATGTTGAATGTGGCGCCAAATATTCTTTCTTGTAAATCTACTAATGAATGGGAATAATTCATAGTGTTGATGTTTTAGATGTTTTTAGAGCCGCGAAGTCTTTGCTACCAAACGGACCGAAAATAACCGTATAGGTTTGATGTTTTTTTTTTTAGTTCATTGCTATGTATGGTGAGCTCCCCCTGTATGTTATTTTTTTTTCTACAATAATCGTAAAACGGTTCACAGAATATACCTACCTACCAAGTATCAACTGTGTAATAGTTTCGGAACAAAGTGGCTGTGACATACGGACGGACAGACGGACACACAGACAGATATGACAAATCTATAAGGTTTCTGTTTTATGCCATTCGGCTACGGAACCCTGAAAACACACTTTTGGCAATGCACTAGAAAAAAAATACAGTAATTCCATTGAAGATTAAAACACTTGTTTCACATCAAAGTCTGAAGTATTATACAACAAGTTTTCAAACCACTCGGGCACTAGGGCACGCATTCACGGTTTTAACAAAGTTAACCCATAAAGGTCGAACCTATAGTCCGGACTATAGATAGGTGTCGATGTCGAAAGCGAGCGATAAAATGTTCGCAGGTGATTGTCTATGGACAGCACTTTGAGCAATTTGCCAGGGGATGCGCAGGAGGCGGGGCCAACGCTTTGGAACTCGCAAATTGACTTTGAGGCTAAAAGTTGATTGAAAGTGCTACCTTTGTTGTTAAGAAGTGTGGGGTGAATCTGAATAGTGAGAGAAAGGGTTTTAAAATCACGTTTGACGCACTTTAAAATAATGGTTGGAGGTTGTTTTTGTAGACTCCAATTCAGTGTCATTTTGGATAACAACGGCAGTTTTCAAATACAGTTTCAAGTAAAACGTTCTTAAGACGTTCCTCTGGTCCACACTCAAAACCAGCAACTCAATTGCGTAATCCGAAAGATTTTGAAAGAAGTTCGTAAACAATTGCTTCATATAAGTTTTTAAAATCACATTGTCACTAACATTATCAATCACTCTTGTAACGGGATATTTACCATGTATATTATTTGTTTTGAGTTCCCAATATTTCGGCGCTGTTGCAAACAGCATGATCACGGCTAAACATGGTAAATATCCCGTTTGAAGTGTTATCGACAGCGTAAATGTCGCAATGAATATTACCGAACTCTCAAAAGACTTTTGGGTTGTTAGTGCATTACGCAAATACACCGCAGACTTCTTCCATGTAATTTCAACCTAATTTCTTCATACTTAAAACACATTTTATAAAGCGATTTCCATTAAGTCAGCTATAGACATTTGTACATCTGTGCCTGTCGATGGCACTTGGAGCAATTTGCCCAAGAGTTCTGCGAGGACGGAGCCATTAACTGCCTCTCCACCTTCCACTCTTGACACGGTTCCACGTCACAAAAATGTACCTCATGCCATATTAAAAACGTTTTAACTAAGTGATTCGGGGATCACTGTTTTTGGTACTGTGAGCCGGAGTGCATCAAACCGTCATTTATTTGAGTGATGATTCAGGATTTCGCGAAATTAGTGTCTTGAAACCTGAAAGAGAAATATAAATTATGTTTATTCTGTGTTTGACACACACTTTTACAAGATGATGAGCTCAGTAGTTATTAAGATACAACCGCAGGAGTAAAGACAAAAACAAAGTGTAAACCAAAGGGATTCCCTAAAATTATTCCATAAAATTATTCAAAAGCTTCTGGTATTTATTACATTAAAAAATACCACATTTGTAGCTCACAAAAAACTGATACATTTCAGTCTACAGAAATGATAAAACTTTTACCCCGGAAAATATTTTGACATTCCCGTGTGGTGTCATAAAATCTAAATTTCTCATATTAATACGTGATTTACAAGCTGCTAGAGTGGCGTTAAATTAAAACGTAGGATATGAGGCAAGGGGAGGCGTGAGATGCGTCTTAATCGGGAGGCTGGGGTAGTCAGCACCGATATTATGTGAGGAGAAAATGCTTTTAAATTAAAAGACAACAGTTCAAGAACGTAACGTAGATGGAAATTTGGATTTTAATCTGAAAATAAATGAGGTCGTAAAGGCAAGAAAGGGTATTCTGCTGTATCCGGTTAGGCTGGCTCCATCATTGTTGTGAAAAGGCAGGCAGATGGTGCCGACAATCAGAAAAACGAAAGTTGTAAAGGGTTTGCGAGCGATACCGTTTTCATGCATCATTGAATGTAAAATTTATTTCAGTTCTAAAAGTGGTACAGTCAAAAATAATTAATATGGATGTTTAGAAGTTTCTGGTTGCTTAAATTTGATCTATCAGTATGCCAATAAGTGGATAAAACCTCTGCTACGGTTTGACAAGAAAAAAATCTAGTAAATATATTGCTTTTTGACTCTAGTTTGAAACCTCGGAGTTACTCACAAAAATAAGCCTTGAAAAGAAAAGTGAAACTGGATTCCCGCTGCCCCATCCCTTCGTCACACACCTGTACATATTTAAAATGGCGTCGGTAATCAATCACTTGGCGAATCGATGGCATTTCTACGTTAAATCGTTTTGGGTATCCGTTTGATTATGAACGAATCGGGCCGAATGATGGGGCTTCAGTGTTACTAACCTTCGTCTGTCCGTCAATTGGAGCCGTTGATAGTAAATGATTGAGTCGATCAGAGAACATGGCAGATTAAGATGAGTGTAAGGGGCTGCGCAAACGTAGACACTTTTTGTTACCGACACGGCACACCGTTATAGGAAACATTGTTAGCTATTGTGTCTTGTAGCGGCGACTGGACACAATTTACGTCTGCGCAGGGAGTGGCTGATTTCATACGGGTTATATAGAAATCAAATATTCATACTTAGCTAGATAAGACACAAGACACACGTTTGCGCAGTGTTTACATGTTTGGATGTGATTAGGGAATTAGTGAGAAGCTAGAAAAGCTAGCAACGGCACGGTTGGAGCAGTAGCTGTGCGATTGGCTTCTGCGCCACGTGTGGCGGGCTCGATTCCTGCACGGAACAAATATTTGTATGGCCTTCAAGTAGATTTTCCGGGTCTGGCTGTTTGTATATGTGAGTTTAAATGTTTGTAAACGCACCCACGACACTGCAGAAGTCCCTAGTGTGGGGCAAGGTTTATATATAAAAAAATCAATTCGTTTCTGCGTTAAATAGGCCCAGTTCAACTAATGGCTAAGGATAGAATGTAGTAATGATGTATCGTTTCGGATACCTACGTAAATCACAAAAAAGTCAGACATCCACGCTAAATTGAAATAGTTGCTCTCTTACCGGATTTGTGAATAACAAGGAAATACTACGTTCAGTCATATCTGCAGGGATAAGTCACATAAACGTTCCGCAGAAACCATAAAAGCAATGAATGAGACTTTTGTAAGTAGAACCTGGTAGTTCCTGCAGATGGATGTTTTAACACGAGAAACATTAGTTTAAAGCTTTTGCTACCGTTAGAAGAAGGATAATATGGGATAAATTCGAGGAAAAGAATGTGTGTTTATTCTGAAGCCATATTTCATGTAATCATCTCTGCTAATTATTATATTATTCACTAGGGACTCGCCCCTACTTCGTGCTGGTTTTATGGCTTGACAAACCATGAAATTAATTATTACATGTAACTTTCTTTAATATGTAGGGACTCGTATCGTATAGATAATTCGGAATAAATAATAATAAAAATAATAATAATAATAAATTCTCTAAATGATGATTAAAACCGCTTTAAAATCAGTTGCGAAGTAAAGAAGAGTAGCGCAGTCACACATGCTGACACGAGAATCGACTTTATCATATTAGATTAAGGATAAAACCTACTATCAATACCGAAACTTCTACTACAGTTAAACAATGAGTCATTATAGAACATTCTATGTTACGGCAAACTCCGGCCCAAAGAATAGAAGCAGAGAGTTACATCCTATCACATCTAGTAGATAAGCGTTCACATGTCCGTGTTTCATTTACGTGTAGTTTTAATTAAACCTGTAGATTGTAGTGTAACTGTTCGACTTGTAATCTTGATATTCATGCGTTGTATTTCTTTCTTTATTTCCTTGTGCGTGGACTAATTATTGTGCCCTCTGTATCACTCTTACCCATCTTTTTGCTGTCTTAATTAATATTAAGCGGTTTCCCTCTTAATTAAATTATTCCTCGCGCGGCTCCTTATGATAATAGTTTCCTAGAGAAAACAGAGTTTGTTTGAATAATTTTAATAGGAGCAATCGTCTCTGCTTAATGTATGCAGTCATGTTAAGGAACAATGATTTATTTCCTGTTTAGAAACGAGAAATAGTTATTTTAGCTTTGTTATTTGTGGCATTAATTATTAAATCATCATCATCATTATATTATCCTTAAGATTTACATAACATCACGCCTGTAATCCTCGAAAGGGTAGGCAGAGGTGTGCCTAATAGGACACCCACATTCTGCCAGTTATGTTTAAGTCCCATGTAATAGTGGGCGAGCCTATTGCCATCAACCGGGCACTAATCCAAAATTAATTGTCTAAATATTCCTTGCTAGATAAAGGCCTCCACGTCGACCGCTCTTGATAAATATTGTTTTTTTTTAAGGCATTCACTTCTTAAATACCTACCATAAAGAATTAAAAGTATAACTCAATTGGGACCACACGTAAAATAACTCCCTTTCTTTAAAGCTGCATAAAAACTTCCTTTATTAATATCAATTTAGAACTTTGAGCTAAGTACCGCTTTGTTTCAAAACTCATGATTATTAAGTTGGAACTTAGCTGAATTTTTCAGGTGCAAACTTCGTTCTACGGAGTTACCTCTAGGTCTGAACTTAGGTGCAAGTTGGTGCCTAAGCACTGTTGATTAAGTTTTAAGAACAAAAACTGCGAGAGCCGCGGATAATGCTAACTAAACAAAACTAATCAGTTCACTTCAAGCGATTAATTGCTTTAAAAGTTTATTTAGCTTTCTTGAGCTGAATTTTTAAATGGTTTAAAACTTACTGAATTAACCTTTTGAAGAGTTAAGTGTCCAGAATCATGATCAAATCACCATTAAATGCATCATCACTTTCTAGCCTTGTTCCAAAATTGTTAGGGTCGGCTTCCAGTCTAACAAGATGCAGCTGTATATCAGTATTTCACGTGGAGCACTGAGAGCGGGTCCCGTGCTCCGGATCAAACTATGTCCCACCTGCTGGAGTGTCCTAGGTGTCCATATACCTGCTCTCTTGACGACCTGCATAAAGCCTCTGGCACTGCAATAAACGTGGCTTTATATGGAAGTACCGAAACGAAAAGATCAAGACGTGGAGCGACCATTAAATACATACTGAGTGTATAACAATAACGCTTTTTTTCCCAGGTAGACACTACATATTCCAACTACAATCCTTAAACATACGAGTATACTTATTTTGCTTCGTCCTCGTTCGTACATCTTTTCACGCACACGCACGCCGGTTGCGCGTAATACGCACGAGCTTTCTGAAGAGCAGTACCAATGAGGTCATCGCCATTAAATAAATATTTAAAGCTTTAAATAACATTAATCCAGACCGATTTAATACGATCCTTCTTCATTACTCGCTACAATGTTAAAATAGCTTCATTACGGCTGAAATTATGCTGCGTTCAGACGGCGTTAGTTAAGATCATAACACTAAGTTGTAAGTCGTAGGTAAACAGCTACTGGCGTCAATCGGTCGTAACTCGCGAGCCGAGGGCCTGTATAAATCTCTGCGTAACTGCTTCAGACCCGCGGGGGCTATTTGGTGTGTGTTTGTTTTACTGGCAGGAGAGTAGACGGGATAGTGTTGAGATTGAGGACTGTTTTCGGAATGTGAAAGATGGTTAGGCATTTTATATTGGCACATTTCGTGTGTCTGGATTACATATCCATCAGATTGAACATAAAAAAACAACAAATACTTTTATCAGCATAAGGCAGAAACTTTTATATTCAAAACCGGATTAAGAAATAAAATATTTATGGTATAGATTATTTTAAGCATGAAATATAATATTCCATTTTGGAACTTAAGAAATATCTTGAATATTTTATGCTTTACATTAAAACACTGTCTTTTATTACAAGTCATCAACCTGATAGAGTGAAATGTAACAGTTATAATGGGACAGTTATATGCAAAACCAGCTATTCCAGTGTTTGACTGGCTTGCTCATAATTATGTAACTGCTATTAATAGAGTATTACTAGATATTCTACGGTACTTTCCCGCTGAACTAACGTTAGTAAATGCGGCACAGGTAGAATTTCAATAGGCATTTTTGCCCTTTGTTCTATTTTTATTTCCTTGTTTTACAGAAGTAGAATGATGTTTATACAAATATGCACGGGTTTTGTTACGAAGACATGCAATACGTTGATAATAGTAAATCTATTTTTGACACCGTCAAACTGTCTAATTAGTAGCTCTTATTCCAGTGCAGTAGCGTATGTAAACACAGCACAGAGAATTTCAATGAGAAACCCTTTGGTCGTGGCGGAGGCTGCGCGGGGCGAATCCTAATGAAACTGCTTTGTTGTTTATCGTATAAGAATCGAATGTATTAGCCGATCGGACGGCGCAGCGATTTTACGTGAATAACTGCTCACTCCGTAAGCGTTTCAAATGCTCACGTTTTCTTTTAGCTGTCTTAGGTTTTGGTATTTGTGTTAGTTTGGTTTGTTAAGGCAGCTTTCAACAGCCTTTTCTAAATTACATTTTATGAAATAATCTCATTCTGATTGCTTGAAACATGATTGGTGACTGTCACACAAGGTTATTTATTCGTCCAAATATGATATCTATCAAAAAAGCGAAATATGACGGAATGAGTCACGATCTCACGACTCGCTCCGAAATCAATTTAATATCGAATGCTGAACTTTCCATTATTATTCGACGTTTTGATTAGCACTCGAGTCTCGACACCTCTTCCGTTCCTATGCAATCGGATTGGCTCGCCACTCCTCAACCAATTTTATTAAAACGAAGATGGTGAATTAGATAAAACTGTAAAGAAGTGCCATCAGTGCCCAGTCCTACGTAGAAACGTTGCATTTTATATATGTAGGGGACACGGGGGAAAAGCGATGATAGTGTGGGAATAGTTCACTAGATAGCGCAAATATTTTAAATCCAGCAAGTTTCGAAGTCGTTTCCGAAGTTGGCCGAAGTTCTTCGAAGTTTGCCGAAGTATGTCCGACGAAGCACACTTAATTCTTTACAGGATGAACCAATTAAAGTGTTTCTTGCGGACTGACACGGACAAATGAAGGATTTTCTTAGAATGGATTATTGTAGTTCTGAAGTTTCTTATTGCGATCTTAGTATTGTAGACGAAGTTTTTCTTTTTAGCTTTGTATAAAAATGGGTTTATTTTTACTTCCTCCGAAGCCTTTGCCACCTTAGTCCTTTGTGTGTTCCATTCAAAATCCGTTGCGTTATTACCTTTGTAGTTTCGGAAATCTACGTGGATTTAGCTTAGTATTGCTACGATCATTTCAAGGGAAGAAATATGGGCACTTGTTTGACTTTATGAACGCAACGAAATAAAAGATGTTTCAATAAAGAAAGTAACGTGTTTTTTCGATTTCGCCCCCAAACATATCGAAAAGCAACATGTACTTTTAAAACCGAATATGAAATTGCAAATGGCGTAGGTTTCCCATATAAAGACAGCATGCCATTCCGTTTCGTAACAACGTGGAATTTTTTGAAGATTCTTTTACAACAGATTACTGTTCTCCGAGACTGTGAGTTTTAACATTCCTGGAATAAATCACTTCATTGTGGTTACAGAAGCCCTTTTATTTTAACGACTCTGGCTAGTTAGCGCTATTCCCAGCTTGCTATAAGAGCTATCTTTTTTATGCTAGGCATAAATCTTTGGCTTTACTTTATTTAATACGGCGGTCGTTAAGAGATTATTACGTACAATTTTGTAACTTAGCCTTAACGTTTACTTTGTATATCTTAGTTACTTTGAGAGATTAAACGAAGTTGTGTAAATTGAAAGTCAATCACAAGCAGTGAGACTTTCATGTCTTCAGCCTGGATCGGTAATTAATATTCAATGTGACTTTTACACTGATGAAAACTCTATACGTGTTTAAGACATGTGACGTACATCGTCTTACATAAAAACTTAAGCTTCTAACCAAAATATACAGACATACTAAATCAATTTTACGCAGCTATAGTGTAGGTGCTGCAGCCTAATAATAGCTATGCTACGCAACTAAAATATGAAATCTTTGGTAACTTTCTAGTGCAATGCAGAAAATATATAAAAATAAATATAGTTTTCTTCAACTTAAACTAAAAGCATCAAAACTGTTGAAGGCCACTCCTCCGTCGACAACAGTCTGTCCTCTTTTAGTTTTTCCCACAATCAACATACAGATGCTGGTAATGGCGCCTCCAATATATTCCCACTTTATTCGTCGCTGCGACGACACGCGAAATATTTTAAGAGTGGTTGAGTTATGCCGCATCTCCCCCTCTCATGCGAAATAAGCGTGTTCGAAAAATGAGCGTTGGTACCGAGGTGGTGTGGTTCTGAGTTGGTACCGGGATAGTACCGGCTTGGTACTACGGTACTATTAGTGCCTGGTTCTGTTGTAAAATGAGTGTAATGATGATGGTAATTATATATTTAAGTGTCTTAATTAAATTAAGCTGGGAAATAGGTTATAATTTTTTATTATATTCCCATTTTGTATTTTCGTTGATTGGAGCCTTAAGTTCTAATCATTTAAGAACCACGATATACAATAATATTATAAGAACAAAAGCTCGTCTTCCTTAAGATGACAAAAAATCACATTATTTTTCGCTAGCACTTTAACTTAACCACTGGAGGTAAAATAAACATACCTCGCAAATACTTTACTAACACTAAATATAGCATCAACTATCACATCATTCACCGCTCCCCATAACAGGGGGTATAAATTTTCCTCCCCATAGAATATGTTAAACTCCCCTTTTCCGATATATACCCCCTATAGCCCATATCGCTATAAATATTGCTCAGGCCATATTTTACTCAACCATATCTGTTTGAGACACAGTTTCACACTCAATTAGTTGCCTCAGATGCGCTTACGATATCGCTGCTAAGAAAATTAATTTATGTTGTTTTCTTTGCAAAGCTGTCTTCGTGCTCATATGTTGGCAGGAGTACCAAAAATTGTGCAACGCAAATATGTTTTTATAGCTAAAAAAGTATCTCCTGCTGTTAATACAAGATTGATTCTCGAAGGTCAAGGTTGAAATTGTCCCCGATTTTATTTTAATATAATAGTCATCTATTTCTTGTAGAGGAGTTCGTGGCTAAATAATAACAGCCGCTCGGGTCGATCTTTGTTCTTCGATCGAGGTTGGTCCGTGGTCCGTGGAAACTCGGTATGTAATAAATGGGGACCCACCCCATTTATTACATACCGAGTTTCCTCCGTGCCTCGAAAAGCACGTTAAGCAGTTGGTCCCGGTTGTTAATTGTATATCTTTGACAGTCGTTAAGAGCTTTTACGCCTTACGACATGTAGCAACTTCAAACAAAAAGTACTATAGTGCCATCTATGACAAAACTGAAGAACTAATATGGTCTGCATCTCGCAAGCAAAGTTATCCTCGACTTAAGAAAATGTAGAAAAACTTGGGTTTTTCTACATTTACAACAATTTAACTGTTGGCCCAACACCAAGGAACTTTACATCTTGTTTCTCATTCACTTAAAGGCATTTCATACACACTTACAAAGTCCTTATTTTCCAAAATGACTGAACCGATTTTAATGAAACTTCATAAGTAGGATACATAGGTCTATAAAGTTTCTAGAGAACATTTTGGAAAGGTCTTTTAAAAAACAGATATTTGGAAACTGTTTCTATAGATAATTTATAATCGGTCTAATTTAGTTATTACACTATTTGTCGAAAATGTTGTCTAGTAACTTTTTAGGCCTATACAGGATACATTATGAAGTTTCATTAAAATCGGTTCAGTCATTTCAGAAAACAAGAACTTGAAAGTTTGTATGAAATCCCGTGAGGCGTAGTTATTTCTTATCCTTCATCTCCTCCATCTCCAACTAAAACAACAAAGATGGAAACAGTCTGCTCACATTGCTCCCCAACATCAAGTTCTCCACATCCGACATCCAGTTACCAAAAGTATTTAAACCCCACAATTCACGGCCGTATCCCCAAAGTTAATAATGCAGACTACCCGGCATAATTCTTGGGCTTACAGCCGACACGGTTGAACTGTGTCGAAGCACACTACGTCACGAAGGCATGCTCTGGTAACATACTGGCTACTGCACGTTTATCTACTACAACAAACATACAAGCCTTGGCTTGTTGGTTGTACCTATGTTTAATTGTTTAGATAGATACTTTACTGTACAACAATACTGTTACACAGCACATCTATACTTAATATTATAAAGCTGAAGAGTTTGTTTGTTTGCTTGAACGCGCTAATCTCGGGAACTACTGGTCAAATTTGAAAAAGTCATTCAGTGCTAGATATCCTATTTATCGTGGAAGGCTATAGGCTATATATCATCACGCTACGACCAATAGGAGCGGAGCAGCAATGAAAAATGTTGTGAAAACTGGGAAAATGTGTCGCAGACGAAGTTGCGCGTGACAGCTAGTTTACAATATTCTTAAACGAATGTACAGTGGTAGTCGTAACGTGGATAGCGATATCTTCCAGACAACCTACAATAGTGTCGTCCATTTTTTGTATTTATATCATATGTAATCCTAGAGTAGACTGGCTAGGATCTGACTGAACAGCCTCGAGCACAAATATTTCACACTTATCAACATTCAAAAGCAATCTTGGAACAACGACTGCAACTTTGATATATAGGCCTTATTTCAGAGATCTTACGAGTTCAAGATTGCATTCCCTAACATAGGTACAACTCTGCATAACCCTTAAAGTATTACAGGCGTGATATTATGTTTTGCTATGTAAGCACTATAACATTTAAAATCACAGTGATAGTACTATTCTAGTTTCGGACCAAGGTTTAAAATACGAAAAGAAATTTTATGAAACTTGTGTTTAGTCGAAAGTATTTTATTGTAAGCTGAGTGGCGTGTAGTCCAGCAGATGTCGGCTTTGTTTTTGCTTCGTCCGTCTACTGTCTATGTCTGCTTACTTCCAAGTGGTTCGATAATGTATACGTGACTCAGGAGTTATTGTGCTTCCCTGGTTCCTGTCTGTTGTGTCTAGGGGGTGGAGGTGGCAGTTTGTTGATATTTAAGTTGATCTACCATGGGGTATGCTTAAAAGTAACTCGCAAAATGTGGGTGTTCTATTATAGATAATCCTCTGCCTAACCCTTAGTGGAATACTGACGTAATGTTCTGTTATGTTTATACACACTATGCTCATAATATTCTGCATATTTTAATGCAATTACAGGCTGGCACTTTTTAATATAGAACGCGTAAAAAGGTACAACTCTCCCTCATTCGCACAGGAAAAATATCTTTAGACAGGACATACGCACTAATCCTAAATTACATATTTCCGTTATCGCACCATAAAAGCCTTTCAACCTGAGAATATTAAGTGGATACCTAGATCCTATCCAACCTATAAAGCTAACTCCCGTTTTATGACACTTAGGTCCATACGAAGTGGCCTATACGACCACGTGGCTTGTAGACTTCAATTCACTCGTATAAGAGGGCCATAATCGTGAAGACGATGTTGATCCCCAGGCTTAAGACCCTATTACTAGTAACAAACTTCAGGGAAGGCCTGAAGCACGCTTAGAAAGCGCTTGTAACATACTTGTAAGACTGCAATATCGCGCTAGCATTCTTCTTTTATACTCTGGAGCACCTTTTAATGTCATTAACGTGAGCTAAATGTGTCTCAAGACATGATAGTTTAATTTCTCGTCGTATGTAGAATAGATGTTTTTAAAGGTGGAACAAAGATGTAGCTATAGAAGCGTTTGTCTTCTAAAAGTTCACTATTAAAATTCTGAATCTGTTTTTCGTTATTTCACATAATAATGTTATTCCATTTAGACGGCGTACTTTATGTAGCCAGCCAGGCTTAATATCAATCTGAAAGTGGGCTTGGAAAAAACATTTGAATTGTTTTGTGACTGGCACATCAAGCTTAAATATACATCCGCTGTCAGAAAATATAAGATTTTATGGTCACTCACTTTTGAAATCCTTGTTATGTCATACAACGTTTACTTCATGCCTGACTCTAAAATATTTTATATATTCTCTGCAATCTTAAAACTCCCTTTGCTAATGAAATGTGGACTGAAAGACCAAACTAAATTACTGGTCTTTACATCCCAAGACCCTGAAAACTCAGCCTAAGATCCAGGAAGCCATTCCGTCGTATAATAGCTGTGATATCGGCCAGTCTCAAATGTACACGGCTCAATTATAGACGCCTCGCCTCGCGGGACGACGAGACGCAGCGGGACGGCAGGACGGCGGGACGAGCCAGCGATTGCTTTCGAACGAGGCTTAGAACGGGAAATTTCCTATTTGTAGCATTTCAAAGAGAAGAAGATTGTGACTTGGAGATCGTTTTTTGTAAGGATCGATTGACTAGCATAAATTGTGGCTTTAATTAATGCTTTATTTAATCGGAATTTGTACGCTTAGCTTACTTTTCCGGTAGTTCAATAGTACAGCATTGTTAATACTAACACAATGTGTAAAGGAGTTGGCTGCCTAACCTATACACTCGACAAACACAAGGACATTCTCTACCACCAGTTACCGCAAGGGTGCTATTTGCACCTCCAAAAAGTTACCATCTACGTCCACTGAATTTATATGATTTTGATATAATTTATGTTTTAAAGAGATCGGTCCTTTTATGACACAAAATGCAGTCTGAAACTCCTCGTTGTCCTCGCCAATTAAGTCAAACAGACAAAAGACGTCTGCAATCAAGACATTCCTAAAACCAAATTAAAATAATAGTTGGTGAGCAAAATATTCTAATATCGCCATATTACGGGTATTATGTTTTACGGTTTTCTGTCCATCGTCGCTATAATTTAGATGGCGTTCGGTGCACTCTCATAAAAATGTAAATAGCTCTCGACGGGCTCAGCCAGAGATGCTAATTATTGCGAATGCCCAGGCCTGTGTTTTTAGTTTAAAAACTTGTCATTTTATGCTATTTAGTATGAAGAGACAAAATGCGCGCGTTTGTTTTTAGTTTTATTTTCGTTTATGGTTGGGTGATTTTTCGTGCAGCACCCTTTTTTTGCTCTTTTTTAATGATATTAACATAGTGTTAACGACACCGTTTTAGAGCAAATCCAAATATAATCAGTTACAGTGTCAATTTGGGCAATTTTGCATACCTCCTACTTGTAACATCAACATCACATTAGGAACCAAAAAATCTTACAATCTTAGTGACTATTTTACTAATGGCTTTCCAGGAGCACTTAATCATTACCTGAGGGTCTCATCAACTGTTAAGTTCCATATCCCATCATTGACGTAAAGCTACAAATTATTAAATTGAGATTCAGCCGCAGCACATTTATGCGCTGTACACCTATCACTCTCAAATGTTGCATACATTATTAAGGACCAGGAATAATGTATGTCTGTAGAGCGAAGTTACGGCTGAGCACTAATAACAGTATGTAAACGTAATGTGGCTTCGCTAATGAAATATCGATTGTTATGTAACGGAACTAAGATAGTTCCCATCTGTCATCGTAAAATTTGGGGCTACGATATTGCATATTTTCATTGTTCAATTTATTGATATATTTAAACTTCATGTACAGATGAGGTGCATAAACGAGCTTAATAAATGCTACAAGACATTCTCTACCAGTCACACTTTGAATTAAATAGGACAACATTTAGCACATATCAGGAGCTTTTCAGACTTCGGTCACACTCGAACAATGCGTCTATTTAATCCCAGCTTTTATCAACAACGAAAAGTCTTAATACAATCTTGATATTCGTCCAAAACGACCAACCACCACTTTTAAACATTTTGTGTAGCTAGTCAACAAAGTCATACTGTGTAGGCGTCTCGCTCGTCAAGCACCCGTGGCGTAACCGTCGCGTAGCCGTGGCGTGACTGTGAAACAAGCGTGCCGGTAATTGCAAGCCCTCACGAGTGACGTCAGCGCCTCACGGGTTCGAGGCGGTCTTGCATACAACGCGCTCCTATTTTAAAATGCGGCGCCTCGGTGCCTCGAAAAATACAGGAGTGTGGTTACGGCTTTATGCAGATATGCTGATGAGATAGTTTGAGCTTACTTCGGGATAGATGCGTCGGTGTTACAGACAGGTTTGGAAAATTTAGATGAGAGGATAAATAAAAGCCGTCTGAAAAGCCTCCTGCCGCTGCCGCTGCTGTTACAGGAAACTTTATAGACAAAGTAATTGTTTTTGTTTATAACAGAGAAGATCGACGACTTGATCTTTAATTTCATTTCAATTTTAATAGGAAAGTTTAAATACAAAACTCATGTAATTATCCGAGGCAAAATTTTGAAAGCGTAGACCTAAAATAGTTCCTTAGCAAAACGTCTGATATTGACAGGTATGGGAAACTCACTAAAAAGCTGGTCGTTTACAAGCACAGAGCAATCTACATAATATAATTAGAACGCCTCGCCAGTCCCGAATTGATAAAACGTACCCTTTTTTAGCAAAAAAGCGCCGAATCTCGGGAAACACGAAATTTTCCAATAGAATTTAAAGTGGATTTCGGTACCCAATTCATTAGTGTGGTCAGACCTTTCGGTAGCGTGTAGGTAGCTATTTGTGAATGTATTAGCTTAAGTGGATGTTTATTGGAATTTCTTTGACTGGTAGGTATTGTGAGAAGTAGAAAAAGGCATTTGCTTCTATCATCGAAATGCTGGACTGACCTGTAGGGTAATTGCGTAGCATACTCGCAAATACATTGCTAAGGATACATTTTGAGAAATTAACAACATTCATGGCGCTTTTTACGTTATTGAATAGAAGATTTTTCAAACGTAAGATGCAATGGTTAATTTCCGTATTGCTTCAAAATTCTTCCGACAGGGGTTGTGAGCCTTACCTTCCCCAGATTTTCTTTATTAATCGCAACTTAAAGACTATTGAGGTATTATTATTGAATTAACCTCTCCTTTTTAGAAAAAATTGTCAGCAAACAAACCATATCTGCATAGAAAATGTTTTTCCCTAGTATTTTAAACAGATTGGCCACAAAAAAGCACAAATCATGAATAGGCGTGTCCACACAGAGCGACAAGCCTCGCGAGGCATTTGCCGCGCGAAGCAGGTCGGTTAGTGTGGACGTGCCTCGGCCGAGGCAAGCGCGCGCGCTGCCGCGGGCGAGCGTCCGAGCGCCCGAGGCATTCAGCGTCGGTTTTTTGTTTTGCTCAAAGGCGCCTCAGTCGTTTGCTGCGCGCACCCTGGACGCTCGCATATATTGTTTCTTGCCTCGCGCTTGCCTCGGCCGAGGCACGTCCACAGTCACAGTAACCGAGCTGCTTCGCGCGGCAAATGCCTCGCGAGGCTGCTCACTCTGTGTGGACACGCCTATTCACTTGCCCGTATCCCAATTTATTTGGGGTCGGCGCAGCATATCTTCTTCTTCCATACTACTCTATTACTTGTCATCTCATCGGATACCTCCTTTCTTGCCATATCGGTCCATCCATCGTTACTTTGGTCTTCCTCTGCTCTTATACCCATCCACATTCATACTCAAACTTTCCTTACGAAAAAGCACAGAGTGAGCCTAAAATCCTAATAGGTTAACCCTAAAACCCTTATGATAGCTTCTTTACATAGCAATATGCTTCCGATCCTTGAAAGGTCAGACTCCATCGACTTGGGACTAACTACAAACCGTTCTTAGCATGAGGATACGAGATATTCCTATTTGCGGTTAAATCGACACTAAGTTAGGAAAATCTGCTTAGCGTGCAGGCCCGAAGGCTCCTAAGAAGCCGATTCCTGCCGGCTTCCCTTTGGGAACAAGGCACTATACGTAGTGTCTAGTGTCTACTGTAGTCAAATAGTAAATTATGTACACATCTGACGTTATCACATCACAGTACAGACATTAAATACATCACAGGATTGAAAACATTACATAAATGCCAGCATTTTTCATGTCAACAAAGAAAGCAACATGTGGCGCCAGTAAGCCGACGCTCGGGTGTCAGAATTCAGAACTAAATTCGTATGAACGCGGACACGTGACTTCGCAGCTATCAGCAGCGTTTTGTAAGGACTAGGTAAGCCGAAGATTTTCGAGTTACGACAGGGAACTTTCAATGTTTGTATGTATAGGAAGCTAAATTAGAACCACTTCCCGATGCCCGATTGAGCTGAAATTTAGCGCACACCTTTGGTTCTAAGAACAATACATTTTTATGACAGACATAACTTAATCCTGCAGCCAGGATCGTCTCCTCACGAGGGAACTCCTCAACGTTTAATAGCACAGACACGAAAATTTGTATACAAGTTCATATTTGATGGATAAACATGAATTCTATCATGATCTCATCCTGCAGCCAGGATTGTCTTCTCACGAGGGAACTCCTCAACGGTAAATAGCACGGACACGAAAATTTGTATGCACGTTCATATTTGATGGATAAACAGAATTCTATCATGATCTCATCCTGCAGCCAGGATCGTCTTCTCACGAAGGAACTCCTCAACGTTTAATAGCACAGACACGAAACTTTGCATACGAGTTCATATTTGATGGATACACATGAATTCTATCATGATCTCATCCTGCAGCCAGGATTGTCTTCTCACGAGGGAACTCCTCAACGGTAAATAGCACGGACACGAAAATTTTTATGCACATTCATATTTGATGGATAAACACAAATTCTATCATGATCTTACTCTCCAGCCAGGATCGTCTTCTCACGAGGGAACTCCTCAACGTTTAATAGCACAGACACGAAACTTTGCATACGAGTTCATATTTGATGGATACACATGAATTATATCATGTTCTCATCCTGCAGCCAGGATTGTCTTCTCACGAGGGAACTCCTCAACGGTAAATAGCACGGACACGAAAATTTGTATGCACATTCATATTTGATGGATAAACACAAATTCTATCATGATCTTATTCTCCAGCCAGGATCGTCTTCTCACGAGGGAACTCCTCAACGTTTAATAGCACAGACACGAAACTTTGCATACGAGTTCATATTTGATGGATACACATGAATTATATCATGATCTCATCCTGCAGCCAGGATTGTCTTCTCACGGAGAATTCCTCAACGGTAAATAGCACGGACACGAAAATTTGTATGCACATTCATATTTGATGGATAAACACAAATTCTATCATAATCTTATCCTCCTGCCAGGATCGTCTTCTCACGAGGGAACTCCTCAACGTTTAATAGCACAGACACGAAACTATGCATACGAGTTCATATTTGATAGATGATCATGTTTTGTATCATGAACTTATCCTGCAGCCAGGATCGTCTTTGCACGAAGGAACTCCTCAACGTTTAATAGCACAGACACGAAACTTTGCATACGAGTTCATATTTGATGGATACACATGAATTCTATCATGATCTCATCCTGCAGCCAGGATTGTCTTCTCACGAGGGAACTCCTCAACGTTTAATAGCACAGACACGAAACTTTGCATACGTGTTCATATTTGATGGATAATGACGATTTGTATCATGAATTCATCCTACCGCCAGGGTCCATAAAGTCCATAAAGTGAAAGGCGCTCTGACGAGCGCCTTTCACTTTATCCCTACTCCGCGGCCAATCGTCACGCGACATGCAACACACAGACGAAAAAGTTTGAGACGATGTAATAAAAGTTTCACTTTAAAAACAAAATTAATGATCTCATTTTTTTCGTCGGCTTCCCCTTACAAAATTTTGACCCTGCGCCACTGTTAGCGTGAAAATAGAAGGCGAAAAAATTTCAAGGGTCCGCATTTAGGTAAACATCTGAGGCTTAAGCTGATATATTCTGTACATTTGGCTTAGCTCTAGGAAAAGGAATGACTGGTACTGCTAGTTTCCAAGTTTCAAGTATGTGCGAGTGGCTTTAAGTGTCAGCGCTAACTCGCATTTTAGAGATATATTATTTTTTTATAATTTTCTTCGCAGCATCTTCATGAGTATTTGTTAAGAACTGCGGGAACATAAAGCGCCTCCTCGCGAGGTAATGTAGCGGAAACATCGAACGCTTGCTGATCTGCTCAGCCCCCTTTATCGTCGCCGTGATGTCGTTCTTTATTATCACTCTGTGCTTTATGTGCGTTATTTAGGAGTTCGGAGGCTGTCGGGGACATTGGTTTTGAAATGTTTTGGGAATAAAGATGTGGTATGGCTTTCAAGGGATTGGAGAGTGACCACAATTAGTGACGCGGAATCGGCTTGAGTCGGTAATAAAGAGCTTTATGCTAATGCACTAAAATCTAAAATGACGTCATTGGGCTCGTTCGGGTTCGGACGACGCGACGCTCAAATTAACGAAAATATAAATCGATACATTGTCGGCTCAAAATCAACTCTACAACTTACGGTCACTCCCTGCGAGTAATACAGTATATTTATTGAAAATAGTTAAAAAAGTTTAAACTTTTATAACTTAAAAGTATAACTTTTAAATTAATCCAGGTTTTCACTTAACTAGACCAGTATGAAAACAGATAACGTTTCCTAGTACCTCACTAAAAATAGCAGTGAAAATATTCCGTCGTATCAACCAACGGTCCTCCGCAGCTCCAGCTCGGTATTATGACTGCTCTCAAATAGCGGGCAGCTTCTGTCGCATTGAGTGTCCGTCATATTGCGTCTTGTTGCACTTTCAATCCTTTCACTATCTTTGTTTTGTTATCAGATTTTTGTTCCTAATTGAAAAACGTCGTTGACTGATACCGATATTACCGATCGATCTTTACATATTGTAAATTTAAGTCGCTTTTCTGGTCCTTTTAAACTACGAAACTGATATTGATGCTTTTTTTACCATCATTTACATGACTTATCATGGTTGATGTGTATAATAAATTTATATTAAACTTATGTGTTATAAAGAAATCTCAACGTTATACTGAGTCGTAAAAACCGTGCAAAGCAGGGGCGAGGAGCTAAATGACAACCCCATATGATTAAAGTTAGGACCTGTTTAAACACGCAACCACATGTTCCAGAATTCATGAAATTCAAGCTTTTACAAATTCTGAAACCAAAAGAAGCTGACATTTGGTATTATTTATGAAACACATTTATTATGCACAAGTCCGACTGACAACTAATGTGAGTCTCCATTTTGTTACAGGTACGCGCCAGTCACAGCTTACGGTCAAATAATTTAAGGACTAGCCACGGCGAATATGTAAATATTTTGTGCTTTAATATTCATTTTATTTATAATTTCTGACAGCGACAGCCAAGTGGAAGGTTCTCGAATGTTTGGACTAATTAGCTGGTCCTAAGTAACCCGTGAACATAATATTACTGTACAGAAACATTCACAAGTGGCTGACATTACACGTCTGTTGTGATCATTTTAAACTGTTTAGTTTTGCTGAAATTAACGTAAACATTTCAGCAAAATAAAAGTTTTTCACAAAGGTGGAACCTAAATATTGGATTTCCATAAATACGGTCTATAATACAGCTCACTTACTGACCGTCTGGAGAGGATTAAGTACTAAATTATTTTAATGTTAGGCTTTAGAGGTTTTCTTTAAACCTTTAATTAGTATTTGCTCGATACAGGAGGACGCCTGTGGAACTGGGATATTTTTGGATTAATTTAAATGAATTAGAAACGTGAAAATTTACACACAAGTCTTCTGAAAGTACACCTTAACGCTGAAAACGATTATTACAATATAGCTTCCAGCCTTCAGGCAATCTAGGTAAGTACCTGCAATTGACAATGAATATTCAACAATGTGGAACAACAAAAGGCGTCAAACGTATTCATACAATTCACATCTGAAAACGAGAGGAGATTAGAGCAATATTATAAAGCGGGGAGACGCGGCTAATTCGACGGCGTCGTTAATATTGAACGATCCATTCCGCTTTAACGCAAGGATTTGAATGCTTAATTATTTGCTTATTAATTAACCAGGACGGTATTCTTCGAGACTTTGCGCCGAGTTTATCTGTAAGACTGTACTCGTAGCTATTATGAAGATGAGCCGAGGTTCTAAAGAAAAAGTTGCTTTCAATAATTAAGTGTTATTTGATTTCATTTTCGTGTCGCGAAATGAAAAGTTTGAAAGACAAAATGACGAAATGGCGGCGACGTTTGTTCTTATCTAGAGTACAAGTTAAAGAAGGTTTGTGATCAGGTACTTAGATCATCGAAAAATCTTAGTATTCGATATTGTATTTGAGCTTAGTGCGCTACTGCTACTACGGAACTCATACAAGTTTTTGCGTAGAAGGAAAAACCATATGATTTCGCGGGATAAATGGAAATACGTCGGAGAATTGTTGCTATTACGAAGCTGCTCGTAATCCGATTCCGAACGAACATGTTCGTAAGCATATTTTTTCTACATCTACATTAAAGCATCGGTACGTAATATATTTGATAAAGTAGTTAGGTAGTACAGCTAGCTAAAAAGGAAAACATTCCATGACAAAATTTGGATGCTGAAATAATGCAATATATTTTAATAAAAACATTGTTTCACAAATATTTGAAGCTAACCTATCCCTTGTTAACGCGCTGCGTAGGTAGGTGTTCACAAATCGAGTTCGGTCCTTTTATTCTCATTACACTCCATGTAACGCAAAATTATAAAGTTACGTTGACGAAGCAAAAATAAATTCAATTTTCACAAGGAAATTGCTTATGAAATTGTGTAATTATATTAAAATTTGTCTCGGCACGTCCCTCTGTGCGTAAAACAGACGCTTTTAAATTTAATATTAGGTAGGATCATCGGGTTTCACATAAAACTAAGATTTTATACTCCTCTCAGATTATTAAGAGCTGCAACAAGGGTTGGATTACCCATAAAATGTTTTACATACATTTTAGCAATACGGAGATTGTAAAATTGAGGATTTGCAGCGAGCTTCGTAGTCAGTAGATAGGGAAGTTGGTTTTCTAAGAAGTTTATTTAACAACACTGCGACCTTATTGTTTAAAAAGAACCTCACGTAACTTAACCCTTTTCTAATAATACTAATGTCACCTTTTACATTTCTACATAATTTCTCTAATTCGCTTAGCACCAACTGTAAGTGAAATAATTTATTTTTATGAAACAAAAACAACGTGAGATATGACTATCAAAACTCGGCAACAAACAAGAAAAGGAATCAAAAGCTCAATGCTACATAAAATCAAAATAACGTAAACAAAGGCTAAAGTCAGTGCCATATTTAATTCCTGGATTATCACAACGAGTCGCAAGGCGCATTCGATCTCAGGCTCGACTCGATTACATTAAAATTAAATTGTCTTCCGATTCCGAAGGCTTAAAGCATTACTCTTTAATCTATGTCAGTTGACGTCTTAATTCCTAGCGTCATTTTAAATCCTCCATTTTGTTTTACGTATGTTTGTAAAACACAAAATACCAAAGGTTATACTTACAAAGGGGATAAAGCTACAAACATTTCTGTTTGTTTTTTTTTGTTAATGTTTTCAGCGATTTAATGTTCTTGACAGCTCAGCGTTTAATACTTATTTTTAGAAATAATTGTAACATTACGGTTATATTAAAACGTTGTGGTTTTATGTACGCCTCTTTAGCTTTATGCTGATGTAATCTTTCGTGAAAAACGTTGACGCGGCAATGAAGAGGAACAAAATAACACGTATTTTTGTGATCATAATGTATGAAGTGATAAATATGGCAAAAGTGCTTTCTTGGAAAAGATATTTGGAAATGACAGCTAACGCTTGGCCACGACCTACTCGTTCGACACGACTCTTGCGGCAGAGTGCAGAGAGAGCGGAGACAACAAATGAAAAAGTTGATTAGAACACACCACGTGACTTGATGGGACTCATGCTTAGGAAACAAATGATGCGCGCTCGTGTCTCATGACGCTAGTCGCGTCTTCGGAGGCCGTGAACGGAGCCTTAACAATTTAGGTTCTCATAATAAAATTACTTCCAAAACGTTCGTCCCATTAGTCAACACGCACCAATATTCTAATAAGTTAGTTTTTTGACCGCCGGCGTATGTTTTCAGGACGCACAGGGCGAATGAAGCCTCGCCTGCCAAAGCAATTCCTTAAAAAGACTCGCTTCAAAGGTACGTTAGTAGAGGGCGCTTCTAGAGCCGTGTTTGTGTTCTTTTCTTTTTTAGCTCCCCTTTGTACTCAGTGTACTGTATTGGGTTATATTTTTGCGATGCGATTTCGTTTGTTTTGTTGTTTACCTACTTGCTTTTTGAATACTTTATAGGTTTTATTTTTCGTTTATGTCTGGTCTTGCTCTTTAAATTCTAATGAATTCTATCTATGTAGGGTTTGCGAATAAAACTGTTTATCTTATCCCTAACGTGTTTTCACTATTAGATGTTATCCCAGAGAAAAATAATAAGAAGAGGCAGTAAAACAGTTTTGTTTGATTTTTTCTACATAACTCCGTCTCATAAAATGCAAAAAATCGAAGTCGATATTTAAAAGTGGGTTTGCCTAACTGGCAGACATTCTGTCTGGTAGTTTTATACCTCTATACAAATGAGTTTCACTGTAAACTTCCTCTGTTTCCGAGGGATACTTTTCTATCTTTGTATTTTACCTCTATCTATTTCTTAGTATTTAGTTAAATGTGTGAGTAGATCTTAGTTTTATTCTTGATTTTTGGATTTTTAAAACTAATTAGTTGTTAAGAAATTCAATTGCGGGATCTTTTGTTTTTTCTAGGCCGTGAGAACTAAGGCATTAATTTAATTCTCTACTTTAATTTAATTCTTATCTTTTGAATGTTAGGTCATAAATTCATTCAATTTCCCACTAAATAAACAATCAACAAAGTAGAAAAAGAATGTTGTATTTTTTTCACCATGTTATTTATTATAGGCACGTTCAACTATAAGTACTTTACCATCAAAGCGATTTTTCACCAAAAGAAAATATTTTACTTTCTAATGCTCGTTTTCGTCCTGCGCGCTTTTATTTAGACTTTATTTAGGTGTCACATAGTCTCAGTGAAAACGGGCATAAGACCTTAAGATTTATGGTGTGGAAAAGTGTCGGTAATTTATGCAGACCTTAGGGCCTGGCTTATCTTCGGACCTCGCGTAATCGCCACATAATAAAGTGGTACTTTTCGGGTAGATCGGGCCTTTTGTTCCTTATCGCTAGACTTGTTTACTCACTGTTATTGTGCAGCGGGTTCACCGTATTGTGAGATCATGCTCGGACTTTTTCATTTACAGAAAATGTATTCGCACACAAAGAAACACCTATACCTACTTGTAAATAGTCCTGATGTCAGTTTCACTAACACTAAACCTAAATTAATAACTAAATATTGAATATAGTGTGCGTGATTCGGTTATTCATTAAATTCGTTTGCTGCCAAACGAAAAACTCGCAGACAGATTAAATAAACGTTAATGAAATATCCTTAACCCATTTCCCAATACACATTGCATTATTCGGATAAAAAACACATTTCGCCTCAATCACAAACACAGGAACTCACTAGCATACATTAAAAATATATCGTTGGTTGGTTGCTACAAAATCAATTTGGTGACCGCTATGAGCGGTAGAGGGATAACTCGGCGCGCAAATATTGGCCGACCCATCGACGACACGAGCTGTACCGTGTCCGGGCCGTGTTTCGTGTCGGGCGTGCAGTTTGCCGGTCATCGGAAAAGTATGAAATTTTGGGGGTTAAAGATTTTTGCCCTTTGACTCAAATTATTGTGAAATACCATAATACAAATTAATACCAGCCTATTCTTGTCTCACTGCAGGTCTTAGACCACATTTCCGACAGTTTATCACTACGGAAAACAGTGAGGAAAATAATATTCTTATACGTTTAATGATGGTAGAAATAAGATAATCATAACAGAAATATGAGAAACAGTCTGTTTCCACAAAAACTCTTTATATTACAGTAGTTGCAAAGCAATGGCGCATAACTACTTTTTAAAAGCAAAAGATTATTCTTGGAAACCCACAGATTTATCCTTTACCCACAGATAAGCCCGCATTGATCCCGCATTATGTAAACGAACTTTCAATGATTAGTTAAAGAGATATTCGTAATATTGAAACAAGGGTGTTTGCACTACACTAACAAGGCAGTAGGAACATTTCAACTTACAGGCAGTTAAATAAATACGTGGAGGAGGATAAATAGAGCATGCGTAATAAATGCGAAGGGGCTCAGTCGTTGCATCCGATAGCCCAAGTTGTGAGCGACCAGTGTTTTCATAGAGATTCGCGACTAGATGGGTGCTTTGACAAATGTATTGAATAATTGTAGGATATCAAATTCAGACTTTTAAATGCGTACTAACATCTAAATCATCATCATCAGCCTATATTGTTCCCACTGCTGGGACGCAGGCCTCCTCTCTATGAGAGGGAATGGGCTGTAATCCACCACGCGGGCCCAGTGCGGGTTGGTAGATGTCACATGTCTTCGAATTTTTAGTTCTAGGACATGCCGGTTTCCTCACGATGTTTTCCTTCACCGTTTTGAGAGCAGCGGTGATGAAATAAATTACTTTATTATTAATTACTGCCTGGGTTCGAACCTACGACTTACTGCTCGTAAGTCGGGGCTGCTACCACTGGGCCACCGCTGCTCACATCTAAATCATCTACTTTTAAATATAATTTCAATTAATAGCGTTCTAGGTTATTTTTATTTGCTAACTGCCACGTTGATCTTGAGTTCGCAAGCGCTGCTTCTGACTTAGGTTCGATTTCGAGGTCAGGCTGTTTTTGAGCTCTTCTATCAGGAATTTTTCAGTAGCAGCGCGGAGTCAGGACTTGTGTCTTGTTGATAGCTAGAGGCTCAGCCCTAATCTATAGCCACATGGGACTTAAATGTGACTTGCGAAATGTAGGTGTATCTCAAGTACATGACTGCCTAACCTTAAAATCTAAACAATAAAATGCTCCATTCCTGTGCACTTAAAACATCGCATAAGTCACAGCATCCTAGTCAAGATATATGGGGGTGATCTAAATACTTTTTATGGCTATTTTCTCGTTCAAGAGCCCTCACTTAATATACGACGATGGGTTTCGTCGAGTTATGGGCTTAAATGTCGGCCGTAATAGATAGAAATTGTCACTTTTATTGATGGGCCCTTTTCAATTTTACATTACCACCCCATTGTGAGCAGGTAAATGGAAGTCCAATGACCGGGAATGATGATAGAATGCCTTAGAGATTTTTGACCTTATTAAGTGGGGAATAATTTTGTAATTTATTTATATTTTCTTCAAATATTCATGAATTGAATTAATTGAATTTGGTATCCCACACATAAGCGTGTGTTATTTGAATGTTCGACCAGTTTCCGAACTCTTATGAATTTTGCAATCCAATGAATTAAATTGCACAAAGAAATCCCCACAAAGTGAGTCGTAGTCCGTTGGTTCCAATTATTGATCCACATCGATAGCTTCTTATTGTCAGACTGTTCGGAAGCGACTTCATACATACGATGACGTTTTAACCATTCATTAAAAACCTGCTGCAGACGGAAGCTCGGTTTGTCAACATTTGTAATTTAAAAGTTTGTTAATAAATGCTTTCTGTGCTGTGTGTCGGTCGCTGCCGCTCGCGACACATTTTAATTAATCAAACGTTTTGCAATCAGCATCGATTCATTCGGACGCTCATATTTTATTTCGTGTTCATTGGTTTTTGATGAATTTCGCAAAGTTTTATCAGAGCAAACCTTTATCAAAAGCGCTCGTTTTATTATTAGAAACGGGCAATGGTCTTTAGTTAACTCTATTAAAATAAAATATTGTCTATACCAATAAAAGTATAATCCTAAATATTTTGAGGTTATATTTCTCGAGTCCGTTGTTACTCAAAACACGTGCTAATAAAACTTACAAAGTTTTCATTGCAGCGACAAAGTTTTCAAGCGGTTACTTTTCCGGATTCTTACGTGTACCGACCGTTTGGCTCTTTAGGACACAACAACACACTACACTGTTTGTCAAAATTAACCCAAATCTATGATTTCCCATAGTGTCAGATCAAGTAATTCGAAATAGACGCGACAATAGCAAACTTTGCATCCCGAGATCTCGAACAGCGTTACTACGTGAGAGTGTATTCTGTATGGCGCCAAACCTTTACAATAAATTGTCAAAATATTGGAGAGAAGATACAGCCGCAAAGTTAAGATATAGGTTGAAATGAAAAACATTTTGTTAGAAAAAGCTTATAACATCACTGTGTTTTGACTTACAAACTAATATAACCCTGACTGATGTAAGAAGCATTTGGACTATTCTCATTATTATTAGTTATCTTTGATTAATTATTATTCGAGTAACAAACTTTGACTTGTACGACATATTTGAATTATTTTTGTATTTGAAATGAAATTATGATTTTGATTATTTATAACAAACCAATTTTGACATTGTATACAGTTCAGAACTTTTTTGACCTTTAATTATTGTTGTTAAGTAATGCATGTATGAGTAAATAGCATTGTGATGATTTAGATTTTGTTGATCAGTTATATGTACGCCATTAAGGCAAAACATGACAGTGACTCAATTAAACTTTTTATGTAACATCTTGCATTTATTATCTTCAAGCATACTCGTCTCAGTAATGTCTATTCTTTGAAAATCTCCATTATTTTAACAAAAAAAATGTGATACTTTAAAACTTATTTACTTAACGTGATATTATGATGACTTTGTTCAAAAGTAAGTGACAAGCAGGTCTTAATGCAGTGGTTATTAACTTTTTATTAACTTCATCTAACTTTGGCACGCTTACTATGGTAACAGACAATTTGAAACAGCAGATCAATATGCTTAAATATTATTCATAGTTTTTAGGGTTCCGTAGCCGAATTCGTCATGTATGTCCGTCCGTATGTCACAGCCACTTTATTCCGAAACTATTAGGACTACTCAGTTGAAAGTTCAGTTTCAGTGAACCGCTTTACATGAAAATGAAAGTAAAAAAAAACAACTTCAAACCATACGTGCGTTATATAGATAGGTCTTTAAAAATGAGATTGAGGTTGCTAAAACCATTTCTTTTACAAAGTCAATCGTTTGAACACTTTCAAAGTGGTAAAATGTGTCCCCCCCCTCTAATTTCTAAAGTAAGAGGAGGAAAATACTGAAAACATGTAGGTTTGTAGGGGTGCGTACCATCTGATATAATAACAAAAGTTCTAATGATCACATGACCTAATTTCAAATACTTTTATTTAGTAAAACAAATTTAGTTTTGCTTTTGAGTGTAAATTTACTTACGAATGGCCGTACACAATGTTGTTAGTATATTGTTTGGGGCTACGGAACCCGGTGTGCGAGTAAGACTCTCACTTGGCCGGTTCTTTCTTGTTACCACCAGCATACTTCATCGTCCATAAAGGGATTGAGAGAATTGTAAAAAGCTTAGTTTACATATAATTGCTTAGTTTATGATATCTTTCAAAAATAGCTTTTCCGTTCAATTAATGTCAATTGGAAAACTACACACAAAATCAAACACTTAATTTTCTTCAGTGGATTTTCAACGCAGGTTAAAAATCAAAGAGTGAGAGAGATAGTAGTAAATCAACTATTTTTGTTTGTGCTGTGGCGTTGGGTTATTAAATGAGCGATTCAATTTGTGATCGATGAGCAAACTTTGCTCGCCGTCACCGCAAATCGAATCGCCATGAGACGAGATGCCCGATATCATTAACTTATGACATGGTTTCAAAAACTTTTTTAAACGAATTTTAAAATTGAGTACTCACACTACTCACTGATAGAGTAGACTGTAATTACTGTGATTAAGCTCAAGTTATCTTAAGTTATTTATTTTTATAAAAACATAAACAAATGGAAACTTGAAATACAGCGCTAATCTAACTTTAACGACCACCAAAATCTGAATAGTAACAAATCTCTTTCCAAACAAAAGGGAAAGTCGTGTCTGCTCATCAAACGTACATTCATTAACTATGCAAATTCACTGGAAATATCAATGTGTATGGCGCTCATCCCGCCATCCTGTCACCCCGTCACGTTAGCTTTGACACGACGATGTCGCCTAACTACTGTAATGCGAATTACGTTCGTTGACGCTTTCAACACGTGATTTACAAAAGAAATGTCATGTCTCTTTCTTCCACATGTCTTTCGGTATAGGGCCATCTCTGTCTCATATAGCGTGCGACACATGAGCCGGTGTTTGTGTAACGAAATTTAAAAACAATCCCCACGAGACGCGCACAGCAATTTATTTTGTTGTCTACGAGATTGTTTCACCACTCTCTTTGTACGCCAGACGGTGTAATGTATGAGAGCTGGCGGTGTGGCGAATATGATTTAATACTTACGTCATATACACGTGAAGCAGAAGTTCAATACTGGGTTTTCGAACAAATACATTTTTTAAGTGGTGGAGCTCGTGGCTAAATAATAACAGCCGCACTTGTCGATCTTTAAGGTTAAGTCGTGCTTGCCGAGGTTGGTCCGTGACTATAATTACATCGAGTTTCCTCCGTGCATTGGAAAGCACGCTAAGCTGTTAGTCCTGACCGATTTGTAGATCTTTGATATTCGTTACGAGTGGTCAGAAGCTAAAATTCTGACATCCAGTCTTACCAAAGGGTATCGTATTACTCAGTTACTAGGTTGTGGAGGTCAGATAGGCAGTCGCTTCAAGTAAAATACTTGTGCTCAGTTGCATCCGGTTAGACTGGAAGCCGACCCCAAGACAGTTTGGGTCAAGGCTAGGCGGATGATGATGACATTTTTAAAGTAGCACCTGTACTATCGGCAATCAAAACTCACTTGAGACTCATATTATTATATACTTAGTGCTCAAATTAATTACAGTCATCGATTTTGTGTCGCTACCTTCATGGATCCTTTTGTATATTTTATTGAAAATCTCTCTGGTCGTATGATGCTTGACACGTGAGAAATCCTTTGAGCATTGACAGATTCATCTCCATTGTGTAATATATCCTTAAACTTTTATCTGCTCTGCTCCGCTACATTTTCCCGTGAGTACCACCCTCTCTCGGCTTGCTGAACAACGAAATCATAACTCGGCCGCACTCGAGCGGATTGAAAACACAGATAACGCTGACATCTCCGGCTGCCACCTGATAAAACCCCGCCGACGACTCCACGGGACTGATCTAGCGGATTTTTCACACTTTCACATTTTTTTCTCTAAAATAAGCCTCTGCGGCCCTCTGCAGCCATGAACTTCGTAATGAGATTGACCCTGAATTTGAACCTTTTTTTTCGAATCGGACATTCCCAAATTAAAGTACGGTAGTACTAATACTGCTGATCTTATACACATTTGAATGAAATCAGTGAGACAATAATGTCCCCAAAAATGTGCGTGTAACGTTCAATGTACTTTTTCATAATAAGAAAAGTACTTGAGTTCCCACGCTGGGCGCCATTTACGTTGTCAACATTAATTTCTGTTCGCCACAATGTTCCAATAACAAATACTGTGTTGAATTTTCAAAATTACCTTACAAATTTAAATGTAAGGCCTTAATACGAAAATAATGAGAGTGTCCTAGAGCGAAGCGCTAGTCCCACGTCGGGTGCCATTACTTCTCATTCTTACACATTATTATGGCTGTGCAATATGAGTAACGCAACCAGCGCTACTTATTTCTCATTTATTGGAGTGAGTTATTTCTACATTCCCCTTTCCGCTGTCTTTCATCTTATGAGTATGTAAGTTGTTGACTTATTTTCCTTGAGTATTCTACTGAGAATTTTATGTTAAAGTTGGGCAAACAATGTGTGAACTTATTTTAGTTTACGTGAACATTTCTAGATCAATTTAACACCTACTTTACAAATTAACTGGCGTTCTATTATTCTCTATTACTCAAACCTTTATTATCATCACGTTTATTCTTTCTTATCTTTCCTGAGAGAACTTCCACAGAGAGCATATAACTAGCCAGCAAGATGGCGGGAGCGTCTGGCGCGAAACGACACTCGGAAATTAGGTGCTCTATTACTGTCCTTATCTCGGCCACCTGAGAAGCCCACGGTACTCTGCCAGAGATATAAACTGCTTTATAAACACCCAGCGCTGGGCAATTCGACTGGAGTGCAGAATTAAGGTCAATGATAATAATGAGCCGTGAAAGTAATTAGGTCTCATTTTGTGAGCGAATTTCTTGGATTTAGGTTGGGTTTTCGGGTTGAGAGAGCCCTTGTCATTTTAATAACGTCTCTTTTGTTGGCAATCTGTATTTTAATTACTGTTACGACTTAGAATGATGTCAGGTTGCATAAACTATTAAAGTGAAAAATCATTATTTCATTCAAAATCTACAATCGACTTTATATCAATAAACTACTAAACTCATGTTCCAACTTTAATTCCGCAAACGTTTCAGTATTACCAAAATTTAAATTTAAAACTAGCTGAACAAAAGTATTTACTTAACACAGGGTTTTTAATGTACCCGCGAACGGTGGGATATAAACTAAAAGGAATGAACTCTTTAAAAGCGGTGTATTTATTTTTGGCGCGGTTGAAAATCACGGCGATATCGCGCAGCGAACAATCGCACATAAATTAGCATCCTTGCCGGCGACGCGCGACGCTTGCTGGCTGGCAAGCTCGGCGCGAGCCATAAGCGATAGAGATATAGCTTCTCTATAGATTACAGAAGAATTTCTTCAAAAGTTGCTTGTGACTTAAATAGTGTCATAATTATCATGAAGTAAAGTAAATCTGTCTTGACAACTTTGAAATTTGCTTTGAAGTTTTGACAAGTTGAAATATTTTTTCGGTGACTTCGAGCAAAGATAAGGCCTATAACATGTCTCACCATGTTGACTATAATATGTAGCAAGTCTTAAAAAAAAAAAAAAAAACTTAAAAACTTTATTTCAGACCTTGATCCATATGATGTTAGTAATACACACTACTTATAAGCTATGTTAGTAACAAACGAAATAAAAGATTTTAATTCATATATCTGCTGCAGTCACCTGACGCACCGGGTATATGTACATGTACACGTACCCAGTGCGCCATAATGGTGCAACACGGCTTTTCACTAATGACCTTCAGAATGTCATTGCAGCTCCCACGCACCCTGCGCATCATAGAATAAATCCTTTTACGTAAGACGGTACTGAAACCGTCAGTACGTGCCTCTGCAAACATTCCTGATGCGCTACAGTAACGTGGGAGCCCCAACAGCATCCTGAAAGTATTGTTGTACTGGACTCTGAGGGAGTTGTATGCCCTCTGCGTATATCGAACCCACAGGGTGCACGTGTACAGCGACTGACAAAAAGCCTTAAAAAGAGTTATCTTTACTTCTGGTGTACAACGAGCAAACCTGCGGGCCAACATATTACATCGGACAGCCAACGCCCTCCGTTCTCTTTCCATATCAGCATCATCCTTTAAGTCCTCCGTAACTATGTGCCCCAAGTACTTAAAATCAAACACTCTTTCAAGGGCCACACCTTTTAACATAACTGGTGGCGTATTATGTACTGGTTTTCTATGCTTCGCCCTAAACACAAGCAGTTTGCTTTTTTGTACGTTGTACACAAGTCCGTGTGCTTCTGCATAAGCCTCACAGACCGCCAACAACTTCCTGAGTAAAAGTTAAGATATTCATATTTTATTATAGTCTAATTGACCTAATGACTTAACTTGACGTAAGAGCAAGTCAGAAACCTGTGAGAATTCAGATTACGTCCATTTCTGTATCTGGACACGACGTCTGAAATCGCGTCTTTAAGTACCAGTATCAGGCAATAAGCATCTATAGGTAGCTTCTGCTGCCCCGGATCGAGCACTTATCTTTAACAGCTGTATTCACGACGACACGATAAGCAGCTAACACTTTATGGCTTTCTTTTATTTTCACATCTGTTTGTACGGGAGACATGCTACTGTTCTTAACGGGAAAAAACATGAGTGATTATTTCTTTGAGTTAAATTTTAAATAGCTTCATTTTTTTAACTTAAATGAGTAATTTGATTAGCCATTTTTTCCCATAACTTAAATTATTAAAATATTCTGAATTAAAACTACACTAGGGAGAATCGATGCCTACTTGTTATTTTTCGCGCTTGACGGAAACACTTCAAGTCGTCCAACACATTAAAGTCATCTGAAAGACTATAATGTCAGTAACAACCCTTCGCCCTTGTACCATCTGGTAATAACGAGTGCAGGCCGGAAGTGCGTCGGCGCGGAAGCCGGTAACGCTTCCCGCGTTTCCAGAACATCCGCCAAAATGGCGGAACTTCGGAGGCTCGCAGTGCGCCGCGGCGCCGCCCTCGGGCGACTACTTCGAAAATGTGCTGAAATACTGTCAATGTGTTGGGAATTTGGTGCCTCTATAAATTCTAAATCCAAGGCACACTGGATTTTTCGAAAATTATCGCAATCTAGCCGAAAATTCGTGTTTTAATCTTACTATACTTTTTTAAAGTTGCTATAAAGTAAACCCGTTAGCTGTACACACCGCTTTTAACTTCAACTTTTAACTGGTAAAAGGTTTTCTATATAGGTAATTAAAAAAAAAACGATTGCTACCTAAGATAAATAATTAGAAATACCAAAGAAAAGTATTGCCTTTTTGGAAACTTACACGAATGTGGTAAAATTATTCATGGAAAATACTAATTAATACTTATAAATATGAACACTCTCGACTTCGCCTCGAGCGTCGGGTAGCGGTGGCGTAGCGGTGATCTTCATCGCCATCTTGCCACCTGTGGCGCGCGTCGCTCCTTAATGTTTATATGCCTCATTTATCAGCCCGACGCACAGTGGAACGAATGTATGGGAGCGGTTGGACGTAGACATGTCCGAAAAATAAGAGTAAAATTATGACAAACTAATGATGCCATCTTATTCGATTACTTAATGCCTTCATAAATTGTGGTGATGAATTTCTTCATAACTCCCATATTTCGGGAGTAATTTGAGAAAATGTGAAATTTTACTATGAAAATGAGTGTATCGAGCTCTCTCCCTCCTGATTCCGGGCTTGTTTCAAGTAGCGGTCTCTAATATCATAATGCTATTACTAAGAGCTATATTTAATACTAAGACACATAGTGCGCCAAATGTGCACTTTCTGGGATAAAAGGAAATGAAAATTTAAAAAAAAAAAACGTTTTTTCCCCATTTGTATTTACTTTAAACCGCAGACAGACTTATTAAGAGGTCTATAAATATATTATATATATACAGAAATATATATTAACAAAAATATTCACAAGAACTGATGAGAGTATGACTTTTAAGTAAGTTGATAATAAATTACCTAGTTTCATTAAAAGTACAATAAATAATTAAGATGTAAGCTCTAATTTACTAAGTTACACATTTTAAAACAATAACATCATTTAATTATCTTCGTCATCATCATCATCATCAATTAATTCAAATTCAGAATCGATGTCCGCTAAATCATTTATGTTAACAAATTCGATATCACTTTTCTCAGAATCCGTAAGCTCATAAAATTCCTTAAAAGAAGATTTTTTTACAAACTTATTTCCTTTTGGACGGATACTTGTAACAAGTGGATCAGAAGACAGTAAAAGATTGTGCATAATATCTTCATTGCATGAGATACTGCTATGCTTTCGAGAATGCCCCTCTCTATATTTTCTAAAATCTTTATTTCTAGCCTCAGATGCCTCTTCGGATAGAAAACCAATGGGCACAATTGACATGTTCTGAACTATGTCTGGCCCATGCATTAAAATTTTATGAAGTGAAGAAGGCATATAATACCATGGGTATAACTCCACGTAAAGCTTAGCAGTATCAAAGCAGAACTCTCGGAATTTAGTTACGTTGATCTTCTCTCCTGATGAAATACACTGCAAGATAACACAGATTTTTCTTAAAAGCATAGCATCTATTCCGGTCAGTTCAGCAGATTTAGTGTAGTTTTCAAAAAATCTCCTTGCCGAGTTGCCATTGTTGGTGGATCCACTGCCTTGTTTCACAACATCGAGAAGTAAGCCCGTTTCTCTTCTTACAGCCTCTTGAACTCTTTTCTTCCTGTCATCAACTTGCCTTTTTGCTATATCACCCCTTACTTGCCATGATTTTATGTCTAATTTGTAGGAAATGTGTAATAAGCATTCCATTGAGCGAATCCAAGCGTGAAGGGTGCTTAAGCTATATTTATACATGTCCTCGTTTGCGTGTTTATCTTTGATTAACTCTAAATTATTCATTTCTTTAGGACAAGCCTTGCATATGTCACACACTGAAGCTGCTGTATTGGATATAATGGAATGAATTTTACCATCAATCATTGTCAACAGCAGTTGGTGTTTGACACTAATTCCATCAGTGATGGTGGATGGAGTTAAGGCTTCAATCTCTGCTTCGATTTCAGCCATCTCTCTCTGCACATTTTCTTTGGTTTCCTTTATAAACTTAAACAATATTGGCCGGCAAAATGAAGTGGAAGATGGTCGCTCGTTTTCCCAAATTGTTACACCTTTTGAGACGAGCCGCAGTGGTACAAGACTAATCATAAAATTACTAGCAAGATCGATTTGCTCATCTTCACTCGTCCTTTGATGATAAATGCTTTGGCTAGATGATCCGTCAAAACCCCATTTGCTGGTCAATACGAGCTGTTGATTGGGATCAACAGGGGTTTCTAACGACCTAATAAGTCTTCTTGAGGTTAAATCCATCAAGGCTTGTAATTTGATTTTTGCAGAGCTCTCTGTAACTGTGAGATCTTCTTTGGCCGGATAGCACTTAATTTTTTCTTTAACCAACATGTAGTAACTCGGGTATTGAAGAGCTCCTTCTTGAGTGTTGAAATCCCGAAGAGTGTTATAGCGCCATTTCGATAAGTTCATCGATACATAAAGAGCCAATGCCTTCAAAGGGGATATTTCCCGTACCTGAATTGATTTACCTTCAATGAAGGCTTTGATTTTTGAGGCCTCTTCTGGATTCTCCGTCAAGTATTTCATAACATAAGCTGTATCGCTTTGTCCTGCCTTTTGAAGCGCCCTTTCGGCCGAAAACATAATTTCAGCGCTGCTACTGCTGCATGAAAGACTATCTTCAGTGCGTCTTCTTTTTTGCCGGTTACTAAGGTCCTCAAAAGATTTACGAGGACTAGGATGTGTACAAGTTGAAGCATTAGATTTAGCAGGAGAAATTATGGGCTCGATGACGTCACTTATATTTTCTGTAGAAGGTTCCATATTTTCATTCTGTAATTCCGGCCATTGAATTGCAGCCTGTAGCCAAATCTCATGTTTCTTCCGAAACTTATCTGTGCTTCTTCCAGACTGTGTCCATTTTGCATAAATGCGGTAGCAAAATCGACGACACCAGTCTTTTAAACTTGTTTCAGCACTTTCACATAACTGAACACAACTGTTATCTTTTAAAACACTGAACAAATAGTTAAAGTCGCGTAAATCTTTATGTGCGCGTGCGCATAAAGCAACGTGAATATCAAGATTTGTATTAAAATTTGGAAAATACATTGCGAGATTAGCTTGGATACAACGAGGTGTAAATCAACACTGATTTTAAAGTTACTAATAGTGACCTATTTATATAAAATCCAGGTATCCCAGGTATCCTTTGTTAAATATTGCAAGGTAATTAGTTATTGTGATAATTAGTAAATGATGCATGCTAAATTAGTGTATTAAGAGCCATTTAGTAATTAAATAATAGCAATGTTCTTATCAGTAATCATTAGTGCATCAGTTTTATATGTAAACCTTAAGTCCCTAATTATATATCCTAATTAGCTTATATCTTCTCTAATTGGCTGCTCAGAAATGTTATTGTAATAAGGTAAACCTTTAGAAAAACGGTTTTAATCAACAAAATAAACAAAAAATAAAAAAATTGTGTTATAAAATAAACATCACTCTTTATCCCAGAAAGTGCACATTTGGCGCACTATGTGTCTTAGTATTAAATATAGCTCTTAGTATTAGCATTATGATATTAGAGACCGCTACTTGAAACAAGCCCGGAATCAGGAGGGAGAGAGCTCGATACACTCATTTTCATAGTAAAATTTCACATTTTCTCAAATTACTCCCGAAATATGGGAGTTATGAAGAAATTCATCACCACAAGTTATGAAGGCATTAAGTAATCGAATAAGATGGCATCATTAGTTTGGCATAATTTTACTCTTTTTTTTCGGACATGTCTACGTCCAACCGCTCCCATACATTCGTTCCACTGTGCGACGAGAACCTCGCCATCAAACTATATATATACCTTCATATACCTCCTGTCTACAGGATATGTGTTTTTGACAGTTCAGGGATATACGTACGAGAATGCTCAACATTTTGAATTAATGACAGTTGAGAAAGTCCTTTGATTTCAAACAGAAGGTAGATACTAGATTATTTAAAAAATAAACCATTTTGAGTTGTTGATCACATTATGCTCCAGTCAGTCTTCTTTACAGGAAATATGTAAAGGAAATGAAGCTGAGACGCGACAGTCGATAGCCTAGGGGCCAGAAACGAATTGAGCACTTCTGCATTCTGTTCAGTTTTTATTTCTTGGTCCATAGGGTACGAATATATTTTTCTTAGAATATGATTCTTTAGCAACCGAAAACTTTTTGCTGAAAAATGTTTGCTGTAAGATCAACGTCACAGTTTCAACTGAAAAATAAATTGAGATTTTGTGCATTTGTCCCACCCAATCTTGATTTTAAGAATAAAGTAAATCTTAATTCTTAACGCTTTGAAATTAACTCGATTTTCTGACTGACCAACTTCATAACAATTCTAAACGCCTGTCATTGCTTTAAATGAAAATAAATGATTCTTTGAGTTGGGTTAAGGTTTAAACTTCCATTAATAAAATGTAACTCAAATAGAGTCAACGTAACACCTTTAAAACCGTCCAAGGTACTCGAAACAAAGCCAACCGTTGCAGGTCATTACAGAAAGCGCATAAAGAGAGGATTGAATGCGATCGCAATCGGGAGCCAGAAGGAGCTCAGTGCTCTGTGCTCAGGGACTTGCCATTAAGTGGCGGGTGGTAATTAGAGTCTCCGCCGCGATTGTTATCAGTGACCGCTGCAGTTCCACCCTAACGGATTATTCAATCGAGGGATATAATTAGGAACAGTTTTAGTAGACGAAAGTTTTCTCCGGATTTTGCTTCCTCATTTAAGGACTGTTGGAAAACTTGTTTCAAGTCTATTTGATAAATGGGATTATGATTGAGTAAACTCGCGTGGGCACATGAAAATATATACGTGGGCTGATCTAAAGCATTCCTCTGATGCGTGGACTTATTAAACAAACAGCAGGATCCATAGTAATTTCCTCGCAAAATTAAACGTCAGAGGCAAATTAGTATAAAAAAGTAAATAGAAGTGTACATTGGCAAGAAAAACCTGTATGTAATCACTTTTTGCATTTAACAAGATATAACATAACATCATACCTATAATCCCCGGCGGGTTAGGCAGAGGTGACCCTAATAACGTACACATATTTCGTTAGTTATGTTTTTAAGTCCCATATAACAAGGTGAGCCTATTGGCATCAAACGGGTGACTTCGTGGCAGCTACTGAGAAATTATTGATAGAAAAACCCAATTACAGTTTGCCCAACCCGGGAATATAACCCAGAAGTCGTGCTGCACATGCTCAGCAGTCGTACACGTCTGCCTAAACTTTCGAGGATAACAGGAGTGTCGTAATGTCTTGTCATTTTTTACTTTCTCATCATCATTATCGCTAGTAGATTGTCACATTGTTTAGACTCTCTGAAGTATTCTATTACCAACTGTAATTCATAATAATTTGTATCTGTTTCGATTGTTTGTTCATTTCAAACTGTCTTAAGTCCTTAATTATATTTCGCTCCTACTTTCAGGAGTCGTTCTCCTTGAATTAGCCAACTATCTCGGTCTCTCAATTTTATTTTATGTTTCTAAAGAGAACTTAGAATCTTTGTGTGTCAAATTGTTAGGAGCTGAATTACTACTTAGTACTTCTAGGTTAACTACCACTGCGACACACGGAAATATATACCTTACCTCGCTAGGTTTATGGTTCTTTCTACAACAGCAAGTTGGAATTTTAAAAGCCTTTAATGGCACTTTATGGTTTCAAGTCTTAACTTTAACATTACAGTAGCTCTATTTGCGTCATAAAGTGAAAAGCTTTAAAATGCAATAAATTAAGAGCAGCGTGCATTTTTGTCCTGTTTCTATTTACTACATTTTATTTAAAAATGCGTGCTAATTTTACTAATAGGACTAGGGAAACGGGTTTTTGGTCCCATAGTGAAACCAGGTTTTAATATATTACGGCCTAAACCCGTTTCGTATGCCCTAGACTAAGGCTACAGACTGTATACAGTAACAGACAAATATTATGTTTCATTCAAGTTATGGCCTTCGATGTATCGATGACCTATTTCCAGAAGTTAAAAGCTTTTTTACTTACAAAAACATACTATTCTATTACTTCAACAGAAACTAGAATTAAGAGTTCTTCTACAGTACAGATAGAATTTAAAAGTAAAATTCCAGTTAATGCTTCTGCGGAGTAAGAATCCATAGTTCCGTGAAACTAAAAATATTGAAAAAGTATTTTATTTTTCTTAGTAGCTATTTTTCTATTAACAATAACTGTTTTGGTGATATTTTTTCGTAGGTTTATTTGAGGGTAGGGTGGGAAAGCAGATAGTATATTTGGCAACAGTGAAGCAATAAAATAGCCTAAAGATGACGTAAACACGTAATAAAAAGTTTGATGCCTCACTCGTAAAACCGTTTAACGTGACGAACATTTGTTCAGTAACGTTTAGGAACTTTCTCCAAAATTTGATGTTAATATTAACGACCGAAGAATCGGAAAGCCGATAAAAGATTTAAACACCGCCCTCCTAGTTGCTTGCGAAACCTTGACAACGTAATGTATTATCTGATTGCCTACTGAAAAATAAAAGCTTTGGCTGTGAGTATCAAATAATTCCAAAGCTCGCTATTATCCAGCTTAGGAGCGTTTGACAATAGAAAATCCCTTTGTCAACTCCAGAATTTGCATAGGATCATAGGTAGTTGGAATAACTAGAGTTATCCTCGGATTTCCATAAAGTTGGATATTTTAGTACCTACCTACATATCCAAAAACCCTTATTCAAATGCACACCACTGAATTAACTACCTGGCATCTCGAATTCAAATTCGATTTAAATATTGACCAAATTCAATAGCCGCGACACATAAAGTCAACTAAACCATTCACACTCCTTTAAACACAAATAAAACTACTCCAAGTCCTCGCTCATCAAAATTGACAACCCTATTTCTGTGTAAATTCGCAGAAGAAACAACCTTATGTGCATACAAAGAGGGTTTATTCAACCTGTGAGAGGTAGTTGTTATAGGGTTGTGTCGCTCGTCAATCCGCGCCGTTCATTCGTTCGCATTGAGTCGCTCATCGGTCTGTTGAATAAAAGATGGCGAAGGTCCCGCCGAGCTAACGAGCCAGCAAAATGGCGGTGTTAAGGTAAATAGACACTACTTACATTGATACTCGCCTTATTCAATTAATGGGGGAGTTAGTTTGTGTCTAGATAACTGGGGAACGACTAGAGAACTTTCTCGTTTAGTTAGGATACTACTACTATTTTATGCGCAGATACCTAATGTATGTCTATTGGGTATAATCTAGCAATTCAGCACACAATAAGTGTCTGGAACAAGACATTTATTATATGTATTCATAAAGGATAATTTAAAGTATGAACCCCATAAGGAAACATTCTTCGCAATACATTTCGTTAGAAGAATGAGAACACGTCAGTATCATGTCTAATTTACTCCAAATAAACAGTGTTCCTTGACTCTGAATGCTACATACACCAATTCGGCCGACCATGTGTCATAATTGTGTACCACATTACACACTTTATTGCTTCCATGTCGGTACGTGAGCGTGTGTACGTGTGCCGGGTACGTTTCATTATGTCAGGTAACCACGATTGATATGTATTAGTAATGTTTTTTCTTTCACGCCATTTTGTTTCGGCTTTGCCATTTTCTCGGAGAAATTCGGTGATAAAAGACGTGCTTAGGAAACTTACTTGCTTTTACTACAATTCGGTTATTCATATTATATGCTAAGATATTACAACTTTTCTTAGTCCCACGTTGGGCGCCAAAGAAAAAACTTTCTACCTAGCCGCAAAAAATCCATTGCAAAATTAAATCAGCGCAATGAATTTCATTTAACTGGAAGACAACTCTGCGACGTTACAAGGGAGACGGTAAAGAAGTTAATTTTCAAGTTCTCTGAGGGGCGGAATTGTTTCAGTATAAATGTCGGGCTCGAGTTCGGCCCAACCTGAGAGCAATAACGGCTGTGTTAGCCGAGACCTGTTTTAATAACGATATTTTACACGTTATTTTACAATGATGCTTTTGGGAGGCTAGATATTGTGTTCAGGCTTGAATTTCGTTGTACTGCGGCAAGGTGAATGTTTTAACACATTTACATAATTTGAATACCTCTGAGGATTTTTTTTACAACTTTTATTTCGGTAAATAATAATATTTATATTTATGAATTACAAATAGGGCGCGTGTATTTAAATTTTAAAATAAACTTTTTACAGAGCGAGAACCGACAAATATAGGCGACACACACCCACATAAATCACTGACCTAATCCTGAAATACCGGAGCCTTTTTGAAGTTTTTGAACCTTTTTAAAACACGCGTTTTAAAACCGTTAGAAAATGTTACTGGCTGTAAATCAATCGGTGTTTTCTCCGTTCTAAATTCAAATCTGCGTGGCGCGCGAACAGCGTGAGATTGGCGCCATTTTTCAACGTTGGCCGCCGCCATCGCTGCCGCTGACTCGACCTTTCACCTTTGCGGACGTGTGCTGCACGCGTTGGATTTACAACTCGTACAGATATAAACGCTACTTGGATCAAAGACTCCTTGAGCTTTGCAGGTTTTCCCTGTAACTTACGAATAAAAATTGTAAACAAATTAAATTGTGGGTCATAAATGAGGTTCTCATTTTAGTTCTCCTGAAATCTGTCGCTATAAACATGAATGCTTTGTTGCTGCTGTCAAAATGTCGGAACCAATCATTATCTGCCTAGTCTTTTCCTAACTTTGTTGGGGTCGGCTTCAAGTCTAACCGGATGCAGCTGAATACCAGTATTATACGGAGCGACTGCCTGTCTGACCTCCACAAACCAGTTTGTAGTAAGTAATACAATACCCCTTGGTAAGACTGGTTCTCAGACTTTCGGTTCACTGACTACCTGTAACGACTGTCAAAGATCTACAAATGACAGCCGGGACCAACGGGTTAACGTGCTTTCCGAGGCACGGAGGCAATGTCGTGTCGGGATCAATAACGTTCATATATCATTCATCATTATGCTCCTATTATACAAACAAAATTATTTTGACCCTATATATGGGTATAGATTCGACAACGGGACTACTGTAACTAGGTGTCCATTAATGCGACCATCGAGAAATACGGAGGAAGAACACATGCTGCGCCGACCCCAAATGAATTGAGATTACGGCAGCAGAATGAAGATAATTTTTATTCTTTAAATCGATAATGATAAAAACCTTGTACAAGCTTATATTTCTCTTCTGAGCCTTGCATCGTAAAACAACGTTTATTCACCGTTTTCCTGCCTTCCCACTCCAGGTCGGCCATTATTATTCCCTCAACGCGTTCCGTTACACGCACTAAGCAGTATCATGTTCACTTTATAAGCTTCGTAAAGCGCCTGCTTCAGGAAAATACTGTTACACTCAACTTTAACTTCAAAATTCTTGGTTTTCAGAGTTATTTTAGGTATATGTACAGCAATAATATTGTGAAGATTTTGAAGAATTGTAGTGTGTTTAGAAATTGTGTATAAAATCTGTTTTAGTTATTTTCTGAGTCTTCAAACGCTGTTACTTAATTAATGTCGCCTTATGGCCACACCAATTAGACTGCGTATATCTTTTTGATTTTTTCATGAACATAACAGCCATCTGCTTCAAGGATTTAGGAAAGAATTTCTCAAGAAAAAAATTACTTCGTCGAATCCAAAGATGGAATTAGTGTCTAGTTGGCTAAGTAATACACTAAAATGGGATAATCTTCCATTGAGTCTCTTAGATTTTATTCGTATAATGTTTTATTAATTTCCGGGCCCACAGAACTCCTAAAAATCTTCGGACATACGGATATCTCTTACAAAGGAAGTCGGTTTGTAAGAAATCTTCAACTTTGTTATCTTCAAGTTAATTTCCTCTTAATGTTGGCGAAATCTTATAATAATTTAGACGTTTATGTTCCACTCGCAAAGTAAATTATTGTCTGTCTCGTAAACATTGGTTCTTTTTATTTCTTGGAGTGCTTTCGTCTTAATCTCAATGAAATTTACTGTATAATTAAACTTATACATTTGTAAAAAAAAAAAACTGTTTTGGAATACACGGAACATTACAATGGATCAACATAAATAAACATAAATAACTGCCGTGACAGGATCACTGCACATATTCATTAAATTTTGTGCCGCTATAAAATACATTATTTTTGTTTTATAATAAACGGCCAACACTTTCAAAAGGATTACCAACTCATTAACAAAACACATAACGCATTATAGTTCCCATGCAAAAACTATAATATTGCACCTGGCAATACCAACAGTGTTGCCATTTAATTACCCAATCATGTTTCCATAATCGCCGACCTAAGCCGATATTAAAACCACCAAATTGCAAACCGTATTTTGTAATCATTTTGTGTCCGTATGTAAGGCATATTTCTGACTATATCATTTTGCATGCATCCCAATTTGGTGAACTTCAAGAGGAACAATAATTCTATATCTTTCTCTATCTATTTAAACTGTCTTAAACTCACCACTTCCAAAACAATAACAAACCATCTAAAACTCTAAAAACATACTATATACCTTCAAAACGTCCACTTCTCCCCCTTCCACCCTCCCCTAGCCCTCTTGGCGCCCCCTACCGTCGTCGGCGCAAACCTCACGTGAGCTCGTTAGTTCCGGTAAATCGACACTCGCATTAATTAATAGCAGCGTTGTTTCCATCGACAATGAGCGGGAATTATCTGCTCTGCGCCGAGAATGTCGAAATGTGGGTAGTCGGGGCATAACCGACTGCAGTTGTGCGATTATAAAGGCAGGTAGTTTTGTGTTGGGCTTTGCAGTCGAATTGTGGTTGTGATAATATTGGGAGATTTTAAACAATTAATGCAAGAATATTTTCTATAAGCAGCACATAATAAAAGCTACAGATCTCAAATCGTTCCCCTAGAATTTCAATATTTAATATGCTGAAATGAAACGCATTTCGGAGCCGAGTAGGTAATCATTAGCTCGAGGATTATTCGCGATAAGCCGATTGTTCTGGGGCTCGATATGTTTGTTATTATCATCATATGATACAGGTATTCATATATGACACAGACGCACATGGGAACGTAGAATCGTAAAGTATTAAAAGTAATCTTACGTGGTGTACGTCTGAATGGCTGGCTGTATGGATGATAACTTTTTCCTTATTAAAGCTACAAAGTGGACATTGAAAGACGTGAGGGTAGCAATCAAGTAATTATTACTCAAGTGAAAATGATAACATAACATTAATTTGAATAGTTTACACAAACGGAGAGTTGACCAGCCTTCCTGATATCAGAATGGCTCGTCATTTTGAAGCCCCTTTATTTTCTTTCAAAGTTAGGTAGCAATTAATTAACTTTAGGTAGTAATAAGTAGCAAATAGGTAGCAATTTTTGGTCACCAGCCTGACGCGAACCGATACAGACAACGCGTCGTTGAATCGTTCCACGTGGTCATAGTACAGCAACAAATCAGTTACTTATTTTTGTTTCTTTTGTCTGTTTGATTTTCTTTTTTTTATAGTTTACAGCCGCTTTACTTAAAGGGAAACTTTGAGTGTAATTTTATCTCATTGTATCAAATAACCAAATTATTTCACAATAGGCAAAGTCAGATAAAACGGATTTTACAAGTCTTTCGTTCAAAAGTCCTTTAATTCTCAACATTTATCTTTGCAATATTTGACCACAAAATAAAGTTTCTTAAGGAACACAGACGTCAAAAGTTTTACTGTTTAAAGGTGATTAATAACTTTAGATAGACGTTTGCTAAGATTTATGGGGACGGAGATAATTTAGAAGGTGGCATGCTGTGATAACGCAGCTGTAACCGCTCGGGTTACACACTCAAGTACAGTGACTGGGGGATATGACAGAAGAATGTGGCATGTACCTAACGCCGCTTGTGGTCAGCAATACCTGCGGCTGGCTGTGACTCGCTGCTCGAAAGCTTGTAGAAGTGATGTTGATGATGACGTCATTGCAATACTAAACTTGGAATTCAGTTAAAAATCTCCTAACAAACTAGTACAATATGTAACTTCACGTACCTGTACGCAAACTATTCTTATTATGTAAAGGTTCGTTCGGAGAGCAGCGGTGGCCCAGTGGTGGCAACCCCGACTTATGAGCAGTAAGCCGTGGGTTCGAACCCAGGCAGGCGCATTACTTTGTGTAATTTATTTCATCACCGATGCTCTCAAACACGGTAAAGGAAAACATCGTGAGGAAACCGGCATGTCCTAGAACTAAAAATTCGAAGACATGTGACATCTACCAACCCGCACTAGGCCGGCGTGGTGGATTACAGCCCACTCCCTCTCACAGAGAGGAGACCTGTGTCCCAGCAGTGGGAACATTATAGGCTGATGATGATGAAAGGTTCGTTCGAACCGGTATAGACCAATTTAGAACATCGCTCCGGACGAGAACAACGCCATACAATACTTACTAAAGTGTCTCTCCTGTCAATGTCCGGATTCTTTAGTCGGTTTGTTATTCTTTTACTTCAGACACCTTCACCCAAATTGTTCTTATTCTGTACCCTGGTGTGTATCCACGGTTGCCCGACATCCGTCACCCGACGATCACGTGCGGTGACGTGCGGCAACTCCGTTCTGACGGTAACACGACAAATTGACGTAAGCTGATTACATTACCTGAGCATCCGTCCGCGTAAGGCGCGCGATTGATGCGCGATTTGTTGTGCGACTTACAACATGCGACTGTAATGTTTTAAGTAATTAATATATGGCAGTTTTTGTGTTTTTTTTGTAGTGGTTTGACTATTTCTGGGTCTTCCTGTTTCTTTATTATGGGATTTTGCCACAATAATGACTATATCTATGCTCCAGTTTTTCTGATTAAATGTGTATTTTTTGTCTAGTCACCAAGCGTGACCATATTTTGTAACTTCTATCTTATTTTAATTTATTGGGACGTTCAAAATAACATACTTTAATAAAGATTGAAACAAACTCTTGTCTCCTTCGGGTTTTAAATAACATACAGTATGTTCAGTTTTTCTCATGTTGTGTTTATTTTCCCCAGGCGACACAATATGTCCGAGCGGCATGTTCAGATGTCCGGAGGGCAAGTGCATACCCGCGCTGTGGGTGTGCAACTACCAGCGCGACTGCGAGAAGGGCGAAGACGAGTTCCAGTCGTGCCGTAAGTACACAGCCTTATTTTATGTACAGACTTAAAGCTTGCGTAGACCTAGACAGAACTGTCTTATTGTCATGGAAAAACCCGGCTTTGAAAGGACATTGATTTTTCTAGGTCTAAGCAAAGCCTCATTTTTGTAGGTAAATAAACTATATTTTGCGTATGTTAATTTAAGACATTTATGGATACAACTTGAGCCTCAAACTTCAGTTTAGAAAGTGGTTTACAATTATAATAATTTTGACATTGGATGTCATGTTAAATTGCAAACTTATAAACTTTGCAAATTAATGTCATGGGAATTCTCCTATTATAATAATTAACTCTATTCTATTTACCAAAATTAAAGAAAAAATGCCGAAAATCGGTTACTATGGAGAAATATACTAGACAGGCTAAGGGCCTACTCGCGATTATAAAACCTTAGTAGATCTTTATATTGAATAAAAATACCAAATGAAATAATGATTACTGATGAAACAGTTTGAGGGAAATGAAATAATTTAATTAATGAATATCAAATGAAACGATTCTGCTACTCTCTAATTATTTGTGTCGGGTCATTTAGTTCCCTTCAAAATGGTTGAGTTGAATGATGGCTGATCCATGCGTCATGTTCGTGAACGGGCGCTGTCAGTTGTGCCTGGTCGTCTCTTAGCTGCCACGGCTCATTTCGAACTAATGATTTCATATTTTAATTGTTCTTTTCGTTTTCACTATGGACACTTTTAACGTGCACGTCTTGCTACATCGTTCTCACATAATGTACCATCTCTAAATGAATGATGTAACCAAGGTTTTGTAACAAGATTCTGATTTAAAAGAGTGTCCATGGAGTTTCTTGCCCATTCTTCTCCATAGAGACCTACGCTTTGGAATGGGCAACTACAGTACTTTCACAGTTATTATGTCTTGTGACTGGGACTGTAGCTTCATTTTTATTGTTTTTCGACTATTCAAAAGTGCCTGTAACTGGCCTACTTGAAATAAATGATTTTGATTTATTAAAAGTAATTTACATTTTTTCTTTAAACTGCATGAAAACGATTAAGCAAAACAAAGAATTATTTTGCATTCTTGGACGTAGACAACAAATAAAAAAGCATATCTGTAACATAACCGAAGGTTTCAATTTGTTTCCATGTCCTTTAGAAATTCCTAGCCAGCCGATCTGTGTCGCCGGGGCTAGCGTGTCCCTCATACCGTCACGTCCTAAGTTTAGTAGCGTGTTAAGCAATGCACTTGTGCACTAGCCACTGATAATACGTCCCCATGGCCGGCCAGGTGCACGTTACTCTAGAATGTGACTGAAAACTGCTGAACGATATAGGAAAGGTAGAAAAGTCTATGTTGACTGGTCCCTAATGAGTTTTCACCAAAATGCTATGCAAATAACCTGGTAATAAAGATCTCTCGTTAAGCAGCAAATAAAGAGCAATACAATCTGCTTTCAAAGATGCAATATTTTTTCTTTCTTGCTTCTGTTGACTTAAAGACCATTTCCGGGACGTTTGATCTTAGATGTCAAAATCTGACCTACTTTTATTACAATAGCCAATTTCGATAGACTTTTTAATCTTCGGCCCTTTTACTTTGAAAGTCTAAGCTATCACAACCCCTTTGGCAAATGCACTCACTCCGCCCCCCTACCCCTTTGTAGCCCCCTTTTAGCCTGAAGTACATTCGCGCCTTCGACACAAAAGTTTGTCTACCGCCTTTTATTAAAACTGCAGTGACGACTGACGAGAATAGATCAATTACTTATGTAAAAACAAAAGAGAAATTAAACACGGTTCTGGAAGAATTGTGCCGATTCGAGCCGAGCCGAATATGATTAACAGATGTTTATGAAAGTGATGAACTAAATCGATTAGCACGAGTCGAATGCAAGTCAAATAATTGTATTTTTTGCGACTCGATTTTGTTGTTAAGCTAATACTGCCTGAAATAATGTGAAAACGTATAAGGTTATTAAAAAAACAGCTATACTGCACTCTGCAGATTTTTAACAATTATAACCACAAGTTAAACCCTTGATTCCTTTAACCCCGTTATAAAGCCTCATTTACACGATGTGAGAACTTGCTTGCGAGTTTCATTACATTGCAGACTATTGACGGGCAATGAATTCAGTTAATCAAACAAAAACAGCAATGTAGTGAAACTTGCATGCAAGTTCTTGCATCGTGTAAATGAGGCTTAAGTTAGCTAATAGTATAACTAATAGAATTGTCAAAGTGGAACACAATAACAACAGAACAGCTAACAGCTTTACATCCGACGTATTCACAAAGACGTGTTCATGAATGCAACATGTCACGCTGTCGCCATCAATAATCACGCCGTTAGAACTAATTTGTTGCTCCATCACTTGCGGGGTTCTAGTAACGTGACAGTTGATAGCATATTATATAACCGAGTTACGAGATCATAATTGAAAAAAGTAATATTAATTCATACTAATACATATACGAATATACCTTTTACTTTTTATCCCGGTTAGAAACTTGCCATATTATGATTTCTGACATTCCTGCGACAAAGAAAAGCTATATGGTTTGTAGTAGGTAATTATTAGATGAAACGGCATTATTTCAGGTAACAAATATCTTCCAAAGTCATGATCTTCATTATTTACCCAAACATTCATATTCCCAATAATAAAATGATACCCTTGTGTTTGGGGTATCTGATCTATAACTAACTAATACATTCACGTGATAGTTGCTATTATCTGTTTCAACCCCATAGATAATAATATCAGAAACATGCTATGAAAACCTAACAGCGCTACTTGGCCGTATCAGCTAAGCATGTAATTACGCGATTTGAATCATTTATGCCGCAATTAATCAATTCACGGCACGAATATTTGCGTGTGTTCTAACAGCGTGACAGTTGCCGCTGCGGTTGTTGTTAGTAGCTATTGCAATGTTAGATATTCGTATTCAATGTTTGTTATTGTTTACGGTTTCACTCGCGAAAATGTTGAGATTTCCTACTGGCTATGTCGTAGGTATTTATATACCGAAAGTCCCTATTAACCAAAAAATATTGTCCCGCTGACTTTTTCTCCCTTTATTATGTAAGTGTTGCAAGATATCCAGGTGTAGCCTAGTCGAGCTCTTAAGTTGGCATACAGAAGCCACCACTGCTAGAAACCCTAACTCTGATTATAGATCAAATTTGCTCAGTAATTTTCACGCTATAAACTGAATAAAAGCCACATTGTCTAATAAATTGCTTGAAACTGATGAAAGAATAACAACTTAAATGACGAAATTAAAACCATATACGCAGCTTCCACCTTTCCCAGTGTTAAAATAAAGATATATGAGACTGTATGCACAACTAGCTTTTCGCGCTATTAATAATCACGCTGTTAGAACGAACCTTAATCTCGCTGCGTATTAATTCGCGTCACGATCAGTCGCGTGCCGTAGACGTGTATCCGAATTGTTGGTATTTGTAGAACCGGTGGAAAACACATGTGTTTTGTATGTTGACTGGCTTCTGCCCGCGGCAATTGCCCACGTGTGCAAACCCACCAAAATAATGACGAAAATAGTCATTTAAATGTTATAGATAGTAACTGTTGCCTGCGGCTTCGCTCGCGCGTAAGTATAGTATAGTCCCGACTTTCTGTTTGAAAGAAAGAAAGAAAAAACGTTTATTGGCGCAATTGCCACAAGTAAAAAAAAAGAAAAACAAGTATAAAAAGCTTAAAACTAAACAGGAAATACTGTGTGACTCACGGCAGCGCCAAATAGGCCCAGTTCAGCATAATGCCGGACAACTAGTGCCCGACGCTGGTTTTCAACTGAACCTAAATGGTGAGTGTACGGATGTCAGTAAATACATAAATATTGTGTACGATATGATAATATTATGTAGTGTGTTATGAAAATAAAATAATGGTAAAAAATAAACTATTTTTAAACCGGGAACAGGTAGTTCCAAACACACCATCGTTAGTCCGTAGCAACACACTGCGCCGCACGCGGACGTGTGTGACGCACGAACCACCGGCGGCGGCGTCGTCGGCTTAGTTTGCACATTTTTATTGTAGAAAATTTCTTGTAGCTGCGGGTATACTAATAAATATATATTATGGAAAACAAAAAAAAAAAAAAAGAAAGAAAGATATTTTGTAAGAAAACTTTATTTGAGTAAGTTGCCTGTTGTATCAGACTGACATAATTTTATATTTCTACATTGTGCGCACTACACTAACCTATACACAACATTCCACTGAAATTGTCAATTATATAAGCGATATATTTATATTGACCATGTCCAATTTCCGTTGTGCAGCAATCAAGTACTGCCGTAAGCGTTTTCTAAAAATATCAGTCGAGTTTGATGATCGAATAGGTGGCAGATTATTCCAAATCTTTGATGCCGCATATCGAAAACTGCCTCTGAAAGCCGCCGTACGATGAGACCGAGACGCAAGTTGTTGCGAACATTGCCTTCTATCGCATTCTCGTGTACTAGCTATCCAACTCAGCTTATTGTACAGATAGTCTGGTTTTTGACATTTTATGATACCGAACAGAAGGCACGCCAAGTGCAACTTGCGTCTCGATTTCATTTTAAGTGTGTAGTGATTGTTTAAGACTGGGGTTACATGGCTTCTGGGGGGAATTTTATAACAAAACCGGGCACAAACGTTTTGTACCCTTTGGATAAGCCGATCTGTGCGGGCCAACAGGCGCGGACCGTATACTGTATCTGCATAGTTGAGCCTAGACAGCACCAGAGTCTCCACAAGCTGCTCCCGTAGTGTTTCAGACAAGTAAGGTCTCATCTTGTACAGAACTTTTAGGCGGTAAAAACAGTTTCGCACCGAATCGGCTATATGTTTTTCGAAACGAAGGTCCTTGTCCATAATGAGAACAAGATTCCGCGCTTCAAAGACTCTTTCAATTGGATCACCCATCAGTTCCAGGCCAAACTTTGCGGGTAGTTTGGATAGTTGCTGTCTTGTGCCAAATACTAGATATTTAGTCTTGGTTGGGTTTAGCGACAAACAATTTTCCTCAGACCAGACGGCGATTCTATGAAGGTCTTCATTGAGATCCCTGATAGCACTATCATATTCATCCGGCCTAAAAGATAAATAAAGTTGAACGTCATCAGCGTAGATATGGTATTTACATTTCTGGAGGCAATTGATAATATCCGCACAGTATAAAATAAAAAGAATTGGCCCTAATATAGACCCTTGCGGAACGCCTCTTACTATCGGAGTACACGTTGACCTAAGAGCAGTTCCGTCTCCCAACTGTAGATCTACACACTGTTTTCTGTTAGTAAGATAGCTACGGAACCACTGCGTGGCGCTGGGTTCAAATCCGTAAAAAATTAGTTTGGATAATAATAGCGAAATATTAATTGCGTCAAAAGCTCGAGAAAAATCTAGCAAGACCAACACTGAACACATTCCTTTGTCTTGGGCTGATAAAAGATTATCGGTTACATCCAGTAAGGCAGTGGCGGTACTGCGATGCTTCCTGAAACCAGACTGTAAGTCAGGCAAAACGTTATTGTTTTCCAAGAAATGCGTTAACTGCAGACTCACGACCTTCTCTAGCACTTTCGACAGGCATGGTAAAACGCTTATAGGACGTAAGTCTTTGACTTCAATAGGATTAGCGTGTTTCGGTAAGGGCCTGACAGACGCTATTTTCCATAGGTCAGGGAACGTTGAAGTTGATATGGAACAATTAATAATATCTGTAATAGTATTTAGAGCGTACGGTAAAATCATATTTAGCATGTCAAGGGTAATGTAATGTAGGTGTGTTTCGTTCTATGACAGTCTGTATTATACGTTAAGGCAGCGTGACACCTTACTTCCTCGCCACGAGATGTTGAGTGTCCGATTTGTGTTCCTATTGCGGAGGTGGAATGCACACGACTCTATCTTGGATGGGTTCGGCCGTAGAGCGTTACTGTCATAATATTTCCCTAGTATGTCCAGTGCCCCTGTCAATTTCTGCTCTACATATTCAAAAGTCGCTGATTGTGTTGCTAGAGCCAAGTTATCCGCGTACAGGTGCGTACTGCTCAGTGTGTTGGGTGTTATATAAATAGATACATTTTGGAGGTAAATAAAATTAGGATTTTGTGAATAAGGTGTTCAGTGTAATGAACTATCTGACTGACCTGCTTTCTTTAGGCGCGTGTTTTGACATTCAAGAAACCTTGCGTATGACTTTGTTTATATTGTAGTTCCTTTCTGAAGAATAAAGAAAAAGAAATTATCGTATTATTCCCGAAATCTTTCTTAGTTTCCAATAATCACTAGGAGATGTAGAGAGTGACAGTAAAGGACCGTTTCTGCACCAATTTTAAACTAAACTCGCTTTACTCATGCCTACATCGACGCATCACTCCCCTAATCTTCACCATTACATCGATGTATTGACCCATCCATGGTCCATCCATCAACACGTCCTGCCCATTGAGGTCATACATCGCTGTCCATCCCCTAACATCCACGGTATCGCACATTTATTACAACAACGCTGATATTTTTCAGGCTTGGTGACTATTATAGCCGTTTGACAAAGAGTCCAAGTGACATGCGTTGGGAGACAGACATTAGTATAGACTTAGTTATGCAGTATGAGCAACACAAACTACCCGTTGGTCTAGCGTCCTCACCGCCACTGTTGAGCGGCCTGGGTTCGATTGCCAGGTGTTGTTGAAATTTACATGCGGGTTTTTTTGTTAATAGCAAGCAAGAGTCTGTCAGTAATGTCCGGTTGGTGTCAATAGGTTCACCAGCTTATTGAATGGATGAATGAAAATTGTGCTCTTGTCTTTAGGCACTGGCAATGGTAATTATTTATCTAGTTTCCCATCGTACATCGTCGCATAGCGAGTATATCTCTCGCGCAGTTTTTCACATGCTGCTGTCGTTACTAGCTAGTATGTAGTACGTAGGTAGTGGATGGACGACAGTCAGCTTTATTGTAGTCCGGGATGGATTAATGGTAAGCGAACTAGATGTCGTCTTTATTAGGTTCGGTTAGACGTTGTATTTTATAAAAAGTTACAGTAATTGTAATTTTTTTCGTGTATTACTAGGAACTAATTCAAATAATATTGTAAAAGTAAGTAGAACAGCAACTCGTAGTACGTCGTTAAATTTCTACAAGTTTCTACCTTAACACAGAAGGTAAACTTTGTTACACTGCACCATTAATAAACTTCAGAATCTTTAATAAAATAATGTGTCAACCAAGGACAGTAGCGTTTGTGTTCCTCTCCCAAGCTTGCTTAAGAACTGCCTGCTCTTAGATATCATTACTTTAATATTATAATAAAGCATAAATACTAGCCTAATCTATAACAACTTAACAGTCAGCATTCTTAGATGTTCACAAAGCTCACCATTTCCGCGCCAATGTTGCCACCCTAAAGATTTGGCGTCACCCAGAGCACATCAACATTAACAGGCGACATTTGGCATCTGCCTGCCTAAGGAGGTGGACGCCAGCCAGCGCAGATCTTTATCCCAAACAATTTAAAATAAATCACATATTTACGAGAGCTCAGATAAGTACGTATTTATGTGGCAGAATGGTAGGTTTCCTTTGTTGCATCTGTGCTTTTGTTCTTTAATAGTAGGATCCACTGCATTTTTAGATTTTGCAGTATTGTAGAAATGCAAATCTTATAATTTTACACAAAATTGGTATGGCAATATTATAAAAAAACAGAAAAGGCATACAATGCCTTTCATATACAAGGTGTTGTTTTGCATCCACGTCAAATTCAAGGAGGTAACTATGTTAATAATTCTCGTCCCGAATCAATAGTAAAATGGGTAGGTAATTTTTTTTTTCTTCTTTACGGAAATCGGTAAGTGTGAACCACCCTTGTTTTAAACGCGGCCCGTATGGTTATAGCCTTATAACCTCGCTTACACACATACAAACAATCTCAAACGTTTATTCCATAATTTCTTAGTCTCTAAACCACGTTAAAGGGGTTATTCTGAAATACTGACAAACTTAATCTACTAAAAAAATCGGCGTTTATTATTAATTAACTAGGTACCGTAATTTTAATTGATTATTTATGTCTTTCGTGACCACCCCCTGAAATTTGACGAGGTTGCAAAACAACACCTTGTATAGTTATAATTACATAACTAATAAATATCACGCGGCACACCTTTCGACCCCAAAGGCTCAAGCAGAAGAGGACCTTATACCAAAAACACGTTCCGCCAATAAGCCTTCATAAAATAACCACATTCAAAGCAACTTGCAGAACGGATGGCCGATGGGGTCGACAAGTTCTGGAATGGCGACCGCGAACCGGAAGACGATGCGTTGTAAGGCCTCCCACTAGGTGGACCGATGACCTGGTGAAGGTTGCGGGGATCCGCTGGATGCGAGTCCCATGGGACCGGTCAATGTGGCGACACTTGGGGAGGCCTATATCTGGCAGTAGACGTCTTTCGGTGAAATGATGATGATGCTTATGCTGAATTAAGAAATTCAGCATCCTTAATAAAGTAAAAACAGAACTGTAAAAACAAGCCATAATAATTAACAGACACAGGCGATAATAATTGGCATTCACGGCCAAACTGGAGTGCAATGCCGACGACTGTGACAGCGCCGACTCAATCAATCAGTCCGTACAACGAGGGACGCACTCGACGGACATAATTGTTGGCTCGGAAAGGACGCGTCGCATTTGCGACTCATCGATTAAGTAATGTTAACACTGGGGTATGAATTTGGGAATTTTGTAAGGTATTTCTGATTTTATTGAAATAGTTTTTAAATAACGGTTGTTGTAGGTGGCGTTCTGTTGCTTCTGCCTACCCCCACGGTAATACAAGCTTGAGTTAGTGATGATGATTGTGTAGGTATGTGATATCAACTATTCCTTATTATATGAGTAATCTACAAAGTAGTTTCCTTATTCATAATAAGTATGAGAACAGTGTTTCTCATTACCCTATTTTCACAACAACTAGGTATGCTTACATTTAAGGATTTCGGGTTCTAGATTTTCCAACGTTACCTATAATCTGACAAAAAATGACGTTTTGATTAAAATTGGCTATTAGCTTAGATTACTTTTTGTTCCGAGATAGTAGTTATTCTAAAGTCCCGTCGCCCATCCGCGAGTGCGCAGCGAGTTTTCAGCGAGTTTTTCTCGTTAGGGCATGCGAGTAATGGCGGCGCAGTTTTTCGCGTCCATCTGTAGATTTCCCGAGTGAGCGGAGAGTTGACTACAGCCGGCAGTTAGTTAACTACTGCTGACACGTAACATATGGCTATGCTGCACTTTTATTATAACTTGCAGGAGGACGTGACAACTGCTGTTTGTTATCAAGAACAAAGTAAACTATTGTCTGTTGTAATGGAGTTTATACAAAGAAGTGCCAGTGGAAATATATTTCACTTCTTTGTTAATTCACTCAAATATGAAGTAACATTACAGCTTTGAGATTCATTCTAGGGGATGCCAAATGCGATGACAACCGATAATACTCACACTTCAGCGACCGCACGTAGCGCTGTCGTAGCGCTGTCGTAGCGCTGTCGTAGCGCTGTCGTAGCGCTGTCGTAGCACTGGCGTAGCATGTCGTAGCATTGCGAAAGCTTGATTGTCCGATTTCTAGTTTATGACTTCATGTTCACGAAACTTGACGGAACACTGTAATGCCAATTCTGAATTTAATCATTTTATGAAAAAGATAAAGCAGTTTTGTGATAATTTTTGCTTAGGCGTTTATTTGAAGCTTGGATAACTTTATTTAGACATTATACTAGTAACTGCTTTACTGTGTACTACCGAAAGTGACCTTAAATTGTATCGAAAAACCTAACGAATATTACGCAGGTCGGGAATATTAGTTATTTCGTAATAACAAGCTAAACCTTTCACATGTCAGAGTGTCAAGACCTTTGCGCATAGAAAACTACTGATCTGCTGACCGAGCACACGACAATTTGATTATTTTACACTACCGTTGTTTAATCTTGTGAGACCCAGGCTTAGTATTGTGACATCACTGCAAAGCCTGGCTTGAACAATCAGCCGCACGCTCAAGGTAATAACGCCTTTATTTAGTAACAGCAAGGATGGTTTTCGCACTTCAAGTGCGGTTGACCGTACATGCACAGTTTTGAATCATACAATATACTTTTGTGTAGTTACCTATTTTGTTGCTGTAATTAAAGTTAAATTTTCGTCACTACGTGTAGTTAATGACTTGCATTGTAAACTTTCAATACATTTTAATTAAATTTAAACATAGGTAAATTGCATATGAAAAATCGAATTATTAATCGGTAAATAGTTTATCGGAATCACTTTCACACGTCATCTTTAAACTTAGTCTAGATGGCGTTGTGTTATCCTATCTGACTGCCCCTGACAAGAAATGGCGAAACAAATTCATTGCTAGACTTTTATAGGATTGGGTAACCTATTATGACGATGATAAATTAAGACTTATCAAATGGTCATCTTTTATTTAACTGATTAAGCTATAACAATAAAACATTAAACCAATAACATCTCAATCACTCAACAATTTATCAAACCAACGAAATCTACAAAGTTAAATGAAGTGACTTAAATCTGCACAAGACAATAATATCGTGCTCATTTCGACACAGGCGTCCCCAATCAAACTATTTGAGCGTTTGAGCAGAAACTCGATTTGCACCTCGGCCACAATTATAGGAGGGTTATACACTCGCCGCCGCCTCGCTGCGCGCGTCTCGAGGCGGACGGGCCTCGAGTGCCTCGCTCAGAGGCGGACAGAAGGCTTAGGTGCTAATAACGTGTTGGAAATAAGACACATAGAAGGTGGTGCAGAGATAGGGAAAATTAAAACGGTCAGTTAGGTAGTTCGTCCAATTTTATTTTGGTGATGTAAATGATACAGTTTTAATTGCAGTTTTGAAATATTAGAAGGTGTTGCATTAGCAAGGCAGAATGGTATAGTTTAACTAAATTGAAGGTTTCCACGAGTTAACTTGATTTGAGTTGATTTCAAGACTTCATAAATACGACTGCTCCTAAATAAGATTACAATAGCCTCTATTTAAGTCAACTACAAAAAAAGAGTTGTTCTGTCATTTTCTTGTCGCAGAATAGACTTCAGTGCAAAATGGACTTTCTGCTTATTTCCTTTAAAGTTCACGTCTTGATTGATACCGCGCGCTGATTGCAGTAACCTTCTTCTAATGACCGGATTGATTCCGTTTGAGATTGTAACCTTTGTAAGACACTCCTCCGCAGTTTGGCTGTTTGGGATCTCGGTCGGGGAATGACGTGACGTAAGCTGTTTGTAGTTGGTTAAAGGTTGCATTTTGAGGCTCAAGTTTTTGCTCCACAGTTTCTAATATAGAAATGCTCTGGTTGATTTGATGATAATATGTTATTCCCATAAAATTTGGTAATTGAGAGAAGAATGCATAATTACATGCTATCTTTCGACTTTAGACAAAAAAACATTTCGTATCTAATTTGCTTTTCGTTAAAAACGTGTTTTATTTCTAATGCACATAAATTAAACTCCAGAAGTCGCATCAAATGCGTTCAGCATGCGCTCCCAGAAATGTTTCCTTCTATTTTTCCAATACCTTGCTTACTATATAACCTGGCTCCTAATCTATGTTTTCCTTATCTCCAGCGCCCCCAGAATGTGACGCCGGCCAGCTGACTTGCGGGCAGTATGTGTGGAACAAGACATACTGCATCCCACCGCACTACCGCTGTGACATGCAGGTGGACTGCGTCGACGGCACCGACGAAGCCGACTGCAGTGAGTACTCCTCTTTATATCACCAGACATACGATTGTGGGGGGGGTGAAAGAAGTATGACGCGACTTGTGGAGCGCTAACTACTGAAGAACACGTTTGTCACTTGAGGCAAGTACATCGTCCAAAGGTATACAGGGGACCTAAGAGTACCTAGTGATCTTTTTATAGCACATTAAAAACTATTGTGATAAGTTAGAACCTCTGGGAATTCTTGAAGGCTCGTGACGTCCATTCCAATTTTTTTTCAGGTGTGATTCTTGACGTTTACAATAGATAGGGTAAAGTAGAAGCCACATCATCTATCAGGAAGTTTATTTGGAACATAAAAATGCAACAGAAATTATTGTCAGCCTATTCATTATTACTAATAACGTTGCATGTCCACGTCGTTGCATTGCGCCTAAGCCCTTGTTTAACCGCTACATGCTATCAGCATTGTATGTACCGGATTAGGGCTATGTAACAAGAGAGCACAATAGGGATTAGCAATGCTAGACATTATTGAAGATTTCGCTACTTTATATTACAATCCATCTCTTTATAATTAAGTTCAGAAAGCTTTAATACTTTTGTTGTTGTTTCTTGTTAAGTTCAGAAGGCGGGGCTTTAGTCGAGTTTAAAAGCTTGAATACTTCAAACAACACTAGGATTGATTACTATGAAACTTTAATGAAACTTTTTGGTAATGTAGTGTTTATTGTGCTACAAAAACCTTTTGGTGCCCACTATTGGGTTCATTTGAAACGAGTTGAAAAAACCAGAGAGTGGAGTTGGTTTTGATTTTATTTTAATCACGGACTAAAATAAAATATGCTTTTACTATTATAATACTTATATCGATCGTTGCAGTTTGTTATAAATGATCTATTAGAAAATGCTATCGTAAAAAGTCACCAAACAATTTCTAAAAGATAATTTTTTCTGCCAAACTAAGTTAATTTCCATAAAATAATCTTGGAGCCCGTACAAAAATGCTGTAGAAGTTGTGATTATTTTTAGTAAACTAATCTGAATCACAATACCGTCTATCGAACCGAATTCAATAAAAACTTTACGTATTCGAATAATAAATCGATTCGTATGTGACCAAATAAGTGATAAATAAATGGAAAAGGATGAAGGAGGAGATGAAGACCAATGAACAGATGGATTGTATGAGAAATGATATGACTGAGGCAATAAGAAAAGAGTAAAAGAGTTGCGTGACGGCTGACACGGGAGGGCGGAACAAAACGTGCTCCACCGACCCCAAGTAACGTGGAACAAGGGCAGGAAAGTCGAGGATCTTCACTTATTAGTCTTTAGGTACTAACTGTATGATCATACGACATACCCCACCAAAAAATAATTGATCTGTCCGCATGAGCAAGTTAGACGGGACGCGTGAGCGCCGGATCCGGATCACATCGTATTAAAAGTTGGAACTAGTTTATGTGTGCGACTGCTAACCGGAGCAGACGGTCCCGAGCGAATCGTGCTGTTGCATATATATCGCAATATATTGTGGATAGTAGTGAACATGGTCCGAACATGTATAATTTTTTATCAAAACGGGAATATGATATTGAGTTTCTCTAAGGCTGTCGTAAAATAAAATGTTTTCAAAATACACCCTATTCTGATATCCGCTTTAATTCTATTTTATTTGTTAACAAAAGATTATTTAAATACATGATTTGATATACTAGTTGGCTGGTCTACCATCTGAAAGTCGATTGATCAACATTACTTTAAATGTGTCGTCCACCGCGCTACTCAACAGTCCTGCCATGATGGGTTGCATGGATACTCATTGGTGCTTGGAGTTTGTAAACCGGTCCTTTTGAGTAGAATCGTAGATGTTGAGTCTTAGGTGACGCAATCTCCTACACGGTATGTAAAGTAAACAGACTATGCGCCGGTTCGCAGTTGTTTTGCCAAAATATTTTAAGGACCACAGCGCCTTGTTACAGTACAGTAAGGTGTAGGAATTTCCCTGAAAGCGCTCGTTTCTCACATGTTTTACACAACCCGCTTATTTCCCCGCTTTGAAGGTTGCGAGAAAAATATTTTCATTTGCATTCCGTACCTACGTACCACGTATTACTGAGCAATACTTAAATAAACATGGCACCGAAATACACCGTCCTATTTCTTTTAAAGAGAAGTCTTGTAAACGTAGTACTACGGCCAATTTGTTTAGAACCCCTTCCATTCCCTTTCGCGGGAGTACTGCAGGTGTTAGAGGGGTAAATGTCTCAGATTCCAGGGGTCTCAGTTAATTGGTCGCAAGTGCGGAAAGTCCCAACAAGTGGGCAAGTTTTAATGGTGTGGAAATTGCGTTTTTGTTTGGTGTTCGTATCTGTGATGTGCCTGTTTTCATGTAAATCTGTTGTCTCTCAAGTTTTTAGATGTTTCAGCGATATCCGGGAAAAAGAGCTCGAATGATATTCTTGAATTTGTCGACTTCAGTAGTGTCAATTATTCTGCCTGGTCTGTTTTAAAAGGCTTGTTATCTAGAAAATTCAACAAGTTATTTTTTGACCGAAAACACATTCCCTACAATAATTATATTCTTTCCAACATTTCAAGGCGAGAATATAAAACTGGATGTCCAGTTTTTCTTTAGTTAACATAATAGCGTCTATGAAGTCTCAGTGCATTTGAATAAAGTTTTAAAAGCCAAGTGCTCTATGGTGGAGATTCCGCTCGACTTGCCCTCGGCTGCAACTTCCTCGTTGCCATGGTAATTAAACCACCCCCTCGCCTCCCAGACTCTCCGTCCCTTAACTTCCGCTTCCTGGCAGATCAACACCTAAGTTGTTCAAGTTCTGCTTAAGACATTATGGGAAGAGCGTATAGATAGGTCTCTGAACTACACGTTTTCTTGAAATATTCATCCAATGATATATTATCTAAAGATTGTGAAATTATTGAAATTAGTGTCTTACTTTCGAAAAAAGAAAAAAGATGAAAAAAAAACAGACAGTAACAATGATTTACAAAAAAAAAATCTTATGTCAAGTAAGCTGTCTCAAATAATAACACCAACAAAACATAACGTAATGCTCATCACAATATTCCAAAAGTTTCATTGCTCCAAAATTTCGCCACGTCTCCAAAAAGTATTTATTTCACCTGTAGACAGTCTAAACTTCTTATAATAAGCTTACATCGCAATTTTTAAGTCTCAGATTTTCGCTGAGATGCGAAGTTGCCAGTTGCCAGCACAGTAAACTGTGTTGCCAGTCTCGATGCAAAAGTTTTAATAGACCGCGATTATTACATCTTTCTTTTTATTTGGCCACTCTTGGAGTTTCTCTATGGGACGGTGCTTTGTACAACGTAAACATTTCATACTTCGATGTCTGATGGAGATTTATGAAGAAAGTTAAATCGGGTTATGGATATTAAAGCTTTTTATTGGATATCAATTATGGGGATTGGGGATGTTAAGTTGAATATCGTTGTGGTTTTGTTGGGTTTAACTTAAGTGGCGAAACGTCGGTGTTTTTAATTATTAGGAACACTTTAGCCTACCCATTCGTGTAGTACACGCGTGATGTATTATTGTTCTTTTTCTTCTGTCAAAATTATGTTCATTAAGTGAAAATCGTTTTCATTTCAATCTTTGAATCAACGTCATCCCACCGTTGCGTGACATCACATACAGTGACGTCGAAGTCGTCTTTAGTCTGTTTTCTAAACTAAATTACCTTACTTACTAATTACTAATTACTTTTTGTCCAGTTTTCCACTTACAACAGTATCTCCAGGGCAGTAGCTAAGAAGTGTCAGATCAGCTGATCACTTGATTAGACTCACATATTTCCAAAGGCACCGGACCCACGTCTTCGCTAACCATAGGCATGAGCACGACTAACAACTGGTTTGATCAGGAAATCCTCTGAGCATATTATTGTGCAGCGGCTGTCGGCTGATGTTTTAATTTCCTTTGGAAATAAGAATATCCGGTCACGATAAAATTGATCGATAATTTTCGATTCCCACGAATTCAAATTGGCGAAAATTACGACGAGAATTTTAAATTTGGTCAAATATTAAGCTTGCTTATAAATAACCAAACAGTTTCATTTGATAAAATGGGCCTACTATTCTACAATACAAAAAGTAGTCGTGAAGGATTACGTATTTTCCCAATCATCCATACTTCCATACTAATATTATAAATGCGAATGTCACTCTGTTTGTTTGTTCGTTTGTATGTTTGTTTGTTACCTTTTTACGACTAAACGGCTGATCGGATCTTAATGAAATTAGGCAAGAAGATAGATTTCAACCTGGGGAAGGACATAGGCTATATATCATCACGCTACGACCAGCAGCAATGAAAAAAAAAAAAGGAGCGGAGTAGCAATGAAATATGTTGCGAAAAAGGGGAAAATTTGACGCAGACGAAGTTGCGCGGGGCAGCTATATAGTGTTTTCATAAATGTTAAATCCTACTTCCTGCTAATATTATAAACGCGAAATTTTGTAAGTATGGATGGATGGATGGATGGATGGATGTTTGTTACTCTTTCACGCGAAAACTACTGAACGGATTTGAATGAAATTTGGCACAGGGGTAGTTTATAACCTAGATTAACGCATAGGATAATTTTTATCCCGATAGGACAATGATCGAACTCCACGCGTTCGAAGCCGCGGGCATAGGCTAGTCTAATAATATAAGGATTAAAGTCACCGGTACCACTTTATATTAAAACAACAAAACCTGTGTAACGTAATGTTAATCCGAAAATCTCTGAATACATTTCAATTCGTTCGTATGTAGGTGCAGTTTGTGTGTCAGACGGAAGCCTTTGACATCCGCCCGTGCTGTGTCGGTGCTTGTGGGGTTTAGGGGGCTCGTCGGGTCTTGCCAAGGTGCCTCAAAGCCGGCTAACACTGTATTGAAGACGAAAAGGATGATTGCCTTGGATTGTCGCCGTTTCTGTCGGATGTTAGTGTGGTTTGAGGGACTTAAATGTTTGTAATAGTCTAATGACATGTTGGAATGTCTTCTTGTTAAGGGGCTTCCATACTGATGTTAGATTTTAGTTAGAAGTGTTAGATTGCAACAACGGATAACAATTTTATTTAGCAAATAAAACGACACCGTTGGCGCAGTGGCTGAGCGATCGACTGCTACGCTGCGTGTCGTGGGTTTGATCCCCGCACGGAACAAATATTTGTATGGCCTACAGATAGTTGTTCCGGGTCTGGCTGTTTGTGTATGTGAGTTTAAATGTTTGTAAACGCACCCACGATACAGGAGAAATTCCTAGTGTGGGGCAACGTTTCAGAAAGAATCATGGAAAGTTCGTGATGCAAAATGTTGCTGAACAAATAGTAACTTCGGTGTGGTTAAGTATTAAATAATTATTATGAAAAATCGAACCAGATCCAGTCTATTTGTCTTAGAGAGTTCAAAAAAGAAATCCAGATCCAGTTTCTAGATGAACCAGATATTCATAATCATAGCGTTTTTTCTAGGAACTCGAAGTCTGCAGAAAAGTGAAGGAAAATCTTGAGAAGATTTTCTTTCACTTTTCTGCAGACTTAGTATTCGACCTAGTATTTGAATCTCCTTTGAATGCTTCGGATTGAATTGCATTTAATTTACAGGCATATTGGATACCAACTGGTCATTTTAAATTAAAGTTTGTATTATTTCTGTCTCTTTATATTTCATCTTAAGATTGCATATTTACAAAGCAGCCCGTTCAAATACTGAACATGGTATATGTTTAAAACAAGCCCCATGTGAAGATAATGAATATAATAGGGGATGATCACATTTTTTTTTTCTTTGTCCGTCGTGTAGTTTATTGAAAAGTATTGGACACGTATTTTTTCTTTTTCACGTGGTCATAAAATTACGGAGATATATTGAGTTGAAATGGCGCATGGCGTCACATGTAGGTAAGTTTTATACCTACTTGTGACGTAGTGAGCCCCCACTCTCCAACTTTAATGAGTTTTAATTAAGTAATTTTTTGATATTTTGATAAGACAAAAAATACGTGTCCAATATTTTTGTATTACCTGTCTGACGGACAAAATAGAATGTCCTTTTCTTTACCCAGTCCGCACCCCTATTGGGATCTCTATAAGAATAAGACTATTATTTCCTGAACGTTTACATGAAGACTGAAATCGTAATTTATTCACAAAGCTCGGTCATAATATCGGTTTAAGATTTATTGCTTATTCATAAAATTGCCGAATCATTTCTTATTCAAATCGAAGCGTTCATAAAATATCTCGCGCAGATATTTATTTATTTATTTATTTATTTAACACTTCAAGCACATAGTACAGAGGCGGACTTAATGCCATAGGCATTTTCTACCAGTCAACCTTTGGGTGATGCAGAGACAAACAGTGGTAGGTGTATATCTATAATTGTCTGTTATTCAATATAGTTCTTGTACATACTCGGTTGCATTGTGCAAGTACCTGCCTACGTCAGTTAAATTTCTACTATCTAATAAAAAACAAACCAAAACAATGTCTTCACAATCTTTGGCGCACATAATAAATATTTAGTAATCATATTATCTTTATTCACTTCAATATACATCAGCATCTGCCGAGCCCTTTCCCAAACTATCTTGGGGCCGGCTTCCAGTCTAACCGGATGCAGCTGAGTACTAGTATTTTACATGAAACGACTGCCTATCTGACCTCCACAACACAGTAACTGGGTAATACGATACCCCTTGGTAAGGCTGGATGTCAGAGTTTTGGCTTCTGACTACTCGTAACGATTGTCAAAGATCTACAGATGACAGCCGGGACCCGATGGTCCGTGCCTCGGAAAGCACGTTAAGCCGATGCTTAACGTGCTTTCCAAAGCACGGAGGAAAATCGGTATGTAATTATGGCCACCCATCCACGGACCAACCTTGGCAAGCACGGCTTAACCTTAAAGATCGACCCGTGCGGCTGCTATTATTTAGCTACAAGCCACTCTTCAATATACAAAAGGTTAGAAAAAAATATAATAAATGAAGTTCATTAATCAAACGTTATTAAAAAGTATGATCACGTTCTCCGATTCACTAATACCCCCGGAAGCCGGACGGTTTTGGAAAATGCCGTACAATGCCGGACACATGTCCAATGTCGGCCATGACAGTTAATATTCATTGCGGTCCGTCCCGAAAGATATCGTTAACGTGTACGTGGGAATTATCGCGCCGTGAACAGGCCTGTCGCACCGTGAGTGGGATCTTTGCATGACCCTGTTAATGTATGCTCATTTGTATGAATGGTGTGGTGAAAGTATGAGGACGTATCGAGGTTGGTCTTCGCAGGCTTTGTACAATGGCACTGGTAAATGGTATGGAATATTCACATGTCATTTAGTACCTCTAAGTCCTAATTCACTTATAGTTACCTACTGTTAGCCTGCATTGGGAAGACGGCTCGCCTCATGACTTCCAGTTCATTCCTTCAGTCCTGATTTAGCTATAGTACATGTGGTACACGTAAAATAACAAGCCTCATCTGCTATCCAAGCTTTAAAATAAGTTCCTCAAAAATACCTCCAATCTGTATCCTAAAACTTTTAAACTTGATCCAAAAACTGATCAAAGTTAGCACACTTTAGCGACAATATTTAGCCTCTAAAAAAACAGGCACAGTTACAAAACAAACAAGGCACAAACAACTTGCTCTACACCTACAATACCCAGACACACTTTCGTATAAGAAACTGTTTAAAGAGGCTTACCACGAGACCTCTTACAAACTGTATCGGCTTTGACGTAGCCACTTCGCTCCGAGCGCCCTCTATCGCTAGATTTTTACATAACTTTATATGAAAATCACATTATCTCGACAAGAGCGGATAAGAACACACGTAATAACAACAGAAGTTCAATATCTTGAAATATGCACACGCGATGACTAAACTATCCCCTTTTTTTTGTTTAGATTTAAGTAGTTTTTGTTAATGTTGTGTGTACTCGTGGCACATGCCAAATAAACTTATTTTCTTTCTTTCTTTCTTTCAATGACATGATCGTGTTGGACAAAATTTATAAATTATGGAGATAAGAGTAGGAATCTTCCGTAGACTAGCGAATGTCATCAGGCATTAAGGCATTAAGGCATTAAGGGCCACACACTAGTTCTGAAATGCCAATCCTCTACGGGGTGCCCCAGGGCAGCATTCTTGGACCGAGCCTCTTCTTATGCTACATAAATGATTTGTGCAATCTCATTATTGAAAATGGGACGATATTTTCTTATGCGGATGATACTGCACTTATATTTTCCTCAAATAATTGGGCTGAAACATATCGCCTTGCACAGAGAGGCTTCGATGAAGTTAGTGACTGGCTTAGCAAAAATCTACTCACCCTGAACGTCTCAAAAACCAAGTTGGTCAATTTCTCCATTCGCAGTACCGCAATTCCCTTTGATGCACTCCCTCAAATTACTACTACTGACAACACTAACTGCAGTATAGACAAAGTGACTCACATCAAGTATCTCGGCGTCGTGATAGACAGTCATCTCACATTTAAAAAATATATCGATCACCTATCTAACCGTGTACGTAAGCTCATTTATATATTTAAACAATTACGCGAATCCGCAGGTTCAGATATAATGAAGATGGTCTATCAGGCGCTGTGTCAATCTGTTTTGAACTATTGCAGCACGACCTGGGGAGGTGCCGCCAAATCTAACCTGATAAAAGTCGAACGTGCCCAAAGAGCCGTTCTTAAGGTTTGCTGTTTCAAACCCCGCCTGTTCCCTACAGTTGATCTGTACGCATACTGCCAAGTACTGACTGTAAGGCAATTATTTATTCTGGCCACAGTTATTAAACAACACTCTCTGTCACAGTACATACCGGGACCCGTGCGTCGAAGCCGCCTTGTTGCCACGTCTAACCCAACCAAAACATCATTTAGCCGTCGCTTCTTTGTTTTCCTCGGACCATACCTCTACAATAAAATTCACAAAATTCTGTCTGTACACCAGCTAAACCAGTACGATCTCAAAGAGACTGTTCAAGATTGGCTACAACATCAATCATATTCTGCAACAGAGGGTCTGTTGCAGGTTTTGGCTTAATAAACCTTACCACTTACAGGCAAATCTTATATTCACACACACAAGCACACGCACGCATATACACACACACCCACACACACCCACACTAACACACTTACACCGTCAAAGTAATTTTTCTAAATCATTTTGTTTCTTATGTTACTTCTTATTTTTACTTTTATTTCTTTTTAATTTGATAACCAATCTGTAATATTGGTACCTAACACTGATAATTGTAAAAAATCTGAGTGGAAACCTGGTGACCTGTAATACAGGTGTTCTACTACCTACCACAGGCACCAGTGGTTCACAAATGTGTAAACTACTTGTTTGTGCCAGTAAATAAATTTATTATTATTAAATTTATTAATGTAAAAGACGGCTAAATAAAATATTTTCCAAAGATCTGGCAGCTTCAGAAAGGATAGATTCGATTGAAAGCGTTGTCATTTTGGCAATTTTACCATAATCCTAATAGAACCGTAGCTTCTTTGCAGTAGCAAACGAAATAAAACTGATCGAAATGATGATGGATGCTGAAAAACCAATAAACAAAGCTATCTGTGGTTAGTTTTCAATTTCATTTTGAGTTAAATGTTTTAGTCTGTGTAGTACTTCTGTTGTACATCCATATTTCGTGTCGTAAAAAGCCGCACACAGCTGTTTTTGCATGTCATTACCAATACGGAGCGGATTGGATTAGCTGTCGGCAAGTCTCGCAGCCTGGTACTCAACCGTCCCCAGCCGCCTGAGCTGAACAAACATTGCGTAAGCAACAACACGTTCAGGAGACAAACAACGGAATTACGAGGACGGGGTTTACGACCACGTTTATATCTACAGGTATGGAAAGAGATGTTTTGAAGAAAGGATAGGCCAAGATGGATTGAGGGAAAATGTCAAAAGTAACTGCACAAACGTGTTATAGGATTGTCTTCCATTTCATATTGCCTCTTCTAATTTTTACATTAGATAAGGCGTGTAATGAATTACTTTGGTTCGATGTCTAATGAATATCTTGTTTGTGTTGCAGCATATCGCAAATGTCAGCCAGACGACTTTCAGTGCGGCATGGAGGGCGCAGGACCAGCCAAAATATCATTACAGGGACCATGTATACCTAAGGAAAAGAAATGTGATGGGTAAGAGAAACTATATTCATAACATAATATCGTGCCAGTAATCCCCGAAGGGCTAGGCAGGGGGAGAGGTGTACTCTATACAGTACATACACATTTTACAATGTTGATGAATCCGGGCTGCTACTCGTACTGAGAAATTAAATTAATGCCAAAGTAAATTAGCTTTCAAGATAATTATGCCAGCATAAACGGTAAGCCATAAAAATATGGTAAAATATTATTATGGCAAAAAAAAAAATTGGTTGCCTGTAAAGTCGGTATACGGGCGAAAGTTTTACGTGACAACGACTTTGAGTGGTAAAATAATTTTAATGTGAATATTCATTCGTATAGTAGGAAGAAGGATGAAATAATAGTAACAATTTAAAACATTTATTTGCGCGTGCCTTTCACTTTTTATGTCTGTCTCTCTTGCTCTTAGGCGGGCTAACCATGCCCGAGTGGAAGGGACGCGTGCCTCTCACTCGCTCTCATTGTGAGCGCATAACGTGAGCGGAGCGTAACGCAGTTTCTTGAAGTGTCACCCGGCAAACCAATTTATAAGACGTTGTCACGTCAAAAAACAAAATAGTTATGCCATATTAGGAAAAAGAACATTATACGAAAAGAAAGGATCCCATAATAAATCAGCCTTAAAATTACAATCGAATTCTCTCTATTCTTCCAGGTACTTAGACTGTAGAACAGGGCGCGACGAGCACGACTGCCCGGGGACACCGCTGGCGTGTCGCCTGGACCAGTTCCGGTGTGCCGCCGGCAACAAGTGCGTGGACCTGGCTGTCAAGTGCGACCACAAGGACGACTGTGGAGACAACTCTGATGAAACGCATTGCAGTGAGTCCAAAGGCATTCAAATATTTACGAGCGATAGACGGGACAAGACGAATAATTATGTAACAATTCGGTGTGTCTAATGTCATACGGGCCCGTTTGTCAGGTAGCATTCGTGTGTCAACATTGAATTTTCGAGTTATAGGACATAATTCTCAATGGCTGCTCTATAACTCAATCTCTTTGTGAGTATTAATTGAGTCCCTCTCTTTGTCTAGTCCTAGTTTTTGACTAGCCTGTGCCCGCGGCTTCGCACGCGCAGATTTCGGTAATTGACCCATGGGATTGTACTTCTGGGATAAAAAGTATCCTATGTGTTAATCCAGGTTATAAACCACCCGTGTGCCAAATTTCATCCAAATCCGTTCAGTAGTTTTTACGTGAAAGAGTAACAAACATCCATCCATCTATCCATACTTACAAACTTTGGGTTAGTCCGTCTAGTTATACTATTAGTTATACAATATAACAGAATGGACAAAAAAAGTCTCATTTGTTATACTGCACCATCTAGTTACACTATTTCTTGTACAATATAACAGAATGTACAAAACATGTCCTATTTGTTATACTGGATTCGAAAAAAATAAAAGAGGTTTGTCCATGTAGTTATACCTACATTTTGACAGTTATAAATAAAACAAAAAGCTCGTACTATCGTCGACTTTGTATGTATGTATCTGTGACCTAGACTGGAGTCAAGAGCAAAAACATCGCAGAAAAAAATAAAAAATGAATAGTTTAACTTACGAAAAATATTAATGTGGATTGATGACTGGATGGTGACTACTACAACATGGAAAGAGTTGAGAAAAAATCTCATCACCACGTTTGAACCCGAAAGTAGATACTCCCGGGGCATCATCATGTTCAGAGAACATGTTTACGATGCAACAAAAGACATCGCGGAGTTCTTATCACGTGCTTGGATCTTGTGGCGAAGAGTCACCAAGGACAAACTGGGAGATGAGCACGCTGTGGAAGCTGTGATTGGATGCGTTAATGACGAACGGTTGCGCATCGAACTGATGAATGCCAGGGCAACCACTGTCCCTGAGCTCATCTCAGTTGCAACATCCATTCGGAAGAAGCGAAGTCATCAAAGCTCCAGTCCCACAACATATTTTTTTTTGCATTTTTTTTCGAATCCTGTATAACATTTTGGGACATGTTTTGTCCATTCTGTTATATTGTACAACTAATAGTATAACTAGATGGTGCAGTATAACAAATAAGACTTTTTTGTCCATTCTGTTATATTGTATAACTAATAGTATAACTAGATGGACTAACCCCAAACTTTCGCGTTTATAATATTAGTAGGATTTTTCGATGCCAGCAATCAAAAAACTTTTACTTTGATTTTTCGATGCCAGCTATCAAAGTTTTTTTTCTATTCAATTTATCAAATAACGCAATTACCTATTTGTGAAAAAATATAAAGTGCCTCCACGCCGCCATCATGCCCATCAAACATGACAACTGTCAAATAAACAGTTATTTTAGTTTCACTTCAAGCCACCAACAGAAAGTGCGCAGGAATAGGGAATAAAGCTCTTTTATATTTAAATAAAAAATCATCTCTATCTTCCAGGTTTCCCACCTTGCCACATCGGGCAGTTCCGCTGCAGCAATGCGCTTTGTATCCCCGCGACATACCACTGCGACGGCTTCAAGGACTGCTCGGACGGGTCCGACGAGGCCAACTGCACTGCCATCGCCTGCCCCGACAACAAGTACCTCTGCCCCAAGGGAGGGCCGGGTGGCACGCACAAGTGCATCGCCAGGTCACAGCTCTGCGACGGAAAGAAGGATTGTGAGGATAACGCTGATGAGGAAACTGCTTGCTGTGAGTATTTTGGCATGGCATTAATGTTTAAAAATACCTCCCTCCTTTCTACAACTGAAGGAGATGAAATTTAAATTTTGCATAAAACGCGCACTATGTACGCAAGCATATCGAGGGTATCGTGCTAAAAACCAATAAGTATGAAATTGTTACTTTCGAGATCAACATCATAATCATCATCAGCCTGTATTCGGCCACTGCTGGACATAGGTCTCTCCAATGACACGGCACTGAGCACGATCCTCGGCCACTCTCATCCAGATCTTGCCAGCCGCCTTGCGAAGATCATCGCTCCACCGAGTCTGAGGACGTCCTACGCTACGTTTACCGATCCGTGGTCTCCAAACTCAAGAACTCGTCTACCCCAACGGTTATCGGTTCTTCGGTTATATGGCCGGCCCATTGCCACTTCAGCGTGCTAATGCGGTGGGCTATGTCGATAACCTTGGTTCTCTGTCGGATCACCTCGTTACGAACTCGATCTTTCAGAGAAACCCCCAGCATAGCCCTTTCCATAGCACGTTGAGCGACTTTAAATTTGTGGACCAACCCTACCGTGAGTGTCCACGTTTCGGCACCGTACGACATGACGGGTAGGACGCACTGATTATAGACTTTTGTCTTTAGACTCTTCCGTCTTTAGACTTTCGAGATATTCAATATTAAAGTTTTAAGGAGCAAAATACCTATGTTATTCAAATATGTACGTTATAATGATTTTCTGTGAAAGTAAATACATTAATATTTCATGACAGTTATGAGGAATATTTTTTTTAAAACGAATTCCTTATTTGATACCAGCTACGAGGCAGATAGTTAATACTTAGGGTATCAAATACACAATTAGATTCGAAGGGTATATCTATTATAAATTGACGCTGGGTCTTTCGCCCATATTATAAGTTGGGGGTATTGATGATAAAATTGCATGGCCCAATGCTGGTCCTGCTCTACAACCATAGGGGCAATCAAATTACCATGTGAAGTTATTGTGAAAGCTGCAGAAGATTGTAAAATATCTTTGTATTGTAAAGATTCAATCTCTTAGTATATATACCACATGTGTGAGTACCGGGTCAGTCCATCTGGTTATACAATATAACAGAATGGACAAAACACGTTCTATTTGTTATACTGCTCAATATAAATTATTGGATTCGAAAATATAGGGGTTTGTCCATGTAGTTACTACACCTACATACAAACAGGTCCATATTCCAGATCAACATCACACTATGATTGAGTCTTATTGGAGATGTTCTAGCTGTAATCAATTATAATGTAAGTAACAAATGCGTTATTCAGAAAAGAATAGGGATCCATAAATAATAAAGTGTAACTCAAACACACCCTCCACATTCCACTCAACACCTCGAAACATGCAGCTAATATAACGCGAGCACGTGACGGTGTTACAAACCATGCGTCGAGACTACATACGAGCTCATTTTTAGGCTAATCCGCTGAGAAATAACTGTTTAAAACCAAAAGCGGTACGAATGTAATTTTCTTTATTGCCTGCTACTTTATGTGCGAAAAGATTAGAATGTCTTCTGAGATAATTTAATGCTCGTGATGGATTTATTTAACGAATATGGTATATGGTGATAATGTTTCCTTATGAAAGTCACTGTGTACTGACTTTGATGATGAAAATGTGTACGTCAAATCTTATCGGCCTTTTATCAAAGCAACCTTAAGTGCAAGTAAATAGCGGTCGATCAACATCGACCAGTCCATACGATGGTCGATTCGATCTATGAATATAATCTTTCTGGATTGATTTGAAGTATCCAACACTCAGAAGCTAATCGCACCTACACAGTTTTTGAAGTGAAAACTTCTTTAGCGGCGTTGTGCACTTTTGTGATGGATAAAAAAAAATTAAACTCGCGTCAGGTCTCGCGTCAGGTCACGTAAATTCCGAAGGAATTTGAACTTTATGACATCTGTCATTAAGTTTGGGTTTCCAAAACTGGAAAATTCGTAAGACGGATTGACATTAGGTTACGAAGGAATTTGAACTTTATGACATGACTTTTTGAGTTTAGGTTTCCAAAACTGGATAATTATCTTATGCACAAACAAAGCCTTCGGTTTCTCCAAAGAGGTAAAATTCGTAAGACGGATTGTTCTATTAATAATAGTTAATAGTCCTGCATTGTTAAATTTTTAATATAATATAAATTAATATTATATTATTTTATATTAATAAGTAATTCTTTATATTTAATTTAAAACAATAATAATTCATTTATTCATCTAATAAATACAATGAAGATAAGCAATAAAAATTATTCGTACGCCACGTCCACATCATTCTTGTCTAGGTAGTATAAATTGTCATGTTTGTGTACGATAGCGCAATAAATGAATATTTTATTTTTCCACATACATGATAGTATTTTTATACTGATAACTAAAACAATTCGTGCAAAATTATTGCCTAACCATTCCATAATATCAAATATGTACAACGTTAATATTCAAGTTTTTCACAAATTGTGACCTTTCGTGAGCTTTCCTCCTTTTCTAAGTATTTCTATGTAAACCATAATTGTTTGTTCCACAGCGATGGCGTCCTGCCCAGCGCTGGAGTGCGAGTACAAGTGCGTGGCGTCGCCTTCGGGTGGAGCCTGCGCGTGCGCCGCAGGGCTCATGCTCGCGCCCGACAACCGCACCTGCGTGGACCGGGACGAGTGCAAGGAGTGGGGATTCTGCCACCAGCTGTGCATCAATACACCTGGCTGTAAGTAATCACGGGCAAAAATCATTTCTTCAAATGACAACAGGGGACTTTAACAAAAAAAATAGATAGTATCAGTAATCAAATATGGTTCAAATTAATATGTAAAAAACAAAAGTGATGTCATTAGTCACCCCACTGGATTCGTGGAATGATAAGTTCTAGTTTATTGATTAATTTGTAGCATTGAAGAAACCTATCTCAGGTCGATTAAAATATTTGAATGGTATTGCTGATTATTTAAACTGTACCTTTAAATTTGACCATGGATAGACGTTCCATGTGACCCTAGTAAAGTATTAACCGCCTCACTGCCTCCCCCCAGCGTACAAGTGCGCGTGCGCGCCCGGCTACACACTCGCGGACAACGGTCGCTGCGCGGGCGTGACGTCATCCCCCCCCTCGCTACTGCTGGCGCACGCGTCCGCCGTGCTGCGCATGGACCTGCACGGCCGCGCGCCCGTGCACGTCGCCAACGCCACGCAGGCTGCCGGGCTCGACTTCCACTACAGAAAGAACCTGCTGTTCTGGTCTGATCTTAAGACTAGGAAGGTGAGATGAACTGTCGTTTTGTTTTTAATTTGCTTTAAGCATAGAAGCCTATGTTTTGGTTTAAACATAATTATGGTAATTATACTGCAAAGTGAAGAAATTTACATTTAATTGAAAAGTTTGTTCCGAATCCAAAATCATAACAGTTATTTGCTAAAATATGAGTAATGTTACATAACCTACCTTGACAAGACTCGTACCTACCATACTTAACTTTTCTTCGTTCGAAACCTCACACTGAAAGTCCCACTGTTGTGTTCCAGATCCACTCGCAGCAGCTGAGCGTGCCAGCCGGCGTGAGCGGCTACACGGGCACGGACATCACCGTGGCGGGGTCGTGGGCGCCCGTGGCGCTGGCGGTGGACTGGGTGGGAGACAAGCTGTACGTGGCTGATGCCATCGGACAGAAGATCGACGTCTTCGAGCTCGATGGGCGCTGGCATGCTGTCGTGTTGGGCTCCAATCTCACCAACCCTGCTGATCTGGCGCTTGATCCGACGCTGGGATTGATGTTCGTTGCTGATAGTAGTCAGGTGAGCGTTTTATGGATTCTAGTTTAAATCTGTCTTATTATTATTTGCCATTTATTTGTACTGTCAAATACATTTATATTCTACACAATTATTATTAAGAATCTCTTACGGATCAAAGTTCTGTTCGACTTACTTAGTTGTTACTTGTTATTTGCAGATCATCAGAGCAAATATGGATGGAACACACGCTAAGTCAATAGTTTCCGAAGCAACATACAAAGCATCCGGCATCGCAGTGGACATCATCGCCAGAAGAGTTTTCTGGTGCGACTCGCTCCTGGACTACATAGAGACGGTGGACTATGACGGAAATCATCGGTTCTTAGTCCTCCGAGGCCAGCAGGTTCCCAGCCCGTCGAGACTGGCGCTTATAGAGGACCGCGTCTACTGGTCAGACAACACCAAACAAGGAATAAGCTCCGTCAACAAATACGAGGGACCGTCCAGCATACAGGCCATCTACAAGATGAAAGACATCAGAGAACCGAAGGCTATCACTGTGATACACTCGCTGAAGCAGACCTCGGTGAACAACCCGTGCGGCACTAACAACGGCGGATGCTCTCAGATGTGCATCGTGACGGCACTACAGAATGGTGGGCTCGGCTACCGCTGTGCCTGCAACATCGGGTACAGACTAGAAACTGACTTAAGGAACTGTGATCTCGTTAAAGAATTCCTTATGTATTCCCAGCAGAGGTTTATCAAAGGAAAAGTATTAAACCCGGTTATTGAAGGCTTCAGTGATGCCATACTACCTGTCGTATCAAAACGCGCCAGATTTGTTGGTCTAGACTTTGACGCTCGCGATGAGCACATCTACTACTCAGATGTGTTACAAGACGTCATATACAGGGTACACAGAAACGGAACTACCAAGGAAATCGTTTTGGCGTCACAGAATGAAGGAGTCGAAGGATTAGCAGTAGACTGGGCATCCAAGAACCTTTACTATATTGATTCCAGAAAAGGAACACTGAACGTCCTGTCGACAAGAAATGTAGCTTACAAGAGAACTTTACTGAAGGACCTGAAGAGACCGCGAGCTATTGTAGTACATCCCAACAAAGGGTTCATCTTCTTCTCGGAGTGGGACCGACCTGCCAACATCAGCCGCGCATACACCGACGGTACCAGCTTGCTGGTGTTTGAGAACGTGACTCTTGGCTGGCCGAACGGCTTGTCCATAGACTTCGATGCGGACAGACTATACTGGTGTGACGCCTTGCTCGACCACGTTCAACATTCTAAACTCGACGGTACTGACGTCAAGACTGTGAACTCCAGGCTCATCAGACATCCATTCTCCATCGTCATCCACAAAGAGTTCATGTACATCACTGACTGGAGATTAGACGCCATTGTACGGCTACACAAACAAACTGGCGAACAAGAGGACATCATGGTTCGGGAGCCACAAACGAACAGGTTATACGGTGTCAAAGTGTACAGTGAAGAAATTCAGAGGATAGATCCTATGCAGCCGTGTTCGAGGGACAATGGGAACTGCCAGAAGCTGTGCTTCGCTGTGCCTAGGAACAACACAGAGTTGCTGACGGTGAAATGTGGGTGTCCTTACGGAGAGAAGCTGGCTGCTGATGGTACCAGTTGCATCGCCGACCCGAACTCCGAGCCTCCCGTCCAGGCATGTCCTCATTCTTGGGACTTCACGTGTAACAACCAGAGGTGCATTCCTAAGAGCTGGGTGTGCGATGGTGATGATGATTGCTTGGACAATAGTGATGAGGAACAGAATTGTACTAGTAAGTAGACCTATTTTATTATGCTTTGATGTTTCTAATGATGACAGCTACGTCATGATTGTTATCGAGACTTTTCATAACCTTCTTTAGGCTTCCGCTACCCAAGGATACGGTAGCTTGAAATGAAATCTATGACAATACAAAAAAATAAAATAAAATGTGTCATTTTATTCTTCCAGAAACAACATGCAGCGCATCGGAGTTCATGTGTAAGTCTGGTCGTTGTATCCCTGCGACTTTCAAATGCGACTCAGAGAACGACTGCGGCGACTTCTCCGACGAGACAGGCTGCGGCAACGTGACGTGTTCCTCGTCGCAGTTCCAGTGCGACAACGGTCGCTGTGTGCCCAACACTTGGAAGTGTGACTCCGAGAACGATTGTGGAGACGGATCTGATGAGGGATCACATTGTGTGGAGAAGACTTGTGCTTATTTCCAGGTTTGTTGCTATCCCTATTTTCTATTATTCTTTTGTTTGCTACTCACACTACTCGATACTGATAAACAAAGTGTGGTGATCGTGGAGAGAAAGTACGATAAATATTGAACAGAGCAACCTTTTCATTCTTATGATACTACTATATAAATGAGAAAGTTTCGATGGATGTTTGTTGCTCAATCACGCCAAAACGGCAGAACGGATCTGAATTAAATTTGGCAAAAAGATGGATCATAGTCTGATATACCACATAGGCTATATATTATCGCGCTAATAACTAAGGGGGCATGTGCAATATTGCATTACGTTTATATTTCCCAACTGTTTGATAGCTGACTAGTACTGGCATAACATGCATTAGAATAGAACGGCTGTTTTAGACCATTTGACATCAAAGTAAGTAGCCTGGCGGTTGGACCACCCCTGCCCTGCAAAGCAATACGTTCCAACTTCGAATCCGCAGTCAATATGCACTTGTGATTATTTTGTAATTTTTTATTGCTGTTAGAATTCTAAAACAACGCAATTTCAATCCCCAACCGGTGCAATTTTTTTTTGTTGTAGCTAGGAATTTTGTTTTATTTTAATGCTTTATAATTTTCAAATCATTACAAACTCGTTTAAGATTTTAGTAACCATTTAAAAGACAAAGAACAAAAAAACAATTACTTTTTTGAAATAAACCAATAAACCAATGACAGTGTAAATTTCTTCCGGGCGAGAATTGAACCCGCGACACACAGCGCAGCAGTCAATCGCTTGGGCAATGCACCAACTGTGCCGTCACATTGCATTTGTGCCCAACTCCGCAAAGATCGCATTATATTTTCCTTTATTTATTTTCTTACATATTGCTTACATTTTTTAATAATTTTACAGAATCATATATAAAAACATTTAAAAATATTAAAAATAGTAGCCCACCGGTATCGTGAACAAGATCCAAGCTACGCGGTCGAACAGAGTCGACAAGGTTAATTATATTATAAGGATCAATCTTCCTTAAAACAGTGTGTATCCTCTTGGCGTGTATAATAATATGTGATATTTCCGATCCAGTTCACGTGTCCCCGCACGGGACACTGTATCCCGGCGTCGTGGGTGTGCGACGGCGACGACGACTGCTTCGACAAGCAGGACGAGGCCGACTGCCCGCCCGTCTCCTGCCTCGCCAACCAGTTCAAGTGCGCCGACCTCAAGCAGTGTGTGCAGGTGCGTGCGACGTGGGCCTAGCGAAACAATTGTGTATTAGTTAGCCTCTGATTCTTGCAAACCTGGAAACCTTCTACCAATCTCTCATGATAATGCTAACATGAATCCCTGTCTTGTTTAGGAAGCCTACAAATGCGACGGCATCCCAGACTGCAACGACGGCAGTGACGAGGCCGGGTGTCCCTCCCTGGCGCCGCACCAGTGCCAGCCCGACAAGCAGTTCCAGTGCCGCTCGTCGGGTATCTGCATACCTACCACCTGGTACTGCGACGGTAAGCAACAACACAACGTCATCACTCTGTCTCACTGTGACACAGAACGCTAACCGCCCCCCCCCCCCCCAGGCACGCCGGACTGCGAGGACCTGTCGGACGAGCCGGCGACGTGCGGCGCGGTGTCGTGCGCGCACAACTACTACCGCTGCGACAACGGGCGCTGCGTGTTCAAGGCGTACGTGTGCGACGGGCACGACGACTGCGGCGACGGCTCCGACGAGGGCCTGCAGCACGCCTGCAAGCCGCCGCCCTTCAGGTCTGTACCTACAGCTGCTGTTCCCAAATGTGAGGGACTTGTTCCTTCTTGTCCTCTGCTAAAACACTAAGAAGTGGTGAAGGGTGGGCGTTTCCAAACACTGACTTTTGTAATTTTTACGTTCAATTGTTCAATGTTTTTATCAAAAGCAGTCGTTTCAGCAAGACACTATTTGATAACTTAAAGGTCCAAAAGAAATTTTTGATTCCCATTTTCGCCATTCTTTGGTGAATCCATCAGAGATAATTTTCAGAACAAATCATAAAGTCAAAGTAACGAATGTCATACAATTAAAATTATCAGAATCTCAAGTGCATTACTATTTTCGTATCCCAGGTGTCCCGCTCACCAGTGGCAATGTCCCGGCGTCACCGGCCGCTGTGTCAACATCACGCAAGTTTGTGACACCAAGTTCGATTGTCCTAATGGCGCCGACGAAGGTAACGCACACTCCAGCATTTGAGGCCTTATCGTCATTCATATAAAGGGCAATATTTATTGAATGTTATATTACAGGTGCAAGCTGTGATTTCGCTGAATGTGAACACCAAGATGGTCTTTGTTCTAACGGATGCAAACAAACTCCAAATGGACCATTGTGCCTTTGCCCTCCTGGCGAGGAGTTGGACGTCGACGGATCCAACTGCAAGGACATCAATGAATGCGACCCTCCTGGTCTCTGCTCACAAACCTGCACCAACACCAAGGGGTCCTACGTGTGCTCCTGCATGGATGGCTACCTACTCACCATCAATAACCACACTTGCAAAGCTAACAACCACTCCAGTGCCTTCCTAATCATCTCCAACAGACACTCCATCCTAGTAGCAGATCTTAATGAACAAGGTCTCGAAAGGGTTCCAATAAATGTCGAGAATGTTGTCGCAACAGCCTCGAACATGCATACTGGCACAATATTCTGGTCTGACATGAAACTCAAGAAGATATCCCGGTTAGACCGCGGTAGTGAGCCACAGGTCATCATCTCCACTGGACTCGACCTCGTCGAGGGGCTAGCGTACGACTGGGTCGGAGGAAACATTTACTGGTTGGACAGCAAACTGAACACTATCGAGGTAGCAAGAGAAGACGGATCATCTAGAACAGCTTTGTTGAGCGGTAACATCACACAGCCGAGAGGCATGTGTCTGGACCCAGCACCGAACGCAAGATGGCTGTTCTGGACCGACTGGGGAGAGAACCCTCGCATCGAGAGAGTGGGCATGGACGGCACACAAAGATCAGCTATCATTACCACAAAGATCTACTGGCCTAACGGTCTGACGTTAGACACGGCCACGCAGAGAGTTTACTTCGCTGATTCCAAATTGGATTTCATCGACTTCTGCTACTATAACGGTACAGGCCGGCAACAAGTCTTAGCTGGCAGTCACTACCTTCTTCACCCACATTCGTTGACGTTATTCGAGGATACGTTGTACTGGACAGATCGTCAGCTGAACAGGGTTTTGTCGGCTCACAAGTTCAAGGGAACAAACCAGACCGTAGTCTCCCACTTGATATCGCAGCCTCTGTCCATCCACGTGCATCATCCGTCACTCCAGCCGATGTACACGTCTCCGTGCAAGAAGGATACGTGCCAGCATCTGTGTCTTCTTAGTCCGAACAAGACTATAGGATTTACCTGTATGTGCAAGCCTGGGTTCAAACTGTTACTAGATGGCAAATGTGTGGAAGGTAAGTTCAATATTTAAAAGAGAGACGAGAATTTAGTGCAGTTAAAAGGAACTTTTGAACTTATGCGGTGTTTTATATTTACAGAGGAAAATGCATACCTAATGGTGTTGAAGGGAAGCCAAGTCATTGACTTATCGATGGACGGCTCAGGTCGAGCTGGACAACTTGCTCCTATCGTTGGCATTCAAGGTAAGATCTGACATTACCTTCAACTTGTTTTTTAAACTCTCAAATTGTTGTGATTTTCAGATTATAAAACTTGCGAGGTCTGTGTTTTAGGTGGAGTACAATTAGACTACGATCGTCAAGGTCACATGCTGTACTGGCTCCAATCTATAACAGGCGACAGTGATGACGATGAAAACTGCACAATCTACAGTATGCCGTACGGCGGCGGCAATAAGGTTGAATTCTTCGGATCAGACACCGGGATTGTTGGAGCACCTTCATCCATTGCCTTTGACTGGCTTGGAAGGAACTTGTACATGGCCAATAGGGTTGCTAGTAACATTGAGCTGGTCAGGGTCGACGGCAAAGTGAAGTACCGGTCTATCGTGATGGCTAATGATGGCAGCAAGGCTTCTGTTGCGAAACCTAAAGGAATTTGTTTGGATCCCACTGAAGGGTAAGTTTGCATATTTTAGTGTACCTTTACATGGTTTACTTTCGTATTGGAAATAGCTGCCAAAGAATTAACCTAACCACTTGATTAAATACTTGATATTTGAACTTTCTCTTGAAAACAAGTATTAATATTATCTCTATTTCATTACAGAAAAATGTACTGGTCCGACGAAGGCGGTTTCGGAGTTCCAGCGAAGATCGGTAAAGCTAACATGGACGGTACCAACCCCATCATCCTGGTGGACATTGTCGAGAGACCCGAAGCCGTCACCATCGACGTGGAGAAGAAGCTCATCTACTTCAGTACCCAGTTCCCGCCCAGCGTTAACAGCGTCAACACTGAGGGCAATGATAGAAAAACTATACTGTCTGAGAGCAATGCCATCTCTTATCCCAAAATTATCGCCGTACTCGACTCAAGACTATACGTTTTGGATCCTCAGCATGAGAAGATCATCAAGGCAGATCTACCCAACGGAGATAACATCAAAACTGTATTAGACAACGAGAGTGACTTGAAATCGTTTACTGTATTCCAGAAGAGAAAGATGGTACACCATCCTTGTTCTCAGAACAACGGAGGTTGCGAACAGATCTGTATCCCTGGTGACGGCGGGTCTCGCATTTGCGCGTGTTCCGTCGGCTACAGGAAGGAGAATGAAATCAATTGTGTGCCGTACAAGACCTTCGCAGTCGTGTCACAGCTGGACCTCATCCGAGGATACAGCATCGACTCTAGTGCCGAGGCTATGGTTCCTGTTACTGGCGTGGGACACCACATTCTCCATGTAGACGTGCACTTCGCTGAAAACTATATCTACTGGGTAGAGTTCAACCGCGGACAATGGAACGGTATCTTCCGTATCAGACCTAATGGCACAGAACTCCAACACATAGTTAAGGACGGTATCGGCAGCAATGGCATCCGAGGACTAGCCGTGGATTGGGTAGCCGGAAACCTTTACTTCACCAACGTGTTCCCGCACGAAAATTACGTAGAAATGTGCTGGCTGGATGGCTCAAACAGAAAGGTCTTGGTCAAAACTACAATGGATGCTCCAAGAGAGCTCGCTGTGAATCCAATTAAGAGACTGTTGTACTGGATAGATTATGGTCAGTACCCAAGAATTGGAAAGGCGTTCCTGGACGGTAGCAACTGGCAGACTGTCGTGAGCTCCGGTATATCGAACCCAAGAGACCTGACCATTGATATGTTGACACATGACGTCTACTGGGTTGACTCTAAACTTGACCAGATCCAAAAAATCTCCTTCAACGGAGGTAACAGGCAACTGATCAGATCGAACCTACCGAACCCAATGGGAGTCGCGATACACACAGGCAGCGTCTACTGGGTTGACCGAAATTTGCAGACTATCTACAAAGCGTCCAAGTTACCCGGCAATATGTCGATGCCAGAGAAAGTTAGAATAAACCTGCCTAAGCTTAGAGATATCGTTATATTCGATGTAAACAATCAGCCTACGGACGAAAACAACCCTTGCAGAAAGCTGGGTAACGGCGGATGTGACCAACTTTGCTTCAGTTACCCACCGGAAGCTAACAAAGGCTACACACACCGTTGCGAGTGCGCTACTGGACAGATCTCTGCCTCCAATCCTAAGAAATGCGACGTGGTTGACGAATACTTGGTGTTTACCACGAGGACTGAGATCCGCGCTATTAACTTGGACCCGAAATCTACTGGAGTACCGTTTAAACCTGTAGTAAACCTTACGAATGTCGTCGGTGTAGAGTTCGACTACGCCGATAACAAGCTGTTCTTCACACAGATCAGGCCGTGGGCTAAGATAGGCTGGATGTCTGCTAACAACCCAGACCCTACCACCATTCAGAACATCATTAGCAAGGGCATTAACCCTGAAGGTATATCTTACGACTGGACCCAGAAGAAGGTTTACTGGACGGACAGCTCAAACAACTCCATTTATGCCATGAACCTTGATGGCTCAGAACTTGTAATGATCGCGAGAGTGGAACGACCAAGAGCTATTGTTGTCGATCCTTGCAACGGAACCCTGTACTACACAGACTGGGGAAGATTCGGAACTTCTGGTAAGATCTACAGAACAACCATGGCAGGATCTTTGAAGAAGGCTATCATTGATAAGGACCTGTCACAACCTAGTGGCTTGACTATTGACTTCGATGAGAACATGTTGTACTGGACTGATGCAGTCAGAGAGAAAATCGAACGATCCAAACTGGACGGTACTGAAAGGGAAGTGTTGATCAGCGCAACTATCTATCCATTTGCCATCACTGTTTTCGGTAACTACATCTACTGGACAGATCTTCAGCTTCGAGGTGTGTACAGAGCAGAAAAACACACCGGCGCTAACATGATTGAAATGGTAAAGCGTTTGGAAGACTCACCACGTGACATCCACATATACAGTCCGAGCAGACAGAAGTGTCAGGTGAACGCGTGCAAGATCAGCAACGGAGGCTGCGCGCAGAGCTGTCACCCCGCACCCAACAACACAGTCGAGTGCAAATGCGACGATAACACCAAACTGGTGAACGAAGGAAGGATGTGTGTCGCTAAGAACCTCACCTGCGACGCTAGCAAGTTCTTCTGTGCTAACGGTAAATGCATCAGCAAGATGTGGTCGTGTGATGGTGACGATGACTGTGGCGATGGATCTGATGAAGACAAGAACTACTGCACGTACCACTCGTGCTCGCCCAGTGAGTTCCGTTGTAACAATGGCAGGTGCATTTTCCAGTCTTGGAAGTGTGACCACGAGAATGACTGCAAAGACGGATCTGACGAAGAAGGTTGCGTATATCCACCATGCGCCGATGGAGAGTTTACTTGCCTCAACTCTCGTTGCATACCTATGACACAAGTCTGTAACGGTATCAACGATTGTAAAGACAACATCACATCAGACGAAACACACGAACGTTGCCCGATGAACACAACTTGCCCGACAAATCATCTGAAATGCGAGAAGACGAACATTTGTGTTGAACCCTACTGGCTCTGCGATGGAGATAACGACTGTGGCGACAATTCTGATGAGGATCCCCTACATTGCGCGCAAAGAACGTGCCCGCAAAACAGCTTCCGTTGTCCCAATCACCGATGTATTCCTGCCACCTGGTACTGCGATGGTGACGACGATTGCGGTGATGGTGCCGACGAACCACCAGAATACTGCCGGTCTGAAGGACGCACATGCTTTGGGGACCTCTTCACGTGTGACAATGGCAACTGCATACCGAGAATCTACATTTGCGATGGAGATAATGACTGCTTGGATAACAGCGACGAAGATGATCGTCATCAATGCAATGAGCGCAAGTGTGATGCTGAAACAGAATACACTTGTGAAGAAAACAAATTCTGGCAACGAGCACAATGTATTCCGAAGAAATGGATCTGCGACGGCGATCCAGACTGTATTGACGGAGCTGATGAGAACTCCACCATCCACCACTGCGCAACTCCCACACCGTGCTCTAATGACCAATTCCAATGTAACAACGGTCGCTGTATCAACCAGGGCTGGGTGTGCGACCATGATAACGACTGCGGCGACGGCTCCGACGAAGGGAAGCGTTGTAACACTCAATACAAGCAATGTAACGACCAAGAGTTCAAGTGTCAAAACTTCAAATGCATTAGAAATCACTTTAGATGTGACGGCGAAGATGATTGCGGTGACCATTCTGACGAAGTTGGGTGTGTTAAAGAAAACAAGACATGTCCTACGGGTCAATTCAAGTGTAACAACGATCAGTGCATTGACAATAGCCTGGTCTGCAACAAGGAGTCAGACTGTTCTGACGACTCTGATGAACCTCCTCATTGTAACTACGATGAATGTGCCAAGTTGGAAACGGAAGTCAATCAATGTGGCCATAAATGTATCGACACACCAACTAGCTATTACTGCGAATGTAACCAAGGCTACAAGCTTCTCGCAGATGGTAAAGCTTGTGCAGACATAGATGAATGTATAGAAACGCCTGGAGTTTGCTCACAGTACTGCTCAAACACTCCTGGATCTTACTACTGTAAATGTAACGACCAATATTACGAACGAGAACCTGATGAACACACTTGTAAACGAAAGGATAATACTTCCGCCTGGATCATATTCACAAACAAGTACTACGTCAGGAACATGTCGACTGACGCCAGTTTGTACAACCTGATGCACCAAGACCTGATGAACGTCGTTGCCATCGACTTTGACTTCAAGGAACAGAGGATGTATTTCGCTGATGTATCCGCTAAGACCATCTACAGGTCGAACTACACGGATCCCAACCCTGTTAAAGAAGTAGTGATCAGACATGACTCTCACGGTCTTGAAGGTATAGCAATTGATTGGATTGGAAGGAAACTGTACTGGCTTGACAGACATTCCAAGAACTTGGATGTGTCGGAATTGGATGGTACCAGACGAAAGACCTTAAAGACTGGCGTTACAGATCCTCGAGCAATTGTCGTACACCCAGGGACTGGTTACCTATACTTCACTTCATGGCACCTTCAAGCTTACATTGGCAAATTGGGAATGGACGGTTCTAATTTCACTTCTATTCTGAACTGGGAAGATGACATCGCCTGGCCAAATGCTCTGACGATAGACTACTTCACTGACAGAATATACTGGGCTGATGCACATTTGGACTACATTGGCTCTGCCGACTTGGAAGGTAAGCACAGGCACGTTGTATTATCTGGCGCCAAAGTTCCTCACGTCTTTGCTCTTAGTCTTTTCGACGATGAGATCTTCTGGACCGACTGGAACCTCAAAGCTATTAGCAAAGCAAACAAGCATTCTGGAGAAAATTTGATGATTCTTAGAAACACAACACATAGGCCTTATGATATCCACGTGGTACATCCATTGAGGCAGCTGTCCTATCCCAACCCTTGTGGCGATAACAATGGAGGATGTTCACATCTCTGTCTGATCGCACCGCCCCACGCATCCAGCTATTTGAACATCGAAGGTTACGGAGAAGAAGGAGCTACTACATACAAGTGTGCTTGTCCGAACCAGTTCTACTTAGCACGAGACATGAAGACTTGCATCGCTAACTGTACTAATGGGCAACATAGATGTAACGGACATGATGAGAAGTGCATTCCGTGGTTCTGGAAGTGTGACGGCGAGAAAGATTGTATGGACGGTTCCGATGAGCCTGAAACTTGTCCAGTACGTCACTGTAGAGCTGGGTCATTCCAGTGCAAGAATACCAACTGCACACCGGCTGCCACCATCTGTGACGGCACTGATGACTGCGGAGACGGAAGTGACGAGGCCGAGTGTGCTCACGAGTGTCCACTCCTCGAGTTCAAGTGCAAGTCCAGTGGCAGGTGCATCCTCGACAGCTGGAAATGCGACGGCGACACAGACTGTAAGGACAACAGCGACGAAGATCCCGTAATGTGTCACAACAGACCTTGTAACCCCGACACCGAGTTTGCCTGCAAGAACGGGCGATGCATCCCGAAACTGTGGATGTGCGACTTCGATAACGACTGCGGTGATGACTCTGATGAGCCAGCATACATGTGCAGGCAGAAGAACTGTACGACAGGGTGGAGGAGGTGTCCAGGACAGGCAAACTACAGGTGCATACCGAAATGGTTGTTCTGTGACGGCAAAGACGACTGCAGAGACGGATCAGACGAATTACCAGAGAACTGTCCTTCATGCAATGCGGAAACTGACTTCACATGCGACAATAAGCGTTGTATACCGAAACAATGGCTCTGTGACTTTACCGACGACTGTGGAGATGGAAGCGATGAATCGGAAACTATTTGCCAGCACAAGTACAGAGAATGTTCTGAATCAGAATTCAAGTGCGGTAACGGAAAGTGTATCTCATCGAGATGGCGTTGTGACCACGAAGACGACTGCGGAGACAACACGGACGAGGCTGACTGCGGCGGATTCAAGTGCAAGAACGGGACCTTCCAGTGTAAATCTGGACACTGCATTGCGGCGTACTTCAGATGTGACGGCGACAGGGATTGTAGAGACTTGTCAGATGAGATCGGATGTCCACCGCGGTACCCTGGCGGCAGATACTGTCCTGAAAGCAGGTAAACATGACTCCATTCACATTTAACGTGTGTCTAATACGTGTGACATATTTTTTTACTTACAATTCCGGTATTATTACAGATTCCAGTGTGCGAATAACCTGTGTGTCTCGCAGTCAGACCTGTGCGACGGCACTGATGACTGTGGAGATGGTTCCGACGAGGCCTCGTCAATCTGTACCAACTTCAACTGCGATACACTGAGACGATTCCACTGCGACAACCACAGATGTGTGCCGAGGTAAGAATAAAATACAAGCGGTCATATTTACAATAGAACATTCACTATAAAGTTTTCTAGAATTACAAGTACCGCTTGTGTTTTTCGTACACAAGATTTGCAATAATTTGAAAATTGATTTAAAAAGACTGAAGTCGTTTAGCCATAGTAAAACAGCGTTATGTATGCGACCTGAAAGTCCAAAATCTTATTTCTGGCGAACTAATTCATGAAAAGGGTCATTCGCTATCCGAAAGCGTGTCAACAAGACTCGATCTAAGCCAAATATATTAGCAACAACACCGCACCACCATCAACAACCGCTGTACTAAGAACAATTTTATTTTCCTTCGCAGATACCAAGTGTGCGACGGCGTGGACAACTGCGGCGACGGCTCGGACGAGAACAACATGACGCTGTGCGCGGCGCGCGTGAAGCCGTGCGACCCCTACAGCCAGTTCAAGTGCGCCAACCAGCGCTGCGTCGAGCGCGCGCAGCTCTGCGACTTCGCCGACGACTGCGGCGATTCCTCCGACGAGCTCGGCTGCCACCACTCGCACACCTGCTCGCATGAAGACAAAGGTAACTCGCGAAACCGTTCATTACTTCTACGACTTTTCACATTAAACACGTTTCTTGAAATTGATATACAGTATGTTAGGTTAAACGAGGGACATATTGAGGGAGGGTATTCAGTATTCGATTCTCGTCCGAAATATGTAAAAAACCTATAACGTATATAGAAGAATTTTTAATGTTTTATTTAGTGCCTAGATATTTTGGACTGTCCTAAGCTAGGTAAGTTTAAAGTATGAAGGGAAAATGGATTATACCTAAGAGTCATTGACCCGCTCACATGTTCTGCGATAGTATTAAGTCGCTAGCGCAAGGGTGCGTGACAGTTGCGAAAATTTTGGTATGGTTATGTCTGTTATTTATCAGTGTTTTTTTTGTTGTTTATATTTTTATTAGTATCATGTTAGCATGTACTATTATGGGTTTGAATATTTCCCTCGTTTATACTAACATACTGTATACATGGTATCTTATTCACGTTCTGCTTCGTTAAAAAATAATAAGTACATGATTCTAATCAAGTGTGACTGCTAAGTTGGATTCTCAGACCAGACAGTGATTTGGTGAGAAATTTCTCATTACCAGCCTAGCCTTGACTCTTCATTATTTACTTATTTAAACTTCAGGTATGTTTGTGGTACTTAATACCACAAGGTATTCTCTACCAGTCAACCTTTGGTTCAAATAGGGCAGCAATGTGATATATGTAGAACAAAAAAATAATCACCATTCTCTTGCCCCTAGCCTAATTTATTTGAGTACAAAGTTAATATTTAAAAAAGTTAAATATTTGAGTACAAAAATATAAAAATGAAAACAAAAAATACCTTTTCGCTAACATACTGATATACCTAAATAGGTACATACTAATGCATACATATACAAATCAAATAAACTAATAATAACTCTTGTTAAGAGCAATAGGCTTGCGAAACGATATTAAAAACCCTTTTGGGGACCACAGGCGTGATGCCATGGATTAAACTTGAATTACACTTCGTAATTATTACATAACAATATCGTGTTAGAAACTTGCTTGTTCAATGTGCTTCCCACCTCCTGTAACAGCAATGTTTGATCCGCCAGGTGGCTGCGAACACTTCTGCACAAACCTGACGGCAGTTGGCGGCGAGGGCGGCTACATCTGCTCGTGCTTCCAAGGCTGGATCATCTCGCCGACCGACAAGAAGAAGTGCGTCGACGTGGACGAGTGCGCTGCCGGCACGCATCACTGCTCGCAGATCTGTAACAACCTTAATGGAAGCTACAGCTGCGACTGCAGAGAAGGATTCAAGTAACTAACATTTATTTTCATTGAAAAAGTTCCATTTTGCAAATTAAAAACAAAACATTTTCCTAAGTTGTTTGAAATGGACACACCATATCATACGACTAAATAAGTAATCAACGCTTCTTAAATTTCTGTCATCATCATCATTAGCCTATCATGTTCCCACTGCTGGGACACAGGCCTCCTCTCCTATGAGAGGGAGTGGGCTGTAATCCACCACGCGGGCCCAGTGCGGGTTGGTAGATGTCACATGTCTTCGAATTTTTGGTTCTAGAACATGCCGGCTTCCTCACGATGTTTTCCTTCACCGTTATTAAAATTTCTGTAACTTATGATAATACTTTTGTCTATTGCAGACTGGCCGACAACCTCTCAGGCGTATGCAAAGTGGTAGATGATGAAGTTGTTCTACTATTCGCCAATGGACCAGAAATACACGCCTTTGCCCAAGACAAGAACGAAGAATTTGATGTCATTACAGCAGAAAAGAGAATAGAAGCCATCGATTACGATCCGAAACACGAGATGATCTTCTGGGCAGACAGCTACGACAAAACCATCAAACGGTCGTACATGATCAATGCACTCAACGGACAAGTCAAGAGCGGGTTCGCTCAGGACCTCAACATGAAGGGCAACTCGAAACCAACTGCCTTGGCCGTAGACTACATAGGAGAAAATCTATATTGGACAGAAACTGACAGGACAGGCTCTAAGCCAAGAGGACGCGTCATGGTGGCGAGAAACGACGGAAGATACCGAAGGGCACTCGTCTCAGCCGGAATCGAGAGCCCCACGTCACTGGTCCTCGACCCACAAATGGGAAGGATGTTCTGGGCAGACGCTGGTTCCGCACCTAAGATCGAGATAGCCTGGATGGACGGCTCGAAGAGAAGACCAATCGTCACAGAAAACATCAGACATCCTACTGGCTTGGCGATCGATCATCTGATGGACCACTCCATATACTGGGCTGACACCAAGCTGAACACTATTGAGATGATGAGGCACGATGGTTCTAACAGGAAGGTGATTCTGAAAGGAGATCTGCTGAAGCATCCACTGTCTCTTGATGTCTTCGAGTCTTCGCTGTACTGGGTCACCAGGGACACGGGAGAACTTGTTAGACAAGACAAGTTCGGAAGAGGAGTGCCATTCGTTATATCCAAGGATCTAGTCAATCCATCGGCTGTGAAAGGTCAGTTCTCGTGTGCTTGTTAATCCACTAGTCCCTGTCACCTAGACCTCAACGCTATTTTGTAACTGAAATATACTAGGTGTTGTTTTGCAACCTCGTCAAATTTAAGGAGGTAACTATGCTAATGATTCTCGTCCCGAATCAATAATAAAATGAGTAGATAATTTTTATTATATTTCTTATTTACGGAAATTGGTAAGTGTGAACTGTGAACCACCCGTGTTTTATACGCAGGCCGTCTGATTCTCGCCCTATAACCGCGCTTGCACAAATGCAAACAATCTCAGACGATTATTCGATCATTTCTTATTCCATAAATCAGCGTTTATTAATAATCAACTAGGTACAGTAATTTTAATTGATTATTTATGTCTTGTGTGACAACCTTCCGAATTTTGACGAGGATGCAAAACAACACCTTGTATAAATTGGTAGTAGTACTTTCCTGCAGGAGTTACTTCACTAGAACTAGACTCCTAAAAAAATATCGTATAGTGACTATACGATATTTGCTATACTATAGTCTTAGTCTAGTATAATAGACTAAACTCTAATCTATCCAAAGGTTTTCTGACAAATATCGTTATCAGCGTTAAGACCGCTCATTGACAAGTTCACAAGAGTCATAATCGATTCGGCTCCGACTTGATTATTTGTGAATAGCCATGCTGTCGTTTTTTATGATTCGTTCTGTGTTGTGACGTTATGTGTGGTGTGGCAGTGTACCACCCGCGGCGCTACAACGTGACGTCACGCTCGGAGTGCGCGCGCGCGGCGTGCTCGCACCTGTGCGTGGGCGTGCCGGCCGGCCGGCGCTGTCTGTGTCCCGACCAGCAGCAGGCGCCCAAGCGCATCACGCAGGAGCTGCAGTGTGACGCAGGTTTGTTGGCAAACGGCTTCGTTTTTCTTTTTTACTTTGCTCTATGTTTTGCCTTACATTTAGTATATAATATTTAATGTGTTATGTACTTATTTGTTTGTCAGTAATGTCAGTTTTTGTACTTAAAAAAGTCAAAGTCAAAGTCAAAGTCAAAGCATTTATTTCAATTAGACCATTACAGGCACTTTTGAAAGTCAACAAAAACAAAATAAAACGCGAAGCTACAGTCCCAGTCACAAGGCATAATAACTTGTGAAAGTACTGTAGTTGCCCATTCCGTAGCGTAGATCTCTATGGAGAAGAACGGGCAAGAAACTCCATGGACACTCTTTTAAATCAAAATATGTTACAAAATCTTGGTTACATCATTCATGTCAAGAATTACAAATATGTGAGAACAATGTAGAAATACGGGCAAGTTAAGAGCGTCCAGAGTAAAAGATTAAATCAGTAATAAAAAAATAAAGTAATTAAAATAAACCGTGGCAGCTAAGAGATGACCAGTCACAACTGACAGCGCCCGTTCACGAACATGACGCATGTATCAGCCATCATTCAACTCAACCATTTTGAAGGGAACTAAACGACCCGACACACCCGCCACCATCAGCGTTAAAAAAAAATTAGTAGGTATTAATTATTACCGATTACTATTGTTAAGTATAAGCCTTTTGTGGTGAATTTCCCCAAAATGTCAGCTCAACTAAAACTCTGGAAGACGTGAAAATTTCTTTGGCTTCAAATAATTTAAAAGAAGTATAAAACCAACAGAATATTCTAAAGACAAACATAAATCTATATTTTTATTAATAGTAGATTATGCACCAAGGGGATAAATTAGTGTCTTATGTAGCGGGCGCCGTATTGAATCCCGAGCAAAACGAAGGATTCTAGCGTTCTCGGAATCTTTATTTAGCTTTACGATCTCGAATAAAATAGAGTAATGAATATTATGTTCCCTCAGCGGTGGAAGCGGCCCGGCCACTGCCCCGCGTGTGCCCGTGCGAGAACGGCGGCACGTGCGCCGAGGCGGCGGGCGAGCTGCGCTGCGTGTGCCGCGCGCCGCTGGCGCCGCCGCTGTGCGCCGCGCGCGCCGCCGCCGCCACGCGCGCCGCCACCGCCGCCGCCGTGCTGGTGCCGCTGCTGCTGGTGCTGCTGCTGGCGCTGGCCGGCGCTGCCGCCTGGTTCGTCATCAGGAAGAGGCCCTTGTGAGTACACATGTCTTTTTTTAAAACGAGCTAATTCACTTTACACGTGAGGGTCTAAAAGCTACTGCGAGGATCGTCTGGAGGACACGGTGGAGCACACCGTGGACGTCTGCTCCGCCATGTCTGAGCACCGCCGTGTTCTCGTAGCGGCGATTGGCGGCGGCGACCTCTCGCGTCCGGGTTCAATCCATGGTCCGGAGTGAGAGGGAATGGGACACCCTCGCCTCCTTCTGCGAAGCAGTCATGCTAGCGAAGGAGGCGGCGGAACGTGAGAGGGAGACAACCTCACGTCCCAGCCGCCGCGGGAGATGCCCCGGGTGTCGGGGGGCACCCAGTGGCCCGCGTCCACCGTAGGCGCGTGCCTGTGGACGGCGGTGAGTAATGGGCCAGCTCATCGTCCGCCTGTCTCATGACGACAGGCCGTGTCGACGGCGCGTTCGTATTCCACGCGCGCCGCAAGGAGATGCCGAGAGGGCCGATCCCTGCTAGGGCTGTGGGACTGTTGGAAAGAGATACCGTGGCCTTAGAACACAAAGGGCTAAGAAGGAACATGGATGGGTTTTAATCAGTACAAGTCTGACACTCCCTTCCGCTCCGCCTAGAGCGGGAGGAGTCATTTGATGATGCGCCATCCGAAAAAAAGGGTCTAAAGGCTACGTCAAAGAGATTTAAAGTCGAAGTCGTGCACAATTTGTTTTTAAATCATATTATACTTGTCTTTTTTTTATATATTGTCTGCATTGTTGCCAGCTATTGGTTAATAAAAAACATTATAAGTACCTATAGAGCCAGTGTTTCGAAAATAAAATGGCGGACAGTCAGACAGGCCTATGGGCACGCCACGCTCCAAACTAGCAAGTTCCATTGACATTTGAAAAAAAGAAGTCTGTCGAAATCATTGCACTGAAATTAAAAAGTTTAATGAAACTTTTTCGAGTGCTTTCCATTATTATCAGCTTGAAGGTATGTGAGCGCTTTATGCCGCTGGAGAATAGTATCGGAAACATAACGAGTGTTTAAAAAGATTAAGCGTAACCGCCGCGAAGCCAGTTCGAATTCAGATTCCGGACAGAACAGTTTCATTTGAAATATAGAATTGTTAACAAGTTCTGATCTAGATCGAACAGTAGTAGTAGAAGTGATAATGTTAGAGTAACTAGTTATTGTTTTGAAGTTGTCATTCAGATTTAGAACAGTTGTAGTTTCAGCTCAGTTTTCAAGTATAGAGTTTCATTGATCGTGTAGTATTGTACGCTTAGTTTTACCATACAAGGTGTTGTTTTGCATCCTCGTCAAATTTCAGGAGGTGGTAACAAAAGACATAAATAATCAATTAAAATTACGGCACCTAGTTAATTATTAATAAACGCTGATTTTTTTGGTCGTTTAAGTTTGTCAATATTTCAGAATAACCCCCTTAACGTGGTTTAGGCAATGAGAAATTATCGAATAAACGATTGAGATTGTTTGTATGTGTGTAAGCGAGTTTATAGGGCAAGAACCAGACGGGCCGCGTTTAAAACACGGGTGGTTCACACTAACCAATTTCTGTAAATAAGAAAAAAAAAATACCTACCCATTTTATTATTGATTCGGGACGAGAATCATTAGCATAGTTACCTCCTTGAATTTGACGAGGATGCAAAACAAAACCTTGTATAAATACCTAACCCATTAAAAACAAAAATTTACAAAAATGCCAAGTTTCGAAAAGCAGTTCTTCTATTGTAAAAAGTTGTGAGATCTAATGTAATTTCTGTAATAAATAGGATGACTTGTCCATCGCACGGCAACATGGTCATCGAATGATCTACTATTAATAAATTTTGTTGTGTTTACATTTTATTGCCGTTTGCGATTGCCAAGTAATAATTCGCTGTCAGGTAGATTAAAATAGCAGTTCTAATACAAACATTGTCATAAACTCATGACGAGGACGTCAAACAGTTGAAGAATACTGACATTGTGCATTTTCCTCATCAGCCATCAACGTGATAATATATAGCTATGAGAAGAGGTTTTCAGGGAACGGAAACAGTATCTGATTGGAGTTGAGATTAAAACAGTTTATTCAATAATACACACGTTCACAGTCATTAAATTTACAGTAAGTTCGGAATAGTTATTAGCGGACAATAGATTAGCGGATTCACGTACTAGTGCTTTGCGCGTAGGCAGCCGACTAGCGGTCCGCGCGTTGCAGCCACACGCCGTCAAGGGCCGTGCGGGAAAGAGACAGCGATAACCTTACTCGGTGTATCTTATTGGAACGCGACCGCGAGACGCTCTTATTGGTCTAGTCGTAGGTATTTGGGTTGCTACATAGCCTATATCCTGCGCCAGGATGCAATCTACCTTTACCGAAATCCGTGCAGTCCGCTTAAATAGGCGTGAAAAGGTAACGTACATAAATCAGGTTGATGCGCTACACGATTGCCTTCAAACTAAACTATCGGTCATCTGCTAGATCAGTATAACGCTATGATTGTTTATTCGGCCGACTCCGTACGTAAAATACGCGCTTTGGACGTGGAGTTGCGGACACCAGACCATTATACAATAATCGGCTGACTCGGACTGACTATGCAAATTGTTGTAACTAGCCAATTTTTCGATCGCAGTCGACAGACGGTTCACGGTTACGGCCAACTAAACGGTCTGGTTGGCAACAACTGCGCAAACCACACCGTTTAGTTGGCCCAATGTACGCAGAATCTTGTACTTAAAATGTATCGTAAATTATTACGATAACCCTTTAAGAAAACTTATTGCCATAACTTTTGGCCAAAACATAACCAACTTGGCCAAATACAAGTTATAATACCCGCGCTTTATTGGCAAATGCTCCATTGATACTTGCAATGGAGCATTAGCCAATAAAGTATTATCTTATTCAAACATCTCAGTTGTTCTCAGTTTGTATTGCTACTACACCGAACTTTATCTGCGTTCCTAAGGGAACAAGCGGGCGCGAGAGAATGAGCTCCAAAGAAGTCAAAATTCGTATAGCATCTTGGTTGATTGGCACCCAGACCGAGAAAATAAAAAAATAGTCGAATAGGTTTAGTCGATTTCATTTCGTAGTGTCAGTGTCGAATCTATACATCTATATAACTAAATAAAATTGTGTCTGTTTGTAATATTAAAGTAACCGCTTTTTTACATGCATATGAATGTATATGTATACGGTACATATATTCCAAAATTTTTTTTTTTTAATTTTTGTCTCTCTGTCTGTTTGTTCCGGCTAATCTCTGGAACGGATGGACCGATTTTGACGGGACTTTCTATTTTGAAAAAATCTAATTCCACGTGGACGAAGTCGCGGGCACATCTAGTAGATTTTTTTTACCGTAAAAGTAACTTTGTAATCGCATATAATTTGTATAGGATTACAAAGTTTCTTAAGCAGTTTTAATTTCTAGAAAACTGGACTGAAATTACAGAACGTTGAATTTTTTCCTCGCTTTGTAGGCTAATACACTAGTAGTGTTTTTGACTTACAATAGTTCCTAAACTACAAGTTTAAATTGAATGAAATTCAGGAATATACCTAATTATAATATGCTCCGTTAGGCGCTGAAAATTTAGACTTCTAGCTTTATCAACAACGAAGTTATATAGGGCTCGGGCTTCGAGCTTCTGGCTTCGAGAAAAGGATGGTTGTACCTTTTTTGCTAGACTTGGCGGGGGCACTGCCGTGCCCCCAGATAGTGAAATAGTGTTTTTATTATCTTCTTCATACTAATAGTGTGCATCTTTTAAAAAAAACCTCTATGTTCCTTAAAAGACGTTGCAGCCGGAACCTATAGAGTACAGGACGTCTGTAGCTCATTTTGATTCCGTTTAAAGTTTAAATTAAATACCCAATACGAGACCGCACGTCTGGTACAATTTAGTAACAATATAGCTGATCCTTGTAATTCCTTATTACAGCGGTAAGGGCGGCGGTCTAAGCAGCCTGGCGTCGTCGCAGAGCGTGTCGTTCCGACAGGGCTCCAACGTGGAGTTCGGTGGGGTGGCGGGCGCGGCCGGCGAGCCCGCCTACACGCTGGAGGAGGCGCCGCGCAAGGGACGCGACTTTAGCAACCCCATGTACGACGCCGTCACCCGCGCAGTCGCCGCGGGCGAACCCGAGCCGCCTATACGTGAGTATTACTTACTGTCGGTATACGACCGCTCACATCATCACCGGCCTGCATTAGGGCTTGTAGTTAAAAGAGAGTGTGACAATGCACCTTTACACCCACAGCCGGCATCTACGAAGTACCCGACGAGCTGAAGGAGAAGGTGGTATCGGCCGTGATCTCGCCGTCGTCGAGCGAGACGCGCGGCGCGGCGCGGGGCGCGGGCGCGGGCGGCGCGCGCGCGCTGGACCCGGGCGCCGACACGGGGCGCGACACGGCGGCGCTGGTGCGCGAGGACGCCGCCTGCTAGCGCGCGCCGCGCCCGCTCCGCGCGGGCCTCGCGCTACTCCCCGGCTATCTCTACTACCAACTTCCCGAATCTTTAGTGAAATAAGTCTTGACTTTTGGGTGAGCTTCACCCGGACAGTTGAACGGCCGTATTTTACTGTGTGTCTCGTTAAACTAACACGAATTGCCCAGATAATTTTAGCAAAATGAATTCATTCTAAAGTAAAAGGTAAAAAACTGTAAATGATGTAATACTAAGTGTTTTGTATTTGTTTTCGTGTAGACGCGTCTAGATGACGCGCACCCGCGCGTTACACTCTCTCTCACTTGTAACAGACGCGTGGGTGATCGACTGCGAGTAACGCTCGCACGTGCGCTTGGACGCACAACTTCTCTTTAAGTATATTTTTATTCTTCCCCGATTCTATCCGTCCTTCTAGTTTATAGCTAATAATTTATTTTCGTATTTTCCACTGCGAGACATTCCAATAAATATGTATATTACTTTATCTAACGTTATATTTCTGTTTATCTTCTATACAAAGATTATTGTAGTAAGCCCAGCTAGCTCTGGTTGTACTTATATGTCAGTATTTTCCGTTTAAGTTATCTGTTACTTTTCTATATATTTTGTGCTAAAATATATTATATTAAACCATATCATAGCGTGATACGTATGTTATTATATGAAGAGATTTCTAAAGGTAGCGTAGGACTTGTACATTCCATTCGTTTGAGACTAAAGACTAAAGTTTCATCCTAGCTGTATTTGGATCTAAGTGATATTGGTTGCGCTAAGCGTTTCAGGCCCGAGCTATACTATATTCCTAATATCTGTATAAATGATGTTGACTTAGTAATAAATGAATAATTAGTACATAAATAAGGAACTTGGAATTGTTGTTGGTAACGGCCCAGAGCGCCAGTTATAGGCTTTTAAATTGATTTGACAATAAGCAATACACTATATTAGAAAATAATTTATTTATTTCGGTTTAAGACTATGTAAAATAACTATGTTGTGTTTTATAATTGTCTATTAATCATATAAAATATTAGAATTTTGTGGAACTCTGACGATTTGCCATAAATGTGTGAGATAATGTTTCTGTTGTTTTAATTATGAAATATTTTTGTCATCACTTTGTTTAAATTACGAAACTTCTAATATTGTAAATACAACGTTCTGATTGTGATGTACATTTTGATAGGCCAAATTGTAATGTTCTATATATTGTATTTATTGGAAACATTATAAATATGTACTATATACTATATAAAACGACTCTGTGAATGTAAACATCACGTTATTATGACTAAAGAATTTGAATTGATAAAGTGTAAAAAGTAAAGGTGTCAATATTATAAATATATTACAATGTTACGGATAAGGAGAGGAAATATTTTTATATCGGGACTATTATAGTTATTAGACAATCGTCTGAGGTTAGTTGAAGATATTGTGTAAAAATAAATTAATAATGAAATACGATACTCTTTTATTTAAATCTTCCACACCTCTAGGTACGAGTACTTGTCCGTGACTACCGGCAGAGCATCAACGCCAATCGCTTCCATATTTGGTAAATAATTAGTACTCGAGCAACAAAATTGGTACCTTTGACTTTGAAGGTGGTCTGGCGGTATTTACGGTCCCTTTAGCAGGACCGCCATGTGCGCCAAAAAAGGGGCCATGCTACTGCTTTTCTAAGTAGGTACCTACACAAATAAAATTAGTACCCGTAGGTATATGTTTTCCCGTAGGTATATGTTTTCATATGTTTTTGATTTCGTAAATATAGAACCGAAACATTTGTATTTACCGAGAAATCAAGGAGAAATAATTGCGCGCGCAGGTTCGGCAGGACCACGACTTGAATGTTGATTCCAAGTTTGAGGAGCTTGTCGCTTTCCTCAAACCTATATAGAAAATTAGTACCCTACACTCAAAATAAGAGTACTTCAGTAGCTTACGAGATATACCATGCAGTGGCGGTAGTGACGGTGTTAAATTTTCATTCAAGATAATATTATTTATATTATAATCTCTTTCGACTCCCAAAGAAGTTATAGTGACCAAAAATTCCATTAGAGTTCCTAAAAACTAGGCTGCTACTGAGAATTTTCTAATGGAAAAATTCAGTATAACTGTCCTACCTGGGAATTGTACCCAGGACCTGAAGCTGCTCAGCTTTAGTCGTGCTTACGACCAGTACAAGACGAACGAACCAACAAAAACGCAAACGGCGCACTAAGCGTAAAGAGTTACATAGAAATGTAATAGCCACCTTTTTGGATCTTAAACTCAAAGATGATTGACATTCAACATCTTTGTCAAAGACAAAGAGTAGACCTCCAGGGTCTACTCTTTTTCTCCGAAACGTAACTTCGGCAACGAACGAAAATTAAACGTAGTTACGTTTGTGACCCTACTCTATATAATTTGCGGACGCACACAAGAAGGTCGAATTCACAGACAACGAATGTATTGAATGTTATTGACCTCCTGTATCCGAACTTTTTGTCATTTTCCGTCAAAATTGTCAAAATCCAACAGTTTAGGATTTAAATTAAAATTCATCAGTTTATGAGTTTATTTAAAAATGATAGTTAAATTTAGTAGTAGCAAATGTTATTAATGAACCTACACAGTTCCGAGCTCAAGTATGTCGCAATACCAGTACGAGAGCTGATGTGGCGGCTCCCGGGTCGTCCTCTGATTAGCACTCCATCTCGCATCTCAGTCATGCAGACAGTCATCTATTCCTCAAGATGTACTAGTACGAAAGAGAGTAAACGGAAAGCAATCACCATTCAAAATATCAACCAAAACCTTGTGAAGATTCAGTATGCGATCCTCGGACCCCTGGTCATGAGATCCTTGGCGATCAAGAAGGAGCTAGCAGAGGTGGGTTTGGGATATCTGTTTAAAACTTCGACACCATCCGGTTGCGTCATAAAAGTTGGCATCTAATGAACAATTTTTACACAACCCACTTTGTTGAAAAGGTATACAGAGTGTGAGAGACATCAGCACGCAAACTACTGCCAGGAATTCTGCGCATAATTAGTGTCTGTTGTTCCTTTTAAGACTCTTTGAATTACTTAAACATTTGTTTTTTTTACCTATTGTAGTCCTTCGGTAAACACAGGCGTGGTTGATTTTTTTTTTATTTTGCCAGGGTGCTTCGAAGCCATTTAAGAGGGTGATAAATGCAAACATTGGAGATGCACACGCCATGGAGCAGCAGCCCATCACCTTCATCAGACAGGTAACTCGTAAACTTGTAAAGCCCACTTAAGTGTGATAGTTTTCCTTTAAACTTCGTTATATATAGGTACTACTGCCGTGACATTTGAATTTCTAACTACAACCGTTTAGTTAGTAGAGGGGGGAGACACTTGACTCTAACGAAAATTGGTACTTTAAAGCTTGATAAGTCACGAACGGTTTACTTAATCAAAACACGGTCTCACCAAACCCTTAATATTTTTGAAAGACCTATTCAACGATATCCCACACTATGGGAAGGACGAAAAAAAAATTATCATCCCCATGATAATTTTTTTTTAGGTACTCTAAATAATTGCTTTTTTCAAAATTTTATTTTACCAATTTTCCAGAGTCATTAAAGTGTATACTCATGCCAAATCACAACTTTCTAGTACCAACAGTTTTTGAGCTAAACCGTGGACAGACAGACGGACATACCGAAACTATAAGGGTTCCTTGTTGACTACGGAACCCTAAAAAGTGTATCGTATGCGAAAATATATTTTTTTTGCCAAATATATCTAAGTCTTCTTTCCTCAGTTACGTACACTCCAACTGAATTGTAAGTAAACAAAACAAACCAAGTTACTTCGTCCTTGCTAACCGCCTTGACCGAGTGTGAGCCTGCGCCGGCCTGGCGCTGGCTTGTGTTAAGTAAATTTTATTTGTGGAAACATGGTGTACATAAACCCAAAGCATGGAGAGAAGCGAAAGTGATCTTTTTACCTAAATCAGGTAAAGATGACCACACCCACGCCAAATCTTTCAGGCCCATTAGTCTAACATCATTCCTCCTGAAAACGTTGGAAAGACTAGTAGATCGACACCTAAGGGATGGAGCGCTAAAAGATAAACCGCTACACCCTCAACAACATGCCTACAGAAAGGGCAGATCAACAGAGTCGGCTTTACACGCGGTAGTGCACAAAGTTGAGTCGGCTATCACAAACAAATCATCAACACTTGCGGCCTTCATAGACATAGAAGGAGCTTTTGACAAAACAGTGCACAACAGCATCAACCACGCCCTTTAAAAATTCCAAGTAGAACATTGGATAACTGAACTAATAAGTAAAAGGGCGGTCCAGATAGAGATGAACACTACCACAAGAGCTAAGGTAGTCAGAGGAGGTCCACGGGTGGGACTCCTATCACCTCTTTTATGGAACATAGTAATGGATAGCCTTTTAAAAAGGCTATACGATAGAGGATACACTACTATTGGTTATGCAGATGACCTAACAATACTGATAAACGGAAATGCAGAGAATGTATTATGAAAAGTAATGCGTTCTGCCTTTCAGATTGTTGAAAGAATGGTGTGACGAACAACAGCTGTCAGTTGGTCAACACAAGTCAAGTACTTGGGCGCCATACTTGATAACAAATTGAACTGGGCGAGTCACATCGCTGCAAAAATAAAGAAGGCCTCTATAGCTTTTGGTCAGTGCAGAAGACTTGTTCGTAAAAAATGGGGTCTCAATCCAAAGATCACACTTTGGCTGTACACATCAGTTATCAGACCTTCTCTAACCTACGGATCAGATGTATGGTGGCCCAGGGGTAAGTAATATATGGTATAATTACAAAATCTCTAATATTTACAAGATATAACAACTGAACCTATAATTTTATTCGATATAATGATCAGTTGATATAATAAACTATTGATATAATTTTAAAGTAACTAATTTTTATAAGCATAACATACATTGAATATAAAATCGTTTGATATACCACTCAAAACACATAAAAACCTATTTAGTCTAATATGATAAAACGCCTGGTATGAAACAGTTTGACGGCACGGTTGGCGCAGTGGTTGAGCAATCGACTGCTGCGCTGCGTGTCGCGGGTTCGATCCCCGCACGGAACAAATATTTGTATGACCTACAGATAGTTGTTCCGGGTCTGGCTGATTGTGTATGTGAGTTTAAATGTTTGTAAACGCACCCACGTTACAGGAGAAATTTCTAGTGTGGGGCAATGTTTAAAAAAAAAAAAAAATTGATTGTGAACATATGTGGTTTTTATTGCCCTGTAAAAAACATGCAAACAAGCATACACCACGCATTCACTAAGCATGCAAACAACCATATTCCTTTCATGCAGCAAGCATGCAATATACAAGCAAGCATGCAGCAGGCATGCAACATGCAGCATGCAAGCAAGCATGCAGCAAACATGCAACATGCAGCATGCAAGCAAGCATGCATCAAGCATGCAACATGCAGCAGGCATGGCTTCTGTCACGGCTCCGGCGCTGCGGGGTTCCGGCGGTCCCATGCGAGCTTATCATCGCAGATGTGTTTCACGCTCACCACCGCGACTTCAGCTTGCCGCGGCGGCGAAAGTTAAACCACCTGCTCCTCAGCTCGCGAGCCGCCTCACCCCTCTGCGCCTACGCGATTTTAAATAACACTCTAGGGGTAGGGCAGACAAGATTACGTGGAGTCGGTTTTGCAGCGATTCGTTTATGCTACGCCGCTCCCGCAGCGCACTCGCTTCACTCGTTCGCCTTCGCGCAGTAATTGTCACTGTTCTAACCAAACCTAACCTAAATGATTCACCAACAGAGGGGAGCCAGCACTTCGTTCCGCTCCTGCGTTAATCTTCTAACCTATGTGTGTTAACCATAAAGTTAGTATCAATATTATATCTCTTAAACGATTGATCGAAGCTTCAACGATAGGCCAAATGATTTTCGATTAAATAAACGTTATATCCAATAACGTTATACGAAATAAGTTTTAGAGTATATAAATGTTATATCTAAAGAAATTATATCAACAGTTGGTATAACTCACGTTTATTATATCTTGTGAACGTTATTAAAATGAAAATATACCAAATAACTTTATATGATATGAGGCGCACCCGTGGCCCAGAACACAACTGACCACAGTAAAAACGAAACTCCAGAGGCTACAACGCCTAGCCGTACCGTACAGCAACCGTAGCAGCTACAGGATGTATGAGAACCACTCAATCAGCCGCTTTAGAGTACCTCTTAAACTTGAGGCCTCTAGATCTTAGCATACAGGAAGAGGCGAAGATAGCCGCCTTAAGATTAAGATCAAACGGTTTGTGGAAACTAAACGCAGAGACAACACCCTCAAAAGTTCTGCAAGGAATTCTAAAGGAAATACCACTCCTGGATGCACCCACGGACAGAACTCCATGTCACCACGTCTTCGATCGAAGATACGATATCCTACCCAAAGCGGAAGCTGGAGATTTCTCTGGCATCGATGTATTTAGGATATACACAGACGGCTCCAAAACTATAAACGGTACTGGAGCTTGCGTCTTCTTGAATGACTTAAATATCAAAATATCAACCACTTTAGACAAACTAAACACAATCTTCCAAGCAGAATGCATTGGAATCACTAGTCCGGCTCAAGCAGTTGCAGCCAGAGACGTCAGAGATCTTAATTTCAAAGTCATCTCCGACAGTGCATCAGTGCTCCAAACGCTACAAAACAATATTTTAACTTCTGCCCTCGTATTGCCTCGTATTGGAATGTCACAGCGCACTCCAACACATTGCAAACACAAACAGAGTAACACTGCAATGGATAAAAGGGCACAGTAACTCACTGGGTAACGACGCAGCAAATGAACTGGCCAAAAGGGGAGCGGAGACAACAGCATACGGTCCGAAACCACTGCTGCCCATACCCCTAGCCCAAATAAAATCATGGCTGCGTAAAAAAAAAAAGGAAATACACCAAATGGAATGGAGAAACAGTAACCTGCAGGCAAACAAAGACTGCAGTTGCGGAAGCATCAAAGAGACTTGCCCGCAGCATCACTAGACCGAAACGGGACAAAATTCGAAAGATTATAGTACTCGTATTAGTATTATAACCGGCCACTGTCCCCTGAACAAACACCTACTTACCATAGGTGTGACGTATAGCCCTCTGTGCAGAGGATGCATGGAGGTGGAAGAAACACCACAGCACGTGCTCATGGAGTACAGCAGCGTGGCAGATCAACGGGCACGGACTCTTCAATCGCCGGCATCGCTCCCGGAGGCCAAGGCTGCTAGCTTACTGGAAGGACCTGGGATGGTTGGATTAACCAGAGGATTTTTATACGTACTAAGTGCGGAAACAGCCCCGCTAACCTAACCTAACCTAACATGGTGTACATGAAACATTGCATGCGAGATAATAATGGGATACAGCAAAAGCTCTAACATGTTCAGCCGCATATCGTGGCGTACAAATTGGTAAGAATAGATTGGTTATTTGATCCAGGATGTAGTCTGGAGGAACTACTTTATCCAGCGACTTGCCATGCTCCTCTCCCAGCGCGATGACTTCCTCAATAGTGAAGACCCGACGACGTTTGACATTAGGGAGCTTGACGTTGATGTTTCCATCCATATTCCACGCATCAGACACACCGAACAACTTGCGAGCGGTTGTAAAAGCAGACTGTCGCTGACGAGTAAGGAACTCAGATACCACATGAGAGGATCCCTTCAGTTTGGTCTTGGTTTTCCAGATTTGGCCCCTAATATCTGAGTCCATGGACCGAAGCAGGATAGGTCTAGAGTGGCCTTCTGAAGCCATGCGCATTCTGTGACATACCTTTAGCGAAGAGGGTGCCAGATCAACAATGCCAAGCTTATCCTGCGGAATGGATGCTACGCTTTCTGGGGGTTTCTCACAGGGCTTCTCAGGCACACCGCCAAGCAGCAAGAACATTTTCCTGTGACGCATCTCAATGACGTCAACACTCCTACTTACCTCAGCAATCTGCACTGCACCGCACTGAGGACATACCACACATGCTCTTTGAAGAGTGTCAAGTCCAGCTGATGAAATCTTTAAATATGTTCGAAATCGGACATCCGCTGGTTGAAGGATGCAATTGCCAAGCGCTGTGTCTCCGCAATGTAAGCTATTAAGCTCAGGATTGTGGCTTAGTGTTGAAGTACAGTACTCAGTGAGTCCAAAGTTCATGTGACGGCTCAATCCAGCATTGCATTAATTGCATTTACTTGCTAACTGTTTAGGGCATGTGTATGTATATTACTGCCCACGCAATATGAGATTTATGGTATGATAATACAAAATATTTGGTAGGAATTTTAAATTAAATATTGAGAATACTATTAAAATAAATTATTTGAGAACATGTGTTTTAGTTTTGTGAACCTAACCGCGAAAGAAAAAAAACAAGCAAGTATATAGCTTCGCCTCCGCACCTATACCTATTTTTTCCCGCAGGTTTGTGCCTGTGTACTTCACAATGAACTGCTTGACTCGGACAAATACCCAGCAGACGTAAAGGAGAGAGCCAAAGCGATACTATCCGGGTGTAGGTACGTAGTCAGTGATCTATTAACGGTAAACAAATACCCCGTGGTTTTACCGATGCTATAGCAGTAGGGTTATGATAAACTAAGACATCACTACTTTAAGATGTGAGACAGCACAGTGCAAACCACAAGGTCTAAGCTGTGATTTTCTCGAATCAATTACCCTGCTAAAGAATCAATACCTAAGACAGGAAACAACTTAGTAGGTAGTCCGGGACTACTTAACGTAAAATTAAGTTCTACTCTATTAATAAAGAGAAGGAAGGAGCATTGATCACCACGCTTGCTAGAGATGGGTTGGCAATTTTAGACTTATATTAATTATTACAAGCACAGGTTTCCTCGTGATGTTTTCCTTCACCGATGTCTGTGATATACAATACAATAATTTAAAGTACAAATGAAATGCAAAACTCACATTGGCTTGACCTGCCCGGATTTGAGCCTACTAAATCAGTTATGCAAACCCCGCAGATGCGGCCATAGGCTTATCAAGTGCGCAGATGTCAGGGTATGAAGCGCGTAGTGGAAGCTGGGCCATTGTCTATGAAAATAGCAAATATAAATTGCGAATGATGATGAAAGAAAAGCTCGATTTTTCAGTGGTCAGTCAGCGGGCTCGTACTCGGGCCCGTGCGGCATTGAGCTGGTGCGGAGCCACGTGGCGGAGTACATCGAGCGCCGCGACGGACATCAAGCGGTGCTGCAGGACGTGTGCCTCACCGCCGGCACCACCGGCGGCATCAAGCACATACTGCAGCTGTTCTGCAATCAAGTTGACGGCAAAAACTCAGGTGATCAATAGTAGAAATCTATCAGACTGCGCCTGTCTGTATTTCTGAACGCTTACAACCCTAATCTCTTCAAATTTAGAGTGAACTGGCTTCTTCTGGGTAAGCTCGATCGTCGACTTTGTCTCTGTCATCTCTGATCTAGACTAGAGTCAAGAGAAAACCCATCTTAAGAGCGCGCTCACATATTTTAAGCGGTTGACCAAAAATACGTACTTTTTCAAGTTCTCGATATTTGTTATTTAAAGATAATGGCATAATATTTCAATGAAAACTAATAAATCTAACTTTGATTTAGTTTGTAGATTGATTAGAATTTTGTTATATACGTAAATATTTCGAGAAATAGCAATTTCCCGACACCCATTTTCAAGCAATCGTAAAACATCAGGGTTTTCCCTGCTATTTGTGTTAAACTGGCAGCATGAAATGATCTGAAAAAAATATATATTTACAGGTCATATAGTCTTCAAGTTCGTAGATTGATTAGAATTGAGATAAAAATTGAATCCACGCAAAAAAAACGATATTCAAAAGCAATACTGATCTAAAATGTATGCATTTTAAATATTGTTTAAACATAAGGTAATGACAAAATTAATAAAAAGAAAGTTCACCATACTATAATATAAGACTTTACCTTTCCTCTAAATATTTTTATTTTTACTTTTTACCTTCACATTTATTTATTACAATATTTTAGAATAATGCCTTATTAGTTGATGTACGACGCGCGTACTGTCAGTGTCGCCTGAGGGCTTGTGGAGAATGGACCTGTGTCGCTCGCGCTCCCGCGCGCCTTAGTGTGCGTGAGGTAATTTTGACAGAAAACCCAGGGGTCGTCAGCAGTTTAAATGTTAGTATTCTTTGTATTTATGATTCATTGTAGTCATGTTTTATGATTGAAAGATACGCTTTGTACAATATAATTTTAAAGATTAATCGTCAACAAATTACGGGTAACAGAAATCTTTCTTTTAGAAATAATGGGTCGTAAGAGTAATACATGTCATACGGTTCCTACCCAAAGAAGAAGAGGAAAGCTAGTAAAAAAGAATACCTACAAAAGGCGAGAGCAGTTCTACGGTAAATGTAAAAAATACCTAGTTGGTCTGAGTAGTGTATGCGGTCATTACTTAAGTTATATTTTATGTTTACAGCGGATTAAAGGACCCTGTTATTAATCAGCACATTGATGGATTATCATCATCGCTTGCTCAAAATGTTGATACAAGGTAAAGTTACCTTTGTCCTGGAGGGCATTGTACTGCGCCCCTCCCTGGCGGCAAACAAGGCGACCGCGGGCCCGGGGGCGGGCTCGGGCCCGAATGCGACCGAGGGTGGTCCCGGGCCCGAAGGCAGTCTCATATGCGGCTGCTACGGCTGCCAATTCTGGGCCGGGGCAGTCTGGTCGGCTCCGCCAAAACCGGCAGCGGCCCAGAGAAAGGGCAAGGTGGCTCCTCAGGTGGTGGCGGTGCCTGCGCCAGCAGCAAGCCGGCCGCAGCCACCGCCACCAACCCCCACGCCTGCCCCGGCCGAAACCGAGTGGCAGGTGGTCGGGGAAAGGAGGAAGGGATGAAAGGCGGCCAAAAAGGCCCGCAACGAGGAGCGAAGGCGCCGGCACAAGTTGCGAAGCGTCGCGGCTAGACTCCGCGCCCCGAAGACCGCAACTGTAGTGATCACGCTACAGCCGGAAACGGAAAAGAGGGGCGTGTCCTACCGCGACATGCTCTCGAAGGCGAAAGCGACGGTGGATCTCGCAGAGCTCGGGATCACCGGGGGCCTCCTGCTTAAAGTCACCGCGACAGGGGCTCGAGCGCTAGAGATCCCCGGTGTAAATAGTGGCCCGTCCACTGACGCTCTGGCTGAAAAGATAAGAGCGTCCCTAGATGCGGGCGAAGCCCGAGTGTCCAGGCTCGTCAGATGCGCAGACCTGCGCATCTGGGGCCTACGACTCTGTGACCCAAGAGGAGGCGGTCGCCGCCGTCACCAGGACCGGTGGGTGCCCTGCTGAGCAGGTCAGGGCCCTAAGTTCGGACCACTCGGGCATGCGAACCATTATGGTAAGCTGCCCTGTGACGACGGCGAAAACAATCGTGGAGGCTGGAAGGCTTCTGGTGGGCTGGGTGTCAGCGCAGATGAAGCTGCTGGAACCCCGACCTCTGAGGTGTTATTAATTATAATTCTATTAAAATTATTATTAATTTTTATTATTATTATTTATTTGTTATTATTATTAGATAACAATGATCTTTATTGATAAAGATCATTGTTATCTTGGAGCTTCGCCTGACTGCCTTTTTGGTGAAGACGGCCTCATAGAAATAAAGTGCCCCTTGACTTGTTATGGAATGGACTCTGACACTGCCATAGAACAAAAAGTTCTAAAATGCTTTAAAAAAGAAAATGGCACAGTAGTTTTTTTATAAAAAACATGACTGGTTTTATCAAATTCAGGGCCAGTTGCACATAGCAAACAAAAATGTTTGTATATTTGGCGTGTGGACTGGCTCAGAACTTCCAACGTGTGCGAAGTGAAAGTGGAACACAAACACGCCGTCGGCACGGCCTGTCGTCATAAGACGGACGGACGGTGTGCTGGCCCATTACTCACCGTCCACAGGCCCGCGCCTACGATGGCCGGGGGCCACTGGTTGCACCCTGACGCCCGGGGCGTCTCCCGCGGCGGCTGGGACGTGAGGTTCTCTCCCTCTCACGTTCCGCCACCTCCTTCGCTAGCATGACTGCTTCGCAGAAGGAGGCGACGGCTTCCCATTCCCTCTCGCTCCGGACCATGGATTGAACCAGGGCCGGATGCGAGAGGTCGCCGCCGCCAATCGCCGCAACGAGGACACGGCGGTGCTCATCCCAAGCGGGGCTGAGCTCCACGGTGTGCTCCACCGTGTCCTCCAGCCGATCCTCGCAATGGTAACACCCGGGCGTTTCCTCCCACCCGATTCAGTGCAGGAACCTCCCGAAACAACCGTGTCCGGTGAGAACCTGCGTCAGGCAGAAGGTGAGGGCGCCGTGGCGCCTCTCTAGCCACTCCTCAAAAGGGGACTTATCGCCACTATTGTGGCGTGCCCTGCACGTGGTTGCGATAGTCGCTGTGATATCGCGCCGGAGGTCTGTCGCTGAGCGACAATTTGCCGCGGCAGCGGAGTTTCCCCCCGGTGTAGTGCCTCCGCGCGCCATTCGTGTTATCGCTATACTATCGCCTCCAGATCCCATGGCGGCAATCCGGCCAAGAGGCTCGCCGCCTCGCCGGAGATCGTGCGGTACCCCCGGACCAGCCTTACGGCTACCACCTTCTGGGGCGCGGTTAGGTAATGGGCGGCTTGCCGCCTCAAAGAACGCGCCCACACCGGAGCCCCGTAAAGGGCCATGTACCGCACGACCCCCGCATAGAGCCGCTTGATGCATTCAAGCGGTCCCTGCCCATTCCAGTTTTGGGGCCAAACGTCGGAAGTGCTCAACGAAGTTCCACCGGCTGTCGAGGACAAGCCCTAGGTACTTTAGCGTCGACTCGACGCCGATGGGAACCCCTCCTACCGTCAGTATGGATCCCGACAGTGGCGCATTCCGAGGCCCATGAAAGTACATGGTCTCGGACTTGTGCAATGCCACCTCGAGACCCAGTTGCCGGATTCTCTCCACGACTATCGCAACCCCGCGTGTCATTAATTCGGCCGCCGCCTCGTGCGACCTCCCCTGTGCCAGCACCAGCGTGTCGTCAGCGTAGCAAACTACGCTGACACCGCTAGGGAGGTCAGCGCGCAGCACCCAGTCGTAGCCGATGTTCCACAAGGGTGGCCCCAGAACCGATCCCTGTGGAACACCGCACGACATCTCTCGCCGGTTCCACTCTCCATTGCGACCGGGGTAGATGACAGCACTGACCGTCAGGTAGTCCCCGACCACACGGCGAAGGTAAGTCGGCACCCGGTGATACCGGAGTGCCTCCCTAATGCAGGTCCAGGGCATGGTGTTGAAGACATTAGCGATGTCAAGAGACACCGCCACGACGACCCCACCCCGGAACACCGCATCCTCCGTCGTGAGAGCCCTCACGCGCACGATGGCGTCCACCGTCGAGCGCCCCCTGCGGAAACCAAACTGGTGATCCGAAAGATCCGGCCCCATCCCCACAAGGTGCCCGGCGAGGCGGTTAGCAATGACTCTTTCAAAGAGCTTGCCCACCTCGTCGAGCAACACAATGGGCCGGTATGCGGACGGAGAGTCCGCAGGGCGCCCCGGCTTCCGGATGAGGACCAGCTTCCCCGTCTTCCAACGAAGCGGGAACTGGCCTCTCTCCAAGCATGCGCTTAAGAGCCCTTCCAGTTGGGGCCCGAGAGCCTCCGAGGCCAGGACCCAGGCTTTGCCAGGCAAGCCATCGGGTCCCGGGGTGGTATTTTTGGCTTTAAGCCTGCCTACCGTCACTCTCAGGTCTACCCCGGTCACTTCCGGAATGTCGTCATCGTCCTCGATGTGGTCCACTTCTGGCAGCGCAAGTGGCGGAGCCATAGGCGGGGCAGGATGTTCCCCTCGCAGAGGGAACAGAGCGCTCACCACGTCCTCCACGAGCTGAGGGCGGAGACTCTGCGTCAGCGGGGGGGCCCAGGTGCGGAGTTTGTCCCGCACCATCTTGTAAGGGCGCCCCCACGGATCTCTGTCGTGAGTCTCCAGCATCTCCTCGCGGCCTAGGTCTTTGGCCCGCTGGACAGCCTCTTGGAGGTCGGTCTTCGCTGCTCTGTATCCCTCGTACAGCTCCGCTTCAATGGCTGCCGCATCCGGAGGGTGGATGCGGAGCCTGCGATGCCTGGCGTACGGGTGCCGCGAGGCGACGCACGCCTCGCGCAGAGACGTCAGCTCTTGCGACCACCAGTACACCTGACGCCGGGCGCTTCCTGGCCGAACTCGGGGCATTGCCACTTCGCAGATGTCGGACATGGCCTCCTGGAACCACCCTGCCTCGTTGTTGACGTCGGCAGGCCTGTTCGGTGATGTCACCCAAGCCTGCACTATCGAGGCTTCCAGATAGCAGAGGCATAAATAATGATCTCGTGGGAATATCGGGATAAAAAGTATCCTATGTCCTTTTCCAGGATTAGAATTTGGATAAAATTTGGCACGTAGGTAGACCATGAGTATACCTACGTGCCAACATTTATCCAAATCTGTCTAGTTGTTTTAGTGTAAAAGCATAACAAACAAACAAACTCACCGTCGCATTTAAAATATAAGTTAGGATATATATAATTATTTTACTTTTGTAGGCTACTCTTATACTATTTTTGTTTCTTTATCATAATAATTTCATTGAGAAAAAAATACAAGATATGGAACGCCATATCTTGTATTTTTTTCTCAATGAAATTATAAGTAAACCGCAGTGAACCGTGTTACGAACCCCTGCCTCTGCACGTGTGTGTATCAAGAAGCGTGCACCACGCACACAGGCGCAATCAACGTCAGTCGTCGTTGTTTTTTGAGTTAAGAATTTTGCGAGAACGCTCTTAAATAAAAAACATACTGTTGAGAGCGCCTGTCAGAGGAAATTTCCATAGATATAATGTGATCCCATGCATTTGTCTAAGTTACGCTGAAACAAAATTATTTTGACACGATACGGTTGTACCGACAGCACCAGCGCCTAATCGGGTCTTGGTTGTAAGTAGATTTGGGTTTTAGCCCCGTTTTCCGCCTATCAAAAGTACCTAATATATGTTGTAATGTGGTGAGTTGAGAGGAATAAGCTTAGGTATTCCTCTACTTCTCGTAACTGCTACCCACGACTTCACTCGCGCGTAACTAAAGGATAAATGGTTGTTGGAAGTCTTTGAGACTACCAATTAAGTGCTACACCTGACCTTGGAATTTGAAAGAGAAAAGCCAACTTCTATAATTTATTTATTATTCGAAAATATTGATGTCTGTCTAATATACGGTCCATGAGGAATTGTTTGTGTTCAGGATGATCAAACATTCATATATTTCGTAGCAGCTTTTTTATTTAGTTTTAGTAGCATCTGTAATTAATATTTTTTGACATGTTATTGTATTCTTCTTAGAACTGGGTATTACATCAAAACTGTCTGATTGTAGCTAGTTTTACTCGGGAGGACAAAAATACTGGGTGAGGATTGGTGAGCAGACAAACGCCGCTTCAAAACTCACTGTACTTTTCCTGTGAACTAAAATATTGAATACACACATCCATAACGTGTGTGTGTGTTCGGGTATTCCCAAAGAGTTTACACATCTCACACTTCTTTTCCTTTTTTTCTTTTCTTGTCTTTTTCTTCTCTCTGTTCTCAAGTTTTCACGGAATACTCGGTATAAGTTTAATCACCAGCAGCGGCATTTAGGATATACTTGCTTAATGTACTTTTAATTTAGTAAGAATTTTCCCTATGCAGCTGTGCTGATCCCGATCCCGCAATACCCGCTGTACTCGGCCACGCTGGCGGAGTACGGACTGGGGCAGGTGGGCTACTACCTGGACGAGGACAAGAACTGGAGCCTCGACCCCGCAGAGCTGGAGCGTGCCTTCCAGGAAGGGAGCAAGGAGCACACCGTGCGCGGGCTGGTCGTCATCAACCCTGGAAACCCCACCGGACAGGTCACTAGTCCTACACCCTCGAATGAATATACCTATGAAACTTGAGCAAAGTTGACCATAGCTAAGATCTTAAACCTAGTTCAATGCTATATGATCGTCTGAAAGAGCTTTTGAGGGAATTATTTAGTCACCTTACTTTATTTATTTAAGGTGCTAACAAAAGAGAACATGGAGGACGTCGTCAAGTTTGCACAGCGACACACTCTGTTCGTGATGGCAGACGAGGTGTACCAGGACAACATATACGCTGAGAACAGCAAATTCTTCTCCTTCAAGAAGGTGAGCGCAGAACAGTCATAATAAAGTATTTAAATGCAGCACCTTAATTAAAAACAGAACTCTACGTAGCACACTGCGGAAGGGGATGAGGAAGGGTCAAGTAGATTGCTCATTGATGGTAGACAGGGTTTGGCCAGACGAAAATGTATACGTAACTGATAGCATCATATAAATTATAAAACTTCCTACGGAATACGTAAAGAACATGACTAATAACGTAAATCTTCTTAGGTTATGACAGATATGGGTCCTCCGTATAACCAGATCGAGCTGGCGTCGTTCATGTCAATCAGCAAGGGATACATGTGCGAGTGTGGACTGCGCGGCGGCTGGATGGAACTCTTGAACCTCGACCCTGAAGTGAAAGCCAACCTCTACAAGGCCATCTCTGTGATGCTCTGTCCCAACACTATGGGACAAACTGTCGTGGATTGCATCGTTAGAACATTTTTTTTATAAGGACAGCATTACCTTAGGGTATTGACGGTACAATAGGTAATGTTATTCTATAATTATATTTAGATCATGATTCATAAGCTGATTTAGATTTCTTATCGAAGACTTGATGAAGAGACTGTCAGAATCTACCTATGTTGATTTTGCCTAAGCATTGTGATGCAGTGTATGTTCCCGTTCTGACAAAAAAGTAAAATAAGAGAAGAGAGTAAGAAGAGTACTACTGAAAAAAACTAGATAGGTCATTGCGCTAATGCCAAACTTTTTGATCCTGAGGACCACAAGGTAATACTCTTGGCCCTGCCTTGTTTTTAGTTTTAAGAGTAGATAGGTAGGTAGTACATACATATGATATTTTGCCAACATGGCACTCATATAAGTGCCAATATCGTTAGTGCTTTGATAAGCATTTGAAAGTCCTTTATTTTCACTCATGCTAAGGGTGTTACCACACCAATCGATCGGACGTCGATCGATGGTAGAATGGATTAGTCGACAGTCGATCGATAGGTTTACCTAGTAAAGGTAAACTTTCGATCAACGTCGACTAATCCATTCCACCAGTGATCGATGGCATCGATCCACCGTCGATCGATTATTGAGGTAACATCCTTAGGACCCTCTGGTCAGTTTACCGGTTCTTCTCTCAAAAAACGTAATAAGTGGTGAGTCTTCTTTATATAATATTTTGGTGACAGGCCCGAACGCCGGTCTCTGGCGAACCGTCTTACGACTTGTGGTGCGAGGAGAAGACGCACAGGCTGAGCTCACTGAACCAGCGGTCCAAGATGATCGTCGAGACCTTCAAGAACATGCAGGGGTTCAAGTGTAATCTTGTTCAAGTGAGTACGTCGTACTCACATGAAGTGATGTAGATTACAACACAGTAGATAATTTTATCAGCTTATACTAAATTCGGCACTATGTCAACTCTTAGTAATCTGGCCACGTACGAGTAACTGCTGTTGTGATATGTTGATTACTATTGTATCCTCAGGGTGCAATGTACGCGTTTCCACGCATCGAGCTGCCTCCCAAGGCGATAGAGGCAGCCAAGGCAGAGGGAAAGCCACCCGACGCGTTCTATGCTTTCAAACTGCTGGAAGAAACCGGTGAGGAAATGACTGGCAGGACTGTTACACTACAAATCCTAGAAATGAACTCTACCAGAACATAATACATAATGATACTGAATAACCCCGATAATCCACTACAAGGCAATTATAGTGAAGAAAACATAGCTAAGTTTAAAAATAATTTAGGCAGCTTGACATTTACAGAGGTATATAATGCTATTGACCCCAATATTGCATATAAGGCTTTTTTAGATTTGTTCATGCTACTTTGTGATTTATGTTTCCCTCACATTGGGATAACAGTAAATTTAAGAAAAAAAGTAAATTGGGTATCCCGAGGTATAAAAATTTGTAGCAAAAAGAAACGACAACTGCTGTGGAATTATAGATTAAAACCTAGTAAGACAAATAAAATGAGTCTAAAAAATTACACCAAGCTATATAAAAAAAATTTAAAGCTGACACAGTGCGCCCAAAACAATTATAAAATTAAAACATCAACAAATAAATCCAACACGACTTGGCAAATAATTAAACGAAGCAAACTAAATATACCGAAACCTTCTATACATAAAATTAAAGTTAATAATGAATCCATCACAGAGCCAAAACACATAGCGGAAATCTTTAACAATTATTTCATCGACAAAATTCAACCCATTGTAAATGCTGGAACTACAGTAACTCAAAATATTTCGAATACAAGAGACTCGATGTTTATGAGACCTAGTTCACCATATGAAATAATAAAAATCATATCAACCCTCAAAAATACAAATAGTGTAGGGTACGATGATATTTCCACAAAAGTACTCAAAGCGGTAGCTGGCGTCATTAGTTCTCCTTTGAGTTACATTAACATTAATTAACATTAACATTAATTTGAGTATCAGTGCTGGCATATTCCCAAGTGCACTAAAGACATCAATAGTAAAACCACTATTTAAGAAAGACGATAAAGAGTTGATGATGAATTATAAACCTATATCGCTCATACCAGTAATTTCCAAAATTTTTGAAAAATATATTTATAGACAACTCAACTCATATTTAGAACACAATAAAATACTTTGCAATGAACAAAAAGGTTTCAGGGAAAAAAAAACTATTAACATGGCAATATATGATTTTTTATATACAGTGATGACGAATGTGGATCAACATAAACCGGTGTGCAGTATATTCTGCGATATGACTCAGGCGTTTGATTATGTTCAACACAATATTTTACTTAAGAAACTCGAAGCGTATGGCATTAGAGGCAATATACTAAAACTATTTGAGTCATATCTTCAAAACAGAAATCAAATAACGGAAGTCAGTAGGGTAAACATAACTACAAAACGAGAAGAGTCACATCGGTCACAAGAACGTGAAGTTAGGTACGGTGTCCCACAGGGAAGTGTCCTGGGACCTCCTTTGTTTACATTATATATTAATGACTTGCCTAAGTCCACAGAACACCCTATGAGCCTCTTTGCTGATGACAATCGCGTGTAAAAATCGAGACACATATAAATCTGACATTGTTAACTCACTAGTTGCAATTATAGAGTGGTTAAATAATAATAATTTAAAAATAAATTTATATAAGACGAAAATCATGCACTTTAATCAGCGCTCCTTTTCATTAATTAATAATCTATATATAAACTATAATGATAATAACATTGACGAAGTTGATACAACTAAATTTTTAGGAGTTATTATTGACAAGAAATTAAATTGGAAGGCCCATATACCGACTATCAGTAAGAAAATAAGTACCTCAGCATATTATGCTCTTTACAAACTGGCAGCATTAATTAGTATGATTAGATGCTTTACTCACAGCATACTACGGTTTGGTGGAGTCCATATTAAGATACGGCGTAATTTTTTGGGGTAATTCGACTGACCGGGAACTTATATTTAAAAGTCAAAAGCGTTGTATTAGGTCGATGTTCAAACTAGAAACCACTCAGAGTTGTAAACCTTATTTTCAAAAATACAAAATCTTGACCCTACCTTCACTTTATATATTAGAAAATGCGATGTTCGTAAGATCCAACCCTCTCCTATTTTCTCGCATGGCAGATCGATTCCCTCGGAATAGACGTGACAGTACCCAAATTTGCTTACAACAATATAAAACGGCACTTATGCGCAAAAGTGTTTTTTGCATGGCTCCGAAAATCTACAATAAACTTCCAAAAAACTGGAAGCAGTTGAATGATGTGGCTTTCAAAAACGGAGTAAATAATTTTCTAGCAGATAAGGCTTATTATAATTTGAATGAGTTTTTAGATGAGAAATTTTGATAATACTTTACATATTTATTATTCTCTATGTTTTATAATATAAATAGTCATATTGTTTTTTATTTTTTTTTGGATAATTTGACTCTGAAGGACTTTAAAAAATTGTGATTATTATAGATTCAATTATGATTTTATTAATTACTCGTTATTTTTTTTTATTTTTTTTTAATTATGATTTCGAACTTTATACTTTTGACATTTATTAATTATTACCTACTAGTTGCTAATTTAACAGTCATTTAATAAATTATTTTTTATTTTATTTTTATTTTTGTTATGTCTACTTTTTGTTAAATTGCCTTCTCTTGTTTTTAAGGATATTTGTAATTCTAAACATTTGCACGCCATAGTATGGCAAACATGTCTGAACCAATTTTTATTTATATGTTATCCTACATGCACTTGTTATTATTGTATGTGTACACATGTTTGGGCAAATAAATTTTATCTTATCTTAAGGCTGGGATGCAAAGCCACTGCTTCTTTGGGTTGTTAGTTGTCTTGCAACTTTCGACCTAATAGATTACCACTTAGTACGATAGTTGTCACACTTGCCATTACCGCTTGCCATTGCAGGGATCTGCATAGTCCCGGGCTCCGGGTTCGGTCAGCGTCCCGGCACGTTCCACTTCCGCACCACGATCCTGCCGCAGCCGGAGCTACTGAACAAAATGATGGAAATATTCAAGGTCTTCCACAAAAAGTTTACGAAGGAGTATTCGTAAACGGTTGTGTCCTACGTCTGCCACTGCTATTATAACTTGTCCTCTTCTTCTTTCGTATAGATGGCACGAGTTATTTAATTTCTTGGGGCTATGCCCAAGATGATCGCGTATCCGTGGCGTTTAAAGGTCGTTTATCACTTGTAACAACTATGATTAGGTTTATATCAATGGTCAATAGTTTGTAGCCCGACAGTCAGACAGTCGTTACTCACCAAGGGGTCTGTCACCTACTTCTTGAGTTGTGGATGTCGAATAAGTAAAGGCTGGTATTCAGCAGAATCTGATACGATTAGAAGCCGGGCCCAAAATAGGAAAAATAAGGCAGATGATGATGGTTGACAGTTTGTAGCCACAAACTATCCAAAGTGCACCCGGCGAGGCATATCAGACTATCAAGACTGTTTTGTTTTATTTTGTGGCTGAATAGTTTAAACCAAAATCAAAGAAATTACAAATATAATCAAATAAGTATAACTGTAATGTCGCAATCATAGTTACAAAACTATGTATAAGAAAATGCAGTTATACCTATTTTATCAATTAAAGCAACCCTGGCTATATGAGTGATATCTACATAATTAAGTACTGGGAACTTATAGGTTTACAGTGATTGTTTTTGTATCTATATATTTGTTATCTATTTAATAAATTCTTGTTTCTGCTTTGTTATTTATACATGTTTTTTCCCACCAACTAAAATATCAAATTAGCCTATGCCCGCTGCTTCGTTTTCCCATCAAAGATTAACGAACATCCATCCATCCATCCATCCATACTTACAAACTTTCGCGTTTATAATATTAGTAGGATATGCAAACCCAATGTAAAGAAAGACCTATGCGGAGCAAAAAGAAACAATCATGTAAAATAAGAAAAACCAAAAATAATTTCTAATCAAAATAAAATTATTAATTACTTATAACTTTTTTAGGGTTCCGTACCCAAAGCGTCAAACGGGACCCTATTACTGAGACTTTGCTGTCCGTTCGTCCGTCCGTCTGTCCGTCTGTCACCACTAGTCACCAGGCTGCATATCATTAACCGTGATAGGTAGCCAGTTGAAATTTCTACAGATTATGTATTTATGTTGATGCTAAAAAAAATACTAAAAACAGAATAAAATAAATATTTAAGGGGACTCCCATACAAAAAAGTGATTTTATTGCTCGTTTTTATAAATAACTAGCTTATGCCCGCGGCGCCGCCCGCTTGGAGTCCGATAATTGTCCCACGGGAAAATATTATCGGGATAAAAAGTATCCTATGTGTTAATCCAGGTTATAATATACCCGTGTGCCAAATTTCATCTAAATCCATTCAGTAGCTTTTGCGTGAAAGAGTAACAAACATCCATCCATCCTCACAAACTTTCGCATTTATAATATTAGTAGGATGGTACGGAACCCTTCGTGCGCGAGTCCGACTCGCATGTGGCCGGTTTTTTTATAAATAATGGTACGGAACCCTTCGTGCGCGAGTCCGATTCGCACTTGGCCGAAAAAATAAGTTTTTATAAATTGCACTTAAAAGAAGAAAATAAACCTTGATAAAAACGCAAAAGAATAGTTTTCGTAAAAGCTTGTCACGTGAATAGAAGAGGCAAAAAAAACATTACGTGACGAGCTTTTTATTAACAACTAGCCGTCCCCGGCATGCGTTGCAATGCACCATTTACCTACCCTATCTACATACCCTACCTACCTACCTACCCTACATGTCCTACCTACCCTACATGCCCTACCTACCCTACATGCCCTACCTACCTACCTTACATGCCCTACCTACCCTACATGCCCTACCTACCTCCCTACCCTACCCTACCTACCTACCTACGCTACCCAACCCACCCTACCTACCTATCTGATCTACCCTACCTATCTACCCTACCAACCCTACCTACCTACCCTACATTTCTCACCTTTTAAACCTTCCCTGGACTTCCACAAATAATTCAAGACCAAAATCAGCCAAATCAGTTCAGCCGTTCTCGAGTTTTAGCGAGACTAACGAACAGCAATTGATTTTTATTTATATAGAAGATAGATAGATTATATATTTGTGATAACGCAATACGCATTATTCGCGTCTACAAATTTTCGTATCGGTTGAAGAGTACCCTCATGAGAAAGACGATCCTGTTATTGGAAGTAAGTACTACAGGTTTGCGCCAGTTCCCTTTAGCCATGGACAGCAGGGTGGCCAGAGTGGGCCTTGTCCACTGCGGCCACATCAAAGTCAAAGTCAAAGTCAAAGCATTTATTTCAATTAGAACATTACAGGCACTTTTGAAAGTCAAAAAAAAACAAAATAAAACGCGAAGCTACAGTCCCAGTCACAAGGCATAATAACTTATGAAAGTACTGTAGTTGCCCATTCCGTAGCGTAGATCTCTATGGAGAAGAACGGGCAAGAAACTCCATGGACACTCTTTTAAATCAAAATATGTTACAAAATCTTGGTTACATCATTCATGTTAAGAATTACAAATATTTGAGAACAATGTAGACACACGGGCAAGTTAAGAGCGTCCAGAGTAAAAGATTAAATCTGTAATTAAAAATAAAATAATTAAAATAAACCGTGGCAGCTAAGAGATGACCAGTCACAACTGACAGCGCCCGTTCACGAACATGACGCATGTATCAGCCATCATTCAACTCAACCATTTTGAAGGGAACTAAACGACCCGACACACCCGCCACCATCAGCGTGACATTTAAGTGAACATGACATTCACTCAACCACCAGGGTAATTTCGCGTCAATGAAAGATGTAGGTACTCATTAAATGGTAGCTTTACAGTACATAGTACTCACACATGTGCTATGCAATTATATAATACTAAGAGATTGAATCTATACAATGCAAATATATTTTTACAATCTTCTGCAGCTTTCACAATAACTTTACTTTGTAATTCAGATGATTCCGATTGCCCCTATGGTTGTGGAGCAGGACCAGCATTGAGCTAAGCATTTTTATCATCAATATAATCCCCCAACTTATAATATGCTTGCCTACATAATGTGCGTTTTATGCACGATTTAATTTTCGTTTCATTAAGTTGCAGAATGGGGGGTGGTATTTTATTGTAACATTTTAAACAGTACCCCATGAAAGATGAGTCTACTTTAGCTAACCTGAAACCTGGCTGAACTAGTTGGTCCCTGTTTCTAGTATTATAGTGGTGCCGGTCACCTCTTTTACTAAATAAATGCAGGTTTTTCCTAACGTACATGATGTTTTCATAGATGTATTGACAAGGTACCGTCATGATGTTAATTTCCTTAAACAGTTCTCTTAGAGAATCGCGCCTACGTAGATTATATATGGCTCTGATAGCTCTTTTCTGCAGATGTTAAATGAGGACCCCATTGTAGCCTTGAGTCGAGCGTGATCCCCAAGAAAACAGTTTCATCGACAAATTCAAGTTTCTCTTGATTCAATACTATGTCACAGTCACTACTTTTGACATTTGGTAGAGAAAATCTTATGCACTTAGTTTTTTTCCCATTTAATACTAAATTATTAGCGGTAAACAATTTATGAACCTGCATTAGAGCGTTATTTATGTCGTCAAAATTTGTGGCACGTCTGCTTATCCTAAATATTAAAGAAGTATCGTCAGCAAACAACACCATTTGTGGTTGGTTTTTAAATAAATGGGGTAGGTCATTAATATATACTTAAAAGAGGAAAGGACCCAATATCGAACCTGGTGTACCACATACACCCATTTTTACTTTTAAACCCATGGAATTTACACCATTTACTTGTACTTGCTGCTGTCTATCATTCAAATACGATCTTACTAAAGCTGAGCGCAAGTTTACCTAAACCGTAATGCTCAGATTTCAAGAGCAATGTTTGATGATTCACGCAATCAAATGCTTTCGAGAGGTCACAGAAGATTCCTATGGCATCTTGTGCCTCTTCCCACGCGCTATATATGTGTTTTAGTAAGGTGACACCGGCGTCAGTCGTACAACGCCCTTTGGTGAAACCGTACTGTTTCTCATGTAAGATTTTATTGGTGTTAAAGTGGGTGAGCATTTGATTAAGCATTACCTTTTCAAACACCTTGCTGAAAACCGGCAACACGGATACGGTTCTATAGTTATTGGTATCTTTACTGTCCCCAGATTTGAAAACAGGTATTACCTTGCTGTATTTCATAAGGTCCGGGAAGACTCCTTGGTCCAAACACAAATTAAATATTAAGGCTAAGTACGGTGCTACAGTGTCAATAATAGCTTGACACACTTTAATAGACATTCCCCATAAATCTTCGGTTATTTGACTTTGATTTCCTTAAAAGCTTTAATAACTGCCATAGGGTTTATATGCTTAAATTGAAACTCAACCGAACAGGCTGAAACGTTCGCTTTTAATAAATCAATAGAAAGCAAGGGTGAGGAATTTAAGGTTTCGGTAGTTTTCTACGGGATATTAGTAAAGAAATCTACAAATTCTTGAGCTATTTCGTTTTTAGAGCTTAGAAGATCACGTTAAGTCTCTAGTCTGATATCATTATTACATTTTTTATTTCTATAAGTTTCATTGTTGATAATTTTCCAAACCGCCTTTATTTTGTTATCGGCGGACTTAATCTTGTTGCTAATGAATAAAGCTTTAGCTACCTTGCAAGTGTTTTTAAAGATTTTTGAATAAGTTGCAACATATTTATTAAAAGTCTCCGAGTTGATGTAAGGCTTAAGGCCATCTCGGTGCATACCCACCTCGGCTTTCAAAAAATATTCTCTGAGGCTGCACACCTCGCGGTATAAAGGCAAAGATGGCAATGCAACTTGATAACGCTAAACCTGACATAATGAGGAAATAAAATTAAATTTTCTATGTGGTATGATGGTAGTTATATAGGTATAAAAATAAATTGCACAACCCAACACCTATGAGTAATCCAATAGTAACATTATAATATTCAGAAGCACGGGGTACAAAAAGTTAACCGTGAAACACCTACGTGAACCAGGTGTACAGAAACATAACCGTGGTACCTACACCTAGGTGAACCAGGGGTACAGAAACTTAACCGTGGTACACCTGGGTGAACCACTTTGGTGTTCCACGGGTCAAAAATGCCTGGATGCAGGTCATGACAGAACTGAACGCGAATACAAATTTTCGCTTCCATGCTATTAACCGTTGAGGAGTTCCCCCCTGAGGAGACGATCCTGATTGCATGATGAAGTCATGATAGAATACATGTTCATCCGTCAAAATTGAAAGTGTAAACAAAATTTCGTGTCCGCGCTATTAACTGATGAAATGATGATAAATCATGTTTAACTATCAAAACTATAATAAAAAATTAAAAACCCCGACACAAACCTGTAAAAACAAAAAATAAATGAATCCAAGGGTCGCGACGCTTGGATTCACTTATTTTTTGTTTTTGGAGGTTTTTTGTGACAATGGTTTTTCATTTTTATTAATTTATGTCCTTTATTCATTTATAATCTTATCTTTTATATTTTTACATATTTCTTACAAAAAAATAACAAAAAACATTTAAAAATATAAAAAACAGGTTTCCGCCGGTAACGAGAGCAGGGTCCAAGCTACCGGTGGTTAGGGCTGCAGAGACAGGAACCTCCTCACAATGCGGGCCGTATCGAGGAGTACTGCCATGTGAGAGCTTCGACAGATGTTCGTCGAGGCTCTTGGCCATAAGGCCATTGGCCGTTACGACAATCGGCACAATGATAGCCGAGTCCACATTCCACATATCGACAACCTCGTGAGCCAAGTCAAGATATTTTATTTGTTTCTCTTTCTCAGCTTTCACGAGGTTTTCGTCATGCGGGATGGTAACATCGACTATCAATGCGCGAATTTATTAATTTATTAATTAATTGATGAAATTATTTTATTATTTAAAGCTTTTATTTAACTTGCAATGTATGTATGTATGTTTGTTACGGTGGAATCTTGGAAGCTAAATTAGAACCACTTTCCGATGTCCGATTGAGCTGAAATTATGCATACACCTTTGGTTCTGGTGACAATACATTTTTATGACAGACATAACTTAATCCTGTAGCCAGGATCGTCTTCTCACGAGGGATTCTTCAAGGGTTAATAGCACGGACACGAAAATTTGTATACACGTTTATATTTGATGGATGAACATGAATTCTATCATAATCTCATCCTACAGCCACGATCGTTTTCTCACGAGGGAACTCCTCAGCGGTAAATAAATAGCATGGAATGAAAAAAGTGTTGAGATTGTGATAATGATGTGTGGTCAGAAAAGATTACGGCAAAACTAAAAATGTTAAAATAAAATTAAGTTAAAAAACCTTTTTAAGAAAAGCTATTATTTAAATGCTCTAAAAAGGAGAAAAAAAAATCTTTTAAAATTTTAACTATCAACTTATAACCTCATTATACACAATTTATGTGATCATAAAAGCTTGTCGCGAGGTTTGCGTAAAACTGAAATTAAAAAAAAAAAAGAACTTAGCCGATTAAGTTACTCAATTAATAGGTACTAGTTTATTTACACAAGTAAACCTCGCGACAAGCTTTTATGATCATATAAATTGTGTATAATGAGGTTTTAAGTTAATAGTTAAAATTTTAAAAGAAAACATTTTTTTTTCTTCTTTTTCGAGCACTTAAATAAAAGATTTTTTTTAAAAGGTTTTTTAACTTATTTTTTTTTTTATTTAATTTTAATTTAATGTTTGTTAAACTTTATAAAGCCTTAGAAAGGCATCTTGGCTGCAGGATGAGGTCTTTATCGATCAAAGTTGAATGCGAATAAAAATTTCGTGTCTGCACTTTTAACCATTGGAGGAGTTCTGTTGTGAAGAGACTATCCTGGCAGAAGGACTAAGTCATTTCTGTCATAAACATGTATTGTCACTAGAACCAAATATAAGGAGTGTGCAAAACAGCTCATTACCTTTATACCAACTAACAAACATTATTCAACTTGCCGTGTTACTTCTGGAGCAACAGAAACAAGTTCAAATCAGAAACTAGGCATAAGCTTCAGACGCTGTCTTAAGAGAGAGTTATCAAATTTAAATTACTAACTAAAATAAAACAACACTTAAACATTCAGTTTATTTTATTAACCCCCGACGCAAAAAAAGAGGGGAGTTATTTTAAAAAATAAAAACTGAACAGTTTATAAAATTATACAAATTCATCGCACAGCTAACAAATGACACAAGATTTTGACCAATAGAATTGCATAAAATTTGTGGAGCGGGCGGAGTTTAGTTTCTCTTCTTCGCCTCAGTGGTCAGGCAGCCTTATCCTTTAATTATGCTGTCTCAGAACACAGTATGTTATTAAAAGTAAAACTTAAAAGTAATACATCAAATAATACTTATTTATAATAAAAATAATATAAAACAACATTTCAGTTTCTTTTTGAGATATAAAAATATGGAATCTTTCTAGTACCTATTTCATTTAACAAATACAATTCAGAAGTTTAGTAGGAATTCGTTCAGAGTCATCTTACTCTGAGATTTATGCACTATAAGAGCCAAAGGGACGTTACTCATTCCTATGAAGTCTGTCGTGCTAACGAGAGTGCCTGATATATCCCACATTAGTGATATATTTATAACACACGAAGTTTTAACATAAACCAAAGAGAAAGACTTCAATCAATAATCAAGATTAAAGTGCAAGCAGCATGTGTGTCTCGTGCTGTCTTCTCGACTAATCGAAAAAGTATTTAACGTTTTGTAACATCTTCAAATACTTCTCAATGGTCATTGAGAGGGCTTTTCTAAATCGAGTTTTGACTGGGGCCGCAATGATCTCTGGAAATAATGGTTTAAATATATATAAGCTTCGCTCAGTTTACAGCATGGCACCGGTCGCATCGCCCCAGTGAGAGTCGTTCAAGGTTCTTCCCATGAATCAATACGTTGCGTTCACGTTGGGGGGTCGTATGCCTCACGGCTAGGCAAAGACGCTCTCATGGCTTAATCATTTTCGCGACTGTTTCCAGTGGTGGTGAAGAAATCTAGTATAAGCTTACCTTATAATTTATGAGAACTCTTGAGTAAACTTCTGGTGGAAGGTCTTGAAGACTTCCAGCATCTGTTTTAGCATCTTGGGTTGCGGCAGGATTGTGGTGCGGAAGTGGTATGAGCCGGGACGTTGCCCGAACCCGGAGCCTGGGATTACACAGATACCTGCATGGAACAGGAACCAGGTATCGATTACTGGACAATTGAATGTGTCATACAGTACGGTGTCTCCAGAGAAAGCGTAAGTTTTCCTGACTTCGCACTGAGTACATTAAATGCTGTGAAATGGATGTTGGCTATATTTAACCTTACACATATTTTTAACCCCCGACCAAAAAAGAGGGGTGTTATAAGTTTGACGTGTGTATCTGTGTGTCTGTGTATCTGTGTGTCAGTCTGTGGATAAAATTGGTGTCGTTTGAAAGGTATTTTAATCAAGAGTGTTCTTAGCTATGTTTCGAGAAAATCTGCTCAGCCGCTTGAAGCTCATCGCCTCTTTTCTAGTTGATGAAGGGATATTTAACAACTTCTACGGGTCTAATCGATTCGAAAATTAAATTCTTGTCACTTGTAACTATGAGCATCGCCAGGGCCCGGAGGCTGCACACCCCCTAAGAGCTAGAGATTTTTTCAGATTTATATCTTTCTTTATTTTCGTTAATTAGCGAGAAGTGACGCAACACCGAGAAAAGTGGAAGGAATGGGAGGAGACCTATGCCCAGGAGTGGGACAGTCAAGGCTAAGAAAAAATAATTTAAGTTTCAAAAGCATGAAATAAAAATTAATTCGCTTTGTTTAGTGTTTGTGCTGAGCGGTCTACTTAGCGGTCTCCCGACGTTACGACGCTTGGATTAGTTTTATTTTTGGTTTTTTAGACGATTTATCAGTCGGGGTCGTTATTTTTTGTTTGTAATAATTAATTTTGGTAAGGACAGTTTAGAGTATGAATGTGGATGGTTATAAGAGCAGGGGAAATCCAAAGAAACGATTAATGGACTGTGTATAAGATGAAATGGCTTAGAAAGGGGTGCCACTCATGAGATGAGTGAGCGAGAGTGAGAAATGCACCGATCACAATCAGTGTGTTGGTTATGTCATATCTCACCGGTTTCCTCGAGCAGCTTGAAGGCGTAGAAGGCGTCCGCCGGTTTCTTCGCAGCCTTTGCGGCAGCCACTGCTTTTGCAGGCAAGTCGATGCGTGGAAACGCGTACATCGCGCCCTACGAACACAACGCCAACATCTAGTGAGCATTCATAGCACGTTCAGCAGACTGCACGTACGTCAGCCCGGAAATATGATTTCTATTACAGAGGATGGAATGATTCAGAGTGATAGAATTTCTATCACGCAACATACGAACAAATATTATGTTGCGACGGGGTCATCAAAAAAGAGGTATGAGGAAAAGTTCCTCATACTTCGTAAAAAAGGGAGGATCCTGCGACCATCCGATTGATTGTCTGGTCGGCTAATACCCGGCAGTTGTTGACGGATTGTTGTATTTTATGGTCTCGCGGATAAATAACACTTAACTGTGCGATAATAGGATATTTTTGTGTGACGCCAGGTGATGAGGAGCTTTAAGCTGTTTAACTAGTAGAAGTTTACACAACAGGTGGGCCGCCGATATTGTGAAAGATGAAATCTGCGGTACAGAACCAGCAGTGGTGACGCCTGAAGGAGTCTTTGACTAGCACTGTAGTCTTTCGGCTGAATGGTGGTGTTGTCTCATTCACCTGCACGACGTTGCACTTGAACCCCTTCATATTGTTGAAGGTTTTGACGATCATCTTGGAGCGCGCGTTGAGCGAGTCCAGCACGGCCAATTTCTCGTCACACCACTGCTCGAAGGACGGCTCGCCGCTCTGCGGTGGCTTGGCCTGCCGACAGTCAGTATACAGGGTTATTTGTAAAACACCGGCAACCTCTTAAGAGGTCATTCTACTCATCATTATGAACAACTTTTACTATGAGACCAAATCCGATATCGTGAAAGAAATAATCTGCTGTTCCCTACATTTTGACGAGTTATGTGAACATAAAGTACGGAACAGCTGATTTTTTTTTCGCGATTTCAGGTTTGGTCTCATAGTAAAAGTTGTTCATAATGATGAGTAGAATGACCTCTTAAGAGGTTGCCGGTGTTTTACAAATAACCCTGTATACTGACTGTAACAAATAACCCTGTATACAACGACTGCTGTCACAAACATGGGAATCACATACCTATTATATACGCCTTTTTTTTTTTTTTTGCGGATGGGAAATCATCAAATGACTTCTCCCGCTCTGGGCGGAGCGGGAGGGAGTGTCAGACTTGACTGACTAAAACCCACCCATGTTCCTTCTTAGCCCTTTGTGTTCCAGGGCCGCGGTATCTCGTTCGAACAACCCGCAGCCCTGGCAGGCATCGGCCCTCTCGGACCCCTTCTGATTTGCTGACATCTCCTTGATATTATAAACGCCTGACTTAATGACTTATTGTAGGTGTGTGTCCTAAAAGCGGTTTTAATACTAAGAATAAGATTTTGTTGTTGTTGTTGTGTACAGACAGCGTCAGTATGTGCTAACCCCTCAAGTTTTAAAATGTTACACTGCTACAACATAGTTCGTTGCGAACAATAATCATTGCGAATAATAATCTAAATTTAAATGTAATTCACAGTAGATAACAATTTCACTATCTTCCTAGTCACTTCATTTTTAGGTCTTTGTCTAGATTTCAACCTCGGAATGGACATGGGCTATATATCATCACGCTACGACCAAAAGGGGCGGAGCAGCAATGAAAAATGTTGCGAAAACGGGGAAAATGACTGTGACGCAGACGAAGTTGCGCGGGACAGCTAGTTTTTAATATTTTGAGCTGTGGCGTACTCTTTTATATCGTCTGACAACAAAAAAAAAATTGTCAGAATATATTTCAGCGTTTTAATATTAAAAGCGTGCGTGTATAAGCCGGTTATGCTCATATCGGAGTAACAACACTGAAAAATTATGTTTACCAAAGATGAATATGTCACGGCTGTTCCGACTTTCTATTGAAAAAAGAACGGTGCCAAAATCCTGAAAGCTAGCAAATGTACAACCTATGCCCAAAAAGGGCGACCGTGCAGACCCTGCTCATTACAGTTCGATCGCCATTACCTCCATTCTGTGCAAGGTTGTAGAAAGGGTACTGAACAGTACGCTGCTGACCTACCTTGAAGACAATCATCTCTTTAGTGACCGACAGACCGACATTTTAACATCTATCGATTAGACAGAGACCTAAAGATAAAGTGACTCGGACGATACTTGTTACCAATTTCATCGCGATAAACAAGGGCTCGCTGGCTAATTTGTTAAACCGTCGTATTAGTAAGGTGAAGCGATGGTTCGATCCCGGGTGGAAACATGAGTTCTTTTTGAAAGTATACTTTAGATTATTTGAAACGAATTCAATGTTGTAGCAGTGTAACATTTTAAAACTTGAGGGGTTAAGACATAGTGACGCTGACTGTACGAGCTTACCCAGAATCCAGAATCTCTGGGTAAAAAAAATCAAAATTGCAAAATCTGGCTGCAAAATTGCAGCTTTCTAGGTCCAAGTGTTAGGACTTTGATGAGTCAGTCAGTCAGTCAGGACTTTTCTTTTTATTTAAATATATAAGATAGATGTGTCCGAATGCTTGGTGCTTTCGCCGAGTAACTTTAAAAGCGCGTTATTTTTTTCAGGTTATGTATGTCAATAAGTTTCCTTATCTACGGCGATGATTCTTGTGACGTAACGATTTAGAAATTGTTCCCATGTAACAATAGAGTTATCTGCAGAAAACTCAACTGAATCGATTACTAAATGAGCAGAACCATTCAATGATGCTTTTAGATAGTGAAATTTCTGTATTTTAGGAATAGATCGGCAATTGTGAACTACGGATAGGAATGTATCGCGAAATTCATGCCAGTGCACGAGCAACCGTATGAACCTTCATATTCAGGCAGAGATATAGTAGGTAATTTAACAGAAGAAGTGTGAACCGTGTGGCCATCAGATAATGCACTTGAATTATCAGCTTCCACATCTTCATTGTTAATTAAACATTGCGCTTTAGCTAATACAGAATAATATTCAGAATCAAAACTATCTCGTTCTTCTAAGGCTTTCGGACGTTATTAAAGATTTTATTTTATATTGAACGTCATCAAATGAAGTGTTCTTGAATGCCTTCAATACGCAATTGTAACTCCATACTGTGCAACAGTTAACACGTTACAGTAAGAGTCCTTTTGATATGACTTCTTCAATTATGAAGTTCTTTAATTTTGTCCTTGGTGTCAGGTCAATTTGGAAGAGTGTGGGAATTACTCACAATTATAACGGCTACGGCTTGATAACTCTGGTTTGAACGTGAAGTAGGCAACCGACACGTAGAGATCACGCAGAGGTAGCTCAACACTGGAATTTAACACAAAAACCCGACATCACACAGGGAATGATGGACAGGTCTTGGATAGTCTGGTTGGCTCGTCTCACCAAGTGCGCTGCGATGCTGCTGATGATGATGTACGAGTATCTTGCGTCGATCAATGCCCAATCTTCGTCGTAGCGCTAATCCAAAATTCTTGATCGCTGTCCGGCACGACGGACCAGATTATGTTAGCTATTTCTAGCTATGTATAACTGGATTCAGGGCAACTTATTCTTTTATTTAAATAAAATGCGCATATAAAAAAAAATGTCTATTCTTCTACAGTGCATAAAGAGAAGTAGTTGTATATGGAAGTTAATACTTGAAATTAAAACGTAAACTTGCTTCATCGTCATTGGTTACCATAGCAGCAACGCGATTGGCGTGATAGATGGTCATCATTGATGCGGACCGCCTATTGGATGATGTTGCGATGACAGGTGCGTTCATAAGCTTGAACACTTACGTTGTCTTTATAAAACTAATACACACCCTCGAGTTATTATATAACGTTAGCTTTTAAAAATAATTACGATATAAGATATTTCTAGCGCTTCCTATTCAATCGTTTGCGTTAATAAGATGTCGCTTGTCTACCATTTGTGTCAGTACTCAGTAGGCAAAATTCAATGATATTATGATTATGTAAATTATAAAATCAAATGGTAAATAAAATATAAATCTTTGGAGTAAATTATGATCAAAGTTTTATTAAAATAACATGAATAATAAATATTATTAAATGATTTTAAAGGTATTTTGTTTTTCTTAAATATTGCTAAAACAAAATAGAACAATACTTTATATTAAAAAGTAACATGACGCAAGGCACATGTCCCCGAGCACACCGTGGAGCTCTGCCCCGCTTGGGCTGAGCACCGCCGTGTCCTCGTAGCGGCGATTGGCGGCGGCGACCTCTCGCGTCCGGCCCTGGTTCAATCCATGGTCCGGAGCGAGAGGGAATGGGATGCCGTCGCCTCCTTCTGCGAAGCAGTCATGCTAGCGAAGGAGGTAGCGGAACGTGAGAGGGAGAGAACCTCACGTCCCAGCCGCCGCGGGAGACGCCCCGGGCGTCGGGGGGCAACCAGTGGCCCCCGGCCACCGTAGGCGCGAGCCTGTGGACGGTGAGTAATGGGCTAGCTCACCGTCCGTCCGTCTTATGACGACAGGCCGTGTCGACGGTGCATACGTGTTCCACGCGCGCCTCAAGGAGATGTCAGCAAACAGGAAGGGGCCCGAGAGGGCCGATGCCTGCCAGGGCTGCGGGTTGTTCGAAAGAGATACCGCGGCCCTGGAACACAAAGGGCGAAGAAGGAACATGGGTGGGTTTTAGTCAGTACAAGTCTGACACTGCCTCCCGCTCCGCCCAGAGCGGGAGAAGTCATTTGATGATTTCCCATCCGCAAAAAAAAATAAAAAAAGCCACATGTCCCCACTAAGATTCGAACGTCCAATCTCATGCAAGTCAAGCGGTCTTGAAACCTCCGATCTATTTAAACGTTGAGTAACTTCTCGTAATGTTAATATGCTTGTCATTTTAAAAGTATTAACATTTTAAAGAAAAAAACAATATTTAAAAAAGACTTTAAAAAAATAGTTATACTAACATAAACTTGTTTCTTCACTAAAACAACAATGTGTATAATAATGTGTTTTTCCAAAACCAATTAGGCCCAACACCGATTTGAACGAACATGTCTTTTGGGGGGGTAGGCACTTAATGGAGCCGTGTGTAAATACATAAATATGGACTTGGTCTTTGGTCATTGTTGGTGTTTGTTGTAAAAGTGTTGTACTAACGACCATATCGATTGCGAATTGACCAACACTGTTGGGACACAGCATGGCGGAGATGACCTTGTACAGGTTAGCTTGCACTTCAGGGTCCAAGTTCACGAGCTCCATCCACCCGCCGCGCAGACCGCACTCGCCCATGTACCCCTTGCTGATGGACATGAAGGACGCAAGCTCGAGGTCGCTGCATGGAGGCCCCATCTCAGTCATCACCTGTGAACGATACGTGTATTCAAGACGATTAACAATATGTCCAAATGTATTTAATTCTCAATAAAATGTATAGGAAGATTGACCCTCTTTTTGACATGATAAAATAATTGAGCACTTTTCTCATTAATGCGCATTATTGAGCTTTTGCTTTCATAACAGTATTCTCTTTATTTTTTCACACAAAACACCATTCTGATCAGTGCAAAAGCAAAAATAAAAAAAATTGTGCGTTCCTCCTCGCGGAAGAAGTGAAACTTCGTAATACTACACGCATGCGTTCGAGTGCCACGCATTCACTCTCGCTCTGTCTCTTTCTATTCTCCCTCCATAGTAGCGTTAAACGTTTAACGCAAACTTGTTGGAAGTCGCCTAAGAAGTTTCACTTCAAAACCAATGCGAAGTAAACAAAACATGTTCCGATATGCTTGCAGGCGGCGGTTGTGACTTGCGCGAGAACCAGCTGTAAACGAAGAGTTACGGAAATTTCCTAACACCCCCGAAACCGTGTTCGGCTCGGCTGACTAGTCGGCCAAAGTCATAGTCGGCACATCTCCAATATTTTGTTTTGTTTCTCAAGTTCAAAAAGAGTACCCCGATTATTTCCTCACTACTACTTGTGTATTGTTAGCTGTAAGCCACCACAAAAAACAATAAAATAATATAAAATTATAATAAGAGGTTTTTAGGGAATGGAAACAACAGTATCTGATTAGAGTTGATATTAAACAGTTTATTCAGTACACACGTTCACAGTCATAAATTTACAATAAGTTGGGAATCGTTATTCGCGGACAATAGATTAGCGGATTCACGTACGAGTGCTTTGCGCGAAGACAGCGGACTAGTGGAAGTGCCCGCGCACATCAGCCACACGCCGTCAAGGGCCGTGCGGGAATGGGACAGCGATAACCTTATTCTGTGTCCTGTGTATCGTATTGGACCATGACCGCGAGACGCTCTTATTGGTTCGTAGGAATTTGGGTTGCTACAAGACTAGCTGTCCCGCGCAACTTCGTCTGCGTCTCATTTTCCTCGTTTTCGCAACATTTTTCATTGCTGCTCCGCTTCTATTGGTCGTAGCGTGATAATATATAGCCTATGTCCTTCCCCAGGTTGAAATCTATCTTCTTGCCAAATTTTATCAAGATCCGATCAGCTGTTTAGTCGTGAAAAGGTAACAAACAAACAAACAAACAGAGTGACTTTCGCATTTATAATATTAGTATGGATGGTATACACGGACAAGTAGACATTTTATTATAATCAGCTTTTGTCCCATAACATTACAACAACACGTACACGCAACAAAACAAAGTACGTATACGAGAAGGTATGTACCGTATCGTTGTGTCTTTAATTTTATAATGTATCCGGCCGGCCTGTGTAGAAGGTTTGCGTGCAAGTGTATACTTCGTTTTGGTGAAATTAATTGTTAACCTACTGCTTTAACCTATTGCTTTGTAACTTGATGTTGTATACACAACCATGGAACAAGATTTTGAGGCTGACTCTTCCCAGCAGGGTACGTGTTTTGTCCCAAATAGACAATATATCAGACACGCTACTTTAAAACTACTAAAAGTTTTAAAGTAGCGTGTGTAATGTTTTCTCACCTTCTTGAAGGAGAAGAACTTGCTACCCTCAGCGTACACGTTGTCCTGGTACACCTCATCAGCGAACACGATCAGTTTGTGATTCGCCGCGAACTTAACAATTTCCTGCATGTTCTTTTCTGTCAGTACCTGTGGAATATGTTCCTTTTATTGTCCAAAACAATGCTTTACTCTAATTCAAGTAGGTCGAGTTGTTTCGATGTGAGGCGGTCATCAAGATGTTTAAAATTTACCTGATGAATTTAAGTATTTACGCATCACGTGGCCACGGCAGGCAGTGACGTGGACATAGAGGCCACCGCAGATTAATTAAAGAAGTCTTATCAGTGAGTCTACCGTCACCTGTCCGGTGGGGTTCCCCGGGTTGATGACGACCAGGCCGCGCACGGCATACCCCCTGCTTCCCTTTGTGTAGGCGCGCTCCAGCTCGGTCACGTCGATGCCCCAGTTTTTGTCCTCGTCCAGGTAGTAGCCCACCTGCCCCAGCCCGTACTCCGCCAGCGACGCCGAGTACAGCGGGTATTGCGGGATCGGGATCAGTACACCTGCAATGCAACATGACGGCCTATATTTTATTGCCGCATGAAATTGAGAACACAAACACAACGTCACGCCTGTATCTTCTACACCCAGATCTCCCGTAATCCTTAAGTCCCACATAAAACGGGTTGAGCTTATTGCCATTAACCGTGTAAGGTAATCAAAAGGTCCATGGACTGTTTCTGAAAAATTCCTAATGGAAAACCCATGAAAATTTCCTGACTGAATTCCGGTAGCGGTGATCAATGTTGACAGAGAATACGCACATTGTTTGCCAAGCTAAGGTTACTCCCTCCGCCCTCACTCTTGTCCAGAAAGCATATCGACACGACCGGAGTTCGAGGCACGAGGATATCACGCCGCCATGTTCATATATATTTCTTACCACTGGTATGCAAAAAAAAACACAGAAAAACCCAAAATTATGACTTTCGATTCGAATCCTTCGCTTGTCACTACTAGATCAAGAGGCAGCCAACCAAATACTGTTTGTTTTGTCGTGCAACTGCCTTGTGACAGGCAATGTCTAGCTGTCACCTAATTTTATTTATTTCGGATTATTCCTCTCTGTAATGTAATGCTCATGGTTTATAGTTTACTGACCCGAAGGCTTTCCATCGACTTTGTTGCACAGCAGCTGCAGACAGTTCTTGATACCGGCGGAGGCGCCGGCACTGAGGCAGATGTTCTCCCAGTTGGCCTTGTGTCCGTCGCGGCGCTCGATGTACTCAGCCACGTGCTTGCGAATCAGCTCGATGCCATTTGACATTGTGTACGCGCCCGCGGAACCCCCACTGGAGCATATTATATAATGTCGCTTGTGCTAGTAACCAAATTTCGAGCAATCGTACCATCACTAAACACGGGTCTTGGCAATCTAAGGATTTTCTTTAACTGACATCAACTAAACCGGTCCCAATTAACACAAATTTAAAAAAAAACAATATAATCTGTAAATTATTATGTATCTGTCATCATGGAATCCTTTATCTGCACCTATTACCAAGGATCCAAACAAACGAAGACTATGCGAAGCGTCGTTAGGCTCGTGACAGCGCGCGTCTTCGCGTGAATACGTTCCGTCGCCGTCTGACCGGAACGGAACCAAAAAGATGTTAGCCGTGTCAGTCTGTTTTTACTTGCGTGAGTAACCTATACAGAATTTAACTATTAAACTTGCATTTATAATGAAACCGCGATGTTTTGTCAAGTCGTACAGCTGTCATATCAGGAGCGAGTTGATAATTTTTACTTATTATAAGTAATCACTTACCCACAATTTTTCAGCAATAATGTGGCTCTCTCCTTCACGTCGTCTTTGAAATTGGCACTTTTGATCAGTTCAGGGTTAACCACACATGACAGCACCTTTGCACAAATTGCAGCACATTAAACAGTCGTTTCACAGTATGATAACGAACTTCACCGAACACAACTTCAAATCCTATAAAGTGGGACGCTTTTATTCCACGTGTGTGTCGGCTGTCGCACTAGAGTGAGAGGCTGGTACCACAACCGACGCACCGAAACTGACTAGCGCATAGCTAGAAAACCCTTAAATAAGTGATTTTGAACTGATTTTAATTAGGTACTGATAGTCGGGTTCGTTGAGAAAGTGTCAAACTCTACATGAACAGTGTAAGTACGGTCTACTAATAGGTTTGATATTCAAATGCTCCTGGGGATCTACAAAAAACAACTGGGTAGTTACTTGAGTGGTCTTTGAATGAGTTGATGATGATCATACTTGTCTGATGAACGTGATAGGTTTCTGTCCCATGGCATGTGCATCTCCGATGTTTGCATTGACCACTGTAGTAAAAGGCATCTGCTTTCCCTGGTGAATAACAGAAATGTAGGTACTTTGTAGATATTGACTGCTTACGTCGTCTATTTTACGAGAACATTCTAGATTGCGTGAGCTGTGAAGGAGGTTCAAGAAAGTTGTGGAACTTTCGTGAAGGATCGGTCGGCATATAAATAGCCGACGGGTTTGCGAGAGCAGTCAGTCTGATTTTGGCCATACAACGAGGAGAATCGAAATGAACTACAACAAGTGCGATATCTATTATAAGTGAAAAGTGATAAGTAGTCAATTTGTGATCGTGTTAAAAATGTTTTGTGATTAATAAAAATATTGGTGTTTATTCGGTATTGTTGTAATTTATCTCATACCTAGCTCGTAACATCACGTACTATAACTGCACAATTGCACATCCAAAATGCCTTCGCAGGGTTAGTTACCAGTTATCGATTAAAAACGGAACTGCTAAGTGTAGGTACAGATCAACTGCATACGAATAGGTAGGTATGGTATACAAGAACAAAGTTTGAATAACCCTGTTCTCACTGTTAGCGTTACCTATAACCCCCCAGCGGGCATTAAGCAGGTGCTTCGTTTGAGCAATGAGCATGAGGAAACTCTGTTTAAATACAAATATCAACTAAATGTGGAGTTATTTTGCAATTAAAACCACCACAAGTGATATTACATTCCATTGACATGTGTTTTTCGTGATAAATTTTATGACGTATGTCTAATGAACTTATTGTTTACTAGCTGTGCCCACGACTTCGTCCGCGTGTAATTTAACAAAAAAGTTATTTAGTTTTAGTATTTGGCATTGCAACATTACTTTATTATAATAATAATATTTTTTCTGAAACAAAAGCACTCAAAGTTACTCCTTATTACATCAGCTATCTGCCAGTGAAAGTCCCGTCAAAATCGGTCCAACCATTCCAGAGATTAGCCGGAACAAACAGACAGACAAAAATAGTAAAATTTATGTTATTTTGGTATTGTGTACCGTATACATTCATGTAGTTTAAAGCGGTTATTATAATATTACAAACAGACACTTCAATTTTATTTATTTGTAAGTATAGATAGATTGTTTCTTAATAATAATATTATGTTAAACCATAAAATAATGGTGCATATTGTGGTGTTAGCCTATAAGTTATTGTTGCACTTATAAAAGTAATAGTAAGGAATTGATTGTAAATATTGTGTAAGCAATTGTTGTCTAACCGAAATGAATAAATAAAATAAAATCATGGTAGGCAGTACGCACGAGGACACTAGGCAATCTAGGCGGACCTAATGCGCCACAAGGCATTCTCTACAGTTTGTGGGTACTTTGAGTTAAAAGGAATACATCATCATCTGCCTAGCCTTTTCCCAAACTATCTTCGGGTCGGCTTCCAGTCTAACCGGATGCAGCTGAGTACCAATATTTTACATGAAGCGACTGCATATCTGACCTCCACAACCCAGTAACTGGCTAATACAATACCCCTTGCTAAGACTGGATGTCAGACTTTTGGCTTCTGACTACTCGTGATGACTGTCAAAGATCTACAAATGACAGCCGGGACCAACGGCTTAACGTGCTTTCCGAGGCACGGAGGAAACTCGGAATGTAATTATGGTCACCCATCCACGGACCAACCTCGGCAAGCACGGCTTAACCTTAAAGATCGATCCGTGCGGCTGTTATTATTTAGCCACGAGTTAAAAGGAATACAAGTAGGAACAAATATATAGTTAATGTCCGAAAACTAAAATAATTCAAATGAATAGGTACCTCCTCAAGCTCCTTTTTGATAGCAGCGGCACGAATGACTAGCGGCCCACGTACGGCGTATTGTAACTTTATAAGATTAGGGTTTAAGTTTTGCATAGTTATGGTTTTTTGGCTGGACCTTTGTGACGACGGTGATTTGCATCGTGATGACATCTGCTTCACAGGCACCGTGTGTGTGATGCTGGACAGCACCTGGCTGGTGCGGTTCGTAATCTTTGATGGTGACATAGTTGCGAACTAAATCGTACTATTTAGACCTCATTCAGTCACATGGTTGTGAATTTGTGAAACCTGTCATGTTATACGTCCCTTAGCTCTACACCACGATGAGTCTTGTTTCTTGGCTCCGCCTCCTGAGTTTTCAGCGGACCACCGGTTAAAACAGCGGAGTTTGCGTTTTCTCGTTTTATAGGGTTATCGTTAAACTATCTTCAGATTAGTATCATAAAATACATTCTACAAATTAAAATAGATAATAAAGTTAAAATAACCATGAAACGAAGTTTTCTGTAAAATGTCACAAATGAAAGAATAAATAACAAACGAAACTCATGATAGTGGCGGATTGACAGGTGAAGAGAGACAATAAAAAGGTTTTATTTATTTGCGAAGTATTCAAAATTCATTCGCTTTAGTTTTTTCGTCTGGGGCAGTAGATAGGTACACACTTTCAAAAGTGAGTACCTACCTACAGGCGTCAGTAGAAGGTGCCTCTGTGATTAGATAAACATAATTAAAAATATGAGATTTTGGGATATAATTACCATGTTTAGTTGTTTTCAGTTCCGCATATTTCAGCGCTGCTGCAAGCGTCATGATCACGGATACAGTGATGTATCCGTGATCGCGGTATCGATGCAGGTTGGTGTTTACGAGCTGACAACACGCTCTACCCTCTTTCTTAAACGTTTTGCGTGCTCAGTTCCGATACTACTGTCACTCGCAACTCAATTCTCTTCCCGACACGAAACTTGCTGTACCTACGCTCGCCAACTTTTTACCGCACTTTTCGGTTTTTATACAATTGATCCACTGGATTCCAGGCTTTTGATGCCGGTGTGCGTGTATAACTAGTTGTGTAACGTTGCTACGTTGACGAGGCGAAAAGAGTAGGGAGGATATAAGTATCGTATCAGGTGGCGTTCTGTGGTTTCTGCTTACCCCGTGGGAACAAAGTGTGAGTTTTATGTATGTATTTAAAAATCAAAATGGTGACAGGTTACTCTGCCAGCTTTCATAGCAAAGTGCAAGTTTGTAGTCCATGCACGAGCTATGTCTTAGGGGCTGATGATAATTGCCCCCATTTCTGGTATTGGATCACACGTCCCTGGTCTAATCGCCCTCAGGATGACTGACAGGCACCGACCAGATGCTGCGCAAGAACGAATACATGGCGTCATCATCCGGCAGACGCGTGTCAGTCACTCCTGGTCAGGTCGTTCCCAAGCCCTATACCTTTCATCACTTTGGATTGTGCGATTCTGTGTGTATCGCTCCACTCGACGCTTGTACCTACAAATACGGCTTTCCCATGCTCAGATCTTCTGCTCTAGGAAGTCAATACGCTCCGTGACGCAGGGCAATTAATCACGAGAACTAATGTCAGTTCCCGGGAAAACCCACCTCACAAAGCACAGAAAAGCATGCATGAAGCAGATTAACTCAAAGTCAAAGTCAAAGCATTTATTTCAATTAGACCATTACAGGCACTTTTGAAAGTCAAAAAAAACAAAATAAAACGCGAAGCTACAGTCCCAGTCACAAGGCATAATAACTTGTGAAAGTACTGTAGTTGCCCATTCCGTAGCGTAGATCTCTATGGAGAAGAACGGGCAAGAAACTCCATGGACACTCTTTTAAATCAAAATATGTTACAAAATCTTGGTTACATCATTCATGTTAAGAATTACAAATATGTGAGAACAATGTAGAAATACGGGCAAGTTAAGAGCGTCCAGAGTAAAAGATTAAATCAGTAATTAAAAAAATAAAGTAATTAAAATAAACCGTGGCAGCTAAGAGATGACCAGTCACAACTGACAGCGCCCGTTCACGAACATGACGCATGTATCAGCCATCATTCAACTCAACCATTTTGAAGGGAACTAAACGACCCGACACACCCGCCACCATCAGCGTGACATTTAAGTGAGCATGACATTCACTCAACCACCAGGGTAATTTCGCGTCAATGAAAGATTTAGGTACTCATTAAATGGTGGCTTTACAGTACATGGTACTCACACATGTGCTATGCAATTATATAATACTAAGAGATTGAATCTATACAATGCAAATATATTTTGCTTGCTTTGCTCAACTTGCCGATAAGTACTCTATCCTCACCAATACGCCGCTCAATCCTGCACTGCCAAGCTGGAACAGCTAATATTGGTCGTGTAGCTCGGTCACTGTTAGGAAATTTGACGATAGCTACACGACATGCCGCTACAGCTGCGCAGTACAATATTGAGTGGGTATCAGCAAAGTATTCGCTGTGGTCAAAGCAGTTTGACAGCTGTGATAGGCAAACGATAATAGGTAAACGTGGTCTGAGTTCAGGCGGTGTGGAGTGGTACTCCGGGAACGCACCCTCCAAAGCGCTCCTCAATTGTGCGTTGCACTGGCTACTCACAGTTATAACTTCGTCATCATCCTCTTCACCACCGCGATCGGATCGCGTCGAAGTACTGAATAAATTTTGTAGCTGCACCACAATCATTTGCCGTCCTCTTGCTCGTCGTCGTGGTGGTGACGATATCGGGAAGAAAAACTCGTCACTTGAGTATCGTCCACGGATGTGGCGCGTCCCCGGCGGCTGCGAGGCGGGGCTAAGAGACGAGCCCGAAGATGTTGGGTGCGCCTCTTGTTCTAGTCTGGCCCGGCGGGCGTCGGGTCAGCATCGGTGACAATATTTTTACAACGGATATGCTATTTTATGTTTGTTGTCATGATTTCTTTATTTTAAAATAGTTTTTAAACGTATAAATAGTCCGGAGGTTTCAAGATCGCTTGACGTGCAAGAGTTTGGAGGTTCGAACCCCTAGGGTTCGAACCTCCACACTCTGACATTTGCTTTTTGTCATGATGAATCATATTTTTAATTTTAAGTAAAGTCCATTTCACAAAAGAAGTCCCGCAGACGCAGCGCTGTATTCGCGCGACATAATGTTGCCACGGTTAAATATGAGGAAATTAGGGGAAATAATTTATAGTTCATTTACTTTCATTTTATTAACTAGGTACTCGAATAGTTAGATAAGAAAAAAAATGTTTTTAATAGAATGTATTTTTAATATAATAGGTACCATTTGATGTCCATACTGCTAAGGTCAGATTAGTGAAAAATAAACCTTCCTGTAATTTCTAAAATATAAAATGGAGATGTTCGACCAACTTTAAATTAGAAAAATAAAATAACATTTAAAACTTTTATTCAAAGTTTTATTGAATAATTATGATCGGTCATACTATGTTCACTGTCAGAAGAGTGATTAGAAAGAGAATCAGATTCTGTTTCACTATCACTAGCCGTGGATATAATAAATCGATCCATTGCTTCATCCATAAGACCATAATTTTTTAAATATTCTTCCTCCAAATGCTGTACATGTTTACATTGAACTGCCCAATCTTCCGCTGTAACAGTCTCAAAAGCCTCTTCTGTTAGGCGTACAATTTCTTTTGGATCTTGGCCCACGTTTTTATCCGCTACCCGTCTCTTTACAAGGCTCCACATTTTTTCGATCGGATTGAGTTCGCAGTGGTAAGGCGGCAATTTTAGCAATTCATGATTGTGAAATTTTAATAATGCCTCCACGGCATATGTAGGTGGACCTTTGTTTTGTTTAATTAATTCAAATAATACAGCTTTTGTCCAAGTATCTTCAAAATATACTCCCTTTTCTCGCAGCCATTCCTGCATGTCACGTTTAATACTTGACATTGTAGGTGCTTTATTTATTTGAGTGCAGTGATACGGAGCGTTGTCCATTACCACAAGTGACCTTTCAGGTAGGTTAGGAATGACTTTTTCACTCATCCATTTCAAAAAATTAGTTGAGTTCATGTCATCATGGTAATCTGAGGATTTGGATTGGGATTTGAACATTAACAATGCACTATTAACAAAACCATTTTCAGTTCCCGCATGAGCAATTATCCAACGACCCCCTGATGACTCTGACACGAACATCCCAGGCGCCTCCTCACTTTGCCAGCAACTTTTGGCATGATAAGTGTTGTGTATATAGGTTTCATCTAAATATACTACAGGTTTTTTCTAACTCGGACTTACTGCCTCGTAGGTACAGTCCAGCGGCGTCTTGAGCGGTTGCTGAGCACGAGATCTTCGATTCCTAGGTTTGGTAACTTGTTACCTAGGTATATTGTTTTTTCCATAAGGATGGCATGGTGTTGTAGGTAACTAGGTAGGTATTATACCTAACTCTGTTAAATGTGTTGATAGTTTCGGATATAGGCGCGATAGGCCGTATTATGATGTATTACACAGTAGATGATAGTGGCGACGCCGCGCGCCGTGAGACCACGCCCAAGTGGGGTTCTTCAGAAGTCAGGTCAGAGTAGGGTCACAAACGTAACTATGTTTAATTTTCGTTCGTTGCCGAAGTTACGTTTCGGAGAAAGAGAGTAGACCTCCACTCTCCAGGTGCGTAGTACACGCAACCAGTCGATCTGATGTAGGTAGGTATACAACATGTAACTTAATTAACGCACATCCTGAAAATGGTTCTCTATTGTGTCACCTAACTTTTTTATCCATAATTTAAAGTGCCATAACTTTTTTTGTCCTAATCATCATTTGTCCGAATGATAATTTACCCGAACTTAATATCACATAATATCACATGCCATAAAATTGAAACCCCTAAATATAATATGTCCTAAATCCGTTTGTCATAAATATTACAATCAATAATATACCAAAGACATAAAAACCTTTTCTATAAAAGTTATAAATCCTAAATTCAAATTACATAATGTTTATTTATAATAATAATATTCTTTTTTTATTACACATAAATAAATATATTATACATGTACTCAATAAAGCAGTTGATTGCGAACATGTGGTTTTTGTAAGCAAGCAGGCATGCAGCATGCAAGCAAGCAAACAGCATGCAAGCAGGCACGCAGCATGCATCATGCAAGCAAGCACGCAGCATGCAGCATGCAAGCAAGAAAGCAAGCACGCAGCATGCAGCATGCAAGCAAGAAAGCAAGCAAGCAAGCATGCAAGCATGCAACATGCAGCAGGCCTGGTTTCTGTCACGGCTCCGGCGCTGCGGGGCTCCGGCGGTCCCACGCGAATTTATCGTCGCAGATGGGTTTAACGCTCACCACCGCAGCTTCGGCTTGCTGGCCGGTTTAGCCGGCCAGCCTCAGCCGCGGTGGCGAGTGTTACAACCACCTGCTCCTCAACTCGCGGGCCGCCACGCCCCTCCGCGCCTAATAAAAATAAATAAAAAAAAAAAAAAAAAAAATTGCCTTTATTTCCCTATTATTCACATATCTATTGTTTTCACAGAACTTAATTTATTAAGGGGTCATCCATCTCTGGACGAAGGCCTCCTCCATCTGTTTCCATTTATATCGATCTTGGGCCGATCTAGTCCATTCTATCCCTGCCAGTGCAACGATATCGTCTCGCCATCGTTGCAATGGTCTTCCGCGGCGTCTGTTTCCGTTTCGTGGATACCAGTGCAGGACGCGCTCGCTCCATCTGTTGTCTGTGGTTCTCGCGATGTGGCCTGCCCAATTCCACTTTAGTTTTCCGGCCATAAACAAAGCATCAGTTACTTTGGTCTTCGCTCTGATGTCGCTGCTTTTTATGCGGTCGCTTATTTTTAATCCAAGCATGCTTCTCTCTACAGCTCTTTGAAATGACCTTAATTTAGTTTTCATGGCATCTGTTGTAGTCCAAGTTTGACATCCGTATAAAAGAGTTGGTAGTATATTTGAGTCAAATAGTTTTCTTTTGATGTCGTTAGAGAAATTTCCTTTAAATATTTCTTTAAGTGACCAATACTTCTTCCATGCAATAGTTATCCTTCGTTTGATCTCTTTTATAGTCCTATCGGCAAAACATATATTTTGTCCCAGGTATACATAGTTTTCTACGTATTCGACGTGTTGGTTATCAACAATTAGCGGTATTTGTTCTCCGTTGGTCATTGCTTTCGTTTTTTCGTAATTCATTGTCAGTCCACACTTCATACTCTCTGTATTGAGATCTTTGATTAGCTCTAGTAACTCTGCGTGGCTTTCTGAAAGTATGATTATGTCGTCTGCGAATCGCAAGTGTGACAAATATTCACCGTTAATATTGATACCTCTTTTGTCCCATGCTAGTTTTTTAAATATGTGTTCCAGTAGAGCTATGAATAATTTGGGTGATATAGTATCACCTTGTCTCACACCTTTCTCCATATAGAATACGTCACCTTCTTTTTCTAATTTCACTCGAGCATTGCAATCCTTGTAAATTTCTTGTATTATTGTTATGTATTGCCGGTTGATTCCTTGTTGAGCTAGAGCAGTCCAGAGGGACTCATGTTTTAAGGAATCGAAGGCTTTACTGTAATCGATGAATGCCATGTATATTGTTTTTCCGTATTCTATGTATTTTTCCATTGTTTGAGTAAGTGTAAATATATGGTCAGTAGTTGAATAATTCTTTCTGAAGCCCGCTTGTTCTCTAGGTTGGTTTTCATCAATTTGCTTTGATATTCTGTTTAACAGTACTGTTGTAAATGTTTTGTATAGACTTGACAGTAGGCTTATTGGTCTGTAGTTATTGATATTTTTTGGGTCACCTTTTTTGTAGATAAGAGAGATTTGACAAGTTTTCCATGGTTTAGGTATGTGTTGTTGTATCATAACTTGGTTGAAGAGATTTGTAAGAATTGGTACTATTGCCTCATCAAATGCTTTAATAATATCGTTTGTGATATAATCTTCGCCTGGGCTCTTGTTTGTCTTCAATTTATTTATGGCAGTTCTCACTTCTGAGTGTATGAAGGGTGGTATAAGGTCTTTTTCATACGCCAAATCAATGGGTTCGGGGGCAGTTCTTGCATCTTTATTTTTGTAAAGGTCTCTAAAAAATTCTGTAGCTACTTCTAATATTTCCTGTCTTGATGTTACTGATTTATTATGTGTATGTTTTAAATCCATAATCCATTTCTTTGAGTCGTTTAATTTTTTATATGCTCTTTTGCTTGACCCTGTCAACTCCAATTCTGCTCGTAATGTATTTAATCTGTATTGTTTTTGTCTTTTCTTTAGTTTGTTTTTAATTTGTTTGTAGAGGTTTCGTAGTCGTTTTCTTTGTTCAAATGTTCTATTAGGTAGTTTCTTAAGGAGCTCTCGTTCAATAATTGATTTTAATATGTCTTCGGTTAGCAAGAGTGAAGCATTTTTCTTGTTTGAATTTCGGTTTGGCAGTTTTCCAGCACATTTATGTATTGTGGTTACTAGGTTGTTGTATGATTCTTCTAAGTTGTTACTGACTTTTGGTTCTTCCTTTTCTAGGATATTTTTTAGGCATATTTTTTCTATGGGGGTAAAAAGGGTAGTTTTGGGTTTGGTTAGATTTTTCCGACTGGGCTTGGACACTCCATCTAATTTTATTTCACATCTAACTGGCCGGTGATCCGATGGGTATGTAGTATTCAAAACGGTTACATCTTTAACAATTCTCATATTTTTTGCCAGAATAAAATCTATTTCGTTTTTGGTTTTGCCGTTGGGAGACTGCCAGGTCCATTTATTGCTTGGGTGTTTTTTAAATTTTGTATTAGTTATGATGAGCTTATGTTCGCAGCAAAAATCTATTAACTTTTGCCCTCTTTCGTTTCTCGTTCCATACCCATATTTTCCCAAAGTTAAGTCTTCGTGTTTTTGTGGTATACCAATTTTAGCGTTAAAGTCACCAATAATAAAAGTATTTCTGCATGTTTTTTGTAAAGCTTGTCTTAAGTTGTTGTAGAATGATTCTATTTCCTGTAAGTCTGCTTTTTCAGTAGGAGCGTAAGCTTGAATAATTATTAATTGATGGTTGTTAAATTTCATGTCTAATCGTACAACTCTATCTGTGTAGGTAATAAAATTTTGTATATTATTTTTGAAGTGCCTTTTCACCATGAATCCAACACCATTCCTTCCACTTTTTTTCCCACTAGAGAGTAGTATGTATTCCGTATTTTCTTCTATATTCTGACCAGGTTTTTTAATTTCTGCCAATCCGATTATGTCCCAGTTTATATATTTTAAACTGTGTTCTAACTGTATTAATCTAGTACTGTCTATAAGTGATCGGACGTTGTACGTAAGTATATATAAACTTTGTGTTTTGTTTTTGTTTCTTGCTGTAGACGGAGGGTTTTGGTCTCTTTCTCCCACGGCGACCACCCGTGATGGGAGAGCAGTTTTTATCTTATTTTGTGCTAATTTAAAATCATGTTTGGTGGAGGGGGCCTTTATTTTTCATGCTTCTTTGGTGCGTGTAATATATGCTGTCATTGTGTTCTTATGGGCTTTGTATTTTTTATTTGCCTGATTGTTTCGCCAGGTATCTGAATTTGGAGAAGCATTGATATTTTCATGTTCGATATTTATTTGGTTTGGGGTAGGGGGTGTTGGCTGTGGTGGTGATTGCGATAGAGGTCTTTTCTTGTTTATGCTATAATTTGTTTTCTCTTTAATTATAAGTCTATCGTATTTAATGTAGGCAATATTCCCTTTTTCTTTTTCCTGTTCTAGTTGGGCTTGCAGATCTTTCCTTATTTTCAGAATATTTTCTGGAAATTCTTCTTTTATGTATATATTTGTCCCATTTAAATTCTTTTTGTTTTGTAAACATTTTATTTTTTCCCTCCGCGCCTACGCGATTTTAAATTACACTCTAGGGGTAGAGCAGACAAGACTGCGTGGAGTCGGATTTACAGCGATTCGTTTCTGTCTCTAAAACCTAATTTTTAGCAAATGTTTTAGGACTACAAAATTTATTATAAATGAATATTCGGAATAATACACATTATTTAACACAATACTTAGGACATTTGACTTTAAGTCATGTAAAATTAGGAGATTCAATTATTATAGTACTCGATATTATGACAGAATACTTTTAGAACTCAAGATAATTTCGGGATTTTGAACATTATGGTTACTGAAGTTTATAGCAAACGTGTTATGGATAATGATTTTCGGACAAACAATTTTAGGAGAAGAAAGGGAGTACCCCTGAAAATAGTTTGTTCAGAATCGTTTACTGAATCGATTTCTATCATTTTTAAAATAGGTAATTGTTTATCCCAAAAATAATTAAAACTACGGAAATTATTGTCATATTAACCCTGTAAGTCACAACAAATTGAAATGGACGTAGTTTCGCTATGTTAAATTCTGTCGAGCGGCGCGATAACTGCTTGTGCGAATGTGTGCGTAGTAGTATGACCATAACGTTCTCCAAGAATTGGTATAACTCATTTAATAAATAACAATGCATACACATGTTAAATTAAAAATTCAGTGTATGTATTATGATTAAAACATATTCTAATTGGGGTGTTTTTACACACCCCCAAATTATAATAATTAACGCCGTTAATTACGTTACATGTTGTATAGGTATGAACGTGGTCGAGGCAAAAAGGAGTAGGTAGGTATGTAAGGGTCATAGCAGGTGGCGTTCTGTGGTTTCTGCCTACCCCTTAAGATAAGCCGTGAGTTTATCTATGTGAGATAGCCTTTAGGTACATCAACAATTAATACTAGCAAAAATAATTATTAAAACCGATTATTATGGCTGTCAGATTATCAATTCAATTCAATTCATTTATTTCAGATTTTTTTTTTTTAAAAGATAAGATTATCATACTGTTATTTATCACTATTGTATTTAGCTGTAAATCTTCCAGTCTTTAAATTCCAAAACAAGAAAGTTTACTATGGTCCTCTTTTTAACCGACTTCAAAAAAGGAGGAGGTTCTCAATTCGACGGTATTTTTTTTTTTTTTTGTTTGTGTATGTTACGCGATAACGCCGCCAATTGTGGACGGATATTCAAAATTCTTTTTTGTTCGAAAGGAGCTACTTCTGAAGTGGTCCCATAGTCACCAAGTCAGGATCTGATGATTGGATCCTGGAGAAATCGAGGGCAACCCTCAAATTTTATGGGCCCACACATCGTTTTTCGCAAATGTTATGAAGTAATTTAAGTACTTGCGTATGGTAATCATCATCTCATGTAGCTGAGCTGATGATGGAAGGTACAACTCCTTAACAGTAAGGAGTAGGCATCGACTGATTTAGTAAATTATTTTTTTTAATGTTTGAAAGGGCGTTTGCCATTTTGCTATCGTGATCAACAGGTCAGGAGGTGATGGATTAACCATAGACGATAGAAATCTTCAAAAAACGACAGCACATGTCTCGCGTTTGCTGCGATTGTTTGTGTATGCATAGTTTACGCCACTACGCCAGTTCGCTTTTAAGGGCGCTTTTAAATTGTAACAATAATACAGTAAGGGTGTAATTTATCAGAGTTACATCTAATTACATTGTTAGATACGCAGGATATGGAAATGAGACTCGTGGTAAGGTTGAGTATGGAATGCTTTATTTCGAAAAGACTGTCCCTTTTATACAAATTCAATAACAAAAATCAATGCATAGTGGGTACATATAAAAAGTTAGTTTGAACACAATATTGTCGATATACCCTACGTGCTGTATTATTTCTGTGACGATGATATTCCGTTACAGTACACCCCCTCAAGCGAAGCGTACAACTGGTTTCACTATTCTTCCTGATCGCGTTGTTCTCTGTGTGTCAAATTGTCCTTGTTCGTTCAGAGTGTAGGCAGGCTTCAGTCGGTCGATTGAGACGTTGGTTACTCTTCCTGGTAGTTGTAGCTTGTAATATTTTCCACATCTTTCCAATACAGGAAACGGGCCTTCATATGTCGGCTGTAGTGGTTTTTTCGTGCAATCCTTACGCAGGTAAACATTTTCGCAGGTACGTAGGTCGGAGTGTACAAACATGTTCTTGTTGCTATGCGTTGTCTCGGCTGGTCGGTATGCGTTGATAGTGTGTCGCAGCTGTTCGACGAAATCATGACTCATCGTGCTTCCTTTAGTTTCAACAAAAAAATCTCCAGGTAATCGCAGCGATGTTCCGTAGGTGTATTGAGCAGGACTAATCCCTGTGTCGCAGCGAGTTGCCGCGCGTAGTCCAAGTAGTACGGTCGGTAACTCGTCAAACCACTTCCCGTTCGTACTAGTAGTGCAGCGTGCGGTTAGTGCGGCTTTGAGTGAGCGGTGCCAGCGTTCGATGATTCCATTTGATTGTGGGTGATATGCGGTTGTTCTTGTTCTGTTTATACCCATTAGCTTCATTAATTCTGAGAAAAGTTGGCTTTCAAACTGACGACCTTGATCGCTTGTGATCGTGATAGGACAACCAAATCTTGTTATCCAGCCTTCATATATCGTTTTGACTATTGTTTCTGCAGTTATGTTGTGGAGAGGTAATGCTTCGGGCCATCGCGTGTACCGGTCGATAATAGTGAGCAGGTACTTATGTCCATATTGTGATGGTGGTAGGGGCCCAACAATGTCAACATGGACATGTTGGAAACGTTCTGATGGCGGGAATGTTGCAATTTGACTCGTTGTATGACGACTAACTTTTGACTTTTGACAGGCTTCACAGGCTTTCGACCATCGTCCCGCGTCAGCGTTCATGGATGGCCAGAAGTATTTTTCACTCAGTATTTTTCTTGTTGTGCGCGTGCCGGGGTGACTGAGGTTATGTACACTTTCGTACGCTGCTCGGCGAAATGATTCGGGTAGGTACGGGCGAATATGTTGTGTTGATGTTTCGCATAGTATTTTGCACGTTGTGTTTGGTAGGACTATGCGCTTCAATTGTAAGTTGCTTTGCTTCTTTAGATTATGGATAGTGCTATCTCTTTCTTGCGCTGTAGCTAGTTGCTTGTAGTCGATCGTTGTAGGACACGTGATGGTTTCTGTGTTGATCCGTGATAATGAATCTGCGACTATGTTTTCTTTCCCGCTGATATGACGAATGTCGTTTGTGAATTCGCTGATGTACATGAGTTGTCTGGCTCGGCGTGGTGTCTCGCTGTCTGTCGATGTTTTATTTATCGCATAGGTTAGCGGCTTGTGGTCGGTGAATATTATAAGATGTCTTCCTTCAAACATTTTTCTAAAATGCTTGACGGCCATGTATATAGCTAAAAGTTCTCTGTCGAATGTGCTATATTTGACTTGCGTGCTTGACAATGATTTTGAGAAATATCCCAATGGCTGCCATTTGTTGTGTACATATTGTTGTAGTACAGCACCGGCGCACTTATCAGAGGCGTCAGTCATCAATGCGATCGGTGCGTTATGTGAGGGGTGAGCTAGTAATGCTGCGTTTTGTAAGCCAGCTTTACATAGCTCAAATGCCTTCTTGGCTTCGTCGTTCCATACAATCTTTGTTTTGTCTCGTTTCTTGCTGTTGTGCAAATATGCATTTAGAGGTGCTTGTATTTCGGCTGCCTTTGAAATGCAGTCTCTGTAGAAGTTGACGGTGCCAAGGAATCTTCTTAATTGTTCAATGGTTGTGGGTAGTGGAAAATTGGTGATTGCTTCTACTTTTTCTTCTGGAGGTTTGATGCCATCTTGTGAGACAGTATGTCCAAGGAACTTTATCACTTTCTTGCCTAGTACACATTTCGATGGATTTATAGTGATGCCGTATTTGTTCAGTCGTTGTAGGATGGTTCGTAAATGTTGTCTGTGTTCTTCTTCTGTACTGGAACTTATTATGATGTCATCCACAAAAGGGTAGGCAAAATCGAGTCCGTGGAGTACCTCGTGAATAAAACGCTGGAAAGTCTGTCCAGCATTTTTCAGTCCTGGGCACATGCGGGGAAATTCAAATAGCCCGAAAGGTGTGATGATGGCTGTTTTTTCTATGTGTTCTTCCAGAACAGGCAATTGTTGGTATGCCCTATTTAGGTCAAGCGTTGAGAATACCTCCTTCCCGTGCAACTGGTAAGTGAAATCCTTCAAACGTGGTACCGGATATCGGTCTGGCTTGGTTATGGCATTTAGTCTTCTGAAGTCTCCACATACTCGTAAGTCTCCGTTTGGTTTGGGTACTACGTGAAGTGGACTAGCCCAGGGGCTCTTGCTTGGTCGGCATAATCCCTGATCCATCATGGTTTGAAATTCTTTCTTCGCAGCTTCGTAACGGTGCGGTGGCAGTGGACGAGCTTTGCAGTATAATGGCGGCCCAGTTGTTTCGATATGGTGCTCGACGTTGTGCTTCGGAGTATTTTTCATAGTAGAAAGTCTTGTTATATCGGGGAATTCCGCCAATATGTCATGATATTTTTGTTCCAGGTCTATAGTTCTGATGGTTGGTGCTGTGGACTTGCAAATGGACGTCTTCACTGACAAGTTAGTTATCTTGTCGATTAAACATTTTCCAGCGAGGTCGACTAGTAGAGAATGGTGCTTCAAAAAATCAGCGCCGATGATAGGCTTACTGACTGCTGCTACGACGAACTTCCATCTGAATGGTCGTCTCAGGTTGAAATCTAGGTCTAATGTTTTTTCACCGAAGGTAGCTATTTCTGTGTTGTTTGCTGCATATAGTTTGAATGCGGTTGGCTTCAGGATTTCGCAGCGTTTTCCAGGAATGACGGATATGTTTGCACCAGTGTCGATGAGAAAGCTTAGATTTGTCTTCTTGTCTTTCAGGAATAGACGGTGTGATTTTTCCCAGGCGCCAGCTTCCGTCTCTGCTAACACCTGCTTTAGTTTCCCGAGCTTGAAGAGTGCTTATCTTCAAAAGTACATGGTCTAGTACATTTTCGCGCCTGTCCGCCGAACTTTCGATGAAAATAACAAACGGAATTGTCGTTATACTCGGCCCTGTGTTGTTGGTTCGAGTCCGACCGGCGGTTATCATGCGGCGATCTGTATGAACTGCGTGATCGATGACGCGCGCCTCGCCAGTTGCGCCCGCGCTGCCTTCCGTAGCGGCCGTGGTGTGTTTTTAATTCCGATATTTCTTTCGCCAACATGTCGATCTTCGCGTGAAGTAATGCGTTTTCATGATTTTTAGCTACAGGTGGAGTGGATGGTGTTGCCGTCGTGTTGTGTACTGCTGATATTTGGTGGTGAAGTTGTTCCAGCATTTTGTCGGCCATTATTGCTAACTCATTTAGCTCGGTTTTCTTGGCTATAGTCTCGCTCACAGCTAGAATGGCGCGTACAGATGGAGGTAGGTGCTTCGTCCATATAACACGAAGCGTGTTGTCAGCGATGTTGTTACCGGCTAAATTTTGCATGCGGCGTAATAGTTGCGAAGGCTTCAAATCTCCTAGTTCCACGTTTGACAGTAGCCGCTCGAGTTTAGTGTGGTCGCTCTCGTCGTAGGTTTGGATGAGCCTCATCTTCATGGTAGCGTATCTGTTGTTTTCTGCTGCATGTCGGGTATCGAACATGATGTCTTGAATTTCGTCTAGATCTTGTAGGTCGAGTTGGCGGATGAGCAGCTCCGATAATTCCTTGTCGCTTAGTTTTCCAGCAGACACGATCGCTTCAAATTGCAGGAACCAAAGCTTGATTCTGTTTCTCCATAGAGGCGGTATCCGTTGGTTGTACGAGACGGCTGACAGCTCGTGCGAGTCTTTATGCGGCGATGATGTTTCACTTCCATCGTTAGTTTTTGAAGTAATCGGGTTCATCTTAGGTTCTTGGAGTTTCTTCAGTCGGGGTCACCACTGTTAGATACGCAGGATATGGAAATGAGACTCGTGGTAAGGTTGAGTATGGAATGCTTTATTTCGAAAAGACTGTCCCTTTTATACAAATTCAATAACAAAAATCAATGCATAGTGGGTACATATAAAAAGTTAGTTTGAACACAATATTGTCGATATACCCTACGTGCTGTATTATTTCTGTGACGATGATATTCCGTTACAACATTTTTTTTTACATTTTGTAGATGTGTTGTGTATGTGTATATTGTAATCCTTGTCCATCTACGACATTAAAAATTAAGAAAATTAAAATTAATAATAACAAAAAAGTGAAATCGTTTTGGCATCATCGATCGATTTTCCATATAGAACCCGTAAGTCAGGATTTTACAAAATACCAACGGGATAAGAAATAAAATGGAATGGGAAATCGAAGTTTCCGGGGGTGACTGCGGGCGGAAAGCTAGTCATAAAATATTCCTTAAACCAACCTAGTTGTTGGAAAGATTACGCAACCGGGCCATTTCTGTTAAAGCTCTCTCATCGTGGGGTCGAATTAAACCGAGACGATGAGAACGTTGCTCCTCGGTCTCATGAGACAAGCGTTCATTAATTAAACCGAGACGATGAACACGTTGCTCCTCGGTCTCATGAGACAAGCGTTCATTAATTAAACCGAGACGATGAGCACGTTGTTCCTCGGTCTCATGAGACAATCGTTCATTAATTAAACCGAGACTATGAACACGTTGCTCCTCGGTCTCATGAGACAAGCGTTCATTAATTAAACCGAGACGATGAGCACGTTGCTCCTCGGTCTCATGAGACAAGCGTTCATGTATTAAACCGAGACGATGAGCACGTTGCTCCTCGGTCTCGTGAGACAAGCGTTCATTAATTAAACCGAGACGATGAGCACGTTGCTCCTCGGTCTCATGAGACAAGCGTTCATGTATTAAACCGAGACGATGAGCACGTTGCTCCTCGGTCTCGTGAGACAAGCGTTCATTAATTAAACCGAGACGAAGAGCACGTTGCTCCTCGGTCTCATGAGACAAGCGTTCATTAATTAAACCGAGACGATGAGCACGTTGCTCCTCGGTCTCATGAGACAAGCGTTCATGTATTAAACCGAGACGATGAGCACGTTGCTCCTCGGTCTTGTGAGACAAGCGTTCATTAATTAAACCGAGACGATGAGCACGTTGCTCCTCGTTCTCGTGAGACAAGCGTTCATGTATTAAATCAAGACGATGAGAACGTTGCTCTTGAGTCTCGTTTGATAATCGTTCACGAATCAAACTTAGCCGCTGAGCATGACTTTCTGGACTTTCATTAAGCATTGATAATATTGTGTTTGCTCTCTTCTGAGAAAGTCTATACGCTCGCTGCTCATCACTCTCATTTGAAATCTTTAGAGTATTTCTTTCCCTATTTTTCTTTAAACGTTCTTCCCTTTCGTCGTTACATTCATCCAATCGGCGATGTCTCATTTGAGCAGCGCGTTTAGTAGGCCTACCCATATACCTCTCAATCCTCTCTAGCCTGACTTACGTCATCGCGCGGGCCACTTAAAGTTACGTCATCGCGGGTGTCAAGTGTCCTGCGCTCATAAAAAGCTTATCGCGCGAGTTCTATTGGCTCTTATCTCAAGCGGTAAACAGTTTCGGGTTCTTGATTAACGAGACCATGTATTACAATATAAACAACTGTTTTATAACTACTTGAGAATTATAAACATCGCATAGAATTCAGAGAGCTCGCCGCAAACATACTGTTGTCGTAGTTTGTTTTTTTTTGGTAAAACTACTGAATCAATTTACACGAAACTTTAGATCTAACATAACAAATATACAAGTAATCTAATGACAGTGTTTTTTAGGTGTCCTACAAAAATTATTCTTGCAAGATTCCAACTCAAACGTCTTATTAGAATCGGCCATTTTCTAATTGCGCAGTTCGATGCATGAAAATACTTGATATATCAATAAATTTGAATAGATATGCCTCGAATACATGAAATAAGTAATTATCATTATTTTTTCGCTTATTACTAATGTTTCCAAGACCATATTTCATTGTAAAAGAGTCAAATTCATATTTTCAATTTCGACTGACGAACTTCACAACAAAGGAATTTTTGGAGGAATTTTTGGATCAAAAACATAATTTTTAGATATTTTTTCCAGCAAATGACTATCTAAAAAGTTGCATTATACACTTATAACATACTATACATCTACTTACCAAAGTTTAACAACACAAAACACAAAAATTTCACTGCATTCCAAAACAAAACACACTGGCCGCCATGACGCATTTTGACAGTCGACAAAGACTCGTTTCTTTTTTTTTTTAATAATTTTATGCTGTTGTAAGGTTGGTATGATGGTTTCATTTTAATCGAACTCTAGTTGACCAGAGACGTAAATTTTTACAAACGAATTAGAACCTTACTTTACGTACGATAAGGGTTTAAAGTTGCTCGTACGAGGCGTTCCGAAAACGGAACAGCGGGCCGATAAGCAAAATCGTTTTGTTCCGAAAACGGAACAGACGGGCTCTAGCGGTTAAACAAAATTAATTTTCTTTCTATTAAAAATTGAAAAAGAAACTTCAAAACTCTGAATTATGTACAAACTTAAACTAAAAACCAGAAAATAAAATGATTTAAAAAAAAAAAACAAAAACCGACTTCAGTAACCTAATAAACACTAAAAACTTAAAAATAATATAATTGAATAACTATAATCAAGAATTATTAACCTAAATAACCTTACCTAACTTTAATCTACACTATATTTTACAATTTAACAGTTTTTGGAGTCGGGCCAAGCCCGCTCTCACAAAATATTAACCTAAAAAACGGTACTACAATAGCAAAAAAAAATAACAGACTCAACCAAACAAACTGAAAAAAAAAAACTACAACACGAAACAACAAATATCAACAGAAGAAGACGGAGTTGTTTTTGTTCGGATAGTGGCGCGCTCTTGCGGACGAAAGGTTAAACTCGAAAGTAATACAATTTGATCTTCATAGGTTTCTCGGTAACGAAACCATATCGCGATTCAGAAAACGGTACAACGCCATCTATCGAGCGCTAACTAAAACTTTTAACCGCTTTGTAAAATCAGTACCTAATAATTTATTTTACTCTCGTAAACTATTGTAATAAAAATAAAGGGAAATATTTTATGCCCCTATTAGACAGATACACTTGGCTTGGCCTGACTACAAAAACTGTTAAATTGTAAAATATAGTGTAGATTAAAGTTAGGTAAGGTTATTTAGGTTATTAACCTATTCTTGATCATAGTTATTCAATTTAATATTATTTTTAAGTTTTTAGTGTTTATTAGGTTACTGAAGTCGGTTTTTGTTTTTTTTTTTTTAATTTCCTAGTCTTCTCTGCCTACTTCTGGGCCTTTGCCACTCTTCAATCATTCCACTTCAGGTGATCTAACACCACCTCACTGGCTCCACCACCACACCATCACCAAGACACCAAGTTTGAGTTACTTTAGCCTTAACTTTGTCTGGCATATGGCAGACATGTCCTACCCAGTCCCGATTATGTTCCTTTCCTGACATTCTTTAATTTTCCTTTTTTTCGGCTTTACTTAAAGATCGACCTGAGTAGCTGTTGTTATTTAGCCACAACCTACTGTTTTCGGACTGTCGTACATTTAATTGCCCCTCAGTCAAGAGGCATAAATAAAACAATGAAATATGATTTGCTATGACTTCCTAGGAGCTTATCTAAAACATAAAAAAGGATTGTGTGGTTTTATGAAGCCACGGTAAAAGTGAAACTTTTTTTCACACTATAGACATTTAACTAAAAAATTTTGGAATAATATTCCATTAAGGGTATAAAACGTGGAGTCCCTACTCCGCAGCCGACCGTCACGCGACATGCAACACACAGATGAAAAAGTTTGAGATGATGTAATAAAAGTTTCACTTTAAAATAGTTACTGTTACATTCACCTTGGTATTTATGTTGATAAATACTTGTTTACAGTTCAAATACAATATTAACGCTTTGATACCACCCAATTTACAATAAAAGCAAACTAATTCTTCTATTTAAACTCATTTAATAACAGTTTAAGGATCCTGGTTAACTGTACAACATATTCATTAACAACAATTTGTATGTTCTTCCCAGATGTCAATTCAAATACTTATTTCCACTTGTGTTTTTATTGCAGTGTCTCCAATAAAGTGAGCTTCTAAGACCTCCCTCCCTCTAAAGTTATTCAAATTCAGAAGTTATTTATTCAAATTAGGCTGAAAATCAGTACTACTTCTTTAATGTCAATATCCCCGAATTAAAATGTTTGGCTTTTAGCACTTGGTTTTTTTACAGGGACAATGCAGTGAAGCAGAAATCACACCGGCAACAGAGACAACAGTAATTTCTTCTTCAACCACAAACTCACAAACCTTGTCTTTCTCTTTCGTTTAACCTAAAACATCAAGGTTCCAGAATACAATATAAATAATCTCAATAAATCCAAGATACAGTTTTGGCTGCACCGTGGTAAGTATATAGAAATGGTCAGTGGGTCGTCTCAGAAAGAAATTGTTGTTGTTTGAATTTCTTTCTCGACTGTCTTCACCAGTTGCTGCAAGATGACCTGACCGTGACCCGGCCCTGATCCTTTGGTTTGTGAGGTCAACAATTTCAGCTTGGCTTTGAATTATGTCTTATTTTTTTTAATTCCATGGTAGCTTCATTTCAGTACAAATTGGAAAATCATTGCTCCATTGATCCTGGTGTGGGTGCCTGACTGGGTTTGATTTAGCTCATTCCTTGGATTAATTAAATTACCTACGTCTAAATTTTTATTAGACGTTTTAATGAAGTGACAGTGACAGTTAAGAAGCATGACTTGACACTCGTTGGTAACAAACAAAACGTCAAAATAAAAAAGGTGTTGCCATTATAATATAACCACCCGACCCCATTGTTCTTTCATCATGGCGGCAAGATGAAAATACAAGATATTGAGTGTTTCAATATTATTTTCAACCCCGGGTCAGGTCGAAAATAAATAATCTGTGGCGAATACCTGTTAGTTTGGCTATTTTAGTAGGGTTACTTAGTCTCACTAGCACGCAGTGTGTGAAATGCAGGAGATGATAAAAACTGGTTTTAATGAAAATAAAAGCTGAGATAAAACTTATATTTTCAGTTTGACAACATTCTAGGTACGGTATCTGACAGAAGACAGAACATGGAAAAAAACAAAAGTAGAAAAGTAAATTCATTTAGAACAAAAAGGATCGATATAAAAAAATATAACATAGACCTCTTTTTATTCCAACACTCCTCCTTAAATTAATTTCTCTACTTTCATCCATCACACAATCACACAACACCCATGCCCAGAGTACACCAGCTGAACTTTCCTTTCAACAGAGGTTTCGTTAAAACATCCGCAACCATACGACTTGTCTCTACAAATACTCTAATTCAATATGGCCATACTCAACTGCCTCTCTTACAAAGTGGTGTCGCACATCCTATGTGCTTTGTGCGTTGATGGTGTACAGGGTTCTGCGCAATAGCAACAGCAGATTGACTGTCACTGAAGATTTTCTTTGGCATCTCGACTTGACCAGATACCTCCGCAGTAAATCTCTTTAAGAAAATCGCCTCTCTAGCAGCTTCTGACATAGCTACGTACTCAGCCTACGCTGTGGTAAGAGCAATCGTCCTCTGTTTTCTGCTTTCTCAACATATTGCAGCTCCCATATGCAGAAATACCATACCCGAGTATGATCTCTTATCATGACTAGTGGCAGGACCTTATGCATTCCTGTCCTCTTATACCTACTGTAACCCAAGGCATTTAGTACCCTTTATATATCTGAGCACTCTTTTTGCAGTATCCAATGCTCTTCAGCTTAGCAAGCGTTGAATTGGCTCAGATAAGTAACTGCATGTGCAATATCTGGCCTCGTGCAAACAGATAAGTACATCAACGAACCAATTAAAATTTTGATATGAAATCCTCGGATCAGGTTTATGTTCGAGTGCAGGTTTCACAAGCTTTTGCCCAGGAACTGATGGGGTTGAAGCAACTTTGCAATCAGCCATCCCAAAAACCTTCAAAACTTTTTTGACATACTTCTCTTGGTCGACTTTGATTCCAATATCGTTCTGCGTTAAATGCATTCCCAAAAAATACTCTGCTTTCCCAAGATCCTTCATATCAAATTTTGACATAAGGTCTCGCTTTACTTGACGCAGCTCCTCCGCGTCGTTCCAAAAAATTAACACCTCATCCACATACCTACACAGCTAAAATGATGACCTTCTTACCCTGCGATCTCATGTAAATGCACTTCTCATTTTTGGATCGTTTGATCGACAACTGCAGTAACTCATTATTCAGTTTATTGTTCCAAGCTCTGGGGGATTGCTTTAACCGTAAAGCTAACGTTTAAGGAGACACACGTAATCTTCCTTTCCTTTTTCTTCGTAACCAACCGGCTGTTTCATGTAGATTGTCTCAGACAAGTCTCCATTCAGGAACGCTGTTTTTACGTCCATTTGGTCAACGTTTAGACCACTCTTAGCTGCCATCGCCAAGAGGACTCTTAGAGAGCTATGTCTCACCACTGGAGAGATATTTTCGTCATAATCGATGCCCCATCTTTGGCTAAAACCTCTGGCAACAAGCCGAGCTTTGTATCTTCGCTTATTTCCCGCCTCTTCTTTAATTCGAAAAATCCATTTACCAAACGACAATTCATCTGGTGACAACCTACAAAAACTCAAACAAAGAGAAAATCATTTACTTATCTCTTTCCCACATCGTCTTTCGTGCCATAAGACAGAGCGGGAAAAAAGATTGTCACAGAGTTCTTTTTTTAGGGCTACTTCTATGCTTTAGTTATTATTCTAAGCTTGGCACACATACATTATCTCAAATCAAATCAAATCAAATCATTTATTTTTGCAGAAAACACTGTTACAATGGTGTTAAACAATTTAGGTACATGTTTCAAGTGATTCTACCATAAGGCATGCAAAATTTACAGAATCCTAGTTTATCAAAATCAAGACTGACATTAAAGCATATACAATTAGTTCGGAATATTCCATGATATTAAATTAATGCAATGACAATTTATAATACAGATTTTAATGATTTATTTAAGAATAATAATATTAAATTTATTTCAATGTCATTCCTAGAATTATTACAATATTTTTAGATACATGCAAAATAATTGTTATTACTTGATGTCACTGTGAGGTCTTAAGCTTTGAAAAGTTATCGTTTAAGAAGTCATTCAAGCTATAGTAACATTTATTAATTAAAAGGCTCTTTAGAGTTTTCTTAAATAAGGCAGTATTCATTGCCCTTATTTCTTTAGGTAATTTATTGAAAATTACTGGAGCCATGTGAAAAAGACTTTTGTACATTAAAGCGGTATATGTTCGGCGGACACAGAGCCGAAATGCGTCACGTTGTTGCCTGTTATTCACTTCTGATGCTAATGTAAATATTGTTTTATTGATCTTTACAAATACTGAGACCTCATAGATATATAGGCTTGGGAGAGTTAGAATATTGTACTCCTGGAAAAACGGTTTACAGGTTTCGATCATTTGAAGCCCAAACATAGCCCTTATGCACCGTTTTTGTGCTTTAAAAATTAAGTCAACATCAGTCGAATTTCCCCAAAACACACACACGCATTCCGATTTGTTTATCAAGATTTCTTTATTTACATAATTAGATGACAAATATACCTAGGTACTTATATATAGGTAGTTATGTTTCAAATTCTTTACGTAACGTTGATTATATAATACTTTTTTTGTTGGTGTAGTCTGTGTAGTTTAGTTCGGATGTGAACATTTGTAACAAAATTCAATTTTGGAAAATCTCAATTTATTTTAAATAAAGTCACTTGTTGTGTTGTTATCAGATAACACGGGTTGTTAAGATAACCTACGAGGGGGGTCATCGAAACTAGTGTATCAACTCGTCAAGTCGTCAGTATCTTAAAGACGACGTATTTTATAGTAGCTAATCACAATCAGTATCGGTTCCGCTTTTCAGTGGAACTCACAACTTTGTTTATAAATTGTCGTCGACGTCGAGTCAGCTAACGTATCGATCGTATCATTCGATAAATACGAGCGACGGATTTCACAGTTACCAGTTTTTGTGCAACGTTTGTGAGTTGTGATGTGTTCTCAAATAATCTAATATCCATCATTTAATTCTGATTTAATAATCAGTGTGTTTCGCGATTTGTGTGCGGTGCGCAACTACGGTGACGTGTTTAGAGTAGTTCGATTGATTACCGACATGTCGCAGATAAAGTTGATAAGCCGCGCTAGTCGCGTGTTGTCCGGCGCAGCGGTGCGGTCGGAGCTAACGTTAGGCGAGACAGTTTCTGCACAGCCTCTGGGCAGACACACGAGCGTGCGAACCATGGCGTCACAGAAGAAAACCCTCACGTTAGAAACGTTGAACCCCAACATTAAAACATTGGAATATGCCGTGCGTGGGCCGCTTGTCACCCGCGCCGCTGAACTCGAAAAGGAGCTTGAAAAGGTATTTATTATTTACTTAGATAATTTTGTAATAACATAAAAATAATAAAGCGACCTTCCGACCGGTTTCACATGGAATTTGTATGAATAATCTTAGTCCCGTCAAATAAACAGCCCCAAAACCTGTTAAATGTTTTAACTTTAAATATCGAAATTAATCACCTACAGTGAAAGTTCTGTCATACTTCATGCAAATTTAATTTGAAACATGCGATATCAAGGTCACTGCACATAATATCATACTGCTAAATTATTCTAGATAAATAGAACAATTTTGCGAAATCTTACTTGATAGTGTGTGACAACAGTGACACTTAGTTGTCTGCCCATCACAGAGAGTAGTAAATACTCATCCAAGTAATTGCCAACCACGGGTTGTTGCTAATTAAGCTAAAATACTCATACATTTGTGATAACAGTGCTTTGCTGTGGTCATAATATGACGTTATTGTGATGGATGATATCCTGGTAATAATACAATAAAATTTAAAACACAATCTATTTGTGAACTAAATTACTCGGGTACTCGCTCGGGGACTCGCTTTTAGTATCAAATCAATATTATAGTGATTATTAATGAAATGATTGTTACTTTTTTGTTTTCAAGCAGACATTTATTAATCTGAGTGTTCTCCATTTAAATTGTTGGTTGGTAGAAGTCATTGTATTTTGCCTGTCAAATTTGCTAATTGGACTAGATTAAATTAATGTTTCAAAGTAAGCCACCAGTTTGATATAAGGAAGATGCGCTAAGGTAGCCTAAAAGACTATGAAAATGTCATTCAATGGGCTTAAATGAACTTGAAAGCGGTTGTATTGATGATTATAATTCATTAAAAAATAAATCTTCCATAATTTAATGTTCACAAATCACATTTTGTTCAAACATACAGCCTTACTCTTGCAAATTGCAAAAAGTAAGAAAATTCAAATTTCATGAGCTACCTTACATACTGCTTCCACTTTAACTTAGTCAAAAACATGACATGATTAAAAATTATAAATAAAATATAATTTAACAATGAAGTGTTGTACTCACGAAAGAGGTGCCGAGTCCCAGCTATGGGAACATTGACACCAAATTATTTTTGAGTGCTTCATCATCGTCATCATGGTACATTTTAATGCAACAGCAATTCATGTAACAACATTATCAAGTATGCTGTACAAAATAATACTGAATAGGTACTCAAATATTTTTATACACATGTAATATGGAGACAAGCCAAGGTCATTCCTGTGGTATTAATAAATTTAGAAGTGAGACTTTTTTTTAATCTGTTAAACTACATTGTTAAGATTACTTCGACTACTATTCTCATTCTAGATGACTTAAAAATAATTATGTATTTGTCTATCTCTAGAAAAAGTTTCATTATACCACATCTATGTGTATATTGTGCAAAATGTAATTAAATCTTTCTTAACCCATGCCTCCCACAGGCCTATCTCGGAAAGGACAACAGGAGTGTGTCCCAACAGTGGGAATGTTACAGCTTGCTTATTCTTATACAATGGAGGATATCCTTTATTTTAAAAGCTGAATAGAACCCTCTGTACAGCCCCATGTCCCATATTATTTCATTTTACTATTCATCATTGAATGAATTGAAACTGGTTTATTTGCAATGATTTAAAGAAATCAGACAGCTGCTAGGCTGGGCTGGATTTGTGAGACATTTAATTTTTATACTTTTAACTTACCTATCCTCACATGAGCGAAACTTATTTTGATTACCATTTCATACTAACAACTTAGTGAAGGACTACGGGTAATTATTTTAGCAATGTAGGAAAAAATGATTTTACCTGTCTCACTAACACTTTCAATAGCTGATTTTTCAATTAGATATAGGCACAAGTTTTTACTGCTCATCTGCCTAGCTTTTTTACTATTTTGTCGGAGTTGGCTCCCAGTCGAACCAGGTGCAGCTGAATACCAGTATTTTACATGGAACAACTGCCTGTATGACCTCCACAACCAACTTGCTAAGTAATTACCATATAAATCCTCTAATTATGTTATCTCAAACTAAAATTAAGCATTTAGAAATTTCCTCATGGCTTGTGAAAGATTCCGTAATAAAACCGTGGTTTATCTACAACAAACAAATTATCTAAATGCACGTTGTTGAGATACTAGCTATATATACATATAATTACTTTTACATAATATTTATGAGTGCGAAGTGATACTGGCATTATGTTTATTTATCCGTTATCTTAGCACTCGGTTTTCGATAGTCTGATGTAATCTAGAGTGCTGCATTTAAATGCTCAATAATGCCCGATCGAAATAACTAATCCATCAATAGGTAGGTACCGATTCGGTATTTGATCTTTTGAAATTTTGGAACTTAGCATAATCATCATTAGGTACTACCGAATGATGATTATGCCAAGTTCCCATTTTTATATTGTCTGTCGTGTGGCTTTGTGGCGAAACTCAAAACCTGCCTACCCTTGTAACAAGTTGGGGTTGGCTTTCAGTTCAGCCTGATACAGCTGAATACTAGGTACGTTTTCATGGAGCGACTGCCCACCTGACCATCACAATCTAGTTATTAGGTTTCACACAATATCTCCTGGAAAGACTGGTGGGTAGTGTTAAAACGCTTTATTATAATAATTAGAATGTTTCGATATTTTATTCACGGTTATAATTTTGTTTATGGTAACATAAAACCATTGTTCTTTTGTTTTTCGGTTGATACTTTTTATAAAAAAAAAAGTAAAAAACAGGAGGAAAAAATAAAAGAACGTTTGACGTATAACGAATTTAGAAAACTGTTTGGTTTAATCAAAAAGGATAAAGTAACAATATCAATGCACAAAGACTAATTCAAGCTATGTATTTTTCAAGTTACCCCCATTGCATTTGATATTTTGTCTCGACAAGCAGTTGGTGTTTTTTTTGTAAAAAAAACGGTCGGGCTTGATAGTTTATGCTGAAGAGTCGAACATTTTTATTATTGCCGTGATCGGTACGACTTATGTATTAAAAAGTGTAAATAAATATAGTAATGTGTTAAAAACTAGACAGTGTAAACGATGTTATTTGAGGTGGAATAAACTGATTATACGTGGTTCAGCCGTTGTGGATTTATTTAACCAGTGATCCAACAAATCCGAAGCGGGGTCGTTGCGTGCGCGCCTTTCTCGGTCATTATTATAAAGATTCTTTTTTTTTTTGCCGTTACTGGTAAGTGCTTCAGTTTCTAATAAACTCAATGGATCGTGATAGAAAATTACGATCAAGAACGCGACGTACATCGCGTTCTCGTAGCAGTTCAGCAGTGTCTTCGGTGCGTTTACGAAGGAAATCTCATAGTCGACACCACAGGCGATCTACCCGGACACGTGTTGCTAAGCGGCGAACACGTTCAGGGTCACGTTCTCGCCCTCGACGTAAGAATCGACAGCATCGTGGTAGATCCCGTAAGCGCACGTCGCGAATGAAATCCTCTACTCGAAGCTCGTCACGCAGTTTGTATCGGCGAAGTTGCTCTCGAGACGAAGTTAGCAAAAACCGTTACAAACGTAAAAGATTACTTCGTTCGCCAGAAATTAATAACGAGTCTCAGTGTGCTGGAATAAGTGCTATTTTGACTGGTAAATCGCGTCGCATGGAGGGTCATTCGAAGGAAGATGGTCACAACCTCAGGCCTGATCAGGAATCGAATACGCCGCCGCCGCCGTCTACAACCGCTGAAATACCCAGGGAAAATAGTTCTTATAATATTAGTGTTGATTTATTAGCGACTCTTAATAAAACTTTGCAAACTATCGCAACCGTAAATCCTCCAGTGAAAAATAAATATACATCTATTAATGTAGTGCCCGAATTTGATCCAAAAATTAAAAATCAAACAATAGTTACTTGGCTGAACAAAGTCAACGAATGTGCTGATATTTACGGTTGGGATAGCAAACAAACTACTCATTATGCTCTTCCAAAACTTGTGAATACTGCAAAACGTTGGTATGAAGGGCAGTCCTCTGTTATGCACTCATGGGATATATGGCAAGAAAAACTTAAGGCTGCTTTTCCTACCAACGAAAATTATGCACATTTGTTAACTGAAATGCTTAACCTGAAAGCTAAATTTGGAGACGATTTAGAGGAATATTATTACGAAAAATTGGTAGCTCTAAATCGTTGTCGTATTTCAGGAAAAGATGCTATCGATTGTATAGTGTATGGCATAGAGGATAGGTCGGTCCGGTATGGCGCAGAGGCCGTTGGATTTGATAACGTTGATAAGTTATTAGGATTTTTAAGAAGTGTTAAGCATGAACGTGTTGACCGAAATTTTAACAAGAAAATAATAAAACCCGTATCAGATATGTCGCAACGTGGATCTAAAGGCGATGTTAGAGTGTTAAAATGTTTCAACTGTCATGAAGTTGGACATATGGTTGCGAAATGTCCAAAGCCAATAGTAAAATGCAAGAAATGTATGAGAGTAGGCCATGATAATCCAAATTGTACAAGGGAAATTAGAAAAGATGCAGAGATTAAAACATTATGACTAAATGAAACCAAACATATAAAGACAGATGAAAAATTCAAAAAAATCATTTCAATTAACGGTCAATCTTTTACGAGCTACATAGATTTTGGAAGTCAGTGTTGTCTAATACGTGAATCAGTTGCTCGGACACTAGTTAATCCTATGAAATGGATAAACAATAATTTACCCATATTAAAGGGGTTTGGTAATGCCATCATAAACCCAATAGGTATATGTAACTTGCAGTTGTCTTTGGAAGGAGTTATAGTAACGGTAGATTTAATGATCGTACCAGATATTTTTTTAAGTTACGATGTATTATTAGGACAGACCGCTACTGAACAATCTCATGTAGAAGTGATTAAAACAAGCGATAAATTAGTTTTTACATCTAAAAATAATAATGCGAGTGTAACATTTAGTCTCAAGTGCTGTAAATCTATACAATTATACGGGAGTGGTTCAGTTAAATGTTACACCAATAATTGTTTCACAGGACAACTTTTTATAGAAAACGGTTATAGGAACTCATACAGGATTGAAATCGGAATATGCAATTTTTTTAACGGCTTAGGTTATGTTACGGTCTTAAACACGAATAATCAACCTATATCGTTCAGTAAAGGTAAATTAATTTGTCGAGGATTTCTGTACAACGATAATCAAGCTGAGAAGAGATGTTACGATGTTTTTAAAATTGATAGAGGGCTTACTCACATTACATTTAATGATTTAAATATTGGTCCCATAGATTATGATCAAAAAGAAAAGTTGAGACAACTAATTGACGAATATCGAGATTGTTTTGCGATGAATTTAACAGAGTTGGGTCACACTACCGTAACGACCATGGATATTCAGTTAAACGATAATAACCCAGTAGTATATCGCCCTTATCGTCTTAGTCATGCAGAACGTAATGAAGTGAGACTCATGGTGGATGATTTGTTAAAACACAAAATTATTAGGGAATCAACTTCACCTTATGCATCACCCATAATAATAGTGAAGAAAAAAACCGGGGACAAACGGCTATGCGTTGACTATCGGGCTTTGAATAGAAAAACCTCTAAACAACATTACCCTATTCCTCGAATAGAGGACCAAATTGATAGACTTGCAGGTAACAAATACTTTAGTGCGTTAGATATGGCCTCAGGTTACTATCAAATAGGTCTAACCGAAGAGTCAAAATCTAAGACGGCGTTTGTTACACCAGACGGGCAGTTCGAATTTAATCGCATGCCGTTTGGTCTAGCAAATGCCCCTGCTGTTTTTCAGCGTGCTGTCAATTTGGTACTCGGGAACGCTCGATTTGACATCGCGTTGGCGTATATGGATGACATTTTAGTGCCCTCTGAAAGTTTTGAACAAGGCATCGATCGACTAAGAGTAGTGTTCGATAAATTACGACAAGCAAATTTAACCCTTAAACCTCAAAAATGCCATTTCTTCCAAGAGCGTGTAGATTATTTAGGGTTCGAGGTGTCGAGTGATGGAATACGACCAGGTTCTCGTAAAATAGAGTCTGTTTGTAATTTTCCACACCCTCGTGACGCTCACAACGTAAGGCAATTTATAGGTTTAGTGAGTTTTTTTAGACGATTTGTCAGAGGTTTTGCTGAAATTGCACGCCCCTTGACAAAATTGTTAAAAAAGGACGTCACGTGGACTTGGGGTGACGAACAAGAGACTGCGTTCGTTAAACTTAAAACCGCGCTAACTTCGCGACCTGTCCTATCTTTATATGACCCTAAATCGGAAACACAAATCCATACGGATGCAAGTAAACATGGGGTAGGTGCAATATTATTGCAAAAACAGACTGATGGTCTTTTTAAACCTATTGCATTTTATAGCAGGCAAACCTCTCCTGAGGAATCCCATTTTTCATCTTATGAACTAGAAGCCCTAGCAGTTATATGCGCTTTAGTCCGATTCAGACCATACGTTCTTGGGTTACACTTTGCCATTGTAACCGATTGTAATTCCTTGCGGGCAACTTTTCTAAAAAGGGATATGGTGCCACGAGTGGCTAGATGGTGGAGTTTAATCCAAGAGTTTGATTGCGATGTCGTATACAGGTCTGGTCAGGCTATGCTGCATGTTGATGCTCTAAGCAGAAATCCTATGCCTTCTCAGGAAAGAGGCGTAGTCAAAGAAATTGAGACTTATGACGTTTTTAATATTACTGATGACTGGCTTACAACTGTACAATTAGGTGATCCTGAAATAAAACGGATTAAAGATATCCTGTCAGATACAAACTATAATGACATTGTAGAGATTCGTAAAAATTTTGTATTAAAGAAAGATCGGATTTATCGTAGTACGGAAAATGGGTTGAGGTGGGTTGTACCAAAAGGCTGTAGATGGCAAATTTTACAAAAGAATCATGACGAAATAGGGCATTTTGGCTTTGAAAAGACGCTCGAGCGAATAAAAGACCACTATTGGTTCCCGCGGATGCGAAGATTTACAAAAAAATATGTGGCCGCGTGTTTAGAGTGTGCACATAATAAAATTCCATCGGGAAAGAAACAAGGTTACCTACACCCTATCCCGAAGATCTGTAAGCCTTTTCATACAGTCCACATCGATCATGTCGGACCGTTCGTTTCAAGTAAAAGGAAGAATTCGTACATACTTGTAATTATAGATGCGTACTCAAAGTTCATTGTTTTAAAAGCGGTCAAAAATACAAAATCGAACACATCTATCGCAGTTTTGAGGGATTATTTTGGTACGTTCGGTGTACCAACACGATTAATTAGTGATCGGGGTACATCATTTACAAGCAGTAAATTCAAAGGGTTTATGAGTGAAATGGGCACAAAGCACATTTTAAATGCTGTTGCTTCTCCACGGGCAAATGGCCAAGTGGAAAGGTACAACAGAACAATTTTAGATTCTCTTGCTGCTCAAAACCACGGTAAGGATGAACGTTTATGGGATGACCGTTTACTTAAAGTTCAATGGGGCTTGAATAATACCCTTAATAAAGGTACGGGAAAGTCTCCATCAGAAATCTTATTTGGTCTTAAACTCACTAGTACCAGCGAAGGTCATATCATACCCGAGATAGAATCCGATATTGAAGACGATGTAAATAAAAATAACGAACTAAATAATATAGTTAAAATAAGAGAAGAAGTAGAACAGTACGTTGATGAGTCGCAAAGTAAACAAAAGGAGTATTTTGATAAAAAAAGGAAAGAAGCGCAAAAATACAAATTAGGGGAACTTGTTAGAGTAGCAAGAGAAACTCATAGTGTAGGTAAAAGTAAGAAACTACTGCCGAAATTATCGGGGCCGTATCGAATTACAAAAGTATTTGACAATGATAGGTATGAGGTTGCTGATACTCCGTTAACCAAGAAAGGTACGACCGTTTACAAAGGGGTATACGCAGTGGATAAAATTTATCCGTGGTTGTGTTTTGGAACCGGTCGGACTGATGAATCGTCCGAAAATGAAATGATGAGTGAAAATGAACAAGTTTGATGTAATGAAGGCAGTTGGGCTGTTAATGCAGTAGTATGAATAGTCAGCGTAAAGAGCGCTTAGGAGACATACGGTCTGATTTACTTTTTTTTTATGTTTTAGTGCACTCACTAGTTGTTGTGTTGTTAGAGACCTTAGCATGAACTTATATTGTTTAGAATAAATAATTCACAAGGTGTGCAAAGCAATGCACAAGGTGTGCAATGCAATTCGCAAGGTGCGCGACGCATAATTGATAGGATGCACAAGGTGTGCGATAATAGGTGCACAAGGTGTGCAATGCAATGCGCAAGGTGCGTGACGCATTAGGAGTAGGATGCACTAGGTGTGCGATAATAGGTGCACGAGGTGTGCAATGCAATGCGCAAGGTGCGCGACGCATAATTGATAGGATGCACAAGGTGTGCGATAATAGGTGCACAAGGTGTGCAATGCAATGCGCAAGGTGCGTGACGCATTAGGAGTAGGATGCACAAGGTGTGCGATAATAGGTGCACGAGGTGTGCAATGCAATGCGCAAGGTGCGCGACGCATAATTGATAGGATGCACAAGGTGTGCGATAATAGGTGCACAAGGTGTGCAATGCAATGCGCAAGGTGCGTGACGCATTAGGAGTAGGATGCACAAGGTGTGCGATAATAGGTGCACGAGGTGTGCAATGTAATGCGCAAGATGCGTGACGCATTAGGAGTAGGATGCACAAGGTGTGCGATAATAGGTGCACAAGGTGTGCGATAATAGGTGCACAAGGTGTGCGATAATAGGTGCACAAGGTGTGCGATAATAGGTGCACAAGGTGTGCATTGCAATGCGCAAGGTGCGCAACAGTTTTTTTTTTTTTTTTTTTTTCAAGTGTTCAAGATCCATAAGTTGGGCAGTGTGGACTGTACTTGGTGTGCAGTGTGGACTGCACTTGGGGTGCACAAGGTGTGCACAACGGACTGCACAAGGTGTGCTCTGCGTACAGCACAAGATGTGAGATGCGGACCGCACTAGGTGTGTGATGCTGACCACACAAGGTGTGCGGTGCGGACTGCGCAACGTGTGCGATACGGACTCCACAGTACGGGGCAGAACTTGTGAAGTAAACAACGTATGTGATGTGTTATCAAAATCTTGAAGCAGAGGGTCTGTGAAATATTGTGCAAAACGGTTGTGTTGAGCTTGTGTTTAATTACTTAGTATATGTTGACTTGTTTAATTTGTTCTGTGTGTATATTGCTAAGTTTTTGTTATTAATTATTAATGTACACGAGGACGTGTACGGTGATCAGGATGGACGAACTGTTAAAACGCTTTATTATAATAATTAGAATGTTTCGATATTTTATTCACGGTTATAATTTTGTTTATGGTAACATAAAACCATTGTTCTTTTGTTTTTCGGTTGATACTTTTTATAAAAAAAAAAGTAAAAAACAGGAGGAAAAAATAAAAGAACGTTTGACGTATAACGAATTTAGAAAACTGTTTGGTTTAATCAAAAAGGATAAAGTAACAATATCAATGCACAAAGACTAATTCAAGCTATGTATTTTTCAAGTTACCCCCATTGCATTTGATATTTTGTCTCGACAAGCAGTTGGTGTTTTTTTTGTAAAAAAAACGGTCGGGCTTGATAGTTTATGCTGAAGAGTCGAACATTTTTATTATTGCCGTGATCGGTACGACTTATGTATTAAAAAGTGTAAATAAATATAGTAATGTGTTAAAAACTAGACAGTGTAAACGATGTTATTTGAGGTGGAATAAACTGATTATACGTGGTTCAGCCGTTGTGGATTTATTTAACCAGTGATCCAACAGTAGACTGACGGTCTTCTGACTGGTCGTAATGACTGTCACAGATTTACGAATGATAGCCAGGTCAACTGCTCTTAGCGAAACCCAATATGTAAGAGTTTAAACTATGTAGGTATATAAATTAGTACATGCCCTGGCGAACAGCTACCATCTTACGTAATGATTCTCAGTTCAGAATTTACTTGGTTAATTTATCGTCAAACAATGAAAGATAATTTAATGAGAAGCAATAAAGAATGACCTAGTCGATGTCCTCCATAAATTGTAGCTGCATCAAAATGACTGCACTACGTAACGGAATGGAAGTCTCGCCACATTACTCATAACCAGCTTACACTGCAGAAACTAGGTTGCAGTTGGACCAAATTAACTGCAAATGTACGAGATTTACGTAACAACACTGGACTGTTCTAAAATCTAAAGGAATACAGGTTGTATTCGAACAGGTTCCGGAGCTCCGGACGATGATCAGTGTTTAAATTAGAAGCTTTTAGTCTTTCTACACAACCAAGATCTCTGGGTTCTGGGAAATAAATGATGGAATCGATCGAAAAAGTCCTGATTCTTGTTCTGATTATGATATCCTGATTTCTTGAAACTGAAATAATAGCACCATAAAACCGCAGTGCTATTCGTTAAACGATGACTGATTGCTCCACATAAAAATAAGTGCCGGTGTACCGCGGCACTTAATATTGCATAGTCATATCGATTTTGCGCCATTCCAAGGTTTTTAACAGCGCTTTGCGAAATATTCTTTTATAATATTCTTACCCAGGTGCGGTAGCAGTAAAATTGTTGCTTGTTGTTTCAGCTGCGAAACGAAGTAACCAGTAGCATCAGAGTCGGTTGGTTTCGTTATTAGTGTCTAAACACACTATGCCGAGGATACGCGACGGAAGTTCGGCATGATTACGCCTGCAATGCTATTTGAATTACTGGCGACACATTATGCCGAAATTACGTTGCGTTATAGCGTACAGCCGAACTTCAGTCTGGCGTAAGTTCAGCGGAAATTCGGCGGCAACGTATTCTGTAGAACACACATACGCGACCGAAGTTCGGTTCGATTGCCGACGGAGATCGGGAGCGGGGAGCAGCGGGAGGCAGGCATGCCCTGGCCCGCGCCCCGCGTGTCCGCCCGTAGTGTTTATTTCGCCTCTGCAAAAGTAATAACGGAACCCTAACAGGATCACTTTATTTTGCATTTGTCTGTCCGGCTGTTTAGATAACAGGACACGACGCCACGACAGCGCTCGAAACACTGAATATACACACAAAATTACGCAACTGAATTTCTGCCGCGTAAGTTCGGCACTTATGGTGTGTCATATCAGCCGAATACATTGGAACGTAAAATCAGCCGCGGAACTTCGGTCGCGTACGTTCGGCATAGTGTGTTTAGACACTAAGACGTCATCTATCATACGTAAATTAGAAGGTGGAACTAACAATGTTTATTTGTAGGTTTATCCCAAGCATACGATAACCATAACGTAATACCCATATCGATTGTTCACCGGCCAAAGACGCAGCATTGGGTTTTGCAATCAATAGGCGCTCAGAAACTTAGCCCAAAGAGGATAGCACAAGACCTTGACTGACTTATTGGTGTTTTTTCTCATCAAAACAATTAAGGTTTCCATCCAATCCAATCATGACCGTTTTCTGCGGTTTCATACGGTTTCTATCACTAACCGAGTGTGAAATGTGTGCGACCACACACGCAGTGGTATCAAATGTTACACACGCGTAACACCTTGTCGTAGCACTGACATAGACTGGGACGGTACCTGAGAGTGGTCGGTCAAGGGCTTTCAAGGTCGCGGTTAAGACTGGCTTGCTGGAGGGTGATTCTACAGCTGATGGGAAGATTTTTGAGGCACTGGAGATTGTTGATATCTTTGGCAGCAGTCTATCTATCTTGTCGGACATACTACATGCCAAGCAAATTACAGAATAAGGAAGAACTTCCGATTCTGAACTTTAAATCCCGAATGATGCAGGGTTGTATAGGCAACATCAAATTGATGGACTGGCGGGATATCATTATCATCATCATCATTTCAGCCGAAAGACGTCCACTGCTGGATATAGGCCTACCTCAAGTGTCGCCACATTGACCGGTCCTTTGCGACTCGCATCCAGCGTATCCCCGCAACCTTCACCAGCATGCTTAGCATGACCACTGTAGAAACGAGTTTTGTCTACGGATGTATCGACATAATGACAGATAGCAACACGCTGACAATGTGTCAGTTTGTCGATTCTTCCGTCGAAATGCCCGTTCCTACGGCGATCATGCGACGCGTGCAGGTCATCGGTCCACCTAGTGGGGCGGTCTTCCAACGCACCGTCTTCCGGTTCGCAGTCGCCATTCCAGAGCTTTTCGGCCCCATCAGCCATCCGTTCTGCGAGCAATGTGCACTGCCACTTAAGTTTGGCAATTCTACTGGCTACGTCGGTAACTTTGGTTCTCTTGCGGATGTCCTCATTACTGATTTAATCACGCAAGGAAACTTCGAGCATAGCACTCTCCATTGCTCTTTGGTGATTTTAAGGCTTCTGATGAGGCCCATTGTGAGCGACCAGTTTCGGTCCCGTATGTAATCACTGGCACACATATGGTCATAAACATTCGTCTTGAGAGACACTGCGGTAAGTTGGACGAGAAGATACCACGCAATGACGCAACTTCCCGAACGCTGCCCAGTCGAGTCAGATGCGACGATTGAGATCTTTCTCGAAGTTAGACCTACCCAACTGGACCGTTTGTCCCAGGTAATCGTCTACAACTTTGAGTGTAGTCTCCGATCGTGATAGGATTGGGTGTTACATGGGCATTCAACATGAATTTGGTTTTGTCCATGTTCATTTTAAGACCCGCTCTTACCTTGCTCTTTCGGAAGCTCTACTGAGGTCCTCCATGGTCTCAGCCATTCTCACTATATCGTCAGCAAATCGAAAGTGAGAGATTGTACTCGCCATTGACGTTGATGTTGTTTTTGTGATTGTTGTTGTTGTTCTCTCTCCAGTCCAGAACCTTAAAGACATCTTCGAGTGCAGCGGTGAACAGTTTTGGAGATATGACGTCTCCCTATCTCACACCTCGCCACACAAAGATAGGTTCCGAAGTCTGGTCCTGAAGTCGGACTGAGATGGTGGCGTTTTTGTACAAACACTTCAACACCTCGATGTACCTATAGTCAATTTTGCACCGTTGGATATCGCTTTCTCGTAGTCCACAAACGCTAAACAGAGATACAGGTTATACTATTCGGTCTTCTGCATAACCTGTCGCAGCGTATGTATGTGGTCTACGGACACCTTGCACCCCTGGACCTTGGACCCTTGTAGACATGGTTTAGAAGAAAGATAGGCCTATAGTTCTTCAACCGGGTATTGTCGCCCTTTTTGAAGAAGGGTACCAATCACCACACCCCTGCACCATGCCTGTGGCGTTTTCCATCAAGTATGACAGAATCAAACAGCTTCTGAAGGGCCTTAAGTAAGTACCGGTTTTCCACCCGCCTTCAGTAGTTCGGCCCTAATTCCATCATCATGAACCATCCTAATCTCGTACAGGCTGATGTCCGGGATGTCTTTGGTATAGTGTCGCGTCAGCCTAGGTCTTGGGTCATTCGCTAGATTTTCAGGGGGTTTACTGGTTGACGTGTACAACTGCCCATAGAATCACTCGATCTCTCTCAGTACCTCTGGTTTGGCGGATACGATAGTACCATCGTCGGTCTTCAGTTTCGTGAGCTGGCTCTGCCCAATAGTCAGATCTCTTGCAAAAACTTTGGAACCTTTATTCCGCTCAAATGCGTCTTCGCACGGTATATAAAGCGGCGGAGGTCGCTTTTTAAGAATTTAGTGATGTGTCTATTGCGCTGCCACTGCTTTCCACGCCTAGTCTGAAGACTGCAGGATCTTCTCACGCCGCTCCTCATTTGCTTCTTGTGTATCCATAAAGCAACTTGGTGTCCCTTGTGGTTCCGATGTCCAACCCCAAATTGCCCCATCAGCAGCTCATCCCAATCTCGTTTGCCCAGTTTCGCGTTGAAGTCCCCCATGACAAAGGTAAGGTGAGTTTTCACCCAAAGCATGGCATTAGAGATATCCTCATACATGGTCTCCACTTCGTCGTTGGGGTATGTCGAGGTCGGGGCGTAGACCTGTATGACGTTCAGCGAATATCTTGAAGATATTCTGGGTATAAGGTACGCCACCCTGGTTGACACACTCTCGATCCTCACCACGTTATTTACAAGGGACTTGTGGACGATAAACCCAACACCACCCTGGGACTGCCGGTCACCCTCTCGGAAATAGAGCAGGTTGCCGGATTTCAGGATTATCGTGTCCTCTCCCTCTCTTCGGACTTCAGATAATCCCACAGTATTCCACCGCAACCTGCTCAATTCCTCTTCGAGTTCCGTTATCTTGTCGTCGGTCCGGAGTGTACGCGTGGTGTATGTTGCCAAGTCAAGTCGTCGGTATAGGCAGCCGGATCCCTTCTGGAGATTCTTGGCACCCCATGCCACGCCGTAATCTCGATCGCTACCATAGTCGAGGGTGGGCTGCCGATTACAGTGGCTATTTTTGTATTGCGCTCATCATAAAGTTTTGCCATAATCGCCACGCTTGGCAGGCGGGTCGGCGATCGCAGTACGGTTGTTGCAAAAGCACAGAGAGCGCTGCTGCCCATTCTCTGACAAGTCCCTTAGTCGCCTCATACGTTACCCACGGGAAGATATGGGATGGTGCTATTCTTTACGTCTGACACCATACAGAAATAGCATATACGAATTACGAAGTCAGCTGGCACTAAGATTATTATATATTACTTGCGAAAAGGATGGGCGTGCTCAAAGTGCCGGAAGTGCGTTGTTAACGATCCTGCGCTATTGGTGAATGTCCTCGAAATAGGTCACGTTTGCAGGAGTCGATCCCGAGTCCCGACAGTACTATTCAGAATATGCATGAATGTGCAATCCGAAGTTTAATGAAGAGTTGTTTGTTTATATAAAACGCAAAATTTGAATGACTTGTATTTTTTTTTATGTAATTGTTCCGAGATGCGCTTAGATGTTTTTTGTACTACACATAATTTGAAAGTACAAAGTACGCCGAATGCTGATAGGAAACTCGTTTTATTTTTCGATTATTTACAACTGTCTGTTATTGCCGTCATCATAAACCATTATCAGTATAATTTACACAACCGTACATGATACTTACGTTATGTTAAGAACTTGTACCTACTATTGTGTATTCTGTGGTTAAGACCAAAGATTTAAATCGGTAGATTCGCCCTAAACCCTAACACGTCAAAAACTGGCCACGTTTCTTTTTCGTTTACATTTGAATAGTAAGTATCTATTTTCTTGCTCGCATTATAGACTAAAAAGGACTAAAATATTACTCTCTCTAAAATTATTATAAAAAAAGTAATGTTGCATTGTCCAAGTACGAAAAAAAACTAAATATAACTTTTTTGTTAAATTCCACGCCTACGAAGTCGCGTGCATAGCTAGTAAACAATAATACTAGCGATAGTGCTACATGTAGGGTTTTCAGATCTATAATAAAGTTTTGTGGAGAAAAATTCCAGACATTTAAAATCAGGACTTTTATTTCTTTCAAATTATGCAGTAGTATTTTATACTGAAAAGATATATCGAAAGAGAAAGATGTATTGCAGAACGATAGAGATATGGTTTAAACAATGCTTCGTGCAACCAACGTTGTGGAGGGGGTTTCATTACTCATTGTTCGAAAGAAGGTAGATAGTTGTCGTCGCTTAGTAAATAGTTACTGGATAATGTTGTACTATGAAAAGTTATTCATTGTAATTGTGTCACTCAAGGTCCTCACGCCACTGTTGATAGGCATATTAATTGCAACAATTGGAATGCCAGACGAGTCTGAAAAAGTAAACCGTAGCTCTTTGGAATAAGGTCACTAATTAAATGAAATCACCATAATTATTATACAAGGTCTAAAGGACACCGAAAACGCTAACCAAGTACTCAGTACATCATTCTGCATAGAAATTTTTAAAGACTACTTTTTCCTACAAAATTGCAATACCTTCACAGTCAAAATTTATGGAACAGCTGATAAATAGCTTTTTTAAAATTTCCGATGAAAACTTTATATGTGGAAGGGGGTTATTTATTTATTACTAGCTGTCCCCGGCATGCGTTGCAATGCATATTTACCTAGCCTATCTATCTACCTACCATACCCTACCCTACTCTACTCTACCTACATACCCTACCTACCTACCTACCCTACCCTACCTACCAACCATACCCTACCCTACCTACCCACCCTCTATCCTACCCTACCCTATCCTAACCTACCCTACCCTACCCGACCCTACCCTACCCGACCCTACCCTACCCTACCCTACCCTACCTACCAACCTACCTACCTACTCTAAGCTACCCTATCCCACCCTACCTACCTACCTACCTACCTACCGGTGTCCTTTACACCTCGTTGTAAATTACTCAATATTAACGTTTATAAGAAGGTACTTAATGAATGGCAATTTTAAAAGTAAATAAACAACAAAGTACCTATACGGATTTGAAGTTAGAATTGAAATACTGTGGTTTTTATGGTTAAGTTTATTTAGTTAGAAAAACATAATTTTCACTGAAATTTTCCTTTGAGTGCATGAATCAGTCGGATATTTTAGGAATAGCTCTCGGCGGTAAGTTCTTGACAGTGAAAACATCACGTAGGCTACCTAGTTTTTAACGACACAACTTGTTAATTTCAAGGTGATGTCGACACATGTCAACTGCAATGAGCGATTTCGACCGAAAATTTTCCGCAAAAATATTGAAAAACAGTTACACATTAGTGACCGCTTTCACCAGCGGTAGAGTGATGCCTAGATTCCTACACGGTCCTACAATGTTGGATTACCAATACTGGGCACTGGGTTTAGGTTCGAAAATCGAACTGTGTGCGTTTGTTTTAAGTTGAATCGGAGTGTCAGTGAAGAGGAGTATTTCTGTTGTAGAGGAAAATTAAACAAGGTTTGCAACCTTTGATAATATTATGTTTGACTGGGTACATATCTGAGCCCCCTGTGTATTGTAGCAGATACCGGCACGATAACATTGTTCAAGTGGAGATTGAGCCCACTCCGTTTATCTCTATTATTTTCAATTGCATAATGCTTTGACTGTAGTTTAGGTAAAGGGGCCACTAATAATAAACACTAAATGCACACTTAGTTCTTTTAAATATTCATTAGGGTCATCCCAACTTCAGTGAAAGCGACTGTAACGACCGTAGAGCTTAAAAAGCGATGCCCTAGGCTGCGCGAAAGGTCACACTCATGTTACGTAAGTTTCTGTAGTGGGTCGATACCATAGGAAAAACCAGTTCAGCTTCGTTCAGTACATATTTCGTCCGACCTGTTTTGTTTTCCCGTCAGGATTGAATCATGATTGAAAACTACGTTTGTGTAAAGACAATGTTTCCTGTCAAGTTTAAATTAAGATAGAGGGTTGAAAATTGATCTTGAGAATGGGAGTTCTTGTCCGACATTCTTTCAAACCAGTCATTTTATTTAGACTACGGTAAAACGAATAAAAGTATATGGTTTAATTAAGTCTAGACAGCAAAAGGAGAGGTCGTTTCTAATCCAGCTTCATTGTAGTACCGCAAACATTTACTCTTATCGCTAGGAATGAATTACTTAAGGTCATAATTGTGACGCTACATTATTTATCTTATGAATATTTATGTGGATTTGCAGCACCTACTTCTACAGCAGTTATCAACATTTTAACTTGGCATAGAGGCACTCATTTCATTGTTATCCTAGTGAAATCCGCCTTTATTACCTGCTATAAGAATGTATAACAGATTAACAATTCTTCTCTATACGCGCTGACTATTCAAAATTAATCCCACAGTCGAATACTCGTATCATAAAAACTTCTGTTTATAATTCTTCTGGTTTGTTCACAGGGAGCCCAGAAGCCTTTCAAGAGGGTAATCAAGGCAAACATCGGAGATGCCCACGCTATGGGGCAGCAGCCCATTACCTTCATCAGACAGGTATGATCATCATTTAAATATGAACCGTGTTTCAAGGAGGCTTGAAATGAATATACAAGGTGTTGTTTTGCATCCTCGTCAAATTTCAGGAGGTTGTCACAAAAGACATAAATAATGAATTAAAATTACGGTACCTAGTTAATTATCAGTAAACGCTGATTTTTTTGGTTGTTTAAGTTTGTCTTTATTTCAGAATAACCCCCTTAACGTGGTTTAGGGAATAAGAAATGATCGAATAAACGTTTGAGATTGTTTGCATGTGTGGAAGCGCGGTTATAGGGTGAGATTCAGACGAGCCGCGTTTAAAACACGGGTGCTTCACACTTAAAGATTTCCGCAAATCAGAAAAAAATAAAAAATTACCTACCCATTTTATTATTGATTCGGGACGAGAATCATTAGCATAGTTACCTCCTTGAATTTGACGAGGTTGCAAAACAACACCTTGTATTTGTAGATGTTCTGTGATTGGTTGTATTCATTTTGGTTGGCCAAGTCTTACCAAAAACTTACGTGACTGGCTGGATGCTAAGGACGCGCGTTGGTTGTTTAATAATTAGAAAATCGCGCTACCATTCGCGCCAGATCAGACATCTCCATTATAAGTTACTTGACACTGGCGACTGAATTTCGTCCGTCACGCCGCGCCGCGTGAGTTCGCCTCAGTACCACCAGAGTTTTAATTCGAAAAAAAAATACTGATCAAAGACTTAACTAAACTATTGAGATGATCATGCTGTGTTGTGCGATATGAGTATTTAACAAAGCCCAAAAATATTAATAAAGTCGTCACTGAGAACAATATTGTCGGTTGATAAACGTAGTGGAACGCATGAATGACAGATGTTTTGATAAGGAAGGTAATTACCGGAAAAGGTTTTTCCATTGTTTGCATAATAACGTAATAGGAAAGGAAATGTACCACTTAATATGCTGTATTAGGTAATCACATTTTCCTCTTATAAAAGTAAAAGGACAACTCGATTGTAATATTCAGTAGTTAACACAACAATTGAATTAAAGTCGTAAAGAAACAATGGAACGTTATAGATATTTTTTACCGGATTGAACAAGGCGTCGTTAAGTTGCTAGGAATCTTCGCTCAGCTTCTGGATTGTGATAGGAATTCCAAATTATGGAATTGCTGAAAGAAATAGTTATTTAATGGTAATGTTTTGTGTATTCTATGGATTATTATTATATGAAAATAAACGAATTAATAATATTAATAAAATCAACGTACGATTCACTTACATAGGTAGATGTAATCATGTAAGAAGCGTTTACAATTCATATACATATTTTAAGCAATTTTTCTACAACAGATCTTTCTCTTTTTGTATAAGTATAATTTATTTAAATGTTTTTGTTTTTTTTTTTGTTTATAAAATTATAGTGCATAACTTGAAGGAAAGAAACGCCCGGAATTTACTGCAAATGTCCGGAATTTTCTCCGGAAAACTTCTTTATAGATCTGAAAACCCTACATGTAGCTCACTATCGCTAGTATTATTGTTTATTATTATAAGCCTCCAGCTTGACACATAGATACATGTGTCAAGCTGGAGATGTGTAGTATCAATGTCCAGAGAATTGTAAACATTTGTACCTATGTTCTCTTTTTCGATTACTGATCGATAGGTTCCTTGAAAGACTGTGACCGGCGTGTAATATCTTAATAGCGGTAGGTACCTGGTGGCTAATACTATATCCCTGCGCAGGTGCTGGCTTGCGTCGTTAACCCTGAGCTGATCCAATCAGGCAAATACCCATCCGACGTGCAGGAGAGGGCCCGAGCGATATTAGGCGCTTGTGGGTAAGTTTCCATAGTTTTATATTAAAAAGGTACACGTCCGAAAGAGGCCTCAGCGTGCCGCAGCCAAAACTTTGCAGGAGTCTGAACATATCTATTCAAAGCGTTATTATCGAATTATGTGAAGGATCTTTAGAAACCCATCACAATGCATATACTATTTAGGCATATATTTCCAATGCCGAGATCATTGGAAATATATGCATTGTGTCAATCCACTATCAATCAGCAACACATTTCAACATCTTCATCTAGTCCAGCCACGAGTCAGTCTGACCGGCAACAGCTCCGTACACATAGGTACTGGTACGGATCTTGAGCGATCGGCGACTGGCTAGGAATCGCTTTGCTTATTTATGGCTTCTGAGATTTACTTCTGAGCATGTGGAGGTATTATTAAACCAGTATTTTACATAGAGCCTCTGCCTATCTGACCACAAGCTAACGTTAAATGTATAATGTTCCAGTGGACATTCAGTGGGCTCGTACACAATGTCTCATGGAATCGAGCTGATCCGGCGTCACGTAGCCGAGTACATTGAGCGCCGCGACGGCCACAAGGCCAACTGGCAGGACATCTGTCTCACCGGAGGAGCCTCCAACGGCATCAAAAATTGTCTGCAGCTGCTCTGCAATAAGGTCGACGGAAAGGACACGGGTCAGTACCTACCATATTAGAATAGCAATAGAAAACTTCAACTCAGATATGAAATAATAGCCACAAATCAAATGTTATTTATTCAAAGTAGCTGATAATCAGCACTTTTACATGCCACACAAGTCGGAATAGGCACCTTTTTCGCGAGTCTATATCTACTACTACTATCGAGTATTTGAGGCGATTAATATCGATTGGTCGACGTTGACTGATTGCAATCTAGTTTGACCTTCGCTAACTGTAAGTTGAAAAGATAATTTTGACGACTGAGAATGTAGCGGCATTGTACAAAAAAATACCACAGCGACATCTGTGATACAAAATATACAAGTGAAGAACTAACATTAAAATTCTCGATCGCGCTGCGGCTACAACAACTATCCGGAATTAGCCCACCATTCATTTTAAAAGAGTAACCATGGAGTTTCTTACCGGTTCTTCTCCATAGGAAACGACCAACCCGAACTGTGCACCTTTTTGTCGACTTTTTATAAGTCCCTATTTATAAATGCCCATGTAGACCTATGTGAAATAAAAATATTTTGATTTTAAGACACCGTCTGGTCGGAACATCCTCCCTTTTCCATGGGGAACGAAGAACTTTACACCCTGTTCTCCATATCCCTATAAAAATAAACAGTAACGCAAAACGGTCAACATATTATTAAACACGTCTTTTTCGCATGAAGGCAGAAACTACAGAACGCCACCTAGTATGGTCCTTACAAACACTTTCTGCTTCCTCCACGTTCATTCCTGTTGGTTATTGAAATAGATGGCATATAATGTAAGTCTTGTGCAATATTTCTGCATACACTTTACACATAACATTACGTCACGACAAGGTTTGTTTACACTACGCTGCACTAGCACACATACACACACACACACACACAACACACAGCTCCATTATAGTGGAAGCGACAGGGTAGCCCGCGAAATTCAAATTTTCTTACGTTTTTTGCAATTTCCTCGGCAGTGTCAAGCTTAGTTTGTTACGCGTTACGCGGCCGTAATACGTATGTACTTAGCCATGAATATAACCTTCTTGTGTTCATTTTATGCCATTGAATGACTATTTGACGAAAAAGTTATTCAATGGGGTTAAAATGAATTTACCGGGTCGTATTCATGGTTTCAATGATTATAACTCAGTAAAGCCATATTTGTTCGGCTGCGAAACATATTTTAATCAACATACAACTTGACGCTGCCGTGCAAATTGCAAAAAACGTAAGAAAATTTGAATTTTGCCGGTCATCCAGTGGCTTCCACCTTAAGTTAGTAGTACTTAACCCCCCAAAAGACATGTGGTGACAGGCCAAGTTGGTTTTTGTATTTAGAAAAACGTTTTATTTTAATTAAGGTATGGTTTAGGGAATAAATAAGCTTAATTCAGTTTTTAAGTCCGTTTTTAATAAAAAAAAAATGAAATGTGAATACTTTTATTATTGCGTACACGCAATAATTGGATAAACATTTACTAATAATTTCTCAATGCCTAAATAGATTGGACTATTGAACACCAATTGCCGTCCATAACAATGGAAGTTCAAATCCCAGGATGGATAATAACAAATGCTCTTTTCACTTCAGTAGCTCAAACATGTAGGTTTTGCTGCCTGAAATCAGTGAGCAAAATGCGATTTTGCTCACTGGGTGAGACAAAGTAACTTTTCAAATATTTTTTTTCAGAAAGCCCCGATTATCTTATTCAGCCTTGGGTTTGATCATACAATTCGAAACATTCACACTCTATCTCTTTCCCGCCCATTAGAAAGAGAGAGAGACAAAGACCAGCCCTTTCGAAGTTCCGTTTTTGAATTCGAACACGTTCGGAATTTCGTACTAAAGAGATTTTGCAAAAATTATGTCTTTTAATGTAATTTATTGAATTTTTAACTTATTGTTGTATTTAAACGAAAATAAGTATTTACTGCATATAAAACTGATATTTAACCTGTAAATATTTATTTCTTGTTTCAATAATGTTACGTAATATATTTTGAATAATAAAATATCATGGGTAATATTTCCGAACACGCCTTAATTTAAATAAAAGAGCGAGAAAAAAAATTGCTGGCGTAAAGTGTTGAATAAGTTAAAAATATTAAAATGCTCGTAAAATATGAGTGAAACTAGCGACGAGAACAGTATTGTAACACCGGAAGAGTTAAAACAACAAGACAGTTATTAATGCAGAATTAAGTTTCCTACCTGAGAAGTCTCGCAAGAAATATCTGAAAGCATACCATGTCTTCAACGAGACTTACAAAGGGCGCAAGCAGTTTTTCGGAGATGGTGTTGGTATCTTATTTTTTAGATTTATCACAGACGAGGTGATCATCTATAATTTTAATTATTTTGATTCACAATAAATAGTTATTTCAATCAATTCCTGTTCATTATTTTATCACCTAAAGTGTTCTCGCTGCTGAAGTGAAAAGTTATGTGTGTTACACGAGAGCAAAGTTTTTTGCATCTCGTGCCTTTGAATCCCTCGCCACGCTCAGGATTCAGCTTTAGAATCACTCGCTACGCTCGTGATTCAATCGTTGAATCCTTCGCTTGCTCAGGATTCAAAATCAGCACTCGCAGCAAAAAACGACTTTGCTCTCTTGTTGCACAAATAACTATTGTCATGCATCGTTTTTTGTATAAAGTTTTTTTTTTAATACTTATTTGTTTTACTAATATTTACAAAGAATTAAAAAATCAAGAATAAAAAATACTTTACAAATCATTTAATAATATTCATTATTGCTATTATTTAACGAAATTTTGATCTTATTTTACTACAAAGATCCATTATACTATTTTTGTTCTAATAAAATTAGAAAATAATTTAAAAAATAATGGTTAAATCGCAGTCGTTTAGTCAACTTGAGGTTAAGGCTTAATTTCTTAAAGAAAACGTAAGTCCGTAAAATTATTGGATTCCCTCTCATTTCTAAGGACTCGCTTGGCTAGTTACCTTAACTGCCGCAATGAATAAGACGTCGTTCGGTGATGCGATCGAATCCAAGTCGAAACAAATAACTCTTATTGAAGTATTCTTCAGATTATTCGTATCGAATTCAATCTTGTAGCAGTGTAATACATTTTAAAACTTGAGGGGTTAGCACATAGTGACGCTGTCTGTACTTGTAACTTAAGTATTAGTATAGCGTAGGTACCTATTACTTCACGACCTCATTAAATATAATGTTGCCCATGAATATGAGTTTATTATCATAGTGTGATGTAATATCTCTAATGTTAACGGCTATCGGTTCTAAATTTCTAATCGTACACGTTCGATAACACAAGTTATCGAAGTGACTGGGGGGTGACCGTCATCGCATTCACATCAGAGAGGCTTAAATGTAATATCTCTGTAATTTACATTTGTTATCAGAATGCGGATTATTAATGTGAAAGTTAGGTATTACATTGTTTGAGTTGAATGAGCAATTCTAACAACATGTTTACCATTCTTTGATGTTAGTTTACCTCTCGGTTTTCCTACACTTCGTACCACGGTACGCTTTGCAGGATAGGTTTTAGTAAGCCTGCATAGATATCTTATAATTATAGAATTTACATAATGTGTGTTCTAAAATGAGGGTAATAGACTATAATGTAGCCAGTAATTGCATAATAAAGTCAGCTAACAACAGCTTGTTTCTGTGTAAAATGTTATCAGCTGCAATGGCTATTGTCAAAAAAATTTTACATATTTATTTTTATGTAGTTAAATAGACTATTTCAAGAAACTAATTTGAATGTTTTTGAAATTCATTGGCTAGTTTAATTCATATTTAATTTTAAAGTTGGACATCATCATTGGAATGATTACTTTTACAAGTCAACCATTTAACAAGTGCGTGACACTCTAATGTCAGTTTGCTTTTTTAAACTCGACTTACTTCAAAAATACTTATGTCAGAAAAAAATCTGTTTGTTAACGTGTGATCTGCACTTTCAAATATATCAAATAAATTATGGAACTGTTTCATAGCAATCTGCCTGATATTCAGAATGTTGTTGAACGAATAATAAATAAGTTTTGGCTGTAAAACGATGCCAAATTGTTTCGGTAGTGGGCTCTCGTACAGCGAAATAAGTTCTTAAGATGACGTCATTGAAGGTCAAATAAAGGCAACATTTCTTTAAAAATAAAAAAAGCAATTTTGTTTTTTTTACTTCACACATGATTTGGGACCTTAAACCTCGAAATGGTTTTGCAATTACCAAATTTAAAAAGTAATGGACAATCCCCATTTGCATAAAATAATTAACAGTTCTGAATAGATAGGGTTCAGAATAAAATTTTGGCTAAACTAAGAAATAAATAATGTCACTCTATGCATACGAAAATTACCGTTTCTGTTATAAAAGCGATATTATTTTGTCCCTCTTATCTGTAGAAGTGCATTAAAAAGGAAATGTTATAAAAGTAAAGAAGAACCAAAGTAATAGTAATACCTAGTATCCATTGTGTTCAAACGCGGCAAATGAAAGTTCGTGGTTAAAGTCAAGGTTAACTCGCAGATTACATACACAAAACATGTTTCACGTAGGTGTAAATTATACTGTAAAATTCTTTCCAGTAAAAGCTAAAGTTTACCAACTCGTCGGAACTACTCTGTAATGATCGTTCATTTCGAATGTTCACTACCATTCACTCAGTGAATCTTGGGTTTTACCCAGTGTCGCCAGGGCCCTTAAGCCAAAAGTTACGTTTCATTTCCTGAAAAGTTACATTTTTGCTGCAAAAGTTAATTTTTTTTTAATTTCGTATTTTTGAGGTCGGAGGCAAATTGATGTCAGGAAAATGGCGGAATATGAAGGAATCTATGATGTCTAATAGTGTATTTAATCTAATGATAAAACAGACTCTAGTTTCATTTGTTCGCAGCGCCATCTTCATAGTTGTTACTATCTAGTCTAGCACCTAACTTTTTCTATTAGTTTGAACCAAATCCACGAGAGGTGGTGCATCTGTTAGTTATACACTGAACTAACTACTGATACTCAATATGTATAGAACTGTTCATAGAGGGAAAAATCGCCCCATTGCAAAAAAAAAAACCGACCAAGTGCGAGTCGGACTCGTGCACGAAGGGCTACGTACCATTATTAAAGTGAAACTTTTATTACATCGTCTCAAACTGTTTTGTCTGTGTGTTGTATGTCGCGTGACGCTGACGGTCGGCCGCGGAATAGGGATAAAGTGAAAGGCGCTCTGACGAGCGCCTTTCACTTCCTACTCCGCGTTATAGTGTGAAAAAAAGTTTCAGTTTTACCGTGGTTTCATAAAACCACACAATCCTTTTCTAAAAAACGAGCAAAAAAAAAAACACTTTTTTGTATGGAAGCCCCTTTAATATTTATTTTATTCTTTTTTTAGTATTTGTTGTTATAGCATCAACAGAAATACATATTCTGTAGAAATTTAAACTGGCTATCTATCACGGTTCATGAGATACAGCCTGATGACAGACGGACGGACGGACAGCGAAGTCTCAGACAGTCTCAGTAATAGAGTCCCGTTTGACCCTTTGGGTACGGAACTCTAATTTAAACAAAAAAACTTACACTATCGACGATGATTTGTCATCTCTCTTTATTGTGTATTAAATTGAGTACTAGTGAATAGCTTTCTTATAAATTTTGTTGTATACTTTTTAAAATTTTTGTTTTTTTCTGAAATTACAAAACATGACAATTTAGATAGGCTTATTATATTAAGACAAAAACTAAAAATATTGTTAAATATATAGCGAATCGGAGACAAAAAAAAACATCAAATCCACCAGCCTAGCATTAGTTTTTAGGGTTCCGTACCCAAAGGGACCCTATTATTGAGACTTCGCTGTCTGTCCGTCCGTCCGTCTGTCACTAGGCTGTATCTCATGAACCGTGATAGGTAGCCAGTTGAAATTTCTACAGATTATGTATTTCTGTTGATGCTATAACAAAAATACTATAAACAGAATAAAATAAATATTTAAGGGGGCTCCCATACAACCTTGCGTAAGGCAACATTCAACAAAACAAATCACAATCAGCCATGTAAATTTTCTTTTTTGAGCTAAGTAGTAGGTACCTACGAAACGAAACTGCGCGAACATGCAAAGTAGGAAACGTACGCGCACACGCTCAAGGAAAATCAAGTTCTAATACATGCGGAATAAGTTTCATTTTGTTATGGCAGTTTCATTTAGTGCCATCTCTGAGTATGATATGGAGTGAAATTACTTTTTAGGTGCGTTCAATTTGGATGCGTTCGTAAATTGTTTGCAATAAAAATCTAGTGTAACAAATCTCGTAGTTCTCAAAAGTAACGAAAATTGCCTTAAATCTAAAAATTACTTACATGTTACGCGAGGGGGTCAAAAGTTACGAAAAATGTAAGAAATGTAACCTTCTGGCAACACTGGTTTTACCTCGGGAGACATGCCCCCGTATTCACAAACGCTCGGATTCGATTTCGATTCGGAAAGCCGTATGTCTATCTCGCACGGTTTTGTAATGCCAAAACAAGATAGACATACGACTTATCGAATCGAAATCGTTCCGAGCGTTTGTGAATAGGGGGCATGTTAAATGTTGTGAGTGATTGATTGTGGCTTGTGAGCGACTACAAATCGTTAAGACGGCGACTTAGCCTAACCCATTTCGTCGGGGAGCCCTAGCTTAGTTACTGCGATATCTCGACTCGCACATGGTTCTTTTAAGTATGTCAGCATCGCCAGATATTTAAGAAGCACTCATTGTTTTATTTGCAAAACCAACATTCGCTATTCGTAAAACGTACCATGTGCAAACTCTAATGGCAAAAGCCGTCATTTTTAGGGTTCCGTACCCAAAGGGTCAAACGGGACCCTATTACTGACACTTCGCTGTCCGTGCGTCCGTCCGTCCGTCCGTCTGTCACCAGGCTGTATCTCATGAACCGTGATAGTTAGCCAGTTGAAATTTCTACAGATTATGTATTTCTGCTATAACAACAAATACTAAAAATAGAATAAAGTAAATATTTAGGGGGGCTCCCATATAAAAAAGTTATTTTTTTTGCTCGTTTTTATAAATAATGGTACGGAACCCTTCGTGCGCGACTCCGACTCGCACTTGGCTGGTTTTTTTATTTAAAAAATCCTAACATATACCAACTCATGTTCTAAAACCTAATATTTACTCAATATCCGGGCTTTTACAATAACATACGAGTACACATTGAGATGGCTTGTATTGTATGAGTGTTTCATCATGTTCGTTTTCATAACAAAGTGTAAACAGTGTATGTACTATCTATTAACGCTGTTACGCAAATAGATTAGTAGTTACAGATAATTATACTGGCACTTAGAATACCTGTAATGTAATGTGTTAGTGTCACTGAAGACAGGTGACTGGTGACAATTTGGCAGTCCTTAACGTCAGAGCCGTAAGGGCGATGTTCTTAGTTCACGCTGGTTATCTTTGATTTCAGATGTTTTGTTGACTTTACAAAAAAAATCTACATTTTAACCACATCCTGCACACTGTTGCGATGGTTGACACTTTTTTGTTAAAAAAATATTGACAGTGGTGAGTTCTGAGCAATAGGGGATAATCCTATTTTTTTTTCTTTGTTCGTCGGGTAGTTTATTGAAAAGTATTGGACACGTATTTTTTCTTTTCTCACGTGGTCATAAAATTACGGAGATATATTGAGTTGAAATGGCGCATGACGTCACATGTAGGTAAGTTTTATACCCACTTGTGACGTAGTAAGCCCCCACTCTCCAACTTTAATGAGTTCTAACTAAGTATTTTTTTGATATTTTGATAAAACAAAAAATACGTGTCTAATATTTTTGTATTACCTGTCTGACGGACAAAATAGAATGTCGTTTTCTTTACCCAGTCCGATCCCCTATTTATACAAATTGTATTAAATGCTCAAAAGTCATCAATAACTAGCGGCAATACACTAGTTTATGTGCCTTTGTCAGTGTTGTTATGGCACATAATATTATTCGTGGAACATAAGCTCGCACTTAACCTATTCTATACATGCATTAGTTGGTCTAGACAATTAGTAAAGGTTATACTATAAATTTGCGACAGTACGCCGTGTTTCGTTCCGAACCATTTACTTCAATATCAGTACATATTTGTTATGTACATAATTATTATGTTGTATGTATGCGACTCAAGTCCACATGGGAACCTGTTTGCTAATAAGTTTCAAGGTTGAAGTAATCACTCATATCTATAATTCATCGTGCAACCCGGACATTGCCGTTGATTGCACGTTGCCATGCTTCGATGCGCCGCGCCACATCTGCCCGCAGCTAAGCTTTGCACTTGTACTTGCACAGTTAGTATTAATAAATAAATGAATCGCGCAGCTAACGCGGCTGACCTATCCATGCACATTCTGCGTAGCAGTGGATGGTCGAATTTAGGTAAATCCGTTCATAAATGAGGTAGGCCTACTAAACTACGAAAGTCGTGATTCAAACCGAATAATATGACTCCAGAATCAGTCACGAGCACTCCACGTGTAGTCGACAACTTGTCTAACAGTAACATGTTAGTTGGCATGCGCACAACAGTAGGTATAACGTCGGTAACTGAGGGATCACAACAGAAACATACATTCGTACTCATTAGGAACCATTCACACGCGACCTTGAGCGGTTAACGACTTAATGTTCTGCATAATTATATTAAACGCATATTACGAGTATGTTGCCGATATTAGATTCACTGTTATAGTAGTTTAGAATTGAAAACTTCAAATAGTTTCCATACATAGACACCTACAAATAATTCCATCATTCCACCTTCAAGTATTCCAAAAAGAGCAACTTTTGAAAATATTTACCTTACTTTAGTATCGCTCTTACGGAAAACAACAAACAGATATAAGATGGTCATAAGTGGAATGGGTTTTTGCAATAGCTAGATTAGGTACGCCTACGCCTTCTCCCCGAATTCTTCAGACATTTTCAAAATGCGCACATAAATAATTCACTGGTCTACCTTCTGTAGTTGTTTCTGAGTTAGTGTCAGTCATATTCGCCGTCGTGGCGTCTCCAGGTTTTCATTTGAACGATCATCGAAGCACACACTGCTAAACAGTGCCTTATTGAACATACACAATGCTAATAGATACATTCCCCTCGGGCAGGTGTACTGATCCCGATCCCGCAGTACCCGCTGTACTCGGCGTCGCTGGCGGAGTACGGGCTGGCGCAGGTGGGCTACTACCTGGACGAGGAGCACCAGTGGGGGCTGGACCTGGCGGAGCTGGAGCGCGCGCACCGCGAGGGCAGCCGCACGCACGCCGTGCGCGCGCTCGTCGTCATCAACCCGGGCAACCCCACGGGGCAGGTGAGGCACGACCTACCTATCGTTCGCGGTACTCTTCTATCGCGAACGATCTTGAGTTTCACGGTTCATCTCACGCCAACTTGTTCCGATGCTCGTCGTTAAGGCCGACACAACGCCCACGCCAGGATGCCTCTTTAGGATTCCAATACTGTGTGTGGGCACACCAAATATAACCGTATCACACAATAAAGCCAAATGTCAAACCATTGAGTATCTTGCTGGTCTGACGTGACCCAGTATTTCTCCCTTTGTCTTCACCCCAGTCGATCCCAGAGAGATCAATAAGATAATCCTGTCCATTAAGTCCAAAGCCGTGGGCTGTGATAACATCAGTCGTCACATGATTGTGACGGCTCTTAATCAGCTCCTTCCTGCAATCTACCATGTCATTAAATTCTCCCCTCATAAAATCATAAAATACCGGAGTAATCCGGTATTTTCCCTTCTCTATGGAGAAAAGCCCATGTTCGGCCACTCCATAAAATTCCTAACCCCGCACTTCTCAGCCATTTTCGACCAATTTCCTTCCTTCCCTTTTTATCTAAAGTACTCATGGCCTGTGTACACAAGCAATTTTCCCATTTCATCAACCACAACTCCCTTATCAGTCCATTGCAATCCGTGTTCAGGCCTGGCCATAGTACCTTATCAGCCCTCCTTAAAGTGACTGACGATATAAGGCGGGGAATGGAAGACACTAAAGTTTCGGTTTTGGTGTTAATTGATTTTTCAATGCTTTCAATACCGTCAGTCACGAAGTCCTTTTATCCATCCTCTCCTATCTCATGGTCTCTCCCGAGTACCTGAGCCGAGAATGGTTTTCTTCCAATCTTCGGGCGCGCCAGCAGTCAGTTGTTGCTGGTGACTAGCTCCAGCTGGTGCGATGTTGATATGCTGGCGTCCCTCAAGGCGGTATTTTATCTCCACTTTTGTTCTCTATTTTTATAGATTTCATAACTACCGAGCTTCAGTGTGTGTATCATCTTTACGCTGACTTACATCTCTACTGTGTAAGGCAAGTGTTGAAAGCTTGTCCGGTGCGATCGAGGAGCTAAACCGGGATTTACCCTTCGTCAAAAACTGGTCTGATCGTTTCAGGTGGCGGTTAACCCAAACAAGTGCCAGGCTATTATTGTACGGAGCCCCCATAGCCTGAGAAGGCTGAATGGCTTAACGGTGCCACCGGTTACCTTTGACGGCACAGTCTTTCCGTTTAGCTCTGATGTCAAGGATCTCGGTTTGCAAGTTGACACTTGCCTTGACTGGCGTAAGCAGGTCGCGATTGTGAGCAAGAGACTCACCGGAACGTTCGCTCTATCAGCTGAAAAAATATTCTCCCATCACACATTAAGGTAATGCTTGTACAGTCCCTAATCTTCCCCATAATTGACTATGGTGGTGTGCTACTACGACCTGAATGCAGATCTCCTAAATTAACTTGACCGACTTCTTAATAACTGAATTCGATTCGTATTTAATCTTCGTAAGTATGAGTTTATGACCATATTGACAATGTCTCCGCATATCGGTCACTATTAAAATGGTTGCCCATACGACAGCGCAGAGCGTTGAGAGCTTTGACTACCCTATTTTCTCTTCTCAATGAGCCTACTTCTCCTTCCTATGTGACTACTCATTTGCACAGTAAGAATCTTCGTTCTTCCAATAATCGTCTTCTACGTTGTCCTTCTTACCGCTCTGGCTCTTGGCTCTCACATTTAAAGTTAAAGCTCGCGAACACTTACTTAAGAAGCTGGCAGATTCATCTCATAATTAAATTGTTGTTAGTTTGTCTCTCTCTTTACTTATTGTATTTATGTATGTATCGTTATATTCTATTTGTAAATGTTTTCTTACCATTTGTTATGCTGCACCTACTATGTTTTCTCTCTGCATCACCCTAAGGTAGACTGGTAGAAAATGCCTAAGGCATTAAGTACGCCTTTGTACAGTGTTTTTATACTTGTGGTAAGCCTCCTGCGCTTGTGTCAATCTTACCCACGATGGTAACAGAATCGTCATTTGCTGCCGGCCAACCAGGACTTCGTTTTCCGGCCCAAGAAACGCATAATTATGCTTTCAGGCAAAAGATGTTCACTGTCCGCAAATTGCCACTTCAACCAGTCTTGTGCCTCTCACATCCAGCAGATTCTCCCGACCTACACCAGGTTGTTGCACCTTTCGTAAAGCTAGGCTGCGTCTTCGTCTACTAGTAGCAACTCCAGAACCTTTTGACCCCATCGGCATCCGTTCGACATTATGCCAACTGCCAAGTAAGTTTGCCACTAGTTTGGGCTATGTGAAAAACTAGGATCACCTTCTCCTTTCTGAATTCCTTTCCACCCAGTCAGTATAATGCATGGTTGTTGTCCTTAGGTGTTGACGCGTCAGAACATCGAGGACATCATAAAGTTCGCGCAGAAGCACAGCCTGTTCGTGTTCGCCGACGAGGTGTACCAGGACAACGTGTACGACAAGGATAGCAAGTTCTTCTCCTTCAAGAAGGTAAACACTTGAACTACAACATATGCCCTTACTGCTGCGATTTAAAGGCCAGGCCTATTGCTAATTGTTATTAAAGGCTTGCTGTAGAAAACAGAGTGTCTATCAGTGGATACAAAAATACTAGCTCGTTAATCATTGATTTGGTTTGGTTATTATTTAGTCCGAGGTGAAAATCTGAATTAACGTTTTCATTTCGTTTGTTCATTATGTTTCACAAAACAATTTCACAAATGTGTAACCAATACCGTTCCCGGACCGCTGGCAATACCATTTGGGCGCCAAAACATCCTTGACGTACTGTAAGCGTTTCGTTTAACATAAGGAGTTGAATTGCTATTTATTACACTGTTTGATGTTCTAATAACACATAAATCTATATACATATTTAATGAAAGCATATTAATAGATTACGGCTAGAGTATCAACTGATGTAAATCTGCAAGTTTATCAATATCGCATTAAGATACAATGTCTGTAGAGCATCTATTGTATCATAACCATCACAAACTCCGTTTTTTTTATAACTTAGTTAATCTCCATGAAACGAATCAATGTAGAAGTAGATGATGTTCATTTGCTTTATGTTACCATTAAAACCAGTCTATATCTTTAATATTTCATTTAAGTTTTCTTATCGGCACGTTAATGTTTGTGGAGAGCTAATCGAGTAAAAACAAGAACACAAAATTATGCGTCCGAAGTTTGAGCCCGATTAAAATCTGGGATGGTCTTAATATTTGCCTGTATTTGTATATTTGCAAGTGGTATAGTCTTAGTATGCCCTCTGTGCTCTCACTTAGATACTTGGTGTGCCTTAAGTTCCGTTCAGCCAGTGCGTACTTAGAATAATAAGATTCTAAGGTTGAAATCTTCGGTGTTTTTTTTTCGACCTCAGCATAATTAAGATCGGCAGATCGGGCTCCTATCATGCAGAGCAGTAAGCAGAACGGCAAGCTTATGCATGGTCGTAAGGTCAATGTTAATAAAAATGGCGTTCCGATCCGCAGGTGATGACAGAGATGGGTGCGCCCTACGACCAGGTGGAGCTCGCGTCCTTCATGTCCATCAGCAAGGGGTACATGGGCGAGTGCGGTCTGCGCGGCGGGTGGATGGAGCTCGTGAACCTGGACCCCGACGTGCAAGCTAACCTGTACAAGGCCATCTCCGCCATGCTGTGTCCCACCACGCTCGGGCAGACTGCCGTGGACTGTGTCGTGAGTGCTTCCTGCACTTTACTATACTTCCCGCCGTGCGTCACGGTGCTGCCTCCCGCGCTGCATTTCGAGCAAAATCGTGTTAAATCGTTTCTTCGTAAATGCTCTCTTACATCGCCATAAGTTTGAATTTATTTCGGACAACACCGCACAACGCGCCACACGACGCGTCGCTTCTCCATGTATGAGCCTTAAACGTTTTTCAAAGAACATAAAATTAAATGAAAACATATGAAACAGCGGTGAAGTAGACCATAGTGGATAAGCACTACCCTGTTGTATGTCTCACTACGTTAACCGTACGAGACCACGACTAACATCAGTCAGTCGTAAAAATTGGTTTCTTGGTCTGTAGGTCATCATAGGAATGGCCAAATCTGCTGATGAATTGCAATAACATGTCCGTATCCCCCGCAGGCGCGTACTCCGCAGCCCGGCGAGCCTTCCTACGAGCTGTTCCTGAAGGAGAAGACAGCCGTGCTGGACTCGCTGGACGCGCGCGCCAAGATGATCGTCGACACCTTCAACAGCATGGAGGGCTTCAAGTGTAACATCGTGCAGGTGACACACACATTACTTTAACGACCAGACTGTCATGTTCGTCATGCTCCGCAAAAAAAGGAGGATCGATCGGACTGTTCTACTAACCCAACAATTGTTATTGGACATAAAAGCATCATAATCATTCCCTTCCCCTTATCCCATTTTATTTGTGGTCGGCGCAGCATGCCTTCTTCCATACTTCATCTCATCAGATACCTCCTTTCTTGCCTTGTCATCCTTCACACAGTCCTTCATATTGTTTGTATATTGGACTTCTATGCAAGCATGTTTCAGAAAAGTGTGGTCATATTAACGATGTGATATTGACCAATGAACTGAACAACTTTCTCCATGGCAACAACATCGTAATCGCGAAAAAATAATCTGCTGTTCCATTGCGATTAACTGTATACAGATACCAAACTTCTACAAATTCCAACAGAGAATTTTGACAATACTGTCTTACCTGACAAACTTTACCTCAACACAAGTCTCTCTGTCCTTAGATCTGAAATCCCTAGTTAACTAAAATCACTAGTTTCGGGCCATTAATCCTTAGAGAGGAACGTTGATTTTCAGTTTAATTGCAAAAATAATGATAATAAAACGAATTTTGTTGTTTCTAGGGCGCGATGTACGCTTTCCCGAGAATCGAGCTGCCTCCCAAGGCGATAGAGGCGGCGAAGAAAGAGAACCAGTCACCCGACTTGTTCTATGCCTTCAAACTGCTCGAGGAGACTGGTGAGCTCGATATACTACCAAATACTTGAGTTAGTTATGTGCCGCTGACTTGGTGATGGTCGCAGGTTTGCACTGGATGCGAGAAGCACAGGGCCAGTAGACGACATGAAGAGTTTCATATGCAATGTCCAGCAGTGGACAACTTCCGACTTAGATCATGATGATGAAAGCCAATTTGTCGCAAGTTTTTCTCATTTTGTGACATCGAGAAGTGTGTATTTCGTATCACGTGCACAGTGAGCCTTCAGCCTTGTCACCTTTACCTGTCAGGCAGATGATTATGGTCGGGTGACAATGAAAGTTCCAACAGTATCATTGACGTGAAAGGCTTCATCGCTCTACTTAATCACCGGTCTTGTAATAAATACCCCAATTTGGTAGTACTAAAATATGATAATTATTATTTACTTGTTTGTTAAGATGTTCATATTATGTTATGTTATTATTATGTGCTTATTGGACATTTCAAACACAACCGCCCGTAACCTTAACCAATGTTATTTGTGCAGGTATCTGCATAGTCCCGGGCTCCGGGTTCGGGCAGCGTCCCGGCACGTTCCACTTCCGCACCACGATCCTGCCGCAGCCGGCACTACTGCGGGAGATGCTGGACGAGTTCCAGACCTTCCACCAGAAGTTCGCGCGCCAGTACGCGTAGGCGGCAGTCGCGCACACACGCCGATACTCAATACTACGACTTGTATTATGTATAGAGGAGTTTGTAGCTGCCATGTAGGTTCAAGTGTCTTAAGGAAAGAACCGCACGTTCGTGATAACAGTTTGATACATAACAGTGTCAGCGCCTTTATTTCGTAGTCCTAAATATTGCTGACGTTTACCAAATTTATAAAGACAGCCTTCCGTTTCTCGATATGCAATATCATAATAGATTCATGAAAAAGACAGCATAGTAATTGACATTACTATCTATATTTTAACGCCACCTTATCAAAGTCTAAGCTTGTGTCTTGCGTGTTTGTGAATAATAAATATTTATCTGCTACTATTTGTTCATCTTATCAGGTGATGTAAGATTTGGCTGTTGTTATTGAAACTATATCAGTCCTATTCCGCAGCCACAAACTCTTAAACAAACTGTCAGTATGTGCAAATGTAGGATAATATGCATCCTACTGTAAATTATACAAAATCAGCGCAATACAGCAGATACGTGTGTGTTGTGCCGCATTTGTATATTTTTTATACTAGTGAGCTGTAGACTGTAGCCAATTAATGCCCAAAGCTTGCAATTAATGAAGCAAGCTAACTATGAGATTATCTGTACCGCATATTAACACGCATTTTTGAAAGTGTCTGCGCTTTCTGTTATGTTAAGAATGTCAGTTAACAGCGAGACTCTTTTTGTAATGTATATTATATATTATCACATGTGCCATTTCGGGACTAGTCTCACATTATAGTCATTGTATTTTCTTTCGTCCCAACACTGCTATCCTGACGGTACAATTGTTTATTCGTATTTAATTTTGTATTATACTCACTTTATTTAGTTGTTTTGTAACTTTTAAACTTTTAAAATCTTACTATGTCTGTCGCCTTCGTTTGGTTTCACGGCGCGGGCTATAGATACCAATAATTGTTCGGATCTGCATAGATACTGCGTATATCGGTGTAAATGATAATTTGGTGGATACTCTGGTCAATGTGGTTCTCATAGCTACAGTTCAGTTCATGGGAACTTTTAGTTTGAGAACAAAGTAATGTTGGATCAAAGTATTTTCGAACAATTAAAGCATTTAAAGTTAACTAGTTTACCAGAGTATCCGGCAGTCCTGTGCCGTTTCTTGAGCAAAATGTACAAACACACATCAGTACTAATCAAAATCAAATCAAGGCTACAAATAATGCATTTCGTTGTTACGTTTGATACTTAGACATTTTATCTTTATTTATTCTTGCTTTTTCGTTATTTAATAATTGTACTTATATCTAAGAAAACAGTTTAAATGTGATGGTGATTTTTTTATTCAAAAGCATAACTTGTAGTTGCTTAAATTATGTCTTAACTATTGTTTTTTCTTTTCAAATATTTCGTGAACTAACAATAATTTTTGGTGATTGTTTGGTTACTTTGTCGTCGGATGGTGCGATACGTGAAGTTGTGTTGACATTCCGCGTAGGAATACGCCGTCTAATGCAAATTATGTGATTTCGGTACTACACCTAGATAAGTGATTGTTATGCGTTATCGAATAAACTGAATACGAAATTGCTGTTTTATTTCCTCAGCGTATGTATTGTGTTCAAACTAACAAGAAAAAACAAGATGATAGGATTAAAAAACATAACCCCCTTCCTTGGCAGTCGGGTAAAAATTATAATCATGGACAAGCAAGAAATCAATGGTAACTGTGCCCTTCGATATTGGGGAATGTAACTAATTAATTACTTGTGTCGTTGGTGTAGTGGTAGCAAGTCACAAGCGCGACTGCTGAGCATTGGATTCCCGGGTCAGGCATAGAGTTACTGGGTTTTTCTATAGAGTATTTTCTCAGTAGCAGCCACGGTGTCTGGATTTGTGATTGATGGCAATAGGCTCGCCCCCTATTACATGGGACTTAAACATCACCGGCGAAATGTGAGTGTACCTGTAGGTACACCCATGCCTAATCCCTATGGGATTCCAAGGCGTGATGGTATGTTATGTTAATTGTTTGTCGAAATTTAATAAAACAAACCGGCCAAGTGCGAGTGGGACTCGCGCACGAAGGGTTCCGTACCAATTTTTATAAAAACTGCCATAATATATTTTCTGCAAATAAGACTCGTTTAAGTACAACTGACGCTTAGGCGCCATCTATCGACATTTCTATGGAGTTGTTCGAAATTTTCGAGTCAAATACAATAATTGGTCGACTATTACTCGTAAAGCACACTTTGGGTAAGCGCGCACTACGAAAATAAATCGTTGCGAAGAAAATTCGTCAATCTGTGAACAACAGAAATTTACTACAATCCGCGCACTGCGAAAATAAATCGTGCGTATATTTTGTACCCTATGAAGCGATTTTATTTCACATTTTAAAAGGTGCAACGATTTATTTTCGTAGTGAAAGTATTTGATTTGATTTGGAGAAACTATTGCCGTCGAGCTGCGCCCGACCAAGCCCCCGTAAAGTGCGAAAGGGACAACTGTAGCCGCGGGTGTATACTCATGCCAAATTACAATTTTCTAGTACCAACAGTTTTTGAGCTAAACCGCGGACAGACAGACAGACGGACATGGCGAAACTATAAGGGTTCCTTGTTGACTACGGAACCCTAAAAACAAGTAAGCGGCATCAGTTCCGTTGAAAAATACAAGAACTGACGCAGAATTGTATAAGGCATTGTCCGTGAGGAAGGGCGAATCTCTAGCGTAGTACGAAGTTACGATAATCACGTGACGTTTGTGACGCGATGATTTGGCAGCCAGTATAATACCTCGCCAACAAGCGTATAATTCGCGGCGAATTAATTCCTTTCTCGGCAAGAACTTACGAGCTCGAAACTCCTGATAATGAGATCATAGCTAACATTATCAGCGAAAATGATTGATTTTCTAAACGGTCAGGAGGATAATATCTCACTGACGCCATCTCACTTTAACACTCAGATTCTCTTTCTTGAATGAGAGTAGCGGATGCGGGCTTGGGAAACGAAAGGATACACTACGAATGTAGAGGGCGCTAGTAAGCACAAGTTGAAACCATTCCCAGGGGCGCCCGCCCGCACAGTGCCCAGTGGTCTTGTGTTCGTGCCAAGATTCGATTCTTCGCATACTTACTGAGTAGGTCAACTTCATCGATTGTACTAATAAACAACTCTGAACGCAGCTTAACTTCACGGTATATTTATTTGAGAAACATTGCTGAAACCCTCTCGTATAAAATAGTAGTAAAGTTTATTTGAATATCTTTTTCAAGAAAATAGTTTAGTCTGCTTATTTAGCCATGATCATTAATGTTACTGGCTACGTTCTGAACTCCTGATTACAGCTACATCCGATATCTAAAGCCATGGACTACTGGGCATGATGCCCTGGAATCGATTTCCAGGTCGGCTAAAATGTTATTGGGTTTTTTCATCAGGAATTTCTCAGCAGCAGCCGCTGAGTCTGGATTTATACCTGGTTGATGGCGGCTCGTCCCCTATTACATGGGAATTAAAATCTGGCGAAATGTGGGTCTACTATTGGATACACCTCGATCTGCCTAACCCTTCGGGTATTATAGGCGTGATGTTGTGTTACGTAGTTGCTCCGAGATGGTGCTGTAGGTACCGGAATCTGTAGGTTCTGCTACAGTTACTGAAGTTAATTCTACTGTACTTACTACTATCAGTTAAAATTGAACCAAGGTTAAGGAGGTTATCTGCATTAACAAATAGTTACTCATAAGTTGCACGACACTATTACAAGCGCCTCTCAGCCGCCCCGATAGCCGTAAACCCCCGGACACTTGGCGGTACACTCAACTGCACGATGTGGTAATAATTTGTCTTTGACGGCTTTATTTTGCATTTGCAGTAGTAACAAGTTCAAACGTGCAGCGTCTTACCGAAAGTGAATTTTTAGGCAAGCCGAAAGTTTAATAATTCTAATAAGTTCAGTTTAGACCTTGTTCGCGTGTCAATTTGCAAAAATGGCCAAAGTCAAAGCTGAAGACGAAGGTCGGGTTGGAAACTATTTTATCTGTAAAAAAAGGTTATTATTTTATCTCTGGACTAGTTATTCTTGGATAACGACTTTGGTGAAGTCATGCCTAAGCATTATTATTGACATGCAGTTGATCGTACCTACTTATAGGAAATCCTCGCAGTTGCTATGACGTAGCAGGTAACGTATCGAGTGCAAGGAGGACGAACCCCGCGGGAGTCGAAAACTAACTCGATTTGTGTTCAGTTTCAGAGTATATAACTACGTCTAGCTCCTAAGACCTAAAGTAATTGTACCTAAACTCCACCGAATTTGGGTTCTTAACTAATGATTAATCACTCTTTAATCAATCTAATGAGGCAGGTAGTCTTATAACTAGCCTGCAGCTGTCAAAGCTGGCTACTATACCTACATCTATCAATCTGCCTAACCTTTTTTCTAAACTATGTCAGGCTCGCACCAGTCGAACCGGCGGCAGCTGAATACCAGTATTTTACATGGAGCTACTGCCTATTTGACTTCCACAACCCAACTACTGGGTAATACTCCTTAGGAAGACTGGTTATTAAACTTTCAGGCTTCTTCTTCCAAATAGCCTAAGTATTAACAATCTTCGAAACCCTACCTGTTCATTTGGCTGGTTCTCGCTGGCTCTCGCAAAGTGTTTGTTAGTCGCTGTTGTTTTATCATAGACAATATTTTATACACATTAGACATTCCCTAGATGACCAATTTATAATTAGAAATATCATCTGTTTTCCCTTCTTAAGAAGTAAAATTACCGTTGATGTAAGTAGTCCATTGATGCGGTATATACCTAATTATTGCGTCATTAAAATATCATTAAATATATCTGTTAATGTATTCAAAATAATCTGTGATGATCCTATTAAAATTGCGTTTGAAATACCTACCATCTTCACCTGGTGTTTCCACTTTTTTGATTTAATGGTTTTAGTAACTTCGTCTTTTATAGTAGGTATGTTTAGAATTGGTTTTTCGGTGTCCTTATAGTGGTTTGTTTGTTTGTAGTAGTTGTCCTTTCGTCATTGTAAAGCTAACGATAGAAACCAGTCGCTGCTTCTAGTATTTCAGTTCTTTCGAAGTTGTGTTTTTTTGTCCTATGATGTGTTACGATACCAATCCAACACGATTTGTTTTGAAGCTCCTTCCATGGTTTCTTTAGTCCTCCTAATTTTGCTATGTGCAATTGTATATTGTATTGTTTCGTTTCTGGTTCTTTTCTGCGTTTTCTTGTTTCATGGCAGGCAATGTTAGAGTAATTGGTAGCTTATTATGTATTTGTTTCTAGAATTCTTTGGCTCGAACATGTTTAATGGACCTCAAAGGTTACACATGTCATGCCAAATGCAGAGAGTATCCTTACAGCTCTAATTACTATCGGTAGGAAAACATCCATTTGCAATGATACGAAGACATCACACACATTTACCAAACCGCACTGGGCACGTTGTAGCTTACGGCCCACTTCGTCTCACAGACAGGAAGCTTGAGTTTCAGAAGTGGGAACATTACCTATTATATGGCTGAACTGTAACCACGCGATACTGCTACATTTTTCTAGGTTTCTACTAAGTACATATTTACTTTCAGTTTGTCAAGAATCGTTCCTAACGATTTTGATTATTGCATGCCTTTGTTGCAATTTACCTATTAGTTGAACTAGGTACTTTTTTTACTTAAGTATTAAGAAGAAGTGTCACGATTGCATCCGTCATTGCAGCCATAACGTGCGGGTGCGGGTTTGCGGGTATCCCCGTCGAGGCACACGTAAAATAACTGATTATAAGATCTGATAGTAACGTGAGGAAAATCTTGCGGTTTTCCTGGTTACCTAATACCGAAAGAAGACGATTCAAATCATTGTGATCTCTTTACATGTCAAAGATTATCATTTGAGAATTGGGAATACCAAAACCCTGAACGGCTTGAGCCTATCGCAAAGAATAATGCTTCTAATTAAGTAGGTTCGTAGTTAAACGCAACAGGCAAATAATTATAAGTAAACAATATCAGGGAATCACCTTGCTGGCTGATAACGCAACGTTCTCATCTTGAAGGTATAAACTGATTTGTGAAAAAATACTGTTTTATTTATGGATATACCATATACAGTGAGTTTTACCTTAGAAAATTAGCATTAGCATTTCATTGAACATGTAACCCTAGATCAACCAAATAAAAAACATGATGGCTGCCTTCGCGAGGTGTTGGGTTAGGGTTTTTTATGAACGTTTTATTGTCGATAGAAATGAGTCAATAACATGCTCTTAAAGTATTGGTAACAGTTAACCAAACACACTGTATCTGCGATCTAGGTTGAAATCTTCTGCGATCTTCTGCGACTTCTGCGATCTAGGTTGAAAAGTAGGCGGTCCTTCTCGAGGTGCCCAGGTCACTTAACTGTCAAATTTCATAATGATCGCTTCAGTGGTTTAGGAGCAAAAAGGTTCAACCACACAGACAAGAGAGGCAGAGTTACTTTCGCATTTATAATTTGAGTTGGATAAGCCAACTAGGAAAAACATCCTGACTACTAACCAGTCTCAGGGTGTTACTAACTTGGTACGTCTTGAAGAATTACAAAAAGTTATCGCGGGAAGTCGTGCAAGTGCTATTTGGTAAAAATGCCACAGAGCCCTTTGATAAAGTAGCGACGTGGGCCGCGACAGGCGAGATTGATGGCATATAGGGTCCGGACAGACGGGGCGCGGTCCAGCACCGCCAAGTGAGCTGGACCCATGCAGGCATCTGTCTGGAACGCTCATAAAACTGGACTTAAGTATGTGAAACCTGACTGTGTGTGTTTAGCATAAATGTCGACTTTGGTAAAAGGGCCACCGCTCTTGTTGCAGGCACTCGACTTTTTGTGAATTAATTCAATAACCTACCTATTTTCAGGCTAGGTCCCAGGGAATCAACAAATAAATTAAACTAAGTATTTTATTTTGATTGAATTCCAAAAACGCTTTTGCTTGAAATAACGTTTTATTCGTTAAAACTTGACAGAGTCCGTATAAACGGTTTACGAGATTTTATCGTAAATCTCACGTCGGTAAAGCCATATCAAGTATGGCGGGATATCCTTACTGCGGCAACATTACCAATTTCCCTTATTCGCGGGAAATGCTTGTATATCTTGTATGGGATAAAGACGAGAGGCTGGCAGGTGCGTTACGATAGGATCGCTAAATGCCACGTTACTTATGGCTATATTAGAAAAAATCTGATACATTACGTTTTACGAATAAAACGAGATTTATGAACACATTTTTAGTCCTACATTTTCCCTCCACATTTTTAGTGAAGAACAAGGTTTCAACATAGCATTGCTTTAGAAAATAACGAATTATGTAGGGACTTAATCACCGGCTCAGTTAACAGGTTTTCGAAATCTTAGTGTCTTCGATAAATAAAAATAACATCTGCAATTTAAATGATAAAAAAAACATCCACACAACAGAAGTGTCAGTCATAATGTGAGCCAACCCTAACGCGTGTGTTAATCGCGCGCGGGGGTACATTTAAATAATATCGTTGGCTGCGCTTGAGCAGTGCATTCAGCTGGAGCGTCGCCTGCGCCTGCCTCCACGCCTGACTACACAGTACAATACAACACAGCACTACAATGAAGCTGGACAACTGTCTGACTGCGGAGAACATCAACCAGAACCTACTGAACATCCAGTATGCGGTGCGCGGACCCATCCTGCAGCGAGCGTTGCAGATTGAGAGGGAGATCGAAAAGGTAGGACTTGACGACACTGATTTTGTTTATGCACTTAGTTTTATGGCCAAATTGGCAAATGTTTTTTTTTATTTGGATCGATAAGTATATACTAACAGGAACTCATAGTAATAGAGAGATAAAGATAAAATTGCAGGCACAGGGCTTACAACGGTCAGCCATTCACATTGAAGTAAGTAACTTGATTTAAGATTGAATTCAAATCCGGGAAATTAATTTCGATTACGACCCGTAAAACTGATAACGCTGTGGGAAAATATCAATAGATAAATAATGTTAAAAAAAATAAAGCACCAATAGAAATAATATTTAGGGTGTATAGTAGGTACTAAAGTTATGATCCAACTAATATTTTTGCTCTGATAGTCAATTACGCAGATCATAAAAATGGTTGTGCTGCGCGGGAATCGAACCCGTAAATAAGTTTAGAAGTGAGTAGGTATTGCTAACGCACCAATCAATCCATCCCATGGCATAGTAGATAACCCGGTTTTACTGGATATAAATGCTTGTACGTCGCCGTATGCAGCTGTAGCCACGTTCTAACTAATAAACATGCTAGGTAACTTTGAAATAGTTGAGAAACGAATTGTTCAAAAGCAATTAATTGAACACTTACAAGCGATTTCGTACAATTTAATCTACCCATAATAATATCTTTATATACACACATCAAAAGTGTCTAGGGATCAAGCATTTTTATGCGGATTTCTTGAGATTGAGATGGCTTTGTAATAAATTTATGATTTTATAAATTTATATGGATCCTTTTTGGTGCATTTCATAATTTGAAACAGGAACTGTGAATCAAATTCGAGTAAAAGATGAAAATCAGCTGTCAATATTTTCCCTATAAAAACATACAACGCATTGAAGACATTATTAGTGCTACTGTTTCCCTACTACTGATTAAAACCAACGTTATTATAGAGCGGCGACGTCATTTAAGCAGGGAAGAAATGCTCAGAGCCGTGGGAATGATAGAAGCTGGTTCCCGGCAACGTACTGTGGCTTTAGCTCTGAATACAAGTCAGAGTGTTATCAGTCGACTTTGGACACGTTACCGAAGCACTGGTACCGTGGCTGAGCGCCATGGAGGACGGTATCGCTGCACCACACGGAGACAAGACCGATACATTCAAATCTTAACTCGAAGAGCTCCAACAATAACCGCCATGATGTTAGCCGTGAGGCTTCATCACTCTTCAGGGAACTTAATTAGCGACCAAACAGTCAGAAACCGCTTGCATGAAGTGAACCTTCATTCCCGAAGACCGCTACGGGTACCACCTATAGCAATGCACAATCGTAGGATTCGATATCAATGGGCTCTTGAACACAGAAATTGGGCAGAAGAACAATGGCGTTTCGTGTGCTTTTCTGATGAGTCTCGTTTTGGTATGAGACCGGATACAAGACGTATACGACACTGGAGAACCCCTGGACGCCAACAGCGATTAAAATCCTGCCAGGAAGTCCATCCTTATAGTGGTGGAACCATCATGGTATGGGCGGGTATTTGGATCGGCGGAAGAACTGAGTTGATTTGGATCAGAGGCAACCTCAACGCTCAAATTTATGCTGAGACGATTGTATCAGACGTCATCGTTCCTCTACAAGTGCAAATCGGTCCCTTATTTCAGTTAATGCATGATAATGCACGACCGCACACCGCAAGAGTTGTAAGACAGACTCTCGCCGCAGCTAACATCAATGTCCTGCCCTGGCCTGCTCAGTCGCCAGACTTGAACCCGATTGAGCATGCATGGGATATGCTACAGAGAAGAGCTCTGCCGAATATGGAGGGTATCCAGTCGCAAGAAGACCTTTTTTTGTTGTTGCAACGAACATGGGCGGCCATTCCACAGCGTGATTTGGATGAACTCATTTTGAGTATGCCAAACCGATGTTCTTGTGTTGTTAGTGTTCGCGGTAGAAACACGGATTATTAATTGTTTAAGTTACCCAATAAAATTTTAAAGAAAACTGTTATTTCAGTCTTTTTTTCGAACTTTAATGTTAGTGGTTCAAATGTCAAAAATCCCTTTATTAGAAAATGGCAAATTTCTTTATTAATGCAAAGGTGACTTGGTTTATCGTTACTGTGACAAACGAAAACACTTTATTTGATGAATCCTTAAAGAAAATTTTAATTAATATCAATCAGGAGAAAAGTTATTGCAAAAATATATGTTGATCCCTAGACACTTTTGATGTGTGTATATGTAAAAATGAAACCCTATTTCCCTTGGTCACGCCATAACTTGAGAACGACTAAACCGATGTCATTCATCTTTTTAGGGTTCCGTACCCAGAGGCTCAAACGGGACCCTATTACTGAGACTTCGCTGTCCGTCCGTCCGTCTGTCACCAGGCTCTCATGAACCGCGATAGTTAGCCAGTTGAAATTTCTACAGATTATGTCTGTCTTTAACAACAAAAACTAAAAACAGAGTAAAATTTATATTAAAGGAGCCCCCCATACAAAAAAGTGATTTTTTTGCATTTTTATAAATAATGGTACGGAACCCTTCGTCCGCGAGTCCGACTCGCACTTGGTCGGTTTTTTTTTTAATGTTTCTAATACTTTGTAGAAGGTTTTAAAGTAGGTGGGTAGGTAGGTAAGTAGTGGGTAGGAAAAAGTGCATTGCAACCCAAGCCGGGCTCAGCTAGTGAACAATAAGTTTTTTTTTCTAATCGTTCGGCGGCGGCTGAAACTCATCGAATTATTACTTGATGAAGATAGTTATAAGGTTTTGTTTTGTATTTGTGGTTATTAATTGAAAATTTGAAACCTTTCGATTAACTTTAATAGCCAAGAACTTATCAAAGACATTTCTTCGTAAAATTGGATGAAAAGTACGAGTACGGCTTCACAACTGAGAAACATGATCATTAGATAGTTTAATTTTCGCCAAGTCAAGAAAAGCGTTATCGCATTTTGTCAGAAATTTCTTTGATGTTACTATCTCGATGTACTTTATGTTATCGTTTGAAACTTTAACGCGTCTTTTAAACCCGAACACTTTCCATCACTATTCACTACCTTCCATAATACATTGGAATAGCTTTTCTAAGTTAAACAGTTTCTTTAGTAAAGGTCGCGTAGTGGGCGTTTCACAAAAAATATAGCGTGTGATTGGGACCGTCATAAAGGCGGCAGGTACGGGTTACTACGGGTTAATCTGGCGCAAGGGTCCCTGGGACCCCTAGTCGGCGCTGAGGTCGCGGGTCCCCGGGACCCCAGCCTGCTCTGTGCTCGGGAATGATAAAGGTTTATTTCTTATTGGATTCCCTATAAATAAGTATTAGTGAGCCGTGCACCCGTCGGTGCGAGTTTGGTGATATTGGTCGTTATTTTCTTTGTTTAATCTATGAATTTATATGCTTTTGTTTTATTTTATTTTTACGCCAAATTGGTGTACCTAATATTTGTGACAAATGAATGTCGATCTATAAGATTACGTTGGTACTGTATGATGAATCTCTAATCTGTATGTACCTTAGTTTAACTCGAAAGTCTAACAATTGTATGCAATAATTTGACCATAATCAGCCAATAGTGTTCCACTGATGGGACTGGGAGTCCCAGCCGAGACGCTGTACGCTGGCCAAACTCTTTGACAGGAAGTAATCTATAAGTATACACAAAGTAAACTGATTGCCTGTGTTAAACTCATAATTTACAATTCGAATGTTGTGGACGTTGTCCGTTAACGACCACTGCTACTTTTCGGCAAAAAGATGAAAATTGCTATCTAACCCACGTCACCGAGAGGACTAACGAGTCTCTCATGGGAATTGAGAAATAAGGGTACCTCGTAAAAAATAAGCTCATAGAGGAGATCGGTAATATAATATCAAACAAACAATATTAAGTACAAGGTCGTGTCTACAGCGCTGTTCCTCAAGGACACCTCCCCTGCCCCCCCGCTGGTACCCTGTGTCCTCGAACGATTGACCTTGAACTGTCTTCGTAACATATAACTTGCATGTTTTATTATGTGGGGAGCAGTTATCAAGCATGGGATGACGGTACCTCAAGGATAAGATTTTCAATGATAATATAATAGCCAGACTCGAAGACCTTAAATTATAACACTACGCTAGCGTTTTGAGTGTTCTGAGGTATTTGATAGATTAGAAAATTACCAGCTTATTATTGTCCCACTGCTGGGCAAATGCCAGTCTTTTCATCCAGAGAAGGCAACACGATCACCATGCTCAAGACGGGTTGGCGTTGCACAAGGCAAGGCGAGGCGAGGCTCTATCACGACATAGAAAAGAATTGATCGACCCAAAACTTTAGAATAAATTCACCCGCGACGAGATCGGAAATGTTCCCTCTGGCAGGTTACCAACGTTCGTGTAGGAACTACAAGCAAGAGGTATTCTATGTTCAAACCCATGTCCTGCCCCACCAGATAATATCCAAATCCGTTCAAAAATAGGCAGTCAGGCACAGTTCTTATAACGTTATAATATTAGTTGGTACTTAGGTATGGATGTCATGTATTGATCGATTGATATATCTAGTGCATTCACCTGCAAAGGGGGTTAGTGTACCAGCACAGCGAGGATGCTGTGACGCGTTGCGAGCTCGTTACGAGAGCATTGACAGTGAAATAATTACGCAATCTATCATTACGGCATATACCTAGGGAGGTATAGCGTAACTTAACGTAAACAACAGCTACAAATCAACTGATAAACTACTCTCGTCTGTTCATTGAACAGAAACAAAATAAAGACAAAAACTCTTACGAAAAACGTAACTTTGTTTCACCAAAAACCCAGATTATAAGGTAACACCGTGAAACACTAGTGAACAGACAATTTAAGCTGAAAAATACCGAAATTAACGCGACTGGCAACATTGTGAATCTTGTGATGTAATATGATACCGCGGAAAACACGGAAGGGGTGAGCCACACTACCAGTAGCTTTAGAAGGTTTACTTCTGATTCAACCGGAGTCCAGAGTCTATCTATTTATATCTAACCAATTATACCTACAAGTTCTTTAGTGGTTTGCGGGGTCGCTGATAACGGAAATGAGGGCGACAAATGCGCTCAAAATGAAAATTCACGACGGCGTCGATGAAAATGTTCGGTTTTTCAAGTGTGTGGGTGTCATTTCCATGGTTTTTAGGATCACTAACTTGAACTAAAGTATATATATAGTGACAGTTCGACTGTAATAGAACTGTTTTGCATTAAATTAAAACAGAACAGTTACTGTGTGTGTGGAAAACCACACAGCATCGATTAGAAAATACATCGTAAATTAAACCTTAAAGATAACGCTTACCTGTTCTTTTCATGTTACCTCTCTGTCTTTCACCCAAAAGCGGAGTGCAACCTGGAACGTACCTGTCGAAACGGCAGGTCCTTGACAGAAGTAAAGTCGTATCTTCAAATCGATGCTGTGTGTTTGGAGACACAATTTTTTAAACGTTGCTCCACACTAGGAATTTCTCCTGTATCGTGGGTGCGTTTACAAACATAAAAATTCACATACACAAACAGCCAGATCCGGAACAACTTACTGTAGGCCATACAAATATTTGTTCCGTACGAGGATCGTACCCACGACACGCAGCGCAGCAGTCGATCGCTAAGCCACTGCGCCAACCGTGCCGTCTACATATAATAGAATTTTCCCCGTTTTCGCAACATTTTTCATTGCTGCTCCGCTCCTATTGGTCGTGGCGTGATGATATATAGCCAATGTCCTTCCCCAGGTTGAAATCTATCTTCGTGCCAAATTTCATTAAGATCCGATCAGCTGTTAAGTCGTGAAAAGGTAACAAACAAACAAACATACAAACAAACAGAGTGACTTTCGCATTTATAATATTATAGTATGGATTAGTATGGATATAGTATATATAGTATGGATAAATGATTACTGAGTATTTGGTACATTATGTTCTTGATATTAAACAGTTGACAACATGCCTTTACTTGTTGCTGCGTTGCCTCACCATCCATATTCTTCGTATCATCATAATCATTCTGCGTTTCTCAGTGATCCTTCTGTATCTGCTTTTTTGCGTAAATGGTGGATGTAGGATTATTTTTTGCTCCATTGTTGGTCGTCAGGGCTGGCGGCTGGCGGTGGGCAATAAAAACATATTTTCGTCCAGGGTTGTCTCGCATGTGTTCAGCAATAAGGGAGATTTATCGCGCTGTTTGTTACTTGTTACCGCTACCGAGGGGGCGCCTAGCCTGGGTTGTGGCCGTGGTTACGTGGCGGTTTAATCGGATCAGATCGACTGAACAATACGGAACCCTAAAAGAGCAAAGTAGATAGACTAGTCGAATTAATTCTTCTCGTTGCTGCACCAATATCTTGCCTTGTATAGCAACTTGGGTGATAGTGAAACCTTGAGATAATTCGCCCAGTTTTGAAATTGATCTAGAATGTAATGTAATTGCTCAGTAGTGTGCCTTCTACATAGTGCTCGAGTCGTATCGAGTCGGACGGCTGATCGACTTTGGTCCACCCGAACGCAGCGTTCCCATCTCTACGGCGTCTGATGAATGTCTCTGTAGCCCCTAATAGATAGTCGGACACAATAGCTGCGTCACATACCTTGCCCAGTATATACCCACGTTTGAATATGCCATAAAGATCACCTTTAATCTTGTTGTAAACATTTTGATGTCTTTGCCTCTTACTAATGTTTTGGCAGTTTAGAGTGTCTAAAAATATGATTCAAACTCATTCGTTTAGCTTACACATCGTTCTTTAACATACAAAAATGGTGTTAATTGGTGATGAGTTTGAACTTATCGACATGATACTGACCAGTTTAACAGCGGGTCTCCAACTAGACACAGCTTATATCTTGGTGAACCAGACGCTACACAAAATTAATATAAAAAAAAACCACAATTCTTCTTCTTCTTATTAGTTAAATAATAATTATAACAACGAATGCGTAATACCATTAAATAAAATAAAAATGCTAGAGGAATATAATATGTTGTTTATTTTAGTAAAATAACCAAAACAGTCACGTTTTTAAAAAAAAAAAAATATCTCTATCGCAGAGCGTACTCCCGTATATCTATCCAGTTCACATTGTATAGTTGTATACTGCATCTTATTTGTTTAAGGTAAGTAGTCAGTGTGTCATGCTTTGGCTCTGAAAACATTGTAACTGAAAACGTGTAGAATTGTAAATTGGTAACATCAATGACATCTTGCAGGAGTTTGAAATTACTTGACAATACTTAGGTAGAGTTTACCGTCATGATAAGCATTCGAATGATTTGTTTTTTTCTGAGTCCTAATCTGCCTCGGTGCTAATCTACACTAACATAAGAAAAATAAATAGCCAAGTACCGTTTTGCGTGAAAGGCATTAAAGAATGCAGTGGTTTAGTAAATAGGTACTAGAAACGTAGATTTAGTAAGATTATACTATCCTATAATCGTTAAACTGAACCAAATCCTTCCGCTGTAGTGTGTTTGTAGTAGGCAGCCTACCTAGTACCAACACTAACAATAGCAGAGAAACATTCGCTGCGATAACTACACAAAAGGAAATGTTATCCAGTCCACGCTCGCCACTTACTGAACACGACAACATATAACTAACATGATTGCGTTGTTTTTGTTTGCATTAGGAAGAAGTTTTAGGATACTTATGGTTTATTAGGAAATAATAAGTTATATCTAAGATCAATATAACAGTTCATCATCTACATTACGAAATATAAGTACTTAAACGCTTTCATTAAAAGCAATCCATTTTTTTTAAATTTTATTTCCCGCCATTAACATTTCAAGTGTCAATTATCTCTTACGATTCTAAACATACAGCTCTGTGACAGACAGACTTAGATACAGACAGATCTGAACCATTAGTGATATGGTCCCGTACCAAAGACTATTACTCTATGCCCCGTACGGAACTGGACTCTGGAAATAATGGAAAAGTTAGAATTAAATTAGGTTAATAATTCTAGTATTATAGTAACACTTTCTATACTATCCAAGCGTATGGTAATCATAGTTTAGACGCACCACGCCAGAAACGACGCAAGTATAACCAGTGGCGTAGCTACCTTGGGTGGCACCCGGTGTGGAAGTTGTTGGTGGTGACACCAACAACTACAACAACCTATCGAAAGTTAAAAGCAATAAATAAAATATGGAAAGGATTATTATATTTAAATAAATGAAAAAATAACAAAACAATAAAAACTAAGACAAAATAAAACTAATATCTTACAATTAAAATCTTTGCTTTCTAGTTTTGACAGCTGCAAACTCGGAATTAACTTCTTCAAAATTTACGTTGCAATCATAAGATTCTGTAAAATCCTTTTCTACAATCAACTTGAAAAGGTGTAGGGATACCCAATCAGAAACGGTAAGATTAGTGGCTTCTAAGTGTCTTCGGAGTCTTGGTATCTCTAAAAAAAATCAGTTTCTGAGATCTCATCATGAAAATTAGTAAATTTTGATATAGCTTTTTTCAATTCTTCAGTGTTATTTATGTTAGTTTAAAAAAAGGTAACAACCGGTACGAACCGCCCCCGCCACCCCCGCTTTTGCTACGCCACTGCGTATAACTGAAGGCTGATAATGGCCAAGATGACTGACAGAAGTTGTGCGTTTATTATCGCTACGAATTTGATTGTTACTGCCATCTTTGAACGCTGCCAGTGCGGCTATTTCTTGCTCTGCATACAAATAGAACCACGTGATTAAGGATAACTCGTTAGTTACATCTTTTAATGATATTTGACAAAACACTCTCAGCTAGCAGTTTCGTAGCAACAAAACAACGAATAACAGTAAAGAGTACATAACTTATGTTGTTATTGTGACGTAACACGCCACCGACCAATCCTCTTGTAACCCGGAGGATAGCATCAAAACAAGTAGTCAATCGAGTTGATCTGAGCCATGAGCCCCCGCCCCGCTCGCCCTAGGGCTCAGAGGGGCTCGCTACACATATTTTATGGCTAGTGTAAGTGTTATTTGTTAGCAATAACCGTTTGGGAGGCAGTTGTCAACATCGGGCCCACAGAGCGGGGAGGTACAGAAGAACAACTTTTTAAGCACAATAGTCACTGACAAGCGGAGCAGTCTGCTTTGTGCACTTCTGTGATTTCTAAGTACCTATTAGCAGACGGCTACAACGAATCGTCATCAGAGCATGTTGATGTTGAAAAATATTTTGATTTTGAATTGCAAGAGACTAGTTGTGAATAAGGAGTAGTAGTGTAATATGTTGTAAGAATTTAATCCTGACATTAACCACGTCAAGTAAAATGGTGTCCCGCTTCTGAAAAGATGGATGTATTGTATGAAGAGCGAAAGATATGGGTGTAAAATGAAAGCGTGTCTGTTGATAGGGACGAATGGAAGAAGACCTAAACGTTTTGCCACGACCAAAAGTAACATAAGTCAAGCGCAGAAAGATGATGAATTGTTCCACTAGTATCAGATAAGATTACCTTCTTGATCGTGTGTAAACTTCTTGAATAGAGTGGACATTCTGTGACTAATAATAACTATAATATAACTTGGTCCGTAGTAAATAGAGTGCGGTAGAAGATGGCCGCACACTGCCTGATTTACATAGGTCCGGGGACTGAGTGTGTGTACTACGAGGGAATGTGTTGTCAAACGTTTGGGTCACAATGCCTCTTACGATAAACGACTGTTCATAACTAAGAAGTGTCTTTTTCGAAAGGTACTCGACTTGCTATTCATTACACCTACTTGCCTAACATATCGGCTTTTGAGGGTTTCTAGCGGTATGACATTGTCTTGTATGTACATTTATTTGTTTTTCATACTATGAACGTTTCTCTTCCTTTATTGACAATTGGTTATATACTAAAAGGAGGTTGACCACCGCAAAATCGATTAATAGTAAAAGATTGTAGCCATAAAATTATACCTACTCATAAATTATAAAAGTTTTTTTTTTTAGCTTCTATTAGTTGGTCGAAATCAAATGTGGGGTTCATATTTTGTATTTTATTAGTTACTTGCTGTTGCCCGCGACTTCGCCCGAGTAAAAATTTTGATGTGTAAGAAAAAAAAACCGGCCAAGTGCGAGTTAGACTCGCGTACCATTGTTTATAAAAACTAACAAAAAAAACACTTTTTTGTAGGGGACCCCTCCTTAAATATTTACTTTATTCTGTTTTTAGTATTTGTTGTTATAGGATCAACAGAAATACATAATCTGTAGAAATTTCAACTGGCTAGATCACGGTTCATGAGATACAGCCTGGTGACAGACGGACGGACAGCAAAGTCTCAGTAATAGGGTCCCGTTTGACCCTTTGTGTACGGAACCCTAAAGATAGCCTATGTCCTTCCCTAGGATTTCATCTAACTCCTTGTCAAATTACATTACGATCCGATCAGCCGTTTAGTCGTGAAAAGGTAACAAACAAACTTTCGCATTTATAATATTAGTATGGATTTATTCGATTCTATTGTATTGGTGAAAGCAGTGTTGCCGATTTTAAAAGTTACCCATAATCGATCAGTAACTGAGTTTTAAAAGTAATTTCAACTATAAAAGTTTTTAAACTGACATGGTCAGTGACACTATCATTAACACTGTTAGCGGGATATTTACCAAGGTAACTATTTGGTTTGATTTTTATGATATCCCGTTATCGGTATTAATGATAATTTCAACTAAGACACTTCGCGTTATTTATATTTTTAATTATCATGTCATCACACATTTTTTAAATAAATTACTTAACTAATTAATAAATCTTTCTTTAGTTGACAAATCACTGTCAGGGTGATTTAGATTAACGGTAGTTACAACTATCGCAATGTGTCAATGTCTGTCAAGTTGTCAAACAAAGCTATGGGCTTAGTAAGTTCATGAACATCCATGAACAAAGTGTCGCTATTCGGCAGCGAACTTTACTATGTAATATTTTTTTGGAATCATTAATTGTTTTTCTGGAACTATTTTCAATTATTTTATGTGAATACAAATCATATTGTTGTAAAGGACTGATGCTTTAAGTGGTAGGTTTGTTACAAAATAACCTCAAAACTGAACAGAAAATCAAACAACTACATAAAACCCCACAAAATAAATGGATAATTTTTATTGCTATATCTTACAAACTTAAAACAATTACCATGAACTCGATAGGTCATGGAGTTCAAAGTTAGTTGTTCAAAGCATGAATAATGCAGGTTAGATTCATATAAAGTACCTGCCTACATGGAAGACACAACTTAACAAACATGCAACTGAAACAAAAAACGTGAAACTCAAAAATTCTAACAAGCGCAGCATTTCCCTTAGGTTTCGACTCTACAGCGTTTTACAAGAATAAAAAGTAAAGCAAAAAGAACGGAGTGTGTGTTCTGAAAGAAATTGTCGGAACTAACTAACGAGTCTAGCTTTGAATGTTAGGTATGAAACTACGCCCGACATTCTCGCAGCACTGCATCTCGTATTTGGGAATGAATTTCAGAAGTAACTATACCTACCGACAACTCGCACACATACGACGCTGCAGTCAGGTGGCTGCTGGCAGGTAATGCGATTATAATTTGTGATAAAGGTTTTTGAATACATATACCACCAAAATACGGAAACTGAAAAGGTTACTTCCCTATTTCTGATGATTGCCTTGTTTCCTTCTCTAAAACCGAAACTATCGCAATTTAAAAATTATACTGCGGTTCAAAGTCGGTTACAAAAAAGTTAAAGCATTAAAGTAACTTTACTGAACTCTCTTCTCTCTGAATTACGAAACAAATCGGTATCTCCCACAATCGGAAGAGTGACGTACAAAAAGTGCTTGGCACCCCAGCACCCCGGCACCCGAGCACCCGAGCACCTGTGTGCCTCTGTACCGTGTATTTCGATTATCCTATCTGGCTGTTCACAAAAACCCCGGCTAAGGTGGGAGGGGGGAGCGGCGGCAGCCTGTGTATGGCAGCTTCGTAATGCGGTTTTTGCTCCGTGCGCCGAAACAGCCCCGGTGTACACGAATATTGTTGAGTTTTCCGACGGTGTGAACAATGTTTTCTGCGAAAATTTCTGGTAATTTGTTAAATGTCTCTTAAATAACGATTAAGTTCCCAAGAACCAATAACTGAAATCAACTAAAATGTTTATAAACCCACAACACAAAACGATTCGCAGAACTACAATCCACTGCCAATATTTGATCGTTTAAATAGAAAAGCCTCAAAACAAATAATAGTACTGTAACGATAAACCATCAGTCAATTCCACAAAATCGTTTTGTTTACTTTGTTGGAACCAGAAACAATAAAAATGGCTAGACTGTATATCAACGACGCGGTAGGAATGATTCGTACTGCCATGTAGTGTCGTGTGCGTGTTATGTTGCTCACATGCTTCGCTAAGTGCTCATAAGCCACTTCAGAAGCAGTAGCCAACAGTGTTGAAGTTCAAGCTTGTGATGCCTTAGTGTTTTCTGCATTCCTTGCAATAACAATATTCTTTCTATTAAGAAGCATGGAGTTGTGAAGGTGCTATATTGAGACGTTTACAAAGAAAGACGAAAGAAAATGGTTTATCCCAAAAACAAAGATACGTGCGTTTAGATACTTGCATATGCCTTTGTAATTATCTAAATCAATGGTATTAATAATAAAAAAACAGATAAGACCATATCCACATTTATTTATTTATCATCCTTGGAAGGCTAACAGCTAAAAAAAAACAAATAAAAAAATAGTACGTGAGACTGCCAGCCAATGACAAGTCCTTACTTATCCTCCCATACTTAAGTACTAACGCTGTAACATAGAAGTATTGTAAAACTAAAAGATTTTAAAAGAGTTACCATGGAGTTTCTTACTGTTTCTTCTCCATGGGAAACGACCAATCCGAACCGAGCACCTTTTTGTCGACGTTTTATAAGTGCCCATGTAGGCCATGGCATAATAAAAAGATTTTGTTTTGTTTATAAATACAAATTGTAAAAAAAGGAGTGTGTACAACACAGCGCTGCCCACAATAAAGAAAAAATAGGACAACCTCAAAGCTTAAACTAAAACATATAATCTTAATACTACCATTACAGACACTAGCACTTAAATCTAATGAGCTTATATTTAACCACATGATTACAAACATTCACATAAAAACTAATCCTACCTTAATTTAAAAAAAAAGTTAAGGCTCAGGCACCTTCATGCCGAGGACACACTTGTTGAGAAAGGATCCAAAGGCAAATCTCAGTGTTATCGATTCATACTGACATTTAAGAGTACCATCACTTGTCCTAAGTCCGGGGTCACACAGTAACGTGGTCGTTTGAGTAGTTTCCTGGAAGTCCCTGTTACCGGCCGCTATTGAACATTGGGCACCTGTCCAAGATTGCCGCGATCGCTCAGCCATCGCCGTAGTTTGGCTCAGCGTAAAACGCGGCGCAAGCCTAGAGATTGCTGCAGCGATCCATTTCCTTTCAACCAATGATAACTTTTTATTGAAATGGCGCGGATACTGTTAACTATCTTCCGGCTGATATTTTATGAGAAAGTTGTAAGAAGAATTAGAATACTGTGTTATGTCAGAAAATAAGTTTTAGAATCTATTGCTATGTATAAAATGTTTACCACGGTCCACACTATTGCACATTAGTTCATGAGTAGGCTAATGACTTATTTTAATGGACATTTGTTTTTTAACATGCTAGGATTCGATTTTCTTGCTTAAATTGTAAATGGTCGCTAAAGTCGTACAGTAAGTAGTATGTCAAGTAAACAGCTCATCATCATCTGTCTAGCCTTTTCCCAAACTATCTTGGGGTCGGCTTTCAGTCTAACCGGATGGAGCTGAGTACCAGTATTTTACGTGAAGCGACTGCCTAGCTGACCTCCACAACCCAGTAACTAAGTAATACGATACCCCTTGGTAAGACTGGATGTCAGACTTTTTGGCTTCTGACTACTCGCAACGACTGTCAAAGATCTACAAATGACAGCCGGGACCAACGGCTTAACGTGCTTTCCGAGGCACGGAGGAAACTCGGTATGTAATTATGGTCACCCATCCACGGACCAATCTCGGCAAGCACGGCTTAACCTTAAAGATCGATCCGGGCGGCTGTTATTATTTAGCCACGAGCTCCTCAGTAAACAGCTCATACTTAGCAAATAATAATAAAGATAAGGTTTCATCAGCCCAAGGGCTTGCGAATTCTTAGCAGATAAAGTATAGTTTTATCATGATTAAACTGGAATGAACAGAGTTTACCTATTAACTAATTGAGAATTAGTTTTACGTTGATCTGGTAGTTTAAAGATTCACCGGTGCACCACTCTCATTAATTAATTAGATATTGTTTTAATTACGTGTCGTCAATAAATAAATGTGGTAGGTATCTTATTACCCAGTACTAAAAGGCAGATATGGAAGTAAACCAAAACCAGAAAAATGTATAATTTAAAGATAATTGATTGATACAATGCTTCCGAGAAATTGGTCAGTTTTATTCTTATGAAGTTTGCGGGGAGATCCGTGGCGAATTCGCTTAGGATTGATAATTCAGATTCTTGGAACAAGGAAAATTATAGAAAATATACAATAATGGAAATTGGTAGCTATACAAAAGTTACCTATTATCTACGTAGGCGCGATTCTCTAAGAGAACTGTTCAAGGAAATTAACATCATGACGGTACCTTGTCAATACATCTATGAAAACATCATGTACGTTAGGAAAAATCTGCATTTATTTAGTAAAAGAGGTGACCGGCACCACTATAATACTAGAAACAGAGACCAACTAGTTCAGCCAGGTTTCAGGTTAGCTAAAGTAGACTCATCTTTCATGGGGTACTGTTTAAAATGTTACAATAAAATACCTCCCCACATTCTACAACTGAATGAAACGAAATTTAAATCTTGCATAAAACGCACACTATGTAGGCAAGCATATTATAAGTTGGGGGATTATATTGATGATAAAAATGCTTGGCTCAATGCTGGTCCTGCTCCACAACCATAGGGGCAATCGGAATCATCAGAATTAGAAAGTGAAGTTATTGTGAAAGCTGCAGAAGATTGTAAAAATATATTTGCATTGTATAGATTCAATCTCTTAGTATAGTTAGTATTATATCATTGCATAGCACATGTGTGAGTACCATGTACTGTAAAGCCACCATTTAATGAGTACCTAAATCTTTCATTGACGCGAAATTACCCTGGTGGTTGAGTGAATGTCATGCTCACTTAAATGTCACGCTGATGGTGGCGGGTGTGTCGGGTCGTTTAGTTCCCTTCAAAATGGTTGAGTTTAATGATGGCTGATACATGCGTCATGTTCGTGAACGGGCGCTGTCAGTTGTGACTGGTCATCTCTTAGCTGCCACGGTTTATTTTAATTACTTTATTTTTTAATTACTGATTTAATCTTTTACTCTGGACGCTCTTAACTTGCCCGTATTTCTACATTGTTCTCACTTATTTTTAATTCTTAACATGAATGATGTAACCAAGATTTTGTAACATATTTTGATTTAAAAGAGTGTCCATGGAGTTTCTTGCCCATTCTTCTCCATAGAGATCTACGCTACGGAATGGGCAACTACAGTACTTTCACAAGTTATTATGCCTTGTGACTGGGACTGTAGCTTCGCGTTTTATTTTGTTTTTTTGACTTTCAAAAGTGCCTGTAATGGTCTAATTGAAATAAATGCTTTGACTTTGACTTTAAATAAAATATAGAGAATTTGAAATAGAGCCATGTTGATGTTTAAAATTGAAATTCCCGAGAATTTAGTTTATATTGGGAATTTAATTTAAATTCGTAGCCCCATATATTGCTTCGTTTCGTATAGTTGTATTTGCAAGATGTTTTGGTTCATGTAACATGAAAATATATGAAACAGGATTCAAGAATGTGACAGTGTCAGATCGAAATACGCTTATGTCATTGTGTCGACCCCTTAGGTAAGCAACACGAAGTCAGAGTAAGCACATTTACTGATCGCAGCAACATAGAGGATTGGCAACAATTTATGTGCGCGTACTTACATACATACGCGCAGGTCCTTAGCCTGACTCTCATTACGACATACTATTTCATATCGTTTTCCTCACAAGTTTAGATAAATTCTTGTAAATAAGTCATTAGTTGCATTGAACTTGGTTTTATCAGTCACATTTGCTGGTGGCCGTCGATATAATTAACGTAATTATTGTATTTCTTCTACTGATAGCTATTTCTAAGTACTATTCACCTTCCCACTATCGCACATTGAGGTATGTAACATACAAATAACGTTCACGTATAATATTTATCGATTTGTAGATTACATAACATGATATAGATATAGGTATTAAGATATACATTTACATTCGGTTTTTTATAAGTGAAGACTTGTCATTGGCTGGCAGTCTCGTACTTTTTAAATCTGTTTTGTTAGCTTTTAGTCTTCCATAAATGATAAATAAATAAATAATACAAAAAAAACGCAAACATATGGATTGAAAAAAGAAAATTATCACGCTTGGACAGTGGACTAATGAATTGGTGTTCAGCAGTGAATCGGGAAGCATTCTTTTTAGACAAAGTTGCGAAAATCTTAATTTATTACCTCGTGTATGTTATATTTTTAATTATAAGGAAATTTTGTTATAAGTTATATTTTTGGATATAATTCATTCGTATTGTAGCCTCTGATAAAAAATCTGTTCAGCAAAATATCCCACATAGCCGACATACTAAATTCATCAAGTTCCTTCTACAATTAGGCTCTTCTGATTTCCTCATCCTCTTGTGATTTTATCGATCTTATTCATAGATATTTATCTCATGCAAAGAATACTCGAACTCTAGAAGTAGAACATAATACGATAACTAGTTTAAATAAACGTTTACCTACTGACTTACATATGTCTAACAAACGAACTTGTAATTTTTATTTTCGGAGGTACCATAAAATGATGTATCAAACAAACTACTAATCGAAACGATTACCTCCCGTAAGTTCTGTCGGTAATCTCCGCGAGTTATCGTAACCGGGCGACTTTCCCTGAGAGTAATGGCCACCATATTAATTCGCTCCCATCGGTATAATTCTCGCGCTCCCTCTCACGACTCCCGCGGGACTGGCGGGGTTGATCTGCGTTCTAATTTATATTCCCGTTGTTTTTCGACTGCTTTTGTCAAACTAACTTACTGCTGTCATTATTTGTCCGCACGCTGGATTTAAAACGTCTAAGATAAAGGTGGATTGAAGACCAATATTTTTTTAGTTTGAAATGAAATGAAATGAATAGAAACGATGTTTATTTTTGCAAATAGTTTTTTTATGTAAACACTTGTAAGTACACATCGTCTTTTTTTTTTAAACTAGATGAAGTTGGGTTTTCGTACCCGACTACTCTGAGAAGAAACTGTCGGAACAAACTCAGAGATCACAGTCTCTTTTAAGGTCCAGTCATCATCTTGGCTAACTTACATGAGGACTATGTAGATAAGTGTTTGAGATGGTCTTTTGAAGAAAGATCCACAGAGATTTGAGTGGATCTGTCCAGCCAGCGCAAGTATTTGTCAGTTATCGTGTAGCTCAACTCGTAACTCAAGAAGCTCCACGACACGATGAACATTACTAAAGAAAGGACATCGTGTAGGTCGCTTATAGTACTCAAACAGCCAGATAATCGTTAAAACCAATCGGGGGTCCGCTTTGTTTAGTGTTAGTACTAAGCGGTCTACCTACCGGTCCCCCGACGCTACGACGCTTGGATTAATTTTATTTTTGGTTTATTAGAGGATTTTTCTATCGGGGGTTTTTTTAAATTTTTAATTTAATTTTTATTTCATGCTTTTTCAACTATTTTTTTTTCCTGACTGTCCCTCTCCTGGGCATAGGTCTCCTCCCATTTCTTGCACTTTTCACGGTGTTGCGCCTCTTCTCGCTCATTTACGAAAACAAGCAAACGAATAAAAAAAAACTTTTAGGGGGGAGGGGGCATGCAGCCTACGCCCCTGGCGATGCCCATGGTGACAAGTGACAAGAATTCAAATTTCAAATCAACCAGACCCGTAGAAGTTGTTTATATCCCTTCATCAACTAGAAAAGAGGTGATGAGCTTGAAACGGCTGAGCAGATTTTCTCGAAACAAAGCTAAGAACACCCTCGATAAAATTACCTTTCAAACGACACCAATTTTATCAACTACGATGCCACAGACAGACACACAGATACACACGTCAAACTTATAACACCCCTCTTTTTTGGTCGGGGGTTAAAAAGAAAACAAACAAGACCAAATAAAATACCCACAGGGTCCGCACATTCACACGAATAAAATAAAATAAGTTAATAATTAATTTACATTTTTAAAATATTTCTGTATAAAATATATAAAAAAAAAAAAAAAAAACAAAAAACAAGATTATAAATTAATTAAACAAAAATGGTTAATCAATTAAATGTCACCACAATTCAAAACAATACATGAAATAAAAATAATAAAATAGTAACAAAAAAAACAGAGTAAATATTCATGTCAAAATCATTAAATGTCACACTGTATAAAAAAGGATTGTGTGGTTTTATGAAACCACGGTAAAAGTGAAACTTTTTTTTCACACAATAGACATTTAACTACATGGATGAACATGGATGGGGTGTAATTAGTACAAGTCTGGCACTCCCTTCAGCTCCGCCTAGAGCGGGAGGAGTCATTTCAACAGTAAAAAAAAGTGCTAGGTATCCCATTTACCAGCTGAAGTCCACTGCAGTCAGTGGACTTCAGGTCTTATCTATTGTCAGAATATACTATTCACTATTCAATTTAATTTATCGGAACAACTGAAGTATAAATAAATGTTTGACTACCTAGTTACCTTCTGTTTGAACTGTGATTATTTTGTTACTTACGTAAGTCTACTTCCGAGTAGGTACTAAGGTCTGAGGAGTATAATTTTCATGTTACAGGGTGTCCCGAAGCGCTTCGAGCGGGTAGTACGCGCCAACATCGGAGACTGCCACGCCCTGGGACAGAAACCCATCACCTTCATCAGACAGGTCAGTCCACTTAGCTCTCATCATTCTAAGTAAGTACACAAAATCTTTGGCCACTGAACAAAATAGCATTGAAAAGAGACATTGATGCAATTAAGATTTTGAATTTTGCAATCACTTGTCAACCTACAGAATCTTGTAATTAAGTGTAAGAAAAGGGCCATCTATCCCACACTCACGCCCACACGTGGACGTGGGCAACTTGCTCTTATTGCGTCACACATAGGTTTGACCGTTATAAGCAGATTATAATTGGTTAGAAAGCCGCCAGTGTATTGAGGATAGATTGTGTAATGCGCACAATTAAGGACAAAAATATGTTTTTCACAAAAGTATGTGTGTTTCTTTACCTACGTAAACTTGAGAATATTGTAAAGGAAAGTTGTTATATTGATTAAATTGTTAATATTCCACCAATTTATGAACATTATGTGTGTGAATATGAAAAACAACACCTTAAAATTTTTGGGGAATATTCACAAAAGTACCTAATTGGTGGTATCAATATTCTGGTCCCTGGCTGTACATAGTGGGTAGAATAAATCCATGTAGAAACGTGTATTGACGGTGTTATTGTGTGAACGCATTCTTATAGGAAAGGAAAGGGTTCTGCATGGAAATGCGATGCTATCGGAATTCGGCTGTAATGATTGTATTAGCATACAGGATAGGGAGGCGGTTGTACACACAAATGGGATCTTATTCTGATACGCGATATATTATAGGGAATTGGAAACAGCTGCTTTGTATTAGATGCTAAATAATATTCGCTAGGATGCTTCCAAGATGACTTATAATATTAGTACTTAAGTGGAAATCTCGGATCAGTAGCCGTAGTGTGTGACCGATGACTTTAAAATGTTGCTGGGGCAGATGGGAATCAGAAGGCAGAGAAGAGTATGTTGAGCATTTGAAGAGAGTTTATACCTATCCACTAATAGCTTCAACAGACTTGATTAATTTTGGTCTAAAAGATCAAGTCATGTTTATTTAGTACGCCAAATAACCCCATGTGTATCTGCTAGGTGGTGGCGCTGGCGGCGTGTCCTGAGCTGGCCAGCTTAGCCGACGTGCCTGATGATGTGCGCCAGAGAGCACAAGAGATACTGGGTGACTGCACGTGAGTATAGTATTATAAATCATTCGGTAATCAACTGTTGGACATCTTCGGAGATATAGAAGGGAAAGTCATCAAAATATTTTGATTTTGATTTCATCATTGGATGATAAGAATTACCTGCAATGAAAATATTAAACAGCCAATATAAAACTATTTTAAAGAAATGTATAAAGGAAATATTTTCTTTTTGACGAAATCGGCAGTTTTAATAAGTTTAAATCTTTTTTCTTTAATGGTCTCTTACATTTTTCCTAGAATGGTCTCTTACATTTTTCCTTTTCCGAGAATTTGGGCTCCACAGTAAGTTAGTGTTTGTTTACCTAGGCGGTCTAGACTGCCTAGAAGCTCAGACTTAAGCACCTAAGCTATGTGCCTAAAACTACTAAGTACTTTGAAGTTTCTTTAATTACACATCGAATAAAATGGTCTTGAAGTCTTGTTAGCCTGTAATGGAACCAAATTTAATGATTTTTATTTCAAGACATACACAGGCATTTTCTTTCTTTTTCTTAGAAATAATTTATCCCATAAAGACGTACAGGGAAACAGTACTAAGCCATGTCACGAGCCTCCAAAAATAAAGCGACTCCATCCGAATAAACCTTTATGTAAACACATAATAGTCGTTACCTAATGTCGTGAGAAATTCCTCCGCTAATGACTCCTAATGACATGCTACACAGATCATTAGCTCTCCACACATTCTCAGACACATCGCTACGCTAACGCAGGTAGCGACCTGCACTGATTGAATCCGAATGATCCCCATGACTGATTGATTGACATCCATATTCGAATTAGATTGATTCGAAATAACATTAAGGGTAAAAACCCGCTAAGTAGGGTTAGTTCCGGCGAAAAATCGATTACGCTGATGAATTTGATAAGTAAGGTACTCTTATAGCTCTCAAGGAGATGTTAGCAAATCTGGACTGTTCGAAAGAGATACCGTGGCCCTGGAACACAAAGGGCTAAGAAGGAACATGGATGGGTTTTAGTCGGTACAAGTCTGACACACCCTTCCGCTCCGCCCAGAGCGGTCCAAGTCATTGATGATTTCCTATCCGAAAAAAAAAAGGTACTCTTATAGCTGACTGACGAATATCTTAAACCCAATAACTGTAAGATCCTTTTGCGTTAGCCAGCTAAGAGTTTAAATTAAATGTCATCGTTACATGAATCAAATCAGTGCCTAAATGATGTGTCTATTAATAAAGCGGTTAGTAAGTTGGTCTGTCTGTCTGTCGGTCTGTGTCAAGCAGATGTCTATTAGACCGTCGTCACGTGAACGTGACGTCCCGTCGTTATGTCAGCGGCCCTTCATTAGTGTACCTACGCGCTCGATATCTAAAGACGACGAATGGTATGAATTTGGATATTCATATACCCCGATAGCTACAGCAGGATATGCTCTTCTGGTACTTGTTAATACAAAAGTTTAAAGCCTGTTTCAAGCAGTCGGTCAAATGTCTGGGATAATTGTTGATTATGATGTGATGAACGTAGCCCCCCCTCCTCCCAATGCATTTGTACAACGACATATCCTGTGCCTCTTTATTTCCTGGGGATTTATCAGAACTCTTTGTCTCCACCGTTAATGGCCCACCTAGTCTTCAGCAATAACAACTTTCAGAATTTAATGTTTCTCCCATGCTTATTGAATACTCTCGTGTCGTCCTCAGCAAGGGTTCAGTGGGCGCGTACTCCCCGTCCGCCGGCCTGAACCTGGTGCGGCGGCGCGTGGCGCAGTACATGAGCACGCGGGACGGCGTGCCAGCCAGCGCTGATGACGTGTTCCTAGGCTCCGGCGCCTCCGACGTCATCAAGGCCGTGCTCACCATGCTCGTCGAGGAAGCCGATGGGAAACCGCCTGGTATGTTGGATGATGGAACTAAGCATAATCAGCGTCAACTGTTAGTGAGATGGAGCGGCGCGTTATCGTCTCGCAGGCTCATAGTGAGTAGCGCACCCTTCCACTGGCTCATTAGTTCACCACAGCTCTTGAGGGAAATAAGGAGCTAGGTATTCATTTATGAAGCTCATCTATCGGCCTGCAAGAGCGACTGCTGAACAGTTTTGATCCCGGGGTAGAAACAAATTTAATGATTGGGATTTAGAATTAGGTACTTAGTAACAGCATGGGCTCAAATTTGTTCCCGGTTGATGGGCATATGGCAGCCCCTTAGTACAGACGCTACCCGATACTTTCAAATTTTCCTAAACAACCTTGAACCTAATAACGATAAAGATTTAACGATAAAGTTGAAAATCTGTTAAATAAAGTTGACTGATATGCTGGCAGACTGAAACTTATGTCTAAAATCAACCAAACTGAGACCGTTTGTTGCCATGAGCAATCAGGAGCTAGTGTCATCTGTCACAACACCCACGCCACGGTGGGGCCATGTTCCCGGAACCACCTCAAAGGCCTGACTGAATGAATTAATAAAACAAACTAGGTCTAAACCGTTTCAAAAACCTGGGTTCCGAAAAACTAGTAGAAAAAACGTGAGATTCTTCGGAAATGGACTAACTCGTATTTATTCGCCATGACACTTTGTCAATACAATACTGTGTGGATCCTGGAAAACGGTGAACGGGTTCAGATAGAGGTTCGTATGCTGAATGTGTTGATAACATAGCAAAAGCCATCTATTTTATAAAATTTGTATTCAGGAACAGTTGTATAGCCACAAATGTTCCTGGAATAAAAAAAAAAAACAGCAGTACGATTTCATGCAATTGCATTGTGTTGTCTTGCATTATACTATGTAGCTATTTTACAAATATGAATATGTGTTAATGTAACATGAGGCCTATATACAGACGTGAGTGATGAGTTAACTGATTTGACGCTGATCCCTACTGTTCAATCATGCACTTGTCATTTCTTGCTAATTAGCATCATTGTATTCCGGTTTCAAGCGCGTGCATGTTGATGACAATATATCGATGTAAAGGTAAAGGTAAAGGTAATAGTATCCATGTCATAATTTTTTTTGTTCTTTTTTGTCTTGTTTTGTCTTTGGAGATCTCTATGGCTATGGTTATTGTTTGATTGTTGTTGTTGTTTTAGATTAGTGTTTTATGTTATTTGAATTGGTTTGTTATTAGTTTGTATGTTTTTTTCTTTTTTTTAATTATTTTGTACCCTTATTGTTTTTGTTTTCATATTATTCAAAATTAATTAATTCTTTTATAATAATAATTCATTCATTAATTTCTATGATTTTCGTATACTGTACTTTGATTAATTTTAATTATTGCTTACTTATCAAACTTTTTGTACCTGCCTAGTTATTAAGTAAACGATGTGGTTGCCTATAATTGGAAGCGCACACTTGTATTGTCTATGTATATGTTAGAGTGCATGTAATTGTGTAGCCTCTGTTGGCGATCCAAATATAAATAAATAAATGACTGACTCGTCGGTCTAATGGTCATAAGCGAAAATTGAGCAGGGGATTTGATTCCTCGGGCAGGATATTTTGGAATAATCGAGAATGAAAGGTGCTCAGCTAATGCTAATGGGCTCGTCACATGTTACATTAACGTAATTGGTGATATTGAAGTATCAAATTAAACTCTCTCGACATGATGTCACTTACTCACTTAGCTAACCTCAGTTATTTGTTCCGCAGCGGTGATGATCCCGATCCCGCAGTACCCGCTGTTCTCCGGCACGCTGGCGGAGCTGGGCTTGCGCCAGGCGAACTACTACCTGGACGAGGAGCACGAGTGGGCACTGCAGGCCAGCGAGCTGCAGCGGTGCTGGCGCCAGGCCAGCGAGGACAGTATCGTGCGCGCACTGGTCGTCATCAACCCTGGCAACCCCACAGGACAGGTGAGACAGCAGCGAGCTGCAGCGGTGCTCACCTGCGTAAAGACATGCTCGTACCACTTGTATGTTGGTGCTGGTACTACTGTCCTACTGGACCTTCACTACTCTGAAGGAAGCATTTGATCTTTGATTGAAGTTATCTTGTATCTCGTCTGCCTTACAAAATTAACTACCGTACTGAAATATCTTAAATAGAAGTCTTTTTATCAAAAGTTCGGTGTCGCCCGAGTCCTTTGTTCTCTTATAAACGATTTAGAACCGGTAAATGTGTCCTCAAGAAAGAAAGTAATCGGGTCTAAATAAAATAATATCCTGTCCTCACATTTAGGTTGGCTCGTGTAACCCCGATAAGTCGTGTCTGTAACCAACGCATAGTGATATTTCTATTAATACAGCACAATACCATTAAATTGAAAACCCGAAAAATAGTCGCGCAAACTGTATGTAGCCGATATTCACACAACACGTGAGCAAGCCGGCAGTTTGCGGGTGACATGTATTAATCAGACGGCATTCAGGGCATTCGCGGGCGTTTGATCGACCGTCGCCCGCCCACCCGCCGCCCGCCGCCCTCACAACTATTGGAAACTATTCCAAAGCCAGATGATTGCGACTATAATAAATGGGATATGAAAATACGAAGCGCGACAAATAGCATTAAATTATGGTTTGTGTCGGCAATGATGGCAGATTTTACATGACTTTAAATACGCTGTGATTGTGGATTGTGCGGTTACAGTTATCAGGACCATAGTTTGTTAGTGTTGGGTTTGGGTTGCATAGGAGAGACCGTAGGGTCATATCAGATATGACCCTCTGTACAGCAATGAAAGAAGCATTTTCCTCTTGGGATGTTGAGCGCCATCTTACTACTTATTTCACACCATCTTTAAGAGATAATCCTCTGAGTCTATTGGTTCCTTTGCTCATCATCATTTGGCTAGCCTTCCCCAACTATGTTGACGTCGGCTTTCAGTCTTACGGATCAATATTTTACATGGAGAGACTATCTGACATTCGCAGCCGAGAAACTGGAGAATACGACTCCTTGGCAAGACGTAGGCACTCCATAGGGGCTCAAAAAATCAAAAAGTCAAAATCAAAAGTCATTTATTCAAACTAGGCTGATAATCAGCACTTTTTGAACGTCAAAATCACATGAGACTTTAGCTCCTTGGCACTACAAGATATTCATGTGGTTGTTCGATCGGATGCAGGTGCTGACGCGGCAGAACATGGAGGAGATCGTGAAGTTCGCGTACGAACACAACCTGTTCCTCATGGCGGACGAGGTCTACCAGGAGAACGTCGTCTGCAAGCCGTTCTACTCCTTCAAGAAGGTTCAAATTATTAAGATTGACTGTTTGATACTAATAGAATTGTTAAACGTAACATTTCTAAATCTACCTATACATAAAGGGAGGCAAGCTTTTGGGCTTTGATTGATTGCTCTAACTCCGATTCTAAACAAACCAGCTTACGTTTGATTTGACAAGACGGATCAAAGGTTTGAGCAAGCCTCCAGAAACCGGTTCAATCTTTCCTAACATTTGTGTTGTTACTAAGATTGACACTCGGTCCCGGTTCCCGTCAAAAGGACATACTTATCCAAGCTTTGGTTGTAACCCGTCTATAAATTGCTCTTTTTCTCCTCCAGGTAATGCATGAGATGGGCGCCCCCTACTCCGCCATGCCGCTGGCGTCGTTCGTGACGTGCTCGAAGGGCTGGGCGGCGGAGTGCGGGCTGCGCGCCGGGTACGCCGAGCTCGTGCGCCTGCCGCCCCGCGTGCGCGCCGCCTTCAACACCGCGCGCGCTGTCATGCAGTGTCCCACCGTGCTCGGACAGTGTATACTCGATTGTGTGGTTAGTAAAAGCAGAGTCATACAAATCGTTTCATTCTGGCCATCCTGCACACCCACCTGCAGGGTTTAAACAAAGCCCCCACAAACAAGCCACCCTTGCTCATCATTCAGCCAAATGACTGGAAACAAAGAACTGCAGCACAGTGGCTAATCGGTTAACGGACGGCGGGACTAGTTTGGAAGCAGTAAAATAATTTGGCTAAATGGGGCACCTGGACTAACATTTTACACAATGCCGGTGTGGTGCCCCTTTGCGAATATGCACCACATCCCTTCCTACACATCCACAACCAGCGCTTTTCAGGAAAATTGAATCTGGATAGCTTCTACGAACAACATGCAGATTTGACTAGCGTAGGTTTCTGACTTTGATTTCCATAAGGATTTTTGGACACCAAAAATATTAACAGTTCATAACAAATTTAATTAGGCATTATGTTTACTCATCAATCCCCAAATCTTTCACTTTCCAGATGAAGCCTCCGTCTCCGGGTGAACCTTCGTTCCCTCAGTTCAGTCGCGAGCTTTGCGAGATCCAGCAGGTGCTTGCTGAGAGGACGGATACCGCCTACGAGACCTTCAACTCTATCCCCGGATACTTCTGCAATCCCATTGATGTAGGTGTACACTCTGTGGTTCATAGAACAAAATAATTCTTAAGAATTCTTTTTAATCGACTTCAAAAAATAGGTTATCAAGTCGACTGATTTTTTTTTGTGTATACAAGGTGTTGTTTTGCATCCTCGTCAAAATTCAGGAGGTTGTCACAAAAGACTTAAATAATCAATTAAAATTACGGGACCTAGTTAATTATTAATAAATGCTGATTTTTTGGTTGTTTATGTTTGTCAGTATTTCAGAATAACCCCCTTAACGTGGTTTAGGGAATAAGAAATTATCAAACAAACGTTTGTGATTGTTTGTTTGTGTGGAAGCTCGGTTATAAGGCGAGAATCAGACGGTTCGCGTTTAAAATACGGGTGGTTCACACTTACCGATTTCCGTAAATAAATAAAAAAATAAAAATTACCTACCCATTTTATTATTGATTCGGGACGAGAATCATTAGCATAGTTACCTCCTTGAATTTGACGAGGATGCAAAAAAACACCTTGTATGTTCAGCATTAAAAAATAAATACCCCAACAAAAATTAAATAAAATATGTAAAGAATGGAACTCTCCAATACTCCATAGCAAATCTCCCGCTATTTCTGCAATCGCTTTGTTATGTGTTGTTGACACAATTCCATAACGGAACAGCACGCCTGTATCTTTGAAGGGTTACTCTAATGTATACAGAACATCTAAATTTTGGCAGTTATGTTATTGGTATGTTTTGTACCTAGTAAGTATCAGATCACGTATAAAATCCAATCAAAAGTAACTGAATGAACAAAAAAAATACTTTGAAAAGTTTCATGGTTGTGGATTTAAACCCACCAATAATAATAAAACTAATTGACCAAGAGATTGCGCAATCTCGTCATTTCTGTTAGAGCTTTATCATCGTGCGGTTTATTTATTTTTTTAGTCGCATCCAAATCAATCATTATGCAATTCCTTCCAAAATTATTTACACGACTGAGTGCTACATAAATCTGTCCTTTGGCAAAATTCCTTTTCCCTCAGTCTATTACCTCCTTATCGAGGGTTGTACCCTGTAATATGTGTACAGTACAGCCCAACTTAAGATGAGCGGTAACATTCTGCGTTCGACATCTCCATACACCCTTTGCGCTTGAAATGTACAAGCGGCCGAAATGGCTACACATCCATCAGCTTCTTTAAGTCTAAGACCAATTGTTGTATCATCAAAGTTTATGAAAATAGCTTCAGGTAACAAGCCTTCCTCCAATTGTTCTCTTCGCAGAGTAGGTCATTTCATTTTTTTAATGATGCCCATTATTGCCCCATTCACGAGCCCGTCTGATATGAAAATGTAACTCCTCAGCATAACACGCGATACCCAATTTTACGGTTGGTAGGAAACCGCTACAGTTATTTAATATTGACGTCGTTAGGACTTTGTCTGGAGGGTATGAAGCCTCTAGACAATGTCATTCCTATACTTCCTTTATTATTCCTATATTCCCATTCACAAGTTGCGGCTTCGCGAGTTCTCTGTTAAGAAAGAAAGATCCTCTTGTTATATTTTTCGAGTAACAGCAAATACTTTGAAAAATCAACAAGAAATTTTCCAATGTTAAGAAATCGAATCTGAATGTGAGTAAATGTGGTAGTAAATTATTCCTCTTATGGATATTCTTAACTGACAGAAATGATTTAAACAAGATAATATTCGGAATCAGCATCGTAACTAATAATGAAAGCGACCCACACAAAGCTATCTATAGCAATACAACCTGATTATTAATTGAATTTACGAGCAGATATGAATACAGGTCGGAGTAAATAACTCGGAAAAATGTTTAAAATAACCAATATACACTAAGTTATTGAACTTAACAATATGCACATTTTAAAGACAATTCAATTATGAAACAAAATCAAATATAACTAAAAGGTAAAACTAAGCTAAAGTAATATGCAGAATAAAAGTTTGGTTTAGTAGTCGAGTGCTTATCATCATTTCAGCCCGGAATCATCCAGTGCTGGGTATAGGCCTCCACTTTCTTCTGCGACACTTTCAAAATTGTGCATGGGAAGATATTTTGTTGTTTTCTGAAATTATGTTATTTAAACTGATCGCTATTTAATATTTTATAATAATACTAGCTGTTACCCGCGACTTCGTACGCGTTAGGTTCGCGATTTGCCTAGAATAAGTTTTTTAGTGAGGAGGTTCTTAATTCCAAATTTTTGTTTTGAATTCGTTACCTGATGTCTCCAGTATTAATACACCATCATCTGGCTAGTCTTTTTCCATCTATGTTGGGGTCGGCATTAAGTCCAACCGGATGCAGCTGAATACTTGGATTTTATATGGAAACGACTGCTTATCTGACTTCCACAACCCAGTTAGTACTGGGTTATACGACTGTCATCATCATCTTCCTGCCCTTGTCCCATGTTACTTGTGGTCGGCGCAACACTTTTTGTTCTTCCATGCTCCTCTGTCATTCGTCAAGCTATCATTTACTCCTTTTTCTTTCATATTATTTCTCACACAATCCATTCATCGTTTTCTAGGTCTTCCTCTCCGTCTCCATCCATCAACATTTATGTTCATCACTTTTTTGTTTACATTATAATCATCTCTGATACACGCAATCTTTTTTCCTTCTTCTTCACAGCCCTGCATTCTGGTCCCCTCCTTCCCTTTTACACTACTAAACCGCACCACTGGTGGTGTCGTGATCCACACAATACGACAGGTCTAATCACAGACTTGTATATTTTACCCTTTAACTTGAAGGGCATCCGTGGGTCGCAAGTTATACGACTGTCAAAGATCTACAAATGACAGCCGATACCAACGAATTAGCGTGCTTTCCGTGGCACAATGGAAACTCGGTACGCAATCGGTGGTCTCCATCCATGGAACAACCTAGGCAAACGCAACTTAACCTGAAGATCGACCCTAGCGATCTAAATTGATTTTATATGATTATTTTCATTTGAAAGAACTTCTTTCATGTGTAATCTCCATCTCAATGTTTAAAAACCTCTTTTCATTCAGGTGGAAAATCATCAAATGACCCCTCTCGCTCTGGGCGGAGCGGAAGGGAGTGTCAGACGACTTGTACTGACTAAAACCCTTCCATGTTCCTTCTTAGACATTTGTGTTCCAGGGCCACTGTATCTCTTTCGAACAATCCCGCAGCTCCGGCAGGCATCGGCCCTTGGCTTGCCTTGACCTCTTCCGGACGGATTATGAGTAAGCCCTTACTCACCATCTACAGACCCGCGTCTACAATGGCCGACGCCCGGGGTGTCTCCCGTGGCAAAGCAAGGCTCTCTCCCTCTCACGTTTCGCCACCGCAGAATGAGGTAACGGCTTCCCATTGCCGCTCGCTCCGCACCTTGGATTGAACCAGGGCCGGACGCGAGAGGTCGCCGCCGCCAACCGTCGCTAAAAGAACACGGCCGCGCTCCGCCCAAGCAGAGGAGTCCTCTACGTTGTGCTCCACCGTGTCCTCTGGGCGATCCTCGCAGTGGTAACACCCGGGCGTTTCCTCCCACCCGGTTCGGTGCAGGAACTTCCCGAAACAACCGGGCCCGGTGAGGACCTGCGGCAGGTGGAACGTGAGGGCGCCGTGGCGCCTCTCCAGCCACTTCTTAAAGAGGGGACTTATTACCACTATTATGGCGTGCCCTGACCCCAACAAAAATAAGGGTAGAATTTTCAAAGATAGTAAACATTCATGTGAAAATTACAAATAGCCCACTAAACTCAACATTAAACCCACTTGGGGGTGGAATTTCCAAAAATACCTTTCTACCGTACTAAGCACTGGCGAGATTTAAAGTTAAATAGTTCAAAAGTAGAAGTAGTTCCTGAGTGATTAATCAGTGAGTAAATAGTATTGCGGTGTCATGTATAAATGAAACTAATATTATGTCCTAATCCAGATCATGACCTGTCTCTCTTGTGGCTTTGATCCAAATCCGTTTAGCTGTGTATGCGTGAAAAGTTAAAACAGACTGATATATAGAGACCGTTTATACTGTATCGTTGGTCTAGTGGTCGGAAACGCTACTACTGTGTATAAGGTCCTTGGTTCGATACACAACGCCGGGCGGTGTTTTATTTGTTTTTTATTTTTCGTTTGATTACAATAAGCTCGGCCCTTATTACACGGCACTTAAACATAACTGGCGAAATGTGGGTGTACTAAATGGACACACCTCTGCCAAACCCTTAAGCGATTACAGGCGTGATCTTACGTGACTGCCGTTATTATCTGGTGCTTGCATGGCACCTGTATCTTTGCCAGTTTTCAGCAGAGCTGTCGCACGGGTCGCACCATTGACCAAGTAATACCTACTTATTTACATGTTAGCGAAGTCATTCTAAGATTGTATTTCTGTGATTTAAAATTTAACGCTGGCGCGACAATATTTATAGGCGTTTGTGAGAGATTGGCTGGTCAAAACATGCGGGGAACCTCAAGCAGCGTTAATAAAGTTTTAGGGGTATGAGGAACAGGGTGTAAAGTTCCTCGATACTCCTTAGAAAAGGGAGGATCCTCCGACCAGGCAGGTGTTATGTCTGGTGGGCAACTGCCCGATAGTTGTTATCGGGTTTCTCTATATATACTGAAGTCGATGTAAACTTTGCTTGTAGGAAATTGATGTTAGTTCCTCCGTAGTGCTTTTTGTGGTCGCTACAAAGTAAACTTATCGGTAACCATATGTTCGAGTCGTTTGGGATTGAAACTTTGGGACCGCGTGGTCCAAGTACTCATTGCTCACAGCCTTTTTAACGAAATTGCTACACTCATAGCTTATGATTTCTGAGAACCAAGATCTGGCTTTTACATTGGCCAGAGGCTAAGTATTACTATACATCACCCAGGTAATGTGCCAGCCCATGTTCACTCTTGGGCACATTAGGTACCAGTTTTTTTATAAGTTTGTAAATTTACATTTATAGTTTAATTTGGAATGAAATAGATGATTGTTTAACGATTGTTTACATGGGTCAAAATAACTAAAAGGATGTATAAAATTATTTGGTAATGATTAGAAAATCTTAAAGCATTAAAAAAAATACAAAATACTTTACGAATCTACGTTACAAAAAAAAACCAGTTGGGGCTCGAACCATGGTCATTTTTGGAAATCATACAGTATTAAAAAACAAAATAAAATACAAAAAGTGATTATCATACTGGCTCAGGTTTGATCCTGGAACATGCGATTCGAGCGGCCGCTTAACCGTCGGGCTACTTACTTCAGAGACAATTGGTTTTAAATAGCCGTTCTATTCTAATGCTTGTCATGACAATTGTCAGTTGTCAAACAGATAAGGAGTGCGGACATAATGCAATATTGCTCACCTCCTAAAGTTATTAGTGTGATAATATATAGCCTATGTCCTTCCCCAGGTTTAAATCTATCTCCTTGCCAAATTCCATTAAGATCCGATCAGCCGTTTAGTCGTGAAAAGGTAACAAACAAACAAACTAACAAACAAACAAACAGAGTGACTTTCGCATTTATAATATTAGTATGGAAGTATGGATTCTCCAGGGATCGATGTTCGCGTATCCCCGCGTCGACATCCCGGAGGCTGCGCAGACGGTGGCGAAGGAGCTCGGCATGAGCCCCGACGAGTTCTACTGTCTGCGACTACTCGAGGAGACAGGTACTATTGCAATACCTGCTGTATGAGGTTATTGTTAGGTTCAACTGCTACTCATAATTCGTTACATTCTCCCTGAGCATATTTGAGCTCAAGGAGTCAAATAATCAAATCGCATGCAAACCACCAGCGACTCCTAAGTCTCCAAGTCTCCTACTAAGCTCACCTAACCGAATTTATCCTATCACGATGTTGTCACACAGGTGGAAATCACAACAGATCCTTGATAAGTCCCTAATAGACTCCCACAACACCCGAAGGCAATATACATGGTGTGTAAGTTCCCCACGACGCTCTGAGGAAACATACAAGGTGTTTAAGTTCGCGGGCACGTCAGTAATGGCTCACACTTATTAATTAGCGCTGCAGGTAAGCGGCTTCCGGTAATGTGCCGTAACTTCGAGCTGCATACTTAACTACAAGTTGCGCGGGTCCCAACTTGCGGTGCATTACTTGAAAGTTTCTCCGTCAACTTGTAGACTCGCTTGTATGTAGATTGTAGGTATGTTTGTTTGTTGTTGGCTGAACTTGGACAGGTTTCCCCTTGTCGCCGATATCGCTTGTTTTTCTAGCCAAAGTTTTACTTTCAGAACAATCAAGTGTCAACAATTTAACTGAAACTTTTCGGAGATTCCTGTATTTGAAAATGAAATATTTAAACCTGACTCTTAAAGACATAATATTATATAAGTTTGGTCCCTATTAATACTTGGCAACTATTGGCATATTTCATGCGGCAAAAGTGTCTTCTCGTTTACTATAAAGTGCTTCTTCCCCAGGAGTGTGTGTGATTCCGGGCACTGGGTTCGGCCAGCTGCCGGGCACGTTCCACTTCCGCACCACCATCCTGCATCCTCGCGACGAGTTCCAGCACATGATGGACAGCATCCGGAGATTCCACCACAACTTCTTGGAACTGTACGCGTGATGTGATCAATATCGCTAAGTTTATGCATTATTTGTATGAAAGTGTGAAAAGAGGAAGAGGAAGAAAAGATGATAAAAGAGAAAGAGCCAGTTTCTCTTCACAGTTAATTTATAATCTACAATGTAAACCTTGTGTCATAAGATCGAATATCAAAAAGCAGCATAGGTCCGTTCATACGGGTTCGGACACTTTTGCGGACACACTGCCGACACCGGACATTGACAGATTCTTCAGTAGCTATAATATTCATTAGAGTCCGTTGTCCGTCCCGGTTTGACCGAACTTGAAGTTCGATCCCCAATTTTACTCATTTTAATGATGAGTGGTCAAAGGTACTACTTACCATAGTCCTGCAGAACTGCAGACACGATAATGATAAGTACCAAGTTAGTGACCTCGCACAATACGCGGCCAGGACCACGTGTATTAATAAGGTTTAAACTATTTATGTATTATTGATGTTATAAGAGTATTTTAATAAGATATATTTTTATTAAATGAGAAGTTTTTTCAGTCAATATTTTATTTTCCATAATATACTTTCGAACTAATAATATTTGTAATTTGACCAACTTTCGCTGTCCCGATGTTTTTACTTTCCATAGTCCTGCAGAACGTCGAACGGCAATCAAATTCTTTTTGTCAATTTTACTAATTGTTGACTGCAATAATTAGTCATCATAAACATCGTCCTGGCCTTGTCTCATTGTCCTCGGGTTCCGTGCAACACGTTTATCTCCCCTGTCAGACGTCACGGCATCAATTACTCCCTTCTTTTATCATTCCTATTATTATATTATAGATTACACAATCCATCAATATTTTTTTTGGCCTTCGTCGCCCTCTCCATCATTTGTTTATTCACATGTACTTCATCCCTTCTCATGACATGTTTATAGCAAGACAAACGACTCCCTTTCACAACTCATATTTTGACCAAAAGTAGACTAATTTATTTCCATAAAAAAAGAGCAAATGTTTCCTGGTAGCTCTTATGGATTCGTATTTACCCATGTTGGTCCACTTAAAACAATCACTCTGTATAGCTGGTGTTCACAGCTCCACATCCAAAACTCATCTTAGAATATATTTTATAGCTGCAAAAGAAAGAAAAGATCTATTTTCACAATCTTCTAGCCTACACCAGCACACAATGTTCACAGCATTGTCGTGTGCCTGATTGCCCCACCACAATAACTTCCGCTGAACTACGCCGCTATTTCTTCGGACATATTAATCATTTGCGTAACGAGCCACGACCACTGCCCACCCCCTTACAACACACACTACATTAAGGGTATGAGAAGGTCTACTCGATAAAAACTTGTAGAAAAGAGTATCCAGCACATACTCACACGCAAGTCATGAAACAAAAATATTGTCACGGAATTGTGGTTGTTTGATAAGGTTTGATAAAACCGGTCCGAACAAATTGCGGACAGCAGATACTGAAAGCAAATGTACTGACATATCTGGTATCTGCAGCCGGTCGGCTATCTGTTCGCTCCACAGAAATATTATATTATATCTATGATCTGCTCTGAAAATTTAAGGATTTCACCGTCGGGCCTTCTGCTTCTGCCTCGTGTGTCGACAGTCACGCGATTCATCACTGTTTATTACTCGGGAAGCGAACCCAGGCCACTGCGACTGCCGCCTAATTAATGTTCCTACGTGCGCCAATTCCTGGAAAAATGTTATCAACCAGGTTGTAAGATAAGAAATTATATATTGTTCGGTTTCAAAAAGTTGCCGTTTTATTTTAATCAACGACGAACGATTTGACATGAAAATAAAAATGTTTTAGGAGTTTGAGTTTGATGAAAATTTGAACACTTTGTTCGAGAGCGCTATACTCAGTGGAGGATGCCTGAATTTTCAAAGTAATGATGGTAATGACGGGACGGGACGGAACTACGCCTCAATCTTGAAATCTGAGTACTACATGTACTTGTTACCTCCGCATCACACGCCTATACCAAGACAACGGATAACCACACAACTTTTCAGTCATCGGCGCCACTTTCAGACTTCCTCTTATTTTATTCATTCGCCTAACACCGGTCCAACAAGCAGCTGACCGGACGTAGACGTACAAGATTGACTGTACATTAGGACACTCTCTCTCTACATACTGTACTCTTCTTCCTAGGCATACCTTTCACTTTTAAGACCCAAAAATCTTATCCTATCAGGCTGTAATAATCAGGCCTTTGCCAGGAATGGAACCTCTTTTTCGAAATAATTCCGCAATTTGGCGAGCTCACAGAATTCATCTTTGTAAAACGATTTTAGCTGAAAGTATGAGCAAAGTAAACTGGGCCGGAATCAATCAATGTAGCGTTCAAACAAACTGTGATTGCTTCAATGGATAAATCTAGATTACTGCAGATAAACTTCTTCGATAGAGCTGAAAGATATCTCTTTAGTAAACTGTTCGACTCAGAATTCTAGTAACAAGTATTTTAAATTGAATGGTAGCAGTTCCAAAGTATTTAAAGAACGAATTGTCATCTGTTGTGTCTAAATAACCAAAAAAACATTGAATGAATATGAACCTATCGATTCTCCATAAATATGTACCACCTATGTAAATCATGCTGCGTCTGAAAGTGCCCCGAGAGTCAGAAGTAATGTCAACTAAATGATACACGACGTGCGCATTTGAAGGAAACAAGTGATGCAAGCGCGGTTTACTTAAGAGTCGAACACTACGTGACTTCAACTTAGGACTCCTATAGGAGTATGCAACATAACGTCCCACCTTGGTCAGCCCGTTCATCATATTGCTTCCTCTCCGGGTACTGATAGACGCACTCCAACCGCGGCGCCACTTTGTTCACCTGGAGCACTAGCTCTTGGTTGTCCTGGCTACTAAACTCCAAATCCACGTGAAATCCGCGCCCCTTACTGCTGGGGACCTTTTTTTACTGTTGGGAAATCATTAAATGACCTCTCCTGCTCGGGCGGAGCGGAAGGGAGTGTCAGACTTATACTGACTAAAACCCACTCCTCCTCGACCTATACATACCGAGGCATGTTGCGACGAGCAGCAGTGCCAGGTGGACGAGCAATACTTTTCTAGTCACGACACCAATACAAATACGTAGAGGAGCTCGTGGCTTTAGCAGGCACCGAGTTTCTTCTGTGTCACGGAAACCATTGGTCCCGGCTGTCAATTGTAGTTCTTTGACAGTCGTTTTAAGTAGCGACAATCCTGAAATTCTTTCAACCAGACTGGCAGTCTGGTCAGCTGAAATTTTGTTTGTATGTCAGTCACAATATAACTCCACATTCACGCTGAACAATATTCCTGTTTCGTAGGCTGTCTATTCCATTCCTGTTCATTTGCTCCAGTTACGTTTTATTGAAACAAATCTCAGTGTTATTTCAGAAATATTTCATTATGATTGTTTGCCGTAGTTCGCTCGTTCGAGGCACGCCAACATTTTTAGCAAATAACCTCCGCACGGAGTAACGAGTAATAAAAGAAATAGTACGCGAACCAAAATAAAAATGTCTGAATATGGCGTATTGGCGTAGCTGTGTTCCAGCAAACAGCTCTGATATGGGATGAATTTAACAAGCTATTTGTTTGGCGTGCATTTGTAAATGTTGGCCACAAGTGAATGACGGAAAGTGTGTCTAGTTTGTAATGTACTCCTAGCAGTACTGAATGCGGTTTTCTTATGACATTTTGCGTTGGATCTAGAATCGGTTGGCAGGAGTTGGGGGTGAAACAGGTTACAGCTGGAAGGGGTTGAGTCCTCGATTATAACAGTACCACTACACTAAAAGGTAATGCATATTTTTCGAGAACTGCTTAAAACTGTTTCTAACTTCCAATATATTTTAAGCTTGCGCACTGGACACCAGATTTCTGCCCCATTTTTGCAGTGAATAATTTCCTACACTGTTACCAGCAGAACTTAGCCAAGCGAGAGCTCCAGACGAGTGGCGCCCCAATTCGGACAGATAAGGTTAGAACGTTAGTTTTTTTAGGGTTCCGTACCCAAAGGGTCAAACGGGAGCCTATTACTGAGACTTCGCTGTTCGTCCGTCTGTCACCAGGCTGTATCTCATGTACCGTGATAGTTAGCCAGTTGTTCTACAGATTATGTATTTCTGTTGCCGCTATAACTAAATATACTAAAAACAGAATAAAATAAATATTTAAGGGGTTTCCATACAAAAAGTAGTTTTGTTGCTCGTTTTTATAATAATGGTACGGAACGCGACTCGCACTTGGCCGGTATTTTAAACAATTGAGCTCCGTTTTGAGGTTAGGATACAAAATGCGTTACCTTTTCATGGGAACTCTGCCAGGGGAGACAGAGCAGCCCCCCCTCTCCCCCGACTCCCACTCCGTCCTCCTACCAAAAAATACTAAAATTTTAACTTCATAGACGGCCAATCGTTGCAATATTGATCCTTTATCCAATCATGAGTGTAAAACTTCTCAGTGTTCAATTTCTTATGTTTACCTTCAAGCTAGTTGACAACTTTCAATAATGTAAGTGATAAAAGTAGGACACGTAGAGATGATACAGAGTATTTTCGATAAATACGCCACCTTTATTGGATGTTATGAGTTTGACACTTTAAAAGTTATCCTCCGAAGTTTAGGGTGTCGGTTAGAATGAAGCTGTCATACTTGCGGCTGTGGTGACCCAGGAGACGAGGTTTTATTACAAAGATCAAAATATTTTTATTTCACATAGGCCTACATGGGCATCTGTAAAACGTCGACAAAAAGGTGCAGTACAGTTGAAATTATGGAAGGATAACTTAGATGTTATGGTGAATTTTACATACGACTCTGACGTATGAGACAGAAATACTATTAAAAAAGTTACTCTAAAAGTCTTATTTGTGTACACCATGGACAGTAAAAAAAACTTTTATGCTAAAAAATAAAACCGACTTCAAAAATACAAAAATGTGAAAAATAACTGTAGCTTCAGAAGTTGGTGACTTTTTTTTCACTGATTCAGTTTTTTTACCTCCGACTTCTGAAGCTAAAAAGCAAAACACATTGTATACTTAAAGAAAACCTTACACAAACATTCACGAACAAACAATGATAATGTTTATTTATTTATTTATGTACTTACACACATAACACTTAACAGGACAATACATTAAGATACAAGAGCACAAAGGTACTGCTTATTTCAAAAGAAATTTCTTCCAGCAGACCTGCTAGAGGAAAGTTGTATAAGAAATGTAGACACAGTGTGTAGAAAAGATAGAACAGGAAAAAATTAAATTAGAGCTTAAAACAAACTTAAAACCTATATAAAATAAACATACATACAAATAAATACACATATAAAAAATAAAAGTAGACGTAAAACCCTATAATAACCTACTATAATACCTATAATATATATCAGAATATTACAGTATAGAGGAAAGGTAATGTTCTTTGACTTGCTTTTTGAAGAGAAATAAAGTTTTAGATTCTCGAATATTAGGCGGAAGTGAGTTCCATAGACGTACTGCATGAACGGAGAAGGAGTAGGAATAGAATTCAGATTTATGAGATGGGAAATTAAGATGATGCCTGAGGTGGGATCTACACAGAGCATCAAGAGGACGGGTAAAAGAAAAACGGTCGCGTAGGTAAAATGTTAATGGGGTATCATTGAATAGGTATTTGAAAATCATCTTTAGGTTTCTCATATAATTTTTTATTTCGAATGCCCATTTAGAACGATTTAAAGGTGAGATGAAATTTAAAAAAGAAAAGCGAAAAGATCAAGAAGTGAAATCGTCTGTGAAATCTTTCAAATTACTAATCTGAAAAACTAGAAAAAAATATTAAAACACCAAAACCAAGCCAAGTGCGAGTTAGACTCGCAACCGAGGGTTCCGAACAAATTTCATGATGCAGGCTGGTGTTATTGTTATTAAATGACTTATTTGCGGTTTCAGTTCTTTTCCTTTAAATGTGCTAGCTAGAATCATATTTGGCAATAAGCAATCAATAGGAAGTACTCTATAGGTTTTGATTACCTTGTGTAATCGCAAACTATGAGAATAAGAACCGGTATAATAATAGTTATTTGTTATACAAGAGTGCAAAGTTGCTTTTCCGCGTGCTCAATTTTGATGACTGAGCAAGCGAAGGATTCTAAAATTAGAATCCTGAGCGTTAGCGAGGGAATCAAAAGAGCACGATGCACTCGAGTGCAACACGTAACTTTTCATCCCACCGCAGCAAGGAAATGACTAAATGCAAAAAAAAAAACATTTATAATCACATTTACAGATACTTTTATTTCAGTTTAGGTATTAACTACCAAATTATGATAGGTGAGTATCACAGAATAATCTTTAAATTATAACAAATAATACTTAGGTATAATTAAGAAAATTTTAAAGTAACGCTGCTAGTTACTTAAGTTGAGTGTAGTAGAGTGTTAGGCGTGGCTTGATATTTCTCAACAATTGTTACGTATTCTATATATATAATAATAAAACTGCTGCACTTCGGTATTATGTGTATTTAATTGGATGCTACTATGGTTAGGGTTTTGACAATACTATTCCTGTAATAATACTCTAGCCTAGGTACTTGAATATTGCTATCTAATGTAAAATAGGAAATGTGCGTAAAACCTCGACGCGCCAAAAAAACCAACAACCTAATTTTCATCGCCCGCGATTCCCGCGCTAACCGACCGCTTTTTTTCATAGATTGCAAAAAATTCCACCGTTTTCGGTGTTGCCAGCACATTTAGTCGATGACAATAAAAAAATTGTGCGTGGAGTGTGCCTCCGCGCGGAAGAAGTGAAACTTCGTAATACTACACGCATGCGTTCGAGTGCCACGCATTCACTCTCGTTATTTTATTGAGCTTCTAAATAATATTTTATTGTTTTATTGTTGTACACTTTTTATTACATAAAATTAACGAGGTTTTTCTACTCATGGAAATTGAGCGAAGGCTGGTCACACCGAAGAGTCGAGGCATGACTTTTGCACGCCATCTTGCGTACCTAATAGAACTACGTAGTCACAAATCTTGTAATAGCGCCATCTCTTAGTGGGTAATAGAAAATATTCCCCCTCCATGAAAACGTTAAACTTGTTGGAAGTCGCATAAGAAGTTTCACTTCAATAATCTTTTACAAAAATAGTTGTTTTACACATCGGAACCTAACAATGGAGTATTCCATAGAGTGCTTGATTTCTTGGTCTCGGATAATAATTCTATAAAATATGTCAGGAAAACGTTTTCTGAGAAAGTTTAGGCTCCTTTAGCTAGTGTGCATTATAAACAATTTCAGCCAATTCTGTTGGCGTCAAATAAACTTCCTCGTCGCTAGAAAGACTAATTTTAGATTTTTCACTTGCATTCAAGAGAACAATACCTATGCCGTGAAAAGAAAATGGCGCGCGCAATCAAATTATAAAAAAGGACACCAAGAAGGTTCCGAGTCTGAGTTTTTAACAAATTTAAAAAGGTTGTATGATAAATTCGGCACCATGGAGGTAGAAGTTAATAGGTTTAATGATGTTTTGAATTCACAAACTTAGTGCCCACGATGTTCTAAATTCAATTTACTTTATCCTCTAGCGGATAAAAACGGCTTTTGCACTCAGATATCGAAGAGCAAATACTCTTTCCGAGATAGGGGGATGAAAATACTCTTTCCGAGATGGGGGGATGAAAAGGTAATTATCGCTTTCATTGTATTTCGGGAATATAATTGGAAAATTGGTGATTGTGTGTACCCTAGGTATTTATAACCGGATTACCGGTATTTACAATTGGATTGTATGATCTGTTAATAAATGATTATTATTTTTATTATTATAACTATCTTGTTCATCTTGTGCATTGGTGTTGGTAAATCTGCCCTCCTCTAATTGAATTTACATTTGACTTTGGCGAATTCCATTTTAATATCATTTGAAAATTTTTCCGCCAAGTTTTCTGATTCATGAAGTCGACCCTCACTTTTTGCGTATAGTTTAATGTCATTCATATACAACGAATCTTATAAATCGTATTTTTGTGCACGTCCTTCGGTAGTTGTATCTTGTAGCGGAAATTTTAATATTGACGCGTTATATACATATATTGACGTCTAGCAAAAGCTGATCGAACCCCTGGAGAGTAGGCCACAATATCTCTGCGCCTTCTGCTCTGCGTAGCTGGGTCAAAAGGAAGACATTTATGCAGGGTTAGGGTCACATTTAGAACATAAAGTTTTCAAATTGAAAGTAAGTTGCTGACTTCATAGAGGTCTGTTGTGGGGAACCTGGATGGTTTAAAATACACCACCTTTTTTTTTTTTTTTTTTTTTTTTCGGGATGGGAAATCATCAAATACACCACCTTGATGAGGCTAAGTGCATGTCCCGGAAATACTTCTCATTGGATTTTTATTGGGCTATCTACTGTTTCAGTGGGGGAACTTAGTCTAATTACAGTTGCCGAGGTATTCATCATGACCTTCAGGAATGTTACTATTTGTATTTGTAATTATTAATCCTATATCATTTTTAATCCTACTTCGTGGTCTTTGTGTTATTCATAAAACGAGGTTTCGAGCAGTACTATTACTGCTATAGAAAATAATTAATTAGGTGCGTGTGTGAATCGCGCGCGGGGGTACATTTAAATGATATCTTTGGCTGCGCTTGGGCACTTGAGCAGTGCATACCGCTGGTGCGTCGCCTGCGCCTGCCCTTACTGTCGACTACACGGAGCGATATAAAACAGCACTACAATGAAGCTGGACAACTGTCTGACTGCGGAGAACATCAACCAGAACCTACTGAACATCCAGTATGCGGTGCGCGGACCCATCCTGCAGCGAGCGTTGCAGATTGAGAGGGAAATCGAAAAGGTAGACGACAATGATTATACTTGTACTAAGTTCTACGGCCCACTGGGCAAATGTAATTTTTTGTTTAGATCGATAAGTATAGGCTACCCAACAATAATTCATAGTGACGAAGATAAAATTGAAAGTGTCTTAGAAGTACGGTTCCTAGGTTTATAGAAAAGATTTCCGGAGAAAATAATAAAACGTTTTCAGGTACATGAAGTTCTTAATTTAGCCGATATGTTCTTTACCTAGTAATATTTTATAATCAACGTGTTCGAATGCCTTAGATAAGTCCAATAGTACTGCAGCAATAGGATTTTTTTGTTACTAATTATTTTAGCAACTAACTCATAGACTGAGTTCTTAATATTTTTTTTCAAATACTGTATTATTTTTAGCAACTATAATTATTAAAATTTGTTTTAAAGAACGAGTTGAGGGATTATAAATAACTTTATGAAAGGTTTTTGATAAGATCGGTATTAAAGCTATGAGATGGTAATTTGAAATACTCGCTTTGTCACCTTTCTTATAAAGTGGTTTAATTATAGTCGTTTTTAATAAGTTTGGAAAATGACTATGCTCGTTGCATCAAATTATAAAACTTAGTATGGGTGCAATTATATACGACACAAATTTTAAAATTTTATTTTAAACTTCCTTCTACTTATTTGTATTATTTAGATAGATTATGATTTTGCTAATGTTCATAACATCGGGACCATAAAAACTGTTTTTGGGTAGTGATCGATTTATGGGTTTGTGGTAAATCTCGACACATTACATACCAGTGAGGAAATCGTCAGGAAACTTATCTTGTTGACCCCACACATTGATACGGTATTGATTGTCTTTAAGCAAAATACACAACTTTAAGTATTTAATGGTATGCTGAACCTGACTCTGACGATGGATTTCTATGATATAGGATGAAAAAAAATTTTGTTTACCGTCCAAAATTTTAAATGTAGTTCAGAATTCCCCCAACCAACCGGACATAGACCTCAAATTCCGGAATTGTTCGGAAAATTTCGGACGTCTGGCAGCAATACTTAGAGGAATAGAATTGAGCTGTTTTTACCTGTTTTTAAATACGATACATTGTAGATGAATATTTTTTTTCTTTGGTGCCCGACATTAGTGGCAGGTATAACAGCTACTTCGGTTGTGCTTCAGTGGACTTCAGGCCGTATGTATTGACAGAATTTAACAACTGAAGTATACTCGCTTTGACTATCTTTAGTTACCTACTGCTTGAACTGCGATTATTTTATTACTTACGTAAGTCTACTTCCGAAGTAGGTACTAAGGTCTGAGGGATATTTTTTGTTACAGGGTGTCCCGAAGCGCTTCGAGCGGGTAGTTCGCGCCAACATCGGAGACTGCCACGCCCTGGGACAGAAACCCATCACCTTCATCAGACAGGTCAGTCCACTCAGCTTTCATCATTCTAAGTGGGTACCCAAAATCTTTGGTCACTTGAACAATATTTTGTTCAAGTGTAACATTGAAAAGGGACAGGTGAATCCCCAAGCAAGCATTCAAGATTTGGAATGTGTTCTGATTTCGACGGCCGTTCCACTTTCTCCAAGTAATCAGCTGTCAACGTACAGAATCTCGTTATTAAGTGTTAAGAAAGGGCCATTCATCCCACACCGTGAGTGTGGGATGAATGGCCCTTCATGGCCCACGCGTGGATGTGGGCAACTTGCTCTTATTGCGTCACGTACAGGTTCGACCGTTATTAGCAGATAATAATTCGTTTGAAGGGCCGCCAGTGTATTGAGAATAGATTGTGTAATCCGTAAATGTCTCTTTACCTACGTAAACTTGAGAAAATTCTAAAGGGAAATTGTTTGTTATGTTGAAAAACAACGGCTTCAAGTTTTAGGGGGACAATTTTGATTCACAAATCTGTACCCAAGTGGCCAATATTTTTGTCCGTGCCAGTACATAGTGTGTGGAATAAATCCATGTAGAACGAGTATTGATGGTGTTATTGAGTGAACGCATTCTTATAGGGAAGGAAAGGGTTCTGCATGGAAATGCGATGGTATCGGAATTCGGCTGTAATGATTGTATTAGCATACAGGATAGGGAGGCGGTTGTACACAAATGGGATCTTATTCAGATACGGGATTTATTATAAGTAGCCTTAGGGAATTGGAAGCAGATGATTTGTATAAGATGCTAAATAATATTGGCTAGAATGCTGCCATCATGATTAGTAAGAACTTGCGTGTGATCGAAGTCCTTTAAACGTTGTTGGGGTAGACGGAATTGGAAGGCAGAGCATATGTTGCGAAAATTGGGAGGGAGTATATACCTATCAAGCAGTAGGCTTCAACAGACTTGATTAAGTCATGTTTATTTGGTTAATAATATGTCTGTCTGCAAGGTGCTGGCGCTGGCGGCGTGTCCTGAGCTGGCCAGCTTAGCCGACGTGCCCGAGGATGTGCGCCAGAGAGCACAGGAGATACTGGGTGACTGCACGTGAGTATAGTGTATATGACATTTACCCGTTCTTTTTTCATGTTATGTACTAACTGGGGTGACTGAGCATAACTGTAAGGTTTCCATATAAGTTACTCTTGGATTCTATTCCATGCTAGAATGCTGCTAAGTATTCTTAGCTCCTCACGACGTTCTGCATTCACTTTAGGAATCCATCCTTTAAATACATCATATTTTACACTGAATGTCATAGAAATTGATCATAAATTCAGTAACCAACTGTTGGAGATAAACTGTTCGACATAAATCTTCTTTGTGTGATAACCAGTGATCGGAATAGGTAGCTATTCGCGGGATTTAGTGACCAAGATTATAACATGGATATGCCTTCTGAATTCCGAGAAATATATGATTTATTTATTTTATTAAACCGTTTTTATTGATAACTATTTTAGGAATTCGTCTAAACTATAATAATATTATAAAGAAGAAAGATTTTATTGTTTGTTTGTTACGATTTAACTCAAAAACTGCTTGATCGATTTTAAAAATTTCTTTCACCATTAGAAAGCTACACCTTTACCGAGTAACATAGGCTATTATACAATATTATATTGTATCACACATTTCGCGGACGAAGTCGCGGGCGAAGTGCTAGTATTTTATATAGTACATATTCAGCTTTACGCAAATACTGTATTGGTCACTAAAGTCACCCCTATTTTCCCTACCAAAAAACGCTCAACGCGGCTTAAGCAGTGTTCTCTTCAAAAATAACTTTAGCTTCAGAAATCGGTGACTTTTATTTTGTTTGATTCAGTTTTTTTTTAAACAGTCGAATGGTAACCCTCTTCTTTTGGAAGTCGGTTAAAAATGAAGCGAATCCGGCAGAAAATATCTTTATATAAATGTAACACATTATAGTCGTTAATGGCATGAGAAATTCCTCCGCTAATGACTCCTAATGACATGCTACACAGATCATCTCTCCACACATTCTCCGACACATCGCTACGCTAACACCGCTACCTGCACTGATTGATTCCAGATGATCCCCATGACTGATTGATTGACATCCATATTCGAATTAGATTGATTCGCTCTTCGTGTACGAATCCAATTGATATTAATGCTCAAATAACAGATATATTGCCAGCGAAATTATATTATTTCTCTTCGGATTATGTCAAATGGAATTCGTGCAAAGGTAGCACGTTTTCATTGTTTTTAATACATTAAAATTTTTTATTTTCGTTGTTTTTGTCCTGTTTGATGAAATGAAATTGGTTGTGTTTTCGCGTTGTAGGATTAAATGTAATTTGTTTGAGTAAAAGGTTTTTACTTTTTATCGATTGGCTATATTAAAGTGTTTGTTATCTTTTATACATAACAAACTATAAATGACTTTACCTCTAAAGTTAAGCGTCGTAACAGCTTTTGAAATACATTGAGAGCAAAACCCCGCTAAGTAAACAGGTAAGATCAGGTTATGAATCGAATTCTTCAGCATGCTACCATGCTGAAGAACTAGATGAGGTACTCTTATGGTTAAGAACCTTAAACCCAATAAATGTAAGATCTTTTTGGATTAGCTGCCCTGAATATGAATAAGATGTCATCGTTACATAAATCAAATCTATATTAAACGATGTCTATATTAATAAAGCGACTATTAAGTCGGTCGGTCCATGTCGGTCTGTCGGTCGGTCCATGTCGGTCTGTCGTTCGGTCGATCAGCTTTGCCAAGCGGACGTTTATTAGACCTTCGTCACCTGGGCGTGACGTCGTTATGTCAGCGGCCCTTCATTTAATGTACACGCTCGTAATAGATAGAATACACATTATTGTACACCGACCTTGGTGCATAGTTATTTTACAATATTTCTAATTTTATGAGTACAACGGTTGTCTTATTGCTGAAAGCGATGTACAATACAGGCACCTTATGGATGGACTTAACTATTTTTCCTTCTCTTGTCCTATTCTAGTTGGGGTCGGGGCAACACGATTTCTTCTTCCATTCTCCCCTGTTAGACGTAACTGCATCATTTATTTCTTTCTCTTTCATAATTATTATTCCTCACACCATCCATCCATCTTTTCTTTGGCCTTCCTCTCCCTCTCCATCCACCGATATTCATATAATCAGTCTTTTAGTCACACGCTTTTCATACCTCCTCATTACATGTCCATACCAAGAAATAAATTGTTGGTGAAGATGGACCGGAGATCCAGAGCAGATTGGAGAAATGGCAACGGAAGCTGGAGAATTTAGGCCTAAGAAATTTAGGCCCTAAAATCAGCAGAAATAAAACCGAATACATGTTCTGCGATTTCGGCGGTCTCTCCAGTTCTAGTGTCATATCGCTAGATGGCGCGCTTCTTCCTGTCTGCTCCGACTTTCGGTATCTCGGTTCACTTGTCCAAAGCGATGGCAAAAAAGATCGTTGTGTAAAGCATAGAATTAACATTGGATGGATGAAATGGCGGCAGGTCACGGGAACTATCTGCGACTCCCGCATTCCTCTTAAACTTAAGGGGAAGATTCATAAAACAATGATTAGACCTGCTGTCCTGTATGGATCAGAATGTTGGGCCACAAAAGGGATGAATGAAAGGCATTTGCATGTAGCTGAGATGAGAATGCTAAGGGGGATGTGTGGTGTTACGCGAATGGATAAAATATGAAATGTGCACATAAGGGGCAGTCTGAGAGTGGCGCCAGTGACTGAAAAGATGTGTGGTAATCGGTTGTCGCATTACATGCCCATACCGGGCATGTAATGCGGAGGAATGAGGAAAATGTCGTGAGCAAATTTTTGAGTATGAATGTGGATGGTTATAGGAGTAGAGGAAGACCAAAGAAACGATGGATGAACTGTGTGAAGGATAATATGGCTAGAAAGGAGGTGTCTCATGAGATGACAAGCAATAGAGGAGTATGGAAGAAGAAACATGCTGCCAAATAAATTGGGATAAGGGCAAGAGAATGATGATGACCAAGAAATTAAGAACAAGAGATAAAGATTCATTTATTTGTAAAACATGTGTAGATTATATACATAGTATGAAACTTATTTTAGGTGTTACAAGGTAATCTCTGGCTCAACATTTTTGACCATGGCTGGTGTAAAATTAGGCCAAAAAAAAAAAACAAAAAGATTTCAAAAAGTAAAAACCATGAATTCTATTATAAATAAGTCAAAAATTAACATTAGTAATAAAATTAAAAAAATAGGCAAATAGTCGTGCAATTCAAATTAAATTGAACAGATTCAGTCAGTATCAGTATGTTAAAAGCTATTTGTCAGTTAAAAATGGTTTATGATTGAAAAATTATGGTGTTCCTCAAGGCAGTGTGCAAGAGCCGCCATTGTTTATTATTTATAACCAACTTGCCAAAGGCAACGACTCAAGCTATGACATTATTTGCTGATGACAGTACAGTTTCAATTGCATGTAAGGACATAAATAATTATAATTCTGACATAAATAATTCACTGACATCTATAATTTCCTGGCTTGTTAATAAAATTAAAAATAAATTTATCAAAAAAACAAATAAATGATGCACTATAGACAAAACACTTTAAAATTACTATAAATAAAGTATCCAATGCCCGTTTTCGAGGCTTAATTAATTATAGACAGTCTACTATATTGGAAAGAACACATTGACGCACTTTGTAAAAAAATCAGTAGTTAAGCATATCCTTTGTACCAACTTGCTCCGTCTATCAACATTGATGTGTTACTCTCGAATCTGTCCTCAAATATGACATTATCTTTTAGGGCACCTCATCAAATAAGGATATGGCATTTCAAATGCAAAAGCGATGCATACGTGTCATTTTCGGTTTCCAAAGTACTGAGAGCTGTAAGCCACTTTTTACAAAGCATAAAATCCTCACACTTCGATCACTATACAAGGTGTTGTTTTGCATCCTCGGCAAAATTCAGGAGGTTGTCACTAAACTCGCACACACAGGGATCTTTAGCACCATTCCACCAACGTATTCCGTTTATCGACAAGTGCATATAAATGCCTGTTTATACTATGATAATGATGATATAAAAGACACGCGTTTGTCCTTATCATCGTCAACGTCATTCAGCCAAAACACAACTGCACTTTCTGCACAACTACAGCGATCCAACACATCCGTACACCATATAGACAATAATAACATGTATTAATAACATTTTGTGTTTCTGCCATGCTTATTGACCACTCTCGTGTCGTGTCGTGTCGTCCCCAGCAAGGGTTCAGTGGGCGCGTACTCCCCGTCCGCCGGCCTGAACCTGGTGCGGCGGCGCGTGGCGCAGTACATGAGCGCGCGGGACGGCGTGCCAGCCAGCGCTGATGACGTGTTCCTGGGCTCCGGCGCCTCCGACGTCATCAAGGCCGTGCTCACCATGCTCGTCGAGGATGTCGATGGGAAACCTCCTGGTAGGTTGCTTGAAGGCGGTTTGTCTTTTTGGGTTAGTGGTAAGCGCCTGAGTCTTCAGAAGAGCCTGGATACTGAACAGGGTGTCTGGAGGGGATTTTTCAATACACTTCCTGGAAAACTGGTTGACGTTTTCATGCAATTTGTTGTATTTTTGATGCATTGTGTTATTGTGTTGCCTTGCATTGTACTTACTATGTAGCTACCTTACAAATATGTTATTGTAAAATGAGTTCTAATGTGATGGGGTGATTGATATAATTGATTGACACTGATCCGTTCCGTTCAATCATGCTGTTGTCATTTACTGCTAATTAGCATTTTTGTGTTCCAGTTTTAAGAACATGCATGTTGATGACTGACTCGTCTTCTCAAGGCAACAACTGAGTGGAAAGTTTGATTCTTGTGACAGGACAATCTGGACTGAACTATAAATAATAAATTTATTCAGTTCGCATCACAAAGTACAAAACAGATAAGAGGTTAAACGCTAGATTTTGGGTACACTACATAAATACGAAAAACTTTATTTCAATCGTCACAAGTTCGAATTTCAAAATGCCGATTGTCTTAATTCTGAATGGCTCAAAATTCCTAATATAACAACTCCGACTTATCATTACTCCTATTTTTATAATTCCTAAATTTCAATATTCCTTACGTTTATAATTACTATTCTCAAAATACCGAGTTTTAATAGATCGAATAACAAAAACTCCGACTTAATGAAAATTCGAAACATCAAAAATACGAATTCCGATTGTTAAAATACCGCTTAATACAAATCTGAAATTAAAACGCCTTGTTCTCTTTTAAACTATGATTGTTTAGACTTTAATAAAAATATTTTGTTTCGAATAAAAATATTTTGTTTCCCTGGTCACAATTCTAACCAGACCTCTTCCTCATCATCATTTCAGCCGAAAGATGTCCACTGCTGGACATAGGCCTCCCCCATGTGACGCCACATTGACCGGTCCCGTGCGCTTCGCATCCAGCGGATCCCCGCAACCTTCACCAGGTCATCGGTCCACCTAGTGGGCGGCCTTCCAACGCTTCGTCTTCCGGTTCGCGGTCGCCATTCCAGAACTTTTCGGCCCCATCGCCCATCCGTTCTGCGAGCAATGTACCCTGCCCACTGCCACTTAAGTTTGGCAACGGCTTGGTTCTCTTGCGGATGTCCTCATTTCTTCGCTTTTCGATCGATTCGATCACGCAAGGAAACTCCGAGCATAGCTCTCTCCATTGCCCTTTGGGTGACTTTAAGCCTTCTGATGAGGCCCATTGTGAGCGACCACGTTTCGGTTCCGTATGTAATCACTGGCAATACACACTGGTCATAGACTTTCGTCTTGAGACACTGCGGTAAGTTGGACGAGACCAGACCTGACCGAAGTGATTCATCAATAATACGGGATTTGCAGCATGCAAGCAAGCATGCAACATGCAAGTAGGCATGCAACATGCAAGCAGGCCTGCAACATGCAAGCAAGCAGGCATGCAGCAGGCAAGCAGCAAGAAGGCAGGCATGCAACATGCAGCAAGCATTATTTCTGCCACGGCTCCGGCGCTGCGGGGTTTGGGCGGCCCAACGCGAGCTTATCGTCGCAGATGGTTGTAACGCTCACCACCGCAGCTTTGGCTTGCTGGTCGGCGATGCCAGCCAGCCTCAGCCGCGGCGGCGGGCCTTCAAACCAACTGCTCCTCAGCTCGCGGGCCGCTCCACCCCTCCGCGCCTACGCGGGCTTAAATTACACTCTAGGGATAGGGTAGACATGACTGCGTGAAGTCGGTTTTGCAGCGATTCGTTTCTGTCACTAAATTTTGTAGTACAACATGTTGACTTTTAGTTTATTCGAAGTATTGAAAATCGGAATGTCGTTTTTCGGACCGAGAATCCTTCGAGCATTTGATTCTTCAAACGTATGAAAATCGGAAAACTAACAAATCGCATTTACGACTTTCGGTAAAATAAATTTCGTGATTTTTAATAATAGACATTATAATTCTTAGGTATTATGAAATTCGGACTTTTGGCACTCGGATTATTGAAATTCGGAATAAAATATTTCGGAGTATTTGGGTGTTCCCCTCTTTGTCAGGTGCAGATCGGTTAGAAATGCTAAAGCACATTGACTTCGTTTTTCTGACATTTAAGGTCAACAAATTGTTTTGCAGCCAAGTAGCAACCTTGTTGAGCCCCTCCTGAGCTACAGATACAACATCACTCCAAGTTTTCTCATGAAAAATTATTGCGGTATCATCCACGAATGTAAATATGCTAGCATTGCGGAGTTCAAAAGAGCATAGGTAGGTCGTTTATGTAGATCAGGAATAATGTGGGGCCCAAAACACTGCCTTGCGGTACGCCGTATTCAACATTTGCCAAGTCACTGACATATTCACGAATGCGAACTCGCTAGTTTCGCTCTCCCAGATAAGACCTAAACCAGACCAAAGCAAAGCTGAATGAAAGGTGCTCAGTTAATACCAATGGGGCTCACCAACAATTTTTTTTCTTCAAATCAGGTGTATTAACGGATTCTAATAAAATAATCTGCCATCACCGTTTCAGAAAACTTACATGATATCATTTATTAACTTATCTAACCACCGTGATCTTGTCTCCAGCGGTGATGATCCCGATCCCGCAGTACCCGCTGTTCTCCGGCACGCTGGCGGAGCTGGGCCTGCGCCAGGCAAACTACTACCTAGACGAGGAGCACGAGTGGGCACTGCAGGCCAGCGAGCTGCAGCGGTGCTGGCGCCAAGCCAGCGAGGACAGTGGCGTGCGCGCACTGGTCGTCATCAACCCTGGAAACCCCACAGGACAGGTGAGACAGCAGCGAGCTGCAGCAGTGCTGGCGCCAAGCCAGTGAGGACAGCGGCATGCGCAAACTGCTCATTATCAACCCTGACAACTCCACGGGACAGGTGAGACAGCAGCGAGCTGCAGCAGTGCTGGCGCCAAGCCAGCGAGGACAGTGGCGTGCGCAAACTGCTCATTATCAACCCTGACAACTCCACGGGACAGGTGAGACAGCAGCGAGCTGCAGCAGTGCTGGCGCCAAGCCAGCGAAGACAGGCGCGTGCGCAAACTGCTCGTTATCAACCCTGGCAACCCCACGGGACAGGTGAGACAGCCGCAAACTGTAGCGGTGCTCACCTGCGTGAAGACCTGCTCGTACCACTTGTATGTTGGTGACGATACTACTGTCCTACTGGACCTTCACTACTCTGAAGAAAGGATTTGGTCTTTGATTGAAGTTATCTTGTATCTCGTCTCCCTTATAAAATTAACTACCGTATTGAAGTATCTTAAATAGAAGTCTTTTTATTATCAAAAGTTTGGTGTCGCCCGAGTCCTTTGTTCTCTTAAAACGATTTATAACCAGTAACTGTGTCCTCAAGAAAGAAAGTAATCGAGTCTAAATAAAATAATATAATTTCCTCACATTTAGGTTGGCACGTGTAACCCCGATAACTCGTGTCTGTAACCAACGCAGCAAGAGATATTTCTATTAAAACAGCACAATATCATCGAAATTGAAAAACCGAAGAATAGTCGTGCAAACTGTATTTAGCCGATATTTACACAACACGTGAGCTAGCCAGCAGTTTGCGGGTGGCATATGTTAATCAGGCGGCATTCACGCGCGTTCGATCGACCGCCTCCCGCACACCCGCCGCCTTCAGAAATATTGGAAACTATTCCAAAGCCAGATGATTGCGACAATAAATGGGATATGAAAACACGAAGCGCGACTAATAGCATTGATTTACGGTTTGAGACGGCGATGATGGCAGGTTTTACATAACTTTAAATAATATATACTATATTTGGGATAATGCAGTTACGGTTTACTCCGTGCTTCAAGGCACGTTAAGCTCAAACTCAAACCATTTATTTCAATTAGAGCATTACAGGCACTTACCAAGCTACAGTCCCTGTCACGAGGCACAATAAATTATTAAAGTACTGTGTTGCCCTTTTCAAAGCGTAGATCTCTTTGAAGAAATTATGGGAAAGATACTCTTTGGACAATCTTTTACATTAAAATATTTGCAGTTAACACCATTTGCGGTAGGTTTTTCAATAAATGGGGTGGATTATTAATATACAAGGTGTTGTTTTGCAACATCGTCAAATTTCAGGAGGTGGTCACGAAAGACATAAATAATCAATTAAAATTGCGATACCTAGTTAATTATTAATAAACGCTGTTTTTTTTTGGTTGTTTAAGTTTGTCAGTATTTCAGAATAACCCCCTTAACGTGGTTGAGGGACTAAGAAATTATCGAATAAACGTTTCAGATTGTTTGTACGTGTGTAAACGAGGTTATAAGGCAAGAACCAGACGGGCCGCGTTTAAAACAAGGGTGGTTCAAACTTACCGATTTCCGAAAAAAAGAAAAAGTACCTACCCATTTTATTATTGATTCGGGACGAGAATCATTAGCATAGTTACCTCCTTTAATTTGACGAGGATGCAAAACAACACCTTGTATAAGAAGAAAGGACCCAATACCAAACCTTGTGGTACACCTATTTTTACTTTTAAACCCATTGATTTGATAAAAAAAAATTGTACTCGCTGCAGCCTCTATCTATTATATGCATATGTCTCTATCATGCAAATACGATTTAACTAAACTGAGTGCAAGTTTACCTAAACCATAATGCTCAAGATTCAAGAGCAAGGTTTTGTGATTTACGCAATCAAATGCCTTCGAAAGGTCACAGAATATTCCTATGGCATCTGGTGCTCCTTCCCACGCAGTAAATATTATTATATGTTTTATTAAAGTGACACCGGCGTCAGTTGCAAAACGTCCTTTCGTGAAACCATATTTTTTTCATATAGAGCATTTGATTAAGAGAAATTACCTTTTGACACACTTTTCTAAAAACAAGCAACGTGGTATCGTGTTTATAGTTATGGGTGTCTTTACTGTCCGTGGACTTGAAAAATGGTACTACCTTGCTGTGTTTTAATAAGGTCCGGGAAGACTGCTTGGTTCACCCATATATTAAAAACCGGCCAAGTGCGAGTCGGACTCACACTCCGAGGGTTCCGTACAAACCTGTAGGTATATAAGTAAAAGATTTTAAAAACTATTTTTATTTAGGCTAATAAGGTGCTATAGTGTCATTAATAGCTTTCTTTTCATGTTTACGGTCCAGTTATTGGCTAATACGACTCCTTGGTTCCACTGGTGTAACTATTGATTCTTTGAATACTTCAAGATATTCATGTGGTTGTTCGATCGGATGCAGGTGCTGACGCGGCAGAACATGGAGGAGATTGTGAAGTTCGCGTACGAACACAACCTGTTCCTCATGGCAGACGAGGTTTACCAAGAGAACGTCGTCTGCAAGCCGTTCTACTCTTTCAAGAAGGTGAGACTCAAGCAGCATTGCATCTTTTTAAAATTGATAGAATCAACATCATCATCATTCTCTTGCCCTTATCCCACTAATCTGCATGACGTCTTAATATGGATAAAAGATGGCAGGTCTTAGATTGATTGCTCTAACTCCGATTCCAAACAAAACAGCTTAAATTTGATTTGACAGGACGGATTAAAGGTTTGAGTGAGCCTTTAGAAATTGCGAGTTTAATCTTTCCTAACATGTCGGTACTATGATTGGCACTCGGTCCCGGTTCACGTCAAAAGGACATACATTATCCAAGCTTTGGTTGTAACCCGTCTATGAATTGCTCTTTTTCTCCTCCAGGTAATGCACGAGATGGGCGCCCCCTACTCCGCTATGCCGCTGGCGTCGTTCGTGGCAAGTTCGAAGGGCTGGGCGGCGGAATGTGGGCTGCGCGCGGGGTACGTTGAGCTCGTACACCTCCCCCCCCGCGTGCGGGCCGCCTTCACCACCGCGCGCACCCTCATGCAGTGCCCCACTGTGCTTGGACAGTGCATACTCGACTGTGTGGTTGGTATAAGCAGCGTCATTTAAATCGTCTCCTATTTATCATTCTGCACATCCTGCACAACCACCTATGGATTCATTCTTATCATTCAATTTCAACTGTGTGATACCAAATGTCTCGGAGCAAAATAAGTGTGATATACGAGCGGGGAGACAGACAGACGGACAGGGTGAATCTACAGGGGTTCTGTTTTAGCCATTTGGCGACAGAATCCAAAAAAAAAAAAAAAAACCTTTTAATTCCCAAATATGCCACTTACCAGATGAAGCCTCCATCTCCTGGCGAGCCGTCCTACCCTCAGTTCGCTCGTGAGCTCAGCAAGATACAGCAGGTGCTCGCTGAGAGGACAGAGACCGCCTACGAGACCTTCAACTCTATCCCCGGATACTTCTGCAACCCTATTGATGTGAGTGGTAATAATTTATGTTCTAGTATAGCAAGAACTTTTGTTTTGGAATGAGTTTGAAGATTTTTGTAAGTTTCGATTACACAGCAGTTTGTTCAGATCTTTGATCTAATGAAGATCTTATAATTGTGTGAAGAGTTCATAAAGCCTCTTGATAATAGTTGATAGTAAAAGCCTGAGAGTAAAAGCAGGTTTGACTTATGAAACTGAACGCGATCTTCTCCTCTATGCTGCGTTCAAGATCTGCCAGGGTCAATATTCTACAGCAATTATGACACTGCTGGTCTTGTACGCGGTTTCCTTTGAATGATTAGATTTTGTTTCCAGTAACAAATTTTTTGAGTGTTAATAAAAAGTATAAGTTCACTGTTTAAGAATGTATGGTTGTTGTCGATTCTCCAGGGATCGATGTTCGCATATCCCCGCGTCGACATCCCGGAGGCTGCGCAGACTGTGGCGAAGGAGCTCGGCATGAGCCCCGACGAGTTCTACTGTCTGCGACTACTCGAGGAGACAGGTACTATTCCAATAACTGCTGTATGAGGTTATTGTTAGGTGCAACTGCTTCTCATAATTCGTTACATTTTCCCTGAGCATATTTGTGCTCAAGGAGTCAAATAATCAAATCGCATGCAAACCACCAGCGACTCTTCAAAAGCTCACCTAACCCAATTCATCCCATCACGATGTTGTCACACAGGTGGAAATCAAAACAGATCCTTGATAAGTCCCTAATAGACTCCCACAACACTTGAAGGCTATATACATGGTGTGTAAGTTCCCCACGACGCTCTGAGGAAACATACAAGGTGTTTAAGTTCGCGGGCACGTCAGTAATGGCTCACACTTATTAATTAGCAATGCAGGTAAGCGGCTTCCGGTAATGTGCCGTAACTTCGAGCTGCATACTTAACTACAAGTTGCGCGGGTCCCAACTTGCGGTGCGTTACTTGAAAGTTTCTCCGTCAACTTGTAGACTCGCTTGTATGTAGATTGTGGGTTTGTTTGTTTGTTGTTGGCTGAACTTGGACAGCTCTCCTCTTATTGCCGAGATCGCTTGTTTTTTTAAACGGTTTTATTTACCTTGCCCTGTTTGTTTCCAGACAGTTTCAATTTCAAATATATACAAGTGTCACAAAAATTAAGGGAAACTTTTCGGAGATTTTTATCGGTAAAATCTTTGACTCAGTCATACTTTAAACTTGACACGTTTACGGACATAATAATAAAATAAATAATTCGTGGCAACTCCTGCTGTCAGGTGCACGTCTTTTGTAAATTCTCCATATTTTTTTTTCAAATATCAGTTTGTAGTCGCCATCCTCGAAGCGTGTTGATCGATAGGTACTCGCAGAATCGCATGTTCCAGAGTGATGAGAGGAGAGGATCCGAGCTAATATGACGGACCTGTCTCGCCCAGATGATGCTGCCACGAGCTCATTCTGGCGCAGCATCTGGTCGGTGCCCGTCTGTCATACGGAGGCTGACTGGATGCGATGTGTTGAGCGAGTGTGTGAATCTATCCCAGAAATGGAAGAAGACCAATAACGCCGTTAGATGTTGCCAGAGCAATTCGTCCGTTACCGAACTGGAAGTCTCCGGGACCGGACGGACTGCACAACTTCTGGCTCAAATGGCTGAGTAGTTCACACACTCGCCTGGCATCTCAATTCCAGTCATGCGTATAGTCTGGGTCGCTACCAGAGTTTCTTACAATGGGTGTTACCCACCTGCTCCATAAGTCAGGTAGTCCTTCGGAACCCAAGAATTATAGACCAATCACGTGTATGGCGACGGTTTATAAACTTCTTACATCCATTTTGAGAGTAAAAATTAACAAACGCATCGATAGTTATTCCATTATGTTGGAATCTCAAAATGGATGTAGGAATGGGTACCGTGATATTAAGAAGCTACTCCTCATCGAAATAGTCATTAGCCAACACGACCGTCGATTCCGCAAGGATCTGTCGACATGTTGGATAGATTACAAGAAGGCCTACGACATTATGCACAAACATGGCTCATGAGGGTGCTGGAATCATACAAGATAAATACAACTCTCCGCGCCTTCCTTGAGTCGTGTATGAGGCAATGGAGGACGGTCCTTCGATATCCAGGATGTCGATAGATCCAGGGGAACGATGAAACTGTGTGGATTAAACGGGGAATATTACAGTCTGAGTCCTCTTTGGTTCTGTCTAACTCTGAATCCTCTAAGCACATTGCTCGAGGATTCAGGTCTAGGCTGCCGGTTGAGGAGAGGTGGTCAGGTCATATCTCACCTTCTTCACATGTATGATCTGAAACTCTTTGCCCCCGACAAATTGCAACTGATGAAGCTACTGAAAGTAACTAGAAATCTTAGTAGTGCTATCAGGATGGAATTTGGTGTGGACAAATGTGCAGTCATAAATGTAAAGCGAGGAGAGATTATGGAATCCGAGGGACTTCATGAAATATCTCGACTTGGCACACGAGGTTGTTAGCATGTGGAATGTGCAGTCTGCTATCATTTTGCGATTGTCGTTACGGCCAACGGCCTGAGGGCTAAAAGGCACAAAAAAGACGAACATCTGTCGAAGCTCTCCTTTTGGCAGTTTGATCCAGAGCCTGATTCAGAAAGCAGTACTCCTCGATACGGCCTGCATTGTGAGGAGGTTCCTGTCTCTGCAGCCCTAACCACCAGTAGCTTGGACCCTGTTCCCGACGCCGGCGGAAACCCGTTTTTTTATATTTTAAATAGAATAAAATTCGTTTATTTCACGTCATTGATCCATATTAATTACATAACAATATAAATACACTTTTGTTAATATTCATGCAATAAAAAATAAAAAAGTAATCATTAATTGATTGATTATTTGATCAAGTACAAAAAAATACAAAATGAAATATGACAATGAATTAAATGTAGGAATGAAGTTATGTCAGCAGCAAAAATTATAATATCTTTATGACATGTAATCAAAAGGCAGAGAGCAAAATAAAATAAAAACAGAATGAGATACGCCAACGAGTTAAATTATGAAATTAAATTATGTCAGAATCAAAAACGATGATATCCAAAAGACATAAAATCTATATCAAATGACCAATCAGGCACCAACAATATGCCTGCTACACAGGACAGTGTTGGAGCTAGCGTGCACCCTGCGCATCAAGGACGCGCACCGCTTGCGCATGGTGGCGTGGAAACAGTCGGTGCGCACTTCCGCAAACATGCCCGAGGCACTGCAGCAGCGGGGTAGCTCCAACCCTGCCCTGAACGCATTGTTGTATTGTACACGAAGGGCACTGTAAGCAGCTTGTGAGTAAGATGCCCATTGGCTGCTCGTGTATAGGGAGATGCAGAAAGCTTTAAAAATTGTGATTTTTACCTGATTTTAACAGCGTGCATACCTACGGGCTATTATATTTGCTCTCTTGACCGTGCTCTCCGCTCAATGTCGACATGGTCTTTCAGATCAGATGTTACCCAGTGCCCTAAGTATTTAAATTGGTACACCCGTTCTAACGGTACACCATTCAAGTGATTAGGGAGTACTTGCTGTGGGCATTTGGCGCCTCTCTGAAATACCATGAATTAGTTTTTCGCGACACTATACATAAGCCCATGGCTGATCGCGTACTCCTCACAGATTTGCAATAGCTTGCGTAATCCACAAACCAACGCGCTCAGCACCACCATGTCATCTGCATAACTCAGATTGTTCACACATACATCATCAACATGGCAGCCCACATGCCGACTACTGAGCGCGACGATGAGTCTATCCATGTAGAGGTTGAAAAACATGGGTGATGTTAACCCACCCATAATGTACCCGCCCATCTGACATTGTTAACCTGGTCTGGTGTTCGTATCCAATACTTAAAGATGTTAACAAGTTCATGCGGCATGTTTATGCCGTCAAGTTTTTGCCGCAACACATCATACGAAACCAGGTCAAAGGCCTTGGACAGGTCGAGGAAGCACGCGTAAACTGGTGTTTGACGTAAGCTTAGTTCTTATAAGCTTCTGTTCTCCTTTACTATAAAGTGCTTCTTCCCCAGGAGTGTGTGTGATTCCGGGCACTGGGTTCGGCCAGCTGCCGGGCACGTTCCACTTCCGCACCACCATCCTGCACCCTCGCGACGAGTTCCAGCACATGATGGACAGCATCCGGAGGTTCCACCACAACTTCTTGGAACTGTACGCGTGATGTAAACCAGTATTAAAAGGCAGACTCTGGTTTTTTTATTATAATCATAAGTAATCCCAATTTTTCTGATGATATGTTTATGGCCAGTATGTTGGTTTGCTTGTTCTTATAACTTCACAATATAATGTATCTTTGACGCCTTACATGTAAGGCGTCCCTTTGTTTGTATTAAGTCTCGATTCCCAACGAAATACAAATTCAGCGAAAGATTTGACAAGAAAATGACTCCATTTTCTTGTCAAAAACATCTCTGTTTGAGTTGTTTACAAACTACAATTTAGATTTAAAATAATAATAAACATTTGTACAAGTATCAAAATGGGAAAATATTACAGGGCGTCAAAAAGTTTGAGTTTGATGAAAATGAAAAAGCATTTTGTTTTTAAACGTATACTTTTATTACAATCTCGCTATCATTACATCCCACATTCATTTGACAGAAACGTGTATCATTTCAAGAGCTCGTGGTAGCACAGCTGGTAGGTGGCGCACAGCATGTTCAGTTGTTTGGCGCGCAGTCTCTTCAGCTCCATCGCCACATAGCGTTTCAAGATCCTGAGCCGCTAAGAAAGAAAACGTTCCAGGGTCGGACAGTATTTTTTGATTATTCCAATAGGAAGTCTGGAATCTGAATGTGTTCAATTCCATAGTGTTAGGTGGCAACTTCAATTTTTAGAGATCTTTATGGACCTTACCGGTTGCCGGTTCGTTTCTGTAGGTTTTCATTCTATTCCTCTAACATAAATAAATAATGGTAGAATTGGGTATTCTTCGAGGAACTCCGGCTGGACGTAATTAATACCTGTGCTTGCTTGTTCACGGGCGTGAAAGCAAAATATATTAAAAGGTGCTAAAAATAATAGACTTACATAGGGGCACAGAATTTATTTATTTAGATATTTAAAAGAGATTCGAATTAGCTATTTATTTAACAAGAATATACACAATTTTTAGTAAGCAGATTTAGTCCAATAATTTATTTTACAGACAGAGATAATATATAATAAATCAAAGCATATATAAATCATACATCAACCAATTTAGAAAATAATGTTTACTATATATACACATAAAGGTTACTTAACTTAGGTCCGTTCGGTGTGACTGCTCCGGAGCGAATGAGCCGAGTACGGCGGAGCGTTCGCTTATAAAGCCAGTGGTAAACAAGTGACGTCACATCGTACGATTCTATTACAGATCTTTTAATATTTGTGTTTTATCATAAAATTATGATTAAATTATAGTAAGACATGTTGAGATTAATTAGTTCAATTACATAATTAGTCTTACAATGGCATAATTAGTAAATAAGTCACATTATCTTCGTAAATAACATTAAAATATGTCATATACACAAAACAACAATAAAAGAACAGTATTTCGTAATAAGATTTTTGTGAAGAACTGTTCGCTGTCGTGTATCACATGTAAACAAGGTTATAATTATCATATGGATGTTTTTTATGTGCCTATTTAAAGAAAAAGACGCGAGTTTTATTGGAATAATCTATCACGGCCAGACTGACCTGTACTTCGCTCTCGAAGTACATAACAAATTATATTTTTATTTTCAAGAAGTCTCTGGCCTTGGCATATTAGTTCTATCATTTGCTGTACATGAATTTCAAACTAATATCAGGGCAGTGACCAACCAGCAATTCATACAATAGCCTCTGGCCTTGGCATACCAGTCCTATCACCTGCTGCGAATGAATTTCAGACTGATATCAGGGCAGTGACCGACCAGCAGTAATTAAAAACTATAAGTTTTTCGAAACAACTAATACACATGGTAAATATCCCGTTGCAAGTGTTATTAAAAATGTAAAAACTGTTTTACAAGCTTATGTCATTTAATCATTTTAAACATCCACTGTTTATTTGAACAAAAATTACAAACAATGAATATCTGTGATAATTAACAATTTACAATTATTCCTAGGTATACATCACATAATTTACTCCTTTTACACAAAAAAAAATAACAATCATTAAAAGAAAAACAAATAAACTAAAATCTAACAATATTAATATAAATAACAACAGAGTTAAATCACATTACTTACTCCTTCTTTACAACAAAAAGAAAACAACCATCAAAAACAATTAAAAGAGAAAAAAAAAAAACAAAGAAGTACTTGCCTAAACTAAAATCTAACAACATTTATTAGAAATAACAGATATAATAATCTATTAAAGTAATTGCCTAAACTAAAATCTAACAACATAAACGATAATTAACATAAATAACAAAAATAATAATCTATCATGGCTGATGCTGGAGCTATGGGGACTCCTCAAAGGAAGAATTTTGTTCGACCCATTCTCCCGGCCAAAGCCTTAATTTTTCTTTTGCGACAATAAGATTCCTTAATGTGTTAAGTCCCTTCAAAGAAATTCTATCATTCTCTAAAATATCAATTATTTCGTAAGGGCCTTTGAATTTAGGACTTAATTTGTCATGTCTTCTGTGGTTTTGATTTACATAGACTATATCACCTATATTGAAAACCATATTATTTCTACGAGTACTATCAAATCGTTTTTTATACATTTCTGCAGCCTCTCTAAGACTTTGCCTAGCTAAGTCCCTATCAGCTTCAGCATCAATGTCCTGAACGGAATCATTATCCTGAACTTCGTCTAGGCGAGCCTGTATTGGAGGTATATTTCCGTTGCAACCAATTAGTAACCTAGTTGGTGCAAAACCTGTTGATTTTTGTATCGTAGTATTCAGAGACAATTGTATTTTCCATAAAACGCTTGGCCATTCTGAAGAATCATTAACAGTAGTAGTTAACATATTAATTATAGTACCAACATATTTTTCAACTTGGCCGTTGCTTCTAGGAGTACCCGTGGCTATCATATGGTGATTTATTTGCATACCTCTAAGAAGTGATCGTACATGATCAGAAGTAAAATTTGTGCCTCTGTCAGTTACTATCATGGCAGGTGTACCAAACAAAGTTAAGTTCTCTCGCAAGATTGAGACTAATTCTTGACCGTTAAGCGTCTTAAGTGGTTTGAGTATACAGTATTTGGTAAAACCATCCACTATTATTAGAACATGTTTATAACCTTCGGAAGTTACACTAAATGGTCCTGTACAATCTAAATGTAACGTATGAAATGGTATAGTTTTTTCTATAGGGTGAAGGAGGCCTTGTTTTGGCCCCGAATGACCTTTACCCTCTACACACACTAAACAATGTCTTATATATTTTTTTGTAAACGCAGCAAGACTAGGAAACCAAAAGTTTTCTGATATTTTGTTAAGGGTTTTGTCGTAACCCACGTGACAATTTTCGTCATGAAACAACCGCAATAAACTGAGTCTATAACCTTTTGGTATGAAAAATTTAGGTGGATCCCCATCCTCATTCTTATAAATCAACAAGTTATTTCTGATTATATATCGATTTGTATCTATATCACCGGTCCTAATCTTTTCTAAAATATCTTGTGTCTCAGGGTCGTTATTTTGTGCCGAGTGTAGCCAAGATGGTGGAGAATCTGGTTCATTAATTATATTAACTACCTCTGACGATTCTGCAGGTGTGATTACTGGATTACGACTAAGATAATCAACGTGAGCAACGAATTTACCCTTTTTATATAAAATATCAAACGTGAAATCTTGCATATACGTCCACCATCTTGCTACACGAGGGGATATGTCTCTTTTATTCATGGTCGACTTGATGGAATTACAATCCGTAACAATTGTAAAATTTAAACCTAGTAAATAAATCCGAAATTGTTTAAGTGCATTAAAAATAGCTAACGTCTCTAATTCGTAAGAGGGGTATTTAGATTCAGCTGGAGAAGTACGTTTGCTAAAATATGATATGACACGGCTTTGGTTATCCTCTTTTTGTAAAAGTATAGCACCATACCCAATGCTGCTAGCATCTGTGTGCAGTTCAGTTTTTAATTTAGGGTTAAATATATTCAACAGTGGTTTAGAAATTAAATGTTTTATAACGTACTCTCGAGCCGCATCTTGTTCGGGCCCCCAATGCCATTTCTGGTCCTTTTTAGTGAGTTTAGTGATACAAGCCGTACGATATGCAAATTCGGGTATAAATTTTCTGAAATAGCTCGCCAGTCCCATGAATTGACGGACTTCTTTCACCGTACCTGGGACTGGAGAGTTGGTTAAAGCATTAACTTTTTCGTTGCTTGGTCTAATACCGTCACTAGAAATATGTCTACCTAAGTAGTCTATTTCTTGAACGAAGAATTTACATTTTTTTAAATTAATGGTAAATCCTGACAAACATAGAGCCTCAATGGTTTGTTCAAGGTATTCTATACCTTGTGCTATTTCTGAAAATGGAATCAGCAAGTCATCGATATATACTAACAAAAATTTCAGGCTTTGAACTGCCTTATTAATAGCCCGCTGGAAGACCGAGGGGCCGTTGCAGATACCAAATGGCATTTTAAGAAATTCAAAATGCCCATCAGGGGTAACAAATGCAGTATATTTAATACATTCCTCTTTTATAGGGATTTGGTGAAAACCATTTTTCATGTCTATAGAAATGAAATATTTTGCTTTTCCTAGTTTATCAATTTGATCTTCTATTAACGGCAGCGGGTATCTATCCTTTTCAATAATTTTATTAAGAGCCCTATAGTCAATGCAAAGGCGATCGCTACCATCTTTTTTCTTTACTAAAATGACTGGGCTAGCGAACGGACTTTGACTTTCTCTAATTATATTCTTTTTAAGTAGATCAGAAATAATTTCCTGAACCTTTTCCTTTTCTGTAGATGCTAGCCTATATGGTCTATAATAAACAACATCATCCCTTTTTAACCTGATGGTCATTTCACCCGTTTTAACTGTACTGATAAAGTTAGAATTTGGCATCACTTTTGGAAATTTTTCAAAAATATTTTTTATTTTATGCTGTAGGCTCAAATCAAGATGACTTGTTAACTCCATTAAATCTTGAACATGATTATCTATAGCGTTAAGAGGACTTATAGAACTAACTGATTCTGTATAGTTTACTCGTTCCAACCTACAACCACTGGAGTCTAAAACAATAGCTATATCTGGGTTTTGAACCGCATTTCTGCCTATCAAACAATCATAATGGCAATCTGAATCGTTAGCTACACAGAATTCGATTTGTAAATGGTCCTTACTAAACCTGACAGGCAAACTAATCTTTGAGGAGATGCTTATTATTCCATTTCCTATTCCTTTTAATGATGTCGAACAGGGTTCTAAACTGCGACCAAAACTATTTGCAATTGATTTTTTCAAAATACTGCAACTAGCACCCGAATCTATTAGGGCTTGAATTGGTCTTTCACAAATTTTTACATCAGTAAGCGATAAGTTATCATTTGTGGAACAATTGACGCTATTAGAGTTATTGTTTTTCGTCGCATCTCTTTTCTTGAAAAAGCAAACTGACTCGTCATGACCACCCTTTTTGCAGTAAGAACATTGAATCTTAGGAGTCTCGGAATTTGGGGTAGCTTGATTTTTATTTTTGAAGCACTGAGATCTAACATGACCAGTTTTATGACACAGAAAGCAAGTAGGTGGCTTGGAAGAGTTTGAATCTTCAGGTTTATAACGTTTAGTAGTTGAAGACACGTTACTACTGTCTGTTGGGCGTTTTCTAGGGTTTTTAATATAGGTTGTAAAAAGAGAAATGAGTTGTGATGTACTGCTAACACGGCTGTTAAACGATGCCATCCTAATATTAATATCAGATATACCTCCACAGACAAGCTCGACCAATTGTCCCTCAGAAAATGTGACTTTAGTATTACGTAATAACCTTAGCTTTTCCCTAGCGTATTCACAATAGGTTTCTGCTACGTCTGAGGTGTAAAGTACGGCTTTTGAAAGTTTTTCTGACAGGTTCTTTTTCTCGGGGTACAAATCTTTGATACATGTCTTAAAGTTCTCCCATGTTCTACCCTCATCTGGGTCCCAGGTCTCAAACCATAAAAGAGCAGAGCCCTTAAGGGCTTTACCTGATTTGTTGACAGTAGTAATGCCGCTCCATCCACGGTCCTTGGCCACGGTGTCGATGTTATTGCACCAGCTTTCGGCACCGTTGTCATTTTTCTCTGGATCAAACGGCGGCAATACCACATCATCTTCACTGCGGTTACCAGCTACAGCATCACGGATGGCTTTCAGAAGGTTCTCTAACATAGCAGGATCCATCTGTAAAAGTTTTCAAAAAAAATAATGTATAAAACAGGCTTCGAATCCCACTTCTGATGAAAGCAAAATATATTAAAAGGTGCTAAAAATAATAGACTTACATAGGGGCACAGAATTTATTTATTTAGATATTTAAAAGAGATTCGAATTAGCTATTTATTTAACAAGAATATACACAATTTTTAGTAAGCAGATTTAGTCCAATAATTTATTTTACAGACAGAGATAATATATAATAAATCAAAGCATATATAAATCATACATCAACCAATTTAGAAAATAATGTTTACTATATATACACATAAAGGTTACTTAACTTAGGTCCGTTCGGTGTGACTGCTCCGGAGCGAATGAGCCGAGTACGGCGGAGCGTTCGCTTATAAAGCCAGTGGTAAACAAGTGACGTCACATCGTACGATTCTATTACAGATCTTTTAATATTTGTGTTTTATCATAAAATTATGATTAAATTATAGTAAGACATGTTGAGATTAATTAGTTCAATTACATAATTAGTCTTACAATGGCATAATTAGTAAATAAGTCACATTATCTTCGTAAATAACATTAAAATATGTCATATACACAAAACAACAATAAAAGAACAGTATTTCGTAATAAGATTTTTGTGAAGAACTGTTCGCTGTCGTGTATCACATGTAAACAAGGTTATAATTATCATATGGATGTTTTTTATGTGCCTATTTAAAGAAAAAGACGCGAGTTTTATTGGAATAATCTATCAGGCGCATCCCGCAGATACTCGTTTAGGCTGCGCTGGCTGCACTGCGAGTGTGCTCTGATGTATTGTTATGTTATAAAAATGATCTATACCTCCTTATCTATGGGTGTGATCTTCATGTACTCGCGGTAGCAGTGCTGCAAGGCAGTGCGCAGAACATACTGCCCTTGTTGCAGCAGGTCGCTCCACATCCGCTTCGCCTCCGGCTGGTGCGCACACGGGTCGCTCCTTAAGTGGTCTCCCCGCTTGAACGTGTCGTTGTAGAACGTTCTGTAATGTTTTTGTTTGTGGGCGTAGCACTTTATTTATCAACATCATTCAACTCAGCTTATCTTAGTACACTGCTGGACAAAGGCCTCTCTCAAGCTATCCCATGATACCTAGTCCTCCGCCTTGCGCATCAAGTCTGTCGCAGCCAGCACTTTGTTCAATAGCCCTATACTCAGTGGATGATGCCTGAAGCTTAAGATTAATGATGATGATGATAGATGGAACTACTACTCATTCCAGAAATCTGGCTACGTACCCGTACTTGTCAGTCATGTCCTTATATACACGATCGAAGAACTGCTTCTGCTTCTCATGCACCACTCTGAAGCGCGTGGGGTCCTGCGTCTTAAGCTTGTATTCGTCGAATTGCAGAAACAACTGGAAGTTGTATAAAACAAACCACGAGTGAAGCAGTCCCAGATTATATAAGGAACGAATTTTCATTTCATCATCATTTGCCTAGCCTTTTCCCAAACTATCTTGGGGTCGCCTTCCAGTCTAACCGTATACAGCTGAGTACCAGCATTTTATATGGAGCGACTGCCTCGACCCATGCGGCTGTTAAGATTAAGCCACAAGCTCCTCGAACGAATTTTCATTTTTTATGTCTAAATATCCAAAACATTGAAGGAATATTAAATTATCAATTCTCCATAAACACCAGTAAGAAAGAAAATAAGTTTTCACACCACCTGCTCGATAATGTCAAATTATATGTCATGCAAACCTAACCTAAAGTAAGTCATTAACGACCTGAGGTCTAGCAGGGCAATAATATTGTACTGAATTTCATTATGACCCGGTGGTCAATAATGTGAATTGTATTTGGAACATAAATCGCATACGAATATTCACGCATTCACCATTATTATCTGCACAAAAAAATTAATTGTTTAAAAATCGAACTGGCCACCACGAGATAGAATATAATTAAAAGAAAAATAAAACACAAATTAAAAAGAGGCGCGAATACTGGAAATTGCTTTGCTTTGTTCATTGTTATACAACAAATTACTTAAAATATTGCAAATTCTCACAAAAATGTTGAGTGACGATAGTGATTTGACTCCGAAATACTTGATTCTAGTACTACTGCTTTTATTCTCTCGTAGGTGGTGTGAAAAGTAGAGTATTCACCTCGGGGATAAAGGTGCCTTCGTCTTGGGCGACCTTGATTCCCACGCTGCACTCAGGATTCTTGTCTTAACTCCCTCGCTTTGCTCGGGAGTTAACTCTAAACTCCCTCGCTCCGCTCGGGAGTTAACGCTAGAATCCTTCGTTTTACTCGGGATTCAATACGGCGCCCGCTACATAAGACACTACTTTATCCCCTTGGTGCATAATCTACTATTATTTGGCACATGCCACAAGTACACACAACATTAAACAAAAAATAACCAGAAATTCATAAATTTAAACAAAAGTAAAAAGGGAAAATTATTGTGTATCTAACTAATAACAATAAAAAAAAACAACAATAAAAAAGAGGAATAATTTTGTGCCTCACGGCAGCGCCAAATAGGGCCAGTTCAGCAAAATGCTGGGCAGCTAGGCTGCCTGACGCTGGTTTTCAACTGGACCTGCGAATGTGATGTGACGGACGTAAAACAGTTTTATATATTATATTGTGTCAGAGTGTATGTGTGTGTGAGACGGGTACTTATATAAAATAAGATTGTGTACAGCAATAATAATAACAAATAAAAAATTAAAATTACGCAATAATAATACAAAGTAAAGTGCCGAGTAAAATAAGAAGGTAAACAAATTGGATGAACGCATGACAACAGACTAAGGATCTAGAAACCTGTTTCGCACGTTGCCAGATTTCTAACGTACACTACATTTTATTTCTTACGCAGCCACGCACCACGGACTTATAATTAAACGGTCAACGTTTTATAATTTTTAAGTCGGTTGCCTTGTCAATTATTTGTCATCCCAATCGATTCGATATGGTTGTTATATAGGCTGCATAATTATAACGACTTCAATGTAAAATGAAGACAGAAGAGGAACTGGATAATCCAAACTTGCGTGGATTTAAACAAATACAAAAAAAAACAGTAAATAAAACAGTATATAGGTACACGCACGCACACACACACACAACATTATTAAATTCTAGAGTACTTTAAATTTTTTTTTAATACAATTTTATTTTTTATCAATAACACTTGTAACGGAATTTATTTACTATGTTTATTATTTGTTTTGAGTTTCTGATATTTACACCACCCGGCCCAATGTTGTTGATAGTGTTAGTGACCATGTCAGTTTTTTATCAATAACACTTGTAACGGGATATGTTTACCAGGTTTATTATTTGTTTTGAGTTTCCGATATTTACACCACCCGGCCCAATGTTGTTGATAGTGTTAGTGACCATGTCAGTTTTTTATCAATAACACTTGTAACGGGATATGTTTACCAGGTTTATTATTTGTTTTGAGTTTCCGATATTTACACCACCCGGCCCAATGTTGTTGATAGTGTTAGTGACCATGTCAGTTTTTTATCAATAACACTTGTAACGGGATATGTTTACCAGGTTTATTATTTGTTTTGAGTTTCCGATATTTACACCACCCGGCCTAATGTTGTTGATAGTGTTAGTGACCATGTCAGTTTAAATTTTTTTTTTTTGTTTAAAGGCAATCCGCAATTACCTACCACACTGCCTTGTTGCCTGCCTTGTTATACACTAGTTTGGGTAACTCTGTTTTTTTTTACTATATTAAAATACAAGGTGTTGTTTTGCATCCTCGTCAAAATTCAGGAGGTTGTCACAAAAGACACAAATAATCAATTAAAATTACGGTACCTGGTTCATTATTATTAAACGCAGATTTTTTTGGCTGTTTATGTTGTCAGTATTTCAGAATAACCCCCGTAACGTAGTTTAGGGAACAAGAAATTTGCGAATTTAACGTTTTAGATTGTTATGTGTAGAAGTGCGGTATTAGGGCGAGAATCAGACGGACCGCGTTTAAAACACGTGTGGTTGACACTTGTCAATTTCCGTAAATAAAAAAGAATTACCTACCAATTCTATTATTGATTCGGGACGAGAATCATTAGCATAGTAACCTCCTTTACTTTGACGAGGATGCCAAACATCACCTTGTATAACTTGTTACGATTACTCATAGGGCTCAGTTATATTAAGAAAATGTTTGTAACAATGGCTTAAGAGGTGACTCTAGTGAGCCTTTCTCCATACAAACGTATTCCGTTGTTTTCTTCGTGGATAATACGTCTAGAGCAGTGATTTTTTTTCCAAAAAATCTAGGTCTTATTAATACATGCCCCTATCATTTCTTTTTTTCAAAACATAATCACTAAAATAGTTATGACAACCGCTTACCGCCATGCTCAAACGACTATCAGACAAATTAGATAAGTTTTTAACAAAAAAGAAAATAATAGAAGCATAGATATACTTTTCTTCTAAATTTTCATATAAGAACTATTTAGATCAGTTTAGATTTGAAGGAGAAAACAGCGGAATACAAAACGGCTTTTCGCCACGATTTTTGTACGTAAAATTAGCGTGAGTGTCAGTTGTCCCTTTTGCACTTTACGGGGGCTTGGTCGGTCGCAGCGTGATGGCAATAGTTTCTTCAAATACCTATTCTTCAAATTCCTCGAGCCTAGAGTCCCCTCTTAATAAATTTATTCTTATTCCTATGTAAATCATGCTGCGTCTGAAAGTGCCCCGAGAGTCAGAAGTAATGTCAACTAAATGATACACGACGTGCGCATTTGAAGGAAACAAGTGATGCAAGCGCGGTTTACTTAAGAGTCGAACACTACGTGACTTCAACTTAGGACTCCTATAGGAGTATGCAACATAACGTCCCACCTTGGTCAGCTCGTTCATCATATTGCTGAGAAGTGCGTCCACTTGCTTCCTCTCCGGGTACTGGTAGACGCACGTCAACTGCGGCGCTGCCGTCACGTCGATGTGCTTTCGACTCCGTAACACCAGCTCTTGGTTGACCTCACTACCCACCTCCCAACCCAGGTGATACCAGCGCTCGTTACCGTTGTCTCTGTTAGGGACCCGCAGGTCGAAAGCCAGTTCACCCTCGACCTGCACATCGATTAATGCTGCGACTTGCAGTAGAGCCAAGTGGACGAGCAACATTGTGCTAGTTACGTCACCAGTATATACAAGAGGCGCCATTTTTGTTTGTATGATAGTCCCAAATATTACTTCTGATTACTCCACATTTGAGCTTTACACTATTCCTGTTTTGTGTGCTGTCTCATTTGCTGCAGTTACGATGTATCGGAACAAACTTGAGAGTTAGTTGTACTTGGCTCATTCGCGGCGCGCCAACATTTTACCAAATAACCTTCGTCCGGACCAGCGAGTAATAAAAGAAATAGTACGCGCACTGAAATAAAAAAGGTTTGAATGTGGCGTAGTGGCGTACTGGCGTAGTGTTCCAGCAAACAGCTCGGATATGGGATGAATGTACCAAGCGGTTTGTTTAACATGGTGTTGTGAATGTCGGCTACAAGTGAATGACGGAAAAATGCGTCGAGTTTTTAATGTACTCGTAACTGTACTGAATGCGGTATTCTTTTTTAATTTTTGTTGTTTTTTTTTTATGAGTCGTTCCGCTATTCAGGACCCCTGTTAAAATAACGACGATTAAAGTAGAGGAAGTATAAACGTGTTGTTTTCAAATACAAAATAATTTACTTTACCAATAAGAACAGTGAAACTACAGTAACAAAGGTAGTGTTAAATTATATTGAAAACCAAACGATTAAATTAAAGAGCTGCGATAAGAGGTTATAGTGAAATAAATGTTTATAGCGCGCCGGATTGCGTCGGACTTTGACGTCGACGTGGTTAGACGACGGGCGCTTATTGCGATGAAGACGCCGTATCACGGAGACTGAGGTGACCGCCCGAACGACCGGCGACCGACGGCAGACGGCGTTTACGACGCCACGGCACGGCAGATGAAGTTTTATGGATCACAGCGGGAGTCACGTGAATTGTCGGAAGACTCCGCGACGCTTTCAGCTATAATACGTTACTATAATACGTTATTGCAAGAGGAGAGATATTGGCTGTTCAGAAATAAATATCGTCGAATGAGAATAACGATCATTCTATCTTCATGCGTCAATCGCAGGAGATAGAAGATGCTGCACATTTTATGTGATCACTGAATAGGTGGCGCATGGCGGAGTGGCGATGCTCGCGGAGTATGTGAGACGTGTATTGATCGCATGGTGGTCACAACAGACGTGAATAAATGTGTGATGTCTGGGGCGAGCATTATTGCGACGTATTGGTGCGCTGTAATGCAATGATACGCGTGTCTGGACTGGCCATTATACTGTTAATAACATTCCGATATTGAGAAGAACATATGTTTTGCTGTACCTATTAAAAAGGTATATACTGGATTTTTCTTTATTCGTCATAACGGTCATTACATTTTTCTTCAACGAATGGGTGTCAAACCCACAAAATGTAGCATTCAATCAATCATTCAGCCAGTTCTATTTATGATAAGCCATTTGCCTATCGCACATAAACTCATGGGCAGAAACTACAGAACGCAAAGATCTGCTCATAAACGACCAATTGTTGCAATATTGATCCCTTAATCCAGTCATCAGTGTGCTACTTCCCAATGTTCAATTTTCATTTTCAATGTTAATCATCAAGCTAGTTGACAACATCCAATAATGTTAGTGATAAAAGTAGGACACGTAGAGATGATACAGAGTAATTTCGATATACTCGCCAACTTTATTTGATCTTATGAGTTTGACACTTTTAAGTTTAGGGTGACAGTTAGACTGATGCTGTGATACTTGCGGCTGTGGTAACCAGGAGACCAGGTTGTATTACAGTTTATATTATGGAATCAACTATCTACTAATCTCATCAGTAGAGGTATTGATAGGTATATAATATAGGTCTAAGTTTGTGTCAACCACCAAAATAATGACATCTGCTGGTTTTCTTTGGCATATTTATAGATAAAATAAAAAGAACTCAAAACGTTTGGCTGTTACTCAACCTCACATAAACTCTCCGGACAACTTGTATCTCGACTTTCCGAGCCTGTCTTATTAAGACAAGCCCGAACATGGCAAATTTTGTGTTGAGACGTCACGCGCGTATGTGACGTGTCTCAACTTGTCTTATTACAGTTTGTGGAGATAATGATCGAACGCGATCACTTCGGAACGAGAGCACATAGGTACATACACGCCCTGTTACATAAGGGAGGAAGTATACCCTATTGAGGAAGTGTGACGTCGTTCGCCGCAGTATACAGCTTGTACTCGGTGTTCACGTGACACTTCGAGCGTAGAAAGAAGGAGACTAAAAGATCGATAACACCGGTGAGAACGAATTGTGAACACTGCTCCGAACACTAAAACTGTAGTGGCAAGGGTCAGAGGCAACAAAGCTTTAAACCGTTTTTTTTTTTTATAAAACTAGTTTTTCTTTATTTTCACGAGCAGGTGGTATATGGTCAGCGAAACAATATAAAACAGTTCACGGGAGTGAACCTACATAAGATTCAATGGCCGGAACACTGAGAAGTAGAGTGGTTTTCTGTTAGGAACGTCACTCAAAGGACTGCTTAAGTTTGATGAAATTCGTAATTCAATTCTGTGGAAGTTTTAGTACTGGAGTAAGGAGGATGCTGTGTTGAGGTTACCTAGAACTGTGTCTGAAACAGTAGTTAAGGTTGAAACTCGGTGTCAAAGGAAGCAATGTAGCGCTACAAGTGTTTTGAAATAGGTGTCTGAAGTATGTAGGAGGATTTCTATCAAATTATTTATAGTATTTTTTTTCTTGTTGTTACTTATTTATTTATTCAGAAGTGTGTCCATTGCCATTACAGATAATAAATCTAATGCGACAAAGTAGCTTAAAATATTCTTAACTATATCTTACATGCTACGCAGTACGTGGCCCTTGTAAACTCACCCAGTGTACAGGTAAATATATCTATGACATCCGCCACCGTGTTGAGAGTGCGCGCCCCAGCAGGTTAGTGCGCGCACTCGGCACCACCAACAGCCGCCGCCGCCGCGCTGCACCACGTAACTATCCGGTAAATTAAACCCTATCTCTGACAGTATACCTGAGTTTTGTATACTCCCTCTTAAAACTTTCAAAATATACGTCGCTAGAGTCAATTCACGCCTAATTTCTAATTTGTAGTAGCCCACCATACCAAGACAGAATAAGGTAGAATACAATAACGGGTATCCTGGGTATCTTCCTTAAAGCTTTAAATAAATAAATCTGACGAATTTGTCCTGTATCCATTCGAGCATATTTTTGTATTTAATTTCACTCGGTCTCCAGACAGCCGCATTATATTCCAGATAACTCCACACAAAAGCCTCATACATAGCTCTTAATGCACTGATGTTTGTAAAGTCATCTACCTGACGCAGAACAAATCCCAGATTCCTGTACGCCTTTTTACAAACGTGTACCACGTGTTTGCGAAACTGCAGATCACTGGTGAAATGAATGCCTAAATCCCTAACTTCCATGCCACGCTGCAGCGGCTCCCCGTCCATGCTGTACTGGTGGTGTTGTGGGATTCGTGTGCGTGTGAATGAGAGAGCACCGAGCACTTTATTGCAGTGACTCCATTCAGTGATCCTATCCAAGTCGTGCTGCAGCATGTCACGATCCGCAGTGTCTTTTATGACTGCAGACAATTTAAGGCCGTCAGCACATAGCATGTACGTTGACCTGACTACCTTTGGTAAATCATTATAAATAATAAGGGTCCGAAATTAGTACCCTGACTGACTCCCGATCTGGTGTAGTAGGGCTCCGAGATGTGTCCGCCACAGTCAACATACTGGCATCTATTTCGAAGATAACTGGCGAAGAAGTTTACAGTATGAAATGTGCAGCCCATACCCGCCAGCTTTGACGAGACGATTCCCCCTATAGAACCTCACTGGACTATTAGAACTTTCCGTCAGAAATTTCTCAGCAGCTGGCCGGAAACTACAGGTCTTTCCGTTTAAAGACAAAATCATCAAGGTGTTCTACAACTCTACCCGAGGTACAAGTATTATGTTATTTACATCACAATTGACTGGGATTGTCTTGCAATTAATGTTAGCCACGGAAATGGAAATGCATAACCATAAATGTAATATATTGTATTTGTAGGAAATATCCTGACGTGAATTGATCAGGTTTCCGCGACGCCGCGAGCTGTCGTGCGCAAATCAAATTTGTGGCGAATTTGCCGGCGGCGCGGCAACAGCGCGTCTACGAAGCGGAGACGCGGCGTAAACTATGGCTAGGCGCATGACAGGCAAATAAACATATTTTTTGTACTGTACAACTAGAGTAATTGTTTTTTTAGCGTATGCATCGTAAGCTAAAAAACTGAAAACCCGACTACCGGACAAAAAATAAATAAAGTTTGAAAACAGGCGGGACCCATTGCATGTTAATAGTTACTAGCTGTTGCTACCTTTCTTCACGTGAAATTATTATTAAAAAAAATATAGCTATACTAGCTTTTGCCGGAGCTTCATTCGCGTTTTAGAATTTGACAATAACTGTCTCGGACACGTGGCGCCATCTATTATCATAATAACGTTACTGTTGTTTTTCTCGGGAACAGCGGAATGAAATGTACCCTACGTCTGTTTTTGTACATCTGACAAACGCATATGTTCAGTGGTTGAGGCGTGAAGAGGCAACAAACAAACAAAATTACTTTCACATTTATAATATCTGTTAGGATAACATCACGCTATGACCAATAGGAACGAAGCTTCAATGAAAAATATTGCAAAAACGAACAGACGAAGTTGCACGGGTCAGCTAGTAATACATATAGAACTTTATATAATTGGCTTTGTGACAGATGTTTTTATTCAATTGATGACTATTTAAATTTTAAGCCGACATGATTTAGATAAATATTGTAATGTGCAAGTACTTTAAAATTTTTTTTGACTTTGACATTTTGATTCTAATAAACTTATTGACTGTGTTGATTGCTATAATCCGATATACTTTCTAATTTAATGAAATAGTTTATATAGCTGTAATAATTAATGTATGTTTAATGCTAATATACCTATTAAGAATGTAAATTATGATGTGCATGGTAACATCTATGTAATTTTTAACTTTATTAGGCATGTGTAATTGTGTACCTACTCGAAACATTTGCACGACTGATAAGTCGAATATAGTGAGTCATATAATAATTATTTCACCAAGTTATTGTGTACCTATATTCTGGCAAATAAATTAATTTCATTTCATTTCATTTCATTTCATAAATTGTTTGCAATTTACACACACATGATCTTCAATTATAAAAACTGTCATTATAAAAGTACCGTCATGTATTTTTAAAACGTTTATACGGTAAGTACATTAATCTAGTTACTACCAGACTAACTAACTGAATTTATAGGGTTTGTGCTGTCACCTCCGGGTCGATCCCAGTTGCTTACACAATGCTTATAACTCAATATTCTAATTGGGGTGTCTGAGGTCGTGTGATCGTGTGCCTATCCTGTTACTCTCAGTTAATTAATCCACGTTTAAATAGCTCCACTATAAACTAAACCTCTCGACGTGTAACAGTGTTTAAGCGCAACATCCATCTTGAGGCATAAACCTTACGCGTATTAACGTAGCGCGTATGCCGCGTAGTACGCGGGTTGGGACACTACGCCGAGCGGTTCATTGCGTACGTATTTAGTGAGCCGTTCACTTTATGCGCGCTTTACGGAGCGCGTTATTGTTATGTCGTGTGTTTTTGGGTTCATGTTTAATATAGTTAGCCGTTATTCTTTATTGGCGTATTTTGATGTTGTATATATTTTGAGTTGATTGTATGAAAGGTTGTGTCTAAATAATAACAGCCGCCCGGGTTGATCTTTAAGGTTAAGCCGTGCTTGTCGAGGTTGGTCCGTGGATGGGTGACCATAATTACATACCGAATTTCCTCCGTGCCTCGGAAAGCACGTTAAGCCGTTGGTCCCGGCTGTCATTTGTAGATCTTTGACAGTCGTTACGAGTAGTCAGAAGCTAAAAGTCTGACATCCAGTCCTACCAAGGGGTTTCGTATTACCCAGTTACTGGATTGTGGAGGTCAGATAGGCAGTCGCTTCATGTAAAATACTGGTACTCAGCTGCATCCGGTTAGACTGGAAGCCGGTCCCAAGATAGTTTGGGAAAAGGCTAGGCAGATGATGATGTATGAAAGGTTGTCAGGAGTACTATCTACACTAACAGTTCGGTGAGGACGATTTTTATTGACTCCCATTTAGCCATCCTCGAGATTCGAGAATATTGTTAAAAAAATGGCAATCTAAATCGACTAGTTTTAAAGCATTGTGCAGCTTTGGCTTTACCTTTGAAGTAACTTCACTATATTGTACCTCTTAAATCTATTCAAATAAATAAAATATAAGCTTTACTGAATGCATATTATAAAAGTATACACGGTACTTGTAACAAAAAATATGACGGTTTTACATAAAAATAAAACCGATATTATGTGCCGAGAGGGAAAACATACAGCATTGTTTATGAAGAAGCAGTGTATACTTAGCCTTTTTTGTGCGGTCAATCCAGTAACTATCACCGGGGTTGTAGTTAATCTGTACCAGCTAGGACGTGGGCTGTCACTTTTCGAATTTTATAGCGTTGTGTACTTTCACCGTTTATATTTTTAATGTTTGTCTGTCTGTCTTCTCGTTGCGGCTAATCTGGCCAATACTAACCAGCACGCGTAGCATGACCGCTGTAGAAACAGGCTATGTCGACGGGAGAATCGACAAACTGACTCATTGTCATTGTCTCTCTGTCATTATCTCGATTCTTCCGTAGAAAAAACTCATTTCTGCAGTAGTCATGCTACGCGTGCAGGCTGGTGTTATGTGTGATGGTTTGACACATTTAACAATGTTAAAAAAAAAACAATTGTTGATGACAGCCGAAGGGCGCGGGCGTAGTGATCGAGAAATATTCCAACATTAGAAAATGTGTAGCCTTTAATATCAACATAATAAAGTGTTTAACTCATAAGGAATGAGCGAGCCGTGGTGAGCTACTGAGAGGCAAATACCGCCCGCTCCAAATCGAGGGAAATACGTTTTAAATAATTAGCTTTTGTACGAAAAGTTTGGTCCTTTCATCCTTGGAAATATTGTTTCAAACTTTATTTAATTGCATTATATTGTATAACTATTTCTCTGACACCGTCTTAAAAATAAAGGTAAAATAAATGGTCTTGTACTGGATTCGTCTTTCATCCAACTCAGCCAAGAATAAATGTGGTTTTTCAAAACATCCCTGTATTAATAAAATATTATCGGTAATGTTCATTTGTAAAAATATTTTCGCTGTACACTCTTCAGCACAATGCAGTGTATTTCACACTCGTGGTTTTTTAGGGTTCCGTGGCAAAAATGGAAAAAACGGAACCTTATGGTTTTGGTCTGTCCGTCTGCCTGTCTGTCTCGTTATATACGTAGATATTTTTATCTATCCCAAGTTACGTGAATGGAGGGCCACCCCTATTTTTGTTTTTTCATTATTGCATATCATATTGTGTAGCGGTTCATAGAAGACACTTGTTCTCCAATTCCATCTGTGCAGTGCCAACAGCATCGAAGTAACGACATCCGGACAGAGACAGACGGATAGAATCAATCTTTAAAGGTTCCGCTTTTTACCATTAGGCTACGGAACCTTCAATTCAATACTGGTAAGAAACTCCATGGATAGACACGGTTATAAAAACTATACTTGGTTCGATCATTAAAAAAACTTCAACATCATCACTGCCTCTAGCCTGTGCCCATCTATCTTGTGGTCACCTGCAATATAACCAGATACTTTACATGGAGCGACCGCCTATCTGACCTCCCCAACCCAATAATGGGTAATAGGATACTCTTTGGTAAGACTGGTTGAAAAAACTTTTGGGGCACTATCTGTTAGTGATAACGTCTAACGTCTAACGTCTGTTTAAGAAAGTTACCAAATGACAGCCAGGACCAACTGCTTAACGTGGTTTTGAGGCACGAATGAAACTTACTATGTTATGGATGATCACCCATCCACGGACCGGCCTAGAAAACTTCAACATAATCCAAAATTAGTGCCCCGACATTAATTGCTTACGTCTACATTTTTATGGATAAAATGATACTGACTGGCTTTGACCGAACGATGAAAAGACTCATTATAGAAATACGTTCAATTTCTGAACCGACTAGTTCCTTTCACGAAAGCTAACATTTTACAACACTTTCATGTCTGTTTAGTGAGATCTTCACATAACATCCAAATAATCCGGTCTCTCATGCCGTACATATTAATGAGCGCGGGTCTGCCTGGCTCAAAGCGAGTGGACACACGGATAGACAAACCACTCGTACATTATTGATCGCCACTCAGACCGCCGCGCGCCGCTAAGCAGACACATTTTCGCAATCAACTGTTTGACTTACAAGTTAAATAAACACTCGTGCAGTACAAGAGCCTGTTTTACTTCGGTCTTCAGTCATGTTTTCCAAATCAATGTATAGTTTTTCTTTACAATCATAACATTTAACTTCAAAAGTTCATGACGCAGTAAGTGAAATTGAAAATAGGTCAGTCCTACCTTTAATTGACACCATACCTTATGATTTATAAAGTTTGAAATTGTTTGTTTTACTAAACATTGGGTAAAAGTATATGAAATGCGCAAATTACAGTGTGGGCAGTTGCTTTAACCGATATCTTAGATGCGTGGGGGTTCACTAATCTTCGTTAAAAATTGTATTAAATTTAAGTCTCGTAACGATATTGTTGATCTATCGGTTGAGCATAACATTGAACTTTCTTGTGTTGAGCTGGATAAGCATATGAATATAGTACATATAATTTAGTATTACATGGGAAAAAAAAACTAAGTCCATAAGATTTACTCTACCAAATGTCAAATATAGAGATTGTGACATAGTATTGAATCAAGAGAAACTTGAATTTTCGATGAAACGGTTTTCTTGGCTTCACGCTCGACTCAAGGGTACAATGGGTTCCTTATTTAACATTTCTTGCAGGATGGCTGAGTTCAGTAGCATATGCTGTCATAAAAATCCGTCAATTTACTGATGTAGATACCGCGAGGCTATTGTATTTTAGTTATTTTCATAGTACTATGTCATACGGTATTTTACTATTGGGACGGGCTGCAGACATCGGGTCTATATTTATTCTGCAGAAAAGAGCCATCAGAGCCATATATAATCTACGTAGGCGCGATTGTCTAAGAGAACTGTTTAAGGAAATTAACATCATGACGGTAACTTATCAATACATCTATGAAAACATCATGTACGTTAGGAAAAATCTGCATTTATTTACTAAAAGAGGTGACCGGCACCACTATAATACTAGCAACAGGGACCAAATAGTAAAGTAGGACTCATGTTTCATGGGGTACTGTTCAAAATGTTACTATAAAATACCTCCCCCCGTGCTACAACTGAATGAAACGAAATTTAAATATTGCATAAAACGCACACTATGTAGGCAAGCATATTGTTGGGGGATTACATTGATTATTAAAATGCTTGGCTCGATGCTGGTCCTGCTTCACAACCATGGGGGCAATCTGAATCATTTGAATCACCATGTGAAGTTATTGTGAAAGCTGCAGAAGATTGTAGAAATATATTTGCATTGTATAGATTCAATCTCTTAGAATTGTATAATAGGGATGATGACTGGGTAAAGAAAACGAAATTCTATTTTGTCCGTCAATCAGGTAATACAAAAATATTAGATACGTATTTTTTGTTTTATCAAGATAACAAAAAAATACTTAGTTAAAACGCATTAAAGTTGGAGAGTGGGGGCTAACTACGTCAGAACTAGGTATAAAATGTACTAAGCCGTGACGTCATGCGCCATTTCAACTCAAAATATCTCCGTAATTTTACGATTACGTGAAAAAAGAAAAGATACGTCTCAAATACTTTTTAATAATCTACCCGATAGACAAATAAAAAATAATGAGTCACCATCCCTATTGCATAGCACTACTTTACTGTGTACCTACATCTTTCATTGACGCGAATTTACCCTGCTGAGTGAATGTCATGCTCATTTAAATGACATGCTGATGGTGGCGGGTGTGTCTGGTCATTTAGTTCCATTCAATATAGTTGCGTTGAATGATGGTTGATACATGCGTCATGTTCGTGAACGGGCGCTGTCCTGTAACATCGATGTGGTCAAACGTTACGGGAAGCAGTTTGCTCAGTTCTCTGGCCACAAATATAGAGATGAGCTCAGGATCTGTATTTTTAAACAGCGTTATAATGTCCTCCAGATCCTTCTGTAGGTGGCTTTACGTTTGGGTATTTTAAGCTTGCCTGACGTCAAAGATTCAAATAATAACGACTTATTATATTATCCTCATTGGAGAAACCCGTTGCACAAATATTAATGGAGCTTTCCTTGTCCATAACATCTAACTTGTTTTGCACAAATGCCAGCAACTCGTTATTCACGATATTATACGATTTACGACTCGACTCGACATTTTTTATATTTGCAACCGCACAGTTCGGCAAATGCGCTAATACTGACTTGTACACACCCACGTTATTAATTTAATGTCCAGGAGTAACAAACACTCGTGTACCTAGTTCGTCCAGCATCCCTGTCCAGGGGTCGTAGAGTAAATCCGGGTGCATCTAATACAGTAACTCCTAATGAACGTGGTCGCTGTCGTAATTAACCCGCTCCTCACACACGCTGAGGGAAGCTTCACACTTCATGCTATAGTTTGTTGTGCTATATATTATATTATCTACCTAGTTCGGCAACATTGGTTACCATAATTATAACCTGAAAATCACCCTGTTCTGCTGTCATCACATTTGAGACCCACCTAAACCATAACTCACCGGTACAAACAGCCTTATCAAGTCTCCGATCAGCTTATTTAGTATGAAATATTATCCTAATCTGATCTCTTGGTTGACCAAAATAAAACCCATGAATCATGTAAGTTCATTAACATGAGATTTGACAATAGTGATAAACAAATAGGCTGTTTTATAGGCGGTCTTTTGATTAATTACCGAAGGTTTTTAAAGAGACGTCCTCTTTCGACATTCGGATTCGACTATTAATAATATTTCGAGTCCCAATCATGCTGTACCACCTAGGTAATCTAGTATTAATAATAATAATCGTACCTACTGTGAGTTTGGGATTTGAACATGTGAAGTAGTCACAAGTAGTGGGAGACTTTTAAATTTTTTACGTATGGGAAATCATCAAATGATCCATCCTGCTCTGGGCGGAGCGAAAGCGAGTGTCAGACTAATACTGACTAAAACCCATCCATGGTCCTTCCTGCCTGCCTGCCTTAGGGTAACATACTTGTTTACCTCTCATTCAAAGTTATCTGGTGGCATGCCGGTAGATTTATGGTAACGAGAAGTAAGTGGATAAAAAAGGATAGCTACACTTAAGTAAGACGTGTTCCGCTGTCAATTACTTTGATAAAGGATGGACGGGAAACCGCACTTTTTGAGGAGTCACTTTAGTACCTAGGCGGAGAGATTTAAGGCAGCCGAAATGCAAATACGGTGTTCTTACTTATTTAACTCTTATTCTAGTAACTAAGCTAACCCACTAAATTCAGTATGACAGTAGGACATGTTTATCTGTAACGATAGCGGTAGGTAAGGCGCAACACGCCCCCGCTGCGCTCGCGCCGCCGGCGCGACATCTCCATCTGTTCCAAAAATTCAATAGTCCCGATACCACCAAACATTGGCCTTGTGGCCCGTTGGCCAAATGTTTGGAACGAGCCAATTTGCCACTTAACATCATAATAAAATCCTTCGACACCAAAATTTGACAATGATGGCTTCCTCTCGCTTGAGAACCTTCTGGAAAGAATCAACTGTGGAAATTACGTGAGAGCGAGAAACGATGTTGTAAAATGTTATGATATTCCTTAGACTGTGTGCTGAAATTAAACAACGAATAAAAAGATTTTTCATGATTTCCTTTATGTTGGAAATTTTAGACTAATGTTTTTTAACTTTCAGGTTTAGTATTATTTCAGGGGAATTGCGTTATTAAGTCTATTCAGGAAGTCCGGCTGTTGAGTACATTTGAACTTCACACTGTTTTCTTGTGTTATGTTATTGCCAAAGTTTACTGAAAATAACTTTCGAGCTTTAAAGGTCTGAAGGGACTTTTTTTCGATAAGCCTTCAATAGAATATACCTATCTACCACAGAATGGGAGAGTAATATTCCTTTGCCGTTGTCAGGAGGTTGTATTTCGATGTGTTCCGCTACTTCTTCTTCCCAGCTAAAACACTAGGAAGTGGCGAAGGGCGGGCGTTTTGGGGGACTGTCTCTTGTAATTTTGACGTTCAAAAAGTGCTCATTATCAGCCTAGTTTGAATAAATGACTTTTGATTTGATTTGATTTGTTAACTTTTGCAAAGTTAACTCACAAGGCAAGCGTTTGTAGCTTTAATAAAATTAAATAAAAATAAAAAAATGCATATTAAAAAGCATATAAAAAATAAATAAATAATGCATATTAAAAAGCTGTTGAAGTAAAGATCAAAGTGAGCTGCGTTCCGGTTGCACCATGCACCGTCTCGCCAACGTTAGTTCAGCTCGGCGGAGTGACCTCGATTAGAACCGGACTCACGCGAGCCCGCACGTCCGAGCTGAACAAGTTTAGATCGAATGTGACGTGATTTATATTCGTGTAGTACGGCGATCTTGAGGGAGTTGTGTGAGATGGCTCGGACGTGCATGGAGTCAACGTGAAGTAGAACGGGTAAAGACCGCGACATCCAAATCTGAACTGTCTGGCTTAAATTCCCACGGGCATTTTTCTTACATTCCTATTATTTTGCCAGCGTTGTCAACTACCACGCATCTTCTTAATGTTGAACTTGGCTCCCATTTTCACATTTATATTTTTGATAGGATATCATTAATTTTTGTACAGAAATTATTATTCTTCGTTCAGAAGTGATCTGTAAAAATAATCTTTTGTTCTTGCCTTTACTTCAATTAGTGCACATTGTTCTGAATTTACCGCCCAAACGGGTTAGGTACATCTGAATGAATCTTTACGCTGTATCGTTTTCTTTTTTGTACAATTTTCTACTTTTTCTTGTATGTTAGTATATACAGGGTGTAACGGGAAGGGTATATACATACTTAAGGGACAGACTATAGACTACAGACTATCAAACAGAACATGTTTCTCAGCGGAAAAAATTTTTTGCTGCTCCATACAAAATTGCAATACCTATTTGACCCAAATTTATGAGCCAGCTGATATTTTTTTTGCTATTACCATGTTTGTCCGATGGAGAAACATGTTTAGTTAGATGGTCTGTAGCACACCCTTAAGTATGTATATACCCTTTCCGTTACACCCTGTATATTAAAGCGCATTGCCGTCATACGTTTTCTGTGTATGGTTAAATATGCGTTATACCGTTTGCTAGCTTTTTTATTCTACGTTTGAACGTTCTTTTGCCTTAATTTGACTAGGATCTAGATTGAAAAGATGTCCCCGTCTAGTGTTTTAACTCTGGAGAGTGCAAAGAAAATGCAATCGAATGGAATAAGCAACCTCTAACGGGATGCACTGTAATAATTCGGTGGTATATAAGTGTGTCATCCACTAACCGGGTTGTGGAGGTCAGATAGGCAGTCGTTTAGTGTAAAATACCGGTATTCAGCTGCATCCAGTTAGACTGGAAGCCGACCCCAACATAGTTTGGGAAAAGGCTACATCTACTGTTAATTCTACTGTACGACTCATCATGCGGTAGATATTAAAAAATATATATTGAAATAACCTGTGTGAGACTTTTTTGCTGACAATTTGAAAAAGGAATGGCTAAATTTAAGCTGGGACTTAAGCTGAAAGTCTTGTCTCATAAGATATAAAAAAAAGTTATTTTTTCACTTGTCATTGGTAATTTCATAATCCTTCTTTTTGTCTACCACCAGTGGGGCAGAGTAGCGTGGACAACGATTTTTCGATTTTCAATTGTCCCCACTGGTGGGGATATCCCTGTGGGGATAACTGGAATACTTACACATTTTTCTGCATAGGTGCTGTTGTGATAGCAACAAGGATAAAGGCTCTCGTTTTGAGTTTTGAAAAAGTAGATCTAACGATTTCTCTAGTAAAGCTTTGAACAGTAACACCAACCGGAGAATCGATACTTGACAAATTCATCATTCATCTTACAATGCACACGCACACGCATTTCTTTGTAGTGGTTAAGTGCCTGCTAGTATAGATAGACAGCTGGAATCGAATTTGAACTCCTATAAATCACATACTTTACTTTACTTTCTACTCTATTCTATTTTACTATTTGTTTGCAAATATACTAATAATAATAATAATAATTAGCAGTATTTAATTAAGTAGCAAGATTGTGGAAGAATGTTTTTCACTCGTAAAAACAAATTTAACAATTTTGTTCGCAATGATGTCAGATCGCTGAGCCGGCGCTGCTTGTCGGTTTGGCTGCCTAAGTTTTATAAACAACGTGGTAAATAACCTTCAATAAAATAAAAGCCACCTACCTCGAAGAAATCTGTTCAACTGCGCTATTTAGCGCCTGTCAAAATTATGATAGCATTTTTTTTGTAGAAAATCATTGTTTTCTAATTTTTCCCTTTATACTTACATAATTACTGGACGACTTTCAACTTTCTAGGTCATCTGGAAGTGGGGTTTAGGTTTTTGATCTATATGTCAGTCAGTGATAAAAATGCCGATTTTTAGACAATCATATTTCAATACCCGTTTGAGCTAAATATATGAAATGTTGGATTCTAGCTAATCAAAGAGGTTTCAATAAATACGCTGCATTTCTTATTTTTACGCTAAATAAATTTTTAGTTCTTTATTAAGTCGTCAAAAGTGGCTCCAAATGGTTCAATGGTTCGTATAACACACGGTGGCTGCGTCGCCAGTTCCTTCTTTGCTGGACCTTGGCTGGCCACGCTGCCGCGTGTCTAGATAATGGTTTCATTAGGAGGAAAAGTCCATCGTCCATCGTCCATCGTTTTCATCATCTGACAAAATTCTCGCATAAATAATGAACACAATGTGTTTTGATCCGTTTATTTCTGGTTCCACATCAAAGGTATTGTTAGAAGGATGAACCGAGCTTATTAAAATAATGTTCGGTCGTAATAAACGCTGAGCGACGACCCCCGACGAGGCGAGCCGGGCCGCTATTGTTCGCAAACTTACTGCACTATACATACTGCTGCGACGCTACTCTATACATACTGCCCGCTGCTGTAAACAACGTGAAGTAATGCAACTCCGATATTGTGATCGCTTGTAAATACGCTAGAGTTGTAAGCAGCCACGTACTTGTAAAGTTCGAATCGACCTACTTTAGTAAATGGTGCTGCGCTGCAGGCCGCGGGTCACCGCTGGGTCAACAGCGTCTTCGCGGCTATTGAATGGACGGCTGAACTGAAGGCTCGACCCAGCCAAGCTGTATTTTTAGCCGTTTTCCCTAAGTCTTGGTAGAAAGAAAACAAACGCTCCAAGTTAAATATTTGAAGACTCTTAATTATCCTTAGTTAGCCCGTTGCATCCTCATTTGTCATCTTTCTATTCTATCATATAAATAAGACTAATGGTCAAAGTTATAAATATTAACCTTTTTAATGAGACTTTACAATAAGTCCCTTAATTATCACAATTAATACAGAGAATTCGGTACAGTTGGTAGTCCGGGACATGTAAATGTTTGACCTTTTATTCAATCGCGTTGTTCCCGCACCGCCGCCGCACCGCCGCACCGCCGCTGCCGGTCGTCGGTCACCCGTATCCGTGTAGTATTTGCCTAACGCCACTCTCCGCTGGTATAATTAAGCAAGTTTCTAATTCTATAGCTAATGTAACCACTGGAAGTTGTCGGTTCCATAATGTGGAAGTGAGCCACCTCTAATGTTCAAATGACTGAATGGATTCCAAGTGTGGATAAAAAGTGTCATATTGTTGTAAGCCATAAAAAATCGGTTAATTCCTTTAGGGTTGAATTAAATTAACCATACATAACTATTGAGATTTTAATAAAAATAAGCCACTCTAAGTAAACTTGTAGGTTTGTTGATTGCGAACAAGTTTTTTTTTATGTAACTGTGTAAATATTTCGATATATTCCCAGCCCCCGCGGGGATTGCCACCGGAGGCAAATGGGAATAAAAATTCCCAGTCGCCACCGGCGGTAACTGGGAAGTCATTGCCCCCATTTCAGTTTTGCTGTACATTGCTTTCTCCATCGTAGAGAATAAAATGATGAGGTAACTTATCCTAAACCTGCCTCTAATCTCTAAAAAAAGACAATGGAAATGAAATATTTTTTTATTTTGATTTCGATATGAATAAATTTGTTAAAATTAAACATTTATACTGGTATTTCGTATCACAGATAATCAGACTCTTACAGACAGTAATTAAATTAGGAAAGCAATAGTAATCATTTCTTAATAAATATGTATTATAAACAAGGCTGTAAATATTCATAGTCATAGATATTTTTTTAGCCCAAAAATTTAGGAAAATTATTGTATTATTGTTAATGCTCGAATTATCTGTGATTGAAATTTATGACTAATTAAACTAAACTAACTAAATATTGAGTATTCCAGAAATATAATATATATGTGGATGCTATAAGGTTAAACAAATGGTAAATTAATAATTGACCATAATAAAAAAAAAAGTCTATTATCTATGACTATGAATATTTACAGCCTTGTTTATAATACATATTTATTAAGAAATGATTACTATTGCTTTCCTAATTTATGGAGGAGCTCGTGGCTAAATAATAACAGCCGCCCGGGTCGATCTTTAAGGTTAAGCCGTGCTTGCCGAGGTTGGTCCGTGGATGGGTGACCATCATTACACACCGAGTTTCCTCCGTGCCTCGGAAAGCACGTTAAGCCGTTGGTCCCGGCTGTCATTTGTATATCTTTGACAGTCGTTACGAGTAGTCAGAAGCCAAAAAAGTCTGACATCCAGTCTTACTAAGGGGTATCGTATTACCCAGTTACTGGGCTGTGGAGGTCAGATAGGCAGTCGCTTCATGTAAAATACTAGTACTCAGCTGCATCCTGTTAGACTGGAAGCCGACTCCAAGAGAGTTTGGGAAAAGGCTAGGCATATGATGCTTTCCTAATTTAATGACTGTCTGTAAGAGTCTGATTATCTGTGATACGAAATACCAGTTTAAATGTTTAATTTTAACAAATTTATTCATATCGAAATCAAAATAAAAAAATATTTCATTTCCATTGTCTTTTTTTAGAGATTAGAGGCAGGTTTAGGATAAGTTACCTCATCATTTTATTCTTTACGATGGAGAAAGCAATGTACAGCAAAACTGAAATGGGGGCAATGACTTCCCAGTTACCGCCGGTGGCGACTGGGAATTTTTATTCCCATTTGCCTCCGGTGGCAATCCCCGCGGGGGCGACTGGGAATATATCAATATTTCAATTTTGAAAAGTTTGTCTTATTTTTGGTCCCGGTTTTGCACAGTAATTGACATATTATTCAGTCTCGTATGAATTTAAATAAAAAGCCTTCGTTCGTCCCAACACGGCTCATATACATAGAAATAAAACCGTCCATACACACAATTTGACGCGTATTGTGTCTCTTTCAGTTTTAGAACATTTTACGAGTTCACTCGACACAGGCATGACTCGTAAACTTTATTTTATTTTTCCTAAATATATTAGCTTCACACACTTTATTGGGTAAGTAGGCCCTACACACGATGTTAATTCTTTATTCATATATTTTAAGGCAACCGAGTCCTTAGTTCGGAAGAGTTTCCCCACGATGCCGCTTGACATTGAAGGTCAGAATCTGAAGCACTACAAACATTATGGGCCTGGTTCTGTCAGAACTAACCAAACTATGTCCTCTTTTTCACTCATATTTAATTATTATGTGAGAATCATGTATTTTTCTTTATTACTTGACAGGTCGTCAGGTGAAGTACGGGATCTGCACCCATCAACTGAATGAATGAGAGATTACGGGTTAGTTTATTTTAGCGCAACTTTGTTCAACTATAACAGTATTCGTTGAAGAAAGCGTGAATGTGCCAACGATATTGTTACCGTCAGTAAACATACTAGGTCAGGAGTGAACTTGCGGAGGACAGAGGACAAACTAGCTGGGAGGGACAAGTTCGTCGATAAATTCCAATCTCGACTGACTTATCGAGGGAATTTCCGACGGCCAGTTACATTGATTGGAGGCGACCGAGGGGCTGTGCGCGTTAGGCGACCAAGAATATACAGCTGTAGAAGGTTTACTCAGACTCCTCGATGTCCATGCGAAGACTTCTAACGGACTTGTGCGCCTGAAAGGAAGACGAGTCAGTCTTGTTAGGTAATCAATTTGTGCATTATGCTCATTAATTAAAAGAGACACAGCACTATAACTCCTGTTGTATGCGTACGCAATGCTTGTTTTATAGACGCATCAAGTGTCATACTTCTCGCATTATGAGAGCGAGTCTTCTGTCCCTGCATGGTCTGTGGTACCATTGAGCGATGTCCTCCCGTCACTCCGAGTATTGTCCGGCCGAGTTTGTGTGGGCGCCGGGACTCGAACGTGGAACCTTTTGCTTTTGTTATGGTAAGCAGTAGATCTGTCCACCATTCACTTCCACGGGGGAATTCGGAATTCCTCAGCAGTATTCAACAGAATAGAAATGTTCCGGTTTTTATGAAAAAATGAAAAGGTCTGCGAAGACGTAATTGCGGAAGGGTTCCTGATGTAATCATGTTCACAGCATCCCAAATGTATTTACGGGGATCCTTTAAACATAATAACGCTTTCATTTTCTCGGTGTATAAATTCTTTTGTCCCTTTTTCTTTTACTACTTTCATTAAGATTCAAGTAGATTCACTGCCCCGAAACAAATTATAAACTTCGTCGCCATCAAACCTTTTACGAAACACAATAAAAATAAACTGTGTAGATTTAATTCCAAGATATCCGAACACAGTAGGCTTGTAAAACTTGCTCCTGCAAATATCTAAAGGAAAAGCAAATCTTTTCACCGTTCAACCGAACGTTAATTGGCACATCGGAGGGCGTAGGAGGGGGCGGGCAGGGGGCGTGAGGTGGGGGGCGAGGGGAGGAGGGTTGTGAACAAAACGTCGCCGCGCTACTAATTTGTGTACCGACGACAAATATTACATGGATTTCCTTGTACAGCCGTACCCACGGCACCTGGCGGCGCTGGCGGGGCTGCAGGGTGCAGCCTGCTTATAAACACTTTGTAGGTACTCGTTTTTGTTCATCTGAAAATTGTATTTTGGTTTCCGATATGCTACTTATTGCCTCCCTTAAACCTTATTTAACCACACCCTTGCACTCCCTAAAGCGGTAGCCAGAGGTGTATAAAACACCGCATTGCGCTAGTTACGTTTCAGAGGTGTATACAGGGTGTTTGGTGCATCGTTTGCCAAATTGAAATGGTCGATTGGGGGGGTCATCTGCTATCCTTTCAGACCCCTAAACACTTAAATTCTCATGCCCTGTGGATTTATTTATCGACTTTTTATTGTTTTATTAAAAAAAAATACCCAAATTTTACATTTAAATACAAATTCTAAAAAAAGTGTAAGTCGTAAACTCTGAATTTTAATATTATTTATATGTGTATTGTATTCCAGTCCTTTTAAATTCAAAATTACTGACATTAGCTATCTAGTTTTTTTTTTAATGTACTTGCAAAGTTTCGGACTTCAATTAAAGCTGTCCATGTTACAGCTATTTACATGTCTATAAACAAAAAACCAAAAGTGACCGAGATCTACCAACTCCCTCAAAAATTCTCTAGTCTATCCTCTTGCTATTGATGTGCCACATGTCATAAAAATCTTTTTACAATTTTCTGAATTCGCTAGAATTATGAATCGAGTCACAAAATACTAAATTCGAAATTATGATTTAAAAAATATTTTTGCTTAAATGATACCTGAAAAACTTATTAAATGTGTTATCTCAGCCTTATAAGGTAAAATCTGTCTCGTGTTTCTCTTTTTTTGGGGAGTAGATATATATATATAAAAAGATTTTTATGATATGTGACACATCACTAGCAAGAAGATAGACTAGAGAATTTGAGTGCGTTACATTGAGTTCTACCACTACATGCGTCATGTTCGTGAACGGGCGCTGTCAGTTGTGACTGGTCATCTCTTAGCTGCCACGGTTTATTTTAATTACTTTACTGATTTAATCTTTTACTCTGGACGCTCTTAACTTGCCCGTATTTCTACATTGTTCTCACATATTTGTAATTCTTAACATGAATGATGTAACCAAGATTTTGTAACATATTTTGATTTAAAAGAGTGTCCATGGAGTTTCTTGCCCGTTCTTCTCCATAGAGATCTACGCTACGGAATGGGCAACTACAGTACTTTCATAAGTTATTATGCCTTGTGACTGGGACTGTAGCTTCGCGTTTTATTTTGTTTTTTTTTGACTTTCAAAAGTGCCTGTAATGGTCTAATTGAAATAAATGCTTTGACTTTGACTTTGACCACAAAACACGATTTTTCATAACTCAAAATCTGAAAGTAGTTCTGAAGTTGCCTGAGGAGCGGGTTGAAAGTAATACTTTTCATCCCTAAGGAGAATCGCTTTCAACTGACAGATGCCAAATTATAAAAAAACTAGTTCTATTTTCACATTTTTGTTGAACCATGTTCTAACTTTCTATGCAGCCACGATGTAAAATTGAAATAACTTAAAGTTAAGTATTGACTAAAGAATCTATATTTTTTAATAACTTTATTATTATTTAGTTTAAACAATTCCTTTAAAATTACATAGACTTGGGCAAAATATTTATGTTTTTATTTTTACTTTCCTTGTATTCGTAATGAAAAGCACAGTGTTTACCTCGGGTTAAAGACTTATTTAGTCTCTCGAACTATTGGCGAAACTATTGAGCCAAACCCCGTCTCGGGGCTAAATAAGTTACTTTCACCCCTAGGGTAACAATACCCCCAAAAATAATAATTTTTGCGTAAAGTTACTTAGTTTCATGTACAGAATTCTTGGTTGACGGCTTCGTGATGAGGTGATTTACACGGTGTATAACACCGCATTGCGCTAGTTATTTTTCAGAGGTGTATATAACACCGCATTGCGCTAGTTATGTTTCAGAGTTGTATATAACACCACATTGCGCGTGACTCTTCCGAACTAAGAACTCGGTTGCCTTAAAATATATGAATAAAGAATTAACATCGTGTGTAGGGCCTACTTTTCCAATAAAGTGTGTGAAGCTAATATATTTAGGAAAAATAAAATAAAGTTTACGAGTCATGCCTGTGTCGAGTGAACTCGTAAAATGTTCTAAAACTGAAAGAGACACAATACGCGTCAAATTGTGTGTATGGACGGTTTTATTTCTATGTATATGAGCCGTGTTGGGACGAACGAAGGCTTTTTATTTAAATTCATACGAGACTGAATCTAGCGTATCGATTTCCTGAAGCAGAAAACCTGTGCGTGATCAAGCCGTATTAGGTACAAGAGTCGAGTGGAGCGATACACTAAGAATCGCACATTCCAAAGCGATGAACGGTGTGTATATAGGGCTTGGGAACGACCTGACCAAGGGGTGACTGACACGCGTCTGCCGGATGATGACGCCATGTATTCGTTCTTGCGCAGCATCTGGTCGGTGTCTGTCAGTCACCCTGAGGGCGATTGGACCCGGGAGGTTGAACAAGCGTGTGATCCAATACAAGAAATGGGGGCAATCAAGATCAGCCCCCAAGACATCAAAGTCAAAGTCAAAGCATTTATTTCAATTAGACCATTACAGGCACTTTCGAAAGTCAACAAAACAAAATAAAACGCGAAGCTACAGTCCCAGTCACAAGGCATAATAACTTGTGAAAGTACTGTAGTTGCCCATTCCGTAGCGTAGATCTCTATGGAGAAGAACGGGCAAGAAACTCCATGGACACTCTTTTAAATCAAAATATGTTACAAAATCTTGGTTACATCATTCATGTTAAGAATTACAAATATGTGAGAACAATGTAGAAATACGGGCAAGTTAAGAGCGTCCAGAGTAAAAGATTAAATCAGTAATAAATAAATAAAGTAATTAAAATAAACCGTGGCAGCTAAGAGATGACCAGTCACAACTGACAGCGCCCGTTCACGAACATGACGCATGTATCAGCCATCATTCAACTCAACCATTTTGAAGGGAACTAAACGACCCGACACACCCGCCACCATCAGCGTGACATTTAAGTGAGCATGACATTCACTCAACCACCAGGGTAATTTCGCGTCAATGAAAGATTTAGGTACTCATTAAATAGTGGCTTTACAGTACATGGTACTCACACATGTGCTATGAAATTATATAATACTAAGAGATTGAATCTATACAATGCAAATATATTTTTACAATCTTCTGCAGCTTTCACAATAACTTCACTTTCTAATTCTGATGATTCCGATTGCCCCTATGGTTGTGGAGCAGGACCAGCATTGAGCCAAGCATTTTTATCATCAATATAATCCCCCAACTTATAATATGCTTGCCTACATAGTGTGCGTTTTATGCAAGATTTAAATTTCGTTTCATTCAGTTGTAGAATGTGGGGAGGTATTTTATTGTAACATTTTAAACAGTACCCCATGAAAGATGAGTCTACTTTAGCTAACCTGAAACCTGGCTGAACTAGTTGGTCTCTGTTTCTAGTATTATAGTGGTGCCGGTCGCCTCTTTTACTAAATAAATGCAGATTTTTCCTAACGTACATGATGTTTTCATAGATGTATTGACAAGGTTCCGTCATGATGTTAATTTCCTTGAACAGTTCTCTTAGAGAATCGCGCCTACGTAGATTATATATGGCTCTGATAGCTCTTTTCTGCAGAATAAATATAGACTCGATGTCTGCAGCCCGTCCCCATAGTAAAATACCATATGACATAATACTATGAAAATAACTAAAATACACTATCCTCGAGGTATCTACATCAGTAAATTGACGGATTTTTCTGACAGCATATGCTGCTGAACTTAGCCGTCCTGCAAGAGATGTTAAATGAGGACCCCATTGTAGCCTTGAGTCGAGCGTGATCCCCAAGAAAACAGTTTCATCGACAAATTCAAGTTTCTCTTGATTCAATACTATGTCACAGTCACTGCTTTTGACATTTGGTAGAGAAAATCTAATAAAATTAAAATTATTTGCGGTAAACCATTTATGGACCTGCATTAGAGCGTTATTTACATCGTCAAGGTTTGTGGCACGTCTGTTTATCTTAAATATTAACGAAGTATCGTCCGCAAACAACACCATTTGTGGTTGGTTTTTAAATAAATGGGGAAGGTCATTAATATATACTAAAAAGAGGAAAGGACCCAATATCGAACCTTGTGGTACACCCATTTTTACTTTCAGAGCCATTGAATTTACACCATTTACCTGTACTTGCTGCTGTCTATCATTTAAATACGATTTTACTAAACTGACACATACATGACATAGCTCGTGCAGTCCGTCCGTCGCTTAACTGGGTATCTCCAGGGCCGAACAGTTGACATTTTTGTAAACTAAATTCACATTTTAAACGATTTTAGAAAAGGTCTTTTATGGCTGTGGATATAAAACGAGTAGGACTGTGCAACAACACCCCGCACCAGGCTTCGTATCACAGAACTTGGCAGAAATATTATAACAGCCACCATTATTACAGGAGCTGCTAAAGGAAAGAGCGTTTTAATTCACCGCATACCCATTATTCTAAATAACTTGCCATTTCAATTTAAGAGGTTGTTAATTTTCATTTAAATAAGCTTTTACAATGATGGCACTCCATGCTTCTCAGAATGACAATTACATAATTTTTGTTGTTCACGTGTTGTAAGTGCCCCAAACTTGCACGTGCTGACGGAATTTATTATTGTATACAGAACTAATTTTTGTCGGAATGTAAAACTTATGATCGAGCGTTGAAAATACTGTTACTACAATAACAATATTTTTTTGTTCGTGCTACGGAACCCTGTGTGCGAGTACGACTCGCACTAGGCCTGATTTTAGTTTAATTGATAACTTCATTTCCATTACAACGACATTAAATTCACAAAGGCCACACAGCTTACACATGCTTTTTTTTCTTAATTTAAATTTATTAAAATTTATTTTGTATTTTTTAAGTTCGGTATTCTGCAAAAAGCGTTTTTTTTTTAGTTTTTATAAACTATTATTTATTAAGTGTCAAATAAATATTGTTATTTTGTTTATTTCCATTACTCCTCCGCTATTTGATCCTTTGCTTTTCTGAGTAATTACGGTGCGGGAATGCGAAGCGACTCCGCGGAGGAGTAATATTCATCGACTCCTTGCCAATGACCGCCACCACCAAAGTCGACTAGACGTACGTACGTCAAATAGCGCTCGTACTGCCACGGGCGTAGCTTTTCTATTTGTAAGAAAAACAGTTCCATTTACGTGGTCTAACTTTATTATTTTATTAAAGAGTAATCAAAGTCAAAAGTCATTTATTTAAACTAGGCAATCAATCAGCACTTTTTGAACGTCAAAATTACAAGAGACAGTCCCTAAAACGCCCGCCCTTCGCCACTTCCTAGTGTTTTAGCTGGGAAGAAGAAGTGGCGGAACAAACTCCCCAGCAACACATCTGTCAGTTAGGTCAGAAGAACCAGATTCTATACAATTGTGTTCAAGTTTATATAAACAAGGAATCCATCACATCAAATTAATGTCACATATGTCAGCTAGCACACACCAATAATAAAATAAAATATTAAAAAATATACTCAAGAATAAATAAAGCCTCCAGACATAAAGGGCGTGCCTGCTTACACGTGCATACACGACGAAAAAAATAAAAATAAAGTAAAATAAAATAAAGTAGAATAAAATTAAAATAAGGTAAAAAACTGACATGGTCACTAACACTATTAATAACACTTGAAACGGGATATTTACCATGTGTATTATTATATCGGGAACACGAACAAATAATACACATGGTAAATATCCCGTTTCAAGTGTTATTAATAAGGTAAAAAAATCTACGCGTGAGGTTATATAATATCACTAAGCTAATTTGGAGAAAGAAAGAACATAAACATTGTCTTGAGTTCAACCCAGCGACCAACTATTCTAAACTATTATAAACTATTCGTTTATGTAGTCGTGAATGGAATAGTAGGCCTTTGAACAAAGGTTAGATTTCACTTTAGCTTTAAACACACAGTAAGTACGTAGGTGAATTTAGGTAAGAATCGTAACCGGTGGCAAAGATTCTGTAGCTTCTGCCTAAACCTCAAATGAAAAAGACGTGAGTTTGTGATTAAGATACAAGATAAATTATGTCTGCTGGGTTCTGAGAATAAATTAGAAGATTTCGGCAAGGTGTCATCTTTCGACAAGAATACAAAACTAATGCTATGTAGCCACTATATCTTCAGTTAGCCCGAATTGTTTACAGAACCAAAAATAATATAAGGAAACGGCTTTATTTACGAAGGTACTCAGTTGCCGACCGGGTGACCCGCGCTATTATTTAATATTATAATTTTCGTTGTGGGTAAAATTATTTCGTGATATTAGAACGATTGCCCTAACCAAGTATTATTGTTTTAACGTCATAGTACTGTGAACCGGAATTATAATAATATTACATCAATGTTTGGTACAAAGTAATTTTGAATGGTTCAATGATATCCAATGTAGCAAGCCTTCAGTGAAAAACAAAAAATACTTTGTAGAAGGTATTCCCCAGGGTTACCTATTATAAGCTCGACAGTAAATGTAATAAATAAAACACATTAACATAAATTAATTCATCAAGAACATTGAAAAAGAAACGAAAATATTAAGTAGTCTTGCACTAACGCGTTTTCGTCAGTAAAAAACCAGCACAGCATCAAAACAAAAGAGACAGTTATCATTAGTGCTTATCCACGTAATCCGTTAGTCCCCTACCGTACTTACCATACTACCCGCGCACTCGTACCCGCTCGTCTCTGCGGCGTCTGAGACGTTAATTAGTGGCTAATTGTATCCTCCCTGTTGTATGAGATTTACTATTTATGTTTGTGAGACCTCTCCTCTTGCACGCGTTTACTACGCCGTGTTTATGAGATGATTCATGAAGCTGAAGCGTCGAGCGCCCGAGTGCGCTTGAGCAATATGTCGGTGAGTCTCATGGTGCGCGGATCTCGGGAATATCGTTAATTAATAATAATGAGAGCTCGTGGTGTGCATTAAGCAGCACTTACGAATGTCGGTCCGTAGATGGTTGACCATGCATCACATACAGAGTTTTCTCCGTAAATGTGAAGCTCGTAAACCGTTGTTCTATCATTTGAAGATCAATGACAGTTGTAACAAGGTTCTCAGTGGCCTGAAAGTCTGACAACCAGTCTTACTATGGGGTGATACTAAGTAATAATAATGTTTTTCGTATTGATACTGTGTGCGATGTAAGAATACTGACTGAAGTTATGGGCACGAGTCGTAGAAATGTTAGGTTGCAAAGTACCTAGTGGTAATGAAGAATAGCTGTGTGATAGTGCATCTGCAATCCGTAGCAGTTGTCTGTCACTCTCATCTGCTTCAGACACGTAGATATTGCCCTCTCCTATACACGGAGGGGAAGAGCTAACGCTAATGTTCGGAAGTGGATGTCTACAGGCTGATGATAGATTGCTTGTCAGTCGTCGGGGCCAATGCTTCGTGAGATCGATGTTACGCTCCAACACGTGTTTACGTCATGTATTAGGCCAATATAGAGAGTAGTATGCAGCTATCGGAAAATCTCTAGAGTAAGGGCAAGTCATTGTGGCTGATATTTTAGCCTCCCTGAATCACAACTGAAGAAATCTTCTTCATCTTCCTGCCTTTGTCTCATGTTTCAGGTGGTCGGTACAATACGTTTTATTGTTCTACTGAAGATTTTTGTGTCTAATGGCAGATCTAGCTACATTGTATCATAACTATATTTATGTATGGTAGATTAAAGTCTTTACAGGCAGCAACGCAGACTTAGTTAAAATCCGCTTTATCTTCAGTTATTAATGACGTACACCAGTTTATAATGAGAGCTTAGTATTCGTCGCCGCCGGTGCGTGGAAGTGATCGGAGCACGCCGACCTGATAACATTGAGATGTAATCTCCGTCTCGGCCTTGTCACAGCATCATTACTGCCAGACTACTAATTACATGGGTTACAACAGGTTTTGTAGAAAGGAAGTTGTGTGTAAGAGTCCAGTAAACAAGTTTAGCTGAGATCGAGAGTTTTGTAGAGTAGTTTGATCGAGTATGAGACTTCAGGCAAGTGCCAGTTTAGTAAAGCACGAGAATACAGTCGAGTGCTAGAGTTTAGTGCAGTGCGAGAGTTTAGCTGAATGCTGGAATTTGGTCCACCACGGCAGTTTAGTCGAGTGCTAGTGGATTAATTCCCGTATTAGAGTTCTAGAGTGCAACACGGCTAAACAGAACGTTTTGTAACCCATCTTGTGATACAAGTGTGAAGTGTCGATTAGACCCAAAACATAAATCGTCTGTTGTACAAAGTTGAGCTACTGCCTCTCTAGTTTGTGAAACCGTGAGGCGGATCGCAGCCTAACTTATTAATATTAAAAGGCAACCAGTTTTATAGCCATAATGTCGGCGTAAAATGTTGATTATTTTAGAGCATGTCGACGCCGCGTTGAGCCGCTGAACAGAATCGCGATTACACCCGAACGGGGTAATGTACTGAGAACAGCTTCCATAAATATACGGAATATCTAATGAGTTTTAAAGAGGTACCGAGGATATTGAGTATTTTTGGCGCAAAGTCGTTGCTGCACTTATTTTATGTGACAACCGCTATACATTTTAGCTATAATACCTCGTGGACTTTATCCGATTTTCTTGTTATACATTTTCTTTATAGTTTAGGTAAATGTTTATCCTAACTAATATTATAAATGCGAAAGTAAGTTTGTTTGTTTCCTTTTCACGACTAAACGGCTGATCGGATTATAATGAAATTTGGCAAGAAAATAGATTTCAACCTGAGGAAGGACATAGGCTATATATCATCACGCTACGACCAATACACAGCTGACAGCTGTCATTGTAAGCGCTCGTATCGGCTCCGCATAAATAAATAAACAAAAATATCAATCAAAGATTTTTAAAACTTGAAAGTTATAAATAATGTTCCTGAAGCTACAATGCATTAGTGAGAGTGTTATCCAGTGATAAATCCTACAAATAATTACATTAAACTCTAAACAAAATTTCAACAACTACCAGTGATTAATCAACTTTACTTATTACAAACAAACATTACAACCAACAATAAAATAGTGCTACAGTGAAGTAATCAACGAAAGACAACCATAAAAACCCTTAAAGTGAAAGAACAATCTCAAAAACGTAAACAAGTGCTATTTTCTAAAAGCAGGTGAACAAAGAAACTGTGCAAAAAATTCCATGCATGAATCATATTTAACCGCCACATGTTTATTTAAAAATCTCATACTCTCTTCATTGAGGTGCACTATTTCATGAGTTTTCTTAACCGTGCGAATGGCACCAGCGGTAACATAGCTACACCTGATTATAGCATAGCTCGAGTTCGATCCCTACGGTCCGTAATTCTTTTTGTAAGTTGTATGGTGTTATTTCTAACTATGTCAACAGAAATAAATCACAACGTAACATTGCGACGACGTAAGCAGTTGTTTAGATCAAAGTCAATAGATTCATTGAGTAATGACTCATCATTGGACAAAACAAATTCGGACATAGAAACAAAAAGTCTTGATCTATCAACGGGTATAAGTAAAAATGAACTGGAAGAAATGAAGGTTGAAATATCACAGTTAAAAGAACAATTTGAATTGACACAAAATGAATTGGACAAGGTGATATGCGAAAACAATGAACTTAAAGAAACAGTATTACGACAGCAAGTTTATATTAATACATTGAAAGATCTTTGTACCAGTCCTATAAAGTTGCAAAGACAAAAATTACTGTCTGTACGAAAAAAAAATAGACGTTCTATCACGGACAATCTACGTGTTGTATCCTTAGGCCAGGAATATTCATCCAGCCACAATGAAAAGGACTTCATTGAGAGCTCAAATATATTATTAGAGTCAGATCATTTTGATGAGTCTCCTAGAAAAACAGACCATGAAAGAACATCAGAAACTATTATATCCACATCTGATGTACATGAGAACCTTAAATTGAATCTAGTATCAAGTAAAAACAGTTTCCGTACCAATATACAAGGATAAGCAAACACAGACAGAGGCATCGGAGTCGACCGAGTATAGCAATTATATCGAAAAGGACATTGTTAAACACAAGACGACACCACAAGAGCAAAAAGTGATAACAAAAGACTGTACGAGAAAAAGAAAGCTATGCATTCTTAGTAACTGCAACCATAGCGGTACACTAGAGATATTGGCAAGCACTTTTGGCCAACACTTCGAGTTCTGTCATTACCTGTCACGTAATAGTAGTTTAAAGGACATTTTATCAAATATAGTTAATAAGATACAGCATTATAGCTTGGATGACTATTGTATCATTATGATTGGTGAGCAGGATTTTAAAGGCACCGGCGAATCAATTGAAATGGTCAGGTTATTTAGAGAAACTCTCAAAAATATAACTAATACAAATGTTATTATATGTGGCCCTACATATGTACAAGAGGCTCTGATACACAATTATAAAGTAGAAATGTTTAACAGATTGCTTCACATGGACATTGAAAACCATAAATATGCTTATTTCTTTGATAGTAATCGTGACCTATCCGATGAAACATTTTCATATAATACGGGCAAAGTTAACAAACTCGGTCAAAAACGTATTTATGAAAGTATTTTCCGCTGCCTACTCGTTGATATTGAGACCTATCCAATGGAATATAATTATTGTAATTCTTCAAAATCACCAAAAAAAACCCAGAAAACTCTTTTTCGCCCCCTTTTGTAAAAAGGTTATCGATAGTGATAAAAAACAAAAATTTATACTATTACACCAAAATATAGCTGGAATCTTAAATAAAATTGATTTATTCCAAATCACAATTTCCGACTTAGAAAATCAGATTGGCGATATCGATTTTATTTGTCTGAGTGAAACTTTTATAAAATCAGGACATGAAAGTAATCTAGCACTTACACATTTTAACTTAGCTGCTAGTTACACAAGACACGGTAAAAAACGTGGTGGAACATGCGTTTTAGTAAGAAAGGGTCTTAGTTTTAGTCCATTGCCGATAACAGAGGAACTGGCCAGTGATTTTTGTTTCGAATGCTGTGGCATAGAATTATTGAGCCATAATTTAATTATAGTGTGCATTTATAGAATTCCGGATTCCGAAGTGTCAACATTTTTTAAAAAACTTGAATTATTGTTACACAATATAACTCGCAAAGTTAAAAAAAATATTGTTTTGTGTGGTGATTGGAATATAGACATATTAAAAGACAATAAATCTTCAAAAGAACTAATATCCATACTGGACAACTTTAATATTTCACCACATGTTAGAATGCCTACCAGGAAAAATACTAGCATAGACCAAATAGCCAGTAATATTCCCGCACTTGATTTGAAAAGTAGTACACATAACTTAGCTCTCTCTGATCACGATACTGGTCAATCGTTAATTTTTTACCTTGAAGAGACGAGTAATAAATCAAGACCTATAAAATTCTGGTATGAAAAAAAAGGGACTATAATAAGGACAACATAACTAAATTTTTAAATTGCTTAGCAGCCTTAAGTTTTACTGAAATTTACAAAGTAACACACTGCGATGAGGCTTTCATTGCATTCCATGACCTATTCACGCTCTTTTATAAATTGTGTTTTCCCAAAATCCTCGTTAAAAAGACCAATAAACCCATAAAAAATAAATGGATTAGTACGGGCTTAAAAATCTCATGCATTAAAAAGAGAGCTTTATATTATGCATATCAACATGATGCTATAAGTAAAGGTTATCACAAGAAAAAATACCTCAATTACACGAAAATCTTAAAAAAATGCATATCAAAATCACAACAGCTCAACAACAATATTTTTTTAAATAATTCTAAAAATAAATGTAAAGCGACATGGTCAATCATAAAAAATAATGTAAGCAAACCAAATGAGAACAACTATATAAATGAATTAATAATCCTTGACAAAAAAATTACTAATCCAAATGACATATGCAACCAATTTAACAATTATTTTATTGAGTTGACACAAAAAACCAACAATAATAAACATGACGTAAACAATATTAACATTGACAATAATATAAATACCCTATTTCTGACTCCAGTGAATGAAATTGACGTTATTAAAATAATTAATTCATTAAATAATACGAATTCTACAGGATATGACGAAGTAACCACTAAAATAATTAAATTAAGTGCTCATATTATTGCATCCCCACTTACTTATTTAATAAATCTCTCTTTTGAAGAAGGCGTTTTCCCATCAAGACTAAAACAGTCTATAGTTAAACCACTGTTCAAAAAGGGCAACTGTACTGATATGGGCAACTATAGGCCAATTACACTGATCCCAATCTTTGCAAAAATCTTTGGAAAAGCAATGCATAACAAAATAAATAGCTTTGTAACTAAATACAATTTAATTATGGGGAGTCAGTTTGGTTTTAGGAGAAACAGTTCAACGACTCTAGCCTGTTTTTCTTTAGTGAAAATAATTACTGAAGCTCTTAATAAAAAAATGTCTGCTTTATCAGTATTCTTAGATATGAGCAAAGCGTTTGATTTTGTATCACACGAACGACTACTCTACAAGCTAGAAAAATATGGCATAAGAGGCAAAGCGTATGATTGGATTAAAAGTTATCTATCTAATCGCCAACAGAGAACTATTATCTCTAGGATAGAAAATGAGACTAGGACGACATATTGCTCAGAACTAAAAATTAATACGTCCGGCGTCCCGCAGGGAAGTATACTGGGTCCGCCACTATTTATATTATATATTAATGACCTCAAAAAATGTTTAAAATGTGAATGTATCCAATTTGCTGACGATACTACTTTGACTATAAAATGTTGCAACAAAACTGACATAGAAATTGACACAAACAATGAATTAATTAATGTTATAAAATGGCTGAAAAACAATAATCTTCATGTTAATATTGACAAAACCAAAATAATTCAATTTCAGACATGTAACTTGTCAGTAATACCAACAGCAATTAAACATAATAATGCAATTCTTCAACCAGCACCATCAGCTTTATTTTTAGGTATAGTAATTGACAATAAATTAAACTGGAAGGAACATGTAGAAAGAGTATGTAGTAAGCTTGATAAGTTTGTATATGCTCTTCGCAAGTTAAGACTAGTGTCTAGTAAAAGAACAGTCCTTAATGCCTATCATGGGTATGTTTCATCAGTATTGCGTTACGGTCTAGTGATATGGGGTAATTCGGTAGATTTGGAAAGAGCATTCATAGTGCAAAAAAAATGTATCAGAGCCATGAGTGGAGCTGAATATTTTGACCATTGCAGGCCATTATTTAAGGAATTAAAAATTCTCCCACTCCCATGTATATATATTTTTGAAATTTGCCTGTTTGTGAAAAAATACCCTCATTTATTTCTATTAAATGAACAAGTCTCTGAAAGACTGAACAAAAGAAATGCCGGTAAATTATTAGTACCTGCTCAGAGACTGCAATTATACAGTAGAAATGCCAGTTGTATGACAATTAAAATTTATAATAAATTACCAGCAGCCCTGAGAATGTTACCAATTAATAAGTTTAAATGTAAAATGTTTGCTTGGCTCTTAGACATGTGTTTTTACTCCGTCAATGAATTTTTAAATCATACATTTTGATATTGTAATTAAGATTTAATAATGACATTAGTACTCTGACATTATTGTGTGTTTTTTTTTGACCTTTTTAATTTTTTATTTTGATTATATAGATCAGATTTGACATTATGATTTATATTCTTGAATTAACCATTGATTTTTTGTTACTATAAATAATGCATTTTTAATGAAACTTTAACAATCTGAAATTATAAATTCAAATTTCATATCTCTATATAATATTCTTGAAATGTACCTAGTTTTGATTTGCATGTACCTAGCTTATTATTTAATATTTCTACACCAGCAATGGTAGTATGTGTGAAACTAAGTTTAATGTAAGATCTCAATGTACCATATACTAAGAAATAAATAAATACAATACAATAGTAGCGGAGCAGAGCAGCAATGAAAAATGTTGCGAAAACGGGGAAAATGTGACGAAGACGAAGTTGCGCGGGACAGCTAGTTTTCTATAAATACCTATGTACTAAGATCTGGACACGCGGTAGCGTGGCTGGCCACGGTCAAGCGAAGAAGGAACTGGCGACGTGGCAGCCGTGTGTTATATTACACGAAGCATTTGGAACCACTTTTGACGCCTTAATAACTCAAAATTTATTTAACATTTATTTAACATGTATTTATACATGAAATTTAGCGTATTTATTGGAAACCCTTTGATTAGCTAGAATCCAACATTTCATATATATATATTATAGCTCAAACTAAATCGAAATATGATCGCCTAATAATCGGCATTTTCATCACTGACTGACATATGGATCAAAAACCTAACTCACTTCCAGATGACCTAGAAAGTTGAAATTTGGCATCCAGCTACAAAAAAAAAAAAAATTCCAAGCAATATTTAACCTTTGCATGCCACATGATAACCGAAATATAGGTTTTGGTGTTTGAGATTCCTAGCGGTGAGGTTACCACGCAGATGCGTGGTAATTTAATTATTAAGAAGATTCTTAATATTGAACTTGGCTCCTTGGCTACATAAAAGACAACACAGGAAAAAACATAAAATGTTAGAGTACAAAGGTACTAAAATAAAATAAATTAATGGTAAATTTATGTTTGTGTTTATTTATGCTAGTTTATGTATATTTATGTAGTTGTTTAATGTGTTTGTGTTTTTGATAGGATTGTACTTTTGGTTACCAAACAACAAGTGATACGATATCGTTGCGACGTAAACAAGGTCTACTTAACTCACGCTAACGTATTTAAACCACTTCTTATCCGTTCCCAGACAAGCACTTAAGAGCTTTAGCTTTATTCTCACATGTAGTTATGTGAGGGGTATACAGGGTGTTACGTTAACCGAGGCTCAGACTTTCAGAGAGTGTAGTACTTTCGAAAATTATCGACATTTACTATAGAGCCCACTCTGAAATCCTGGAATTCGATCAACTGTAGGATACATAGTAAGGCCAGTGTGTTGATAAATGCGTTTTGGACTAGTTTACTTCAAACGATTGATAGAATTGGACTTTACATAAATACGCTGAATTGTAGTGCGGAATGCATTCAATAATTTGTGGAAACGGGCCTAAAAGTTGTTCATTTTCATGAGTACCACACTCCATTGCAGTATGTATGTTCCTCTTTTGTCCGAACATCTGTGCATTGTATAGGATCGTTAGACGTCGCTTGAAGCCCATGCAGACTCCAGTGGACTGAGGAAATTTCTACACTTTGAACATCCCACAAACGAGACGATCTTCCTGAAATATGCAAAATTGTTTAGGTACCTTTTGTACGAGCCGCACTACTTTGCATAACCGTTTTACTGAGAGGAGGCTGCACTGGACCTCTACGTTACGGGATGGTGTAACGGTTATGTTACTGCCCTCGCGCCATGTCACTGAAATGTCTTAACAGAAGCAGAATTTACTGAAATCGGTTGTCGGAACGAGGCAATGTAATGCAACGCGTTAGATATGTTTTGTGATGTTCCGAATGTATTTGATGGATTATTACCATCGTTACTGAACGTGCAAGTCATCAATATTTGATGTATGTTTCGTCCGCATTCATTGGACAGCGCAGTTTCCCCTCTGCACAAACATATCATCGTAATCACCGTCAAACAAAGCCGCTCTGTGTGCGAGGCGAGCACGGGGCGGCGGCGGCGGCAACCTCAAAGAAACCAACTTCATAGCGCTATTAACATTTTGAGATAGCTTTCGACTTCAGTACACAGCACATACACGTATCTAAACAGTTTTCAAGAAGCCATAGAATAAGCAGACTACAGAAAAACAATGGAACTCTATGCTAGACTGAAATGATCATTAATAAAGTGGTTACTATTTGTACGTTGAACTGAATTGTCATAAACCAGTACTAGAACCTAAGAAGCGACGTAGCCTCCCTTTTCTAAAGGCTGCATACTAAGAAGGTCATCCTAATAGGTCATAGTATGGAGCTTCTGTATACTACTGTGTACTCTGTGTCCGTGTCGCTCCGCAGCGTGAGGTGTCGTCTCGTGCTCGTGGATGTCTCGTATCTCGTGCCGCTCGTGAAGTACGCGCTCCAGGACCACTGTTAAGGCCAAGATGGATGGTAAGTGGCAGCGTGTCCCACCTCCCGTAACTTCTAAGAAGATTTAGATTCACCGCACAAGTATATTGTTTTAAGGTGAGCCGACGTTTTCGCCTTAAGTGACTTCGTAAATTATTTATGTACGGAGAAAAGCTTAAAGGGTTTTTGCGATAAGTTAGCGTGTGTGTGAGGAGGATTTTGCTCAGTAAATTAAGGTTATTATTAAGATGTTTCATAATTTACAATGTTAATGTCAAAAAGAAGGAAGTTTGTAATCTGGCTGAGTTGTAAAGGCGCAAAGTAATCATGTCTTCCCAAGATTATGTTTAAAGGCAAAACATGTAATTAGTTAATTCGCAGACATTAATCTTTTGAACGAAAATCCTACACGAATTTGAACATGAACACAAATGTGAAGTTCGCGTAGGATTTGGTTCGTTACTCAAGTTAGGGTCTGAAGCTCGACGTTCTTTAGTTTCACACACATCTGTAGAGGTCTGAAATCCAATTAATACGTACAATATTTTATACAATTATACCTGTTTCAGACGCCAGTCGGCGTTAAGGTTTGTGAGCAGTGCGATTAAAGGTACATTATATCACGCATGTTCTAAGAACCTTCCCAAAACCATTTTTTTAACAACTAACAGTTAAAAACACCCACCAAATCGTATTCTTAGAATTTCTTGGCGGCAATTGGCGGATCTTCGAATAAAGTACTTGCTCTAGCTAGCTATCTTTGTCAAACCCATAGTTTTATTTTGCTTCAATCAATGCTAAATATGTCACATGTCACTTTAATCAATGTTAATAAAGATGTAAAAATTTATAGTTTTCCGGTACTTCAAAGGAGGCTGGCGAAAATGGACCCAAAGAATCTGAAAATTAACTAAACTCCGTTCCAGTGTAAATATAAAATAATTATAACTACAATTTTATGAGATATTTATTTTTAAAATATTGAATTTTTAGGACACGGGAATCAAAAGTTATAAATAATTTTCAATTTACTAAAATTAAGTAATCGTGCAATTACAAAACGCAACATTTTTCCGATTACGTTCCAATCCAATGACATGTGTTTTTGCTCATGGGTTTTCTTACCACAAATTGCTCTTTCTCTTAGTTTTTATACATTCAATTATGTCAAAAATTCATAAAAATTAACATGCAAACCTGATATTAAAACGCCAATTAACAATGCAAAAGCATGTAATAAAAATGGAACTGCGGCGATTTTATAGTATTTCTAATAAAGGAACGTTATCAATGATGATCCATTGAGTCCAGTCACTACTGTCACTGTCAAATCTGTGATGATCTAGTCCATCGTTATTTTTGTATTTTTGTCTGGGATTTTATGTTTAACATTGCGATTTTGTAGATTCTCGACGACTTGGCCTTTACATCTTGAAATGTAGATAATGCACCCTGTCTTAGACTACCGCATTCTTCTCTGGACATTGGACAATTAGTTGCTTTTGATTTGGACTTTGATTTTAACCACAAACATGCGTTGCATTAATTTCTTCTTCTCTTACGGAGGCGTCATCTTTCTGATGAAGGTGCTCAGAGCTTTGAAAAAGTTCAGAGATGGGTGTATCCACGTGATGTAAGTATATTCGTAAAAGAACATGTATTTATATCATGAGTAAAGAACTTATTTAGGATATCTATCTGAACAACAAACTAAGATTCGTTTAGCTTTTATATGCATAAATAAATACTGTTGTAATCTTATATTAGGCTCATTCTTACTGTTGCCCAATACTTTATCGGACTAAAACAGTATGCAGTAAAAGACTAGCCGAGGTAGCAGTAGAAGTAGTGTATTTTACTGAGATCTTTCAGTCATCAAAATGGAAGATGGGTGGCTGTTGCATTTTGTATTGAAATATTTATATACCGCTCCACAGGTATCAGAGGTCATATTATCTTTCATATCAAACGACATTTCTGTTTTTCTTTTCGTGGGGACCTGGATACACTCTGTCGAGTGTCGAGTCAGGCACTTTTGTTACTTATACATGGAACTCTTTATGTTTATTACACTAAAGGTGAATTTATTTATTTTAACATAATTAATTAATTCCAGATAACAGGAGACAACTACCTTTGTCACTCATATTGGGGGCTGATAAGCTGCGACCCTGAAATTGAAACCCGACAGCAACTTGGCCATCGTAACGTCTGTGTTGCATAAAATAAAAACTATGTAAAAATACCAAAAAATAAGATTTATTACTCATACTTTTTTTATTCAACAAAACCTACTTTTCAGTAGCTGTACATAGCTAGTCAGCTCTGGCTGTTATAATTTATGTAAAACAATATTATCTACTCTCAGCGTAATAAGAATCGTTTTACTTGACTATAATTCGCGTAAGGATCAAAATCGTAACGACATAGTTTTAAAAGTGATTGAACTAATTACAGGGTTGGTAATCAGTTTAGTCTCTAGCTGCAGTCTAGCAGTTTTATGATTCATCAATTAGGTACAGGCAATGAAGTAAAAATTCTGGTTTTGGCTTATGACGAGAAGCAAAACACGTAAAGTCAGAACTAAAACTGCGAGGGAAATACAGTAGTTTATTCGAATCTTTTTTTATGAGTTGTCTTAAATATTATTATATTTTGATTCATCTTAATTACGGAGTCATTCCACTGTTAAAAACCTTAATCGTAAGATTTTTAGGTTATCTTGTGAATAGACGTATATCCCTTTTCTCCCAACTTTTCCGTCTTACTTTCCATTTACTTTTCTGATAGTCTTTAGTCGTTTTACAACTACGTATAAGTTGTTATGATGAATGCTACCTCTAAGAGTGGGTCCCAAAATACATGTAGTCTCGCCCGTCTCCTTTGACAGATGAGAAGTAGGCGTCTGTCAATTTATAATCAAACAGGGCGGTATGTAGGCGAGAATACCACTGTAAATATTGTGGGACGATAATATCCTTTTTATTTTCCTGACCCGCGTTACTTACTTGTACAGTCAGCATCAAAAGTCGGTTAACACTTATAAATATTACTCCAAGTTTTGTGCTGGTCAGGGTGATCTGATGTTATATTGTTTTGCGAATTTGTGTAACCATTGATGAAAATATTGTTGTCTTTTACTCCAGTCTGTTAATATGGATCGTTCTAAAACTAAGACGTCTTAAATAATTTTGGTTATGTAAAGCGACTTTTGCTGCTGACCGTACCATCAGGTACCTAGGCCTTGTTCGTTTACCATCCAAATATATAAATAAAGTCTCACTCCAATAATTACGAGATTTATTGTTTTAACCAGCAGCACGCGCGACGGAATGCGGTTTAATATCAAGCGAACACTTCGCTTGTCTCCGAGAGTAGCAAGTTGACTTGTAAAGTATAGTAAAGTAAGGAAAGTGTGCCGGCAGGTGAGCGCGTGAGTTACCGCGCGAGGTACAGCCTGTGGCGCGGCGCTGATTTACTGCGGGCGTCGTCGCCGAGCTCGGCCTGAGGCGCAGCGCACTCGCCCGAGTGCCTGTGCCTACCACTACTTGTACCTAACCTATGTGGAATCAAAAAAGGATACGTTTCAGTGCTTTCTAGTAAATAGTGTACAAACACTCGCTTCCCTTCCTTCGTCTAAATCCACTGTGAGGGGGGATTTTGGGCTGGAAAATGTGGTCAGGCAGGTACAGTGTTATTGGGAGCTTACTTTAGCAATTTCTCACCAAAAAGCTTGCTAAGAACCTGCCCCCGACGCGGCGACGGTAAGGCGCGTCATCAAGTTTTAGAAAAACTTCTGCTTTGTATAGCGTGCATCAACTCTGACAGCAATATTTATGTGCCTGTATGCGATATGTTAAAGGTTAGTTCCAAACAGCAATGAGAACCCGGTCTACGCACCTTAAAGGCTGAAACTTCTTGTAAAGTGTTCTCCACACAAGGTTCGTGAACTTTGTTCTGTAGTTTATACGCGAGCTGTTTGTTGATGGGGATGTGCAACTTACAAGTCTCGCGTACGACACCCGTTTTGCTGACTTATATTAAATGCTGGGTTACCGTGGTGACATGAGTTCATGTTTTTAAGGACAAGTAGTTGTTACCATAAACCTATAATTAATTACAATTGTTGGCGCCACTGCTTCCGGCGACCAAACATAGCGCCAGTATCGCGAGTCAAGCGACGCACCGTGGGTCCAGTGCTGCCACCTGTCGGACCCGACGTTGAAACGTTGCTGGCGAGTCATTGGCTATTTGCTTCGGCTGACGTCACTTCGGTGGGGAGATATCAAGCCTTTTTAAACCCGGAGCTCAGTCGTTCACGGTGCTTCGTCGTAGCAACAACATTTTATATTGATTATTACTGTTGAATATTTATTGTAATTAATTAATAATTAATTGGTTGAGAATTAAAGGTGATTATAGTGTTATCTATTTATCTATTCCTGCCTAAAGTAGAGTCATCTAACATCAGAAGTGCTTCGAATTCAAGCCTACAAATGGGGCGAAAGTCACGTGCCCGTCAACGGGAAAGAAAAAAGAGGAAACATACAAGATCATCATCATCATCGTCAAGCAGTAAGTCCAGTTGCTATACGCCTTCACCCATTCGTAAAAAAGCAAAGAAATCAGTCGATAGTCAAGTAGCGGGTTGTTATAATATGGTTTTGAACTCTATGGTACCAGAATTTGACCCCATTACAGATAAAGTAAACAATTGGCTCAATATTGTTGATTTGCATGCTAAGACATTTAATTGGAAGGATCAGGTGATAATTTACCAGGCCGTCAATAAATTCAAAGGAACGGCAAAAACATGGTACGACTCATTTTTGAAAAATGAGAGTAGTTGGGCTAGTTGGAAATGGAAACAATGGCGAGATAAAATATCGTTTACATTTCAAACAAAACGTAATATGTTCGCGTTACTTAAAGAAATAATCGATAGTAAACCTACACCACAGCAACATTTGTATGAATTTTATTTTCAACAAAAATGTAAAATTGACAAATTAAGTGTGAATTTTTCTGATCGGGACATAATTTCAATCATTACGGGCAACATCGACAATCCTAACATAAGTGCGTCAGTGGATGCCGGAAGTATAAATACATGCGACCAATTTGCATCTTTTCTCCACGGTCGGTTAAGTAGTTCTCATAATACGAGTCTCGGCGCTGTCAATGAACATAAGGTGCCTCAAACCTCATCTAAACGAATCGATCTAGGAAATTCATTGAAATCGGAACAGTCGAGTCGTATTGTGTCAAATCAAAGTTTAACGGCTGCTGGAACCACAAAGCAGATAACTTGTTTCGGATGTGGGGGTAATCACAAACGAAATGAGTGCACAGAAATTTGTAAATATTGCAGTAAGAAGGGACATTCAGAAAACTATTGTCGAAAAAAAAAAACTGACGAAGTAAAAAAAGAAGTAAAATTTGTAAAGTCTAGTGAAAATAAAAATAAGTTTAATAAAGTTGCCTGTATAGGGGGCTTTTCTCAAAAAGTTTTTATCGATATGGGCAGTGATTGCTCCTTAATAACGTCAGATTTGGCAAAACAATTAAAGTTAACGAAACTAAAATTGGCAATACCGATTCATTTGCAGGGGTTCTCGAATTGTTCTGTGGTTTTGGTAGAAGATTACGTAACGACTTCTCTGATTTTAGACGGTATACAATTCGAAAGTGTAGATTTTTATATTACTGACGTGTTATCGGGTTGTGACGTCCTGATAGGCCGGAATGTGACCGAAGATACGTCAGTTATGTATATGAGAATAGGAAATCAACTGACTTTTCAGAAAACCGTGAATGTGTCTGCAGTTCTGTCTTATGAAGTAGAATTCAACGTACCGGATAAATATCATGATGTTTTAAAGGATTTGTTTGAAAAATATCCTGAAACAATCGCCGGTGATTTAAGTTCATTAGGTAAAGTTAAAGATTTTGAAGTTGAGATCGAACTTGAATCGAACAAGCCTATTTACACTAGGCCATACAGGTTATCAGTGCCTGATAGGACATTGTTACGTAAAATAATTGACGAGCTCCTTAAAAATAATATTATTCGCGAAAGCAAGTCCCCATTTGCTAGTCCTGTACTTCTAGTAGAAAAAAAAGGGGGTGAAAAGCGGCTATGCGTGGATTACAGGTCATTAAATAAAATAACTACTAAAGAAAAATATCCTATGCCGCGCATAGAGGACTTGTTAGATAGATTAAAAGGTTGCAAGTATTTTACTAGCTTAGATATGAAAAGTGGTTATTACCAATTACGTGTAAATGAGGGTTCAATAGACAAGACTGCATTCATAACGGAAGATGGACATTACGAGTTCTTGCGTATGCCATTTGGGCTGTCGAACGGACCATCGGTGTTTCAACGCATGATGAACCAGATTTTGGGTAATTTACGTTTTAAAAATGTCATAATATACTTAGATGACGTGTTAATTGTATCAGAAACCGTTGAAGAAAACATAAACATCCTGGAATCGGTACTAAAAATATTTAAAGAACACGGTTTGACTCTTAACCTAAAAAAGTGTTCTTTCTTTTTAACTGACATCACATTCCTTGGATATGAAGTAAATGGTAACGGTATCAAACCCACATCAAAGAAAATTGATGCTATAAAGCAGTTCCCAGTACCCAAAACGGTTCATCAGCTGCGTCAGTTCTTAGGGTTAGTTAATTATTTCCGTAAATTTATTAAGGACTGTGCAATACTAAGTACCCCACTTACAAAATTATTAAAAAAAGGACAAAGGTGGCAATGGACAGACGAACAAGACCGCACAGTAAATCTATTAAAAGAAGCCCTAACTTGCGATTCTACCTTAGCTATCTTTGATCCTAAAAGGGGAACCATACTTTATACAGATGCAAGTAGGGAAGGGGTAGCTGGAATTATGGTACAAGTGCATGAACATGGTGAGCGGCCGATATATTACTATAGCAGGCAAACGACGAACGAGGAAAAGCGTTACCACTCGTTTGAGCTCGAGCTTCTTGCTATTGTGGCATCATTTCAGAAATTTCGTTTATATTTGCTGGGCCATAAGTTTCAATTAATTACGGACTGTAATGCCGTCAGATACTCGCTTACAAAAAAAGAAGTGTCGCCACGAATAGCCAGGTGGGTGCTTATGACTCAAGAATTTGACTTTGAGATTTGTCATAGACCCGGCGCTAAAATGCAACATGTTGATGCACTTAGCAGAAACCCTTCCTATAGTGGTGAAGTTTGTGAAAAACAAATAGTAATGTCCATCACCGAAGCTGACTGGCTTTTGAGTGTTCAGGAACAAGACCCAAATCTATGTAAAATTAGAGACGTTTTACTATCAGGAGAGGCCGATGCGAATCGGAATATTTTTAACGAGTACGAATTGCTTGGAAACAAAATCTACCGCCGCACTGAAATAGGTCGTAGATGGGTTGTACCAAAAAATTGTATCTGGCAAGTTATTATGTATAATCATGACAAGATAGGTCACTTCGCTGTTGATAAAACGTTAGAAAGAATTAAACATAAATATTGGTTTCCTAAAATGAAAAAAACGGTAACTAAATACATAAAAAATTGTTTACACTGCCTATACAATAAAAATAAAAGTGGAAAAAAGGAAGGTCAGTTGTTTCCAATTCCAAAATATGCTCGCCCCTTTCATACCCTCCATATAGACCATGTGGGTCCATTTATAAAATCATCAAAGGGCAATTGTCATATTCTGGTACTTGTTGATGCGTTTACAAAGTTCGTCTTTGTATTTCCGGTGCGGGATACAAGCACTGCTTGCGTTGTAAAAGAATTAGACCACTTGTTTAAGATTTTTGGCAATCCGCGAAGACTCATTACTGACGCTGGTACTGCTTTTACGGCAAAGGCATTTCAAACATTTTGTGACAGCAAAAACATTCGTGCACACACTATAGCAACTGGCATGCCGAGGTCGAACGGACAAGTCGAACGCTACAATAAAACAATAGTTGAGGCACTGCGTTCATTGGGTGCAGATAACGACTACACACACTGGGATGATGTTTTAACGTGTTTACAACAAGGTATGAATAGCACATTGCAAAAAACCATTAATGCAGTCCCCAGTGAAGCATTTTTTGGGTACCGCCTTAGAACAGAGAGCGACATATTTTTACCCGAGCAAGAAGAAATTATAGATGTCACACAGCTGCGACGAGATATCGACACACGAATAAAACTAGATGCTAAACATCAAAAAGAAAGTTTTGATGCAAAACGTTGCGTGGCCAAACAATACGAGATTGGGGACTTGGTTCTCGTAAAAGTGCCTAGCCAAGCTGGTAATGGCAGCAGTACTAAACTCCTACCAGTGTTCAAGGGCCCTTTTAAAGTTACAAAAATACTCGGTAAAGATAGATACCACATAGTCGACATAATAGGCAGCGAGCGATCACACAAGAAATATTCTGGTACTACCTGTGTAGAAAACATGAAACCATGGATCAAGATAACCAATTGGGATGAGGATGTTGGCGTGGTCGGTATGTACTGTAAGACTTATTTAATAAAACATCAAAAGGTAAAATTGTTGTTTAATGATAATAATACCGCTTTACATTTTGGTTTTAAATGATTACTAATAATTAAATTTGTACAATATTTTGTTCTGCAATAATCACTTTAACAAATAACACTTCATAACATAGAAATGTTGCAGTTGTAATGGCGTTTCCACTACAGAAACAAGTGAGGTTCGACCTTGAGCTTGTTGTGGGCTAGAATGTGGTTCATGCAGATAAAAGTGGATGAACTGGAAAGCTTCGGCTATCATGTGGATTTCGAGTCTGAGCATGGTAGTGCGAAGTCAGGGATCACACTTTTGCATGAGCTATTCATTGGCTCAGTAGTGGGAACTCATTCAACATATCGTAACATAATACCTATTATATTATTCTCACATTACAGATGACTGTGTGTCTAGGGACAGACACAGTTCAGGAGGGCCGGATGTTGGCGCCACTGCTTCCGGCGACCAAACATAGCGCCAGTATCGCGAGTCAAGCGACGCACCGTGGGTCCAGTGCTGCCACCTGTCGGACCCGACGTTGAAACGTTGCTGGCGAGTCATTGGCTATTTGCTTCGGCTGACGTCACTTCGGTGGGGAGATATCAAGCCTTTTTAAACCCGGAGCTCAGTCGTTCACGGTGCTTCGTCGTAGCAACAACATTTTATATTGATTATTACTGTTGAATATTTATTGTAATTAATTAATAATTAATTGGTTGAGAATTAAAGGTGATTATAGTGTTATCTATTTATCTATTCCTGCCTAAAGTAGAGTCATCTAACACAATATAATTACATAACATAAAAAGCACGCTTGTTGATATTTCCAAAAGGATTGAGCAATAGTGTAGTGAAATAGGTACCTACAACACATTTCGCCACTTGTGTTTTCAAGTTCCATAAAATTAGGGAATGGGGCAAATGTTTTCACAAACATTTACAAACATTTGGAACCGTGTCTATTTTTGTTGGAAGTTTTTCGTCAAAATGGTGGATGTGTGTTATGAATGCAAACAAAAGAGGTTTGTTTGAATTCCTAACTCACATCCACCATTTTGTTTTATTAAAACAGCCAGTACAAAGTAAGCCCGTGTCAAATGAAATCCCGACCAGTGCAAACTATTTTAAACCAGTGCCGAGTGGTACGCAAAGAATCACAAAGTACCGGTATCGTACCGGCGCGTATCCAATTCATCGGGAATGCATTGCGGAGCGTGCCGCCACACTTTTTGCCCTATAATTGAATTCTACACAAAGGTTTGTCGTTTGCGCGCGTAAATCTTCCACGGGGCGTGTTGTGTGTGTGTTTGTGTGCGGTGTAATACCTAGACCAGTGACTAATAGCATAGCGGTTTTCGTTTCAGATCTGTAGAAGCGAATAGATTGCAGTGCTACGTGCATTCGAATACTTGTTTTACTAATGTTGCATTTGAATTTAAATGTATTCAATTCTTAACTTTAATTCTGCCCATAAATTGAATTCTTATCTCGTTCGAGTTTCATCTAAGTGAGTCTGTCGCTTACGTACATACAAGCTATGTTGTAATGCTGCATAAAGTAGAAGTTCCCAGATAGAACATACCGCCTGCAGCCTCTATATCTTACACACACAGAGTTCTTCGCTTTATCTGCGCTCTGATTGTCGGGATAAATCGTAAAAAGCCATTAGTTAGTGATCAGAGCTAGTAATCCGGCACTGGGGAACTACTCACTAAAAGCGCAAGTGTGCACACATAGAATATGAACAGAAGGTCCATAATGTACGATGAGCTACTGACGCACAACGCCTAACCTCTTTTTAGGTGCGCAGAACTTGATTTTTCGGCAGAAAGTAAGTCAGCCGCTTGTCATCTCTATCTACTGCACATTAGGTACTGTCCTAGCCTAGTTTATTTATTTATGTTCACACAAAATACTTTAAAAGACAGTACAATAAGATAAGAGAGCACAAAGGTACTGCTTATTTAAAAGACATTTCTTCCAGCAGACCTGCGAGAGGAAAGTTAGATTAGAAATGTAGACACAGTGTGTAGAAAGGGCGAAACAGGAAAATTAAAATTTCAATTAAAACAAAAAATAACACAAAAATATACCTTTATAAAAAAAAAACAAACATAGAAATATATACACAAATAAAAACAGTAAATATATACCTATAATATTGTAAGGTTCCGTAGTAGTAGGCACCTTACACTTGCAGTTTAAGTAAGAAGTAGCAAGTAACTAAGTAAGTACTTGGAGTTAGGTGAGTTGACGTAAACACACACAGATTTGGTAGCACTAAAAGTTTATTAGAGAACCGATCACAACTAAGTAAAAGTAGGTTGGATGCTAATCCGCGGTGTTCGCGTAAGTATGTAATTTGTCAACTAACTTAAAATTATATTAAACATTGTTTTAAATACGAAAGAGGAAAGTAGGTTGCTGCGTTTGCAGCTTGTCGGTGTGTACGTAAACCGTACATGCTCCCGAGGGCAAAAGGCGAGATAAGCATCCAGTACATAACAAATATAAAAGTACGAGTCCGAAAACATAATACTAAAAAGTACAGACAGTATAAAAGTACATTAGGTGAGTAAGTAAAACGTAAGTAAAAATTTAACATATGCACATTGAAATAATAAGGTTTACTGCTCCTCAAAGTGAAATAGTTGTTTCGGCCTCGCGTCGCTGTATAGTGGCTCCGGCGGTGTCGAATGACGTATTTCTTGTAACTCGATTTCGACCTTGTTGTCGATTCCTGTAGGTTGTCTGGTAGTCGGCATTTTAGTTTTCTTAAGGCATAGTCTCTTAATCCAAATGTAGACAGCAAACGAAGCAGCTCCTCCCAACAGCAAAGAAGTCACAGAGTAAAGATATATGTCGTGACTCGAAATGTCTGTCCCTTGTGGTAGACGCGGTAGTCTTTCCTGCTCTTTCTGCTGAGTTATTTTCTTATCTATATTTCTGATACTTATTGCCGATGTATCTAGTTCTGTCATATTCAGCTGTGCGTTTTTCCAACTTAGATCAAATAAATTGTTGATTGTGGTGTTAAGTGTAGGTACTTCAATATCCGCCTCCATGTAAAATTTGCTTCCTAAGTGGTTGTAAGTGAATATTGTCGCATCTTTCTTTTGTAGTATGCATTTTGGTTTCAAGGCAATCACCCCAGTACCGTTGATGACTGCTGGCGTAACTTGATCGCTACATATGACGCGCATCAGCTGTCTGTCGCATAATGTAAACAACCACCAGTTAGGTTTATGTAATTGGATCCAAGTTTCTTTGCAAGTTACGTTATTGATGTCACAAGATAATGACGTTTGTTGGCTGAATACCTTGGCCTCGCAAGGTGCGTCCTTGTCTTGTAAGCTAAATACCGGCTGACGTGAAATGCATGTGTACTCGTCTTCTCTGTAAAGCGTACATTGGCGCATGTCTTGCTCTTCCATGGTGATGTACGAATTTTTCACGAAGTTTATGGCGATGTAATTGGAGAAAGGCTGCACGATTTTCAACTGCCCTTGTTTCTGGAATGGTATAGGTATTACCCGGTATATTTTGTAGTCCTCATCGCTCAATAGTGGAATATGCAATTCGAAAAGTAGAAAATTGTTTGTAATCCGAGCCTTGACATGGATTAGTTCGTAGATGTCACGGAAATCCTTTTGTATGTCCTTTATCGGTAGGGCCATTCCCTGTGGTAGTTTTCCAGAGATGATGTTCAGCTGTTCTATTATTTGAGATGCAGGAAACAAGTGTGTATCCAAATGACCTCGGTAGATGTTGGTGAGAGCGTTCATTAGCATTTCTTGAATTCTATGCAAATCGCCCAAAATTAAAGTTGATGATAAAGCGGCAGAATTCACGTCATTTGCTGTGTATAATATTTGCGCTCTGTTTTCAATTTTTGTGATTACGTTGCAAGTCTGATTTATGTAGGTTTGTATGGCGTGGAATTGTTTGTCCATAAATTCCGTATTGTTTTTAATTACGTTGTTTTCAGCTTCTATAATTAAAGTTTGATTCTTCATCAGCTGTAGCAAATAATTATCGTTGATTTGCATGTTTTGGATATCTTTCTCGTACTTTCGCGCAAAGTCTTCATCCAAAACTCCAAAAAGTGTTCTGGCTAATTTTCCGATTCCATCAAAGTAGCCTCGTTTTTGTCGTGAATGCGGAGAAAGTAACATAGTGTTATAATTCTCAAGGTGATGCATTTCATGTCGTAGGTGGTTGACAACTGCTTCGCATGGTGTAAACTCGTGTGCGATTCTTTGACACTGTTTATCAATTTGGTTTATATAGTTGTTCATGTTATTCGCAGCTTGCCAGTAGGAAGTAAGGTTGTAATAGATCAGTAGTGTCCATTCATCATGTATAAGTTGCAGTTTTCCGGCTTCATCGAAGTAAATAGGTTGATTGTTGATTATAGAGGTCACCTTATAGTTGTTTGTTGCTGGTGACGATAGTGCCGTTCCTATCATTCCTATCAAAGTTATTAGAGCAAACGTTAAGAAACTGTACTTGTTGGTTCTCGTGCCCCTTTTTCTTCTTTGGTTCGCAGTTATCTCTGTATCTTCTTGTCTTTTGTTGCTTGTTGTTTCTTCAGTAGCCGGCCATTCTTCTTGTTGTGGTAATAAAGTTAGTTTGACAGTGGGTCGTTTTATCTCTCCAGTTTTTGTTTTAAGTGTGACCACTCGTACTAAACCATCCTTGCCGGGATGAGCTTCCATCACTCGTCCCATGACCCATTTACCAGGAGGTAAGTTTGTCTCTTTAATTAGTACAACGTCGTTTGGTTTGAGATTTTGTATAGTTTTATTCCACTTGCTTCTAGACTGTAAAGTGTTCAGATAATCATTGGACCATGCCTTCCAGAATTGATCCAGCATGTGCTCCGTTAGTTGCCAACGTTTTCTCAAATCCATCTTCCTGTCGTCTGGTTCCGGTTGAGGTAATGACAGCGTAGCACTGCCAGTTAGAAAATGACCTGGAGTAAGAGTACTATAAAATTCCTCCGGATCTTCTGTTAGCGGACACAGAGGCCTCGAGTTCAGGCAGGCTTCTATTTTCGCTAATAGTGTAGTAAATTCTTCCCAGGTTAGTTTTTGTTCCCCAAGAACTCGCCGCAAGTGATGTTTTAATGATTTAACGGCTGCTTCGAATATCCCACCCGCGCTAGGCCAAGCAGGGGCGTTGAAGTGCCACTGAATTTCTAATTTCCCAATCTCGTCAAAAAACTCATGAGAGAGCAGTTTTTTGAAGTTACTAAAATCCTCCTTCAGCACTTTGGATGCTCCAACGAAGTTCGTGCCGTTGTCTGAGTACATATGTGCGGGCGTTCCACGCCTCGCGCACATTCTTTGAAGCGCTGCAATAAACGCTTCCGTGCTTAGTTCTGAGACTAATTCGATGTGTACAGCTTTCGTAGCCATACAAACGAAAACTGCGATGTAAGCTTTGGACGTCTTCACTCCTTTTCCTTTGTTCAGTTTTACGTCTACGTGACCAGTAAAGTCAACACCAGTGTGTGTGAATGGACGACTTGGTGTTACTCTTTGTTTTGGAAGATCGGCCATTAGTTGAGCACTGTCAGTAGAGTTGTAACGATGACATTTCACACAACGTCGTATTCTTCCCTTTATCGCCCGATTTCCAGACACAATCCAGTATCGTTGCCGTATGTAAGTAAGAGTCAGCCGGGCTCCTCCATGAAGCGTCATCAAGTGTGCTTGGTCGATCAGTAGTTCCGTGAAGCGGCTGGAGTAGGGTACAACTGCGGGATTCTTCATATTGGCAGGAAGGTCAGAGTGCTGTAATCTCCCGCCTACGCGAATGATTCCCTTGTTATCCAGATAAGGTTTGAGTTTATAAATGCTGCTTTTAGGTGACACAGTGTTATTTTGTTTCAATTGTTTGTGTTCTTGCGCAAACTCGCTTTGCTGGACATATTTTATTATATATTCTGCTGCGTATTGTAGGTCAGTTGTTGTTAGGTAAGTAGCACATGGTCGTAATTTCTTCTTTAGTGATGCAATATATCGCACAATTCGAGCAGTAATTCTTGTTACTGATGTCAGCGAACTGTGGTTTTTTAGTAACTTGTAAACAATATTTTCAGTGTTGTAGGTTTTAGAACTGACGTCATTGGGTTCGTCCCTGCGTTCTTCGCTTGTAGTAAAGTGACAATTCACATTATGAGGTGTTTCAGATTCGGCGAATGTTTTCAGAAACGTAGGTCCGTTCCACCATAATTTGAACTCGACTACCTTGCTCGGTAGTAAGCCTCTCGAAGCGCAGTCAGCTGGATTAATTTCCGATCGTACATAACACCATTGTTGAGGTGCAATTACGTCCTTTATTTTCCCCACTCTGTTAGATACGTATCTTTCCCATCTTGAGAGGTCTCCCTGAATCCAGGCTAGGACCACTTTGGAGTCACACCAACCATAAACCGATATCTCATGTTCCGTTAGTGATTTCTTCACTTTTTCCATCAGTTGGGAGAGTAGTAGTGCCCCGCATAGCTCAAGTCTGGGCAGTGAAGTTTTTTGAGTAATCGGCACCACCCTAGTTTTTGACACTAGTAATGTGATCTTTGGGTCGCCTATTTCGTCGATTACTCGGCTGTATATGACGCAAGCGTATGCTTTTTCGCTAGCGTCACAAAATCCATGTAGTTGGATAGTTTTCTGCGTACTGCCAATCCATCTGTTTATTTTAATGTTTTTAATTAGATGTAGTTCTTTGTTTAGATGCCGCCATTCGTCTTGTAACTCAGTAGGTAGTTCAGCATCCCAGTTTATTTTAGTTAGCCACACCCTTTGGAATAGTAGTTTAGCTGACACAGTTATGGGCGCCAGCCAACCCAAGGGGTCGTATAGTTTTGATATTTGTGACAGCAGGTTCCTTTTAGTTAGTGGTTCGTTGTTGTAGTCGTCAATAGTCCAGTTGAATATGAAAACGTCATCTCTTGGATTCCAACCTAACCCCAACGTTTTCATTGATTCGTCGCCTTTAAAATCGAATGTACTTTTCGATATTTGATCTTCGTCTAAGTGTCGCAAAAGCTCAGGATCATTGCTTGACCATTTTCGCAGATTCATTCCGCCTCCCTTTAGTAGTTTAATGATCGATGTTTGAATTTCCTTCGCTTGTTTTGTCGAGTTGTGACCGCTGATTAGGTCATCGACGTAAAATTGATTAAGCAATATTTCAGCGGCCTTTGGGTATTTGTGGCCGTCATCGAAAGCAAGCTGTTTAAGTGTTCGCATTGCTAGCCATGGAGCACTTTTTGTCCCATATGTTAATGTTTGAAGTTGATATTCTTGTAAATTTTCTTTTGGTTTATTCCTCCATATGATCTTTTGTAGATGTTGTTGAGCGGGATGGCACCATATAGAACGGTACATTTTTTCAATGTCTGCTGTGTAAACATATTTATAGCCACGCCATTGTAATATCAATGCTTGGATGTCCTTTTGCAGATTGGGACCTTTTTCCATGACGTCATTGAGGCTACATCCACCCATGGTTTTCTGTGAAGCATTGAAAACTGCTCTTAATTTTGTTGTTGTTGATTGTTCTCTCAGTACTCCATGATGCGGTAAGAAATTTGATTCTTTGGAGGATGTTGTGTTCGAAAGCTTCATGTGACCTAAATCGATGTATTCGCGAATAAAATCTTTGTACATTGACGCAAGTTTTGGTTTTCTGTCGAATCTTCTTTCCAGTTGTAGAAATTGAGAGATTGCGATCGGCTTAGAGTTTCCCAATTTTTCTTCATAACCAGGAATCAGTGGCATTTTCACAATGTATTTGCCGTCGCGATCTCTCTCAGTAGTCATTTTGTAGTAATTTTCGCACCAGTCGTCTTTTGATGTGTCTTCAGTATTCTGTATGATATCTTCAGTCTCCCAAAATCTCTTTAAGTCGTTAAGGTCGACTAGAGCAACATGGCAGTTAAAAGTTTCTAGCTTGCCGCATAAAATCCATCCTAAACGGGTTTGCTGAGCTGTCGGAGTTTGAGCATCTCCCTTTAGGACCCCCTCTAATATAACTTGCGAATAGATTTCCGCCCCCAGCAGCAAATCCACGCTCCTTGATAAGTTGAAATCAGGATCCGCTAGGTTCAGACCTTGTAGTTGAGGCCAGTTTTCTTTTTTAAATGTTTTGTTGGGTAAGTTGTTTGTGATCCTTTTCATTATTAGAGTGCTTACTGAAAATGCGAAGTCAGTGCATCGTGATTTACACTCCAATTCTAGTCGTCCTTTACAGTCTCCCGAAATAGTACCCACGCCGGAGATCGTAGCGTTCATCCTTTTTATAGGTAGTTTTAGTCGTTGAGCTGCGTTCTCCGTGATGAGGTTTACTTGTGAACCTTGGTCAAGTAAAGCTCGCAACGTTATAAAGTCTCCTGTTGAAGTTCTAACTTGTAGTTCCACTGTGGTTAGTAGAATTTCCATAATGTAGTTGTTTGATAAATGGTTTGAACTATGTTGATTGGTTGATGTTGTAGGTTGCTGCCCCCGTTGTTGAGAGCGTTGACCCATATTGTTCATATTGGAACTTGGTGACAGATTTTGCGATGAGTAGTGTAACATCGTATGATGTGGTTTTTTGCACTCTTTGCAAGTTTTGTTTGATGTGCATTCTGTGTCGATGTGCTTATACAAACAGTTTTTGCATATTTGCAAATTCCTTACTGTGTCATTTCTTTGCCGTGTGTCCATTCCAATGAACTTTGGACACTGCATGATCACGTGAAATCCGTGGCACAGAAGGCATTTCCCGAATGACGCATGGTATATTCTTGATGCCTCCTTTCTGTGTTGTTCATATGATGGTTTCTTGAAGTGGAATTTCGTTTGGTTGCTGAATGTTTGTTTGTGTTGGTTTGATGCATCTTTTTGGTAAACTTTTGCTGCTTCTAAAGCCATGAATTTAGTCTCCAGGAACCCCAAAAATTCTCCCAGCTCCGGGACTTCTTTTGGATGCTTTAATTCCCTAGTATATTCAGTATAAGATGTTGAGTCCAACTTCTGTGCCATCAAGTACACGATTATTGGATCCCAGCTTGCTGTATTGAGGCCGATGTTTTGTAGGCCATTCATGCATTCGTTGATTACGTCATGCATTTTCTTCAAGACAGCAGCCTCAGCCTGTCGGATGGATGGTAACTGCATCAAAGTATTCATCAAGTTCGCAAATTGGAGTCTTTTGTTGTCGTATCGCTGAACAAGAATATCCCAACAAGTTTCATAGTTTTCAGCGCCGACCAAATGTTGAACTAATCGTTCGGGCTCTCCTTTAAGCTTTGATTTTAAGTGTTGCATTTTCTGCGCTTTCGACGAGTTTGCATTGTTGTGAATTGTTTCCAGAAACATATCCTTGAACGTAATCCACTGACTGTAGCTTCCAGTGAATTCTGGTAGTTGTATCCTAGGTGCAACGTTTTGGTAATTAGCGCTTGTCCATAGTTTCAAATTGAGGGATCTTTTTATAACATCGTATTGGCGTTCTTTGTTGCCAAACAAGTCGTTGTATACCTCGTTTGAACCTTTCAAAATTGCTTCAAGCTCCCAGTGACATTTTTCTACAGTGTCCCACTTGGTTTTCAGGATGCTTAGGTGATCCTCTAACTCCCATTTTTCGCTAATGGAGTCAATTTCTATTTTGGACATTGCCCGTTCAAGTGCTTTAATGTGACATTCCTGTCGATCCAGTAGTTCTTTGGTCTTAGTATCTACTCCCGTAGGATGCGGGATGACAACTTCAGCCTGTTTGCTTTCGCAGCCTAACAACCGCTGCAGTATATCAGCCCTGGTGGATTCGTACATATGTTTTGTCTTTTCATAGACGTTACCAGTGAAATATTGGATTCCTTTGTCCTCTCGTTCAAGTAGTACATTGTGTCTATTGTTAAAGTCTTGCCAGTAATTTTCCAATGACACTAACCTTTGAGTCAAGTACTCCTTTCCTTTTCGAGACGCGCTGTCCTTTTGGTAGTTAGCACAGAGACGTCTGATTGACTCGAAGACTTCGTTCTGTGTAATGATTTCGCTCATCTTGATGTAATCGATTAGTTAATCGAACGTAAGTAAGTAGTAACCTAAGTAGTGGTAGTAGTAGATTAGAAGTAGTAGTAGTAGTAGGATGTAGTAGTAAAGTAGGTATTGAAGAACACGTAGTTTAGTGCCTTCTAGCTTGTAGGCTTTGGATTACCCGCAGTTCACGTCGCAGTCCGAAAGCTGTAGTAGTAGTAGTAGTCGTAGTAGCAGTAGTAGCCGTGGTAGTAGTAGTTGTCTTGTTGACGAAGTTGAGTCTTGTTTTTCCGCTTGATTCACGAAGAAGTTCCAAGGTATCCCCTCTTCGTTGATTGCTCAGAGCTCTTGCACTCTTTCTACGAATATGCGCGCTTTCTCAACTTGACTGGTGAGATCCGCTTGTGGAAGGCCAGCCAAGCCGATTCGCTGTCGTTTTCAAGAGATACAATTACCCCAATCCGGCTCGAAGGACCATTAAATGTAAGGTTCCGTAGTAGTAGGCACCTTACACTTGCAGTTTAAGTAAGAAGTAGCAAGTAACTAAGTAAGTACTTGGAGTTAGGTGAGTTGACGTAAACACACACAGATTTGGTAGCACTAAAAGTTTATTAGAGAACCGATCACAACTAAGTAAAAGTAGGTTGGATGCTAATCCGCGGTGTTCGCGTAAGTATGTAATTTGTCAACTAACTTAAAATTATATTAAACATTGTTTTAAATACGAAAGAGGAAAGTAGGTTGCTGCGTTTGCAGCTTGTCGGTGTGTACGTAAACCGTACAAATATATACAAGGTGTAGTTTTGCATCCTCGTCAAATTCAAGGAGGTAACTATGCTAATGATTCTCGTTCCGAATCTATAATAAAATGGGTAGGTATTTTTTTCTTATTTACGGGAATCGGTAAGTGTGAACCACCCGTGTTTAAAACGTGACCCATCTGAATTGATTCTCGCTCTATAAACGCGCTTCCACACATAAAACCAATCTCAATCGTTTATTCGATAATTTCTTATTCCCTAAGCCACGTTAAGGAGGTTATTCTGAAATACTAACACACTTAAACAACCAAAAAAATCTGCGTTATTTAATAATTAACTAGGTACCTAAGTAACGTAATTTTAATTGATTATTCATGTATTTTGTGACAACCTCCTGAATTTTGACGAGGATGCAAAACAACACCTTGTTTATCAGAATATTACAATATAGAGGAAAGGCAATGCTCTTTGACTTGCTTTTGTCACAAAGTGGCTATTTTTACCCACAGCTCATTGGGATACGTCAGACTTTGCCTGCCCCGTTCCACTTCACCTTGGTAGCCACCAAGCTGAAGTGAAACTGGGCTGAAGCACAGAGTCACTCTTTGGAAGGACTGTGAGGAGTATGCCTTTTGTAAGTTGTATGACGCGGTGGCCATCAGACGAGTTTGTTCCCGGGTAATGTACGAGTCCCGCGAGACTCCTGGTGCCTATACTCTGCGAACACTAGCCCAAATACTGTGACACTTACAACATTGTACTAAATGATGATAATGCATTCGCAGCTGGTTTCACTGGAACTTGTTCCGAGGTGTTTTCCATTTTTACTTACAGTGCGCCACGGAACAGAGACCCGAGATCTGGTTCGACCGATCTAGATCTGGGGGCACGGCAGTGCCCTCGCCAAGTCCAGCAAAAAAGGCACAGCCGTCCATCCTTTTCTCGAACCCATTCAGCACATTTCCGACCCCTCAGTAACTTTGTTCTCGATAAAGTTAGAAGCGCCTGAATTTTCAGTGCCTAACGAGGGCATATTGTAATTAGGCATATTCCTGAATTTCATTCAATTTGAACTTGTAGTTTAGGAACTTTGTGAATCAAAATTCTTTAATTTTGTCACTGAATCACTCACCGATCATCATAATTCTAAGGTACTTGTAGCTGTCATACAAGCTTCAAGTTTTGAACACAATTAGTTTTTAGCCTACAAAGCGAGGAAAAATTACAAGATACTGCAATTTCAGACCAGTTTTCTAGAAATTAAAACTGCGTAAGAAACTCTGTAATCCTATACAAATGATATGCGATTACAAAGTTACTTTGTAAAAAGTTTTATGTAATATAACATTTAATTTGATTCCCAATAGATAGGGAGAGCCGGAATGTTAAACTTATTTCAATTTAATGTTAAAATTATAACGTTCGATTTTATAGCTCGATTCGCGAAGGAAGCAGTTCTATCGCCATTTTATTGGAAAGAGTTCAATATCCGGTTTGTGTTCAACGCAATAAAATGACGGTTTTATGGTGAAAATTGGTTTCCACAACATATTTTAATAACATTTTCGGTTATAACTCGCCCGATATGATTAAAATAACTCCTCGCGGCTAGATCCACTTAAAACCCTCTCAAAACGTGTATTATCATTGTGATCATTTTGAAACAGTCCTTCAAACCCTCGACACCTTCCCGTGAAAGTTATAATGACGTCGAGGGGCTCCATAAGCTGGGCCCAAGAGCGGGGCCAGGAGCGGGGCCAGGATCGGGGCCCAGCCACGCGTTACTAATATCTCGTTAATGGTCCACAAACTGCGCGACGCTATCGCGACAATATTGCCGCGATCGTGCGATATTGCGGCGCCGGGATGTATGGCGCTCGTAAACAACCAGCTTATGACCAGTATCGAACTATACGAGCCTCGGAGAAAGTGTTAATGGTAACTTTACTGTTAATAGCCTCATTTATGGTATCTAACACTAACTTGTGTTGTGCTCGGACTGCTCGGAGTTTCGGCAGATCGGCCTAAGTGTTATTGGTTTTTTTCCAAAAAAAAGTTTGGGAAACCGATTCACTCGAATTTTGAAGAGATCCAGATTATAAGGTTGGGAAACAGAGAACAGAATAAATATTTATTTTGGTATTAGTTATAATATATAATTATTAGTATATTTTATTTGTATAATGTGTATTTTATTTGTATCTATTTAGGTGTATGAATTTTCGAAAACTAGAAGTTATTTGTAAATATTTTTTTTATATTATCACAATGTTGTTGTATTTTACCCTATGGTTGACTGGTAGACACTGCCTTGTGGCACTAAGTCCGCCTGTGTACCACTATTGTACATGCAGTATAAATAAATATATTTACAAGCAAAACAGAAACGTAATGGGCGAAATATGTATTTATGACCGCTGCCTAACCATTCCAGTTGATGAACGGCGTGATGTAACATAATGTGATCTAAGACTTAATTCTGGGGCTTTCCAGCTTGTATAGCTAGTCAGTGCAGTCAGTTACCTGTTGGGTGGAAGTGACAGCTGTCCGCTCGGAGGCTGGCTTGAGCTCGGAGTTTACTAACCAACGCTAACTGTGTTATTGCAACTGCAGCAGTACTTTTGATTCAGCTAATGAATAGTTCAAATTACGATTCATACTCTTACCGAAAAGGCTAATGCTCAGCTACAAATAACACATGACGCCAAAATTTAAGTAATGTACGCAACAAACATGCTCCAGATATTTTAGTACAAAAAGTTGTTACTGCAAATGACACTGAATATAAACACTAGTTGCTCTCCGCTATGTACTAACCCTCTCAGTGCTAGTGCGTGAATTAGTGTCTATTTCATTTTTCATTCGTTCGGGGTCGGCTTAACCCCGCCATCCCGGCACTCTGCCGGCGCGGGTTACATCGCCGTTTGTCATCTGAATAATTCACAATGTGCCAGAAAGCCGCGTTTTTGTCATATACTCGTATACGACGTGCATTTTATGAGCGTGCTACGCTACATTCGTATATGTTCGGGCGGACTCGGGATGCGCTCGGGTTTAATGTGTTTCCGATATGGGAGTGAGTGATGGCTAAGTATTCTATTTGTGTGTATTGTTTATTGTCTTTTGAAGTGTTTGTTTGAAATGACGTATTGATGTTGTAGTACCTTTATAGGTTAATAGAGGTAGCCACTACATAACATCGGTGGCGGCTAGATCAGCGGCGGTGCTCATAGAAATACAAAAATAAACAAAAATTTTTACCCCGTTGAAGTATTCTGGTAAATTCTGTACATTTTTTGAAAATGAAACATGACCTTCCATTGTTGTTTGCTTTAGTATGATTGAGTAATTTTCGCTACTCATAAATGATCAGCTGCAAAAACAATGCATGTATTAACTCAGCGGTAATTAGTATCGGTAGGTAGTGAGCGCTAACGTGCGCGTTTACGTTACCTCACCGCCGTGTGCCGCGAAGACTGCTCGCGCGAACTTTACGTGCCGTTCGTTTTACGTCGTGACTCGCGCGGCGCGGATAGTTGGCGAGGAAATGTGTCATATGGTGCTGATGGGTTCCGACACTTCGACGAGAAAACTAATTCTGAAACGGATGTGAGTTTTGCCAGAAAACTTATTTTATTGCATTTTTCTTTGCCACATAAGTAAATGAAAGTTTTGTAAGAGGCAAACAACATCAACATAATCGATCTGTTTAGCTTGCCTAACTGTATACCGCTGGATAGTTTATATGGAGAGATTGCCTTTCTGATCTCCACAACAAGAGATAAACATTATACCACATTAAGTTCTAAAAACGTCTTCTTGTTGTTGTTATATTCTAATTTTAGCCTAGTAGTAAGAAACCTAAGTTAGGTATATGTTGTGTAATTAAAGTAAATATTAGCCAAGAAAGCAGTGCGTTGAGGCAGTGAGCCAACTAATTGGGGCTGTAGCTCCGTGCCGATGATTAGTTAAAGTTTTCGCACCAACGCGCGCCGGCGACGCGGCTCGCCCGCGCGCGCGCTAGCGATATTACGACGCGAACAACTCAAACTACGCGGCACTGAACTCACTCAACACACATTTATAAGTAATCGATAGTATTATACATTTTCTAGTACTGCTTAGCATACCTCTTAATGAAGGAATTCGTCAGGCAATGTACTACCCCCGCACATAGGACATTTCAGTTTACTATATGGGTTGGTAACGTACTTCATATGCCTCTGGTATCGCAGATGTGTATTGGCGGAAGAGTTCACTGGTCACTTCACCATCCCACTATTGAATGGTGACGTTCCCCTGACCTTTCCAAATATATCGTGTGCCAATCGAGTCATAATGCTCGTATATTTTGTAACTCCTTACGTAGTACCTTAACTGTGTAAGAGCGCAGGCCTCTTGCTCGCTTTACGAGCGTGCTCCCGTGACTGGGGTGCGAGCGTATTTCAAGAGCATACGACACTATCAGATATGAGCTGAGCACTGTAGCTTAATCCACCTACCCTTATACCGCTTTTGCTGACGATGCTCAACGCGCTCGTGGAGAACAGTCCTGGATTGGACTTGTTTGCTGATGAATGGAAAACGATAACGTTAGAATATTTTGTGGTTCTGTGAGAAGACAGAGTAAAAGGATAAATTAACTTATCTTAGTATTAATTGCTTATGTATATTAAATAAATAAATGATCGCACAACAAGAGACTCAATACTCATGCTCGGCAAATCGTTTCGTGCTCACTCACTGTATTAGAAAGCGCGACTTCTGCGATTGGTGGACCGAGGGGGACAGGGGCACAACAAAATTGTAGTATTCTCTTATCGCCAATGTTTTGTAAAACGTAACGATTTCCTTTTTACTCTGTCTTCAAGTCTGCGCCTTCTTGTGAAGTTACAATCTGTTAAGCTTGCAGCCATGTTTATCGAATACGGACTGAAAATACAATGAACAGATGTCACGACATATTTTAAAGAATCATCTTGCTTGCCAAACTATAAAATTGTGATTATCTTAGTGCACGAAAGGATATAAGACAAGCCTAGCTCCACTAGTCGAGTCTTTCTATTTTATATCAGCTTTGCTTTAAGAAGAAAATATTGCATTTAAAGACGAACCAATTTGGTTTTCAAAACTCTGCTTAATATTTGCCAACTAAAGCATTGAGGCAGTAATTACTAAGTATTTTTTGTTAGCAAGCGCCGCCACTAAGCTGTGAGCGGATTTACTTTTAAATTCTAATTGCGATGGAATAAAAACATGCGCTGGAGGGCTTTGAGAGAGTCGTCGTCAAAGACGAGTGGCGCGGGCGGGGGCGGGTTGTTTACACCAGCGTAGCGGTTGTTTATCTTTACTGTGATACCAGTAGGGGAGGTTTAATATATTCTGCCGTCAGTTATCAGTATAGTATCCACAGTTGTACAAACGAATGTGTGGCGTATCTGCAATAAAAAGATGAAAATAAAAAAATATATTATCAAGTATTGCCACTTGAGAAGCGCAGCGCTTGAGCAAGCATACTCAACGGGCATAATTAGTGAAGTTACGCAAACATCATCACATGAGTACAACTTAACTAACTGGTACTTGTGAAGTATCCTGTTAACGTCAGCGTTTGGTTTGACTTGAAATCTCTGAAAATAATTGTGGTACAGGGGAGTATTACGGTAGCTATCCTAAAGGACAAGTTGTGGACATGGCTGCGGATAACGGACACTGACAGATACCTCAGTACAGTACAGTTTCTGTCAGTGTCCGCTGTCCGAGGCCGTGTCCGCAATCACACGTTGTTACGATGTTCTATGCCGTTGGCGACAGTGGTGGTTATTGAGGGTGTAACTGCAGCCGGTAATATTATGCAAATGTGCATGACCGACGTGACCGTGCTCGATATGACATCATTCAAAGATCAGATCAATAACGAGAATCGTTAGCGATAAGTATGTCTACACGTTTACATTTATAGAACTGCTTAGATCAGATGTGCCAACGAAAGTTCGCCACTGTTCGTCGAATCTATTTACACGCCTGCCCAAAAAAAAGCATGTTATGTTTTTTCCAGCGAGTTAGCGTATCTCAAACCCTGGTTAGTTGGCAGTTTACGCTGTGTACATACATGCAGAGGGCTAGACAAACGACAATCATTTTCAAAGTGGTTCCGTGTTCCTACAACGTTGTTCGGGATTTCAGTAACTTATGTCGGTCACTGAAACTGTTATGTGTGATAGTTACCGCCAATTTATTGTAACCTTTCCCCAGGCTTTCAGGTCTTCCTAAGAATGATAAAAACATTTTTGCCTAATATTAGTAAAATGTAGGGACTTAAATAATTTGCCCAGTATCAAACAAGTGTACCTGCATGTATTGCCAGCCTGTGAGCCCCGACCTAACTACACGTGTCAGAGATAGTCCCGAGTTTAATTATAATTTTGATCGAATCTATTAATGTAGGACATCAGAGGACCGGCTTATCGCGCCCACGCTAACTGTAAATGTGAAGTGCGAGAACTGGGGCGCCGTGGTCGCCGCGGTCGCCCGCCGGTCGACGCCGGTCGCCGGGCGGTGAGCGCGGTGCGGGTGGGGATAAATAATATTACCAGCACGCGTAGCATGACCACTGTAGAAACGAGTTTTGTCTACGGAAGAATCGACATAATGACAGATAGACAATGATAATGTGTCAATTTGTCGTTTCTTCCGTCGACATAGCCAGTTTCTACGGTGGTCATGCTACGCGTGCAGGTGGCGACAAACACGAAAAGTTTCAGTAAAAATACAATAAATTAAAAAGTTACTGCTTCTGTACTACGTTTGAAATTTTTCTCCATCGGACATTGTTCAGTTTGATGGTCTGTAGCACACCCCTAAGTATGTATATACTCTTTTTGTTACACGTTGTATATTTAGTTACCTTTAATGAAATAAATACTATGTTATCCTTCATAAGCGCTGTAAATGGTTCAGTCTTTATTTAACGACAGAAACACGAGCGCCGCCGCCGCCTGGACCGCAATACCGGCGCGTAACGACGGCGACGCGGCGACGGTTGGCGACGCCTGCTGCACGCCGCGCACCGCTTCCCACGAGCTACACGCGACACGTGAAGCGACGTGCGTCTCATTGCGACTGCAATGAAGGATATTGCTTAGAGCATGCCGACGACGACGACTTCACAAGTCACTGCGACTTAAGGCTATACGACTTGCAACGCGACGGCATGCGGCACTCATGCGAAAGAAAAAGTAAAAGAGTCGCGTTTGCGCTTGACGCAAGTTGCGTCGCAAGTGGCATCACTTCATGTCTTGCACGGGACATATACAAAACAGCCACAGTTTGTTTATTTGTTACATTCACACGAATCATATCCACTATTGTATTTGTTTATATTTACTAATGTTATGTTACTTCTATACAAGTTGTTGTTCTACATCCTCAACATATCATCACGCCTGTAATTCCCGAAGGGATGGTGAAACATTTTACCAGTTACTATGAAGTATTATGTAGTAGGGGGCCTATTACCATTAACCAGGCCCGACATTAAATCCAGACTCCGTTGCTGGTACTGAGAAATTTCTGACAATAACTCAATAACACTTTGCCCGACCTTGAATCGAACCCAGGCCCTCATGCTCAGTAGTCGCACTTGTGACCACTCGACCAACGAGGCAGTCTCACACATACACCTCAAAATTTCCGATCGAACGAAGTCGCGGGCAACGGATAAGTTAAGCCACGCCACATCTAAGTATAAGTCTCGTGTCTTATAAAGTTCTATCCAGTTTGTTCCCAATTGTCTTATCGCATAAACATTTTCGGGAGACCTTTCATCAGATTAGATTCGCCGCTGGGAGTGTCATCTTGGCACAGAAATAGAAAACAAATACAAAACTAAACAGAATAAATAATTCTATATTGTGTTGACTCAAAACTTTATAGTTGTTGTATAAATACGACGTAACAATATACAGTTTTATTTTGTTTTACAATGACGACCAATCCATTTAGTAGCTGTTCATTACATTTATTTTCATTGGAACCTAGTTTTGAATCCCAGTTTAATACCTTTATGTATCTTAATATTAATTGAGCGTGGGTCGCAATTTGTCAGTAGCACCCTAGTTTTTGGCGTCACAGTCACAGTTTTCGGCGAAACAATTATAACTAAAAACATGTTTCTTGAAATATCTGTTTACCTCATCGAGTAATGCATGTATATACAGGCTGTTGTTTTGCATCCACGTCAAATGCAGGGAGGTGCTAATGATAAAAGGAGGTGGGAATGCTAGTGATTCTCGACCCGAATAAATAATAAAATGGGTAGGCTTGTTTTTCTTATTTTCGGAAATCGGTAAGTATGAACCACTCGTGTTTTAAACACGGCTTGTGTGCTCCTCGCCCCTCGATCCCACCAAGCTTTTACACATACAAACAATCTCAAACGTTTATTCGATAATAATTTCTTATTCCCTAAACTACGTTAATGGGGTTATTCTGAAATACAGACAAAACTACAAAAAAGCAGCGTTTATTAATAATTAACTAGGAACCGTAATTTAAATTGAATATGTCTTTTGTGACAACCTCCTGAATTTTGACGAGGATGCAAAATAACATCTTGTAGTTATTTACTCGTATAATTTACCTCCATAACTTTTCATAAGGTATATGTTCTGTGAGCGACTTTCAGTGATCTCATATCTAATTTACTGCGCCTGTGAAGCCGGTAATCCCGGAAGCCTTTCCGCTCAGATCTGGTAATCTGTTCCTCGGGGATGGGGAGCCTACACGCGGTGCTCAGTAAACAAAGGTACGACACTAATGGAACTCACTGATAAACACTATTATCTGTGATTTGTTATTCTGTTAGTCTTATAAGTTGGCGCTAGTGTCGTGTTTTATGTGTTGGAGCTCCAGTCGGCATTCTAATCCTAGTACGTACGTCAGTACGTAGACCCGCTGCCGGAATGGAGAGGCCATAGAAGTGATCGAGAGTCTGACGACTAACACGGTGGTCCAAGCCATTCTCCAGACCTTGGGGCTATCCGTTCAGAAACTCCAGGAGCTGTTTAGTGTTTGGCACACCTGGCACAAAACCAGTACAAGAAACTAACAAATGGGTATTGTAATAAAGACTTAACCGATTGCTTTTCAATGTACACTTTTTAGGGTTCTGTAGTCAACAAGGAACCCTTATAGTTTCGGTATGTCCGTCTGTCTGTCCGCGGTTGAGCTCAAAAACTGTTGGTACTAGAAAGTTGTAATTTGGCATGAGTATACACGAGAGCGGCGGTGGCCCAGTGGTGGCAGCCCCGACTTACGAGCAGTAAGCCGTGGGTTCGAACCCAGGCAGGCGCATTACTTTGTGTAATTTATTTCACCATCGCTGCTCTCAAAAACGGTGAAGGAAAACATCGTGAGGAAACCGGCATGTCCTAGAACCAAAAATTCGAAGACATGTGACATCTACCAACCCGCACTGGGCCCGCGTGGTGGATTACAGCCCACTCCCTCTCATAGGAGAGGAGGCCTGTGTCCCAGCAGTGGGAACATGATAGGCTAATGAGGATGAGGATACACGTTAATGACGCCGGAAAAGTGGTAAAATAAAATTTTGAAAAAACAATTATTTAGTGTACCTCCTCTACATGTAAAGTAGGGATGATAATTTATTTTTCGTCCTTCCCATAGTGTGGGATATCGTTGAATAGGTCTTTTAAAAATATTAGGGGTTTGGGAAGACTGTTTTGATTAAGTAAACTGTTCGTGACTTATCAAGCTTTAAAGTACCAATTTTCGTTACAGTCAAGTGTCCCCCCCCTCTACCAACTAAACGGTTGTAGTAAGAAATTCAAATGTCACGGCAATAGTACCTATATATAACGAAGTTTAAAGGAAAACTATCACACTTAAGTGGGCTTTACAAGTTTACGAGTAATAGTCGACCAATTGTATTTGACTCGAAAATTTCGAACTCCATAGAAATGTCGATAGATGGCGCTAAACATCAGTTGTACTAAAAACGAGTCTCATTTGCAGATAATTATGGCGGTTTTTATAAATATTGGTACGGAACCCTTCGTGCGCGAGTCCGACTCGCACTTGGCTGGTTTTTTTGTACTCCTTACGATTCTCTCCCGTTTTGGACTTCCTGAGTCGGGATTTTTATTGAAGGTGTATTATATCAATAAGGTTAATTTGATAATTATGAGGACGGATGGACCTCAACAGTCATTACGATCGAGGCGCCATCTTTTTACGACTGTCGTAGATCATTATTAGCATTATGTACAACCGCTCAAACATACTTGAAGTCAACACAATCCAATAAAAATTCCCCGTCGACACTACACCGAACGTTCACATGTAATACCAGCGTCCGGTACAAGATTACAAGAATGCTTTGACAACTGCAACTAGTTCAACTGGAGTTGTATTGAAATAGAAAGCGCTATACTGACTTACTAATGTTTTGTCAAAGGAAGCGAGTTTTAATGTGTATTACCATAAACTGAGCCTCGGCGAATCCCAAAGATCTTCGTCGCTTGGAACCCTTCGGAGCACTTCGGGTTCACTCGGCTAAGTTCGGCGGAGTTTTTGCAAATTCTCGAACACGTCGCTCAGTTTTATAATGTGTCAGAATAATTCATAGTGCGCCGGGCGAGGCGCATGAATATGTAACGTGGTCGGTCCACCTGCCCCCCCCCCGCGCTCTGCACTCCTCACCCCTCACCCCGCCGCCCCCTCGCCCCTCGGCCCGCGCACCGAGCGTGTACTGGGTGTGCTAACGACACTGCGGTTAATGTTGTGCACACATTATTATTAACACGGTACACAGACCGGTGTACCATTTATAAATAATGCACTCGAACAAATTCATTTAAAACAAAGTTCTGTTTGTACATACGTGACTCTGTTTTTATGCTTGTTTTTATTATGCTCGATCCGTCAAGGATATTCCCAGACTCATAATTCAGTCAAATAGTTTTATTGGTACAAACACGCTCAAACATTTATATGATCAAGATATTATAATATCTTCCATTCAATATACTCCAATAAACACTCACACACAAAACCAAATATTTTGCAACAGAATACATTTTCTTTCTTATTTACAATAGTTATTGTTATTCATATTGTATTCAACCATTCGAGAACATTTCAATACAACACAAAAGTAAATAAACGCTTCGGTCTCACAAACGTTTATCGTAGCCAGTGCTACGAGCTACGAGCTACGCAAGGTCAACGCTACGAGGTTACGAACTGCTACGCTATCTTGTCGTAATATGAGTAGTGTCTTGGGACCGCTTTCTATTTATGTGTGTTGTAAGAAAGGTTCGTGGCTATAATAATAGCGGCAGGTGTCGATCTTCAATGTTAAGCATCGCTTGCGCTACATACCGAGTTCCTTCCGTGCCTCGGAATGTTACGTTACGCCGTTGATCCCATCTGTCATTTGTAGATCTTTGACAGTTGTTACGGGTAGTCTCAAGCCCTAAAGTATGGCAACCAGTCTTACCAAAGGGTATCCAGGTTATCCAGTAACTGGGTGAGATAGTAAGTAGGTAGTCGCTCCAACTAAAAGTTTTAAGCTGTAGTTAGACTTTAAAGACGCGCGTTGACGCCGACGCCAACATATTATCTGGTTTAGACAAGGCAAGCAGATGATATAAGACTAAGTAAGTGTTACACGCAGTGCTACCGCGACACGCGACGCTCCATGCGTGTGCTCCGACTAATTAGTCGCGCGACTTATTAGACGCGCGCTCGGCGGAATTGTTTCGCATTCAGTTTGAGTCCGACTCGCTCGTGTAATTACTGTAAGGTGTGTGTACGTACACTACTGCTTACTCGCGACTTACTCGTGAGGATGGTTCTGTGTAACTGAGTAGCAGTCGCGGTGCGCGAGTGCCGGTGTTATTACACAATTACTTACCGGATTTTACATTCGTAAATATTACACGACGAATGCCGTAAGATGTTTAATCGTTTGAACATTAATTAAGGAATGTAATCAGTTTTAGCCACACGTGTCTGTTGGCTTTTGGATATCGCTTTATGCCTAGTTTATGCGAGGATATCTAGCACTTTCTGACTTCTCGCTTACTAAAAGGCTCGCTTTCTGTTCACCCACATAGGCATTTTTGCAAAAAACAAAGTAGGTGCTCATTCTTGGTTTACGCCCAAGGTATCAGTGACAAGATATAAGTGATACTATCCACTTCGCTAGTGATTTAGTTGCAGTCTACTCGTGTACACATTTCTCGTTCATGTTTTATTAATATCCCGAATGTAACCGCTCTTTGGGGCTTCAGTCTGCTAATTTCATCTCGGTGGATAATATGTAGTAGCAATCTCTTTAGTTCCGTGCGCTCTTGTTACTACCCCTTTCATGGAGAGATTTTTTGGTTTCATCTCGTTCTGCTTGCGGCACATGAGTACTTAGCTACTCAATAGATAAGAGAGTACATTCATGCGAAACATTATAACTGCTCCGAGATTATTCACAATCTTACCCTTTTTGGTGTTTATTTAGTATAATTTAAGTGTACCATTATAACAATAACATAAGCTAAAATAACTAAACAATACTAAGAAAAACCTACAAAAGGGTATATAAAAAACTCCACCTTAACGCTGTCAGCTGGTAATGTGCCCAAGAGAGTGGCGTCGTTGCCACGTTGTATGGCAACTTGAGCAATATTATCTTACTAATATTATAAACGCAGAAGTTTGTGAGGATGGATTGGATTGTTGATAAATGAGTCCACGCAGACGTATTCGCGAGCTTAGCTCAGATATCTTTTAGTAGAAGCAGAATTTCAGAATATTTTTGAAAGAGACCTCTTAAGTACAACTCCATAAAAGTATGTTAAGTAAAACACACATTGTTAACAAAATCTGTGTAATTTATACAGACGCGTACATTAACTGCGAACCCCTCACGCATACCGGAGTGAAGGCGTGACTAATTAACGCACGACTTCTTAATTCATTAACACAGCGCTGATTAGCATCAGAACAGCGAACAAGAATACGTAGCATAGCCGTTCAAGAACATTATAATTGAATAATCAAAAGATTTACCTGAAGCCAGCTCACAAGAGCCGTGATTACCTGCGAATAATTTCATAATACTTTTAGATTTCAATCCGAAGCGTCGTTAATTGCGAATGATTCATTAAAACTTCGTAAGGCAGCCATCCCCGAGACCTCCTCGCGAGGAGCCGCTCGGTGCCGGCCGGTAGAACGTAATGCGCAATGAATAAGATCCATCGATTGCCGGCTCATAAATACGCAACGATCATTCATTCCGCGCTCAATGCGCGCGGACAGCCCGGCTTTGCTCAAAAGACCGTCTTTCCGCCACACACAACCCAATATCAACTCTACTAGCTTTACCTCAAAGCAGATTTTCGTGGGTAGGTTTTGGGAGGGTCGTTCGTCCGGGCTTGGCGTCTCATACATAATGTAAGGCCGCTATTGCCGGCGGATCGCGGCGCGTTTTCTTCGAGATGGGGCTCAAATCTTAAGTGGTGATATTTATTTAAGCAGACTCCTCTGTTACACCTTCTGTGCGCGACTGTGTGCCAGCGTGGGCCACTGTGTGCCATTGTGTGCGGGTTGGCTCTAATGGAGGAGGTATTGCTACGAGCACCTGTTTACTTTCATGGCACTGAGAACTGTTTGTGCGAGAGAGGTGTCTTTTAGGTCGACGAGCACCATCTACATGAATAACTTTGTAGTGTCGAATGCATTTTACTATTAGGACCAGTAAGTATTTCTTACGTTTGAATAGTTGTTACAGAATTATTATAATTAAGGATGATTTTTGTTCTAAAGATAAAGATTTTTTAATGCATAAAGTGGTCATATTATTAGGGAGTAGTCAAAGGTTTAAAATAGCGGATTCACAAAATTTTTAAATAAACCCTTTTTCTTTATCCTTTCAATGTTAGCTAACTTCAATATTCAGGGTACTCTCCAGGGCGTGTTTGATCTTTCATCCAGTACATTAATAGGTTTTGGTTATTATAATATCAAAACCTGTTTATGAATTGCATTAATACATTGTACTGATAACATAATATAAGTTGAACTATAATGTTTTAACTATCAATGAGTTTTTATTTATGTTTCTGTTTACCGAATCTAGCTTCTGTTCGCTCCCACAGTTCGTGATAACGTCAGCTCATATGAATGATTTCGTCCATACTACTCAAGAGATACCTCGACTCTCTATAATATTCACGCGCGTATTATAAAACGTTTGGTAAGACTGCCGGGCGCCGCGCGCTCGTTACTCGCGGCAAGTCGCGGGTCTCGCCTCATATAATAAAACAGCAGGATTCAATGCGATGCGGAAAACATTTTGCTGTTCGCATCGATTTCTCTATGTTTCCGGCGTTACCGGTCGCCCAGAGCGAAAAGAGCGCACAGAGCGGAGCGAGCGCTGAATAAAATATAAAAGCGTCAATATTTGATAAAAACAACGGGTACGGACCGACTGGGCCGGGCAGCTCACCTCGTGCGCCGCGCCGGCGGGATAGCGGTATGGCGGGGTACAGCGGGATTACTAACTACTCGGATATTGATAGAAATAATAAATTAAACTGCGACTGTAGCGGAACTTGCCGCAGTTATATGTAGTTGTGTGAGTGTAACACAATGTTACATCTGATACTGTAATGAATAATGGCCTCTGATTGTTCCGACTCGTGCCGCGGTCACGAATATGTTGTTATTTCGATAAAATTAAATAAAAAACAAAAAATAAATTAATCCAAGCGTCGCGCGTCGTGGAGTCGGGGGTCCGCTTTGTTTTGTGCTTGTACTAAGCGGTCTACACTTTTTAATAAGTCGGGGCTTAAAAATGAATATTTGATTCAAAGTAAAAAAATAATTATCATTTAATTTAGCAATTGAAAACATGGGTATTGTTGGGTTGAAAAGAAAAATGCGCTTAACGTTTTTTTCTGATTATACAGTGAGTACACAAAAAATATTTTCTTCGAGATGAAGACTTGCAATGAGGTTAAGTAGTAGGTACCTATATTTTTGCAGATGTTATAAAATGATCAAACTGAAACTATTAACATCCTGTACATGTTTGTCATACATAGTTGTATGTGCGCCTGTAGTCATAACTCAATCGACATTTACGAGTCCCGCGGCCGCCGCGCGCCGCCACGCGTTCGCTCGGAGCAATCAGTTTACATCCGCTGCTCTACGTTATATCCGCCGGCTCCAGCCGATTTATGATCTCTATTTAGTTTTTATGTTCCAGAGAGAAGTGTGTGTACCGTTGTTCTAACGAAACTAATCGGTTCAGGAGCTGTAGTGAAAGGCTACACAGACTCACACCTAAGGCCTAACTCTTCCTCGGCCACTTTTTAACGCCCGACAAAAAAATAAAAAAAAACTCCCGACAAACACAGAAACACACGTCCAACTTATAATACTCCTAATTTTTGGTTGGGGCTGAAAGAGAGGGGCGTTATAATTTGACGTGTGTATCTGTGTGTCTGACTGTGGCATTGTAGCTTCTAAACGGATTAACCGATTTTGTTAAAGTTGGTTTCTCTTGAAAGGTGCTTTAATCGAGAGTGTTCTTCTGCTATATTTCGAGAAAATCTGCCCAGCCGTTTAAAGGTCATCACCTCTTTTCTGTTTGATGAAGGGATATAAACGACTCGATTTGCGTATCAGCTCATAATGTCAACTTCGCAAAATGACAACCGATCGCAAAATGTCCACTTCTCAAAATGTCAACTTCTTAAAACGTCAAATTCGCATAATGACTATTTCTCAAAATGTCCATTTCTCAAAATGACAAACTCTCATAACGTCAACTTCTCACAATGTCAACATCTTAAAATGACAAATTCGCATAATGACAACTCCACGTAGTTTTTACTTTTACTAGGGAATTTGAATTTGGTAATAGGTATAGCTAATTATACATATACTAAGGGTATGTAGGTACATAGGTAGGTATATAGATATCTGAAAACTTTAGAAATAAAGTACCAAAATTTTCAATCCACTGTAAAATTTTGCTTCTTTTTTAATTTAAATAAAAATTTTGAATCTTTGGAATGCCGCCATTTATACGCCGGTGCCAACCTTCAAAAGGATTTGTTGTGCGGTGGCGCTAACCCTCACAACTTATAATATTTGGCGAAAACTTAGGGTACCATTGTCTTTTAAAATAGCGACGGAAGCGCTTCATTTCGTCGACAAAATAATAAAATGGTTATAGGATATCACGGTAGGTACCTAGTATTTGTGATAACTCTCTGTATTGTATAGGCAATAACAGATAATAAAGTTTTATATTGGAACGTTTCACCGTGTTGCATACGTTTATAAAATATATGAACTGAAGTATATAAACTTTTTTTTAAATAAATGAAACCTACAATCAATGTTTTTTTTTTTTTGTTATGTTTTTCATAATTTTGATGATTTTGTGTTTAAGATGACACACCTATTATATTACTGTTACAGTTGATTGATTATTAATTTTGATATTTTATTTTTAAAGTTTCAGATATCTACTTAGATACCCTTAGTATAAGTATAACTAGCTATACCTATTACCAAATTCAAATTACCTTGTAAAAGTAAAAACTACGCGGAGTTGTCATTATGCGAATTTTTCATTTTAAGATGTTGACGTTTTAAGAAGTTGACATTTTGAGAAGTGGACATTTTGCGATCGGTTGTCATTTTGCGAAGTTGACATTATGAGCTGATACGGATATTTGAAATCTTGTTACGTGTCACCATAGGCATCGCCGGGGGGAGAGGGGTTATCTTTCCTTGTTATCTAGTCCGGGGAATTTACGCCGAAAATTAGGCCAACTCTGCATTAATTAAAAACAGCGATTTTTTTCATTGAATGTGTAGGGTATGGACAGGAGAGTATGTTATGCTGTATCCCGCGAAAAGTTCACCTCCGCGTATGTGTTTTTTTTAAGAAAACGTCTAATATGTTGTAACTTGGTGGAAAAAAATATAAACAGGTATGTTTATTTGGAGTATTGTAGAACAGATTGAGTGCTACGAGTAGGTCAGCAAATTAAACATTTTTCGTCCACGGAACAATCAGTTTTTTTTAAAAATCATATAATTTGACTTCGTACTTAAGGCAAAAATATTAACAGGACAAAAATAGTGCTAAAGTGATTGTTATCAACTTAGCTAACTATTATTATGAAAATTAAACAAATTCTGCTCCGGACTTCACAGAAAATCAAGAAAATCCAAAAATCTTGAATACTACTTACGGCAAAAATGTAACAAGACTGAAATTCATTTAATAATGGGATATATATCAATCCAAACCTTAATCTCCCAAAATTAAACAGATTAGAGCGTTATTTAATAAAGTAAAAGTAAAAAATAAATTACGATGAACGTGACGTCAGCGCTAAGCAGCGAGCAGCGTACAGCGTGTGCTAGTGTGCGTATCCAAGATAAGCGCTGCGTTCATTGTATGCGTATGACTGTGTTCTTTTTTAAGAGTCGGTGTGTTTTTATTGATAAATGATAAATGATGTTTATTTTGCAAGTAGGTTTTATTGTGTTACTCTGTAATTGTAAAAGCATAGGAATAAAAACGGCAAGCCATCAGTCGGTCAGTGGCGACATACCTACTGTTTACAAACATGATCGTCATTAACGTTAAATCTTCATTTAGAAAACCGGCCAAGTGCGAGTCATACTCGCACACACCGAGTTCCGTAGCACCAAACAATATAATAAAAATATTTTTAACGCTAATTAATTTGTAAACATACACTCAACAGTAAAACTAAATTTGTTAAAGTGAAAGTTTTATTACATCGTCTCAAACTTTTTCGTCTGTGTGTTGCATGTCGCGTGACGGTCGGTTTTATGTACTCCGCGTTTTATACCCTTAATGCAATATTATTCCAATTTTTTTTAGATAAATGTCAAAAGTATGAAAAAAAGTTTCACTTTTACCGTGGTTTCATAAAACCACACAATCCTTTTTCTTTTATAGTATGTTAATGATGAACAAAGTTACTGCTGCAGTTTTGATAAAAAAGTTCCATATCTCGAAACCTAAATGATTATTTCAAGAGTGGATTATTTTCAGGGTGATTGAAAAAATTTAGCACCCACCTCGTTTTCTTTGGCTAAAAATACAGAAATAGTGTTATTTTATAAAGAACGATAACAACACAGTTTCCCAACATGTTAAATGCAGGTGAGGTAATTATATTACTTATTTCACCATTACAGTGCAGATAGCTACTACATACTTAAGGTGGAAGTGGAAGGGTAGCCTGCGAAATTCAAATTGTTCTTTTGCAATTAGAGGGTCAACAAATGGCTTTACAATGTTATATATATATATATATATATATATATATCTATATTATATAAATAAAAATAGAAGTCCTGACTGACTGATTGACTGACTCATCAACGCCAAGCCCAAACCTATGGCCCAGGAAAGCTGAAATTTTGCACAGAGGTTTCCTTTATAATGTAGACAAGGAATAAGGAAGGATTCTTTGAAATTCAACCCATAACGGACTTAAATAGGGGATGAAAGTTTGTATGGAAATTCGTAATTTTTTAAGTTAGAAGGCTGAAATTTCATATACAAGCTTCTGGTTAGAAATAAATAAATACGTATTTTAGAGTTTTTAAGAATTTACCCCCTAAGAGGGTGAGATAGGGGTTCAAAGTTTTTCACAGCTTGAAATTCACTATTTGTGTTTCTCGATTGAATTGACGTGAAACACGTATCTTTTTTTTTGAAAGTTCCACCCCTCGGACGAAAACAGGGATGGCATTTTTTTGTTATTGTTTTTTGTGTTAGCACGTTTGTGTGGACAAATACGCTAAAAAAACTTCATTTAAGTACACACTTCTAGGGAATCTGGGTCATTTGTGGGAAGGACACTTGCGGTAACCCATTTACGCGAAAAGATATTTGCGCGCATGGACACTTGCGTGACCGACACTCGAGGGCTGGACAGTTGCGCGACTCAATGGCTTCACGGGTGTCGTTTTTGTGGTTTTAGCGGGTCGCTGGCAATAAAAAAAAATCGGAGATGGCCCCGAGGAAAATTTCCTGTTTTTCGTGCATGGGTGTCGTTTTCGTGGTTTTTGGGGTTGCTGACCAAATTGACGGCGAGGAAAACATTCGGTTTTTCTTTCACAAGTGTCGTTTTTGTGGACTTCAGGGTCGCCGATAGCGAAAATGATGACCTCATTTTCTAGGTGCAAATGATAAAAATTAAAATACGCAATGTCTCAATATCCTCCCCTAGGCTATGGCTGGCATTGATTTAAGTGATAACTGTTTCTCACGTGTGCAGTTTTATGTTGCGTGCTCCGAAGTGAGCTCGGCGAGTATCTTAGTAATTTTAGCCCCAAAAGGAAACACCGCAAACGTCATTTACACAGAAGAGCTAGGATAATTCTTTAGTATAAAAGGGTGTAAAACACCTCTTAACGAAGCCGAAAGGCACTGGTTCTCCCTGTCATTGCGATCATTTTTTTGTTCTACACCATACCTGGGAACCTTCTAGTTACGGAGATATTAGGGGTCAAAGTTCCAACTTTTTGACAAGTATTTTTTTAAATACAAGTTTTTAATTTAAGATTTTTACTTTAAACACCTCCACGACCCCCGTACTATTCAATCCGTCCATCAGCACAATGTTTTGAGTGCGTTACATTGAGTTCTACCACAAAACATGATTTTACACCCCCCAAAAAAAAAGTCGTTTCCCAGCAATAATTTTTGCGTAAAGTTACATAGTTTCATGTACAGAATGCTTGGTTAACGGCTTCGTGATGAGGTGATTTACACGGTGTAGTTTTCCGGGAGTTAAAAAGATTGGTTTAATCTGAGTATTTTTTAATTTAAAATATTGAAAGTTAAGTAAGTTAGCTCATTTACACCATAACCTATATCGCTAGGTGGATGGATGACCGGGGCATTTGAGCTACAGCATCGTCACTCGGAAGACATGTATAAAATAAATTCTGGTTCAATCCATTTAGGTCCCTAACAACACAAAAAAAAAATTAAAAAAAAAAAACGCCGTAATATACATTTTTCTAACCAGAATGAATTATGTGGCGTCTTACTTCGAAAAGCGCAGATTTTTACACAACTATTAAAATGTGTCCTATACTTACACTTACGCGCGCGCGAAGCCGTGGCCAACAACTATTATCTATAACATTTAAATGACTATTTTCGACATTATTTTGGGGTGGTTAACGCATACGTGGGCAATTGCCGAACTTCACGCGGGCGAAGCCGCGGGCAAAAGCTAGTCATTAACATTATGAATGAAAAAAAAAATATCGCGCGCGACGAAAAATTTCATTTGGCCCGTGATGTTCAAATTTTCTTACGCTTTTTGCAATTTGCACAGCAGTGTCAGGTTTTATATTGATTAAAAACTGATTTAAACGGATCGTAAATACGTCGATTTCAAAATGGAAAATACTTGTATTACGTACAATATTTCATAATTTATTTCGTATATATGGATGACTCTGACGAACAACGTAACGTGAACATCGACATTTTACGTTTACACCATGCGCTCGTGCTAGGGAACCAGATATTTACTTGAAAGTATGACAACCGGGAACACATCAAAACATTTGTAAGTCTTAATAGTGTTTTGTTACGTATACGCGATTTTACACCTTATCTCTATTACGGAAAGATCAAATTCCTATGAAAGAGCTGCACCAAATACAAGAATGAAGCTTGCAAACGTATTTTACGTAAACATTATTTTTATTTTTTTTCAGTATTTGCTTTAAAGTGTTTAATTTTCGTGTAAATTGGTTAGAAATAGCCTTTAGATGAAAGTTAAACAAAATTAAACCCTGTTACATTTTTGCCCCGACCGCTATTGTAAAAAAACTGATATTAATAACTTCCGTGAGTCAAATTTGTTTAATTTTTTTAACGGAGGTTTAATATATTAATTTAAGTTATTTTATGTAAAAAAACCGCTGTTTATATTTTTGCCTCAAGTACAATCCAAAAATTACGTAAATGTTTTTTTATCGAAATTTCCGTGGACGAAAATGTTTAATTCTGAAAAAATATATTACTGTCACCAGTTCTTTACCTAAAATAATTAAATTCGTCCTGTTAATAATTTTGCCCACGTTTTTATTCACAAAAACGCGTTTTCGTCTTTTTGACCTTGATCCGGCCTTGGAAAATGTTTAATTTTTTTTTATTATTTGGAGAGCTAAGGTCAAGTACACGATTCAAGAAAAAAATCGCTGTTTATATTTAATGCAAGGTTCAAACTTAAAAGCCCCGTACTAATCGTTAACTGACGAAAAGAGGCACAACAGCGAGAAAAGTGGAAGTAATGGGAGGAGACCTATGCCCAGGAGTGGGACAGTCAAAGCTAAGAAAAAATAATTTAAGTTGAAATGTCATGAAATAAAAAAAAAAAATCCCCGACAGAAAAAACCTCTAAAAACCAAAAATAAAACTATCCAAGCGTCATAGCGTCGGGGATCGCTAAGAATACCGCTTAACAAAAGCACAAAAAAAGCGGACCGCCGCGCCGACGCTACGACGCTTGGATAAATTTATTTTTGGTTTTTTAGAAGTTTCTTCTGTCGTCGGGGGCTTTTTAAATTTTAAATTCAATTATTTTTTCTAGTGACTTCCAAAGCCACGCATCGAGGATCGTCGCCATCGTACCCTACATTTGCTGTTTGCGCATGATCCCCAATGATCACCGTTTCTACAGATAAACATGGTACATTGCAACTTCGGCTTGTTTATTCTAAGAGTTATGTCGATTTCTTCGGTTTGAAGCTTTTGCATGTTTTTTTTATGTGAGTAGGCTCCTCATGTAATTGCCTATTAAGAGCGACGTATAACTTATGTGCATACCTACGTATATGTATATTTTTGATTTATTATACCGTACTTTTGGGAACCAGAAATTACTGCTTATTCTGTTATAGAAAAATAAAAAGGTTACCCTTCTTATTGTGTACTCAAACCTTTCATACATTTCAGAGTATTGGCCGGATCACCCCGTTTCAAAATCGATCCCTGGCATCAGAGTGACTTGGCTTTGCCGTTTCTATAATTCACTGAAAGTCTTCGAATTTGTGAAACAGTTGCTAAAAAGTAATTTCTCCCAATTTCTCACTTATTACACAAACTGCCTTTGTTTACTAAGAAACTCCCAAATTGATTTATTTCTGACACAACTATTTGAGTCAGCAACATACTGTTATGGGACAAGCATCATAACGTGTGACAAATATCACATGATTCTTCACAGGCCCAGGTGACATTACCGTGATTTGTCATAATGATGCGCTAGAGGGCGCCGGGGGAATGTGGCACAGATTACTCACACGCTTTACGATCATAGCCGAGCGGAAATATGAACATGCGGGAAATGTCGATGACAAGATGAGCGCAATATTAATACTGCCGGCAAACAATTGTCCTGGTTATAGTATACAAGTAAGATTTGTCAAGAGAATGGACCATGTCTCAATTATCCTAAAATTATTTCAGGTTTCTGGGTATCTCAATACCAAGTATCAGGAATCCTCGCCTCCTTAACTCACAAATGAACGACATTGAATTAAAACGGGACCTCGTAGCGATGAGTACGTAACGCCAACGCGTTCCTCTGCTCATACCACGTCCCATAGGGAGTCGTTTAATATGCACGCATCGCTCCACAGTTACGAGCGCAAAGTTTTTAACGATAGCTGCTGAGTGCCGAGTTCACCCCGTCTTAGTAATTTGCTTGTTCGTAATGCGCCCGTGTAAACAGTGTACCAGTAAGTGACTTGCGTAATGGCACCGAGTGACAATTTGGGTTAATCGAGTAAAGCCTTAATACCATAACGCTAGTATTCCGAAGGATTGGGCATGGTTATACCCGCATGCATACATTAAGTTATGTTTTAAAGCCCATGTAATAGGGGCGAGCATAAATTTTAAACTGAGAACAAAACCCTATGGTTTCAGTGAAGCTATTTTCATAACACTCTCTTCAATCATCGGATCGGATCTATAACAGCACCAACGAGGCAGTCAACTAAAGTCCAGTTTGTACATATCAAACCGACACGAATTATCAAGCTACACAATAAGCCAAGTGTACCTTAACCGAGTAATAATAGGCCTGCCTCCACGCAATTGTTCTCATAAATTGCTTACCTCGGGTACTTCCATAACTCCCGTATGATAAGTTGCTCAAGTTTTTTCCTTCTCAGCGAGATATCCCGCGTTGTGTGCGAGATAAGTTATGTTGTTTATTATGTCTCAATGTTTTCGTGGAGTGTTTGCGCTCCTTTGTTTGTGGGAACTTCCCCGGCTTGAGACTGCGCGAGTGGTCTGACACTTGACAGACTTGTGAACTCGTAACAAACCTTTTATAACCTTCTCTTACATCAGGATTTTTTTTTTCAAGTTACTGTTTGCCTATATATCATCCTCAAAGGCTAAGAATATCGAGCTGAAGCACACCACTAATCGTTGGTTTAGGCCAGCTAGTCCAGCCATCTTCAATTAAGACTGCTCATCTAGCTGGCTTTGAGATATATCAAAATCATCTTTGTCTGTTGGATGGCAACACATGAACTGCTAGTCCTGTAGACCAGTCATGATGGTGACCACTTAACATCATGGCTTGTGTGCCATACGTAACATTGCAAATAAAACACTAGGAGTCAAGGGTCAACTGGACCCGTTCGCTACTGGACGCGCGGGTCCACTTGACTAACTACTGAATTAGTGCCACGAACACACGGCGACCTGTGTGATATTTTGATGACGTTTAGTGGTATTGGTCCCATTTAACGAGTAAAAAAATGAATGACGACACATTGTAAAAGACGTTCAGAATCTTACTAATTCAGTTCACGGCAGTGTCAGCATCTGTCCAGCGATTCCTTGAAGCTAACGTTTCATACTACCTTTTCATTTAATAATTATAGGTGTCGTCCGGTAAACATCTCTGTTCCCCGACATCGAGCGTTTTAATATTAAAACATAATATTTATTCTGCGACGAAGAAAGGTCATGTTTTTATTACGGATAGACACAAAGTGGCTCATAAAATTAAATGTTTTATTATTGAATGGCGGGGTGTTCATGTTGCGTGCCGATACGAATGTCGTCATTAGTTAAATACAACGTGTCGAGTCGCTGGCGTACCGTGGCGTGTTCAACAATACGCAGCGATACTGTGTCAGTGGGGCAGCGCGCGTAGTGCCTGCGCACGGCACATAACATGTAGACAGATGCCGAAGGTCCGTACGCTGATTTCTACACTTGAATTAACTTTTTCTTAAGAATCATCGGTTCTGTTTATTTACTCCGTTTATATATGACTCTCTTCAATTACTGCACATTGTTCTGAATTTACCGCCCTTACGGGTTAGATACATTTGAATGAACGCCAATTTAAACCAGCTTGACGAATACTGGCTGCCCTCGAGGTGACTGACCCGCAAATTTATATTATAATTATTTAGTTACCACTCAACTCATTTTGTAGTAGTTTACTGCTCAAGGTAAATTTATGCAATTGTAAAAAAATGTATATGTCGTGGATTGATGGCGCCATGGTCCAATAGACAGCGCCATCTAACTATTAGTTTTTGAATTAATAATATCGTCACCAGAAACGCAAGCGCGCTTGGACACGATCGTCGGTAGAAGGGATGCAGTGAACTCCAACAGAAGGACGGAGTGTTGCGACAGTCGAACTCCAACAGTCTTGGCAGACGCTCAGTACCAACGCATGTGTTTGTTTCTTGTAAAACCGTTAGTTTAAATCAAATTATCTTTCGTTCGAGTACCCACGACACTGCCCACATCTAAGTAAAAATATTTCAGATCGTGAAGAAGAAAGCTTCGCATTTCGGCCAGCCATGATGCGACATATTCGATATAATGGATGAATTGTTTACAGTAATTGGTGTAAGTATTGTGTTAGAAATTGTAAAAGTGCAAGTAGCAAACAGGTCCAGGCGATACGGAATTGGATTTTCACAAAGGGCTACCTATGGGGATTATTATAAAACATCAACATTATATTGTAAAACATCGTAATAAGTATGTTTATCGTACCATCTCGTATTTTACTTGAGTCAAGCCTTCAACAAGGATAACTTTCCAGTGCTCTTTGTTCAGAGTGAGGCTTCTGCACGTCGCGCGTCGATGACTCGTGCCCGAGGGTTGCAGAGGGCACGAGCCGCGGTACAACGGGGAATAAAAGCCTCTCGAAGGGTAACCTCGCCCCCACCGCTCGCCTCCGCACACCCCCATGCTCACCCCCGCTCACCCCCGCACGTACACCCCCGCACCTTTTGAACGGTTTGTTTTACAAGCTAATTATTTTGTATAGTTTTTACAAGTTATGATTTTAATTGAAAAGGGAGAGTGAGTTGTGTGTGCGCTTTGTTCGGTAGCGATACATAAAGGATTATTTTGAGTTCGACGACACAATACCGACACGTTTCCTTTCTGATGTAAAGGTTAAGACGTAATTTATATGTATGAATATTTTATGGTTCACGTGTATGAAAGAGGCTTTTATTCGGTATTCGGTAACCGTTAACTCCCTGCCGGAGTATATTCCATCAATACTTATTGAATGTGTGTATCTTACGTATTTTATAAATTAAAAACTTGGATAGAATCTAGATTTATATTTCTCACAATTTCTACAGTCTTTCTCCTTAAACTAGTTAATGCTCTTCGCCTGATTGCTGAATCGAGAATGGCGCGAGCGAATACCAGCAGTCGCCAAGCCAGTTCACCCACCACCGAGGCCACCGATAACGATAGTTCCTATTTCTACCGCCTTGGCGCTGCTGGCGCTCTCCACCATTAAAGTCTATTAGCTACTTATTAATCTTATCATTAATGAGTTAATAACTATTTATGCTAGAATTATAAACAATTTTTATTAAATATTAAACAAATCATTACATTCGGCCATCTGAACTAGTGCTACCTCCTGGTGCACTAAGAGTGAGTATTTCAATATTAAGTCCACTATTTAACCTAACGTTCGAATAGACAACTGTTTTAAAACAAAAGAATACAAAACTAAAAAGGAAGGTAGTACCTGCTTACAACTAAATTCTAGCATTACTAAATAGTTAGGTACGTAATTCTGGCAATTATTATTTTGATTTTACTATTCAAAAACATCATAACTAACAATATTACATAATTCATTACCATAAACACAAAGCAACTCCAAATTAAATTTTTCTTTTCTCTACTAACTCACATCTGCATTGATCTATTTAAACAATATTTCCAAATTGCAATATTTAAATCTACTAAATTCTAAGTCTCACTCAAAATAATAATACTGTCGACTTCATACTAACCATGAATCAGTAAGACAGTATTTAGACTAATGATAACAATACTTTTATACGTCAAGCAGCATTCGTTGCTTATTTACATACATATACGTAGGTATTACACTAACATAACAGAATAATCATTACATTCGTTTACTAAATCGTAAAACAATCTGATTCTGCTTACATTACCTAGTTAAAAGTATAAACATCTAACCTAATATTAGTCTACCTTATCCGGCATAGCCTAAATTTGGAATTAACAATGATCTCGTTTTACATCCTCCTCATCTGTTTCACTTTCGCTAGTTGTTACTGTATTAACATCACTATTCAAGTTAAGTGATTCAACATGAATCCACGGTCTCATTCTATCTGCAGCAACAATTGTATTATACAATCGTGCTGATTTAAATCCTGGAACGCTGGATATATTGTATCTATCATTTCCTAATTGTTTTATTACTTTATAAGGCCCTACAAATTTAGGCAAAAGTTTTTTACTCTTTCCATCATTATTAAAATTAGACTTGACTATCTTTACTAAATCACCTTCTTCATAGATTTTAGCAGGAGATTTGTTAGCGTCATGCAAAGCCTTCTGTTTTTCCTGAGATGCTTTAATGTTTCCATATGCTACCTGTCTTAGAGTTTCCCTACTTGTCGTTGCATCTTCTGAACTACCATCTTTATTAATGCCAAATTTATTCGTAGAAGCATTTCGAAGTTTTACACCAAATAGAAGCTCTGAGGGAGTCTTCTTCGTCGTTGCGTTAACTGTGTTGTTGATACCCCATTGTATGCTACCTAACTGTTTGTCCCAGTCTCGCTCGTCATTAATTAGATTTTTGGAAGACAATGCATTGAGAAGGGTTTGGTTAAAACGCTCAGCTTGTCCATTTGAACGTGGGCTGGCAACAGCGTTTAAGATGTGTTTTACACCATTCTTGACACAGAAGTCTTTAAAGAGGTTTGATGTGAATGACGATCCACGATCAGAAATAATTCTCTCAGGTGCCCCAAAATCATTAAATACATTTTCTAACACTCTAATAACATTTTTAGTTTTGGTGTCTTTTACGGGCTTAGCAAACAAATACTTTGTAAAACCATCTACGATAGTCAGAATGTAGCTGTTTCGAGATTTACTCTTAACAAAAGGTCCTAAATGATCTACATGAAGAGCATAGAACGGAATATCTTTCTTTTCGATCGGGTACAAATATCCAGACTTAACTTTAGCAGCGCTATCTTTAGTATATGCACAATTAATACATGCAGCCACGTATTTTTTTACGAATCGTCGAAGTTTGGGAAACCAATACTGATCTTGAATTCTGTCAAGCGTCTTTGCCTGTCCGAAATGACCAATATCGTCATGATTCATTCTACAGACTTGCCACCGAGCATTACGTGGTACCACCAACTTTAACTGATCCCCAACTCTTCTGTACAAAACGTTATCTTTCATTGCATAATTCTTTTTTATTTCAACAACTTCATTATCTGTTTTAGGTTTAAGAATTTTAGTTATTCTAACGAGTTCAGGATCAGCTAATTGAAGTGTTACAATCCAGTTCTCACTGGAGATGTTATAAACGGTTTGAAGTTCTCTTTCGCTGGCCACTCCTAAATCTACATCCTCAACTACCGGATTACGACTTAACGCGTCAACGTGAGACATTCGACTACCAGCGCGATATTCAATGCCAAAGTCAAATTCACTGATCTGCAACCACCACCTTGCAATCCGAGGAATCAAGTCTCGTTTTGTAAGGGTGGTCCTTAATGCATTGCAATCTGTGAACACGGTAAACCTTAAGCCTAACAGGTATACGCGGAATCTTTTTAGTGAGCAGACCACAGCTAGTGTTTCCAACTCGTAAGAGTGAAAGAACCGCTCCACTGGTGTGGTCTGCCTGCTAAAATATGCGACTGGTTTTAGTACCCTAGGATTAACTTGCCATTGAAAAAGAATACCACCCAAACCTATAGCACTTGCGTCTGCATGTAATTCAGTTTCTAACGTAGGATTGTACAACGCCAATATCGGCCGCTCTACTAAACGATCTTTTAACGTCAAAAAAGCGGAATTCTCATTTTCGCTCCATTGCCATGTAGACTCCCTTTTTAGTAACACTGTTAAAGGTCTAGCTATTTCTCCAAAACTTTGTACAAATTTTCTAAAATAACTGGCTAGACCTAAAAATTGTCTAACCTCGTGGACATTTCGAGGTGTAGGAAAGTCCTTGACTGCTATAATTTTCCTTTCACTTGGTTTGACACCTTCAGCAGATATTTCGTAGCCTAAATACTCTAGCTGAGTGTCAAAAAACCTGCATTTAGACAATTTAAGAGTGAGTCCCGCATCTCTCAACAATTTAAGCACGTCTTCTAAATGTTCGAACCCTTCCTCTACAGATTTCGATGGTATAAGAAGATCGTCCATATAGGCCAAAGCTGACGTAAACCTGCGCGATCCAAGAACTTTATTTATCATCTTTTGAAAAATTGCAGGCGCGTTTGCCAAACCGAACGGCATACGTTTAAATTCGTAATGGCCGTCCGGTGTAACAAACGCAGTCAGATGACGACTCTCTTTCGCCATCGGTATCTGGTAGTATCCCGATGCAAGATCTAAAGTTATGAAGAACTTATTACCACTTAAATTCGAGATTTGATCGTCTATCAGTGGAAGCGGGTACTTGTCTTTTACAGTTTTATTATTTAATGCCCTGAAATCAATACAAAGTCTATGGTCACCTGTTTTCTTTTTTACTAATAACACTGGACTAGCATAATTAGACTCAGACTCCTGCACAATATCATTATCAATCAATTCATCTAAAATTTCCCTGACTTTGCCACGTTCATAAAACGACATACGATAAGGCCTATAAACTACTGGTTTGTCATCGTTGAGTTCAATATTCATTTCAGCTTTTTGTGTGCACCCTAACTCACTAAGGCTTGTAGCAAAGCACGGCCTATATTTTTGTAAAAGTTCATACAGTTTTGTAACGTATTTCTCATCTAATTGTGATCCTATCTTAATGTCATCTTGATCTAATGGTAGGAAACTTGTAGCACCTTCAGAATTTATTTGGAGGGTTTGGCTTTCAGTTACGGGTTTAGTTCTAGCAATCAAAACATTTTCATCGAAAACTATAGGAGTACTGGTCAGTGCTGTAACAACAATAAACCCCCTCCCTTTTTCTAGCCTATAACAGCCACTGTGTAATCTATACTCTTGGTTTGGATTTAATCTAGTATCACCTTCTAAATAAACGTCAACTGTCTCATTTTCTCTTGAACTGACCTCTATGAATCCCCCTTTGTTTATCACTGTTCTATTGACAACGAATAGGTCAATTTTGTATGTTGTCACATCATTCGTCGCTAAAGTAGAACTATTGTAAAAGTATAGGGTTTCCTTATCCTTCAATACCATAACATTAGGTTGCTCGGTAAAATTTCGGCCAACAAGCACAGGCGTATGTAAATATTCGTCGTTTACAACTAAAACTTCTACACGGGCTTCTATATCGTCTAACGTTGCGTTGACTAGGGTTTTGAACAAAGGTCTAATGGCCGTATTGCCAAAACCGCGTACTGTTGGCAAGTTATTTCTATCTTCAATCACACCAAGTTTTTTGGCATCCGAAAATCGGATTAACGTGCAGTCACTACCAAAATCAACATATGCCTGCAATGATGTATCATCAACGTAAATGATCTTATAGAATTTTTGATTTGATTCTTCAATATTAGGCTGTATAATGTCCGGTACCGTTGAAGATATCTTTAAAGTTTTCTTAACTGGAGTTACCTGCTTTGGATCATAGCTTAATAAGGGTTTCTTCGTGCAATTACTATGATCGTGACCTACCCTACCACATTTTTGACATTTAATCACAGGCTTAGGGCACTTAAAAAAAGTGTGACCTCTCTCTTGGCAATTGTAGCAAATTGGACCTACTCTACGGCCTGAATCGTTAGCATCAGTACCTCTAGTCGCATTAGATGTGTTACTTCCATATGCATTAGGATGGTCTTTTCTTCTTAGATGACTAGTCGTTTGAAATCCTATCTGATCTTTGGGTTGTTGAGATACTAAATAACCTAATAGATCTTCTGGCTCTGTACACTGTAGAGCTTGGGCTCCATTCCTTATCGATGGATCATTAATGCCATGGACTACGCAATCTACAGCCTTACGCCCTATAATTTCGCAACGAGTTATCAACGAAAATTTTTCATAAAAGTATTCCCTAACATTTTCGCCTTGACGACAACGCCTATTCAACATTTCCTGTAAAATAATGCCATAATTTTCCTCGCTTGGAAATGACTTTCGCAACTTAATCTGCCACTCCTCCCAGGAATAAGTGAGTGTGGAAAGTGATTCGTACCACTTTTTGGCTAAGCCACATAATTTTTGCAAGGAGAAGTGTATCGTCTGCCGTTCGTTCCATCCATAAATAGTCGAACATTCATTTACCTTTCCTAACCATCTATCTACATTTTGTGACTTGTTATTGGGATCAAACTCTGGAATTACATTGTGCTGATGGCTAGCACCTAATAACTTGTTAGGGTCACCTCGCAGTGAAGCAATAATCTTCATAAGATCTTCAGCAGTCAAACTCTGAGTGGAAACGTGTGTTGTATTACTAGATTCATGATCGCTGACTTCTTGTTGAATTCCGTCAGGACCATTTTCTTTCTCAGACTCCGATGATGTCGATGGAAATCGGACGTAACGCCCCTTCTTCCTTTTAGGAACATACTCTTCGTCGGAACTCATACTGGAACAAGCCAGATCATCATTTAAGTTTGTGTCGCGTTATTAACTTTTTATTACCACAATAATGCCAGAATAATGTAACTTAATATAGCCTTAAGTTGCTAAAAAATTATGTAAGTTACTAAATCATTCTAAGTTATCTAAATATACTGAATATATATGATCACACCAGATTTTGAGGATTCAATATTATTGTCATACGAGACACGTAGATGTACATAGTCTATATTATCTAAAAATCACGCATGTATCAGCTATAAACTTCTTCAAAGCTTACTTAGCTTCTTAGCTTACATTAAAGACATACAAGTTCCAACAATTAACTTTATAAGATAATATTAAAGACACATACATGTCTAGAATAGAAACTTCATAAAATATTATTTAACACACGCACGTATTAGGTACTTGTCTTATTTTAGACATCTTAAAATGTTACTGAAGACATACCTACATCATAGAATGTCCAACTAATTACATAATTATAATTGAAAACACATACAGGTTTCAACGATAAGCTTCGCATTTTGTTATATATTAAGACACCTACATGCCCAACTTAAAACCTCTTAAATACAGTTGAAAACACATACACGTCTCAACGATAAACTTCGTATTTTACTATTTTAAGACACCTACATGCCCAACTTTAAACTTCATAAAATACTGTTGAAAACACATACACGTCTCAACGATAAACTTCGTATTTTACTATTTTAAGACACCTACATGCCCAACTTTAAACTTCATAAAATACTGTTGAAAACACATACAGGTCTCAGCGATAATCTTCGTGTTTTATTATATTTTAAGACACCTACATGCCCAACTTTAACTTCATAAAATACTGTTGAAAACAACTACAGGTCTCAGCGATAAGCTTCGTGTTTTATTATATTTTAAGACACCTACATGCCCAACTTTAAACTTCATAGAATACTGTTGAAAACACATACAGGTCTCAACGATAATCTTCGTGTTTTATTATATTTTAAGACACCTACATGTCCAACTTAAAACTTAATAAAATACTGTTAAAAACACGTATAACGGTCTCAACGATAATATTCGTGTTTTATTATATTTTATGACACCTACATGCCCAACTTTAAACTTCTTAAAATACTGTTGAATACATACATGTCTAACTTTAACCTTCACAATATATTGTGGTAAACACATACACGTCCACCTTCATACTTAATTAAAATTGTTGAAAACACAACATGTCCAACACATAAGATAATATTGGAGGCGCATACATGGCTTAAATAAGTAGTCTACATGATGCAAGATCAAACCAAAATCTTTAAATTATCCTTCACAATAATGTTTTTTTTTTTTTTTTTTTGATAATAATTCAATACATTCGTATATAATTTTATTAAAATCTTGCAATGGAAACCACACCCACAAAAATGTAATAAATAAATGTAGGTAGGTACAAAGTTTGAGTTACATTTCGGAAATCAAATGCAATCGTTCCGTTAAGCATACCTAGCTATATAGGAACCTACAAAAACACATTTCAAAAGACTGTTCATAATCTTAGTAATCAATTTCTAGGAACAACCAATATTTAATTTAGTGAACAAAAAAAAATAGACACGATTTGACTTTTCATAAAAATTCTCTTATCTCCTTCATTCTCTGAAGGTATTTCGATAGATAGATTAATCTGAATGGTTCTAAATCTTAAAACCTTAGAATAAATTTGTGATCATATTATTAAGACTTATTTAATTTCATTAAAAATCTACTGATTTTATTTTTCAACTACCCTCCGAAAAATAAAACTCATGAACAGTTATGAACAGTCCGGGTAGCATGATTGCAATTCGAGTTACCATGGGGTGGATAAACATGATTGCCTTATACTATTTGATAAATTATATCAAAGCATCCAAATATAATATAATCATGGTAGGTACTTACGTTCAGGATGTCACCAACCACTTTGTAGGCTTGAATTTACGATGTCACTTCTGAGATTTTATAAATTAAAAACTTGGATAGAATCTAGATTTATATTTCTCACAATTTCTACAGTCTTTCTCCTTAAACTAGTTAATGCTCTTCGCCTGATTGCTGAATCGAGAATGGCGCGAGCGAATACCAGCAGTCGCCAAGCCAGTTCACCCACCACCGAGGCCACCGATAACGATAGTTCCTATTTCTACCGCCTTGGCGCTGCTGGCGCTCTCCACCATTAAAGTCTATTAGCTACTTATTAATCTTATCATTAATGAGTTAATAACTATTTATGCTAGAATTATAAACAATTTTTATTAAATATTAAACAAATCATTACACGTAAAACTACCCTCAGTGAGTTGCGTGATGACCCTACATGTTTCTTTCTTTTCGAATAAACGCAAAGTATCTGCTGTGCTTATTGACTACGACTAGGTGGAGTTTATCAAAAGATTCGTCCAGTATGTAGTGACGTGGGACGAATCATTAGCGACGCTTATCTGATTTATGGGACCAAGGGGTGGAGAGGGGGGTTCTTAGGAACATTTTGAAAAAGCCGCTCCGTAGGGACCGGACCCGCGCTCATTACCGACCCGTTGCGGCCTGGTGCGGCCCGGTGCGTACCGATGCGACGCGGACCGGAACGGACCGGAGCGGGTTTGCTCTTGTGCTTACAACTTTTAAGCACTCAGGTAGTAGAACTTTGGTGTTGTTATCCTTTCCCCCAAATTGAGCGTAAAGTTAAATATACATAATATTGCCTACATTTAGCTGAACGGTCGACTTAATACGAGCTTTCTTTGGTCTGTCCTTTTGTCTTTTATGCAAACTAACAAACTAGTCGGAATCAATAACTGAGCTTTGTTTACTTAATATTATGGAGGAAGAGATAACGGTGATGCGAACATTAAAATCGCTGATGCGGGCCGTTCTTGCATGTCAGTCTTATAATGGATGTTTATAGGGACGGGTTGCGTATTAAAACTATAACTGTCTTTCTTTAAAGAAGTCAATCGCTTTATGTTCAGCGTGACATCAGTTCCCGCCCCAAATGATCTGAAATGGAAGGGTTTCTCTTTCTCAGCGCACACATAAAGGCTGCGGTTCTCAACTAACCGACTTTCAACGATCAGATCGTTCACAACGAACCGAGCAGTTTTATTCAAAGCGATTCCGTCGGGAGCCGCCCGGACCCAAGCGGAGCGGAGCGGACTGGCCGATTGTAAATATTGCCCAATGCGCTATTGCGTACCTCTGATCTTGTACCAATACTCGCAATACAGGATGTGCTTCTGAAATCGTATTTGTGTTTGCGCGAGAACAAGTTTTTTCTTTGTGTTTTTTTAAGTAGTACAACAGCGGCAGAACTCGCTAGTACTTAGCGGTAGTATGTATCTAATAGTGTTAGTTCTACAGCGAGTTCTACTTGACCCCGATTGCTTCACTCGCTAATACACTTTGCTCGAGATTGTGGTCGCGAGAGTTCTTTCATTTAGTTACGACGATTGGAAATCGTAAGCTTCAAGATTTTTAGACTCAGTAGAAGATAATAGTATCCGGAAATCCGAATATCTGTGATTCAGGCAAAGCTTGATCTCGAATTACGAAGTATTTTTTGCCGTTAGAAATGTCCTCATTTCACATAATTCCAATTTAAGCTTTGAACGAAATTATATCGAAAATCCTACTAACAGCGCGAAGTAGAGACCAAAACTAATTTCAATCACGAGCGCAAACAAGCGATCAATCGCGACGAGTTCATATTGATACGAGTGCAAATTGAATCTGACGTCACAAAACTGATTCCATTATCAAACATTATATGAGGTATTAGTGGATTGGGTGCGCTCCAGCGCTGTGTGTACTCTATAATGTAGCAGTGAAGCGATGTTTGCGTTAGATCCCAATGGGAACAGGCGCGGTGCGTCGTGGCTCGCGTGGATGCGCTCGCTGTAATATTTGCATTCCGCGCTGATATGAATGCCGAGTTCTGTGACACGTCTTATTTACACAAGAGATGTCACAACTATCGCGCAGAAGGACCACTCTATTTATTGCGCCGTAAACACGTGGAACAACCAGATAGAAACGTAATTGTGGTTGAAGCGTCCCAAAGTGAAACTGTAACATAGCGATCATAACACTCACCACGTTTACCAATTCTTTATTTTTCATTCTTGAAGCACGTTGCGCTGCACTGTCTACATTTGACACAAACTAGTAATTCTTCTGCATCTGCCTGCACGGTGGGTCTCACAATGCGCGCCACCTAGCACGGCTCCTCCGGAATACGTAAGTTCGTTTGCCTTAAAATATTCGCATGTTTGGCGCAGCGGCACCACGGCGCGGGTATTACTGAACTAGTCGATCGCTATTCGATGGCGACGCGGTAATAACGACACTTTTACGACACTATGAATACAGTTGGCGCTAGCATGGATGGAACCCGTCCGAACTATACATCAACTGGTTCCGACCAGTTTTAACCGGTTCCTACCAATTCCAGCCGGTTCGCGGCACACGTGACCTCCACACTAACTCTCACATTTTCTCAACTGTTTTATAAATTCATAGATTTATGAGGTCGAGCCGAGAAATGTTGCGTGGAGGCGTAATGGGAGCTTTATTCTGGTTCCGGCCGGGAACTGCCGAAATATGGACATTTGAGAACATTTCGTATGAATTCATCATGCGACCGTACGAGTAGTTCAGCGCTGAACATCAGTGTCGCCTCACAGACTCTCACAAGAACGACACAGAATGGCCAAATTAACATTTACCGTCTCGCTTGTACGGTGATATTATGTGGTAGGTACAAAATTGGTTAAAATTATCAATCAAAGAACAACTAAGAGAAATTTTGCCCCATTATGATGAAGCTCTTCAATCAATTTAACGGTTTATTTGTCATGCTCAACTCCAGAGATCAAACGATTTATAAGAGCGAGTTAGTCAAGTGGAAATCAATAGTGGGCTACCTCTGAACTGAAATTGGACGTATGAATGTCTGAAATAGTGCAGTTTCATTGTAAGTCGGTCTCAGGACGGGCTAAGGGGGGGGGGGGGGTGCCGGCCGGTGATCGAAATCTCTCTTCCATTGCCAGCGAAGCTTTGTAATCTTGCAGCAGCTTTTGGCAAGAGATCTAGTATGTACACAGGTAAAACTCAACCTTAAAAGTTCGGAGTAGAGTGGATATTTGGTCGGCTTTGTAGGCTATTGGAAGTGGTAGCGGCGCCGTAAGTCAGGTCGTCGGCGTCAGGTCATGTCACAGATCGGCGCAGAGGATCCACTCCAAACAGAGCACCACCAGACCTTCACAGTATAAACTGCTTACTAGAGGATAGATTAGATGGACTGCATTTGTTGTTAAGTGGTCGATTTATGATATTTTTACCTCACTGGAATCTTGGACAGTCAGAACAGTCAACAACTTTTACTACAGGTACATACAAACAGTACAATAAATTGTGTTATGGGTAGGACAATGTTGACCGTGTAAAGTTCACGATGTAAGTACGTACAAAACATTACGTTTGCGGTCATTTATTTATGCAAAGACGTAAAATTAAAGTGCATAAAATAACAGCTTTTTACTGAAAGTATATACGGAACTTATAATAAAAACCATTTTATTTTATATTATTTTTGTCTATCTGTCTATCTGTTTGGATGGAACTTTTACCGGCAGATAGTAAATGTTATAAGGAGTAACTTAAGCTAAGTATGTGATTTTAATGATCATAACTCTTTAAAGTCATATTTATTTCGTTGCGAGTCATTTTTGTTCAAAATCCAGCCTGACTGAAATATGCAGATATTTGTAAAAACGTAAGAATATTTCAATTTCGCTACTCTGGCGCTTCTCTCTCAAGACATTCGTGTACTGTACACCTGTATGAGAAACGCACGAAACTCTTCTCGTGCGCGCGCGCCTGCATCAACTCACCTAAGTTTAATCGTAATCGGATAAACCGTATAGAAATACGAATAAGGAACGAACGAACGAACAAATATTTACTTTTATAATTGTACTAGCTGCGCCCCACGTTTTTTTATCCGCGCAGATCGGAATAAAAAGCCTATGTGTTATTCCAAGGTATAAGCTATCTACATACCAAATTTCATACAAAACAGTCCAGCCATTGAGGCGTGAAAAAGTGACAAACACACACACACTCACTCGCAAACTTTCGCCTTTAAAATATTAGTGTGATTAGATGAAAATAAGGAACTTCGTTCCAAAAACAAGTAAGGCATTATTTGTATACCAACACGATTAAGAAAAATTCAAAGATGTCACACGCAGAACAAACTCGGAGTAATCTCGTAAGAAGAATTCCAAAAAAAATAAGGACTATAAAAATTGATCTCATTATGTTAACATGTTAAAATATAAAATGTAATAGGATGAAGATGATGATTTTTTTAAAATAAACATTGGTGAATTACCAAGACTTCTCTTCTATCAATATACATATTGTTTTTTTATTATTACTTTAAAACGTTAATTCACTATAAAGAGGGTTTTTATTGTTATTTATATAAAATTTGTTGTAATAAAAAAAATTGTCATGCTAATTCTGTTATTCTGGTGTAGATAATATAATTATTATGTATCAGAACATTTCATGTTTTTTTTTACATTTTATGTAACTGAATACGTATTTCTTGCATGGCAATCTTATATTACTCAGAAATACAGAAACAAATTTATACACCGAAATTAAGTGGTAAAATCACACTTGTTAAAATTCACTTATACAAACAATCCGTGATATTAATAAATAGTCAAGTTTCTCATGTTACAAGTGCATGTAATGCAAGTAGACTGTGCTCGTTGTTCGCCGGGAGAGGGCGCTGCGACCGGCATCCGATTAGCACTCGAACGTTGCAAACACGCGGATAACATCGAGTGTAAGTCGGTGCGCGCGGAACGTGGATTATTAAAAATTGTAAAATGAAAAACAGAGTGGTTTTATAACAGGGCCCTCTGATCCTATTAGCTCTTATTTCATGGAAAACGTTCTAAGTTTAACAAATGATACTAAATTTGTAACTGAAACCATATTATCGCATGTCCATTGTGTTTTTTTTTGATAAATTAGAAATTTTCATTCATCATTCCATTTTCATTGAACAATATTATTAAAGCGATATTACCGTGTGGTACAGTGGGACACGCACATCTGGCCTAAATGCTTCGTGTTGGAGGAAAACCACCAGTTTTCTCTACTTATCACCCCAGTCGCGGACACTTTCCTGCCGATCTATATTTTATATGAAACTTTAATTACTCGCACACGCTCTTCTTTGTGTGCAATCTTGGGGTAATCTTAGCTTACAAGTCCAGGCATTTACTTCGATTTAAGAAGACATACATGTATGCACATAAGTGGTTTTACGTAATGTATATATAACGTTTTAATTTGATAACCTAACGACATTCAGTCACGGAATATTTTTAATACGTAGTAACTTCTATTGCAACCTTGTATTGGCTTTCTTTTATTGTTGCCACTTTTATAGTGGAGTTTATACCAAGCGTATATCCGCCACCGCAGGCGTCACCGTCCGCGCGTCGAGTGACGAAACTCTGCTTATAAACAAAAAGTTTCTATGAACTGATAGTAAACTAAATGACTATTTACTCAAGTGCAAGTAGATAGACCAAGCCACACTATACAACTTGTTTTGAAACTTTAAATGACTGTCCTTTTGTTTTTATAAGCCAATAAATCATAAAACTTGTATTATTTTACTATCTAAAGCGGTTACCCTATTTTTACGTTTTTTTGCCCTAAATTATAGCCTAACTCATTATGCATCAAATGACATCATAATAGTTACCGTTGTTCAAACAAAGTTTTGAAATATAAATAATTCTAATCTAAAATAATCATCGCGTGGTCAAAACACACAGGCACAACCCGTCCGACTTGAGTGTGCACGTCGCTGGAATGTGCTTTCCCGCGCTGACCGGGCTATCGACGTTATTGGCGATTTTTTTTTTCTGTATATTTTTTTTTTCTGTTCATATAATTTACAGTAATATAATATTGAAAAAAAAAAAACATTTAAAATTATAAAAATAGTAGCGGTATCGGGAACAGGGTCCAAGGTACTGGCGGTAAGGGCTCCATAAAAAGGAACCTCCTAACAATACGAGCCGTGTCCAAGAGTAGCGCTTTCTGAATCAAGCCCTTGATCCAGCTCATCAGATATTGGTCGAGACTCTTGGCAATTAAGCCTTAAGCTGATACGACTATCGGCACAACAAAAAGAAAGAGCCATTTATGGTAAGAAAACCTTGAGCAAAAACACAAGTCATTGGATTGGAACGTAATTGAAAAAAAGTGAGCGTTTTGTAATTGTACGATTACTTAATTTGAGTTCATTGAAAATAATTATAACTTTTGATTCCCGTGTCCTAGAAATTAAATATTTTTGAAATAAATATCTCATCTAATTGTTGTTATAATTATTTTATATTTAACTTGAACGGAGCTTAGTTAATTTTTAGTTTATGTTGGCCTACTTACGCCTTCCTTCTGTTTAGAGAGCCTATTGGAAACAACGCGATCTAGCTTAAATATCAGAAATAGCTTTCTTTCAGTACAAGAACGACAGATGACACACAGAACGACGAAGCTCTGGAAGAAACAAATAAAAAAAAAACTTACACTGATACCAAAAAAAATGCAATGGCCAAAATTGGCATTGTACAGTTATGAGTTTTGGTTCCGGTACCGTTTACTTATAAGGCAGTTTTACGGCTAACTGTGAAAATATAATGAACAAAAACGACAGTCGGTGGCTCAAATTGTTTTCTCCATACACATACATTTCGTAGTGTATGCTCACAGATACTTTAGTGTGAACCCGGTCTTAATCCATCTTAGCTTACTAGATTTTTAAGTTTCCAATTAAAATATACCACATAAAAATACTTAAATAATTTATTTTATAATCACAACAATCCTCAAACAAATATTATCCTTTAATTAAGTGAAATGTGCAAAGAGAACGCCTTAAGTACTAGCGCAAGTTATGAAGTTATCGTCTCGTAGCATCGTAGCGCCCGGGGCAATCTCGTACGTCACTGCGCTACGAAAACATTGCTACTCCGTAGCTAGAGTTACGACTACATCGCTACGCCGTAGCCTGTGCTACACGCCACTACCAATTAACTAACTAAGCTGATATTCAATGGAAATGTTGGATTCATGAAATCGGAGTGTGTCTGTTCACTTTGAGTATGGATGATTCTGGTTGAACTTTTATAGATTTAATAATAAATGGGGTTGTTCGTCTCATAAGTGTTAGGCGGTTTGGCATAAACGGTGATATAGTTGGACAGATAGAAATATAGTGCAAAAACAAGACATTGGTTTCGCTCTTTGTAAACATTTAGTAGCACAGGTGGCTAGTTCCGCCGCACCGGTAGTGTGATGAATGCGCCGCAGATAATGTACCGACAATGTTCAGTGTTCATTGTTCAGGCGGATACAACTCCACAATATTTATTGTTGTCTACAGTACAACGGTCGTGGAGATATTGAAAATATATCTCTTTGGAAGCGGTATCGTTTGCTGGTAAATAACACTTCTGGCAATGTCCATTGTGCTCTCTTTATTGATAAATGTATGTTGTTGTATTTTATCTTAAAAAATATTTGGTAATAATTGTTCTTAAAGTATGCGTTAGTTTTCATACTGTCAGATAACTTTTCCGATAGTTTGAAAACATTCCTAAATGGTTATTATCGAACCTGTTTGAAATAAAACACAGATCAGTTATGTGACGCCAAGAAGTTGAGACATTAAAGTGACTTTAAAACTTTATTTTATAACCGACATTAAAGCCGAGTAACGCCTTATTATGGGTCTAGAAAACTATGCACATAATATGCACACTCGCACAGTTCGTACAATGTACGACCTATGAAGACGAGCGGGTTATTGACAAGGAGGTAAACATCGCCGGCGCACAGTTAATTATGACATGTCCGGTCGAGTGACCGCTATGTACGTGAGCACAGAATGACAACTCTGTACTGCTCTTGAATATTTAGGTAACACATACATATAGAGCACTGTTTCGTTTGATTTATGAGTATTTTGTAGTTAAATAGATGAAACCAACCGCATGTAATAGAAAGTTTTATTATCATCGTATTAAGTCAAGTACTTGGCTTACCAAATTCAAAATAATGCGATGTCCACATGCTAGCTAGGGACGCAGTCGAGCGAGCTGGCAAGTTTGCAAAATTTGTTAATTTTTGTAGTACTTCTGTGTGTCACTACTATGGAATGTTGTGCTGTACACATACACACACACACACACACACACACATGCACGTGGCGGCGGACTGCTTCAATTAGTGCCGCCGCTAGAGAGCCGCGCGTCGCCGTCACATCTGACACGTGCTATTGTCTCGTGTTTTGGGGCTCTCATTTTAAACACAGACATTTTTGTACGTACTCAAGGTGCGAGATCATGCTCCACCCTAAGAGCATCATCCGTTCACATTAGGTGAGTTGCGTCCAAAGGCAAGCAAATTGCGTAAAAAAAAAACATGTCCAAAATTTTAATTTTTTAGTCTTTCTATATCTAGCTTCATGTTGTGTATCTTTTTGACTATTTTTGAGTGAGCTATGGCTCATTATGTGTGGCATTATGTACAGGTTCATTATGTGATAGCACACAGCGCACGTGTCCTGTACCATATGAGCCGGTAGGTATCTATGTGTGTCATGGCGTAAGATAAGACGTGACGCGCCAGGCGCTGCATGGAGCGACGCGCGCCCATCCATCATCGTGTGACCTTCGCGGCACGACACGAAACGACAGGCATGCCATCGCGCCGACATGCGGAGAAGCTCCGTCTCTAGCAGGCTTCATCTCTCCGAATTTTAAACTCGGGTGCAATTTTCGAAAATATATCCGTCACCCTGATTTTCTATCATACCAGAAATCTTTTATTATTTGCTTGATGCATTGTCGTTCTCGTGTTTGTGTTTTGCCGAAAGTCTGACACCAGTCTTACCAAGGAGTATGCAGTAATTACATTAGTAGTAGTCGCGCCATGTAAAATATTCATATTCAGTCAATGCGATTAGACTGGAAGCCGACTCCATAATGTTTAAGAAAAGACAGGCAAATGATGAGGATTGGAAAGGTGAACCTTTTGCATTTGTTTTTATCTTTATCACTTGGTTATACTCACGAATGTTACAGTGGAGTGTAGTGATAGTAGTGAAGAAACAATTCATCATTATTTATGTCCACTGAGATGGCGCACATTGTGTTAAAAATATTATATCAACTTATAGTTTACAGATAGTTCCACCATATCCGCGTTATTGCTCCAAACTAAAGCTATTTGGAAGTTCCGATGAGGTTACATGACTTTGATGTTTCTTTGATCGCGAGCAGTTTACTTTGTTTCTGATGGTTCGCGACGAGATGGGACGATAACGAACTTGTACTTGCTTCTATTGGCTCTACTAGCTCCAATAAATATCAGCGGCTTACGGCAATTTACAGCGGTGGAGGTTTGTACTCCATTCAGGGATACCCTTTTGTGTCGAGCGACAAATATCATAAATAACTGTTTCACAATAATATCCCAGTGGCAGCAGTTTCTTTATGTGAGAGTAAATACTTATTTTGTTCACATACATAATATTATTGCTGCGTACAGTGGAGCCGAAGCCGACGCGAATATGTTTGGAAAAGGCTCGGATAATAATGATTTAGGAACAAGTCGCGTATTGGTCGCAGATGCGTGCCGCCCGCCTCAAATAAATCAGAGGAGGGTATCTCTCATGTTCGGACAACACACATAACTCGCCAACTTATTCTATTATGGGAGCCGGACGACGCCAGGCGACGCCGGACACCGCCGGACACTGCCCGAGTGTGCACAATGGGGCTAGTTTTTATAGCGAGTGCCGAATATAATATTGTCCGAATAAATTGCGGACGTGAGCGGCGAGCGAGGAGGGGGGGGGAGTCTTAACAAAGCAGTGAATTAAATAGACAAAGTATATAGTATTGAGACGATTACGACCCGATTATCTCGAAACAGAATCTTGGAGGTCCTCTCTCTCGTTAATTTAAAATAGTTGTCAGATAATTGATAAGTAAATTGACATCGTTTCGCTACGGGATTAAAACATTCTCGTTTTTCGCACGCGATCGTATCGTCGTAACATTTGTGCCTATAATAACATCCTTCTGACCTGAATTAATTGCTCGGCCATTTTACCGCCTGCTTAATTAACCGTTCATTTTGATTACATTTCCACGTTAATATTTCGCAGCAATAGCTTCATAAACAGTTGGCTTTTACGTGATTGCTGCATAAACAAATCGAAGCCATGCTTCTGTGCTTCGAGCTTGCGAGGCGCGGAGTTATTGCGGTCACGTCGCTAACTTTGTAAGGGCGAGGGTGTCGCAGGGGTGGGGGGGCTTAACGTGGTGAGGGGGGGAGGGGCAGGTCCCGGTCCGTTTACTCAAGCCTTCTCTACAAATGAAGATGACTCGATAATCGATAGCCACCTGCTAATTGACAGATTTGCACAAATTGTAAGACGAAAAAAAGTAATAAAAAGATTTGCTTACAGCAGTTTAGCAATATAAAACGCATGACTATAATGGCGTGCGTCCGAGACAAGCGTGTTTGTATAATTGTCAATGTGTAGTAAAGCCTATTGTGGCGACCTCGCCTGTCTGCCTCGTGGTGGCTGAGCCGGCTACGTGTGGGTTTGAGTAAAACAGGGCGAGCCACACGTGGCGGCCGACAGGTGGCGCCACACGACAATAACCCGACCCTTGTATTGTTGCACAAGCATATCCTACATTATTACGATTCAACTTTACAACTTAATCATACTTTTGTGTTATGAAAAAATGTTGGAGCCTCAGCTTTTTTATTTTCTGTTTCATTGATGAAAATGAGATGATACCGGGATCAAAGGGTAGTCTATCCCAGCAGTGGGATGATGATTAAAGGAGTGAGGGGATTACATAATGTCATGTCACCGAAGAAAATGGCCACCAGAATTTCAGTACCTAATGGTTATTTTTAAACGATGAAGAACTTATTCAGGCTGTTCTTGTAGTTTTATCAAAACCGTTGTCAGTCCGCGCAGCCTACCGCGGTATCTAACGTTGTTATGATAACATCTCCAGGGTCAGGTCCCTTTGTACCTTCCCCCCTTCTCCTGACCTCACCCCTCGCTCGTATGGCGTTATCAATTACCCCAATTAGTTCCGTTAACGAGTTTATTACATCAAGTGTATATGGGTGAATTTCAACAAATGCTATTTTTTTTATCATATCGGTGAACTTTTTCATTTATAATTTTTTTGTATATTTTTCAGGTTTAATGTAATCTTTAAGATATCAAATATCCCTAAATTTAATATCATCAACGTATCATTTAAGACTAAGGAGAAAATTCAGTTTGAATTCTGGTTTCCACCGATATGACAAACCGGCACCGATTATTTTTTTTGTACACCGGTATGATAAGTTTATCCACCGAAATGATGTACATATCCAGCGATATGATAATCTATCACCCTTTGAACATCAAAAAATAAAATAGTTAGTAGGTACCTATATATTTTTACAATGGTGACTTGGTGGCGAATGGGTGACTTAGAACTGAATACCTGAACTGAGGGTCTTATGTAAGTAGATCACATCCAAAGAGAACTGAGTTTTTAGAAATTCAGTTGCAATCTTTTTTTTTTTAAATTATGTACCTATTGTATTATATTTACTTTCTTTATTATTATTATTTACTATAGGTACTATGAATTAAAAAAAAAAAAATCTTATCATTGTCTTTGTGATAGTATATACTTTACTTAACGAAATGACACGGGATCTACCGATATGATAAAACGAATCACCGAGATGATAAAATGATCTACCGATATTTATTTATTTATTTATTTATTTATTTATTTATTTATTTATTTATAACAGCTTAAACTATCATTACAGGTTTTACCCTAATGCGACAGCTAAGAACTTAAAACTAATAACCTAAATTATATATGTACTTACAACTAAATTAGAAAAAATAAAATAAAAATAACAACATTATTAAAATTAAAAAAACATATCAATACACAATTACTAACAAAAGCATAGTACAAAAAATAAAGTTAAAATTAAGTATTATTTTGCTTGTAGCATAACATAAATAGTAATACTCTTGCGAATTCACTAAAACAACATGTAAACACATCAATCTCAGTTTGAAGTTCGTTGATGGTACGGATAGCTCTGGTAAGGGGTGCTTTGGCAAGCAGGTTAGTTCTGGCTGTAGGTACCAGTAGCAGCGGCGGGCTGCGCCGCCTCCACACGTAACGGTCCGGCACAAACAGACTCAAGCGCTGCAATACTCCCGGGTGACTTTCCACTCCACGAAGCACCCTCACCAAGTAGGAGACCAGCGTAAACTCCCGTCGGACATGCAGTTGATTATAGCCAACCATGCCCAGGACAAACAGAGTGGGATACATCAGTGGGTAAAACGGATATACCCCATATAATTTCTTGTACAAATGGCGCGTGAACTTGTTCTGAACGCGCTCCAACATTACAGAGTATTTAGCTTCATGTGGAGCCCATATGACCGCACCACATGAAGCTAAATACTCTGTAATATGATAAAGTAATCCACCGATGTGACAAAACTGTGCGTTGATCATGAATCAAAACACCGATATTAGATATAAGACACCGATTGATTTTTTCGGTGTATATTATCACATCAGTGGTAATAAAGACCACCGATTACAGCGATATGAGAACAGCGACGTGAGAAATAACACACTTTTCCGAAAATTAGAAAAAATGTATAATATCTAGGATAAATTCAATAACAGTCAATGAAGCTAATTTACTTACTAACTGTGTTAGAACCAAACAACAAAAATAAAACTACTCATTACACTAGAAAAATGCAACCACCGATACTATAAAATAATTGTCCGGGAGCAACTGAAATGGCGTACTTATGTTATTGGTGAGAATATGCAGCGATTTAACACAAATCCGTCCTGACTGCGCACCAGCACACACTAACGAGGAAAATAAAATTGGGGTGGGGACGCTGTCGGACTCGTCGATGAAAAGTTAGGTTTAAATTACTTTTGTCCAGCGATATGAGAACATTTTGCAGGACAGGTACGTTTGTACCTCTCAGTAATAATAATCGTTAATTATGTAATAAAATATGCTATATATTAATAACAAAACTAATATTCTACAAAATAGAATAAGTTATATACTTAACTTACTTATTTCTATTAGTGTATAAGCTTTTTTGTTTGTAAAAAAAGTAGAGCGACAGCACCGATTTGAAAAAAATAGAGGTTTATGAATTTATTTCAACCTTTGTAAATAGTCCTAGGCAAATTATATTTTTGCCACAACCCAATAACTACCTATTAAATACAAAAAAATATAATTCAGAACGATATTCCTTTTTTCAAATACTAATTTCACCGAAGACAAAAAAAAAAGTCATTTGGGAAATTCACCCATATCTTCTCTGAAGAAGCGATGTACTGTTGTTGTCTTATGACCTGTTCCAGTTCAAGTTCAAACACTTGCGGTGTGTTTGTGGAACCAAATCTAATACATCGGAGTAAACGAAATACTGACTATAATCTTTAAGCGTGAATCACACAGAAAGTCGAAAAGTCGCGGGTCGTGCGCGGGTCGGGCGCGGGTCTGGTGAGTCGGGCGTGGGTCGGGCGCAGCCGGCTTGATAGCGGTAGCAGTTACTACGACGAATATCCATTTTGACGAATCAAATGTTCAATTGCATTTTATAGTTTTTTTTACCCAGGCTCGTACAAACAAGTACCTAGGTTTTCGTAACATTACTACAAAAGAAAAATATAAGATGTGCTCGTGCACAATATATAATATATTTAAAATTATAACGTATGCGGATGACACAGCTCTTATAATCCATAGCAAGGACTGGTCTGAGGTTCGTGAAAAGGCATTTAAAGAATTGGCCATGAGCACGGTTATGAGGTGGTTAACCTCTAACTCAACATCTCCAAGACTAAGTTTATCCCCTTCACCCCGAGTATTCTTAGCCAACCGCCTTTGTCATTTGAGATAAGGACCCATGTCTGTACTAACCCAGTCGCCAATACCTGTAACTGTGCCCAAATAGTACGTTCTGATAGCATAAAATACCTTGGAGTAATATTAGACAATCTTTTGACATGGAAGAAACAGATTAACTCAGTTGTGGCTCGAGTCAGAAGATTAATATACTTATTTAAAAAACTTCGAGCGGCTGCTGATATCCAATGCCTTAGAATGGTCTACTTTGCACTCGCTCCATCAATTCTCGGTTACTGCATAACCACGTGGGGGGGAGCGCACAAGACTACCATGCTGCGGCTAGAGAGGGCTCAGAGAGCAGTTTTAAAAGTACTCACAAAGAAACCTATTAGATTTCCGACTTCTGAGCTTTATTCACTTTGTGAGGTACTCTCAGTGAGACAGCTGTTCGCGCTACAAACAGTTATTAGGAAGCACCTACTTCTCCCATACGAACCTCAGTCCCTTACAAAGAAGCGTTGTGCCGACAGAGTCTGTAAGACTGAACACTGCAGGTTAGCGATGGTCAGTCGCCACTTCACTCACACCAGCTCTAAACTTTATGATGCCGTAAATATAAGAATTAAAATATACCTTATGATTAAGAATGTATTAAAAAGAAATGTGATCAACTGGCTTAAGAGCTTGTCCTACGATGAGACTGAGCAACTTATGGTGTCATAAACGCGGTAGACACACACACATATACACACACACACACACAAACACACACTTACATACACACGCAAATACACACCTCATCCTCACATCATACAACATAGTAACCACTTAGTGTACTATTTATTTTGTTTGTACTTTTTTCATTTCTTTTTATAATTCTTAATTTATAATTTAACTTGTTTTAGGTTAATCTGGAACAATGTCTATGATTGTGTATATTTAGAATTGGGCGTTGATAGCTGCGCCACAGTACTTTACTTTTGTAGCTATCTTCGTTTTTCCTGTGTAATCTGTAAACTTAAGTTGTTCCAAATAAACTTTTATTATTTATTTTATTATTATATATATTTTTCATTTGGCGAACATGCTATTTTTTTTTTGTAAATATCCACAAAATCAAAAGCGACACACGCAAGTCTGACCTGCGACCGCGTCAGTGTGAATGCCTTTCGGGGAATATGTGTAATTATTATGACGCTACACCCGCTCCCGACACGCTCCCGACACGCCCCCGACCCGCTCGCGACCCGCTCTTCCGCGAGCTCTTTGTACAGGTACACACCGCGCATAAGAATTACGATTGACACCTAATTCGTATTAAACTGTGCAACGGAAGTGGAGCAAACTATTGCTTAGTAACAGAGCAAAAGAAATTCGTTTAGAAACCGACCGATTGAAATCGGATATCAAAATAATGCCTCTGGGTCCTACACTATTTATTTACCATCTGTTTATAGAATTTCCAAAAATAGTACGAGTTCTGCCAAAAATATGTCTTCGTGGCTGTACACTCGCGAAAAATTGTCGAATAAACTATGATTTTGATGTGCCGGTCTCTCCGAGGCTATCGATGCTTGGAAACTCGCTTGCCGTAATACTGAAAAACCCGACAATCCATTATCCCAGGGACGGTGGGACGCTCTGCAGAATAGTTCAGGACAATTTACTCAACACGTCTGCTACTACTGCTGAGCGTGCGCGACTGCTGGCTGTGGGTGAGTGGGAGTCGGGTCTTTGGCTTCTCGCACTGCCATCGTCGAGCATAGGCACTTTGTTTGACGACACGACCTTCCGCCTCGCTGCTTCTTTACGCCTTGGTGCCGCCTGCTGCTCTCCTCATCGCTGTCACAGTGGTGAAGCTGTCAACAGCCTCGGACACCAAGGCCTGTCATGCAACCGAAGTGCGGGACGTTTTGCGCGGCACGCGAACATAAATGACATCATCCGTCGAGCTCTTGTTACCGTCGGCGTTCCAGCTATCTTAGAACCCAATAGCTTGGCACGCGACGATGGCAAAAGACCGGACGGCATGTCTTTGTTTCCTTGGAAGATGGGTAGGCCTTTGGTGTGGGACGCAACTTGCGTCGATACTCTTGCGCCATCACATCTTCCAAGCTTATCGTGCTGTACAGGCGCTGCCGCTGCGGCTGCGGAGAACCTCAAGCGGCGTAAATATAGTAACCTTTGTGGTAATTATATTTTCGAGCCGTTTGGGGTTGAAACTCTGGGGCCGTGGGGTCCGAGTGCTCACAGCCTTTTCAACGAAATTTCTAAACGCCTAGTTGACACTTCCCGTGACCCAAGGGCTGGGTTTTACTTTGGCCAGAGGCTAAGTATTGCCATAAAACGTGGCAACGCCGCCAGTCTCTTGGGCACGTTACCAGTTGACAGCGTTGGGGAGGAGTTTTTTGACGCCCTTTTTTAATTTGTTGTTATTTTAGTTTTAGTTACCTAGTTTTAAAAATAATATTAATCAGTAATTATAAAAAGTTGTAACATACAAAAGTTAATCTGACATCGGACACAACAAATGGCGATGTTCATTTGTGTACCTAACGCTAAACTATGGGCACAAATGCAAAAGATTAACATTCTGAAATAACATCAAGCAATCAACTCAGCCCACAGACTGCCGGACCAACATTTCACAACACTCGGTTTTCTGCCTTCTGCTTCCAATCTCATCTCCCCTCGTCAACCTCCTTGTTAAGATGTTCGATGTTGATGATGACAGCGGTGGGATTAGGCAAGAGGTCACCACCGTTGCACTGCAAAGGATAGCTACGCAATACGGATCAACGGTAACCATTTCAATAGTACCTAATATAGCAACGCTGCTGAGCGGCACACATAGATAATTATGGTGGTAGTGGCACTACTACTGTTTGTTGAGAAGAGAAGAACTTCTACGCGCGCCATCGTGTTTCGTGTAAGGGCAACGATTTCCGTGAATGTGTGACGCTATCCGTCAGTCCACGTATTCAATTACAAGGATCAGCTTCTCGGGCGAGTGCGTGAACATCGTCCATGATTGTGTTACCGCGGATCACACGCACGCCAACCCTCCCCCTCCCCCCTGCCGCCCGCCGCCCGCGACCCTCGCGCCCGCTCGCACGAATAAATAGATGCCAACACCACATGCGGTCACTTTCATCCTTCACACGCCTCTATTTATTGTAGCAAATTGTTTTCATTTTCTGTTAACATTTATTTAATTTGGTCATCTGCAGTCTTCTAGCTTAATCCAATTTGCTAAAATAATACAATTATGTGGGTGTTTACACAGAGGAACTGACATCAGGTGAAATTCACTGTTTACAATTTGGAAATAAGGAAAACTGTCCCCGAACTAAACTAAAACTTATAACTAAGGACTGAAGTTCGGAATTGAGTGTGAAAGTAATCTTGAACATTGCCGGGAACGCATGATTGTCTGACAAACAGTCAGATAATTACTTTCAGTTATATTCTACACATACCACCGCTTATTTACCGAGAACCGTTTTTAATTTGATTTAAGCAAACACCGAGTGTTTGTATTTCATTTTACAATCAGCACGCATTTTATTGATACCAATCCTTTTACCTTCAATGTACAAAATTAATATTTAATAAAACAAAATGGTTCGTATATATACGATCGAGCGATCTCCGCGGGGTGAGCTTGTACATACCAGCTGGATAAGAGTTACCCACACTTAAGCTGATTGGCGTGCAGCTCGAGGTCTAGCAGTGGACTGCTGTTGGCTTAAAAATAAGTTATTTTTTAATTTAAGACGTTGCCCCCATAATTAGGAATTTCACCTGTATCGTGGGTGCGTTCACAAACATTTATAGTCACATACACAACAGCCAGACTCGGAACAGCTATCGTAGGCCATACAAATATTTGTTCCGTGCGGGGATCGAACCCGCGACACGAAGCGCCAAGCCGTCAATCGCTCATCCACTGTGCCAACCGTGTCGTCATTGCTGCAGTTATGGACTCACTACAAAAAAGGTTACGTCCTCATTGTACTCAGTTTGGCGATTTTAGTATCGTGTTGTTTATTGCCCAGTGTTTCACCCGTCAGCTAATGGTGTAGTCAGAAGAGTGGAACAAACTTTACGGAACATATAATTCAAGAAAATGTACTGCAATTAAAGCATTTAGTATTCAGGGCACAATAGCGGCGCCATTTAAAAGTGCCTCTTGTTGTGAGTGCTGGCTTTCGAGGTGTTGTCGGCGTATCGGCAAGCGTGCACAATGCGGTGCAATGACCGGGGACGTGCGGCCCGGAGATGTGGGGCCCGACGAGGATCCCAAAGTGTTTGTTTATGTGAAAATGCAGTTAACGAAATTTAGGGTTATGGTATTGTTGTGCCTCCGGAACACATATAGCATTGTTGCACGGTACACAATCAGGTCAGTTTCTTACCAACTTTATAATGCACCAAAATTTCGTGCCGAATACATACTAACGAGAACACAAGTGACATTATACATAGAAAAAGCCGATGTTTTCAACAATGATTTTGTGACCAATCCTTCAACAGAGACGCGCAGGTCGTTTGGATTTGGCAGCCTGTAAAACTAATCAGCTGATGATATTTCTTGGTCTCAATGGCAGCAAGGGGTACGAGTGACTGGGGGCGGAGTGCGGACGCAGATGCCGCTGTAACTTTCACAACACTACATTTGTTCAGCACACGTCGCATGCGGGGAGCGGTACACTGCTCGCATAAGACTATTTACTAATACCATATTTAAATGTGTTCAAATATTAATACGTACTTACTTGGATGACGTACTTGGTTAAATGGGTCCGTGTTGTAGCAGTATTCTAGATGAAGGCAATTAACTATTCGATTTCAGAGCTCAAGTTGTAGCTGAACTCAGGGTTAGTGCACCGGAGCGAGATGTTCCTCAGACGCCTTCACGGCGGCGGCGGTTCAACATAAAGATATAAAGTGCGGTGCGGAGAGGGAGGGGAGGAGGACACACAGCAGAGCCGTCTTCTAGCAGACAAGTCACGGTTGAGGCACGGCAGAGCCACAGCAGAGATAACTGCAGAAGGCACTGCACAAAGGAAACATCAGCAAATAATCAAATGATTTGAATGTGAAACATACAAACAAGGAAAGAAAATTTACTCGATACGAAAACTATTTCAATCACAATTCGTTTAGTATGCGCGATAGTCTCGCTAGAATTAGCGCCACTCTACATTGCTCTCATTATTGATTCGAAAGCCGACAAGTGTATTAACTCCCTTCCAGCAACTATTCATGTTTTGTAGATTCCATTAAGTCCAAATAAATCTATTTCCACTCAAGCTCAACAATGCCTCCCAATACCAATCCCAACAAAATCTCCATAATAATCCGCAGTCAATAAAACTGCACTCTCGTTTGATTGATAGCGCACTCGATTGCCCTCGGCTATCGCTGGCACAGCCATCAATTGCCATTCATTGCCACTGACCATTAGGGGACAATTTAGTTGACAGATAATTGCTGGATAATCGCGATATAAATGATAAACAACGATACGGGTTGACATAAATTGTCAACCGATAGTATTGCATAAAATATAGGTATAGCTGATGTATTATTATTATTTCTATAAACCGCGTCTTCTATATTATTTTTTAGAATCTTCAATCGATCAGTCATACAACATGTCGTCTAAAATGTAGAAACATGAGTAATTCTCATCTCAATTTCATTTTTTCCTAAAATGTTTCAATATAATTTTATGAGTATTCCCAGGGATTGATTTATAAACTGAAGAAAGAAAAACATAGATAACAAATGACAATAATTTTGAATATCTAGATCAATAGGCGCCTAATTACATTGTCCTAAATACGAGTACGATAGGTGCCTTGTGTGTTTAGTAACAGAGACTATACAATCCAAGGGTAATGGCATGTTCTAGGCATTTAATCTTCTCTTCTATATATATAAAAATCAATGCCACTTTTCGTTGTAATTTTATAACTCATGAACGGCTGGGCCGATTTAGCTGATTTTAGTTTTAAAATGTTTGTTGTAGTCCAGGGAAGGTTTAGGGTAGGGTTGGTAAGGTATGTAGGGTAGGGTAGGTAGAGTATGAAGGGTAGGGTAGGTAGGTAGGGTAGGGTAGGGTAGGGTATGGTAGGTAGTTAGATATGGTAGGTCAAAGTGCATTGCAACGCATGCCGGGGACAGCTAGCAGTAACATAAATAATGGGAAAGAGTTCAATACCAAATAAAGCACTGCACACTATAATATTTTTGGAGTGGAACTTCTATTTTTACACCATTTCATGTTCATGTTGACAGTAGTGATGTGCCCCAAATAGTCCATTACCGTGGGTATCGAGTGGCGTCGCACTCGAGCCCACTCGTCGCGAGATCTGTGCGCGGGTGTCGTGTTCCAAGGTCGGTCTAGTGGTGAAGTCAGCAGAGCGCTGTGTGCTCAGTGTCCGATGCCGCGTCAATCACAAGGACGTGGCCGACTCTAGTGGGAGACATGACGGATTGACGTCATCGGCTTGTCGCCTATTCAGTATTCACTAACGGTTATGGGGCTACTTTATGGAACTCCACGATTAAGTAGTAAACTATGTAAGTTCTACATACTCGTGTTATAATACTATAACACGAGTATGTAGAACATATGTATGTTAAAATCATGGCGCCTCACCTCACGAATCCTTGCGTTATTGTCATTGTGTGATGCGGTATACTTATTTTTATGTATTGATTGCTTGCCTAAATTACCAGATAGTCGTTGAGTACAAGTACATATAAGTGAGTAGCGTCGAACGCGGCGTCTCTCATCACATCACATCAACATCTCCCCGAGGCGTGCCCGGACACCGCAACAGTGTGTAGTCTTGTGTGTACACAAGACTACACACTGCAGTGGCTGGGAGGTAGTGTACGATGAGCTCTGTGCAGCTCGCATAGACCAGGTGAGCAGGTGTGATAGTGATAGCAATAACGCTCTTAAAGCCAAACATTTTCTTAAACACACAATTTTATGTAATGTTAAAGTGAATATCAAAGAATTTACTGTTTCTCTCAAACATGTTAAATTCCGAGCGCTAAATGATACCTCTTCACAAAAACACCTAAATTATGCGAAATGCTGTCTGTAATGAACACTGCGTAGGTGTAATTGTCGCTAGACCAGTAAACAAACGAAAATACTTTAAAATAACATCATGTCCGTATTCCCTTAAAGCGTGGAGAGGGACCCTCGTAATAGGGGGCGAGCCTATTGCCAATTTCCGGACACAATTCGAACCCCTGGGGTACTATTGAGCATTCCTTGAAAAAGCCAATAACACTTTCCCGAAATGGAATCCAGGAGCATTAATCGATTTAAAGTCTTTGATTTCTGGAACACTTCAGTGTTTACTTATTTAATGAAAACATCGGAAACTCAGCGTTGTCTTTAGTTCCACATGCGCCGGTACCGCTCCGTGTGGGAGTATCGCGCGTGTGCTTCTCGGAGTTCGAGCTCGGCGATTGGATGCGGAAGCTTTTAGAGTCATAATCAATGATTCAGGAGGACGTAAGAATGCTCCGCTCACGAACGAATACGGTTGTATAGTCGAGAAAAAGGATCCTTTATTTATAATAATGGGTGTAAAAATGCCCTTAACTGTTATTTACATTCTCGTGTCCGCTTAGCTTTAGTGAAAACGGTTGAACAGATAGTGGAGATGCCTCTAGTGGAGGTGCTGTAAGCGGCGCGCGGTGAGCGGTGTGCTGTGAGCGGCGCGCGGTGAGCGGTGTGCTGTGAGCGGCGCGCGATGAGCGGTTTGCTGTGAGCGGCGCGCGGTGAGCGGTGTGCTGTGAGCGGCGCGTGGTGAGCGGTGTGCTGTGAGCGGCGTGCCACTTTGCACATCTCCTCTCCTCTCCACTCGTCTCCGCTTTGTTGGAGTCCATGCCTAAGACGTGAATTTACACTCGAAATAAAAAAACCGGCCAAGTGCAAGTCGTACACTGACAAACAGTGTTCCGTAGCACCAAACAATTTTCAAAGATCATTCATTTGTTACAATTAACATAAATTTACTTGCAGCAGTATATTTGTTATTGTGGTTGATATTTTTTATGCTTTATCCTGTTCTACCTTTTTTAGTAAGCAACGACTTATTGTCGGGCCTACGCTGTCCTCCCATACTTAAATACTAACGCTGTAACATTCAAATGAAAAAAACTCTAAAAATAAAAATCTTCAAATCTTAAAAGAGTAACCATGGAGTTTCTTGACGGTTCTTCTCCATTGGAAACGAGTGGAAGTTTACTAATGAATGACCGTTCAAAATATTGTTATTATATTGTTTGGGGATATGGAACCCTGTGTGCGATTAAGACTCGCACTTGGTCCGTTTTTATCCTCGATTACACGTATGGAGCCACCCCATATTTTTTTTTTCATTATTTCATATATCATATTAATTTGTATAGCGGTTCAAAGAAGGCACTTACTCTTGAAGTTTCTATGCCAATAATGTGTGGTGCTAATGGTCTCGGAGTGAAGACTCTGTGACATACGGACGGACAGACAGACAGACGGACAAACTGAATATATACATAAGGGTTTCGTTTTACAGAACCTTAAAATCGTTTTCCAGCTATAATTTTTGCGTGGAGTTCCTTAATTTGATGTGCAATGCTTGGTTGACGGCTTCGTGAAGTGTCCGTTTACACCTTGAATACTGGCACCGTTCCAGATTCAAATTTAAACTGAAATTCTTTAACAGTCGTATCATATTGACGTAGTGTGTAAATTTGCTGACTGAACATTATAAGTTATGTACTATCGGGGACACTTCCGCCTGACCACCACTAGATTCATTTTTGCTTGCACTCAATAAATATAAGCGCTCTCTAGCCCCGCCCCATTGAACTTGAGTGACGAATGAAAGACAAGAACGGCGGCCGGCCGAGCGCACAGTTTACGACACGGCGGCGCACGCGCCGAACGAGATCTATTGTTATTTTCAAGCTACTGCTATTACCTATTATATTATGAATAGATCTGGGAAAAAATCGTTGTCAGTTATATTTTGTTCTGAGGAGAGCTAGGTATTTTACTTAAACTGCTTATTCTTACTATTAAAGGAAGTATTTATTCTAACTTGAACTTTGATTTGGTAAATCCCATTATAATTATCGGTTAGGCATGAATTAAAAAATAAATACTATTTTTAAAGGTTTATTAGTTTTATCAACTTAATAAAATAAACAAAGATATGTATAAAATATTGGGTATAGGAATTGGGTACAGTACATAGGTAAACCACACAATTAAAGAACTAGTAATAGAATCAACTTAGAGGGGATGCGTCAGGGTAGACCGCGAAATTCAAATTTTCTTACGTATTTTGCAATTTTAAGTTCAGTATCAAGTTGTAACGTAATAAAAAAATGACGTGGAAGAATTACATAAATAGTCAAGACATGCCCTTCGGATTTTTTTTGAATGCGTTAGAATGCGGGTTTGAAAAAGCCGTTGGCGATAAATGTTCTGGACCCTTCATATAGAGCATATCTTGACTTTTTATATATATTTGTGGGAGTAACAAATATTAATATGCATTTACAAAATTATAATGATTAAAATCATCAACATGACTTTTCAAGGTAATATAATCCGTAAACGTTATGCTAAACAGGCACATTTATAACCTGGCTTATTATAGAAATGAATCTAAAATGTCGGTGCTGTCATGTTTTTTCGGTTGCACACTATAAACGGCACTACCCAGTGTGCAAGCGAGAGAACATTATAAGCACCGACGTTTAAGATTCGTTTCTTTAATGAATCGGGTTATACGGATTATGTTAACTCGAAGAGCTATGTTCATGTTTTATAATTGTCTTATCACATTTGCAAAAAACGTAAGAATATTTGAATTTCGCGGGCTACCCTGGCATTAACACTATAAAATAGTATGCCTGTTTAATAAAAACCTCCTTTCCTTGTGACCTTTTATTACAAGCATGAGTTTTTAAAAACAATTAAATAGTTGATGGAATTCTTTACAAAATTACAATCTAGTGTCGCTAGATTTAAATACAAAACTTTTGAAATGGCATAATAAATAAAAACTCTGATTATATACAAATATGTGAAACAATTAAAATTATGTTTAATGAAATCTTTTCAAAATAAAATAGGAACAAAAACTATTCTAGAATTAAATTAACCGTTTCTAAATATTGCTTTCTAAATATTTATTTATACAAGGTTTTATTATCATAATAATTAAAGTTACACCTAACCTAAGCAATGGATGACTAGGAAAAAGTAAATCAGAACACTACGTCACTGAAAAAAAAACAGCCTAATTTAAAAGAGCCTTTCTTTATCTCTTACATTAGAGACCCGCCTTCGCACGGGTGCATATTGTGTGTATTTCATAAAGCAAAAAAAATACTGCACTTGTGGTAATTCCCGTTTCTGCCATTCAATGCTAAATATACCTTTGCGTTTCTATTACCGCACGCAGAATTATATGGTTGAGCGAGTTATTTAAATTTGTGATATCTCCTAAAATATTCATCCAAATAAAATGGTGTAAACGACAATTTTGTACTAAATTAAACAATCAAGATGACTAACATATTTATTAAGATAAGGATTTATCCTATATTGGCCAAAACAACTATGCAAATAAAGCAGTATTTTACATCAAATTTTAGTATCATAAAATGGTTATTGTGAATCAACCTTAAAAGATAGAAAGGCGTGGCTTCACGGGGGCCCTTGTTTTATAATATGTAGTGATAGTGATAGTGAAACAGGTAATGCGTGTTAAAATTTATCTGTAAGTAAAGATAAAAAAAAAACAATAATAAAAAAGGCACATTAATCGAAAACCTCTCTAGACTTAAATTAACAGTTGGTAAATAATGCTTAAAACTTAACAGTTGGTAAATAATGCTTAAATTAACAGTTGATAAATAATGTTTTTTTCTATTGCTTACAATCACAGTTTTTTCTAGTTTATAATCACATTCATAAATTTATTCTTCCTAGTGTTCTGCTTCAATCTTGGAGGAAGAAAAAAAAAAAATTAATATTTGGTCATCGCGCCTCCTGCGTCAATAACTGCATCGCATCTTGTTCTAATTGATTGTACGAGAACTTCACATAAGTTGGAACCCCTTAGCGATTCCCACACTTCATCGCAATGAGCAAGAAGTTCCCCTTGCGTTCTTTCCCGTCGGTTATCCCATCTCTGGACCATTATACCCCACAAATTCTCGATGGGGTTCAGGTCAGGAGATCGGGATGGCCAACGTAAGATTCTAATATCTGGCTGATTGTTAAGCCAAGTCTGCACGATGCGTGCTTGATGAATGGGACAATTGTCCTGTATAAAAATAAATGCCGGGAGCTCTGCTCTCGGATATACAGTCCGCACAGTAGGCACCATTACGGTTTCTAATAGCTCCCGGTAAGTAGCACCATTTGCTCGCCCTGGGAAATGGACAAGCTCTCCCGGACCATCAGCACTCATCCAGCCCCACATATTTGCGCATATCCTTCCGGAATCACAATTAGGAATCACGTTTCTGGTTTCGTAGCGTGTATTCATCACGCGCCACAAGTGTCGACGACCATGTTGGCTCGACCTAAAACATTTCTCATCCGAGAATATAGCACTTGTGAAGTCCATGTCCCTGTACTCTCTTGCGAATCTTACTCTCTCCGCTTTTTGTTCCTCGGTGAGCACGATTTTTTTTGCTGGTTTTCGGTGATGGAGCCCCGCCCTATGTAAAGCACGACGAACCGAGCGCAATGACACGTCGTACTCCTCGGCGAACACTCTCGTCGGCGTAAACGCGTCCCCTTGTTGGTAGGTGTCCACCATATGTTGGAGGTTGTCCTCTGTTATGAGATATGGACGTGGTGCTCGCGGTCTATCGTCTAAGACACCCTCTTCTTCATGACGTCTGATCCACAGCCGGACAGTGTTTCTCTACAAGCAAGAAATAATCTCATAAGTAGTGGCTTCATTAACAGAAAAACTGACTCATATCTAAAAACCTGATCGCAAAAAACGATAAAACAGTTCTAAAAAAGCTTTCAAGCAGTCTGATTTTGATGCAGTTGGTAGTATCAAATCTGCGATTGAGCTAAAATAAATATTTTAGTTGATTACATTGTTGGAATCGTCTCCTCAAACCCTTTATTACCTTTTATAAACAACCAACAAACTATTTAAATCCATTGATTACCAATTTATTGTTCCTCATTAGATTTAAGCATATGACTTATATATATTTATGTTTGTAATCTCCTTATAATTTCCTTCATTTTGATACCCTATTGAATGGGTTTGGTTTAAGTATTAATTTTATTAACCGCTTACAATTTAGCACTTTGTTTTATTTTTAAAACACCTATCTAAAGACACTTGGGTTTTAATATGTATCTAACAATACTTACCTTAACTGTCGCAATATATCCAGCCGTTTGGAAGATACGAGTTAAAGAAATTTACAAACATACAGCCCTCGCCAAACTTTGTGACCGCCCCGAAACTAGCCGCTTAGCATTGCGCGCAATGCAAAGCGGCTAGACAAAGTTTGGCGAGGGCTGTACAAGATTACTACGCGCGAAATACCTAAACATTTTCTTGGCAGATGGGTAAAAAGATTGTCTATTATTATAAGCCAACAAAATACTTTAAGGCGACATTACGTGCCCGCGACCTTAAGCGAGTAAGAGGAGCATGCGTAACGCTCTAACGCGCACCAAGATTATTCGGAAAACAACCCATCTTGATTTATCAAGCACAATATAAATAAAAGCCGTATACTAAAATATGGGTTTTTAAATTGTCTTTCAGATGGTCAGTTAGAAAGTTTCATGCAAAAACGTCCGATAGTTTTTGCGTTATTGTCGTTTTTTTGTCCGCGTTAGACATGAATTTACAAATTAATTACACTATGCTATAAAAATATAATTTCATACTCACATATCAATTTATAAAGAAAATTGTCAAGTATAACATATATTTTTTTCAAAGAAATAAGACAAGAAGTATTGACGTGATCTTCAATTTAAAATCATTAAAAGTCGTATATCTGCGCCTTAAAAATGGTAAGCATATTTTTTCTTTAAAACTAACTAACAAAATTGAAACAGATAGTGCGTGTGTGAGCGAGAAAGTATTCCGAGTTCGCACGTGACATCAAAGCAGTACTTAAGAGCCCTCTTACATTTCGGCTTTACGGTAATTTAGGTATTTTACGAACAACTTCTCCTTGGGGGTCGACCAGTCCTCAAACAACTGCAAGTACTCTATAATAAAGTGCTATTCGGGGGGACAACTCCAGAATTATGGAAAAATGCGGTCGTCATACTTTTACATAAGAAGGGGGACAACACCAAGCTGAGCAACTACCGACCCATTTCATTACTTAGCCACATTTACAAACTTTTAACCAAAGTCTTCACAAACCGTCTTACCACCAGACTAGACTCAGCACAACCAGTGGAACAGGCAGGTTTCAGGAGTGGGTTCTCAACAGTAGACCACATCTTCACAGTACGACAAATAATTGAGAAGTGCAACGAGTATAACCGACCTATAGTGTTAGCGTTCATCGACTACGAAAAAGCGTTTGACTCGGTTGAACACTGGGCAGTCTTTCACTCGCTGAAACGATGTCAGGTAGACACCAGATATGTAGACGCAATTAAGGAAGTATACCGTGCGGCTACCTTACAAGTCAAACTCCACGAGCTCACGGACCTAGTACGCGTTAAAAGAGGGGTGAGACAAGGAGATACAATATCACCTAAACTCTTCACAGCCTGCTTGGAAGATGTATTTAAGCTTCTCGACTGGTCTAATAGAGGCTTAAACATTAATGGTGAGAGGCTGACCCATCTGCGCTTTGCCGACGATATTGTCGTTTTTGCCAGCAACGTGCAGGATCTGCAGGCCATGGTGCAAGAACTGTATGAATTGTCACTCAATGTCGGTCTAAAAATGAACGCCGCAAAAACAAAAATCATGGGCTATGACGACGACATTGATAATATTCTTGTGAATGGCCAGCAAATAGGAAAACTGAAGGAGTACGTATACTTAGGACAGACTTTGAGTATAGCGATGAACGGACAACACCGCGAAATCAAGCGCCGTATTTAACGAGGGTGGGGTGCTTTCCGTAAGCTGTTCGACGTATTCAAGTAGAAGCGGGTGCCCATAAATTTAAAGCGTCTCATGTTCGAGCAGTGTGTCCTCCCAGTCATGGAATATAGGGCTGAAACTTGGACGCTCACCAAACACACTATCCAACGCATGCAAGTTACGCAGAGAGCTAGGAACGAGGCATGTTCTGCATCTCCCTCTATGATCGGGTGAAAAATACCGAAATACGGAGACGAACGAGACTCACGGACATAGCGGAAGTGATAGCAAAAGGAAAGTGGAAGTGGGCGGGCCATATTATGCCGTAGACTGGATGGAAGATGGGGGAAGAAAATGCTGGAGTGGAGACCACGGACGGGACGGAGGAATGTGGGAAGACAACCGACTAGGTGGACAGATGATCTCATTAAAGTGGCCGGAAGAAACTGGATAGCCATAACACATAACCGCCAAAAGTGGAGAGATTTGGAAGAGACCTTCACTCAGCATTGGGTGGTCAAAGGTTGAAGAAGAGAAGAAGAGAGAATGTTGATTTAAGTATACATACATATTTTAATTGTTACGCAGTAATCGATTGTTAACCTTTATCGGTAGTATAGAAATCGAAATATGGTACTATAGACAACAATATGAAAGTGCTTTTGTGAGATGTTTAACAGAATATAATAAAATCAGCGCTGTACGTATTAATTTAAAATTCGTTCAAGTCATCTTGGACATCACTTTCCTAGCGCGGTCAAAAACGAACGCACGTGTTTTACAACCCAGGTCCAAGACTCACTACTACTTGCGCGCAAACAATAAAGGTTCACGGACAATTAATTAGCGCTAATTGTTCACTCTAGTATTTATGATTTCAGGTGTGTGTCTCAAATGTAAAACAATGTATACCAGCGCATTTACTAATGATGATTACTAGAAAATAAAAGCCGACCACATAAAACACAAGAATTCAGGTGTGCTTGAACAAATTTCTATGAAAAATAAACAATACATACCAATACATACCACGCTCATAAAAGGTATATGTAAGTAATAGCTTAGTCAAGTTTAAAGACTAAGAATATTTTTTCTGCTGCTTTCTCGTTTAGTTATGTTTATTTCCATTATGTTTTTTATTATATTTATTTTTTATTCGTTTATATTTTTTAATGCTATTTTTATTGTGGTAAAACAAACTATACCCTACTCGCTGGACCAAAAAATAAAAGGTAAACAAACGTCAAACGGTTATAATCCGACTAATTTTAATAAAACAACCCCCATACCGCTAAATGGTTACTTTTGTAGCACTCTTTATCATATTTACTTTTATGATAATAAATTTAATTAATATCTTTAATTTATTATCATAATTACCTTTATGATAATAAATTAAAGAGTGAGAGTGCCATTACAGAGGGTATATAGAGTAATTACTTACTTATACAAAATAACACTTGGATGCTAAACTTTGCACTTTGCATCGTTAATAAAGTTTTATTTATAAATTAAGGTATTTTAAAACAGCAAAATTTACCATAACATTAAATATAATAATTTACTACTTACGCTCATATGCAGTTGCTCAGCGATTTGACTAATATTAAATCCTTGTCCATGCAAAATTATTATTTGATTACGTTCTTCGCGTACGAGATTTCTGAACGACATTATGCACAAAAATGTTCCAGCACAGGTCGGTGTCCAATATTCGCGCACAGGTCAACGTTTAGGCAATCAAGGGTCAGGTAAACAGAGCAATGGTCAATATGCAAAAGGTCCGGTAAGCGCGCCAAAGTCAAATAGTTCGTACGTAAAATTCACAAAAGGATTACACGTGATGCGTCACTAAGCTGCGCAGTGCAGGTTGCAACTAATTGCGATAGCGCTTTCCTAATAGGCGAAAAAGTGTAAGGGGGCGTGGTTTGCCGCCGACGCACGATTTATGCGAAAAAATTTTTAAATGGTCAGGCGGCAATGGCCGTGATAGTACATACCGGCCTGGGGTGGACACCGGCTATTGCACATTGAACGGCTATTGCACATGGAATCATTTTAATTGTCTGCTTTTTAACCGACTTCAAAAAGGAGGAGGTTCTCAATTCGTTTGGTATTTTTTTATTCACACCGATTACGGTAATATAGACGATTACGGGTAGATATTCCCCTCCTAGAACTAACTATGGAAGAAGAAATTTGGAGTTTGAGGGTGTTACAATCTATAATAAATTACCATCAGTAATAAAAGGAGAACAAAGTTATGCCCGGTTCAAAAAGTTACTAAAAGCCCACACAGTTCTTAAACCTATTTATGATCCGATTTACGTGATTCTTCTTCAGTTTGATGCGGAATATTTGTCATTTGGTCCCATAAAAATTTAACATAGTTTGGCACAGTAGCTTTCACTTTATGAACATTTTTTTTTTATGTACATTTTTCACGTATGTACACCTTTTTTCCGTGATAACTTGACCAATTTAGATGATTATTCATTCATTTGGTAGAGAAAGCTTGCTCGGTGGGCCCATATGAATTTTATTATCTTTGCTTAGGTACTTTTTGAGTCCTGTTTATTATGCATTTTATCCTTTGTCGTATGTGTGCACAATGTGCTGGTGTCTAGTTACAATGTAAAAATTATACTTGACTAGGATTTATGTGAGATACCACAACTTTAAACTACATAAAAACTTTTTTACAAAAAAATACTATCAACTTCCAAAAACACTTAAAAGTAGAAAATAATTTTACTTTTGGAAGTCGGTGGCAAAAAAGTAACTGAAACAAACAAGTTATTTTTCATTTTAAGTGTTTTTTTTTAGAAGTAGTTTGTATGTTTTTGTAAAATGGTTTTTATGTAGTTCAAAGTAATTATTCTTCTTAGCGTGTCGATGACAAATTTTCGTCAAATATATTTAGCCCAAAATTCTGCTATGCGGACTCCGCTCGCTGTTGCAGTCATATGATCGTCAAGTTTGCAGGTGTCAGGGCATGCAAAATGGAAGATGGGCCATTGTCTGTGGAGACTCGCCGCATATACACTTGAGATCTGAGCCCTCCATGAACTCTCATCTGTAGAGATTGTCTTTGCTACGGCCGACTTGGGTTCGGGGTATATTGAGAGATTTCCATGTCAGCCACGGCAAAGCATGCCTGGGTGGAAGATTTTAGACAGCTCGATGAAGCAGTCAGGGGGCATAAGCAGCTCCCGCCAGAGATCACTTCTTGCTTTGTAGGCGTTGCTAGTAGCACACTGAAGATCTTACGACTTAAGTTATTTTAAAAATTAGTTTCGGACCTCATGTCATTTACATTACCAGCACATTCGTGATCATTGTACTAGTAGAAATAGCACATAGAATTCATAACAAAATAAAAGTCAATTAGATAGCAATAATAATGTTTCTGTTCCTCATAATACTTGTTGTTTACTGCAGTGTGTTCGGCCGCGGGATGGCGGGATGGCGGGATGGCGGGATGGCAGGTCGATCGGGGCGATTTCGGGATTAGCGCGTGATGGATGAATCCTGCGCGCATCCGACACGTGGCCGGACTCACAGCACCGGACAATCAGAGGGAAGGGGAGGGGGGACAAAAACGTGTCTATGTAATACTATACATTCTAGTTCACTTAGGTTTGAACCTGACGTTGATGACCTAGCATCATCAACATCATTAATTCGGTTTAAAAAACTACATTCTCATTTAAGTCTTATTACTAAAAAAATATGAAATCAGTGCGGGTTGTAGAAGTTGTTGAAAAAAAAAGCAAAATACACTAAGATCATTGTCAACAAAATTAGAAGCAAGTTTGCTGCATTCCTAAGATAAGGCGGAGGCACAAGTCAAAAGCAACCGGTTACTATGCCCCTCGATCTCACAATACCAACAAGCTCTATAAACCGAAGACGAATCTGACACAAAAACAACAGCTACATCATGTGTATTAAAATGTATAATAGACTTCCAAGTACCATAACGACACTCACATTTTTTAAATTTAAGCGTATTTTAACAAAAATATTAATTGATAAATGCTTTTATAGTGTACTTGAGTTCCTAGATTATAAGTTGTAGGTCATGAATTTTATTGTAGTGTCAATGATTGTCACGATATGAATTATTAACAAATTAAATTATTATTAAATATTGAATTTGCATGCATTATTCAAATTCATTTACTTGTCATTCATATTATAAATAAATTTTATGTAAAATTTGCACGCCGAAATAAAGGGCAGATTATGAGATACTTATACTTATCTTTAAGAACCTTCTGTACCTTATTTAAGCAAATAAATGATTTTTGTTTTTTGTTTTGTTAAAACATATTGCTGTTTTTAACAAAACTTAACACAGCACAGTTAGTGTTTCGTCGTTGTAAATAAAAGTGAATAATTTATATTTAAGTATGTTGAGTGATGTTGCTTCTTTTACATACTTTGTAAGTTTATTATAGAGCTGTTGTATAGGTTAGGTTATTTATACCGTAGTTAGTTCTTACTCTAGACAATATTAGGTGACAAGCTCGACGAGATGAGTATTTGCTCATTTATTTCACCTTCTGTTGTGAATGTAATGCGTGAGTGAATAAGTTTGTGAATGATTTTATTTAAAAGTATGCATAATATATATATTTAGTTGTTTGATGTTTAATAGCTTCGCCTCTTTGTAAATAGTTTTTGACGGTGTTAAGAAATTATAATTGTGTAGTATTTTCATTATTTTATTTTGTAGTATTTGGATTGGTTTTTAACTAGTCTTAGATGAGTTACCCCATACTTCGATAAGATATAATAAATGAGGCTTAACAAGGAAGTTGTATATTATTAGCCGAACTTTTTTTGGAATACATCTAACAATTTAATGCAGTGAGCCCACTAATAATAAAAAAATGTTTTTAATGTGTTGAAGATGTGCTTTCCATGTTAAATTGCTTTCAAGAGTAAGTCCGATCAGTCCTTTTCAGTTAGATTGAATTTGAGAATTTAATATGGAGTGACTGCCTATCGGACGTCCACAACCCGGTTTTTACTGGGTAATACGATACCTTTGGTTGGTTTCCAGACTTCCCAACCATGGACTACCTGTAACGTCCGAGTATTCTTGCAAAATGCAGAACGCTGCAGTTTACACCGACGCGGCCACGCGAAGCCACGACGGGTCAACAGATATAGTGGTGACGTAGCTCTGAACTTTGAACGTGCTTCCTTTACGACTCGCCTCGTATATCTCATGAGCGTCGTACCTATCATTTTTGCTCTCGCGCTCATCTTCTATAACTTAGATCATATTGGACAGAGACGGACATCCGTATTCATTACTTACTTACTATTCTATTCCATAATTTGGCTGTCGTTTGGTCAGGTAGGGTGTTTCCGCAGAGCTGGTGTCTCGGGGTCAGATGCCGGTGGCTTCGCCCGTCTCCGCCCTATATTTGATATCTCGCGCAATCCCCTCAAACATCTAACATTTTTCCTCTATTCAAATTTTAATGAATCCAATCTCGGTTCCCGTCGCTGTCGTCTGTCGTGCCGCGTCTTCCGTTTTCCTGTTCCCACAATTTGGTGATCTTTTATTTTCGAATTTATCCTTATTCGCTAATAAAAGTAAACAAACGCGTGTTTTTTTGTTTACCACCCTGCGTGGATCGCGATGTCCTGGTAATTGTAAAACAATAACAATAAAGAAGAGATTTGTGCGAGCCTGTTGTTGTGACTGTACGGAGACGAGACGAATGGTAAATAACAATCGTAATGGATGCTCCGAGTAATGGGAATCTAAACATGCTGTAACATTTATTTGTGATATAAACTGGATTTATTATCGTCCGGTGGGAGTCGTAACAAGCGACCCAAGGGTAGCGTCGGGCGGACGGGACTGAGGGGGGGGCGGAAGGGGGGCGTAGGTCACAGTTAAACAAGGGTCGCCTCGTGTAAAACAAGTGGTCGTGGCATCCGGTACACACTGGTCCACTTGATGTGATACAATTACATCTGACATTTGAACTTTAAAAAACGGGAAATCGATTCGTAGTAGCTAACTACAACTAGAAGCACAGATATCGGTGTATAACTAGAGGGATCACTCTTACAATCCGATTTGAAAATTGGTACCACTATACTATGTTTCATCAAGTCAAGAAACTTGCCACTTTCCATTATTCTCCGTTAGCATTATCTCCGGGTGTTCTCGTCTGAACACCCGGAGATAATGTGACGGATTCATTCGCCCGGACGGTGGCATGCCCAACATATTATGTCAACCGTGCCGTCCTTCACAATAAATCTCCGATACGAATAAATACATTATTGTAATATTATTATTGGGTACTAACATAAGTACTAATAGGAAACTAATGCGGATCAATTTATTTTTGTATAATATATATAATCTTATAAACTAAAAAAATACCTGTAATTTTATGCGAGAATTAAACCTATCGTGAACTTCTCATGGATTCCTAATGTAACGCAATATAGTTTTACCCAGTAACTTACACTTACTAGGCCAGTCATTTCAAATATTTGTGGATCGCAAATAATTGCACTGTCTATTGCAGTGGCTTGTCGTAACGCTCCTTGCGGTGCGGGATGCGCCGCGATAAGTTACCGACCACAGTTTGCTATAAGTTGAGTTAACTTGATGTTGGTACTGTAAAGGTCAGAGGTGAAGTATAAAACAATATTCATTTCACCAACCCAAACCAGCTAGAACTATCTTAACGTATCTTGTTCAGAATTTATTACGAGACAGAGAATCTATTAATATTATAACTAATCGTAAGAGCGACTTATAATGTACTCAGATGTCAAAATCCGGACACAAGTACGGAATCATAACAAAGCTGAAAATGCTATCTACATAAAGTAACAGACATTCACAAACATCAAGCAACGACTTCCACGAACGGCAAGCACATAATCGGATCAGTCGCCGTGAGCTACCCCGCCATCCCGCCATCCCGTAGTACTCGGCGGGACGGGGCGGGACGGGGCCGACGGATGGATAGCCGACTTTCAGATGGAAATGGTTTGTGATTCACACAGCGAACCAAGAAACTGCGAGACGGCTCGGCTCCCCACCGGCTCCCCGACGGCTCCCGGACCACGGTAAATTAAACCTTTTGCCGTTCCCCGGGAATTAAACACCATTGTTTTAGTTTGTATAAAACGTACGGAGCGACCGCCTGCCCAGGACAACCGAATCCTACAGCAAACAAAATTCCAAGTAACACCTTATACATTGTTGTTTTATTTTATTTACTGCTCTTAATTCAAGAAAGTAAAACAAGCACTTTATGTTAAACACGTCAATATTACCGAGGGTGATGGTGTCGTGGTGTGATGGATGTTTGTTGTGTAAGTGGATCGTTTCGTTGGCCGGCGAGGACGAGTGCGCGATTAATAAGTCAGCGGAAGGCTCGCTCCTCCGAGTTTATGGTTATTTTTATTAAAATCCTTTGCGAAGTGACGCCCGGCCATAAGTCCCGATAGAATAAAACGAATTATCCACTTTATAATAATTCATGTTGTTAAGCTAAACAGCAAAGAAACAATGCGCTCTCTAAAACCGTATGAGCTAAGTGCTGACACTGACTCTTATGTTCACCCCATAACCACGGGGTACTCGTGGGATGGTTGGCTGTGAGCGTCACACGTCAGACGTCGGTGACGTCATCAGTTATGACAGCGGGAACATCCGGCCGATTGCGGGATAGGTGATAGCCAGCCACGAGGCAGACCCACACACCATGACTCTAAGTGTCGGAGAGAAAACATGCGGTCTGAGATTCTTTTTTCAGGGACATCATTAATACGTAGATTAACTCTCTCTACGGAAACACTATGTTCTGAGCCTGCTGTATAATATCATCGCTGCCTGTATATTGATCACAGCGCCTCTCGACAGACGAACAGATTATATTTCCATAGACCACAATAATCACTGAATGCGAACCAATTACTCCACGCACGCTATCACGCTATCATTGGACTGTGAGAGCTCTCGCACTCGTGGCGTTTTTATCAATATTCCACATGGACATGTCACACACATGGCGCGCTTTACGCGCGGTGTTATACACAGATCGGTTTAGATATCCGTCCATTTGAGTTATTATGACGTAATGCGTTTATATTCGGTCAATGATTAAGATTATTCACGTCGGATTCGTGTTCTAATACCTACACGTATGATTGATTACTGTTATATTTCGTTTGTACCCACTACCCGACACCCGTGGCCGTGTCGTACAAGTGCAGTTTAAGATCTTCCTTGAACGTCTCCATCTTTGCCCTTTCAACGATATTCTGTTTCTGAAAAAGTATTGTATGTATTGTATTGTATTCGTCTAACTCATGTGTGTGTGTCTCGTAATCTCGGGAGTATCAGAGATCATGATATTTTTCGATGTTTCAACTAAGAGTAGATATGCAGCAGACGCCAGGGGGTATGAGGGGGGGGGGATCTGGAAAACTCGCCTTCATTTAAATGCTACAATCTAAATGCATGTAACCGGTGCCCACTCCACCGCCCGCGCCGTGCCCGCAGAGGGGAGCTGTCTCCACGAGATCATGTAAGTACAACACTACATGGCCCAGCTATCTATACTCGTATATCTATACTCGTGTGTTTAGCATTATAATAATTGTATGGGAAATTTTCAAAGCCATGTGTTTTCAGTGAACAACACTTATCAAATGTAACGAATCAACTAGCCCGCACTAATGTGCAGACTGATTGGTAAACGTGACAAAAGCTTTCAAACAATCAACTCTGTCGATTGGCCTTGCTCTGTTCTGTCTCCTGCTTGATATGGGAGGAAGCAGAAAATAAGTTTTCTCTTACTCCCCACTTTCTTTTCCAATTAATTTCGTTGTGGGGTCCAAGATACTTAAATTATTTCTCCGGGACTTCGTCGAGTTTCAAGGTCTCGGCGCTACTATAGTGCTCGCCACTGTTGATTCTGACTTTCAGACAGTTACAGTGGGATTGCAAAAAAAAAAAACAACACTCCTATGAATCTATCTTCAGTTAGACAAATTCGCAAGTAGCATAAAAGCAGTTGATACTTGTATCCTGAGTGCGCTGAAGCAGTTGCATTACTGGCTGCTATTGTGCACCATTGTGTACTACTGTGTACCGCTATGTACCATTGTGTGGCGAGCCTCCCATGAATACACAAGCACTCCACTCACAGCCGTGTAAAAATATTATTCCGAGCGGGTGCTATTTGGCGGCGACCGCGCCGTTCCCGACACACCTACATAAGTGTCATATAGTTAACCGGCGCGGCATCGAAAGAGCACTTGCAGAAGACTTGCTCCCTTGTTCACGATGCCTAGGTGTCTGGAAACTGATCCAGTGCCTTCTTTATTAATTGTTCTTCTTTATTAGTTGCCAGTATAATAACGATATGCTAGTGCATAGCTCAAACATTTGCGTCTCTTGTTCTGGGCTAACAAAAATATTTGGGTTGATCACGGAAAATAGTAAGTATACTATTACGTTCGAATGGACGCAACAATCTTAAAGGCGACTGTTGGAGTAGGTGGACCTTCTGCTCACACTTCGAGTTGAACTTCCCCAACGTAATGAACATGCTGCTGTTTAAATTGACTCAAACAATAATGAACCGAATGTTTGTATTAATTTATCTGATCGAGCGCTCGTCGATGTTCAACAAATTACTCTCATGCATTACTTGCATGTGTAGCGGTGCCGCGTGCCGTGGCGGCGGCAGGCTCTTGGACGCCTTCCAGTCCGTCCGCAGATAGTCGGGCAGTGCTCCACGATCTATTTCTTTCCAAGATGGCCGCTGTGTGAATGCGCTAAGTTACCTACTTCTACTACTACAAATACGCGTCATACTGTATTTGTTACTGTGCTGCAGTTTGTGTCGTTGCATTTCGTATATGTCCTCGTACACACAACAGAGGTTGAGATGTATGATGGATGTCGTTTGGACGTAGGCAAAACTATCTCGTTTTCTAATTCTGCGGCCGCTTAGTACTCTAACTGGCGCTGGCATATAAGCACTGTTTGATGGCACCTCGTACCGCGTGCGATGTAGGGGGTGATGCTGAACAGATTAGTAGTCGTGGATACTACGTACTTTGTTCTGCTCAGACCTGATTGACGCTCAACTAACACACAGTATTCCGGAGTGTGTTCCCTTGTGTGCAAAATCTACATACGTGTCAGTTTTATCATTCGGTACGTAAAATTATGTCGGTAAATCAATTTCCAATTTATATTGATAAGTGTTAGTCCTTCCGGCATCGCGACATGTCGCGCTCCACTGAGCAGCACTCGGTCATTACATTACACGCGTTCCCTCGCCCCAACGCCGCCGTGTGATCCCGTACGATCTCATGCAAGCACGTGCGATCGCGAGCGTCTTCGGTAACGCGCTCGGAGCGCTCAAGTGAACTGTTTACTGCTAATAATGTTAGAGCCTCAGGCTGCGCGATCACGACTTATAAGTGATGTAATGTTATACTGACATCTCATTTACAAGTTTAATACCTGACTTCCTCAGAGTGACGTATGTTATAATGATCACGAGCGAGCGGACGCGCGCGGCGGGTGGCGGGGTGGCAGCGGGCGCGGGGCGGTGGCTGAGCACTCATCAAAGTGGCTCGCCTTCGTTTACCCAACTCATCGGAAGCGGGTTATGAGTTGACGAAGTAGAAGCTCGTTAGGTAGTTTAGTTCGGCGATATAGTATAATCCTCCGGCGGGATCCAATTACTTGCGTGAACCGCAGGCCGCCCCCCTCCACCCCTCGCTCGCCCCAGGACACCGCTCCCCGCACCTCTGTGTACACTTCTAGTTACATGTCGGCGATGTTGTGGAGCCGACCTGTGCCAGCGTGGCCGAGTGTGGGCCACTGTGGGCGTGTTGACGAGAACGTGCGGTCAAAGTTAAACTAACTACAGGCGCCGCGACCGTGTGCCGCGGTGACGCGTGGTATATTCCTGTGATCATTTAGGAATGGCAGGAATAAGGAATTAGCTTTTCAGAACGGTAGCAAACTTTTGGACAACATTCAATATTATTATGCTCCAAGAAGTTGTCGGAGTATTCATATTCATTCATTTTGCATTCCATATTGTTACAAGGGAGCTAGGTAACATAAATATGGACCCTGTAAGGGCACAGTAAAGAAGGAGACTGGGAGAGGGCTTTAATTTTATTAAAATAATGGCTCTACAAATGCAACAATATTTACAAAACATAAGAAATATTTCGTTGTGTTCCTTGAGTTATAAGTCGAGCTACACGATAACTGACAAATGCTTACACTGACTGGACAGGTTCACTCAAATCTGTGTGGTTCTTTCTTCAAAAGACCATTTCAGACACTAATCTGCATAGTCATCAAGTAAATTGAGCAATGTCTGGACTTTAAGGGACTACTCACACTTATTCAGCTCCATTCGCGTTTTGCTGAACGATTTTGGTCACACTTATACAGTTCTGCTTCGCTTTCTGAACGCGGCAGAACAGCGCTAAACTCTATATCTAGCACTCGCACAAAAATGACACAGTTGTCCTCATTTTATACTTGTTTGCCGCGAAAACTGAATAGACGCGGAAAGCTGAACGGATGCGTACGCGTCTCCATACATAATCGTTGTTTTCTATGGGTATAAGCTGAATAGAGCTGAATAAGTGTGAGTAGTCCCTAAGTGTGACCAAAATCGTTCAGCAAAACGCGAATGGAGCTGAATAAGTGTGAGTAGTCCCTAAAAGAGTAACAAGTTAACAGAGAACCTCTGAGTTTGTTTCGGCTGTTTCTTCTCAGAGTAGTCAGGTACGAAACACCGGCCCCATCTAGCTTAAAAAAAAATGACGTGTAAAAGTGTTTGTAAAAACCTACTTGCAAAATAAACAACATTTCATCAATAAAAACTAGTTTGTTAACCATATTAATTTAAAATTTGTCATTTAGGTATTCATTAATATTATAATAGCATTTATATATGTAATAAAAATTGTTGTAATTTATTTAATGAATTAAATTTTTGCTCATTCTTAATTATTTCGGATAATTTATTATAAACTTTCATTGACATGGCTAGGGCACTTGTTGAGTGCATTTTTAGCTTAGAGCTCGTTAGGTTTAGCCTATTTTTGTGACGTAGTAGTACGTCACAAAAATAGGCTGGGTGGGCGGGTGCTGCCGAACTCGTTCTGACATTCTAAAATTTGTAAACCGGTTATGTTTGATTTTTGGTGTACAATAAAGTATTATTCTATTCTATTCTATTCTATTCTATTCCGCTTTGATGTCCGCGAGATTCGATAGCTCCACAGACTCCGCACGCAAAAAATACACTCAAATTTCACACAAAATTCTCGCGTGAGTTTGAAAAGCAATCCAATCGCTAAAACTGCGCAGTACTGAGGTACACCTACCTACATCTCTACCTACCTCGGTCGGTATCGCCAAGTCAATAACATGAGCCAGCTGCCTGCGTGCCTACCGCTGCACCAAAAGCTAGGTAGCTTGCAGAAGGACCACGGGTTACATAAGGCTCACAGTTGATCATCAGAACCTCGCCACGCTATCTGCCCTTCCAATAATACATAGTATTAGGTTGCATCGCATAAGATTTTTCGTAAGGGCTCGCACGCAGACGCGGCGCGTCGGGTGGCACGGGGAACGCGGCGAGTCGCGCGGTGCGTCGGGCGTATTTTCCGTTTACAGAGACGCGGCGACCGCTCGCTGTGGGTCTTGTAGACCAACATGGGACCATATTCTTCAAGTCTTTGACAGCTGTCACAGGCTTTTTTTTTTTTTTTTGCGGATGGGAAATCATCAAATGACTTCTCCCGCTCTGGGCGGAGCGGGAGGGAGTGTCAGACTTGACTGACTAAAACCCACCCATGTTCCTTCTTAGCCCTTTGTGTTCCAGGGCCGCGGTATCTCTTTCGAACAACCTACAGCCCTGGCAGGCATCGGCCCTTTCGGCCCCTTCCGGTTTGCTGACATCTCCTTGAGGCGCGCGTGGAACACGTACGCGCCGTCGACACGGCCTGTCGTCATGAGACGGACGGACGGTGAGCTAGCCCATTACTCACTGGCCACTGGTTGCCCCCGACGCCCGGGGCGTCTCCCGCGGCGGCTGGGACGTGAGGTTCTCTCCCTCTCACGTTCCGCCACCTCCTTCGCTAGCATGACTGCTTCGCAGAAGGAGGCAACGGCATCCCATTCCCTCTCGCTCCGGACCATGGATTGAACCAGGGCCGGACGCGAGAGGTCGCCGCCGCCAATGGCCGCTACGAGGACACGGCGGTGCTCAGCCCAAGCGGGGCAGAGCTCCACGGTGTGCTCCACCGTGTCCTCCGGCCGATCCTCGCAGTGGTATCACCCGGGCGTTTCCTCCCGCCCGATTCGGTGCAGGAACCTCCCGAAACAACCGTGTCCGGTGAGGACCTGCGTCAGGCGAAAGGTGAGGGCGCCGTGGCGCCTCTCTAGCCAGGCTGTCACAGGCTCCCAGCACGCATTAGAATATAATCTATCTATCATCATCAGCATCTATTTCAGTGAAGTAAGTAGCCTGGTGGTACTGCGACCGGACTGCGAATCAGAAGTTTCAGGATCAAAGTCACTGTCAGTAAGAATTTTCATTTTGTATTTATTCTATTTACTTTTATGCCGTAACGTATTACTTTTTGTAACTGATTTATTTTAATATACATATTATCTATGATTTTCAAATCATTTCAAAATATATAATAATTATAATATAATACGGCACTTCCGATTCCACAAGGCTGTATTTCAGAGCAAGTTGATGATGGATAATCTTGGCTACAAGGTTGTGTCTATGCAAGTTTTCTCCGTTGGCCAGACGAGAACACCCGGAGATAATGAGACGGATCGATTCGCCCGGACGGTGGCATGCCCGACATATGTCAACCGTGCCATCCTTCACAATAAATTTCCGGTAGTTAGTTAGTGTTAGTTGGTGTCGGCCAATGGCTTAATAGCTAAAAGCTTCGACCAACATCTGCGGAGTCTTGCTCGTCTCGCTTGGCAGTTGGATCAAGGGCAGTACTTCTGGACAGGGCACGTAGGTATTGTTAGAAGGTTCCTCTCTCAAGAGCCCACCGGTAGCCCTGACTACCGGCAGCCCGGACTCTGTTCCCGATGCCGGTGGGCTACTATTTTTTATATATTTAAATGTTTTTGTTTATAAATTGTATGTTTGTATAATAAATAAAGGAATAATATAATAATAATCGATTTATTATCAGGTTACAAAGACCCATAGATAAATACCTTAACCTAAACAACAATTCTGTTAGTATATGAAACTTAAAACTACGTTAGTATCACTTCACTTGCACGATGTTTTGTGCGTTCGTGTGTAATTTATGTCCGCGGAAGCGACGGAACACCACATCCTGCGGCCAAAAACTTTCTTCCAACGCCAAATGGAGATAACACGATGGTATGCGCACCATAAACGCCTTGAAATTGAAGTTGCGGCGCGACTCCAGCAGCTGCACCCTTGGCGTGTACTTCAAGTTTTGGCGCACGTACTGCTCGTTCAATTCGTATAATGTAGTTTAATAACGTACAAGGTGTAAACGGAGCCTTCACTATGCCGTCGACAAAGCATTCAGTACATCAAATTATGTAATAATAGTTACGCAAAAATGATTGCTGGCAAACAAATTTTTTTTTTGGGTTACATATTACGTTTTTACGGGTAAAACTCAATGTTAAGCACTCTAAACAGTGTGCTAGTGGATGCATTAAATAGTAAACGGGTTATGAAGGTATAAACCTTAAAAACGGGTAATTAAAAAGAAACACTTGCGAAAAAGTTGGAACTTTGACCTCCAATATCGCAGTAACTAGAAGAGTCCCAGGTATGTTCCAGAACAAAAAACCCGACATAAAAACCTCTTGTATTTCATGCTTTTTAAACTAAACAAGGAAAGTTGTAAATTTTAAAAAATCCCGCACTCTTGGTGAGCAGAGTGTGCTTTCGAGAAAATCTGCTCAGCCATTTGAAGGTCATCACCTCTTTTCTAGTTGATGAAGGGATAAAAAACCCCTGACAGAAAACTACAAAACAAAGCGGACTCCTGCTTGGTTTTGTGCTTTTCTGTCGGGTGTTTTTAAATTTAATTATTTTTATTTGATTTACAAAATTTCAAACATTCGTTATTTTCTAAAACTAAATAATTAATATAGTATTTTTTTTTGTGTTGTTTTTTCCTAAACATTGTTTAATTATTAACACCCGACCAAAAAAAAGGGGTGTTACAAGTTTGACATGTGTTTCTGTGGCATCGGATGAACCGATTTTCATAAAATTGGTTTCGTTGACGGATGAACCGATTTTGATAAAGGTGTTTTATTCGAGTGTTCTTAGCTATGTTTCGAGAAAATCTGCTCAGCCGTTTCAAGCTCATCCCCTCTTTTCTAGTTGAAGAGAAATAAACAACTTGCACAGGTCTGGTCGATCTGAAAGGACACGGGCGAGACTACATGTATTTTGGGACCCACTCTTAGAGGTAGCATTCATCATAACAACTTATACGTAGTTGTAAAACGACTAAAGACTATCAGAAAAGTAAATGGAAAGTAAGACGGAAAAGTTGGGAGAAAAGAGATATACGTCTATTCACAAGATAACCTAAAAATCTTACGATTAAGGTTTTTAACAGTGGAATGACTCCGTAATTAAGATGAATCAAAATCTATTAATATTTAAGACGACTCATAAAAGAAGATTCGAATAAACTACTGTATTTCCCTCGCAGTTTTAGTTCTGACTTTATGTGTTTTGCTTCTTGTCATAAGCCAAAACCAGAATTTTTACTTCATTGCCTGTACCTAATTGATGAATCATAAAACTGCTAGACTGCAGCTAGCTAAAACTATGTCGTTACGATTTTGATCTATAAGCGAATTATAGTCAAGTAAAACGATTCTTATTACGCTGAGACAAGATAATATTGTTTTACATAAATTATAACAGCCAGAGCTGACTAGCTATGTACAGCTATTGAAAAGCAGGGTTTGTTGAATAAAAAAGGTATGAGTAATAAATCTTATTTTTTGGTATTTTTACATAGTTTTTATTTTATGCAACACAGACGTTACGATGGCCAAGTTGCTGTCGGGTTTCATTTTCAGGGTCGCAGCTTATCAGCCCCCAGTATGAGTGACAAAGGCAGTCGTCTCCTGTTATCTGGAATTAATTAATTATGTTAAAATAAATAAATTCACCTTTAGTGTAATAAACATAAAGAGTTCCATGTATAAGTAACAAAAGTGCCTGACTCGCAGAGTGTATCCAGGTCCTCACGAAAAGAAAAACAGGAATGTAGTTTGATATGAAAGATAATATGACCTCTGATACCTGTGGAGCGGTATATAAATATTTCAAGACAAAATTCAACAGCCACCCATCTTCCATTTTGATGACTGAAACATCTCAGTAAAATACACTACTTCTACTGCTACCTCGGCTAGTCTTTTACGGTATACTGTTTTAGTCCGATAAAGTATTGGGCAACAGTAAGAATGAGCCTAAAATAAGATTACAACAGTATGTATTTATGCATATAAAAGCTAAACGAATCTTAGTTTGTTGTTCAGATAGATATCCTAAATAAGTTCATTACTTATGATATAAATACATGTTCTTTTACGAATATACTTACATCACGTGGATACACCCATCTCTGAACTTTTTCAAAGCTCTGAGCACCTTTATCAGTGAGACGACGCCTCCGTAAGAGCGCAAGTCGTAAGAGAAGAAGAAATTAACGCAACGCATGTTTGTGGTTAAAATCAAAGTTCAAATCAAAAGCAACTAATTTCCCAATGTCCAGAGAAGAATGCGGTAGTCTAAGACAGGGTGCATTATCTACATTTCAAGATGTAAAGGCCAAGTCGTCGAGAATCTACAAAATCGTAATGATAAACATAAAATCCCAGACAAAAATACAAACATAACGATGGACTAGATCATCACAGATCTGACAGTGACAGTAGTGACGGGACTCAATAGATCATCATTGAGATGTGGTATTCTAATAAACGTAGCGTTTGCTTTGAGGGAACGTCTCAACCAGTCAACAGTTAACCCGGGTAGCGAGAGCACGTTCCCCCAAAGTCATTCATCTACTTACTGATAATTTGGTGGTTTTATTCTAAACCTTAACTAGTGTACCTAGTGAACACAACATTCGTTCCTTTATTAGAAATACTATAAAATCGCCACAGTACCATTTTTATTAGATGCTTTTGCATTTTTAATTGGCGTTTTAATATCAGGTTTGCATGTTATTTTTTATGAATTTTTGACATAATTGAATGCATAAAAACTAAGAGAAAGATCCATTTGTGGTAATAAACCAATGAACAAAAACACATGTCATTGGATTGGAACGTAAACGGAAAAATGTTGCGTTTTGTAAGTGCACGATTACTTAATTTTAGTAAATTGAAAATTATTTATAACTTTTGATTCCCGAGTCCTAAAAAATCAATATTTAAAAAATAAATATCTCATAAAATTGTAGTTATAATTATTTTATATTTACACTGGAACGGAGTTTAGTATTTTCGCCAGCCTCCTTTAAAATCTTGTTACTTGTCACCATGGGGAGCTGCACCCCCCCGCTCCCCCCTAAAAGATCGGGTTTTTTGAAGTGAAACTTCTTATGCGACTTCCAACAAGTTAACGTTTTCATGGAGGGGGAATATTTTCTATTACGTGGGTAATAGAGATGGCGATTACAAGATTTGTGACTACGTATATAGTTCTACTAGGTACGCAAGATGGCGTGCAAACAGTCATGCATTCGACTCTTCGGTGTGAGCAGCCTTCGCTCAATTTCCATGAGTAGAATAACCTCGATAAACTTATGTAATAAAAAGTGTACAACAATAAAATATTATTTAGAAGCTCAATAAAAAATAACGAGAGTGAACGTGCGTGCGATGCGTGGCACTCGAACGCATGCGTGTAGTATTACGAAGTTTCACTTCTTCCGCGCGGAGGGACTCCAAGCACTACTTTTTTTTATAACTTTCCTTGTTTTCGTTAATTAGCGAGAAGATGCGTAACACCAAAAAAAATATGGAAGCAATGGGGGAAGCCTATGCCCAGGCACTCCTGGGCATACGAAAGTCAAGGCTAAGATAAATTATTATATTACAAGTTTAAAGCATGAAATAAAAATTAAAACGAGTCGGACTCGCGCACGAAGGGTTCCGTACCATTATTTATAAAAACGAGCAAAACAATCACTTTTTTGTAAATATGAATTTTATTCTGTTTTTAGTATTTGTTATTATAGCGGCAACAGAAATACATAATCTGTCATCATCAACTGGTTTACTATCACGGTTCATGAGATACAGCTTGGTGACAGACGGACGGACGGACGGATAGCAAAGTCTCAGTAATAGGGTCCCGTTTGACCCGTTGGGTACCAAACCCTAAAAACTACAAAACAACCTCTAAAAACCAAAAATAAATTAATCCAAGCGTCGGGGGACCGCTAAGTAGACCGCTTAGTACAAACACAAAATAAAGAGTACCCCCGACGCTACGACGCTTGGATTATTTTTTTCTTGGTTGTTTAAAGAGGTTTTTTGTGTCGGGGGTTTTTAAATATTTTATGCTTTAAAATTACTTTTTGTAAGTAGGTAACTATATTGTTTTATTTTAAAGCATTATGATTTTCAAATCTTTACTAAATTTGTAGTTTAATGATATACTTTTAGTAAAAAATGACGAATTTAGGAAGAAGAAATCACTACACAATTTAAAATGATTATAAATGATTATGATTATGATGATTACAAATGATTATTTTCGGATTAAATTAATAAATGAGCACTGAGGACGCAGCTACACCGCGGTCTCATTACTTTGTGACGTATCGGTGACAATTTAGTCAGGCGAACGTCGGTCCTTGCGTGAACATCATGCTGGTCATCAAGTTCCTCTGCTCTTTCGCGTGTACTGGAACTTCTGCGCTCGTACATAACGTTAGACCAGTTCGGTAGGTAGGTGCTCAGTGGGGATTACACAAATCTGCTATTTGCCGGGCCATTGGGCGCGCACCGGCCGCGCCGGCTATGTCCCGCGCCGCGCCATACATGTGTCGCTAACTATTATAATAATCGATGACGTCACATTTCAATGTTTTCACTGACCTCAGCTAACACGACTTGCAAGAACGGAATACGTTTGACCATCGAATTAATCTTACTTATATGATTTAATAATGCAAAATAATGCTTATTCAAATTGAGTTCAAAATTGAGAGATTGATAAACTGCATTTTCTGTTGTTGTGTTAATGTTTTTTAACCCCGACCAAAAAAGAGGGGTGTTATAATTCGTTTGACGTGTGTATCTGTCTGTGGCATTGTAGCTTCTAATTGGTTGAACCGATTTAGATAACATTGGTTTCGTTTGAAAGGTTTTTAAATCGAGAGTGTTCTTAGCTATGTTTTGAGAAAATCTGCTCAGCCGTTTGAAGGTCGAAAAGCTCGGGACTTTTTAAAATTTATAACTTTTCTTGTTTTCGTTAATTAGCGAGATGGGGTGCAACACCAAAAGAAAAGTGGAAGGAATGGAAAAATAAGTGGAAACCTATGCCCAGGAGTGGGACAGTCATGGCTAAGAAAAAATAATTTAAGTTTAAAAAGCCAAAAATTAATTAATCCAATCGTCACGGCGTCGTCGTAGCGTCAGGGGACAGCTAAGTAGACCGCTTTGAACAAGCACAAAACAAAACGGACCCTGACGCTACGACGCCTGGATTATATATTTTTTTTCTTTCTGGTTTTTTTCTACTTATACAAGGTGTTGTTTTGCACCCACGTCAAATTCAAAGAGGTAACTATGCTATTGATTCTCGTCCCTAATCAATAATAAAATGGGTAGGCTTTTTTTTCTTATTTACGGGAATCAGTAAGTTCCTCCCTCCCCTTCTGATTCTCGCCCTATAACCGCGCTTCCACACATACAATCTCAAATGTTTATTCGATAATTTCTTATTCCCTAAACCACGATATGAGGCTTATTCTGAAATACTAACAAACTTAAACAACCAAAAAAATCAGCGACCTAATAATTAACGGTATCGTAATTTTAATTGATTATTTATGTCTTTTGTGATAACCTACTGAATTTTGACGAGGATGGAATACAACGCCTTGTATTATACGCAAAGAGACAATATTCTTATATTATTGTTTAGCTTTTAGAGGTTTTTTGTGTGGGACTTATTTTAATTTGTAATTAAATTTTTATTTCATGCTTTTTAAACCTATAATCTGTGTATTATCTGTATTATGTCACAGGCTCACAGCATGCATGCTATGTCAGTGAAGCAAGTAGCCTGGTGGTACTGCGACCGGACTGCGAATCAGAAGTTTCAGGATCACAGTCACAGTCAGTACGAATTTTCATTTTGTGTTTATTCTGTTCTATTTTTAGGGTTCCGTAGTCAACAAGGAACCCTTACAGTTTCGGTACGTCCGTCGGTCTGTCTGTCTGTCCGCGGTTTAGCTCAAAAACTGTTGGTACTAGAAAGTTGTGATTTGGCATAAGTATACAGGTTAATGACGCCAAAAAGTGGTAAAATAAAAATGTGAAAAAAACATTATTTAGGGTACCTCCCCTACATGTAAAGTGGGGATAATATTTTTTTTTCGTCCTTCCCATAGTGTGGTATATCGTTGGATAGGTCTTTCAAAAATATTAGAGGTTTGGGAAGACTGTTTTTTGATTAAGTAAACCGTTCGTGACTTATCAAGCTTTAAAGTACCAATTAAGAAGTACCTATATATAACGAAGTTTAAAGGAAAACTATCACACATAAGTGGGCTTTACAAGTATACGAGTAATAGTCGACCAGTTGTATTTGACTCGAAAATTTCGAAAAACTACATAGAAATATCGATAGATGGCGCTAAGCGTCAGTTGTACTAAAAACGAGTCTCATTTGCAGATCATATATGGTGGATTTTATAAATATTGGTACGGAACCCTTCGTGCGCGAGTCCGACTCGCACTTGGCCGGTTTTTATGCTGTAAAATATTACTTTTTGTAACTAGGTATACTGTTTTATTACGGAGCCTTCACTATGCCGTCGACAAAGCATTCAGTACATCAAAATAAGTAAAACTGTTACGCAAAAATTATTACTGGGAAACGGCATTTTTTTAGGGTAAAAAATTACGTTTTACGGTAAAACTCATTGTAAAGCACTCAAAACATTGTGCTAATGGATGCATTGAATAGTAAACGGGTTATGAAGGTATATAAGTAAAACATAAAAACTGGTAATTAAAAAAAAACTTGCGACCACTTTGACCTCCAATATCTCAGTAACTGGAAAGAAGATTCCCAGGTATAGTCCAGAACAGTGTTGCCGACAAACTGTTTTGCAGTTTGGCTGACCTTTTTTGTTGTTGCTATACTGATTTTGAGTAAATAAAAGAAAAAAAAAAAACAAAATCCCCCGACACAAAAACCTCTAAATTTGTATTTCATGCTTTTTAAACTTTAATTATTTTTTCTTAGCCTTGACTGTCCCACTCCTGGGCATAGACTACCCCCCATTCCTTCCAATTTTCTCAGTGTTGCGCCTCTTCTCGCTAATTAATGAAAAAAAGGAAAGCCACAAATAAAAAAAAACCCGAGATTTTAGGGGGGAGGGGGGAATGCAGGCCCACTTTGGCGAGGCCCATAGTAAAGTAACAATATTTAAAATTTCGAATCGACCTGTGGAAGTTGTTTATATCCATTCATCAACTAGAAAAGATGTGATGATCTTCAAATGGCTGAACAGATTTTCTCGAAACATAGCTAAGAACACTCTTGACACCTTTCAAACAAAACCAATTTTATCAAAATCGGTCCATCCGTTTAGGAGTTACGATGCCACAGCCTGACACACAGATCAACCCCTCTTTTTTGGTCGGAGCTAATAACACCTCTCTTTTTTGGTCGGGGGCTAATAACTAAATATTAAATCTTATTCAAACCAATTTTCGTTGAAAGTTTTCTTAACATTTTACAAACCTACATTTTCTCAGAATTTTCCTCCTTTTACTTTAGGAATTAAAAGGGGGGGGGGGGCACAAATTTTACAGCTTTTGTTTGAAACAAACATCTCATCAACCATTGAATTTAGAAAAAATAAATGTTGTGGTAACCGTGGTATCATTTTTAACCCCCGACCAAAAAGAGGGGTGTTTTAAGTTTGACGTGTGTTCTGTGTGTCTGTGTCCAATGACGCTTAAATTCATTTTGAGATGCAATCATGTTCATTTCAATATATTCCTGGTGTTGCTCGTACCACTTGATTTAATATTAATTTAATTGAGTACAATTAAATGCGCGTCACTGTGCGCCGCTTGTCATGTACTAATCTGACACAGTTCGCAGTCGCACAGTCACAGCGCGACTCTCACAACTTAGTTAACTCTCCAAGTCTCGGCGAGACGTCACTAATCCGTTTGTTAGTTCTCATGCAGCCTCAATACTGCGCCTGATAGCGTCTAATTAACAGCGAATGTGTACCACGCAGCTCCTACTACACTCTACACGGGCCGCTGAGTCTTGTGAATGCAAAGCGTCGGCCTGCCTCTATGAAAAATGTCTTTATCACTAATAGGTAGATACCACCTGAATTATTGAAGAGTTGGTGCTCTGGTGCCACATTTCGACATCGACGAGGGTCGCGAGGGACGCGCCGTGCATAACGATAATATTCGCGCGGCACATTTCTAGCGGCTGCGATTGACATTCATTACTTGAGGTGGATTGAATTATGTAGAAGTATTCAACGAGACGTTACCGTCCACCGGAGCAGTCGCGCGCCGGCTCCGGGGCCCTCCTGTCCAGCGCCGTTGCCGTGTTTCGCTTGCGCTACTAAGATTTATTTTACTTACGCAAGCCAATTCGGACGAACATTACAAATTATTTATGTTGCAACGTATTGTAATCGGTTGTACGATACAGTGAACACAAACCTGAAATCACGAGATAGCACTGAATTTGTTATTTCACTAAATCTTAATGGTACTCTCCATAAAATTCATAAACAATTCGGTCGAGCCCTAAAATACATTGAATAAAGCTGAAAGAAAAACGTTGAAAGATTTACCGGATTTATATGATAAATACATAAAGGGTTGCACAGAAGTGCGGCGCGTGTGGACCGCGATTCAATAAGTGCGTGTCCTGTGATGCCCCCCTCCCACACACACGCCCCCCAACGCCCCGCGGGGGTGCGCTGCATACATTATCCCGGCAGCCGACTGCCGGCCGCTCGTGTGAGGAAAACTTTTCGATGTCTTATTATAAGACAGTGCATACTAACTGCTTCATAGATCCAATATATTATTTATAATGGTAAAAAGGTGCTTCTAAACTACGCAACGATAATTTCCACCTGACGTATTTAATTTGAACTCGAGTGTTAATTTGCTTTGCAAAGAAAAGTCAATCGTCGATGTTATAATACGTCCGTCACGTCAATGCTACTTCAGCTCCGCCGTAGCACTCGAGAATGTAGCACTTTTTAAAAGCAGAGACTTTTCGTGTACGTAAGAGTATTTAGTACCGAATACATGGTAATTGTATTTTTCGCTAAAACTGCCGCCTATTATAAGTGCCCATGTGCCCATGTGAAATTATTTTGATGTTGATTCATCATTCGCGTTTCGCTGAAAGATTTTGATTACACTAATACAGTTCTGCTTCTGCCAGCCGCGTACAGAACCATCCATATACAGCGCTACGTTCGGCACTGAACGTCCACTGCTCCCGACTCACTCGCTTGTTAAACACATCCAGATAGATAGCCACTTGTTTTTCGCACAGATTCACGTTATTTGCCTGATGTCCTGATACAAAAGAGCTGGGGTTTGATTGGGCTGCGGATCATCCGCAGCCCAATCAAACGCCAAGTGTATGTGCATTTTATATAGAGCTCGCAGTTAATACATAAATACACCGCCCGGACAACTACACTACTAGCAGTGACACGGAGTACTTATCAATGTATTGGACAACTACACTACTAGCAGTGACACGGAGTACTTATCAATGTATTGGACAACTACACTACTAGCAGTAACACAGAGTACTTATCAATATATTGGACAGCTACACTACTAGCAGTAACACGGAGTACTTATCAATGGATTGGACAGCTACACTACTAGCGGTGACACGGAGTACTTATCAATGTATTGGATATCTACACTACTAACTAGCAGTGACACGGAGTACTTATCAATGTATTGGACAGCTACACTACTAGAAGTAACACGGAGTACTTATCAAGGGATTGGACAGCTACACTACTAGCGGTGACACGGAGTACTTATCAATGTATTGGATATCTACACTACTAACTAGCAGTGACACAGAGAACTTATCAATGTATTGAATGCATTCTATAATGTGAACTTGGATGGTATATTACAAAAACACGATCATTGCGTCAGATGAAAAGCGATGATTATAGTACACTCACTTCCGCGAGACAATCCAGGCACAGGACAGAGCAGTCAATTACATTACCTAAAACAATCCATTCAAATAGCTTCAAGTGTATGCGCCCCTGAGTTCTATTTATGTAGCTACACTACAAGCGCACAAGCTGCATAGCAAGCTGATGCAAACTTCACATTATTTAATCGACTTCGACATAACCTTTTCACAAGCGTATAGGTCGCATTCAATATTGTAAGTAGGCTCTATGGAGTGTATTGTTTAGTGTCAACTGTCAAACTTGATCGGAAACTGGAGGAAGTGCCGGCTGGCAGCAGGCGCCGCTGCCGGTGCTCGCTACATAGTCTGCAGTCGGTGGGTAGCGACCGCGCGGTCGCCGGGAACTTTTATGATTCAACAGCGCGCGTTCGTGCGAGTGTCACAATAACGTGCGGCGCAGAAGGTTCGCTCCAACTCGATGGGAAGTGGGAACTCCACTGGCAGCTATTTATTGTGTATGTACAAGCCACCAACATACCAGTTTGTTTCAAATCGATGCCAACTCTAGGAAAGAGTGACCTTAAAAAATATAAATTAGTGAATTGGCAAGTACAATGATGTATTCTTGCACAGGGACCCTATTTCTTGCAATGGTCTTTCCGTGTAACAAACGGTGTATTTGTGGCGGTGAGGAGGCAGGCGGGAAGGGGTTCTCGGTGCTCGGACGTGCTAATGACGTGCGCACACCGACACATGGCGCGGATTGATTGACGCGGTCGGACCTTCACGCCTCACGCACGCCTCACGCACGCCTCACGCACGCCTCACGCACGCCTCACGCCTCATGCCTCATGCCTCACGCCATGCTGCCCATGCTGCCCTGTTGCTACCTCATATTCGCACACTTTTTGTATTTCACAGCCACTACAATCTACATCATGAATTTGGTTGTCCTTACTTAGACACCGACTGTCGGATAGCAACCGGTACTGGACATGTATTTCAGTAATATTATACTTTTCTATAACCAGCATTACGATAATATACAAGTCAAACTCATTTGACAACCGGCTCATTTGCGGCGGCACGTGGACGTGGCGCGAGTAACCGCGCGCTGAGGCCGCGTGTCGGCGCGGGTCGCGGGTATACGCGGGTCGGCGCGGGTTGCGGGCAGGCGCGGGTCGCACGGCGCGGCTATTCTGTCACTAATGCGCGATGAATATTAAACACGCAGCCGCGGGCGGCTTGTGTGATTGCACACTTACAGATCTGTGCCCACCTGCAGGGAACTAGCGATACAACCGAACAATCGTGAGTTCATGACAATGTTTGTATTAAAACAGACTAAAATAGTAGGTAGTGTACCTGTCAGCGAATTAAATAAGCCTTGCGGCTTCAATAACTATACAACACGGATCATTTGAATAACTCAGTATATTCCGATCTAGTGTGTCAAAGGCAATTTTAGTAGCGACAAATGAGAATCTGGGTCCGATCAACACGACAAATAATTTCATTTTTATTCAAAAGCACCGAGGATCTTTGCCCGTATATAAGTAATTTTTAAGAGGTTCCAAAAGTACAACCAATGACAGACTTCTGTTGCAGGGATATCTCTGCAGTAAGGTTAACCATACAGCGTGACGACACAGAGGTAGCAGTCGTCTTCGCTTCGGCATACATGCCTGAGGCTGAAGAGCCGCCGCCGCATGACCTCGCCCGCCTCGTGAGACATTGCGAGAGCTTGGGGCTGGAGGTTGTCATAGGCGCCGACGCAAACGCTCATCACCCTCTGTGGGGCATGGAAACGCAAAACGAACGGGGTAAGGCTCTAGTTGACTATTTATTCACTACAAACTTAACCCTACTAAACACAGGCTCCGAACCAACCTTCGTAACCAGGCGTAGTCGTACAATCATAGACATAACCCTGGCATCAGAGGGTGCAGCGGCCATGGCCAGCGGGTGGCAGGTGTCCAGGGAGGCCTCCTGCTCGGACCATAGGTGGATCCGTTTCGACATCCAGGTCAGTGTCACGCCAATACTGCCTCGGCGTAACCCACGCAACACAGACCGTGTGGCCTATACACGAACCCTAGAAACCAAGCTCGCGCCAACCGATTATCGGACGACGTTCGAGGACATCCTGCAGATTGACGACCAAGTCAACCATCTTACAAAATCAATGTTAGACAGCTACCACTCAGCCTGCCCTGTAACCACTCCGTCCTCGACGCCGGGGCAGCAACCCTGGTGGGGAGCGGATCTGGAACGCAAGCGCAGGAAGGTAAGGACAGCCCTGAACAGAGCCATGAACAGCTGTGCTGATAAGGACTGGGACGCGTACAAAGCGGCCAAATCCGACTACAAAAAGTGCATCAGGTTCAGGAGCAAAACTGGATGGCGCAAATACTGTGGCAACATCGAATCATGCCAACAAGCTAATAGGGTAAGGAAAATACTGGCTCAGCAAAACACGACAGGGCCCGTTGTTCTCCGAAAACCAGACAGCACACTCACCACATCTATGGAAGAGGCGATGCGCGTCCTTATTGAAACTCACTTCCCAGGATGCGCTTTCGCTCAGGTAATTGAGTGGACCGAGACAAATCAAACACCAACAGAGAACGACTGGCGCTACGCACATAAAGTGGTAACGCTGGAGAAACTCCAGTGGGCGATCCAGTGCTTCCATCCTTTTAAGGCGGCAGGTCCGGACGGCATCTTTCCTGCATTACTACAGTGGGGGGGAATCGCAGTTGCCGGCAGACTGGTGTCCCTAATGAGAGCGTGCCTGGCCTTTAGATACGTTCCAAAAGGATGGAGGGAAGTGAAAGTCATATTCATTCCTAAGCCAGGTAAGAGTGACTACACCAATGCCAAATCCCACCGTCCAATCAGCCTAACCTCCTTCCTTCTAAAAACCATGGAGAGAATTTGCGAGAGAGAGCTGAGGGAGGGCGCGTTGAAAACTATACCACTACATAGCAACCAACATGCATACAGCTCGGGTAAGTCCACTGAATCGGCACTCCACCTGGTAGTCAGTCGGATTGAAGATGCTATACATCAGAAGGGTACCTGCCTTGGAACCTTCATAGACATCGAAGGAGCCTTCGATAAAACCAACTTTTCCAGCATCAGCTCCGCCCTGTCTCGTCATGGGGCGGAACAGGTGCTTATTGACTGGATTACTAACATGCTGAGCAAACGAGCGGTTCGCTTGGAAGGACAGCAGCAGATGGCTCTGATAGCCAGAGGATGCCCCCAAGGTGGAGTAATTTCCCCCCTCCTCTGGAATCTAGTGATAAATGATCTCATCACCAAACTCAACGACAGTCATTTCTACACAATTGGGTATGCAGACGACCTCGCTATTCTCATTTCGGGAAAAGTGACAGGAACAATCTGTAACCTCACCCAACAGGCGCTACGCATCGTGGAACGATGGTGCAGGGAATATGACCTTTCAGTCAATCCCACGAAAACTGAGTTAGTCATGTTTACCCAAAAACGTACTTTAGGACCTTATCGCTTGCCTAAACTATTTGATACAGAACTTCAGTTAGCCACCGAAGTCAAGTACCTGGGAGTCATCCTAGACAGTAAGTTAAACTGGAGTAGTCACTTAGACAACAAAATAAACAGGGCGTGCATCACCTTCTGGCAGTGCAGGAGGATGATAGGTAAGAAGTGGGGCCTATCCCCCAAAATAATACTTTGGCTATACTGCGCGGTGATCCGTCCCATGATCTCGTACGGGGCGGTGGTCTGGTGGCCACGCACCAGACTAGTCACAGCCTCGAACAAACTCCAACGCATGCAAAGGCTTGCCTGCATGGCAATTACAGGCTGTATGAGAACCACTCCGACAGCGGCTCTCGAAGCCATGCTGGAGCTTCCGCCGCTCCATCTGTACATACAACAGGAGGCAACAATGGCGGCAGCACGCCTCAAAACACTTCAACTGTGGAGTAAGTCAAACACGCAACACACTGCGGCACTAGAGGGATTCTACAACGAGTTCCCCCTGGCGAAAGCCATTAATGATCGGATACCAAAACAGTTTGTATTCGACAAAAAATACAAGATCCAGCTCCACGAGGACCACCGCTGCGAGGGGTTAAATCCTGCAGAGTTACGGATCTTCACGGACGGATCTAAAACAGGTACAGGTACTGGGGCTGGAGTCTTCTCAGAGGATCTCAACATCCATATAGCCGTACCACTGGGGGTCCACAATACGGTATTTCAGGCGGAATGCATGGGCATTTCCCTGGCCGCATCAGCCATCTTAGCCAGGAGGGTTAAGGACCACTCTATCCGCATACTTTCAGACAGCAAGGCTGTACTGTTAGCACTAGACAACCACACGGTCAACTCCGGGTTAATATACGAGTGTCACCAGCGCCTAAACCAGGTCGGTAATCACAACAACATAACCATACAATGGATTAAGGGCCACAGCGATTCCCGGGGCAACGATGCTGCGGACGAACTCGCTAGAAGGGGTTCCAGTAGGGCAGCAGTGGGACCAGAACCCATCGTGCCACTCCCCTTCGGGTATCTGCGGACTCTGGTAAGGAAACGCACCAGGGATCAACACCACAAACTGTGGCTAGACCATGGTGAGTGTAGGCAGGCCAAGGAGGCACTTCCTACTATAGATGGCCGCCTCACCAAACGGGTGCTTCGGCTGACCAAATTACAGCTCCGCATAGTCACAGCCGCCATCACTGGTCACGGCTCTTTTAATAAACACCTCTTTGTCCTAGGAGTCACAGATAGCCCACTGTGCAGAGCCTGCATGGAGGAGGACGAAACAGCAGCCCACGTGCTTCTACACTGCCCAGAGGTTGCAACATACAGGGCAAAGTACTTAGGTAACCCAGGTACTCTCCGCGAGATCGTCAGCAACACCAAGGGGCTGCTGGCCTTTCTCGGGGAGCTGGGGTGGTTGGAGTAATGTTCCCACCCGTACGCAAAATACGCGCTTTAGACGTGGAGTTGCGGAAACCAGCCCGCTATACTATACTATACTATACTAAGAGGTTCCTCTCGCACATCTAAAATTGTCAGCATAACTTTTCCACTTGGACAGCACGTACCTTTGGAGTTTCCTTTTCCAACGTTTAAAATATACTCTAATCCGTACTCCCCCACACGGCACACCATCTGTACCCATACTTATATTTTTAAAACAACTCAGTGTATCTTAACAGATAAGTTGATTAGCCAAATATAAGATAACTTGTATGTGAAATCTAGTCACGTGAAATAAATAAATATATAAAAATCTTTAAATAAATAAATATTGAACTTGGCTCCCATTTTCACATTTATGTTTTTGATGATGGGATACAGTATGTACGAGCATTTACAGAAATTATTTTCATTCCACAAACTTCATGACTGTGTTTCAGAATCTCTTTTGGTTGAAAATCTATACGTTCAAGCGCTCATCGTTTACTTTCCAAAACAGCAGATTTTAGCACAGTTTTGTATAGCGCTGCGAGTTCGGCGCGAATCGTTAATATGTTGAAGTTCTGAAGAGTGGCACGAGCTACTACAAGTGCCCCCCCCCCCACCGCGTGGGCCGCCATTGGAAACCCGCGCGACTCATTAAAAGTTCCGCCGACTGATTCAACGCGCAATAACTTCGTCTCTGCAAGGTGCCAACAACGCCAAGGTATCTTAATATTTCTTGGCATTCTGTTATTGTGTTTGTATACACGACTTCTTTAGCATCTTTAAAACTTTCGATTTGAAGCTTTGGGTAACTGGCTAGATGGGTTTTAGCGTAAAATTAACAATATATGTGTTAGTACCTAGTAATATCATTTTGTTCGACCAAATAACTTCAGGTCCGTCGCCATTTATCCTAATGATAAATTCAAAACAAGTGACGAAACGAAAGAACTGGTTCAAAAAATTATCCGACCCGATCAAATGAAGCTGCAAGTACGTGGTGTCCGCAAAACAAAAAACGGTGGCGTAATAATAAGTACAGAGACAAAAAATGATGCTGATAAACTAAATAACGCAGTCCAGCTCTCTACATCTGGAGTTACCGCCGACGAGCCCAACAAACGCAAACCCCGGATCATGGTTGTAGGTGTGCCGACTTCCTTGGCTGAAATGGAGGTATTCAAGTGCATCTTCGAACAAAATGTAGCCGACAAGCAACCAGAGATGACCTTGGAGTCGTTCTTGACCGCTATAAAATTAAGCCATAAATCTGGGAAGAGAGATGCTGCGACCTGCAATTACGTTATTGATGTTTCAGTCAATATACGTAAAACCCTAATCCCTCAATCAAAAATTTTCATAAATTGGTCGTCCTGTCCAGTCAGGGACTTCACATTAGTAACGAGGTGTTACAAATTCCAACAGTACGGCCATGCAGCAAAATCTTGCAGAGACATCAATTCTACGTGTGGTCACTGTGGTGAACAAGGTCATACAATGTCCGAATGCGCGAAGAAATCTGAAACTCCAAAATGCGCGACTTGTTCACGCTTTAAAAAATCCAGTGACCATAAAACCGGAGACCCTGAATGTTCTGCTAGGAAAATAGCAGAGCATAGATACATAAACTCGGTTGATTATGAGGGCGCTTAGTGCGTCATACAATCCATACTTTCGTATCTGTTTTTGCTGACTCAATGATACATGTACGAGACCACTGCGCTGTCGATTTGTCGCTGTCTAAGCAAATTCTCGATTGCTACGAAAATGTCATGACGATGACAATTCTTTACTTTACCAATGACATCCTGTTTGTGTCTAACTGCTGATACTATCGTGGTACTGTAATTAGTTATTTGCGTAATTGACATAGCATTTACCTACTTGTAAAACCTTACATTAATTTCGTTCTGATATAATAAATAATAGAGTTAAAGTAAATAGGGTATACTATTTTCATAATAAATTAGCAAAATATTTCACTATTCAAAAAATCTTAAGTTAAATATTGTTTAGAAATATGCTGTTCAAATAGTTATTAATAGAGCAAAACTCGCCTGTGATACAGGTTTATCCTAGTACAGGCATCGAACTTTGTTCATCATCATCTGCCTAGCCTTTTTCCCAAACTATCTTGGGGTCGGCTTCCAGTCTAACCGGATGCAGCTGAGTACCAGTATTTTACATGAAGCGACTGCCTATCAGACCTCCACAACCCAGTAACTGGGTAATACGATACCTCTTGGTAAGACTGGATGTCAGTCTTTTTGGCTTCTGACTACTCGTAGCGACTATCAAAGATCTACAAATGACAGCCGGGACCAACGGCTTAACGTGCTTTCCGAGGCACGGAGGAAACTCGGTATGTAATAATGGTCACCCACCCACGGACCAACCTGGGCAAGCACGGCTTAACCTTAAAGATCGACCCGGGCGGCTGTTATTATTAAGCCACGAGCTCCTCGATATTTAGCATCGAACTTTGTTATACCAATATTATTTCTAAGATTTATATTGTATCGTACTAATTTAAACTTTGAATAAAAAATTATTATTATTTATTTCCTTTATTCATTTCCATACATATTAATTACATTTTTAAATATTTTTACAAAACATAATATAAAAAAACATTTAAAAATATAAAAAATAGTAGCCCACCGGCATCGGGAACAGGGTCCGGGTCTACCGGTGGTCAGGGTTCTTGAGAGAGGAACCTCCTAACAATACGCGCCGTTTCCAGAAGTACTGCTTTCTGAATCAAGCCCTTGATCCAGCTGCCAAGCGAAAGCCTACTCAAATGTTGGTCGAGGCTTTTGGCAATTAAGCCGTTGGCCGACACGACTATCGGCACAATGACTGCTGTACCCACGTCCCACATGTCGACAACCTAGCGAGCCAGATCTAGATACTTTAATTGTTTATCTTTCTCTGCTTTCACGAGGTTCTCGTCATGCGGGACCGTTATATCAACAATCATTGCGCGACGCTCCAATCGATCTATCAACACAATGTCAGGCTTATTGGCAACAATAGTCCTGTCAGTGATGATAGGTCGATCCCAATACAACGTGATATTACCATTATCGAGAACTGGGTCGGGCGCATACTTATAGTATGGCACTTCCGATTCCACAAGGTTGTATTTCAAAGCAAGTTGCTTGTGAATAATCCTGGCAACAAGGTTGTGTCTATGTAAGTACTCTCCGTTAGCCAAACTAGAACACCCAGAAATAATGTGTCGGATCGTTTCTCCCGGACGGTGGCATGCCCGACATATGTCAACCGTGCCATCCTTTACAATGTGTTTCCGGTAGTTATTCGTCAGCATAACTTCGTCCATTATTGCACAGATAAAACCCTCAGTTTCCCCGAAGAGGTCACCGAAACGCAGCCAGGATACGGACGCTAAGAATTCTACATCTGGCCCATGTAAGGCCCGGTAAAAGCGTCCGTGAAGCTCCTTGCTCTGCCATACCTCCCTGCGGTCATTAGTGTCTAATACTACAGGCTTGCGCCAGTTCTCGTTGGCCAAGAAGAGCGGGGTAAGTCCCTTGTCGATTGAGACCACATCTCGGTGCATCCCCACGTCGGTTTCTAGAAAGTATTCCCTGAGACTGCATACCTCACGGTTGTGCAGGGTCTTAGCATTTAAGAAGCCACGACCCCCACACTTCCGCGGGATATACAGTCTCATCACCGACGACCGTGGGTGATGCATCCGATTTGCGGTCAGCAGTACGCGGACCTTCCTATCAAGGGCATCAAGTTCTGTCTGAGTCCATTTGAGTATGCCAAAAGAATACATCAAAACCGGCATGACCCAACCGTTGAAGGCGCGCACCTTGTTTCCGCCTGACAGAAGACTTCTTAGCACCTTATTCAGGCGGCCAAAGAAACGTTCCCTCAACGATTGTTTCATGTCAGCAGTATTGATGCCTAATGCTTCCGACATACCCAAATACTTGTAGGTTTCTGTTGAGGAGAGGGATCTAAGGTGTACGGAATCCGAGAGTTGAGTTCCCACGGATACGTAATCTCCCCTCGCTTCACATGCATGACTGCACATTTGTCCACACCAAATTCCATCCTGATGGCGCTACTGAAAGTTTCAGTTACCTTCAGTAGCTTCATCAGTTGCAAATTGTTGGGGGCAAAGATTTTCAGATCATCCATGTAAAGAAGGTGAGATATGACCTGACCACTTCTCCTCAACCGATAGCCTAGACCTGAACCCTCCAGCAGTGTGCTTAGAGGGTTCAAGGCTAGACAAAACCACAATGGACTCAGACTATCACCCTAGAATATACCACGCTCAATCCTTATCGGTTCGCTGTTCCCCTGCATCTGTCGACATCCTGGATAGCGAAGGACCGTCCTCCATTGCCCCATACACGACTCAAGGAAGACGCGTAGAGTTGCATCTATCTTGTACAACTCCAGCACCCTCATGAGCCATGTATGCGGAACCGACTCATAGGCCTTCTTATAATCTATCCAACATGTAGACAGATGCCTTCGGGAGCGGCGAACCTGTTGGCTAATGGCCATATCAATGAGGAGCAGCTCCTTAGTACCACGGGACCCATTCCTACATCCATTCTGAGAGGGAGACATGATGGAATTACTCTCAATATGTTTTTTTTTTTTCAATCCTTTTTCTTTGTATATTTTTTTATATTAAAAGTGTTTATATTTAATATTGCAAAATTAAACGTAACACATGTAGTGATAACCATTTTTTTTACGCTACAAAATTAAAATTAAAAATAAAAAATAAAATAATTTAAAAATATAAATTATTATTTATTATTATTATTACAATAAAATGTCTCGATTTATTATTATTACAATAAAAAATAATTTTATAACGACTGTTTATTTGAAAACTACTTGTACGAGCAAAAATCATAAACACAGCTTATTCATCTGAATTGATTTCATAAATTCGACAACAGTCCACAGAAAAGTTATTTTTTGAAAATAAATTACTATTGTTCACAGGTTTTAAAAGAGCTGGCAGTCAATTGTAATCTTTGACAGTCGTTACAGGGGTCCCAAAGTGGCCCAAAAGTTTAATGACCAGTCTCACCAAGAGGTATCGCATTACCCAGTACTAACTGGGTTGTGGAGGTCAGATAGGCAGTGGCTCCATTACTGGTCAACTGTATCCAGATGATGATGGTTTTGAAAACACAACATAATAAAGACGCAGAAAGAATTTGAATAGTTCAAATTCTGTCGAATACATATTGTATTGTATACATACAAGGTGTTGTTTTGAATCCTCGTCAAACTTCAGGAGGTTGTCAGAAAAGACATAAATAATCAATATAAATTACGGTTCCTAGTTAATTATTAATAAACGCTACTTTTTTTGTTGATTAAATTTGTCAGTAGGTATGTCAGAATAACCCCCTTAACGTGGTTTAGGGAAAATGATCGAATAAACGTTTCAGATTGTTTGTATGTGTGAATGCTCGGTTATAGGGTGAGGATCGGATAGGCCTCGTTTGAAACCTGTGTGGTTCACACTTACGGATTTACGTAAATAATAAAAAAAATACCCACCCTACTCGATTCTCGCTAACTCGATGAGAGTTTTTATTTTTTTTATTATAAATTTTATAGTGCAATCTATCTGGCGATATTCAGCATTAGGTTGGTATTTGCAGGTGTTGGGCTTGTGCGAGATTGTTCATTAACAACATTGCTTCATCCATTATGGGTGCGATCTACAGCTTCACAATAAAAGATCTTGTGGGTTTTTCGTTTGAGCCTTCGTGGCATTTGCACTTCGTTCATTAGATCCTTTGCAAGTACATTAGGGTGGTGTGTGATTCTTGTTTTGTATTTGGTCAGCCTTTCCTTTATTTCCTCATTGACTGTAAAAACAGTCACTGTTAAGGTCTATCATTGGTGGTGTAGTCTATCATTTGTTATGTACCAAGGTGCGTTTGCTATCATGCGTAGCATTTTAGATTGGAATCTTTGCAGGATTTTTATGTTCGAGTTGGCCGCTGTACCCCATAGTAAGTTGGGTACCACCACCATATGGGTTTAATTATAAACTAATATATATTTATGATAAAAAAAATATGATTGCAAAAAGAAACTAATTATATGGCTGCACAATTTAAATTATGATGATACCGAGCTACTTTTGCAACGTGTGATCTAACAATAAACTAATATAGAATTCTGTTACTCGCTTATTTAGTCACACATGTACACTCAAAATCTGTCTCTCAACCTTTCACACACACAGACATACGCACGCGCGCGCACACAAACGCCCACACACACATATACAATTTTATTGATAGTACCCTAATTTTATTTTTTCCCTCTTTTGTTACCTATTTGTAAGTTTATAATGTAAGGGAAGAGCGGAGCCTTCAACTACAGGCATTTTTTATGCGTAAATGGAGACTCCTCGACATGCATTTAAGCCAAAATGAACTGAAATAGACTTATTTTATTTATTTTTTATTTTAACTGAGACTTGTGCAACATCCAGTACATTTTTCTGACCTGTTGTCCCATAGCTAGTCTTTTGGTAAAGACGATGAGAGTTGTTGCTGCGATGTTTGAGGCTTTGGAGCTTGACTTTGACAAGGGAGTCACTGTCAATAAGCCTCTTTTCACGTTGCTCAATAGCTTCTAGCGGCCTAAGAGCGCCCGCCTTACGCCCATTCACGTTCTCCACTCAAGATCTCGTCATCCCAACGGTCATCTGTCCAAAGCCACTTCAGCTTACGTGTGCTTACTGTTAGCTATGTCGACAATGCGATCTCTCAGAGAGACTCCAAGCATACTCCGTTTCATATAGCTCGCTGAGCGACTTTATGGACCAATCGTACCGTGAATGTCCACGTTTCGGCCCAGTAAGTCATAACAGGCATTAGGCACTGATTGAAGTAGTCTTTGTAGAAAACGATGAAAAGACCCGACGAAACTTTCCAATCGGGGCCCAGCCCAGCTGTCTTCTGTTAGCCTCCTTTGTGACGACTTGCCTACGTTCGTGACGAAGGACTTACACAAGCTCCTCCCATCACATTCAACCACGTCGATGTAACTAGCCTGTTGAAGTACATAGTTCTTCTTTAGGCAAGTCTAGTGGAGGTGCAGAAGAAGTTAGATGCATCCCAAAATGCAGTCTCCGAATTACGCAACGAAATCAATGAGTGGTGTCAAAAGGCAAGGGTATCTGGGTCACCGTGGGCACCGGGTGCATCGAACGATAACATCCGTCGCAGAGCTGGCCTTGATGTATCATCGGCCAGTTTCCCGTCAGCAATTCTGTCGATGTCGTGACGTTTTTACAAAACTGCAGATATCGAAAAGCCTCGAGAAAACCGCTATTGACAACAATAGGTCCTGGGGTGACGTGTTGCGTTGAACTTATCCTGGGTTTGGTCCAAGTTCAAAGCACACACTCATACTCACCATGAGGTCAATGCGTATTGAGAAATCAAGTGCACCTGCCGCAAGACATACAGCGATTTAACCAGTATGACGATGGTACGTTAGATCAGAAACACAAAAACATAGCATTGAGAAAGTTAGCTTAGTGGAGCTATCTTGCTGCTGATTAATCACCCTAACAGTTGAATAAACGTGTAGTACATTCATTACGTGCGGCAGCAGGCAGCAGGCGGCGCCGGGCACGGTGATAGATGTATAATACTCAGAGGATCCGCGGCCATTGTGTGCCACAGCCGCTGTACTCCTTTGTACCGACAACACCGGGAGCACGCACACGAGCCGCACACGACGCGCTTATCACCACGCCATAAAATTCAGTATCACTCATCCCAACTGCTCGGTGGCTTGCAGGTGAGAGTAGAAGGAGGACACCAGTGGGCGCAAGTTATAATAAATCCGCGCGAATGGCGACTGATCCAAACCGGCCGCGCCTCGCGACACACACTGTGCACTTGTTACTGAGGAGTCAAAGTCAAAGTCAAAGCATTTATTTCAATTAGACCATTACAGGCACTTTTGAAAGTCAAAAAAACAAAATAAAACGCGAAGCTACAGTCCCAGTCACAAGGCATAATAACTTGTGTAAGTACTGTAGTTGCCCATTCCGTAGCGTAGATCTCTATGGAGAAGAATGGGCAAGAAACTCCATGGACACTCTTTTAAATCAAAATATGTTACAAAATCTTGGTTACATCATTCATGTTAAGAATTAAAAATATGTGAGAACAATGTAGAAATACGGGCAAGTTAAGAGCGTCCAGAGTAAAAGATTAAATCAGTAATTAAAAAATAAAGTAATTAAAATAAACCGTGGCAGCTAAGAGATGACCAGTCACAACTGACAGCGCCCGTTCACGAACATTACGCATGTATCAGCCATCATTCAACTCAACCATTTTGTAGGGAACTAAACGACCCGACACACCCGCCACCATCAGCGTGACATTTAAGTGAGCATGACATTCACTCAACCACCAGGGTAATTTCGCGTCAATGAAAGATTTAGGTACTCATTAAATGGTGGCTTTACAGTACATGGTACTCACACATAAATGAGAACAACGTATGAGTACCGAGCTCGGGTACGTAGGTAATGTCAGAAATCAAAGACTTTAAATTGATTAATGCTCCTGGATTCCATTTCGGGAAAGTGTTATTGGCTTTTTCAAGGAATGCTCAATAGTACCCCAGTTGTACAGTCAATACTCACATTTCAACTACTACTGCAAAAAAAAGTAATTTAAAATCTTAGTCTTAAAATCCGGTAATTTAGAAATAATTGAAACTTTGATACCCGATGATACTCGATGTTATAGGAAGCAAAAAAAAAAAACGGACTTTACGATATGGCAACCGAAATGCGCCATTTTTTTTAGTTTTTTTTTCATGCAGCCAGTGACACTCGCTCCACTAAGACGAACCTGACGACGTCTAATTTATTGAAATCCGTTCATCCGTTGAGTTACAAACAACGGGATCATAGAAACGGACATACATACCCTCATACATACATACAGGTCAAACACATTACAGCATGGGTGACAAAATTTAAGTACTTGGGTCATTGGGTCACTGATGATCTTAAGGACAATATGGATATAGAGAGGGAGCGCAGGTCGTTGGCTGTCCGATGTAATATGCTGGTTCGAAGATTTGCACGTTGTCAAATCAAGTTAAAGTCACTCTTTTCAAAGCTTTCTGTCAATCATTCTATTACACGTGCAGTCTTTGGACCCGTTTCACGCAGAGGACATACAGCGACCTGCGTGTCCAATACAATAACGCGTTTAGGATACTGTTGGGGCTGTCGTGGCGTTGTAGTGCGTCTACTATGTTTGCGGAGGCGCACACAGACGATTTTTACGCCATTATAAGAAAAAGGACCGCCTCCTTAGCCGGCCGGCTACGCCCCGCCACCAATAGTCTCCTGAGCGTGTTCTCAGATCGATGGGACTCCCCACTCCTGCGCCACTGGGTGAGGATCCATACCAATTGATTATTTAAATACTTTTTGTCTCCTTATTACTAACACTAGTTATTAAGTTATCTTGTTGCTTTTGAATTGAATTACCCTCCTTTTGGGCTTCACCGCAGTCGGTTAGTAAGGGTTAAGTTCTTCTTGCCGTGGATGTACGATTGGTAAAAATATTACATACTTTGTGATTAAAAACTAGTGAAGGAAGTATTTTATCTAATCTAACATTAAATTAAACAACATGATGTGTAGAAAGCCAACCGCTGTAGCTATAGTAGAATCGTTTTAAGCTAGCAAATCAATTGAATTTGAACTTTTACCAAAATTAAATTAAAAATTTAAAAAACCCCCGACACGAAATACCTAAAATAATCCAAGCGTCTTAGCGTCGGGGGTCCGCTTTGTTTTGTGCTTGTACTAAGCGGTCTTCTTAGCGGTCCCCCGACGCTAAGACTCTTGGATTATTTTATTTTAGGTTTTTCAGAAGTTTTTCGTGTCGGGGGTTTTTTAAATTTTTTATTTAATTTTATTTCATGCTTTTTAAGCTTAACGAAAACAAGAATAGTTATAAATAAAAAAAAAAAACGAACTTTTAGGGGGGAGCGGGAGTGTGCAGCCCCCCCAGCGATGCCCATAGTGACAAGTAACATGATTTCAAATTTAGAATCGACCAGACCTGGGAAAGTTGTTTATTTCCCTTCAACTAGAAAAGTGGTGATCACCTTCAAACGGCTGGGCAGATTTTCTCGAAACATAGCTAAGAACACTCTCGATTAAAACACCTTTCAAACGAAACCAATTTTATCAAAATCGGTTCATCCGTTTAGGAGCTACGATGCCACAGACAGACACACAGATACACACGTCAAACTTATAACACCCCTCTTTTTTTTTTTGATCGGGGGTTAAAAAAATAGCAATGGTAAACGATAACTATCACTACCGATAATAACTGTCGCTGTATGTAATTATCATATCTTAAGCGTAGTTAAAACGATAGACACACAGCGCTTGATTTAGCGGTGATTCAATCATTGACCTTCAATAACTCACGCTCATAATCATCAGCCGCAATCACAATCAGCGTGGCACCGGCGTGGCACTGGCGTGGCACCGGCGTGGCGGCGGCTCCGGACGTGGTAGTAGTGTCGCGGCCCGACCGAGCGCCCGCTCAGCACAACCAGACAATTATCTTAGCAAACATCCGCCCCTCCACCCCGCGTCGGGTACACTCTCGCTCCTCTAATTTATAATTCACCCCCCCTCCTCCGCCCGCCTATGAGCTCCCGACTGACAAGCGGTCTATTTGTGACTTACTAACAGGATAAACGCCGGCGTGCTACTTGCCACTCGACTCGGCCACTCGCTTGCCACCCACTTGCCGTCAAATCCATTTCATTTGCAGAGAGCACCTAATCTAATATTGCTTTAGGTCAATTTAGATTTTGTCTATAGCGCCGGATATTTATGAGTCTCTGCAGAGAATCGCCAACTCTCTTAGTTAGCGTGAACAGTGGGCAGTGTGGGCACGGGGCGCTGTGGGTGTACGTCACACCTGTGTGCTCACAGCAAGTCCTGAGTCCGCCTCTTTCGGTGGCGGGCTCCATCGTCTGCGCTATCTCATCGTGTGAGCGGATATCCGCATAAACATACTAAAGGTGACTTGTTAATTGGATGTTGAGAAAGCTCTCAGATATTACAAGCTTTGCTTCAGTAGTTCCGAAGATTTTCTCCCACATCGAAACTGAGATACTTTATCTCTTAAAGATATTAGTGTCACATTTTATTATGCGAGTATTCCACTTTCAGAACCTGCGCCCTACGACATATACATAGTTTAGAAATCTCAACCAGGTGATTGACGCTGATGATTACATCACTCGTCTGGTTGTATTGGACAGTTAAGAGGCCGAATCGCAAATACCTACATAATTTCCCAAACAATGTTTTTGTTAGATAGGTGGACACGGGAACGAGTGAAACACAAGGCTGCTAGTAACGCTCTGACGATTCAGACGAATACGTCTGAGTACTTATTGCGTGGCGCAGCACGCACACATATATAACAATTCCTCCCCTTTTAGTTAGGAGTCACAACCAACAATTAAACTTCAACTGTGGGATGATTCTAAGGTTTCGCTTTGACTGACGATAGTAGGGTCATCCCCATTAGAGGTTTCGTAGAACTCGTCATTATCGTCTGAAGAAACGGGGCGTCGAACTCCTCTGCTAGTCGTCACCCAGGATGGCGGCGACTCCATCATCTCCTCCCGCGGTGTTGCAGATCCAGTCTCATTAATAGAGAGCGTAGGTGGGGGAGGGGGGGGGGCGTTATGTCTCGTGAGGTTACACTTCCCTCAAGAGCTGTCATTAATGGCGTAACATCCCACAGTTGTGTATAGTCTTTTTTATGTTTACAATGAATAATTTGATTTTTATGTTTTTTTATTTCCACTGACACTACACTGTCTTTAATGAGATACAAACGTTTACCTATGTTTTTTATTATTATTCCTTTACACCAAGTGTATTTATCTTTATTACTGTAACGTTTATAACAATACATTTTGCCCGGGTAGAAACATTACATCTTTTCCTCCGCGTGCTTTAACTTGCGAGCACTGTTTGTCACTGACAGAGTTAGCCAACGAGGTAGACGAGTGCGATGTGGTTGAGGGGTGCATTATGTCTAATCGGGATCTTAGTTTACGCCCAAATACTAATTGAGCCGGTGACGTGTTTGTTTTAGAATGTACGGAGTTGCGGTAGTCGATCAAATATTTTTGTAGGTTTAGTTTACTATCCCTTTTTTACGACCTTTACTATTATTTCAGCTTGGCCATTGCTAGCTGGGTGATATGGCGGTGACGTCACATGGGTAATGCCATTCAAAGCACAAACGTGTTTAAAATCTTGTGAACAAAGAGCCGTGCCATTATCAGTCACTAATAATTTTGGTAATCCGTACCTTGACATAAACTCGTACAATTTTTCGGTAAGCGCCGCCGACGTGCAAGATTTCATTTCGTACGCTTCAATCCATTTCGAGTATGCGTCTACACTAACTAAAAACATGCGCCCGTTTAAAGGGCCTAGAAAATCGAGGTGAATTCTGTGAAAGGGATGTTTGGGATATGGCCAGGGCGACAAAGATGCCCGCGGCGGCGAGGGTCGCAACTGTATACACGTTTCACATGTACTTATAATTTTTTCTAGTGTTTCGTCAATTCAAAATCAAAATCAAAATATTTTATTTTACATAGGCCTACATGTGCACTTATAAAACGTCAACAAAAGGTGCACGGTTCGGGTTGGTCGTTTCCTATGGAGAAGAACCGGCAAGAAACTCCATGGTTACTCTTTTAAAATCATTTGGTTTTACAATATTTGAAGTTACAGCGTTAGTACTTAAGTATGGGAGGACAACGTAGGCCCGACAATAAGTCGATTGCTTACTACAGACAGTAGTAATAGGGAAAAAAAAAAAAAAAAAAAATTACAAAGCCTACAATGTCCACACATTCACAAAAAATAGGTAAATAAAAAGAATCTATACAAAAGTAAAAATAAAACAATAAAAGAACACTAACTTAACAATAGACACAGATGTTATCATCAGTGCTGTAACTATTCTGAACAATGAACGAAAGGTGCAATTATTGAAAAACTATTGTAAAAAAAAAAGAATAAAAAGAATGGAAAAAATAATATTGGGAATAGTTAGAGACATCCACACATTTGTGTCGTTTATGAGCTACCAGGGAAGCCGCATGAGCAGAAGGAACTATAGCCAAACTTCTTTATCTTCAACGTAGTCCTTAATTTTGTAATATGCTTTTTTAATAAGGACACGTTTGATGCAATTTTTAAACTTTCCATCGGTCAGTTCTGTAACTGACTTTGGCAGCTTATTATAAAAGCGTATACTGTTTATAAGAAATGACTTGCTAGTTTTTGTTAATCTAAATTTGGGTATTACAATTTCGTGTTTACTGCGCGTGTTTATATTATGGAAGTCGCTTCTAATTTTGAAAAGCCCTCGGTTTTTACGGACATATAAAATACATTCTAGGATATAAAATGAAGGCAGTGTCAGTATATCGATCTCTTTAAATTTTTCTCTGAGGGACTCGCGAGGACCCATTTTATAGATCGCGCGGACTGCTCTCTTTTGCAAAATGAAAATTGAATCAACGTCTGCTGCCGATCCCCACAGCAGAATGCTATAAGACATAATACTGTGGAAATAAGCGTAGTATACTAACCTAGCTGTGGCTACATCAGTTAACTGCCTTATTTTCCTAACTGCATAGGCAGCTGAGCTTAACCTCCCCGAAAGACTTCCAATGTGCGCGCCCCACTGCAGTTTTGAGTCGATAGTAATCCGAATACAGTTTCCGCGATAACATCAAGTTTTTTACCGTCAAGATTTAAATTTAGGTCACGAGTTAACTCGTCGTAACAGACGTTTACGCTGAGTATGCGGTCACCGTCAGCATGCGTCGTTTTGCAACTATGCATTTACCGGAAATTAGAGATAGTTATTTTTCTTTGCATTATATTCAGTCTTGCATCAGCCATCAGCTTAATATCCTGTATTTCTATAATTAAATTAATATTGTAATAAATAAATATTTTTTTAACTAAATTCCCGACCGCCGAAACATAATTGGCGCAGCCGGTAGGATCGCGACGTTCTAAGATCGAATCCAACTCTTCATCTTACGAGCGACGGTTCTCAAATCGTTCTTTCGTGATCTACAAAGAACCTATCGCGCGGTCGGACACCTCTACGGTCATCGGGATAAATCTCCGGAGAATTGGAGGAAGCTGTGTTGGCAGAGACTCGACTCGGCAGGAGATGCAGTGGCTACTTTGGTAAGTGCTCTTGTTGTTTACCAAGTGTCCTTGCTCGATTTCCTGTCTTATTTTAATTGTGTATTTTATGTTAGTAAATGTGTGTCTGTCTTTAAGCTAAAATCGCAGTAGGCAACCACAAAATTATAATAAGTAGCGTTAAGTATCCCACGAGTAAATTCCAAGTGTTTAATTTGACACCTCTATTGTTTTGCGGCAAGCGCCACTAGGCAGGCAAGTTGCAGAAAAACAATGTCGCTCAGGGACTATGATGCTAACTATAAACCTTACAAACTAATCGCAGATTTAATGCCAAGATATGATGGCAATCCTAAATTACTCAATTATTATATTAGGGAAGTAGAAAACTTATTACAGTTAACTTCCGAGGCAGATCGTTCGCACCCAGCATTCATCTGTTTAATTAAAAGTAGACTCAGTGGTCTAGCCATAGACGCAATAGCGTACGAAGGCCACTTAAACTCATGGCTATCAATTAAGAATGCGTTAATTAGGCGCCTTGGCGAACCAAGAAACGAAATACAAGTAATGCAGGAGCTAACGCGAGTGCGTAAGTCTAAGACAGAAGATGCTGAGAGCTTCGGCAAACGCCTCCGTGAGCTGCTAGATACTCTATATTCCGTAGGAGAACATGGTAATAAATCATATTACGAAAAGATGGTTATTGAACAGTACATAAACCAGTTAGACTTCCACGTCTCGTTGGGTGTTCGAATCGCCAAACCGGACACCTTCGAAGCAGCCATTATAGCGGCTAGACAAGAAGAAGCTAGGCTTTCATATAATAGAGCTAATTATAATAATAATCCTTCAACGTCACAAGCAAAGCCAAAGGAGTTATCTAAACAACCAGGCAATAATAATCCCATGCGTAATACAGTAAACCCATTTGCACCTGGCTTCATTATTCCCGCACAAAACTTTGTACCTCAACAAAATAATATGACCCCCGAACAGCGTCAACAATGGGTACAATCCGTATTGCCCTGGAAGGCCAAACCAGCATCAGGTAACTCTAGACCAAATGGTTCAAGCAACTTTAGGAACCAACCTAACATTCCAAAACCACCGGTTCTCACGCCAGTATCATCGGACGTTACAATGCGTACGGCAGGTAAGTCAGAAAAACCACAGTTCGCACAGCAGTTGTTCTATATTCCAATGCAGATGGCCACTCAAGATCAACCAGGACCCAGTGACATGGAGCTCTATAACAATATTACAGACGGTAACGGCATAGCGCTCGAGCCGAATGTAACCGTGGATGAACAAGAGGTAGGTTGTGACCAGGATTTTACCTTGGACACGAACCGAGACAACCAGACCTAGTTTCAATAAATTTCCAGACTAAGAAATATTTACCGTACATAATACTACCAGAATTTGACGGTAAGTTTCTATTAGACACAGGGGCCAGTCATTCAACTATAGCAACTGACGTAGTTGCAGGCACAATATTTGAGTCTTGTGTAGAAACAGAACCCTTTCAAATTAATACGGCACACAGTTCATCAGTTCACGACAAAGTAGTGTACCTTCCCTTACCCCCCGCGTTTAATAGTGATATAACACATAAGTTCCTAATATTCGACTTCGACCCAAAATATAAAGGTCTTATCGGAATTGACCTTCTGCAAAAATTAAAGAGTAACATTGATTTTAATAATAATGTGTTACGTACATCCACAGCGGAAATACCAATACACTTTAGTTCACCACCACAAAAGATAAGTATCGAACCTAGATGCGAAAAGATTGTCAAAGTAAAAACCAACTATTTAGACGGACAATATATTCACGACGATTTAATCTGGTCAGATGGTTTAATGTCCACAGCAGCTATAGTTAACGTTACAAACGGTTCATTTAAGACGTCGGTAATTAATCATAGCGATCAGAAGAAGTGTATCCCGTTAAACCCGTCAATCGAATTAGAGATATTTTACAATGCCAATAAAAATGATAGTCACGATATAAATACCACACAGGCTCAAACAAACATCGACCAGATTTTAAACGAAAACCTTCAGAAAATCCGTACAGATCATATGAACGAAGAAGAAAAGCGCGAAATAACCCGGTTATGTTATCAGTATAGGGATTTGTTCTATGCAGAAGATATACCACTTACTTTTACACACGCTGTTAAACACGAGCTCAGATTAAGCAATAATACACCAGTGTTTGTACGTAGTTACAGACAAGCTCCCAAACAACGCGAAGAAATTCGTAAACAAGTCGATAAGCTCCTTCACCAAGGTATCGTGAGAGAAAGCATATCCCCCTGGTCATGTCCCGTGCATATCGTACCCAAAAAGCCCGATTCCTCAGGAAACGTCAAATGGAGACTTGTAATTGACTACAGACGACTCAACGACCGTATCATTGAAGATAAATACCCCTTACCAAATATACACGACATATTAGATAGATTAGGACGAGCACAATACTTCACAACCCTAGACCTCGCTAGCGGCTATCACCAAGTGGAAATGCACCCTAATGATATTGAAAAAACCGCATTTACCACTGAACGAGGACACTATGAGTTCCTTAGAATGCCCTTTGGGCTCAAGAATGCACCAAGTACGTTTCAAAGACTAATGGATCATATATTAAGAGGCATAGATAATGTTTATACCTACTTAGACGACGTAATAATAATATCTACGTCATTGCAGCAACACATAGAAAAACTAAAACAAGTATTCGATCGATTCAAAACACATAATCTAAAGATCCAGCTAGATAAATCACAGTTCCTACAAAAACAGGTTAACTTCTTAGGACACGAACTAACAGATGAAGGTTTAAAACCAAACAAAGACAAGATAAAAGCCGTACTTAACTTCCCCCTACCCAAGACCCAGAAGGAAATTAAAGCCTTCCTAGGCTTAGTCGGATATTACAGGAAATTTATAAAAGATTTCGCCAAACTTACTAAACCAATGACCCTTTGTCTTAAGAAAAATAGTAAAGTTACACACTCCCCAGATTTCTTAGAAGCTTTCAATAAGTGCAAACAAATTTTAACTAACGCCCCAATACTACAGTATCCGAATTTCGATGAGCCTTTCATCCTCACCACCGATGCTTCAGATGTAGCATTAGGTGCGGTATTATCCCAAGGAATAGTAGGAGCTGACAAACCTGTAGCATTTGCATCCCGAACACTATCAGATACAGAATCGCGTTACTCTACGATAGAAAAGGAGTTACTCGCCATCGTATGGGCAATCAAATACTTCCGACCTTATCTTTACGGTAGAAAGTTTATCATTTACACGGACCACAGGCCTCTTACCTGGCTAATGTCATTAAAAGATCCTAATTCTAAGTTAACTAGATGGCGTTTAAAACTCTCGGAGTACGACTATAAGGTTGTATACAAGAAAGGTCGGCAAAACACTAACGCAGACGCTCTATCACGTGTTAAAATCTTCCATGGCAGTGTCGACTCTCTAGTTGTTAATTTAGACGATAACGAAGACGATGAGATGATTAACAGAATATTCGAAAACGCACGTAGGGAAGCCGAAAATCAAACAGATAAAGTAGCACCCAATGAAAATATACAATCACAAAACCCAAGCATTCCCGAATCTCACACAGGCACAGATAGCATGAGTATAGTGTCAGCTGAACCTGAACTAGTGTCTACAAGACATACCCAGCCTGACAACGAAAATAAAGGTATTCCCATAATTACTGACGCTATTGATAGGCAGCTGAAACAGTTTCACATTAGGTCATCGCCCGGATCTACGTATAGAGTAGATAACAGATCCACCAACTCAAAGGTAGTAATAAAAGATGTCTTTATCCCAGTAAATAACACAGAGTCCGAGATAATTAGATTCCTTAAAGAACATACCATCGCTGACCGTATATTCCATTGTTACTTTTATAACGAAGAATTATATCATGCCTTCTCTAGAGTTTACACAACAATATTTAATGATAGAGGCCCTAAGCTACTTAAATGCACAACGCGCGTTACCCTAGTAGAAAACAAACCTGAACAACAAGAGTTGATTAAGAAATATCACGAAGGTAAGACTGTTCACCGTGGTATTCAGGAGACGTACAAGCAGTTGCACAGAAACTATCACTGGCCCAACATGCTTCTCACCATTCAAGGATTCATTAATCAATGCGACACCTGTTTGAAATCTAAATATGAGCGCAACCCTCTGAAACCACCTTTAGCTATAACCGATACACCTCGTAAACCGATGGAACATATATTTATGGACCTATACTCAACCGGAGGTGCAACGTTCCTTACAGTCATTGATAACTTCTCTAAGTACGCCCAGGCCGTCCATCTAACAGCATGTAGTAGTGTCCACATAGCTGAAGCATTGCTAAACGTTTTCTCAGTGTTAGGTTTACCGAATCAAATAACCACAGATTCGGATACTAAATTTGACAACGATGTTATTAAAGAAATATGCGCACTACATAACATCCACATACACTTTACGACACCCTATAACCCGAACTCTAATTCCCCTATTGAACGTTTACACTCTACCCTAGCCGAAATAATTAGGATACAAAGAATGACTAACAAAGATGACCCTATACAGCTAATTATGAAGTACTCTATAATAGCGTACAACAACGCTATCCATTCGGCTACAGATTATACACCCCATGAGTTATTATTCGGACACACAGCATCCAGAAACCCACTAGAATACTACCCAAAAGAATTTTACCAAGATTATGTTATTAAGCACCGTGCCAATGCAGAGGCAGTTCAAGAGTGCATCGCTGCACATATGTCCAAAAACAAGGAGCAGGTGATTGCTAAGCGTAACCAAGAAGCAGAAGAAATTAAATTCAAGGTAGGTGAAACTGTCTATAAACAGGTAGCAAAGTCAGCACGCAGTGACAAAACGAAGCCAGTCTTCAAAGGACCATACAAGATCATACACCTTCACCCAAATAACGTGGCTGAAATAATAGGTAACCACCCAAATTCTAAGTCCATTAGGGTTCACTTCAAGTTACTACGGAGGCCTCATCTTGTTGCAGGACCTTCATCGCAGGAGCCGTCGTGCTCAACACAACAGCAACCGTAACCATTACCAATGTAGGCAATGATAATGGTATCCTCCTCCTTAAACAAGGTCAACTCCTTAAACAAGAAAACTACTTTAGCCTTGCTTGCGTTTACAACATTAGCAATCTGCACTTTACATCTATCCAATTGATGTCACTATATGCGAGCACCAAAAACGCTGAAAGTACAGCATCTGGAGAGTTACATAAAACATATAGGAATCAAATAGAATATAGCCTTAATACTATAGGTAATAAGATTAAGTTTTTAACACCGCAAGTTAGAAAGCGACGTGGTCTTATAGACGGATTAGGTACTGTCGTTAAGTCTATCACAGGTAATCTCGACCATGAAGATGCAGCTAAGTTTGAAGAAGAAATTTTAAACATTAAGAACAGAGTTAGAAATGTTCAGGATTCACAAAGGAAATCCATAGTATTAGCACAAAATACAATCGGTGAGTTCAGTAAACAGTTAACAAAGTTAAATAATAATCAGAAGCATTTGGCTAGTTTATTACAAAATATTACTAATAATTCCAATAATCTGTCTAACCATTTACATTTTCTAGACATTTACGTACAGATAGATTTTAGTTTACAGATAATATTAGATAGGTTAATGTTATTAGAAGATGCTATGACTTTTGCTCAGATGGGCACCATGCATCCTAGTATTATAAGTCCTCAGAATTTAATAGAAGAGCTAAGGAACTTAGAAAATAGGTTTATGTTTAAACCAGTAGCTAGTATTAGCATTAGTAACATATACAGGATAGAGAAGTCGATTAAAGTTAAAGCTTATAGCACAGAACACTCAGTTACGTTTATTCTCGAAATTCCCTCGATTACCTCAAAAACCTATGACCTTATACATCTCTATTCTATCCCAAATAAAAATAACCTTACTATCATCCCTAAATCCAAATACCTAGCACTTGGTAACGATGAGTACGCTTACCTGGAAGAAGATTGTCAGCCACTGACCGATAACACCCAGCTCTGCAAGCTCCTTGACACCAGAAGAATGGAAGACACAGATGACTGCATACTATCACTCATTCAACATCGCCCAGCAAATTGCACTCACGCTAAGATGAGCTTAAGAAGAGGAAAAGTTCAGAAGATCGGAGACAACAACTGGCTACTTGTTCTCAAAGAAGACGAAGTCACCAAAACACAATGCAACACCAAGACAGATTATAAGAAGCTATCTGGAAATCATCTCGTTACACTAACGGAAGACTGCCAGATGAACGTCATGAACAAGACACTGCGGTCTCACACCGACACAGTCGTCATCAACGAGGTCATACCGCTACCGGAGCAGCATCAAGTCTCAGAACATTCAATACAATACGAACTCCAATTAGAAGACATATCATTAGACAGCATCCATGAACTTATCAACAAAGCAGGCGACATCTCCGTGCCAGAAGAAGATAATTGGCCAATCATAGCAGCTACGCCAAGCTGGAACACAATCATCTTATATATCCTACTGGTCGCAGCAGCATCCTGGAAACTGTACCAGTGGAAAACGAAGAACATCCCGGAGGACACCAAGGGCAGCGCGGACGCCGCCAGAAGCAAGAGTTGCTTCTATCCTATGGAGGGAGGAGTTAACTCGTCGTAACAGACGTTTACGCTGAGTATGCGGTCACCGTCAGCATGCGTCGTTTTGCAACTATGCATTTACCGGAAATTAGAGATAGTTATTTTTCTTTGCATTATATTCAGTCTTGCATCAGCCATCAGCTTAATATCCTGTATTTCTATAATTAAATTAATATTGTAATAAATAAATATTTTTTTAACTAAATTCCCGACCGCCGAAACATAATTCACGTTGTGTTACATTTGGTAAAGAGAACTTGAGACATTTTGTTTTGTTCGCATTCAGTAAAAGATTGTTAGCTACGAACCATTTCGAGAGAACAGTTAGACTTTCGTTGACATGTATGAGATCCGTATCTTTTCTATGAATTTAAAAAATTAGCGAAGTGTCATCAGCAAATAAAATTATATCCGATAATTTGGCCATCATATAAGGGAGATCATTGATATAGACAAGAAACAGAAAATTCCCGAGAATTGAACCTTGAGGCACACCCATCTTTACTATAGACCCAGAGGACGTCGCCCCATTTAGATTTACTTTTTGCTGCCGGTTTGATAAATAGGAAAGAACAAGATCAGCAGCTCGACCACGAATTCCGTAGTGATGTAATTTACAGATCAGTGTGTTGTGGTCGACGCAATCGAACGCTTTTGAGAGATCACAAAAAATGCCAATAGCGTCCTGGGACTTCTCCCAGGATTCTAGAATGTGACTGATGAGTTTAACTCCCGCGTCCGTTGTTGACCTACCCTTCGTGAAACCAAACTGCTGATCATGCAGTATCCTATTAGAGTTGAAGTGTGAGACCATCTGGTCCAACATGATTTTTCCATAAATTTTACTCAACGCTGGAAGCACAGATATCGGTCTATAATTAGAAGGATCACTCTTACAACCTGATTTAAAAATTGGTACCACTTTACTATGTTTCATCAAATCAGGAAACTTGCCGCTGACCAAACATTGATTGAATATGCCTGTTAGGACAGGAGCGATAGAGTCAATAATGTTTCCAAGAACCTTGACGGAAATCCTTAAAGTTTACTCGGAGACTTTTGAATGCGTTTTTGATTGTGGCAATACATACTGGTTTAAATTTAAAGTTTGGTATATCCTTTGTGAAGCTCTCCTTAAGAAGGAGTTCAGCTAATTCAACTGAAGAGGGGAGAGATTTCGTAACCTCTAACGGAATGTTAGTAAAGAAATTGTCTAGTGTCTCAGCGACTTCTAACTTATCAGAAATAGTTTTGTTATCTATTTTTAAAGACAATTCACTCTTATCATGTTGTTGAGTCTTTCCGGTTTCTCTGTTTATAACCTGCCACACAGTTTTTATTTTATTATTAGAATTACCAATTTTATTACTTATTATTTGAGATTTTGCTTGAGCGCAGACACTTTTGAATATTTTCGAATAGTTATTAACATAAGTGTGAAAAACTTGATCTGAAGTCAGAGATTTTTCATGATATAAATTATATAAAGTATTTCTGCTTATTTTTATTCCCGTAGTGGCCCATTCACTAAATTTAGATTTTGAATTGATTTTAACTTTTTTTACAGGACACGTTTTATCAAATTCATGGCAAACTGTAGAAAATAATGTACTGTAGTTTATATTGGGGTCTGTTGAATCAAAACTAGCTTTATTTAGGTTGCTAAGAACATTATTATTAAAAGAATTTAATTTCTTTTTAGAAAGAGGTCTTAATTGAACTGTTTTAACTAATTGTAACTTTTTGTCTAACTCAAAAGATACAAGTTGACCCGTATGGTCTGACCTAACGCCACTAATTAATAACGACTCTTTTACTGTGCAGTTAGTATACACGGTTGCGGGAGGTTGCTGTTATTCTAGTTGCTTCATTAAATAAATATTTTAAATTGAATGATTGAAACAATGAGACAAGCTTACATTTTTCTGGTGAATTGACTAACAGATCAATATTGAAGTCACCACAAACAAAAACTAATTTATTATCTGTGAAAAGTTTACTTAATATTTCTTCCATTGTGATCAAGAATAATGACAAGTTTGATGCTGGTGGTCTATAAACACATAAGACAGTATGGCCCTCAACCTCTGCACATGCTACCTCACATAAGCGATCAACAGAGTAAGCAGTGATATCCTTCCTTTCTTTATACCTGAGACAGCTATTACAAAGTATCATGGTACCACCACTCACTGAGGACCTGTTGTACGCACTGGCAACTGAAAAATTATTTACATTAAACAACATCCTATCTGGTTTTAACCAAGTTTCACAGAAACATAAAGAAAAATTCCCGGGAACCACAACCGGGAGCGGGCCTCTGCTTTGGTTTTCACTATGCCCAAATGTGACGTGTGTAGCTCACCGAGAACACGTTGACGCAATGATTCCGGTATTACTGCCTTATTGCCCCTCATTAAACATTCATTTTCATATGCTAACTGATTTTTGCATAAGAAAAATGGTTTCATTAGATCATTGTCATTTTTCTTAGGCCAACCATTTAACACGTAATTATAACTCTCTTCAGTATTGCATATTTTGACGTCTCGTTCCTTAAATCCTGCACTGTTATGGGCAGCGCACCGTGTGTAACAAAATTTATATAAGCAGCGCGATCACTCGGTGGCTCGTCGCCGTCGACCGCCTGGCGTCCGCTCGCGCTCACGCACGGATGTGGCTCGCTAGCCCGCGATAAATAGTCTGCACAGTTATCTTTACTTTTTACATATTCTATGCACACCCATCATTGTAATTGTAAGCACTTAGAAACATGGCATACCTTTGTAATCGGTTCGCCGATATTTCTGGCACTCCTTTGTTTGGTCCAAAAATAGGTTTGTGATCTAAACGCAATATAAACGGTGTGGATCTTCCATACAAATACTGGTGGAAACGGCGGACACCAAATATTATCGCCGTTGCCTCTTTTTGTATTTGTGAGTATTTTTTTTCCGCGCTCGTTAGTGTCCGCGATGCATAAACAACTGGTTTCTCAAGCTGATCGCTATCTCATCATCATCATCAGCCTATATTGTTCCCACTGCTGGGACGCAGGCCTCCTCTTTATGAGAGGGAATGGGCTGTAATCCACCACGCGGGCCCAGTGCGGGTTGGTAGATGTCACATGTCTTCGAATTTTTAGTTCTAGGACATGCCGGTTTCCTCACGATGTTTTCCTTCACCGTTATCTATTTGTGATCGCTATCTATTTGTGATAATACCGCACCGAGCCCGCTAGGAGAAGCATCTACTGTTAATATGATTTTTTTGTCAGGATTAAAATGAGTTAGAGTTTGATATGATGTTAATCTTCTTTTTATTTCCAGAAATGCTTTTTTTCATTTGTTGACCAGTGCGATTTCGATCCCTTTTTTAATAATTCATATAATGGTGACAGAACAGTCGATGCGTCTGCCACAAAACATCTATAGTAGTTGATTAGACCTAAAAATTATTGTAACTGCGTTACGTTAGTTGGAATCGGCGCATGCGCGATGGCTTTAATTTTTTCTGGGGATTTTTTCAATCCGTCCTTATTAATTACGTAACCTAGATAGCTTACTTCTTCTTTAAAGTATTCACATTTATCTTTCCTTAATATGAGCCCTGCATCTTGTATACGCTGTAATACCTGATGCAGCCTAGCCATGTGTTCGGACCTAGTACCCGCCGTTATTAACACGTTATCCAACAGGCAGAGCACGCCGCTGATGCCCGCCAGCAGCCCCTCCATGACTCGCTGGAATATAGCTGGCGCGGGGGCGAAACCGAATACTAGTCTTGTACACGCAAATAAGCCGCGATGTGTATTAATGCATGTATACATTTGTGACGCCTCATTCAAAACTAATTGGTTGTATGCCATAGATAAATCCAGTTTCGTGAAGTGCTGCCCACCATGAAGTTTCGCAAATAACTCATTTATCGTGGGCAGCGGGTACTTGTCAACCACTAACGCACAGACGCACTGACCCGTTACGTTTCAGAACAGGTACAATTGGAGACGCATACTCGGAATGGTCGACTGGTCTTAAAACACCTAGCTCGACCAGTCGATTGATTTCTTTGTCTATTTTATCTTTAAGTGCGAACGGCACGGCTCTCGCCTTCATAAATAGTCTCGGCTTAGCATTGTCTTTTAGTACAAGATTTACTTCATATTTTTTAAACCGGCCTAATTTCCCTGAAAAAAATTCTGGATATAGTTTATCCAAGGAATCTATGTCGTCAGTGGACTGAACATGGCAATTATATATTGGTGACAATTGTAACTTAAATCCATACTTCCATACTATCCATACTAATATTATAAATGCGAATGTCACACTGTTTGTTTGTTTGTTTGTATGTATGTTTGTTTGTTTGTTACCTTTTCACGAGTAAACGGCTGATCGGATCTTAATGAAATCTCAATCAGGGAAAGACATAGGCTATAAATCATCACGCTACGACCAATAGGAGCGGAGCAGCAATGAAAAATGTTGCGAAAACGGGGAAAATTTGACGCAGATGAAGTTGCGCGGGACAGCTAGTGTTGCTATAAAATCGCGGCCTAGGAGTGGTGGCCCGCCATTGTATACTACGTATAGCTGTATCATATGCGTGCGGCTCCTCCACGCCAGAGGCAACCGTACGCATCCCGCGCATTTTAATACCTCTCCTGCATAACCTATCAACCGTTTATTAGTTTTTGATAGTGGCACGCTATTGAAATGTAATCTATACATTTTTTCTGATATTACTGACACCGCTGATCCGCTATCAATTTCGAATCGCAAACTCTTACCGTTTAAAGACACCGTTTCAACTAAACGCTCACCTTGATCGAATGTTATAATTTGTAAGTATAAACTCACCGTCGTCATCATCGCCCTCGCTTACCTCGTCTTTTTGTACGTATTTTACCGATTTACACATTCGCCGTAAATGGCCTTTCACGTTACATTTTTTACAAGTGTAATTAGCGAAACGACACTCCCGAGTTTCGTGATTAGAGTACCCGCACACAGAACACTTCACTTTTTTCCTTTCGATTTTGTATAATTCTTGTTCGGCGGCGGCACCCGCGGCGCTCGTGATCGCAGCCGCGCTTGCGGTAGCAGCGGCGCGGGCGCTCCGCAGATTCTCCACTAGTTCCACACTATTCCACAGCCTTGGCCAAGGTTAGCCCGGCTAAATCCTGCACATACAGTTTCTCTTTCTCGACTCCCGGCTGCATCCCCATAATAAAACGGTCGCGCAGCGCCTCTTCGACGTTATTAAACTTACATTGCGCCGTAAGCCCGCGCAATCTTGCCGCCCATTGTGACGCCGTTTCGGTCGGCCATTGTGCTGCTGCATAAAAGTTGTGTCGTTCTCCGAACCCAACTTGTTTTGGCGTAAAATCTATATCCAATAACTGTACTATGTCTTCGTATGGCACTGCTTCCAAAGTCTTCGGCTGCGCGAGGTCGGCGGCAAGCCTGTATGTACCTTCTATGTGTGCGCTCAACAATATCGCCCACCGTTTCACTCCCTCTGGATCTTTTGCCGTATTTATCTCATTGGCAATAAACCATTGCGTGATCCTGCCCTTGTATGTCCTCCAAGTCTGCTGAGTGTGGTCAAAAGTTGAAATAATGCCGAACGTTAACGACATTTTTATATTTTTATTAGAGTGGGTACTCGTCGCCAATGTTAGATAGGTGGACACGGGAACGAGTGAAACACAAGGCTGCTAGTAACGCACTGACGTATATTCGTCTGAGTACTTATTGCGTGGCGCAGCACGCACACATATATGACAGTTTTCATTTATCTAAGTAAGTAATACCCGTTACCCATTCTTGAATGATGATTAAACAAAATATGTACTTTATTGTGGAACATGGCGAGTGGGGAGCGAGCAGCTGCTTCAGTAATAAGATGCGTGCGGAGATGTTGGAGTCACGCGAGGCCGCTGCCGACACTCGCGACACTAGCGACGCGGTGCACCCACGCCGCGCACACGACAGGCCAGCCACGTCATCGTAACTGGCGCCTTCCACTCCTCTCACAACATCATACTTTTCCTTCATAATAGGCTCGTGATTTTCATTAATCACCGCGAGTGGTTGGTTGGTTGAAAAATAAACATATAGTTTACGAATATTTAAAAACTAAAATTGAATATTTGAATAAATAATCGAGTTAAATGAACTGATTAAGATGCGTCCCACTCGTATCATGTCTGTTCTCCTCACATCGCCGTGTTAATGAGCGCTGTGTATGTGGCTCGCGACGTCACGCGAGACTTGTCGCTCGGACGTGCGATTGTGATGCACATTAGCGGCTGCGAGCGTGTCGCGCTCTCAACGACGTTGCCTCAGCACGGCGACAAGCAACGACAAATAATTAACTAAAACGATGGCTCACTCTAGATTCACAAACACAAACAATGATTTCAAGTGAATGAAAATCTTCAGCAGACAAACGCCGTAATAACACCACAGACTTGACACGCCAGCCATCCTCGAATGACTCGGCTCTCAAATACCGTAACTTTACCATGCCGCAGGTACGTAACCGCCATGCCACAGACGCGCCACAACCAAGCGCCGCGCAAGGCCGCTAACGACACTTGACTAATCTTTTAAGATTTATTTCTTCTTTCTTGTCCCGTTTCAGTTTAGTGATGCTACGGGAAAGTCTCGTTGAAGCTTCCGGAGCTGTACTCTTTATTTGCCTGCAGGTTACACTGTTTCTCCATTCCATTCGGTGTGTTTCCTCGGTTTTCTTACGCAGCCATGATTTTATTTGGTCTTGGGGTATAGGCAGCAGTGGTTCCGGACCGTATACTGTTGTCTCCGCTCCCCTTTTAGCCTGTTCTTTTTAGACCTATGTATCCTACTTAAGCGTATGAAGTTTCATTAAAGTCGGTTCAGTCATTTCTGAAAACAAGGACTTGAAAGTTTGTTTGAAATGCTGTAAGGTGTTAACGCTCTTAAGGCGGCTATCTTCGCCTCTTTCTGTATGCCAAGAACTAGAAGCCTCAAATTTAAGAGGTACTCTAAAGCAGCTGAGGGAGTGGTTTTCAAACATCCAGTAGCTGCTATGCTGCGAGGCGTTGTAGCCTCTGGAGTTTAGTTTTTACTGTGGTCAGTGAACATAACTGACCACAGTAAAAACGAAAATCCTGGGCCACACAACTGATCAACAACTGATCCGTAGGTTAAAGAAGTGATGTGTACAGCCAACGTGTGATCTTCGGATAGAAACCCCATTTTTTACCAACAATTCTTCTGCACTGACCAAAAGCTATACAGGTCTTCTTTATTTTTGCTTCGATGTGACTCACCCAGTTCAATTAGTTAGCAGGTATAACGCCCACCTGCCAGGACTGCGGGTTGTTCGAAAGAGATACCGCGGCCCTGGAACACAAAGGGCTAAGAAGGAACATGGATGGGTTTAAGTCAGTCAAGTCTGACACTCCCTCCCGCTCCGCCCAGAGCGGGAGGAGTCATTTGACGATTTCGCATACTTAAAGAAAAAAAAGGTATAACGCCCAAGTACTTGACTTGTGTTGATAGAGAGAGTTTGGTATTGAATAATTTTGGTAACTGTAGTTCTGGTAACTTCCTTTTGTTGGTGGAAATGATAACTTCTGATTTTTTCGGATTTACTGACAGCTGTTGTTCGTCACACCATCCTTCTACAATCTGAAAGGCAGAACGCATTCCTTTACATAGTAAATTCTTTGCATTCCCGTTTATCAGTATTGTTAGGTCATCTGCATAGCCAATAGGAGTGTATCTTCTTTCGTTTAGCCTTTTTAAAAGGCTATCCACTACTATGTTCCATAAAAAAGGTGATGTGATGTGAAAGGTGGTGGAGGACTCCCCCTTGTGGACATCCTCCGACTACCTTGGCTGTTGTAATAGTGTTCATCTCCATCTGGGCCGCCCTTTGCTTACTTGTTCAGTTTCCTCCATGCTTTGGGTATATATATTTAAAAGCTATACAGGCCCTGTATATTGGTAGTAAATGTTTGATTATCTGATGTGAGTGCTGGAAATATTGCATCCAGCCCGGCTGCTTTGAACGGTTTAAAGCCTTTTAGAGCCCATTCGATTCTGTCCGCAGTTACTAATCCTAGGGATAATGCATCACCATAACAATGGCAGAGCCACCGAGGTGTGCTAGTGATTAGCGTATAATTGTGTGTAATCCTCCATGTTGTAACATTGTACCGCCTGTTGTGCGCCGCTGATCGTATCACGCTACAATAAGTTCAGTGTATGCGACAGCAGAGCAACACCATTGCAACGCGATACAAAGCGGCTCAGTAAGATCAGCAATGTAGCACCTCCTAACAGTTTCTATTAAACATGTGAATAGTGTACAATGCGTCAGTCCGCGTCTTCGACAAATGATGCTAAACTGTTCTTAACAACATAACGTGGCTCTTTCAGGCCGGATAGGGCAGTCAAAACTGCGTGAAACATATACCTGTTAAGTATAAAAAACCGGACAAGAGCGAGTTGGACTCACCCACTGAGGGTTCCGTACGTAGGTACATATTATAAATAGTTCAGGAATCGAATTTTGTAGTTTTACCGAGCTTTTTTTGCATAGTTTTCAGACTCTTTCCTGTATTTGTAGTATAAGACGATATTACTTGCCAAATTTCATAGCTCTAGGTCAACGGTAAGTACCCTACCAATTTTGATTTCCTTGAGAGTGTCGAAATATCCGTTTTCTGCGGCATAAACGGCCATATCTTTACGTTAACTTACAAGTTCGTTTTTTTTTGACAGCTTCATGGGACTGTAGACCTGAGTATATGGTTTTAATTTTATAAAGGGTCTTGACAGACAGACAGACAGATGGATAACAAAGTGATTTTTAACTTTTGAGGCACGGGACCCTAAAAATTACAGAACTGTAATGCAACTACAGAACTACCTGCACTTTCTGAACCACTTAGGGTCTAAATGTACGTCTAAGTACTCTATGGTCATTTTGTAGTAAGTGACAGTCGTGATGCATAAAGTGTAGTCAAGTTATAAGGGACAGACGCAGTCGCGCTCGCCGCTGCTAAGACCGCTCCGACCGCTGCCAACTTCTGACATCCGCCGATATCTAATATAACCGAAGTTAGCGAAGCTTTGAGATCTCCCGAGTGTAGAGAGGGTTAATTATATTTTGCTGTAAGCTGTAGTTCAAAAGTATAATGAAGTTTAATTATTTTGATAACGCATCAAACATGTTTTATAAAACTTAGTGCTCAGACATAATGAATGTTAACTTTTATAACGAAGTTAATTAGAAAATTTGAACGCGCAAAACATTACCATAACCAAGAGCCAAAGTTCATGCTTGTGCGTTTATCCTTGCGAATCGTTATCAAATATCTTAACAGTTATTTTTATATATTTCCCACATTTATCAAGACACAAATAGGTTGTACACGTACAGACCGCGCCGGACGCAGGGCGCGGGGCACCGGGCGAGAGGCGCTCGGAGGTGGCGCACCGCCACGCCACAGCCAAAGACGCGCTTGCGGCGCGCTCCCGCAGACGGATCCAAACAAGCCAATAAGCCCACCGACAAGAGGCATCCCAAACGAATGTTCGGCGCGCGGCGGCAACAGCGTTACGTACTAGTTATAGTGCTACTAGCATGTAGCGCGCAGTGTGAGCGGCGCGGCGGTCCAGCGTGGCTGTCTCCCATCACTTGCGCCGCAGCGCGACTCATCTCACGCTCATCTCGGATCCCGTCACGTTTCTGTAAGCGAGTGACGTACGAGGCGACGGGGCGCGGGCGGGGTGCGCGCGGGCGCGGGGGGCGGATCGATCGCGCTGTTCATCAGGCGTGCCCTGCACCCGCGGGACTGTTTGTTATGAGCCTTAATTATGTTGCTCCGCTCTCTGCTCTCCACTCGCCGCTCCCTGCTCTCCGCTCTCCGTCCGGCGGTCGCGCTCTTCACGGTGACTCACGAGGCGCGGCTTAGCTTTAACCTACAAATTGGTTCTCGATACGCTTTGTGCGGCATTGTTATCTGCCACCGCTAACACGAGTCGAGAATACCGAACTCTTCCGCCTTCACGGTGAACTGATGCTCGTACCACATAATAAAATAGTACAGATTTGTTAATACTTATATTATTTGACTACATTCTGTTTCAGGACATGCAAGTATCTCGAGGTATCCTCGTCGCAACAGACTATCGTGTGACGTCGCACAGTTTGCTCTGTAAACACTGACGATGTTTAAGGGTATTACCTTGCTCGATGACCTTCAAGATTTGACCTCTGTACTAGGATTTGTTACTTTTGCGCCCTCTACAGACAAACGACCATACTAATAAAAATGAACTGAAGATTAGGCAAGAACACAGATGTGTCGCAGAGTTGTCAATGATTTTGCCTATTTTATTCGCTCTTCTAAGAGTCTTGTACGAATCTATAATAATTTATAATTATTTTGAAGTAAACGATTTACTTTGCCTGCTGACCTAGCTTTCATTCTAGTTCATGATACATTCTGAAGGTTTGATGATGACCAGGTACTGCTTGTCAGTGCTCAGTAACGGAAATAGTTAGGATTCCTTAGCTTTGAATACATATCTAATTGAGCATGGGTGCTACTACATGATACATTCTGAAGGTCTGATGATGACCAGGTAACAGCTTATAGGTTCTCAGTAACAGTAATAATTAGGATTACCTAGCTTTCAACATTTATCTAATTGAGCACGAGTGCTACTACATGATACATTCTGAAGGTCTGATGATGACCAGGTAAGTGCTTATCGGTTCTCAGTAACGGTAATAGTTAGGATTACCTAGCTTTAAACATTTATCTCGTTGAGCACGGATGCTATTACATGATACATTCTGAAGGTCTGATGACTGATGATGATGATGTTAGATTCGATGGATAGTTGTAAACCATTTTTCATTATGTACAACATACTCACTTTACCGTCTCTGTACATCTTTGAAGTTGTCATGTTTGTAAAATGTAATCGACAGTTATTTCCACGCATGGCAGACAAAGTCAGTCGCGTCAGACGCGATAACACTATACTTTGCTCCCATGTTTCTAAAACAGCATTAATGCGGAAAAGTGTATTGTGCATGGCGCCCTTATTATTTAATAAACTTTCAAAGGGATGGAGGGAACTAAGCGCACACATTCTAAAGAAGCGGCTAAAAGTGTATCTAGTTGGGAAAGCATACTACAGTTTTTTAGAATTTTTAAATGACAAAATGTAATATTAATATTTTTATAATTTTTACAATATTTATAATTACAATTTAATTTATAACTTAATTTTTGTTTGTATGAAAATTTAAAATGTTTTATTTGTAATGACTTTTCCTACCTATTGTATATTTGTATGCCACAAAGGCCGAACATGATGGATCTTTTTTGTTTATGAACAACCTGCATGCCTTGTATAGTATACTCATGTTTCCACAAATAAATGTCTTGTCTTGTCTTGATGATTTTAAATTCACATTATAATTATTCACCATTAATTTTGAAAATATAACCTGACCTAAACAATCTTTGAAATAATAAGACCACCCTGCGGTCCATAACTCAAGTAGCTGATGTCGGAGAAAAAACAGCCAGGCTGAAGTGGGAGTGGGCAGGCCACGTAGCACGGATACACCCGGAGAGATGGGCAAAGATGGTAACACACTGGACGCCTGAGGATGAACAGCGCCGTAGACCACGGCAAAGGTGGCGTGACGATCTGATCCTGGTCGCGGGGCTAACATGGCCAGAGATCGCTCAGGATAGAGAGGTATGGAAGGAGTAAGGAGAGTCCTTTGCTCAGCAGTGGGACAAATGTAGGCTAACAAAAAAAATGAATATAATATTATTTTCCATGTTACTGGCGTAGCATACTGCTTGCGCAACTAGAGGACTCCGCTACTGAATGTCGAAGTTTGAAATGTCGACGTATGTTAGTTCTAAAGTACAGGATCTCGATGTACGCCAGTTCGAAAGTTCACGGGAGCGAAGTATGCAAGGCCGACGTATCGGTAGTTAGAAAGCATAATTGTTAAAGAGCGAGCGAAGCGAGCTCTGGACTTGGGGCACCCCGACTCGGACAGGTTAGGTTCGAAGGGGATGGCGAGGTCTAGTACGGAGCGGAGTAGCGGAGTGCAACTAGAGTGCTACGCGGAGCTACGACAAGCCTACGCGGAGCTACGATACATACAGCACGGTTAGTCTATTTTAGTTATTTTCACAGTGTTATGGTATTCTGCTGTGGGGTAAAGCCGCTGATATCAAAAATATATTCGTTCTGCAAAAACGAGCGGTACGTGCAATTTACCAGCTGGGTGCACGAGTATCTCTGAGAGATTTTTTTAAAGAGATTGGGATTCTCACGGTGGCTTCACAATTCATTTTAGCTAACATTTTATATATTAGACAAAATATCCATGTGTACTGTAAAAACAGTGATAGTCACAACATAAACACTCGAAATAAACATAAACTACGTGCTCCCTTTTACCGGCTTCATAAGGTTCATAATTCATTCGTAGGGCTTGGTATAACATTTTACAACAAGCTACCATCTTCCTTTCTAGACTTGCCATTTAATGTGTTTAAAGCTAAAGTGAATCTAACCTTTGTTCAAAGGCCTACTATTCAATTAACGACTACATAAACGATAAGAATAGTTAGTCGCTGGGTTGAACTCAAGACAATGTTTATGTTCTTTCTTTCTCCAAATTAGCTTACTGATATTATATAACCTCACGCGTAGTTTTTTTTTTAACTTTAATTTTTATTTTATTTTACTTTATTTTTATTTTATTTGTCTATATACACGTGTAAGCGGGCACGCCCTTTATGTCTGGAGGCTTTATTTATTCTTGAGTATATTTTTTAATATTTTATTTTATTATTGGTGTGTGCTAGCTGACATGTGACATTAATTTGATGTGATGGATTCCTTGTTTACATAAACTTGAACACTATTGTATAGAATCTGGTTCTTCTAACCTAACAGACAGATGTGTTGCTGGGGAGTTTGTTCCGCCACTTCTTCTTCCCAGCTAAAACACTAGGAAGTGGCGAAAGGCGGACGTTTTGGGGGACTGTCTCTTGTAATTTCGACCTTCAAAAAGTGCTGATTATCAGCCTAGTTTGAATAAATAACTTTTGATTTTGATGCATCTATGGTGGTTCATAATGAGCTAAAAAGCGCGGCGCTCTGGTTATTACGAAATAAGAAAATGAAGCATCAAACAAAAATAATGTAAGAACACGAGAACCATCTAGACCCACGGCAGCGTGGCCAGCCAAGGTCCACTAAAGAAGGAACTGGCGACGCAGCAGCCCTATGTAAGGTGTCAAAAGTGGCCCTAAATGGTTCGTGTAATAACGAACCATTTAGAGCCACTTTTGAAGCTCATGAAATTTAGCGTATTTATTGAATCCCCTTTGATTAGCTAGAGTCCAAAATTTCATATAATATACAGCTCAAACGTTTATTCTAAAAATCGGCATTTTTATCACTGACCGACATATAGATCAAAAACCTAACCCACTTCCAGATGACCTAGAAAGTTGGAATTTGGCATCCAGCTAGGTAATTATGTACCGGTAGCCCAGACCCTGTTCCCGATGCCGGTGGACTACTATTCTTATATTTTTAAATGTTTTTCTATTTAGATCATTTTGTAAAAATATTAAAAAATGTAAACAATGTGTGAAAACATGAATACAATACAATATCATTTATTTCAGGCAACTAATAAACAATAACTATAAACTAATAAATACTTTATACAAAAATAACAACTACTGCACACAAAGTGACGGCGTCGTGTTACGCTGCGAGGTGTCACGTAGCTGGCCGCGGAAACGCCGATACAGCACACCTTTCGGCCAAAACTCTTCTTTGAGGAAGGTCACCAAATGGTGAGTCGGAACGCGCACCACAAACGACTTGAAATTGGTGTTATGGCGCGCCTCCAGCTTTTCCACCCTCAAGGTCCAGTTGGTCTTCACCCGTATGTACTCTACGATGTCCTCAGTCTTCGTAGAGTGGTGCAAACGGGACACGTACAGCTGCGTCGTCGGTACTGCAGGACGTAGCAGCATGTTAGATCCTGCCGGCGCCGTCCCACACTGATTGCGATACGTAGGCTTCCTCTTCTTTCTCTCCACCTTGATGAAGCCGTCCCCATCGCATGTGTTCTTCGTTGGAACCTGCTGTTCGTGGTCCATCACAGCGCCCTTAGTCGCGCTCGTTGCTGAGCGACTCTGCTTTCCCCCTTTTGATTTTTCTGCTTGTTGTTTTGTTTGCGACACAGCAGGTTTCGTCTTGGCAACAATTGCAGAATAGGCACATTTGGGGGTCGATGTACCTTTAACACGCGTCGCCTCCCCGGCGGGTACGACGCGATCAGCGGAACTCGATGCAACGCTTGCATTCTTGACAGCCGATGACGTTGTTTCACTCGCCGACTGAAAACTGCAAACAGAAGCATTTTGTGCCCCGCGACGTAGGTTTACGTTGGAGCCTTCCGGTGACCCACTTGCAGGAATAGCATTGCGCAACAACGCTACTTCGGCTCGCTTCGGTTCTCAACCAATGATAACATCTGATGACTCCAACTTGGACTTCATCTCACCCTGGCTCACCTTCAGAGTCGTGATGTCCTTCAGCAGCCTGGTGACGTCGATGTGGTTGAAAGTGAATAAAGGGTATATATATGTATTTGTTCAATAAAACACCGCCCACACGTTTTTATTGAGGGCGACAATTTGCTTAGACAGCTAAAATCAATGGAAGTCTGGCCTAGAGTATGACGCACTTATGCCCTCATAGTTGACGCAGTTAATATATCTGTGTTCAGCTATGTTTCTAGCAGGACAATCTGCGTCTCCCGATTTGTAGCACTGGGCTTTTTCAATTTTCTTCTTTTCAGTGCATCTTTATTAAAGCGTGTCATCACAATGTTGTCCTATTCTCCCCAAAGATTGCGAGCTGGTCAGCACCTGGCCGCCTATACAAGGTGTTGTTTTGCATTCTCGTCAAAATTCAGGAGGTTGTCACAAAAGACATATATAATCAATTAAAATTACGGAACCTAGATAATTATTATTAAACGCTGATTTTTTTGGTTGTTTAAGTTGGTCAGTATTTCGGAATAACCCCCTGAAGGTGCTTTAGGGAATAATAAATTATCGAATAAACGCTTCAGATTGTTAGTATTTGTGGAAGCGCGGTTATAGGGCGAGAATCAGACGGCCTGCGTTTAAAACACGGATGGTTCACACTGACCGATTTCAGTAATTACGAAAAAAAAAAAATTACCTACCCATTTTATTATTGATTCGGGACGAGAATCATTAGCATAGTTACCTCCTTGAATTTGACGAGGTTGCAAAACAACACCTTGTATATCGACCACTATTGTAGTTTAAATAAGTAAATTATCTTGTGTGATTGTTGATAGCAGAAGACGAGACAAATTAGTTTTATTTGGGGTTTTCAAGATAATATTGTAAGATCGTGGTGTACTTGTAAGAAAACTTATCAACAACAGATGTTGTTACGTACGAGTAGTTGTGGATCGTTGAGCGGTGAGCGGTGCGGCCGCACTGTGCTGTCGGTCACGCGAGCTGCGGATTAGCGCGCGCTCCGCAGAGCCTCGCCTGATGTAGCGCGGACGTAATCATCGGACAGTATATATATGTTATAGGGTTATGATGGGTGATGGGATATGTGTAAAGTTCCTCAATATTCCTTATAAAAAGGAGGATTCTCCGACCAGACGAGTGGTGTGTCCGGTGGGCTACAACTCGACCGTTCTTAACTCGGTAACTTTAATAGCGCGATTCAGAATTGTGATGTTAGTCCTTCATTTGTGCCATAGATGGCGCTGTAGTACTTTTTGTACTAAGTAGCTGTACTTTTTGCTATGCCGCTACAATATAATTATGCCTATTCTTAGAAAGCTTTCCATGGAAACGGTTTCCTTTCATAATCCCTAGGTCCTACATACTATAATATAATATTCTCGGTTCAGTAAAGGTGACCAATAAAAAGTGATGAAGCATAATCTTGTTAGTGCTAGAAAAATACGCTCCTCTCGCCGCCGCCTCGCGCCACCGCCGCCGCATCGCGCCTCCGCCCGCCGCTCGGTTTAATTTGTACCTTGGTAAATAATAATTAAATAATAACAGTGAGGCGGATTTATTTCTAGATAATTCTTAGGTTTAATCCGGCGTTGGAACTGTGCCCAACATTAATGATGATGAGTTCTACTTCACCCTGGAGACTACGACTGCACAGAGATGTGAAACCTAACTCGGTGTCCCCCACGATATGTCGGTGTGCTGCTATTAAAGATCATTATTATCAATACGTGTGAGCGAGGCATCGGCGTGAATCGGCAGCTTCAAGTACTGAGTGTGCTGTGCTGACGGTGTGCTCACCCGGACTGTGTAGGAAATATTGTTAAAAAAAAAACGCAAAGCTACAGTCCCAGTAGTCACAAGGCATAATAACTTGTGAAAGTACTGTAGTTGCCCATTCCGAAGTGTAGATCTCTATGGAGAAGAATGGGCAAGAATCTCCATGGACACTCTTTTAAATCAAAATATGTTAGAACGATGTAGAAATACAGGCAAGTTAAGAGCGTCTAGAGTAATAGATTAAATCAGTAATTCAAAAATAAAGCAATAAAAATAAAAAGTGGCAGCAAAGAGATGACCGGTCACAACTGATAGCGCCCGTTCACGAACATGACGCATGTATCAGCCATCATTCAAGTCAACCATTTTGAAGGGAACTAAATGACCTGACACACTGTTATAAATCTTATGTACGAAGATGAAGAGCTTTGCATTGGAATCATTTTAATTCAGGCGATGTTTATAATAGTCGTTACACCGAAACGAGCAGACCGTACCCACGTAAGTTTTCAATCGCGTTGATTACACAAACATCTGCGGAGAGTGCCTCCTCCGCCGCGTCGTGAGGGAGGGGTGACGCAGTCACACGCGCTGTGACGAGGCGGAGCTCGCACATGCACCTCTCTGTTATATCCACCGACTAGCAGTGAGGACGCTGATAAATATAACAACTAATAGTGGATTAGTGCTTACATTATAGTACCTAAGGGTTGTGAGTTGTAGGCTGACGACACGCTGGTGCTGGCACAAGGGAGGTCGCACGACGCGGCGGCCGAATTATGACACGCGGGCTTGCGATATCGAGGCAATAGTCCTCGCGCGCCTGCACGAATGGCGCGCGGAGGCCCTACGCCGCGCCGGGGGGAAACTCCGCTGCCGCGGCAAATCATCGCGGCCGTCAGCCAAGCTGTAAGAATCGCTGCGGTAAGGCTCCTGTAGAGCCCAACGTTAAACTGCGTGCCGCGAAGCCGAACACCCCGGTGTACATCTCTCGCCTACACTGCACCCCCGAGGTAGAGAACATCGAGGAGTACGTGCTCCAAATTTTGAAGTACACGCCAAGGGTGCAGCTGCTGGAGTCGCGCCCCAACGTCAATTTCAAGGCGTTTATGGTGCGCATACCATCGTGTTATCTATATTTGGCGTTGGAAGAAAGTTTTTGGCCGCAGGATGTGGTGTTCCGTCGCTTCCGCGGACAAATTCCACTCGAACGCATAAAACATCGTGCAAGTGAAGCGATACTAACGTAGTTTTAAGTTTCATGTACTAACAGAATTGTTGTTATAGTAGTATGTATATTTAGGTTAAGGTATTTATCTATGGGTCTTTGTAACCTAATAATAAATGGATTATTATTATTTGAGTTCCTTCCGATAGGAGAAGGAAGGACCTGGTTTGCACAAAACCTTAAACTAGACATGCGTTTGCGAATCGATTTTATGTGTTTTTAGGACCTTTTCTTTATAATAGACTTAACAAGATACTAAATTTCTATAGTTTAAGTTATAAAAAATGTAGTTATGTAATGTCGGATCATTTAGCGATACTTAATTACACAGACACAGAAAAACTTCTAGAAGTTGTAGTATGATTATGTCATATCCTCTCGTATCAATTTGTACATATTTACTTAATCAGCTATTATTAGTTTTTCTTTATTTTACCAATTTGATTATACTTATAGTTGTTATTGTTATTACTTAGATTAATTTTATTTTATAATTTGACTGTCGTAATTAAATTATGCTACGTAAAGAGATGGCCCGGAACACAGGTTTAAATAAACCTAGATCGGGCAGGTGGCTGCCAAACATCTGAATTGAATTAACATCACTTGCGACTTTTGAATATGTTTTAGTTATAATTTACATAAAAGTACTATTTATACCATTGTATGAGAAAAATACTACTGTGCCTAAATGTAAACTTTATGTAATACTTTTTTAATAAATTATCCTAATAAATTATCTTATCTTATTTATTTTTATACTTTTACGTATTATTATTAAATCGCCGCTCAGCGGACAGACCTCCGGCGCGATCTCATGGCGACATGGAGAGAGTGACTGTCGCAACCCCGTGCAGGGCACGCCACAATAGTGGCAATAAGTCCTCTCTTTGAGGAGTGGCTGGAGAGGCACCACGCGAGCGTTCTCACCTTCTGCCTGACGCCTGGTCTGAACATGTTTTCGTTTTTTACCCTATGGTTGACTGGTAGAGAATGCCTTGTGGCATTAAGTCCGCCTATGTACCACTTTTGTACATTAAGTTTAAATAAATAAATACCGCCGTGTCCTCGTAGCGGCGATTGGCGGCGGTGACCTCTCGTGTCCGGCCTTGGTTCAATCTATGGTCCGGAGCGAGAGGGAATGGGAGACTGTCGCATCCTTCTGCGAAGCAGTCATGCTAGCGAAGGAGGTGTCGGAACGTGAGAGGGTGAGAGCCTCACGTCCCAGCCACCGCGGGAGACGCCCCGGGCGTTGGGGGCAACCAATGGCCCCTAGCCACCGTAGGCGCGTGCCTGAGGACGGTGAGTAAAGGGCCAGCTCACCGTCCGTCCGTCTTATGACGACAGGCCGTGTCGACGGCGTGTTTGTGTTCCACGCGCGCCTCATGATGTCAGCAAATCGGAAGGGGTCCGAGAGGGCCGATGCCTGCCAGGGCTGCGGGACTGTTTGGAAAAGACACCGTGGCCCTGAACACAAAGGGCTAAGAAAAAACATGGATGGGTTTTAGTCAGTACAAATCTGACAAAATGTATGGGGCAAAACGAGCAAAATGTATGGGGGCTCCCATACAAAAAAGTGATTATTTTGCTCGTTTAATATTTATTTTAAATACTTATTTTATTCTGTTTTTAGTATTTGTTGGTATAGAAATACATAATCTGTAGAAATTTCAACTGGCTTTCTATCACGGTTCATGAGATACAGCTTGGTGACAGACGGACGGACAGCGAAGCCTCAGTAATAGGGTCCCGTTTGACCCTTTGGGTACGGAACCCTAAAAAAGGGTTGTGAGTTGTGTTCAATAAATATTATATAATAATAAATCATTTTATTTCGGACAACTATGTGATCCATAAATTGTTAGTAACAGATTTGAACTTAAACACTATTGTTAGTAACTTAACTACAGACAAATTAATGAGAGAAACATCTGCTTTAACGAGATACTAAATTAATTATATGTCTTCTCACCAATTGCCTTACTATGGTGGAGGAAGTATATCGGCCGCCACAGCTTTCAGGATGCTATTGTGACTGCCTCTTATTCTACTCAGGAGCGAGGCTGTTTTCTTGCGGATGATAGCATGAAAGCCATCAGTATGGGCTACCGCAAACATTTCTGAGGCACTGCAAAAACGAGGCAATCGCAACAGTATCCTAAAAACATTATTGTATTGGACGCGCAGAACATCCAGCGATCTTTTCGAATAGTTGACCCAAAGATTACCGGTGTAAAAACTCTGACAATATGCTTTAAAAAGCGTTATCTTTACTTGGTCAGTACACCGGGCAAAGCTTCGTGCCAACATATTACCCCTGACCGCCAGAGCTCTACGCTCCCGTTCAATGTCAGCATGGTCACTGAGGTCGTCGGTAAGAAAATGCCCAAGATATTTGAACTTTTTCACTCTACGTATTGGTGTTCCGTTTATGGCAAGTTCGAGTGTACTATCCCTGCACTTACCACTTATTATTATAGAAAATAATTGTTTACTATTTATTGTTTATTATATTTAGGGTTCCATGCCTCAAAAGGAAAAAACGGAACCCCTATTAGAATCACTCTGTGGTCCGTCCGTCTGTCTGTCTGTCTGTCTGTATCAAGACCCATTATCTCGGGAACGCGTGAAGGTACCTATTGAGTTGAAACGAAAACCATATACTAGAGTCAACAGTCTCTTGAAGCTGTAAATATTTCAAAGTAAGTTGACGTAAAAAAAGATACGGCCATTTATACCGCAAAAAACGTATATTTTGACACTCTCAAGGTAATCAAAATTGATAGGGTACTTCCCGTTGACCTAGAACTATGAAATTTGGCAAGAAATATCATCTTATACTATAATTACAGGGAAAAGTCTGAAAACTGTACATTTGTAATTAAATCATTAAAAAAAAGCTCGGAAAGCTGCGAATCTCGATCCCGAACTATTTATAACATGTACCTACGTACGGAACCCTTAGTGGGCGAGTCCGACTCGCTCTTGTCCGGTTTTTCTAATTCAGAATGACTTTGGAAAGTGCGTGGGGTACATGTGAAGTATCCCACAGATGAGTGTCAGCTAGATGATATTCCCAGCCTTCGCTAGCGCGCGGCACGCGCGCGTCTCATCTGGCGCTCGTAACGTTCTGTCCACTATGGGCATCTGTTGGCGGTCCCTGTCGCTTCTACAGGAGATAAATAATTATATTGTCTTAGTGGTCTATGCTGCTGTTGCTTACACATATTTCATACATTCCTCGCACGACATGTGGCGATGACAAATAGTCGCCAGCGACAACTATTTGCCACCGCTGCACCGCGGTGCAGCTCTTGCACGGAGTTCTGCATGCCGTTGCCTGAATATAATAAGTTAGCATCACCTCGCTGCGACATAAATATAAATATTCTAAATGTACATAAATACAATCAATTTTATTTTAGAAAAACGTAGTGGTTGTAAATGGCTCAAGTTGTAATTTGAATATAGCCGTAAAGCTGAACAGATAAAGACACGCAACTTTGTGCTCCGCGTCGCAATGAGCCATTCCGACGCGTCAGGCTTGGTTGTTCTCACTGTTTTGTAGTACCTTGAAACTTTGCACAATTTCAGTATACTTTTACTTTTACTTATTTACAAAAATGTACCTACCTACGCAGAAGTACGTAAATTTTCACACAATATCCACATGGATATGTTACAAAAACATTTGCATTGAAAGCACAATTAGATTACTAGAATATGTGTGACATGCGTCGATACCAAGCCGCTTACTAATATCTACCACTTCGACTTCCACGAAACATGTGTATCGCTGAATTCTAATTCTGGAAATATATTAATTAAGGGCCCAGTGCTGGAAAATTAACAGCACGTCGAAATATTCGCGCAAGTTTACCATGTTGACCGCAAGTTGACCCCGAAAACTACGAAAATTACATTGTCAATGACTATCCTAAACTGAAGGTGTAATGATTTAAAAACTATTATAAAACATCTGATTAAAAAGAAGAAAGAATGGAAAACAAATAAGATTGAGAATAGTTAGAGAAATCCACACATTTGTGCCGTTTATGAGCTACCAGGGAAGCCGCATGCGCAAAGGGGCTCTTTATCTTTAACGTAGTCCTTAATTTTGTAATACTATGCTTTTTTAACAAGGACACGTTTGATATCATTTTTAAACTTTCCATCGGTCAGTTCTGTAACTGACTTCGGCAACTTATTTTAAAAGCTTATACTGCTTATAAGAAATGTCTTGCTAGTTTTAGTTAATCTGAATTTGGGCATTACAATTTTGTGTTTTCCAAGTTTACTGCGTGATACTAAGATTGGAATTACCTTGGAGGTACATGCTATTGTATCCACAAATGATATGTGGAATACATTCAAAAACACAAAGATTGTGCTACCGAAACTAAACTTATCTAATGAACACAAATTTTTAGATGACCAGATAACCGCTCAAACGGGAATAGAGAGCCTACCTAACGAGCTAACTGTCCACGACATCGGCAAATACACATAAGCTCTTTGCTGGTATGAAGAATCGTCGCCGCTATAGTAGCTTGGCGAATAAGAAGATATCTTCAGGCGCGTAAGAAGAGCAATACCGCAGCCAACGTCAACAAGACTCAAGAAAGGACAGAAGATAAAGAACTAAAGGAGATTCCTGCCTACGCTAAAATATGAGATGAACATTCTGAGAGTCCGGCGCAACCAGCAATTGGAATAAGGATTCAAATTATGGATATTTACTTAGCTTACCTCCCTCACACTCGAACCCTGTTGGGGAGATAGACTGGACTGCTCAGGAGCGGATGTGACTGCAAGGTGCGTCGTCACGTGGTTGTCCACGGCCGTGGTCGGTTCGTAAGTGAGTAACCGAATGTAGCCACTTCCAGACATGTGGGCTACACGGCGGTTTCGGTCGACAATGGTCTGCTTCTGGTCTTCAGGGATTCCAAGGAGCAGATTAACTACCTTCTCCTTGGAATCTGGTTCCTGCGGGTCACTCTCCAACATGTCGTAACACTGCCAGGAGTTCACTTTGTACCACAGGTTCTCTGCATAAAGGACTCTGTGCAGCGTAGCGGCTTTGGTGATACGGGTATGTATGTAGAGCCCTGCTCTGATCCTCTTCTTTAGCTCCGACTGTCGACAACAGCTAGAGTGGTGTCTGGAATCGGTGACGGCATTGTCTTGACCGCTCTATCCAACCAGCTGAGCGCGTTCACTTTCTCGCACCACATCACTAGGTCGCCGTCCAGCAGGAGGGGACGTCCACGTAAGGATGGAGCTTACGTGTATGGAGACGGTGGAGACAAAATGGACTGCAGAATGCTATCGTCGATAGCTTCCCGGAGCTTTACCTGTTCCGATGAGACGTCCCTCGGTGGGACAGAAGTGACTGAGTCGGGTCCGCGTAGCTCACCGTCCGCTTTGGCTTCGCGTCAGTTTTCGTGCGTTTGGTATCCCCCCTGGGAGACTGAGTCTCGTTTAGGCAAGAGCGCTTCCAAGAAGCGAGCCTTTTCGGGCTTTTCCCAGTCCTAGGCTGCTACTTTTCAGGAGCTTTTGGGATCCGCCGCAGCAGTCCGCTAACCGCGATTACCCCGCGGTTTACGCCTCCGATTCGGCTGGTTGGGTCGAGGTGGTGGTGGTAGTTTCTGCGACAGTGCCTTCGTTGCCGCAGCCGTCTCCGTAGTCGTGGTCGCAGAAGCTTCCCTTTTGTAGGGTCGCTTGTGGATGGTATGGCCTCCACAAGGCCAGACAGGTCTAGGCTGGACCCCGGTCACACAGGTTGTCCCTCCCTCCCCCCAGAATACGAGGGATTGACCGAGCTAGGCTCGGTGAGGAGTTTCTCCACTACCGGTGGTAGTGGTACCCTCCTGGGGTAATAAATATTTATTCCGTGCGTAATTTTTTTGTTTTGGGGCTGAGGATGAGGTTGCCACACACTACCCGCCCTTGGCTAGGTGTGGTGCAAACTTTTTGGGGGGAATTAGAGATGTGGTTATGCGCCGCCATGGTTCGGCTATGCAGGGTTGGCGCCTGGTGGTTTTTGTTGAGTCTATTTCTTATGGAATTAGACCAAGAACAGGGCGGCAACCGCATGAAGGTTAATCCACCAGACTTGCCTCGAGGATCTAAATGACTGTGGCGCTCCCCCTCAATACCCCGCCACCTTACCGCCTCTGAGAGAAGCAGTAAGCTAGGCTTGCATCTGCCAAGCAAAGCATAAGTAAAGCATGTCGTTGTGCATCCGCAAATGCATAAATACAAACCCTTCCCCTATAAATAGATAGGTCGGGCACTATTAAACTACTATTCTGTTTTTGTTAACAAATTGGACGTATGCGTAGATAGACGCGTAGGTGCGGTGTAACTACGGGGCTGGCCGGGAGAGGAGGGGGTCGAGGGATCTACATAATCATAATTATGCGGCGAGTTTATAATATTTTGCCAATAATTCAATTAGCTTCCTCGCCGACACCGGCATACTAACTAGAACTGCCCGAGCAGGCGAGCAGGCCCCCTTGTTTGAATACATTACTACAGGCTTCAGGCCCTAGTGCCTAATGTGGGATGCGAAATTAAATTCGGATCTCGTGCCACCGTGCCTTCATACCAGTCGCCACCCTACACCTTTCACTCGCGCACTCGTTCTGTACTCGCACATGCACGTAGTTTATACTCGTCTTTTTCAGCTGCTTGCTATACATCAACAAAGCAGCAACATATCAGCTTCATTCAATATTATAATTACAGTTACATTGCAGAAAAAAGTCTGGGTAAATCCCTAAATCTAACAAGCACTCCTTATACATGCAGCACTGCTTTAACATCCTTTGCGCTGCTAGATACTCTGAAGAGACTGAGGTGGAAAGTATAATTATGACCTTGAAAGAAGAATGTGCAGTAGGGTGGGATAACATATCGAATAAAATTATCAAAAAATTCAAGGACATTTTGGCCACTGACTTATATATTATATAAGGCCACTGACTTATATTTTCCGCCTTTGTTTATCTTCAGGTCATTTTCCAGAGTGTCTCAAAAAAGCTGTAATTGTCCCTGTTATAAATCAGGCAGCAAAGAGCAAGTGACAAATTATAAAGGGTGTAAAACACCTCTTAACGAAGCCGAAAGGCACTGGTTCTCCCTGCCATTGTGATCATTTTTTTGTTCTTCACTATACCTGGGAACCTTCTAGTTACGGAGATATTAGGGGTCAAAGTTCCAACTTTGTGACAAGTATTTTTTTAAATACAAGTTTTTAATGTAAGATTTTTACTTTAAACACCTCCACGACCCACGTACTATTCAATCCGTCCATCAGCACAGTGTTTTGAGTGCGTTACATTGAGTTCTACCACAAAACATGATTTTACACCCCCCAAAAAAAGTCGTTTCCCAGCCTTAATTTTTGCGTAAAGTTACTTAGTTTCATGTACAGAATGCTTGGTTGACGGCTTCGTGATGAGGTGATTTACACCGTGTAGACCTATTTCTTGACTGCCTTCTATATCTAAAATATTGGAAAAAATTATCAACAAAAGTTGGTTTGGAAGACAAATCAATTCTGTCTGAACGACAGTTTGGATTTAGGCCTAAAGTTTCAACTGCTGATGCGGTACACCATCTGACTGACTATCTAGCGCAAAATCTGGACAAGGGTAATAATACAATAGGAATTTTCCTGGACCTCGCTAAAGCTTTTGACACAGTTTCCATTCCAATTCTGTTGCGTAAGCTTGAGATCATGGGTATAAGAGGCGTCCAGCTGAAATTGTTCAAAAGTTATTTAGAAGATCGTTCCCAATGTGAGTGACGTCACGGATGTCAACCAGTCATATTATCAATACATCTCGTTTATAAATAAAAATAGTTACAAAGTTTGTTTCACCTAAGTTTATTTTGTGAGGACAGAAATAAGTGTAACCAACAAGTGACATTGTTATCAAGTGTTTATCTGCTGTATTAAACATAAATACGATAAAGTTGTGTTGATCGATCTCCAGTTAGTAATAAAGTACCCGAAACCTATAGAAAAAGAGTCAGTTTTTTATCAGTGACCGAATACAAGACAGTACTTTAACTTCAGTGTGTGCGCAACTTCACGTTTATAGTGTGTACAAACTTGGTGACAATCAGCACCATACACACCGTGATAAGTGCCATAAACGTGTTCTTGAAAACAGCGCCATCTATTGCCTGATCAGCGTACTTTTTTTGGGTGAGTCGATCGCACTAATTACGTTGTCAAGCAAACTGTACTCATAGCTAAGTGCAGTGCTTGTGGAAAGTTTCTTTCGCCGGCAGAGGCCGTTAATTGCAACAAATGTAGGAAATGGTACCATCGAGGCTGCGTTGGCTTAGCTATTGCAGAGCCTGTGACGACCCCCTGGCATTGCCCTGAGTGTGAGAAGAACCAGGTGAGAGATAACCGGGCTGAAACACCGGTGAGGGCACGAGCACCAGTACCAGCTCCACACGAAGAAAGCCTCGTTAACTTGATGGACACCAGCCCCATTAACAGCACAGCCCTAGATGCCACACAGGAGCTTAACTTAGATATCCTTAAGGCAGAACTCAATAATTTTAAAGAGTAATTTTTAAAGATCGTGCGTGATGAATTCCGGTTACTGCGGGAGGACCTGTCTGAGCTAAGATCGTCAATAAACCTAACTAACGATAGAATCAGTAATCTGGAGGAGAGGATTACCGTATTAGAAAACAAGCAGACTGAGCCCGCAGTACCGTCTGAGGTAAACGGTTTAATAACCCAACTGCGGAATGATATAAATGACCGAGATCAGGAACTGCTCGCAAATGACATCCAGATCTCCAACATACCCGAAGCAAGTGGTGAAAACCCTGTTCACACGGCGATGCTCGTTGCATCGAATATGGGCGTCAAACTAAAGGCGCGCGATGTTGTAAGCGTCGAGCGTGTCGGAGGCAGACGCATCAACGCAACGCAGGCAACGGGGTCGGTGGAGACCCGCCCCCGCTTCCTCGTCGTGCGCCTCGCGCGCCGCGACCTACGGGACGAGCTGCTAGAGGGAGCACGATTGCGCCGCGGCATGACCACGGCTGATCTCGATCTGCCGGGCCCTGCGACTAGGTTTTACGTAAACGAGCGCCTTACGGAAGTGAACCGAGAGTTGTTTCGGTGCGCGCGTGAGGCAGGCGGTCGCCTTGGTTGGCAGTTCGTGTGGTCCAAACGGGGCCGTATCCTTGCACGGTACAAACCGGGTGATGCCGCTTGCCACATCCGCTGCGAAGCAGACATACTTCGCACCTCCGGACCCTCCGCAGCACTTGATAATGTACATTAATGTTGCTTTTGTGTTTGTTTTTGTTTTTTTTTATTTCTTTAACTTCTGTAATGTTTTGTGTAGATGATGTCATACTTTCTTTTATTCATATAGTCATGCGGTTTTTAAGAATAAGATTAGTAACAGTGAGTGACTATCTCCCAATAGTAATAACATTCAATCTGTGTTTCTATTTCTACTATAAGTTGTTCTTTATAATAGCCAGTGTGTGTCTCGCGGCACACCTCAGTAAACTGCACGTATACCAGTTTTTTATCACTACACACATTCATCTACACCTACTCATCACACAACTATTATCCTATTTTATAAGCTTACTACTTCCAAAAGATCTTTTTCCTAAACTACTATTTACAAACCACACCTAAGAACCTTCACTTACTTTAATTTTATACAGCAACTACATATTTGCAATTCGACTTAAACCAATACTACGAGTATTATTATAATGAAAATAATAATAAATGGGCACTGACGATTACTTGGACTTCGCTAACTGACCGATTTTTTTTATACGATTACAATGACGACTAAAGGAGATAAATATCTTAAGGTTGGGTTTCTTAATGCTGGCTCACTAGGTACAGGTCATGATGACTTGATTGGTGCACTCGACAGGCATTGTTTTGATGTTATGGCCATCAACGAGACTTGGGCTAGGAGGGGCGCGCTCCAGTGGTGCCGGGCTATCGTCTGCGTCACACGCCACGACCAGTGAGTGTTTGCGCGGGCCGTGGTGGGGGCGTCGGGTTTTATCTGCGTCGCGGGCTGAGCGCACGTACAGTTTGTCCTAGCACGGCCGATCCCAGGTTCGAATCGGTCGAGCAAATGTGGCTGACGCTTTCACTAAACGGAAAAAAAATTGCCATAGGAACAGCTTACCGGCCGCCATGGCTTGACCTTGTCCTTTTCCTAGATGCGGACTCTATTAGTTCTTTGGGAAATTGTGACCACCTCATACTTCTTGGCGATTTCAATGTTAATCTGTTAGATACAAACGGAATGAAAACTAAAAACATTAACGAATTTCTAAATTGCCTCAGTCTTACACAGTTAATCACAACACCTACTCATTTCACAGCATCGAGTGAAACTCTCATTGATCTTCTATGTACTGACTTGAAAGCAAGATACACAGCAGTAGAATCGTTCAGTTCAATCAACGACCACTGCATTATAATAAGTGAGTTTAACATTAAACGCGAAAAATTCAAGCCATACCTGGTAAAATACCGGCCACTTAAAAATATCTGCATGGAAAGATTTACTAAAGATCTGTCATTATTGAACCTTGGAATTATTTCGTCGCTTGAGACCGTTAATGATATGGTCCATGTCTTTAACCACCATCTAGCTTTCCTGTTTGATGCTCAAGCACCAGTCAAGACACGTACAGTGAAAGAAAAATCGTATCCGTGGATTACAGATACAATAAAGTTTATGATGCGTTTACGTGACGATGCTCTAAGCACCTACAGGAAAACAAAAACTGACTCTAAAAAAACCTACTACAAAGACTTAAAACACCTGGTAATAAATTCACTATACAATGAAAAAGTTGCATATTTCAAACAAAACATTAATAATAGAATAAATAACCCTAAGTTGCTTTGGAAAAACATAAAATCAACCATAACTCCCTTTAAATCTAGACAAGACCTTCCGTCGCATTTTGGAGATCCTGACTTGATTAATATAAACTTTTTGATTGTTCCTGGTAACGTCGGGGCTAGCGCATCGCTTATTAAATATTATGAAGATCATAAACATAGCGAGGCAGTTTTTACAATCACCCCAGTGGACCAGGACAATATAGCACGCTATATTGTCCTGGTCTATCTCTCTATCTCTAGCCTCAGTAGTAATGCTGAAGGCTACGATAACATTACCCTGGATATGATTAACATGACACTGCCGCACACGTTAAATGTTGTAACGGACATAATTAACCGCTCAATAGTCACGTCAACGTTCTTGAAAATTGCATCCATTAGGCCCTTGGCGAAAAATTCAAATCCATCTACTTTAAAGGACCTGCGCCCTATAAGTATACATACTACCATGCCTATCAAAAGTATTAGAGAAAACGGTCAGCCACCAACTAACGATTTTCCTGGAGCAAAATAACAATTTACCAGACTTGCAATCTGGGTTCAGAAAACAGCGCAGTACGTCCACTGCTTTACTTGATGTAACAGATAATATATTATCTGCTCAAGACAAGGGAATGTGTACATTATTGGTTTTGCTAGACTTTTCCCGTGCCTTCGACGCCATTAACATTCCTTTATTACTAGCGAAGTTAAACTACTACGGTTTCGACCCAGAAGCTATCCAATGGTTCCGTAGCTACCTCACAAATAGAGAACAATTAGTTGATCTACGTTTAAGTGACGGCACTACTGTAAGATCTTCACGTATTCCAGTAGAGAGAGGGGTTCCGCAGGGCTCTATCTTAGGTCCAATTCTTTTTATTCTGTACTGTGCAGACATAATAAGAAGCCTTCTGAAATGCAGGTACCACATATACCCCGACGATGTCCAACTTTATATTTCTTTTAGTCCTGACGAATATGACAATACCATAAAGGATCTTAATGATGATCTTCAACGCATCGCCGTTTGGTCTGAAGAGAACTGTCTGTCGTTAAACCCTTCAAAAACCAAGTATATGGTTTTTGGCACCAGGCAGCAGCTGGCCTGACTACCTATAACTTTTGGGTTGCAACTAATGGGAGAACCAATTGAGCGAGTGTATGAGGCGCGAAATCTAGGGCTTACAATGGACAAAGACCTTCGTTTTAAGAAACACGTGGCGGAGTCGGTACGAAATTGTTTCTATCGCCTAAAAGTCTTGTACAGGTGAGGTCTTATTTATCGGAATCGCTACGGGAACAACTCGTGGAAACTTTAGTTCTATCTAGGTTGAACTACGCCGACACTGTGTACGGCCCGCGCTTACTAGCTCGTACAGATAGACTCATTCAAAGGGTACAAAATGCTTGCGCACGGTTTTGTTACAACATTCCTCGCAGAAGTCATGTTACACCCTTTCTCAACAATCATTCTATCTTAAAAATTAAGTCCAGACGAAAACTACACCTGGCGTGTCTTCTGTTCGGTGTTGTTAAATTCCAAAAACCTGACTATCTATTTAATAAACTCAGTTGGGTAGCTAGTAGACGGGAATGTTTGAGAAGGCAATGCTCGCAACAACTCTCATCGCACCCACATAATACAGCAGCTTTCAGAGGCAGCTTTCGCTATGCAGCTTCCAAAGTGTGGAATAACCTACCCCCGCCGATAAGACAAATCAACACAATAGACACATTTAGGAGACGTTTAAGGCAGTATCTAATGGAAGCGCAACGTAAACTGGATATGGTCGCAGTCAATGTATCAATTATATGATGCATGAACATTCTACCTTCCTTTGACTCGCTTGAGCACATTACCGTATTTAGGTCGACAAATTAAAGAAAAAAGCATAAACAGCCAATATTAAATTAAACTACTCCGTCCATCCCATTTGTTTACCTTTTATTTTTATTTTACTTTTTGCACTTATCTCAGTATTATTGTGTAGTTTATTTGTTGTTATTATTGCTGTACGTACAAATTTTACTTTTATTTTATTTTAAGTACTTGTTCACACATACACTTTGACAAAGTATGAAACTGTTTTACGTCCGTCATATCACTTTCTCAGGTCCAGTTGAAAACCAGCGTCGGACACTAGTTGCCCGGCATTTTGCTGAACTGGGCCTATTTGGCACAGTCGTGAGACACACATAAAATATATTTATTGTGTTTACTGTGTTTACTGTGTTTACTGTGTTTACTGTGTTTACTGTGTTTACTGTGTTTACTGTGTTTACTGTGTTTACTGTGTTTACTGTGTTTACTGTGTTTACTGTGTTTACTGTGTTTACTGTGTTTACTGTGTTTACTGTGTTTACTGTGTTTAGGTTTAAGTTTTATTTTATTTTTTTAAAGCTGTGTGTTCTTGTGGCTTGTGCTAAATAAACGTATTTTCTTTCTTTCTTTCTTTCAATGCGTAAAGATTGGCAACGTCCTCAGCGCTTTTCAAAAAAACACATGCTTTGGTGTTCCTCAAGGAAGTATTTTAGGGCCCACCTTGTTTTTGATCTACATACACCTTTGCAATCTAAAGCTAGAGCATGGCACTATCATAACTTACGCTGACTATACTGCTCAACTTTTTTCGGCTGACACAGAATATGAAGTCTACAACTATGCGCAACACGGATTTAATATTGTAAATAAATGGCTTCAAAATAACTTACAAACACTACCTCTCCAGCCCCGTGGTTCCCATATGGGAACGCCGAACAATTCGGTTGAGCCCCGAGGTTCCCATATGGGAACGCCTCGTACAAGCAAACTTAAACCCTTATCGTACGTACAGTAAGGGTCTAATTCGTTTGTAAAAATTTACGTCTCTGGCCAACTAGAGTTCGATTAAAATGAAACCAAACATACCAACCTAACAACTGCACAAAATTATTAAAAAAATAAAGAAACGCGTCTTTGTCGACTGTCAAAATGAGTCATGGCGGCCAGTGTGGAACGGTGGTGTTTTGTTTTGGAATGCAGTGAATTTTTTGTGTTTTGTGTTGTTAAACTTTGGTTAGTAAATGTATAGTATGTTATTAGTGTATAATGTAACTTTTTAGATAGTCATTTGCTGGAAAAAATATCTAAAAATTATGTTTTTGACCCAAAAATTTCTCCAAAAATTCCTTTGTTGTGAAGTTCGTCAGTCGAAATTGAAAATATGAATTTGACTCTTTTACAATGAAATATGGTCTTGGAAACATTAGTAATAAGCAAAAAAATAGTGATAATTCATAATTTCATGCATTAGAGGCATATTTATTCATATTTATTGATATTTCAAGTATTTTCATGCATTGAACTGCGCAGTTAGAAAATGGCCGATTCTAATAGGACGTTTGAAATGGAATTTTGCAAGAATAATTTATGTAGGACTCCTAAAAAAACACTGTCATTAGATTACTTGTATATTTGTTATGTTAGATCTAAAGTTTCGTGTAAATTGATTCAGTAGTTTTACCAAAAAAAAACAAACTACGACAACAGTATGTTTGCGGCGAGCTCTCTGAATTCTATGCGATGTTTATAATTCTCAAGTAGTTATAAAACAGTTGTTTATATTGTAATACATGGTCTCGTTAATCAAGAACCCGAAACTGTTTACCGCTTGAGATAAGAGCTAATAGAACTCGCGCGATAAGCTTTTTATGAGCGCAGGACACTTGACACGCTCGATGACGTCATTGTGAGGCCGGCTGGGTGTTTTATCGTTTAGCCGCAAGGTTGGAGAGGTTAATGCAAAGAAGACAAATTACATTAAGTTTTCGATGCGCAAGCAAATATCCAATATCCCGTTATCGCTGCATGTTCATTGTTGCCCAGTCCCTGGAGATAACCAGTGTAAATGTCCCAATAATAAAAAGATAGATACATGAAAATACCTGGGAATTATATTAGATGAGACCCTTTCCTTCAAACAGCATATGGAAGCTCTGAATAATAGAATTCGTAAGCTGATTTACGTATTCAAAAAGCTACGATTGATAGCAGATCTTAAAATAATTAGGCAAGTATACTTTGCTCTTTGTCAGTAAATTTTGAATTACTATATCACTTTATGGGGTGGGACGAGTAAGACTTTTCTATTGACCATTGAAAGAGCTCAAAGAGCTATTCTCAAGGTGGCTACTTGCCGTCCTTTCCTTTTCCCCACAAACCTCCTGTATAAATCCTGTGAAGCACTGTACTAAAACAACACGCAGCACTTCCATACAGCACAGAATTTACTAAAAGGAGACGGAAAGATATAGTTTGCCCTCATAAAAGTACAAAACATGCTTTCACAGCAAAATTTTATGCACCTCGGACCGCTACTCTATACCAGGCTAAAGGAAAATGGGAACATGTACTCCTTAAATTATAGTAACTGCAAAAAATTCCTTAAGGAAACTCTTCAAGCTATGTCCTATGAAGATACAGAGAAGTTATTACTTGTGCTAAAGTAAATACTGTTCGTATTAGTATTTTTTTCAATTAGTTAGTAAGTTAAGTAATTATAATTTTATACACCTTTTTACACATATACCAATAAAAATAATATGCTATGTGATTATTTGATCAATTAATTTTACCTCCAATCGCCTGAAACACAGGATTACCTAGTTCAGGCACAAACCATTATTGAACATGACATAGATTTAAGAAAACTTGTATTTAATGTATACCTTATATTATTAAATAAAATTTATTATTATTATTGCAATCCATACCAGATCAAAATAGTATTATATTCTCCAGCAAGCACAGGGTCCCATCACAAAATCTTAATCAAGCATTCTGTACAGCATAGAACTGAGTATCTCTACGAAAAAAACATTGCTGGGAAACGACTTTTCTTAATTCATTGAATAGTACAGGACACACAGTACGGGAGTACAGGAGAGTTTAGTACAGAAGGGGTCATGAGGGTATTTAAAGTTAAGACATTAAAAAGTGGAACTTTGACCTCCAATATGTTCGTAAATAGAAGGTTCACGGGGATGGTTCAGAGCCAAATAATATAGTCGCAATGACGGGGAGATCAAGCGGCATTGTGGCATTGTTAGGGGTATTTTAACACCCGTTGTAACGCCTGCAACGGGCATAACGGCATCTCATGTACCTCATCCTGTTTTTAATTCAATAGAACTAAAAAGAGAGTAAAACATGTTTTTTTTTGTCAATTCGCGCGTTGTCTGACCGTCATACTGACACGTACTCATCGCGAACTTTTGCTTGCGTATGTATTTAAAATAATACAAATAATTAATAAATATAAATAGGTTGAAGAAGACGAACTAAACAAAGTTACCAAGAGAATTCACATCCTATCTTTGAGTGTAAGAATCGATTAAAACGCATTTCTTGTCATCGAGATTTTGCGGGCTAATAGACGTTTAAGACATTGTTGTTTTCAAAATGTAGCTAGTAAAATAAAATTCTGACTAGACTAAATAATAAACATGAATTCCCTTATGAGTGATTTTTTTTGTGTTGATAGAGAGAATATCGAGTTGAAAAACCTGATTTGACAACTCTTAAGCCCTTAAGGGATTAAATGTCCAACAAAAACATTTAGTCGGTACACGATACAACAAGATTGATAGTACGTATCTAATGAGATATTTTGTAAAAAAAACGTCCGTGCTGGGCGGCGCGGCGGCCGAATCAAATTGTTATGAGGACGGCGACGCGCCGCGGCCGGCGCGGACTAAATTACTTTAACTTTTAGTGAGCGTAACGACGGCCGTGTAATTGCGTTTGGTTCCGTACAAATAGTGTTGTTAGTTAATTGTTGCGTGGCGAGCGCGGCCGCGGCGCGCTGCTAGTGCGCTACCTGCCGCATCTATTATGTACGGCGTTTGCGCGACTCTAGCAAAAGGGTGAAATTAATTAAACTTGCAAATTAAATTACGCGACGTGCGGGCATGGCGCGCGAGTCGCGGGTCATCCGCGCGGGTGCCTGTTCGCGTGAGTAACTGTTTGCTAAACAACCGAGTGCTGATTTGATTATGACCTACGGCCGCTCTTGGAACCTCTGATCGTAACGTATTTGTAATGTAATGAATGGGTGCAGGTTATCACTTTATAAACGATATCTCTATTGTGCTTTATTAGCACATCCAAGATACAGTCGGGACTGGAGATTGAAGTGGCCGCCTCGCGACGTTGCGATGCGTCTCGCGGCGCCGCGCGGCGCAGCGCGAAATCACCTGCCTCTTCAAGTATCGTTGCAAATCAAATCAAATCAAATTATTTTATTTTACATAGGCCTACATGGGCACTTATAAAACGTCAACAAAAGGTGCACGGTTCGTGTTGGTCGTTTCCTATGGAGAAGAACCGGCAAGAAACTCCATGGTTACTCTTTTAAAATCATTTTCGATCGTCGTGTTGCGTCGCGTCGCGTCTCGGTGTGAACTGACCCTTAAGCCTTTGGCTGTCTTTTGTAGATCTTTGACAGCTGTTACAAGTAGTCGGAAGCCGAAATTCTGATATCCAGCCTGTTGTCAGTTGTGGAGGTCAGATAGGCAGTCGTTTCATGTAAAATACTGATACTCAGCTGCATCCGGTTAGACTGGAAGCCGACCCCAACTAAGTTTGAGAAAAGGCTAGGCAGATGATGAACAATGTTCAGAAATTGTAGCAAGCAAAGCTGAAGTGCGATATGCATGATATCACTATCATCATCATCAGCCCACCTATCCGGCCTTCTCTGTATAAGAGGGAGGAATGGGCTGTATTCCATCACGCGGGCCCAGTGTGGGTTTGTAGATGTCAAATGTCATCGAATTCTTAGTTCTAGGACATGCCGCACGCACGATGTCTTCCTTTACTATTTTGAGGGCTTCGGTGATGAAATAAATTACACAAAGTAATGTGCCTGCCTGGGTTCGAACCCACGGTTTACTGGTCGTAAGTCGGGGCTGCCACCACTTGGCCTCCGCTGCTCATGCGCATGTCTGATATAGGAAGATTAAAAAGGTTTAATTTTTGGAAAGCTATTCAGTAAGCGGTTTAAAACGTACCTACCTTTGACATATGTTTATTATGTATTGTGCTCATTCGTGGCGAAGCGGGCCGGTGCCCGTTAGTGTTGCCGCGGTATGTGCTACACAAAGCTCTGACCCCCTGCTCGCCCTGTGACCGTGCTGTTTCTTTACTAAAGAACCATCGCCGCGCACTGACTCGACACCCGCCCGCTCTGAGCACCAGTGTCCACTTCCCCTCTCCCCTAACTCATCTATTCAGATCCAACCTTAGTGGTTAGATTAGCGTCATAGTCAGCAGAGGTGTGAGCCTTCTGTCGCACGGGATGCCGCGTGGACACGGCACAGTACATTAGCGTGCTAGTTGCTAGTTGCGGCGGCCGCGACACACGTCCTGTGCCGCGCGGAATCCGCGCGCGCCTCCTGTATGCGAGGGGAGGGAGCGCCGCATTGTGCCTCTGATTAATACGGCGCGCCGCCTTTGTTCGCTCCGCGCTCGCATCACCGTGTTTATAAATTGCCCCTCGTTGTTACATTAAATGGAACTGTGGCCTATTTATCCGTACAATACACGAGCGACCGCCGACCGGCTCTCGGGCTCGCCGCTCATTGTCTTAATATCTCCGGCTTATGATGTTACACGCCATTCTTACTCACGATTGCGCATAGCAGCCGGCTCCCGCGGTGAAGCATGTTGACACTATCACCAATGAAAGACGTTTTCGATTATCAGTAGCCGAAGTTACACTATTTTAATCTAATTAAAATAATAAAAACGCAGGATTATTAAATAATTACTTATGGGTGTGAGGAACAGGGTGTAAAGTTCCTCGATACTCCTTAGAAAAGGGAGGTTCCTCCGACCAGACATGTGTTATGTCTGGCGGGCAACTGCCCGCAGTTGTTGTCGGGTTTCTCTATTATAGTCTTAACTCGATGTAAACTCTGCTTGCGCGATGTAGGAAAATTGATGTTAGTTCTTCCGTCGTGTCATAGATGGCGCTGTAGTACTTTTTGTAGTAAGTTGCTTTTCAACGTCGCTACAATTGAAATAAGATCGGAAATGAAATCTAATCGAATACCGTCTAATGGCCGCTAATGGGCAGCAGTTAGGAGTAAGCCTTTAATCAAGCTAACTAGTGAGGTTACTACTAGGCTCACTCGTAGTTAATCCATGCCAACCAGTGGCTCTCGGCAAACAAACTACACACTACTTGTATTTACTATTTTATCTATGAATGCTTCGTTTACGTAAAATAGATTATTTTTACGTGCCACGACACTACACAACTCACTGGTCGTGTCCCGCGTGCCGCGTGCCGCGACATCCCGCGAGCAGCCGCGTGTGCTCGCGCTAACCACTTGTAAGTCGTACACTCGCTGAGTTGCAGCCCGCTCCCAGTCTCACATAGAAGTACCACTGACAACGACATGCTCTAGCGGACAACTGGCGCACATAACTAAAAGATCAATGCTTTTTTTGTGCTGCAAAGTAAACATACACGAAGAGACAGTACAATACACATTGCCTACACTAAGGGACAGTACACATTAGTCTTTACACTTAAGTATACAGTACTCTAGGTGCACCAGTACATAACGGTAAACCACGCCACGTTACATAGATTCCTTGTGATCCTTTGGTAGCAATTTGTTTGATGTGCCCCTGACGAGTGCGGCACGTAGGTGAACACGCGCGACGCGGCGCGGCACAACTCGCGTCAAAGTATCGTTAGCACTACGGCCGCGCGCCCGCCCGGAGGCGTATTTACAAAGGCTATACCATTAGAGTGAAAGTGCGAACTGAACTGGCTTAGCTTTTGTTTGACAAAAACTTGCCAAAACCCTAATCCATTCTAGTACAGAAACTGACCGAAATCGCGTGGACTTTGTTAGACAAATTCCTTCTAACATTGCAGCAACAAATGCTATTCAATTTGATACCGATAATTACCGATCATTAGCTTCAATTATAGGTGGATAATTACATGGAAATTGTTATTATTTTGGTAAAAATTTAGAATTGTTTGGCAAGCGGAGGGGTGTGTGTACCCCTTCTCCCCTGGCACCACTCCCATTAAAAGGTAATGCACCGTTCTTGAGAAAAACCAATAATTGTAACCTAACCTCAAAACATTTTATTTTCGCTTATAAAGTATAGTCAACGTAGCCCCGCAACGCGGGGCTCCTATTTCTGGCTGCAGGGTTTACAGTAACCTAACACGAAGGGGAAGTCGGGGTGCCCCAAGTCCAGAGCTCGCTTCGCTCGCTCTTGCATCAAAATTCTCCTGGATATGTATTATACAGTACTAGGTTTTGTCCGTGCATTTTCTTTGAAAATATCCAGGCAAAAAGCTAATCCATTTGAGTCAATTTTCTTACTGAGATAGATTAGGTTTTGGCGAGTAATATGCATAAACAAAAGCTCATCTATTAGTCTTGTGTGCACCGCGCTATTGAGCGGACGTAGTTGATACGCGTCATAATATTATAATTATAGTATAGCGCGGCGTAAGCCGACGCTCGAAACTTTTGTTGCCATGAGTGACACACTTGTGGCAAACGAGCTGCTGGCGTTCCTGCAACTGGACGTGATGGACGAGGTGTCCGCCATTCAGATCTGTGTATCGAATTTCAGCGAGGACGACATTGCTGCTGCGAAGCTGCTTCTGTTTCGGTCGCTCAATAAAAGCGACCAGATGGTGTCTCGTAGGCGTGACGGGACAAGGAAAAGCGTGCAAGATATCATCACGCTGCTGAAAGCGACCGATCCTGACGACGTGCCGACGTTTGTGGCGAAGGATTTGAATAAATTACCTCCAGTCACTTTCGACCACGTCGACGTGACAAGCCTGCTGAAGGACATCGTCTTCCTAAAGGCTAGTTTGGCTGATGTGCAGAGAAATCTGGCTTCATCCCAGAGCACCGTTGCAGACTTGCGCTCACAACTAGAAGAGTTGCGCAACGCTGTGACATTAACTGGGTCACCGGCACGTGTAAGTAACGTAAACACGCGCCGGGGAGCCGGCTGCCTCATCGGCTACGAGTTACGCGTCAGCAGTTTTGTCGCCGGCGCCGATTGCTGAGACAGCGTTGCGCGCCGCAAGTGCGCCTCGCAGCTCCGCTCCCGTCCCCGCAGCTCCTCCCCGCAGCGCTGCCCGACCGACGCGACCACCTGAGCCAGTGGTAATTTCGAGTACCCCTGCTACTCTCCCGGCGCAGCCCGTGCCTACAAAGACAACAGACCGAGCTGATGATGACGGTTTCGTGACGGTGCAAAGGAGGAAACGCCGTCAGCGAAGCTGTTAGAACCGCTGCGGTAAGGCTCCTGTAGAGCCCAACGTTACACTGCGTGCCGCGAAGCCGAACACCCCGGTGTACATCTCTCGCCTACACTACACCACCGAGGCAGAGAACATCGAGGAGTACGTGCGCCAAAAATTAAAGTACACGCCAAGGGTGCAGCTGCTGGAGTCGCGCCGCAACGTCAATTTCAAGGCGTTTGTGGTGCGCATACCAAGGTGTTATCTGCATTTGGTGTTGGAAGAAAGTTTTTGGCCGCAGGATGTGGTGTTCCGTCGCTTCCGCGGACAAATTCCACACGAACGCTCAAAACATCGTGCAAGTGAAGCGATACTAACGTAGTTTTAAGTTTCATATACTAACAGAATTGTTGTTATAGTAGTATGTATATTTAGGTTAAGGTATTTATCTATGGGTCTTTGTAACCTGATAATAAACGTATATTATTATTATTATTATTTGTTTTTATACTTTAACGTATCTCGGCTTTTTGCCGGATTTTAAGAGTAGTACGGGCCGAAGCCAAGTACTACCCTGGGAAAGTGGATATATGATGAGATGATGATGTGATTGAATTTTGCGATGATGAGTACCTGTGCCTATTAAACTGTGTGTGTGCGGTGACTCGGGGTTGTGTGTCTGTGTGTGCGATGACTCGAGGTTGTGTGTGTGTGGTGACTACAGATTGATTTTCATTTTGCAAAAAAATTCTGACAATCCTGCATGTATTCAGGATTGCGGCTTTCTGAAGACTTTGGTATGTGTATGGTGGTAAGTCAAGTGTTCTTAAAGACTGGTGGAGTTGTTTAGGAATAACTCCTGTTGTTGATAAAACAATAGGGACTATAGCAACATTGCTAAGACACCACATTCGGCTAATTTCTATTTTTAGATCTGTATACTTTGAGAGTTTTTCTGCTATTGTATTTTGTAGATTGTGTGTGTTTGGTACGGCGATGTCTATGATTTGCGCGGTTTTGTTACGTTTGTCTAATAACGTGATGTCTGGTCTATTGTAGTGAATTGTTTTATCTGTGAAGATTCCTCGGTCGAAGTACAATTTGTGAGTGGCGTTTTCAAGAACAATTTCGGGCTGGTATTTATAATATGGTACAGGTGGGGTGGAGATTAAGTTGTATTTGATTGCTAATTTTTTATGTATTATGTTCGCTATTTGATCATGCCTGTGTTTATAATCAGTCTGGACAACTGCTTTACACGCACCTGTGATGTGCTGAATGGTCTCGGAAGAACTATTGCATCGCCTACATATATCTATTGTTTGAGGAACTCTCATTATGTGCTTCTGATAATTGCGGGTTTCTATGACCTGGTCTTGAATCGCTATCATAAACCCTTCAGTCTCAGGGAACAGTTCTCCACGCCTCAGCCATTCGTTCGACGCTAACTTGTCGACGTTAGGTAGGTTAAGATCGTGTCGGTGTCTCCCATGCAGTGACTTTTGGGTCCATTCCGCGATTTTAGTCTGTCGGTCAGTCTGTTGTTCATTATTCTGTGTTGTCTTGTCATACATATTCAAAGGGGTAAGTTTTTTATCATTATACGCTATTGCTTTGTGTAGGGTTGAAGTGGAACTTTTATTTTCAAAATATGTTCTTAATGTTGTAATTTGCTTGTTATGTAGGTTGGTGATATCTATTATTCCACTGCCACCTTCGTTCCTGGGCAGTGTAAGCCTTTGTACACATCACCTAGGATGATGTCTCCTGTGTTTAGTGAGGGTGGTATTCACGATCCTTTGTAAGTTTTTGAGGTCGGTCTTGTTCCATTTGATGATGCCAAAAGAGTAGGTAAGAATAGGGATAGCATAAGTGTTAATAGCTTTGATTGTGTTTTTAGCGCTAATCTGAGTATTAAATATTGTTTTTAACCTATGTTTAAATTGCTTTGTAAGTGTCGTTTTTATTTCCTTATGCATAATCTGTTTAGCTTGTATATACCCTAGATATTTGTACGTTCCGGTTTCGTCTAATGAATCTATTGTCGCGCCTGTCTGCATTTGGTATGAATGTGTGTATGTTTTTCCTGCTTTTACTGAATTAATTTTACATTTGTCAATCCCAAACTCCATAGCTATGTCGTTTGAGAACTTTTCAGTTACATCAGCTAGTTCGTATAAATCATCGGGGGAAGTTGCATACAACTTGATATCATCCATATAAAGGAGATGGTTTATTTTACAAAATTGTTGCTCAGTCAGTGTGTCAGTCATTGTGTCAGTGAATTAATAATAATAATAATAATAACAACTCTCACGCAGACCGACTACACACACAGGCACAATCAGGTAGCAAATGTTATTCACCAAAGATTGGCAGTCAAATACACACTCATACAAGACACAAACACGCCATACTACAATTACACACCACAAGTTACCCTCGAAAATGATACTCATAAACTTTTCTACGACCGCGCCATTCTTACAGACAAGACAATTCACTATAATAGACCGGATATAATACTACAAGATAAAATAAATAAAGTCACTTACTTAATAGATATCGCAGTTCCCAACACACACAACATACAAAAAACAATCACCGAAAAAATTAGTAAATACGCAGAACTCAAACAGGAAGTAACAAGAATATGGTGCCAGGAAAAAGTTTATGTGGTCCCCATAGTCCTCTCCACAACAGGTGTTATCCCGAATCACATACTCCATAGCCTAAAATTATTAAACCTAAAAGAAACACTATATATCACCCTACAAAAAGCTGCAATTTTAAATACATGTCGAATTGTCAGAAAGTTCATGCAAATTGATGAAAACGAAATAGGTCCTCATCACAACACACCCTTAACGTAACACACCACACGCTGCATTTACTTTGGTTTCGGCCCGTAAATGTAGTCTAAAGTACCAGTAAGCTGAGAAGCAAAAGCACAACCCAAAAATAATAATAAATCTTTATTACACAAGAAAGTAGTTACAACATTATGTGAAGTCCCTGACTCCTGTGCTAGGTGATAGACCTGTGTTACAGGAGTCAGTGCCCTCTCCCAGGAAAATATTAATTACAGAATCTTATGCAATAAGATTAAGAAGGAAAATAAAATAAAATAAAAGCCTATGGTTACAACAAAAAATAAATTAAAAGCGGTTAAAGAAACTTGAAAGTGTTTGCATGCATGTTTGTGTCTATGTGTAATCGTCCGAGTGTGAGTGAGCGTGTGTGTATGTATGTGTGTGCGTGTATGTGTGTGCGTGTATGTGTGTGCGTGTATGTGTGTGTGTGTACGTGTGTGTGTGAATTGATTGATCAGGAGGGGTTTTAATGTTACGAAATAGATAGGATAACTTTCTCTGTTTCGTCATAGTTCAGCGACAGTAGCCATGACTTAAGACTCTGCTTGACTTTATGTAGGGTAAGTTTATAGATTGATATTTTTTTGTTAATTTTATTATACATTACTGAGCTTTGGGCACGATAGTGTCGTCGCGCAAGTGCAGTACGGAACTGAACAGACTCACAGATAGGAAATCCAATCCGCCGATTACATAGATTGTTATCTAGTGGCATCGTGGAATGTCGGCGTAAGACCGAGCGGAGAATATATAGCTTTCTCACCGTTAGTACTTGGGCTTCTGCGTACAATTGAGCTGTGGGGTAGTCCCTTTTACGGAAATGCATAACTTTGAGAACTGCCCGCTGAGCTCGTTCCACCCTAAGCATTACTGTTTTGAATGTCCCGCCCCAAACCGGGATGCAGTAAGTAATGATCGACTCACACAGTGAACGGTACACTATCGAAGCTGTTTCAATGTCGGCCGCATGTCTGAGCTCTTTAAATAAATAAATTAGCTTTCGAAGCCGCGAGCATAAAGTATCTGTGTGGGTGCGCCAATCTAGCTTTTCGTCAATATAAACACCTAAATATTTGATGTTTGGGACTACTTCAAGGCACTTGCAATTACAAGGAAAGGAATCGTGACAAGTATGCGCTATTATTTTTTCCGAGTTCTTTGATGGTTTAGGTGAGTTTGGTGGTGTAAACTGAATTACTTTGGTCTTTGAAATATTGAGCGTCAGTAGATTAGTGGAAAGCCAGTCCATAATTGTTCGCAAGGTAAGTTCTGTGGTTTGTTTAGCTCTGTCCCAGGTCACGTCTGATATCAATAGTGCTGTGTCGTCGGCGTAGGTGAAAACGTCGCAGTTGGTAAGGGAGAGCTGACAGAGGTCGTTTATATATATTTGAAAAAGGGTGGGTCCCAATATACTACCTTGAGGTATACCATAGCTGATAAATTCTTCGTCACTAATAACGGAATCAATTTTAACACATTGGCTACGCCCTCTGAGGTAATCTTTGTAAATATCCAGCGCCACACCACGTACTCCCATATGCTCCATTTTGGCCAAAAGTCTGGGAATTGACACCGTATCAAAGGCCTTTGTTAGATCTAAGAAGATACCATAGCATTTAAGGCGACTATCCAATTTATCAATCAGGGTGTTGGTGAAATCAGAGACAGCATCTTCTGTGGAAACTCCAGACCGAAATCCGTACTGGTTTTGAGCAATTAAATTATTTTTACATAGAAATTTAGTCAGATTGGTATTGAGGATACGTTCAAGTATTTTAGATAAGGAGCTGAGGACTGAAATTGGCCGATAATTGGAAATGTCATTCTTAGCTTTGCCTTTATAGACTGGATGAACAATAGCACGCTTGAAAGCTTTTGGGAAAACTCCCGAACCGATGGCACAGTTACAAATATGGGCAATGGGAGGAGCAAGAATACAGCTAGATTGTTTTATAATATTTGCTGGGATATTGTCCCACCCAACTGCACAATCACCACGTAGTCTGTGAATAGTACTTTCCACAAGTGCTTCGTCAACCAATGGAATAACCAAAGAGTTAACTGGAGATGGGGAAGAAGATGAATAAACGGACGGTGAGACAGTATCAAATTTTGAAGCAAGGTTCGTGCCAACGTTAACGAAAAATTTATTGGCATTATTTACAGAATCAATAGGCTCGACGGAGGGTTGTAGAAGGGCATTAGGAGAGTGTCTTTGTTGATGACTGTGTGTGATCGATTTAATTATTTTCCACGTAGCTCTCGGGTTGTTATTAGCTTTTTTAAGCTCCGCTTTTTCATAGGCTCGTTTTAATTTTTTAAGTAGGGAATTACAAAAATTGCGATACCTTGTGTATGTAGTTTTTAATATTAGATTGTTGGGAAACTTACTGACCCGTCGGTGCATTTTGTCGCGATTACGGAGGCATCGTACTAAGCCAGGAGTCATCCAGGGTTTTTTAACTGTTTTTCTATTAGGTGTGTGAACAATCTTAGTATGATTTGTTATGATAGCTTGAATATCGGCAATTAAAATATTTCCTGCTTGGTCTGGGTCGTTGGTGCTGAGAATAGGAGTAAAATCATGGTCATTAATGTCTTTTTTTATTTCGTCATAGTCATATCGGAAAGAAGCTTTTTTTGGTGGGGATCCAGTTGATTTATTAGTCTCTAGGAATATAGCAACAGGAAGGTGATCTGTAACGTGGGTGTCTAGCACAAGAACCTTTGCAGTTGATTTAGTCTTCATCATGACGTGATCTAGACAGTTGTTAATCCTTGTCGGGAGGGTATGGGCAGGCAATAGCCCATGCGTTGCTGCTAACGTTAAATAGTCGTCTGAATGGCGATCATTGTTTCCGGGCTTGATATCAATATTAATGTCACCGATGAGCATGATGTTCTTTTGGGATTTAACGGATGTTATTGTATCATTTAAACTAGACAAGAAATTTGTCGGGTTTAAATAAGATGGAGAACGATAAACTGCGATTATAGCTGTATTATTATAGTAAGTAACTAGACAGTTGGCATCCGAAAACAAGGGTTCATGTGTGGTACAGTTAATTGTATCTTTGACGTAAATTACGACGCCGTCGTTTTTTATTGGGTTGTTGATTGTGGAATGAGAAGTATAGCCCTGCAAGACAGGGATATAACCCGCAACCTGCAACCAGCATTCTGTTAATATAATAAAATCAAATTTTACTTTCGTTAGTGTTAACATGGTGACAAACTGATCTAGATTCTTTTTTATACTCCTGATGTTTATATGTATAATACGCAAACCCCAAACGCTCTGTCCTACAAAATCTTGGCATAATTCTGGAGTACATGTAAAGGAATCGGCAATAGAAACATTGTCTATTTCTTGAGATATATGATCAATATTCATCATTTTTAACCGGCATTATCAATTTTGTCACTGCTAGTACACTGTGGTGTTCAAGCCCGAGGATTAAAAGAGCACTTAGGCCGAATAATATAGAGCATAATAACCAGGTATAAAGAGGTAAATCTGTGAGGATGAAATTAGGTTTTTCTGTGTAAAGTTCCGTTCCTAGGCAGTACGTATTCGCGACTGAATATATATAGTGTTCAGCTCCTGATAGGTATGTGTGTATGATTAAATATGTGTGTAGTTCCATTTTTGAGTCGTATGTGTGTATGACTGAATTTGTGTGTAGGTTAGGCTTATAAAGTAATAAGGTATACATTTTAAAAATTAAGTGATTATACAGCAGGCAAGACATATCATGTATTTTAGGTAGATAACCGGAACCAGACATTAGTCATGTACTTAGCCGTAGGCTGTCAAGGTCTGCTTCGTTTTTAATAACGACATGTCGCTCCCCGTCGACTTTACGCAGCAGAACTTTACCATAGGACGTCCAGCAGTATTTATATATGTTTTCTTCAGCAAAGCGTCGGGCCAGATAATAAATTCGTTGAGATTTGGGTGTAAGTTTTTCGGATATATACAGGAAGAATTTTTAGTCACCGTCCAAATTTTTTCTAGGCATTATGTATCATACACTAACTCCATTTTTGAAAAAAAAACGTTACGTAAAATTTTCATATTAAATCATTTTCTCGAAATAATTATCCGCTCACTAAGTTAAACGTTAAAATACTACACTTGCCGCGCAAACATTCAATGAAAAATGCAGCGCGCACCCCGCTTGCCCCCCGCCCCGCTACACCTGCGCGACACATAATTATCTATCGTCATCCCAAGTCGGCATCAACTTTTTATAGATAACTTTGTGATGTGATATCTCAATATTTTTGTATTGAGTGATACTAAAAGAAAAAACACGTATTCAATGGTTTTCGCCAAAGATTAATATAACAAAATTTGGATGGTGACTAAAAATTCTTCCTGTATATAGGTTTGCTGGGACCGTCGAGTTTCAAGTGGGTTGTACATAGCTTGTTTTGTTTATTTGCACTATTAAATTTGCGAGCCTTCTTAACTATAGTGTCCTTCAATATTGCACTTATAAAGTCTACAGTAATAGTAGAAGTGTTATTTTTGTTCTTGGTACGGAAAACATCTTTTATTTCGTTACCATTTATCGGTGTGCCAATTACGTTGGCAGCCTCTGTTACAATGGCGCGAAGGCTTTCCTTATTCTCTTCTTGTTTCTCGGGCACATTCCTTATCTCAATCTTGGTGGAGTACAATTGCCGTTCTATTAAGTCTACTTTTTCTTCCAGCTCAAAGATACGGCGGCGGTCAGTTTCACGTTCGGACTCTAAGTTCGTAATTTTTACTTTCAAGTCGTCGTAGTCGTTTGATATAAACTCCATAGACTTCTGTATTTCCGCGTTCTGAGCACTAATTTCACAGATGGAGGCCTGTAATGCCGCAAGCTTCTGTTCAGACTTAGCGGAAGACTCTGACAATAATGACCGAATTTCGTCCAGACGTTCCATACAATCACAGCCGCCATGCTTACGCTTACGGCTTGTTACATTATTATCTTGCCCCAAGGTCGAGAGATCTGGAGAAGATTCAGACTGCAGGAACAGTCGGGTGCCAGAGATAGGAGATGAAGTTGGTCCCGCAGTTACTTTTTCTAGCTGTTTCTTCGCTGGTGAGCGTTTAACTGACATAGTTAATAATTGAAAATATTACCTTAAATATCGAGTAGTAAAGTAATTACTGATAATCCACTTGGGCACACCCTATGAATGTTGTATACGAATTCCTTGTAAAATTGTGGCAACGGCGCTGCGATGACGTACTCGTGATGCGTAGCTAGTATGCGTGTGACGCGCAGTGACGCAGGCGCAGCGTAGCTCAGGCGTAGATCGCCGTCTCAGTTGTTGCTGTCCTTCTTCTTCACGGACTCCGCGTTCAACACAATCACCGCGGTAGTATGAACTCCTGGTACTTTTTGTTTTTATTTAAAATGTATTTTTAGCGAGAATTAATATTAATTAAAATTTTAAAAAGTGCACACGTCTATTCGCTTTCGCGGTCCGGGAGGAAGGCTATATAATTGGAGTTGGTAACCGGGTTTCAGGGCATTTAGTTTGTTAGAAAGAGGGTTTAATGCTAGACAGAACCATAGTGGGCTGAGTGAGTCTCCTTGGAATATTCCTCGCTGGATCTTAATAAGTTCTGTTTCCACTATTTCTGTTGATGTGTTCAGCTGTATACGTGTCTTCCATTTTTCTATAATATTACCTAAAAAAAAGATGAGTTGTGGGTGTATTTTATATATTTTTAAGACTTCCAGTAACCATGAGTGGGGTACTGAATCGTATGCTTTCCTATAATCTATATACATAGTGTGTAAATCTGTTTTGGTACGTTGAACCTGTTTATGTATAACTGCGTCTATTGTTAACTGTTCCTTACACCCTTGGCTTAACTTCTTACACCCTTTCTGTTCTTCTGTTAATATTTTTTGAGTTTCTAGATGTTTATAAATCATATTAGTAATGCATGATGTCATTATTTTATATATAGTTTGCAAACAAGTAATCGGCCTATATTTTGCTGGGTTCGATGTATCGCTAGGGTCTTTTGGTAGCATATAAGTTTTACCTTCGGTTATATATGAAGGGATCGTTGTAGGGTCTTTTATAAAATCGTTCACATGATTATAGAGGTGTGGATGTGTATGTGTAAATTTTTTGTACCAGTAGTTGTGTATGTGATCTAAACCAGTCGCTTTCCAATTGTGTATTTTATTGAGGACGTCGTGAAAAGTTCCTACCTCAATTTGATTAAAAATCATCCCTTCAATGTTTGCATGGATTACCTCCTCTTCTTTAATCCATTCTGCTTCGGCGTTATGGCAGACAGGATTTTCCCAAATCCCAGCCCAAAATTGCTGTAACTCTTCAGTGGTTGGAAAAGCTGTTTGTGTATTATTATTAGATGTTGTCTGATTGGTTGTTGATTTCTTTAGAGATCGGTAAAATAGTTTTTCGTTATTCCTGAATTGGTTGTTTTGTGTTTTACGAAGTGTGCATTTAGTGTATCGATTAAGTCTACTTTTTATCACTGTAAGTTTCTGTTTAAGAGTATCTAGATAATGTTCAAGTTGTGTGTTAGGTTGTTCGTATGTTGTATGTGTTCTGTAGTCTTTTAAAATGGCCTCCACTGCCTTAATTAGTTTTCTGCTTCTATGGCCCTGCATATAGTGAGTTAATCTTCCAATTTTAGCCCGTATAATCTCTATTTTGTGTTCTAGCCTCTTCTGCCATTTAGGTATGTGACCTTGATAGAGTCTACTTCTAACTTCAGGACGTGTGAGTGAAATTTTACTACCGTTGGCCTTAGCGGCTGTCCACGCAGCGCAGTATATGATTGTCTGGAGGGTATTAAAATCTGTATCGCTAGTAACATGTTCGGGCAAAATTATTTTGTCGATATAATTAACTACATTTGCTAACCTTTTTGATGTTCGTTGCTTGGGTATATAATTCCTCTCCGTAGGATGAGTATCTTTGTAGTATTGTAGTGTTTGCAAGAATATTTCATCTATGTCAGGATTTCTTTCTAGGCATGTGTTTTCCGTGTTAAGATGTAAAGGGTGGTTTGTACCTAAGTTATTGAAGTTATCATCATCTGTTCCTTCTCCTATATGCTCTGTTTGTGATGGCTCTATATTTCGTATCTCTATATTTAGTATATCTGTATTTGTGATTGTGTGTAAATGTACATTTCCTACCTCTGTGTTTGACCTGCATCTATCAGCTTGCCTTTGGAAAGACTCTGTTTCAACTAATTCCCTCTCTATTATAGATTTTAATATATTTAACCGTGCTTCTGGAATCATACTATTATTTATTATTACTCTTTTTTGGTCCGATATTCGCTGTTCTGATATATGTGATAAATGGGGGTAACATTCTAGGAAATTCTCTTTCAAATTTTTTCGCCATACCGTCATATCTGTCTCCATCTTTGTTACTCTAAAATAACATTTCATGAGTGTTTCGTTAAGTTCGTTGGACCATTTCATCCTTCGTTTAGGTTCTGATTGTGATTGCTGTTGTGTGTCTGTTTGAGATGAAATAAAATCCGGTGGTGACTGTAATTGTAAGTCATTGTTGTGCGTTTGTAAATGGTTGCTTACTTCAAGCCTAATTGTATCGAGTGTGGTGGAAGGTAATAACTTCTTGGAAACTATTGCTCTTCTTTGATCTCCAATTCGTTGCTTGGAGACTATCATGTTTGGGAATTTTTCTATGAATTGATGATGTAATGATGATAAGTATGCTTTCGTATCAGATTCTAAGTTTGTGATGATAAGGTAGTTACGCCAAATGAATTCATTCATTTCTTTACTCCATTTTTTTCGCGTAGTAGTTGAGACAGCAGTGGGTGAAGGATTATTGGCCAAATTAGCCTCCGACACATCATCTACTGCCATTGGTGATAATATTGATGATGATCTTGATGAACGTGATAAATATGAAGGTGGTGATGATGCAATTGATGAAAAGATGGACCTCGGTGAGGACGATGAAGAAACCGATGATGTTTCATCATCTACAGAAGTCATATTTGCCTGACTACTTTTTTTTGTTTTCGACCTTGTTAACATACTATTCCCACGAGTAGCTAGGGACTAACAAAGTCGACCACAGCAGAGCCCTGCGTTCACTGCGGTAAGGGTGAATAAAACTGGAGGTCCCCTATTATCCAGAGTTGGCACACTAGCGACTAGCCTCTCCCCTAGCCATGCAGCCCTCGGCGTGTGCAACCTTGGCTTGGATTGTATCTCTTTTAGTCTGGCCCCTCACCCTAAACCTATCTCAGCAAAGTAAACTCTACCAGAACAGCCCTAGGGCTCATTGGAGCGCGCAAGCCCCACCACGACGTCAACGTAGAGATACTACGGTGGGGTTATTATTATTATTAGAGTCTGGCTCGTGACTCAAATAGTATAGCCTTTGTAAATTCGCCGCCCGGAGCCGCGCCGCACTAAAGACGTCACACCGTGCCGCGCGCTAATGCCTCGCAACGTGCAGGACGTGCTTCATTCAGCAACACGCTCGTGTTAGCATGTCTCAATATTCGTCTCCGCCATTATATCCGTCTCCTACCGCCAACTTGCATCCGTGGTCCCCGCACGTCAATATTAGGAAGTTTCGCAGGCTGAATGAGTTATAATTCTTAACGAACATTAAATAAAAGAGATGGTTTCGAAGGCTTTTGGATGAAATGTGTGGATTTATGAAATGTGTGGATGTACTCGTATATAATAACTATTCCCAATTTTATTTTTGAAGTGAAAACTTTTTTACACACAGCTTTGTGTGGATTGACATTAGGCTACGAAGGAATTTGAACTTTATGACATCTGTTTTATACTTAGTTAATCTTTCCATTGAGCGCACTATTGAGCTGTCTTGTGTTGAACTCGAGCGAAACATTATAATTTGTGTTTATAGACCCCCTTCTGGTGACTTTACTTGTTTCGAATCTGGAATGGAGGATTCACTTAATAAGTCCCAACTAGCAAAATATGTGCTTATAACTATCTACAAGACTATTTTTTTAACGCTTATAAAATACTTATAGCTTGCTACAACCCTGGATTTGGGCACACTTATAGGAGCATTTTATTTTTATAACAATCGTATAATCAACTTACACAATGTTATTAACTCCTATGATGTACTTGTAATAGCATTTGAGAAGTATAATGAGTCCTACAATGATAGACGCACAACCTTTATAAGTATGATAACTTTTATAAGCGTCTGATACAAGATCCTTACCAAACAAATCTTGTTTATAATGTGCTAGTAAAGTACTTCGTTTTTGATTATAAGTGTATTTTCCAATACTTGTTTTATGTATTTTGTTTAGTGTTTGCTCCCTGAGTAATCATTGAAATTAAAAACTTAAATACAGGATTAATTTATTATAAGTGTTAGGTATTACTATTTGGTATGGTAGCATAGTATGTTAATATAGGGTGCGAAACCATTGGGAAGTAATATTCAATGTTAAAATATACTATATTTATATCATTTTTTTAAAGCGCCTCCAAAAATTGAACGTTACACAATTGTTTTAATAAAGAAGGCTGGCGAAAATGGACCCAAAGAATCTGAAAATTAACTAAACTCCGTTCCAGTGTAAATATAAAATAATTATAACTACAATTTTATGAGATATTTATTTATTAAATATTGATTTTTTAGGACTCGGGAATCAAAAGTTATAAATAATTTTCAATTTACTAAAATTAAGTAATCGTGCACTTACAAAACGCAAGATTTTTCCGATTACGTTCCAATCCAATGACATGTGTTTTTCTTCATGGGTTTATTACCACAAATGGATCTTTCTCTTAGTTTTTATACATTCAATTATGTCAAAAATTCATAAAAAATAACATGCAAACCTGATGGTAAAACGCCAATTAACAATGCAAAAGCATCTAATAAAAATGGTACTGTGGCGATTTTATAGTATTTCTAATAAAGGAACGTTATCAATGATGATCCATTGAGTCCCGTCACTACTGTCACTGTCAGATCTGTGATGATCTAGTCCATCGTTATGTTTGTATTTTTGTCTGGGATTTTATGTTTATCATTGCGATTTTGTAGATTCTCGACGACTTGGCCTTTACATCTTGAAATGTAGATAATGCACCCTGTCTTAGACTACTGCATTCTTCTCTGGACATTGGACAATTAGTTGCTTTTGATTTGGACTTTGATTTTAACCACAAACATGCGTTGCGTTAATTTCTTCTTCTCTTACGACTTGCGCTCTTACGGAGGCGTCGTCTCTCTGATGAAGGTGCTCAGAGCTTTGAAAAAGTACAGAGATGGGTGTATCCACGTGATGTAAGTATATTCGTAAAAGAACATGTATTTATATCATAAGTAAAGAACTTATTTAGGATATCTATCTGAACAACAAACTAAGATTCGTTTAGCTTTTATATGCATAAATACATACTGTTGTAATCTTATATTAGGCTCATTCTTACTGTTGCCCAATACTTTATCGGACTAAAACAGTATACAGTAAAAGACTAGCCGAGGTAGCAGTAGAAGTAGTGTATTTTACTGAGATGTTTCAGTCATCAAAATGGAAGATGGGTGGCTGTTGCATTTTGTCTTGAAATATTTATATACCGCTCCACAGGTATCAGAGGTCATATTATCTTTCATATCAAACTACATTTCTGTTTTTCTTTTCGTGGGGACCTGGATACACTCTGCGAGTCAGGCACTTTTGTTACTTATACATGGAACTCTTTATGTTTATTACACTAAAGGTGAATTTATTTATTTTAACATATTTAATTAATTCCAGATAACAGGAGACAACTACCTTTGTCACTCATGTTGGGGGCTGATAAGCTGCGCCCCTGAAAATGAAACCCGACAGCAACTTGGCCATCGTAACGTCTGTGTTGCATAAAATAAAAACTATGTAAAAATACCAAAAAATAAGATTTATTACTCATCGTTTTTTTATTCAACAAACCCTGCTTTTCAATAGCTGTGCATAGCTAGTCAGCTCTGGCTGTTATAATTTATGTAAAACAATATTATCTACTCTCAGCGTAACAAGAAACGTTTTACTTGACTATAATTCGCTTATGGATCAAAATCGTAACAACATAGTTTTTATAGTGATTGAACTAATTACAGGGTTGGTAATCAGTTTAGTCTCTAGCTGCAGTCTAGCAGTTTTATGATTCATCAATTAGGTACAGGCAATGAAGTAAAAATTCTGGTTTTGGCTTATGACGAGAAGCAAAACACGTAAATTCAGAACTAAAACTGCGAGGGAAATACAGTAGTTTATTCGAATCTTCTTTTATGAGTCGTCTTAAATATTATTATATTTTGATTCATCTTAATTACGGAGTCATTCCACTGTTAAAAACCTTAATCGTAAGATTTTTAGGTTATCTTGTGAATAGACGTATATCTCTTTTCTCCCAACTTTTCCGTCTTACTTTCCATTTACTTTTCTGATAGTCTTTAGTCGTTTTACAACTACGTATAAGTTGTTATGATGAATGCTACCTCTAAGAGTGGGTCCCAAAATACATGTAGTCTCGCCCGTCTCCTTTATAACAAGCTAATTTATCTAATATTCGCCATATTTAAAAATGATATTGGCCGAGAGCGTTTTAAGACTATTATAAGCATAATAGCGCTTGTTTCAATATTAATAAGAACTATTCGCCTCCATGTTAATATAAAATAGGGTTTCTCATTGAATCATTATTTAAAACATTTAATTTTTTTTAGGTGTTATATTTTTAAGATGGTTGTATTTCTTAATGTCGACTGTTTTTTAAGCAACGACGCAGAACAGATTAAACATGTTAACTTTATACTAATAATATGCTTGGTTAAATAGTTTTTAAGCTTATTGCTCTTATAGTGCTCTAATTTAGTGCTTTTACTTTTATAATAATTCTGATCAAGACTATATTATTACAATCTTATTAAGGACTCCCCTAAGTATGTTATTAAATCTAATAATCCTACTCAATGCTACTACAGGAGCAGAAATTTTACAAAGACTAATAAGTCTTGCTACATGCACTTTTGTCCTACAACTGTCTAATAACTTAATCTTGTAGTGAACTATAAACCTTAGTTAGAAGATCAAAAGATCTTGAGTATGACAAGGCTTATAACTTAATCCGGTAGTATACTATAATCATATGTTTTAAGAACAATTGATCTTGAGTAAATCACAGCTTGTGGAAAGCTATTATAAGAATGGAAGTGTTTACGGGTGCTAGTATAAGAGTTTTATTAGTCTTGGCAGTCCAATAATTTTTATTATAGGACTTATTTGCTAGTTGGGGTTAAAATCAAGTAATAAAAATATAATTTTATGTGGAGATTTTAATGTTAATATTTTAGATGTTACTCCATTAAGTATCAGGCTTCTCAATCTGTTTAGATCTTTTAATTTAGTTAACTAATTTTTTGGACCAACAAGGATCACGGCGTCTTCGTCGACTTGTCTTGATAACATTTTTAGTGATTGTGATGCCGAAAATAAATTAGTGTTAAGGGACTTATCTTCTGATCACTGTGGATTAATAGCTATCTTCCCTATGCCGTTAAGTAAAAAGCCGCGCAAAACAGAATGGAGGCCTTATACAACTAGTCGTTGCAATAAGTTTAAAAATAATATAGCTCTTAAAGTTACACCGTCAATAGTGGATCACGAAACTCCTAATGAAATTTATGAAGCCTTTTTGATGATGTTCAAAATGAGTACCAATCTATTTTTAAGTCTAAAACTATTAACATTTGTGGGCCTTCCGCTGGCTTCAACCAATGGGCTACACCAGGTAGCCATAAGGTATACGAGTTGTATGGTCTGAAACAATACCGGTTAGATACAACTTTTCTTGAGTATGTTAAAAATTATTCAAAATTATTTAAAAGGATTTGTGTTATTGCAAAATCAAAATTTTTAAGCGAAACTATTTAAAACTCTATTATTAAAGGAAAAGCATCTTGGAAAATTATAAACAATGAAACGGGTAAATCTGTTAAAACAAGACAATCCTTGAATCATGGTTGATAATAAATTAGTTAATAATGTAGCCGACGTAGCTGAGGCATTTAATGAGTATTTTGCCAGCATACCGATAACTACTACTCGCTCTTTAAGTTCGTCGCCGTCTAAAGCTGAAAACCTTTTGCATAGTAGCGTGCCTAAAAACATTTACTATATCACGAGGTGTGACATGTTCGAAACTAAATACGACACCACATTTAATTCACTTAAGTCCAAATACACAGGTGATTACTGGGGCATTTCCATTAAACTTTTGAGTAATGTAATCGAAATCTTGGCTCCCTATCTTGCTATTATTTTTAATAAATGCTTTGATTTAGGCACTTTCCCGGATATTATGATGAGCAGTAAGACATCCCTCTATTTCAATCAGGCAGTAAGAATGATATTGGTAACTTCAGACCAATTTCTATTTTACCTCAGCAAAATTTTTGAAAAGTTAATACTCAAACAGTTGCTAAGACATTTTAATCTAAACAACCTTCTTCACAACGATTAATATGGCTTTACAAAAGGTCGTTCGACTACAGATGCGGGTGTTGCTTTGTTGAAACACGCAAAATGCAATCGGTGTTTTCTGCGATCTCTCGAAAGCTTTTGATTGCGTACACCACGACATGCTTTTACTGAAACTACGTTTTTACGGTGTTCCAAATGAAGCCCTAAATGTAATAGATTCATATTAACAAAAAAGATTCCAATGTGTAGATGTTAACGGTGTGAAATCGTCCGGACTACCTGTTCAGCTAAGTGTACCTCAAGGCCCAATACTGGGACCGTTTTTATTCTTGGTTTATATTAATGACTTACCATATTATTTGAAGGGTAGATTTCGATTTTGAAGAAAAAAACAGCGCTCTATCAATAGTCACGGATTAATTCACAACAAATAACCTTGTTCTTAATGCCAAGAAAACTAAAAGGATTACATTTGGCTTACCTAATTTTAAATATCTAGGTCCCAACATTATTCTTGGCAATGACGAGCTTAAAACGGTTGACTCAGGGAGTCATGGGGTCCACACATACCAAGCCTAGCGGGGAGGGTTAGGTCGGCCGCATACGCCGTCAGAAAAGTTAGACAATATACTGACGTTGATACAGCACGGTTAGTCTATTTTAGTTATTTTCACAGTGTTATGGTATTCTGCTGTGGGGCAAAGCCGCTGATATCCAAAATATACTCGTTCTTCAAAAACGAGCGGTTCGTGCAATTTACTAGCTGGGTGCACGAGTATCTCTGAGAGATTTTTTTAAAGAGATTGGTATTCTCACGGTGGCTTCACAATTCATTTTAGCTAACATTTTATATATTAGACAAAATATCCATTTGTACAGTAAAAACAGTGATATTCACAACATAAACACTCGAAATAAACATAAACTACGTGCTCCACCTTCCACTTTCACCGGCTTCATAAGGTTCATAAATCATTCGTAGGGCTTGGTATAACATTTTACAACAAGCTACCATCTTCCTTTATAGACTTGCCATTTAATGTGTTTAAAGCTAAAGTGAAATCTAACCTTTGTTCAAAGGCCTACTATTTCATTAACGACTACTTTTTAAACGATAAGAATAATTGGTCGCTGGGTTGAACTCAAGACCATGTTTATGTTCTTTCTTTCCCCAAATAAGCTAACTGATATTATATAACCTCACGCATAGTTTTTTTTTACTTTATTTTTATTTTATTCGTCTGTATGCACGTGTAAGCGGGCACGCCTTTTATGTCTGGAGGCTTTATTTTATTCTTGAGTATATTTTTTAATATTTTATTTTAATTACTAGCTTCTGGAGTTCGGCAATTGCCCACGTATGCGTTAACCCCAGAAAAATAATGTCGAAAATAGTCATTTAAATGTTATAGATTATTAAATATAGCTGTTGCCCGCAACTTCGCTCGCGCGTAAGTGTAGGATAAATAGTTAAATCATCATCTACCTAGCCTTTTCCCAAACTATCTTGGGGTCGGCTTCCAGTCTAACCGACGACCGTGGGTGATGCATCCGATTTGAGGTCAGCAGTACGCGGACCCTCCTATCCAGGGCATCAAGTTCTGTCTGAGTTTATGATTTTTTTAATGATTTATTATTATTATTTTATTATTATTATTAATTACACTTCATTATTGTGAATGTGAGGACCATTGAGTGATGTAGGTCACATTTTTTTTTTCTCCCACCGCTTTCTGGCAGTTTGAGTACTTTAAGCGACCTACCCAAATGTCCTTTCTTTGGTATTGTTCGTCGTTTCGTTGAGCTCCTTGAGTTATAAGTCGAGCTACACGATAACTGACAAATGCTTACACTGACTGGACAGGTTCACTCAAATCTGTGTGGTTCTTTCTTCAAAAGACCATCTCAGACACTAATCTGCATAGTCCTCTTAATAATTGAGCAATGTCTGGACTTTAAAAGAGCAACAAGTTAACAGAGACCCTCTGATTTTGTTTCGGCTGTTTCTTCTCAGAGTAGTCAGGTACGAAACACCGGCCCGATCTAGTTTAAAAAAAAAATGACGTGTAAAAGTGTGTAAAAACCTATTTGCAAAATAAACATCATTTATCATTTAACCTTAAAGATCGACTCGTGCGGCTGTTATTATTTAGCCACGAGCTCCTCAGGATAAATAGTTAAATATAGTTGTGTAAAAGTCTGTGGTTAGAAAAAAGTATATGACGACGTTTTTTTTTTTAATTTTGTGTTGTTAATGACATAAATGGGTTAACTTACAATTTTTTAAAATTCAAAAATACTCAGATTAAACCAATCCATTTAACTCCCGGAAAACTATATTAATATTGATTGATATAGTTTTCCGGGAGTTAAATAGATTGGTTTGGTACACTGCAAACTTCATTTACAAAGAGGTGCTAGGATAATTAATGAATTATCCTAGCACCTCTTTGTAAATGAAGTTTCCTTTTTGAATATTACTAAGTTACTCGCATAGCTCACTCCGGAGCATGCAACATAAAACTGCACATGTGAGAAACAGTTCTCACTTAAATCAATGCCAGCCATAGCCTAGGGTAGGATATTGAGACATTGCGTATTATAAATTTTATTATTTGCACCTAGAAAAGAGTTCATAATTTTGTTATTAGCGACCCGGAAAACCACGAAAACGACACCCAAGACGGAAAAACAGAAAAGTTGCCTCGGCCCATCTTGGATTTTCATTTTGACCTCATTTTCGTTCGGCGACCCTGAAGTCCACAAAAACGATACCTGTGAAAGAAAAACCGAAAGTTTTCCTCGGCGCCATTTTGGTCAGCAAAATAAAAAAAAATCATAATCAAAAGTCATTTATTCAAACTAGGCTGATAATCAGCACTTATTGAACGTCAAAAGCACAAGAGACAGTCCCCCAAAATCCCGAAAACCACGATCAATCCCGAACCCAGCGATCCCGAAAACCACGAAAACGACACCCATGAACGAAAAACAGGAGATTTTCCTCGGCGTCATCTTGGATTTTCATTTTCATTACCAGCCTCTCGCTAAAACCATGAAAACATCACCCATGAAGCCATTAAGTCACGCAAGTGTCCATGCGCACATATATCTTTTCGCGTAAATGGGTTCCCGCAAGTGTCCTTCGCACATATGGCCCAGATTCCCTGGAAGTGTGTACTTATACGAAGTTTTTTTAGCGCATTTGTCCATACAAACACTACAAAACGAAAATAAAAAAATTGCGACCTCTGTTATCATCTGAGGGGTGGAATTTCCAAAAACACTGTGATACGTGTTTATCGATTCAATCAAGAAACACAAATAGTAAATTTTAAGCTATGCAGACCATTTTTGTTTTACTAATGTTTCCAATCCCTTTTCTCCCTTTTGGGGTTGGATTTCTAAAAACGACGAAATACGTGTTCATTTATTTTTGCTCAGAAACTTCATTATGTAATTCAAGTTACTTAAAAAATGATGAAATCCCTGTCTCACCCCCCTAAATACGTAATTATTTATTTCTAACCAGAAGCTTGTTTATGAAATTTCAACCTTCTAACTTTAAAAATGTCGATTTTCCATACAAACTTTCATCCCATATTTAAGTCCCTTAGGGGTTGAATTTCGAAAATCATTCCTTATTCCTTGTCTACATTATAAAGAAAACCTCTGTGCAAAATTTCAGCTTTCTAGTTCCAAGGGTTTGGGCTGGGCGTTGATGAGTCAGTGAATCAGTCAGTCAGGACTTCTCTTTTTATTTATATAGATGGATATATATATACATATATATATATAGATTGAACTTTATTTTAAACAAAAATCGATGATTTCAATTTCTTCGAAGTAAGTATTCTGCATATTGATAATAGGGGATAATCCAATTTTTTTTTCTTTGTCCGTCGGGTAGTTTATTGTAAAGTATTGGACACGCATTTTTTCCAATTTTTTTTTCTTTGTCCGTCGGGTAGTTTATTGTAAAGTATTGGACACGCATTTTATCTTTTTCCACGTGGTAATAAAATTACGGAGATATATTGATTTGAAATGGCGCATGACGTCACATGTAGGTAAGTTTTATATCTACTTGTGACGTAGTAAGCCCCCACTCTCCAACTTTAATGAGTTTTATCTAAGTAATTTATTGATATTTTGATAAAACAAAAAATACGTGTCTAATATTTTTGTATTACCCGTCTGACGGACAAAATAGAATGTCGTTTTCTTTACCCAGTCCGATCCCCTATTATAAGAAATGATAATATGAGAAAAAAATTATGCGAAACGAAATTCGATGAAACAATTAGCTATGAAACAGCGCACAACCCTGCGCGGAAGGTATGACGGTGTCATGAGCATTAAATTATTTACGTGTCTCCTAATAACATGTTGCTAGCGCTTCACAGTCGCGAGGGCACTTTATTCAATTTTTGATCGGAGATGAGAAGCAGATGGTCCGGACCACTCCCTGCCATATGAACAAGCGCCGTCCCGCACACGTATTCTTACATGGCTTAGTAAGTAAAAGCTCGCATATAATGATGACTGCGCGCCTGCCCCCACAGCCTCGTCACAGTTCCAGCGTATCTCTCCACGTAATGAATTACTCAAAAGAAACTCCATTGAACTAATCGCGTTGTCTAATTAGGGACTTAGAGGATGAATTAATCCATGCTAACATTAAGCTTTCAAATTTGAATAAGGAAAAGATTCATACTCAGGCTGTAGAAACTGACCATTTGTACAATGAATTATTAAATACAAATAACCCTCATTCCATTGTAACAATAGACCTTACGGAGGACTCCTTATTGAAACTAAACTACCGCCATAAAATTAGTAATAATAAAATTAAGAAGTATGCAAGACTGAATAAAATTATTAAAAAAATCAATAAATACAAGAAACAACAAAAGCACTATTCCAAAAATATTCAATTAAGGAAAGAACGTGTTTTTCTTGTTAATAAACTAAATAACTATCAGATTAAATTGGAAGATAGTTCAAATATTTATGAAATAGACACTCAACGCTTACAATCAGAAATACAGACTTTAAATAGGTCACTAAAGTCTTTAGTGATTAAATACGAAAGCTCTAAAAATCAAATTAAAGAGCATATTCTTGCTACAAATGAGTTGGTAGACAAAGTCGATTCGCTGACTCTCAGCAACACTCGGTGTATCTGTCAGAGGGAATCCAGCCTTGATGACTTCCAGCCTGTGGCAACGGAGGACCCGTCCCTAGCTGTGAGTGCTCAGGCCAGTATCACCAGCCAAGATACAATACCTGACATGATACATAATGATTCACAAGTAGCACAGCCTGAGTTTGGTAGTTTTGTAATTCCTAACAGTCATGAGTTTTGTCATTCAGTTATGTTCTCTGATAGTATAGGCAGAGGGCTAGGTAAATTAATAAGTAACAACCTGAGTTATTCCACTCAAAATTATTGTATGCCAGGTTCAACCTACAAACAGATAATGGCATCAGTCACGAAAACTGTTTTAAACCCAAATTCTACTGTAACCATTTTTGTTGGTAATAGTTGTAATTTAAAAAAAGAAGATATCACTGACTGTGTTGCAGAGTTGTTAAAGTTAGATTGCAGTAAAATCATATTGTGTGCTTTTCCATATTTTGAGAAATTATGTAATCGAAAAAACAATTATATACACACACTTAATCAGCATGTACATTTCTTGGTTAGTCACTATTGTGAAAAACTTTTGTTTTTAGACATCAATAATTCAGTTGATAAACTTAGGTCGACGCGGGATACAGTGTATCTCCCTATCAGATTTAGACATCAAATAGCTAGGCTATTAAGTTTTAATATTCACTCTGACATAAGTAGTATGTCGATGTTTAGTTCTATAATTAACACTGCCACTATTAGTAATTCTACTAATATAGATTTATACAATTTTTGTTCTGAGGAGGATCCATGTGTCACCGTGGAAAATTCTCAGTTAGCTTATAAGATTAGTGATAGGATCTTGCTGTCTGGTGATGGCACTGGTGTCTCGGGGCTCACTCCGGATACTAATATTAATTTAAACTAGGAAGTGAGACAACAGAAGGTACGGTTAACAATATAGTTAAACCTAACAACATCATGGTATCTTCTTGCACTCAATTAGTTAAATATAAGAAAGGGCCTCAGCAGAATACCTTGAAATTATTCCACCAAAACATTCAAGGTATTTCTTCCAAATTATTAGAAATTGAATTGTTTTTAGAAAAGACTTTATTTGACATTATTTGCTTTACTGAACATTGGCTAAAGGATTACCAAATGCTCATTAATTATGAAAACTATACGGTGGGTAGTTGTTTTAACCGTAAATCAAAGCTGCGTGGAGGTTCCCTAATATTAATTAAAAATTGTTTTAAATTTAAGCAACGTAACGACATAGTAGGTCTCTCGGTTGAACATTGCGTCGAACTGTCCTGTGTTGAGCTAGATAGGCATGTAATTGTGTGTGTGTACAGACCCCCAAACTATCAAAACTTTTCTTTATTCGAATCAATAATGGAAGATGTCCTGGCAAAACTTACAGCCAGTAATAAATCTGCAATTATCTGTGGTGATTTTAACATCAATATTTTGGAAGAAAATACTAATAGCAGCAGGCTATTAAATCTCTTTAAGTCATTTCATTTAGCCAACATTTTTATAGAACCAACTAGAGTCACTCCATTGTCTGCTACTTGTATTGATAATGTTTTCTGCGATTGTGATTACTTAGATAAAGCCATAGTTAGTAGTCTGCCTTCTGATCATAGCGGACAATCGGTAACTTTTAGTTGTAACACACCAGAGCAAAAAGTTCAGATTAGATTTAGACCTATAACAACTAGCAAATTAAATAGATATAATAATTCCCTACAGAACAAGTTAAGTATTATGAGCTATCATATGGGCGATTGTAATGTAAATCAGTTGTATGATCATTTCTTTTCAATAGTTCACACTCAATTCAATAAAACATTTGAAAAGAAGATGAAAAGCATCTGCCCTAAATTTATATTTAGTGATTGGGCAACTACAGGGATAAGAAAAAGTAGGGAACGACTATTTGAGCTGTATGGCCTAAAGCCTTTCATAAACACTGAAACTTTTAACAAGTATGTTGCTAATTATTCGAAAATTTTTAGAAATACATGCAAGGCTGCTAAAGCCTTGCATATTAGCAACAAGATCAAAAACGCAGATAATAAAATAAAGGCAGTTTGGAAAATTATAAATAATGAGACTAATAGGAAAAAAATACTTAACACTAACTATACATTAGATACTAAATGTGGTCCTAAAAGCTCTGATCAGGAAGTAGCTCAAGAATTTGTAAACTTCTTTACCGATATACCGTTTAAAACTACGGAGGCTCTAAATTCCTCATCCGAAGTCTCACTAGCTTTGTTAAAGGCGAACGTGTCTGGCTGCCCGGCTGAATTTGAATTTAAATTTAAACACATAAACCCTATGACAGTTATTAAAACTTTCCGGCAAATAAAAATCAAACTGACCGAAGATCTATGGGGAATGTCAATCAAAGTTTGTACATCCATAGTTGAGACTATAGCACCATACCTAGCTTTAATTTTTAATTTGTGTGTGGACCAAGGAGTTTTCCCTGATTTAATGAAATATAGTAAAGTTATCCCTCTTTTCAAATCCGGAGACAGTAAAGATACAAATAATTATAGACCTGTATCCGTGTTGCCAGTTTTTAGCAAGGTGTTTGAAAAGGTAATGCTGAATCAAATGCTTAATCATTTTAACACCAACAAAATGTTTCACGATCAACAGTATGGTTTCACCAAGGGACGTTGTACGACAGACGCCGGTGTAACCTTATTAAAGCACATATTTACAGCGTGGGAAGAGTCCCAAGACGCCATAGGAATTTTTTGTGACCTCTCTAAAGCATTTGATTGCGTTAGTCACGACACATTGCTTTTGAAACTTGAGCATTACGGACTTGGTAAACTTGCACTTAGTTTGGTTAAATCCTATTTGAGTGACAGGAAACAGCAAGTTCAAATAAATGGTGTTAATTCACAGGGTTTAAAAGTAAAAATGGGGGTTCCACAAGGCTCAATATTGGGTCCTTTCCTCTTTCTAGTATACATTAACGATCTACCCTATTTATTGAAAAACCAACCTCAAAATATGGTGTTATTTGCTGATGACACTTCTTTAATTTTTAAGATTAATAGACGGGCCCAAAATCTAGATGACGTTAATATTGCCCTACTTCAGGTTCTTAATTGGTTCACAGCAAACAATTTAGTATTAAATGGAAAAAAGACTAAATGCATAAGATTTTCATTACCGAATGTTAAAAGTAGTCATTGTGATATAATATTGAATAAAGAGAAACTAGAATTTGTCGATAAAACGGTTTTCCTGGGGATTACGCTTGATTCAAGGCTGCAATGGGGTTCTCATTTAACATCTCTTGCGGGGCGGCTCAGTTCGGCAGCATATGCTGTTAGAAAAATCCGTCAATATACCGATGTAGATACCGCAAGATTAGTCTATTTTAGTTACTTTCATAGTATAATGTCTTACGGCATTTTGTTATGGGGACGGGCTGCAGACATCGAGTCTATTTTTATTCTGCAAAAAAGAGCCATCAGAGCCATTTATAATCTCCGTAGGCGCGATTCTCTACGGGAACTGTTTAAGGACATTAAAATCATGACGGTACATTGTCAATACATTTATGAAAACATTATGTACGTAAGGAAAAATCTGCATCTTTTTAGTAAAAGAGGTGACAGACACAATTACAATACTAGATATAGGGACCAGTTAGTTCAGCCAGGCTTCAGACTCGCAAAAGTAGACTCATCTTTCATGGGGTACTGTTTAAGATGCTATAATAAAATTCCACAAAGTATTCTTGAACTGAGTGAGACGAAATTTAAAACATGCATTAAACGCACACTATGTAAGCAAGCTTATTACAAATTGGACGATTATATCGCTGATAATAATGCTTGGCTCAATGCCGGTCCTGCTCCACAAGGACAGGGACGCATAAAATGATAGCATTAAAAAGTATTGTTGGAGCTGCTGAAGATTGTACAACTATCCTTGCATTGTATAAATTCAATTTAGTATTATATAACTGCATAGCCCATATTGTGTGAGTACTATGTACTAGCTATCATTTACTGGAAACCTACGTCTTTTATTGACTTGAATGTGCCCTGGCGGTTGAGAGTATGTCATGCTCACTTAAATGTCACGCTGATGGTGGCGGGTGTGTCGGGTCATTTAGTTCCCTTCAAAATGGTTGAGTTGAATGATGGCTGATCCATTCGTCATGTTCGTGAACGGGCGCTATCAGTTGTGCCTGGTCATCTCTTAGTTGCCACGGCTTATTTCGAACTAATTATTTTATTTTTTAATTGTCTTTTTTATTTTACTATGGACACTTTTATCGTGCACGTCATGCTACATCGTTCTCACATAATGTACCATCTCAACATGAATGATGTAACCAAAGTTTTGTAACAAGATTCTGATTTAAAAGAGTGTCCATGGAGTTTCTTGCCCATTCTTCTCCATAGAGATCTACGCTTTGGAATGGGCAACTACAGTACTTTCACAAGTTATTATGTCTTGTGACTGGGACTGTAGCTTCATTTTTATAGTTGTTTGACTATTCAAAAGTGCCTGTAATTGGCTTACTTGAAATAAATGATTTTGATTTGATTTGATTTGATTTAACGTAATTTAGACGTCTTGTAACCGTAACCTAAAAAGTAGAAGTTCTGTTACTGTGAGCGTAGCGGCGAAAAGTGCAGAGAAGTGTCGAAAACCAAGGAAAGCAATGAAAATAAAAGACGCAACGTGATCTACACGTGCTCTCAGCGCCACAGCCACGCACTCACCGTGGTAAGTACAGCCACAACAACTCGGCGGTAGGCTTTACGAGCGTTGTTTACTGACTAATTAGTGATCAAAGTCAAAGCATTTATTTAAATTAAACCATTACAGGCACTTTTGAAAGTCAAAAAAACAAAATAATATTTAATATGATATATTTAATGTTCTTTAATATTAAATACAATTTTGTTTAATTAAGAATACATTTTAATTCCCGGCAGCTGAAAGCTATTTATAGCAGTCTTACTCGTCGTATAATATAAATGTAACTATTTCCATGGTGCGTATTATTCAGACACCTCCCCAAGCGCTGCGGTCTACCGCAGATGTCTAAGACCTATACAAGTGTGCCTATGCAGGTAGACCAGAGCATATATTGAAATAGATATTATGTAGTTTATTGGAACCTGTGCAGAAACCGGGACAAAATAAGTAATTTCGAATGCTAACGTACGATGGATAAACACTGGGGCATGCTAGAGATCTTCTCGTGGAGTCTCGGCGCACAGCAGCGTCCTGTACACGTGGTGACATGTGGGACCTGCACAGTTGCATATGTTTTGAGGGAGATATGTCAGGAATCCGGCGCTGCTAGTAACGACGTTGACAACATAGCTAACACAAGACAGCGTCGGAACTCTGGTAGTCCTACCACCCGCGGCCACTCCTGCTAAGTGCGCCACCTCTCGGCGATTTTCATTCAGATATGCGTGAACGAACATGGTTTCTGATAGCAGTGAGAGCTATAAGCACAGTTTCATTTAAAGAGGTAGGACTGCCAGGCAGCTTGCTAAACAAGGGCGTGTGAACTCATTAGGGCCCCGAGATGCGGGCTTACTAAGAATGTGAGTGCGCTGCGTTCTTCGGGCAAATATGAGCTCGTATTTTAATATCCCGGCGTTTTCCGTAGTCTTGTAGCGTGAGAGATTCCGTGATTCAGCACCGCCCCTCGCCTACACCCGCTTCGCTCCCCGCATCGTCAACGTCGACTCGAAAAATCTGCAAATCTGAGTTACGGCCGGTTCTTTCATTAAGCATACGGAAACTAACTAAAAATGCATCGTGAAGAATTTAGCTACCAGCAGATCCGAGGCGTCTTCATGCAGCGCTAGTGTCAGTGAGCGTGGCAGCTGTGACGTGTAATGTGAGGGACACGAGTTAGTTGTGTCCTCAGTAGTTAAAATCATTTGAAGCCAGTCGTAAGTGCGGAGCAGTGAGTGACAAGCGCCGCTATCGTGTTTTCGAGAGCTGGAGACAGGTGGTTAGAGATGAAAGCCGGTCGCGACGCCCGACGCGCCGCACCACTCGGCATCCCACAAGTAATTTCCGCACGTCGCACTCGCACGACTGGTGGGTAACTCCGAACCTCACTGATTTCTTTTACATACCTACTTAAGATAAGTTACGTTGTTAGCATACTGACAGTGTGTCTTGTTCATGTTTCTTGTATTCGTTTCGTAACTGAAGTGACTAGTACCACGATTTCACAAGTATAACGCTCATTCATATGTAAATTAATACTCAAAAGGAAAACTAAAATTGTTTTTGATAGTATGTTAATGAAAAACAAAGTTACAGCTGCAGTTTGATGAAAAAGTCCCATTTCTCAAAAACTCAAAGCAAATCAAAATATTATAATTATTTTACATAGGCCTACATGGGCACTTATAAAACGTCAAAAAAAGGTGCAAAAAAAAAAAAAACAAAAGTCATTTATTCAAACTAGGCTGATAATCAGCACTTTTTGAACGTCAAAATTACAAGAGACAGTCCCCCAAAACGCCCGCCCTTCGCCACTTCCTAGTGTTTTAGCTGGGAAGAAGAAGTGGCGGAACAAACTCCCCAGCAACACATCTGTCTGTTAGGTTAGAAGAACCAGATTCTATACAAAAGTGTTCAAGTTTATATAAACAAGGAATCCATTATATCAAATTAATGTCACATGTCAGCTAGCACACACCAATAATAAAAAATAAAAATAATATTATAAAATATACTCAAGAATAAATAAAGCCTCCATAAAGGGCGTGCCCGCTTACACGTGCATAGACGAATAAAATAAAAATAAAGTAAAATAAAATAAAAAATAAAGTTAAAAAAAAAACTACACGCACGGTGCACGGTTCAGGTTGGTTGTTTCCTATGGAACAGAACCGTCAAACAGTGGCGGAACTATCATACAAGCTGAAAAGCCCGGCTTGCCTATCAATCAAACACAACAACTAAGAAACAAAAAACATTCCAAACAAAAACAAAAATATCTGTCAAAATAATAATAACGTCTCGCGCGCATTTATCAAGAATTCACGATGCACGACGTTGCCAAAAAAAATCTAATATCTCCTATACCTACCGGCCGCGAGACTGGCTCGCTCTAACATTAGACAAAAGAAGAGTTCAAGCTTAGTTCACTATGGTCGGACCCTACAGTCAATGTTCGTTCGGATGCTCCCACTCGCAATCACTGGCTTCTGCATTTGGCTTATCGGACCTCTCTGTTTTCCTAGTAAAATTTCTCTGTTCTGATAAAATTGATAGGTTCTACTTATCTGGGAGTTTGTATGGAGTTAAAAGCCGGGCTTTTCTTTGATTGTGTGCGTGTATGTCATTGTAAGGTTGAGAGAGAATTGTATTATATATTATTATTATGTATTATTTATTATATTCGAATTGATTTCAAATTACTTCATATTTTTTTTGAGCGATTACTGGTGCATCTTTTTTTTGTGATATTATTTATTCACTTTCTTGTATTTTAAAGTTTTGCGATTAGTTTTTGCTGTAATTAACTTTGTTTTGAAGTGATTCATTTTTGTTTTGAATTCAAAAACGCATTCAAATTGTTTCTTGTGAGGGATTTTAAGTGTGTGAAATCGTTACTGTGCAAGGTAAATGTGTGAGAGTGTCTGTGTGCTTTGTTGTTTGTCATCTGTTCGTGGTAAAGAAGCGAAGAATGAAGAATTATGGCTACGTTGTGAGTAATCTTTACATAGTATTTAAACAAATTCGCTTCCCGCCGTCTGTACCTACGCAAGAATTTTGATGCGTTTTTTATTAATATACCTACAGAATGATTCATGAGAAAGGTTTATATGTATAATTTATGCCTGAAAAACATCAAAATTTCCACCCTAACGAAGTCGCGGGAAGTTACAAATATTTTCAATACGTTAGTAGTTAGAAACCAATTTATTGTTTGTGCGCCATCTATCGGTGTTTTTAAAATTTTGCCAATAGCGACTGTAGAGAGCGAGAGAAATAATGACGAATTGACACGAATAGTTCAGTTGTTAAATTTAATTGAATAGATGACTCTTATATCATTTACATGACACTGACTATAAATCAAGATATTGAAATAGTTGTAGGTAATTTTGTGACGGGGTACAAAATATGCAGTATTTTTTTATATTAACCACTGTAGGCACATTTAAATAATTGGAAAATAAAACGGTTTTGAAAGCTAATATCAGAACAGGCAGCGAAACTTATTTTTTACCCCAATATCGTCAGTTGTCTAGTTGGGCTTTGCCCCCGTTTCATTGGAGGCACGCCACTGCCGTCAAATAATACATGCATGGGGTGCATGGTGTCAATAGTTATACAGGTAGTACGTTACAGACCTAGGGCAGTAAAGTAAAAAATGCACCCCACGCTTTTTTTCTTAGTTTAAATTTATTCAAATTTATTTTCTATTTTTAGCTGGGTTTTCTATAAAAAACGTGTTTTTTAGTTTTTTTTTTTAAATTATTATTTATTTCCTACTTTTGAGTTTGGTTTATTCAAAATACTTTTTTTTTTTTTAATTTTTAACTATTATTGGATCTAATCTACTATTAATTCCGTGATAACAATAAGTAACTGTAATTATTTTCCAAAGTTTTTATGAGTATAAATAGTAAAATTTCTATTTAAAAGCGTGTGCTTTTAAATAGAGATTTTATGAATAGTTAGAAAGATCCACACATTTGTGTCGTTTACGAGCTACGGGAAGGGAAGCCGCATGAGCAGAAGGAACTAGAGCCAAACTTCTTTTTCTTCATCTAAATATCAAATCTTATTCAAATTTTAGTTGCAAGGTTTTTTTACGTTCTACAAACCTATAAAGTTCACAGAATTTTTAAAAATCTTTTCAGTATTTTTTTTAAATTTGACGGTCATACCGAAACCATAAGGGTTCCGCTTTTGCCATTTGCCAACAGAACCCTAAAAACGGTCGTCGTTTCCGAGTCGTGCTACCATAGCCCTTATCCCTTGCAAGTACCAACGACGGACGGTTGGTTACACGAACGAATATTATTAAAATTTGGACCAATGCAGACAGCGAGACTAGAGATGCACAGTTGTAGCAGTGTCACACTCAATGAGCCAGGTACGAAACCGAAACACTTTCTTTTTAGCAGTGTCACACTCAATGAGCCAGGTACGAAACCGAAACACTTTCTTTTTAGCAGTGTCACACTCAATGAGCCAGGTACGAAACCGAAACACTTTCTTTTTAGCAGTGTCACACTCAATGAGCCAGGTACGAAACCGAAACACTTTCTTTTTAGCAGTGTCACACTCAATGAGCCAGGTACGAAACCGAAACACTTTCTTTTTAGCAGTGTCACACTCAATGAGCCAGGTACGAAACCGAAACACTTTCTTTTTAGCAGTGTCACACTCAATGAGCCAGGTACGAAACCGAAACACTTTCTTTTTAGCAGTGTCACACTCAATGAGCCAGGTACGAAACCGAAACACTTTCTTTTTAGCAGTGTCACACTCAATGAGCCAGGTACGAAACCGAAACACTTTCTTTTTAGCAGTGTCACACTCAATGAGCCAGGTACGAAACCGAAACACTTTCTTTTTAGCAGTGTCACACTCAATGAGCCAGGTACGAAACCGAAACACTTTCTTTTTAGCAGTGTCACACTCAATGAGCCAGGTACGAAACCGAAACACTTTCTTTTTAGCAGTGTCACACTCAATGAGCCAGGTACGAAACCGAAACACTTTCTTTTTAGCAGTGTCACACTCAATGAGCCAGGTACGAAACCGAAACACTTTCTTTTTAGCAGTGTCACACTCAATGAGCCAGGTACGAAACCGAAACACTTTCTTTTTAGCAGTGTCACACTCAATGAGCCAGGTACGAAACCGAAACACTTTCTTTTTAGCAGTGTCACACTCAATGAGCCAGGTACGAAACCGAAACACTTTCTTTTTAGCAGTGTCACACTCAATGATCCAGGTACGATACCGAAACACTTTCTTTTTCTAATCACTAACTCTGCCCCACACTAGGAATTTCTCCTGTAACGTGGGTGCGTTTACAAACATTTAAACTCACATACACAAACAGCCAACCCGGAACAACTATCTGTAAGTCATACAAATATTTGCTTCGTCCGTTCCGTGGGGATCGAAACCGCAACATAGCAGCCATTCGCTCAGCCACTGCCACAACCATACTGTCGTACGTACACTAGATGTATGACATTGCTCTAAGGTTTGGGACAGCTTGCATTTACTTTATATTCCAATACCTTGAAGCAGCTCCCAAGTGTAAGTCACAAACGGGCGGCAGCACACTCCGACTATAATAGCAGCACGTCGATACTAGCACAGACAGCATATAAGCTGTAAGAGTTTGCCGTGCGAGCGCCACCGCGCGAAACAATACGGCGCGCTATGGGCCGGAGACGGGCGCATCTGATAGCACGCGCGCCGCCTTGCCCCACCCGCACCGACTAGCTCGTGACGTTATCTCAGCTGCACAACCAGACACTGCACAATGTGAACAACGCGTTCTTCTCTCACACTACATTATTATTTGTTGCGCTCTATTATACTCTGGAAATATAACGTATGTATGTAACTTTGCGGATCTTGTGATATAATTATTTGTCCTAACATGCTATTGCTTTTGCAGCTACCCATGTCTCCCGCGATCGCATGCATAGGTACCATTCATTCATGACTACTATAAACCTTTGAGAAATGGGAAGCTAAATAATTGTCATTAATATTATCAGAGGTGTTTAAACCACCTGTCGTGGAACTGGGCTAGTTACTGGCACCTCCTCTCTTCATTTATAAGTAACTCCAAAAATTCGGAGAAGTAAACATGCTTATTTCTTCGAATTTACTTTTGTTAGATACGTCTTTATTATAGGGGGCAGAGGAAGTCAGTGGCCCAAAAGTCTCGCAACTAGTCTTACCAAAACGGCATCCTATTATCCATGTAAAATACTGGTAATCAGCTGCATCCAAAATGGAGTCTGTCAAACAAAAAATACGTGCTGGTGTGAGAGCGGTGGCTTATCTCGCAGTGCTGGTAAAGTTATGTCATAGCGTTGTGAGGCATGCTCTTACGAGCATGACTAGTGCCTGAGCCCACTATACGGTGTGGGCGCAGTAGCATATGCTACGCCGTAGCATATGCTACGGCGTAGCTTGTGCTACGACGTAGCGTTTACTACGCCGTAGCATAAGGTACACCCTAGTCTGTGTTAGCATGTGGTGAATTAAGTAACTACTCGTTTGGGTAAACCTGTCAATAGACAGGACAGGTTCAGTAGTTACCTTTGCTCGCCTTGGTCGGCTAAATAAATAAAGATAGAATTTAGCACACATATAGACCATGACCGAGCTGTGGTATGAATTGTACATTAGCAGCCGTCCGTAATGATGCGACGAGAAATAAATGTCATAATCCGTTCTGCGACCCCTTCGCCTCCCGCCTCGCGTCCACACCCGCGGACGCCTATCAGTTAGACAAACGACTTCGCCATCTCACTTAACTCTGCTCGCCGTGCATTTCTTTACAATCATTTACGTTGACAAATGTGACGGACGTCAGTGAGAGTGTGGCGCGGGGCGCGGGGAGGGGGGTGGGGACGGGTGAGGTGCTGGTCGGAGGGAGGGGGGGGGGACGTCCCGCCGGTCATTGCTCACCGCGGATAACGCGGGGGCCGCTAAAATCAGGTTAGACCAAGGCCCAACGAACTTCTATTACCGAAGAGTTACTTGTGCATCGTCAGTCAAACGTGGTTGGTAATATATGAGTGTATAACACCAATCCTTAATCATCAAACAAATGTTGTGTTATTTTTATTTCACTGATTTTGATAACAACTGATGACTTGTCATACGACATTGAATGTAATGTTTTTTTTTTTGTAGTGTAGGTTATGATGCCTTTTTGAATAAATAAAAATAAAAATAAAATCTTTGTAGCAGATTTAACAGAAAATTATTATCACAGTAATGATCCTTCGTTATTACAACATAATGTGCCTGCTGCCTACTGTTCAACAAAGAGCTTTGCACAGCTTTGGGAGTTCAGATGACACAGTAGTTAGAATGAACGGATGGCTGCTGCGCTTCGAGGCGCGGGACCGATTCCCGCAATTAGCAATTACAATCATTTGTCATATCAGATAGTGGTCATTTATTGAGATAGAGTGCTGTAGGTCATGATCATTACGAAAACGAAATGTTCTGATCGTCCGCTAGTACCCGCTTGCTTCATAGCCCGACGCCCCGTACAGTCGTTCGCGCTGATTCAACGATTTGATGGAAATTGAAGGCGAAGTAAACGAATCGCGTGTCACATGTACGAGTAGTTGTAGGTACTCAGACCGGGGACTGTCGTGAGTGTGAGCCTCGCGTGTCACATGTACGAGTAGTTGTAGGTACTCAGACCGGGGACTGTCGTGAGTGTGAGCCTCGCGACTGTCAGCGAGCGACGTCAGCGACCGAGTACTGGCAGGCTCGGAGTACTGTGGAGATGCAGAGCGAGCTAGTGTAGCGCTGTACAGCATCACATCCACTTCGTCATCGTGCTGCACCAACCAGCAAGTTGTTTTCTTAGAGTCGACCCGCACAGACCCGCGCTTCGCACTCACGGACTATTACAACTGGACGAAATTCATTAAGTAAACGGCAGTTGTCCATATCATGTGGACGTGTGGCGTGTGGGTGTGGCGTGTGGCTGTGGCGTGTGGCTGTGGCGTGTGGCTGTGGCGCGTCGCCGACAGACGCCGCGCGCTCTTTGAGCCGCTCAAGTGGCGCGTGAAATTATCTAAATATCGCGGCTCCCGGCGGTGGTTGGATCGCCCCCCTTCCCCTCCCCTGTGTCTCACCCCGCTCGCCAGCCCTCAGCTCCCCAGCGCCCCCAACCCGTGCTACTTCAGCCGTTAGATTGGCCGTCCTCGCCGCTCCACAATATTACACGCCGCTATAATAATTTTTATCGGCTTACAACGCGTTAATTCAATTGCCGCCGACGCGCCGCGATACTCGCCCACTGAACGGTTACACGAGATCACTCAGTGCGCTCTATCAGATACATTCAACACACTCACTTACATATTTCTTACAAACATAATGATGAACAGTGAGCATGAAGGGATAATTTATAAAAACGAGCAAAAAATCACATTTTTGTTGGAGCTTCCTTCAATATTTATTTTATTCTGTTTTTAGTATTTGTTGTTATAGCGGCAATAGATGAAATACATGATCTGTAGAAATTTTAACTGGCTAACTATCACGGTTTATGAAATACAGCCTGGGGACAGACGGACAGACGGACGGACATCGAAGTATCAGTAATAGGGTCCCGTTTGACCCTTTGGGTACGGAACCCTAAAAAAAGGTTTCCGCCGGTGTCGGGAGCAGGGTTCTAGCTACCGGTGGTTAGGGCTGCAGAGACAGGAACCCCCTCACAATACGGGCCGTATCGAGGACTACTGAATGAACCAGGCCCTTGACCCAACCGCCAAGCGATAGCCTGACAGATGATCGTCAAGTCTCTGGGCTAGAAGGTCTTATCTTATGTTGGCTGTTACGACAATCGGCACAATGATAGCCGAGTTCACAGATAGATTCATTTATTTGCCTGAAATATGGTATTTTACAGATTTAATAACATACACAATAGTTCTTCATATTCTGCCTACTAAACTCGGCATGCAAATTTTGTGATAGTAATAATGACATTCCTTATGTCGACAACCTCATGTGCCAAGTCGAAATAATTTTGATTCTCTTTTGCAGCTTTCACGAGGTTCTCGTCATCACACTATCTATCACCACTATTTTAGGCTTATTGGCGACCATAGTCCTGTCAGTGATAATAAATTACTGATCCCAGTACAGCGTGATATGGCCTTTCTCGAGAACTGGGTCAGGCACATACTTGTAATACGGTACCTCAGATTCCACCTGTTTATATTTTAAGGCAAGTTGCTGGTGAATAGTTGTGCCTGTGCAAGTACTAGCCGTTAGCCAGACGAGAACAACCAAACATAAAATGTCTGGTGGACTGACCCGGATGGTGGCATGCCCGTCACACGTCACCGTCCCGTCCTTCATGTTTCCGGTAGTTGTTCGTCAGCATAACTTCGTCCATAATCGCACATACAAAACATTCAGCTTCCCCAAAGAGGTCGCCCAAACGTAGCAATGACACAGACGCTAAAAAATCTACATCGCGATTGTTTCCATGAAGAGCATGGCAGAAGCGCCCATGAAGCTCATTGCTTTGGCAGATTATTATTATTTTGGCGAAGGTTGTTTGTTATAAAACCCGGCCGTGGCCGGCCCGTCCAGTGAGCGCGCTCATTAAATCATCTCGCTCTGATAACCTGCCGCACTAGTGCCGTACTCGGCCCGCACTCACCCCGCACAGGCTCGTACCTCGCCACTTATGTCACAAATATTAAACGTTATTACTAGTTAGATCGATATATGTGAGTCCGTGCTGCTACAGCCGCCTTTTATAAAAATTGTGGTGTTATTGACTAATGTCTTGTTATGGTGGCAGGTGGCAGCGTCGCGTCACAAAATGTTACCTATTTAATTATTAGTGGTTTAATAAACGTTTACATTATTGCAAGCATCCTCATTTCTGTTATTAGTATTATGCTAATATAAGAGAGCATATTCAGCGATACCCTAAAGTATTGGGAGCAGCAGCTACTGCTAAGGCGTAAGCTGCAGCAGTGTCGTGAGTCCGCGCCGCCATCACGTGACGTCACGTCGTAACTTTTTGTTTTTAAATCAGGATGAGCAAACATCGCCGTATATTAAGAGCGGGCGCGCGGGCGTGATGTTTGTGTACACGTCGCTGCGCGCGCGTCACCCGGCGCCGCTGATTGCTAATGCGAAGTGTCAACGAGGCACAGCCCCTCGCCCCTCGCCCCCCTCCCCCCACCTCGTCTCGCCGTGTCAACAAAACCCCGACGTAGCGCTCGTCGCCGCGCCTCGTGTCGACGATACATTCCCTTGCAAAGTAATATTCGACCGAACGTACAGGTGGCCTACCACGACGTCTTAAAGCAGTAAGTATTGTTTTAATTTTAATCCAGAGTGAGAAACAGATGGAGCTAGACGTCTTCTATAGCTCCGTCTCTTTCCCACACTGGAATAAGATTAAAACGAATAGGAACCGCTCAGCACTCATAATGTTAAAATATGTATTCATATTGTCAATACTACCTGTGTATGTCTTCAAAATATTGTTGAGAATTAAATTGATGAAGTAAAGCTAAAACAAAAAATGGCTTCCTTGCACGATTTGTAACGAACACATTAATTAATTAATTATTGAGAGACATATCTGAGAGCGGCACGTACACATTAGTCAGGGCAAGGCCGTAGAACTCCTGACTGTGTCTACGTGTTGCTTATAATAATAATGTTTGTTCTGCTGTTTGTCCTCACTCCTCTCAGTATACAAAGCAGAATAACTCACTCAGGATTTCGGGATGTTTATTTACTTTCCCTCATAAATTAAATAACTAAAATAAACTAAAGAAAAACTATATAAATAAATAAACTATAAATAAGCGTCAAAACAGTCCTCCTCAACGCTGTCAGCTGATAATGTGCTGGTATTATCATTTATCATGTACGTACCGTATATACATAATTATCAATAAGGTTGTATTCCCAAAGGATTTGACCGAGTCGAACCTAGTACACTCATATTTCGCCAGATATGTTTTCATAGGGGGCGAGCTTATTGCCATCAACCGGATACGGCTCCTACCCACCAGGCTGCGACTGAGAAATCCTGGATGAAACACTGCTCAACTATAGAAATTTATCCAAGACAATCAGCAGTAATCAGTGAGCAGCTTGTGACTTCTGGGCTTAAGTGGCTGTCGCAAAAATGTTTGAGGGGTCGGGGGGGGGGGGGGGGTGGGGCGTTCCGCTAATGAATATTTACCCACGAACTCGCGCCAAGGACGTCTATCTTCATTTACCGCGCGGCCGGAATTAACTCATGAAGGTACGTGTATACGTACCTAGCGCGGCGCCACTCGTGGGTGCCGCACACAGCTACCTGTGCACTGTACACTGCGCACCGTACTTACAAGTAGGTAGCCTCCGACTGTGAGACTTGACTTGGAGTTTGATTTATAAGATAAGAGGGACTTCTCATTTACATCTTTAGAGTTTTTTTTAATCTGGTTTCCATCATATTCAGCGTTAGTCGGACTTGTGTAGTCTCGAACTACTGTCACACAAATAATTTGTCGCACTAGCGTGATGTCGAACTTCACTTTGTCGCACAAGCGAATCGCACATCCTCTTGTCGAGCTCACGTGGTGCACCCGTTGTTCGTCGTGTCGTCGAGCTGCTTGAGTATCGAGTCGAGCTATACGATAACTGACAAATGCTAGACACTGACTTCCACTCAAATCTGTATGGTTCTTTCTAAAAAAGACCTTTTTAGTCACTAATCTGCATAGTTCTCATGTGAGTTGACCTAGATCATGTCTGGAATTTAAAAGAGACTATGACTTTTGCGTTTGTTTAGAGTAGCTATGAAACACAGGTGTACGCAAATTCAAAAAATAATTGAATTGTGTACGATTTACGTACACACCGTCAGGCGTGTTTTGGCTTGGCTTGGCTTTAGTTTTGAATTGGCTTGGCTGGCCAAGCCGATTTGCTGTACAGCACTTGACTGGTCACCAGTCAAATTGAGAAAGCGCGCATATTCGTAGAAGAGTACAAGAGCTCTGAGCAATCAACTTTAGGGATTGACGGATCAACGGGATACTTCGGAACTTCTTCGTGAATCAAGCGGATAAACACGACTCAACTGCGTCAACAAGCCAACTACTACTACCACAAGAATTACTGCTCAAATTGTGCGATACTTTGCATCACTGATCCATTAATTACGACCAAGTGCTACTTAGCTAACAAAGACTGATCCACAATACCGTACTTTGCAGAATATCTAATAGAATATGTCCAGCAAAGCGAGCTTTCGCAAGAACACAAACAGTTGCAACAAAATAACATTGTGTCACTTAAAAGCAGCATTTACAAACTCATACCTTATCTGGATAACAAGGGATCATTGACATGAGACAGAAGTGGATCACACATTGACACAGAAGTGGATCATTCGCGTAGGCGGGAGATAACAGTACTCTCACCTTCCTGCTAATATGAAGAATCCCGCATTTCTACCCTATTCCAGCCGCTTCACTGAACTACTCAACAATCAAAATATTTTATTTTACATAGGCCTACATGGGCACTTAACACACACAGCACACAACTCTACGACTCTCTTCCCTCCTCGGAAGACCTCTAAAGCTTACATCGCGGTTTTCGTTTGTATGGCTACGAAAGCTGTACATATCGACTTAGTCTCAGAACTAAGCACGGAAGCGTTTATTGCGGCACTTAAAAGAATGTGCGCGAGGCGTGGAACGCCCGCACACACTCAGACAACGGCACGAACTTCGTTGGAGCATCCAAAGTGCTGAGAGAGGATTTTAGTAACTTCAAAAAGCTACTCTTTCATGAGTTTTTTGACGAGATTGGAAAGTTAGAAATTCAATGGAACTTCAACGCCCGTGCTTGGCCTAGTGCGGCCCCGGACATTTGAAGCAGACGTCAAATCATTATCAAAGATCACTTGCGGCGAGTTCTTGGGGATCAAAAACTACCCTACTCAACAACTAAATATAGATAACACTCGCATACTTACATATAAAATCATTCACAAACTTATTCACTCACGCATTACATTGTCTCAAGAACCAACTGCTCATGGTGACAAGTGACCAGATTTCAAATTTCAAATCGACTAGAACTGTGGAAGTTGTGTATATCCCTTCATCAACTAGAAAAGAGGTGATGATCTTCAAACGGCTGAGTGGATTTTCTCGAAACATAGCTAAAAACACTTTCGATTAAAATATCTTTCAAACGAAACCAATTTTATCAAAATCGGTTCATCCGTTTAGGAGCTACGATGCCACAGACAGACACACAGATACACACGTCAAACTTATAACACACCTCTTTTTTGGTCGGGGGTTAATAATACATCGTATTCTTTTACAATGAAAATAGCAACTGGAACGATGGAGCGAGACCGGCGCCGCTAGCTGCTGCCACCATTCGATTCGACCGAGTGACCGAGACCGAGAGACCGAGAGATTAGACCGACTCGTTTCGTGTAGTCAGAAAAACAATACTCCACTAGATTGTGGATCTTATATTTAGTTAATATAAACACAACACTCCTCAACATCGTAAAAAAGGCATTGCGGCAAGGAGAACATAGGATGCGAGAGCGAGCGAAGCGGCTCGGGAATTGAGTGGCGCCCCGACTCGGACAGGTTAGGTTCAAAGAGGATGGCGGGGTCTTGTGAGCGAGCGAAGTGAGCGAACTAAAACCCCACCCACCATCCACTTCGTGTTAGGTTACTTTAAACCTTACAGACAGAAGTAGGAACGCCGTGCAGCGGCGATACTTTTTTGGTCGACAAAAATGCTATTAAAAAGATGTCAGTTTAATTACTACCCAATAAAATCATTTTACCATCTTTTTGTATCGCTTTTTAATTCTGTCTTGTTATTTCCCTGGATTTTTTTGATTCATTGTTAAACTATACCTATGTATTGGTATTTACGTAATCTTATTGTAGAGTCTTCATTCATGTCCTTTGGTATTTATCAGGCTGGTGTGTCACGTGGTTAAACGACATTCCAGTCATGACACGTGACACGGAGCAACAGTCGGGAGTCAGACGTACACAAATAAAACAAAATAGCATCATGTTCTTAGATTTGAACTATGTGTTTATTAATTTTAGTTTTGATAACTTAAGTGAAACGAGGGACGGGATAGTTCGTCAATAAATATCAACAGTAGGTACAACCAAACGTAACTCAACGAAGTAAACAATACATACAAAACGTAACGACGACACCACTTCAGCACCCGTCTGACAGCCACGCGATGAACAGAACGTCGTCAGCAGTCAACACGATACTGATGTAGTAAAACAATTCTGTTAGAAGTACCTACAAGGCGCATCCTTCGTGTATTCTCATTTGCCGCCAGTGCGACGTTACTGAAAGTTCTGTTATATACGTCGGCAGTAATGTCAACTCACAACCGATAGTCACTTATATGCACATATGCACGCGTTGAGCACCACGACACTCGAGTCTCTGTACGACCTTCAGCGGCACCAAGCGAGCGCGGACAGCAACGCAACCAACCGAACAGACACAACGCAACAGGAGAACAAGTGCACACCGTATCACATAGCGAGCAGCCGCCGCGCCGCCCGCGTATGTACAGTAGGGGGCGGGGGCCGGGGCCGGGGGCGGGGAGCGCTCCGTCACACCGTGGTCTCGCGGTCCACGTGGATGTACTCGACGGAGCGCTCGCGCCGTCAGGAGGACGCCGCCGACGACGCGCGCGACGCATCGAACAGCAGCTCCTCCGTGAGCCGCCGGCCCGCCGCCAGCGCGCCCAGCAGCTGCTTGTCCGCGCCCGCGCGACGCCGCCGCCGCAGCGCCGCGCACACCAGCAGCGCCAGCGCCGCCGCGCCGCACGCCGCGCCCGCCGCCGCGCCCGCGCCGCCCGGCGCCGCCAGCGCCGCCAGCAGGCGCGCGCCGGCGCCGCACGCGCCCGCCTCGTCCGCGCCGCCCGGGCAGTCGGCCGCGCCGTCGCACCACAGCGCGCCCGGCATGCACGCGCCCAGCGCGGCGCACGGGTGCGCGCACGCCGCGGTCGCGTTGGGCCACGCCTCGCCCGCGGCCAGCGCGCGCGGCGCGGGCCCGGCGCGCCACACCTCCATCCAGTGGAAGCGCGCGTGCCCGGGCTCGCGCGCCGCCCACACCACCAGCAGCGCGCCGGGCCGCGCGCCGCGCCCCCACCACTCGTCCGTGAACATGTGCACGACGGGCCCCGCGCCGCCCGCGGCCCCCGCGCCCGGACAGATGGCCCGCAGCAGACGCGACGAGTGCGCCTCGTACACCAGCACACGGTTGCTGGTGGCGCAGGGGAGCGGCTCACCAGCCTGCGCGCCCCCCGCGCCCCCAGCGCTGCTCATGGGCAGCTCCTCTCCCCACACTCGAAGGAACACTGACCGGTTGCCTCGCGCCTCCAGGAGAAACGGAGTCTCGCCGCACTCCGACATTCTGTTGCCACTACATTAGAAGAACGATGAAATTTAAAGTGACTGCCTAGTGAGTGTACACTCGTATGTCTCGGAAGCCACCATAATGCTTAAATTGAATGAAATTAGTTAAATATAAAATGCAACCTGTATGGGTAGAGAAGGCGCACGCGCGTGCCGGGCGGCGGCAGGCGGCGGCGCGCGGCGCAGGGGGCTGTGGGGCCGGCGGCGCGCGCCCACGTGCCGCGGAACTGCACGTGCCGCTGGTCCTCCGCCGCCGACAGCGCGCGCGACACCAGCTCCAGCTCCAGCGCCGGCCCGCCCGACTCCAGCCGCATCGGCGCGGTGCCGTTGTCGCAGATGCACGCCACCGGCACCTGCACACCGCGACACCGTCACACCATGACACCACCGCACAAGATCAGACGGATACGCCTAACATTCGTTCGTCGATTACTATACTCTACAAGGTCTTGTTTTGCATCCTCGTCAAATTCAAGGACGTAATATGTTAATGATTCTCGTCCCAAATCAATAATATAATGGGTAGGTAATTTTATGTTTTTTTCTGATTTACGAAAATTGGTAAGTGTGAACCACCCGTGTTTTAAACGCAGCCCGTCTGATCCTCACCCTATAACCGCGCTTTCATACAATCTCAGACGTTTATTCATTATTTTTTTATGCCGTAAACCACGATAAGGGGGTTATTCTGAAATACTGACATACTTAAACAACCAAAAAAATCTGCAAAAAAAAAAAATCGAATAATTAACTAGGTACTGTAATTTTTATTCATTATTTATGTCTTTTGTGACATACTCTTCAATTTTGACGAGGATGCAAAACAACACCTTGTATAAAAATACAATAACGCTTTAATTTAATATTAAAGCGTCTGTTAGTAATTTGTGTGTTCACACTAATCTCCGAAGCGGATTTAACGCAACGCATTCATACTCAAAACTTGCTTCTCGACGTTTTCGTCATTCCTCCGCATCAGATGCCCATACTACAACAACCGATTTTTTCAGTCACCGGCGCCACTTTCGAAAGTAAAATATGTTTAAGTTTCATAATAATTTAACGCGAGTGAAGTTCGCGGGCAACAGCTAGACATTGTATTACTTCTTACTCTGTATCCGGGCCACGGAGACTCATATATTCGCAGATGTGGCACCCGCAGCGGAGCGTCCTCGTCGCCGTCAAAATCAACGAGCGATTCGTCGACGCTGTCAGCGTCGTCGGGGCGCGGGTCATGCGGGTCAGGTGCGCACGTTGGCCGCCCGGTGAGTGGGTCGGCGCGGGTCGTGCAGCGCGGCTCTTTGCCGAACGTGGCCACCAGCAGATCCATCGCCACGCGCGCGCCGTCCGCCTGCAGCCGGTATACGCAGCGCATCCGCCGCGCGCCGCCGCGCCCGAACCACAGCGCATTGCGGGGTGACGAGAACGCGCCAGGCGTCGTGAGCCACCGCGCGCACTCCTGAGGTGAGGCTCGCGGACGTCGACCGTCATCAGGCAGGGGGGTTCCCTCGAGCCGCGCGTCCACGAACTCGTAGTGGAGAGCAAACTCAAGCGGATGGGTGGCGGTGCCGGGCAGCGACGTGGCAGCCAGCGACAGCAGCGGTGCGGCCGACACGTAACCGTCGGGCGGCGCGCACGGGCGCGGCGAGCGCGTGGCGTTGGCGAGCGCGGCGCGAGCGCACAGAGCCGGCGCCGCGTCGCAGAAGCGGCCGAGCGCGCGCGCTCCTGCCTCCTCCGCGCCGCCGCCGTCCCAGATGCGCAGCTCCACGGCACAGGCGCCCGCAGACTCGCGCGCGCGCGGTGCCTCCCCAGGTGGCGCGGCGTGCGCAGCGCGCTGGCTTAGCTGCGCAACGCCATTGTCTTCGTCGCGCTCTGCACTCTCGATGCGACGAGGCTCGACGAGCGAGTATTGCGTGAAGCTCGAGAAGTAGATCCACACGAGATCCCCTGCAGGGAGAGAGGGCGACCGTGAGCAGCTATATCGTGGCGCGCAGCACGGGCTCCTACGATCGCGTGTTCACCTGGGCGGCCGTGGAAGGTCCAGGTGCAGGTGGTGTTGGGCGGCAGCGTGTGTGCTGGCGCACGCAGTCGGCCACGCCGCCCGCGCCCGCTGCCCGCCGTCGTCGAATTCGTCTCCTCCTCGGACGACGACGCCTTCACATGAAACTCGCAACGCCGCGCTTCTCTGTTTTCAAGAAGCCAAATTAAGCACGATTCAAAAATAAATGTGTTGAAAAAGGTTCACTGGAATGACCTACTCTTGAATGAGTCAAAAACTGAGTTTTTCTAAGACTTAGCTACGCTCGGCGTATTGTCGAGTGGTAAACGCTCCAATATGTTACCTGGCATAGTCGAGAGAGTCTGAGTCGGCAAACACGACGTCGACGTCCAGCTCGAAGCCGCGGAGGGGCGCAGCGGGCGCGGAGGGGCGCAGTGGCGCGCTGAAAGGCGACGAGTGGAAGGCCACAAGCATCTCGGGCCCGCGTGACGTCACGCGCGGCAGCCAGTCGCCACCACAGTACTCCACCAGCACCGGGTCGTCCGTGGACGCGCCGTCGTAGAAGATGAGCCGGTCGCGCTCGCCCGTGCACTCGCGCCACGCGCGCACCACGCGCCCCGTCTTGTTCAGACTGCGGGACAACAAGCTCATGTGCTCAATGAGCTACTCACACAAGTGGTTATTTACTAAGCTTCAAGCGAGCACTCACCTGGCCATCGAAATTGAACGCTTGATTTGCATCTTGTGTGAATATTCTTGTCGCACTGAGATCATCGCATGTTTGCACGTAGGAATATCTTTCTGACGGAGACTCCAGTAGCAGGTGACGTTTCTGTCAAGAAAGGTGAAATGTACCAGCGGGACAATGAAAGTAAATGTATCGCAGCAGTTCACGCCGCTCACGGGTACCTGGGATACATGCCGGGGTAGTTGGGGCTCTGCAGGCGGCACGGCTTGCGGTGGCACTCCTCGTAGGTGCGCGTGCAATACGTGCCCGGCGACACCGCGCCACGCTCTAGCGGAGCCTCCAGCGCTCCGAACCTGCCGAACATAACTCTGTCACACACTAGCCAGCTCTTGATCGAGGGCCGCGCACTCAAAAATAACCCCACTTACCGCACGACGGCGTCTCGCTGAGCCAGGAACTTGTAGCGCAAGCGGAAGCCGAAGGGCTCGCCAAGCCGCGCGCGGAACAGCTTGACGGACACTGTGACGGTCGCGGTCTCGCTGTAGTAGAGTGCGGCGCCATCCGCCTCGCCGCACCACGAACCACCCGTAAAGGGCCGTCCCAGCTCCGACAGCTGCATGTACCCGTCGGGGCAGCCGTCCAGCGCGCCCGGCTCGTAGCGGCCCACGCGGAACTCGTCGAAGGCCAGCTGCACCAGGTCACCGTGCGCGCCACCGCCCGCCGTGAACGTGAGGTGACACAGGAAGGGCGCGCGCGGTGCCGAGCGCACGCCCACCGCGTACGCCACGCCCGCGCGCCCGTAGTACGTGCGGTTGCACACGGAGCAGTGCGCCGGCTCGTCGCTGCCGTCGGCGCACTGCGCCTCGCCGTCGCAGTACGCGTCCAGGCGCACGCAGGCGCCGCTGCGGCACGCGAACTCCGCCACGCCGCATCCGCCGGCCGCGCCGCGCGCACCCAGCGCCACCAGCGCCAGCGCCAGCGTCGCGACGCGCCACATGCCGCGCGCCTCGCTCCCCCGCGCGTCTCACCGCCCCGCGTTCGTCCGCGAGTCCGCAGCGCGCCCTACACATACACTCCATCCCTATTATGTGTGTATTTTACACATTTCAATTTGTAAATACAAAAACGAATCAAATGGATGGTATCAAGATTATGTAGACAACAAAAAGAACTCGAAAGATACAAACGAGAAAGTACAATATATAATATAATAAGTATATCTTTGTTATTTAAATGTTTAGTTGAATGACGTACATTTTCAATATGACTGTATTCAGAGACTAGCTGTTGCCTGGGACTTCGTTCACGTAGAAGTGTAAGATTGCCGTGTGCGGTGTGGGTCGAGTTGTCGAAGCGCGATTAGGAATTTCTCAGTAGCAGCCATGGAGTCTGGATTCAATTTTGTGCCCGATGGATGGCCATAGGCTCTCCCTTATTACATAGAACTTCAACGTGGCGAATTATCGATGTACGATTAAGTACACCTCTGCCTAACCCTTATGGAATTATCTCTAACAGGTCTTGTAATAATGGGAGCTTTTATAATGTAACTGCCCAGCTTTGTGATACGATGCCTGTTGCCGTGGCACAGTCTGGGTGCACCAAGGTTTCGCATCAGCAGAACTAGACCGTCAACTTTAAGAGAGTTGATAAATTCAACGGAGTGTGTAGTACTACCGTCATTAGCCATCACAGTGTCTTTGGATGTATAATTGTGTATACTTTAGAATCGCCGACGATCATGTCTAAAATGTTGTTTCGTTAATGTTTTTGACCCACACGTTCTTTCAAAGTTATTATGCCTTGAGACTTTCCACTCACATTAGCTAATTTTTTTTAGCTACATTACCATGTACCTTCATTTCTATTCTATTCTATTTTTAATTATGGCAAGCAGAGCCGATGTCGACTATTCTGCCAATGTCGAAAGTGACTTGGAAAAGCAAGTGTGTATACAAAAAGTGTAACAACAAAAGAATTTATAAGAAAAAACTTTGACGTTACATTGGACTTAATGTAGATCTAGCTTCTTTCATATTGGTCTTTGTTTCGACAGTTGACAGTGCCTGACAGGCCTACTTTAAATAAATGCTTTGATTTTGATTTTGTCGACAGTTAAGTATAAGTACTGCCCTGTCACACAAACACTCGTCATAATTTATTTTAATCTTTGAATTGGTTAAAACTTGCATGACAGTCGTTGGCCGCGACTTTGATCGCGTGGAAATCTTGATGTGCATGTTCGAGACTGGCTCAGTCGCAACAAATACGAATACATGATGACCTGGGTACGATTCTCAGGTCAGGCAATTGTTATTGGGTTATACCACAGTGGCGATGAACTCACGTTGTACTTTTTGGAAATCTTACTGCATAAAAAAATAACAAAATAATCAGGGACCTCACCAAGATCGACGTCAAAGATAACTCAAACACCAGATACGTTCAGCCGTTTACAAGATTTTTCGCATTTATATAGTAGTAAGTAAAGTAATATAAGTTATGACAAGATTTCATAATACACTTGTTTGTCACTGCCACCATGTAATATTTTACTGGCAAAACTGGGTTGGTACAATCTCAAACTCAAAGCATTTTGTAGTGTATGTAGATATCAATATATCTCACTACAAACCGATTACAGTATTGTAACGTTGCCTCGGGCGCGCACGTCGCTCGGTTATTAATACCGGTCCGTGTAGTGGGGGGCAGTCGTTGTCGGACTGTCGGCCTGTGCGGTGGTGCGTTGGCGAGTCAACTATTAGTGTAATTATCAGTGGATAAATGAGCATATTTTACATTGGCGACGAGGATAAAACCGTAAGTTTTATATTTTTATTAAAAAAAAAAAAAGTACACTCCTACAGGGAGATAACTAATCATATTTTGGAAAGAAAAATTCAAATTACTATTACACTTCAAAACTGAAATTATGAATACAATGTGTAAATCACCTCATCACGAAGCCGTCAACCAAGCATTCAGTACATGAAACTAAGTAACTTTACGCAAAAATTATTGCTGGGAAACGACTTTACTTTTTGGGGGTTGTTAAATCATGTTTTTTTGGTAGAACTCAATGTAACGCACTCAAAACATTGTGCTGATGGACGGATTGAATAGTACGGGGGTCGTGGAGGTGTTTAAAGTAAAAATATTACATTAAAAACTTGTATTTGAAGAAAAATACTTGTCAAAAAGTTGGAACTTTGACCCCTGATATCTCCGTAACTAGAAAGTTCCCAGGCATGGTGTAGAACAAAACAGTGATCGCAATGACAGGGAGAACCAGTGCCTTTCGGCTTCGTTAAGAGGTGTTTTACACCCTTTATAATACGTTAGAATCTGTCATTGGACATATTAACTGTTAATAAATAATTTTTGTAAAGGCTAAAACAAAAAGTGGTTCGTTAATGTATTGTTTTGCAACTAATTAAATGCTATCTTGGTTGTTATGGAAAAAACATACTGATTAAATTATTTAACATAACATTACGCCTGTGTTCCCCAAGGGGGTAGGCAGAGATTGTGTGTTACAACCACGTTTCACCAATAACGTTGAGCATGCCTGTTGCCATTAACCAGACGCCAACTCGGACTCAGGTTTGTTATTGGGAGGTTCCTAATGGAGAAACTCAGTGACACTGCCCGACCTGGGAATCGAACCAAGGACCCCATGTTTAATTATTTGATTTATACTACAGGATTAGTTCTAAAATAATAAATCGAATAGCAGTAGAATATCTCTACTGGTCATTAAATTGACAAGTCATCAAAGAACGTCGGTAATAGCAGTAGAATATTCCTACTGGTCATTAAATTGAAAATTCATCAAATAACGACGGTAATAGCAGTAGAATATTTCTACTGGTCATTAAATTGAAAAGTCATCAAATAACGACGGTAATAGCAGTAGAATATTTCTACTGGTCATTAAATTGAAAAGTCATCAAAGAACGACAGTAATAGCAATAGAATATTCATAATGGTCATTAAATTGACAAGTCATCAGAAAATGACGGTTATAGCAGTAGAATATATATACATACTGATCATTAAATAGATAAGTCAAACAATTTGGTCAGCAGGTGGTACTATTGATGTACATACTGGTCATTAAATTGACAAATATTTTAACGGTACAGCAGGAACGAGATGGGAACGCTGGAAGCGGGTACTGTTGATCTACCTCGAAGTTGCTGGAATAGACAGTAGTGCGAAGAAACGCGCTTCGCTTTGTTGGACTAGAATTGCAGGAAATATTCTATAATATACCAGATGCGAATGTTTCACCAGCAGATGAAGTGGACGTCTTCGCAGTGGCTATAACCAAACTCAACGCATACTTTCTGCCTAAACAAAGTAAGATAATATATGAACGTCACCTTTTTCGTTTGATAAAACAAGAAGCAAATGAAAAGTTTGAAAAAATCCTAGTACGGCTTAGACAACAAGCAAAAATGTTAGTTTAAGGGCAAAGACGGTCATATAATCGATCAAATTACAGAAAAGTGATCTAAAGAGCTTAGAAAGATTTCTACAAACAGGAAGCACAATAACACTGACAAATATAATTGTTGTAGCAAATACTCTTGGAGCTGTAAGTTGATAAATAGAAGAATTCGGAGGAAGCAGCACATCAACTGAGAACATACACAGAGTGGAGAGAATAAAAGAAAATATGAGGGAAACAACAACAAACAAAACCTGGGACAATATGAAAAAAATAAGGTACAGGTTCGTAACCAAACAAACAGCTGCAACAAGACTTTTTATGGTTACGCAAGTAAGAACCCCCTCAACCTAAAGGGACCATTTGACGCAAAAATAAAAATCGCAGATAGATCAGAAAATGCAACTGTTTACGTCATAGCTGATGGAACTACAGATCTGCTTGAGAAAGAAACTGTCATGGCTATGGGTGTTCTTAAAATCGAATTAGAAATCTACCAAAAGGCAATAAAGAGATTCCTAAATTCAAGGATCTTTTAGTGGAGGTACCAATCGATGAGAAAGTACAACCAATTTCTCAACCATTAAGAAGGATCCACATACCACTGGAAGAAAAAGTTGAAATCAAAATAAAAGAACTGTTGGAGAAAGAATTATTGAGGAAGTTCAAGGATCCTCTAGATGGGTATCACCAATAGTGCCGGGTTTGAAAAATACTCGAGAAGTCCGCATTTGCGTAGATATGAGGCGGGCCAATAGAGCAATTTTACGTGAAAATCTGGACAAGCTACTACCAAAAATAAAAAGTGCAAAGTAATTTGCAAAACTGGACATCAAAGATGCTTTTCACCAGATTGAATTACTTCCCGATTCTCGGCACATTACAACATTTATTACAAGTAAAGGTCTATTCAGATACAAAAGACTAATGTTTGGAATATCCTGTGCCCCGGAAATTTTTCAAAAAACCCTGGAACGTATGTTATTGGGATGTAATGGCACTATTAATTTTATGGGAAGGATTTGGAAGAACATGATCGAAGATTAGAGACAGTAATAAAAACTTTAGAAGAAAATAATGTAGTACTGAGAAAAGACAAGTGCATATTCAGGGAAGAAAAGGTTCAATTTTTAGGACACGAATTATCACACAGAGGTGTAAAACCATTACATAAGTATGTGACAACTATTCAATAATTTCGTCCACCTATGAATATAGGTGAGCTTTCAGAACTTCTTGGGATTAATCAATTATGTTGGAAAATGGATTCCAAATTTGGCAACAACTACTGAACCATTGAAAGAACTGCTTAGGAAGAAATAGACCAAAACCACAGAATTAAAAAATCTTTGTGGCAGTAAACAGGAATTTGCAATTAACGAATTAAAATTGACCCTGTCTAATATTCCTACTCCAGGATACTATGACGTCAAAGATCGGACTATAGTAATAGCAAATGCTATTCCAGTAGGACTAGGAGGAGTATTAGTTCAAATTAATGATCATGGACTTCGCATTGTAGCGTATGGTCACCGGACACTAACAGACTGTGAAAGGCGATATTACCAGACAGAAAAAGAAGCCTAAGCTATGGTCGGGGCGGTGGAACATTTTTATGTTTTTCTGTTTGGAAAAGAGTTTGAATTAGTGACAAACCATAAACCACTCGAGGTTATATCCGATCCTAAATCAAAACCATGTGCAAGGATAGAAAGGTGGATACTACGCCTTCAAGCATATACATTTAAATTAATATACAGGCCTGGCAAAGAAAATGTAGCAGATAGTTTATCAAGATTGTGCAAATTAAATAAAACGTCACAAGACAAGTTGGAAAACTATATACACCAAGTTGTTGAAGGAAACAGGACAATAGCAGTATCACTGGAAGAAATTATGGAGGCATCAAAGCAAGACACGGAAATATTAAAAACAAGGTAAGGTCTTAATAACAACAAATGGGATGAAGAGGTAAAAAATTACAAAATCTTACAAGACGAATTATGCTTTTACGAAGGAGTTTTATTGAGAGGATTCAAAAAAATAATAATTGCGCAGTCACGTTCTGACAGCTACTTACGAAGGGCACCCAATAGTCCTAATGAACGCGAGACTAAGAACCAAAGTTTAGTGTACCAGGAAACTGAGAACTTGGTCAAATGCTGCAAAGGCTGAACGTTGGTCTCTGCTCCAAATCCTCCAAACTCATTGAAGCGACGGGCATTACCATGTTAACCTTGGGTAGATACTTGTATTGATTTGTTGGGTCCTTTACCAATTATCGATTACATATTAGTAATCGTCGATTATTTCAGTGGATACAAGGAGGTGTAGATTTGTCGTAAAATTACTAGTGCTGACATAATAAAATGTCTATAAGAGATTTTTAGCAGACCTGGTAACCAGATGGTAGACAGTTCTACATAGAGGAGTTCTAAAAAAATATGTACTGAAAGGAATATAGTTTCGCATAATACGGTACCATACTGGCCTCAACAGAACGGAGAAGTCGAACTTCAGAACCGAGATATTCCAAAGAAAAAAAAAATAGTCAAGTCGAGCGAAAAAACTGGCAAGAAGCTTTGTTAAAGTATGTATTGGGCTATGTATAACGGTATCCCGTATAGTGTTACAGGTAAAACTCCTACAGATCATTTTTCAAACGGCAATACCGTGGCAATATACCTATGGCAGGAGACATTACACATACACTTAAACCAGAAGATTCAGATGTTAGATACAGAGATCAAGAAAAGAAAGAAACTGGGAAAGAATATACAGATAAGAAAAGAAGAGCGCGTGAATGTGAACTAGTGCCTGGGGATAAAGTTTACGTCAAGAATATGGTCAAAGATAAACTATGCCTAAATTATGACCCAACTTCTCATACTGTAGAAAAGAGTAAAGGTGGACACTTATGTGTTCGAAACGATATAACTGGGAAGGTACATCACGAAGAAATTTAGTACATTTGAAGAAAGTTGAAGGGAAGTTATAAGTGACCAAAATAAAGAAATTAACATAGGAGAAGATGTAAATGAATCAGAAAATGGAATAGAAGAAGGGGAAAAGGAAAAATTAAATTAAAACATATTATGATTGACTAAATATTTATTGTGCTGTGATTTGGTTAAGCTAGAGATATATTCCGGTTTCATAAAAACTAGTTAAAACAAGGAAGGGATGTAGTGTATGTAGATATCAATATATCTCACTACAAACCGATTACAGTATTGTAACGTTGCCTCGGGCGCGCACGTCGCTCGGTTATTAATACCGGTCCGTGTAGTGGGGGGCAGTCGTTGTCGGACTGTCAGGCTGTGCGGTGGTGCGTTGGCGAGTCAACTATTAGTGTAACTATCAGTGGATAAATGTGCATATTTTACATATTTATTTCAATTAGACCATTACAGGCACTTCTGAAAGTCAAAAAAACAAAAAAAAAACGCGATGCTACAGTCCCAGTTTCAACTCACAAGGCATAATAACTTGTGAAAGTACTGTAGTTGCCCATTTCGAAGTCGAGATCTCTATGGAGAAGAATGGGAAATAAACTCTATGGACACTCTTTTAAATCAAAATGTAGGTAACAAAATCTTGGTTACACAATTCATGTTGAGAATTACAAATATTATGTGAGAACGATGTAGAAATACGGGCAAGTTAAGAGCGTCCAGAGTAAAAAATTAAATCAGTAATTCAAAAATAAAGTACCTAGTTAAATAAAAACAAAAACCCCCGACAGAAAACCCTCTAAAAAACCAGTTGTAGCGTCGGGGGTCCGCTTTGTTTAGTGCTATATATATATAGAAAGAAAAGAAAGGTAATATATTTATTTGGCACATGACACAAGTGCAAACAAAAAAACAAAAACTAAACAGAAAAATATAATATGGTGTGTCTTACGGCTGCGTTCGGCCCAGTTCAGCAAACTGCCGAACAGCTAGTGCCCGACACTGATTTTCAACTGGACCCGAGATAATGACGTGACGGACGAAAAACAGTTTACTAGTTATGTAGGTACTTTTACGTACTTTTTCTTGATTTTTATTAATAAAGGGTGTGAAACACCTCTTAATGACCACCTGGTCCTGTCCTTGCGATCATTTTTTGTTCTACACCATACCTGGGAACCTTCTAGTTACGGAGATATTAGGGACCAAAGTTCCAACTTTTTGAAAAGTATTTTTTTAAATACAGGTTTTTAATGTAAGATTTTTACTTTAAACACCTCCACGACCCCCGTACTATTCAATCCGTCCATCAGCACAATGTTTTGAGTGCGTTACATTGAGTTCTACCACAAAACATGATTTTACAGCCCCCAAAAAAAAGTCGTTTCCCAGCAATAATTTTTGCGTCGTAAGTAACTTTTACTTAGTTTCATGTACAGAATGCTTGGTTAACAGCTTCGTGATGAGGTGATTTACACGGTATAAAATAAACTGATAGGTATCAAAGCTAATGGGACGGACGAACGTAACCAAACCTGAGGGTCTACTCTTTAAGCAAGAAATCCGTACTTTTGGCCGAAGTTACGGTCGTTTCCTACTCCGTATCACTTACGGACATAAGATTCATTAGAGGCCCGAACTAAAAATAAATGACAATACGATTGGACAGATTTCCTTACTCCCGATGTGTTTTCAAAACTCATGAATCTGAAAATATTAGAGAATAGGGTTCATTTCAAAGTATATATAAATAAAGCTAGTTACGAACGGACCCGTACTTTCGTTGACGGACTTAGAGAGTTATAGGCCCCCTGTTTCGCACGTTTCGTTTCTAACTACTATACGCCCAATATTTAAAAATTAATCCGTGCACTTCGTCAATACGCTGCAAGCAGCCGAGTGCGATGGACTAATAGTAAAATTGTAAGAAATAACGGAAAAAATTGCAGATGCGATGGCAATTGTGTGGGTATGTAAAACGTTATCCATACTTAATATTATAAATGCGAATGTCATGTTTGTTTGTTTGTTTGTTTGTTACCTTTTCACGACTAAACGGCTGATCGGATCTTAATGAAATTTGGCAAGAAGATAGATTACACCCTTGGAAAGGACATAGGCTATATATCATTACGCTACGACCAATAGGAGCGGAGCAGCAATGAAAAATGTTGCGAAAACGGTGAAAAATTGACGCAGACGAAGTTGCGCGGGACAGCTAGTAATATTATATTTGACGGAAGTGGAACTAAATTATGCAACCGTAAATAAAGAAAGCCTATAATATAAAAAAGGTAAGCTAGTTTAAAAGTTGTTACGTTTGGATACAAATGTCACGTACCTAATCTGAAAGTGAAAGACAACTTTGTCATATTTTAATTATTTTTCGCATTTACAGTTATCAAGATTCACGACAAAGGCACTGACCACGCTCAGGATCAGCCCCTGCCAGATGTGATAGAAAGGATGAGTGAATGAAGTCATCCCGTCGCCGTTTGATGCAGTCGCATGCAAGTGGGCATGTAGTTTGGGTAAGAACGAGCGCACGTGTGTTGCGTTGCTGCAAAGTGTTGTTTAACCGGTAGGCAGTTATTTTGCAGCAGAATAATTATATACAACACCAATTTGTAGGTTTGTGCAACATTAATCGACAAAAAATATTGTACCATGCTTAAGGTAATAGGTAGGTAGGTTCTTAGTTTGTACATTATATAATTGAAACATTCAGTGCGACCATATCCAACTTATACGTTGCGATTCCACTAAATACTGCCGTAAACGTTTTCTGAAAGTGTCTATTGTTCCCTCGACGATTGTTTCATGTCAGCAGTATTGAATGATGCCTAATGCTTCCAACATACCCAAATAATTGTAGGTTTCTGTTGAGGAAAGGGATCTGAGGTGTATGGAATCCGAGAGTTGGGTTCCCACGGATTCCATAATATTTCCTCGCTTCACATGCATGTACTGCACATTTCTCCACACTTAATTCCATCCTGATGGTGCTACTGAAAGTTTCTGTTACCTTCAGTTGGTACTGTGACTGTCTGTTACGTACTCCTAATTATTAACGAAATATTTTAGTCTTCCATGCCTATTTTAAAATCATCACATGGTATCGGGCCACGTCGAAACACACTAAACCTCTATTTTATGATTTGACAGCCTGAGAAGTAAACCGTAATTAATAACGAAACGTTCTTTCCTGTTTTTAATTGTAAAAAAAATTAAATATTTGAAAAACCCCCAACACAAAAAACCTCGAAAAGACCAAAAATAAAATAATCCAAGCGTCTTAGCGTCGGGGGACCGCTAAGTAGACCGCTTAGTACAAGCACATAACTAAGCGGACCCCCGGTTAATTTTTATTTCATGCTTTTTAAACTGATATTGTTTCATCTTAGCCTTGACTGTCCCAATACTGGGCATAGGCCTCCCCCATTGCTTCCACTTTTCTCGGTGTTGCGTGTCATCTCGCCAATTAACGAAAACAGCAAAAAATAAACTTTCTGGGGGGGGGGGGTAGCACCCCCCCCCCCTGGCAATGCCCATGTTGACAAGTGACAAGATTTCAAATTTCGAATCGATCAGACCTGTGGAAATTGTTATTTCCCTTCAACTAGAAAAGAGGTGATGGCCTTCAAACGGCTGATCAGATTTTATCGAAACATAACTCCCATTAAAATATTTTAAATCCAAATTGCATAAATGGCTCATTGATAATTGTTTTTATAATGTAAAAGAATTTTTAGAAAAAAAGTGACTGATAGATATGGTTACTGAGCTCTACAAAATATTTCATGTTGTTGCGTTTCATTTTATTTTTAAGCTTATATTATTTTATTATTTAAAGATTCGAATAGATACGAATCCTTAAATTGTAAGCGTTATTACCTAGACATGCTATAGTATTAATATCTTAACAAATGTATGTCTCGTATTAAAATTCATGTTTAACATGTTCAAATATTTGTATGCCATTCTATGGTAAAACATGTAAGTTCACAAACCTATTTATAAGACCTAAATGTACCATGTTTTTACACAAATAAAATTATTCTATTCTATTCTATTCTAAACACTCTCGATTAAAACACATTTCAAACGAAACCAATATTATCAAAATCGGTTCATCCGTTTAGGAGCTACGATACCACAGACAGACACACAGATACACACGTCAAACTTATAACACCCCTCTTTTTTGGTCGGGGGTTAAAAACAATACTGTACCACTTGCAAAGGCATAAATCCCTTATTTAATGGGAAGCGGACAGGCCAAATGTACCTAATATTTCCACGAATTCCTAAGAAACGCTAAAAACATCCGATTTCTAAGAGCAGTTCAATACTCGCGCCACATCTGGATAACATATTATGGGTTTCACCCGAAAGGACCGATAAAACAATTAAGAAATCGCGGAAAAAGGCGGCTTATAAGTAGGTAGGTAGGGTAGATATTTAGGTAGGTAAGTAGGTACTCCCTTTCTTCTCCTAAAATTGTTTGTCCGAAAATCATTATCCATAACACGTTTGCTATAAACTTCAGTAACCATAATGATCAAAATCCCAAAATTTTGTTTAACATAATTATCTTTAGTTCTAAAAGTATTCTGTCATAATATCAAGTACTATTGAATCTCCTAATTTTACAAGACCTAAAGTCATATGTCCTAAGTATTGTGTTAAATAATGTGTATTATTCCGAATGTTAATTTATAATTTTTTTTTTATTCCTAAAACATATGCTTATAAAAATTAGATTTTAGTAACAGTAACGAATCGCTGTAAATCCGACTCCACGCAGTCTTGTCTGCCCTACCCCTAGAGTGTTATTTAAAATCGCGTAGGCGCGGAGGGGCGAGGCGGCCCGCGAGTTGAGGAGCAGGTGGTTGTAACACTCGCCGCCGCGGCTGAGGCTGGCCGGCTGAGCCGGCCAGCAAGCCGAAGCTGCGGTGGTGAGCGTTAAACCCATCTGTGACGATAAACCTGCGAGGGACCGCGCCGGAGCGCCGCAGCGCCGCAGCCGTGACAGAAACCATGCTTGAATGATTGCTTGCATGCTGCATGCTGCGTGCTTGCTTGCATGCTGCATGCTGCGTGCCTGCTTGCATGCTGCATGCTTGCTTGCATGCTGCATGCTTGCTTGCATGCTGCATGCTTGCTTGCATGCTGCATGCTTGCTTGCTTTACAAAAACCACATGTTCACAATCAACTGCTTTATTGAGTACATGTATAATATATTTATTTATGTATAATAAAAAAAAATGTTCTAATGTAATTTGAATTTAGGACTTATAACTTTTATAGAAAACATTTTTATGTCTTTTGTATATTATAGATAGTAATATTTATGACAAACGGATTTAGGACATATTATATTTAGGGATTTCAATTTTATGGCATGTGATATTATGTGATGTTAAGTTCGGGTGAATTATCATTCGGACAAATGATGTTTAGGACAAAAAAAGTTATGGCACTTTAAATTATGGATAAAAAAGTTAGGTGACACAATAGAGAACCAGGTAAGTAGGAAGGGTAGGGTATGTAGGGTAGGTAGGGTAGGGTAAGTAGGATAAGGGTAGGTAGGGAGGTAGGTAGGTACGTAGGTAGGTACGTAGGTAGGTACGTAGGTAGGGTAGGGTAGGGTAGGGTGGGGTAGGGTAGGTAGGGTATGTAAGGTAGGTAGGTAGGTAGGGTAGGGTATGGTAGGTAGGTAGATAAGGTAGGTAAAAAGTGCATTGCAACGCATGCCGGGGACAGCCAGTATTTAAAAGAAAAATAGGAAACTTTTTTATTTTTTTTCATTCAAAATATCATTATATTATAAATTAATGTTATTTATAATATGTATATTAATGTTTGAAAATTCGTGCAGATCAGATGCTGGGTTCAGAGATAGACAACGGAACTTTCCAATAAGTATAAGGCAGATGATCTCGTGAATGCAGCGGGAATTCGTTGGATGCGAGATGCGCGGCAGTGGATTTCGTTTGACGGAAATGATCATGATGATGAACAAAGTGTGTCAGCTTATTGATTTTGTGAATTCCTCATGGCTGACGATAATTCACGCAATCTTGGCATTTCTGCCAATGCTCTGTCACCATGTGACCTATTTAATAATTTATTAGCCTCTAAGTCACACTATGCAATTCCCTCTAGGATTTTCACGCGGCTTAGAGCTACATATACTTGCCCTTTGGCGAAGTTTTCTTTTTTCATTCTTAGTTTTCAAATCGATGCCGTTTTCTGATACGAGAAGAATCATTACTAGGCTTACCCATATTTAATTATGAGATTAAAAATATGTCACAAAAAATTAACAAAAAATTTTTTTTTGTCAAAAAAAAACCTACTTCAAAAAACCCTAAAAGCACTAAAAAGTTAAAAATAATACTATAACTTACCTATATTAATAAACGTTACCTAACCTACAATTAACCTATAGTAAAATTTAACAATTTTTTTTGGAGTCGGTGCCAAGAAATATACGATACCTAAATGACTATATACCTACAGACTAAGGCCAGGAATAAAAATAAAAATAACCTTTATTTACTCTGACCTCAATACATAAACAAGTGGTAATATTAACTCTAACTTAAAACTAATAACATTTCTAATAATTGTTTACCCTACATTGCCATTATCAGCAACCAGGTCAGGCTGTCTTTCGACATAGGCCTCCTCTAAATCCCTCCACTTATTCCTGCCCAGAGCAGTTCTTCGCCAATCTTTTGGCAGATTAGCCTCCCACCTTTTTACCTGTCTTACTTTACGTCTTTTTCCGTTTCTTGGGTACCATTCTGTGACTGTTTTGGCCCATTTTTCCGTCTTGCCTCTCATCATATGACCTATCCATTTCCATTTCAGAGTTCTGGTTTTTACTCTAACGTCGTCGGCCAGTTTAGTGATGCTCCTAATTTTCGTATTTTTCCATTTGTCTTGCAGTCGTCTTAGGTTCATCATGCTCCTCTCCATTCCTCTTTGACATACACACAGTTTGTGTTCAATTTTTCGGGATAATGGCCAGGTCTGGCAGCCGTCCGTAAGACATGGAATAATGCAGGTGTTGTAAAGCTTCCTTTTTTCTGAAATGGGTACAGTTATATTTTTTATTATTTCTTTAAGAGACCAGTATCTATTCCAAGTGTTGTTCACTCTTCTGTTCACTTCTTTAGTAGATAGATCTCTCACAGCTATAATTTGTCCCAGATATATATGTATACTCTTCTACATATTCGATGTCTTCTTCTTCCACTTCTATCTTTACCTTTGCTCTATTTGACATTAATTTGATCTTGCACGTATTCATTGATAGCCCTGCTTTTTTGCTTTCCGATACTAGTTGTTGGAGCATGGTTTGAAGTACAGTAGGATCCTCTGCAAAAAGAATGAGATCGTCTACAAATCTGAGGTGGTGTAAGTTTTCCCCGTTTATATTTATGCCAAATTCATCCCAGTTCAATTGTTTATAGACGTTTTCCAGAACGGCATTAAATCTTTTTGGTGAAAGCGGGTCTCCCTGTCTGACACCTCTCTGAATTTCAAAATTATCTCCAATTCTTTCCAGCTGTACTTTTGATGTGCTGTTAGCATATATTTGTTGAATTATGTTTATATATTTGTTTTCTACTCCCTGGTTCATAAGTGCCTTCCAAATGTTACTATGTTTTAAAGAATCGAACGACTTGTCGAATAATCTGAGCGAAATCCCGCTTGTTCTTTCGGCTGGTTACAGTCTAGTCCTTTAGTCAATCTTTCCAAAATTATTGTTATGAATACTTAACATAAGACTAATGGGTCTATAATTGTTCATGTTGTTTCTGTCTCCCTTCTTGTGCAGTAGTATTATAGTGGACGTTGTCCATTGAGTTGGGATTTGCTCTGTATCCAATATTTCGTTGCATATGTTCGTAAACGGTTCTATTATCTGGTTTATGCTGTTTTTGAATAATGTGTTAGTTATTTTATCATCCCCAGGTGCTTTGCCTGATTTTTGTTTCAATAGCTTTTCTTACTTCGCTTTGCATTATACACCGTGTAAACCACTTCATCACGAAGCTGTCAACCAAGCATTCTGTACATGAAACTAAGTAACTTTACGCAAAAATTATTGCTGGGAAACGACTTTTTTTTGGGGGGTGTAAAATCAAGTTTTGTGGTAGAACTCAATGTAACGCACTCAAAACATTGTGCTGATGGACGGATTGAATAGTACGGGGGTCGTGGAGGTGTTTAAAGTAAAAATCTTACATTAAAAACTTGTATTTAAAAAAATACTTGTCAAAAAGTTGGAACTTTGACCCCTAATATCTCCGTAACTAGAAGGTTCCCAGGTATGGTGTAGAACAAAAAAAATATCGCAATGACAGGGAGAACCAGTGCCTTTTGGCTTCGTTAAGAGGTGTTTTACACCCTTTATATGGTACTGATTCTTGGTTGGTATTACGTTTTTCAGTTGTCTTATCCGTGGTTTCCTTTGTATCAGTGTACAATTTCTTATAGAAGTCTGTTGCAATGTTTAAAATCAGTTGGCGTTTACTTGTGGCCAGAAAAAAAACAAAACATAAATCTTAGAGCTTCTAAATATTAATTCAATTCAGACACAAAAAAAAAGATACTCACGATAATACTTAATAATAATATATTTTTACATACAAATCAATAAAATCAGAGCAAACACAGTTTAAACAATGCAACAACGCAAGAAAAGCAAAAAGTTCAACGATTAACTTCAAGATCTTGAGTCTCTTCAAGTCGCTTGAACATAATGAGCAATTGTGTAGCAACCTTACTACTTTACTAACAGCTTACCACGGTTACGTTTGCTTAGTCCTCAGATACGGCGTAATATTCTGGGGCAATAGTACAGGACAGGACAAGGAGCGCGCGTTTATTGCTCAAAAACGTTGCATCAGGGCTATATTTAACTTGCATCAAACTGACTACTGTAAACAATTTTTTTTTTAAATGAACGTATTAACACTACCATGTGTCTATATATTTGAGGTTGCAGTATTTGTCAAAAATAATATTCACATGTATAATTACTACACGCGTATACGGCGTAAGGACAAATTGCGCCCAGTAGCTAGCAAGACTCATCTAATGCAAGAAAGTATCTTTTGTGCAGCTTCACGCATCTTTAATAATATTCCGGGGCCTATTAGAATAATTAAGGAAATGAAAAAAATTAAAAAGAAACTCCATGATATGCTAGTACACAAGTGCTGCTACTCTATAAAAGACTTCCTATCATACAAATCACTGCTTCAACATAGTCGCCCTCAGTCATGATGCGTTCGGTGACCCACTGAGGTGCCTCCCATAATTCGTTCCGTTTTGTTTTATCTTTTTTATATTTTATGTGAAATCTTATTAATCTTTAACTATACTGTATTTTTATTGTAATGTAACTATTTTATGCCCTAAGGGCGGGACGTAGCTGAGCACAATTTCACTATTTAAGACCTGTATTATGTACCTACCTATGATCCACAATAAAGATATTGATTGATTGATTGATTGATTGATTGACCTTTCTTGTAGAAACGAAACCATAGCGCGATTCAGAAATCAGGCCTCAATGAACAACCATCCATTGAGCTTTGTTGTACTAAAACTGAAAAATACTCTGGAATTACCTGTCGTTTCAGTACTTAGCTTGGCAGCGACTCCAAAAAATAGTTAAATTTGATTATAGGTTAATTGAAGGTTAGGTAAGGTTTATTAATATTGGTAGGTTATAGTATTATTTTTTAGTGCTTTTAGGGTTTTTTGAAGTTGGTTTGTTTTTTTTACTGTCCCACTCGTTCTTTGGCAGTACTGCCCTGTCACACAATCACCCCTCATTATTTATATTAATCTCCAAAGAGCTAAAAACGTGCATGATAAGTTCATCATCTGTAGCCACTGGATGGGAAAATTCTTCGGAAATTAGAGTTTTCCCCTCTGCGTCCGATTCCAGACGACCATCCCATTTGCGGCAGCTTGTCGCGAAGACACCTGATTCGTGGTCGTTATACAGTTGGACGCACATGTTGCACGTAAGATGGAGCTTTCCGACCCTAGCCCACAGTGCCGAGTGTGCCGACGCCTTGAGACGGGTATATTTCATACGCCGGGGTGTGCCCATTGTTTGTGCGACATTGTGCTCTCGTCCCATACCATTATCTTGCACTGCTGCAAAACGACTCCCCGGCCGCTGTTTTTGGTGATGTTGCATGTTGGGGTATCTTCGCTTGCAAGATTCAGCAGTAAATTTGAAAACAGAATGTGCGACCCGGTAAGCAAAGTTGCAGCAATGCTCGAGGAAGCCACACCCAGGGCTCAATTGCGGTCCTTGCGGAGTAGGGCCAGCGAAAGAGTCAGCACAGATGCAATGTGACGGCACAGTTGGTGCAGTGGCTGAGCAATTGACTGTTACGCTCCATCACGGGTTCGTTTCCCGCACGGAATAAATTTATAACGTCGTAGATTTTTATCCAAAAATGTAAACTATAACCGGTGCAAATAAGTGAGTTTGTTAAGAAAAGCAATTTGTGTTTCAATTTTCTTGCACTTGGTCACTCTGTGAGGTATTATCGCATCCCAACAAGCTGAAGAGTCTGATAGGGTGTTGATACATTACAGTACGCATGGCTGAGGAAAAATGCCAGGAATGGGGTTCCATTTTCTGCCAAGGCAGTAGGCACTCTTATAACCATGATCCGGGGTTTGCGCTTATTGAGTCCGTTGACGGTAAGTCCAGATGTAGAGAGCTGCACTGCGTTCTTAAGTTTATCTGCGTCATGTTCCGTCTCGATACTCATTATTACACCACCAGTTTTAAGGTTCCGTAGCCAAATGGCAAAAACGAGACCCTTATGGATTCGGGCTTTCCGTCTGTCAGTCCGCCCGTATGACACAGCATTTTCACTCCAAGACGGCTAACCGTCTGACAGTATGGTCCTAAACCATACTGTTGAAATTTAGACAATAGGTGCCTTTGTATAAACCGCTACACAAATATGATGTGAAATAAACAGGTAATGTAAAAATAACAATATGGAAGCCATCCGTACATGTAACTACGGGGTGGAAAAAAATATCTACGTTTATATGGCTGTCTGAGGTGTCGATCGGTAGCTCTTAAGAAATGAGGTGTCCTAAATACTCTTTTTTAAGTAAATGGTTGATGAGACATTTGCTTCCAAAGTCATAAAAATTTACAAAAATTGTGTGTGTGTGTGTGTCCTTCTAATTTTAATTTTAAGGTAAGAGGAGGAAGACTCCAAAAATTTAGGTTTGTGGAACGTAAAAAAAAAAACTTCCAATAAAAATTGGTTTGAGTAAGATTTGATGTTTAGTTTTTGAGATATGGAACTTTTTCATCAAACTGCAGCAGTAAATTTGTTTTTTATTAACATACAAATGAAAAACACATTTGGTTTTGCTGTTGAGTGTAAATTTACTTATTTATGAATGAGCGCTCAAATTATTGTTATTATATTGTTTGGTGCTACGGAACCCTGTGTGTGCGAGTAAGACTCACACTTGGTCGGTTTTTAATCGAAGTTAATTGTATCGTATTTCATCATTTATTCGAAGGTAATTATTTAAATTACGAAGGAAAATTGGGATTCCTAGTTTTCCTCTCTTATTGGAACTTCTACTCTTGTCTGTTCACCTTATTTATAAGTTTACATTGCACCGTCATGTTATTCATGTTAAGCGTCAGGCGTGTGAGCGAGCGAAGGCCGCGTGTGTCGAGTACCGCGTGAGCGCGGCTCACGCGCACGCCCGGCATTGCAGCCGAGCACGAGTACCGGGGACTCCCGGTGCTAGCTACGTGGCGCGCGATATAGGTATCGTTTCGTCCACTGCACTTATAGCGTTATCATTTGCTGCCAGCTTATAAAAAAAGTAAACACGTATCATATTCATCACAATCATGTGCCTTAGTGAAGTTATCCTTTCAGATAGGTTAATAGAATGCAAGGTTCTATAGTAGAGGTGTGCGAACGACATGTGTGGAATGAAAAGTGGTTGCAAAGCGAACTACATACTATCTCCATGGAAATGCGGTCTAGTAGTCATGACGGAGAGAACTGGTGGCGTTTGGTGATCACTAGCTCGCACTCATCACTGGGGCACTGTCGCAGTCACTGCACTGTCACTCGCGGGTCGCGGGCGTGAGTCGCGCGTGTAGCGTCCGGCGCGAGTGCGTGTGGTGCTCGCGTGACGTAACGCCGCGCCACACTGCAGCGCGCCGCGCGACCGCGACCCGAGCGGAGCCTAGCCGCCCTCCTCCCGCGACCCCGCCCCGCGCCCAGCTGCGCGCGCACCCGCCCCCGCGCGCACCTGCCGCCGCTCGCAGCTAGCCTCCTGCACTCGTCTGCATCCCGCACGACATACACCTGCCTGACAAAGATCCCGTGATTATTAGTCTGGAATAGTTCTCCCTAAAACGTAGCTAGTTTTCAACATTTGGTCGTATTACCTGGGACCTAATAAACCACCCACTTATCATGAGATTGACCCACTCACACTCGAGGTCCTAATCGTATTTGTGTTATCAGCATGTTTGTAAATTTGTTGATTTGATTGTACAGCCAAGTTTACAATTCATTGCAATATTGCCGGTCGTAGTGAACAGACGCATCGAACAATTAGTAGTGATTAGAGTGTCGCAAACTATTATATTAAATTTGTGTTTTCTACTAACACATAGTAGAAATGACCGGTGTTTAACAGGAACAAAATAACCTGCTTCACGATATACCGACGGATAGTCCCTTCAACCGGAGTAGTAAATGTGTTTGATCCCCGCCTTCTACACCTGTGCCCGCAGATTTTTGATAGGTTTGGTTAGGTTAGCTTTTTTTTTGGCAGGAGTGGGAAATCCACGGACACCTCGATTGCCTAACGGGTTGTGAGATAGTCAAGGTAGTGCCGGACTCGAACCGGCTAAAACCACACTCTTCATGCTCTGTCAGTGTCCCCCTGACATGGTCAGGGACCTTCATATACGATAAAGCATGGCTTTTAAGTTTTTGTTTCTACAAAGTACTCTTGTTGATATTTTAATGCAAATATCAAAATTCTAAAACATTTTTCGTTTGTTCTCGTTTCTAATAATCGGGGGGCACGGCAGTGCCCCCGCCAAAGTCGAGCGCGAAGCAAACACTGCCATACCATCCTTTACAGGAACCATTTCGCCGCATTTTCAGGCCCCTATTTGAGAACCTCTGCATAAGACCAGAACGCAGAAATTTTCGTCATCCAGTAAGCTATAATCACATACTTAAAATCCAAAATTTCAAGTTTGTAGGTCATTTAGTTCCGAAGTTAAGCGAAAGCAAAGTTTCGCATTTACGGCACTCACTCACTCACTCACTCATGATCATCAAAATAGAACTAGTACTTCCCATAATAATAACAGATGCAGGGGAACAGCGAACCGATAAGGATTGAGCGTGGTATATTCCAGGGTGATAGTCTGAGTCCATTGTGGTTTTGTCTAGCCTTGAACCCTCTTAGCACACTGCTGGAGGGTTCAGGTCTAGGTTATCGCTTGAGGAAAGGTGGTCAGGTCATATCTCACCTTCTTTACATGGATGATCTGAAAATCTTTGCACCCAACAATTTGCAACTGATGAAGCTACTGAAGGTAACTGAAACCTACAGTAGCGCCATCAGGATGGAATTTGGTGTGGACAAATGTGCAGTCATGCATGTGAAGCGAGGGAAGATTATGGAATCCGTGGGAACTCACCTCTCGGATTCCATACACCTTAGATCCCTTTCCTCAACAGAAACCTACAAGTATTTGGGTATGTCGGAAGCATTAGGCATCAATAGTGCTGACATGAAACAATCGTTGAGGGAACGTTTCTTTGGCCGCCTGAATAAGGTGCTAAGAAGTCTTCTGTCAGGCGGAAACAAGGTGCGCGCCTTCAACGGTTGGGTCATGCCGGTTTTGATGTATTCTTTTGGCATACTCAAATGGACTCAGACAGAACTTGATGCCCTTGATAGGAAGGTCCGCGTACTGCTGACCGCAAATCGGATGCATCACCCACGGTCGTCGGTGATGAGACTGTATATCCGGCGGAAGTGTGGGGGTCGTGGCTTCTTAAATGCTAAGACCCTGCACAACCGTGAGGTATGCAGTCTCAGGGAATACTTTCTAGAAACCGACGTGGGGATGCACCGAGATGTGGTCTCAGTCGACAAGGGACTTACCCCGCTCTTCTTGGCTAACGAGAACTGGCGCAAGCCTGTAGTATTAGACACTAATGACCGCAGGGAGGTATGGCAGAGCAAGGAGCTTCACGGACGCTTTTACCGGGCCTTACATGGGCCCAATGTAGAATTCTTAGCGTCCGTATCCTGGCTGCGTTTCGGTGACCTCTTCAGGGAAACTGATCGTTTTGTCTGTGCAATAATGGACGAAGTTATGCTGACGAATAACTACCGGAAACACATTGTAAAGGATGGCACGGTTGACATATGTCGGGCATGCCACCGTCCGGGAGAATCGATCCGACACATTATTTCTGGGTGTTCTCGTTTGGCTAACGGAGAATACTTGCATAGACACAACCTTGTTGCCAGGATTATTCACCAGCAACTTGCTTTGAAATACAACCTTGTGGAATCGGAAGTGCCATACTATAAGTATGCGCCCGACCCAGTTCTCGATAATGGTAATATCACGTTGTATTTGGATCGACCTATCATCACTGACAGGACTATTGTTGCCAATAAGCCTGACATTGTGTTGATAGATCGATTGGAGCGTCGCGCAATGATTGTTGATATAACGGTCCCGCATGACGAGAACCTCGTGAAAGCAGAGAAAGATAAACAATTCAAGTATCTAGATCTGGCTCGCGAGGTTGTCGACATGTGGGACGTGGGTACAGCAGTCATTGTGCCGATAGTCGTGTCGGCCAACGGCTTAATTGCCAAAAGCCTCGACCAACATTTGAGTAGGCTTTCGCTTGGCAGCTGGATCAAGGGCTTGATTCAGAAAGCAGTACTTCTGGAAACGGCGCGTATTGTTAGGAGGTTCCTCTCTCAAGAACCCTGACCACCGGTAGACCCGGACCCTGTTCCCGATGCCGGTGGGCTACTATTTTTTATATTTTTAAATGTTTTTTTATATTACTTTTGTAAAAATATTTAAAAATGTAATTGATATGTATGAAAGTGAATAAAGGAAATAATAATAATAATAAGACATTTATTTCAGACTTAGTCCATATCCTGTTAGTAATACAAAACCTTATAAAACTATTGTTAGTAGGTACATACAGAATTAAAGCCACAGAAAATCATTTCGTAGCACCGCACAGGAGTGCCAGTTTATGCCAAGCCCTGGACGCGACCACCCACAGTGTGTAGTCGCATCCAGTGCTGCCACATCGGCGAGTCCTAGCGACCCACGAACAAGCTCAGAAAACTGTTCGAGCTGCCCCGCATGCGCTTCATAAGAGACGCACAACGCTTCCGCATGATGGCATGAAAACCATCCACGCTTTTCACTGCAAACATTGCTGAAGCGCTGCAGTGGCGCGGCAGCCCGAACAGTACCCTGAACGCGTTATTATATTGTACTCGCAGAGCACTGTATGTACGCTGCGTGTACTTAGTCCACAGGCTGCAGGTGTAAAAAGATTGACAGAATGCCTTAAATAATGTCACTTTGACTTGTTCGGTACACCGTGCAAACCTGCGGGCCAGCATGTTGCAGCGCACAGACAGCGCCCTGCGCTCCTTCTTCAAGTCCATGTTGTCACACATATCATCTGAGACCCAGTGACCCAGATATTTAAAATTAGACACTCTGTTTAAGCTGGCACCGCAAAGATACAAGGGAGGCACATTAGCCAAGGATTTATTACCAGCCCTAAACACCATCACTTCACTCTTCTTCACATTATATCTGAGTCCATGGGTTCTCACATACTTTTCACAGATATCTAGCAGTCTACGCATGGCACTGATTGACGGGCTCAGCAGCACCATGTCGTCCGCGTAGCTGATATTATTGACGCACTGACCATCTATATGGCACCCTATGCTTGTTCTGCTGAGCTCGCCGATCAGCTCGTTCATGTATAAGTTAAAGAGACGAGGAGAGGTTAACCCCCCCTGCCTCACCCCGCACTCCAACCCATACACGTCCGAGAGCGAGCCTGCCCACCGCACAACATTCCTTTGGCTCGAGTACCAATATCTCAACATTGCAACAACATCACGTGACACATCTGTTTCATTTTTTATTTTTTTCCACAATATATCATATTATACCAAATCGAACGCCCTGGACAAGTCCAGGTAACAGGCATAAACCGGCGTATTTCTGGCTGTATAGTACTGCACAGTCTGCTTGAGGCACAGGATGGCACTCTCAGTTGAAAGGCCAGGTCTAAATCCAAATTGAGCATCATGACGTTTCATGTGATTATCCAGGTGTTTGTCAAGCAGACTGTCCAGCACTTTTGCTATCACAGTACCCAGCGAGATAGGTCTGTAGTTTGCCGGGTCTGAGACATCCCCGGTCTTGTTTTTTATAACCGGAACAACCACGGTATACAATTTCTATAATATATATAATATAATTTCTATAATATATTTATATTGTATAAAAGTTCATCCGGTAGGTAACAATGACTCATACATAAACTAAAAAACATAGCAAGTATTCGAGACACATGAAAACCAGCATATTTCAAATGCTCAATGCTGAGACCATCATGACCAGGGGATTTACCTCGCACCTATTTATGAATTACGGTGGCAACTTCCTTGGCACAAAATCGGACAGTAACGTCCCCTGTCATGATCTCTGCACCGAGTGTCAGGTCAGTCGAGCCTACAGGAGGAGAATCCACCCTAAAATGATGACAAAACAGGTTAGCTATATCACGGGGCACATGCACGCCCCGCAACGCTCACAGGTAAACTCGATTTCGGGTTCAATTTATTTGTTTTTTTCCAGAATTTACCAAATTGTTTATTCGAATGATGCTGTGAAATTATATCTAACTTGATTTGTTTTTCATTATCTTGACAAAATTTAACTCGAGATTTAAAAAGTCGCCTCGTTTGGCACATGCTATCGTAAATAGGTCCGCATTTTTGTTTCCCACTCAATAACCAGTTTTGATAACATAATCGAGCCTCTCTGTGAGCACCGCTGACGTGCTTGTTCCACCCTGGCATACATTTATGTTTCCTGGACACAGGACCAATATAGCTGTCTGCCGCCGCCTTACTAAGTATTAGCACAATATCGCTACACATTTGTTTTAAAATGCGTTTATGACCCTCATTATAACAATAGCGATCGGCGCAGTGTGTAAATTCTAAAGGAAAATTAATATTTCGCAGTTCCGAGTGACAACATTCAAGAAACTTTCCTGTCTGTTCACAGTTTCTTTCTCCCCAAATTACTTTATTTGATTCGTTATCAGCCGCAATAACTTTCGGCCTTATTAATTTTAAGTCACATTCAACTAACAAAGGACAATGATCAGACCAGTAAGCATCATGTAGAATGGACACTTTACGTACTGAGCGTCTCGCCGCACTGGTCGTCACACAGTGATCGAGCCAGCGCAGACAGCCATGTGCCTCACTCACAAATGTATATGTGTCTATAGGTAGCAAGTCCATATCTATGCACGACCATGATTGTTCGGTACAAAAGTTTAATAGTTCACTTGAAAATAACTCACCTGGGTGTGCATTAAAGTCCCCAAGTACAAAAACTGACTCCACGGCACTATTTTCAATCAACGCATTAACTTCACTGAGACAATTAGTGAATTCAACTAAATTATCGACACTCGCGGTAGGCATGTACACTGATACGACCATAATTGACCTGTCGCTGAGCACTACTTTAATGGCCGCAATACGCACATTATCACACGGTATCACTGTAACGCACGGGAAAGCAGACTTCCTCCAGAGCAGGGCCACACCTCCGTACGGCCTGCCCCTTAATACCCCAGCTGTCGTATCCACGGCTGAGGTGCCCGTAAAAGCAAACCCGTCGTCGATAGTACCAAGAAAAGGTACGTCATGCGGCAACAACCACGTTTCCTGAAGAGCGATTATATCGGTTGCCCTACACAACCTCCGTATGCAATCAGCCGATCTAATAACATTTTTACAATTGAAACTTACAAGTTTCTTAAGTGTACTATTCGCTTGTTCCATTCGTTTTTGTCTTGAAATTCACAAAGCGACGGTACGCGACGCCTTCTGGCCAGAAATCATCATTGAGAAACATTCCTAAATTTTGCTTTGGTACCAGTACTTTGTACGCATCATATTGTTTAAACTCAGAGAAAGTAAAGTAAAGTTCCATAAACTCAGAGAGCTGAAATTTGGTACAGAGTTAGGGTTTAATGGCCACATAAAGGGAAAACTATACAAACTAGGATAATCGAAGATCTGGAGTACCTGGTGACCCTGATTAGAAAACACAAGAGCCCAACCAAACTGTTAGAGATCGACATACCACCTTTACAAAAAATATTCAACATGGTGGGCTACTCCATTTGATGTCAAAAATCGAAGGTCTGAAATATCTGATAAAGAACCCTCAGCTGGTCTCAGCTGTATTAGAGATAATATGGTAATGCCCCCTTCTACTATTGATACATAAAAAAATCGACTGTCATTGCAAAAATCCAGCTTAGTGTAATCTAGCTTATAGCGTCCTACTTCTGGGCGTTAAGGGTATTACCTTGCTCGATGACCTTCAAGATTTTATCTCTGTACTAGTATTTGTTACATTTGCGCCCTCTACAGACAAACGACCATACTAAAATAATAAAAACGAACTGAAGAATAAGCGAGAACATTTTATTCGCTCTTTTATGAGTCTTGTACGAATCTATAATAATTTATAATTACTTTGAAGTAAACAATTTACTTTGCCTGCTGACCTAGCTTTCATTCTAGTTCATGATACATTCTGAAGGTTTGATGATGACCAGGTACTGCTTGTCGGTGCTCAGTAACGGAAATAGTTAGGATTCCTTAGCTTTGAATACATATCTAATTGAGCATGGGTGCTACTACATCATACATTTTGAAGGTCTGATGATGATCAGGTAAGTGCTCATCAGTTCTCAGTAAAGGTAAAAAAGGTGAATGTTCTGAATGTTATTAGGTTTTTGGATGTTTTATTTGAGCCAGACGCGCGTGCGAGGTGTCCAGAGACGCGGCTTCGCGCGGGCTAGCCGATTATGGAATAAAACAATCGATGGAAAGAACAAATTTTTGAAGTTTTGGTCGAAAAACCTGTTTTCAACGCAAAATTTTTGATTTTTTTCTCCCAACCAGGACTCCGGGACGCGGGACGCGGACCAGAGCACAGGGATAGAAGGTTAGGGCTATTGCGACTAAAGGTTGAAACAAAAAATTTGGAAGAAATGGTGTTTTAGTCGACAGTTTTTTTGACTTTTTTGCAGATGTAGGTATATGGAAGATTCTAGATTACGCTTCCAGGTTTGTTCGAGATGGTCAAAATATAGGCGTGAGCCCACAAATGTCTATGAAATGCTGAAAACAGCGCACTGAACTCACCCGTACGGGCGATATAACAATTTCAACTCCCGGTAGCACAGACCCTCACGTCTCTATTTAGGTACTAGCCTAATGTTGGCAAATAAAATAAATAATATTGAAATTAAAATAAATATTATTATTGAAATCGCGCACAGAAATCGACCGCACTGGCTTAGCAACCAAGGTCTACTGGCTAGGTTTTTTTTTTTTTTTTTTTTTTGGCAGGAGTGGGAAATCCCCACGGACACTTCGACTTACTCGTCATCGTAGCCTTAGTAATAAATAGAAATAAGTAGGATTAGTAATAGAAAATACTGAATATATCATATGTATATAGTGTAAGTATTTTATAAAACCAGGTATTTGTATTTATTGATAGGTCTATTATTATAGGTATATACACATATTTATAGGTATCGTAAAAATTGTAAATAAATGTAGTTTCAGATAATGTATCGAGAGGAAGTCTCTCAGGATTTCTTTTATTACCTGCAAGCAAAAATTAGTAAATAACCTGTGATGATAGCTCAAAACGGCTCTGATCATGTCAGAGGGTACTGGAAAGGCAGGAGTGGTTTTTAGCCGGTTCGAGTCCGGCACTACTTCGACCTCAGTGCGGCCTCCTTTGCGAGCTGGTCGTCTCTCTCATTCCCCTCCAACCCTGCGTGGGCCTTGATCCAGAACAAGGAGACACTCTTGTTCTGGAGCCTACAGCGTCGAATGGTGTCCCTGGTTTCCACAGCCAAGGGATGGGGGGAGAGTACATTTGCTACCGACTGGAGGGCCGCCCTGGAGTCGCTGTAGATGCCGAACGTGGTTTCACTGCTATTGAGCACCTCTCCTGCTGCCTTCTGTAGGGCCAAGAGTTCCGCCTAGTAGACGGTGCAGTAAGACGACAAGGCAAGTTTGAGGGCCTTAGTTTCGGCGGCACCATTCCACAAGGATAGCGCCGCCCCAACCCTGCCCTCAATCTTGCTGCCGTCAGTGAATATACGCACAGCGAAATTGCTGTGGTTTCTATATTGATCCTCGTCTACCAGGCTCCCGAACTCCAGGTTTACTTGGTCCGCGGGGTGCGGAGCCTCTATCGCTGGAGCCATTCGTTCAATCTCCCTGCCTCCTAGCACCGGCTGGGGCACACCTCTCTTGGCTCCGTATAATGCAGCCACTTCCCGTATACGGAGGTCGAGTGGGAGTATACCAGCCAGCACCAGTGCCGAGTTTAGGGAGACCGTGCGGTAGGCTCTGCACAGCTTTTGAGCAAACCCCCTCTGGACCACGTTAAGCTGTTTTATGACCCCTAATTTGTTGGCGGCAGGTGCCCATGCGCTTGCGGCGTACAGAATAGTAGGCTCTACGGCGGCGGTATATATTGCCCTTATCACCTCTGGGTGCAAACCCCAACTGACCCGAGCTGCTCTGGCCAGTTGCTTGTACATAGCTATCGCCTTTTTACAGGCAATAGCTACGAGTTTGTTGAAGGTGAGTTTGGCGTCAATAATAAGCCCCAATATTTTTACCTCTTGGGACATTCAGTACCATCGCGCATGTTTTGTGCGGTGCGAAGTTCAGCCGATTTCTGACACCCCACGTCCGAACATGTTCGAGAGCGGCATTGGCCTGTCCCTCGATTTGAAGCGCTGTATCCCCGTCAAAGACCATCACCACGTCGTCAGCAAAGGCCTGGCAGTAATCACCCCTGCTCTCAAGCTGCTTCAGGAGTGGGTCGAGAATCAGGTTCCAAAAGATGGGCCCTCCTATCGAACCCTGAACGCACCCCTTGCTGGTCCCTCGCCTGCTCTCTTCACCGGCGTATCTCACCGTGACCACCCTGTCGCTGAGATAGCTGCTGACTACCCGTCTCAAATTGACAGGACACTTTTCCTCAGCCAATCGTACTTTAATCGCAGGCCACCACGCACCGTCGAATGCTCCCTCAATATCCAGTGACACAAGCGTGACAATTTTCTTTTGTGCCAGCTTCGTGCGGATGTGCTGCACAAGGGTATAGAGGGAGTCTTCGGTGCTTTTTTGGGGCATAAAGCCGTATTGGCGAGTACTTATCCTAGGTAGTAAGTAGAATTTGAGACGGGCCACCAGCATCTTTTCGTACACCTTCCCCAAGACAGGCAATAGCCCAATCGGCCTGTAGGACTTGGGTACGGTGTACGAGTCTTTGCCGGGCTTTCTGAGCACAACCACCGTTGCTTCCTTCCAGATCTTCGGAAAGTGGTGGTGCGCCAGACACTTGTTCAGCAGTGCCAGGAAATAGTTGGGGTCACAGTGAACCGCCTGCGAGCAAATATCGGCAGTGAAGCCGTCGGCTCCCGGGGCCTTTTTTGGGTTGAATGATCGCATAGACCTTTCAAGCTCGCTTAGGGTAAACGGTGGGTCATGTCGTTCACCATGACTCCACGCGTTTATCATCTCTGCCTGTTCTCTTGTTTGGCGATGGTCTATGTTATCATCTTCCTCTCGGTCCTCGGGATAGAACGTCTCGGCCAGCAGCCTCACGGAACCCTTCGCGTCCAGTGGTTTTCCACCCATCTGAAGCGGCAAATCCTCCTCTCTCTTTCCGATCCGTCCCATTATCCTGTAAATACCCTCCCAGACCCCCTCTCTGTCCTGCTTCCCGCAAAACTCCTTCCAGCTATCTGAAGCTGCTTTTATAACCGCTGTCTCATAGCTTTCTTTTTCTTTTACTTATAGGTCTACAACCATCGCTCTTCGGACCGGCGCTGCGTTTCTGACTCTGCGTTTCCTGGTGGCGACCAGCCTTTTCATCTCAGCGAGCTCCTCAGACCACCACGGCAAGGTAAGTGTTTCTGTGTTCTTTTTGAATGGAATAGTGTGTTGGCATGTGTGTGTTATTGCGTGTGTGTATGTGATTATAATTTCCTCCAACTGTTGTACGTGTGTAACATTTGAAAGTTCCTCCAGGGTTAACTTCTTTTCTCGCATAATTTGAGTCAGTTTCTCACGAAACTGGTCCCAATTAGCCTTCCTTGTGTTGTATATCCTGGTGGTTCTTTCAATGTTTATTCCTTTAGATTTTTTCAAGTTAATACCGAAAATAATGCCGTTGTGGTCGGAACTCGTGAGACCCTCGTCGATCCGCCAGCCATCCACCAAGTCCAGCATGTCCACCGAAATGGCCGTCACATCCACGTGGCTGCAGTACCTGATGCCTCCCCGTATGGTATCAAAGGTGGGAATGTCCCCGGTGTTGAGGATCTGAAGCCCCAGCTCCCCCAGCGCACCACACATTAGCCCCCCTCTCGAATCTTCACTGCTGCTACCCCACCAGGTACTTTTCGCGTTTGCGTCTCCTCCAATAACCAACCTGCTAGAGCCCAGCTCTCGCTCTATCCGACGAAGGTGCTCCAGGTATGGTTCCATGGGCTTGTCGGGCTCGAAGTAGAACGACACCAGCGTGATGGTCCAGGCTCGGGTTCGGACTCCCACCACAACGATGTTGTTTGTGGTGAGTTGCGGGTACTGTAAGACATCCAAGTCTTGGTCAAAGATGGCTATTGCCGCCTTTACAGTCCCTTCCCCTTCCTCTGAGCTCTGGAAGACCCTTACGCTCCGTTGGCCTCTCATCCTTCTCACACCGCCCACGTAGGGCTCCTGGAGCAACGCTACGGCGAGTTTGCGGTTTGTCGCCTCCAGCAAAAGCTCGTTCGTGGCTAGCTGGCTCCGTTGCAGGTTCGCCTGGACCATTTCGTACCTAGTGGTGGTTTCGGGGACGCCCTTAGCAGTACGCTATGGAAGCTCGGGCCAGCGCATCCCACCTCCTGCGCACCGGACAGTCGCTACTGAACGCGTTGTGCCCACTGTTCCCCAACTTGGATCTGGTGCAGTTTATGCACACCGCTGCTTTACCGGTCTGTCGGTCTGGGCAATCTGCTCTCAAATGTGGGCCGCCGCAGTGACTACATAGATCGGCTGGCTCCTTACAGAGGCGTTTGCCGTGACCGTACCCCAAGCAGCGGGTACACTGCACCAGTGGCGTCTGATCTTCGACGCGGACCCTCTGGAGGTCGATGCGGAGTTTCTCGGCGTCGATTGCCCGCCTCCAGATCGTTGGGGAGACACTGAGCACAACGTGATTCATATGCGGGTTACGGGTCTTCCTCCTGTACTTGATGGCGATCTGTTGATCCTCGTCACCGAGGCCGCAAAAGATCTCCCGGTTCTGATTCTTAAGGGCTTTGATGACTTCTTCGTCACTGTGTATTAATAACACGTCCCTAAGAATCAGAAGGGGGTTTCGATTTTTTACCTCCTCGACGACGAGGTTTCCTCCAGCCGCCTCCAACCACTCCTTTATTTTCCGGCGCTCCTCCTGTGTAGCGCACCCCATTATGATCTTCCTATCTTTGGCCTTCCTTACCTTTTCAACACGAACCCAGCCGTCTTTCGCATCAACCGCCTTTCTAACCTTCTCGAGGACTTCGTCCCCCGTATCCAACACCTGTGTTGAGGAGACAACCACGGAGTGCAACGTCGTTCGCCCCAGGGCATGAGCCCCGGTGTGGCTCTTATGCACTGACGCTACACTCGCGTAGCTCTTCTCCCCTCCACCTTCCCTGCTAGCCAGACTGTCTCGGAGTCTTTCCAGTTTCTCGGAATTATCCTTCAACTCCGAGATATGCTCCTTCATGGCGTTTAGGAGCTCAGTCTGGCCAGCAAGGATCTCGCTGGGATTGGATCGGGGGTCGCAGTCGGCAATGGGCGCGGGTGCTGCTGCGGCTTCAGGTGCGGCAGGGGCCTTGTCACGCTCCGACTCCTTTACCAGTTCAAAGAGCCTGTTTATGGCCTGTAGCACCGCATTCTTAATCTCTGCTTTGAGATTGCGAGAGTTGCCCAAATTTAGCTTTGCCTTATTTAGGCAAGCTCTCGCCTCCGCAATGCGACTGCGGTGCCCAGCCTCAGGCCCCTTGAGCGATACTGGGCAGTCCACAGGAGCTCGACGTGTCGCCGGTGTGACAGGGCCCTCCTGCGAGGCGGAAGGAGTGTGGTCTTCAAAGGAGATTCTCCTCCTCGCGGCAGCAGGTGAAGGCCCCACTTTCTCCGTCGATTGCGGCGAGCCACTAGAGCCCTGAATTCTCACCGTACTGGATGGGGTGCGGAACATATTAATTGTCAAGAAGCGGAAACTATCCAAAACGGACCCCTGTATAGAGGAGGTCTATTCAACAGTACTCGCTCGGGAGGAGAGAGGTATGCCAAAAGACACTGGATACTTCTGTATCCCTGTAAAGGGGGGTACACAGAAAGTATATATTATAAATCAAAATTTTATTTGAGCTAGACCCGCGAGTGAGGTGTCCAGAGACGCGGCTTCGCGCGGGCTAGCTTACTACGAAATAGAAAGGGGTGAGTGCCGAACAAAAATTTTGGGTTTTGCTCAAAAAACCAGTTTTTGAGTCAAAAAGTTTTGGTTTTCAACCCCCAACCTTGAGTCCGGGACACGAAACGGGCACCGGAACGCAGGGATGGTAGGTGAGTACTATTGTAACTATAATCTAAAGTAATATTTGTAGGAAAATTTGGAAGAACACTAAATTTGGAAGATTTTGTCTGAAATTCTTAAAATTTTCTAAGTGTCGTAAGGGAAGATTTTTGAAAACGCTTCTAGGGTGGTAAAATATTGTCAGAACGTAGGCAGAGGCCCACTAAAGTCTAAAAATGCTGAAAACAGCGTCAAAAACGCACCCTTAATGGCGAAGATATCAACGGTTAGGTTAGGTTTTTTTTTTTTTTTTTTTTGGCAGGAGGGGAAATCCGTTCGGACTAACACCCAGGCTGTTTCACAAATCGATCCAGTCTGGGTAGTGTCAGGCTCCAACTGACTAAAACCACCTCCTGCCTAGCTCGTGTCCCCCTGACATGGTCAGAGATCTTTTTAATACATTATTAGTTTTTTTACTGCTTATTTTACAATTTCTTTCTTATTTAAATAAAAGTTTACAAAAGTTTCAAAGTTTTCAAAATTTAAACATTAAGTACGTTGTGTTACACTATGCTTATTTCTAAAATATCCTTTCTAGAAGAGAAATATCTATATTTGTAAATAGCATAGGTTCTAATTGGCTTTATTACGTTTTATTACTTTGATGGCTAGAGTGTGTGTGAGATATCAACGGTAAGGTTAGGTTAGGTTAGGTTAGGTTAGGTCAGGTCCAGGGCGGGGGACCACCCCACAGTGCTTGCGTCCACGTCGCGTCCCCTGGAAACGACCCAGTTTGACCACCGTAACGGAGTGGCAGACTGGGCTCGGCCAAAGTGCACTGTGCTTTCGTTGCTCATTTTGCCTTGCGAGTACGAACCTGCGGAGGCTATGCCTAAACCCACGCGGGATGCCTGCGGGCGATATTTTAAACCCAAAGGCCCTTCTCAGGGCCAACCCAAAGGCCCTTCTCAGGGCCAACCCAAAGGCCCTTCTCAGGGCCAAACCGACGCTTCGGCGTCAGAGGCTAGCCGCGCGCCGTCTGCGGCTAGCTTCGGAAGAACGGACTTGTCGGATTTGTCTGACTCCGACGATGAGTCAATGGTTGGCGTCTCGGATGCAGGCGAGTCGCAGTCGCGAAAGCGGGCCTTCCTGCGGGATGGGTCCGAGGGCTCCTCGGCGTCAGGGTCGACGAGGCTTTCAAAGTTTAAAAAGCCGACGACGGCCGCGGCCACCCACGTCGTTGGGCTCGCGGACGCCCAACGTAAGTTGGATCTTGCGCAGCGGGCGCAGCTCCAGCAGGATCTTGAGGAGCGGGTTGCCGCGAGGGAGAGGCGGGCGCACGTCACCCGAGCAAAGTCCGGGTACGGTGCGTCCCGTGTGCTCTACGCGGACCACTCCCTGCTGGAGCTGGAACAAATGGCGGAGGAGGACGAGGAGGAAATTTTGGAGGTTGCCTCAAAGTCCTCAAATTTGAAGGGGACCTTCCAAAAGGCCCTCAAATGTCGGGCCGCGAGCTTGCGCGGTGTGGTCACGGAGCTGGTCCAGCGGAAGGCCACTGACGGGACACGGCAACTGCAGGCGAGGGTGGATCGCCTGCAGGTGGAAGTCAGTGAGCTTCATCGCAAGCTGGCTGAAGCCACGGCCCAGCCGCAGCAGGCCCCCACCGAGACGACGAAGTCGTCTAAGAAGACGAGTCCTGCGGCAGAGGGCCCCTCCTCCAACTCCAACCTTGAGGACATAATCCGCAAGGTGGTAATGGAGGAGCGGACCTTCACGCGAGCCTGCCTGGCAGGAATAGAGGACCGGCTCCTGCCGGAAAAGTGCCTCCGACCGCCGCTTGCGGCGGATAAGGGGCGCTCCGAGCCGGGGCCGTCCTCCTCATCCCAGATCCAGGAGGACGCCCTTCTCCCCTCGACCACCCCGTCCAATGAGTGGACGGAAGTGGTCCGCAAGGGGAGGGGCAAAAAGTCGGCGTCAGCCGTCCCTGCCGTCCCCGCCACCACCGCTCCCAGCCAGTCGCAGACAACCGGCAAGGGAAAGGGGAAGGGAAGAGGGAAAAGGAGGCAGCTAGTCTCCCCAAAAACCGCGGCCGTCGTGGTGACGCTCACCGCGGAGGCTGCGGAGCGAGGGGAGACTTACATGTCCATTTTGGTGCGGGCGCGTGCCAATGCCGATCCCACCCAACTGGGGATCGGCAGTGTGTCCTGCCGAAGAACCCAAGCCGGGGCTCGAATTTTCGAGTTCCCGGGGGCAGAGGGGAGCGCCCATGCGGACTACTTCGCGGCGAAGCTGCAAGAGGTCATCGCAGATTCGGCCAAGGTGGCCCGACCGGTCAAGTCGGCGGCCATAGAGGTGACGGACCTCGATGACTCCGTCACCAAAGAGGAGATGGTGGCGGCGGTCGCAGCGATAGGGGGCTGTGGCGTCGCAGCGGTCCAAGGCCGGGACATAAGGCCTGGCCGCGGCGGCATGGGCACTATTCGCCTCGAGTGCCCAATCGCCGCTGCCAAAGCCGTCCTTGCCAAGGGACGTTTTTTGGTCGGGTTCAGCTCGGGTGTAGTCCGGGCACTCGAGGACCAGCCTCTACGGTGTTTCCGGTGCTTCGGCATCGGACACACCCGGCCCCTGTGTCCGTCCACGGTGGACAGGTCGGACACGTGCTACCGCTGCGGCAAGGAGGGCCATAAGGCCGCCTCCTGCGAGGCCACCACGCCACACTGTGCGGTGTGTGCCGCCAGTGGCTGCTCGGCAGGCCACGTTATGAAGGGGAGGAACTGCAATCCTCCCCCTAAGCGGGGCAAAGCACAGGTGCCGTCCGGGCCTGCTGCTGTCGATAACACCGTCGCTCCTGCGGCAGCTGCGGAGGGGAATGCGATGTCCGACTGATGGATAGGGTCGAACATCGTATCCCTGAGGCGAACACCAACCACTGCAGTGCAGCCCAGGATCTGCTGATGCAGACTATGGCTCAGTGGTTGGTGGACTTGGTGGTGGTCGCCGAGCCTTACACGGTCGGGACGGCTTGGTGTTTCTTGGTTTCGCGGTCTTCCATGGACTCCCCTCCCCTCTCGCTCTGGAGAGGGGACCGGGATACGTGGCCGCCGCGTGAAGATGAAGAAGAGGTCGGAGAAGGCGTCGTCCTCTCCCTCCTCATGGTGGCGACGGGCGGGCGACAGGCGCGGGGGTGCCTTCGCCCGCATTGCACCCGTCACTACCTTCGTTAGTCATTCCCGGGCCCTTCCCCCTCCCCACGGGGAGGGCGTGAGCTGTGCCGGTTTCCCAGTCCCCCGCCACTAGGACGAAGCGGGAATGCCGCTGGGTCGTTTTAGTGGGTATACCGGTCTCAGACCGGGGAGTCCCACACTACCCTTCCATCCCCCGATGGGAGGGTGTGCGTTACGCATTTTTTCCCAGCGTCAACAAAAAAAAAAAAAAAAAAAAAAGGTTAGGTTAGGTTAGGTTCCCCCGCAAGGGGCGGCTTCGCCGGAGGAGGAGGTCCCCCCGGTGACGGCGGCGGAGATCTACGCGGGGGTACTCAGCCTCCGCGCCAAGAAGACGGCACCCGGGCCGGACGGCGTCCCCGCACGGGTGGTGGCAATAGCTGCCTCCGAGATGGAGGACAGGTTTCGGGACCTTTTCAGCGCGTGCTTTTCGGCTGGGAAGTTCCCGAAACTGTGGAAGGAGGGGCAGCTTTGCCTCCTCCGAAAGGCGGGACGCCCGGTGGACTCCCCCTCGGCATACCGGCCCGTCGTGTTGCTCGATGAGGTCGGTAAATTGTTCGAGGGGATAGTCGCCTCCCGGCTCGGGAGCCATTTGCGGGATGTGGGGCCGGATCTGTCGGACGCCCAATTTCGTTTCCGTCGTGGGCGTTCGACGATCGACGCGCTGGCCCTACTCAAGGGCCAGGTGAAGGAGGCAGTCGAGGCGGGGGACGGAGTGCTGGCGGTGTCATTCGACATTGCCAATGCCTTCAACTCCGTGCCCCACTCGACGATATTGGAGGCGCTCCGGTATCACGGAGTGCCCCAATATCTGCGGAGCCTCCTGGCCAGCTACTTGGAGGACCGAGAGGTCCTCCTCGTAGACAAGACGGCCACAGTGAGGCGGTACGGCGCAGAGTCCGGTGTTCCACAGGGGTCGGTGCTTGGGCCCCCGCTGTGGAACATCGGGTTCGATTGGCTGCTGCGGGGAGCCCTCCTCCCGGGCACGAGTGTCATATGCTACGCGGATGACACTCTGCTCACTGCACGGGGGAGGAGTTTCGGGGACGCGGCCTGTCTGGCCTCGGCTGGCGGATCCTTGGTTGCAGAGAGGATCCGCCGCCTGGGATTGAAGGTGGCGCTGCACAAGACCGAGGCCGTGTTCTTTCGCGGGCCTCGGCAGCGCTGCCCACCCGACGCCCACATCGTCGTGGAGGGCGTCCGTATAGAGGTCCAGCCCCGGATGAAATATCTGGGCCTGGTGCTGGACGACAGGTGGCGCTTCGGCCCGCATTTCAGCGGGCTGTCGACGCGCCTGTTGAAGGCCGCGGACGCCCTCTCGTGGCTCCTCCCGAACCTGGGGGGGCCCAAGGCGAAATGCCGGCGCCTCTATGCTGGCATCTTGCGGAGCATGGCGCTATCACCGGGTGCCTCTCTACCTCCGCAACATTGTGGGGGCTTATCTGTCGGGAAGGTGTGTCACCTACATGGGACGTGACGGCGATGGCCGTCGCGAGATGTCGTGCGGTGTTCCACAGGGGTCGGTTCTGGGCCCTCCCTTGTGGAACATCGGTTACGACTGGGTTTTGCGGTGCGAGCTTCCACCGGGAGTGAACCTGACGTGTTATGCGGACGACACGCTGGTCATTGCCCGGGGGAGCTCGTACAGGGAAGCAGCGTTGCTGGCTACGGCTGCGGTCTCGCAGGTGGTGAGCCGCATACGACGCCTGGGCCTGGAGGTGGCCCTCAACAAGTCGGAGGCCATTGCGTTTCATGGCCCCCGACGGGCGCCGCCGCTGGGATCACACATAGTGGTCGGGGGGGCCCGGATCGCTGTCGAGTCAACCATGAAGTACCTTGGATTGGTGCTCGACAGCCGTTGGGACTTCGGACACCACTTTCAGCGGCTGGTGCCCAAGTTGATGGGCGCGGCGGGCGCGCTGTCAACGCTGCTTCCCAATTTGGGGGGCCCGAGCTCCGCCTGTAGGCGGTTGTACGTGGGGATCGTGCGATCCATGGCCCTTTACGGGGCCCCAGTATGGGCGACGGACCTGACGGCCCGCACTATCGCAGTTCTGCGCAAACCGCAGAGAGCGATGGCCGTCAGGGTCATACGGGGATATCGCACGATCTCCTACGAGGCGGCTTGTGTACTGGCCGGATCCCCGCCGTGGGACCTGGAGGCGAAAGCCCTCGCGACACTTCACAAGTGGCGCGAGGACGCCAAGGATCGGGGCGAAAGGCTGGTGCAGCGACAAATCACGCTGCACCGGTCTCAGCTCCGACAGGTCATGGTGGCGGAATGGCGGGGGAGGCTTGACCATCCCTCCACCGGCCTCGACACAATCGAGGCGATCCGGCCAGTACTCGACGACTGGCTCGGGAGGAAGCACGGCTCCCTGACGTTTCGGGCGACGCAGGTGCTCTCGGGGCACGGTTGCTTTGGGAAGTACCTGTGTCGGATAAGCAGGGAGCCGGACGCTCGGTGCCATCACTGCGTCCAGTGTCCGGAGGATACGGCGCGGCATACGCTGGCAGAATGTCCCGCGTGGGACGAGCCGCGCCGTGCCCTCGTGACAGAGGTAGGAGCAGACCTGTCGCTGCCGACCGTTGCTCGCGCGATGGTCGGTGGCACAGAGTCCTGGGACGCGGTGGTGTCCTTCTGCGAAACCGTCATGTCGCAGAAGGAAGCTGCGGAGAGGGAGAGGGAGATTTCAAGTTCCTTCCCATCCCGCAGCAGACGCACCGGGCGTCGGCAGAGGGCGGATAACGCCCTCTTCCGGCCCCCCTAAACAGGTCCAGGGGCGACGGATTCGGGGACACCCGTCGCCCCCCATCATAATGGACCCGAGACGGCGGCGCGTAGTGTTCCACGCGCGCCTCTCACAGACGTAACGGGGGGAGTACACCTCGCTCCCCCCAAGGCCGAGGCCCGCACTGGTCGAGCGGGCCGGCACTAGTCCGGGGCAGCGGAAGTCACATTCGTTCCCGCTGCCCCCAGACGCAAGTGTGCGAGGGAACACCGGGGTGGTTTTTAGTCAGTTGGAGCCTGACAGACCCCTCCGCCCTCCCCAGGCGGAGGACATCCGTTTCCGGATTTTCCACCTCGCAACAAAAAAAAAAAAAAAAAGGTTAGGTTAGGTTAGGTTAGGTTAGGTTCTCGGGAGAAGGCACGGCTCCCTGTCGTTTCGGGTGGCGCAGGTGCTCTCGGGGCATGGTTGCTTCGGGAAGTACCTGTGTCGCATAAACAGGGAGCCGGACGCACGGTGCCACCACTGCGTCGACTGTCGAGAGGACACGGCCTGGCACACGCTGGCAGAGTGTGCCGCTTGGGAGGAGCCGCGCCGTGCCCTCATCTCTGGAGTAGGCAGTGACCTCTCGCTGCCGGCCGTTGTGAACTCGATGGTCGGTAGCGAGGAGTCTTGGGACGCAGTGGTTTCCTTCTGCGAAACAGTCATCTCGTAGAAGGAGGCTGCGGAAAGGGAGAGGGAGATCACGACCTCTCATCCGGTCCGCAGCAGGCGCACCGGGCGTCGGCGGAGGGCGGACAAGGCCCTCTTCCAGCCCCCCTAAATGGGTCCAGGGGCGACGGACGTGGGGACGTCTGTCGCCCCCTATACATCGGACTCGAGGTGGCGGCGCGTAGTGTTCCACGCGCGCCCCTCTGAGACGTCGCGGGGGGAGTCAAACACCTCCCCCCCCTCGACCCGAGATGAGGCCCGCCGTAGCGGGCCGGCACCAGCCGGGGGTTGCGGAAGAGTCGTACGTTCCCGCGACCCCTGGCGTAGGTGAGAGTTGGAACACCGGGGTGGTTTTTAGTCAGTTGGAGCCTGACAGACCCCTCCGCCCTCCCCAGGCGGAGGACATCCGTTTCCGGATTTTCCACCCCGAAACAAAAAAAAAAAAAAAAAAGGTTAGGTTAGGTTAGGTTTGGGGGACCACCCCACAGTGCTTGCGTCCACGTCGCGTCCCCTGGAAACAACCCAGTTCTGACCACCGTAACGGAGTGGCAGACTGGGTTGGCCAAAGTGCACTGTGCTTTCGTTGCTCTTTTTATCCTGTTTTGTTGAGTGTGCGAACCTGCGGAGGCTATGCCAAACCCTACGCGGGACGCCTGCGGGCGGTTTTTAAAACAAAAAGGCCCTTCTCAGGGCCAACCCAAAGGCCCTTCTCAGGGCCAATCCAAAGGCCCTTCTCAGGGCCAACCCAAAGGCCCTTCTCAGGGCCAAACCGACGCTTCGGCGTCAGAGGCTAGCCGCGCGCCGTCTGCGGCTAGCTTCGGAAGAACTGACTTGTCGGATTTGTATGACTCCGACGATGATTCAATGGTTGGCGTCTCGGTTGCAGGCGACTCGCAGTCGCGAAAGCGGGCCTTCCTGCGGGATGGGTCCGAGGGCTCCTCGGCGTCAGGGTCGACGAGTCAAGAGCTAAAAAGCTCGCTGTCAAAGGCTAAAAAGCCGACGACGGCCGCGGACACCCACGTCGTTGGGCTCGCGGACGCCCAACGTAAGTTGGATCTTGCGCAGCGGGCGCAGCTCCAGCAGGAGCTTGAGGAGCGGGTTGCCGCGAGGGAGGGGCGGGCGCACGTCACCCGGGCAAAGTCTGGGTACGGTGCGTCCCGTGTGCTCTACGCGGACCACTCCCTGCTGGAGCTGGAACGAATGGCGGAGGAGGACGAGGAGGAAATTTTGGAAGTTGCCTCAAAGTCCTCAAACTTGAAGGGGACCTTCCAAAAGGCCCTCAAATGTCGGGCCGCGAGCTTGCGCGGTGTGGTCACGGAGCTGGTCCAGCGGAAGGCCACTGACGAGACACGGCAACTGCAGGCGAGGGTGGATCGCCTGCAGGTGGAAGTCAGTGAGCTTCATCGCAAGCTGGCTGAAGCCACGGCCCAGCCGCAGCAGGCCCCCGCCGAGACGACGAAGTCGTCTAAGAAGACGAGTCCTGCGGCAGGGGGCCCCTCCTCCAACTCCAACCTTGAGGACATAATCCGCAAGGTGGTAATGGAGGAGCGGGCCTTCACGCGAGCCTGCCTGGCAGGAATAGAGGACCGGCTCCTGCCGGTAAAGTGCCTCCGACCGCCGCTTGCGGCGGATAAGGGGCGCTCCGAGCCGGGGCCGTCCTCCTCATCCCAGGTCCAGGAGGACGCCCTTCTCCCCTCGACCACCCCGTCCAATGAGTGGACGGAAGTGGTCCGCAAGGGGAGGGGCAAAAAGTCGGCGTCAGCCGTCCCTGCCGTCCCCGCCACCACCGCTCCCAGCCAGTCGCAGACAACCGGCAAGGGAAAGGGGAAGGGAAGAGGGAAAAGGAGGCAGCTAGTCTCCCCAAAAACCGCGGCCGTCGTGGTGACGCTCACCGCGGAGGCTGCGGAGCGAGGGGAGACTTACATGTCCATTTTGGTGCGGGCGCGTGCCAATGCCGATCCCACCCAAATGGGGATCGGCAGTGTGTCCTGCCGAAGAACCCAAGCCGGGGCTCGAATTTTCGAGTTCCCGGGGGCAGAGGGGAGCGCCCATGCGGACCTCTTCGCGGCGAAGCTGCAAGAGGTCATCGCAGATTCGGCCAAGGTGGCCCGACCGGTCAAGTCGGCGGCCATAGAGGTGACGGACCTCGATGACTCCGTCACCAAAGAGGAGGTGGTGGCGGCGGTCGCAGCGATAGGGGGCTGTGGCGTCGCAGCGGTCCAAGGCCGGGACATAAGGCCCGGCCGCGGCGGCATGGGCACTATTCGCCTCGAGTGCCCAATCGCCGCTGCCAAAGCCGTCCTTGCCAAGGGACGTCTTTTGGTCGGGTTCAGCTCGGGTGTAGTCCGGGCACTCGAGGACCAGCCTCTACGGTGTTTCCGGTGCTTCGGCATCGGACACACCCGGCCCCTGTGTCCGTCCACGGTGGACAGGTCGGACACGTGCTACCGCTGCGGCAAGGAGGGCCATAAGGCCGCCTCCTGCGAGGCCACCACGCCACACTGTGCGGTGTGTGCCGCCAGTGGCTGCTCGGCAGGCCACGTTATGAAGGGGAGGAACTGCAATCCTCCCCCGAAGCGGGGCAAAGCACAGGTGCCGTCCGGGCCTGCTGCTGTCGATAACACCGTCGCTCCTGCGGCAGCTGCGGAGGGGAATGCGATGTCCGACTGATGGATAGGGTCGAACATCGTATCCCTGAGGCGAACACCAACCACTGCAGTGCAGCCCAGGACCTGCTGATGCAGACTATGGCTCAGTGGTTGGTGGACTTGGTGGTGGTCGCCGAGCCTTACACGGTCGGGACGGCTTGGTGTTTCTTGGTTTCGCGGTCTTCCATGGACTCCCCTCCCCTCTCGCTCTGGAGAGGGGACCGGGATACGTGGCCGCCGCGTGAAGATGAAGAAGAGGTCGGAGAAGGCGTCGTCCTCTCCCTCCTCATGGTGGCGACGGGCGGGCGACAGGCGCGGGGGTGCCTTCGCCCGCATTGCACCCGTCACTACCTTCGTTGGTCATTCCCGGGCCCTTCCCCCTCCCCACGGGGAGGGCATGAGGGGTCCACATGAAGGGCAATCGTCGGCAGAGGACTGGTCGTTAAGGCTGTGCCGGTTTCCCAGTCCCCCGCCACTAGGACGAAGCGGGAATGCCGCTGGGTCGTTTTAGTGGGTATACCGGTCTCAGACCGGGGAGTCCCACACTACCCTTCCATCCCCCGATGGGAGGGTGTGCGTTATGCATTTTTTCCCAGCGTCAACAAAAAAAAAAAAAAAAAAAAAAAAAAAAAAAAAAAAAAAAAAAAAAGGTCAGGTTAGGTTTGGCCGGCACGGGGGACCACCCCACAGTGCTTGCGTCCACGTCGCGTCCCCTGGAAACAACCCAGTTCTGACCACCATAACGGAGTGGCAGACTGGGTTGGCCAAAGTGCACTGTGCTTTCGTTGCTCTTTTTATCCTGTTTTGTTGAGTGTGCGAACCTGCGGAGGCTATGCCAAACCCTACGCGGGACGCCTGCGGGCGGTTTTTAAAACAAAAAGGCCCTTCTCAGGGCCAACCCAAAGGCCCTTCTCAGGGCCAATCCAAAGGCCCTTCTCAGGGCCAACCCAAAGGCCCTTCTCAGGGCCAAACCGACGCTTCGGCGTCAGAGGCTAGCCGCGCGCCGTCTGCGGCTAGCTTCGGAAGAACTGACTTGTCGGATTTGTATGACTCCGACGATGATTCAATGGTTGGCATCTCGGTTGCAGGCGACTCGCAGTCGCGAAAGCGGGCCTTCCTGCGGGATGGGTCCGAGGGCTCCTCGGCGTCAGGGTCGACGAGTCAAGAGCTAAAAAGCTCGCTGTCAAAGGCTAAAAAGCCGACGACGGCCGCGGACACCCACGTCGTTGGGCTCGCGGACGCCCAACGTAAGTTGGATCTTGCGCAGCGGGCGCAGCTCCAGCAGGAGCTTGAGGAGCGGGTTGCCGCGAGGGAGGGGCGGGCGCACGTCACCCGGGCAAAGTCCGGGTACGGTGCGTCCCGTGTGCTCTACGCGGACCACTCCCTGCTGGAGCTGGAACGAATGGCGGAGGAGGACGAGGAGGAAATTTTGGAAGTTGCCTCAAAGTCCTCAAACTTGAAGGGGACCTTCCAAAAGGCCCTCAAATGTCGGGCCGCGAGCTTGCGCGGTGTGGTCACGGAGCTGGTCCAGCGGAAGGCCACTGACGAGACACGGCAACTGCAGGCGAGGGTGGATCGCCTGCAGGTGGAAGTCAGTGAGCTTCATCGCAAGCTGGCTGAAGCCACGGCCCAGCCGCAGCAGGCCCCCGCCGAGACGACGAAGTCGTCTAAGAAGACGAGTCCTGCGGCAGGGGGCCCCTCCTCCAACTCCAACCTTGAGGACATAATCCGCAAGGTGGTAATGGAGGAGCGGGCCTTCACGCGAGCCTGCCTGGCAGGAATAGAGGACCGGCTCCTGCCGGTAAAGTGCCTCCGACCGCCGCTTGCGGCGGATAAGGGGCGCTCCGAGCCGGGGCCGTCCTCCTCATCCCAGGTCCAGGAGGACGCCCTTCTCCCCTCGACCACCCCGTCCAATGAGTGGACGGAAGTGGTCCGCAAGGGGAGGGGCAAAAAGTCGGCGTCAGCAGTCCCTGCCGTCCCCGCCACCACCGCTCCCAGCCAGTCGCAGACAACCGGCAAGGGAAAGGGGAAGGGCAAAAAGTCGGCGTCAGCCGTCCCTGCCGTCCCCGCCACCACCGCTCCCAGCCAGTCGCAGACAACCGGCAAGGGAAAGGGGAAGGGAAGAGGGAAAAGGAGGCAGCTAGTCTCCCCAAAAACCGCGGCCGTCGTGGTGACGCTCACCGCGGAGGCTGCGGAGCGAGGGGAGACTTACATGTCCATTTTGGTGCGGGCGCGTGCCAATGCCGATCCCACCCAACTGGGGATCGGCAGTATGTCCTGCCGAAGAACCCAAGCCGGGGCTCGAATTTTCGAGTTCCCGGGGGCAGAGGGGAGCGCCCATGCGGACCTCTTCGCGGCGAAGCTGCAAGAGGTCATCGCAGATTCGGCCAAGGTGGCCCGACCGGTCAAGTCGGCGGCCATAGAGGTGACGGACCTCGATGACTCCGTCACTAAAGAGGAGGTGGTGGCGGCGGTCGCAGCGATAGGGGGCTGTGGCGTCGCAGCGGTCCAAGGCCGGGACATAAGGCCTGGCCGCGGCGGCATGGGCACTATTCGCCTCGAGTGCCCAATCGCCGCTGCCAAAGCCGTCCTTGCCAAGGGACGTCTTTTGGTCGGGTTCAGCTCGGGTGTAGTCCGGGCACTCGAGGACCAGCTACTACGGTGTTTCCGGTGCTTCGGCATCGGACACACCCGGCCCCTGTGTCCGTCCACGGTGGACAGGTCGGACACGTGCTACCGCTGTGGCAAGGAGGGCCATAAGGCCGCCTCCTGCGAGGCCACCACGCCACACTGTGCGGTGTGTGCCGCCAGTGGCTGCTCGGCAGGCCACGTTATGAAGGGGAGGAACTGCAATCCTCCCCCTAAGCGGGGCAAAGCACAGGTGCCGTCCGGGCCTGCTGCTGTCGATAACACCGTCGCTCCTGCGGCAGCTGCGGAGGGGAATGCGATGTCCGACTGATGGATAGGGTCGAACATCGTATCCCTGAGGCGAACACCAACCACTGCAGTGCAGCCCAGGATCTGCTGATGCAGACTATGGCTCAGTGGTTGGTGGACTTGGTGGTGGTCGCCGAGCCTTACACGGTCGGGACGGCTTGGTGTTTCTTGGTTTCGCGGTCTTCCATGGACTCCCCTCCCCTCTCGCTCTGGAGAGGGGACCGGGATACGTGGCCGCCGCGTGAAGATGAAGAAGAGGTCGGAGAAGGCGTCGTCCTCTCCCTCCTCATGGTGGCGACGGGCGGGCGACAGGCGCGGGGGTGCCTTCGCCCGCATTGCACCCGTCACTACCTTCGTTGGTCATTCCCGGGCCCTTCCCCCTCCCCACGGGGAGGGCATGAGGGGTCCACATGAAGGGCAATCGTCGGCAGAGGACTGGTCGTTAAGGCTGTGCCGGTTTCCCAGTCCCCCGCCACTAGGACGAAGCGGGAATGCCGCTGGGTCGTTTTAGTGGGTATACCGGTCTCAGACCGGGGAGTCCCACACTACCCTTCCATCCCCCGATGGGAGGGTGTGCGTTATGCATTTTTTCCCAGCGTCAACAAAAAAAAAAAAAAAAAAAAAAAAAAAAAAGGTTTGGCCGGCACGGGGGACCACCCCACAGTGCTTGCGTCCACGTCGCGTCCCCTGGAAACAACCCAGTTCTGACCACCATAACGGAGTGGCAGACTGGGTTGGCCAAAGTGCACTGTGCTTTCGTTGCTCTTTTTATCCTGTTTTGTTGAGTGTGCGAACCTGCGGAGGCTATGCCAAACCCTACGCGGGACGCCTGCGGGCGGTTTTTAAAACAAAAAGGCCCTTCTCAGGGCCAACCCAAAGGCCCTTCTCAGGGCCAATCCAAAGGCCCTTCTCAGGGCCAACCCAAAGGCCCTTCTCAGGGCCAAACCGACGCTTCGGCGTCAGAGGCTAGCCGCGCGCCGTCTGCGGCTAGCTTCGGAAGAACTGACTTGTCGGATTCGTATGACTCCGACGATGATTCAATGGTTGGCGTCTCGGTTGCAGGCGACTCGCAGTCGCGAAAGCGGGCCTTCCTGCGGGATGGGTCCGAGGGCTCCTCGGCGTCAGGGTCGACGAGTCAAGAGCCAAAAAGCTCGCTGTCAAAGGCTAAAAAGCCGACGACGGCCGCGGACACCCACGTCGTTGGGCTCGCGGACGCCCAACGTAAGTTGGATCTTGCGCAGCGGGCGCAGCTCCAGCAGGAGCTTGAGGAGCGGGTTGCCGCGAGGGAGGGGCGGGCGCACGTCACCCGGGCAAAGTCCGGGTACGGTGCGTCCCGTGTGCTCCGTGACCGCTCCGGCTCGTGTGACCGCCGCTTGCGGCGGATAAGGGGCGCTCCGAGCCGGGGCCGTCCTCCTCATCCCAGGTCCAGGAGGACGCCCTTCTCCCCTCGACCACCCCGTCCAATGAGTGGACGGAAGTGGTCCGCAAGGGGAGGGGCAAAAAGTCGGCGTCAGCCGTCCCTGCCGTCCCCGCCACCACCGCTCCCAGCCAGTCGCAGACAACCGGCAAGGGAAAAGGGAAGGGCAAAAAGTCGGCGTCAGCCGTCCCTGCCGTCCCCGCCACCACCGCTCCCAGCCAGTCGCAGACAACCGGCAAGGGAAAGGGGAAGGGAAGAGGGAAAAGGAGGCAGCTAGTCTCCCCAAAAACCGCGGCCGTCGTGGTGACGCTCACCGCGGAGGCTGCGGAGCGAGGGGAGACTTACATGTCCATTTTGGTGCGGGCGCGTGCCAATGCCGATCCCACCCAACTGGGGATCGGCAGTGTGTCCTGCCGAAGAACCCAAGCCGGGGCTCGGATTTTCGAGTTCCCGGGGGCAGAGGGGAGCGCCCATGCGGACCTCTTCGCGGCGAAGCTGCAAGAGGTCATCGCAGATTCGGCCAAGGTGGCCCGACCGGTCAAGTCGGCGGCCATAGAGGTGACGGACCTCGATGACTCCGTCACCAAAGAGGAGGTGGTGGCGGCGGTCGCAGCGGTCCAAGGCCGGGACATAAGGCCCGGCCGCGGCGGCATGGGCACTATTCGCCTCGAGTGCCCAATCGCCGCTGCCAAAGCCGTCCTTGCCAAGGGACGTCTTTTGGTCGGGTTCAGCTCGGGTGTAGTCCGGGCACTCGAGGACCAGCCTCTACGGTGTTTCCGGTGCTTCGGCATCGGACACACCCGGCCCCTGTGTCCGTCCACGGTGGACAGGTCGGACACGTGCTACCGCTGCGGCAAGGAGGGCCATAAGGCCGCCTCCTGCGAGGCCACCACGCCACACTGTGCGGTGTGTGCCGCCAGTGGCTGCTCGGCAGGCCACGTTATGAAGGGGAGGAACTGCAATCCTCCCCCTAAGCGGGGCAAAGCACAGGTGCCGTCCGGGCCTGCTGCTGTCGATAACACCGTCGCTCCTGCGGCAGCTGCGGAGGGGAATGCGATGTCCGACTGATGGATAGGGTCGAACATCGTATCCCTGAGGCGAACACCAACCACTGCAGTGCAGCCCAGGATCTGCTGATGCAGACTATGGCTCTGTGGTTGGTGGACTTGGTGGTGGTCGCCGAGCCTTACACGGTCGGGACGGCTTGGTGTTTCTTGGTTTCGCGGTCTTCCATGGACTCCCCTCCCCTCTCGCTCTGGAGAGGGGACCGGGATACGTGGCCGCCGCGTGAAGATGAAGAAGAGGTCGGAGAAGGCGTCGTCCTCTCCCTCCTCATGGTGGCGACGGGCGGGCGACAGGCACGGGGGTGCCTTTGCCCGCATTGCACCCGTCACCACTTTCGTTGGTCATTCCCGGGCCCTTCCCCCTCCCCACGGGGAGGGCGTGAGGGGTCCACATGAAGGGCAATCGTCGGCGGAGGACTGGTCGTCAAGGCTATGCCGGTTTCCCAGTCCCCCGCCACTTGGACGAAGCGGGAATGCCGCTGGGTCGTTTTAGTGGGTATACCGGTCTCAGACCGGGGAGTCCCACACTACCCTTCCATCCCCCGATGGGAGGGTGTGCGTTATGCATTTTTTCCCAGCGTCAACAAAAAAAAAAAAAAAAAAAAAAGGTTAGGTTAGGTTCGATAGGTGGAGACCTGTCGCTGCCGACCGTTGCTCACGCGATGGTCGACAGCACAGTCCTGGGACGCGGTGGTGTCCTTCTGCGAAACCGTCATGTCGCAGAAGGAAGCTGCGGAGAGGGAGAGGGAGATCTCGAGTTCCTTCCCATCCCGCAGCAGACGCACCGGGCGTCGGCAGAGGGCGGATAACGCCCTCTTCCGGCCCCCCTAAACAGGTCCAGGGGCGACGAATTCGGGGACATCCGTCGCCCCCCATATCACTGGACCCGAGACGGCGGCGCGTAGTGTTCCACGCGCGCCTCTCACAGACGTAACGGGGGAGTACACCTCACTCCCCCCAGGGACGAGGCCCGCACTGGTTGAGCGGGCCGGCACTAGTCCGGGGCAGCGGAAGTCACATTCGTTCCCGCTGCCCCCAGACGCAAGTGTGCGAGGGAACACCGGGGTGGTTTTTAGTCAGTTGGAGCCTGACAGACCCCTCCGCCCTCCCCAGGTGGAGGACATCCGTTTCCGGATTTTCCACCTCGCAACAAAAAAAAAAAAAAAGGTTAGGTTAGGTTGGCCTGGTCAGCGGTCGCCTCCTTTTGCGAGGAAGGAGGCGGCGGAGCGCGCGCGGGAGGAAGACCCTCTCGCAGCGCCGCTCCGCAGAAGAAGAAGAGGTCGGAGAAGACGCGGTCTTCTCCCTCTTCATGATGGCGACGGGCGGGCGACAGGCGCGGGGGCGCCTTCGCCCGCATTGCACCCGTCACCACCTTCGTCTGTCATTCCCGGGCCCGCCCCCCCCCCCACGGGGAGGGCGTGAGGTCCGCTGTGCGGGTCATCGTCGGCGGAGGACTGGAAGTAAAGGCTGTGCCGGTTTCCCAGTCCCCCGCCACTAGGACGAAGCGGGAATGCCGCTGGGTCGTTTTAGTGGGTATACCGGGTCAGACCGGGGAGTCCCACATAGCCCGCCCATCCCCCGATGGACGGGTATGCATAATGCATTTTTTCCCAGCGACAAAAAAAAAAAAAAAAGGTTAGGTTAGGTTGGGGTGCTGGGTCAGAAAACCTCCTCGTGGGCCTGACGGCTGCCGGTCCCTCTCGATACGTTTGGAGGGAACAGCAGCCGGCATGGACGGTGCATCCTGGGCGCGGGCAGTGGCCTTCCCCAAGGAATGGGAAGAGATTCTTATTCTTCGGGGAATGTCACTGTTCGTGGCAAATATTCTGACATAGGAGGGGTCCTACTTGGACAAACGGGACGTTGTTCCGCGTGACCCTCTGAAAAGCAGAGGGCACAGCGGAGGAGCAAGGACGGGCTCGGTGTGCACTCACCCTGCCTCCGAGCAGACAGTGAGGGACGCAGTCCTTCGCTGTCCCCGTCGTTCTCGTAATCCCATCATCGGAGTGTCGTGGATCACGTCTCGCGGCTTCGACCGGGACCGAGGGTCTTGGCTTAACCGCCCGGACTGCGAGGTAGAAAACCTCTATAAAAAGTTACCCCGAATCTCAAGCGGCGGCGCACCGTGAGGGGATGAATGGCTGACGGGTGTTCCCATGGAACAATCAGTCTCTAGTGCGACCCCCGCCAGGGTACCAGCCGACCCCCTGGCGGGTTATAAATGTCAAAGGCTTATCCGGGTACAGGGGGCACTGCCCGGATGGACGTTTTATATCCCCCATACTCGTGGGAATAACATGCAAAATATTCAAAACAAAAAATTGATTGAGAAGGCGGACGCAGTGTCAAATTCTGGCACTGAGTCATTGAAAACGGGAGCAGTTGCTCCAACAGAGCCCCTAGTGGTTCTGGAGAGGGTGAGTGTGTTGCCGAAGTCCGGCGACTCACCACAATTTGTTGCGGCCGGTCCCTCTAAGTTTTGGGGGAAGCGACCGCGCTTTGAGTCGGACGCGTTATCGGCGGGTCTTTCCTCAAGTGAGGAGAACCTGCCGGCCGCCAAGGTGCCGACTGCTAGGAGGGGCAGAGGTCGCGGGTCACCTTCCGGAGCCAACACTTCGGTTGCAGAGGCACGTGACACGCGGGGCCGCTACCTGAAGCGCCCCGATACGCCGATGGCCAGCGGAGTAAGTGACTCTGACGGGGCCATGCACGTGGAGCAGGGCGATTCCGCGGCCTCCACCGGATTGGTGAGCACCAAGGCGGAGCTCAACGCCGCCAGGCGAGAGGGCCGGAAGGCCGCAGCGACTGATGAGGTCGCTGAGATGGCCCGACTGGCAAGGGAGCGGCGGTTGCAGACCGCCGCAGGCCCTGAAGGACTGACGGCTGAGGATCTCAGCCGCCAGGTTTTGGATGGCGTGGACGTCGTCCTGAAGGTTGCCACAAAATCGGGCAACCTGAAGGGCACGTTTACGCGGGCCCTTAAGGAGGCGGCGGAGGGAATCAGGGAGGCTGTGGAAGTCCTCCTTGATCGGACGACCTCGGAAGAGACGGTGAAGCTCCAAGAGGAGAATCATCGTCTCCATACGAAGATGGAGGAGCTCCAGCGGGAGGTCAGCGCCCTGAGGGCGGACTTCAGCCGGCAGCAGGGTGTGACTTCGGACAGTCGCGCTCTGCCACAGAACGGGTCTTTGGGGGAAGACCTGTTCAACCGGCTGTTGACTATTATGACCGCCCGCTTGGACAGCATAGAACCGAGGCTTAACCCCCCTGTTAATGTCCGTCCGCCGCTGGCAGCGGACAAGCGGAAGAAGGCGTTGGAGTCCGCTCCAACGGTGGCTGGGCCTACGTGGGCACAGGTGGCTAAAGCGCCACCTGCGCCAAAAAAGACCACGCAGACGCCCAAAAAGCCTGCAGAGGGGGCCAAAAAGGCCGTGAAAGGGACGAGAGAGCCCACTGAGGGGGGCAGCTCGTCCCCCAAAGAACATGAGGGTGCCTGGAAGACGGCGGAAAGCCGAAAGAAGAGGCAGAAGAGGGGCCGCAAGGCCAAGAAAGCGCGGAGCTCCGGGGGGCAAATCCAGAGCACACCCAAGATCCGCGTTCCTCGCTCAGAGGCAGTGGTGGTGACGCTTCAGCCCGAAGCAAAAGACAGAGGCGTCACCTACCAAAAGGTACTGGCGGACGCGAAGAGCAAGCTGGTCTTCGCTGACTTTGGTACCCCGGACGGCTTCCGTTTCAGGACGGCAGCCACGGGGGCCAAAATGTTTGAGTTGGCGGGGACCAGCAGTACCGAGAGGGCGGACGCTCTAGCTGCGAAACTGAGGGACGTCCTGAACCCCGAGGAGGCGCGGGTGTCCAGGCCCATGAAGACCGCTGAGGTGCGCGTCGATGGGCTGGACGACTCAGTGACCCCGGAGGAGGTGGTGGCGGCCATAGCCCGCAGCGGCGGCTGCTCGCCCGAAAATGTACGGGCGGGTGGCATCCGCGTCAATGCTGGCGGGCTTGGCACTATATGGGTGCGGTGTCCGGTGGCTGCGGCGAGGCAGATCGCGGATGCGGGACGTCTTCTAGTTGGCTGGGTGTCAGCCAGAGTAAAACTCCTGGCACCCAGGGCCATGCAGTGTTACCGGTGCCTGGAGAAAGGGCACGTCCGGGCACTGTGCACCTGCGACACAGACCGCAGCGATTTATGTTATCGCTGCAGTCAGCCTGGCCATAAGGCGTCCCAGTGCTCCGCCGACCCAAACTGCAGTCTTTGTGCAGCTGCAGGAAAGTCCGCGGGGCACAGAGTAGGCGGTAAAGCCTGTGGCGCGCCCAAAAAGCGCAGCAAGCGTTGGGCTAAGGCTGCGGGGGACGCGACCCCCCCGCAACCTAGCACCTCTTCGGCCGACTCCCGGCCTGTGGTGGGACGGAGCGCCGAGGAAATGGAGTGCCAGTGATGGCACAGTACCATTTCCTCCAGGCGAACATCAACCACTGCACCAGAGCTCAGGATCTCCTGCTCCAGAGCATGGCGCAGTGGTTGATAAATGTGGCGGTGGTCGCTGAGCCGTATTTCGTCCCCCCCCGGGATAACTGGGCAGGGGATCTGGACGGCCTGGTGGCCATCATCGGCGCGACTCTCTCCGACGTATCTCGTGGTCACGGTTGGGTTGCAGCCCTTGTGAACGGGATCGTCACGATCGGGGCGTATTTTTCGCCCAACAGGAGTCTCGCCGACTTCGAGAGTTTCCTTGTCGAGTTGGGAGCCGTCGTCGGCCAGTCTCACCCTCGACCCATTTTGCTTCTCGGTGACCTCAACGCCAAGTCTGCGGCGTGGGGTTCCCCGATCACGGACCCGAGAGGCGAAGTGCTAGAGGAGTGGGCCATTACGACGGGCCTGGCCGTCTTAAATCGGGGTTCGGCCTACACGTGTGTACGGCAGCGGGGCGGGTCCATAGTGGACGTCTCGTTCGCTAGTCCTGCTGTCGTGCACCGCGTCCGTGATTGGCACGTTGAAGTGGAGGTGGAGACGCTATCGGATCACCGATACATCCGCTTCGACGTCTCCACCCAGACCGCTGGAGATCGTCGCCAATCGGGGCCCCGAAGAGACGGCCCGCGTTGGGCGCTAAAACGCCTCGACAGGGAGGCTCTCGAAGAAGCCGCCATAGTCCAAGCCTGGATTCGGGAGTCGGCTACCGTCGGTCCCGTCGACGTCGAACTGGAGGCGCAGTGGTTTGGCGATGCGATGACGCAGATCTGCGACGCAAGCATGCCACGCGTCTCCTCTCTGTCCGCACGGCGCCGCTTGTACTGGTGGTCTGTCGAGATCGGGCGACTGCGCGTCGAATGCGCAGACGCCAGACGCCCGTACACGCGGTGCCGGAGAAGACGTCCACGGGTTCCTGAGGAAGAAGCCGCGCTGTATGAGGTGTACCGCGCGGCGAAGCTGGCTCTGTGGCTGGCCATCGGCGAGTCGAAGACACGCTCCAGGGAGGAAATGCTGGCGAGCTTAGACGGGGATCCGTTTGGGCGCCCTTACCGGTCGGTCCGAGGGAAACTTCGACCGTGGGCGCCCCCGCTAACGGAAAGTCTCGAGCCGCAGTTCCTGGAGCGAGTGGTCTCGGCCCTCTTCCCTGAGAGAGCTGAGTATGAGCCACCGCCGATGGTTCTGCACACAGCTGCAGAGCCAGAAGATGACAGCGAAACCATCCCAGAGGTGACACAGGCAGAGATGGGCGCGGCCGTATTGCGGCTCCGGGCTAAAAACACTGCTCCGGGGCCCGATGGAGTGCCTGGCCGCGCTCTGGTCCTTGCCTTGAAGGAGCTGGAGCCCCCACTGAGAGGACTCTTCTCGGCATGCCTTGAGCAGGGCCAGTTCCCTACCCGGTGGAAGACTGGTCGACTGGTCTTGCTCAAGAAGGCGGGGCGCCCGGCGGACTCGTCGTCCGCTTATCGGCCCATAGTGCTGCTGGACGAGGCGGGCAAGATGATGGAGCGAATAATCGCAGACCGCCTCGTCAGCCACTTGTGTACAGAGGGGCCGAACCTGGACGACAGCCAGTTTGGGTTCCGCCGTGGGCGCTCCACCATTGACGCCATAATGAGGGTGAGAGTCCTGGCGGAGGAAGCAGTGTCTCGGGGCGGGGTGGTGCTGGCGGTGTCCTTGGACATCTCCAACGCCTTCAACACTCTGCCCTGGGGTTGCATTAGGGAGGCCCTGCGCTACCACCGGGTGCCTCTCTACCTCCGCAACATTGTGGGGGCTTATCTGTCGGGAAGGTGTGTCACCTACATGGGACGCGACGGCGATGGCCGTCGCGAGATGTCGTGCGGTGTTCCGCAGGGGTCGGTTCTGGGCCCTCCCTTGTGGAACATCGGTTACGACTGGGTTTTGCGGTGCGAGCTTCCACCGGGAGTGAACCTGACGTGTTATGCGGACGACACGCTGGTCATTGCCCGGGGGAGCTCGTACAGGGAAGCAGCGTTGCTGGCTACGGCTGCGGTCTCGCAGGTGGTGAGCCGCATACGACGCCTGGGCCTGGAGGTGGCCCTCAACAAGTCGGAGGCCATTGCGTTTCATGGCCCCCGACGGGCGCCGCCGCTGGGATCACACATAGTGGTCGGGGGGGCCCGGATCGCTGTCGAGTCAACCATGAAGTACCTGGGATTGGTGCTCGACAGCCGTTGGGACTTCGGACCCCACTTTCAGCGGCTGGTGCCCAAGTTGATGGGCGCGGCGGGCGCGCTGTCAACGCTGCTTCCCAATTTGGGGGGCCCGAGCTCCGCCTGTAGGCGGTTGTACGTGGGGATCGTGCGATCCATGGCCCATTACGGGGCCCCAGTATGGGCGACGGACCTGACGGCCCGCACTATCGCAGTTCTGCGCAAACCGCAGAGAGCGATGGCCGTCAGGGTCATACGGGGATATCGCACGATCTCCTACGAGGCGGCTTGTGTACTGGCCGGATCCCCGCCGTGGGACCTGGAGGCGAAAGCCCTCGCGACGCTACATCAGTGGCGCGAGGACGCCAAGGATCGGGGCGAAAGGCTGGTGCAGCGACAGATCACGCTGCACCGGTCTCAGCTCCGACAGGTCATGGTGGCGGAATGGCGGGGGAGGCTTGACCATCCCTCCGCCGGCCTCGACACAATCGAGGCGATCCGGCCAGTACTCGACGACTGGCTCGGGAGGAAGCACGGCTCCCTGACGTTTCGGGCGACGCAGGTGCTCTCGGGGCATGGTTGCTTCGGGAAGTACCTGTGTCGCATAAGCAGGGAGCCGGACGCTCGGTGCCATCACTGCGTCCATTGTCCGGAGGATACGGCGCGGCATACGCTGGCAGAATGTCCCGCGTGGGACGAGCCGCGCCGTGCCCTCGTCACAGAGATAGGTGGAGACCTGTCGCTGCCGACCGTTGCTCACGCGATGGTCGACAGCACAGAGTCCTGGGACGCGGTGGTGTCCTTCTGCGAAACCGTCATGTCGCAGAAGGAAGCTGCGGAGAGGGAGAGGGAGATCTCGAGTTCCTTCCCATCCCGCAGCAGACGCACCGGGCGTCGGCAGAGGGCGGATAACGCCCTCTTCCGGCCCCCCTAAACAGGTCCAGGGGCGACGAATTCGGGGACATCCGTCGCCCCCCATATCACTGGACCCGAGACGGCGGCGCGTAGTGTTCCACGCGCGCCTCTCACAGACGTAACGGGGGAGTACACCTCACTCCCCCCAGGGACGAGGCCCGCACTGGTTGAGCGGGCCGGCACTAGTCCGGGGCAGCGGAAGTCACATTCGTTCCCGCTGCCCCCAGACGCAAGTGTGCGAGGGAACACCGGGGTGGTTTTTAGTCAGTTGGAGCCTGACAGACCCCTCCGCCCTCCCCAGGCGGAGGACATCCGTTTCCGGATTTTCCACCTCGCAACAAAAAAAAAAAAAAAAAAAAAGGTTAGGTTAGGTTAGGTTAGGTTTTTTTTTTTTTTTTTTTTTTTTGTTTTGGCAGGAGTGGGAAATCCCCACGGACACCTCGACTATCTCACGATTTGTGAGACAGTCGAGGTAGTGCTGGACTCGAACCGGCTAAAACCACACTCCTGCCCCACCAGTGTCCCTCTGACGTGATCAGAGACCTTCTTTTGCGGGTGGTTTGCCTTTTTTTGCGTCAATTTGTTAGGCCGAAGAAATCACGCGATGTTTTTCTTTCCTGTAAGCAGGAATATTAATTGCTTATTTTATTCTATTTATTTATTTTACACATTAAAAAAAATCTACATTTTGTTTTCTACTATTCTTTATAATTTTAAATTTACAATTTATCCTATTTCCTATTTATTTTTGTCTTTCTATGATTTCGTATTTATTCGTATTTATTTTACCCTCATGTTCATGCGATTACTTGTTTAATTTCTTTAATTATTTTATTTGTCATTTTAGTTTATATAAATTCCTCAGATATCGGCACTATATATTAAATATATACTTAGATATCACATTTAATTAGCAATCACGAAACCACTTGACTCCACTAAGGTTGACTTATGATCCAGCTTAACTTTAGTCCCTTTCGTATGAAATTGGCTCCAGTTACGGTTCTCTACGAAGCCAACCCCAGTGGTTCGCTCTCTGCATCCGTGTTGTGTCGAGCTTGAATTCTCCGTGTACGTGGAAGTGGGCGCACCGTCACCTTTAGCAATAAGCTATTGATGCTCGAGCGAATGCGTCCCACTTCCTGCGTACCGGGCAGTCATTGCTGAATGCATTGTGCTGGTGCTCCTCCAGCTTTGCTCTGGTGCAGTTAATACACGCCGCTGCTTCGCCGATCTGTATGGCCGGGCAGTCCACCCTAAGGTGTGTGCCGCCACAGTGGCTGCACAGATCGGCTGGCTCCGTACACAAGTGTTTGCTGTGCCCGTACGCCAAGCAGCGGGTGCACTGCACCAGAGGTGTCTGGTCCTCGACGCGCACTCGCTGCAGGTCAATGCGGAGCTTTCCTACACCGAGTGCCCGCCTCCAGATTGCTGGAGTAACACTGAGCACAATGCTATTCACATGAGGGTTGCGTGATTTCTTCCTAAACCTAATAGTTATTTTCTTTTCCTCGTCCCCGAGGCCGTGGAAGATCTCCCGGTTCTGGTTCCTAAGGGCTTTCAGCACTTCCTCATCAGTGTGTATGAGAAGAACGTCCCTAAGAACCAGAAGCGGGTCTCGATTTTTCACTGCCTCGACGACGAGGTTCTCTCCAACCGACTCCAATCGCTTCGTCAGCTTCGACCTCTCCTCCTCTGTTTCACACCCCATGATCACCTTTTGGTCCCTAGCCTTGCGAACTCTTTCCACTCGCACCCAGCCCTCCTTCGCATCCACTGCTTTCCTCACACGTTGCAGGACTTCGTCCGCCGTGTCCATTTCCTGTGTCGAGGAGACCACCACCGAGTGCAGCGTCGCTCGCTCCGGGACTTTTGCCCCGGTGTAGCTCTTACTAACGGCCGCTACACTCGCGTAGGTTGTCTCCCCCACACGTTCCCTGCTGGCCAGACTGTCTCGGAGTTTTTCGAGTTTCTCGGAGTTGTCCCTTAACTCCGAGATGTGCTCCTTCATGGTGTTTAGGAGCTCAGTCTGGCCAGCAAGAACCTCGACGGAAATGGGGTGTGGACCGCAGGCAGCAGTGGGAGCGGGTACCGGTACGGCTATGGGTGCGGGTGTGGCAGGGACCTTGTCTTGCTCGGACTCCTTGACCAGCTCATAAAGCCTGTTTATGGCTTTTAGCACCGCAGTCTTGATCTCGGCCTTGAGGTTTCGAGAGTTGCCTAAATTGAGCTTAGCTTTATTTAGGCAAGCTCTCGCCTCCGCAATGCGACTGGGTTGCCCGGCCTCAGACTTCATGAGCGATCTTGGAGCGCTTACAGGAGCTCGACGCGTCCCCGGGGTAGCGGGGTCTTTCTGGCACGCAGGAGGAGTGTCTTCTCCGAAGGAGATTCTCCTCCGCGCGTCAGTAGGTGAAGGCACCGCTTTCTCCGACGATCGCGGCGAGCTCCTGGAGCCCATTACTCTCAAGGTTGCAGATGGGGTGCGAAACATCAGGATCATCAGCGGCAGATACTATTGAAACGGACCCCTGTAAAAAGGGGGTCGGTCCAACAATACCCGCTCGGGAGGAGAGACGATTGGGACACTGGATATTTCTGTGTCCCTGTAAAGGGGGGTACACAGAACGTAATATAATAATTACAATAAAATACAATTAATTTAAAAATTCTAATTTAATTTATAGTCAAATTTACTTCTGTGTTCCTGTAAAAGGGGAATCACAGTAAGTGGTCAAAATAAATAAAATGCTTATAAAATATTTAAAATCCGATAGATAAACAGCGTACCGTTAAAATTAAGCGCTGGTTCCCTTAAAACACTAAACTAAAGGCCAAAAATAAACAAAAACAATAAAATAAATTTTGCTGAAAATCCCACTCCGGCCTTCCTATACACAATAGGGCGGGTGGGAGGGCAAAATTTTATTTGAGCTAGACCCGCGAGTGAGGTGTCCAGAGACGCGGCTTCGCGCGGGCTAGCTAACTACGAAATAGAAAGGGGTGAGTGCCGAACAAAAATTTTGGGTTTTGCTCAAAAAACCAGTTTTTGAGTCAAAAAATTTTGGTTTTCAACCCCCAACCTTGAGTCCGGGACACGAAACGGGCACCGGAACGCAGGGATGGTAGGTGAGTACTATTGCAACTATATTCTAAAGTAATATTTGTAGAAAAATTTGGAAGAACACTAAATTTGGAAGATTTTGTCTGAAATTCTTAAAATTTTCTAAGTGTCGTAAGGGAAGATTTTTGAAAACGCTTCTAGGGTGGTAAAATATTGTCAGAACGTAGGCGGAGGCCCACTAAAGTCTAAAAATGCTGAAAATAGCGTCAAAAACGCACCCTTAATGGCGAAGATATCAACGTTTATGTGTTTAGCGTGATCCCTTAGGTGGATTTTAGGTACTAGCAGAAACTAATAAAAAACAATAATTTTGAAAAATGCAAAGTTCTATTTGAGCTAGACCCGCGAGTGAGGTGTCCAGAGACGCGGCTTCGCGCGGGCTAGCTAACTACGAAATAGAAAGGGGTGAGTGCCGAACAAAAATTTTGGGTTTTGCTCAAAAAACCAGTTTTTGAGTCAAAAAATTTTGGTTTTCAACCCCCAGCCTTGAGTCCGGGACACGAAACGGGCACCGGAACGCAGGGATGGTAGGTGAGTACTATTGTAACTATAATCTAAAGTAATATTTGTAGGAAAATTTGGAAGAACACTAAATTTGGAAGATTTTGTCTGAAATTCTTAAAATTTTCTAAGTGTCGTAAGGGAAGATTTTTGAAAACGCTTCTAGGGTGGTAAAATATTGTCAGAACGTAGGCGGAGGCCCACTAAAGTCTAAAAATGCTGAAAACAGCGTCAAAAACGCACCCTTAATGGCGAAGATATCAACCGGTTAGGTTAGGTTAGGTTAGGTTAGGTTAGGTTAGGTTTGACGTGTTATGCGGACGACACGCTGGTCATTGCCCGGGGGAGCTCGTACAGGGAAGCAGCGTTGCTGGCTACGGCTGCGGTCTCGCAGGTGGTGAGCCGCATACGACGACTGGGCCTGGAGGTGGCCCTCAACAAGTCGGAGGCCATTGCGTTTCATGGCCCCCGACGGGCGCCGCCGCTGGGATCACACATAGTGGTCGGGGGGGCCCGGATCGCTGTCGAGTCAACCATGAAGTACCTGGGATTGGTGCTCGACAGCCGTTGGGACTTCGGACCCCACTTTCAGCGGCTGGTGCCCAAGTTGATGGGCGCGGCGGGCGCGCTGTCAACGCTGCTTCCCAATTTGGGGGGCCCGAGCTCCGCCTGTAGGCGGTTGTACGTGGGGATCGTGCGATCCATGGCCCTTTACGGGGCCCCAGTATGGGCGACGGACCTGACGGCCCGCACTATCGCAGTTCTGCGCAAACCGCAGAGAGCGATGGCCGTCAGGGTCATACGGGGATATCGCACGATCTCCTACGAGGCGGCTTGTGTACTGGCCGGATCCCCGCCGTGGGACCTGGAGGCGAAAGCCCTCGCGACGCTACATCAGTGGCGCGAGGACGCCAAGGATCGGGGCGAAAGGCTGGTGCAGCGACAGATCACGCTGCACCGGTCTCAGCTCCGACAGGTCATGGTGGCGGAATGGCGGAGGAGGCTTGACCATCCCTCCGCCGGCCTCGACACAATCGAGGCGATCCGGCCAGTACTCGACGACTGGCTCGGGAGGAAGCACGGCTCCCTGACGTTTCGGGCGACGCAGGTGCTCTCGGGGCATGGTTGCTTCGGGAAGTACCTGTGTCGCATAAGCAGGGAGCCGGACGCTCGGTGCCATCACTGCGTCCAGTGTCCGGAGGATACGGCGCGGCATACGCTGGCAGAATGTCCCGCGTGGGACGAGCCGCGCCGTGCCCTCGTGACAGAGGTAGGAGCAGACCTGTCGCTGCCGACCGTTGCTCGCGCGATTGTCGGTGGCACAGAGTCCTGGGACGCGGTGGTGTCCTTCTGCGAAACCGTCATGTCGCAGAAGGAAGCTGCGGAGAGGGAGAGGGAGATTTTAAGTTCCTTCCCATCCCGCAGCAGACGCACCGGGCGTCGGCAGAGGGCGGATAACGCCCTCTTCCGGCCCCCCTAAACAGGTCCAGGGGCGACGGATTCGGGGACATCCGTCGCCCCCCATCATAATGGACGCGAGACGGCGGCGCGTAGTGTTCCACGCGCGCCTCTCACAGACGTAACGGGGGGAGCACACCTCACTCCCCCCAGGGACGAGGCCCGCACTGGTCGAGCGGGCCGGCACTAGTCCGGGGCAGCGGAAGTCACATTCGTTCCCGCTGCCCCCAGACGCAAGTGTGCGAGGGAACACCGGGGTGGTTTTTAGTCAGTTGGAGCCTGACAGACCCCTCCGCCCTCCCCAGGCGGAGGACATCCGTTTCCGGATTTTCCACCTCGCAACAAAAAAAAAAAAAAAGGTTAGGTTAGGTTAGGTTAGGTTCGGGGATCCGTTTGGGCGCCCTTACCGGTCGGTCCGAGGGAAACTTCGGCCGTGGGCGCCCCCGCTAACGGAAGGTCTAGAGCCCCAGTTTCTGGAGCGAGTGGTCTCGGCCCTCTTCCCTGAGAGGGCCGAGTACGAACCACCGCCGATGGTTCTGCACACAGCTGCAGAGCCGGCTGAGGAAGGAAGCGAAACCATCCCAGAGGTGACACAGGCGGAGATGGGCGCGGCCGTTTTGCGGCTCCGGGCCAAAAACACTGCTCCGGGGCCCGATGGAGTGCATGGCCGCGCTCTGGTCCTCGCTATGAAGGAGCTGGAGCCCCCACTGAGAGGACTCTTCTCGGCATGCCTTGAGCAGGGCCAGTTCCCTACCCGGTGGAAGACTGGTCGGCTGGTCTTGCTCAGGAAGGCAGGGCGCCCGGCGGACTCGTCGTCCGCTTATCGGCCCATAGTGCTGCTAGACGAGGCGGGCAAGATGCTCGAGCGCATTATCGCAGACCGCCTCGTCAGCCACTTGAGTACAGAGGGGCCGAACCTGGACGACAGCCAGTTTGGGTTCCGCCGTGGGCGCTCCACAATTGATGCCATCATGAGGGTAAGAGTCCTGGCGGAGGAAGCAGTGTCTCGGGGCGGGGTGGTGCTGGCGGTGTCCTTGGACATCTCCAACGCCTTTAATAGCCTGCCCTGGGGTTGCATTAGGGAGGCCCTGCGCTATCACCGGGTGCCTCTCTACCTCCGCAACATCGTGGGGGCTTATTTGTCGGGAAGGTGTGTCACCTATATGGGACGCGACGGCGTAGGCCGTCGTGAGATGTCGTGCGGTGTTCCACAGGGGTCGGTTCTGGGCCCTCCCTTGTGGAACATCGGTTACGACTGGGTTTTGCGGTGCGAGCTTCCACCGGGAGTGAACCTGACGTGTTATGCGGACGACACGCTGGTCATTGCCCGGGGGAGCTCGTACAGGGAAGCAGCGTTGCTGGCTACGGCTGCGGTGTCACAGGTGGTGAGCCGCATCCGGCGCCTGGGCCTGGAGGTGGCTCTCAACAAGTCGGAGGCCATTGCGTTTCATGGCCCCCGACGGGCGCCGCCGCTGGGATCACACATAGTGGTCGGGGGGGCCCGGATCGCTGTCGAGTCAACCATGAAGTACCTGGGATTGGTGCTCGACAGTCGTTGGGACTTCGGCCCCCATTTTCAGCGGCTGGTGCCCAAGTTGATGGGCGCGGCGGGCGCGCTGTCAACGCTGCTTCCCAATTTGGGGGGCCCGAGCACCGCCTGCAGACGGTTGTACGTGGGGATCGTGCGATCCATGGCCCTTTACGGGGCCCCGATATGGGCGACGGACCTGACGGCCCGCACTATCGCAGTTCTGCGCAAACCGCAGAGAGCGATGGCCGTCAGGGTCATACGGGGTTATCGCACGATCTCCTACGAGGCGGCTTGTGTACTGGCCGGATCCCCGCCGTGGGACCTGGAGGCGAAAGCCCTCGCGACACTTCACAAGTGGCGCGAGGACGCCAAGGATCGGGGCGAAAGGCTGGTGCAGCGACAGATCACGCTGCACCGGTCTCAGCTCCGACAGGTCATGGTGGCGGAATGGCGGGGGAGGCTTGACCATCCCTCCGCCGGCCTCGACACAATCGAGGCGATCCGGCCAGTACTCGACGACTGGCTCGGGAGGAAGCACGGCTCCCTGACGTTTCGGGCGACGCAGGTGCTCTCGGGGCACGGTTGCTTCGGGAAGTACCTGTGTCGCATAAGCAGGGAGCCGGACGCTCGGTGCCATCACTGCGTCCAGTGTCCGGAGGATACGGCGCGGCATACGCTGGCAGAATGTCCCGCGTGGGACGAGCCGCGCCGTGCCCTCGTCACAGAGATAGGTGGAAACCTGTCGCTGCCGACCGTTGCGCGCGCGATGGTCGGTGGCACAGAGTCCTGGGACGCGGTGGTGTCCTTCTGCGAAACCGTCATGTCGCAGAAGGAAGCTGCGGAGAGGGAAAGGGAGATTTCAAGTTCCTTCCCATCCCGCAGCAGACGCACCGGGCGTCGGCAGAGGGCGGATAACGCCCTCTTCCGGCCCCCCTAAACAGGTCCAGGGGCGACGGATTCGGGGACATCCGTCGCCCCCCATATCACTGGACCCGAGACGGTGGCGCGTAGTGTTCCACGCGCGCCTCTCACAGACGTAACGGGGGGAGCACACCTCACTCCCCCCAGGGACGAGGCCCGCACTGGTCGAGCGGGCCGGCACTAGTCCGGGGCAGCGGAAGTCACATTCGTTCCCGCTGCCCCCAGACGCAAGTGTGCGAGGGAACACCGGGGTGGTTTTTAGTCAGTTGGAGCCTGACAGACCCCTCCGCCCTCCCCAGGCGGAGGACATCCGTTTCCGGATTTTCCACCTCGCAACAAAAAAAAAAAAAAAAAAAAAAGGTTAGGTTAGGTTAGGTTAGGTTAGGTTTTTTTTTTTTTTTTTTTTTTTTTTTTTTGTTTTGGCAGGAGTGGGAAATCCCCACGGACACTTCGTCTATCTCACGACTTGTGAGACAGTCGAAGTAGTGCCGGACTCGAACCGGCTAAAAACCACTCCTGCTCTGCCAGTGTCCTCTGACATGGGTCATCAGAGATCTTATTGAGACTTTAATGTTTTGGATACCATTTTTATATGTTTAAGAATCTTCAATTTTAAAAAAGTTGCAATTTTGAATTTCAGTATCTAATTTGTTTGATTTTCTTGATTTTAAATTTTTGCTGTTTAATTGTTTCTGTGCTTTAATCTTTATATCTTTTCTTGTGGGAAATGTTCATATATGATAAAGCACAGTATTTCAAGTAGTCTTGTTTTTGTTTATAATTTTGCCTATAATTTTGCTGCAATATTCCAAAAAGACTTGTCTTAATTTGCTATTTTCTAAAATTAAACATATATTGTCCATAGTTATCCTTGTATCTAGCTTTTGTTCGACTTTGAACCTTTCTTCGCCGAAAACTGGGCATTCTACCAGAATATGGGGGACCGACTCTACTGCATCTGGTTCACAGCTGCAGGATGGGTTCTCCTTACATTTGAAGCGGTGCAAGTATTCGGAGAACCCACCGTGCCCCGTGAAAATTTGTGTCATGATGCCTGCGGGTTGGATTATTCGCACAATTTTATAAGAGTCGATCGCGTTGGGGAAGAACATCCTTGTAACACCTGCTGTTTCTCCTTGCTGGTACCTCTGATTCCACTCGTCAAGTGACTCCATACGGATCTGCCTCTTGACGAATGATACGGGGCACAGGTCATAATCCGGTTTCTTCTTCGACTTCAGCGCAGCTTCCTTCGCAAGCTGGTCGGCTCGCTCGTTTCCTTCCAAACCTGCATGGGCTTTTATCCAGAACAAGGAGACACTCTTGTTCTGGAGCTTACAGCGTCGGATGGTGTCCCTCGTTTCCACTGCTAAGGGATGGAAGGAGCTTACGTTGGCGATCGTCTGAAGGGCTGCCATGGAGTCGCTGAAGATGCCGAAAGTTGTTTCAGCACGCTTGAAAGCCTCTGCTGCCGCTCTTTGTAGGGCCAAGAGCTCGGCCTGGTAGACGGTGCAGTAGGACGGCAGAGCTAGTTTAAGGGCCTTAGTTTCGGTCGCACTAGTCCACAAGGATAGCGCCGCCCCAACCTTGCCCTCGATCTTGCTGCCGTCTGTGAAAATCCGTACTGCGAAATTATTGTAGTTGTTGTATTGTTCCTCGTCTACCAGGCTTTCAAACTCCAGGTACATTTGTTCCGCGGGGTGCGGTGCTTCTGCTGCTGGAGCCATCCGCTCAACCTCCCTGCCTCCCAGCGCGGGCCGGGGCACCCCCCTCCTGGCCTCGTATAGCGCAGCCACTTCCCGTATACGGAGGTCAAGTGGGAGTATCCCGGCGAGCACCAGTGCCGAGTGCAAGGAGACTGTGCGGTAGGCTTTACATAGCTTCTGCGCAAACCCCCTCTGTACCACACTGAGTTGCTTTTTAATTCCAACCTTTTGGGCAGCAGGTGCCCATGCACTTGCGGCGTATGTGATGACCGGTTCCACCACCGCAGTGTATATGGTCCTGATTATCTCCGGTTTTAGGCCCCAACTGATTTTTGCTGCTCTTGCTAACTGTTTATATATGTTTAATGCTTTCCTCGTCACGTTCGAGGCGTGGGCATTAAACGTTAGCTTATCATCAATTGTGAGCCCCAGTATCTTGATCTCCCGAGACAGGGCAATGTCCTCACCGCCCATGCGCAAAAGTGGTGAATCAAACTTCAACTTATTTGTGACGACCATCGCTTTTGTTTTTTGCGGCGCAAACTTCAGTTTGTTTTCGACTCCCCACTTCTGGACATGAACGAGACTCGCATTGGCCCGTCTCTGGACATCAAGCGCTGTTTCACCCGAGAAAATCAGGACCACATCATCCGCGAATGCTTGGCAATAATCGCCACGTTCCTCCAGTTCTTTGAGCAGTGGATCCAAAAGTAGGTTCCAAAATGTGGGCCCTCCTATGGATCCTTGTACGCAACCTTTAGATGTTCCCTGTACGTACTCTGCTCCAGCGTACCGGACCCTTACCTTCCTGTCCAGTAGATAACTATCTACCAGACGTCGCAGGTTCACCGGGCACGCTGTTTCTGCCAGTCGGCATTTCATTGCTGGCCACCAGGCATTATCGAAGGCTCCCTCTATGTCCAATGATATGACGACGATGATCTTCTTCTCTTTCAATCGGTCTCTAATGTGTGTCATCAGGTCATAGAGGGAGTCCTCGGTGCTGCGCTGTGGCATAAATCCGTACTGGCTTCTACTGGCCCGTGGCGATATATGCCACCTAATCCGACGTACCAGCATCTTTTCAAGGATTTTTCCAAGTACAGGCAATAGCCCAATCGGCCTGTATGATTTGGGGTGCGCGTAGTCGTCCTTACCTGGTTTTCTAAGGACCACAACTACTGCCTCTTTCCAGATGGTCGGAAAGTGGAAAAGATTGAGGCATTTGTTGAGTACTGCCAAGAACAGTTGCGGGTTTTGGGCAATAGCCGCCCTGCATATGTCCGCTGTCAGTCCGTCGATGCCTGGGGCTTTCTTCGGATTAAAACTGGATGCGGTCCACTTTAGTTCATCTACCGTGAATAGAGGGTCGAATGTCTCACCATTCGTGTATTCATTTACTCTATTCGCCAGCTCTCTTATTCTATTGTGGTCCGCATTGTCATCCTGTGTTTTATCCTCAGGATAAAACGTCTTCGCAAGCACCCGGGCTGACTCTTCGCTGCTGAGTACGTTGTTGTTTTGTACTAGCGGTATGTCTTCCTGCCTAGTGGCAGTGCGGCCTATTACCCGATATATGCTGTCCCACATTGTTTCACGTTCTTGCCTTCCACAGAACTCCTTCCAGCTAGATGTCAGCGTACTCTCCATCTTTTGTCTCAATTCCTCTTTAGCTGCGTTATATAGGTCTACGACCCATGCTCGGCGTCGCGGTGCGGCACTGGAGATTCTTCTTTTCCGTCTTTTGACTTCATGTTTCAGTCGTGTCAACTCCTCGGTCCACCAAGGCAATCCTGTCTGGTTTCTTTTGCTAATAATCGGTATGGTTCCTTCACATGCCTCAACTATAGCTTCTGTATATTTTTCGGTTATTTTATCCAACTCTTCTTTTGTAATTATTTTATCTATTTCCGTTTTGTTTATTTTATTTTGTTCCCAAATTTCGTCAAGTTTCCCAAAGAATTGTACCCATTTTGCCTTTTTTGTGTTAAATTTTCTTGTCGTCCTTTTTATATCCATACCGATTGATTTTTCCAGATTTAGTTCAAAAAGGATCGCCTTGTGGTCCGAAGTTGTGACGTCCCCGGATAGTCTCCAATTTGCCACTCTCCGAAGCATGTCTTCCGTACAGGTCGTTATGTCAACGCAGCTGCAGTACCTTTGGCCTCCTCTGATAACATCGAAGGTAGGAGCCGTTCCCAGGTTCAGGATGTGGAGCCCCAGTTCGTCGAGTGCACCTGCCAGTGCCTCGCCCCTCTGATCCGCCTCCCGGCTTCCCCACCATGTGTTCCAGGCGTTGACATCTCCCCCCAGTACCACGTCGTTAACTCCAATCTTGTCTATGATTTTCTTAAAATGGTCCAAGTCTGGCTCAATAGGCTGTCCACCATCCAGATACACTGACACCACACCTATTTCCCAAGCTCCTGTCCTTAGTTTCGCCACTGCGAAGTTTTCAGTGGTCAGGGTTGGGCACTGCGTGAGGTCTATGGTGTCGTCAAAGAGTACAATGGCCGCTTTGTTGACTTTCTCGGTCTTCCTGGCGCATTGCACTACTCGCGTACCCGGATGGCTCTTCATTTCTCCAATCCCACCTATATATGGCTCTTGGACCATTGCAAACGCCAGCTTTCTTTTTCCTGCCTCAACAATGAGTTCAGCTGTAGCGAGTTTGCTTTTTTGGAGGTTTGCCTGAACGACTCGATACTGGTGGGGTCTGCCTTCGCCGGTTTCTGCGCTTCCGCCCGGGACCACCTTAGCAATACGCTACCGACAGCCGCGCCAATCCGTCCCATTTGACACGAACAGGGCACTCGCTGTCGAAGGCGTTGTGCTCCGTCTTATCCATTTTAGCGGAAACGCAGTTTCGGCACTTGGGTGGCTCAGCAGCTAACCTCGAGGGGCAGTCTGCCCTCATATGGGAGTCTCCACAGTGTGTGCAGAGGTCGGCGGGTTCCGTGCACAGCTTGCGACTATGGCCGAAGCGCAAACAGCGGGTGCACTGAATCAGTGGCGACTGGTCCAGCACCCGAACCCGCTGCAAGTCGATATGCACTCGCCCAGCATATGTCAGCCTCTGCCACACTGTCGGTGCCACCTGCAGGATGACGTGGCACATGTGGGGGTTCCTCGTCCTACGACGGTACTTCACCCCCATCCTTAGGTCATCCGCAGGCACGTCCCCAATCAGGTGACTGTTTTGCCGTTTCAAAGCTTCTATTATCTCCTCGTCCGAGTGGCACGAGAGGACGTCCTTGGCGATGATGAGAGGGTCTTTATTTTTCACCTCTTCCACCATCAGATTTCCGGCCTTTTTGATCCTCTCTGCCACCCGAGTGAGCTCCTCCCTGGTCTTAAAGCCGACCACTACCTTTTGGTCTCTCGCTTTTCGCAGTCGCTCCAGGTTAGGTTAGGTTAGGTTAGGTTAGGTTAGGTTGGGGGACCACCCCACAGTGCTTGCGTCCACGTCGCGTCCCCTGGAAACGACCCAGTTTGACCACCGTAACGGAGTGGCAGACTGGGCTCGGCCAAAGTGCACTGTGATTATCGTAGCTCATTTTGCCTTGCGAGTACGAACCTGCGGAGGCTATGCCTAAACCCACGCGGGATGCCTGCGGGCGATATTTTAAACCCAAAGGCCCTTCTCAGGGCCAACCCAAAGGCCCTTCTCAGGGCCAACCCAAAGGCCCTTCTCAGGGCCAACCCAAAGGCCCTTCTCAGGGCCAAACCGACGCTTCGGCGTCAGAGGCTAGCCGCGCGCCGTCTGCGGCTAGCTTCGGAAGAACGGACTTGTCGGATTTGTCTGACTCCGACGATGAGTCAATGGTTGGCGTCTCGGATGCAGGCGAGTCGCAGTCGCGAAAGCGGGCCTTCCTGCGGGATGGGTCCGAGGGCTCCTCGGCGTCAGGGTCGACGAGACTTTCAAAGTTTAAAAAGCCGACGACGGCCGCGGCCACCCACGTCGTTGGGCTCGCGGACGCCCAACGTAAGTTGGATCTTGCGCAGCGGGCGCAGCTCCAGCAGGATCTTGAGGAGCGGGTTGCCGCGAGGGAGAGGCGGGCACACGTCACCCGAGCAAAGTCCGGGTACGGTGCGTCCCGTGTGATCTACGCGGACCACTCCCTGCTGGAGCTGGAACAAATGGCGGAGGAGGACGAGGAGGAAATTTTGGAGGTTGCCTCAAAGTCCTCAAATTTGAAGGGGACCTTCCAAAAGGCCCTCAAATGTCGGGCTGCGAGCTTGCGCGGTGTGGTCAAGGAGCTGGTCCAGCGGAAGGCCACTGACGAGACACGGCAACTGCAGGCGAGGGTGGATCGCCTGCAGGTGGAAGTCAGTGAGCTTCATCGCAAGCTGGCTGAAGCCACGGCCCGGCCGCAGCAGGCCCCCGCCGAGACGACGAAAACGTCATCGACGCCTTCGACGCCGTCGACGTCTAAGAAGACGAGTCCTGCGGCAGAGGGCCCCTCCTCCAACTCCAACCTTGAGGACATAATCCGCAAGGTGGTAATGGAGGAGCGGGCCTTCACGCGAGCCTGCCTGGCAGGAATAGAGGACCGGCTCCTGCCAGAAAAGCGCCTCCGACCGCCGCTTGCGGCGGATAAGGGGCGCTCCGAGCCGGGGCCGTCTTCCTCATCCCAGGTCCAGGAGGACGCCCTTCTCCCCTTGACTACCCCGTCCAATGAGGGGACGGAAGTGGTCGGGAGGGGGAAGGGCAAAGCCAAAAAGTCGGCGGCTGCCGCCCCAGCCGTCCCAGCTCCCAACCACTCGCAGACGACTGGCAGAGGGGGGGGGAAGCGGGGAGGTAGAGGTAGAGAGAGGGGAAAGGGGCAGCTGGTCTCCCCAAAGGCCGCGGCCGTCGTGGTGGCCCTCACCGCGGAGGCGGCGGAGCAGGACGCCCTTCTCCCCTCGACCACCCCGTCCAATGAGTGGACGGAAGTGGTCGGGAGACGGAAGGGCAAATCCAAAAAGTCGGCGGCTGCCGCCCCAGCCGTCCCCGCTCCCAGCCGGTTGCAGACGACCGGCATAGGGGGGGGGAAGCGGGGAGGTAGAGGTAGAGCGAGGGGAAAGGGGCAGCTAGTCTCCCCAAAAACCGCGGCCGTCGTGGTGACCCTCACCGCGGAGGCAGCGGAGCGAGGGGAGACGTACGCGTCCATTTTGGTGCGGGCGCGTAGCAATGCCGATCCCACTCAACTGGGGATCGGCAGTGTGTCTTGCCGGCGGACCCAAGCCGGGGCTCGATTATTCGAGTTCCCGGGGGCAGAGGGGGGAGCCCGCGCGGACCTCTTTGCAGCTAAGCTGCAGGAGGTCATCGCGGACTCCGCCAAGGTGGCCCGACCGGTAAAGTTGGTGACACTCGAGGTGACGGATCTCGACGATTCCGTCACCAAGGAGGAGGTGGTGGAGGCGGTCGCAGCGTTAGGGGGCTGTGACGTCGCGGCGGTCCAGAGTCGGGACATAAGGCCCGGCCGCGGTGGCATGGGCACCGTCCGCCTTGAGTGCCCGATTCCCGCTGCCAGAGCCGTCCTGGCGAAGGGCCGGCTGACGGTCGGCTTCAGCTCGGGTGCGGTCAGGGCACTCGAGGACCAGCCGCTGAGGTGTTTCCGGTGCTTCGGCATCGGCCACACCCGGGCTCTGTGTCCGTCCGCGGTAGACAGGTCAGACACCTGCTACCGCTGTGGCATGGGGGGCCACCAAACCGCCTCCTGTGAGGTCGCCACGCCGCACTGCTCGGTCTGTGCTGCCAGTGGCTGCCAAGCGGACCACGTGATGAAGGGGAGGAACTGCAATCCTCCCCCTAAGCGTGGCAAAGTACAGGCGCCAACCGGGCCTGTTGCGGCTGCCGGTACCGCCGTTCCTGCGGCGGCTGCGGAGGGGGGTGCGATGTCCGACTGATGGATATAGTCGAACATCGCATCCTTCAGACTAACGCCAACCACTGCAGGGCAGCCCAAGATCTGCTGATGCAGACAATGGCTGAGTGGTTGGTGGACTTGGCGGTGGTCGCCGAGCCTTACTCGGTCCCTGGCCGTTGGCTGGGTGACCGGGATGGCCTGGTGGCGTTGGTGGCGCGGTCTTCCACGGATTCCCCTCCCCTCTCGCTCTTAGAGAGGGGACCGGGATACGTGGCCGCCGCGTGGGGGGGCATGGCCCTGGTCGGGGTCTATTTCTCCCCAAACCGCCCTCTCTCGGACTTTGAGGATTTCCTGGAGGTCCTCACTGCAGTCGTAGGGAGGGCGGCGCCTCGCCAGGTCGTGGTGTTGGGCGACCTGAACGCCAAGTCGGCGGCCTGGGGCAACCCGGCCGCCGGGTGCAACGTCCGGGGACGCGCCGTTGAGTTCTGGGCGGCCTCAAGCGGTATGTCCCTCCTCAACAGGGGGACGGTCCACACGTGTGTGCGGCAACAGGGTGGGTCGGTGGTGGACGTCACGTTCGCCACCCCCGCGCTGGCCGCCCGCGTCGTGAACTGGCGGGTTGAGATGGTGGAGACCTTGTCGGACCACCGATACGTGCGGTTCGACATCTCCACCCAGGGGGGGGGGATGGCCCGCGCTGGGCAATCTCCCTTCCCGCGGTGGGCACTCACCCGCTTGGACCGGGAGGCAGCCAGGGAGGCGGCTTTCCTCCAGGACTGGCTGTCGCCCCCTGTTGAGGTCCTGGACGTGGACGCCGCAGCGGTTCGGATCAGAGGGGCCCTGACCGAGGTGTGCAATTCCAGCATGCCTCGGTCTCGCCGTCCGCCTCCCCGTCGCGCCGTTTATTGGTGGACGGAGGAGCTGGAGGGGCTTCGGACCGCCTGCGTGGCGGCCAGAAGGGCCTACGCGCGCAGTCGGCGGCGCAGCGTCCTAAACCGAGTCCGGGCAGAAGAGGACCGCCTATACGCCTCCTACCGAGAGGCGACGACGGTCCTCAAGTCTGCAATGGGCGCTGCGAGAGACTCGGCGAGGGCCGAGATGCTGGAGGGTCTCGACAGGGATCCCTATGGGAGGCCATACAAGGCGGCGCGGAACCAGCTCCGCCCCTATGGTCCCCCACTGTCGGAGACCCTCGAGCCAGCACTGTTGGATGGGGTGGTCCGGTCCCTGTTTCCGCGCAGGACCGACTTCGCCCCACCAACAATGGATCCCCCGCAAGGGGCGGCTTCGCCGGAGGAGGAGGTCCCCCCGGTGACGGCGGCGGAGATCTACGCGGGGGTACTCAGCCTCCGCGCCAAGAAGACGGCCCCCGGGCCGGACGGCGTCCCCGCACGGGTGGTGGCAATAGCTGCCTCCGAGATGGAGGACAGGTTTCGGGACCTTTTCAGCGCGTGCTTTTCGGCTGGGAAGTTCCCGAAACTGTGGAAGGAGGGGCAGCTTTGCCTCCTCCGAAAGGCGGGACGCCCGGTGGACTCCCCCTCGGCATACCGGCCCGTCGTGTTGCTCGATGAGGTCGGTAAATTGTTCGAGGGGATAGTCGCCTCCCGGCTCGGGCGCCATTTGCGGGATGTGGGGCCGGATCTGTCGGACGCCCAATTCGGTTTCCGTCGTGGGCGTTCGACGATCGACGCGCTGGCCCTACTCAAGGGCCAGGTGAAGGAGGCAGTCGAGGCGGGGGACGGAGTGCTGGCGGTGTCATTCGACATTGCCAATGCCTTCAACTCCGTGCCCCACTCGACGATATTGGAGGCGCTCCGGTATCACGGAGTGCCCCAATATCTGCGGAGCCTCCTGGCCAGCTACTTGGAGGACCGAGAGGTCCTCCTCGTAGACAAGACGGCCACATTGAGGCGGTACGGCGCAGAGTCCGGTGTTCCACAGGGGTCGGTACTTGGGCCCCCGCTGTGGAACATCGGGTTCGATTGGCTGCTGCGGGGAGCCCTCCTCCCGGGCACGAGTGTCATCTGCTACGCGGATGACACTCTCCTCACTGCACGGGGGAGGAGATTCGCGGACGCGGCCTGTCTGGCCTCGGCTGGCGGATCCTTGGTTGCAGAGAGGATCCGCCGCCTGGGATTGAAGGTGGCGCTGCACAAGACCGAGGCCGTGTTCTTTCGCGGGCCTCGGCAGCGCTGCCCACGCGACGCCCACATCGTCGTGGAGGGCGTCCGTATAGAGGTCCAGCCCCGGATGAAATATCTGGGCCTGGTGCTGGACGACAGGTGGCGCTTCGGCCCGCATTTCAGCGGGCTGTCGACGCGCCTGTTGAAGGCCGCGGACGCCCTCTCGTGGCTCCTCCCGAACCTGGGGGGGCCCAAGGCGAAATGCCGGCGCCTCTATGCCGGCATCTTGCGGAGCATGGCCCTGTACGGGGCCCCCATTTGGGCGGACTCCCTCCACAGGAGGGAGAACGCGACCGCCATCCGCAAGCCCCAAAGGGCCATTGCACTGCGGGTGGCGAGGGCCTACCGGTCGGTGGGTTTCTCGGCGGCGTGCGCTCTGGCCGGCACCCCTCCTTGGGAGTTGGAGGCTTGGGTGCTGGCCAGGGTGTATGAGTGGACGGCGCATCGCAGGGCGCTCGGGGAGCGCCCCGTCGCCGAAGAGCGGGAGGCCGTGCGGCGGGAGGCGAGGGACGCCATCGTCCTCCATTGGACGGAGGACCTCGCCACCGCCACCTTTGGCCGCCGGACGTTGGACGCGCTCGGTCCGGTCCTCCGGGCCTGGCTCGAGCGGCCCCATGGTTTCCTCTCGTTCCGTCTGGTGCAGGTGTTGTCCGGGCATGGCTGCTTCGGAACGTACCTGCACCGGATCGGGAGGGAGGAAGCCCCGGCGTGCCACGACTGCGGCGCGGCGGAGGACACGGCGCAGCACACCCTCGAAGTGTGCCCAGCTTGGTCCGAGCCGCGCCGCAGTCTGATCGCGGAGATCGGACAGGACCTCTCGCTTCCCGGTGTGGTCAACGCCATGCTGGGGAGCGAGGGGGCCTGGTCAGCGGTCGCCTCCTTTTGCGAGGACGTAGTCTCGCAAAAGGAGGCGGCGGAGCGCGCGCGGGAGGAAGACCCTCTCGCAGCGCCGCTCCGCAGAAGAAGAAGAGGTCGGAGAAGACGCGGTCTTCTCCCTCTTCATGGTGGCGACGGGCGGGCGACAGGCGCGGGGGCGCCTTCGCCCGCATTGCACCCGTCACCACCTTCGTCTGTCATTCCCGGGCCCGCCCCCCCCCCCACGGGGAGGGCGTGAGGTCCGCTGTGCGGGTCATCGTCGGCGGAGGACTGGAAGTAAAGGCTGTGCCGGTTTCCCAGTCCCCGCCACTAGGACGAAGCGGGAATGCCGCTGGGTCGTTTTAGTGGGTATACCGGGTCAGACCGGGGAGTCCCACATAGCCCGCCCATCCCCCGATGGACGGGTATGCGTAATGCATTTTTTCCCAGCGACAAAAAAAAAAAAAAAAAAAAAAAAAAAAAAAAAAAGGTTAGGTTAGGTTCGCCAAGTCTGCGGCGTGGGGTTCCCCGGTCACGGACCCGAGAGGCGAAGTGCTAGAGGAGTGGGCCATTACGACGGGCCTGGCCGTCTTAAATCGGGGTTTGGCCTTCACGTGTGTACGGCAGCAGGGCGGGTCCATAGTGGACGTCTCGTTCGCTAGTCCTGCAGTCGTGCACCGTGTCCGTGATTGGCACGTTGAAGTGGAGGTGGAGACGCTATCGGATCACCGATACATCCGCTTCGACGTCTCCACCCAGACCGCTGGAGATCGTCGCCAATCGGGGCCCCGAAGAGACGGCCCGCGTTGGGCGCTGAAACGCCTCGACGGGGAGGCTCTCGAAGAAGCCGCCATAGTCCAAGCCTGGATTCGGGAGTCGGCTACCGTTGATCCCGTCGACGTCGAACAGGAGGCGCAGTGGTTTTGCGATGCGATGACGCAGATCTGCGACGCATGCATGCCACGCGTCTCCTGTCTGTCCGCACGGCGCCGCTTGTACTGGTGGTCCGTCGAGATCGAGCGACTGCGCGTCGAATGCGCAGTCGCCAGACGACCGTACACGCGATGCCGTAGAAGACGTCCACGGGTTCCTCACGAAGAAGCCGCGCTGTATGAGGTGTACCGCGCGGCGAAGCTGGCTTTGTGGCTGGCCATCGGCGAGTCAAAGACGCGCTCCAGAGAGGAAATGCTGGCGAGCCTAGACGGGGATCCGTTTGGGCGCCCTTACCGGTCGGTCCGAGGGAAACTTCGGCCGTGGGCGCCCCCGCTAACGGAAGGTCTAGAGCCCCAGTTTCTGGAGCGAGTGGTCTCGGCCCTCTTCCCTGAGAGGGCCGAGTACGAACCACCGCCGATGGTTCTGCACACAGCTGCAGAGCCGGCTGAGGAAGGAAGCGAAACCATCCCAGAGGTGACACAGGCGGAGATGGGCGCGGCCGTATTGCGGCTCCGGGCCAAAAACACCGCTCCGGGGCCCGATGGAGTGCATGGCCGCGCTCTGGTCCTCGCTATGAAGGAGCTGGAGCCCCCACTGAGAGGACTCTTCTCGGCATGCCTTGAGCAGGGCCAGTTCCCTACCCGGTGGAAGACTGGTCGGCTGGTCTTGCTCAGGAAGGCAGGGCGCCCGGCGGACTCGTCGTCCGCTTATCGGCCCATAGTGCTGCTAGACGAGGCGGGCAAGATGCTCGAGCGCATTATCGCAGACCGCCTCGTCAGCCACTTGAGTACAGAGGGGCCGAACCTGGACGACAGCCAGTTTGGGTTCCGCCGTGGGCGCTCCACAATTGATGCCATCATGAGGGTAAGAGTCCTGGCGGAGGAAGCAGTGTCTCGGGGCGGGGTGGTGCTGGCGGTGTCCTTGGACATCTCCAACGCCTTTAATAGCCTGCCCTGGGGTTGCATTAGGGAGGCCCTGCGCTATCACCGGGTGCCTCTCTACCTCCGCAACATCGTGGGGGCTTATTTGTCGGGAAGGTGTGTCACCTATATGGGACGCGACGGCGTAGGCCGTCGTGAGATGTCGTGCGGTGTTCCACAGGGGTCGGTTCTGGGCCCTCCCTTGTGGAACATCGGTTACGACTGGGTTTTGCGGTGCGAGCTTCCACCGGGTGCGAACCTGACGTGTTATGCGGACGACACGCTGGTCATTGCCCGGGGGAGCTCGTACAGGGAAGCAGCGTTGCTGGCTACGGCTGCGGTCTCGCAGGTGGTGAGCCGCATACGACGCCTGGGCCTGGAGGTGGCCCTCAACAAGTCGGAGGCCATTGCGTTTCATGGCCCCCGACGGGCGCCGCCGCTGGGATCACACATAGTGGTCGGGGGGGCCCGGATCGCTGTCGAGTCAACCATGAAGTACCTGGGATTGGTGCTCGACAGCCGTTGGGACTTCGGACCCCACTTTCAGCGGCTGGTGCCCAAGTTGATGGGCGCGGCGGGCGCGCTTTCAACGCTGCTTCCCAATTTGGGGGGCCCGAGCTCCGCCTGTAGGCGGTTGTACGTGGGGATCGTGCGATCCATGGCCCTTTACGGGGCCCCAGTATGGGCGACGGACCTGACGGCCCGCACTATCGCAGTTCTGCGCAAACCGCAGAGAGCGATGGCCGTCAGGGTCATACGGGGATATCGCACGATCTCCTACGAGGCGGCTTGTGTACTGGCCGGATCCCCGCCGTGGGACCTGGAGGCGAAAGCCCTCGCGACGCTACATCAGTGGCGCGAGGACGCCAAGGATCGGGGCGAAAGGCTGGTGCAGCGACAGATCACGCTGCACCGGTCTCAGCTCCGACAGGTCATGGTGGCGGAATGGCGGGGGAGGCTTGACCATCCCTCCGCCGGCCTCGACACAATCGAGGCGATCCGGCCAGTACTCGACGATTGGCTCGGGAGGAAGCACGGCTCCCTGACGTTTCGGGCGACGCAGGTGCTCTCGGGGCACGGTTGCTTCGGGAAGTACCTGTGTCGCATAAGCAGGGAGCCGGACGCTCGGTGCCATCACTGCGTCCAGTGTCCGGAGGATACGGCGCGGCATACGCTGGCAGAATGTCCCGCGTGGGACGAGCCGCGCCGTGCCCTCGTGACAGAGATAGGTGGAGACCTGTCGCTGCCGACCGTTGCTCACGCGATGGTCGACAGCACAGAGTCCTGGGACGCGGTGGTGTCCTTCTGCGAAACCGTCATGTCGCAGAAGGAAGCTGCGGAGAGGGAGAGGGAAATCTCGAGTTCCTTCCCATCCCGCAGCAGACGCACCGGGCGTCGGCAGAGGGCGGATAACGCCCTCTTCCGGCCCCCCTAAACAGGTCCAGGGGCGACGGATTCGGGGACATCCGTCGCCCCCCATATCACTGGACCCGAGACGGTGGCGCGTAGTGTTCCACGCGCGCCTCTCACAGACGTAACGGGGGGAGCACACCTCACTCCCCCCAGGGACGAGGCCCGCACTGGTCGAGCGGGCCGGCACTAGTCCGGGGCAGCGGAAGTCACATTCGTTCCCGCTGCCCCCAGACGCAAGTGTGCGAGGGAACACCGGGGTGGTTTTTAGTCAGTTGGAGCCTGACAGACCCCTCCGCCCTCCCCAGGCGGAGGACATCCGTTTCCGGATTTTCCACCTCGCAACAAAAAAAAAAAAAAAAAAAAAGGTTAGGTTAGGTTAGGTTAGGTTAGGTTAGGTTAGGTTGAAACCGTCATGTCGCAGAAGGAAGCTGCGGAGAGGGAGAGGGAGATCTCGAGTTCCTTCCCATCCCGCAGCAGACGCACCGGGCGTCGGCAGAGGGCGGATAACGCCCTCTTCCGGCCCCCCTAAACAGGTCCAGGGGCGACGAATTTGGGGACATCCGTCGCCCCCCATATCACTGGACCCGAGACGGCGGCGCGTAGTGTTCCACGCGCGCCTCTCACAGACGTAACGGGGGAGTACACCTCACTCCCCCCAGGGACGAGGCCCGCACTGGTTGAGCGGGCCGGCACTAGTCCGGGGCAGCGGAAGTCACATTCGTTCCCGCTGCCCCCAGACGCAAGTGTGCGAGGGAACACCGGGGTGGTTTTTAGTCAGTTGGAGCCTGACAGACCCCTCCGCCCTCCCCAGGCGGAGGACATCCGTTTCCGGATTTTCCACCTCGCAACAAAAAAAAAAAAAAAAAAAAAAAAAAAAAAAAAAAAAAAAAAAAAGGTTAGGTTAGGTTAGGTTAGGTTAGGTTTTTTTTTTTTTTTTTGTTTTTTTTTGTTTTGGCAGGAGTGGGAAATCCCCACGGACACCTCGACTATCTCACGACTTGTGAGACAGTCGAGGTAGTGCCGGACTCGAACCGGCTAAAACCACACTCCTGCCCCGCCAGTGTCCCTCTGACATTATCAGAGACCTTAGATGCGGATTTTTCTCTCTTATTTTGCGATTGGTTATTAGGAGGCCGAAGAGACCACACTCTTTTTGCTTAATTTAAACGATGCTTATCCTTAGTACTCTTACAATTCCACGGTTTATTTCTTTCGGTATATTTTACTGTTATTTAATATCAATTATAGTTACTCTTTTACTAATTATTAAAAATACTTTATTGTGCTTACTTTAAATTTTGATTTTACTACTACTTGTTTTATTACTGCTCTTAGATTATTTCACGATTTTACTAATATGTGTTTACGATTAACCCTCATTTTTATGCCCTCATGGTATTTCAAATGTTACCCTGCTATGCGCTCTGAAGTTTTGTTTTATCTTTATGATATATCATTATATACTTAAAATATAACTGCTTATCATACTTTTTACATAAACAAATACACAATAAAACAGACATTTAAAAACCAAAATAAAGACAATTTCGATACTACCTGACGGTTCCACTACTGCTGGCCTCAGATCCAGCATAAATCGAGCCACTTTCTCATGAAAGTGACTCAAGTTACCTTTCTTTATGAAATCAGCCCCAGTGGTCCGCTTCGCGAGTTCTCTCTCCGCCTGTGTCGTATAAGTCGCTTCTGAGTATGCGGAAGTGGGCGCACCGACAACTTTAGCAATAAGCTATGGTTGCTCGCGCGAATGCGTCCCACTTCCTGCGTACCGGGCATTCCGTGCTAAACGCATTGTGCTGGTGCTCCCCCAGCTTGGCTCTGGTGCAGTTCACACAAACCGCTGCTTCGCCAAGGTGTTTGACTGGGCAGTCCGTCCTAACGTGCGGACCGCCACAGTGGCTGCACAGGTCCACCGGCTCCGTGCAGAGACGCTTGCCGTGGCCGTATGCTAAGCAGCGAGTGCACTGCACCAGAGGCGTCTGGTCGTCGACGCGCACTCTTTGCAGGTCAATACGAAGCTTGCCTACATCGAGCGCGCGTCTCCAGATTGCTGGGGAAACGCTCATCACAATGCTGTTCACATGTGGGTTACGCGACTTTTTCCTGAATTTAATTGATATTCTCTGCTCTTCGTCGCCGAGGCCGTGAAATATCTCCCGGTTCTGGTTCCTAAGGGCTCTGACGACTTCCTCATCGCTGTGTATTAACAGCACGTCCCTAAGAACCAGAAGCGGGTCACGATTTTTCACTGCCTCGACAACAAGGTTCTCTCCAACCGACTGCAATCGCTTCGTCAGCTTCACCCTCTCCTCCTCTGTTTCGCACCCCATGATCACCTTTTGGTCCCTGGCTTTGCGAACTCTTTCCACTCGCACCCAGCCCTCCTTCGCATCCACTGCTTTCCTCACACGTTGCAGGACTTCGTCCGCCGTGTCCGTTTCCTGTGTCGAGGAGACCACCAACGAGTGCAGCGTCGCTCGGTCTGGGGCTTTTGCCCCGGTGTAGCTCTTACTGACGGCCGCTACACTCGCGTAGGTTGTCTCCCCCACACGTTCCTTGCTGGCCAGACTGTCTCGGAGTTTTTCGAGTTTCTCGGAGTTGTCCCTTAACTCCGAGATATGCTCCTTCATGGTGTTTAGGAGCTCAGTCTGGCCAGCAAGAACCTCAACCGAAATGGGATGAGGAACGCAGGCAGCAGTGGGTGCGGGTACTGGTACGGCTACGGGTGCGGGTGCGGCAGGGGCCTTGTCACGCTCCGACTCCTTAACAAGCTCAAAAAGCCTGTTTATGGCCTCGAGCACCGCAGTTTTTATCTCGGCTTTGAGATTGCGAGAGTTGCCTAAATTCAGCTTAGCCTTATTCAGGCAAGCTCTCGCCTCCGCAATGCGACTGCGGTGCCCGGTCTCAGGCTTCTCGAGCGATATTGAGGAGTCGACAGGAGCTCGGCGCGTCCCCGGAGTAGCAGGACCCATCTGAGACGCGGAAGGAGTGTCTTCTCCGAAGGAGATTCTCCTCCGCGCGTCAGTAGGCGAAGGCACCACTTTCTCCGACGATCGCGGCGAGCTCCTGGAGCCCATTACTCTCAAGGTTGCAGATGGGGTGCGAAACATCAGGATCATCAGCGGCAGATACTATTGAATCGGACCCCTGTAAAAAGGGGGTCGGTCCAACAATGCCCGCTCGGGAGGAGAGACGTGTGGGACACTGGATATTTCTGTGTCCCTGTAAAGGGGGGTACACAGAACGTTATATAATAATTACAATAAAATAACAATTAATTTAAAAATGTAATTTAATTTCTAGTCAAATGTACTTCTGTGTTCCTGTAAAAGGGGAATCACAGTAAGTAGTCAAAAAAAAAAAGAACTATAAAGGATAAAATAATTACAAAATTAAGTTAATAACATTAATAAATAAAATATGACAATACTGGTGATAAGGTCGTATACTGGCAGCGACGATCAGTTAAAAATTTTGTTACCTTGTCACATTTAGTCAAGAAAAATTAAATTAAAAGCGCCAGTTTCCCTTCAGACCCTTTCTGGCGACCCAAGAGTTGTTGAAGAGCTTAAAAACAAAAAATAAATTTTGCCGAAAATCCCACTCCGGCCTTCCTATACCCAATAGGGCGGGTGGGCGGGCAAAATTTTATTTGAGCTAGACCCGCGAGTGAGGTGTCCAGAGACGCGGCTTCGCGCGGGCTAGCTAACTACGAAATAGAAAGGGGTGAGTGCCGAATAAAAATTTTGAGTTTTGGTCAAAAAACCAGTTTTTGACACAAAAAATTTTGGTTTTCAACCCCCAACCTAGCGTCCGGGACACGAAACGGGCACCGGAACACAGGGATGGTAGGTGAGTACTATTGCAACTATAATCTAAAATAATATTCAAAGGAAAATTTGGAAGAACACTAAATTTTGATGATTTTGTCTGAAATTTTAAAAATTTTCTAAGTGTCGTAAGGGAAGATTTTTGAAAACGCTTCTAGGGTGGTAAAATATTGTCAGAACGTAGGCGGAGGCCCACTAAAGTCTAAAAATGCTGAAAACAGCGTCAAAAACGCACCCTTAATGGCGAAGATATCAACGGTTAGGTTAGGTTAGGTTAGGTTAGGTTAGGTTAGGTTAGGTTAGGTTAGGTTAGGTTAGGTTAGGTTAGGTTAGGTTAGGTTAGGTTAGGTTAGGTTAGGTTAGGTTAGGTTGGGGTGCTGGGTCAGAAAACCTCCTCGTGGGCCTGACGGCTGCCGGTCCCTCTCGATACGTTTGGAGGGAACAGCAGCCGGCATGGACGGTGCATCCTGGGCGCGGGCAGTGGCCTTCCCCAAGGAATGGGAAGAGATTCTCATTCTTCGGGGAATGTTACTGTTCGTGGCAAATATTCTGACATAGGAGGGGGTCCAACTAAATGGACCAACGGGGCGCTGTTCCGCGTGACCCTCTGAACAGCAGAGGGCACAGTGGAGGAGCAACAACGGGCTCGGTGTGCACTTACCCTGCCTCCGAGCAGACAGTGAGGGACTCAGTCCTTCGCTGTCCCCGTCGTTCTCGTAATCCCATCATTGGAGTGTCGTGGATCACGTCTCGCGGCTTCGATCGGGACCGAGGGTCTTGGCTTAACCGCCCGGACCGCGAGGTAGAAAACCTCTATAAAAAGTTACCCCGAATCTCAAGCGGCGGCGCACCGTGAGGGGATGAATGGCTGACGGGTGTTCCCATGGAACAATCAGTCTCTAGTGCGACCCCCGCCAGGGTACCAGCCGACCCCCTGGCGGGTTATAAATGTTAAAGGCTTATCCGGGTACAGGGGGCTCTGCCCGGATGGACATTTTATATCCCCCATACTCGTGGGAATACTATGGATATACCAAAACAAATTCAAAAAGTTGTGGAGAAGGCGGACGCAGCGTCAGATTCTGGCACTGCGTCATTGAAGACAGGAGCAGTTGCTCCAGCGGAGCCCCTTGTGGTTCTTGAGCGGGTGAGAGTGTTGTCGGAGTCCGGCAACGCTCCGCAAACAGTTGCGGCCGGCCCCTCCAAGTTTTGGGGGAAGCGGCCGCGTGGATTTGAATCGGACGCGTTGTCGGCAGGTTTGTCCTCAAGTGAGGAGAACCTGCCGGCCGCCAAGGTGCGGACCGCAAGGAGGGGCAGAGGTCGCGGGACACCTTCCGGTGTCAGCACTCCAGCGGCAGAGTCGCGCGACACCCGGGGCCGCTACCTGAAGCGCCCTGATACGTCGGTGGCCAGCGGAGTTAGCGACTCCGAGGGGGCCATGCAGGTGGAGCAGAATGATTCTGCGGCATCCACTGCATTGGTGAGCACTAAGGCCGAGCTCAACGCTGCGAGGCGAGAGGGCCGGAAGGCTGCCGCGACCGACGAAGTCGCCGAGTTAGCTCGGAAGGCAAGGGAGAGGCGGTTACAGACTGCCACAGCCCCTGAGGGCCTGACGGCTGAAGTCCTCAGCCGCCAGGTTTTGGACGGCGTGGACGTCGTCCTGAAGGTTGCCACGAAATCGGGCAACCTGAAGGGCACATTCACGCGGGCCCTTAAGGAGGCGGCGGACGGAATAAAGGAGGCTGTGGAAGTCCTCCTTGACCGGACGACCTCGGAGGAGACGGTGAAGCTCCAAGAAGAGAATCACCGTCTCCATACGAAGATGGAGGAGCTCCAGCGGGAGGTCAGCGCCCTGAGGGCGGACTTCAGCCGGCAGCAGGGTGTGACTTCGGATAGTCACGCTCTGCCACAGAACGGGTCTTTGGGGGAAGACCAGTTCAACCGGCTGTTGACTATTATGACCGCCCGATTCGACAGCCTTGAACCCAGGCTCAACCCCCCAGTTAACCTCCGCCCGCCGCTGGCAGCGGATAAGCGGAGGAAGGAAGCAGAGCCCACTCCATCAACGGCTGGGCCTACGTGGGCACAGGTGGCTAAAGCGCCACCTGCACCAAAAAAGACCACGCAGACGCCCAAAACGCCTGCAGAGGGGCCCAAAAAGGCCGTGAAAGGGACGAAAGAGCCCACTAAGGGGGGCAGCTCATCCCCCAAAGAAAAAGAGGGTGCCTGGAAGACGGCTGAAAGCCGTAAAAAGAGGCAAAAGAGGGGCCGCAAGGCCAAGACCGCGCCGGGCTCCGGGGGGCAAAAAGCCAAGGGTGGCCCACCCAAGATTCGCGTCCCTCGATCCGCAGCGGTGGTAGTGACGCTTCAGCCTGAAGCTAAGGACAGAGGCGTCACTTACCAGAAGGTGCTGGCGGAGGCGAAGGGCAAGCTGGTCCTCGCTGATTTTGGCACCCCGGAAGGCTTCCGTTTCAGGACGGCAGCCACGGGGGCTAAGATGTTTGAGTTGGCGGGGACCAACAGCGCCGAGAGGGCGGACGCTTTGGCTGCGAAGCTAAGGGACGTCCTAAACCCTGAGGAGGCCCGGGTGTCCAGGCCCATTAAGACGGCTGAAGTTCGCGTCGATGGGCTGGACGACTCGGTGACCCCGGAGGAGGTGGTGGCGGCCATAGCCCGCAGCGGCGGCTGCTCGCCCGAAAATGTGCGGGCGGGTGTCATTCGCGCCAATGCTGGCGGGCTCGGCACCATATGGGTACGGTGTCCGGTGGCTGCGGCGAGGCAGGTTGCTGAGGCAGGACGTATTCTCGTTGGCTGGGTGTCAGCGAGAGTAAAACTCCTGGCACCCAGGGCCATGCAGTGCTACCGGTGCCTGGAGAAAGGGCACGTCCGGGCACTGTGCACCTGTGACACAGACCGCAGCGATTTATGTTATCGCTGCGGTCAGCCTGGCCATAAGGCGTCCCAGTGCTCCGCCGACCCAAACTGCAGTCTTTGTGCAGCTGCAGGAAAGTCCGCGGGGCATCGAGTAGGTGGCAACGCCTGCGGCGCGCCCAGAAAGCGCAGCAAGCGATGGGCCAAGGCTGCGGGGGGCGCACCCCCCACACAACCTAGCTCCTCTTCGGCCGACTCCCGGCCTGTGGTTGGACGTAGCGCTGAGGAAATGGAGTGCCAGTGATGGCACACTACCATTTCCTCCAGGCGAACATCAACCACTGCACCAGAGCTCAGGATCTCCTGCTCCAGAGCATGGTGCAGTGGTCGATAAATGTGGCGGTGGTCGCTGAGCCGTATTTCATCCCCCCCCGGGATAACTGGGCAGGGGATCTAGACGGCCTAGTGGCCATCATCGGCGCGACTCTCGTCGACGTATCCCGTGGTCACGGTTGGGTTGCGGCCGTTGTGAGCGGGATCGTCACGATTGGGGCGTATTTTTCGCCCAACAGGAGTCTCGCCGACTTCGAGAGTTTCCTCGTCGAGTTGGGAGCCGTCGTCGGCCAGTCACACCCTCGACCCATTTTGCTTCTCGGTGACCTCAACGCCAAGTCTGCGGCGTGGGGTTCCCCGGTCACGGACCCGAGAGGCAAAGTGCTAGAGGAGTGGGCCATTACGACGGGCCTGGCCGTCTTAAATCGGGGTTCGGCCTTCACGTGTGTACGGCAGCAGGGCGGGTCCATAGTGGACGTCTCGTTCGCTAGTCCTGCAGTCGTGCACCGTGTCCGTGATTGGCACGTTGAAGTGGAGGTGGAGACGCTATCGGATCACCGATACATCCGCTTCGACGTCTCCACCCAGACCGCTGGAGATCGTCGCCAATCGGGGCCCCGAAGAGACGGCCCGCGTTGGGCGCTGAAACGCCTCGACGGGGAGGCTCTCGAAGAAGCCGCCATAGTCCAAGCCTGGATTCGGGAGTCGGCTACCGTTGATCCCGTCGACGTCGAACAGGAGGCGCAGTGGTTTTGCGATGCGATGACGCAGATCTGCGACGCATGCATGCCACGCGTCTCCTGTCTGTCCGCACGGCGCCGCTTGTACTGGTGGTCCGTCGAGATCGAGCGACTGCGCGTCGAATGCGCAGTCGCCAGACGCCCGTACACGCGATGCCGTAGAAGACGTCCACGGGTTCCTCACGAAGAAGCCGCGCTGTATGAGGTGTACCGCGCGGCGAAGCTGGCTTTGTGGCTGGCCATCGGCGAGTCAAAGACGCGCTCCAGAGAGGAAATGCTGGCGAGCCTAGACGGGGATCCGTTTGGGCGCCCTTACCGGTCGGTCCGAGGGAAACTTCGGCCGTGGGCGCCCCCGCTAACGGAAGGTCTAGAGCCCCAGTTTCTGGAGCGAGTGGTCTCGGCCCTCTTCCCTGAGAGGGCCGAGTACGAACCACCGCCGATGGTTCTGCACACAGCTGCAGAGCCGGCTGAGGAAGGAAGCGAAACCATCCCAGAGGTGACACAGGCGGAGATGGGCGCGGCCGTATTGCGGCTCCGGGCCAAAAACACCGCTCCGGGGCCCGATGGAGTGCATGGCCGCGCTCTGGTCCTCGCTATGAAGGAGCTGGAGCCCCCACTGAGAGGACTCTTCTCGGCATGCCTTGAGCAGGGCCAGTTCCCTTCCCGGTGGAAGACTGGTCGGCTGGTCTTGCTCAGGAAGGCAGGGCGCCCGGCGGACTCGTCGTCCGCTTATCGGCCCATAGTGCTGCTAGACGAGGCGGGCAAGATGCTCGAGCGCATTATCGCAGACCGCCTCGTCAGCCACTTGAGTACAGAGGGGCCGAACCTGGACGACAGCCAGTTTGGGTTCCGCCGTGGGCGCTCCACAATTGATGCCATCATGAGGGTAAGAGTCCTGGCGGAGGAAGCAGTGTCTCGGGGCGGGGTGGTGCTGGCGGTGTCCTTGGACATCTCCAACGCCTTTAATAGCCTGCCCTGGGGTTGCATTAGGGAGGCCCTGCGCTATCACCGGGTGCCTCTCTACCTCCGCAACATCGTGGGGGCTTATTTGTCGGGAAGGTGTGTCACCTATATGGGACGCGACGGCGTAGGCCGTCGTGAGATGTCGTGCGGTGTTCCACAGGGGTCGGTTCTGGGCCCTCCCTTGTGGAACATCGGTTACGACTGGGTTTTGCGGTGCGAGCTTCCACCGGGAGTGAACCTGACGTGTTATGCGGACGACACGCTGGTCATTGCCCGGGGGAGCTCGTACAGGGAAGCAGCGTTGCTGGCTACGGCTGCGGTCTCGCAGGTGGTGAGCCGCATACGACGCCTGGGCCTGGAGGTGGCCCTCAACAAGTCGGAGGCCATTGCGTTTCATGGCCCCCGACGGGCGCCGCCGCTGGGATCACACATAGTGGTCGGGGGGGCCCGGATCGCTGTCGAGTCAACCATGAAGTACCTGGGATTGGTGCTCGACAGCCGTTGGGACTTCGGACCCCACTTTCAGCGGCTGGTGCCCAAGTTGATGGGCGCGGCGGGCGCGCTTTCAACGCTGCTTCCCAATTTGGGGGGCCCGAGCTCCGCCTGTAGGCGGTTGTACGTGGGGATCGTGCGATCCATGGCCCTTTACGGGGCCCCAGTATGGGCGACGGACCTGACGGCCCGCACTATCGCAGTTCTGCGCAAACCGCAGAGAGCGATGGCCGTCAGGGTCATACGGGGATATCGCACGATCTCCTACGAGGCGGCTTGTGTACTGGCCGGATCCCCGCCGTGGGACCTGGAGGCGAAAGCCCTCGCGACGCTACATCAGTGGCGCGAGGACGCCAAGGATCGGGGCGAAAGGCTGGTGCAGCGACAGATCACGCTGCACCGGTCTCAGCTCCGACAGGTCATGGTGGCGGAATGGCGGGGGAGGCTTGACCATCCCTCCGCCGGCCTCGACACAATCGAGGCGATCCGGCCAGTACTCGACGACTGGCTCGGGAGGAAGCACGGCTCCCTGACGTTTCGGGCGACGCAGGTGCTCTCGGGGCATGGTTGCTTCGGGAAGTACCTGTGTCGCATAAGCAGGGAGCCGGACGCTCGGTGCCATCACTGCGTCCATTGTCCGGAGGATACGGCGCGGCATACGCTGGCAGAATGTCCCGCGTGGGACGAGCCGCGCCGTGCCCTCGTCACAGAGATAGGTGGAGACCTGTCGCTGCCGACCGTTGCTCACGCGATGGTCGACAGCACAGAGTCCTGGGACGCGGTGGTGTCCTTCTGCGAAACCGTCATGTCGCAGAAGGAAGCTGCGGAGAGGGAGAGGGAGATCTCGAGTTCCTTCCCATCCCGCAGCAGACGCACCGGGCGTCGGCAGAGGGCGGATAACGCCCTCTTCCGGCCCCCCTAAACAGGTCCAGGGGCGACGAATTCGGGGACATCCGTCGCCCCCCATATCACTGGACCCGAGACGGCGGCGCGTAGTGTTCCACGCGCGCCTCTCACAGACGTAACGGGGGAGTACACCTCACTCCCCCCAGGGACGAGGCCCGCACTGGTTGAGCGGGCCGGCACTAGTCCGGGGCAGCGGAAGTCACATTCGTTCCCGCTGCCCCCAGACGCAAGTGTGCGAGGGAACACCGGGGTGGTTTTTAGTCAGTTGGAGCCTGACAGACCCCTCCGCCCTCCCCAGGCGGAGGACATCCGTTTCCGGATTTTCCACCTCGCAACAAAAAAAAAAAAAAAAAAAAAGGTTAGGTTAGGTTAGGTTAGGTTTTTTTTTTTTTTTTTTTTTTTTGTTTTGGCAGGAGTGGGAAATCCCCACGGACACCTCGACTATCTCACGATTTGTGAGACAGTCGAGGTAGTGCTGGACTCGAACCGGCTAAAACCACACTCCTGCCCCACCAGTGTCCCTCTGACGTGATCAGAGACCTTCTTTTGCGGGTGGTTTGCCTTTTTTTGCGTCAATTTGTTAGGCCGAAGAAATCACGCGATGTTTTTCTTTCCTGTAAGCAGGAATATTAATTGCTTATTTTATTCTATTTATTTATTTTACACATTAAAAAAAATCTACATTTTGTTTTCTACTATTCTTTATAATTTTAAATTTACAATTTATCCTATTTCCTATTTATTTTTGTCTTTCTATGATTTCGTATTTATTCGTATTTATTTTACCCTCATGTTCATGCGATTACTTGTTTAATTTCTTTAATTATTTTATTTGTCATTTTAGTTTATATAAATTCCTCAGATATCGGCACTATATATTAAATATATACTTAGATATCACATTTAATTAGCAATCACGAAACCACTTGACTCCACTAAGGTTGACTTATGATCCAGCTTAACTTTAGTCCCTTTCGTATGAAATTGGCTCCAGTTACGGTTCTCTACGAAGCCAACCCCAGTGGTTCGCTCTCTGCATCCGTGTTGTGTCGAGCTTGAATTCTCCGTGTACGTGGAAGTGGGCGCACCGTCACCTTTAGCAATAAGCTATTGATGCTCGAGCGAATGCGTCCCACTTCCTGCGTACCGGGCAGTCATTGCTGAATGCATTGTGCTGGTGCTCCTCCAGCTTTGCTCTGGTGCAGTTAATACACGCCGCTGCTTCGCCGATCTGTATGGCCGGGCAGTCCACCCTAAGGTGTGTGCCGCCACAGTGGCTGCACAGATCGGCTGGCTCCGTACACAAGTGTTTGCTGTGCCCGTACGCCAAGCAGCGGGTGCACTGCACCAGAGGTGTCTGGTCCTCGACGCGCACTCGCTGCAGGTCAATGCGGAGCTTTCCTACACCGAGTGCCCGCCTCCAGATTGCTGGAGTAACACTGAGCACAATGCTATTCACATGAGGGTTGCGTGATTTCTTCCTAAACCTAATAGTTATTTTCTTTTCCTCGTCCCCGAGGCCGTGGAAGATCTCCCGGTTCTGGTTCCTAAGGGCTTTCAGCACTTCCTCATCAGTGTGTATGAGAAGAACGTCCCTAAGAACCAGAAGCGGGTCTCGATTTTTCACTGCCTCGACGACGAGGTTCTCTCCAACCGACTCCAATCGCTTCGTCAGCTTCGACCTCTCCTCCTCTGTTTCACACCCCATGATCACCTTTTGGTCCCTAGCCTTGCGAACTCTTTCCACTCGCACCCAGCCCTCCTTCGCATCCACTGCTTTCCTCACACGTTGCAGGACTTCGTCCGCCGTGTCCATTTCCTGTGTCGAGGAGACCACCACCGAGTGCAGCGTCGCTCGCTCCGGGACTTTTGCCCCGGTGTAGCTCTTACTAACGGCCGCTACACTCGCGTAGGTTGTCTCCCCCACACGTTCCCTGCTGGCCAGACTGTCTCGGAGTTTTTCGAGTTTCTCGGAGTTGTCCCTTAACTCCGAGATGTGCTCCTTCATGGTGTTTAGGAGCTCAGTCTGGCCAGCAAGAACCTCGACGGAAATGGGGTGTGGACCGCAGGCAGCAGTGGGAGCGGGTACCGGTACGGCTATGGGTGCGGGTGTGGCAGGGACCTTGTCTTGCTCGGACTCCTTGACCAGCTCATAAAGCCTGTTTATGGCTTTTAGCACCGCAGTCTTGATCTCGGCCTTGAGGTTTCGAGAGTTGCCTAAATTGAGCTTAGCTTTATTTAGGCAAGCTCTCGCCTCCGCAATGCGACTGGGTTGCCCGGCCTCAGACTTCATGAGCGATCTTGGAGCGCTTACAGGAGCTCGACGCGTCCCCGGGGTAGCGGGGTCTTTCTGGCACGCAGGAGGAGTGTCTTCTCCGAAGGAGATTCTCCTCCGCGCGTCAGTAGGTGAAGGCACCGCTTTCTCCGACGATCGCGGCGAGCTCCTGGAGCCCATTACTCTCAAGGTTGCAGATGGGGTGCGAAACATCAGGATCATCAGCGGCAGATACTATTGAAACGGACCCCTGTAAAAAGGGGGTCGGTCCAACAATACCCGCTCGGGAGGAGAGACGATTGGGACACTGGATATTTCTGTGTCCCTGTAAAGGGGGGTACACAGAACGTAATATAATAATTACAATAAAATACAATTAATTTAAAAATTCTAATTTAATTTATAGTCAAATTTACTTCTGTGTTCCTGTAAAAGGGGAATCACAGTAAGTGGTCAAAATAAATAAAATGCTTATAAAATATTTAAAATCCGATAGATAAACAGCGTACCGTTAAAATTAAGCGCTGGTTCCCTTAAAACACTAAACTAAAGGCCAAAAATAAACAAAAACAATAAAATAAATTTTGCTGAAAATCCCACTCCGGCCTTCCTATACACAATAGGGCGGGTGGGAGGGCAAAATTTTATTTGAGCTAGACCCGCGAGTGAGGTGTCCAGAGACGCGGCTTCGCGCGGGCTAGCTAACTACGAAATAGAAAGGGGTGAGTGCCGAACAAAAATTTTGGGTTTTGCTCAAAAAACCAGTTTTTGAGTCAAAAAATTTTGGTTTTCAACCCCCAACCTTGAGTCCGGGACACGAAACGGGCACCGGAACGCAGGGATGGTAGGTGAGTACTATTGCAACTATATTCTAAAGTAATATTTGTAGAAAAATTTGGAAGAACACTAAATTTGGAAGATTTTGTCTGAAATTCTTAAAATTTTCTAAGTGTCGTAAGGGAAGATTTTTGAAAACGCTTCTAGGGTGGTAAAATATTGTCAGAACGTAGGCGGAGGCCCACTAAAGTCTAAAAATGCTGAAAATAGCGTCAAAAACGCACCCTTAATGGCGAAGATATCAACGTTTATGTGTTTAGCGTGATCCCTTAGGTGGATTTTAGGTACTAGCAGAAACTAATAAAAAACAATAATTTTGAAAAATGCAAAGTTCTATTTGAGCTAGACCCGCGAGTGAGGTGTCCAGAGACGCGGCTTCGCGCGGGCTAGCTAACTACGAAATAGAAAGGGGTGAGTGCCGAACAAAAATTTTGGGTTTTGCTCAAAAAACCAGTTTTTGAGTCAAAAAATTTTGGTTTTCAACCCCCAGCCTTGAGTCCGGGACACGAAACGGGCACCGGAACGCAGGGATGGTAGGTGAGTACTATTGTAACTATAATCTAAAGTAATATTTGTAGGAAAATTTGGAAGAACACTAAATTTGGAAGATTTTGTCTGAAATTCTTAAAATTTTCTAAGTGTCGTAAGGGAAGATTTTTGAAAACGCTTCTAGGGTGGTAAAATATTGTCAGAACGTAGGCGGAGGCCCACTAAAGTCTAAAAATGCTGAAAACAGCGTCAAAAACGCACCCTTAATGGCGAAGATATCAACCGGTTAGGTTAGGTTAGGTTAGGTTAGGTTAGGTTAGGTTTGACGTGTTATGCGGACGACACGCTGGTCATTGCCCGGGGGAGCTCGTACAGGGAAGCAGCGTTGCTGGCTACGGCTGCGGTCTCGCAGGTGGTGAGCCGCATACGACGACTGGGCCTGGAGGTGGCCCTCAACAAGTCGGAGGCCATTGCGTTTCATGGCCCCCGACGGGCGCCGCCGCTGGGATCACACATAGTGGTCGGGGGGGCCCGGATCGCTGTCGAGTCAACCATGAAGTACCTGGGATTGGTGCTCGACAGCCGTTGGGACTTCGGACCCCACTTTCAGCGGCTGGTGCCCAAGTTGATGGGCGCGGCGGGCGCGCTGTCAACGCTGCTTCCCAATTTGGGGGGCCCGAGCTCCGCCTGTAGGCGGTTGTACGTGGGGATCGTGCGATCCATGGCCCTTTACGGGGCCCCAGTATGGGCGACGGACCTGACGGCCCGCACTATCGCAGTTCTGCGCAAACCGCAGAGAGCGATGGCCGTCAGGGTCATACGGGGATATCGCACGATCTCCTACGAGGCGGCTTGTGTACTGGCCGGATCCCCGCCGTGGGACCTGGAGGCGAAAGCCCTCGCGACGCTACATCAGTGGCGCGAGGACGCCAAGGATCGGGGCGAAAGGCTGGTGCAGCGACAGATCACGCTGCACCGGTCTCAGCTCCGACAGGTCATGGTGGCGGAATGGCGGAGGAGGCTTGACCATCCCTCCGCCGGCCTCGACACAATCGAGGCGATCCGGCCAGTACTCGACGACTGGCTCGGGAGGAAGCACGGCTCCCTGACGTTTCGGGCGACGCAGGTGCTCTCGGGGCATGGTTGCTTCGGGAAGTACCTGTGTCGCATAAGCAGGGAGCCGGACGCTCGGTGCCATCACTGCGTCCAGTGTCCGGAGGATACGGCGCGGCATACGCTGGCAGAATGTCCCGCGTGGGACGAGCCGCGCCGTGCCCTCGTGACAGAGGTAGGAGCAGACCTGTCGCTGCCGACCGTTGCTCGCGCGATTGTCGGTGGCACAGAGTCCTGGGACGCGGTGGTGTCCTTCTGCGAAACCGTCATGTCGCAGAAGGAAGCTGCGGAGAGGGAGAGGGAGATTTTAAGTTCCTTCCCATCCCGCAGCAGACGCACCGGGCGTCGGCAGAGGGCGGATAACGCCCTCTTCCGGCCCCCCTAAACAGGTCCAGGGGCGACGGATTCGGGGACATCCGTCGCCCCCCATCATAATGGACGCGAGACGGCGGCGCGTAGTGTTCCACGCGCGCCTCTCACAGACGTAACGGGGGGAGCACACCTCACTCCCCCCAGGGACGAGGCCCGCACTGGTCGAGCGGGCCGGCACTAGTCCGGGGCAGCGGAAGTCACATTCGTTCCCGCTGCCCCCAGACGCAAGTGTGCGAGGGAACACCGGGGTGGTTTTTAGTCAGTTGGAGCCTGACAGACCCCTCCGCCCTCCCCAGGCGGAGGACATCCGTTTCCGGATTTTCCACCTCGCAACAAAAAAAAAAAAAAAGGTTAGGTTAGGTTAGGTTAGGTTCGGGGATCCGTTTGGGCGCCCTTACCGGTCGGTCCGAGGGAAACTTCGGCCGTGGGCGCCCCCGCTAACGGAAGGTCTAGAGCCCCAGTTTCTGGAGCGAGTGGTCTCGGCCCTCTTCCCTGAGAGGGCCGAGTACGAACCACCGCCGATGGTTCTGCACACAGCTGCAGAGCCGGCTGAGGAAGGAAGCGAAACCATCCCAGAGGTGACACAGGCGGAGATGGGCGCGGCCGTTTTGCGGCTCCGGGCCAAAAACACTGCTCCGGGGCCCGATGGAGTGCATGGCCGCGCTCTGGTCCTCGCTATGAAGGAGCTGGAGCCCCCACTGAGAGGACTCTTCTCGGCATGCCTTGAGCAGGGCCAGTTCCCTACCCGGTGGAAGACTGGTCGGCTGGTCTTGCTCAGGAAGGCAGGGCGCCCGGCGGACTCGTCGTCCGCTTATCGGCCCATAGTGCTGCTAGACGAGGCGGGCAAGATGCTCGAGCGCATTATCGCAGACCGCCTCGTCAGCCACTTGAGTACAGAGGGGCCGAACCTGGACGACAGCCAGTTTGGGTTCCGCCGTGGGCGCTCCACAATTGATGCCATCATGAGGGTAAGAGTCCTGGCGGAGGAAGCAGTGTCTCGGGGCGGGGTGGTGCTGGCGGTGTCCTTGGACATCTCCAACGCCTTTAATAGCCTGCCCTGGGGTTGCATTAGGGAGGCCCTGCGCTATCACCGGGTGCCTCTCTACCTCCGCAACATCGTGGGGGCTTATTTGTCGGGAAGGTGTGTCACCTATATGGGACGCGACGGCGTAGGCCGTCGTGAGATGTCGTGCGGTGTTCCACAGGGGTCGGTTCTGGGCCCTCCCTTGTGGAACATCGGTTACGACTGGGTTTTGCGGTGCGAGCTTCCACCGGGAGTGAACCTGACGTGTTATGCGGACGACACGCTGGTCATTGCCCGGGGGAGCTCGTACAGGGAAGCAGCGTTGCTGGCTACGGCTGCGGTGTCACAGGTGGTGAGCCGCATCCGGCGCCTGGGCCTGGAGGTGGCTCTCAACAAGTCGGAGGCCATTGCGTTTCATGGCCCCCGACGGGCGCCGCCGCTGGGATCACACATAGTGGTCGGGGGGGCCCGGATCGCTGTCGAGTCAACCATGAAGTACCTGGGATTGGTGCTCGACAGTCGTTGGGACTTCGGCCCCCATTTTCAGCGGCTGGTGCCCAAGTTGATGGGCGCGGCGGGCGCGCTGTCAACGCTGCTTCCCAATTTGGGGGGCCCGAGCACCGCCTGCAGACGGTTGTACGTGGGGATCGTGCGATCCATGGCCCTTTACGGGGCCCCGATATGGGCGACGGACCTGACGGCCCGCACTATCGCAGTTCTGCGCAAACCGCAGAGAGCGATGGCCGTCAGGGTCATACGGGGTTATCGCACGATCTCCTACGAGGCGGCTTGTGTACTGGCCGGATCCCCGCCGTGGGACCTGGAGGCGAAAGCCCTCGCGACACTTCACAAGTGGCGCGAGGACGCCAAGGATCGGGGCGAAAGGCTGGTGCAGCGACAGATCACGCTGCACCGGTCTCAGCTCCGACAGGTCATGGTGGCGGAATGGCGGGGGAGGCTTGACCATCCCTCCGCCGGCCTCGACACAATCGAGGCGATCCGGCCAGTACTCGACGACTGGCTCGGGAGGAAGCACGGCTCCCTGACGTTTCGGGCGACGCAGGTGCTCTCGGGGCACGGTTGCTTCGGGAAGTACCTGTGTCGCATAAGCAGGGAGCCGGACGCTCGGTGCCATCACTGCGTCCAGTGTCCGGAGGATACGGCGCGGCATACGCTGGCAGAATGTCCCGCGTGGGACGAGCCGCGCCGTGCCCTCGTCACAGAGATAGGTGGAAACCTGTCGCTGCCGACCGTTGCGCGCGCGATGGTCGGTGGCACAGAGTCCTGGGACGCGGTGGTGTCCTTCTGCGAAACCGTCATGTCGCAGAAGGAAGCTGCGGAGAGGGAAAGGGAGATTTCAAGTTCCTTCCCATCCCGCAGCAGACGCACCGGGCGTCGGCAGAGGGCGGATAACGCCCTCTTCCGGCCCCCCTAAACAGGTCCAGGGGCGACGGATTCGGGGACATCCGTCGCCCCCCATATCACTGGACCCGAGACGGTGGCGCGTAGTGTTCCACGCGCGCCTCTCACAGACGTAACGGGGGGAGCACACCTCACTCCCCCCAGGGACGAGGCCCGCACTGGTCGAGCGGGCCGGCACTAGTCCGGGGCAGCGGAAGTCACATTCGTTCCCGCTGCCCCCAGACGCAAGTGTGCGAGGGAACACCGGGGTGGTTTTTAGTCAGTTGGAGCCTGACAGACCCCTCCGCCCTCCCCAGGCGGAGGACATCCGTTTCCGGATTTTCCACCTCGCAACAAAAAAAAAAAAAAAAAAAAAAGGTTAGGTTAGGTTAGGTTAGGTTAGGTTTTTTTTTTTTTTTTTTTTTTTTTTTTTTGTTTTGGCAGGAGTGGGAAATCCCCACGGACACTTCGTCTATCTCACGACTTGTGAGACAGTCGAAGTAGTGCCGGACTCGAACCGGCTAAAAACCACTCCTGCTCTGCCAGTGTCCTCTGACATGGGTCATCAGAGATCTTATTGAGACTTTAATGTTTTGGATACCATTTTTATATGTTTAAGAATCTTCAATTTTAAAAAAGTTGCAATTTTGAATTTCAGTATCTAATTTGTTTGATTTTCTTGATTTTAAATTTTTGCTGTTTAATTGTTTCTGTGCTTTAATCTTTATATCTTTTCTTGTGGGAAATGTTCATATATGATAAAGCACAGTATTTCAAGTAGTCTTGTTTTTGTTTATAATTTTGCCTATAATTTTGCTGCAATATTCCAAAAAGACTTGTCTTAATTTGCTATTTTCTAAAATTAAACATATATTGTCCATAGTTATCCTTGTATCTAGCTTTTGTTCGACTTTGAACCTTTCTTCGCCGAAAACTGGGCATTCTACCAGAATATGGGGGACCGACTCTACTGCATCTGGTTCACAGCTGCAGGATGGGTTCTCCTTACATTTGAAGCGGTGCAAGTATTCGGAGAACCCACCGTGCCCCGTGAAAATTTGTGTCATGATGCCTGCGGGTTGGATTATTCGCACAATTTTATAAGAGTCGATCGCGTTGGGGAAGAACATCCTTGTAACACCTGCTGTTTCTCCTTGCTGGTACCTCTGATTCCACTCGTCAAGTGACTCCATACGGATCTGCCTCTTGACGAATGATACGGGGCACAGGTCATAATCCGGTTTCTTCTTCGACTTCAGCGCAGCTTCCTTCGCAAGCTGGTCGGCTCGCTCGTTTCCTTCCAAACCTGCATGGGCTTTTATCCAGAACAAGGAGACACTCTTGTTCTGGAGCTTACAGCGTCGGATGGTGTCCCTCGTTTCCACTGCTAAGGGATGGAAGGAGCTTACGTTGGCGATCGTCTGAAGGGCTGCCATGGAGTCGCTGAAGATGCCGAAAGTTGTTTCAGCACGCTTGAAAGCCTCTGCTGCCGCTCTTTGTAGGGCCAAGAGCTCGGCCTGGTAGACGGTGCAGTAGGACGGCAGAGCTAGTTTAAGGGCCTTAGTTTCGGTCGCACTAGTCCACAAGGATAGCGCCGCCCCAACCTTGCCCTCGATCTTGCTGCCGTCTGTGAAAATCCGTACTGCGAAATTATTGTAGTTGTTGTATTGTTCCTCGTCTACCAGGCTTTCAAACTCCAGGTACATTTGTTCCGCGGGGTGCGGTGCTTCTGCTGCTGGAGCCATCCGCTCAACCTCCCTGCCTCCCAGCGCGGGCCGGGGCACCCCCCTCCTGGCCTCGTATAGCGCAGCCACTTCCCGTATACGGAGGTCAAGTGGGAGTATCCCGGCGAGCACCAGTGCCGAGTGCAAGGAGACTGTGCGGTAGGCTTTACATAGCTTCTGCGCAAACCCCCTCTGTACCACACTGAGTTGCTTTTTAATTCCAACCTTTTGGGCAGCAGGTGCCCATGCACTTGCGGCGTATGTGATGACCGGTTCCACCACCGCAGTGTATATGGTCCTGATTATCTCCGGTTTTAGGCCCCAACTGATTTTTGCTGCTCTTGCTAACTGTTTATATATGTTTAATGCTTTCCTCGTCACGTTCGAGGCGTGGGCATTAAACGTTAGCTTATCATCAATTGTGAGCCCCAGTATCTTGATCTCCCGAGACAGGGCAATGTCCTCACCGCCCATGCGCAAAAGTGGTGAATCAAACTTCAACTTATTTGTGACGACCATCGCTTTTGTTTTTTGCGGCGCAAACTTCAGTTTGTTTTCGACTCCCCACTTCTGGACATGAACGAGACTCGCATTGGCCCGTCTCTGGACATCAAGCGCTGTTTCACCCGAGAAAATCAGGACCACATCATCCGCGAATGCTTGGCAATAATCGCCACGTTCCTCCAGTTCTTTGAGCAGTGGATCCAAAAGTAGGTTCCAAAATGTGGGCCCTCCTATGGATCCTTGTACGCAACCTTTAGATGTTCCCTGTACGTACTCTGCTCCAGCGTACCGGACCCTTACCTTCCTGTCCAGTAGATAACTATCTACCAGACGTCGCAGGTTCACCGGGCACGCTGTTTCTGCCAGTCGGCATTTCATTGCTGGCCACCAGGCATTATCGAAGGCTCCCTCTATGTCCAATGATATGACGACGATGATCTTCTTCTCTTTCAATCGGTCTCTAATGTGTGTCATCAGGTCATAGAGGGAGTCCTCGGTGCTGCGCTGTGGCATAAATCCGTACTGGCTTCTACTGGCCCGTGGCGATATATGCCACCTAATCCGACGTACCAGCATCTTTTCAAGGATTTTTCCAAGTACAGGCAATAGCCCAATCGGCCTGTATGATTTGGGGTGCGCGTAGTCGTCCTTACCTGGTTTTCTAAGGACCACAACTACTGCCTCTTTCCAGATGGTCGGAAAGTGGAAAAGATTGAGGCATTTGTTGAGTACTGCCAAGAACAGTTGCGGGTTTTGGGCAATAGCCGCCCTGCATATGTCCGCTGTCAGTCCGTCGATGCCTGGGGCTTTCTTCGGATTAAAACTGGATGCGGTCCACTTTAGTTCATCTACCGTGAATAGAGGGTCGAATGTCTCACCATTCGTGTATTCATTTACTCTATTCGCCAGCTCTCTTATTCTATTGTGGTCCGCATTGTCATCCTGTGTTTTATCCTCAGGATAAAACGTCTTCGCAAGCACCCGGGCTGACTCTTCGCTGCTGAGTACGTTGTTGTTTTGTACTAGCGGTATGTCTTCCTGCCTAGTGGCAGTGCGGCCTATTACCCGATATATGCTGTCCCACATTGTTTCACGTTCTTGCCTTCCACAGAACTCCTTCCAGCTAGATGTCAGCGTACTCTCCATCTTTTGTCTCAATTCCTCTTTAGCTGCGTTATATAGGTCTACGACCCATGCTCGGCGTCGCGGTGCGGCACTGGAGATTCTTCTTTTCCGTCTTTTGACTTCATGTTTCAGTCGTGTCAACTCCTCGGTCCACCAAGGCAATCCTGTCTGGTTTCTTTTGCTAATAATCGGTATGGTTCCTTCACATGCCTCAACTATAGCTTCTGTATATTTTTCGGTTATTTTATCCAACTCTTCTTTTGTAATTATTTTATCTATTTCCGTTTTGTTTATTTTATTTTGTTCCCAAATTTCGTCAAGTTTCCCAAAGAATTGTACCCATTTTGCCTTTTTTGTGTTAAATTTTCTTGTCGTCCTTTTTATATCCATACCGATTGATTTTTCCAGATTTAGTTCAAAAAGGATCGCCTTGTGGTCCGAAGTTGTGACGTCCCCGGATAGTCTCCAATTTGCCACTCTCCGAAGCATGTCTTCCGTACAGGTCGTTATGTCAACGCAGCTGCAGTACCTTTGGCCTCCTCTGATAACATCGAAGGTAGGAGCCGTTCCCAGGTTCAGGATGTGGAGCCCCAGTTCGTCGAGTGCACCTGCCAGTGCCTCGCCCCTCTGATCCGCCTCCCGGCTTCCCCACCATGTGTTCCAGGCGTTGACATCTCCCCCCAGTACCACGTCGTTAACTCCAATCTTGTCTATGATTTTCTTAAAATGGTCCAAGTCTGGCTCAATAGGCTGTCCACCATCCAGATACACTGACACCACACCTATTTCCCAAGCTCCTGTCCTTAGTTTCGCCACTGCGAAGTTTTCAGTGGTCAGGGTTGGGCACTGCGTGAGGTCTATGGTGTCGTCAAAGAGTACAATGGCCGCTTTGTTGACTTTCTCGGTCTTCCTGGCGCATTGCACTACTCGCGTACCCGGATGGCTCTTCATTTCTCCAATCCCACCTATATATGGCTCTTGGACCATTGCAAACGCCAGCTTTCTTTTTCCTGCCTCAACAATGAGTTCAGCTGTAGCGAGTTTGCTTTTTTGGAGGTTTGCCTGAACGACTCGATACTGGTGGGGTCTGCCTTCGCCGGTTTCTGCGCTTCCGCCCGGGACCACCTTAGCAATACGCTACCGACAGCCGCGCCAATCCGTCCCATTTGACACGAACAGGGCACTCGCTGTCGAAGGCGTTGTGCTCCGTCTTATCCATTTTAGCGGAAACGCAGTTTCGGCACTTGGGTGGCTCAGCAGCTAACCTCGAGGGGCAGTCTGCCCTCATATGGGAGTCTCCACAGTGTGTGCAGAGGTCGGCGGGTTCCGTGCACAGCTTGCGACTATGGCCGAAGCGCAAACAGCGGGTGCACTGAATCAGTGGCGACTGGTCCAGCACCCGAACCCGCTGCAAGTCGATATGCACTCGCCCAGCATATGTCAGCCTCTGCCACACTGTCGGTGCCACCTGCAGGATGACGTGGCACATGTGGGGGTTCCTCGTCCTACGACGGTACTTCACCCCCATCCTTAGGTCATCCGCAGGCACGTCCCCAATCAGGTGACTGTTTTGCCGTTTCAAAGCTTCTATTATCTCCTCGTCCGAGTGGCACGAGAGGACGTCCTTGGCGATGATGAGAGGGTCTTTATTTTTCACCTCTTCCACCATCAGATTTCCGGCCTTTTTGATCCTCTCTGCCACCCGAGTGAGCTCCTCCCTGGTCTTAAAGCCGACCACTACCTTTTGGTCTCTCGCTTTTCGCAGTCGCTCCAGGTTAGGTTAGGTTAGGTTAGGTTAGGTTAGGTTGGGGGACCACCCCACAGTGCTTGCGTCCACGTCGCGTCCCCTGGAAACGACCCAGTTTGACCACCGTAACGGAGTGGCAGACTGGGCTCGGCCAAAGTGCACTGTGATTATCGTAGCTCATTTTGCCTTGCGAGTACGAACCTGCGGAGGCTATGCCTAAACCCACGCGGGATGCCTGCGGGCGATATTTTAAACCCAAAGGCCCTTCTCAGGGCCAACCCAAAGGCCCTTCTCAGGGCCAACCCAAAGGCCCTTCTCAGGGCCAACCCAAAGGCCCTTCTCAGGGCCAAACCGACGCTTCGGCGTCAGAGGCTAGCCGCGCGCCGTCTGCGGCTAGCTTCGGAAGAACGGACTTGTCGGATTTGTCTGACTCCGACGATGAGTCAATGGTTGGCGTCTCGGATGCAGGCGAGTCGCAGTCGCGAAAGCGGGCCTTCCTGCGGGATGGGTCCGAGGGCTCCTCGGCGTCAGGGTCGACGAGACTTTCAAAGTTTAAAAAGCCGACGACGGCCGCGGCCACCCACGTCGTTGGGCTCGCGGACGCCCAACGTAAGTTGGATCTTGCGCAGCGGGCGCAGCTCCAGCAGGATCTTGAGGAGCGGGTTGCCGCGAGGGAGAGGCGGGCACACGTCACCCGAGCAAAGTCCGGGTACGGTGCGTCCCGTGTGATCTACGCGGACCACTCCCTGCTGGAGCTGGAACAAATGGCGGAGGAGGACGAGGAGGAAATTTTGGAGGTTGCCTCAAAGTCCTCAAATTTGAAGGGGACCTTCCAAAAGGCCCTCAAATGTCGGGCTGCGAGCTTGCGCGGTGTGGTCAAGGAGCTGGTCCAGCGGAAGGCCACTGACGAGACACGGCAACTGCAGGCGAGGGTGGATCGCCTGCAGGTGGAAGTCAGTGAGCTTCATCGCAAGCTGGCTGAAGCCACGGCCCGGCCGCAGCAGGCCCCCGCCGAGACGACGAAAACGTCATCGACGCCTTCGACGCCGTCGACGTCTAAGAAGACGAGTCCTGCGGCAGAGGGCCCCTCCTCCAACTCCAACCTTGAGGACATAATCCGCAAGGTGGTAATGGAGGAGCGGGCCTTCACGCGAGCCTGCCTGGCAGGAATAGAGGACCGGCTCCTGCCAGAAAAGCGCCTCCGACCGCCGCTTGCGGCGGATAAGGGGCGCTCCGAGCCGGGGCCGTCTTCCTCATCCCAGGTCCAGGAGGACGCCCTTCTCCCCTTGACTACCCCGTCCAATGAGGGGACGGAAGTGGTCGGGAGGGGGAAGGGCAAAGCCAAAAAGTCGGCGGCTGCCGCCCCAGCCGTCCCAGCTCCCAACCACTCGCAGACGACTGGCAGAGGGGGGGGGAAGCGGGGAGGTAGAGGTAGAGAGAGGGGAAAGGGGCAGCTGGTCTCCCCAAAGGCCGCGGCCGTCGTGGTGGCCCTCACCGCGGAGGCGGCGGAGCAGGACGCCCTTCTCCCCTCGACCACCCCGTCCAATGAGTGGACGGAAGTGGTCGGGAGACGGAAGGGCAAATCCAAAAAGTCGGCGGCTGCCGCCCCAGCCGTCCCCGCTCCCAGCCGGTTGCAGACGACCGGCATAGGGGGGGGGAAGCGGGGAGGTAGAGGTAGAGCGAGGGGAAAGGGGCAGCTAGTCTCCCCAAAAACCGCGGCCGTCGTGGTGACCCTCACCGCGGAGGCAGCGGAGCGAGGGGAGACGTACGCGTCCATTTTGGTGCGGGCGCGTAGCAATGCCGATCCCACTCAACTGGGGATCGGCAGTGTGTCTTGCCGGCGGACCCAAGCCGGGGCTCGATTATTCGAGTTCCCGGGGGCAGAGGGGGGAGCCCGCGCGGACCTCTTTGCAGCTAAGCTGCAGGAGGTCATCGCGGACTCCGCCAAGGTGGCCCGACCGGTAAAGTTGGTGACACTCGAGGTGACGGATCTCGACGATTCCGTCACCAAGGAGGAGGTGGTGGAGGCGGTCGCAGCGTTAGGGGGCTGTGACGTCGCGGCGGTCCAGAGTCGGGACATAAGGCCCGGCCGCGGTGGCATGGGCACCGTCCGCCTTGAGTGCCCGATTCCCGCTGCCAGAGCCGTCCTGGCGAAGGGCCGGCTGACGGTCGGCTTCAGCTCGGGTGCGGTCAGGGCACTCGAGGACCAGCCGCTGAGGTGTTTCCGGTGCTTCGGCATCGGCCACACCCGGGCTCTGTGTCCGTCCGCGGTAGACAGGTCAGACACCTGCTACCGCTGTGGCATGGGGGGCCACCAAACCGCCTCCTGTGAGGTCGCCACGCCGCACTGCTCGGTCTGTGCTGCCAGTGGCTGCCAAGCGGACCACGTGATGAAGGGGAGGAACTGCAATCCTCCCCCTAAGCGTGGCAAAGTACAGGCGCCAACCGGGCCTGTTGCGGCTGCCGGTACCGCCGTTCCTGCGGCGGCTGCGGAGGGGGGTGCGATGTCCGACTGATGGATATAGTCGAACATCGCATCCTTCAGACTAACGCCAACCACTGCAGGGCAGCCCAAGATCTGCTGATGCAGACAATGGCTGAGTGGTTGGTGGACTTGGCGGTGGTCGCCGAGCCTTACTCGGTCCCTGGCCGTTGGCTGGGTGACCGGGATGGCCTGGTGGCGTTGGTGGCGCGGTCTTCCACGGATTCCCCTCCCCTCTCGCTCTTAGAGAGGGGACCGGGATACGTGGCCGCCGCGTGGGGGGGCATGGCCCTGGTCGGGGTCTATTTCTCCCCAAACCGCCCTCTCTCGGACTTTGAGGATTTCCTGGAGGTCCTCACTGCAGTCGTAGGGAGGGCGGCGCCTCGCCAGGTCGTGGTGTTGGGCGACCTGAACGCCAAGTCGGCGGCCTGGGGCAACCCGGCCGCCGGGTGCAACGTCCGGGGACGCGCCGTTGAGTTCTGGGCGGCCTCAAGCGGTATGTCCCTCCTCAACAGGGGGACGGTCCACACGTGTGTGCGGCAACAGGGTGGGTCGGTGGTGGACGTCACGTTCGCCACCCCCGCGCTGGCCGCCCGCGTCGTGAACTGGCGGGTTGAGATGGTGGAGACCTTGTCGGACCACCGATACGTGCGGTTCGACATCTCCACCCAGGGGGGGGGGATGGCCCGCGCTGGGCAATCTCCCTTCCCGCGGTGGGCACTCACCCGCTTGGACCGGGAGGCAGCCAGGGAGGCGGCTTTCCTCCAGGACTGGCTGTCGCCCCCTGTTGAGGTCCTGGACGTGGACGCCGCAGCGGTTCGGATCAGAGGGGCCCTGACCGAGGTGTGCAATTCCAGCATGCCTCGGTCTCGCCGTCCGCCTCCCCGTCGCGCCGTTTATTGGTGGACGGAGGAGCTGGAGGGGCTTCGGACCGCCTGCGTGGCGGCCAGAAGGGCCTACGCGCGCAGTCGGCGGCGCAGCGTCCTAAACCGAGTCCGGGCAGAAGAGGACCGCCTATACGCCTCCTACCGAGAGGCGACGACGGTCCTCAAGTCTGCAATGGGCGCTGCGAGAGACTCGGCGAGGGCCGAGATGCTGGAGGGTCTCGACAGGGATCCCTATGGGAGGCCATACAAGGCGGCGCGGAACCAGCTCCGCCCCTATGGTCCCCCACTGTCGGAGACCCTCGAGCCAGCACTGTTGGATGGGGTGGTCCGGTCCCTGTTTCCGCGCAGGACCGACTTCGCCCCACCAACAATGGATCCCCCGCAAGGGGCGGCTTCGCCGGAGGAGGAGGTCCCCCCGGTGACGGCGGCGGAGATCTACGCGGGGGTACTCAGCCTCCGCGCCAAGAAGACGGCCCCCGGGCCGGACGGCGTCCCCGCACGGGTGGTGGCAATAGCTGCCTCCGAGATGGAGGACAGGTTTCGGGACCTTTTCAGCGCGTGCTTTTCGGCTGGGAAGTTCCCGAAACTGTGGAAGGAGGGGCAGCTTTGCCTCCTCCGAAAGGCGGGACGCCCGGTGGACTCCCCCTCGGCATACCGGCCCGTCGTGTTGCTCGATGAGGTCGGTAAATTGTTCGAGGGGATAGTCGCCTCCCGGCTCGGGCGCCATTTGCGGGATGTGGGGCCGGATCTGTCGGACGCCCAATTCGGTTTCCGTCGTGGGCGTTCGACGATCGACGCGCTGGCCCTACTCAAGGGCCAGGTGAAGGAGGCAGTCGAGGCGGGGGACGGAGTGCTGGCGGTGTCATTCGACATTGCCAATGCCTTCAACTCCGTGCCCCACTCGACGATATTGGAGGCGCTCCGGTATCACGGAGTGCCCCAATATCTGCGGAGCCTCCTGGCCAGCTACTTGGAGGACCGAGAGGTCCTCCTCGTAGACAAGACGGCCACATTGAGGCGGTACGGCGCAGAGTCCGGTGTTCCACAGGGGTCGGTACTTGGGCCCCCGCTGTGGAACATCGGGTTCGATTGGCTGCTGCGGGGAGCCCTCCTCCCGGGCACGAGTGTCATCTGCTACGCGGATGACACTCTCCTCACTGCACGGGGGAGGAGATTCGCGGACGCGGCCTGTCTGGCCTCGGCTGGCGGATCCTTGGTTGCAGAGAGGATCCGCCGCCTGGGATTGAAGGTGGCGCTGCACAAGACCGAGGCCGTGTTCTTTCGCGGGCCTCGGCAGCGCTGCCCACGCGACGCCCACATCGTCGTGGAGGGCGTCCGTATAGAGGTCCAGCCCCGGATGAAATATCTGGGCCTGGTGCTGGACGACAGGTGGCGCTTCGGCCCGCATTTCAGCGGGCTGTCGACGCGCCTGTTGAAGGCCGCGGACGCCCTCTCGTGGCTCCTCCCGAACCTGGGGGGGCCCAAGGCGAAATGCCGGCGCCTCTATGCCGGCATCTTGCGGAGCATGGCCCTGTACGGGGCCCCCATTTGGGCGGACTCCCTCCACAGGAGGGAGAACGCGACCGCCATCCGCAAGCCCCAAAGGGCCATTGCACTGCGGGTGGCGAGGGCCTACCGGTCGGTGGGTTTCTCGGCGGCGTGCGCTCTGGCCGGCACCCCTCCTTGGGAGTTGGAGGCTTGGGTGCTGGCCAGGGTGTATGAGTGGACGGCGCATCGCAGGGCGCTCGGGGAGCGCCCCGTCGCCGAAGAGCGGGAGGCCGTGCGGCGGGAGGCGAGGGACGCCATCGTCCTCCATTGGACGGAGGACCTCGCCACCGCCACCTTTGGCCGCCGGACGTTGGACGCGCTCGGTCCGGTCCTCCGGGCCTGGCTCGAGCGGCCCCATGGTTTCCTCTCGTTCCGTCTGGTGCAGGTGTTGTCCGGGCATGGCTGCTTCGGAACGTACCTGCACCGGATCGGGAGGGAGGAAGCCCCGGCGTGCCACGACTGCGGCGCGGCGGAGGACACGGCGCAGCACACCCTCGAAGTGTGCCCAGCTTGGTCCGAGCCGCGCCGCAGTCTGATCGCGGAGATCGGACAGGACCTCTCGCTTCCCGGTGTGGTCAACGCCATGCTGGGGAGCGAGGGGGCCTGGTCAGCGGTCGCCTCCTTTTGCGAGGACGTAGTCTCGCAAAAGGAGGCGGCGGAGCGCGCGCGGGAGGAAGACCCTCTCGCAGCGCCGCTCCGCAGAAGAAGAAGAGGTCGGAGAAGACGCGGTCTTCTCCCTCTTCATGGTGGCGACGGGCGGGCGACAGGCGCGGGGGCGCCTTCGCCCGCATTGCACCCGTCACCACCTTCGTCTGTCATTCCCGGGCCCGCCCCCCCCCCCACGGGGAGGGCGTGAGGTCCGCTGTGCGGGTCATCGTCGGCGGAGGACTGGAAGTAAAGGCTGTGCCGGTTTCCCAGTCCCCGCCACTAGGACGAAGCGGGAATGCCGCTGGGTCGTTTTAGTGGGTATACCGGGTCAGACCGGGGAGTCCCACATAGCCCGCCCATCCCCCGATGGACGGGTATGCGTAATGCATTTTTTCCCAGCGACAAAAAAAAAAAAAAAAAAAAAAAAAAAAAAAAAAAGGTTAGGTTAGGTTCGCCAAGTCTGCGGCGTGGGGTTCCCCGGTCACGGACCCGAGAGGCGAAGTGCTAGAGGAGTGGGCCATTACGACGGGCCTGGCCGTCTTAAATCGGGGTTTGGCCTTCACGTGTGTACGGCAGCAGGGCGGGTCCATAGTGGACGTCTCGTTCGCTAGTCCTGCAGTCGTGCACCGTGTCCGTGATTGGCACGTTGAAGTGGAGGTGGAGACGCTATCGGATCACCGATACATCCGCTTCGACGTCTCCACCCAGACCGCTGGAGATCGTCGCCAATCGGGGCCCCGAAGAGACGGCCCGCGTTGGGCGCTGAAACGCCTCGACGGGGAGGCTCTCGAAGAAGCCGCCATAGTCCAAGCCTGGATTCGGGAGTCGGCTACCGTTGATCCCGTCGACGTCGAACAGGAGGCGCAGTGGTTTTGCGATGCGATGACGCAGATCTGCGACGCATGCATGCCACGCGTCTCCTGTCTGTCCGCACGGCGCCGCTTGTACTGGTGGTCCGTCGAGATCGAGCGACTGCGCGTCGAATGCGCAGTCGCCAGACGACCGTACACGCGATGCCGTAGAAGACGTCCACGGGTTCCTCACGAAGAAGCCGCGCTGTATGAGGTGTACCGCGCGGCGAAGCTGGCTTTGTGGCTGGCCATCGGCGAGTCAAAGACGCGCTCCAGAGAGGAAATGCTGGCGAGCCTAGACGGGGATCCGTTTGGGCGCCCTTACCGGTCGGTCCGAGGGAAACTTCGGCCGTGGGCGCCCCCGCTAACGGAAGGTCTAGAGCCCCAGTTTCTGGAGCGAGTGGTCTCGGCCCTCTTCCCTGAGAGGGCCGAGTACGAACCACCGCCGATGGTTCTGCACACAGCTGCAGAGCCGGCTGAGGAAGGAAGCGAAACCATCCCAGAGGTGACACAGGCGGAGATGGGCGCGGCCGTATTGCGGCTCCGGGCCAAAAACACCGCTCCGGGGCCCGATGGAGTGCATGGCCGCGCTCTGGTCCTCGCTATGAAGGAGCTGGAGCCCCCACTGAGAGGACTCTTCTCGGCATGCCTTGAGCAGGGCCAGTTCCCTACCCGGTGGAAGACTGGTCGGCTGGTCTTGCTCAGGAAGGCAGGGCGCCCGGCGGACTCGTCGTCCGCTTATCGGCCCATAGTGCTGCTAGACGAGGCGGGCAAGATGCTCGAGCGCATTATCGCAGACCGCCTCGTCAGCCACTTGAGTACAGAGGGGCCGAACCTGGACGACAGCCAGTTTGGGTTCCGCCGTGGGCGCTCCACAATTGATGCCATCATGAGGGTAAGAGTCCTGGCGGAGGAAGCAGTGTCTCGGGGCGGGGTGGTGCTGGCGGTGTCCTTGGACATCTCCAACGCCTTTAATAGCCTGCCCTGGGGTTGCATTAGGGAGGCCCTGCGCTATCACCGGGTGCCTCTCTACCTCCGCAACATCGTGGGGGCTTATTTGTCGGGAAGGTGTGTCACCTATATGGGACGCGACGGCGTAGGCCGTCGTGAGATGTCGTGCGGTGTTCCACAGGGGTCGGTTCTGGGCCCTCCCTTGTGGAACATCGGTTACGACTGGGTTTTGCGGTGCGAGCTTCCACCGGGTGCGAACCTGACGTGTTATGCGGACGACACGCTGGTCATTGCCCGGGGGAGCTCGTACAGGGAAGCAGCGTTGCTGGCTACGGCTGCGGTCTCGCAGGTGGTGAGCCGCATACGACGCCTGGGCCTGGAGGTGGCCCTCAACAAGTCGGAGGCCATTGCGTTTCATGGCCCCCGACGGGCGCCGCCGCTGGGATCACACATAGTGGTCGGGGGGGCCCGGATCGCTGTCGAGTCAACCATGAAGTACCTGGGATTGGTGCTCGACAGCCGTTGGGACTTCGGACCCCACTTTCAGCGGCTGGTGCCCAAGTTGATGGGCGCGGCGGGCGCGCTTTCAACGCTGCTTCCCAATTTGGGGGGCCCGAGCTCCGCCTGTAGGCGGTTGTACGTGGGGATCGTGCGATCCATGGCCCTTTACGGGGCCCCAGTATGGGCGACGGACCTGACGGCCCGCACTATCGCAGTTCTGCGCAAACCGCAGAGAGCGATGGCCGTCAGGGTCATACGGGGATATCGCACGATCTCCTACGAGGCGGCTTGTGTACTGGCCGGATCCCCGCCGTGGGACCTGGAGGCGAAAGCCCTCGCGACGCTACATCAGTGGCGCGAGGACGCCAAGGATCGGGGCGAAAGGCTGGTGCAGCGACAGATCACGCTGCACCGGTCTCAGCTCCGACAGGTCATGGTGGCGGAATGGCGGGGGAGGCTTGACCATCCCTCCGCCGGCCTCGACACAATCGAGGCGATCCGGCCAGTACTCGACGATTGGCTCGGGAGGAAGCACGGCTCCCTGACGTTTCGGGCGACGCAGGTGCTCTCGGGGCACGGTTGCTTCGGGAAGTACCTGTGTCGCATAAGCAGGGAGCCGGACGCTCGGTGCCATCACTGCGTCCAGTGTCCGGAGGATACGGCGCGGCATACGCTGGCAGAATGTCCCGCGTGGGACGAGCCGCGCCGTGCCCTCGTGACAGAGATAGGTGGAGACCTGTCGCTGCCGACCGTTGCTCACGCGATGGTCGACAGCACAGAGTCCTGGGACGCGGTGGTGTCCTTCTGCGAAACCGTCATGTCGCAGAAGGAAGCTGCGGAGAGGGAGAGGGAAATCTCGAGTTCCTTCCCATCCCGCAGCAGACGCACCGGGCGTCGGCAGAGGGCGGATAACGCCCTCTTCCGGCCCCCCTAAACAGGTCCAGGGGCGACGGATTCGGGGACATCCGTCGCCCCCCATATCACTGGACCCGAGACGGTGGCGCGTAGTGTTCCACGCGCGCCTCTCACAGACGTAACGGGGGGAGCACACCTCACTCCCCCCAGGGACGAGGCCCGCACTGGTCGAGCGGGCCGGCACTAGTCCGGGGCAGCGGAAGTCACATTCGTTCCCGCTGCCCCCAGACGCAAGTGTGCGAGGGAACACCGGGGTGGTTTTTAGTCAGTTGGAGCCTGACAGACCCCTCCGCCCTCCCCAGGCGGAGGACATCCGTTTCCGGATTTTCCACCTCGCAACAAAAAAAAAAAAAAAAAAAAAGGTTAGGTTAGGTTAGGTTAGGTTAGGTTAGGTTAGGTTGAAACCGTCATGTCGCAGAAGGAAGCTGCGGAGAGGGAGAGGGAGATCTCGAGTTCCTTCCCATCCCGCAGCAGACGCACCGGGCGTCGGCAGAGGGCGGATAACGCCCTCTTCCGGCCCCCCTAAACAGGTCCAGGGGCGACGAATTTGGGGACATCCGTCGCCCCCCATATCACTGGACCCGAGACGGCGGCGCGTAGTGTTCCACGCGCGCCTCTCACAGACGTAACGGGGGAGTACACCTCACTCCCCCCAGGGACGAGGCCCGCACTGGTTGAGCGGGCCGGCACTAGTCCGGGGCAGCGGAAGTCACATTCGTTCCCGCTGCCCCCAGACGCAAGTGTGCGAGGGAACACCGGGGTGGTTTTTAGTCAGTTGGAGCCTGACAGACCCCTCCGCCCTCCCCAGGCGGAGGACATCCGTTTCCGGATTTTCCACCTCGCAACAAAAAAAAAAAAAAAAAAAAAAAAAAAAAAAAAAAAAAAAAAAAAGGTTAGGTTAGGTTAGGTTAGGTTAGGTTTTTTTTTTTTTTTTTGTTTTTTTTTGTTTTGGCAGGAGTGGGAAATCCCCACGGACACCTCGACTATCTCACGACTTGTGAGACAGTCGAGGTAGTGCCGGACTCGAACCGGCTAAAACCACACTCCTGCCCCGCCAGTGTCCCTCTGACATTATCAGAGACCTTAGATGCGGATTTTTCTCTCTTATTTTGCGATTGGTTATTAGGAGGCCGAAGAGACCACACTCTTTTTGCTTAATTTAAACGATGCTTATCCTTAGTACTCTTACAATTCCACGGTTTATTTCTTTCGGTATATTTTACTGTTATTTAATATCAATTATAGTTACTCTTTTACTAATTATTAAAAATACTTTATTGTGCTTACTTTAAATTTTGATTTTACTACTACTTGTTTTATTACTGCTCTTAGATTATTTCACGATTTTACTAATATGTGTTTACGATTAACCCTCATTTTTATGCCCTCATGGTATTTCAAATGTTACCCTGCTATGCGCTCTGAAGTTTTGTTTTATCTTTATGATATATCATTATATACTTAAAATATAACTGCTTATCATACTTTTTACATAAACAAATACACAATAAAACAGACATTTAAAAACCAAAATAAAGACAATTTCGATACTACCTGACGGTTCCACTACTGCTGGCCTCAGATCCAGCATAAATCGAGCCACTTTCTCATGAAAGTGACTCAAGTTACCTTTCTTTATGAAATCAGCCCCAGTGGTCCGCTTCGCGAGTTCTCTCTCCGCCTGTGTCGTATAAGTCGCTTCTGAGTATGCGGAAGTGGGCGCACCGACAACTTTAGCAATAAGCTATGGTTGCTCGCGCGAATGCGTCCCACTTCCTGCGTACCGGGCATTCCGTGCTAAACGCATTGTGCTGGTGCTCCCCCAGCTTGGCTCTGGTGCAGTTCACACAAACCGCTGCTTCGCCAAGGTGTTTGACTGGGCAGTCCGTCCTAACGTGCGGACCGCCACAGTGGCTGCACAGGTCCACCGGCTCCGTGCAGAGACGCTTGCCGTGGCCGTATGCTAAGCAGCGAGTGCACTGCACCAGAGGCGTCTGGTCGTCGACGCGCACTCTTTGCAGGTCAATACGAAGCTTGCCTACATCGAGCGCGCGTCTCCAGATTGCTGGGGAAACGCTCATCACAATGCTGTTCACATGTGGGTTACGCGACTTTTTCCTGAATTTAATTGATATTCTCTGCTCTTCGTCGCCGAGGCCGTGAAATATCTCCCGGTTCTGGTTCCTAAGGGCTCTGACGACTTCCTCATCGCTGTGTATTAACAGCACGTCCCTAAGAACCAGAAGCGGGTCACGATTTTTCACTGCCTCGACAACAAGGTTCTCTCCAACCGACTGCAATCGCTTCGTCAGCTTCACCCTCTCCTCCTCTGTTTCGCACCCCATGATCACCTTTTGGTCCCTGGCTTTGCGAACTCTTTCCACTCGCACCCAGCCCTCCTTCGCATCCACTGCTTTCCTCACACGTTGCAGGACTTCGTCCGCCGTGTCCGTTTCCTGTGTCGAGGAGACCACCAACGAGTGCAGCGTCGCTCGGTCTGGGGCTTTTGCCCCGGTGTAGCTCTTACTGACGGCCGCTACACTCGCGTAGGTTGTCTCCCCCACACGTTCCTTGCTGGCCAGACTGTCTCGGAGTTTTTCGAGTTTCTCGGAGTTGTCCCTTAACTCCGAGATATGCTCCTTCATGGTGTTTAGGAGCTCAGTCTGGCCAGCAAGAACCTCAACCGAAATGGGATGAGGAACGCAGGCAGCAGTGGGTGCGGGTACTGGTACGGCTACGGGTGCGGGTGCGGCAGGGGCCTTGTCACGCTCCGACTCCTTAACAAGCTCAAAAAGCCTGTTTATGGCCTCGAGCACCGCAGTTTTTATCTCGGCTTTGAGATTGCGAGAGTTGCCTAAATTCAGCTTAGCCTTATTCAGGCAAGCTCTCGCCTCCGCAATGCGACTGCGGTGCCCGGTCTCAGGCTTCTCGAGCGATATTGAGGAGTCGACAGGAGCTCGGCGCGTCCCCGGAGTAGCAGGACCCATCTGAGACGCGGAAGGAGTGTCTTCTCCGAAGGAGATTCTCCTCCGCGCGTCAGTAGGCGAAGGCACCACTTTCTCCGACGATCGCGGCGAGCTCCTGGAGCCCATTACTCTCAAGGTTGCAGATGGGGTGCGAAACATCAGGATCATCAGCGGCAGATACTATTGAATCGGACCCCTGTAAAAAGGGGGTCGGTCCAACAATGCCCGCTCGGGAGGAGAGACGTGTGGGACACTGGATATTTCTGTGTCCCTGTAAAGGGGGGTACACAGAACGTTATATAATAATTACAATAAAATAACAATTAATTTAAAAATGTAATTTAATTTCTAGTCAAATGTACTTCTGTGTTCCTGTAAAAGGGGAATCACAGTAAGTAGTCAAAAAAAAAAAGAACTATAAAGGATAAAATAATTACAAAATTAAGTTAATAACATTAATAAATAAAATATGACAATACTGGTGATAAGGTCGTATACTGGCAGCGACGATCAGTTAAAAATTTTGTTACCTTGTCACATTTAGTCAAGAAAAATTAAATTAAAAGCGCCAGTTTCCCTTCAGACCCTTTCTGGCGACCCAAGAGTTGTTGAAGAGCTTAAAAACAAAAAATAAATTTTGCCGAAAATCCCACTCCGGCCTTCCTATACCCAATAGGGCGGGTGGGCGGGCAAAATTTTATTTGAGCTAGACCCGCGAGTGAGGTGTCCAGAGACGCGGCTTCGCGCGGGCTAGCTAACTACGAAATAGAAAGGGGTGAGTGCCGAATAAAAATTTTGAGTTTTGGTCAAAAAACCAGTTTTTGACACAAAAAATTTTGGTTTTCAACCCCCAACCTAGCGTCCGGGACACGAAACGGGCACCGGAACACAGGGATGGTAGGTGAGTACTATTGCAACTATAATCTAAAATAATATTCAAAGGAAAATTTGGAAGAACACTAAATTTTGATGATTTTGTCTGAAATTTTAAAAATTTTCTAAGTGTCGTAAGGGAAGATTTTTGAAAACGCTTCTAGGGTGGTAAAATATTGTCAGAACGTAGGCGGAGGCCCACTAAAGTCTAAAAATGCTGAAAACAGCGTCAAAAACGCACCCTTAATGGCGAAGATATCAACGGTTAGGTTAGGTTAGGTTAGGTTAGGTTAGGTTAGGTTAGGTTAGGTTAGGTTAGGTTAGGTTAGGTTAGGTTAGGTTAGGTTAGGTTGGGGGACCACCCCACAGTGCTTGCGTCCACGTCGCGTCCCCTGGAAACGGCCCAGTTTGACCACCGTAACGGAGTGGCAGACTGGGTTGGCCAAAGTGCACTGTGCTTTCGCTGCTTATTTTTATCCTGACTTGTTGAGTGTGCGAACCTGCGGAGGCTATGCCAAACCCTACGCGGGACGCCTGCGGGCGGTTTTTAAAACAAAAAGGCCCTTCTCAGGGCCAACCTAAAGGCCCTTCTCAGGGCCACTCTGACGCGCCGGCGTCAGAAACTAGCCGCGCGCCGTCTGCGGCTAGCTTCTTCGGAGGGGTGGACGAGTCGTCTGACTACGACTCGTCTATTAGTGTGTCGGACGCGGACGACTCTCGGTCGCGGAAACGGGTCCGGGGGTCCGAGGGCTCCTCGGCCTCGGGGTCGACGAGGCTGTCAAAGGCTAAAAAGCCGACGGCAGCCGCGTATACTCATGACGTTGGGCTCGCGGACGCCCAACGCCAGCTGGATCTGGCTCGGCGGGCGCAGCTCCAGCAAGAGCTGGAAGAGAGGGTGGCCGCAAAAGAGCAACGGGTGCACGTCGCCCGGGCCAAGGCCGGGTACGGTGCGTCCCGTGTCATGTACGCGGACCATTCTCTGGCAGAGCTGGAGAGAATGGCGGAGGAGGACGAGGAGGAAATTTTGGAAGTTGCCTCAAAGTCCTCAAACTTGAAGGGGACCTTCCAAAAGGCCCTCAAATGTCGGGCCGCGAGCTTGCGCGGTGTGGTCACGGAGCTGGTCCAGCGGAAGGCCACTGACGAGACACGGCAACTGCAGGCGAGGGTGGATCGCCTGCAGGTGGAAGTCAGTGAGCTTCATCGCAAGCTGGCTGAAGCCACGGCCCGGCCGCAGCAGGCCCCCGCCGAGACGACGAAGACGTCGTCGACGTCTAAGAAGACGAGTCCTGCGGCAGAGGGCCCCTCCTCCAACTCCAACCTTGAGGACATAATCCGCAAGGTGGTAATGGAGGAGCGGGCCTTCACGCGAGCCTGCCTGGCAGGAATAGAGGACCGGCTCCTGCCGGAAAAGTGCCTCCGACCGCCGCTTGCGGCGGATAAGGGGCGCTCCGAGCCGGGGCCGTCCTCCTCATCCCAGGTCCAGGAGGACGCCCTTCTCCCCTCGACCACCCCGTCCAATGAGTGGACGGAAGTGGTCCGCAAGGGGAGGGGCAAAAAGTCGGCGTCAGCCGTCCCTGCCGTCCCCACCACCACCGCTCCCAGCCAGTCGCAGACAACCGGCAAGGGAAAGGGGAAGGGAAGAGGGAAAAGGAGGCAGCTAGTCTCCCCAAAAACCGCGGCCGTCGTGGTGACGCTCACCGCGGAGGCAGCGGAGCGAGGGGAGACTTACATGTCCATTTTGATGCGGGCGCGTGCCAATGCTGATCCCACCCAACTGGGGATCGGCAGTGTGTCCTGCCGAAGAACGCAAGCCGGGGCTCGAATTTTCGAGTTCCCGGGGGCAGAGGGGAGCGCCCATGCGGACCTCTTCGCAGAGAAGCTGCAAGAGGTCATCGCAGATTCGGCCAAGGTGGCCCGACCGGTCAAGTCGACGGCCATAGAGGTAACGGACCTCGATGACTCCGTTACCAAAGAGGAGGTGGTGGCGGCGGTCGCAGCGATAGGGGGCTGTGGCGTCGCAGCGGTCCAAGGCCGGGACATAAGGCCCGGTCGCGGCGGCATGGGCACCATTCGCCTCGAGTGCCCAATCGCTGCTGCCAAGGCCGTCCTTGCCAAGGGACGTCTTTTGGTCGGGTTCAGCTCGGCTGTAGTCCGGGCACTCGAGGTCCAGCCTCTACGGTGTTTCCGGTGCTTCGGCATCGGACACACCCGGCCCCTGTGTCCGTCCACGGTGGACAGGACGGACACGTGCTACCGCTGCGGCAAGGAGGGCCATAAGGCCGCCTCCTGCGAGGCCACCACGCCACACTGTGCGGTGTGTGCCGCCAGTGGCTGCGCGGCGGGCCACGTTATGAAGGGGAGGAACTGCAATCCTCCCCCTAAGCGGGGCAAAGCACAGGTGCCGTCCAGACCTGTCGATAGCACCGTCGCTCCTGCGGCAGCTGCGGAGGGGAGAGCGATGTCCGACTGATGGATAGGGTCGAACATCGTATCCCTGAGGCGAACACCAACCACTGCAGCGCAGCCCAGGATCTGCTGATGCAGACCATGGCTCAGTGGTTGGTGAACTTGGTGGTGGTCGCCGAGCCTTACACGGTCGGGACGGCTTGGTGGCGTTGGTTTCGCGGTCTTCCACGGACTCCCCTCCCCTCTCGCTCTTGGAAAGGGGACCGGGATACGTGGCCGCCGCGTGAAGATGAAGAAGAGGTCGGAGAAGGCGTCGTCCTCTCTCTCCTCATGGTGGCGACGGGCGGGCGACAGGCACGGGGGTGCCTTTGCCCGCATTGCACCCGTCACCACTTTCGTTGGTCATTCCCGGGCCCTTCCCCCTCCCCACGGGGAGGGCGTGAGGGGTCCACATGAAGGGCAATCGTCGGCGGAGGACTGGTCGTCAAGGCTATGCCGGTTTCCCAGTCCCCCGCCACTTGGACGAAGCGGGAATGCCGCTGGGTTGTTTTAGTGGGTATACCGGGTCAGACCGGGGAGTCCCACATAGCCCACCCATCCCCCGATGGGCGGGTATGCGTAATGCATTTTTTCCCAGCGCAAAAAAAAAAAAAAAAAAAAAAAAAAAAAAAAAAAAAAAGGTTAGGTTAGGTTAGGTTGGGGTGCTGGGTCAGAAAACCTCCTCGTGGGCCTGACGGCTGCCGGTCCCTCTCGATACGTTTGGAGGGAACAGCAGCCGGCATGGACGGTGCATCCTGGGCGCGGGCAGTGGCCTTCCCCAAGGAATGGGAAGAGATTCTCATTCTTCGGGGAATGTTACTGTTCGTGGCAAATATTCTGACATAGGAGGGGGTCCAACTAAATGGACCAACGGGGCGCTGTTCCGCGTGACCCTCTGAACAGCAGAGGGCACAGTGGAGGAGCAACAACGGGCTCGGTGTGCACTTACCCTGCCTCCGAGCAGACAGTGAGGGACTCAGTCCTTCGCTGTCCCCGTCGTTCTCGTAATCCCATCATTGGAGTGTCGTGGATCACGTCTCGCGGCTTCGATCGGGACCGAGGGTCTTGGCTTAACCGCCCGGACCGCGAGGTAGAAAACCTCTATAAAAAGTTACCCCGAATCTCAAGCGGCGGCGCACCGTGAGGGGATGAATGGCTGACGGGTGTTCCCATGGAACAATCAGTCTCTAGTGCGACCCCCGCCAGGGTACCAGCCGACCCCCTGGCGGGTTATAAATGTTAAAGGCTTATCCGGGTACAGGGGGCTCTGCCCGGATGGACATTTTATATCCCCCATACTCGTGGGAATACTATGGATATACCAAAACAAATTCAAAAAGTTGTGGAGAAGGCGGACGCAGCGTCAGATTCTGGCACTGCGTCATTGAAGACAGGAGCAGTTGCTCCAGCGGAGCCCCTTGTGGTTCTTGAGCGGGTGAGAGTGTTGTCGGAGTCCGGCAACGCTCCGCAAACAGTTGCGGCCGGCCCCTCCAAGTTTTGGGGGAAGCGGCCGCGTGGATTTGAATCGGACGCGTTGTCGGCAGGTTTGTCCTCAAGTGAGGAGAACCTGCCGGCCGCCAAGGTGCGGACCGCAAGGAGGGGCAGAGGTCGCGGGACACCTTCCGGTGTCAGCACTCCAGCGGCAGAGTCGCGCGACACCCGGGGCCGCTACCTGAAGCGCCCTGATACGTCGGTGGCCAGCGGAGTTAGCGACTCCGAGGGGGCCATGCAGGTGGAGCAGAATGATTCTGCGGCATCCACTGCATTGGTGAGCACTAAGGCCGAGCTCAACGCTGCGAGGCGAGAGGGCCGGAAGGCTGCCGCGACCGACGAAGTCGCCGAGTTAGCTCGGAAGGCAAGGGAGAGGCGGTTACAGACTGCCACAGCCCCTGAGGGCCTGACGGCTGAAGTCCTCAGCCGCCAGGTTTTGGACGGCGTGGACGTCGTCCTGAAGGTTGCCACGAAATCGGGCAACCTGAAGGGCACATTCACGCGGGCCCTTAAGGAGGCGGCGGACGGAATAAAGGAGGCTGTGGAAGTCCTCCTTGACCGGACGACCTCGGAGGAGACGGTGAAGCTCCAAGAAGAGAATCACCGTCTCCATACGAAGATGGAGGAGCTCCAGCGGGAGGTCAGCGCCCTGAGGGCGGACTTCAGCCGGCAGCAGGGTGTGACTTCGGATAGTCACGCTCTGCCACAGAACGGGTCTTTGGGGGAAGACCAGTTCAACCGGCTGTTGACTATTATGACCG